>CM033341.1:25490268-28110447 GCA_019395295.1 Osmanthus fragrans | reverse complement strand
CTTGTAAAAATAAGTAAACCACAAATAACAAAAATAAGTTATTTAGTTTAAGAGAATATTATGGGTCACAAGGGAAGGCTTTAACCAGCTTTTTTTATTATTTCTTAATCTCCTTAACAAAAATTTTCATTTGTTGCCTTTCCTTCTCTACCAACATCAAGACTTTCAACTCAACCAACAAATTAGTAGATTAGAATTCCGTTGTAGAAAATAAGTAACCAGTAATCACAAAATTAGTTAATTATTTGAAGAAAATAACAAAAGTCCCAAATCCTAAGCCATGGCATTTCCGATGTGACTAAAAATTAAAACGAAGGAGTCAATTTTTAATAATGGAATCGCGAATCTTAATACTTACAAACTCAAATTATAAGTAAATTAAAATTACTTGGGCAGAATTTGATTTTCAATTTCAAGGATCAGAAAGCCTTTTGAAATTGCTCTTTTACGAACAACCCTCTTGGAATCATAGCTCTCTGATCTTCTTCCTCGCCATTTCTTTTCAACTCAGTACTACAGCATTAAAATCAAAATAACAAGGAACTATTTTGAAATTGAAATAATTTCAGATCCGTTAAATCTTTTAATCGCAACCCAAAATATAAAAATAAGCCTCTAAACATCAGAAAGAAATATAAGATCTTTACTGTTTTAAGACAACCAGATGGTCGATAATGTTTAGAGGGGAAGAGTTGAAAAGGGTTTCTTTGAAAATAGACCTTGAAGAATTTCTTCTTGGTGGGAATAATGAGAAACAAAGCCAAAACACAGAACCCGTTGAAAATTGCTCGTAATGTCCCCAAAAGCTTATGACATTAAATCCGATTCTAACCTCGTCATTTTTCAACACTAAACGAAACCTATTCCACCAGATTAGTGATTTGATTACACGAAGAAAAATTTACAGATAATTCATGAAAATAATTATTCTTGTCGGCAAATAACAGGTATCAGGGCTTTAAATTAAGTCCCTAAGAGATTACACAAAGAATTCAGTTCTATAAAATATAGCGAAATTTCTTTCAAACCCATTTTGAAAAGAACTATGAAATTCTCTAAAAAAGAGGAAAAATCGAGAAAAAGCCGACCTAGGGGTTTGAGTACTTTTTACTCTTACCTTGTGAAGAAAACTTCATACTTACGTACTTCGATATACACGCAGTTACTTCACCCAAGTTCAGAAGAAAGGCTCCGGAGAGGAGCCGACAACTGATAAAATAGCGGCGCTGTGGAGGACGGTGTGGGCGGGCAGAGGTGGTGGAGGTAGCGGGTCAGCGTGGCAGCTTGAAGAAAACTGAGGAAGGGAAGGGAACGATTTTAGCTCATGGGTTTGATTTTCAATTGAAATATGGGGTTATGGTCAATTGATTGGCATTTAAGAAATTATCACAAATTTTTTTGCAACGTTTTGGAAACGTGCCTCAAAGGCTAAGTTTTACAACGTTGCGAAAGAATCTTTTAGCAACGTTTAAAAAACGTCGCAAAAGACTTTTTATTTTGCAGCGTTTTAGAAAAATGCTGACCAAAAGACTTTTTTTTTTGCAATGTTAAAAAATGCTGCAAAAAAGGTTAGTATTAAACAGACATTGTACTTAAAAAATGTTGCAAATTCTCAAATTAAATTAGATTCAATTGCAATATTTACTGTTTAAAATATTGCAACTAGATCTCATTTAGCAACAGTTAATTCCACAAATGTTGCCTTTCAAGTGTTGTAAAATGCCATTTTTTGGTGTAGTGAGTTCCACTTTGTTATCCCGCCTTGACAACCCAACAATTATCGGTCACATCTGGCCTACACAATCTACACTTCCAATCCCATTTTGGCTAGATCGGCAAAAAAATCGTCGGTAGACTCCTTAGAGACAAGCTCATGAACCAGCCATGTTTTCCTTTCCATGACTAGTAACACATGTACATGTGCATGACCTACTTATAAGGAAAAGAGTTCTAGTAGAGTTTAGGTATGCCCCTAATTCCACATGACATGCTATGATTGATCCATAGAGTTAGGAATAAGTTATTGTAAATTCCATTTAACGAGTTTATTTCTTAATCGACGCTCGATAATCTAGTGGTATTGATTTACTCCAAGATTTTCTTTGATTACCAGGGACCATGTTTGCTAATTATCCAAGAAACCGATAAGGTAGTTTCCTTATCAAACGCTTCCTTTCCAAAGTATATCCGCGAAACCCTGATCCAAATTCCATGGGAGCAATTTCGTTCAAATAAAACCTCTAAATTCCTCACTTTAGATTTCTAGCTACAAGGGGTTTGATCGATAGGCGAGGCTTATGTTAAAGATGTATTATGTAAAAACTGTGACTGGATGAACAATACAACGAAGCTAGGTGGGCTAGGTACCTTGCACAAAAGAGTGTAGGAATGTGTAGAGTTTCATGTGTCCCATTCACGAAGTTTTACATGGCTTCGTTGACGGCTTTGGTGCTACATGGTACCTTCATGTATTCAAGGGTGACATAAATGTTTACACAATTAGATTGTTTTGAGCCCCACATTTTTTTTAGAAAATCGAATTTGTAATAGTGATTTTATAGATGAATGTGTGATAAAAAAATAAGAAATTTTTTTAAGTTTACGTGTAAAATTATTTTATTTGAATAATGAGTAATCGAAAATTAAGTTTTCAAATAAAGAAACTCAAAAGAGCATAAAAACTAAATCTAATTTTTTAATACATCCCAATTTAAAAATATCCTCACTCACCAAGCTGTTTAAAATCACAAAGTCTACAGTACATAAACACGAAAAAACATTTTGACAATGACTTTAACTAAAAGAACGTGCCAGACGAAGTACGACAGTCGACTAATGAAAGTGTAACCTGCCACTTAACCATAGATCACAAAAAGAAAGAGGGAAAGAAAAATGGTGTGAAACTTTTCATGTTTTGTCTATTAAACCTGTTCAGTGTTCAATAAAACTTCGATACATATAGGAAAGACAAGGAACGAAATGCTTATTGAATGATTTAAAATCCCACGGAGTAAAGTCATTCTCTTTAGATTTGTGAATTTCGGCCAAACATGGGACCGATACCATCAATTTTGATATTAAAAATCACATGCGACTTTTCACGTGATTCAAAACAAAACTTAAAAAAGTGAGAGAGAATTCTTCTACTAGTTTTATCTCAAGAGGATTATTTAGCAATTTTTCAACTTCTCTCGTAAAAATCGTCAATTTAATGCTAATTTATTTTATTTATCAATGTCTCAAGAGGAGCTTTGTAGCTATAAAAATGAGAGCTTTTACCTCCACAATTCGAAGTTTAAAACAGGACAAAAAAAAAAAAAAAAAAAAAAAAGTGGCGCCCCGGCTCTAAGCAGAAGCACAAGAAAACGTCTCAAGAGGAGCTTTGTAGCTATAAAAGGAGAGCTTTACCTCCACAATTTCGAAGTTTAAAACAGAAAAAAAAAAAAAAAAAAAAAAATAAAAAATGGCGCCTCCCCGGCTCTAAGCAGAAGCACAAGAAAATGAACTGCGCAGAACAATTCTACATCTTACTCTTGAATAACTGCAAGAATTTAAAGTCCCTCAAAACAAATCCACGCACATGCCACCAAGATTGGCCTTGATTCTGATCCCTTTGTTGCTGGAAAACTCATTCTCCATTGCGCTGTAAATCTTTCTGACGCCCCTCCATTATGCTCGACACCTCCTCCCGCCACAACCCGAACCCTGACGCTTCATGTATAACGCCCTTATTCGCGGCCTCTCAGATTCAGACTCGCCCCAAAAATCCATCTCTGTATTCAATCTCATGATTAAGAACTCGAATACCCTTCCCCGACAGCTTTTCTTTTGCATTCACGCTCAAAGCTGTAGCGAATTTGCGGTGTTTTCGAAACAGGGTCTCAGCTCCATTGTCAGGCTTTGGACGCGTGGCTTTAATATCCACCACCTTTTGTGGCCACCACTTTGATTAGTATGTACGCGGAATGTGGTTATATTTTGTTTTCTAAGAAAGTGTTTGACGAAATTTTCCTGACCCAGAAATGTGGTGACTTGGAATGCGATGGTGACAGCTTTCATACGGTGTAAATGATATAGTAGGTGCAGAGAATTCTTTGACTTGATGCCTGTGAAGGGATTGGATTCTTTTAATTTGATGATTGCCGGGTACACTAAAATGGGGGAGCTCGAGAAAGCGAGGAGGGGTGTTTATAGAGATGCCAACGAAGGATGAGGTATCATGGAGTACTATTATTGTGGGGTGTGCTCATAGCGGGCATTTTGACAAGGCATTTGGGTTCTTTAGGGAGTTGCAAAGGGTGGAGATGAGGCCTAATGAGGCGAGCTTGACAGGGGTTTTGTCTGCTTGTGCTCAAGCAGGGGCATTAGAGTTTGCAAAGATATTACATGGTTTTACAGAGAAAGTTGGTTTGATTTGGATTACTCCTGTAAACAATGCACTTATAGATACTTATTCAAAGTGTGGAAGTATGGATATGGCTCGTCTAGTTTTTGAGAGGATGCCGGGTAAGAAGAATATTGTAACCTGGACTTCAATGATTGCAGGACTGGCGATGCAAGGGTATGGCGAAGAGGCAATATCGCTTTTTCATGAGATGGAGGAATCCAGGATCAAACCAGATGGGATCGTTTTTTATTACAATCCTTTATGCATGTAGTCATGCTGGTTTTGGTTGAACAAGGATGTGAAATTTTTGATAGGATGACAAAAGTTTATGGGATTGAGCCAGCTATTGAACACTACGGATGTATGGTGGATTTATATAGCCGCCGTGCTGGTCAGCTGCAAAAGGCATATGATTTTGTAGTTCATATGTCAACAACTCCGCCTAATGCTGTTATTTGGCGGACACTTCTTGGGGCTTGCAGCTTTTTTTCTGGCGATGTGAAAATTGGCAGAGCAGGTGAAGGAAAAGCTTTCAAAGACAGATCCTAACAATTGTAGTGATCACATTTTATATTGTCAAACATTTATGCTGTTGCAGGGAAATGGAAGGATGTTGCCAAGACAAGAATATCAATGGTTGAATTGAAGATGAAAAAGTCTCCTGGATGGAGTATGATTGAAGTGGATAAAGTCATGTATAGTTTTGTAGCAGGAGAAAAACTGAATGAAGTAACCGCAGAGGCTCAGAAAAAGCTAAAGGAGATAATTTTGACACTTAGAGTAGAAGGAGGCTACGTTCCCCAGGTTGGCAGCGTTTTGCATGATATCGAAGAGGAAGAAAAGGAAGATGCTGTTATTACACACAGCGAGAAGCTAGCTGTTGCTTTTGGTATGGCCAGATTATGTGAGGGAAGCATCATAAGAATTGTTAAGAACTTGAGGGTTTGCAAAGATTGTCATACCCTTATGAAATTGATCTCTAAGGTTTATAGATTAGAGATCGTGTTGAGAGATAGAAGTCGATTTCACACTTTCAAGAATGGTATTTGCTCATGCAGAGATTACTGGTGATTGTTGCAATTGCCATGGCCAACAACTAGGTAAATAGATACAAGCTTGGAAGCTGGCAATTACTCGACATAAATACGCGAGGAAACCTGAAAGTGCCAGATGACGAATGGCTGGGCATGTGATGGTGGCTGTGCTGAAAAGTGTGTGTGAAATATTCAGAAATTCAGAATGCTATTATTTGGTGGACAATGAAAATATGGAACGTACCATAATATAGATATTATTCATGTTCCAAATCTTACAATCTCTGAAATCCAGATTTTTATCAATGTCCTTGTTCCTTTTATGAGTTTTCACTTTTGCTTTGTGCAAACTCATTAAAGGCATGTTAAACCTCAAGCTATTTGCCGGTGTATCCCATAAGCAATCTCAAATTATGAAAAGAGGAAAATATTGCTGTTAGGACAGCGGTAAATCCCGTGTTCAAACCTTCCTTTTTTCCTGGTTTTCTTTTGTTTTTTGTTTTATTCTTCTCCATCCTCTCAATTTCACTAACAGTTTTCATCCACATGGAAGTTAATGCCAACACGAGAGTATTTATCTGCTTATAAATTACTATTTATTCATGTTAATATACCATATATGAATTGATGGAAGGAATAATGTAAAGAAAATCCAAGCAGCTGATAGTTAATGGATATTTGCTTATCTTTTTGTCCTTCCAAAATAATGAAGAATTAAAGTTCCAAAAATAAACAAGAAATGTGTGAAGAATTTTCGTTTGAACAAAAGGTTCAAATGGGAGGTCATGAGCAATTTTGGGGCTTTGATGTTAAGGACCTTGTAATTTATATTTGTTAGTGTTAGATTATTGTAATTGGCTATTCTGTGAACAAAATGACCAACTTGAACATTTTAGAAGTTTAGGAACTTAATTGTAAAGTTTCATAGTTGGTTGTATAACGTACGGTTCAGGATCTAAGTTTGGAATACGAAGGAAACTCGCCGCATTTTCGCTAGATGCTTGCGGTAGTCACGCTCGAGCTGATGAAACAGAACATCCTATGCTCGACCATCGCCCCACCTGTCGCTTGTGCGACAGGGCTCTCGCTCGAGCGACAGTGCTCCTCGCTCGAGCGACCGTTTTATGGTCTGACCTAATTCGCGATTTCGCGATATTTTTATAGGCCAAAGTTACCATATTCGTCCAACATATAAAAGGAGGCGCTGCACATTCGAGAAACTAAGATTGAACAATATACATTTAAGATAAAACACTTATTCTCTCAAGAGCTAAACCTTCATCAAGTTCAATCAATTCATCATATGCGCCTTTTGGATTGAAAACATCAAAACTTTCAATCAAATACACTGTTGTCCATTCTTTACTTGGATCTGTCAGAAAGATTGTGTCGTCAACTTGGCTGACTGCGAAGATCAAGGAAGAAACTTAACAACGAGGAGTTCTTGGTGGATCTATAGGAAATAAACTGCAAGAAGAGCTATGATTGGTGTTCGTGTGCACATTCCAGAAGAGCTGCTTCAAACTTCAGACAGGAGATCAGAAAACTTGTGTCGTTAACTTTGCTGGTGGTCTGTAAGTTTATAATACAATTTACAATGGATTCTTGACTGGCAAAGCGCCCAGAGTTTTTTCCATGTTGGGTTTCTCTGTGAACAATTTTTGTGTTGTTTACTGCTTCAGTTATTACTTTTCAGTATTGTAGAAGTTCAAGCTAGGATAAACTGAAGTGTTTGATTAATCACCTAGACATAATTAACTTGTGACTTGTTGCATGTTAATTAAATTTTAATTCCGCGTTTACACCTAATCACCTCTCTCTAGGTGTAGTTGGGGTCAAATCTCCGGTTTTTCAAGTGGTATCAAAGCTTAAATTCGATTCCTGACCCATATTCTGTCTAGATGAGCCAATCATATTTTTTTTCCTTTGTCCCTTGATGAGGCTTATGTCAATGATCATAACATGTCGTGTTGTGGAGATGATGTGAGAAAAATTGTGGATTGTGTTGTTAGAGTTAAGTTTGATTCTGATAAAGAGATTGATAAGGCGAAGGGAACAAAGTGTAGTAATCACGGTGAGGAGGAGTCTCAGGATGAGACTGACATTCGTGAGGCTTATCAGGAGCTATTTTGAGAGTAATCTTAAAACTAAGAAGGTCAATAGAGCTTTGCTTAAGAAAGTAGATGAACTTGAGAGAGTGAAAAAGAGACTTGTCAGTGATCTTCAGGATACATCCAAAAGTTTGAGTGAATTAAATTGTGTCAATGAAAAATTGGAAGATACAATAAAAACCCTCATTAATGATCTAGAAAAATCTAACACTCAACTTCAGGCTTTCTCTAGTGGGACTAGAAAACTTGATGATGTACTAGGAATGAATAAGTCGACTGGTGATAGGAGAGGTTTAGGCTATAATAAGAACAATTCTAATGATTATAACTCCTCTAAGACTTCCTTTGTAACGACCTAGACCTTGCGCCCAAGCCGCTAGAACATAAGTACTGTCCGCTTTGGGTGAGCCTATGCCCACTTGGCCCCTCACGGATTTCTATCGAGTTCCCCAGGATTCAAACTCAAGACGTCCATTATATGGGAGACTTAAGGGGAATCCTGGTACCAATTGGGCAAGTTGCCCAATTGGGAGACTTAAGGGGAATCCTGGTAAGCGGCTTGGGCGCAAGGTCCGGATCATTACATCCTTCATTCCTGCCGGTAACAAGTCTCATAAATCAGTCTATCCTGAACCTAAAGGAAAGGGTGTTGTAGAACAAATGACCTATGAAAATCCTAGGATTGCCGGTATCAGAAATCAACATCAACAGTTGCGTGGTTCTAAGTCTAGGTTCATTCCTACATGTCATCACTGTGGTGCTTTGGGGCATATTAGGTCTAGGTGTTCTAATCTTGTGAATAGGAATAGAGGTCAGAACATCTCTAATCAAGTCATTTCGCTGTCTAATCAAGTTAATCACCTAACTAATATGTTGACTAGGCTGACTAGTGTCTACTCTTCTCCTAGGAAGATTTGGATTAGAAAATGTGATCTTGTTAAGCATGATGAGAATGTGAAATGCTATGTTGCCCATGTTGCTCTAAAAGTCTATAATAACTCCATGTGGTATCTTGATAGTGTTTGCTCTAGGCATATGTGTGGAAATAAATCTGTATTCTCCACTCTTGAGGAATGTAATGGTGGTGTTGTTACTTTTGGAAATGGGCTACTGCACCTATCCTTGGTAAATGTACCATCATTATTCCTGGTATTCCTCCTATAGCTAGTGTGTTTTATGTGGAAGGGTTAAAATCCAATCTGTTAAGTATTAGCCAGATATGGATGCTGATTATGAGGTTAGTTTTGTCCAAAAGAGATGTACTGTCTATGATTCCTCAGGTGGGGTTATTTTAGAAGGTCTTAGGACTACTGATAATTATTATGGAGTTATTCCTAATTCCAACTATGTGAGTAGTAGTGCGAAAATTGATATGACTGAACTTTGGCATCAAAGGCTTGGTCATCTGAACTATAAAAGTCTGTCTAAGTTAGCCAAAAATGAATGGGTTAATGGATTACCTAAGATTGAATAGAAGGAGAATGTTGTATGTGGTCAATGTCAACAAGGTAAACAACTCAGGCTAAATCATAAACGAACTTCTAAGATCTTGACTGATAGACTTTTAGAACTTCTTCAATGGACTTAATGGGACCTGCTAGGACAGAGAGTCTAGGAGGTAAGAAATACATTTTGGTGGTTGTTGATGATTTCTCTAGGTACACATGGATTGATTTGTTGTGTGAAAAATCTGAGGCCCCTAATCTAGTCAAATCCTTGTGTAAGAAACTATGAACTGAACAAAACCTCACTGTTACTAGAATCCAAAGTGATCATGGGAAAGAATTTGAAAACTCCAACCTTGATGAATTCTGTTTGGAGAATGGGATTCAGCATGAATTTTCCTCACCCATTACTCTACATCAAAATGGAGTTGTTGAAAAAAAGAATCGGGTCCTTCAAGAAACGGCTAGAGGCATGCTTCATGGAAAGGCTCTAGCTTTGCATTTCTGGGTTGAAGCTATAAACACAGCTTGCCACATTGTGAACCGAGTGTACCTTAGACCCAAAATTGATAGAACTCCATATGAGATTTGGAATGGTAGAAAGCCTACTGTCAAATACTTCCGAGTGTTTGGTAGTAAGTGTTACATCTTGAGAGACAGAGAGAACTTGGGTAAATTTGACTCGAAGAGTGATGATGGAATATTTCTAGGATACTCTAGAAACAGTCGAGCCTATAGGGTATACAATTCTCGTACGCGTGTGGTGATGGAGTCTATAAATGTTGTCATTGATGATGCTGGTAGTGAGGGAGATGGGGTTGTTTACTTAGGATGGGGGTAGATGATCCTAGTGTTGATCCTGTAGAGGTGACTGAATCCAAAGAACAATCTACTCATGAATCCTCACAGTCTCTTGAGAGTTTAGATGTACCTGAACCACAGAGGAAATATACTGTTCCCCTTAAAGAGCCTTCTTCTAGAGTTAAGTTGAATCATCCTAAGGATCAGGTTATTGGGGATTTAGATGAGGAATGAGACTACATAGCAGAGTATTAAATCAGCTGGCATACACTAGCTACGTATCCCAAATAGAACCTAAGAAAGTTGAGGAAACCCTTAGTGATGAATGTTGGGTGAATGATATGCATGAGGAACTAAATCAGTTTGTAAGAAACGATGTGTGGACCCTAGTTCCTAGGCCTAAAAACTGCAATGTTGGTACTAAGTGGATTTTTAAGAACAAGACTAGTGATGTAGGTACCATAACTAGGAATAAAGCTAGGCTAGTTGCACAAGGATACACTCAAGTTGAGGGAATTGACTTTGATAAGACATTTGCCCTTGTTACACGTCTTGAGTCTATTTGCATTGTCCTTGCATTTGCTTGTACCTTAGGTTTCAAGCTTTATCAGATGGATGTCAAAAGTGCATTCTTAAATGGGATTCTTCAGGAAGAAGCTTATGTTGAACAACCTAAGGGATTCATTGACCCTAAGTTTCCTCACTATGTTTTCAAATTGAATAAAGTCTTGTATGGTCTAAAACAAGCTCCTAGAGCCTGGTATGACATACTGACTACTTATCTTGAGGAACGTGGGTTTGTGAGAGGTAGTACAGATAGAACCCTGTTCATAAGGCGTAATGAAGAAACTATCACGATAGCCCAGATCTATGTTAATAATATCATCTTTGGTTCTCCGATTGACTTTCTTGCTCATGAGTTTGCTGAATGCATGAAGCAAGAATTTGAGATGAGCATGGTTGGTGAATTGAGTTACTTCCTTGGTCTTCAAGTGAAGCAAACAGATGATTGGTTGTTCATATCCCAGTCTAAGTATGCTAAGGATCTTGTAAAGCGGTTTGTGTTAGATAGTAAGAAACACATACGGACTCCTATGAGCACTAGTGTCAAATTCTGTCATGACCCTACAGGTAGGAATGTAGACCAGTCTCTGTATAGGAGTATGATAGGTAGTCTTCTCTATCTTACAGCTAATAGACCTGATATAGCTTTTAGTGTTGGAGTGTGTGCTAGATTTCAGGCTGATCCCAAGGAATCTCACTTAACTGCTGTCAGAAGAGTAATCAGATATGTTAATGGTACTGTGAATCAGAGGATCCTTTACTCTAGATATTCTAATCTAGAGTTTACTGGCTACTCAGATGCTGATTGGGCAGGCAATGCTGATGATAGGAAAAGCACATCTGGGGGTTATTTTTATATTGGGTGCAATCTTGTAGCTTGGATGAGTAAGAAACAAAATTCTATTTCTTTATCTACGGCAGAGGCCGAATATATAGCTGCATGTAGTTGTTGTACTCAGTTGCTTTGGATGAAACAAGTGATGAGTGATTATGGAATTACTCAAGGAACTATGACCATTTTCTGTGATAATACTAGTGCCATCAATATCTCTAAAAATCCTGTTCAACATTCTCGCACTAAGCACATTGACATTAGACATCATTTTATTCGAGAACTTGTTGAGATTTTGGAATATTTTCACTTGAACACATTTCCACCGAACATCAACTAGCTGATCTGTTTACTAAACTTTTAGATAGTTTAAAGGTTTGAGTCTTTTAGGAAACCTGTCGGTATTTGTGTTCCCTCCTAATTACTGTTTCAGGAGTTTGCATGCTTTATACACTATCTGCTATCATCTAGCATTCATTGAATTTTTTGTGCATGCATCATTTTTATTGCTTTTTAGGATGTAATTTCCTGCATGTGCATTCTCGTTATGTCTGTTTTGGCACATGCAGTCTTTGTTTTGGTTCTGTGCGTTCGATTAATTTGTTTTCATTTGACTAAAGTAATTAAGTTTTAAGGGTATTTCAAAACTTGGGGCATATGGTCATCTGACTTGAGTTAATCGACCAAAAGCTCGCTACAGGGGTCATCTTAGTTGCTCAATGAATTAGTACTTACACTTAAGATAAATATATTATGAGCTATTGAAAAAAAATATATTGAGCTGGTACAAAATTGATATATTCAACCACTTATATGCTCAAAGTAAGGGAGAGTCACACGTTGCCACTTTTGCAAAGTAGGCATCATATCATAGGTCCTACTATTCTTTAAGATTTGACTTTCAGTAGTAGGAGAATACACTTTTTGGCTGTGATGCTTCTCATGTCCATTCTCACAAAATTAAGGTTTGGAGTCCTATTTACCTTGGATTAGTGACAATTTACACACATGAGTCACTTATATTATTTACTCCATTCTGACTTATTTTGAGTATGTGGGGAGGTCTATTCCTTATCAATTCTGCTCTTGCATACTATTAACTGCACATTTGATTGGTTGTTTTGCTGTTATCTCCCATTGCGTTGCATTGATTATCTTTTTCCTTCAGCATTTGTGACAAAAAGGGGGAGGGATTTTATAGTGAGGAGGAGATTTATTTGTTTTTGGCTTGTGTCTTTGAGCAACTACATTGTCATTTGCATGCTTGTCTTTTGGGGTCGTTGGGGTGAGACATAGATAATTGGTTACTTATTAATATGTATGCTTTTGATATACGTCTGTTGTTGTCGTTGGGGAGAGACATAGATACTGTTTGACATTTGACTTGATTTACATTAATATGACATTTATATTTATGTCTTATGTTGTTTGGGGTCGTTGGAGAGAGACATAGATACTATGTTTAAGATATTACTGTGCTTTCATTATATATATATTGTACATGTCTTTTGGGGTCGTTGGGGAGAGACATAGATACATTTATCTACTATTTTAACTTCAAGTGAGTTTGCAGTAAGGGGGAGCTTGTGCTTTACATGTGCATTGCATATCATGCACTGATATGGAGTATGTTATCATTGCATTTGTGTTGCACTTTATGCATAGCTATTTGAGTTTTGATGTTTTGTGGTATTAATGCATATGTGATGTTTTGTTTAACATTAATATTGCATCTCAAATAAGCATGCTTATTTGATTGTTTATGTGTGTAAGCTTCCAAGTGTTTTATTGTTTATTTCCTGTATCACGTGCTTTTACACTAGGTGTGTGAGTTTTGATTTCAGGATACAGGATGAAACAAAGTGGAAACTACATTCAGATGATAGTTGGACTTAGTTTTTATTTCTTTAGGCTGAATTTTTGCCTTGTAATTGATTTTGTCACAGAATGTCAAAGGAGGAGTTTGTTAGTGTTAGATTATTGTAATTGGCTATTCTGTAAACAAAAGGATCAACTTGGACATTTTAGAAGTTTAGGGACTCAATTGTAAAATTTCATAGTTGGTTGTATAGCGTAGGGTTCAGGATCCAAGTTTGGAACACGAAGGAAACTCGCCGCATTTTCGCTAGATGCTCGCGGGAGTCATGTTCAAGCGGATGAAGCAGAACATCCTGTGCTCGACCTCCTCTCACCTGTCGCTCGTGCGACAGGGCCTCGCTTGAGCGACCGTTTTACGGCCTGACCTAATTCGCGATTTCGCGAAATTTTTATTGGCCAAAGTTACCATATTCGTCCAACATATAAAAGGGCGCTGCGCATTCGTGAAAGATAGATTGAACAATATACATTTAAGAGAAAACACTTATTTTCTTAAGAGCTAAACCTTCATCAAGTTCAATCAATTCATCATATGCGTCATTTGGATTGAAAACATCAAAACCTTCAATCAAATACACTGGTGCCCATTCTTTACTTGGATCTGTCAGAAAGATTGTGTCGTCAACTTGGCTGACTATGAAGATCAAGGAAGAAACTCAAGAACGAGAAGTTTTTGGTGGATCTACAGGAGATAAACTGTAAGAAGAGTTAGTATTGGTGTTCGTGTGTACATTCCAGGAGAGCTGCTTCAAACTTCAGACAGGAGATCAGAAAGTTTGTGTCGTCAACTTTACTGGTAGTCTGTAAGTTTATAATACAGTTTATAATGGATTCTTGACTGGTAAAGCTCTCAGAGTTTTTCCCACGTTGAGTTTCTCCGTGAACAATTTTGTGTTGTTTACTGCTTCAGTTATTACTTTCAGTATTGTAGTAGTTCAAGTTAGGATAAATTGAAGTGTTTGATTAATCACTTAGACATAATTAACTTGTGACTTGTTGAATGTTAATTAAATTTTAATTCCGCATTTACACCTGATCACCCCCCTCTAGGTGTAATTGGGTCGAATATCCAATTTTTCAATATTAACAAACTTTAGCAATTGAAACTGGATTTCAGCAAAATATTACAGTGTTACACTTTTATTTTTTCTAGGATATATTGATGGATTGCATACCTTGGCATTGGAAAAATATGCTTTACTATTTTAAATGTCATTCACTATCTCCAACGATGCAATAGTTTCTGAGTTCTGATGGTGCTCGTCATATTTGTGAATCAAGTTCTTGGATAATGTGACTTCACATCTAAGTCTCTTTTTGTAGGTATTATGAAGAACCGTTGAATCTTTGGGCAGACAGAGAAGGAAGCACAAGTTAGGTAAAAATTGAAATTTATACCGTTGTGGAGATTCTTTAGTTTATCATCAAACAAACTTATTTGGACTATTTAGTTTCTGGGTTTCAAAATGCATTTACCCACTTAGAGCATTTTCAAGAGACTCTTTAAAAGTGAAATGTTCTCTATTTTAAAAAGCAAATCTTTAAAATTTTACTCCAAAAGACTTTTCAATTTAACATTTTAAAATAGAGAGTGGGTCCGACTCTCCAAATTTGGAGAGCCAAACACACCTCTCTATAATGTAATACTTCAAATATTCCAACTTCCAATGCATAATTTATTGACTTAATTAAATAAATATACTTGAAAAATGATATAATTATTAGAGGAAAAATGGTAAAAATAAAAGAATGAGAAAAAACAATAAATACGTATTGAGAATGGTAAAATTAAATGTTAAAAATAAAGAGGCTATTGGAGCATTCTAAAATTTTTGCTCTTTAAATTTATAGATGCTCTTTAAATTGTAGAATATGCTCTTTCAAAATAGAGAGCCTCTTGGAGATGCTCTTAGTAATGCTACTTCATGACTTCTTTTAAATAGTTTATAATGATGTTGGCAAAGAAATATTAGACATTAGGGTCCCTTTGATAGAAAGATGGAAAATGGATGACAAATAAAATGTTTGGCAGGGAAGTGATTTGCCTAGAATTTGTTTTAGAATTAATTGTAATTAATGGTGTTTGATTGGTATAATTTTTCACATAATCCGTTTGACTTTGTTTTTAATGCAAATGGTTAATTTTTGGGATAAATTTTTTTACAATGTATATTAAAATTTGTTTGGATTGTCAAAAAGTAAAATAAAAAATAAAAAAAATATTTTCATAAATTTTTTATGTTCGTTTGACTTCGTTTTTCATGCAAATTGTCAATTAAATAGATAAAATTTTTTACCATTGAATTTAGAATATGTTTTCATTGCAAAAAAGTCAAAAAAAAAAAAAAAAAAAATACCCAACAAGGTGGAAAACAAATTCTCATCAAAATCATAAGAAAATATTTTCCTACTTTTGTGCTTCAAGGGATTGTACATTAGAAGTTGGTGACAAACATTTTCCATGACAAATTTGACTAATCAAGCAGCCAAATTTGAACTGATGAATCTGAGCAGTTTATTGGCAATTCTAATTCATCCATTCATGTGGGTGATATGCTTAAATTTATCTTTTTCTATTTGTACATCATTTTCTTCTACTCTATAACTCCGGACTTTGTGCAAACCTAGTTAACAGGAGCGAAAGACCATTCCGAGTCCTAATGCTTCAAGATATGCGTAAGCTTCTTCTCTGATTATCTGGTGTTTAATTTTTTGCATTGATTAATTTCACTTGTAACCTAGATATTCAAACTTGAAAATGATCTTTCTGATTCTTGAAGATGAGTGGCAAAGTGATTGATCAAGAAAGATCCTCTTATTCCTATTATCGGATCGTGATTGAATCAGAATAGAGATAGTTACGAACCAAAGTTTTGGAAAATATATGATTGTGATCATTTGAAAACTATAATGTTGACTACATTGTGTCATTTTGATGTCATATTATTTGGACATTTGTTAACATGTAGGTCCTGCAATCCTATAATTAAGTCATCTCATCCTTCAAAGAAACAGTGGAAGGTAGATCCCTTTTCCGTAAGCTACCTTGTGTATTCTTTGTGTAGGTCAAAACGAACTCAAATAATGTTTTATTAATGATTTTTTCCACGAAAATACTATGTGATGGGTCGACTATTGGACGGTGTTGCTTAAGAAAAATAAGTGGAAGCTAAATTTGCTATTGGCTTGCCCTTTTTGTGCGGCACATAGCAAATGTTATTTGCCCCGAAGTTGTCAACTCAAAATATTTTTTTTTTCTTCATATGCAAATTGGAGGCCTGTTATGTACATTAGTGTCACAAATTTGTTTTAAGGTATTGTGACACGCGAAAACTTGTTCGACTTATAGTACCGCAAGTGTACGGTTCGTTTCAAGTAATAAAGTGGATGTTAAAGTCCAAGTATCGTTCCCACAGAGATTTAACAGTTTAATTCTATCTAATTCGACCTTAACCGAAACAAAATACGTGTTTGAATGTTTGTAACTAGATCGTGACTAAACTAGTAAGCTACTTATGCAAAATAGAATGAAATATCTAATTAAATGCAAATTTCACTACGTGCAATACTATGACTAAATGCAAGATGTCTTAACAATCAAATAAAAAGCGTACTAGGTTCGCGAATCCCCATGTAATAATCTATTTCAACCCTAGTTCTACAATTTGACAACACGTTTGAATTATGACGAATCAATATTCCTATTTTATTCAAAACTCTCTTTCGATTAAGTTTGAACCTATTTTCATATACGACACCGACTATATCTCTATGACGGGAGCAAATATACAAAAATGCATGAAGTTCTATGAATACTTAGAGATTCACGTGAAGCATAGCGGTATATCTCTATCCCCTATCGGACCCTACGATGATTTATACCTTGTCTAATCTATTTATCCTCTTTCGAATGGATTAAATAAACCACAACAAATCACACAATCACATGCATAATAATTGTAGATTCAATTCAATGTATATAAATCATTCATCAATCCAAAACGCGTTTTAAAACGTCAAATATATAAAACTAGGAATTAAAATATCAAATTACATAGTTCATCGTTCACCTAGCACATTAAAAACTAGCCTAGCATGATAAAACTAAGAAAACTAAGAGAAGAAAGAAAATAAATTGAAGAAGACATCACCCTATTGGATCTTGAAGTGAAATCTTGAATCTTGGATCAATCTTCTCGTTCTTCACCTTCTTCTTGCTCTTCAATAGGTCAATAATAGTAGAATAAGGCGGAACCCTTGTTTCTGGTCGTGTTTAGGGTTTTAAAGGGGTTCTAAAATTGGTTTCCATAAGAGATTGAATCAAATAAGGAAATCAAAATATCGCGCCCAGAAATGAACTATGCGGCCGCATAGAGTAATTCTATGCGGTCGCATAGTTATAGAGATTGCGGGATCAAAGGGTTCTTCCCAAACCTATGCGGTCGCATAGGTATTACACTATGCGGCCGCATAGTGTAAACTACTTTTCAGAAGTTGCATTTTAGTCCCTGATTTTCGTTCCTTCATTCTTGAGCTCCTTTCAACTTTCTTCTTCTTTCTATGCCTCGTTTCACTACTCAACTTGTACTCAGCTCCCTTTGATACTTGATTTTCTCGTCGGGTCAACTTTTGAATAATTGCACTCGGGTCCCTGAACTTTCGTTTTCTTCTGTTTTGGTCCTTTTTAGCTCATTTTCGCATACTTTTCATTCCATCCATCAATGTAGTCCTACAAACACAAATTGTATCGAATTAAGCCAATATTCAACATATACGTTCACAATTAGCCATGTTTTGTGGTCTAAATAAGTGTGTAAAACGCACTTATCAAACCCCCCAAACTTGAACTATTGTTTGTCCTCAAACAAGATGGTGACTTAACTCAACATAAAACATGGTTCAATGATTTGCCGTGTCTCAGGATTAGAATTCAGTAATCAACATAGTGAAAAGTTTCAACAGTGCAAAATCAGATTAATCTCCACTTATCATATGCAAAACTTGACGCGTGTGTGTGTGTATACTCATGCAGACATACTCAAGTTATGATGGGTTCAAATCCCAAAGCAATGTAGTCAGATTTTCCTTTCTTCGCTCGAGAGATACACACCTCCCCAAACTTGTTCTTTTCACTCAATTATCCCGGGATATGTTCTAGAGTAGAGATTTGATTCACTTAAGTTTAGTTTGGATAGACCTCGCGATCACAAGTTCACAATTCAACAAGCAGGGATTCTCCTATTTCTTTGATTGGTTCAACCTCTAAGACTAAACTAAGCTACTTGTCTTGCATCAAAGGTATAATTTCATCAACTGCGTGTCTTGGGGCTCTTTTTTTCACTCAATTTTTTTTCTTTTAACATATCTCATTTGCTTTCTATATAACTAATGTATCGAGCTTTAAGCCGATGACTCTCAAATCAGTTGATTTTAGGGCACCAGGTTTCAATCACCCTTACAAGCTTACTTACTCAAGTTATAAAGGCTCGAGAATATGCATTTTCACTCTTTTTCCTTTAACTCTTTCCTTCTCGCTTTCTATGTGACCCCTGTAGCGAGCTTTAGGCCGATGACTCCCAAGTCAGTTGACTTTAGGGCATCAAGTTTTTATTCACCCTTACAGGCTTACTTACTCGAGTCATAAAGGCTTGAAAAGAGTGTTTTCTCACAAAAATTATGCCATGCCCCTATTTTTCTAGACACTTAGTTTCTAAAACCAACCTCTAACTTAAAATTTTCACCTCATCTTCGTCTCATCGATCTCAACAATCCACACAACTTAGTTTTCATGCATGGAATCCCCACTCATCTCAATGTTCTCCTGCAATAGCTAAATCATCACCAAACTACTACAATAATGGATATTTAATAAGTATAATAGAGGGTTCTTTCGGGTCAACCTATACTGTTCTATTTTTTCTAGAAATAATGACCCCAACCATCGCCTTAGCATGCACGCATGAGTGAAGTGTACAAAAAAGTGTCAAGTTTACACACAAACAAGTATTGACCAACCTAACCTGCACATTATCCACTATTCAAAGCTCATAATAATTCCAATCATCACATCATTGCCGGCAAGGCCACTAAACCCACACAAGCACACATAACAAAACAAACAAATATGCAAAAACGAATATTTTTTTTTTAATCCACACAGAATACACAGAAAGCATTACAACATATAATAGATAATAAAAACACAGACATTGATGGATAACGAAAGTAATGCATAATTCAATACACGTACTGAATCCTTCAGTTTGTCCTACAAATTCGACCACCCCCCCAAACTTATACAGAACATTGCCCTCAATGTGGAAAGTGTAAGAATGAATATAGAATTTGAAGGGCAAAGCGTATACAAAACAAAATGTGGGAGGTTAAGAGAGATTCCCCTGATCAATATGGTGGTGGTGGTGAAGAAGGCGGAAATGAACTGGGTCCTGCAGTGGCATCGTCCTGGGTCAGAGGTAGGCGAGCAAGGAGCTGCCGCATCATCTCTGACTGCTCCTAAAGCAAAGTGGACTGTCCCCTCATACCCATCTCAAGAGAGCCGAGACAGTCCCACATCTCCCCAGTCTGCAGCTGGATACTATCCACTCGACCGGTATACAAACTGAGACGGTCACTCACCCGGTCGATCGCCGTATAAATGCCGGAAGTGCTGCTGCGAGCCGTCGACGCAAAAGTTTGTGTAGCCTGCACCGCCTGTCGCATCTCCTGCACGTCGGTGCGAAGGGTCCCCAGATCCTGCCGGATACCATGTACATCGCGGCCCGTGGTCGTCAACGTGGCGAACATTTGTCTTAACAACTGAGTGTCACCCTCAAAAGGTGGGAGCGGCGCCTGTGGCATCTCAACATCTGCCCCCTCCTGACCTGCGGCAGCCGCCTGCTGTCGTCGGGCAATCTCAGCCAACTTCTCCTGATGGCGGGCCCGGGCTCTGTCCCGAGCCTCTAAAGTGAGACGTCGGATGGGAGCGCTCGGCTTCTCAGGGACCTCCCCAGATGGGATGGGAACACCAGCAGCCTTGCAAATACCACTGATAAGGCTAGGAAAAATCAATGCACTGTGTCTGTCGCCCCACAACCCAAGCATATGAATCTGATGATAGATGAGGGTGGCCAGATCAATCTTATGTCCCCCTGCCAAATGATATAGGAAACCAGCGGTGGGATCGGTGAAGGTAGTGCGATGTGAGGTGGGCTCGATGTTAAAACACATGAAGAGCCACAGAATCCCAATGGAGCGCGTGAGCTCAATCTGATGCCACTCGGCAGTCTGCAGTGGCCAAGCATTCTCTCTCCCTAGTAAGACCTCCGCGACCTCATTCCATGTGAAAGCCCCAGGGATGGGGGTGATATTATCCCATGTAAGCTGATAATAGTCATGTATAACCTCAGGGGAAAACATTATCCACTCACCCCGAACCCAAGTCTGGTGCAAATGAGTAGAACCAGGCGTGTCGATCTCGGTATTAAAATTAGCATAGAACTCCCGCACCAAAGCATCATAAACTGGGTGTGGTCGCTCAACGACCTTCTGCCGACCACAATTTTCGACCAGCGTGACAATCTCAAATCCCAGGAAGTCATCAAGTCGTACTGGTCGCTCCCCAAGCAGAGCCCATCTGCTGATAATGTCGGCATGTCGGGTAGAAGCGATCGAGGTCAAGAACCTCCGAAAGCCGCCCTCGCGATCTCGAGACTGGGCAGTACCCGAAGTAGATGCAACTTTTTCCTTACCCTTTAATGTTCTTTTCGGCGGCATCTGAAAGAAAGCCAATGAAAAAAATATCAGTGAAAGCATATTAAGTGGCATAAGAAATCTCAAATCCCCCAAACTGTCTTCAAAGCATGCATATGTCGACCTACAATATGTGGTGAACAACCTAAGACGACTCAAAAATGACAATTCCCTAAAACAGTGCATAGTCGACTGGGTATGTTCACCCTCGGACACCACCTAGAAAATCGAAATTTTTTCGAGTATCTTCCGGGCATATAAAAGTACTCACGTTGAACTACCACATATCAAAAATTAAGAGCATTTGGATCCCATTTGAGTTGGGAAACCGAGGGGCAAAGTAGGTGACATGAGTGACGCAAGTGGGATTTCTAGACATTTGGTGACATGACATAGACCCGATCGAGCAAATGTGACATTGTGCAAGAAAATGAGTGTATAACAGTGTAAGGGAACATGCACAAACCAAGAATTAAGTCAAGTTGGCAATTTGTTTTTCAAAGTAAGGCATGTGTGACATAGGATGTTCGACCCCGGACACCGTCGAGAAAAGTAGAAATTTTTTCGAGCAACTTTTAGGCATATGAAAGTATGCAATTTGAACTACCATATATCAAAATTTTAGGTCACTCGGACTTCGTATGAATAGGGAAAAACGATGGGCAACGTTGGTGACGTGAGGTGTGCGGTGCCTACACATGAGATCACTAAGTGTGCCACGTGCAAGTGTTGTGCTCCCCCTATGTGTTTCTCAATGCAAATCATCATAGGAAGCAAAACAACACACATTCAAATAAGTAGAAACTCGAAATTCTGAAGAGAAACAAGACAAGGTGGAATGGAATCCATATAATCACAAACCACACTCAGTCAGTACTCCAGACTAACCTAGGCCCATCCTCCATCAGTTAACACAAAGAAAAAAAATCGAGTAGAAGCCTCAAGAACGGAAGAGATTAGGGTGGAGAGAGAAGAGAAATTCATATCGTTTGCAGCGAAGGAATGCAATGAGAAGGAGTGATTGGTGTAATGGAAAGTCGTGGTGGTCGAGTTCCTCGGTGAATGTCGAGCTCGATGGAGGGTTGGTTGATTCCGGGTGTGGATGGCTCGAGAGTGTGCGGGAGGATCGAGTTTGAGTGTGTTGGAATGCCGGGAGTTTGGTGTTTAAAACATCAGATTTTTTTTGTTTCGTTTACTCTATGCGGTCGCAAATAGTCATTATATGCGGCCGCATAGAGTTAATTGTCAGGGCCAAGTGAGGCCCTGACCAATTCTATGCGGTCGCATAGGTGGTAGTCTATGCGGCCGCATAGACTACCAGAACAGTATGTTCTGTGCATGATCACAATTTTTCTCAATTCGAGCAACATCCAAAACCTCGATTTTCGTGCCCAATGAGTTAAAAAGGGTGTATCAAGTGTGTGCATCATGAAAAATTCTCAAAACACACTCAATCCCTCAAAAACTTAATTTTAGTCGATTTTCCCCAAAAATTACACTTTTTTCCAAACGTTAACGCTTTCAACCTTATCACTCCCCACGCCTCGATTTTTGTGCTGAACAAATTAAAATGAGTGTAGTGAGTATATGCAATATAGAAAAATTTCAAAATGTACTCAACTCTTCAAAAACTTATTTATGACCATTTTACCCAAAATTTCATATGTTGTCAAAAATACCCCTCGACCATTCGACTTCCCGAAAATGTATCAAAACACATTTAAAACTATGGGAAGTGTAAGTACACTATAACGCACGGTCAAAACCACCGTGAACCATAAACTCCATTGTTGGCCCAAAAATATTTTGAAAAAGCTCGTTTTGCCTCGAAATGCGTGATTGTGACCCCAAATCTCCCAAACAAGATATCAACACCCCATTAAGCATGCAAAATACATTCAGGATTTGTGTGAAGCATGCATAGATACTTAGTGAACTACCGAGGTGACCGATGACTTAAAGCTACTAAATATGCATAGAAAACATGAAAAATCCTAAATCTACTGCGTAAAGCGGAATAAATAAAAGGGTAGAGATGATGGGTTGCCTCCCATCCAGCGCTAGTTTATAGTCTATAGCTCGACTATACCGTGTTAGGTTGACTCCGGTGTTGCAAGATCAACGGTAGACTTCTCTTTGGAGAAATCGCTACTCCAATAGTGCTTCAACCTCTGTCCATTGACTGTGAAAGTGCCTTTGGTGTCATGAGAAATCTCAATAGCCCCGTATGGAGGGACTTTTGAGATAGTATAAGGACCAGACCACCTCGACCTCAATTTTCCCGGAAATAGCTTGAGTCTAGAGTTGAAAAGCAACACTTTCTGCCCTACCTCGAACTCTCTCTTCTGAATATGCATATCATGAAACTTCTTCGTTCGCTCCTTGTAGAGTTTTGCATTCTCATAAGCCCCCAATCGAAATTCATCCATTTCATTGAGTTGGAGCATCCTCTTTTCACCCGCTGCTTGCAAATCCAAGTTTAACTGTCTGAGAGCCCAATATGCATGATGCTCCAATTCCACTGGCAAGTGGCATGCTTTCCCAAAAACAAGGCGGTAAGGTGACATGCCTATAGGAGTTTTGAAAGCTGTTCTGTACGCCCACAAGGCATCATCTAACTTCTTAGACCAGTCTTTCCTTGACGAACTCACTGTGACTTCAAGTATCCTTTTCAACTGCCGATTAGAAACTTCAACTTGAACGCTCGTTTGAGGATGATATGGTGTAGCCACTCGGTGTCGGACCCCATATTTACTCAACAACTGTTCAAATTGGCGATTGCAAAAATGTTTTCCCCCATCACTTATAATAGCTCTAGGTGTGCCATATCGGGTGAAAATGTACTTCTTCAAAAACCCAATCACCACTTTTGCATCGTTTGTTGGTAAAGCGACTGCTTCCACCCATTTGGAAACATAATCAACTGCCACCAAGATGTACTGATTAGAGAACGAAGGAGGGAACGGACCCATGAAGTTAATCCCCCAAACATCAAAAAGCTCGACCTCGAGAATACTATTCTGAGGCATCTCATTCCGTCTCGATATATTTCCTGTGCGTTGACACCTGTCACACCTCTTCACAAATTCACAAGGCGTCTCGAAACATGGTAGGCCAATAGAATCCCGATTGCAAAATCTTTGCTGCTGTCTTAGAAGCCCCGAAGTGTCTCCCGCATATGCAGATGAATGGCAATGCTCCAGTATATGAGATACTTCTTCTTCAGGTACACACCGTCTAATAATCTGATCAGCTCCTCTCCTATAAAGTATGGGATCCTCCCAAAAGTAGTATTTCAGCTCCGAAAAGAACTTCTTCCTCTGATGACCTGAATAATCGGTTGGAGTAATGGATTTCACCAAATAATTCACTATATCCGCATACCAAGGTACAACTCCACATGAAGAATCTGCTCATCTGGGAACACTTCATTTATTTCCACGGCATTTGTCTGATCTCCTTTCTCAAGGCGAGAGAGGTGATCTGCTACCCCATTTTCACTTCCTTTTTTATCTCGAATCTCCAGGTCAAACTCTTGCAGGAGTAAGACCCATCGAATCAATCTCGGTTTTGCATCCTTCTTTGTCATCAAGTATTTCAATGCAGCATGATCCGTGTAGACTATTACCTTCGACCCAACAAGATAGGATCGAAATTTGTCGAAGGCATAGACCACAGCTAGAAGCTCCTACTCAGTAGTGGCATAGCTGAGTTGTGCATCATTCAGTGTCTTGCTGGCATAGTAGATCACATGAAAAATCTTACCCTTTCGCTGCCCCAACACTGCCCCCACCGCGTAATCACTAGCATCACACATAAGTTCAAACGGTAACTCCCAATCTGGTTCTATGATGACCGGTGCTGAGATAAGCTTGTCCTTCAGAGTGCTGAAAGCCTGTAGACAATCTTCAGTAAAATCGAAAGTGGCGTCTTTGAGTAGCAGGTTGCAAAGAGGCTTCGTAATTTGTGAGAAATCTTTTATAAAGCACCTATAGAACCCAGCATGCCCCAGAAAACTGCGAACACCCTTAACTGATGTAGGTGGCGGTAACTTCTCAATGACCTGAATTTTTGCTTTGTCCACCTCGATCCCCTCAGATGAAATGCGGTGTCCCAATACGATGCCCTCTTGTACCATAAAATGGCACTTTTCCCAGTTCAATACCAGATTTGTTTCCTTACACCGCTGCAACACCAAGCTCAGATGCTCCAAACACTCATCAAAAGAAGAACCGAACACTGAAAAGTCATCCATGAAGACTTCTATGAATTTTTCTACCATATCAGAGAAGATGGCCATCATACAACGCTGAAAAGTGGCCGGTGCATTACATAGGCCGAAAGGCATCCTGCGGTAGGCAAATGTACCATAGGGACAAGTGAAAGTAGTCTTCTCCTGATCGTCCGACGCTATAGGTATCTGATTGTAACCGGAATACCCATCAAGAAAGCAGTAATGTGAGTGACCTGCTAACCTTTCCAACATCTGATCAATGAATGGCAAAGGAAAGTGATCCTTTCGAGTAGCATTGTTGAGTTTACGATAGTCAATGCATACTCTCCATCCCGTAACAGTCCTGGTAGGTATTAATTCATTCTTCTCATTCCTTACAACCGTAATACCTCCTTTCTTTGGTACAACCTGAACAGGATTGATCCATGCACTATCTGAGATAGGATATATGATATTATTTATTCCGTTTACTATTCCGTTTATTTATTTATTTATTTTTTTTACATTTTCAAATTTTCGCGTTATGCTATTATTAGAGAATAAAATACAAATTCAAAATTTCGAGTTATGTTATTATTCAAAGTTCAACCATTAACCCAAAATCTAAATGTCATTCCATATATTTTAAATATTTTTCTAATTTTTTCGATCAAGATATTATAAACTAATTTTGATTATATAATTTAATTATAAGAAAATGATTGGATGGCTAGATTTATAAATTATATAAAACAATTATTAGTTAGGTAAAATTTTAAATTGATAATTGTATAATATAATTGTTGGATTAGAAACATGATATAAAATTGTAAATACATTCAAAAATATTTTAAAATTAATAATTTATCAAAATTCTAGTTTAATTTTTTTTTTTTCACGGGGCGGGATGAGTTTTTTTGCCATCACTATGTTCAAGCATGACTTATCAATAATGAATCTTTCCTACTAGACTTTAGTGGGTTGAATAACTGTCATTTCTAATATTTTTAAGGGAAAATTTCATAAATAAAAATATAAGTATGGTCCATTTCAATAATAAGAAAATAAGTTTCAAATTTTAAAAATCAGATTTTTATTAATTTTTATTTATGATTTAATTAATATATTTAATTAATGAAATATATAAAGGTCACAGATAGATACAATTTGATCACAAATTCATTTATTAGTAACATATTGTCAAATTAATTAGTCACAAATTATTTTCGAAGTCACAAATCAAAGATTTTATAGGCCACAGACTATTTTTTGAGGTTACAAATCAGAATTTTAGTATGTCACAAATTATTTTACGGTCACGATTCACAAATTTCATAGATCACAATTTGTTCATCGATCACAAATCACAATTATTATAAGTCACAACTTATTATACAGTAACAAATTATCAGATTATTAGTCACAGATTAACAATTCTTATGTCACATTATTTTTTAGTCACAAATTATTCAAATCACTTGTCACATATTTTTTATTAGTAAAAAATTAACCAATTTAGTGGTCACAGTCAATCAAATAATCTGTGACCACCACCCTCCATCGTACCACACTACCACGACCGATCAAAAAATTTCCAAACATGCCATCATCATCGCCGTCGCTACTACCACCACTACCGCCATCGCCATCGCCATCGCCATCGCCACCAACAACAACAACCACCACCACCAGACAACCACTACCACTCCACCTCATAGCCTGCAACCCCACCACCCCAATGCCACCATCACAGCTTGTACCACCACCACCACCACACGGGCACCACCAACAACTGTACACAACCAATAAAAACTCACCCTTGATTTTCATCATCAGTTCGTGACCATAGTTTCACAGATCAACACCACCACCATGACGCCACCATCACAGCCACCACCACCCACCACCGTCACTACCACTACCACTGCCACACACCTCAGCAACTCACATTACAATATGCCCGAGCCTTGCACCTCAACAAATCATAAACTTCCATTCTCTTTTCTCTAGACATCCCCCCTTCATTGTGTCTAATCATCACTACCTCCTCAAAGCAAGCCGAAAATCTGATCATTCCCCTCCTTAATCCAGTCAATGTTTTTGATGATTAAGGCTTCGCCATCTGTTGCTTCCATTAAAGTTGTCAACCAAGGTCCCATTTTTGTCCTCAATTTACCCCAATGATACAAAATCCATCTTCCAAAAAGATTTTCGCCTGCTTCACTTCACTGTACCGCCGTAATCTGTTATTCCGGTCAGAGACTTTCTTCTGGCAGGTGATGGTTTGGCTGAGAGTGATGACGACGAGTATGAAGAGAGAGACAGCGGCGGGTATGAAGAGAGAGAAATGAGAGAAGCAAATATAGAGAGAGAAAGAAGATAGTAAATTGATTAGGATTTTGAGATGAAAATTATATATTTAATATTTATATTTAAATGTGAGATATCTAATTTGTGAAATATAAAAATTCCCACCTGATTTTAGAATAATAAATTTTAATACTATGATTTCCTGTAATTTCCACTATTTTTAATCCCGATTTGAGTACAAAAGGCCCATTCAAAGAACGAATGCCCAATAATTCATTAAAAAATCTGATGCAACAATAGAGCAAATTCATTAGAGTATTCCACTCCAACTGTCAAAGCATGCCCAATCAATTGTCAATCTTTAATCCAAATCTAACCAGTATAATCATGGACCGATCTCTAGAATTCTTCGTACCATTCCTATTCATCTTTATTTTTCTTGAATTAGACAAAACATCTTGAAAAGTGTAATATGTTCTATTATAGATTAATGACTACTACACAATGCATACAGTAAATTGAAAATCAACGAATAAATGAAATGAAAAATAAGGTTTACATATATTTTGAATTGAATAAACACAGTCCTGTTCTCCTGCACAATAAGGTTTACATATATTTTGAATTGTATAAACACAGTCCTGCTCTCCTGCGCTTGGCGCGCAGGAGAACAGGTGGGCAAAGCTCACAATTTCGCACGCAAACGCGTGTGAAATTGGGTTTGTCAGTCGCAATTGCGGCTGACAAACCATTTTTATATATTTTTTTTCAACTTTACCTTTTTTTTTTTGTCTTTTTGTTTTTTAATTGTATGGAACTTGTTCTAGTATTCGAATTTTGTCTTTTTTTTTTTAATTTTTTTTTGAAATTTTTTTTTGGCAATCCCATCAATACTATACTCAATTGTAAAAAAATTTATCCATTTTGGTGTTTATTTTCATAGAAAACAAGTCAAACGAACCCTAAAAGTTAACGAATTTTTGTTAACTTTTGTAATGTATTATTTTTGTCTTTTATTTTATAGTAATAATTTTTAATAGACGTATATTACATTTAAATATCAATAATAACACCGTAAATTTCATATGATATTTGTACTAATATTGCAACACATTCAGACAAAATAAAATAGACATTGCATAAATTAGCTAAATTTTCTTCAAATTTAATTCAAATTACGTCGAACGAGTACAACAATAAGTGGTTTAATGGTCGTCATCATCGTCAAACCCATTGAATGTACCATAATCACTACTAGCAATACCAGTGTACCTATCTTCCTGAGTATCGTCCCAAGAGTACTGTGGATGATACGGTTCGTCCACCAGCTGACTCCTAAAGGTGTTTCACATACAATAAATTTAAATATAAGTATAGTAGAAAATAAAACAAAATAATAGCAACGGTTAAGAGTTATCGATCAACTAACCTCGACTGTAATGTCGGACAAGTTCTTTTGTCATGTCCACTACGACCACAAACACGACAATTTCTCTTCGACTGAGACATTGCTATTTCTTTGGATGACTTCAATCTCTTCCCGCACCCTTTCGTCCTAACCGGAGTAGGATCAACCACGAGTTGGGCACCTTCGCTGCTCTTGCTGATAACCTTACTCATTCCCACTTCCCCTCCATTATCCAAAGCTTTTACCTGTATTTTCAAGTTCTGAAATCCATCCATTATTAACGATGTACGAGCGTCAGTCAAAGCACCTTCGTCCACCAACTCTGCTGCTGTTTGTGCCAGCATCCCATGTCGAGAAATCAATGATTGACCACCCATTGACGTGGTCGTTGGTTCGAAGACTGAAGTTGCTTTTGCATTTTGCGTCCACCGACCTGCAATGTACTGATCTGGCAACAACATCACCTGTTTCCTAAGCATAAATGCGAGCATGTGACGACATGGATATCCTTCAAAATCAAATGTTTTGAAGCTGCATGCTATGAAGTCAATGGCCCTGAAATAGGTCAGCTCACGTTGGCGATGATGTGTTTTTTTCGGTGTGAAAATGCGTTACAATATACGTTTTTGACACCCTCGTATGCTGATTTCCTTGATAAAACGTAGTAGCTACTCTGAGTTAATTCCTCTTGGAACAACAGGAAAATTCTCTTTGTATAAATACGTGTCATTTGAGTTTCCATGGCAAATGTGGTTATCGTATGAGGCATCTCGTTCAAGTCAGTGTGGTTGGCAACCAATTCGCTATGTCGCTGGTGAGCCAAAGCACTGCTAAACTGTGTGATAAAATCCATTAATGTATCTGTCTTATTGACATATCTTTTGAAGAAAAAGCATGGTTACTTTCTGACCGTTGACTGCTTGACATTCCAGCAGAGAATATATGTTTCACGTACGCAGGTACCCAACGACTTCGTGTATTTTATACATATTGGCGAGCCACTCATTATCACCAAGATTAGTAGTTTCCATCACATCAGCCCAACGAGATTCGAACTCCTCTGTGGACTCCGACTGCTTAATGATACTCACCAGGCCGTGGTACATTTCCTTGTACAGCACGTGACTCATTTTCTCCGAGAACTTGTTTAAAATATGCCACAGACAGAACCTATGAATTGTGTTAGGAAAAACCTCACCAACAGCTCTAGCAATGGCAGCGTCTTGATCAGTAATAATCACCCCGGGAGCCCGTTGGGTGGGCATTGCTTCGACGAATTTCAAAAACAACCAAATAAATGAATCGATCTTTTCATCACTCAATAAGCCACATCCGAAAACAGTAGTTTGCCGATGGTGATTTACTCCAACGAATGGTGCAAACACCATCGAATACTTGTTTGTGTTATATGTTGTGTCGAAAACGACAGCATCTCCAAAGTAAACATAAGAACTCATTGACTCTACATCAACCCAGAAACAACGAGCGAACACACCATCCTCGTCAGTCTCATAGGCGTAGTAGAAGCTAGGACTCCTTCTTTTTTCCAACTCGAAATGCATAATCAAAGTTTCTGCATCACGTCCAATGGCTTCTCGTCGTCGATCTCGTCGATAGTTCCTGATATCTTGCTCATTACATCCCAATGACGAAGGCCCACCAGCATCTACCTCCATAAGTCTGATCTGTTGACAACTAGGAATATTGGCTTGTGAAAATTGGTCAACAAGCGCTTTCTTGGTTGTAGATACATGTCGATGTGAGCGTAGAAGGTGCGTTTTGCTTGGTGTAGATAGTGCATGATTGTGCCCCTCGACAAAATGGCTTACAACCCACATAGAAGTTGTCTGATGTTTTACAACTGTTAACTTTGCATCACATCCACAACGGGAGTTCCCATGCTTTCGTTCACCAGATCGGGCCACCAAATTTTTGAGTTTCATCTGGTAGGACTCATCCTTTTGATCCTGTTTAAAGCAAACATATGACTTCCAGACAAGCTCATTTGTCTATGGATTCTTTCGGCTACTACCAATACGTGTGCTAAAACCAGCTAATTTCGCATATTCATTGTAAAAATTATACACATCATCAAGAGTTTGAAATTCTTGCCCGAATATCGGAATCGCACCAACATTTACTTGTGGAATAAATACATTGTCATCCCCTTCCATTCCTAAAAAATAATATGAAATATTATTTAGTTTGTGAAATAATTTAAATATTGAAATGTTTGAAACTTACTATAAATGTAATAAAAATAAAATCAAGTTACAAAATTAAACAAATTAAAAATGGTTACGAAAATAAACAAATGAAAACACATTTAAGAAAAAATAAAAGAAAAAAACTTACCAGAAAATTGTCTACAAAAATATAAACAAGTTTTACCAGAAAAATCTCTACAAAAGTTTCACCAAAAAATTGTCTACAAAAATATAAACTAGTTTCACCCGTATTTTATTGACATTTTTTTTATAGCAAAAAAAATTAAAAAATGATTTGCAGCTGACAAATTCATTTTCACACACAAGACAAAAAAAAAAAAAAAAAGTAAAGGTGTAAAAATAAAATTACGTGTGAAAATGGGTTTGTCAGGCTGACAAACCTATTTTCACACGCAAAAGCATGTGAAAATATTTTGCGTGTGAAAATGTGAGTTTTGTTAACAAAAAATTCGTTAACTTTTAGGGTTCGTTTGACTTGTTTTCTATGAAAATAAACACCAAAATGGATAAAAAATTTTTACAATTGAGTATAGTATTTGATGGAATTGCCAAAAAAAATTTCAAAAAAAATTAAAAATAAAAAAAGACAAAATTCGAATACTAAAACAAATTCCATACAATTAAAAAACAAAAAAAAAAAAAAAAAAGATAAAGTTGTAAAAAAAAATATAATAAAAAAATATAAAAAGGGTTTGTCAGCCGCAATTGCGGCTGACAAACCCAATTTCACACGCATTTGCGTGTGAAATTGTGAGCTTTGCCCAAAAGGCAAAGCTCACCTGTTCTCCTGCGCGCCAAGTGCAGGAGAACAGGACTGTGTATAAACATGTCTTAAAAGAAGAGGAAAAAAGGAGGGAAAAGGTAGGTTAGAGGCTATGTTTGATTACACATTATAGTTTCATAAAATACGAATTGAATGGCACTGGACAATATTTATTTTCAATAAATCATTTACGTGTATGGAGATGGATAACACATTAAAGTACTGAAATATTAGATATTATAAGTTTTTTTTTTTTTTTTTTTTTTTCAACCATACTACAAGTACAACATTAATTGACAATCACTCACATAAAAGAGAGCCCACGATGAATAAAAAAATTGCGGGTCTCCGTCATGTGAGATGATTGTCAACCAATATTGTCAAGAAATACTGTACAAGTAGCAAAAAAATTTCTTTTTTTCTTCTTCAGTATTGAAAAAAGAAAAAAAATAAAAAAATTAATCTACTTGTACAATAATGATTGACAGATGTGACAAAATCTGGACAGTTGATTTAAAAAATAGTCTTTGAAATTTTTTGAAATAGATGGATGTGATGATGTCAAATCATAATTATCAATAAATATTGTCAACTATCATTGTACATATAGCATTTAAAATAAAAATATATGTCACCTACCACATAAAATTCAACTATGAAAATTCAAAATTGTAGAAAAAAAGAAATCAAAGAATCGCCCAAAATCTCACAATTCAATTGCTTGAAGCTCCAACTCATCAATGGCGGCCTCTGCAATTCTTCATCTCTATTCACCATCTCTTTCCGTATCCTTCAAAACCCACAAACCCATTCTTCATAAAACCCCTTCCATTTTCAAACCCCTAAGCTTCAGAATCAAAGCCACCACATCAATTGACTACTCTACAACGTCTAAATCACCCTTCAAGAACAACTCCAGCACCTGGAAATGGAAATTCAATGACAATTCGGTAAACATTCACTTCGAAAGACTTGAAAAAGATGGCTCTCAAAAGCCCTCCAAGAACATTCTGATGGTGCCCACTATTTCTGATGTTAGTACTGTTGAGGAATGGAGAATTGTGGCTGAAGAAATTGTTGGGAAAAATGGTGGAGTCAATTGGAGTGCTACGATTGTAGATTGGCCTGGTCTTGGGTACTCTGACAGGCCTAAGCTTGATTATAATGCTGATGTCATGGAGAAGTTTCTGGTGGATTTCATCAGCGCCCCTGATAGTCCCATTGCCAGCTCTGCTTCAGGTGGAGTGATTTTTGTGCTTGAATCAATAATTACGAGTTTTTTTTAAATGTTTTATTCTGCATCAAGATTTTACTGTAAGTTGTTGCTTGTTTTGATTCGTATGCTTTATATAATTAATGTGAAATCACAGTGGAACTAACCTTGTTCTACGTCTATACTGAGAGAATAATATGAATACCTTCGTGGAAGCAATCAGAAGCCCAAGGGAAGGGGTGGCAATAATGATTTTATTATGCTTATATCTAGGTTTCGACTTTAGTTCCTTTTTTTCTTTTTCATTTTAGTCATTGATGAACTTGGTTGACATTACCAAGATGAGGTATCTTTTGTATATTATGAGTTGATCTTATAGTTGTAGTTGATGAGACTAAATGAAAGATAAGTACTAGTTAGACCTTTGATGGAGTAATTTGGAATCTAAGGTTCTAAGTTATATAGGATTATAGATATATAATAGAGTATAAGTAGCGGAAAATGTTGTATCAAATGGCATGAACATATACTCTTATGTCATATACACGTACTACAAAGGTCGTGCACACACGTGTATATATAGGTGTTGGAGTAATTTGGAATCTAAGGTTCTAAGTTATATAGGATTATAGATAATAATAGAGTATAAGTAGCGGAAAATGTTGTATCAAAATGGCATGAACATATACTCTTATGTCATATACACGTACTACAAAGGTCGTGCACACACGTGTATATATAGGTGTTGGAGTAATTTGGAATCTAAGGTTCTAAGTTATATAGGATTATAGATAATAATAGAGTATAAGTAGCAGAAAATGTTGTATCAAAATGGCATGAACATATACTCTTATGTCATATACACGTGCTACAAAGGTCGTGCACACACGTGTATTTATAGGTGTGTGCATGTGAATGATATGCTTATTTTGTCCTTTCTAAGCCCAAAAAATAGATAATTGATTCTCCATCATTTATTTGCATTAGAACATTTTGTATAAGCAAAAGTTGTAAGTAGTTCCTTTAGCAATATAATTCAATGCAATGTGATTTTTCAATGAAAAGACGTTCTTGGTAAATTCAATGATGTTGCTTAGACTAATAATTACTAGATTTTGTCCACCCATTCTTAATGATTATTTGATGCTAATGTTTGGTACTTTTTCCTTGACAATTTTTTTTACAGTATGGAGTAGATGAATTGCTGTTATAGTTTGGTAGAATTCTGTGGTTAGGGATCCATGTTACATAAGCTATTGTGTCAATCATGTGTACCATAAGCAGCTCCATAATAATAATTTTTTTTAATGAATTTTCTGTAACATGAGAGAGGGTCAAATTAGAAAGAATCAGAATTTGAAATGATCCTTCAATTCATAGAAAACAATTTGAGATGGTGTGAAATGAAGACCATTAAAACTTGACATGAAGCAACTTGATATCTAATGATGGTAGGATTAGGGGTAGACAGAAGCAAATTGAACCTTAAATGATGCATCTAAAGAGGAAGCAAAATGTGTAGTTTGACAAAGGGCTCTGGGTTGAGCTCAATAGTGAGTGGATTCATGTTAATTTATTTTCTTGACTGTTGAGTAGCTTTCTTTAGTACTCCCCGATGTGGAAACTAGAATTTTTTTGGGGTGCGTGGGTGGGTGAGGGGTAAGGAGAAGCTTTCCTGAAATTTCAGAAAGATTTGGTACTTAATTTGAACTTTATTAATTTTGGACTATCATTGAAATCACCGCTTTTAATTTGGATACATTTCAGCATATATAAGAGAAAATTGTACATGCTAATGGTGTTGAACAAATGACTTTTAAATTTTGTTTCTGGATTAGTAGAACCGAAAACAGAATGTCTTCCATTGGAAATTTTATAGTTTTGTATTGACCCTTACAAGTCTTGAAAAAAGAAATGTTGACAGAAAGATTGTTTCCTCTATAATCTTCTTTGTGAGATCCAGAAGAAATTTATGGTAGTGTATTACTGATTCTTTACCCATAGTCCATAGACTAGTCTAATATGTTGTCTTTACCTATTGCATAATAAAAGAATAATTTTTTTTTTGTTCTTTTTATAATTCTTATCACTTCTTAATGTTTACTTGCACGCTGGTGGATGCATTACCTTCTTCATATGTAATTTTGATAAAAATTAAGTTTTCGTTTTTTAGTGCTTGGCAGATCCCCTAACCAATACTTTGTATGCATTACTGATTCTGCACACCTTTCATTACTTTTCAAGACTATGTTAATATATTCCTTGCATGGATAGCTCCTTCGTCAACCACCATGTATAATCTCTTGCTATGTGTAGTATTTTTTTATCAAACCACATTCGCACAAATTGTTCCACTTGCTAATATGTTACATACTTCAGATAATGAATATGTGGTCTTTGGGGGAGGGCATGCTGCAACTATAGCAGTTCGTGCTGCAAAGAAGGGTTTGGTGAAGCCAAAGGCCATTGCTTCTGTTGCACCCACCTGGGCTGGTCCCCTTCCTATCGTGTTTGGTAGAGATTCTAGTATGGAATCGAGGTAACCTTGAATCATACATTTTACTAACAAATAATAATATATCAGATGGTAAACAATAAAAATTCATTATAAGAAGTCTTCGTTTTGTAAGATACCTTTCATTTTTATTTTTTGCTTTTTTTCTTGTCAGATGTATGTCATTGGTCAGTGAGAAACCAGTAACTTGATATTAGAAAACTAGTGCTTTGGATGAAAAAAGATCTTAGTTTAGATTGATTGCTAAATACTATCATATTTGTATGTGGTACCTGTAATTTCTTATTGGACTGTTAATTGGAATTTTGCTTAAGGATCCAGAACTGCATCAGTGTATTTGCTTGATCTGCTAGTTTCTCATAGATATACTAGTATACTTGAACTGTGATACTGAACTTCAATTCTTTTTGTGTTTATTGCAATTGATCCACCTTATTTATTCCCTTATAACTTGTGACTTTATAGGTATGGGCTTCTAAGAGGGACCTTAAGGGCCCCTGCTGTAGGTTGGATGATGTACAATGTTCTTGTCAGCAATGAGAAGGCAATCCAATCCCAGTACAAATCCCACGTATATGCAAATCCTGAAAATGTAACTCCTAGTATTGTTGAGAGCAGATATGCACTTACGAAACAAAAAGGCGCTCGCTATGTGCCTGCTGCTTTCTTGACTGGATTGCTCGATCCAGTAAATTCCAGGGAGGAATTCATTGAACTATTTGCAGGAGTAAAAGGAGATATCCCTGTCTTAGTTATGTCGACTGCAAGCGCACCCAAGAGATCAAAAGCAGAAATGGAATCTCTCAGGGGAGCGAAAGGAGTAAGCAAATTTGTTGAAGTACCAGGTGCTCTCCTGCCACAAGAAGAGTATCCCCAGATAGTTGCAGAAGAACTATACAATTTTTTACTGGAAATTTTTGAGTTGAAAGCTTTAGAATAGTAACAATCAATAGTGGTGAAGAGCAGAGGTAAATTGTTCTCTATGTTTTGATTAATACAATGGTGCCAAGTTCTGATTTGTTTTGACCTTGATATAAGTTGTCCCTGAGATTATAATAATAGATTTGTTTGAGAATGTTGAATCCTATATGTATAGACACGTATAATTCATGGGGTAGAACCTTCATTTTCTAAACATTTTCTACCGTAACCTGATATTAGTTGAATATCAGATGTTCCTAAACGTCTTCCCTCAAAATGTGGCGAGACTGTGAAATCAAAACTTACATATACGATCAGCTGTTATCTCCAGAATAAGCTGTCAACAATCTGGCTACGGTCATAATTACTAGTTGTCAGTAACAATGTATATGTATCATCTACCGTGGAATAATGCCGCTTGGCCAAGGTGATTGACAGAGGATTGGGTGACAGGGTGGGGTGGCAACGATTGATTGTGTGTTGTGTGTGTGTGTTTTTAAACTGTCCAATCATGTCTTGACACGAGTCCCCCTTGTATTTAAATCTATCATTGAACTCGCTACCTGTGAATAAATCTCGAATTTTGTATCTCCTCCATAACCATTTGGTTTAATTTTCTGACTCGAAGACATCATTTCCTTTAACATAACCTCCTTAAAATCATTCTTCGGTTTAATCTCTCTCTCTCTCTCTCTCTCTCTCTCTCTCTCTCTCTCTCTCTCTCTCTCTCTCTCTCTTTAAGTGTCCTCCAAATTCCTTCTTCCTCCAATTTAACTAATTTCCCCAATCTTGCCAAAATGCTTGCTTTTTATAATTCATAAGTCTCCCATCACTTCCTTGTTGGAGTCTAGTCGTGAAAAGTTAGATCCATCCCACCCTATGGTCTTGCTTTCGCTCCACCATTTACTAATCCCTATCTAAACTAGATGCCATGGTCACATATTTTCGAATCCATTTCATGGAAGAAGAATTTGTTATAATCGGAAAATATCGGACTCAACCTCGAGACTGATCTCCAAATCATCCATTTTTGGTAAGGGTGAACACGGTTCGATTTGGGCGGTTTATGCTATATTTTCAACTCAAACCATTTCAAGCGATTTGAAATTTTTCAAAACCAAACCAAACCAAACCATTATTTGCGGTTTGGTTCGATTTTAATTCGCGATTTACCTATCGACATTATAATAATATATTTAAAACAAGTTAACATATAAATTTAAACGAACATTAATAATGTTAAATGTGAAATTATATTCATATTTGTCTGAAATTCGATATATAACAAAAAGGCAAAAAAAATAGTATTAAGTTAGCATCACTCAAATTTTTACAAGCAACAATATCAAAATAAGTATAAAAGTACTAACCTCTCAGGTACCGGGTGTTACTAGATCAATCTTTTATAAGCCTCATAGTTCCCTTAAACATATCAATCTTTGCATTTCGAAGGATGACAATAATACCGGGTGTCACTAGATCAATTGAGGAAGAAATATAAACAAGAACCAAATGGTTATACAGCTGAAAACCAAAGATGCAATCATCCATATTAAAGAAATACTCTAACTGAAGGAAATGAGTACATTAAACCATAATTCATTAAACAGATGAAAATTACGAGATGCATTGTTTGAGGTTCGCGCGATGATTGATTGAAACAAAGTCAACTGAGACGTGATAAAACACACAACATAAGATAAATCAACAATAACTTTTGTAACATGCATAGTAAAAGCAGTATCAAACATTTACTCGGATAATGTTTGACCCATTAAACAGAGAAAATTCAACATCCCTTGACATGATGACTATTGGACAAAAATGTGGATGTCCACTTGGATTTCTTAGTGGTTTAAAGTATGAAAATTCAAATTATAGATGACAATTCTTCATCATATCCATGTTTGGTTTAGAGAAAAATCAGGTTTTAGTAGATTTTGATATAAGTTTATAAAACATGTGGTTGAAAAGTTATTGGTCCAATGAAACATGTGGTTAAAATTATTTGTCAACTTCTTAAATTTTATTTCGCATTTATACCTAACCCAAATGGAGGCATAGTAATCTCCTTCCTAGAGGAACTTCTCATGTCAAATATATTCCTATATGAAACTGTTTTCAAACTTATCTTGTTGCTATAGATTTTCCCTAAATCAACGAATTTAAAAGAGAGCCGAGGATTGATTACTGGGGAACAAACTCACAAAGCTTAATATCTTGTCTCAAATTGTATTCTCAACGCTTATGATTTCACGTAAAGAAGCTTATAATTTTACAACATAAGATATAAACTCCCAAGGTTTCCAAACTGAATGAGTAGCCTTTTTCTTTAGGCCGCCCGAATCAAAACCTGTTATTTACAATTTTGCAGGCATAGAAACTCATTCTAATAACTAAAATATTCGGCCCACTACATTAATAGTTTTCCATTTGATCATGAATTTGTACCGCGTTATGCAAGTATGTTTAACTTATGTACATAACACACGTATGCATACCTTGGTCATTGTGAGTGGTGAAGAGGATAATATCAGTCTCATCGCCAACAAGGCACTCAGCAATGCGGGTGTTGCACATGTGGGGGGGGGGGGGGGAGACGACGGGGCCTTTCTGCAACACAATATTGGAATTAAAAAGAATCTAGGTTTTGGTTTGAGACTTTGAGTTGGGTTTTGAGTTCTTCCATTTTTATTTTTTTTTGGGCTTGGGTTTGGACATAAATTCGAAAATTGGATTTTTGGGTCTACTTTGGAGGTATCATTTCTAATTGATTTACATTTTAAATTCTAAAAATTATACTTTAATAAAATTATATATGAAAATTTATAATTTCATAAAAAAATATTAATTAAAAAGTGCGGTTCGGTTTGATTTTTTGCGATTTTTAAAAATCAAAACCTAAACCAAACCATTTTGAAATGGTTTGGTTTGGTTTGAGGAAATAAAAATCGCTGGTCCACGTGGATCCGAACCAACGATTACGGTTCGGTTTGCGGTTTCGCGATTTTTTTGTACAGCCCTACTTTCTGGAGTGGTTGATAATTAGTTCTCAAGTTTTCACTCCCTAACTTTTTGAGCCTCGTAGTTATTCTCTCTCTAGCTTTAGAAGTTAGTTTGAGATAAATTTCTTAGGTTTTTCTGGTTAAATTAATTGGCAAACTGCTCCTGTTATGTAGTGTATTCTGTCTCAATCTTGGTGGTAACACTGTAACGTGGCATACTTTGTTTCAATATGCTAGTTGACTTCTTTAGAACGGTTGGTAATACAGATGTTATATATGAAGCTGCCGATGATTTTTTTGTTTGGACCCAACTGTAATCCGTCTAAAGCATTGAAGTGAATTGATCTCAAGTTGATGCCTTTGTGAAAACTTGGACAATTGCATGCAGATCACACGTCCACAGGAAGCAATTTTCAGGGTCAACAATTGAGGACTGGTGAATTCATTCTGGTTAGAAATATTTAAGCTGCTTTTTCGTTTTTAATGTGGATTTGACTCTTGAGCCTACTAAATTCAAGATTCGGCCGAAAGATGTAACATGTTTTGGAAAAATTTGAAAGAGGCTGTAAAGTTTTTAAGCTTTATCGACGTGATTCACAGTTTGTGCATTTTAGAACAATGGACGAACGATGTAGATCAACATCACATTATTATTGTTGATAGATATGAATTTGTCAACGAGTGTTTGATACATAGTGCCAAAGTGGTCTTATTCCTGTGACATATAACTGTACCTTTCCTTTTGGAAGTTCATTGTGTGTATGCTGAGTTCAGGAGCAGAAATATTTGACTTTTGCTTGCCTGCCTCACATGTATAACTTATTTGAGTGCTTTTGTGCGCCGATCGGTTTAAAGTTGAAGTATATCTTGTCCCAATTCGTATACTTGTGTGCATGCAAATGCACATAGTGCGGCGGCGTTGCCGTATGTGCCCATCACATGAAGAAATAGGTAGTAAGTGAAATGAGATGATGTATTGTGCAAAATAATGAAATATACACGAGTCATCATAGCCCAGTATGAATAAGGTTTTGTATAGGCCCGGGATAAGTGGCTTCACTCACTTTTATTTTTATTGCTATGTTTACTCACATGTCAAATCATTTATATCTTGTTGAACCCAACTAACGTACGTGGCAATTTTGTGTTCCCACTTTCCATTTTGTAAGTAGAATCATATTATAACGACGTAATGGTTGACATAATTCTTGATATACTGTTACATGACATTCTATCATTGGACAGTATAAAATACATTCAACTTTTTTATCCACTCATCTATTGCCACATATATTTCTATCAACTTCTCTAACATTTTTCTTTTATCAAAATAGATTAACCCTCGTAGGTTTTGGGGGAACTGAAAAAGTACTGCTACTATAAAAAAATCTGTTATTGTATGTGATTTTTTCTTCTTCTTCTAAAAGTGTTTAAAAATGATTTAAATTATAAATAGATATAAATGAATAGCGAATAAGAAGGTGATACTTGTAACCCCCTCAAAATTTGTGGATAAAATTGATATTTATAAATAATTTATTAAAATGAGCCAAACATAGTCATACTTAGTGAGCTCTTTTGAAAAAAAGCATTTTAGAGGCGAGTTTTAGTACTTAGTTGGTAAAATGCCTTCACTTGATTATCAACCATCTGAATTATAAAACGAGAACTTAACAAGAAATATCATTTTAATTTACTTAAAAAAGTAATTTTTTTACTCTATTTTATTATTATGCAAAACAAATGCATCCTACACAAAATTAGAATAGCTATTCCAATTTCCAAAGAAGCCCTTATGGCTTATGACATATTTACACCTATTTTCTTAAAAAATAATATTATTCATAGTGAGGATTATCGATCGTCGTCTTACGTAATATATAACAATTTATTATTTAATGTCTGAGATAATAAAAAATTTATCATATTAATAAATCAAATAATAAACTGTTATATTTATGTCACGTATGTTAATTATTAGTAATTTTCACTATAAATAGTGTTATTATTATTATTTCTTTCTCAAATGTTGACAATAAGTGCCATGTGGGTCCCGCTCATTGAAGTTTAAAATAAAAAATACCTTTTAGATTGTGGGCGTCAATTGACAGTTCTATCAGGCCCAATTATCGATCGTCTGTCTTATTCTCTGTGTTCATGAACAGGTTAATGTATCACCACGTGGTGGGCCTGTAGCCACACACGCGGTACATCTAGGCATGTGTGCGGCAGCATGAACAGATGGGCCATAATTTGACACTTGAGAAGCCCAATGAATTGCTGAATTTAAATGAATATGCAGCCAAATTGGGGTTCAAAAATTATTTTCAATGAAAAAATGGTCCTAATAGTAATATTTACTAAATTATTATAGTGTTGATGACAGAATAACATAAAAATATGTTGTAACATTAATGCAAGTTATTGGGGTGGCAAGCTAAAAAGTCATTGTCATGTCAGAAATCAAGAAGTTATAACTTAAAACGAAGGGTGTGGTCCAAAAATACATATTCGTTTGACATTGCTCTTGTGAACAAAACTTTTAGTTGTATATTTTTTTTTATTGAAATGTTATTGACGATTTTAAGTGACGTCAAGTTTTAATTTATTATTTTGTAGCGTAACTATAAAAGTACTTTAATATTAATTATATATTTACTTGACTAAACATTAATTATTTACTAAATGTTTCATAATTTTTTCTTTCATAAACAATATATCTTTTAGTATATTAAAATTAATATTTTAATATGATGGCACAATTAATTTGATATATCATACAATTTTAATTTTAATGTGCAGAACTTCAATTATATATTTTAACACAGTTGATCTGACATATTTGTCACTTTAATATATACAAATTTCTGCTTCTCCATAAAAGCTTAATTTAGAACATTTTCAAAGAAATTAAAAATTATAGCTTCTCTAAAACAACTTTAAAAACATGTTATTTTAGTCGATAAGCACTTGTTTGACTTTAATCAAATATCCATAATATTAACTAATAGCGATTTTGGCCCTCGAAAAAGTAACTTTAGAAAAGCTCTTGCAAACCACTAAATTCCTCTTCCTCGCATGCGCGCTCGCGCATTATGGAAAATTATAACAGCGATCCCTAATCTTTACAATTTATGCAGACTTTATTCGAACCTTCATTTTGTGCTAGCGCAAGTTTCTAACCTTTCATAAATATGTAGTTGGAGACCAAATGGATGTATCTATTTGACCTTTAATTGATAAAGAAAGTGAACTTTGATCAATTTTGACTAAATTGGAAGGGGTAAAATGGTATGTTTAAAATTATCACATTAAAAAAAAATAAAAATAAAAATTTATTCTTCTTCCCAACCCATCCCCATCCTATCCCCTACAAATGAAAATCAACCACCAACACCGATTGACACCACTGTTAGTTATATTCTTCCCCAAAACCCACTCACGCCCACCTTCAAACCCAAAACTAAATTCACACCCACCAATGCCTTTGCTACAATCTTTTTCACTGTTAAATGGAACTCAAACCAAAAATCAAAATCAATGAATTCGCGGAAATTAGCCTCCTCACAACTAGTACTACCATCCAAACCATCAGATCCACACATCACCAGAAAGCCTTCATTCCCCTATACACATCTCACCCAACCACCAGTCATAACTCCACTAGATGTCACTGGAATAACTGCCCAAAACCCCCAATTCACGGACTCAAAAATTGCCGACAACTCATCTTCCGATCACACCTACCATCGTGGACTATCACCTGTTGACTCCCACAATCCAGACGTCCAATTCGATGATGGTATTTCAACAAAAAAGGGCAAATAATCAATGAAGCTTCTGGGATTTCAAATCCAGGTCTTTGGGTGGGGTGGGATTTGATTTATGGGTTTGATAAAGATGAATTTGATTTTTGTTTCATATTGACGGTGGTAGCCGTAGGCGGCAGGGGTTAATGATTTTTCTTGGTTTGATTTTTGAGTATGGGGTGAGTTTTTTTGGTTTGACTCTCAAATGTGCAATGTTCTGGAAGGTAGCGATTGATGATGATTTCTGGTAGGGTCTCGTCGAAGAAGAAAATACCTCATCAGGTTTTGATTTGTTAGGGGGTTGGGGTGTGTTTATATATTTATTTATATTTTTTTGCGTTTTTTTTTAATTTAATTTTTTAACTTATTTATGATGTGTTTGATCTACATTCTTTTTGAAAAAATGTATTTTAGAATAGTAGATTGATGGAGAATGTGTGGTTAAAAAAGTTTTTTTTTTTTATTTGCGTGTATTATTATTTTAATAAAGAATATGCAATTGATTTTCCTCTCAAAGTAGAGGTTCTTTCCCTGTCCCTGTGCAGACCCTCATTTCTTTCTCACACTGCCTCTTTAGTTCAATAGCGGAAGGGCTAGAAGAGCTGTACACACGCTTGTCTCTGACAGAACAGGAAGAGGACAAAGTGGTGATTGAAGCAAGCAAATTGGAAGAAATCTCTCTCTGCAACGAGAAGGGTTTGGTGATGTCGCTTTTTACGGAGAAACACTACAATTGTGACGCCTTCAAATTGACGACGAAGCGAGCGTGGCGCTCAGTGCGGGGAGTACGCTGAGTACACTTTCGGGATCTTGATGCCAATTTATATTTTGTGAAATTTGATGATATGGGCGACAAGGAAAGGGTATTGCGAGAGGGACCCTGGGCTTTCGACAAACATTTAGTACTGATGCAGGAGGTAGATGGTGGCAAACAGGTGCATTAGATTGCAATTCGAGGGGCTATGTTTTGGGTGAGGATTCACGACCTACCATTGAGGGACTGGAATGACACTGTTGGGGAACGAATAGGCCGAAAAATTAGGCGAATGGAAGAGGTTGACTTGGATAAAGGGGAATTGGCGTGGGGGAAATTCCTACGGGTTCGAGTTGTGTTGGATATTACAAAACCCCTTCTAAAGGGTACCAAGCTTTCCATGGGAAATAGTGAATCATGTTGGGTTAGATTTTCCTATGAAAGGCTGCCAAATTTCTGTTATACGTGTGGTCGATTGGGGCATGGAGAAAATGAGTGTGGTACGAGACACCTCGATACTCAAATTGGTCATGAGGCTTCCCCCTCGTATGGCGTCTGGCTTAGAGCTTCCAGCTATGGCGATCAATTTTGTGAGGAACGTTCAAGGGAAAAACGGGAACTTATGTGGCCAGGAAAACACTACCCCCCGCCGGATGATATGATTGCTGGGGAAAATCCGGTGGCTGCAAAGGGCGGTGAAACACACCTGAAATTTCGGAGCAAACCAAAGAAGAAACGGTGAATGTCGCTGTAGATTATGCTAATTCCACGGAGCAAATTATGGAAAACTTTGCGGAAATTGTAATTATGGAAGGTAAGATTTCAGGGTCCTCGGCAGAAAATGCTCAATTAGATTACATTCCTCTTAGTATTCACAGAAATTGAAGACGATCCCCGCACTTCCTAAAGAGGCTGGGCCTCAAAAGGAGAATGGGCCTCCTATGCAAAGACAAGAATAATAGGCTCAAGCACCACATATGGAAATGGATGGCCTGTCTACCCATATCTGACTCTATGACTTAAAATGCTCTTAATAAATCTCCCTTTTCCAAAAAGAGAAAAGTTCCCAGTGGTAAAGATAAGAATGAGGACAGGTCTGTGAAATGAACAATTGACGTTGGAGGTCCGGCGGAGAAAGACAATCTTGGCTCAATGGTTATAAATGACACGACGATATCTTCTATTATTTCGGCGGTGGCTGTTGAATAGCACCGTCGCACCCATGAAGATCTTCAGCTGGAATTTTCGTGGGCTTGGGAACCCACGATGCATTCGATCCCTTCGCGATGTTGTGAATAGGGAAGCTCCCGACATCCTGCTCTTGCAGGAAACTCGCTTAAAGGCGAAGGAATTCGAATTTTGTAAGTTTTCAATCGGTCTCTCAAACTGTCTAGTAGTTGATTGTCGACATAGAAAGGGTGGTCTTGCTCTGCTTTGGAGTAGTAGTGTTAATTTGTCTATTGTTAATTATTCTCATTGTCATATTGATGCTGTGATACAAATACAATTGGAGTAATAGAAGGAGAGAGAACAATCACATTACTGTGAGGTTGGATAGGCCGTTGGCAAACTCTCATTGGTACGACAAGTTTCCCAACGCCTCTGTCAATCACGGGTTGGAGGCCTACTCAGACCATGTTCCAATCTGGATTAACATCGAGATGGACGGAAATTTATCACATTGGTCGGAAGTTTAAATTTGAAGAAATGTGGGTTGAGGAGCAAATGTGCTAGGACATCATCAAAACCACCTGGGAAAACAGTGATGGGAGACACCATATGGATGACATTATGAAAAAGATGAAAGAGTGTGGAGGACAGTTGAATAATTGGAACAAGAACATTTTTGGGAATGTGCAAAAACAAATCCGATTGGCGAGAAAACATATAGAGTCAGTGAGCTTCTCTGACCTAGTTGGAGAGCAGTTATCTGAACACGAGAGGGCTTGGGATGAGGTGCAGAAATGGCTGGAGAGGGATGAGATGATGTGGCGCCAACGGTCAAAAGCTTTGTGGCTTAAGGATGGTGACAAAAACTCCAAGTATTTTCATATGAAAGCTTCCCAAAGGTGGAGAAAAAGCAGCTTAGAGAAAATCAAGGACGAGAATGGAAACTGGCATTTTGGCAATCAAAGTGACCGTGTTCTAACATCCTATTTTAAGACTCTGTTTACCAACTCCAATCCCCAAGGGTCGACTGAATTTTTAGCTTCTCTTGCCCCACGTGTAAAGCCAGAAATGAATGTAGAGTTGTGTATGAACCCATCTACCGCTCTTAGACCTGATGGAATGTCTCCATCCTTCTTCCAAAAATACTGGCATGTGGTGGGACCCTCGGTTATAACAGCTGTGCTGCAGGCTTTGAACTCAGGTGCTTTTCCTTCTGATCTTAATCACACATATATCTCCCTTATTCCTAATATGCACTCTCCTACTGTTGTTGCTGATTATAGACCCATCAGCTTATGTAATGTGGCGTATAAATTGATTTCAAAAGTTATTTCCAATCGACTAAAAACTATCTTGCCTTGTATCATTGGAGATAGTCAGAGTGCTTTTGATAGGGTTGAATGGTGTCTTCTTAAGAAGGTCATGGAGGAGATGGGCTTCGCAACTGAGTTCATTTCCTTGGTAATGGTTTGCGTGACATCAGTGTCTTTCTCAATCTTAGTGAATGGAGAGCTGAAAGGGCCAATACAACCATGTAGGGGATTCAGACAAGGGGATCCTTTGTCCCCTTACCTCTTCCTCTTATCTACTGAAGGTCTTACCTCTCTATTAAATACAGCAGGTCAACGAAAGGAAATTTCAGGTATTAAGATCTGTAGAAAAGCCCCTAACATTAATCACTTGCTTTTTGCGGATGATGGTGTAATTTTTTGCAAGGCTAAGGTAGAAGAAAATCGGAGGGTCCAATCTTTATTAGACCTTATGAAAGTGTGCCAGGGCAGAAAATTAATAAAGAAAAAACCTCCATGATTTTTAGTTGCAATGTACAGCATGACTTACGAGAGAAACTTCGGTTGCTATGGGGGAAATGGGGAGATCCAACAGTATGAACAGTATCTTGGACTTCCATCCATTGTTGGAAGATAAAAAATGAGAGCTTTCCAATCCATCAAACAAAATGTCTGGCAAAAACTACAGAGTTGGAAAGAAAAGTTACTTTCTCAAGGGCGTAAGGAAATTTTACTGAAAGCAATCACCTTGGCCATTCGTACCTACACAATGAGCTGCTTCTTGTTGCCTACGAGTTTCTACATTGAACTAGAGGGTTTGATGGCAAAGTTCTGGTGTGGACAAAAACAAGAGGAAAGGAGAATCCATTGGGTTAGTTGGAACAAGATGTGCGAAAGGAAATCTAGAGGAGGACTAAGCTTTAAAAATCTTTGAAATTTTAATCTTGCTCTTCTGGCTAAACAAGGTTGGCAACTTCTACAAAATGAATCCTCCGTGGTGTATAAATTACTTCAAATACTTCCCAAAATCCTCATTCATGGGCTCTAGCTTGGGCAATTGCCCTTCCTTTACATAGAGGGGCATCTAGGAAGCAATAGTTTGGCTAAAAAAGGGATGCAAGTGGAGGATTGGAGATGGAAGAAAGGTGAATCTATGGAATGATCAATGGATCCCAGGTCACAAGCCTTTGTCCCAACAGCTCAGATTGCAGGTCAACGATAGTGAAGAAATGGTAGCTTCTGTTATAGATTAGCATACTGGATGGTGGGATGTTTCAAACTTAGAACTCTCTTCAATTCAAATATAGCGACTGAAATTATGAAGATTATGGTCTTTCCAAGAGGCACAGAAGATAAACAGATTTGGGGCCAAGATAGAAACGGACATTTTTCTATCAAAAGCTGTTACAACCTGATTAAGACCTACAATGCTTCAAATGTAACAGAGTCATCTTCACCAAGGAGTCAGGAAAAATTATGGAAAACCTTATGGAAGATGTCAGTGCCCAACAAGATCAAAGTTTTCGCTTGGTGTGTGTGCAAAGATTGCCTTCCATCAAGGAAAATCTAATCAAGAAAAATGTACTTATTGACCCATCATGTAGCTTCTGTCAACACACGGAGGAGGACCTCTCACACACGATCCTCAACTGCAATCAGATCCATGAGATGTGGCGGCAACTTCTCTCTTCACTATCAGCATGATCCACCCTTTAATCCCAAATTTGGTCTCTTACTTTATTGAAGCTAAGGACATGAATAAATTAGCCAAGTTTTCTACCTTGCTTGGGGTTTTTGGTATCGGAGAAACAAGTGAGAGTTCGACAAGGTCATGCTGAGCCCAAAACAAGTATCAAGCGTTGGGTCTAATGCAGAAGTTTAAGTCTTGCTCTTTAACATCTTATAGCCAACCCGAAGTTCACCATAGCGAGATTCCCCCCTCTGCTGGTTTCCTCAAGCTTAACACAGATGGAGCTATGTTTTCAGATTTACACAAGGCAGGTATGGGGGCTATTTTACGTTATTCTACGGGAAAATGATGATGGCAGCTTCTATAGTGGAACCAAAAATGGAAACCCCAGAGGCGGTGGAACTAATGACGATCTTCAAAGGGCTCCAATTATGCTCCACTATGGGGATTTCTCATATTCAAGTTGAATTCGACTGCCTCCTAGTGATTCAAGCTTTGTAGCAAAAGAACATGATAAATTCATTGCTTGGGAACCTTTTTTCTGAAGTGCAGAAATTGACCAGGGGTTTTGCAAGCTGTGTTTTTTCACATGTGTATAGGGAGGGTAATGGTGTAACCCATAAATTGGCTCGCAACGCTTGGAGAATTGAAAACATTGAAATGTGGTGGGATATGATTCCAGACTTCCTGTCTCAAGTCTTATGGCTTGATAAATGTATATAATTTTTTGATATCCAATGAAATGGTTATTTTCCATAAAAAAAATAATATATATATATGATTGAAAAGAAGAGATAGAAAAATAAATTTTGGAAAAAATGAGAATCACACATGGATTAATATGAGGAAAATGCATATTACCATTTTATCCTTTTTAATTTGGTCATAATTAATCAAAATTTGATTTTCTTGGTCAACTAATGGTCAAATATATGTTTTCCATCAATTTGGACTTTAGCGGTATATTTATGAAAGGTTGGAGACATTTGCTGACACAAAATAAAGGTTAAGGTAAAATCTGAAAAAAATTGAAAAGGTTATGAATCGCTACTGTAATTGTGAGGATGCAATTAGACCTAGTTAGGATTAACTATGTACCACTAACCCCAATTACAACACATTTTCCGACTCATTTGTTACATTATTAAGAATGAACTCTACATAAATAAATTTTAAACCTATTTATTTTCTATAATATTTCTCCTTACCAAACACGTCATTAACTAATTATTAGAATGTCGAGCTCATCATTTCGGTGAGTATGGCCCTCACTTTAGTAGGAAATTTCTTGTAAGTCACAAGATTGTTTTTGTCTTTCTACATAGCCAAGAAGTGAAACATGACACTTGTGACAAACTTTATGCAACCAGGCATGTTTCTATTTTTAGATCACCATTTGTGCACAGAATCAAAGGTTTGAATTAAAGTCGTACGAAAATTAGTAGTTTGTCCAATAATTTAAACATTTGATATACTGTACATGATAAGACTAAAAAACATAAAAATGAACAAAACATATCGTATTAGTGTATCCACCTAGTTGGGCACGAAAGATATTTGTTGGGTAATCCTATTGTCCTATAAGACATGTTTTCTTACTAGATCCATCATCAAGTTAAAGTCACAAAACAATATTAAGAAAATTTCAACAGTTGAAGAGTTGATGGAAATTGTCGTCTCTTAAAAAGTGCATAGTGTGTTTATAGGTACTTATGGTAGTATAATAATTATTGTGTCGAGTCGAATGAGCTTTAACTAACTATCCACTTACCATGAATACTAGAATGCATGTCAATTAATTCTTCGGGGCATAGCTCAGTGGTGCAAAAGACGAGAGTGAGATAGTTTCAGCTGAGCTGTTAGCCGCAATGTGAGAGTTTGATTCTTGTCTCTTACTAGGTATGAAATTGAACTTTTTGTGGGCACAAATATGACAGCTCTTGTACCCTGGCCTGCTAAAACACATCCTACAATTTACCTCTTCCACAATGCTCTAGGGGCAGAGCGATAGGAGACTCTCAAAATTGGAGTCCAACCCTTTTTTTTTTTAGAATGCACGTCAATGAATTGTTCAAGTCGAATGTGACATGCAATCAACTATTTTTATACACTTTGGTAAATTAGACTGGAAGTGTGTTTATAGGGTGCACAATTATTATTTCTTCAAGCACGTAATTAACTAATTTTTCATCCTTTTAAAATGTAAAACGTGTTTACATATTAGTCTAGGAAGGATCAAATATTTACTTATTGTACTAGATGACACTTTTTTTAAAAATATATTTTTAAATGGGGTACCGTGAAAGTTTTGAAATATGTTTTATAATGTTATTTTCTATCATTGGCCTCTATGATAAAATCACTCGATGAAGACAGCGGACTCCATCGATCCGAGTAGGGCTTCAGCTCAAAGTTTGTAATTTTCATTTTATAAAATACTAATTTCTAATTATATTTATGAGAAAACATGATTTCGGCCTCCCAATATTTTCGAGGAAAAAATAAATTTCCGTCATCGATATCTTTGCCTGTATCATTCACATTTTTCCTTGCATCAATAAAGTCTACGCTAAACCAATCACATACTTCAAAAAGAGTTTGTCCTACAACTTTAGGGATATTGAAAGAGCACGTGGCACTACCATTTATAGTGTTGTAAATTTTATATGAATAATTGAAGAAGTATAAAAGCAAATTTATTTCCATCCAATTTTTGTGAACCTAATCTGCAATAAATTGATTTTGGCTCATGTGGACCATCTTTTGCAAACAAAATAGTTTTCTAGGAACAGACCATTCATTTTATGAATGTTATCTTGAAGACTTGTTAACTCAAATTCAATGTTATCGGGATTACGATGATGACATGCAAAATATTATGCACTTATTCTATATGCTCAATTGGCAATCAGCATTTTAAGTGTCTTTTAAAGAAAGATTTGAGTTCAAATCCTTAGAAGTGTAAAATAAGTATACGTTGGGAGATTGCGGACGGTATGCAATGGTGCGATCTAGATCAAATCTCACGTGTTGGAGCGAAATGATCGAATCTGATGGCCATGGTCGACGGACGTATCGTTAGAAAAAAGATATATACATATTTTTTATTTGTATTTTAATTTCATTTTACTCCAATTTTTAGGTAGAAAAATTTGTTTTTCATTTTAAAATTTGGCAACTTTTTATTTTTGTTAAGGATTTTACGTTGACTCAGACAAGAAAGTGGATTATCGAGGGACAGGTCAATTTCTATTTTATATTTCCGTAATTAATTTTAAATATACAAGAAACAATAATAATAATTTACAATATCACAACTTTTTAACAAAAAAGCCACTATACATCAAGCTTGAATGAAACGTCATTTATTGCAAACAATACACTTGTAATGAAAATATACACGGGAGGGTTGAAGAAAAGAGGTGAAGAGATGGAGATTACAATAAAAAAAATTGAAAACATAGTAGTGGACCATGTAGTCGAAAATGAGACGGTTTGTTTTGTAAGAAGATATTTCTAAACATGTATGTAAGTTTGAGCAAGTGATATACGATTAAAAATCAAAATTGTTAATAAACAAATTCAATTATTGCTTTCGAGTCATTGGGTCGACCTCTTTTTATTGGATCAATATGATTTTTCGTGGGTCGATGTCTTATTTAGTTCATTAACGTACCGGTCAAGTTAACTAGCAAGTTCACTGGCTCTCAATCGACTCGACAATTCGAGTTAGGTTTAATAACTATGATCTTAAATACAAATTATATTAGTAGTTTGTCACAGTTGGCTAAACATAAAAAACAATGAAATAAAGTGCGTTTCTTTTATTGTTTTGAACGTTGAAAGCATTTTTTAACTAGTAGACATACTCGTACAATCAAATACAAACCACATAAACACAATATCAACACAATGCATGTATGTCTTGATAATCTTGAATATTTCATTGTAAAACACATTTTCCCTTCTCTACCCCCCCCCCCCCCTTTTCTAGGTCCTCTTTACTTCCAATCTTCGTCTTTTCATTTCTTCAACGAAGAACAATAACTTAATGCATTGATCGTGCTCAAGGAGTGTTTTGCTATTTATATTAACATTTTGAGTTTCATCTTAAAATGTTAATCTTTTTAAGAGCAGCAGTTCAATTAATTAAATATTGGTCTATCTTTTCATCTTTATTTGATGTTAAGATTTGAGGTTTTATCTTAAAATATTAACTTTATTAAGAGAAGTAACTAAGTCATTATATGTTGATCTATGTTTTTCATCTTTAGTCGATGTGAAATTTATACATTAACATGTCATTACAAGATGGTGGCTGATTTGAGAAGATCAATTTTGAAATAATTGTCCTTGTTTTTGAATTTTAATCAGATCAAATTCTCGTTGAAGTTTAATGAACTCTAATATCATATTAAAATTTAGAATTTCATTTTAAAATGTCAGTCTTGTTAGGAGTAGTCCAAATTCTTATATATTGATCTATATTTTCATTTTTATTCAACGTGGAATTTATTTATTTTTGCCATCACTCATCACGTTTTCAACACTTGCAATTATTTTAAAAGTCCTTGATTTCAGTATTTAGATACGTGTGCTGTTGAAAAAAACTCAAATTTAAACTCGACCAAGAAATAGAATTCAATCCCATTTTCCTTTTTTCTGCCCCTTCTTTAATATATATTTTTTGTCTTTTAGTTTCAATTTTCTCAATAGAGATGTAATTGTCATAAATTGAATGACGGGGAGAAAGCTCAATCCACAATTGAAAACGGACCGGGTTCAATGAAAAAACGGGCCATTCCACCGCAAGCCCACATCAAACTAAAGGACAATTTAGTATTCGCCGACTTGTAATTACTTCAATTTTGTCTCTTAGTATACGTTACATTTATGCCCCATCCCGAATTACACAAACTTTTTAGCTCAATCTTTCTTCAACATAAATTATTTCAAAATATATATAATTACATAAAAAGTCGAGGACCGGTCCAATTCACCCCCCCCCCCCCCCCCCCCCCCGCCAAAAAAAAAAAAAAAACTATCTTATAGATAGAAACCGTTAAAACGGTCGTTAAATTGATAAGATGTCCACACCAATCCAGATCTATTTTTTAGTTCTATCAATTTATTTTATAAAAAGGAAAAAAGAATTATCGTATTTATTTATTTAAGTTTTTTAAACTATAATTTGACCCTTTTTCTATGTCAATACTCGTGTTATAGAAGACTTCTCTTTGTACTTTGGACCTCTTAGAATTTTTCAAACCCGATCAATATCTATAGAAATCTATATGGACTTCAAAATATATATTATCGACTATTTAGTGTCCACTCCTTTCTCTGTCAAATTAAATGAGAGTTTGCAATTTGAATACACATATTCATTTCTTTAAAGATTTATTTGTATAATTAATTGATGAGTCATCCATAATGAAATTAATGATCGATATATACATCTGAAGCAGAATTAGGTCGACTGGTCCCTATTTTAGTACTTGTTAATTTCTAGAATATCGAATTATGTACGTGACAATCAGTCTCCTTTCTCACTTATACACATTAATTAACTATATTACTACAATAATTCAACACGATCGATTTCTCTGCAAATAGAGATTTCCACTTTTATGAGTGAATATTTCGAGATACAAAATTAAATATGGAATACTGATCAATACATTAAATTCAATTTAATTTTGCAGTTGGATTGAGTGTTAATTTTTATTAGACAATATTTCCGACATCGAAATGAAAATTAAAAGGGATGTAAATTGAGTTGCTGGAGATTATAGAGGTACGAAGTCTTGAGTTTGAACTATACCAAAATTACAGACGAATTTAATTTTACCAATCATTCGTTTAGTCACTTAATTTATAGTGACGTTGATATTAATTAGCCGATTTATAATGACATACTTAATTATAACGATTATTGCACTATGATTAGACTAATAAAAAGATTGAAAGTAGCTATTTAAACTCTGAATTTTGCTTACTTACATTACTGCATTAATTAATCCTTAGGTATTTTTCTTTGCAACTCAAAATACACACTTGACATGAAATTCAATATCTGAACATCTATGCAGTTATAGCTATCGTTAACCGATTCAAGGATAAAATTATCCAAATTCTTGTTATTTTAGTTAAATTTGTCACGAGACGAAATTATACTACGACTAGCAATTCATTTTATTTTTTTTAAACCAAGCAAATTATTATATAATAAATGGCAACATATTATCTATTTTATTTGTTCTACAAGAAAGTATCACTACACAAAAAATGGTCATTTGCGACACTTGAAAGACAACATTTGGTCGTTAAATGTTGGTAAAAGGTCTATTCCAACATTATAATATGTGAATGTTGCCATTATTTAACATAATTGAGTTTTGACAACATATTTTAAGTGAATGTTGCTACTGTTACCTTTTTGCAACCTTTTTTTAGTGTTGTAAATTTTTTTTATTTTTCGTAACGTTGGGAAAGACAAGCTTTTTAGCAACGTTTATAAAACGTTGAGTGTTGTCTAAGGCACATTTAAAAAAATAAAAATAATAAATAAAGGTTTATTTTGGCAATTATTTATTTTATTTTATTGCTAGACTTTTCGCAATATTTTCACTTTCGATTAAAAACACATTGCGAAAAGTCCCACGACTCCTCTAAATCAGACCAATTCAACACCAGCCCTAATTTTTCCTCCTCCCGTCTCCGCCTCTCACATTTCTCAATTGTCGTACCCAAAAACTCATAGCCTAAAACAGCATCATGATGAGAGGGGCTCTACTGAGAAATGTCTCTCTCTATGCTCGAAGTCTCATTTCTTGCACAATCTCAAACCTAATCCATGAATCTTTAACAATGATTGTGCCATTTTTTGTACCAGTAATCAATTGCTTCTCTTCGAGATTTTGATTTTTTTCATCTAAAAATGACACCCCAAAGAAATAGCAGTGTCAAACCAAGATTCAATGCCTAAATCTGAATCTAAAGTTACCAAGCCTAAAGAGAAAAATCAAGTCGTCGTCCAGGTCCAAGATGTAACCAATAAAGGTACAAAATTGAAAATTATTTTAGTTTTTGTGGTATCAAAATAATGCTATTATTTCCTGGTTCGTCTACTTCACATTTGAGATCTAAAGAAACTGCACTGTATTTTGTTTTATTGGGTATCTTTTGAAGCTTATTTTTTCAAGAAGAAAAGACAAATTTTTATATTAATAAGATTGTTTATTACGAATTTTGGAGGAATACATTATTAATAACGTTGGAGAAAATTAGACCTTTTAATAGTGTAATTTGATTCCTGTTATTCAGTCAATTAAAAGTGAGACTTTTGACACTGTTTATAACGTTGCAAAAAGTCACATACTCTGCGGCAACACTAAGATTTGCAACATATGGAAAAACGTTGCAAAATGTCTTTTTTCTTGTAATGTATTTATAGACATGACAATATACGCAAGAATACTCGTCCGAGCCACAAGAACATGTACATATCAAATACGAGAAATTCCAACCTTGTTGGAAGAAAAAGCACGTTAGTTTCAACAAGCAATGTATCCATTTATATACGTAGAGCTTATTGTTGGTATGGTTATTGCTAACAAGTAAATTCCATCGCACAACTAGAGAAAGATGGCTTTGAGGGTCACTAAAGTGGAGTAGAGATTTGTCGTCCAATCAATTAATTATTAACATGTCATCTAATTAACATATCATCTCAAATTTATCCTCATTAAATTTACCACTAACTCGCTAAATTGATGACATGTTAATAATTAATTGGTTGGATAGTCAATTGAATAGCATATCTCAATTTACTAAAGTGTGGCTGAATGTAGAGCAATCCTCCTCCCTTATAGTCTATGATCAATAAATGCATTTAAGTGCTTATAAGATGGTCAAATATAATTTTTCACTGTACATTTATAAGAATTCAAAACTTTTACCTACTTTTTAAATACACATTCATTAAAAGTGTCTGCTTATAAGAACTTAAAAGCTTAGCCAAACATGCACTATAACTTCTGAAAATGATCAAGTTTTTTATACCAAGCCACTGTATAAGATTGGTTGCGAATTTTGCTTTCTTAACAGCGTTATATAATTACTGCTACCGTTCGCTTCCAGGGTGGTAGAAAATTTGAAGTAAATATTTTTTGACATTGAATGCCACGCGGTTTTCTGAGGCGGAAGGAGATCGAGAGAGAAGCCCGGGGGGGAGTATCACAAAGCAAACAGCTGACTTTTTTGCAAACAATGGAGTAAATGCTCGTTGCTGTCCTCTTTGACTCTTTAGGAGAAGAAGATAACCCTCTTTCTCTCTCTTCCCTAAGACGAGTTAGTCAGCCCTTGGGTCTCTGCCATATATATTCCAGTAGACAAAGGCTATTTCTTCAGTTTAGACTCTTGTCACTCCATTTTCACTCTCAAGAAAAGGAAAACATAAAGCAACCTCTAGAGAGAGACTAGTTTGGCAAATTCCAAGTGATATGGGAAGACCACCTTGCTGTGATAAAATTGGTACTAAGAAAGGGCCATGGACTCCTGAAGAAGACATCACCTTGGTTTCATACATTCAAGAACATGGTCCTGGAAATTGGAGAGCTGTTCCTACCAATACTGGTAAAAATTACTTGTTTTGCTTCTTCTTTTTTTCCCTTCTTATTTTTGTTTAGTTATAATCTTTTAAAGCTGTGTAATTAATACCGTCAGTCTTGAATGCACATAAAGATTAAACAACTTTCTTTCTTGTTTTTTATTTTTTATTTTTTTGATTTAGTGTTAGTGTTACTCACAACTTCTTTTTCTACTGTGTTTCTCTCTCAGGTTTGCTTAGATGCAGTAAGAGTTGCAGGCTGAGATGGACTAATTATCTCCGGCCTGGGATCAAGCGTGGTAACTTCACCGAACATGAGGAGAAGATGATTATACACCTTCAAGCACTTCTTGGCAACCGGTATATATAAATCTTGTTTTGTTATGCACACACACAGTGAAAATGAGGCCATACAAGATCTTGTTTTTCTTGAATTAGGGTTAGATCTAACTGTATATTCAGTCCCAAATCCCAAAAACAATTTTTTATTTTTATTTATTTTTATGCATTTATGGGATGTTTGTTACCGTGGATCGATCAGACAACGTGATAGAGGAACATTTAAAAATCTTGTTTATAATATTGTTCTGGGAAATTTTTAGGGATCCCAATAATGGTATGATATTTTTGGTTTATGGTGCAGATGGGCTGCCATAGCTTCATACCTTCCGCAACGAACCGACAATGATATCAAGAATTATTGGAACACTCATTTGAAAAAGAAGCTGAAGAAACAACAAGGGAATGATGAACCCAACCAAGAAGGAAGATCAGTTTCTCAATCAATTCCAAAAGGCCAGTGGGAGAGGAGGCTTCAAACAGATATTCACATGGCCAAACAAGCCCTATGTGAAGCCTTGTCCATAGACAAATGGAACACAAGTTTGCCTGATTCAAAGCCCTTTCCAATAAACCTTTCAGAAATTAAACCAATTCAACCATCAACATATGCTTCGAGTACTGAAAATATTGCGCGTTTGCTTCAGAACTGGACGAAAAGATCTCCAAATTCCTCCCGAGATGGTTCTTCAGAAAGTACTACGCAGGATTCCTATAATAACCCTCCAATTGGGCCTAGTTCCAGTCCTAGTGAAGGGACAATTAGTGCCACAACACTGGAGGGATTTGACTCGTTTATTGGCTTTAACTCTTCCAACTCTGATGTTTCTCAATCTGAGGGCGAACTCAAAATTTACTGCTGCACATTTCACACCAGAAACTGGGATTTTACAGGGGCAGAGCAAGACAAATTTGGACATCCAAATTCCCCTATCTGTGCTGGAAAACTGGCTCTTTGATGATGCTTCTGCACAAGGACCGGAAGGATACCTAATGGACATGTCTTTGGAAGAAACTGCCGATTTGTTTTGAAAAAATAAGTATTTTTCTTCAAAACAAATAATCCGTTTTAGGTTAATCTTTTTGTGTTTTTCGGTGGTTTTAGACATACCTGCTCTAATCAGTTTCTGCTCCATCTAGCTTGATCACAAAAGGATGGATCTTCCATATATTGAGAGACTATAAAGTGTAAATTACTGATCATATACAACAACGTTTGGTACGTAGTACTAGACAGAACGGGACAGTATAACAAGATAATTTTAAATTTTTTTTTATTAATATTCTCCAGTGCTATCTAATTCTCCGTACCAAATATGTAGACTAGTGAATCAGTATATCTATATGTATGGTTAATTTATTAGGAACAAATCTTCCTACTTGTCATCTTCTTAGAACAAAACTGTTTGTACTTTGTGCACCATTTGGTGTTTATTATGAGAAATGATAATTAGGGTTTGACTTTTGATGCTTTGGAATTCACTTAACTACATTTTGTTTGGCCGCATGAATTGAAATTTTTGAAAAATAAATAAATATTAATAAATCAGTTTTTTAATAATTCCAACTGTAAACTGCCCGTGGAAAAAGACCAAGTGCAGCACCGCGTATATTCCAATCTTGAGGCTTCTGTACAACCAAACGGCAAATTAACTCGATGGTCAAAATTTTCTTAAAAAAAATTGAATTATACATATCTGCGGCAGCGAGTTGTGTTATTATTTCAGAATTGAAAATACAAATAAGCGATGTGTTGAATTCTTCTTATGCATAATTAATATGAGCTTATCAATATATAGGGATACGACATAAATACATAGATCATGGTTTGACTTTCTAAATCTTTTGATAGGGTGCAGTTGTCACGGGTAACTAGCTTGATTTTTATCACTATAATTGTTCCTAAGTGTTTTAGAGAAATATGTTTATCAACAGTGGGAATCTAGGAATGGAAGTCAGCTAGGATGATAGTTGATCTTTGACCATTGACAATCAATCGTCAACTGCAATAATGAGATTGTTTATTAATATTTAATTAATTAATATAAAAAATTCTTCAAGTTGAAAATTATACAGTTTGACCCAACTAATATCGAAGGGGGTGAATATGTGTTTATGTGAAATTTAAACAATTTAATTAATAATTGCAATCAAGTCACATTTATTAATTTGTTAGTTAAATTCACATGCAATCTATCCTATGTTGAATTGTCGTAGTATAATCAATTACAGAAAAGTAAATAACACAAGATATTTGTTGACGAAGAAAATCCATTGCGGGATTAAAAACTTTGGGCCCAAACGAGTATGAATCCACTATAAATGAATCAACTTACAGTACTGCAAGACTCGACCAACACAAGTACTTTTTGACCTTTTAACTGTAATTCCCTAAAGCCCTCTTAGATTGCGTACTCCTGCACCAACTTCCAGTTTTCTAATTTCGTCTATTTCTTGTGGATTCCTGAAAACTCCTTGTTCTCCAACAATCGAAACTCCCGTCACCTTCCTTAATCTTCAACCTTTGATAGATGATTTGGAAGTATGAGTTTTGGTGTTTGATTTGTGAACTTTTGATGTTTTTCAATTGCAACACTCAAGGATGAAAGGATTGAATGATATATATGTAGTATATGTGGCTTCCCACTATGTTCAATCCCAGGTTTTTCGTGAAGCGGTGCAGGAATTTATATAATGGATGTTTTGGTTAGTATGAGCTTGTTAAAATTCGCGAAAATTACAAATTAAGGTTTTTTAGTATATACTGTCGCTTGAGCGACACTCAAGCAAAAAATGAGCAACACTCTTTAGCTTGAGCAACATCGTGGAAACAAGGTACGAAGACCTTTATGTTTTTACAGCTCGAGCAATGTCTCGACGAGAGGCAAACGACATTGCGGCGACTCTTCTTTCCTTATTCCGAACTCGAACCATAACCTACCTAACACATCTATAAAAATTTACACATAACTCATTGACTTTTACATATTTTCAATTTAGTCATTTTGTTCATAGAATCACCAATTACATTAAAATATAACAAACTCCCTATTTGACATTCTATGACAAAACATTCATTACATAAAAAATAACTAACATAACCTACCAAAAACAACTAGCTCTTGCTTCGCCTTTATCAAACATGTTTCATGAAATCACAACTAACATACCAAGTGTAAAAGCACGTGAAACAGTAACATAAGTAAAGCCAGTTAAAAACAGTTACCAATAAATGCAAAATCATATTAGTTAGATTAATATACAATATTAATGTAAACTAAAGAACCAAAAAGAACATACATAAATATTGTGAAATATTAAAATTTAATCTTGTAATGTATCTAAAAAAATGTCAATCTACTATCTACAACTACTCCCCCATTTTTGCCACAAATGACAAGGGGATCCCAAGCAACTAGTCAACAGAGGCCCCATCTCCATCGTCAGTATCCTCATCATCATCACTCTCGTAATCCTAATGCTCGCTCATCCATCGAAGTCTGTGTTGGACAAAGGCAAACGCGCCGTGAAGAGCAACAAACTCTACTGTGTGACGCTTAGAAACAGCTCTCAATTATGTGATCTTGGCCATCATGCGAGCCTGCTGCTCGATCAGCACAAACATTTGACCTATAAGCAAAATCGAAGGATCAATAGGAATAGAAGCAGACGTTGGAATAGAATCAGCGGATGGATGTAGGATAGAGATAGAGGATGATGAAATATCAGTAGTGGAAGGAGGAATAACAGGTTGAGATGGACGGATGTCACATGGATTACTAGAGAGAAGATCACCAATAGGATCAGCTGACACTATTGGTTCAGCGGGCTCAGTAGGAACAGAAGTTGAGGACACATGGGATCGACTTTGAGATATAGAAATGTAACCAATAGGACGACTAACCTGCCTCGAGATGCCATTTGGAAATTTGGCCCCAAGAGATGTAACAAGGCGATGAATCAAACAAACGTAAAGAAGACCAATCCTATGACCCGACACTCTAAAAGTTCGTAAAAAATGTGATGATAAATGAAAGTAGGCAAGTCAATCAAGTCACCTTGCAATTGCGCATAAATGAACCTCGCCTTCACCATAGGGAATGAAGAGGTGTGAGAGACCGATCACGGATTTGTGCACACAATGTGCAACAAAATCAGGCGGTCAGTAGGAAGTGATTCAGTATAGATCGTAGTTGGACACCCTCCCAGAGGCCTGTTAAACAACGTTGACTGAACAAGAGAATCACCAGGAAGGTATCAGCAGATAAATAAGGAAATAGGAGATGAACAACTCGGGGAATATGTATAGTATTAGAAATGACATCCGAAGTGATCTTAATAGTTATACCCCTAAGAAAACCCTAAATGTCAACCCACTAACATCGTGAATATTCACGTAGAACTCCCGAACTAGGGAGATTAGGCGGAGGTGACAAATCCATTAAAAGGGGCTCCCATCCTCGTGTAGTGAATATTGTGTCGCTGAGTCGGGAGAGAGGTCCGAAAGGATAACCTCATGCTCTACAAGAACAAGGCGAAGGGAGAACTATGACCTAAAGACCTACTGAGCAGTAAAGGAGATGAACCTAGGCCTACTGTAAGAAGTCGATCCACTTGATGGCTGTGTAGAAGTTCGGTTCTCTTAGGTGCCATCTGTAACAAACAAGCAAGTCCAAAAAATCAAGAGATGAAACTAGGATATTGTAAACCTTGTAGACCACCTAAGGAATGATGAACATAAATATACGTAAAACGAGGCAAAAATTGTGCAAAGCACACAAAACATAAAGAACTGACATAAACACGCAAAATGATGCAATAATGGCAGAAATCATGCAAAATAATGTAAAATTGTGGAGAACATGCAAAACAATGCAAAAATGAAAACAAAAATAACACGCCAAACGATGTAAAATTCTGTCAAACATGTAAAGTGATGTAGACAACAGGTTAACACAGTTGTGGACACATATACCCACCAAGGTGCAGTGAGATATGGATGAAAGTCGTGAAAGTACAGAATAGTCTAGGTGACAAGAACCTAAACGGTGCTTAGCCATTGACAACATGACGTCAAGCCTCAGGGTGACGTGACGTCAAGATGTAGGTGGACATGATAGTGAGATACATGGTGACCCGACGTCATTCTTGGACAATAGTGTGTCAACGACAAGTGCAATGGAAACAAAGACAAAAGTGTCATATGATCACCTAAAAATGCTCACAGGACCGTGCTCGAAAAGTGTTATGAAACAAGAGTCATAAAATGGGCAACGTAATGTAATCGACATTTCATCGAACACGTGGTGTGCGTGTGAGGAACAAGAAATTGAAATTCTAGGGCCGACCAAAAAAATCACGAAACTGCAAATCGAACCGTAACCATTAGTTTGAAACCGTTGGTTCGGGTCCACGTGGACCCGCGATTTTTTTTCCCCAAACCGAACCAAACCGTTTCAAAATGGTTTGGTTTAGGTTTTGATTTTCAAAAATCGCGCAAAATCAAATCGAACCGCACTTTTTAAATTAAAAAAATATTTTATGAAATTATAAATTCTCATACATAATTTTATTAAAGTATATGATTATGCAAAATCACATTAATGAAAGTTCAATGTTATCTAAAAAATGTCTATCTGAAAGTTACCGCATTTTCACATTAATTGACCGCACTCTAGTTCTCAACCTTAGAATCATAGAGTTCGTCCATTCCCTCAATTAATATCCTTAGATTGCTGCAGTAACTTACATTCTATGCTGACTTTGAGATATCCAATGTGAAAACATGGAAGAAGGTAGGTGCTCATGAAGGAACTTCCAGTATAAGATGATGAATTTAATGACACTTAAATTTAATTAAGAAGATTTATTTTACCAAACTACTCCCCATTAATAAGTAGCTAAATTTTACTTTTACTGGAAAGATCTTTGTGGATATATAGTGTAATACTTACATTTTCTATGATATAATGTAACAAAATAAATATTAAATTACCGACAATATTTTTAACAGAAGACTTTCGTTAGTAAATTTTCGTTGCTAAGTCGTTGGTAAATTTTTAAAAATAAACAAATAATAAATTAAATATTTGAACAATGGATGATTCCGTTGTAAATTAGAATCAAATAGTAAAATAATTACCAACAGTAAAATTTTTGTTGGGAATTTTTGAAAAATTAAAACTTAAATACTATTGAATATTTTCTTAAAAAAAATCCATTGGAAATTTCATTTTCCCCACTAAAATTTCATTTTCAGCCTAATATTGTACTTGGCTCTTAAAATTTAATTTGACACTCAAAAATTTCATTTTCTCAAGCAATCTCAAGCAATTTTCTTAAATAATCTCAAGCAATTTTCCATATAATCTTATGTGGTCTTGTAGAACACTTTAACTATGTCTCATGTTTACCATTTACCATGATCTGTACTTTTAATACTAAATCCAAACCTACTTAGAAACCCTAGCGGCTTCACTAAGAAATTCCAATTCTCAGAGCCTCCCCATTCCTTCAAACTCTATTTACTCACTCTATTTTTTTTGCCTTCTTGTTTATATATCGAATTTTAGACAAATATAAATGTAATTTAATATTTAATATTATTAGTTCTCGTTTAAATTTATATGTTAACTTGTTTTAAACATATAACTATAATATCGAGAGGTAAACCGCGGATTAAAATCAAACCAAACCGCAAATAATGGTTTGGTTTGGTTTGGAATTTTTCTAAACCGCATGAATTGGTTTGAGTTGAAAATATGACACAAACCGCCCAAACCGAACCGTGTTCACCCCTAAGAAATTCCAACAAACCAACACAGTCGAGACCCCACAACATAGCAATCCACACCCGACAACAATACTCTAATCCTAATCCACCAATCATCAACACAAGCAAGGACAAATTGAAGAAAATTGACAAAGACACCACCAAGAACACAAACAGGAGTAAGGTGTCAAAATTCAAAATTTTGTGATGTAAGTTGAGCAAAATGTAGTACGAAGCTATGCAATCCCATAATAAAGCTTAAGTGATCGAAGATTTGATGTGAGAAATAAAAAGAAATCAAAAACCCTAAAAATTTTGAAAACAAGCAAAACCTAGGGTTTAAGAAATTACCTTCGAATTGTGAAGTGAATTTGAGATGAGTTGATGTGAAATGAGAGTAATAGAGGTGCCAAGTTAAGAATTAATGCAAGAAATGACACTGGGCAGCAAGAATTTCAGAGAAAAATGGCGTGAAAAATTAAAAAATGAAGGCAGTGAAGAACATTTAAAAGCTGCCTGTCGCTCGAGCTTATGTCAAGCTAGAAGCTTATTGTTTATGTCGCTAGAGCGATGCCCTAGCATTAGGTGGGTGAAAACTCTTGACAAAAATAGGACCATTTTTTGAATTTTCTTTCAAAATTTAAAACTTTTTTTTAAATTTTATTTTACAAATACATGGCATGCACCTCAATATGTATATGTGACCCATATGAAAAAAAGTGCCACTAATTCCATGGAAACAAGACTCCAAACCTTAAATTTGTAAGAAGGAACATGCCAAAATCACTGTAGAGTGAGTGTGTTCCTCTCCCAACAAAAGTCAAATCCAACACCACTAGGACCTATAAAATTTGATATAAAGTGTTCATGTTCATTTCTCCCCCTATCTTTCAGCAATTTTTTTAAAAATATCTTATGTGCAATCCCTTCTCCATTAAAGGACTGAAATGACCCATGTAGGGAGTTTTAGACCGAAGACTCCCAAGTCAATTGACCATAGGGCAGCAGGTTAAAAATCCCATAGGCTTAATTACTCGAGTCAAATAGGCTTCGAAGGCGGGTTTAAGATAAATAACAATGATGGACACATCACAATTTTTTAGGGAGGAAAAACCAGAATTTATGTCACATTAGTCACAGATCAATTTACGTTCAAGTTCACCTCATCAATAGATGACTGTCATCTCAAATCTCACACATACGATTAAGATTCACTTACAAGGTCATAGTGTGTACTGTGTAGATAATACATGAAGAAACATATACTAAATACTTCACCTAAACTCAAATCGAGTAATATAAATACAGAACTATTCATTCATTGAATGCACACTTGATCACAAAATGCAATTTCATGGAAAACAAACAAGATGCACCATGGTCAAAACCCATTTTTTAGTGATTCAAATCTTAAGCCATCTAAAGGTTTGGTAAACAGGCCGGCTAGTTGGCTTTCAGAAGAGATGTGTTTAAGGGACACTACAACAATTTCTACAAGCTCTAGAATAAAGTTATGTCTAATGTCAATATGTTTAGTCCGAGAGTGTTGAACAGGATTTTTAAAAAATATTGATAGCACTCATGTTGTCACTTAATACAGTTATAGTTCCTTGACTAATCTCATAATCGCTCAACATTTGCTTCATCCAAAGCAACTTTATTCGGCCTTGGCCATAGAGTGCAGCAACAACCTACAGCTATATATTCGGCCTTGGCCATAGATAGTGAGATAGAATTTTGCTTTTTATTATCCAAACTACAAGATTACTACCAATATAGAAACAGCCTCACGAAGTGCTCTTTCTATCATCGACATTTCCAGCCCAATCAACGTCAGAGTAGCTGGCAAGATCAAGATTATAGTCCCTTGAATACAAGATTCCATGATCTAAGATGCCATTTACATACCTAATGATGCGCCTAACTACACTTAAGTGGGATTCTTTAGGATTAGCTTGAAACCTCACGCATACTCCAATACAAAATGCTATGTCAGGTTTACTCGTAGTAAGATATAGTAAACTACTTGTCTTACTCTTGTACAGTGTGGGATCTACACTCTTACTTGTAGGATCATAACCTAACTTAACACTTGTGCTCATGGGTGTCATTGTGTGTTTCTTACTGTCTAGTCCAAATCTCTTAACAAGATATGCAGCGTACTTTGATTGAGATGTGAACAACCCATCATCTAATTGCTTCACTTGGAGACCAAGAAAGTAACTTAGTTATCCAACCATGCTCATCTCAAATTCTTATTTCATGCATTCAAAAAATTCATGAGCAAGAGAGTCAATGAAAGAGCAAAAAATTATGTCATCGACATAAATCTTTGCTATGGTGATTGTTGCTTCAATACATCTTATAAATAAAGTTCTGTCAGCACCACCTCTGGAGAAACTACATTCCATGAGGTATGCTGTAAGTCTATCATACCAAGCTCTATTAGCTTGTTTCAGACCATATACAACTTTATTAAGTTTGAAGACATAGTGAGGAAACTTACGATCAATGAATCGTTTGGGTTGTTCAATATAAGCTTCGACATGAAGTCTTCCATTTAAAAAGGCACTCTTAACATCCATTTGATAAACCTTGAAACCTAGGGTACAAGCAACAACAAGAAGAATTCAAATGAATTCAAGACATGCAACTGGAGAAAATGTCTCATCAAAGTCAATCCCTTCAACCTGAGTATATCCTTGGGAAATTAACCAAGCCTTATTCCTGGTTATGGTACCTTGATCATTGGTTTTATTCTTAAATATCCACTTAGTACCAATCACATTACAATTTTCAGGCCTAGGGACTAAATACCACACATTATTTCTCGTAAACTGATTTAGCTTCTCATGCATTGCATTGACCTAGTATTCATCTTCAAGGGGTTCCTTAAATTTCTTAGGCTCAATCTAGGAAACATAGCTAGTGTAAGTCAGGTTGTTTAAAACCCTCTTGCGTAGTCTCATTCCTTCATCTAGGTCCTCAACAATATTGTCCTTAGGATGATTAGACTTGATTCTAGATGATGGTTCCCTAGGAGGTTTGGATTTGTCACTAGGTGGTTGCTCCTTATCTAGACTGTCTAAGCCTTTAGTAGAGTGCAAGGATCTGGAGTTGTTTGTTCTTTAGGTTTAGTAGCTGTTTCTGGATCATCACTTAAATTATCTAACTCATCCCAATTTCTCATATCCTTTCTTTCACTGATGGCATCATCAATCACAACATTTATGGACTCATAACAACTCGAGTGCATGAATTGTATACATGATAGGCTCTACAGTTCCTAGAGTATCCTAGAAAGATTCTTCATCATTCTTTGAATCAAACTTATCCAAGTTCTCTCTATCCCTTAAAATGTAGCACTTGTTTCTAAACATACGAAAGTGTTTGGCTGTAGACCTTTTACCCTTCAAAATCTCATAAGGGGTCTTATTAGTTTTAGGTCTAAGATATACCTGGTTCACTGTGTGACATGCCGTGTTAATGGTTTTTCCCCAGAAATGCAGTGCTAGTCCCTTGTCGTGAAGCATGACTCTAGCCATTTCTTGAAGTACTCGATTCTTCCTCTCAACTACCCCATTTTGTTATAGAGTGATTGGCAAAGAGAACTCATGCTGGATTCCCTCCTCCATAGAGAAGTTTTTAAGGTTAGAGTTTTCAAACTCTTTCCCCTGTTCATTTCGGACTCTAGATACGGTAAGAGTTTGTTCATTACTAAGCCTCTTGCACAAGGATTTGATCAGACTAGATGCTTAAGATTTTTCTCTCAACAATTCAATCTATGTATACCTAGAGAAATCATCTACCACAACCAAGATATAACGCTTATCTCCTAGGCTCTTAGTCCTAGATAGTCTCATTAAGTCCATATGGAGTAGTTCTAGAGGCCTGTTTGTTAAGATTTTAGAGGTTTGTTTATGATGTACTCTAAGTTGTTTACCTTGTTGACATGGTCCACATACAACATTGTCAATTGGTTCAAGTTTAGGCAAACCATCAACACGTTCCTTTTTTGCCAATTTTGACAAACTCTTATAGTTCAGGTGACTGAATCTTTGATGCCAAAGCTCGGTCACATCAATCTTACACACATAGTTGGAATTCGAAAGAACTCCATAACAATTGTCAGAAGTTCTAACTCTTTCAAGGACAATATCACCTGAAGGGTCATAAACATTAACCTTTTCTGGACAAAACTTACCTCATAATCAGCATCATAATTTGGCTTATGCTCAACAAATTAGATTTTAGACCATCCACATAAAACACATTGGACATAGCAGATAATCCAGATATGTGGACGATACATTTACCAAGGATAGGTGCAGTAGTCCCGCCTCCAAAGGTAACCATACCGTCACTACACTCATCAAGAGTAGAGAACAATGCCTTATTTCCACACATATATCTAGAACAAGCACTATCAAAGTACCACACGGAGTTATTTTGAACTTAAATCAAACATGGTCCAACAAGGCAATTCAATTTCTTATTACTCCTATCGATATCACTTTTCTTAGCCCAAACCTTCCTAGATGTTGAGGTAATCCTAGTCAATTTATCTAGCATCTCTATCAAGTGACTAACCTGATTAGATAGGAAGTTAACTTACTTAAGGCTATCCTGACTTCTATGTTTATTCACAAACTTATGATACCTAGGCCTTGTGTGTCCTAGAGCACTACGGTTATGACGATAGGAATAGACCTAGATTCAAAACCACGTGATTGTTGATCTTGAATTTTAGGTATGGTGGTCCTACGTGTTCTAGAAGTCCTCTGTCCTAATACTTTTTTGTTGTTGGGTTCAGGATTAACAATGTTCCTAGATTTGTTAAAATCTGGGACGAAGGTGGTCTTGGATGTACTAGTTGTATTGTTATCTCTCTCCACATATCCTAGACCTTTCCTATCTCCAGCGGGCTTATTAATCCCTAACAGGTTTTCAAGTTTTTTAGTCCCTCTCAAGTAGGACTTGAGTTGAGTATTTAATCTTTCCAGGTAATTCGTTAGAGATTTTACCTTATCTTCTAACTTCTTGTTGAGACACCTCAACTCACTAAGGTTCTTGGTCAAATCCTGAAGATTGCTTGTGAGTTTCTCTTTTTCTCTCTCAAGTTCATCTACCTTCTTCAAGAGGGCTTTATTGACCTTCTTAATCTTAAGACTCTCCAGAAACAACAATTGATAAGCCTCATGAATATTAGTCTCATCCTCAGAGTCATCCTCATAATTCTTACTTCGTTCATCTTCCTCAGACTTCTCCTGTCTAATTCACACTTAACATTAGATACTAAGGCCATATAGTTCATTTGATCCTTACTACTAGACGTCACTCTTTTCACTAGAATTTTTTCATCATCGGTTAGTAAACTACTAATGCGTTTTCCTTTCCTTTCCTTTCTTCAAGTTCTTCTTATAATTAGGACATTAATTCGTATAGTGACCAAACCCCTAACATTCGTAGCATCTAACAGATTTGGGTTTTGTTTTGGAACTCCCACCAGTGGCATTCTCACGCTTGTCTTTTAGGACTTTACTGGGGGTTTCCTTTTTCCTTTACTGAGGTTTTCTCTTATTTTTGAGAACTTTCTCAAACTTTTTAACAAAGTAAGCTATCTCTTCATCCTTAAGTTTCTCAGTATCAGTTGATCCAAACTCCTCTTCTTTAATATAGTTTAAAGCAATAGACATGTTTTTCTTTGGCTGTGATATGGTGAGTTCATAGGTTTGGAAGGTTCCTACAAGTTCTTCAATCTTAACTTCATATAAGTTTTTACTCTCTTCGATAGCCATAACCTTAGGTCTAAACCTCTCAGGTAGAGATCTAAGGACTTTTCTAACAATCTTGGATTCAGGTATCTTTTCACATAGGTTGAAGCTAGAGTTTACTATTTCATTCAACTTTGCATATAATTCATCAAATGATTCATCATCATTCATTTTGATATCTTCAAACCTCGAGGTCAACATCTTCAGTTTGGAATTTCTTAACTATTTTGGTTTCCTCGTGTGTGGTCTCTAAAATGTCTCAAACCTCTTTTGTAGTCTCATACATTAAAACTCTCTTAACTCTTCGGGAGACACAACCATAAACAATGCATGAAGTCCTTTGTTGTTCCAATTGCACTCAATTAATTCATCCTCAGTCCAAAGTGATATGTTCGTATGTGTAACTACACCTGATACGACAATAGAAGGGGCATACCAATCATTTTGCAAGCTAACCCAAATGCACTCATCTAGGGACTTAAGGAATGCTCTCATTCTGATATTTCAGTAAGCATAGTTTCTTTCGTAAAACAATGGACGCTAAAATAGAGACGGTCTCATCTAGATCAAATTTGGGTTAAGAATCGAATTTAGGCTCTAATACCACTTGAAAATTATACAATTGGACTCAACTAACACCTAGAGGATGGTGAATAGGTGTTTATGCGGAATTTAAACAATTTAATTAATAATTGCAATCAAGTTACAGTCATTATTTTGTCCACTCAAGTTCACATGCAATCTATCCTATGTTAGATTGTTGCAGTATAATCAATTACAGAAAATTAGATAACAAATGATATTTGTTGACGGAAAAACCCCCTTGCGGGATTAAAAACTCCGGGACCAAGCTATTATTAATCTACTATAAACGAATCAACTTACAATACTATCAGACTCGACCAATACAAGTACTTTCTGACCTCCTGATTATAATTCCCCAAAGCCCTCATGGATTACGTGCTCTTGTACCAACTTTTGACTTTCTAAGTCCGTCTATTTTCTATGGATTCTCTAGAACTCCTTGTTCTCCAACAACCAGAACTCCGGTCGCCTTTCTTGATCTTCAACCTTTGATAGATGCTCTGAAAGTATGAGTTTCAGTGTTTGATTTGCAAACTTTTGATGTTTTTCAATTGTAACACTCAATGATGAAATGATTGAATGGTTTAGATATATTATATGTGGCTTTTCACAATGTTCAATCCAGGTTTTTCGTGAAACGTTGCAGGTATTTATATAATAGATGTTTTGGGTAGTATGAACCTGTTAAAATTCTTGAAAGTCGTAAATCATAGTGTTTTAGTACATACTGTCGCTCGAGCTACACTCTAGGGAAAAGAGAGCTACAGTGTTTCGCTCGAGCGACATCATGGCAACAAGGTTGCGAAGGCATTTCTATTTTTCTCACTCAAGCAGTGTCTTAGCAAGAGGCAAGCGATGTATTGTGGCAGCTCTTCTTCCTTTATTTCAAGCTCGAATCCTAACCTACCTAGCACATCTATATAAAATTGCATCTAAATCCTTGACTTTTACGCATTTTCAATTTAATCATTTTTGTTCATAGAATCGCCAATTACATTAAAACCTAACATAAGTCTACAAATTAAGCGGACATTATATATTAACAAAATCAATTAAAATTAGTTCCGATTAAACAATTAAAATTGTACAAATTTCTTATAATCTGCAAAAATTTCCAATAATCATTTAGATAAGAACTAGGTAAGGTTTTCTCTTTAATTATTTATCACAAATCACAGTCATAACTCATAAATGATAAACAAAAAAATGAATTAAAAAACAAAGAGTCAAGATAGGCAGAGGCTCACCGCTCACAAGTCACTAAGATTGGACATTGATGGCGACTCGGAAATAGCTGACACGGGTAAAGGCAAGGGGTTGAGTGGCAACTGGCGAGTGCATAGGCAACGAGAGGGAAAACTTACTAGGGTTTGCCTTTTGTGAATTTGGAATTGGTTAGGTTAGGAATTCAAGATAATGGATTTGTAATTTCATTTTAATTCAACCAGTTCCGAGCAGCTAATAGGATTTGGGTCTAATTATTAATTTATTTATTTAAAAAAAATAGACACAAAAGAAAAGGCCCAAACTTAAAAAAAATAAAAAAGTTAATCTACTAACCTATCTTCTTCCTTCTTCCACTTATTTACTGCCTGGGATTCAATCTTCAGACTTCAAACTTTTTCCTAGCGACAACTGTAACTCCAGCGGATCTAGTATGTGCGGCTGCGTCCCCTTACCGGGTGTTGGATCCACCACTGTTTATGAAGAATTCAATAAATATAACTTTTAGTTTTGCCAAATAATGATTTGGAAAAGGAGAATTAATGTTTGGACTACTTCATGTTTGTCTTTTCATGACTTCTCATCTTCCAGTTTAAGTGAACCAGCACAAAGAAAAATTCATTTTTGTACAGCATATGCATTTATGCTTAAGAAAAATTATATGAAGCTCTAATTTTTATTTTCTTTTTTCTTTATAAAGATGCCTCTTGATTATTAAAATGTTCATGAGTAAAAAACATGCTCTTAAAGAATATATAGAAGGTTATTCGATAGGGGGACATAAAGTCTAACATTGCTAAAACAAAGGAAAATTCAAGTAATCATTCTATGATGAAACGCAAATGACATAAGATGGACAATTAATTGAAATTAGATTATGACAAAATCTTAATTCAGAAAAAAAGATATTTGATAGAAGCACACTTTGAAGTTTGATGTTTAATCTCAAAATTATTTTTTCCAATCTTTGAAGGTTGACAAACACTAGCAAAATCCCCACCAAAATGAATATTTCATCTTCAATTTTTTTTGGGACAATATGTCATTCTTTACGAAGAAAACCTTGCTACATACATTTCCATGTGGTTTCTAGTATAGGGATAATGTTAATACAAGAAAACACATCGGAGTTCGCAATTGCAATTCAATCAATGATATCTTCATTGTTAAACTTGGCCATGAATTTTTCATATATACCCATTTAGGTGAAGGGCTAGCTTGAGTGCTTGACCATTTGTTTAAGAGAAAATTTGAAAACTACCATTTGTCTTAAAAAACAATTAGAGACCGACTCATCTAGATCAAATTTGGGTTAGGAATCGAATTTAAGCTCTGATACCACTTGAAAATTTTACAGTTTGACCCAACTAACACATAGAAGAGGGTGAATATGTGTTTATGCGAAATTTAAACAATTTAATTAATAAATGCAATCAGGTCACAGAACTTAATTTGTCCATTCAAATTCACATGCAATCTATCCTATGTTGAATTGTCGCAATATAATCAATTACAGAAAAGTAAATAACACTGGATATTTATTGACCAAAAAAAACCCCTTACGGTATTAAAAACTCCAGGCCAAAGCCAGTATTAATCCACTATAAACGAATCAACTTATAGTACTGTCAGACTCGACCAACACAGGTACTTTCTGACCTCTTGACTGTAGTTCCCCAAAGCAGCCTTCTTGGATTGCATGCTCCTGCACCAACTCCCGACTTTTTAATTTTGTCTATTTTCTCTTGATTCCCGAAAAGTCATTGTTCTCCAACAAATGAAACTCCGGTATCCTTCCTTGATCTTCAACATTTGATAGATGCTTTGAAAGTATGAATTTTGGTGTTTGATTTGTGTACATTTGATGTTTTTCAACTGCAACACTTAAGGATGAAATGATTGAATGATATAGATGTAGTAAATGTGGCTTCTCACAATGTTCAATCCCAGGTTTTTCGTGAAACGTCAATTTTATTTTTGTCGCTCGAGCAGTGTCTTGACGAGAGGCAAGCGACATTGCGACGACTCTTCTTTTCTTATTCTGATCTCAAATCCTAACCTACCTAACACATCCATATAAAATTGTACCTAACTCCTTGACTTTTACACATTTTCAATTAAATCCTTTTTGTTCATAGAATCGCCAATTACATTAAAACCTAACATAAGTCTACAAATTAAGCGGCATTATATATTAACAAAATCAATTAAAATTAGTACCAATTAAACAATCAAAATTGTACAAATTACTTATAATCTGCAAATATGTCCATAATCATTTAGATAGGAACTAGGCAGGGTTTTCTCTTTAATTATTTATCACAAATCACAGTCATAACTTATAAATGATAAATCAAAAAATGAATTAAAATACCAAAAAAAAAGAATCAAGAGAGGCAGAGGCTCACCACTTACGAGTCACTACGATTGGAGATACTCGACATGAGTGGCGACTCGACAATAGCTGATATCAGGTAAAGGCAAGGGGTTGAGTGGCGACTGGCAAGTGCACAGGCAAAGGGAGGGAAAGGTCAATGGGGTTTGCCTTTCATGAATTTGGAATTAGTTGGATTAGGAATTTAGGATAATGGATTTGTAATTTCATTTTAATTCAACCAGTTCCGAGCAGCTACTAGGATTTGGGCCTATTTTTTTTTTTTTTTTAAACAATAGACTTGTAATTTCAATTTAATTCAACCAGTTCCGAGCAGCTAATAGGATTTGGGCCTAATTTTTTTTTTTTTTTTTTTAAACAATAGACAAAAGTAAAGGCCCAAACTTAAAAAAAAAAAAGTTAATCTACTAACATGTCTTCTTCCTTCTTCCACTTATCTACTACTGGGATTCAATCTTCAGATTTCAAGCTTTCTCCCAGCGACAACTGTAACTCTGGTGGATCCAGCATGTGCGGCCGCATCTCCTTACCGGGTGTTGAATCCGCCACTGTTTATGAAAAATTCAAGAAATATAACTTTTAGTTTTGCCAAATAATTATTTGGAAAAGGAGAATTAATATTTGGACTACTTTATGTTTGTCTTTTCATGACTCATCTTCCAGTTTAAGTGAACCAGCACAAAGAAAAATTCAATTCTGTACAACATATGCGTTTATGCTTAACAAAAATTATATGAAGCTCTAATTTTTATTTTCTTTTTCTGTATAAAGATGCCTCTTGATTATTAAAATGTTCATGAGTAAAAAAATGCTCTTAAAGAATATATAAAAGGTTATTCGATAGGGCGACATAAAGTCTAACATTGCTAAAACAAAGGAAAATTCAAGTAATCATTCTATGATGAAACGCAAATGACATAAGATGGACAATTAATTGAAATTAGATTATGACAGTCTTAATTTAGAAAAAGAAAAAAGATATTTGATAGAAGCACACTTTGAAGTTTGATGTTTAATCTCAAATTTATTTTTCCCGATCTTTGAAGGTTGACATACACTAGCAAAATCCCCACCAAAATGAATGTTTCGTCTTCATTTTTTATTTTATTTGGGACAATATGTCATTCTTTACGAAGAAAACCTTGTTACATACATCTCCATGTGGTTTCTAGTATAGGGAATTAGTTAATACAAGAAAACACATCAGAGTTGGCAATTGCAATTCAATCAATGATATCTTCATTGATAAACTTGGCCATGAATTTTTCATATCTACCCTTTTAGGTGAAGGTCTAGATTTATTTTGAGATATTAATTTTATTCATTTCATTAATTATTGCTCTATTAAATCTCAAATTAATTCTCCATTTCTCGATAAAATCTCAAATAGTAAAAAGATGGAATAACCTATACTACAAGGGATGTCAATTTGGGTCGGGCTAACTAGAGACACTCTACTCCATTAATCGTTTACACAAGTTTTTATGTTATGCATTCTCAGTTTTGCTATCACAATAGGGATCCAAGTGCTAATTATTCCAACTCGCTTTCAATCGAAATGTTTATGAAGATGAAAATTGGGTTGTTCTGAGTAAGTGCATTTAATGATTAATAAATAGAATAATTGTGTTATTGCTCTTCGTATAGATTCAATAGGATTCTACAAAAAAAAAGAAAGTAATAGCTATTCTAAATTTAGATAAATATTTATTTTTAAAAACAATACTGAAATTAAATTTCATTTTTCTCTCTCCTATTTTCAACCACAAAATTTTTCATAAAATAATATTACACGTAAATCAAAAACTTTTTCTTCTTTTTCAACCACCCATTCTCCAAAAAAATAATATTCCACTCATTATAATTTGAAATAATGGGGGCGAAACATCTTATAAATGATGTTACGTTGTAAAGCTTGCCAAAGCACATGAATCTCTATATTTTGGTAAATTATTTTCTATTAGATGTGTTTGTTTTAAATGTCGAATTTCATTATGGATGGATTAATCATAAAATAATGTTCATGTATATTATTAGATTATCTTAAAATTATATTATATCTCACTACCGAAATTTAATAAATATATGAAATTGAATATTCACCCAAATTTTAATTTCTTTGATTGTTTGATTCGATTAAACCTACTAATTGCTTATGAAAATAACAACCTCAAGTATTCCAAACTTAATTTCGAATTTGTTTAAGAATATTAGTAGATTTTTATAAAAATATATAACTACCAAAAACAATAATCAAAATTTTAAAAATCATATTAATTCTAGTTCCTAATGTAGATTAATTATTGATAAGAGCGACACATTGCTAATAAAAATCTGGTTCTACGAACCATAATTTTGATTGACGAGACCCTACCATGTTATTGGAGGAACACGGGTACTTAAACATGGTCCCAATGGCTACAAACCTAACCTTGACTTGTCTTCACAAAGAATTTTAGTCACATGAATAACTTCAATACACAACTTAAGGCCTTGTTTGAATTCACATCATCTGTAAAAAGGGTAAGACTATTATTTTAGTCGATTATGAAAATAATCGGTATTTGTGTGGAGATTAACGTATTTACATGACAAATAATTAAAAAGAGAAATGGACACAATAAATTATTTGTCTGGAAGCCTGCTAACATTGCCTGCTAACATTGTGGTGTATCATATAAGAATTCTTAGGGATAAATTTCATTTTCATTGAACACCAAAATATAAACTAATGGCTTCGCCTAATTTTATTTTTTTATTTTTTATAACAAAATTGACATTTTAAGATGAAAGTTCAAATTTAATATTGTATTATATTAATTAAACTTAGACGAGATATTTGACCGATTATGAAGTCAAATGAATATGAAATTTTAAGATTGACCTGCACAATTGAAAAGATTGTATTTCTTTTCTAATAACATCCCATTCCATTTGTTAACAGTAAAGTTCACATCCCTTAAAGGGTTTTTTCCACTTTGACAACCCCTGAACGTCCGGGGTTTGTCGTGGCAGCAAAACCCTCCCTTAAATATCAAAAGTATACTCAACAAAAGGGTTGAGACCTTGAGCCCTTAAATAACAAAGCTATACTCAAGAAAAGGGTTGAGCTACTCCTATTAATAAACTTGAATTGTTAAGAAGAATTTTCAATATTTAATATGGTATTATAGACCAAACAACTCAAGCATCAATTTAATGTCTTAAGACTTAAATGCGCAATCGAATTTCGAAAGTAATATTCTCAAACGAGCTATAATTTTCTGGATCCATGTTAAAAGTGAAGTTGTATACCCTTAATATGGAATTCAGAGATTCAATAACTACATAATATGTCATAAGTATATTTTAAAAAAAAAGGGTTGGTGAAATGACTTAGCTGTTTTTTAATTCTACCAAAGAAAATGGGCTCTTTATCTGTGTACCTTTGCCAGCTTAAATCCTCATTACTCCACACCATGCAGATACTAATTAATGTTGTCTGTATGGAAGCTTCCTCTGCAAGTGCAAACTGTGTATTTTTTTTTTCCATCTCTGAAATTAGTTCCCATCTTTAATTTGATGCAGACTTTGAAGGTAAAAATTGTGGATGCAAGCATGTTTTCAATAATTTCTATCCGGTGGCGGCCCTGATCATAGGAGGGGTAGAGGATCGCCTAAATCCCCGCTTTGCTGAGTGCCCCAAATTATGTAAAGTTAATTGATTGATTGAAGAAAAACGAAAATTATATTTAAGAAATTCCTTAAAATAATATTACAAACATTACTCTCTGTCTCTCTCTAAGTAATTTGATCATTTATCTTCCAAACATCCATTTCTTTTCTTAATAAAAACAAAATGTCTCTTTGTCTATTCAAATTCCAACAGTCATCCACCATAATTTTTTTCAATCCAACAAAAAATAAATTCTCTTTTTGAACTAAAATTTTGAATATTTAATTTAGCAGATTGGTTTGATTTCACTGCCATTGTTACAGCCTTACATATTTATTTATTTTTCCTTATCTTCAAAACATATACTATAGAGTGCATATGCTGTTATTATTATTATTATTTTGCTTTAATCTCATGATAATAACATTTTTAAATGTTTGTTTAAGGTACTTTGAATTTAATAATTCTTTTACGTGTTCATACTTCTTATTTGTAAGTTTATTTCTTATTAATTAATATAAAATTAGGAGTTAATTTGTATTTGATAGTCATTTTCATTATTTTGTTACATTATCTCTCGCAATCAACATTCTTCAATTTTGTACATAAATAACTCAAATGCATATTCAATTTTGTTTGAAATAGTTGCAGTGAGAATATGATCAAAGAAATGAACAGACTCATTTGCCATTGCATTGTATTTTTGTTTACCAAACCTCACTTATAATTTGTATTGCATGTTGAAATTTGACATTTTGTTAATTTCCTCTTCAAATTTTCAAACTTTAGTTATCTATATTTGATTTGTCATAATTATATTAGAGAAGAATTCATAGACCATGGTTTAAGTATAACAAATTCATATTTCAGCCCTAAAATTTAATTTATGCAAAAATCAGATTTTCATTAATTAATTAAAATTTTTTATTAATTAATTATTTTAAGGTCACAGTTATGCAATTTATGGTCACAGTTACACAATTAAAGGTCACAACTAATTCACTGGTCACATATTATCAAATTAATTGGTCAAATTATTTCGACGTCACAAATCAAAAAATTTGCAAGTCACAGATTATCTCGAGATCACAAACCAAAACATTTATAGATCACGAATTATATCGAGGTCACAGATCAAAATTTTTATAAGTCACAGTTTACTCCATTGATCACGAATTTAAAAATTATAGGTCACAGATTTTCAATTTTGTGATCACGTATTATTTTTTAGGTCACAGATTAATTTTATAGTCACAAATTATCGAATTTTATGATCACAGTCCGATCACGATCCCGATTCACCATCAATACATGGTCACAAACAGTACCCACAGCCACAACACCATCACACCCACCGTCGCTGCCCCCACCACACAACCCACCACTATCACTGTTGTCCCGTTGCCCGGTACCACCACCACATCATCAATACCAACACCACAATTACAATAACACCACCACCACCATCACAATAAGCACACCAACACCCATAACCGTTGCAACGCAAAACCACCACTATAGTTACACTAACCAACCACAAAAACAGTGAAAAAAATCAACACCCAAGCGACGCTGGCGATTCGCGAACCAAGCAAACAACCACCCATCACCCAACGCAAACCACCGCCACCATAGGAACGACCAAATCCACGCGAAGAAGAAGGAGAAATCGTGAAGCAGGAGTAGCGTCACCACCATCCATCGTCGTTGCTTCTGCTTCAAGAGCGCGAAGCAGATCCACGTCGGCGATTCGCGCCCCTTTGGGATGAAATGGATTGAGGATCGAATAGATCCATGCAGGCGATTCGCGTTCCTTTGGGGTGAAATGGACTAAGGGTGGGTAACGGTGTTGGGCGACGACGGCGTGTTGGGCGAAGACGGCGGGAATGGATGGAGGCGCCGATTGTGAGTGTAGAGAGCGAGTGAGAGTGAGAGTGAGAGTGAGAGAGTGACGAATTGAGAGACAAGAGAGAGATAGGGTGGAGAGAGAAAATGTAAGGAAGAAAATTATTAGAGTTTAGAATAATTGGGGCAATAATTATTATATGGGTTATATTGACACATGATCTTTGCATAATGAAACTTTATCCCTGGGTTTTGAAAAGTGTTATATTATAACTCTATATAAAAAGGCTCAAAATATATAGGCCTCATATTTGAAGTTGGCATAAGGCTTCCAAATCATGAAGGCCGGCCCTGCTTCCATCTGCAACTGACAATTCAAAAGGAATGGCTAAAAGGATTTTTCCTGGCTTTCCCAAGAGACTTCATGCCTTTATATTATCAGCTCAGGAATAACTTAGGATCGGGCCTTTTGTCTCGCAAGCGGAGTTGGACTCGACTTGTCTTCCAATATGGGGCTTGAACTCGCACGAGTTGAACCAAGCTGGCTCACGATCTTTGTCATTTTTTTAGATTAATTTCAACAACAATCACCGAAGTTTCAAAATAATTTCATAGTTGTCATTAAAGGGTACTGGAGCACTCGTACATTTGTTCATTTTGTTAACAACTTCAAGTAAAATGCGTACATGGCAACATTAAAAATCCACCATAGCAAATATGGCGTTAATGAATTGCCACTTAGATGAAATCACCCAACCCCAAAATAACGTTTTCTTCTTTCATTGAAGCCCCTAACTTCATTTCCCAAATCAAATCCAATGATATATTAAACCTAACCCAGATCTCCTTCCATTTGAAGGAAATTTTGAACTGGGTGTTGTAGACTTATGATGTGTTGGTATGTCAAATCTTGAGTTCGTTATAAAAATAAAAAATCTCAATTTTTTTGGGCAAACCTCAAATTTGTTGGACAAATATGGACTTTTCTCAACTACCTAATTTCAAATGTGCATAATATTTTTTACAAGAATCTTCATAGAAAAGTAATATATCATTGAAAGGATAATTGTTTAGGTGATGAAACAAGTTTCATAAGCTGGACCTTAAAAGGCCAATAGCCAATGGCAGGCCTTTTTGGGCCAGCTAATGGTGGTAGTTAATGGGGCTGGGCTGCCAATGACTCGTCGAGTTGGCGCCCCTGATCGATCAGTGCTCAACAATAATAAGGTTTGATTTGAGTTCAGGCTTGTTTAAAGATGAGCCATGAGTCAAGTCCGCTTACTTTTTACCGGCCAGCTCACGGTCCGAATCATTTGCCACCCTACTTTACAGAGTGGGTATCGGTATGGGGAATGGGGGTTCAGGATCAAACACGAAAGTCAAAAGTTTCCACATTGTACAATAAGCAACCAATTGCATCTTCCCAATGCGATTTATGGCTGCAGATTTGGTTTTTGACTGAGAAAAATGACCTGCCGATTTTGATGACTTGAGGAGCTAAAGTTCCTCTAGAAGATATTGAAGATCTTGTGATTTTATCATTTTTTTCAATGGCTTCGTAATGAGTATGAGATATTTATATTATTTAGGTAAAATTTGAATGAATACGTTTGTTCTGTTTTTACAAATTAGACTTTTCAATTAGGTATTTCAATATTTAAATAAAAAAATACATTTATTTTTAATAATTTAAAATTTTAGACAATGAACTTTTGCACAAGTTGGGATGTCAGTCAAATAGTATCAGGTTGAAACGACTCAATTTTTCAACGACTTAATAAGGGTTATCACAAGTCAATTGGCTTGTCCAACTGGAAAATTTATCTTTACATTTTATTTCAATATATTTAGGAGGAAGTTAGAATAAAGATATAGATCTCTAAATAATAATATTATTATTCAATTGTTTAGGAAATTAACTGTAAAGTAACATCTTTAAATTGAAAATAGGACTGTAGAAAAGTTTGACAACTGTATTCTACCATATCGTATACGCATAGTCGGCTTCCCATAATTAATGTCATGACTGAATTTTATGCAACTGTTGACTTGAAAGTTTTAATAGATAATGTCCCATACCTGAGAGTACTGCAAAAATTATTGCCGCCCGTGAAGTCTTCCTGCGGGTAATGCAACTTTATATAGGAACATTGTGGGTATATTGTTACATATAGAAATTATATGGTTCGCATGAAGTCACGTCAATCTCAAAAAGAGGTCACTTCGCATGTCCTTTTGTTATGGAATGAACGTATATTACTCATTCATCGAGGCTTGCTTGAACAAAAATAACTCCTCGATCATTGAGGCCTAAATAAAAGAAGCTGTAGGACTTCAACATTTCACTAAAAACATAATTAGAAATTTAGAGGCCTCGGATAGCCTTGGACTTAGATATGATTCATCTCAATGCGAATTCTAACAAATCAACTTTGATGTTAGTAAATCGTGCCTTTTGCGTGAAAATGAAGTATTCTTGTACAAATGTCTCAAAAGGACAATTGTCAATAAGTTTCGAAATTGAGAACTTAATCATGTTTTTCAATAAAATAATGATGAATGTTAAATCACGAAAATGACTAAAAAGTCTGTAGGAATTAATTCTCGAAAAATCTTTGATTCGAGTTCACAAATCAACCAAACGAACACCAACTCCGGGGCTCGACCCAACAATTCTCTATACAATGGTTGTCCTTCTCTTCCTTGTTAGTTGTCCTCTTTTCCCTCTCTGATTACTCTCTATTTAGTACCCACAAAGGACACTAGATGGTGACTACAATGGAGAAGAAACAAAGTGACAACAATGGTGGAATCTCTCCCAATTCCTTCCCAAGTCGGCTGCCCTCTTTCTCACATTCTCTCTTCCATTGAGCACACACAAAATGGCTAGGGTTTTACCATATAAATAGGTTAGGTTTAGGTCACTCATTTAGGTCAAGACTCACTCATAATGGGCCAAGTTAATGGGCTAACGATAATCAAATCTATCCATTAACTAAACTACCAACCCAACTAAACTTAAGCAACCATTGTGTATTAATTGTTTTCAAGTCAAGCCGTCATTATTGGTGTCGATAAAATATCTAACATCGATTTTTCATCATCGTTCGGATTATTGGGTATCAAAATATCCAACAATCTCCACCTTGATTCTCAATAAACCTACAAGCAAACAAAACACACAATTTATACTTGCATAATCAAGGTAACCAATAAAATTGGTTTCACCGATCTTACCTCGTGTTTTCAACTTGAAATACATATCTTATCTGCTCAATATACTCACCAGGGCTAAGGTCAAAAACACCCAAGTAGAAGCAAATAATCACAATGACAGTCAAGAGCAAATAAATTCGCGATGAAGATATAACGTAGGATAATACACATAGATCTTTTTCATGAACACGTTCACACATAACCACAGATTAATACCAAGTTAATCAACAGGCCAACACATATGCAACAAATGCATAAATGACCCCATGAAAAGATATCTCACCACATTTATCCTATATCATTCCGTGTTACTCCCACCTCGAGAACACATATCTCCACTCATCGCTTCATCATGCTCACTAGACTAATCACTCAACTCATGTCTAACTGATAAGTCACAATAGATCCTAAATTCTTAGGATAATCATTTATCACCACATCACTTCTCCCAAACTACTTGGATAATGGGGCTCCTCCTAACAGAAATGATAGAAGTGTCATATCTCATACTCCACTTAATCAGGGTCTCTTTCAGATAAAGGATTCCAGACATTTGATCACATCTCTATTCGTGATCCAAATGTCACACTCCACATCCCCCGATACAATCCACAATGTACCCCTAGGCATCTATACTCCACCTCACAAATAGACATCCAACACACTGCCAATTGCATCACAAACTCACTGTGGCAAAACGATACATTTTGGCGACCTCAAAGGTTAGAGCTCAATTTAAAATTGACCCACGCACCACAATGTTACTCCAATCACTAATACTAAAAAATATCCACAAAGGAAAGTGGTGAATGTGGCTCTCATAACGAGAATAAAAGAAAATGGTTGATTATTTCACTACACTCACAAATGAGGCTCACAAAGAAGAAGAAGATAACCCTACACGGCTGCCTCACATAATCTCACAAACCACACAAGTTCACAAAACGGTTGCCCATCTTTCTTCTCACTACCACCCTCTCACACCACTCACAGAGCAAAAACAGAGTACGCCACAAATCTCAACCCACTATGTATACAAACATATTACACAAAGTAATAAGATCACTCTAATTCATGCAATTACACATATCAAACATATTGAAAGTGTAACATATCAATACAACATAATTAAATGATCACACATCATGCAAAAAAGAGGGGTTACACACAAATGCACATGCAGACCTCACATAGATAATAACTTGACCCAATGACAACATTCACATAATCTCTCATCTCATCTTTCCTTTTATTATCATTTCTAGGACAGTCTATTTCACCATGTCCAAATTCACCATAGTTAAAAACACGTATTATTTTTCGCACTTGTCTTAGACCTAGACATGCCATCAATACCAAATAATGATCACAAGCAAAGTAAGAACATAATTCACATAGAATAGTCAAAAAAAACTTTCTTAAGATCACGTGCAATTCTAACAGTGTAGAAAAATTGATAACAAATTCACAAATAATTTATGACACGTAATTAACAAGTAATTCCAAAATCTAGCAACAGGCAATAGTTACCATTTCACGGTAACCCCAAACCTAACGTCATCCCACACGATAACTTCTAATACAAAAAATAAATTACGTTACACAATAATTTTAACTGCAATAATAACAAAAAAAGAATATGATACCGAGCGGACCACGTCTGAAGGTCCGTAAATATCGAGAGTTGTGAATTCACCACTTTAGGACCATCGTCATTCATCCTAAAGTCTCCAGCAACCATGGCAACATGAAACAAAACTCGGGACCAGGACGTCAAAGGGCAAAATCGTCCAACTTTCACCATATTGCTCAAAACTGAAATCTGAAAGCACCGCAGGGTTCGTCTCATCATCAGCAACAATCTGTACTTTGGAGTTGTCACCGGATTCTAGTTGACGTGCCTCCTACATGCTTTGTCGAAATTCACGTGTTGGCGACGGCTCCGGTGCCGAATTTTTTTTCGCTATTTCTGGATCGCCTTCACCTGCATAGTCCAACGGTAGTCTCCGTTTCTCCATCCGATCACTGGTTTTGCCGAAAAATACAAAAACAAGTCCGGTCAGATTTTAAAAAAAATTGGAGAGTTTTTACCTCTGTTTTCTGCCGATTCAGGTCGATTCTGCCATATTTCCAGCCCTTTTTTCATCCCAAAAATCACAGATTTCTCAACAACACAAGCTCTGATACCATTTGTAGGAATTAATCTTTGAGAAACCTTTGATTCAGGCTCACAAATCAATCAAACGAACACCAACTACCGGGGCTCGACCCAACAATTCGCTACACAATGGTTGCCCTTCTCTTCCTTGTTGGTTGCCCTCTTTTCCCCCTCTGATTGCTCTCTATTTAGTACCCACAAAGGACACTAGATGATGACTACAATAGAGAAGAAACAATGTGACAACGATGATAGAATCTCTCCCAATTCCCTCCAAGTCGGCTGTCCCCTTTCTCAAATTCTCTCTTCCATTGAGCACACACAAAATGGCTAGGTTTTTACCATATAAATAGGTCACGTTTAGGTCACTCATTTGAGTCAAGACTAGGCTTGGGCACGGTCCGGTTCGATTCAGTTCTCTTCATAACCGAGAAAATTTTCGGGTAGTTAGTAAACGGAACCGTTGGGTCCAAATATAATTTTGGAACTGTTCGGGTTCGGTTCCGTTCGATTTGGTTCGGTTCGATTTGGTTCGGGTCTGTTCGATTTCAGACTATAATTAATTTTTTTTAACATTTATAACAACACTACAGTCTGACATGTTTAATATTAACTTTTACAAATTAACGTATTTCAATTTAATAACATATAAATAACAAATTGTCCAATAAAATTAATTTACCAATGTATACAAATAACAAAAAGTAGATAGTAAATTAGTAATACTAAAATATCGGTGATCCATATAAATTAGAAGCCATAAACTCATAGAGATAAAATATTTTAAAATATTGCTAATACAATAGTAATTACCAACTATTTGATTTAACCATCAATTGATTGACTTGTCATACTAGATACTAAGAAATTCTAAAAGAAAAATTGAAAAATCACAATTAACTAACATAAATAAACTAAAAAATTTCAACTAATAAGATTTAATAAGAAAAAATATAATATATATTTTATTACCTGTCTCAATGCTCTCATAGAACTCAATATTTTCAATACAAACTCTATCTTTACTAATTTATTTTTAAAAAGTTAAAATAATTTAATCTTTCTCATATATAAAAATTTAAAAAAATTCGGTTCTTATTCGAATTTTCGGTTCTGGGTCTAGAATTGAGAACCGAACCGAACCCGTCAGTTCTCGGTTCAGATACTCGTTCGGGTATTTTAGTTACGAAGAATCGCTCGGTTCGGGTCCGGTTCGATTCAGGAGATATGTCCAGCCCTAGTCAAGACTCACTCATAATAGGCCCAGTTAATGGGCTAACGATAACAAAATCCATCCATTAACTAAACTACCAATCGAACTAAATTTAGGCAACCATTGTGCATTAATTGTTTTCAAGTCAAGCCTTCACTATTGGCATCGATAAAATATCCAATATCGATTTTTCATCATCGTCCGAATTATTGGATATCAAAAAATCCAACAAAGTCATCATCAATTTCTTAAATAGACCACTGCACAAGAAGAAAGGAAGTTATCTCTCTCGAATACAAAAAAAATGGATTTGATATACTAAAATTTCAACAGAAAAGAAACTGACACAGTGATAATACCTTATTCCTCTAACTTCTTTTTACTCTGAAAAATAAGGGCAAAGACTTGTGTCATTTATTTTTCAAAGTGTTATTTATTTAGTAGTCAACTAATAACTTGTGTCATTTTTTCATTTAGTTTTCAAAGAGTTATTTATTTAGAGCTCGAAGATAAGCAGATCTAGATTAATTAGTTTGGTGGATTGGCAAAAAAATTGTTAAGAGGATTCAAACGTATGAGAAAAATGAAAAGGCAACAGTGAAGACATAATGAGGACTCCAATATGCATATATATAACACAAAACATTAATTTCAAAAATATTATCTAAAAGATATCGAAAATTAACCAAACAAACAATACAAATACCTTAAAATGCTACTTTTTTTTACCTTAAAATGCTACTTTTTTTGTACCCTCCGGTTCCCGATATGATGAAACCATTGGAAATTGGCTTAACAATTCGAGAACATTGAATAAGTGTTATATATATATATATATATATATATATATATATTGAAAAGTGTGACTTAATGTCAATTTTGGCCAAATATTCAGACATGATTTGTTTATGCAAATGGTTTGCCACTTCATAGTTCCGAAACGGAAATCGACCTGCACGGTCAGGTCGATGGGACAGCGCCCATCGTGGGAGCTCGGGGGCAACATCCTCAAAAGGGAATTTTGATTTCTGTGTATATTTGACATGTCTAAACCAATTTCGGGTGAATGTGAAATTGCAATCCAAGTTTGAAAGGAAATTAGAGGAAGTGTTTTCGCTCGAGCGAATGAGTCACTCGAGCGACGTCGAGTAAAAAGCAAGCGCCAAAGTCTCTTGCAACACTTGCTCGAGCGAGAGGTTGGCGGAAAGTGAGCGACAGTACAGTGTCGCGTCCTTTTGAAGTGTTGCACGATTTGGATCCACACCACTTCGTTCTCAACTCTTCATCTTACACAAATGATATACAAACATAAATATCATTCTCTATTCTTCTCTTGAACAAATTTCTTGCATTGTTGCATAAATTCTGTTTTCATATTCATTTCATTTTGGAGTATAAAAGTCGTTATTCTGTTTTATTGTGATTGTATTTTGAAGTGCTACAAATACAAGTGGTAGTTGTTGTATCTTGAGAGTTGATTGTCATAAATCGTAGGCATTGTTGTTGGGCAAATTCGGTTTAAGGATAAAGTGTCTAACACTTGCCTTGACTTTGAGCTTTCAGGCGTTTTCTTGCATATTAATCATTTTCGTCTCATTTTATTTTCTTGTTTTCCTTGTCGTTACTCTGTCCATTTGTCGGCACGGATTCTAACAAATATATTTTGATTTTTTAGCTTCACTATACACAAAATTACCCAATAGAAACTCGTCAACAAAACCTTTGTACAATATCAAGAGCAACCTCCCTCTAAATATAGATGATCATGGAGTTTGATAAAAATAATTTTCCATTTTTATAGCGAAGCAACATCTTGATAAGTTTTATCCCTGAAAAGAGCTCGTTCCGTTGTTGTAGAAACTGAAAGAGTCAATACTAAATGAATTAACCTATTAATCAATAAATAATGACTTGACTTCTTCGTTCCAACCAACATTCGTTATAACTTAGGAAGAAAATCAAAATTCTAAAATTGCTAGTTACGAACATCACACTTGTAATGATCCAATTGTATCCTGATATCGTTTCTGTCTTCTTTAATAAAATCTAGGGGTTAATAAAAAAGCTACCAACATGTTCACCTAAATCGAAATCACGATTTTGAAACTGTTTATTTGATTCCATGTGGTTTAGATTTTAATGGTTTCAAATTCAAGCCAAACCGTTTCGAAATGGTTCACTTTAGGTTTCGATAGTTAAAAAATACTTGAAATAAAAACGAATCATTCTCATGAGACTTTCTTATTGTATGTTTTGCCTTCATAGCACTCTTTTCTTTCCTCTAGATTGTCATGTTGGAAAAAAACTGGGTTAATAGGCTGACTTTGGCATGAGTTTTGAATGGGAGCCGCTTGGCTATTTTGGAAGATGAAAGTTGGTGTGTGTTATCCTCCATGAGTACATCGAAACCATATACTTACTTGCCAAAATTGATACTCGGGTGAATGAGAAATTGATACTCAAAGTGTGCCACTTGAAATGGGTTTATGTTGGTGGGAAATGAGAAATAAGACTTGTCCCACATAGGAAAAATATGAAAGCAAAAATCACTATATAAATGATTGCACTTTAGAAGGGTGTGATCAAGTAAAGTATATAGGCTCTCTCCACGTGCATGCGCAGAGGGTGCAAATCACGGACCGAAATAGGTTTCGAACCTTGAACTCGTATGCGAGCACGACTTGCGCACACGAATGTTGGACCGGACCAAAAGTTGGCCTAATAAGTGCGATTTTCGCACTCATTTAGACCGTTAAACTTAAATAGTTGTTAGTTTTCATTTATTAGTTTTTGATTATTTTTGTTACTTTTGTTCCTTAGGTGAATTCCCGAGTCGTTAGTTGTTGATGTGGTATTTTGAGCGTGAATTGAGCCAAAACGATTGAAGAAAAAATACTCCAAGATTTGGCAACCAAGTTTATCACAATTGGGAGGAAGATGTATGGTTTGAAGGAGGTGAATTGGAGTGAAAAACCAGAAAATGAAGTTGGTTCAAAATTTGGTCTATGCGTACGCATAGGCCTGCAGGGTGTGCATACGCACACTTGCCAAATTCAACTACCGAAACTTAAATTTTTACACTATGCGTACGCACGTCCAGGCCTATGCGTACGCATAGGCAAAATCTGGAAGATCTCCTGGGTCGCGCTAAAACACGATTTTTACTCTTTTTCTCGACCCATTGCAACCCGACCCGTCTCCTATCTTCCACCCAATATAAATACAACATTTTGGGGCTCATTCTAGGGCAAGAAAGAAGGGGAGGAGCTGACCACACAAATGAGAGGAAACTTGGGAGCTCCACCTTCATCAACAATGGTGATTTTTGGGTGAAGAAGAAGAAAAATGCATTGATGTTGAAAACTTCATCCATCTATCTTCTTCAATAAACTTTTCTTTTCCTTTAATCTCGTTTTTACCATTTTGTTGTAGTATTTTGTTAACTATTTTTCAATACATTATAATTAGCTAATTGTTAATGTGATTGGGGGTTATTTTGGAACTCTAGAATGATTTTCTAATGTTTATTGTATTTTATAGTTCATGTGATTAATGTGTTTAATCTATTGTGTTAAATGTTGATATTGTTATTCTTAATTGTTTGGGATGACAACTAAATGATTGGGTTGACACAATATATGCTATTTTGAGAATTTTAGTACGTAATCGCTAATTTAACCAAAACCTAGTAGTAACTACACTTTGAAGGATTATGAAGAATTTTCTATTAAATGTAGGTGGATTATCACTTAAACTAACAAACCGAGCTTGTGTGTTTGTGCTTAATTCAATTCGTCTCTTTCGTCGTAATGCTTTTGTTGAATTAAATCTAGCGAGCTTATCCTAAGTTGTTTGATGAAAAGGGTTGGGTAACGATGCTTATCTTATTCAACTAATATGTAAGAAGAGATTGAGGTAATCGAGCTTGTGATTATTCTCGAATTGTTGTTGATCTTTTGAACGAAAATCTTTTGCGAATATCGATTAGAAATTCATTCTAGCGGCGAAAAAATATCCATCGATCACATTTCCATTACTTTGTGTTTTTCATCATTCTAGTTCTTTGTCTTTTATATTTTTCGTTTCCTTAGTTTAATTAACCAACCAACACCCCGCATTTACTTTGTGCGCATTTTTCCTTATTGCAATTGACATAATTGAAAACAATCCTCTGCGGGAATGACCATTACTTACCATTTACTACTTGAACGACAAATTTTAGAAAAGTAAGGAATAAATATTTTTGACGCCCCTTTGGTGGCGATCATGGCCCCTCAGACGGGCCTATGTTTTGGAATTTTTTGCTAGAACTGACTTTTGGTGTTCTAAAACTCCAAAAGTTATTGCCCACTAACTTGTGATTATTGCCATTGAGTTAGTGGACCAGTTAATTCACTCTAACTTAGTTCGTCAAAGTAAAACCTGTGGTGTTCGGATTTTACTGGTTTACCGTTGTATCCTTAGAAGCAGACACTTGGTTCATACTTCAAGCACGTACGGTGAGGGGGCGAATCTGTTTTAAGGAAACTGTGTGCTACACAAGCCTCGGTTTGAAATTTCTATTATTGCAATTTCAATAATTCGTTATGTTGTTTACTGCTATTCAATAATTATGTATTTTTGTTGTAAAGATCGGTGAAACTTGTCCTACATGTCATTGGTTTTTGAGATCTAGGAATGTGGCTCTTCTCATGAGAAGAACTGACGACTTGTTTTCCTTCGTTTTCTCTTAATTCTTCTGCCACTCGTGTGTTGGATTTTCAACTTTTGCACGCAATGGTGCGTTTTCGACGGCTAACATCTTCAGGCTCTCTGCCATTTCTTGTTTTGTTTTGGCAAGAAAGGACTTCATTTTCAAGCGACGATTGTCGAACTGGAAAAAAACTAGCTGTCAGTTCGAATGGTGTTTCCTCCCATTGTCATTTTGGATTGGTATCATTGTTTAAGAGCTTGTCACTGCTATATCTCTGGTTATAGCTTTCGATGATGGCTTCTCCTATGGATTTCCTTCCACAAGATTAATTTCTTCCATATCTTGAATTTTTTTAGTTAATGAAATTGTTTGGTTTACTTCGTTTTAGGTTTTCACATACAACACCAATTTGTTAACAATAAAAATTGATTGAAATGATTTTATTGTCAAACAATTTCAATAAAAATCAATGTAAATAAAATTAACAAATTCTCTCACGTAACTATGAGTTTTACCTCCTAAGTTTGTTACCCTAGATATTTATTTGAGAGGGAGATATTTAAATTGCACGCCTTATTCAGATGAAGGGGGTATTTATGGATTTTTCTCGAAGTGTTGGGATAGTCTAGTCATTTTTGCTTTGCGGCAAGTTACAGATCCTTAATGGTATTCTAATAACTGATTTCGATTAAGAGTAATGTTTTATTTATTCACCCATGTGATTCTTATTGACAGTCTGAAGTCAGTCCATTCTTGTTAGATGGTTTGCGACCCTCCAACGAACCCTGTGCTTTTTATCCTTTTTTATTGTAGTTTTGTATCTCATCGAAAGAAGAGTAATGCAAGATATGTTTTTAGCGAAGCAACGTTATCCAAATCCGTGGGCTTCTCTGCGAGGTCTATTACAAGGGGAAAAAAAAAAGAATATATATTTGAGATTTACTGAAAGGTGGCGGTAGACGTTACAGTACTAACCAATATTTTATATCTACCAAACGGACCCACAGAAGACAAATAATGAATGATAGTGGGGTGGGTATCGGGTCCTCTCAGTTAGTGGAGGCCATGGCCCAATAGATGAACTAGTGAACAGAACGTCAATTGCCTTAGCAGAAGGGTTGGTTTGGTTTGATTGATGGGTTGTTTGGGCCTTCTCCTACATTTTTAATATGGCCATCTTTTTCTCTCTTGTCGAAAATCGTTTTGTTTAGATATGTGGGCCCATCTTTAAAAAAGAAAAATGGAAATCTACGTGTGAATTTTTATTGGAACGCTATGTTGATTGACCTGAATTAGAGTTTCAAAATAATTTGATTCTATATCAAATTGAGACGTTTTGGAGAGGATGAAAAAATATTAATGATGATTGAGTTTCTATAGTGGAGATTGATGGCATACATATCTGGTGATGTAAAATCATTGAACGCATGTCATGTGTAATTTTTTCCTATATGTTATCAAGTCCATTAACTTTTAAAACAGTAGTGTAAATCGATGTCATATTCTTTCGTGATGTTATACACAAATATTGGAAGCATGTTATTTGTTAAATTTCTTCCATCGTGTCATCAAGTCCGTGAATTTTATAATGGTGCGTGATAGAGCGACATGTGATATATATTTTTATTAGATCAAAAGCAATTTGAAAAGCTTCTAAGGTTAAAGGGCAAATGAAAAATATTTGAAAAGCAACTATAGTATTTTAACCCCCAATATTAAAGATAAAAGGAAATCAAAATAATATTTCCCGTCTTTGTTATTGCAAATTATTACATTTAAGCATCAAAACATAACTACATTTTCTGTGTTTTGATATAATAAGCTATATCGAACATAGGTTTTTATAGACTTCATAAGTTAGGTAGGGTCGGTGGCAAAGAAAACGTCCAATCTTTAATAAATTTCTTTAGACGTCAATCATTCATGTCTTAGTCTTGGTCAACTTTTCGTACCACTTCTTCTTAATCAATGAAAGAAATGAAAAAAAGTGTAATTTACTAGAAACTAAATAATAGTTATATTTTGTTTTTAATAATATTTTATTTCAATTGAAATGTTGTATTTTATTAGTTTATGTGATTTTATAGATTTAAATGTAACATACAAATAAAATAACTAATAATGCAACCTTGTCAGGGGGAATAGTAGTAGAAAGAATCGTGAGAAATTTATCTCTTGAAAAGGATCAATATTACAATGAAAAAAAAAAGTCTTCTTTCAAAATTTTCTCAAAACATTTTTTCTATTTTTAATCAACTTAAACTTGTATCAAAATTGTCAAAGTAGAAAGTTTTCCCGGCATTTTTGCTAGAATAAATATTCTCAAACAGGGCCACGTAGGCCCTGTTTATTTTTAGCAAAACTTTTTTTACCAGTTCTCACATCATTGGACATTTGATGGGATTTGGAGAGAGAGAGGAAAATAAGACATTTTTTTTTACTCATTTTTTACATCATTCAACATTTTGATGTGATTTGGAGAGTGAAAGGAAAAAAAAATATATGAATTTATGAAGTTTGATAAATAAGTCTCATGTGTACTCACATCATTCGACATTTGATGTGATTTAGAGAGTGAAAGAAAAAAAAAATGAATTTATGAAGTTTGATTAATGAGACTCGTTTGTACGGGGACGAATCCAGCATGAATGTTCAGTTGGGGTGAAAGTTAGCTTTGACCGTTGATCGTTGACCATCAACGATCGTAATAATCTGGTCGGATCGATCGTTTATTAAAATTTGATTAAATAATATTAAAAATTATTCAATATATATGTAAATGCACTAAAACGTAAAAATTATATACATATGAAAATATAATTCAATACAAACCAATGCCAAAATACTAAAAAAAATATACAATGCAACCTTACTCTGTAATTGTAAACTTAGACAGCTGAATTCTACGATACCTCATATTTTGAAAACGTTACAATATTATTTCATTAAAAAGAAGTGCATTTGTAGGTGTGTCAACAAAAAAAGACTAGTGCTACTCGAAAAATTGATAGATTGTCACATATTTAGGTAAACGGGTTAGATATGATAACTAACAATTTCCTGTTACACTTTTCTTTTTAATATACTTGTTAAAAGTTGGGTTTTCATCTTAAAATGGTTAACCTTATTAAAATGATGGGTAACTTAAATACCTTAACATGTAGTATAAAATGTTTACTCGTTTGCGATCAATAATATTGAAATCTGAATTTTTTTTTCAAGTCATTAGATAGATTGAATTGCTCATTTGAATTCAATGAACTTGAATTTTATTTGAAATTTCATCTTAAAAATCAACTTTCTTAAAAGTTACCAAAACTCTTATGTGTTGTTTATTGTTTTATCTTTAATCGATATTTGATATATCCCTTAACAATACAAAGTATGCTTTTAAAGTGAAATACAATAAATCTATTGGAGAAAAAGTTAATTAAGCATCATGAAATTGCATTTGTTCCTGGACTGTAATTTTTTTTTAATTCAATCATTAGAGAATTGATTATGTTTTAGGAGGTTAATAACGCAAATCACGAATTTCAAACATGTAAAACTCAATTGATCAGTGTACAAACTTACTGGAGTTTCCTTCCTTTTAATTCATGAGCTATTTTTTTATTTTTTTTATTTTCCGTGTTTAATCGGAAAGTTTTGTCCTATTTTGCCACTGTCAGTTTTCCCATTTAATTTTAAATCAGAATCTTAATAAATTTTAATAAAAATTAATGAAATGTGATGAAAAGGTTGATAAATATTGTTAATCCTATCAAATGTACAATTAAAAATGAATTTGAAAATTTTGAAAAAAAACAAAGACCAAAAAAGAGCTAAATGAAAACGACACCACATTTTCTCAAATTTGAGACGCAACTCATATTTGTAGTTGTAGAACTTACTCAATAGATTTTTTGACTTGATCAGGATACTTGATCTTATCTGATAAAGAGAGGAAATATATTGTTGTTTACAAAAGTGTGTGGATCATTATTAAATTTTTTTACATATGGCTTTATGCTTTTTAAAAAAAATGTAAAAAATTATTTATAGCAATCTTTCTCTCTTTATCAAGTGTAGAAAGTGTTCCCCCATCCATTCAACGTGCCAGCATCTCTCTCTCTCTCTTTTCTACCCACAAATACATTTTCTCCAAGAAGTACAAGTATATACCTTTTTCTATTTCATTCCGTGTGTGTATATACTGCCTGACTCTCCAGGAGGCTTCTAATTTCTGCTATCATGAAGCCTAGCATCAATCAATAAGTAAAATTGCTTCCCTGTTTAATATGTAAGCATTTCATGCATAGGTTAATGCAGTTTGATTTTCTACTTTCTTCCCTCCCTCACACAGTCACTCTCTCATTCAAATTTTTCGGCGAATCCAGCTAGGGCGGCTGAATCCGCCCTTGCATGTGTATGAAAAAAAAATGTATATTGCTTATTGTACAATCAAGTTTGACAACTTGGTTGATAATCTGGGATGAGACAAGATTCTTGACATTGATTTGGAAAACAGATTTTTAAAACAATGATCAGAATCTTGTCAACTCCCACATTGTCAACCAAGTTGTCAAACTTTATTGTACAACTAGTTTGGTTCAAAAAATAAAAATAAAGAAATATGCATAGAGTTGCCATCAACTTGATCCAATTGAGTCTATCAATTAGGTCATTCTTAAAAAATGTATTTTTTAAGAAAAAGAATTGAAAATTTAGAAGATATGCAAAGATATATATTACAAAAAATAGAATTATTAGAACCTAATAATAAAGGAAAAAATCATGAAATAATTCCCGAACCAGAATTAGTTCAGGTTTTCTGTAATTCAGAAAAATTAAAAAGTATTAAAGTAAAATGCTATGTTAGAATAGAAAACTATGAAATAGTTTGTTTAGGATTAATAGACTCAGGATGTAGTCACTGTATAATAAATAAAAGAATAATACCAGATAAATATATAATAAAAGCAAAAGACCCAATAGAAGCACAACAGATGGATGGTAATTTTTATAGTTACCAAAATATATTAAGACCAGCAAAGATTAGTTTTGAAACTAATTGTGGTAAAAGTACAGAATATAGTTTACCAAAAGACTCAGTATGGGTAAGAGATTTATCTTTAAACACAGACTTAATTTTAGGATTAAGTTTCTTATTAAAAGATAATGGTAGTATAATGATTAGTAAAGATTTTATGCAACTACAAAAATTTACAATTTGTGCTCCTAACTATAGTAAGAACATTCCATCAGAGTTCGCTGAGAAGCGTGGTGAAACTATTATAAAAAGCAATGAAAAAGAGTGTGAGTGTAGTAAAGAAAAAGAATGTCAGTTAATAGAAGAAAATGAGGAAGGAAATGATGAATTAGGATTAGGATTAGAAAATTATTATGAGCCAATTAAAGAAGAAGAAGATGATTTAAGATTAGAATTGGTGGAAATAGAAAGAATATATGATTTGTTAGTTACAGAACAAGACATAGAAAATATGATTAGTAAATTAGAAAAATTAGAAATTTTAGGTGAAAATGTTTTAAAATTTTGGGATAAAGATAAGATATATTGTGAGTTAAAAATTAAGAATCCAGAATATATAATAAAGACTAAAAATATAGAAGCTACTAATCAGGATATTGAAGACTTTAAAATGCATATTACAGACCTATTAAAATTAGGAGTAATAAGAAAATCAGATAGTCCTCATAGATCAGCAGCTTTTATAGTAAGAAAACATTCAGAAATAGTTAGAGGTAAAAGTAGAATGGTAATAAATTATAAAAGATTAAATGATAATACTATAGATGATGCTTATAATATTCCAGATAAGACAGTATTAATTAATAGAATTCAAGGATGTAATATATTTAGTAAGTTTGATTTAAAGTCAGGATTTTGGCAGGTAAAAATGCACCCAGATTCAATAATTTGGACAGCTTTTACATGTCCAGAAGGTCATTATGAATGGCTAGTTATGCCATTTGGTATTAAGAATGCACCTAGTATTTTCCAGAGAAAGATGGATAGTATTTTTAGTAAACATAGTAATTTTATTATTACTTATATAGATGATATTTTAGTTTTTAGTAAAAATAGAAGAGAGCATAGAGGTCATTTACAAATATTATTTTCAGAATTTATTAGACATGGTCTAATTATAAATAAAAAAAAAATGTTTTTTATTTAAAGAATATATAGAATTTTTAGGAGTAAATATAGGAAGAGGTCAAATAGAATTACAACCTCATATAGCTCAGAAAGCTTTAGAATTTCCAGATAAATTAGAAGATTTAAAACAGTTACAAAAATTTCTAGGTTTAGTAAATTATGCAAGACCATTTATAAGAAATTTGGGAAAAATTTCAGGACCTTTATATGGAAAGACATCTCCTAAAGGTCAGAAATATTTTAATATAGAAGATATTAAATTAGTTCAAAAAATAAAAGAAAAATTAAGAGAATTACCTAAGTTATCTATGCCATTAGACACAGATTATTTAATTATAGAAACAGATGGAAGTATTACAGGATGGGGAGCAATTCTAATTGCAAAAGCCAATAAATATTCAGATAAGGATACTGAAAAAATAGTTAGATATAATAGTGGTAATTATAAAGAGAAAATAAATTCTAGTAGTATAGATTTAGAATTATTAGCAATAATTTATGCAATAGATTCTTTTGAATTATTTATTATTTCTAAAAAAGAAATTACTATAAGAACTGACTGTGAAGCTATAGTTAGTTTTGTTAGTAAATTAAAATTAGAAAATAAGAGAAGTAATAGAAGAAGATGGTTAAATTTTATAGATAGAATTACAAATACAGGAATAACCTTTAATTTTGAACATATCAAAGGTAGTGATAATAAAATAGCAGATATTCTTAGTAGAATTATTAAGAATAAAGAATATGACTAATATTTTATTGCAGATGCAGAGACCAAGAGGCCCAAGGCCAGGAATGCTGCAAAGCACTCCCAGTTCTTCTCAGACTTAGACTAATGTAGCACAGACCTTTGATAAATTAAGATTTGGTAATATAGAACTAGTATGTTTTCCTAACAGTAATATTAGTTTTAAATTATTGCCTCATATTTCAGCAACTAGATCAGAAAAATGCATTTTAGACAATTTATGGATTGCTTATAATAAGAATCCCAAAGACCAGAAATATTTCTTAGCTTGTTTAAATGCATTATCAGAACATTTTAACCAAGACCATAGGAAGTTTAAATGTTATGTAGTTTTACAAGGCAGATTACCAGGAATTTACCATACCTGGTTAGAAGTAGCAGACTGTATTAAAAATTTTCCAAATCCTCTTTACAAAGGATTTTATTCAATTTCAGAAGCATTAGATGAGTGTAGGAAGTATTTAGGTATTAATTATTTTATAGCACCATCTTTAAAGAATGTTTCAGATGATCAGTTAGACTTTTCTTCAAAATTTTGTTCAAATTGCGAGAATATGAATAAGAATTTTAAAATTTTAAATGAATCTAATCAGAAACTTCAGCAAGAAAAACTTATTTTACAACAGAAGATTTCTGATTTAGAACGAGAAATCATTAGATTAAAAATTTTAAATCCAGATTTTAGCCAAGGTACTATAGTGCCACAGAAGTCTATAGCTAGTCCAGTTCAAACGGAAACTGGTAAAGACTTAACAAATCCGTTGATGGCTATGAACTTGCCAAAAGTTCAACAGACTCAGGAGACTGTTGATTCTCCTACTAGACAGACTCAACAGGCTGTTAATCCTGTTACAGATCTTCAAGACCAGACACAGCAGACTGGTACTTCTGCTACTAGATTAATAAGTCCTTTAGATTTAAAGCAGAAGAAACCAATAATTTTAGAATCAGATTATCAAGATGCCCAAGATCCGAACCAGATTTCTCAGTCAGATGTTAGAAAATTAAAAGAAATGTTCAATAAGATTGAAGAATTTCAGCAACGGTTTAAACAGAAGAATACCAGAAAAAAGAAGAAATTACTGGTAAAAAAGAAAGATAGTAGAAGACGATACATTTTACAAAGATCTACTAACAATTCAGAAGATGAAGACAACTCAGACTGCAACAAAGATCAAGATAATTTAGCCGAAAGTGGAGATTCCCTTGATACAATTGGGAGACAGAATTATGAGACTAGATAAGATTTCCAATAAAGAGAAGATTATGGCAGACAAAAGATAGCCAAGATTCCAATAATCAGAGACACGTAGAAAGGAAATTTTCAGAAAGAAGATATCTTGACAAGATTTTTGTACGAAAAGAATTTTCCTTTTAGCAAAGTTATTTGTTTTGTATCGAATTAGTAAAAAAGAAAAAGATGCTTTACTGTTTACTTTTGTAAAAATTAGACAGATTTTACTGTTTTCTTTTTGAATTTTTGTAAAGCAAAGATTCTTTTGCTATTCTTTACGCGGTTTCTCTGCCTATTTAAGAGAAGCCAATTCATTTGTAATAGATATAGAGTTTTGATACAGAAATACAATATCAAGTTCTCTCTAAGAAGCGCCTTTCCACTGGGCCTTTACGTTTTTTTTTTTAAGATTGACATATAAAATTATTTTATTGAGAAAATGTGTTGTTGAAAATATATAGTTATTGTAGAATGAAACTCAAACATGGACACGATATCATTATAAAGAGATCTTATTTTATTACCATTCAATGATTCAACCAAGCTACATGTACATTAATGTTGACATCATGGATGACATTCCTCTCACATAGGAGGAGCCCCATGTTAAATAAAAAAATTGGTGGGACCCCCTGATGTGAGGGGACTTTCAACATTAATGTACAAATATTAATATACAAATGACTTTTTCCTTCAATGATTACGTCCCTACTCGAACACTTTTACCTAAAAACTTCATCAAATCAAATTATATTCAAAAGTCAACTTATTTTATTCTTATTTGAGCTTAAACCAGTTATTTTAGATTAGACGTTACCATATATGTGCAAGTTGTTTTTTAAAAACTAACAATCATAGAGGCATGATAAAATGGTAGATTCTATGGATAATATAACATTATCAAATTTTGTATCAACTTTTTTGTGATAATTTCCGGGTTTTACTCATCGTGTTGGCTCTAACAATTCGGATCAAACCTGATTTGATCTGCCCGGTAATCCATTGGATTGTTTCATTGAGAGTCAAATTTTCTGTCACTTTGATTGTCATTGTCAAGCTCATTGACCTTACGTATGATGGGAAGTAAAACTCTATCTAGAACTCTGTCTAGAACCTGAGTCTTTGATATTAAAATCTAGCTAGGCCTACAATTTTTTATTACTTCTCTGTCTGTCTATATGTAACCTGCATATTAGAACATTCTTTAGAATTTAAGATCGTTATGTCAAGGAACAATACAATTACCATTTGCACTTCCGTAATCAAATTGAAATATGAAGGTTGGGTGTAAGAAGACAGATTGACAATTTTTTTGCTGCCGCAGTGACACTTCTTTGACTTTTGGATTCTCAAGGTGTTTATAGTGTCCAATGTGCAAGAAGTCCTTTTAACCTTTAGGATAGGCTTTTCCCACCCATGTGTTGCCGTATAAGAAGAATGGGATCTTTTATGGAATACATATGCATTGCAGATTAATGATCATTACACTTCAACTAAATTATTTTATTCATTCTCTTTTAAAGAACTTAAAAGCTTAATAGTAATTATTAGGAGGTGCGAAATTTATTTGTTTTGCTTTGTCCCATCTTGTCAATCATATTTTCTTTTTAGTGCAATAAGGTATCTAACATCTTGAGGGGATCATGGCCTCACATGTCACATATACCTTAGTTATTAGGAAATAACCTTGATATGCAATTTCGGGTAATCTACGTGCCTAGGCTTAGGCTTAGATTGGTTTGCTAATTATTAAAATGTTGAACTCCAACCTTGAGGGTCTACCATCGTTCCGCCCCTAGAGCATTGTGGAGAAGATAAATCACGGGCTGTGTCTTAGCGGGCCAGAGTACAAGAGTTGTCATACTGGTGCCCACAAAAAGTTCAATTTTGTACTTTGTAAGAAGCAGGAATCAGACTCTCACATTGTGACAGCCAGTTCAGCTAAGAATACCTCACTCTTATCCTTTGCACTACTGAACTATGCCCCGAGGGGCGATTTGCTAATTATTAACTGTTAAGAGAATTAGTTTTTGTTGTGCTCAAAGAAGAATCGGTAAAATGTTTGATATGATTTCAAAATTGCTATATGTTTTCAAAATAAGCATTTAAGCGTTTGATAAATAAGTCATTTATTTTTATATAGTGTATACAATTACTAAAATAGTATTGATTATAGTGACATCATAAAAGAAATGATATAATTAACTAGGATTAAATGAGAATTGTAATTGTTGATAATTAGTGAAGTTAAAAACAAAATCTGAAAAGCTACCATTTTATTTCTATAATTAATTTTTGTTTTGTCTTAAAGATTCTACAACACTTGAAACAAATATTGATTATTTGAGAATCAAAGGTTGTCTCCAAAACCAATTCCAAACTGCGCACACCAGCTGACTGTTAGGACATAGTGTATGTTTGGTGTTGCTTTTGGTAGATACTAAGAAATGAGTCCTAGGGAATGTTTGGATAAAAAGTGAATAAAAGTTGTGAGTCATGAATGTGTAATTAAGAATATTATTTGACTAACTTATAAATTATAAGCTATAAAGCACTCCCAAACATGTTTTTAGTGTGGCTAGGTTGTTTAAATATACTCGGGGCTCGGTTTGATTGATCTCCTAGGTTGACTCTCATCTCAACGAGATCCGTTAGATTGGCTTTTCCATTTGTATGTCTCCCTTCAATGGCCTCCATGTGGCAATGATAAGGACTCGACGTGAAGTGGATGGTGACATAAACCACTTCAAAAAGAAAATCACAATTCAAAAAGAGACGGCATTATTTTTAAAAACATGTTGCACAAAATAATAACTATAAAAACGTTACATAAATATGCGTAGTAGGCCAGTCTAGCAAAACTATTTGCTGCCATGGCAATATCATCTCATGCTTTCATGGCTTTGCGTTTCATGTGAACATTATATTATTATTATTATTATTATTATTATTATTATTATTTGCATTTAGAATCCAAAATGAGGATGCGTGACAATGTTCACCTAACAAATTAAACAAAACATTTGAGGGGCACATACCAAAATTTATAGATTTTCTATGAACAACTGGACAAACTTGGCAAACTTTAATTTACTCTCACGGTTATGGAATTAATTGGTTAAATATGATAATATTCTCTTCAATCGAAAATAAATTACTTGTTTGACTTTTTATGCATATACCAATAAGACAAATGTGTGTTTTGAAAATAAAAAAAATATTTTAAGAGCCCAACTTTTGAGGTCATTGCTATTAAATCAATGAAGAAATTGACTTTTTATGCATTTAACAATTAGACAAATGTGTGTTATGAAAATAAACAAATATTTTAAGAGCCCAACTTTCGAGGTCATTGCTATTAAATCAATGAAGAAAACATAGGGAAAAAAAATGCTAGAATTTCTTTATTAGTTGCTTAATGAAAATACAAGAAAAATAAGTTTTAAGCAGTGTTCTAAAAAAAACTCTCTTAAGCGATGTCTAAGCTCGAAACTCGGACAAAACGTATCGCTTCGAGCCTGGATTCTTTTTTCTTTTAATTCCTAAATGGTTGAACTTTTCCTTCATTTCTTTTGTCTTCGACGAGCTTTATTAGTTTTTCTGTTTTTTTTTTTAAGTTTTTTATTTGACTTTAGCTTATTATTATTATTAAAAATAAAACTTTTTATTTGAATTTAGTTTCAAGTTTCAAAAGATTTTATCTATACAAAAGTTTAAAATGATTTTATCTAAATAGTTAAATAAGATTTAAGTTACGGTGTTATTTACATTATGTAGTTATGATCTTGAGACTCATTTTATTATAAACTCCAAAAGCATGTATGAAGTTCCTGTAAATTTATTACGCAGAACTTGTCTAGTTGAAAATTGAAATTATAAAAAATATTAAATTTTTTGCATTAAACTTGAAAATTGTATAATTGACTAGTAGTATGAGTTATTAAATAAATATTGTATTTTATAATTTTAAATGTTTAATATGTATTATTTTAATTATTAAATAATTTTTAAAATGATTAAAATTTTAAAATAATATTATAAATAAGAAAACATTTTTTTTATGCTTAAGCCTCATTTAAACTTGTAAAACTTGAAGCTTTGACTTCACTCCTAACCACACTTTACACTTTTTAGAACATTAATTTTAAGGAGTCTTACCATTAGATAAGTAAAAAGATTAAAATACCTTTAAGATAAACAATAGGGTTAAATCCATCAATATCTACCCAATTTTATATTTAGTGTCATCATGATAATCCAATGTGATTTTGTTTCACCATAACTATCCAATTTTATACTTAGTGTCATCATGATCATCAAATTTTATTTTATTTCACAATGGCAACCCAATTTCATATTACGTTTCACTAAAGTCATTCAACTTCTTTTCACATTTTTGACTAACTTTAAAAGGGGTAAAATAGTAACTTTGCATTATATATAAAATAAATTTTAAAAAAATCAAAGTTTTTTTTTAAAAAAAAAATAAGTTTTTTTATTATATTTTTCTAACTTTTATTAAAATGAGTTTTTATTTTACTTTAACCTTTTTTTAAAATAAGCTTTTATTTTATTTTATTATTCTAAGTAACTTTTTATTAAAATAAGTTTTTTTTTTTAATTTTAAAAACCTTTTTTAATAATTTTTTATTTTATTTTAAATTTATTTTATATATATAATGCAAAATTATCGTTTTAACCTTTTTAAAATTAGGGAAATGGTGAAAAAAAGTTGGATGATCATGGTAAAACGTTATATGCAATTGGGTGACCATGGTGAAACGTTATATGAAATTAGGTGGTCATGATAACATTAAATATAAAGTTTTGGTGGCTATGGTGAAATAAAATCAAATTGGATAACCATGGTGACATTGAGTATAAAGTTGGGTGGCTATTAGTGAATTTAACCCTAAACAATAATATATTTAACATCCCCCTCAAACTATTGCTACTACTGTAAGAAGCACCAAGAGTTTGCCAAAAAAATAAAAATAAAAATTGTGAAGTGAATTGTGACTTTGTAAACAAGTTAGCAATCTACATGGAGGAATAAACAAAAGGTAACATGATAGCTAGTGCCAAGCTGATGATGGTATCGATTAATATAACAATGGAATACCGAATTGTGCATAATCTAGCACTCTTGTATCGCAATACAATGGAATAGGTCGACAAAATAAAATACCCAAATTTGCAATCGCAACCAACGTAATAAACATCTCACAAGTCACAAGTAGTAGAAGTTATGACACGATACTCTGCTCCTGTAGAAGATCTATAAAAAATATCTTGCTTCTTGCTTTTTCAAGAAATAAGGAAATCGCCAAGAAAGATACAAAAGCCACTTCTTGCTTTTTCAAGAAATAAGGAAATCGTCAAGAAAGATACAAAAGCCAGTGATAGACTGACGATCCCGACGATCCGTAGGATTATTAGCCCAATCAAGATCAGAATATTCTAGCAACTTTAAGGATGAAGTAGAGGAAAGTAAAAGACTTTGAAACTAAATGTTCCAAAAAAACCTCAAAATGCGAAGAATAATAACCTACTTAATTGTAGTAGACAAGGTAACAAGCTATCTAATTATATAAACAATATGCACATATTTTGGACTAGTGACAGTGGGATAAACCAAACTACCAATAATACTACGATATAAATTAAGATTTGGCAATGAAAAACCATCGAAAGTATAATATCGAGCATTAAGTTCAAGAGGTGTATCAGCAGTTTTATTAGCAGTAAAACAATCACACTCAAATATATCAATTATGTACTTAGACTGAGAGAGATGATAACCTTTCAAATATGATGTGACTTCAATACCTAGAAAGTAGCAGAGTGAACCTTAATCTTTCATTGCAAAACAACAAGCTAACTTTGACTTTAGTGCTGCAATCTCATCAATGTCATCACTAGTAATAATCAGGTCATCAAATATATAACAAAACATGACTAGTTGCTATACATCTATAAAATAAAGCTTGAATCATGATGGATAGGGTGGAAACCAAGTGAATTAATCACGATAGAAGACTTCTCAAACCAAGTTCAAGGTACCCGTGTGAGGTCGTACAGGGCATTTTAGAGTTTACAAACTTCAATAGGTTGATGAGAAAAATCATGAGTGAGAACCATGTAGACATCTTCCTATAGATCTCTATTCAAGAAAGCATTTTTAATATTCATCTAAGATATACTCCATCAACGAATAGAGGCAACTACAATAAATGTGCAAACTGTAGTAATTTTTACAACAAGAACAAAAGTCTCCTTATAATCTATATCATACTCGTAAGAGTAGCCTTTAGCAACTAATCAAGCTTTGTATATTTCAACATATCCTTTTTCGCTTGGTTTTAATTTTATGACCCAACGAGAACAAATTGCTCATTTTCCAGCGGTAGAGATACCATGTCCCAAGTGTGTATCTGATGTAGAGCAGTACGTTCCTCAGTTGTAGCTTCTTACCAAAGTGGGTAACAAATTGCCTTGCTTTTTTACAAGTGTTCGAAACACATTGAAATTAGTAACAAAGTCACAGTGACATTAAAAAGTAAAACTCAACAATAACGAGTATAATCAACAATAAAAAAGATATAATATCGTAAACCATGTTAGTGGTAATGGTAGAGGGTCCCCATACACTAAAATGAACAAGATCAAATGGGGCAACAGATATCTAAATATTTATATTAAAAGGCAACGTAGAAAATTTTGCCAATTTACAACCACTACAATAAAAAATGTCATGAGTTTTCAAATTTTCTAACACTATCGCATAAACTATGAATTGTGAACAAGATGCTGAAACATGACCATGGAGAGAATCATAAATAAAAGACAAAAAATAACAACTTAAACAAAACGACAAGTCAACACTGAAAGCTACAAATTCTGGTATTCTAAGCCAATCCAAAACATAGTTTCCCACTTGCCTATGGCCGGTCCCAATGATCTTTTGGTATTACAAGTCCTACACTTAACAAGTGGAAGAAGAAAAAGAGACTAAATATCTAGATTCACATAATTAACCAATAGAAACAAGACTTAAAAGTAATAGTAGAAGTATTGTAGACAGCACGGAGAGACGAACAATGCGTATCAATGAAAACAATACTTGCTATAGGCATAAGATTGCCATTAGCAGTAATAATTGACAGAAAAGACTTTGGAGATAATGAAATAAAATATGAAAATTAGGTAATATATGATGGATAGCGCCAGAATCTAAGACCTACAAAGAAGACGGTATACCTAAAGAATTAGAGGATTACAACCTATATGAGAGGCAAACATTGCAATGCATGTGGATGTGTTGCATGTGACTCTGTTGTAAAGAACTCCTGAAATTGCCCAAACATAAATGGACCTATTAATGGTGCAACCATTAAAGTATTAGGTTGGAGCGGTTGGTTTCCAAGTTTTCATGGTAGAGGGACTTATCGTTGCTACTGTTGTTGTTGTTGTTGTTGGGAGCATTGTCCCTTCCAATGAATCAATGCTTACAAAAACGATATTCATCATGTTAAACATTTGAAGGCAATCTACTTTGATTATTGGCATGTTATCTCTAAGGTGTTGTTAAGACATATGGAGTGAATAGTTGAGCAATTCCCTTGATTACATGATATTCGAGGAGTATCTCCTTAACTAGTAGTTCACTGACCACTAAATTAATAGGAGGAAGATTGTGATGCAAGATAGTCTCATAAAGTCCCTCAAAATGATCACTTAGGGCCATTAAAAATTGCGATTGTTGTTTTTCCCTTAAGGCAATATAAAGAGCAAATTCCTATAAATATATGGATCCTGCAAGTATGAATTGATCCCATAGGTCTCTCATAGTAGAATAAAACTCTTAAACACTCATAATCTTCTGTTGAAGGGAGTGTACGTATGAATATCAATCTTTAACACTTATATATAGAGACGGCGAGAGAGATGCAAAATCAAATAAGAATCGAATGAGAACTAGCCGAAGCCAAAAAAAAATTGCACGATCGTCGAAAGAAAATATAACATTCTTCAACACGATCAACAAATTTCATGAGATGGTAGCTCTGATAACTGTTAAATCAATAAACAAAATATAGATAGAGAAATTTTCGATTTATATGAAACGAAGGCATACGTGTCTTCTTACCAACAAATTCCATAAAAAAGCACTTATAGATTCAAAACGTATAGCTACAAATACCCGTTTTGGACAGCACCATTCCAAAGTACTTTATGATGAAAATTAATTGGGTAAATAGCCCACAACGTCCATACATTTCAATGTTGTTGTGCAAAATATCTTTACATTTCATTTTTTGACATTTTCACCTTTATTTCTACTTTTCATTGTGCAAAAGGCCATTTTGATCTATTTTGTCAATAAAAAGACGATTTTACCCTCCCATTAAAATAAAACAAAAAGAAATAAAATGAAGGATAAAGAACTAATTGCAGCAATAATCCCAAATTTTTTAAAAAAAATTATAAATTAATAACAATTATATAATTAAAAATCAAAAAACAAAAAACAAAAAGCAAAAATCACTCATCCTTTTCCTTGTATGTAGCAAAAATCCCTCTTCAATCTCTTCCAAATTCTTTATCAAAGATGGTGATTTTGAATGCAATATTTGTTTTGATTTAGCACAAGACCCAATAATTACCCTTTGTGGTCATCTCTATTATTGGTCGTGCCTCTACAGATGGCTAAAACTTCACTTATAGTATCACGGATGCCCTGTTTGTAAGGCCCTACTACAAGAGGAAAAGTTAATTGCTTTATATGGTAGATGCAAGATGCTAAGTCAAAGTGACCCGAGATCAAAACCTGATACAGGCGTCGAAATCCCTAATTGATCAGCCAGGCAGAGACCTACTACAGCTCCACCTCCATATTCGAGCGACTTTTCTAACGTAGTTTTGGGAATGATGGATGGATTTATACCAATGGTATCTGCAACATTCAGTAATTTTGGAATGTCTGCTGGTTTTGGTAGGGTGTTTTCTCCCATTTTTAACATCCAGCTACATGGGTTTTCAAATGCAAGTGGTTTTGGTGTAACATCAGGGAATTATTTTGGAAATGCTGGTTCGTTTCATGGCCCTAGCTACCACATCTATAGAGAAATCGGCTGTGTTCAGTCAACAAATGACAATTTAAATGGTGATGAAACCCCGAAGATGGAGGAAGAAGATGAAAATCTGAAAACGTAGGGGCTTGGAACAAGAAGATGGACGAAGATGAACGATTTTTTTTTTTTAATTTTGATTTTTAATTATATATTTGTGATTAATATGTAATTTTTTGAAAACTTGTGACTATTGTTGTAATTAGTTCTTTATCCTTCATTTCGTTTCATTTTGTTTTATTTGAATAGGAGGTTAAAATTGTCTTTTTATTGGAAAAATGAATGAAAATGACATTTTGTGCATTGAAAGGTGGAAACATGAGTGAAAATGTCAAAAAATGAAAGGTATGAACTTTTTTCACAATGACATTGAAAGGTAGGGATGTTTTGTGCTATTTATCCAAAATTAATAATTTAAGACCTCTACTCTAAAAGAAAAGAATGGAGAACCAATCAACATTAAGGACCCTCTTAATCAAGTGTCTTTTTTTTACGCAGTATTAGACCTACAAAGAACAATATTTTACCTTTTTTTTCCTTTAATATTGTCTATACTATTCAATTCTACTTACCAATGCCAAAATGATTTGAGAGTGAAAGGGTAATTCTCCATGCATTTAAGTTCAAATAAATATTAGATAGTATTGCCATTGGTAGTGGAGGACTTTTCAAATTGGACAAAGGTTGTTGACACGATTTAATTAGGTCATATAATACCTACTTTAATTAACATTAAGGACCCCACAAATTGTGGAATTGTATCCCATCCTAGAGCTAAATCAATCACTTTTGAGAAAATGCTTTCCCATCAAATTAAGAGTAATTGTCCTAATTAATGAAATTGTCAAAGAAACATCAAATATCGTCGAGGCAGTTGGTAGATCATTTCCAATATTCTTTCCCTTCAATGTTCCATGGTTGTCCACTTTTAACTTGAGGAAACGGGTAGATAAACCATTCAAAATCGGTATAACTAATTTTTGAGATGAATTGGAATCAATGATTGGGCTTAACGCAAGGGCCGTGGCATATTTAATGCTTGTTCAAGAGAGATTTTTTTGAAGTGTTAAATATTTTTTTTGGAAAACGTGTAGTTAAAAAGTAGGCCAAGTTACTGGTATCATAGAATGTTGGTTTAAAACTATTTCAAAAAATCTCTTAGCATTTGCTGGAAGAAATTAAGCACGTTTACAAGGACTTATGCAGTGATAGATTTCTGGCGAATGAGGGTCACGTGGTAGAGCATTTGCATATAATTAGTGCAAATGAAGTCCATGGCAAAGTTGTGAGTCTTAGATTTGATCGCTTACAAGTTCTGTATGTTAGATACAAGAAGCAGTGAACCAGTGTTACAGAGTGATTTGCCTCTTAGAAGTTCTATAGCTTTAGTACTTGTTAGGGCGTCTGTAATTCGAGATATATTTTATATTAAACTATATTTTCAAGTTCTTTTGTAAGATATAAGGTTTTGTGCACGTCCTTCTCTATGTCATCCTTTATGTTATCTATAGACATGGTACTAGTTTGTAGTTTAGATAGTGACCTAAAGTTCCCATCTAAACCTCAATGGTGTTTTAGTTAAAAATGGAAAACAAAAAAATCATTAATGACTTACCATGAAATGTGTATAAATATACAATTGAATAGGCGATCTAGCAAACTGACCTGAAAGTTTTTTATAAACTCTATTTATAGTTATTACAAGTCTTGTGTGATAGTAATAGTGTTTAGTCTGAATTTATAGTCTCGTCAAATTTGACTTATAAGGACATGGATAGATCTTATCTTTTATATCTACTAAAAACCTCATATCTCTAGATTATGATTTCGTCTTTTTGCATAATTTATTCGTAACACATACCTAACTTGCCCTTAAAAAAAATTTCTTGCAAAGAATGAAAATTAATGCCACTTTCCGGTTGTATTTTCATAGGGGAGATTGATTAAACACGAACCAAAAAATTCTTGAGCCACTGTTTGATCCACATTCTAATTTTTATTTTTATTTTTCTGATAATTTTCAACCACATTTTTCAATAATATAATATTTTCCATCACATCAATAATTTTTTTTTTTTTCAGCCACATATTCACCATCACATCACCAAAAAAATGCTTTTTTTTTTTTTTTTTTTTTTTTCATTTTAATATGCATCACTATCAAAATAGTACATTTGGGGTTGCTAAAGTAATGATTAAATAATATACAATTGCCGCTGGCCAGCATACTTTTGCTTTTCAAGTGGAAAACCTGTTTGATTTTGATAATAATAAGATTTTTAGATAAAAGTTGATGAAATGTATAGCTAAATAGTTGATAAAAAGTGTGGAACTCATGAAATGAGGGGTTGAAAATTAGTTTGAAAGAAAGAAAGAAAGAAAAAAAAAAAAAAAAAAAAAAAAGAATTTTATGAAATAGGGCCAACCAAGGGCGAAAACTTGCCAACATAAATATACCAGCTAGGGTTAATTAGGTTAGGTTCTATCTTATTCAAAATCATGAAAAAACTCCTTTGAGTCGGTCTTTCCATTTATAGAAATTTTCTTCTTAAAAACAAGAATTTAGGGTTATAGTATTGAAGAATATGAAGAAGACACAGATAGTGATCAGAAAAGATGGATCAAAAAGAGGTTCTTCAAGGGCTGTAAGGTATGCAGAATGTCAGAAAAACCATGCAGCCAACATCGGCGGCTATGCCGTGGACGGCTGCCGGGAATTCATGGCCAGCGGAGAAGAAGGAACAGGCGGCGAGCTTACGTGTGCGGCCTGCAGCTGCCACAGGAATTTTCATCGAAGAGAAGTGGAATCTGAGGTGGTTTGTGAAAATTCCTAAAATTCAATAAGAAATTGTTTGCTCTTTGTCTATCTGTTCGTGTTTGAAATTAATGTTATGTTCTGTACAAGAGGGAGTAATTTAGTTACAAAAAGTTGATCTAATTAGATATATATTCAACTCATCAAGAAATGATTGTGGATCAGAACTGTGGATTTGAATTTAAGATTCACATATATTTAAACCGTGTATCAAGAATTTTTTATATCTAAAGGTTTCATTTCGATGTATTTTTAGCCTATTTCTTCAACACATAACCCTACAAATTGGATAATTTTTTTCTTCAGATTCTACAAAGGAAACGTATCAAATTGCAAAATATGCACATGTAAGTTATAGCAAGAATTCTCATCTTCCACAGTTCATATTCTTTTCCCTCTCTCTCTCTCTCTCTCTCTCTCTCTAGTGTCAGTATATGTATTGATTGAGCCTATGTGTAAGCGTTTTTCTCGTAAATTTGGGGTCAGACTCGCCACTGAGTTCGACTCATTAGGTCTACTAAAAGATCTAAAAGATTTAGACCCTTTCGGTAAAGTAGCCAAACCCGATGAATCCACAAATCTATAATACTTTCCCTGGTTTTGTATACAGGTGTAGTTGTCCTTTTATCAAGCTGTTTTTACATGCTGTAGCACTCAAATCCAGTTAAGCTAAGCAATATAATAGGCTATGAATCTTCTAGCTTTTGGGAATAAGGAACCAAGAGACAGGATATGATAGTAATCTAACTCTTCAACTCAATTTTCTATTCATCCATTAATTTAGCTGGTCAGAAAACAATTGCAGGACTACATTTTTTATTTGAATCCATCATCCCTTTGTTAAAGGAAACATTCGTTTCATATCAACTGGCTTAGGCCCACATATCTATTCATGTTTCCTTGCCATTATATTGAGACAAAATGAGAATTGTGGAATAATGGATCACATGATGCACTTAAAGAATCAAAGAAAATTATGTAACAGAAGGTAAAGTGATCTTGTACCAAATTTACCTAAACTATAGGAGAAGATAAAGGGAATTAAGATAGAATTACAATCATAATTTTAATTAAGATAGTATTACAATCATAATTTGTTGTTGATGTATATTTGAAGAAGCTTGAATCAAGGAGTTTGATTTGGTTGACTAGATATTTTGAGATTGTGAGGATTGCTTTCTTACATGCATTGCAACATAGTGTTTCCATTGGTAACAATATTTTGGGATCAAACAAAGTTCGTAAGGACATCAACAATTTGGTTTTTTGTTAGATATGTGAGACAAATAAAGTTGTCTAGTTACTACTCCGTGATGAATGAAATGAAAATCAATTTCAAGTTGTTGCTCTGGAGAGTATATATAACATTGGGTTTGGCTCATCGGGGCTTCACATGAGAACAGGTATTGTTTGAAGTTCGATCATCTAGATTATGAGTCCAATTGATGTATGAGAAGGCATGTAAATGAAGTGGTGATTTGTTCTTCAGGAACAAACCATTATTGATAGTATGCTTGAGTAATTAACATGCCAAATTTTTAATGTTGTGATTTCGAGAATGTTGGTTTATGAATTGTGACAACGAAGGATATGTATAAGGTGAGGACATGTCAAAGAGTATTGGTCGAGGATGACCAAGCTTAATATCAAGAAAAAGGGTGATTTCTTTTTAGAATTGGATATTCCTCAAAGACCTCGTTTTATTCATATACTTGAAGTGATGGTGCTTCTATGCATCCTTGATTTCAAAAGTTGGAATCAAGAGATGTAACTAATTATGTGATTGAAATCTTCACCACATCACGAAGAACAATATCATTGTAACTACCATGTTTGGAACACAGAGGGATTATTTAGCTCAAATAGGTGATGACATGGTGAGAGCCACTAGATGGGTATTGGGTAGTGTAAATGTTGACGGAAGTTGCATGACAAATGAGGAAATAACTTCAGTAATATTATACACTATAAAAATGTTATTCACAAAGTAGATAAGTATTAAGTTTGGCTTATTTTTTATTAGATTAATTAGTTGCATGGATATGAGTCTAGATTTTTTATTTTGTAAAAGCGAGATGTAATGATGTTTTTTAGTTTATGGTGGCTTGGAATGAAAATTGAGAAATAGCAAAAGGTTCAAGTCTAGCAATTTTCCGTAATGAACTCTTTGTGATTGATAAATAAATGATGAGTCTCCTCAAAGGAAATGAGTTCCTTTGGAACGGATAACATAAAAAACCTCCTTGTATTGCTAGATTTTCTAAATCAAGAACGACATTACAAAGAGCAAGTTCATCGTATAAATTTTCAATAGTATATAAGAATATGACACACGTTCATCTGCAAGGATTGTTGAACCAAGTTTTCCTTTCATATGAAAAATTTGCATTCGAATTGATTGCCATAACGTTTGATTAATTTAGACCAAGCTTCATTAGAAGTAGTACATGGGATACATGACACTATTACTAATGTACAAAGTATTGTCTAAATTAACCAAAGATTATCCCAATCGAATCATTATATTATCGGTTGTGCTATATATACATAATGATTTATATAATAGTTTACATACATATGATGTGGTGAAATATGATTGATTTAGAAAAAATTCAATCAAATAAAAAAGTAAAAATTCATTAAACGGAGTAGAAGAGAAAAAATCGCGCAAGAGGCGAAATAGACATGTAGCGCCTTGGCGTCGTAGCGTTGCAACGTTAGTGCCACGACTCGCACTTTTGGGTCCTTTACTCCAAAATTTTAATTTCTTCATTTCAATGTCCTCTTTAACTTCAACACAAATTTCAACTCTCAATTGGACTTCTAAATAGAATTTCAACTAAAATTTGTCAAGTAAACTTGAATAAGATTCGACAATAGCATTCAAAATAAAAAATTTCTTAATGTGCACTTTAATTAGAAAACCCAATTATTTTCAATGAAAAATTCAGAACCAAATTCTAACATAGATAAAATAAATAAATATGAAGCTTTCAAAGTGAAGATATTATGGTATATTCTTTTTTTTTTCAATATTTTTTTTAAAAAATTCCATCTTGTTCACTTAATCAGAAAATGATTAATTTTATGCAAAACCCCATCTTGTTCATTTAAGAAACCCATTTATTAAAATCTAAAAATCGCCTCAATAACTAGGAAATAAATTTTTCATACTCTGCCTAAGAAAACTCAACCTTCACTTTAAGATCACTCTCTATATATCACTAATATTATGTGTAACCTTATAAATATAGTTGGTCAACTTATAATAGATAGATGGACTTCACTACATATTTTTACGTATCACTTAATTATTAATTTATAGTTTCCAATCAGATGTTAATTGCCAGCCACTTTAATTCGGATTTATTTTTCAAATTAATATTAAACTATTAAATTGTTATCGAAAGACTTTGGGAAAACACTTTTTGTCTTGTAAAGTTACGAAAAGCTTGTAGACATTTGAAATAAATAAATGATTTGGACCAACTTTAAGTAAGTAGCACATTTAAGCCCTTCTTTAACACACATTATTTGATAAATTAAAGAATTTTGAATATTATTTTTTGGAGAATGTATGATTAAAAAGTAAATAAGCTTTTTGGTTTGTGTATAAATTATTTTATTGTGTGAATGTGTGACAGATAATGATACTGTAGCAAATAATTTAAAATTTTAAAGGAAGCCAAACAGGGGCTAAGTCTATTAAAGACTACTAAATTGTTAGAATTTGGATGTGACCCGAATTCTTTGTTGAAAATAATTATGAGTTATAATTTAAGTGCACATTAATTAGAATCCTATTTGGAAAGCAATTGTGAAACTTTTGAGCGTTTTATTTCATTTACAACTCTACTTTTATGGTTTGGATTGTTCCCTATAAATACTAGACTCTTCTTCTAGTTTTTGTGAGCCACAAGTATTATGGCTAAGGTTGTATTATTTTCTCTCCATTGGTTATCATTAATAAAACATCGATTCCTCTGTTATTCTCTCTTCTTGTCCTAATCTTGTTCTTATTTGTGCGATTATATACTTTATATTATGGGCTTGTTCGGTACAAATTTTCAAAATCAATTTTCAATCAATTCTCATTTTCAACCACACATTTCCTATCATATCACTATTCAAAAACCAATTCTTTCCCCAAAAATCACTCACAAACACCCTCTATGTTATATTAACCTCTTTGATCCCAACAAAGTGGTCCGAAATCATAACAAGTTATATCAAAGCACAGGTTGTATGGTTTGTTTGAGGTTTTTTGTTAGAGACGAAAACCATGAAGTCTGAAATTTCGCTTTTGGATCGCAATACAAGGTTTTCTTTGTGGCAAGTAAAGATGATGGCTATTTTGACGTTGATGGATTTTGACGATGCTTTGTTAGGTTTTAACAAGATGCCAACGACTTGGACAATAGAAGAGAAGCAACAAAAGGATAGGAAGACTCTTTCACAAATATATTTTCATCTTTCTAACAACATTCTTAAAGACATATTGAATAAGAAGACAACGGCTGCTATGTGGTTGAAACTGAGGCAATTGTACATGACCAAAAGTCAGACGAGCAAACTGCATCTAAAGTAGAGATTGTAGTCTCATCACATGACAGAAAGATGATCTTTGTAAGACCACCTAGCCGTGTTCAAGGAAATTGTCGCTGATTTGGAGACATTGGGGGTAAAGTATGATGAAAAGGATTTGGTGTTGATCTTTCGACATGTTCCAAACTTTTAAAAAAATCTCATATCGTTGAGTACCTTGGATGTGAAACAGCACACGTTCTTTAGAAGAGGTGGAGTCTTGAAAGTTCAAAGGGGTGTCCGGGTTGTACTGGTAGGACGAAAGAAGTCTCAATTGTACATCTTGAAAGGTTGCACAGAGTCAGTGAAGAAACATCTGGACAGGTTTGGTATCGTGGTAGACATATAGTTTGGTACAATACCTTTAGGGTTTGCCTCTGGGTCGTTGAGGAGCACTACTCGAGAGAGTTTTAGTAATATGGGTAATTCCAATTTGCCATTAGTTTATGTGGTTCCATCATATTCAATTGCTAGTAGAGGAGTCATTGAGAATAGGTACGGTGTTGCAGATGTTGGCGTTTATGCTATCGGTGTGTTTGAAGGTGTCAATACTAACAAGAGGCCTTCAATTGAAGCATTTTGTGTAGATTCTGCTATAGAGTGTGCTTCGACCCTATTTGGTCAATTTTGAATTCTTTGTTGATATTTTGGGAACCTAGGGTTTGGGTTCAGGTATCATTTGTAGATGTTGTGAAAGATGAAGAATGTTTTTGTAAGGTCGAGAAGTTTAGTTCTGGATGAAGAGTTCAGCCTATTTCGCTGCAGTTAGCCTTATTTTTTCAAGTGAAAAAATTTTGGAGTTTCATTTGTTGTACCGAAATTTGTGTCAAAGTGGAGATTGTTAGAATTTGGGCGTGATCCGAATTCTTTATTGAAAATAATTAGGAGTTATAATTTAAATGCACATTAATTACAATCCTATTTGGAATGCAATTGTGAAACTTTTTAGGCATTTTATTTCATCTACAACTTTACTTTTACGATTTAGATTGTTCCCTATAAATAGTAGACTTTTCTTCTAGTTTTCTTGAGCCAGAAGCATGATTGCTAATGTTGTATTATTTTCTCTCCATTGGTTGTCATTAATAAAACATCGATTCATCTGTTAGTCTCTCTTCTTATCTTAATCTTGTTCTTGTTTGTGCGATCATATATTTCATGTCGTGTCATATTAACAGCTCCATTCTTAACAAAGTTGCCCTTGGAAATGCTGAAATTGCCCTTAATTTTACGTCAAAAATACAAAATCTTGATTTAGGTCAGACATAGCCGAGGTCACAGGGAGCATTTTTTGCTACAAACCTTGCGACCTACGGGAAATTGGTCCGTTCGACAATATATACAATACTATGGGTAAGAATCTATTAGTTAAATATGAGTAGAATTAAGAGTCTATATAAACGTGTAAAACACACTTATCAAGAGAGTTATAACTTTTCGTTATCATCAATATGACAAATAAAACGCATTTTCTATATATAACAGACTGTGAAGGTCAACTCCCATTTTCTCACAATTCATTTGTTTTTCTTGTTTTCGTAGTTCCATAAATTTCTCTCCAAATTCATAAATCAATGACTTTTTTTTTTTTAAAAAAAAAAAATTATTTCAAAAGAGATTTTATATTTTTTAAGAAAATTTAAATGCTAATAAAATATGTTATTAAAATTTGAAAAATAAAATTTTAAAATAATTATAGATTACAGTTGATGATTTAGAAAAAAAAAATAAAGAATTAAAAACATATATTACATTATCATCGAAGATCATGCAAGTAATTTTAAAAAATTGGTTATATTATTCACGATCACAATCCTCAACTTTATAATTGTAAAGTGCACATCTTTTTCTTTTAATGTCGTCATTTTTAATAAACTTTAATTTGTTTGACACCTAATAGTAATTATAATTACGTTGAATATTAGTGGGCACGTGTTGAAGACAACAAAGGATGGATTACAGCGCACTGTACGGGCCGTTGACCCCAAATAATTACGCAACTTATTTTTTATTCATATACTTCACTGTTAAATATTTGAATAAGACCCCTCCCGTGACACCCAGCATCTCCCATGAAGCAAAGTTTCTTTTAGGCCTGTTAAGTGTTAACGGAGCAAGTCTTGACCCGAAAACCCGACCTGTTTAGGACGTGAATCAGGCATGGTCAATGATTTTTTTCACATCGATCCCACTCCAAAGCAAAGCCCAAAAGACCAGATTAGGTATAACTTAATAGGTCAGGTACACTTGGGCTGGATTTAGACTGATAGTAATTGGTTTTTCTGTTTCAATACAAATGTGCAAAGCAATCCTTAGATTTCTTCAAGTTTCTCTCACCTCTTAGATTTAGAAGTTTACCACAGTAAACAAAGTACTCTCATCTATCATCTACACTAAGTAACAACAGAAATGCACCCAAAATTTTACATCAAAAGCCGAAATAAGAGAACAAGTTCGAGAGAAAACCCAAAAGAAAAGAATGAAAGATGTGCGCGTGCTGCGTGCGAATTAGAGTTATCTCTATTTATATGGGCCAGTGATAACCCTATTCAATGCTTACAAATCAGCCATGTGCAAGGATCGATCATCCACTTAAGTGAACCAAAATTGCCATTACAAGAAACACGATTCTAACAACTATCAGTCAACCGATAAACATTATTGAGGCAGCCAATTTTCATCGACAATCTCGACCTTTTTGAACTAATTTGACCCAAAACCTAGTACTTGAAACTGCACAACAAATGTGTCGCTTGTTTTGGTTAACCTGGTAAAATCAAAATATTTTGAGTTAGTTTAAACTATTCAAAACATAAACTACTTCGCTTACATTATTTTAAACATTACACTATTAGGTAATATTTAGAATTGTTAAGCAATTTCTAAATTTATTTAAAGCTAGAACTTTAGTACCAAGGTCAGAAAGATTGTACTTAGTAGAAATTTTAACATGTGTAATCATACATTTTTCCACAATTTCTCTAACAAAATAAAATTGTATATCAACATGCTTAGTTCTATCATGATATACAATATTCCTACTTGGATGAATTTTATTTTGATTATCTATATATAAAATAATAACTTCATCTATAAAATAAATTTTCTTCAACAACCCCCTTAACCATAATCCCTCTTTTATAGCATCACAAGTTGCAATGTATTCTCTCTCAATAGAAGATAAATTCATAATCTTTTGTAGTTGTGACTTCCAAATAATACACCAATCACAAAAGTAAAAATATAAGAAGTTTATCTTCTTTTATCTAAATCATTTGCAAAGTTTGAATCTGTGTAGCCTTTCAAGATTATACATTTATCACATTTTTTTCTATTTCAAGTGAACATTTTAGATATATCAACACCCATTTTATAGAAATCCAATGCGTCTCATATAGTTTTGACATAATTCTGCTTAAAATACGTATATCATGACCTAGATCAGGTCGCTACAAACCATCAAATACATAATAGAGCCAATAGTATTTGCATAAGGTATTTTATTCATTCTTTCGAACTCTTCATTAGTTTTAGGTGATTATTTATTTGACAGTTTAAAATGATTTGGCAACAGTAAAGAAACATGTTTACAATCAGTCAAGGTTAATTTGGTCACATAGGAAAATTGATTCATATAAAGAATATAATTTTTTCTATCTCTTATAATTTTTATATCAAAAATTCTTTTTGCTTGACCTGAATCTTTCATTTCAAACTCAGATTTTAACTTTGTTTTAATTCTATTAATTTCTTTTTTGACATGGCAGGTTAGCAGCATATCATCAACATAAAACAATAGATTAACGAATTCAAGAAAAAAGAATCAAAGTTACTTTTCACAAAACCTAAGTTTGAATATATGAGTTTCAAACTTTTTATAAAAATTTTTAGGGGCTTGTTTTAAATCATATAAAGATTTCTTTAACAAACACACTTTTTTCGAATTTCGATTTTATTGCACAATTCTTAGGCTATATATATATATATAACTTCATCTAGATCACCATTCTAGATAGCAATTTTAACATCTAGCTAATCCAATTACTAATCAAAATGAGCAATTACGGCAAGTAAAATTCTGATAAAAGTATATTTTGTAACACGTGAAAAATATTTCAATATAATATATCTTGTTAATTTGCGTAAAACCTTACTAATCCAGCTTCATGTCTCATATTTTCAGTGTTAGACTCTCTTTATTTAGTTTTGTAAACTCATTTGCAATCAACTGCTTTATGATTTATAGGCTTATAAACAAGAATCTAAGTTTTATTTTGCACTAACGAATCCATTTCATCTTTCATGACTTCTTTCCAAAAACTAAATTCTTTACAACTTGTGGCTTCTTTATTAGTTGGTTCAAAATTAAAGGAATCTAAAATTTTGAGAATAATCTTCTATTTCTTCATTAAATTGTACTTGATCTATCTGAGATTGAGATATCTCAACTTCAATCAGATCATCTGCAGTATTCTAAGAATTTTGATTTTTTGAAATTCTTTCCTTTATTAATCAATTTTCAAAAGAACTACAAATGGAAGAAACAGAACATGGCATTCATCAAACATTTTTTTAATAAGGTCCCATTAATCACTTCAGCTACACTAATTTTCTGAGGTGTATATGTGACAGTTCTGTACCTTAGAATGTCAGACTCTTTACAGAAAGAGTCAAATTCAAATTACAGAATTCAAGGCTCTTATCATTTCTTAGTGCTTTAATTTTCCTATTTGTTTGGTTTTTAATCATCAATTTCCATTTCTTAAAGTTTTGAAAAGTGTCCGCTTTAACCTTTAACAAAAAAAGTTCATATTTTTCTTGAAAAATCATCTACTTATAAAGTAGATAAATACTGTACCCACTAAAAGTATTTACATATGCTGGTCCCCAAAGGTCAATGTATAAATATTCAAGAATAGAGGTGAATTTATGAATGCCAATTTTAAAATTCAGTCTATTTTGTTTTCCTATAACACATTCTTCACAAAATTTAAGTTGTTCAATTTTATCATTTAAAAAAAAAAATCCAAATTTCTTTAATATTTGCAACCATTTATCATTTATATAACACATCCTTTTATGCCAGATCGGTGACTTAATTGGAATTTACATTTAATGCAGTAGAGCTATTGCCAACCAAAGGCTTAGCCTGCAGTGTATAAATTACACTCATTTTGAAAGTGGAAATTACTTCCTTTGAATTCAGAAAGATTTTGGTAAAATCTTTATGGATTAATCATCTAATTCTCATAAAGAAATTAGATTTCTCTGCAAATGAGGAACATACCTAGTTCCAGTTAGTTCGAGAATATGATTATTTTCAAGTAAGAGGTTAAGTTTTTCAATGCCCTTAATCGATAACTCGTATCATTTTCCATTTGTATTTGTCTACTTTTTGTGTTAGTAAATTTTGTGAACCATTTTTTATGGGACACGTGTGAAAAGTGCAACGAGAATCGAGTACACATTCATTGATATTTATTCTTACTGACAACCCCTTGCATTTCAGAATCATTGTTACAACTTACAAGCTATAGCTATTGACCCATCATTATTTGATTTTTCTTTTATGCCAACAACTTTTTTGAAACAGTCTTTTATGAAATGTCCAATTTTTTCCACAATAATAATTTTTTTTTAACATTTCCCTCTGTTCTTGTTCTCATCTTTATTCTTCTCAGTTTGCTCATTTCCTTTTTTTTTTAATATATATAAATTGTAATTACTAAAATTAGAACTCTTGTTAGTAAATTTTTCTTTCACAGTCGAGCCTTTACCAGTTTTGGTATCTTTAAAGTTTGCCTTTAACCCAAGCTCTCTATTTCTTAGAGTTGAGTTTATTATGTCGACAAAAAGTTCTTCTCTCCCATAATTGAAGGCATTTTCTAATCTCTTTGTATATGTCTCCTAAAGAATTTAATAGAGCCACTACTTGCTGATTGTCTTATAGCTTCTCATCATAATTAGCTAGATCTTGAATCAACTTTGTAAATTCATCAATGTTCTCTTCAAAGCTAGATGAGGTGTCAAACCTAAATGTGTAGAATTGTCTTAACAGGTAACACTTATTAGACATTGTTTTAGTCAAATACAGGGTTTCTCTTCGACAAAGATTCAAGTGAGCTTGTCTCACAAATTTTCCTAATTACACTATCAGATAAGTGAAGGAAAATTGAACTCTAGACAATCTCATGTAATATTGTTTTCCTGAAGGCACTAACTTATGTTGCGCATGAACCATCTAAGACAACATCACACCTCTACTATAATAATTACAGACCTCTCATTTTCTGGAACTAGAAACTTAAGTCCTTAGTGCCATTCCACAACTCTATCTCCTGTGCAGAACTCGTGTTTATAATTAAGATCACATGGTTAAAGTTATGCCACACATAGTGAACTTCAAAATCAGGCAAGATGATTATGTAACATTTTTTTGCCTAAAAATTAATTTTTATTTTTTTATTTTTTAATTTTTATTTTTTACATAATTAAAGAAAATTTTACTTATCATAAAAATTGGCAAGAAAAAAAAATGACAGATTATATAGAACTGTCAAACAGTCAAGTTTATATAATCAACAATTAACTGATGATCAAATAACAGTATATTTAACTGAGCTGTCACTTTGGATAGGTTTAAGGACGGCATGCCCTTTGTTCATTGTTCCCACAGATTTTCAAATCCTCACAAGAGATCTTGGACATTGGTAAACACACCAATAGACCAATTACCTTAATAACCACGCAAAAAGGACAGTAAGTAACCAAAAAATTTGAGTAGGGTTAGATTATACCATGTGAAACCCTTAGTTTCAATTGCAGGCTTAAGAGTACAAGAATATTAGAATAGGACATAAATTAGCTAATAGAATGCAAGAACACAACGAGTCACTTTGACTCAGTGGGGAACCAATAACGAGTCACAAAAACCGCCAAGAACTACAACCAGTCACCACACCACATATCAGTAACAAGTCTCCAAAGAATCACCAAGAACTAGGGTGAAAACACCAAGAATCATAGGATTTAGAACGTGTCACTAGATCTTACCAGGAACCAGTAGTGAAAACATAAAGAATCATCATATCCATTCAAGATTTCCACAAATCTATGTAAGAACACCATGTATTTTGAAAAAGGTCCAACCAAAAGTTAAATCAAAGGCAATGTAACAAGAACTGTGCTACTTGTACATGGAGGGTTTGACATCCTTCCTGACACAGCACTATCATTTGAGAGAGGGGGAACATTTTTTTATCATTTTTTTCAGACGGGTCCCACGAGGGTCCCACACGATATGTGAGTATCTGTCAAGAAGGTGGTAAACCATTTTCTGTACAAATGATTTTTCCCATGTAACAAAGTATCACAAAAATATAGTAATACCAGAGAAGTTGAAAAAAAAATAGAGGAGCAGGAGACCAACGAGGATGATATTTCGACTGAGTTTTATTCCTTGATGAAAAACAACAACAACAAAAAAAAGAAAAAGAAAAACTGAAAGTGCTTGGTGTTTGTATCAGTAGCTTACAATAGACAAAAATTCTCTTAAAGTTTCTCAACTAATCAAACTGAAAATCAACGTGTTCCTAAACTTATTCACCAAACAAGAAACCAATTCCGCTAACCTGACTCCTAAATTATTCAAAAAAACAATTGACTCATTCAACATTAGATATGGCAGCACTAAGTTGTACTAATTTGTAACACTCTCCCTTAGTACAAACTCACTCTTAACAACACCAAGAGCTCTACGAAATACTTCAAATTTAGATTTGACAAGTGCTTTAGTAAAGATATCAGTCACTTGGTCTACAGTTTGTATCTTCTGCAACTCATGTTGGAGGAAAGAGAGATTTCTTAACTTGGATTGGCTAAGACTTTTAGGAAGGACAACATTAATAGGAAGAAGTAAGTGAACAAAAGGAAACATGTATTTCTCAATTTCAAAACTTACACACTTAACTTGTTACAAAATGGAGGGATCATACCTCTTTATACACGGGTTACATGAAACTTGTAGACCACACATTTTTCTAAAGACTTCTAAACCACATATTTACATGACAGTACTAAACCACATATTTGGACTAGACATTTTCCTAGAATATTCTAGATGAAGTTTCTAGAACCACATAATCTATTTGACACATTATTATATTTATGATCACATCTTTTACTTAAATATTTACATAGATTTCTCTAGAATATGTTTCTAGAAATGTTAGGCTTTGTTAGGCTTTATAATTGAATTGGGTCTATGAGAAAAATCCTTAAGCACATATTACTTAGTCCAAAAATCAAGTTTATTTCTCAACATCCCCCCTTAAACTTGATTTTACTACTCCAAGTAGAGTTCTTAGATTGCGGAACACATCATGCTTGAGTGGCTTAGTGAGAATGTCGACGATATGCTCCTGAGAGGTTACCTACTTCAACTAAACCTCTTTCTTTGCAATGTTTTATCTAACAAAGTGATACCTTGTATCTATGTGCTTGCTTCTATCATGGAATACTGAATTCTTTGTCAATGTCAGTGTTGATTTGTTGTCAACATGGATTTTGGTCGGTTCTTCTTGTGAGACTCAAAGTGTCTTCAACAAGTTTCTAAGCCAAATTTCATGTCAAACACTTGATGTAGCTACAACATATTCAACTTCACAAGTAGACAGCGCCACGATCGATTGCTTCTTCAAGCTCCAAGTGAAGGCAGTGTCGCCCAAATAGAACACATACCCAGTAGTACTCTTTCCATCATCAGTATCTCCATCCCAATCGCTATCACTATATCCAACAAGTTTAAATTCATTAGATGATGAATAGACTAAGATATAGTCAAGAGTACATTTGATATAGCGAAGAATCATCTTTGCTGCCTTCATATAGGTCATGGTGGGTGTCTCCATATAGCGACTAATGAGCACAAACTCCAAAGAGGATATATGGTCTTGTGCATGTCAAGTATCTTAGACTTTCGACAAGATTCTTAAAAAGTGTTGGATCCACTTTTTCACCTTCATCATACTTCGATAACTTGGTTCCACATTCGACTTGGGTGCATACAGGCTTGCAATCCATCATGTTGAATTTCTTCAAAATTTCTTTTGCGTACCCTTCTTGTAAGATAGAGGTTTCATCTGATGCGAACCCCGTAGCAACGGTGACTACAAAACCCACAACAAAATTGATGCAGAACCCAAGAACACCAATTAATAACCTGATTTTGGATTTGTACCCAACGAAGTGAACCAAAAAATTCAACGATAATGAAGATGCGTTGAACCCCTTAATTATACAATGAAGAACCCACGATCCGATATTTGAACGCCACAAGAAATTGATCTTGATAAGTTCGTTTTGTTGTTCAATGGAAGAACAAGGAAGAAGCAATAGCCTTTAAATTAATTATTATCAAAAGTTATTAATGCAATGAAAGAGGTAAGTATTTAAACAAGCATAATGCATAAAATCTCGTAAAATATGGAAATAAAATAAAATTCTAGTCAAATAGAATAAAAACGCAGAAAAACAGCTTCTACCGGACAACTCTTCTGGACGTCCGGTATGACGCGTCCGGATGGACAGAAGATTTCATCCGGATGTCCGATAGGATGCGTCCGGATGGCCAGTTCACGTCCAGATGGGCAGACCTCTTCGGCCAGCTTTATCACGTTGATCCAAGTCTTTTCGGCCTTCGACCCCAACATGAAACTTGCTCAATTTTGCGTCCTGAACATGGTTTCATCAATACTGGGTTTGACGAGTATCCCCAACACCTCTTTGACTCGTTTTGCTCTCGATCGCGTTATCGCCCCTTTTTCGATAATCAACGGGTCTCAGCTTGAACTTACATTCGTGACTCCCGCATCCTGGATCATATCATCCCCTCCCTCTTCAAAAGGATTCGTTCTCGAATCTGCACTTGTATCAAATAGAGAGATATCAGCAACATTAAATGTAGTTGAAACATTATACTCACCTAGGAGCTCCACTTTTTATGCATTATGATTGATCTTCTCGATGACTTGGAATGGACCATCTTCACACGGCTGCAGCTTAGACTTTCTCTACTCCAGAAAACGCACCTTTCTGAAATGTACCCAGACCCAATCTTCTGGTTCAAATATCATGCGTATTTTCCCTTTGTTTGTTTTCTGTGCAACGAGCTTATTCTTTTCTTCAATTTGCACCCAGACCTTCTCGTGCATTGACTTAACCAATTCAGCTTTTCTCTTACCATCCAAGCTACCTTGTTCATTTACTGGCAACGATAACAAATCCAAAGGTGTTAGTAGATTAAACTCATAAACAATTTCAAACGTTAAAAATGAAGTAGTAGAGTGTACAGCTCTATTATAAGTAAATTCAATAAAGGGTAAACACTCATCCCAACTTTTCAAGTTCTTATTTATCACCGTACGAAACAATTGAGTCATGGTTCTATTGACTACCTCAGTTTGCACATCGGTTTGTGGATAACAAGTCATAGAAAATAACAATTTAGTGCATAACTTATTCCACAGAACACGCTAAAAATGACTTAAAAACTTCATCTCGATCTGAGACTATGCTCTTAGGGATCCCATGCAAACGTATTATCTCCTTAAATAACAAATCTGCAATATTGATGGTATCATAGGTTTTGTGACATGATATAAAGTGTGACATTTTACTAAACCTATCTACGACAACATATATTGAATCTTGACCCATTTTCGTCCTAGGTAAACCCAACATGAAATCCATTGAAATATCCACCAAACGTTTACTAGGTACAAGAAAATGAGTATACAAACCATGAGGTAAAACATTAAACTTGACATTTTTACAAGTTATGTACTTCCAACAAACTCGTTTTACATCACTTCTCATTTTAGACGAATAAAAATATTTCCCTAACATGTCTAAAATCTTTTGTACCCCAAAATGACACATTAAACCCCCCACTGTGTGCTTCTTTTACCAATAATTCGCGTACAGAACAATTAGGGATATACAACTTATTTTTTCTAAAAAACAAACCCTCATGCTTATAAAATTTATCGATTACCCCCTTATTTCATGCTTTATAGATGTTAGAGAAATCAAGATCACTTACATACGTGCTTTTAATGTGTTCAAAGTCAAATAACCGTGCATTTAAAGAATTTAGAAGTACGTACCTTCGAGACAACGCATCCGCTACCACATTTTCCTTACCTTATTTATACCGGATGACGTAGGGAAATGACTCTATAAATTTCATTCACCTTGCGTACCTTTTGTTCAACTTACCTTGACCCCGCAAGTACTTCAACGACTCGTGATCGGTGTGTATCACGAACTCCTTAGACCACAAGTAGTGCTGTTAAGTTTTTAACGCCCGAACAAGTGAGTACAGCTCCTTGTCATATGTAGGATAGTTTGAAGCAGCATCACTAAGCTTTTCACTGAAGTAAGCTATAGGTTTGCGATCCTGCATCAACACTGCTCCAATACCTATTCCCGATGCATCACACTCAATCTCGAAGGTTTTGTCAAAATTAGGTAATGTCAAAACAAGTATCTTACACAATCTTGTCCTTAATAGTATTAAATGCATGTCTTGTGCTTCACCCCAATGAAAATCTACGCTCTTCTTAACAATTCCAGTGGGTAGTGTACTGATTGTGCTAAAATCCTTTACAAACCACCTATAAAAACTAGTCAATCTATGGAAACTCCTAACTTAAGTTATGTTTTTAGGTGTTGGCCAATCCTTAATACCTTTAATTTTCTCTTCATCCATTTCTACCCCATTAGCACCAACCACAAATCCTTGAAAGACAACATTTTCCATGCAAAATGTATATTTCTTGAAATTAGCATACAGTTGTACTTCTCTTAGCACCACAAGCACACAATTCAAATGTTCTAAATGTTCATCTAGGATTTTGCTATAGATTAAGATGTAGGATTTAGGCTCATTCTCATCTAAATCTCTTATGAAAAAACAAGACAAAACAGAAAAAATGATTTAACTTAACTTTATAATCAGCTAGATAGTTAGGATGCTTTCTTTGTCTCGTGGAATTTCGTGTAATAACCTTAGTATCCTCATCTATCTAGATGTTTTTCTTAGATGAAGAAATATTTCTCCCCCCATTACTGGGCACAACATCACCAGGAAAAAAAATCAAGATTAGTTATGCATTTTCCTTCATTTGTATCAAACTTGTAAGATGAAACTTCATCAAACACCACATCATGGGAAATAGTGACCTTCTTTGTTTCTAGATCCATACATCTACATCATTTCATGTAAATGTCATAACCAACAAAAATACAACACCTAGCCCTTTGATCGAGTTTAGTTCGATTATGTTTTAGTACATGAACTTAACAACAGACCCAAAAACTGGAAAATAACTCACATTAGGTTTGCGATGGTACAATAACTCAAAAGGAGATGATTCTTCACTGGCCATGGAGGCAAACGATTTATGACATAACAAGTTGTTTGAACAGCTGCAGCCCACAGCTCTCTTGGAAGACTCTTTGCATGTAGCCATGACAAAGACAGAGATATTATATGAGCTAACTTACTAAACTGACTCCTAAATTATTCAAAAAATAATTGACTCATTCAACATTAGATATAGTAATAGTAAGTTGAACTAATTTGTAACAGATTAGACCAAAAACACTTTAAGAAACAAGTTTATTTCCACACAAAAAGAAAAAAAAAAAATCAAATCAAATCAAATCAAATCCAAGAAGTTTTTCAGAAATCTTTCATCAAATTTTTTCAAGTTTCTCTCACCTCACAGATTTACAAGTTTACAACAATAAACTAGGAATGGCAATCGAGCCGAGTAGCTCGTGGGCTCGTAAAAAAATGAACTTGAGCCATGAGCCGAGCTTTGGAAATGCCAGATGAGCCGAGCCAAGCTCGACGAGCCCGGGCTCGTGGCTCGTCAAATTTAAAATAAAATAAATATATATATATATATATATATATATATATATTTAGAAGAGCTCACGAGCCGAGCCGGCTCGTGGTTCGTAAAAAAAAAAAATTTAAACTTCAGTGACCGTTTTGATCCTTATATATATATATATATGTATGTATTTTCATTTTTCATTTTTCTTCCTATAAATACCCATCAATTACAACATTTTTTTCTCACCAAACTTACTATCAATCTCTCATTCTCTACTATACTCTCTACAAATCAATCATTATCAATATTATTCATTCATTCATTCTAATTTCGATACTCTTCTATATCTTATTTTGAAAATATTGAATTATAATCTTGATTTTACAATATATTTTCTACACTACTACATAATCTTCATTCACTTCTTACTTCTACTTTACTTCTTCTTCTTCAACATTCAATTTCAATTATTCATAAATGGATCCATGCTCATTTATTGAAAACTTGTTCGATGTCGGAGTCGAGAATGAAGCACATGTGCCTCATAATCAATTTGGGAATGAGTTCCCCGGTCTAAATGAATTAATCATTCCAGAAAATATTCAAGATTACGATGTTCATGAAAGTAGTCATCCAATTGATTTGGATGACGTTGATGCTAATGCTAGTCATCCAATTGATTTGGAATAGGATGATGAACTCATGCTAGAAATTTCCGATGCAAGAGGAAAGGGAAGAAGCAGACAAAATGTTGGGACCATTTTAAATTGGTTCAAACTGGTCATGTGATCGATGAAATTTCAGAAACCAAAACAGTATGTAAATACTGTCAACAACGATTGGCCCATCAAAAAGGTATAAAAATCACACACCTCAACCATCACTGCAAAACATGTGCGGCCAAACATGGACTTCTTCCTGCTGGTCAAACGCAACTACAATTTGGTAGTCCTGACAGCGGTGCTACTACTACGCCACTTAATATGTGGATGTATTCGGAAGAAAGAACTCGAACAGGAATGGTAAATTACATTGCCGGATCTGAGTTGTCACTAGCACAAATGGACAACCAACATTTTGTTACCTTTGTGTGAAAGAATGTCTTCAATCGAGGTATGTTGGAGTAAGTCGAAATACTCTTTGTTCTGATACAATAGAATATTTTCAAAATGCAAAGAAAATATTGATTACCGATTTAGAAAAATATGGAGGTATGATATCTTTAACTTCGAATTTATGGGAAGAGATTAATAAAAGAGGTTATATAGCTATAACTGCACACTATATAGACTCACTTTGGATCATGCTTAAAAAAATTGCTTTTAAAATTATTGAGTACCTGCACAATGCTACCAATATATTTAGTGTTATTATGAACATTATTAGAAAATATAAATGCGGGAGTAAAATTCGCTCTTTACGTTCGACAACGTTTCTGTAAATAAGTCTGTTATCGATAAATTGCATAGTGTACTTTAACCTGATTTCGATTGTTATTTATTTCATATTCGATGTGTATGCCATATTTTTAATTTAATAGTACAAGACGGTTTAAAATATGTTAAGGATGAAATTCAATGAATTAGGAATGCACTAATTTATATCACTATTTCACCTAGTAGAAAACAAATATTTGAGGAATTTTGTGCCGAAAATGGGGTGTCACATTCAAAACTCTTTATTAGTGACGTAGCGCATAGATGGAACTCCACATATTTATTATTAAAATCATGTGAAAGTTTCAAACATTTAATTACTGAATTTTATAACCGTAAGCATATTAGGGATGATGATGATAATATTTTGAATGAGTCCGATTAGGTTTTAGTTATTAAAATTAAAAAAAAAATTGACAATTTTTTATAATTCTACAAATATTTTGTCTGGTGTTTATTATCATACTAATTGTATGGTTTTTGAACGCCTTTATGTAATTGTTAGGGCTTTTAATGGATTTAAAAATGACCCTGATTTTAGTTCAATTATAATTGTCATGAAATTAAAGTTTAGAAAATATTGGGAAGACTTGCCCATGTTATTTTCGTTAGCATGCGTTATGGACCCCGATATAATTTATCGGGTACTAAATTTATAATTGACCAAATTTCAAAATCTTCAACTTTTAACGTACATATTACCTATAAGAATTTGGAAGTAACTTTATCTGAAATGTATGTATTATATGGTTCACGAATGGGTACACATATTACTCGTGTACCCTTTGGCTCTACAAATACTCTTCCCACTAATTTAGCAGATGACGACGCTGAAATTTTAAATTTATTCAAAGGCATGAACTCGTATAGATATAATTCAACTGCATATGCATGCGGTTCCTCCAGTAATAGTAGTTTCTCTTCCACTGCATATACTCAAACATCGAGTAATAGTCCAAATGCGTTGTCTGCTGAATTAATTGATTACTTTAATCATAGTGTGTCCGGTAACAATGCACTAATGAAAAATTCAGAAGAAGTAATTGAATTATGGCGAATGTATGAACGTCGATGGCCAATAGTTTCTGCAATGGCAAAAGATCTACTAACACCTCCGGTTAGCACTGTAGTTTCGGAGTCTGTTTTTAATACAGGGTCTAGGGTTCTCTCCGAGGTTAGGAGTCAACTAAAAGAATATATTTTGGAAGCATTAATGTGCGTGAAGGACTGGTAAGACGCTCATTTTCGATTGCAAGATAAATATGTCGAAATTGCATGTAGTCAAGTAAGTGATATTTAATTTAATCATATTGCATGTAGTCAAGTAAGTGAAATTTTTATTTTAATACCTTTATAATTTGTTAAAAAAAATTATACATGTAACAAGTTGTTCGTGATCAATTTTTAACTCCGCCCACTCGAAATTGAAGTAGTCGGTCCCAAATCCGAATAAAAGAGGAGGATTTTTTTTAATTTTAAAAAAGAAAAATATTTTGAAAAATCATTTGACCATTTCTCATTTTTTTTTTAATTTTATCATTTATAAAATAATTATTTTCAATCAACATGTTTTCTTCAAAACTAACTTAAAAATAAAAAGTATATTAACTAAAAATTATTTATTAGCAAAAAACTTAAATTATAATTACAAAAAACGTATAAGTATTATTTATAAGATAAAATCATAGAAATATATTATAATTAAAATTACTTATAAGTTATAAGTAAAAAATATTATATCTAAAAAATTGTTTACAAAATAAAAATACTTATAAGATAAAAATTTACCGAAAATGTATATTTTAAAAAATATTTAGAAAACATGTATTATATAATATAAAAAAAAGGCGAGCTCACAGGCCGAGCTAACAAGTCGAGCACCTACTCGGCTTGTCCCGACCCATGAACCACGAGCTTGTGGACCAAGCTGAGTTTAACCTTTTTTTCATGAGCCGAGCACGAGCCGAGTTTGTAGGGCAACAAGTCGAGCCGACTAAACTCGACCCAATGCCACCGCTACAATAAACATAGCACTCTCATCTATCACCTACACCAAATAAATAACAGAAATTCACTCAAAATTTTACATGAAGAGCCAAAATCAGAGAACAACTTTGAGATAGTAAACCCAAAAGAAGAGAATGAAAGTTGCTCACACACACTAATTTGTGTGCAAATTAGGGTTTAAGCCCTATTTATATGGACTAGTAATAACCCTCCATCCAATGCTCAGTGCTCACAAATCAGCCATTTGTAGTGATCAGATCATCCACTTAAGTGAACAAAAATCGCCATTTCAAGAACAATGAAGTTGGGTGTACAATCCCATTTAAACAGGCCTTGTACAGACCCAGAGATATGGTGGGGGAGGAAGGCCGTTCAAATGACTGTACACCTAGCAGATTCCTTTCAAGAAACACAATTTTGTCAACTATCATTCAATTGATCAACAATAGTGAGAGGCTATTTCAATCAACATAATATTTTCTTTAATATTTATGGCAATTAAATTAGAGAGTATTAGCAATAAACTCAAAATGTGTCATCACTAAAGCCGGCCTTGAGCTCCATATACTGAAAGCTTTCATCCTGTCTTCTAGTGAAAAGTGGCTTGACGTCATGAACTTTTGATCCTAAAGTTAGTATTTAAACTCCCCCATCAATCTCAATTAAAATATTTAAGTGTATCAAGACTCTTAGTTCATCAAATATCAATATAGTTTACTAATCTTCCTAGGATTACACCACAAACTATTATACCAATACCTATCAATTTATTATTCAGGTATATTTTACATTATTCACTCAAGCATAGGAGCAACAAAGTCACTACTCGACACCTTTGTTTCAATAAGCTTTATTCAGATCATTCCCTGTAATCAAGCTCGTGCAACCTCATATGAATATTTTGGAAGAATTACCATACAATATTAAAAAATAATAAAATAAATTCAAATCTTGTTCAAAATTGAGTATTAATGAGTATGATAAATGTTTTAGAAATTAGTTCGAGCAATAATTCCGAAAAAGAAAGCAACGAGTCAATGGTCGAAATTAAATCGAACGGATGGTAAGAAAAAAATGAAAGTGAACTAGTCAATTCTTGGTGTGATTCAGCAAGTTCTTGATTTATTTTAGAATAATAATATCTAACATCAGTCTAAGTGTCATAATGTAATAAGCTCAATTAAATGTGGAGTTATGCGATTCATTTAATGTTACTTAAGGTACCACTTAGATCAGTATTGTAATACCCATGGTGCTAAATATCATTATTCTTTTTTTAATTGTCCTTAGCTTTCTGGTTTATAACATGTAACTAGATTGGTTTCATAATTTTTACTGCCAAATTGACTAATTCGGTCAGATTTTGAGAACGGCTACAACATGTCCTCACTATCTAAATTTTTCATAGTTTTGTATTTCCTAGTGTAAAATAAGACTCGGAATCAATTCAAAAGATTTGGATGGATGGTCCACCAAGTCCAAATTCCCAAACAAAGACCAATTCTTCAATATATGGTGGGATGTTCGATAGGAACAGAAAATGATACGTGTGTCTTAATGTATACAATTTAATGACATCATTAATTATATTAATTATTCCATAAATTACGGATATTTTTCCATTGTATTAAGTTGATTAATTCATCAGAAAGCGAAATTATTGCGTGAAGATGATGAATAGTAGACAATGAAACAAAGCAAAGTTGCTTTCAACCTACTTTACAACACAACCAAAAGGCATTGCAATACATGCATAAATTTCCGATCAAAAAATATCTATTTTTTTAATCATAGGAATTATGGTTTAATGTAGGATTTCAACAGTTGAATCCTTCGCTGGAAAAAGAGCAGTGCCTCCATGGGAGTACTCAACTCAAGGTGGCAAGGATTTTTATTTATTTATTTTTTGTCTCTTCATTTTCTATATTTTATTTTCAGGAATATGATGAATCTTAATTTCCCAGATGGGGAAAAAAAAATTGATTCTTGATGATCTTTTTTGCTCTTTCACTGGTTAAATATGTTCTTTGAATTTTCTTAACCCTCAGTAGTTAATTGACAGGAGATTTGTCATGGCCTTTTTTTTTTTTTTTCACTATTTTACATGTAGAGGTTAATATTTGGGCTTTTAATATGTCATATACTGTAAGAGTTTTAAGGTGACAAGAAAGTTTGGATTTTGTATTTATGGGTTTTGTGGGTTGATGAAGGTGGTTGATTATAGATGAATATATTATTAAGAAAATACCACCTTGAAAGTATCTAAAAACCCTCAAAGTCGATGGAAGCAGATTATGGGTTTCCACCTATAATCTATAAAGATTTTTCCCCCTTTTCAAGATTGCTGAAATATATACCTGTTATTAATTTTCAGAAGTTGAAACACCGTTAAATGAAGCATTGCACAAAAGAACTGGCATTGGCATGTTGATCCAGGTCCTCGCGTTTTAGTAGGGAAGATTTATTGTTTTCGCTCGAAGAGTAATATAGAGATTCTGATAAGGCACAGGCTGAGTTTTAAGATGCCTTCCATTCTGGAAAAGAGTATGCTACCCTCGAAGTTTCTTTCTTGGCTTATAGTGGTTTCAATGATTCTTTTGTTCCTCTCGTTGCTGTCCCTTCGTCAGCTCAGCAACAATTGTGATAATTCTTTCATAGCCAGATCAGTTTTTAATTTTATTTTGGTTAATAATTCATCGATTTACTTGAAATCGAATGGCAAAGGTGATCAAATAAAAAGTCATCCGATCCCAAGTGAAATGCCAAAGAAGGAAGATACTAGCATTCACAAGGGGGGTTTTCAAGTTTCTGGTCACACAGAGAATATGCATGAAACGGGACAACACCATGGGGCTGTGTGTGACCAAAGTCGAGCACTTCTTAGGGTCTATATGTATGACTTGCCCTCTGAATTTCACTTCGGGTTGTTAGGTTGGGAAGGCAGTGCAAATCAGACGTGGCCTAGTGTAAGTATTTCTAACAGATTTCCACCATATCCTGGTGGTTTAAATTTACAGCACAGCACAGAGTATTGGCTTACTCTTGATCTTCTTGCATCAAATACCGCAAATGTAGTTCGACCATGCTCTGCAATCAGAGTGCAGAATTCAAGTGAAGCAGATGTAATATTTGTACCCTTTTTCTCGTCTCTGAGTTACAACCGGCACTCAAAGCACCAAAGACATGATAAGGTTAGTATCAGTAGAATGCTGCAGGATAAATTGGTGCAGTTTTTGAAAGGTCGGGATGAGTGGAAGCGACAAGGTGGGCGGGATCATTTGATTGTAGCCCACCACCCAAATAGCATGTTATTTGCAAGAAATAAGTTGGGTTCCGCCATGTTCGTGCTTTCAGATTTTGGGAGATACTCCAGAAAAATAGCAAACCTTGAAAAGGATGTAATTGCACCTTACAAGCATATGGTGAGAACGATCCCGATTGCTAACTCGGCGTCATTCAGTGAACGGCCTATGTTGATGTATTTCCGAGGAGCAATTCACAGGAAAGACGTAAGTTGTATATATATCCACCTTTGCAACTTAATTTGAACTATTTGTTTGTTTGTTCTTTTTGTGACGTGACGTGCTTTTTACTTGGTGACCACATGCAAAGTTATATTTGAAGGTTGACTTTTGAGGGTTTTATATCTATGCGTTTGATTTATCTGTATTTGATTCACTCCTAGAAGTATACTCTGAAATGCAATTGTATACATCGTCTAATTATCATCTCCTTTTCATCTGTAGTCCAAACTGAATTTTATATTGTGACAGATTCCCAAAAGAAATAGCCATGGTCTAAAAATCAGCACTCAGTGTAAAATGCTTTTCGTTCACCTGCGTGCCTTTGATTATTTTCAGGGTTGTTAATTATGACGGACTTATCACGTGGAATAGATTCTTTAATCTTTAGTAGGCCTTTGATCCTCTGTTTTAATTGCCACAACTGCAAACGAGATAAATTTTTAATATTAAAGGTCTCGGCATTTTGTCTAAAAATATCACAACCTTACATGTATATAATATGGGGACTTGTCAAAATCAGAATGGAGCACTCAATCTGAATTAGATCTGTGCTTGAAATGAATGAAACTGCACTTCATAGTGACATCTATTTCATGAAGCACTTTCGTGTTGGTTTAATAGGCCAATATTAGCACAGTTGAAAAGAAAGGATTTAATTTTAAAGAAATTAAAAATTTAAAAAGATAAAAATGAGAAAGCGAAGTAGGAAAGCTAGGGAGGAAGAAGGAAAATCCGATGAAATCTGTGATTTGAATCTTAAGAAAGAAAATCAGTGTAGATTTGTCTGATTATATATAACTCAATATGAATATGAGTTTGGGTTTGTATTCAGGGTGGGGCCATCCGTCAAGTACTATATTACCTACTCAAAGACGAGAAAGACGTTCACTTTGCCTTTGGAAGCGTTCAGGCTAATGGGATAAAACTGGCAGGGAAAGGGATGGCCTCTTCCAAATTCTGCCTGAATATTGCTGGAGACACCTCTTCTTCAAATCGTCTCTTTGATGCCATTGCTAGTCACTGTGTTCCTGTAATAATCAGTGATGAAATTGAGCTACCCTTTGAAGATGTTCTCGACTACTCAGAATTCTGTGTATTTGTCCGCTCATCGGACGCTGTGAAAAAGGGTTATCTTCTTAATCTTCTGAGAGGGATTGAGCATGAGAACTGGACGAAAATGTGGGAAAGACTAAAGAAGATCAGTCGACACTTTGAGTATCAGTATCCATCTCAGCCAGGTGATGCTGTGGATATGATTTGGCAGACCGTTTCACGCAAGAAATCAGCCACACAATTAAGTGTTCACCGGAAGAACAGATACCGCAGATCACAGTCTTTTTAAGTCCCCATTTAAGTTGTAAGTACTTTAGAACATACTAGCAGTATTTTTTTTAAGATTTATACCACTTTCTTTATCCAGTTCTCAAACATTTTTGTAAATTCTTTTACTTTCAAGGAGAGTTCCATGTCGGGTTCTTACTTCATATGTTCGTAGTTGAAATCTTGCAGAACAAAAGGAAAGGAATAGAATGAATTTCAAATGCAGAAGAGGATATTATTACTTTCGAATAAAATTCTAATTTGCAGAATGCCTTGGAGATGAGGAACAAAATAGGTCAATGAAAACATCATATTGGATAAAAAACCAGATGCATTTGTAACGTAAACTGATGCAGGTCTGTGCGCATATCCTTGTGCTTCTGATGTGTGCATACATGGTTAAGCGTAAAAAGAATTTAGCCGAAAAGAAGATTGAAGCTAAAAGAAGAAACAAAATGTACGGCACTATGAATCTCTACATATTCGAGCTATGGTTGGAATCTATATATAAGATGAATGTATGGCTTGAACTTCTCAGCTGTATCTATCAGCTTCTCTATGAACACAAAGCTTTAACTTAAACAAATGAAACAACAAAATCAAAACAAACCTATACTTGAAAGTTTCTTAACATTTTATCCTCTGCCTGGAAATTTTAGCATCTGTTGTGAATAGGGTCTGATCCTCGGTCGACCCTTCTTTTTTCTGATTGATTTGGATCGTAAGCCATTCCAGGTGAAGGCGCAATATCCAGAGCGGCGCTCAAATCCTGCAACACAACAGCCTTCAGAACCCGGGAACTTCTGAGAACTAACGTTTCTCCTCGTCCCCATCGCAGAGTAAGATCTACACTTCTCCGGCCCGAAACCCTCTCTGGTTGAATAGAGAAAACCCCAATACAGAAGATTACTAGGATAATCACCCTACTGGCATTGAAACTCATTTTGCACTACAGAAACAGAGGATTTTCTTCTGTAAGAGAATAAATGCTGTCTGAAAATGAAACTCTCTATTCCTCTGTATATAAACGTGGAGATTTTGTCTTTTGTTGGATTTGTGGGACCATTGGCATAAAGAACAAAGGGACCCAAATCATAGATTCAGCTCAATCATAAGCCTGCCATAGAAGAAGTGTAAGGCTGTTTTAGAAGTTTTGACAGGTTTGAATAAAAGTTGAGATTGGAACGGCACTCTTGAGAAGCCAAGAATCTTTATATTGGTTCCCCCACATAACTATTATTTGCCTTGCTCTTTTAGACCAAGCATTCACAAATCCCAAAACTCTTCAACCCAACATCAATTCTTCACGTCATCTCATTATGCTCCTGTGTACTTTGCGTAGACGTTGTCTTATGGTATTGGGTGATTCACAATCATCTAATTATTTAATTTTTTAACATGTTTAGTGGATATAAGAATCTATTTTCGTCACCTTGTTTAATTCATCATTATATCTACTGACAATCAAAACAACTAAATTGAGTTTGCATCAACCTTCCTATCCACGATCATCTTTATGTTCACATTTATCAAAATCCTTGCAGCAACAAGAAGTAGGAGAGTTCTTTACGGAGTATCAGAGATTTAGATCCTCACGATAATTGGAAGGCAACAATTATGTTAGAAGATATATGTCATGTGAAGAGAAAGTCATAGTGCATTTTGTCACCCCTTCACAGGGTCTCGTCCGCATGTCGTAAAAGATGTCCATAGAGAGGAGAATCGCTTTCGGAATATCCATTTCAAATATGTATAAGCTGTGACTGCATTATATTTACGCGAGTGGCAAACCAGGGGAAAAGTTCGTCACTCTTCATGATTAGTTGTGCAAAGTTTAGACACTCGAATCATAAAAAAATAAAAATAAAAATCTTTTAACTATCTAAGAGATTATTTGAGATAATTTTTGCTTTTACTTTTTTTAAAAGAACTTCTTTAAAAGTCACTAAAAGCTCCTTAAATCAGAGAGTATTTTCAAAAAAAGTACGCAGAGACCCGAAAGTAGAGATTAAGAAGTAGGTTTTGATTTTTTAAAAGTCTTGCCTAACGAACTCAAAATTATAATTTTTTTTAATTTATCCCAATGACTTCTACCTATACTCATAGACGCATATTCTCTCAAGTGCTCTTGGCCAGCCAAAGTTATAGGCTTGCTACAGTTGCAAGAAAGCCAGATAAAGTTAGATACTGGGACAAGATGACTAAGTGAAACAGCCCCCGAAAATACCAAGAATTTGCTTTATGCAAACTCTTCACTTTAAAATTCCAAGCTCTATTCTCCATGCACCAAAAATGACAGTCTTGGTTTCTTGTGCTAAGTAACTTTCCTTTATGCTTTTTGTAAGATTGTAGAGCACTAAGCCCTCCATTCAAACATCTCATATGCACCTCCCTTTATTTTTCCTCGCTTATCCATCAAGACCATCTTTTTCTTTTCTTTAATTCCTTTCCCGTATTATTATTTTTAATTCAAAATGTACAATTGAAGTATTTCCATATCATGCAAGCATGTTTGGCCAAGCTTAAAAATGGTAAATTACTAACTTTTTGTTTCCAATCATGCTAGCAATCAAATTTCAAATGGATGAAGTGCAGCAACATGTTTGTCCGAATAGTCATCCTCAATTTGGCTTGGGACGAACAATTTTAAAGTGTCGACACAACATGGTACAGTTCAATCAAAACCCGAATAAAATTCGCTCAACCATGAAAAACACCTTCCTGGCCCTGAATGCCATCAATTCCACACAGAAAAAGGGGACAATCTAATCTCATCAACGAAATTTTGTTCACTGCAGAGGAGCATACAATATTGATCAATGGATGAGACAGTTGAGAATGAAATCAAAGGATAAATTTACACGTCCAAAAGTTGCATGAGATGAACAAAAGCAGTGCTATATAGCAGGCTCAGGTCGAGGGGCCATAGCCGGTTCTGAAGTTGCTCCAGGTGCAGGTGTCATTGCCGGTGTTGGACATATTGTAACTTGCAAGCCTCTATGCTGTCATGCCTGCAGCATGAAAGCAACTTCACTTGCTGCAGCTTCCTGATTTTTCAGACTCAAAGAAATACATGATGAGAAAAATATTATATTTTGTATGCAATATTAGACCATATTAGACACTGCAACGGACAATAATTTAAATTTATGTGAGAGAAATTATATGGTGGCAGCTTGGCTCCACCACGATACTAACATATGCATCAAATAATCTTGTTATTGTTATTGATCACAAGATTTTCCAAACAACAAAAAGAATACTCAGCATCAGTGGAATTACTATTAGCAACATATTTGCCAATCCGTCTTGGTTCCAAAATATGCAAGGCATAAAAAATATCAATGGGGGGTTAAGTACCAATACTTTGTACACCAAAGTGGATGGCTTGTGTTCAAATTCGAAAATGCCGATGATAAAAATTAAAACACAAGTGCTGGAAGGTGGCCCATATTTTGTTTGTGGTAGACCGCTGATGTTGAAAAATGTACCATCATTTTTCGAGTGGTGATATTAGCACTTTGCCGGTGTGGGTGACGTTGCTTGGGTTGTCATTGAATTTCTGGACACCCAATGCATTGAGTATGATTGCAACAAAGATTGGAAAACCAATCACAACTGATTTGCTCACAACAACAAAGGGACGATTATCGTTTGCTCGAATTCTTGTTGAGGTTGACGCCTCAAAAGAGCTGGTTCCCTCAGTTAAGATGGAACTCCCAAGTGGTAAGGTGAGGGATTAACTTGTTTGCTATGAGCAAGAGCCAAAATTCTGTTCCACATGCAAGATATTTGGGCACAAGTCAGATACATGCAAAGGAAAAACTTTGGCTGCTATCCATAAGCATGCTTCTCTTCCTACGTTTGTGGCAAAGAAAACGAGGACACCAGATGCTATACATGCTGGGGGTTTAGGTCAATTAGCTAAAAACAGTCAGAACCTATGATACTCGGACTCGGGTATCGAGTACGGGTACGTATCTAAGTGTCGGATCTTTTATTTTCTAAATTGTAGGATACGGGGACATGGCTAAAAAAAGTCAAAATTTTGAACGTGGGTACTTGGGTACACCTTTCAAACTTCAATTTTTTACTAATTCAAGATGTCATTTTGAATATACCAAAATCAATTATTCACAAAGAATGAAATTAGTATTGAATAAAGGGTTAAGACGAATAAAATAGAATTTTGGAGCTTAGTCTTCAATTATGAGAATTACTAAATGTTATATAAAATAGAAAATGAGGGACTGGATTGCAATTTGAACTTAGTGGAACTCATTTTTATTTTATACAAACAAAACCCTAAACTATCGATACATAGAGGGAAAGAAGGAAAAAAAGAAGAAAATGGAAAGAAAAATGAAAGAAGAAGAAAAAGAGGGGAAAACTTAGAGTCGCCGCCTTTCTCTACCCTCTCGGCAGCAACACTATGTTTATAGAGAGCGGAAATGGGAAAGAAGCAAAGGGAAAGAAAATGTGGGAAAAAAGAAAGAAGAAGCAAAAACGACGAAGTGTCCGATTGAAATTTGGAGGATCCGACACATATCCCATACCCATACCCATGTCGTGTCGTATCCGACACGGGTACTCCTACTATTTCGAAGAGTCCAAGCATCAGAGGTCAGAACATTGATAGTAACATAAGTAAGGCAGCAATCGAGTAGAACCGTTTGCTAGAAGTGACTAAAACAGGGGCAAATCCAATTGACTAGAATGTTAGTGAATCCGGACACGCAAATTCAACAAACCAAGCCTGTACACAACCAAGTGCTGAGCTAATTCCAAATGAGGATGATACACCTTTCATAGAGATGGGTAGGAAAAATAAACCTGTGATTGCAACTAAGGGTCCAATGCTAAAACGAATTACACAACTTATTGCAAATGAAAAAGTGCATGTAAAGAAGGCAGGAGCAGGAATTGAATCACCAAAATTACATGACACAAATGCAGATTTTGAAGTCCCAACGTCGAAAGCAGCCAAAAATGATAAGCTTAAAGGAAAGCTTGATACGCAACTAGCTAAACAACTGAAGAAGGATAAAAAGAGGGGGAATGCCCTCCTTATATAATTATGAAGATTGTATCATGGAATATCAGGGGATTCAATATGCCCCTAAAACAAAATGGAGTTCGCCATCTCATTAAACGAGAATGTATTGATATCATTGGTGTTTTGGAGATGAAAATCAACTAACAAAAGTTAGCTCAAATCATGTGGAACAAATTCGATGGTTGGAGACATACCGATAACTTCCTTTCAAATTCCACAGAACGAATTTTTATCCTTTGGAAGCTGCCCCACAGGTCATACATTGTGAAGTAACCTGCAAGGTAACTTCTATCACATTTTGTTTAAGATTTGTTTATGGTTTTCATTCTATTGTTACTCGAAGAACATTATGGAATACCTTAATGATTTTGGAGCTACACATTAGTTACATTGGATACTCATGGGGGATTTTAACAATGTACTCCGACCCGAGAAAAATATAATGGAGTAGAGGTAACTCTATATGAGACAAGGGACTTTGCAGATTGCTGTTTAACTGCAGGTCTTACAGACTTGAGATCCATTGGATGCTATTATACTTGGTCCAAAAACTCAGTTGGCAGCATATCTTCAATTTGGAGCAAGCTCAACAGAGCTATGGTTAATGAATTGTGGCAGCAATCAAGGTTTCATGCCTAAGTAAATTTCTAACCAGTAGGTTGTCTCTCAGACCACTCGTCATGCATTGTCTCACTTTTCCAACAAGGTGGAGATAGAGACAGACATTTTAAATTCTTCAATATGTGGACAGCTCATTCAAAATTTCAGAATGTATTCTCTTCCAGATGGAACCAACATATTAATGGCACGAAGCAATTTACTCTCTATAAAAAGCTACAAAGACTAAAGGACAGTTTGAAGTAGCTCAATAGCAAGCACTTTACTCACATTTCTGTTCGAGCTGAGAAAGCTAGAACTGATCTCAAACCTACCCAAATGGAACTACATGACCAACCTACAAATATTGAGTTGCAAAGCACGGTAGCACTCCTACGAAAACAAGTCGTGGATATTTGTGAAGCAGATGGAAGTTTTTACTAGCAACAAGTCAAATGTGCATACTTAGGCAAGAGTGATAAATGTACAAAATTCTTCCACTCTTTGTTTAGAAGAAATGCGAAGAAAAATTTCATAGCAGCTTTCATTAAGGAGGACGGAACTCCTCCGACTTCCCAAACGGAGGTGGCGTCTAAATTTCTAGGTTATTATCATAACATGCTTGGGACAAGTAGTGCATGTGATCCCATTTATCGAGATATTTTAAGCGAAGGGCCATTACTTTCTTCGAAACATGCAAAATCCCTTGTTAAGGATATTTCTCTACAAGAGATTAAAGATGCTTTATTCATCATTGTGGATAATAAATCCCCGAGACCGAATGGATATAATTCATGCTTCTTTAAGAAAGTTTGGGAGATAGTCGAGGTATTTTGTTGATGCTATTACCGAATTTTTTGGTTCCAGCTCACTTTTCAAATAAATTAATCACAGCGTCGTAGTCTTGATTCCGAAAGGCAGCCACTCATCCACAGTCGGGGATTTCAAGCCTATTTCATGCTACAATGTGGTGTATGAGGTGATCACTAAAATATTGTCCAATAGATTAGTGCCTATTCTTGGTTCCATCATTGACCAATTGCAGACAGTCTTTGTGGAGGGGAGGAGCTTGGTTGAAAATGTCCACCTTGCATAGGAACTATTGCGGCAATACAATAGGAAGAGAGTATCACCTAGACGCCTCCTCAAAAATTATCTTCAAAAGGCATATGATTCCATCAATTGAGAATTTTTGAAATCTGTTTTGGAAGGATTAGGATCCCAGACAGATTTATTCAGTGGGTGATGGTTGCGTCTTAACTCCCTCATTCTCAATTGCAATTAATGGTAGCACGCATGAATTCTTCAAAGGTAAAAGGGGCCTAGGGTGATCCCTTGTCACCGTCTTTATTGGTGATATGTCTTGAATATTTTTCAAGAGCTTTGAAAGCGGCCACAAACAACACTGAGTTTAATTATCATCCGAAGTGTAGGCTCTTGAAAATAACACATTTGGCTTCCCTGGATGACTTGATGTTGTTTGCTAGAGGTGACATTATTTCGGTGCACATAATGATCCATTGTTTGTCCAAGTTTGGTGATTCATCGGGACTTAGGATGAATGCACATAAATCCAACATATTTACTGCTGAAATTCAAGGACAAGACTTGGATGAAATCCAAGAGCTAGTTAACATGCCGAGGGGGTCCATGCCATTCAAATATTCGGGGATACCATTAGTTGCGAAAAAATTGAAAGTGAGCCACTATACCCCTTTTTTGGATAAAATCGCTGAATATATACATGCTTGTACGAACACTTCATTATCTTATGCTGGTAGAGCTGAATTGGTGAGATTAGTCTTGCAGTGAGTTGAATGCTTTTGGTTATCTATATTTCCGATCCCGACTACAGTCACTTTGAGGATTATACGACTTTGTAGGAATTTCCTTTGAAATTCCAAAAAATCGCTAGTTGTATGGTTTGATGTTTGTCTCCCCAAAAGCAAGGGAGGATTGGAGTTTCGAGACGTTAAATGCTGGAATAATGTATTACTAGCATGGAAATTTGGGGACATATAAGAGACTGGCTTGGGATCATGAGAACCATGTCTACGATACGAAGTGCTTTGAAATGGATCAAGAATGAGGGACATGGAACATCTTGGCAATGTGAGGTCAAGAATATCGCACTGGCAAGCACTGTTTATCATATCTGGGCAACTAGAAACTAGTTGATCTTTGAAGATCTAAGACAACATTCCAACTACATCGTAAGACACATCAAAACACAGGTATACAAAGTTGTATCCTCATGTTTTGTATCATTATGAATCAGCTATAGATTGATATCATTGGTGCATCTTCAAATATTTGATCACCCGGGTATGCCCGGTGTACTTGTAAATGAGTTTTGATCGATATAATTTTACATTTACCGATCAAAAAAATAAAAGAAAGAAAAGTCTCCTGAATAAAACAGGAAAATTACACTCTTTTACCCTCTTTTAACTTATTGAAAACTGTGACAGACCTTTTGAAAATTTGGAGGGTGGTCAGCATTTTTAACTTATCAAAGACCATCAGCCGCATAAAATTCTCAGGCCAACATTTTTGAATGGCACTTTACATCACCGGAACAAAATTACTGATAGTACATGCTTCCAGTTTCCATCGTAAATTTCGTCAGTCAAATACCATCATTTTATGGAGTTCACTAATAGCATAGGAGACAACAGAAAGTATACGGATTAGAAAATAATGACCAGTAAAAGCCTCTCACCTGTCTCTGTCTCCGACGCTGGAATATACTGATAGCCCAAGCAACAATGTAGCAGGGAAGAAGGAACCCCATAACCCGGAGCAAGATAATCTGTTTAAGCATCGAGCACATAATCAAGTGAGCAATAAAACCAATACAAGTGGGGTATATACTTGCATGTCAGGCAACTAAAACATCGAATCCCACTCACAAAGAAGGCGAAAATATCATCATCGTCGTTATCACTATCACCATTTCTAATTGTTAAAGTGTGCCTCAAGAGTAGAAGAGCCATTAGCTGGCACAAAACAGAGGTCAAAATTATCAATAATATAAATGTATCGAACTGTAAAGGAAAAAAGAGAGAGAAAAAAACAAAGAGGCAGCACAATAAAGAATATGAAATCAGACTGATTTTCAATCAAAAGTACTAGAAAGCTATGGGTTTTTCCTTTATCCCACAGGTATAGTGTTTAAATAAAAGAAAACATTTTCTCAAGTACGAATCTTATTTCATTCCAATTCCTTTCATATACCTCCCAAGGAAAATATCGAATTGGATCCCATGTTGACGGGTTAGTTTAAGCTTATCCATGTAGTTATGCACTTTTCAAATAAGATGGATTTTTCTGGATTTGGAAGAAAAGATTGAAAAGACTAATCAAAATTTCAATTTCACCTATTTAAACAGAAAATAAAATTTAGCTTCTCTCATGAAATTATTATGTTAGAGTTGACAACTCTCCTCTTTAAAGCTTATGCTGTAGATGCTTACACCAGGCTATTCGATTTCTATCCACTTTTTCCTGGATACAAACAAGATCAGGTAATCCTGAACCCAACTGTTAGTTGGAGAAAGTACCTTCGATAAAAATGGGTGATTTCTATTCAAGGGTCTAGTCAAATGAGCATTTGCAACATTTTGAGGTCTACAGCATGGGATGCTCTATCAGTTTAATTTTGGATAACCAAAAGGAGAATGCATAGAAAGTAAGAATTAACTGATGAAAAAATATCTATGCAGTGAAGTGCATTATTTTCATTTCATCTTGTTTCCTTTGTCTTTCAGAAAGAAGGGGAAGAGGGTTGAGAGAGAACGACGACTTTCTTTTGGTACACTGGAAAAGAATAACAGAATAAATTACAATTTAAGAATTAATGTAGTTAAAGATTGAATCCCAAAATATCCATGAAAGAATAAATATCACAAATAAACAGCAAGAGCTGCTGATGAGGCAAAAATTAAGCTAGTAGAGAAGGTGTTTGTTACAATTAAAGTAGCAGAACGAAAAAATGCAGCTCCACTAGCACTTGAATCAGCGTACTCATCATAATCAGCCTCTAGAACATGGTGTTCTGTGCCAGTCACAGCCAAAAGTCGAGGGTCACGCAAATCCACCAGATTACCAGCAATTGTCCATCCCTCACTGTATAGATAGTGCATCAGAGCTGATTAATTGAAATGATTGCACCCATACAAGTTAGTACATTTAACTGCACAATGATCATAGAACATAAGCGAGAAAGTCTTACAAGTAAACACAGAATTACATCAGCCAGCTAGCCTAGTTTACACTCAAGCGTGTATTTCAAATGCTTTTTTATATGAAACTTTTTTATATGAAACATTTGATCTTGGAAAGTGATGAATAAAACAGATATAAACATTAATCAACCAAGCACATTTGGCAGATGTAATAATTGCATTGCCATCTGGTTGTCGAAACAAATGCTTTTTCTATTAAAGTGAATTTTTTTTTTTTTTGTAAAATGTTGTAGGTGCAATAACAAAGCTGACACTAGTCCGTAAATCAAACTTTTCAAATTTCATTTTATAATCAAACATCACTGTTTCCTACAAAGATCAAAAAATGGTATGAGAAAGAGTTAGGAAAAGAATTCAAAACGCTTAACAAGATGTTCTAAAATAAAAGTTTAGCTTGTGTCCTGTTTAGTCATTCCAGTTCACAAGTTGATGGATGTAGTATTTCCATCAATTACATACAGACAATATTATTCAAGTGAATTTCTAAATTCAGGAACCCCAAAGTAAAGCAAACTAGCTTGAAGAAATTTAAATGATAAGTGCATACCAGTATACAATGATTAAAAATATGAGAATCACAAACTCCATTTTCATGGCTACTCACCAAAAATGTGAAAATAGGAGGGCAAATTTATTAGTGTAGAAAAATTGCAATGTTCCTAATGAAAGTAGTAAGCAATCGATTAATGCTTCAAAAGGTATTTGAACCAAAGATGTGACCAAGGCAGTTCCATCTTTATGGTTTTGACATGTGTAACAATATCAAAATTATTGCTTAAGATGTATTTCAGGGTCAAGTATAAAATGCCTACAATCTAATAGATGGAAAGGAACTCAGAAAGCAAAGCTGGAATAAAATTATGAGTAATTGAAAACTGGAAATCCTTCATTACTCTCATTATTTTGGGAGGAAGAGGATACTTATACAAACTCAGAAATGGAAATAACCATGCCTAAGGTGTCAGTCATTTAACTTGATTGTTTTTAGATTATATTAGACAAAAAAACATTAATAATTCTACTAAAACCAAGGAATATAGGCCTACCTGCCTCCATGCCTCAATTAGTACAATAGAGTAATCTAAAAAACCACATCATGATGCATGGACATATCTTTCACTCAAACAGTTATAGGATAGTTTGGTATTTTTATTGATAACTACGTAGTGAGGGAAAATATCGGACTATTTAGAGGAGCTGGAGTTGGGTAAAACTGTACTTATTATGGAATTGATTAACAATATTACCACACCCCACAGGAGCATATTCAAACCACAGTAAGTACAAGATCCCTCTAAGAATGAGATAAAACAAACAACTGGAAATAATAGAAAACTCTGCTTATTAATAGAGTAAGGATGCCTATTAATAGAGTAAACATCATTTTAATGAAAAAGATGAAAGTCCGGGGGACCTGGTGAATTTGAATTCTCTGTGAAAATGCGGAGTATTAATAGCTATACAGTAAGACCCCATGCACATTAACTATAGCTTCACACTGACAACCTTGATCACGTGTAGGATAGGTACAATGTGGTGCCAATCCTGAAAGACTACACTTTCTTCTAAGAATGCCTTCCCATTCATCCAACCGTTGGTGAAAATCTTTTTGATATCAAATTAACCTCCATAAAAGAAAATTTTACTGTAGCCAATTTGACCTCTTTTACAGTCATTTTTGCCATGGCACTCGTTGCCTAAACAGGCATAAGTATAAAACAACTGCTAACACCCAAATTATACTATATATCACAATATTTATTTCCCAATTTCCCCTGCATTAAATTTGTATCTCACATCAATCTTTCTCTATGCACAAGTTAGCTAGTGCATTTATTCGCCATGATATCCAAATCATTGATACTAGAAGCACTTGGTGAAAATAAAATATATTAGCATGTTTGGAAAGTATTTATAAACAATTTAAATTATAAAAAATAGAAATGAGTGGTGGATAAGTGGATAATATTTGTGGGTCTCTCGAAATGTGTGGATAAAAAGTTTATAAACATGAGCCAAACATTGGCTAAGTTTTGAGGGAATATTTTACTGAGAAAGGACAGATTGCTTGAGATGAAAAAAATTATTTTTCCTCTCCAATGATCATTTAAATTATTCAAGAGATCATCAGTTAGTTAACAGTATGCATATTTCCAATTTGTCCATTTTTATGAGATTGAATATTAAGAAGTTCCTTAACTCAACTAGTCCGAATGTCCAGGTCTTTTTGTATGATGCTAAAACTGGAATAATATACTTTCCTAAGTAAATTCCTAATTGTATCCAAATATATCAATGGAAATTTTTTGACACTGCCATATTTTTTGTTTCCAGATATGAATGCCCATTCCTGACAAAAACTCACCGCCCCTGGTGTTGCAATTTCTTCTAGTGACATCCAACCTGAAAGGAGGAAGGTGGAGGAGAGGAGAAATACTTTTTAAGTTTTAAGCCCATTGAAAATGTAAAATTTAGCCTCCATTTTGCAAAATTTCTAAATTATTTATAAATGGTCAAACTCCACTTTCAACCACACATTCCAATAGACCTACAACTACTAATTTATTTATTAATCACAAATTCTACAAAAAAAATTCCCAAATTGAGGCTTATTTATATTTTCATCACAAGTAAAAAGTGTCAGATGCTTAAAACGGTTAGGAAGTCCTAAGCATTATGGTAAAATTAACCCCCCCTTGTACCATTGCATTCCACCTATCAATTGTGTCCAAGTTAGAAAAAAATGTCATAAGCCTCGAGTGACTGAACAATGCAGGCCAATATTAACTTTTAATACACAGATACATGCAACAAGCCTCGTTCGCGATAAACATGGAGTTAAGATTACATAAATACAAAGGAGAAAAGTTATAGTTTCAGAAAATTACATCTTAGTTCTACTCCACAGTACAGTTACTATATAAAACATATTTCCATCTGCCAAAATCATCATTTTGTCCAAGGCACTTAGAAAAATGGAAGTTACATCTAGAGGCTTTTTATCAAACAGTTAATACCGATAGCCTCATTAAGATCGGGGAAAAAAACCTATATGACCAAGAATTCAAAACATGCCTGATTTCAACAGCACTATCATCAGGATGAAGACGAAGCGAAGCAGTGTAGCCATTTTGGTAAGGCTGCAAAATCAGGAAACTCATTAGCAGAAATCAGCATATCCTTATGATTCCAAAACTCGTAAGAGTTGAAATAATCGCATTCTTTTGCATGAAAAGGAATAAATTTGATAAAGAAAGCAGCAGTAGAATACCTGATGACATATCTCGCATATTATATCTCCTTTCTCATTGCACCAGTGTTGAACACATTTCCTATGAGCGTACTAGATTTTTAAATGCAACAAGAAGAGAAAAATAGAAAATAAGTTTTTTTTCGATAGAAACCTAAAGAGAGAAAACCATCACTATGTACTATGGAGTATGGACAAGCTATTACGATTCAATCTGAAACAAGACAAGCTGAAAATCCTACCTAGATAGAGAAATTAAATGAGAATTCAATAATGCCAAGATCATCACCGTGAATTAGACCTCGGCACACAGAAAAAAAAAAATACCTTCTAATATTCTATGCATCTATTTCCTTGACTGAGGTAAATGCTTTGTCACCAAAGCAACAACAAATGCCTTGGCATGTTTCAAAAACTCTGTTAACCAATGCCAGACAATGCTAATTCAACACTTCAATTACTAAAAATAAAACATGTTCATAGGAATAAGCATATATTTAATAGGAGTTTTAAAACAGCCCAGTAAAGGGTGCAGAACGATACCTTCAAGGTGCCACTACAAGCACAAGGTATTTCCAAGTTTTTAACACTATCTTCCTCCTGACAAATACGGCATTCCACCGACTCGAGTAAAGGTTCTCCTTCATCAGCTACTCCTTTTTCTTTATTTTCCTTATTAGCAATCACTGAAGCAGATGGATCGACGGTACCAGAGCTACAACTCTCACCGGGAAACTCAACAACGTCTTGCCCTTGCAGTAATGGCAATGATTCAGGTGTAAAAAGGTGATCAACACATAAAACCAAGTGCTCACCCATTACTTATCCAGGAATATATATATACCTAAATGAACCACAAAATCACTTCATATTAATCACATGATCATCGGCGTATTAAAAACTGCCACCACAAAAGCATGAATCTTTCTTTGCCTTATTCATTCAATTATTAAATAATTGAGATCATCAATTATTCATGGAAAAAATTATTAAAATGAATCCATTTATAAATTGACTTCAAATAAATTTCTCCTGCTAGGATCACATGCAATGAATATTTTATAAATATGTCAAATGTAATCTTTTCAATTTTAGGAGACAACATAACAGAATTCTTCAACACTTGGGAACATAACTTTTGGGAACTGTAATGGGAATTTTGACATGGAACCCAAAAGTAAAAATAGGATAAGCAACATTTGGAGACTAAGAAAAAAAAGAAGCAAAACTAGATGCTTTCTCTTCCATTTCAGTTTCTCCATCTACCAAACAGAATATTAACAACATAAAGATAATAAATTTCCAGCCAAAGAACAATTAGTAATCTTAAACACATCAATAATTTCAACCTGCGGAATCAGAATGATTAAAAAAGGGCAACATTCACCAAAAAATTTCAATAAATTGCACCTAAGATTTAAAAAAAATAAAAAATAAAAAATAAAATCCTGAACAATTTAGCAATTACTTCATAAAATAAAAAGAAGAAAACTGATAAAATGAGCTTACGAAACTGCAATTACCTGAAAGAAAATTGCTCTTTGATTATGGTCTTGAATAGGATATTTTAGAGAGAGAAAAATGAGAAAAGTAAACTGTTTTGCTTTTGCAAGGAAATTGCAGACGTAAATGAAGAGACGGGGTCTGAATTTATTTACATTTAGCGGTAGTTGTATTTATTTTTTGAGCATTATTATTATTATTATTATTATTATTATTATTATGACGGCAACTCGTATTCGTTATCAGTCTATTACGTCAGTATGAAAGATAACTATTGTAGGTTTGTCGACATAAAAAAATAAAAACAATAATGCTACTTGTACAAAGTAGTTTGACAAAGTTGATTTACAAAGTGACGTGTCGGAATCGTAGCAAATGACCTTGAACGGCTGTGATGAAGCCTGTGAAATGGAGCCAAATCACTTAAAAAAAAAAATTTAAATTGAAAATGCATGTTCATTTCTCCCAAATCCAAAAACCTCAGTATCCAATTAACCCTACCTCGTTCGACCAAACCCATTTCCTCCCAAAAGAGAACCTACAAAGTGCTCCGATAGCCGACAGTGAAAAAATCATAGTGTGATGAAGCCTTGAAATGGACCCAAATGAAATCCCGTAAATTAATTACTGCAACACTATTTCTCTCCCAATTGTAAGGCGCCAAAAATATCACGCTGAGGAACTGAGGAAAACGCGACGACTCTGTCGTCTCTGAAATTGGAGGTCACGTGACGATTCCGACTGTGTAGGGAGACACCCAAAGTGCCTGTGTGCTCATACTGTTTTCCATCTCCGTCTCCGGTGGCACTATTGCATTTCCGTGTTCCTGCTCCGTCTCCGGTTGGCTTATGCAGTGAGAACTCCAGCCGTTAATGGAAGATTTGGTAATGGTGAGTTAATGTTTACACTTGGTTACCAATGCTGAGTTAAACTAATTTTGTTAAAATTAATTATTTCCTAAATAAGAGGTATTGAGCTGGGTTTCGCCTGCAGTAAGTTGAACTCCAAAGTATTCACCTGTAGCCCGCTTTGCACAGTCATCGATTGGTAAACTCTCAATCCTTCCCTTCAACAGAGTTGTTTGGTTTGCAAAATACTAAGGTGTTATTTGTGAGCTTTTGACATTTAAACAGTTCCTAATTTATCATCGATTTCCTGTTGACATGGGGCTCATATTTTTCCATTGAATTCATTCTGTGATTTGCTATGGTGTAAGAATTTATGTGGGTCATTTTCACTTGAGCTTTATCGTTATTATTCATTGATGTATGTGATAAATTTGTCACTTGAGCTTTGTTATCGATTTTCAATTGACATGGGTTAAAAATTTCCACAGCTCTTGAAATAGTCACCTGAGTTGTAGTTATGTGGTTGCAGATTTCAGTTTCTCTGTTCAAATTTGTAAAATATAGTGAAGCTCGAAAAATGTGTGAATTTAATTCTATGTTATGTATATGTTTGCATTTTGAACACTGCTGGTTGGGCAATGGAAAATGTTTTGCAGGATCAGCCGATAAGATATGGAAGATGTTTGTTATGTTGATACCGATAATGATATTGTGGAGGACGTTTTGAATGGCGTGGAAGGTGAAACCGTAGGAGGAGAAGGAATAACCGTGCCGGAAGTTGGTATGCACTTCAAAGATGAAAATGAAGTGTATGATTTTTATGCAAAATATGCATATGCAGTAGGTTTTCCAATTAGGAAGAGGAGTTCGGGGAAGGGCGACGATGGGGTTCTGAGATTTGTCACGTTGACGTGTAGTCGGGAGGGACGAAGAGTTGGTAATGCAAGCTCTTCTTTGAAGCTGCAACCGACGATTCAAATAGGCTGTAAAGCTAGGATATCAGCATCTTTAGATATCCACGGGTCATGGAAAATTAACAATGTTCACCTTGATCACAATCATAAGACAAGTCCCAGTAAGTCTAGGTTATATTGATGCAATCGAGAAATGAGTGCAAATGTGAAACGAAAACTCGAAGTGAAATGAGTGCAATCAAAAGTTTTATATTCATCAAACTCATGAATCTTCCCACTACTATGAGAAAGAACCGGATCAGTACTGGGTTTTTCAAGAGATCTGTTGATTGGAGCTGGTTGTTTTGATTTTTAGGAATTAGGAAACGCTGGCTTAATATAATTGTGTGCCACTTTTGCGATGAATATAAACGCTGGTTGTTTATGTTTTGTGATGAATATAATTGTGTGCTACTTTTGCGATTTTCAGGAATTAGGAAACATAAACGCTGGTTGTTTATGTTTTGTGATGAATATTTTCTCGTTTTTATCTGGCAGAATATGTAAATAATCAGAGTTGACAGTGAAGAAAATTTGCCGAAATTGATTCTCCTGTGTCGTGAATTTAAGCGGGCTGAAGATCCTGCCTGTGCTTTTGACTCGACTTTGATGCCAAGCTAAACAAGAGTGACAGATGTTGCTTTCATTTTTTGTTGTGGCAAGTGTATGTTCAATTCTGGATACACAAATGTAAATAGCCTATCCAAGTAGATGAATTTTTGGATTTCTCGGCAACTATACAAGTGATTCAATTTTAATGGTTGGTGTTTATTCTTGTTTCGTGTGTTCACCCAGTGGATAAAAGCAGGGATATAGATAAACATTTGTGATGCACCTCAAGATGTCATTTTCTACCAACCATGCAAGTCAAAGTAATTACATATACCACAATAGTTGTGCTACAAATTACGTTTTCCAGATTTTGAACACAGTTCCAATGTATCATAATTGTGTGCCTATTTCAGAGCAAATGAGTTTAAACACAAAAACTAAATGCATGTAAAAGGTCATGTTAACAACAACCAAGCACAAGAGAATTACTAATACAACACTAATACCACGATAAACTTTTTACGTTACAACGTTACGGGCTTAAAAGTGCTAGCTTCTTAACACAAGGTACACGAGCCACTTCCAACCGAAAATTAACAGAAATGACCAACTTCAAATTTACAACATGCATTTACAACATGCCTCTACTTAACAGAAAATACAAATTTGAAGTCCAGAAACCACTAATCAAGCCCTAAGTAACCCCTATTTAAACCCTTCATTTTGGCCGCGACCAATCATTTCCCTCGGCGGACTGTGACATTCACATTCACAGAAATCAAGAGATCTTCGTCCTTATTTATCCGAACTTGAGATTGGAACATTCGCGACATATCATCAACTTCCTCGTGGACCTCCGGTTTAGCCAAACGAACGGTAGCGTTACTAGATTCACATACTGCTTCTCCATCCTTGCACCAATCCCAAAACCCGCACTTCAGACTGCAACATTTGAAGAATTTTCCCTTGTTAACTATGTCCCTTTCAACCTCAAAGAACTTTTGAAATCCATGCGGGCAACGTGGGCACCGACGTTTAATCGGGCAATCATTGAAGAAGTGTCCAACACTCCTGCAACCGTGGCAAACTCCAGAGTTCTTTCCCGGCATTCCGTGTTCCTAAATCGAACATACAAAGATGATTATAATATATTTGAAAAAATTTGTATTTATTTGAATGTTTATTACACTACCCGCAACCTGCAATTATGTATATATTCGAACGTTTATGATGTAATTTTTGTGTTTGAAGAAGTCTCTTGTTGTCTATTTGGTCTGAACATCCCCGTTTTGGGTGTTGGATTTCTAGGGAATTTTATGAAAAAATATTCTGAATGCCTTTCTCCTAGGTTTCCTTAGAACGCCATTTCTTTTGGGTTTTTTAAGGAAATGTTAGATCACAATATGAACCTTCAAACATTCTCACTCTGAACACAAAATTAATTGGCGAACAAATGAAAACACTCATAGTTGAAACTAAATATAACGATTCAAACCACAAACATTCTCACTCAGAAAATTTTCTCAAACCACACAAATTTCGCACCTGTTCGGAGGGAGTTGATCCACGCTGCTGGTTTTCAGCGGCTGCCGGAGATTGGGACGACGCCTGAGACTTGTCAACTGGCGGAGCTGGTACAAGCAGCCAGAGGTTGATGCCAGGGATGGAGATGACGCCTGAAGTTCGTCCACTGCCTGAGCTGGTAAAAATTGCCGGAGGTTGCTGCCGGGTCGACACCTGTGATTTTTTCACTGTCGACTACCGGAGCACTTTGCAGGTTCTCTTTTGGGAGGAAATGGGTTTGGTCGAACGAGGTAGGGTTAATTGGATACTGAGGTTTTTGGATTTGGGGGAAATGAACGTGCATTTTCAATTTTAAATTTTTTTTTAACTGATTTGGCTTCATCACAGCCGTTCGAGGTCATTTGCTACGATTCCGACACGTCACTTTGTAAACCAACTTTGTCCAGCTACTTTGTACAAGTAGCATTATTTAAATAAAAATGACAAGAATGTAGACGTATCAATGCAGTGTATATACAAATCCGATTGTGGGTAATATCTAGAATTTAGACATATAGATGCAGTGTATATACGAATCCGATTGTACGAACCTGATTCTGCTCTTATAATGGACAACACTCACTAACATAGGAAAATGACAAGAAAGATGCAGTGGCAAAGGTTTGTATGAAGTTGTTAATTTTTTTGAAACAATATAGTATTAATATTGTGTTGAAACTTGAGACATTTTATCTTGATTCTCTAAATACAAAATATAAAAAATGAAGATTTGTTCTAATTCACATTATATCATTATGATCTATTGATGATGTTATACATCATTTTTTTTTTCAATTCATTTTTTTTGCAACTAAGTTCTCGGGATAATTGCGCTTTCAGTCATTCATTTTTCATCTCAAACATTTTAGTCCTCGAATTTTGACTTTTCTTTCAATCACGTCTAGGGGTGTAAGCAGTTCGATTTTACCGGTTTTTGACAGACTTTCAAACCAAATCGTTTACACCGGTTTGAGAAAAATTCAAACCTAAACCAAACCATTTTGAACGATTTTAAAAAAACTCAAACATAAACCTAACGGTTTGGTCCGATTTTAAATCGCCGGTTTCGTCGTATATTTTTTTTGCCCGTTGTCCGATTTTAAACCGCCGATTTCGCCGTATATTTTTTTGTCTGTCTACTTTTATGTCATTAATTTACGAGTGGACATTTTTTTTTAAGAACCGATAGAATCGGACCGGAACCATTTAGAACTGATCAATTCAGTTCCGAATATTCTAAAAAATAATTTGATTTTAGGACAAATTATTAAGAACCAACCGGTTCCGATCCAATTCTCGGTTCTAGTATGGGAACCGCCAGGAATCGGACGGTTCTCATAAGATTTTTTTATTTTTTTGGTAAGATATATGATTTAATCTCCAATCACTTTTATAAAAAATAATAGGGTTCATTTTTCATTTTAGACTCCAGCACTTTCCTTCTTCTCTTTGATTATTTTCTTCTCTCCTCTTATAATTTTTTGATTAACTGATTCTCAAGCCAAATTAAAATATTGGGTAAATTTATACCTTAATAAATTTATTTACAATATATAATTTCATTTCTAAGATCTAAAATTTTTATTTTGTTTTCACTTTGATTACATAGTTGTTGATCCGATTAAAATTTTCATCTAGATTTCTACAAATTATAATCGATAGAATCAGAAGTTGCAATAATTTTTTAAAGGATATCCAATTCAATGTAGGATTTGGATTTTGATTTTGATTGAAGTTTGTTTAATCCTTGGAGTACTATGCAATTTATATAAGTTGATGATTGTTTGGTGATAGTAATTTATATGGAATACAACGTGAGATTGCTTGATGAATCGTTTCATACTTTCAGTTTAAGATCTTATGCAATATATGAGTCTCATTTAAAAATAAATAAAAAGCCTAACACAAAAGTCTTACAAATTACAATTTAGAAAATTTCATTTTTTTAATTTTTATATATTTTTTCGCTGGTATGGTTTGGTTTTAAACCGCAATAAAATTTCTCAAACCTAAACCAAACCGTTTTTGACCGGTTTGGTTTGATTCAAAACCATTTCGTTGACGGGTCCACGTGGTACCAAACCGATAGCTTCCAAAATGCGGTTTCGGTTTGATTTTCTAGTTTGGCAGTTTTTGCTTACAGCTCTAATCACGTCCTTCAAAAATTACAATCCTAGTCCTTCAACTTTTAACACTTGTACACTTTAGTCCCCAAGTTAAACTTTTTGTCTCTTTTGATCATTTTTCCTTTCTTCATCCGTTTTCTCCTCCAATTTGATATTTTGGCGTTAGACACCTACAAAATAGAAAATAACTAAGGCTCTGTTTGAGTGCACAAATTTACCATGGAATTAGGAAAAAAAATTCTATCTTTTTACTATTCACTTGTTTGATTGCACAAATTTTTTAGGGCAAAATTTTTCCAAATTTTCTAAAGTACAAGTTGTTAATGCACAAAAGTTGAAAAATATTATTCCACCATTGACTGAATTTTTATTTTATTTTTATTTTTTTTAGCAATTGGAACACATTCTAAAGTCAATGGTAAAAAAATTTATCCATTTAATTAACAATTTGCGTAAAAAAATAAAGCCAAATGAAAAAAATTTCAGGTGAAAAATTATTCCAATCAAACACATTTACCTCTCAAACAAATTTCAGACAAATCACTTCCCTGCTAAACATTTTATTTGTCATCCATTTTTCATCTTTCTATCAAATGGACCCTAAATTAAGTAGTAAAATACAAATGAAAATCTATATCTATATATATCTATTCTATATCTGACATATTGATGATGTCATACAGCACTAGGAAACAAACCTCTTTTTTTATATATTGCAACTAAGTCATCGGTAAATGTGCTTCCAGTCCTTCAACTTTCATCTCGAAATTTTTAATCCTCAAATTTTGACTTTTCTTTCGATTACATCCTTCAAAAATTGCAACCCTGGGTCGTTTAACTTTTGACACTTGTACAATTCAGTCCCCAAAGTTAACTTTTTTTGCACTTTCGGTCCTTTTTCCTTTCTTCATCATTCATTTCCCCTTTCTCCTACTATAGTTAGAGTTTCCTTTGGTCTTATGTTGAAAGTTGGTTACTATTCATAACGCATTATCAATGATGTCATATTTTAATATCAATTTTATCCCTTTGATTTTATCTCAGACACGACATTATTGCATTATTTTATTCATTTCTTGCTCTTCTCTGACTCTTTTCTCATTTCTCCATGCAACGTCTCATACTTCCTCCATTCTCCACGTAACGGTCCATATTGTGCAAGATTTTTCCTTTCTTCTTCTGTCTTTTATTTTTTTCCCACGATTTTATCTTTTCAGTTGTGTAATTTTGCCAAGTTTTTTGGTATTCACCAATCTAAAAGTTCTAACCCTCTATTTTTATTTTCATTTACAGATTTTTAAAATTTTCATCATAGATCAATTGAAAAAATTATTGAAACAAGTTTTTTGGTAAGTAAATATAGATTTTTGCTATGAATCAAAGGTATGGTGGTTCTCTTTTACTGTATCGTTCCAGATATGCAAGAATTTTTTTTAAATAAAATTTTAACTTGTGTGAATTTCGTAGATTCAATTTTTTTAGAAAATTTAGGAAAAAATAATATTACACACAAATTCAAATTTTTTTCTTAATTTTTAATCACACATTCTCCATCAATCTACTAATCCAAAATACATTCTCTTATTAAAATGGGGCTCAAATAAGGGCTTATTATCCATTACCAGGCTATCAATTGAGACTTTACTTGAAACTATTATTTTATATTATGAACAATCATTGCTTTGTGACACGATATTATTGAGCATCAGTCATTAACACTGAAAGGTCTCGAGACAAACATATGTTTCATATTCATTTTGAAAATGATAAAGATGTATCAAATTTAATTCCACAAAATATCAGAAGGTTCTCTGTGGACAAAGTTTGGTTTAACACTACAAACCAATGGATAATGCAAAGACAAATGTTTTATATTTTTACGTTTATTTTTCACAGTTATATATTCAATTTTTTTCTTGATTCATCTTTCATTTATTATTATTATTGTTGTTGTTGTTGTTGTTGTTGTTGTTGTTGTTGTTGTTTCTATAGTTGGGATTTGATTCTATTCATTTTGCACGGATTGATCATCAAGATAGCAAAATGTCATGCAGATAAATTTGTTGAAGTCATAGGACAGGCTTCCAGGACATTTAGCTCCTCTTATGAGATCTGTATACATTCTTTCTATTATGAATGGTTTGAAATTTATGATGACGACCAACTCATGAAAGGTATATTTTATTAATTTATTCTGCAGTAAAAGTAAAGAGTTTTCAATAATTTGGTCTTTCAAAAATGTCATCGACTTCTATGATTTCATCATTCCTTTTTTATTTTTTATTGGTCCCCTTCCTATCTCCCATGTCTCTCTCAGAGAAATAGATTGAGAGACTTCCCTTTTCAATTTTTCATTCACTTGTCTCTTTTTACCAATTTTTAGTATATTTTATTTTTACTGATTGGCATCAATTTCTTCTTGGTGATTTCAAGTAAATTTAATTTTTAGAAATTGCAAGTGCATTTACCACAGGTGAGCCTCTCAGGGGGTTAGCAGGAGCCTCATTTTAACCATGATAATCATATGGTTGCACCCATTGCCAGAGACAGAACTTGAAATTGATATTTGATTTGATAGGATCTTACTACATCCAACTCATTTTTTTAAAATTTTTTTGTCTTATCATATTGCATTTTACATCTTATGATAGGCATTGAAGTATTGTCCTTATAAATGAATTTACAATTGGCTTGTTCTGTAATGAAGTTATTATTCTTCTTAAAGAAGTGAAGTCGTTTAAGATTGTCATACTTCTCTTTTTTGAACTCTCTGTTTGCTTACATGGAGTAGGGAAATTATTTTCAAAGGTACATATGAATATATCTTTGAGTTTGTCTATTGATGACTTTTATAAAATATACATTCGTATCGTTAATAATATAAAATACATTAATAATCTAAATAGTTAAATATTTTGATGTTCCAAAATCATTTATCTTTTTTTTAACAAAATCACTTGTAAAATTATAACAATTATCATGCAACACACGATCTCTACTAGTTTATTTTAAAGAGTTAAGAGTAGGGGTGGATATCAGGTGAATCAGTCCAGATATTTCAATACTAAGAATCATCCATTATATTTTGGATAATTTGTAAATGGAACCATTCGGATCCCTGTAATTATTGGAACCAAAACTAAACACAAACCCGAACTGTTGGTTCTAGTTCGGGTTCAATTCTACCCATATTTTTTATATATATATTTAATAAATATTTTCATACATATCCTTTCTATACAATACTTGGCATGCTATTATTCGACAATATTTGTGAAATGGAAAAAAAAAATCAGCTAAAAAATCTTCTTGAAACTAAGAAATTTAGCTACATGACTCAATATAGTGGGGACTAAATACCAAGAAAAGAGTAGGAAATTAAAATATCAAGCAATAAATTACTCTTTGAGAACAAATGGTTTTTCCTTTATAAATCTTATTTGATCCATAAGTGAAACATGTTATAACCTATAATTTAATTATGGATAATGCTTAAATTCTTCTAATCTTAAATCGAATTGTGCAAAAAAAAAAAAAAAAAAAAAAAAATTAGATACATAACTATGTAGCGTCAAGAACTTGCAATCCACACATTGCACTCGCTCTATTTAAATAAAAATAAAAATTTATATTTCAAAAGAAAATTACGAACATGAGCTAACCAAAAATTTTACAGCTCAAGCTATGAATAAGTCGAGTTCAATTGTCACGCGTTATAAAAAAATCAATTAAATTTGTGAACAATGCAAGAAAATAAAAGGTCGAAATTGAGAAGAATGAATGCTTTAATTCATCAACTTACACCACAACTCAACTTTTGATTTATAGAAAGCTCAAATTGCAAATGTTAAAATATACTAACATCTAAAATGCAACAATCTGATGTGAGACATGAGACAAAAAAGTAGAAGTCAATCTTGATTTCTTAAGGTTATAATCTAGAGTTTTATACAAATTATTATCCAAAACAGAGTTTTAAATTTTGTATTTTTTTTACCAACCTATAAATTATAAAAAATAAAAAATATATAAAAATACCGATTCTATTTAGGTATCCACGGTTCTGGTTCAAGAACCAAGAATCAACCCGGACCCAATCGATTATTGATTCTCAATTTCGATTCCTAGTATTTTTTTTAAAAAATCAGACTGAAATCTTTAGTTTCGGTTCAAGAGATCAATGCCCATGCCTAGTTAAGAATATCTTCAAAAGACTCCGAGCCCTTGTCTTGTAAGCATTTTGGCCAAAAATATAATTCATTTTGACCATTTTTCTTGTCAGTGCGACCTAATGTTGCAATATATTCTAACTACGTAGGAAGCATAAAGACGAAATTGTCATTACTTCACTCAAAATGAATTTTATGTTGAGGAGAAATTTGGTAATTTGGCTAGAATTGGTCAATAAATGCAACCGACAGAATTTTTCTAAAAATCAACTGAAAATGGCTGCCAGACATGGACAAAAAAAAAATTTATTTTAAAGAGTTAATGTTCAAAAGTAAGTTTCAAGAGACTATTTATTTTAACTTTTTAAAATAAAGTAAGTTTGACTCTCTAAATTTAAAAAGACAAAACCATTCTTTATACTTTAATATACAATGATTATATTTAATAAGTCACAAATTTTAATACTTTATTTCTTAAACTATTCAAATCACATTTAAATTAATTGATCATTAATATTAACACATAAAAAATTATGTTAAATATAATATAAGAAGAAATCAATAAATATTTATTGAGAAAAGTAAAACAAAAAATAAAAATAGAGAACATTATTGGAATGCATAAAATTTTAAAGATGCTCTTTATAAAACTAGTTAATGTTAAACGTGTATTGTACATTATTCTGTAATATTTTATGAGTACAGTGAAAGTAATATTTGACCCTCCATTTACCATTTTGATCAAAATATGATACGTTTGCAAGCCTTCGAAAATAAAATGTTAATTATTATACATACAAGCAAATAGTAAAATGTACTTAAATGCGAGCATTAGAATTACAACTAAATCTATAAATAAAGATGAATGGTAAATATGATACTTGGATTAACATGAAAGTTAATTAATTTAGAATTAATACCATGTATATATACGTGACAATGAACGTTAAACTATTTATAATAAGAATTTTTTCGTGTTTATTACATTTTATAAATTAAATACATATTGAAAAACGAAAAGTTGGATATTATTGAAATAATTAAATTGTAATGGGTTAAAATCGTCCAAAAAATGATTCTTACTTGATGTAATATTTAATAGATTATAGATAAGTAGACTCTTAGTTATAGGGATGACAACGGATCGGATTCGAGGCAAGGCGGGTTTCCCCACCTCTCGTGCCCATTACCCATTTAAATTTGTTAATTGATTAATTTATTTTTAAAAGTTAAATTATTTGAATATATTTGATAAACTAATATATTTATTGTTTATCATATTTGTTTGATAATTTTAGTTGTCATCTTCTATTAGAATTAATGAAATTTCGTAGAGTTTTTGAATTCTTATAAAAATAAAAATAAAATTTTAAAAAAGTGGTAGGGTGGGGATTTGTTACCCGTACCCGCCCCGTACTCGACCCAGGATAGAATCTCCTGACCCGATTACTTGATTAAGTGAGTAATTCGCATAACGTTTGGGGCGGGGCCACGAGTATTGGGTATGGCGAATTTTTTTGTTATCCCTACTTGGATATGTTCTGAGAGATAATAAGAAAGGTTTTGTGGCTTATACAAGTCTTTAGATTTGCTCAAAAAAGGAAAAGAATGAAAATAAAATAAAATAAAAAATTAAATTTTGTGGGTCAATGGCTCCTATATAAGACCATGTGGCTTTATCATTGGAAGGATGTATTGTTTCTCGAAATAATTGTTAGAACAGGTGTGGCCTTACCCAATAGACATACAACACACTTTTCTGAGCATTGCTCTGGCATTCTCCTCTCGTTAGCAAGGTGGAAACAAATGATATATTAGTTAGACATGAAAATTCACCACACCATTATTCATTAGTTAACTTTATTTTCAATAAATCCATACTTTTAACCACACATTTCATTTATATATTATCTATAATTGTAACAAAACTCAAGTTTAATCGTTTGGGACTAACCCCTTATGCAATATGCTCTCTCTCATATTCATCGACAATTGTAACTTACAACTTTTTTTTTTTTTTTTAAAAATAAAGTCCATTCAACCTTAAAATTCATAGGTTTAAACCCTATGAATTTGAAAACTAGATAGGGTGTTTGACATTACTCCTTAAGTATGTAAAAAATAGTTAGATCCATGGAGGATAAGAATCTTATCTCTGAGGAGCTATAGTCAACTTCTGTCTAATTACACAAGTCAACCCATGTAAAATAGCAAACAACGAATAAAACAAAACAACACTTCCACGAAGTTACTCTAAAATTTCGTTCTAATAATGGGGAGACTCAATTCATCCATTTTTAAAAGGTCCACAGTTTCATCTTTACCTCGAATGGCATCAAAACTTTGCAAGTCCTCTCTTTGCAACCATTGTTAGCCAACCAATTTGTAACCACTTTGTCGTCTCTCCAAATGTGTGAAAATTATTTAGATGCTTGTTGAGGAATTTAAAACAATTGTTCTCAATTGATCAAATCACTCCTTATTACATGGTGTATTAGCCAAACTAAACAACAAAAAATAAAAACAATCAGCAATAGCGTGCTCACTTGCATAACGAAAATGATCGAAAGTCCAACATAATTTGGAGGGAAATCCCTTTTGAATATATTTTTTTGTAAAAAAACTAAATTATTCACAAATGCAATAGAAAGCATAAAATTGTTTGATTCTCATTCTTTGTAGAATGAGAATGAAAAATATAGCTGTTATGAGTCCACACAAGAGATAAAAAGTCAAAAATGGTGACTGAATGTGATTGATAACGATCATATTTTTCATTTTTATGGAGGAAAAATGGGTATCAAACGAGGCTAAATGAATTGAACAACATCATTTTCTAGAATGATTACTGAAAAGGAAAAAAATATATATATTGAGAATCTATAAAAAGCAATACTAAGGAAAGAGTCAATTAAATAACTAATCATCAACATTTACCCTCTGTTACTACTTGTTTACCAAAATAAAATGTTACTAATTGTTTATCACTTCTAAACAAAGTTACCTAGTCATTATCCATCTCTATTTACGTCCACACACTTAGGAAAAAAAATCCAAGTGACGGATCCTACATTGCCACTAACTATTTTAAAAATTGACAGCATGAACAAAATGCAAGTATCATTCAACCATATTTTCTCTTCAAATTGCAACAATCGTTCCTTCTCCCTTCTTCATGAAATTTTCAATTTTCTCCAATCTTCACAACAAAAACCTAATCAATTTCTTCCTCCAAGTCAACCCTAAATCATTTCCCATCCCAAATCTAAGGAATGAGCTCTTCTTCTAAACTAGTATTCATGGGCATTACAGAAATCCAAATCACCTCCATAACACCCTCAATTCGAAACTAGCATTAGAGAAAAAAAAAATTATCTCATCCTGGAAAAATTTTCATCGGCATCCTAGAATTTCGAACAAGTTTTGTGTCATTGTAGTTAGAACAATCTGGAAAGACGATTTTAGGGATGTAGATACTACGGATGACCATATGCTTGCAACTATTTTTCTTGGGTCGACCTACCTATTCATCCATGCTACACGACTATAATAAATAACCTAATTTAGATCAAACGATACACAGCAGAGTAAAGGATAAACAGATCAATGAAGCTATATCTTGTGGGATTGGGCTTCATGTAACGTCCTCGGCCTTTTTGTGTTTAATGGTTTACCTACTGATTAAAGTGAAGACTACGTCACAAATCAATCTTCACCATGTCCGACTATACAGTTTGCTTATGTATGTGAGGAATAAGCTCGTCCAGAAGGTTCAATTAAAGACGGATACATTATTAACGAGGCTCTTACATTTTTGTCCATGTACTTTTACGGGATGGAGACTAGATTTACAAGACCAGAACGTAATGATGATGGTCAAAATATAGTTAAAGTAAATAGTTGTATGTGTTCTCCCATAACTCCATTAAACTCACACCACTAACTATCTTTCTTGGAAAACCAACTGGAAGCTATTCTCATCGGCTATGATTTGTGGAAATTCATTGATGGATCCCACCCTGCTCCTCCATTCACCATCACTACAAATAACATCACCTCTGTTAATCCTGTATATCAAACATGGCCGCGTCGTGACATATTATTATTTGGAGCACTTGTCGGCACTCTCTCACCCTCTCTAGTTCCTCTTATCATTCAATCCAAAACATCATATGAATCCTGACAAACACTTGCCAACACCTATGCTCGCCCATCTCGTGGCCACATCAAACAACTAAAAGACCAAATTAAAAACATCAACAAAGGTTCTCAATCCATTACAAATTATATACAGTCCATAAAGACACGGACCGATCAACTCGCCGTTCTTGGCAAGCCTCTTGACTAAGAAGATCTTATCGAAAAAGTCCTTGAATATCTTGATGAAAATTATCAATCCATCATTGATTCAGTTAATGGTCGTGATTTCACCATCTCATTTGATGAACTCCATGAAAAGCCCATCAACGAAGAACTGTCTCTCAGCAACAAAACAAGTCCCTCACCTGTACCAGCTTCTGCCCATCCCACAAATGTTTGCTTCGCTCCACGAATTGCTACCAATACCACTCCTCGGCTTCCCGGGTTCCCAACTACACCTACTCATAATTCCACACGAAGCTTTCCCATCGACACTTGAGACAACAGGCCTCCAGCTCGTCCATTCCTTGGTCGTTGTCAATGGTGCAATACTCAAGGTCACGTTGTCTCCCGCTGTCCTCTCTTCCGACAACAGTTTCCTCATGTGCAACCACCTTTTCGTCCCAGCAATCAGTCACAATCTCCACCACCGTCCCCTTGGCAAGCTCAAGCAAATGTTGCAACCACTCTCCCTCCCAACACCACATGGCTACTGGACAATGGAGCCTCCTATTACGTCACCACCGACCTAAGCAAACTTGTTCTCCATAGTCCTTATGATGGTACTGATGAAATTATGATTGGCGATGGCTCTGGACTCCCCATTTCCCACACTGGTTCTACCCTACTTACCACTCCCTCTCACTCTTTTACCTTATCTAATGTTTTATATGTTCCCACCATGAAACATAATCTTATTTCTATTTCTGAATTTTGCAAGTCTAACAACACTTCCATTGAGTTCTTATTTTCTTTTTTTCATGTGAAGGATTTTCGCACGGGGGCAATTCTTTTGCAGGGTTGGACTAAGGATGGTATGTATAAATGGCTGCCCTCCACTACTCAGTTACCTTTAATAGCTTTTTCTATTGTCAAAACCACTTTGCCCGAGTGGCATCATAGACTAGGTCATCCTTATCAACTTTCAAACATATTATGTCTCCGTTTAATTTAGATGTCTCTCGTCCCTGTAATTTAAATTTCAATTGTAATTCATGTCAATGTAATAAAAGTCATAAACTACCATTTTCCAATTCTACTCTCTCTACCTCTTCTCCTCTTGAAATTATATTTACTGATATATGGACATCGCCAGACAACTCTGTTGATAACTTTAAATACTACGTCATCTTTGTTGATCATTTTACCAAATACATTTGGCTTTATCCCCTCAAACGTAAATCTGATACGCATGATGTCTTTGTGCGCTTCAAGGCCCTAGTAGAAATTTTTTTCCAAAGTCCAATAAAAACTCTCTACTCTGACAATGGGGAAAATATCAAGCTCTCTCTAAATTCTTAACAATAAATGGGGTCTCACATCTGACTTCTCCGCCTCACACTCCTAATATAATAGGTATTTTGAACGGCGTAATCGTTACATTGTCGAAACGGGTCTTTCTCTCCTTACCCATGCATCCATATCTCTATCATATTGGCTTTTTGCCTTCTCTACTGTCCTCTACCTCATCAATCGCTTCACTACACCAACCTTAAACCATCTTTCCATATCTCAAACTCTTTGGTACATCCCCTAACTACTCCAAACTTCGAAGTTTTAGATGTCTTTGTTATCCTTGGCTTCGCCCATATACATCCCACAAACTTGAGTATCGTTCCACTCCATGTGTCTTTGTCGGGTATTCTCCTACTCAAAGTGTCTATCTATGTCTTGACACATGTACCACTCGTCTATACACTTCTCGACATGTCTGCTTTGTTGAGTCAATTTTTCCCTTTTCCACATCTCACATTTCTCTTCTTCGTACCACTCCATCCACCATCTCCGAGTGGTGCTCTATAACACTACTAGTCGTGGCCACACCATCCCTTAATCTCGACTCTACTCCCCCGCCAACTCTATCTACTACTATCATCCCAAGCCAACAACAAGAGCCAGCTCCAAATAATACCACCCACGTCACACCTATACCAGAGCTTAGCCGTCATTCTAGTGACAATGAGTGTGCCCGCACCAATAACTCATCACCCCACCCATTCAAAATGAACCTAACCAACCACTTGACCTCTTAACCTCACCTCATATCGTAATCACTCGTTCCAAATACAACATTCATAAACCAATTCAAAATCTTAACCTTACGGCCCAACTTCAACTTACCCTCGAACCCACCACTATTACCCAAGCCCTCAAAGAACCTAAGTGGCGACAAGCTATGTCTAAAGAAATTAATGCTTCAATTTGCAATGGGACATGAGAACTAGTACCATCTCATCCCACTCAAAATTTGGTAGGTTACAAGTAGATCTTTCGCACCAAATATTTATCAAATGGCTCCATTGACAGATACAAAGCACGATTTGTTCTTTCCCAACAGAACTAGGTGTCACTTTTCCTCAACAACCAGTTATTTATTGTGATAATGTTGGTACAACAAATCTCTGTTCCAATCCAGTCTTCCATTCCCGCATGAAACATGTTGCTCTCGACTATCACTTTATTCAAGAACAAGTTAAAAATGGTTTGCTATGAGTCTTACACATCCCTACAGCTGATCAACTCGTCGATGCTCTTACTAAGCCTCTTGCTCGTCCTCAGTTTGACACTCTTAAGGCCAAGATTGGACTTGCTCCACGACCATCCATTTTGCAGGGGCATGATAAGGATACACAACAAATCAAAGGAGAAAATCAAGGGAATTATTTCACACGTTTGAATTACCTGTAAAATATATTGGTTGTCTACAATTCCTCAAGAAATCAACCAAAGTGAAATACAAGAACATGAGTTGCCCAAGTGGTTTCAACATGAGGTAATATGTTGTTTAGAAATTTAATTTTTCCAATATTTAGATATACAAAACTTTCATTTATTTAAGTCATTTCAAATTTACAGATGTGTATGAGACATATATTGGGTGATCTGAGTGTCACGATGAGCTATATGCCTTTGTATGTGGATCAGATTCATGATGGCCTTCGATTTCATACTATATGCACATCGAGCTGCTCAAAACAGTGGTATCCTTGTGCTTGGAGATGACAATGATTATTATGGTGTATTATTGATGTCATTCAGCTACATTATTTTTATAACAAAACATATTTTTTTTAAGTGTGATTTGTTTGATCGTGATAAAATTAAAAAAATGATTATAGAATGATCAAAATATCTATCAATTAGTATTGCTCAAACTTGGTACATGGACAATCCATTCATTTTGTTAATACAGGCTATTCAAGTGTTCTCTATTGATTACTTGAAAAATGGAGCCAATTGAAAAGTGGTACAAAAGGCCTCGCATCGTCATAAAAGGGATACAGTTGAGAGTACTTATAATTGTAATAATGATGATGAAATTGAAAATTATAATTATTGGGGCTGTAATGACTTCTTTATACTTCTGAAATTAATCAAGAATTAATTGGAGCACAGAATGCACCAAGAGAATTGGGGATGAGGGAGTAAACAGTTATGGAACACCAGCAGAACAGATGAAACACAACAAAAAAATAAACCAGCAGAAGGAAAAACACAGTACAGATTTGGAACAGGAAGAAAAACACTTCATCAGCCTTTATTTCATACAAGACTTTACATGATTTACTATCTCTAAATCATCTGAAAGATTTACTGCAGATTTCAAGAGCTTCACTCTATCTTACTTTCTACATTTTTCACTCTTGAGAGCCCTACCTTTCTTCTACACTAATGCTGCTATTTATAGACATAAAATGGGCATCAAAGTTAGTTATTAACTCCCTAACTAACTAAGGCTCCAATTGGTTGAAGGCTCCTGTTGCAACAAATTTCATCCTGTGGCCGAACAATCAGAAACTGACTTTTAAGGAATAAGCTTCTTACAATAATATTGTTCAACAAGATAGCTCATCTATAGATATACAATTTTTTATTGAAGAAGATGATTTGGACAGTAGGTTATATGTTCGCACTAATATTTCACTTGAAGAGGCAGATGTGGAAAATACCGATGAATTTGACATGGAAGGGGATTTCTATCTTGAAGTAATGACATGAATGATGAATGTGATTTTGAAAAATATGATACAGAGTTAGAATTCATTTTTAAGGACGATAGTGATTGACGTCCTTGTTATATAGTAAATGAGAAATTCATTGACGTGTATGCATATTTTTAGTGATCTGAATTGCTGGCATTCTATTTTTGGTTCTTGCAGTAGCAATTTTATTTTCCAATATGTTTCGTGAATTTCATGCACTTGTCATATTTCTTTTCACTTGGTATGTTGCTATATATAGGCTGTTTTTAATGTACAGTATGAAAATTATACAACTCTTAAAAGAGTTCACGGAGAAACCAATGGCCACTTCCTTTAAGGAGTTTTTGGTATGAGCTGCACACAAACTACTAGAAATATCTAGACCAACCAATGGCTTATCAAAAAGCAAATAAGCCTAAAGAAATTCATCACCAAACTGATTGGGATTATTTGTATGACTAATGAGAACGTGAGCAATTTTCAAGTATATTTATATATAGTATAACCTGCATTCATGTTCATTTGTTAACTTATTTAGTTTATTGACTATTTTGAGTTCTATTTAATTGTACATTACAAAAAAAAAGATCAAAGGTAGCACTTGATAATAGATCCCAACAATAGTTTACCATTTTTCTTGTTCTAGATTTGTTATTCAATCTTAGGCTATGGGGTAAGTAAGAAGTAATAAATTTAGAGTCTGGCTACAGTTATTGTGTGGGTTACCACTCGGTTTACCACATACACATACATTGGGGGGAAAATATTTTTTAAATAGGTGGGGTCCACCGCACCCATGTGAAAGTGCGGTAAAACTTGCTATAATACTTGCGGTACAAGAATGTTAATTCATAAATTCATTTCTATTTGGAAATATTTTTAATTTAATTCAATCTTATTCTTTTTTCTTTTAATAGGATAATGGAACTAGGCGATAAAAAAATTTAGTTACGGAAGATCACGTATTACAAGAGTATAAAAATGATGGATCCATCATGTGGTTGATGAGAATTATGTGATGAACAAATATTCAAGTCTTTAACATTATTGTTACTTAATGGAACATATATTTTACTATCTTTTTTTTTATCGGTAAATGTGAATTATATAGATCAAATGCTGTATAATGTACAAATACTACGGGCATACCCGAACAATCCAAAATCAAGAACAAAAGACAAATACAGCGGGCATACCCATGCAATCAAAGATCAAGTGCATATACAAGTATACCAGGCAAGCTTAGGTAATCAAAAAGCAAGATGTCCAAACGAAGAAAACTATCAACCTAATGCAATAGACTCAAAATGGATCAAAACATATGGATACAAAGAAAACATTACCTTGTATACGTGTGTTTTGATCCATCTAACAATGCAATCAACATGTGGTCTAAGGTCCTCAAAAATCCTCCTGTTGCGTGCCGTCCAAAGATGATAAACCGTGCTAGCAAGAGCAATCTTCTTAACCTTGCTATGCCAAGTAGTACCACGAGCCTCTTTCTTGATCCACTTCAAAGCACTTTGTAACGTAAACATGGAGCACTTGATGCCCAACCAAGAACGGATAGTCTCCCAAACGGACTTACTAAGAGGACAGAAGAAAAAAAGGTGACTCTCCGTCTCTTCAACCAGACCACAAAAAATGCACATACGATCAATGTCCAAAAACTGCAATTTGTCCTTAGTTTGCAGCTTACATTTAGTGCCTAGCCAAAGGATGAAGGCATGTTTTAGGGTAATGGAAGCATTCCAAACTATGCCTGCCCATTCAACCTTCAGTCCCCTTGGTCTGAGAAACTCATAGGCTGTTGTCACATTAAATCGCCCTTCGTGTATGCATGCAGCCAATCTGTCACCGGCTGTATCAATTCTGCATCTGTGATCTGTTGTACCTGTGTTCATGCTGTCAAGGCAAGCATTACCCCAGGACCTGGCTACAGTTGCACAAGCAGCACCCTGTCCGTCCCCATCAGCATTCCCAGTATCGCATGCATTAGTATCTGGCAATCTGGCTACTGTTGTTGCAAAACCCGAGTTACCACACATTGTAGTCTGCCTAGAACTGCTGGCAGCAGCACCTGTACCCAATTTGTCCCCAGCATGTAATCTGTTACAGACATCAATACCACTAAATCTGCTGTCTGCTGTATCTTTATCCAGTCTGTTATTGGCTGTATTCTGTCTGCTCCTTTTAAGGGCTGCTCTAGCAGGCAGTCCGTTCCCACTTCCCAGATCCGGCCAATGAGGCTGTAGGAACAAGTCCCAGATTTCCAGTAGTTTTTTAAACAGTGGGGAGTCATCTTTCCTTGGCGTGCAGTCCCAAATATCCCTTCCATGAAGGAAAATCTGATTAACCCATTTACCCATATGGTATCCTTCTTGTTATGAATGTTCCATAGAGTTTTGGCTAAGAGTGCCAAATTCCAACATTTAACATCTCTAAAGCCGAGCCTACCTTCATGTTTCGACAAACAAATACTACTCCAAGAAACCAATGGCTTTTTAGAACCCCAAAGGAAATTACGACAAAGACTAACAATCTTTGAAGCGACCGCGACCAGAATAGGTAAAATAGAAAGCCAAAAACATTCCTCTCCTTGAAGAATGGATCTCACAAGTTCCGCTCTCCTCGCATAAGATAAGGTAACTCTAGACCAAGCACCAACATAATCCGCAATTTTGTTGATAAAGGAGTCATAAGTGCTAACTTTCAATTTAGCCGCCGCTAACGGTATACCCAAATAACGAAAAGGCATAGAACCCTTAGCCATGTTAGCTAAGTGGTACATATCTTCCAAATCTTGCCCATGAATACCCGTCGTGTACAAGTTCGACCTATTCACATTCATCCTCAATCCCGACATGTCACCAAACTTGGATAAACAATCCCGACAAGTTCGACTTATTTTACTATCTTATTTGTATTAATACTTGTCTACTCTAATGTAGAAGGAGATGGTAGACATACTAACAACACAATAGGCACATGATAAAGAAGAGGAGAGTGAGAGCCAAAGAGTACAACTCACTATAAATAACATTGTGACTCAGGTTTTTGCCACTACTTGCTACTATAGGGGTATGGGTAGGGGTCTAAAGGTTCCACATGCTATATCTCTTACCAACACCACTCAACGAAGAATGTCGAGCTTTGCTAAGCCGTGCATTACTTAAAAAGCCAAAATGAACGTATCCTTGCCTTGTTAGAAGAGATTATGCAAGGTGCTACCGCTAAAATAGGTAGCCTTTGAGTGCCCACTGTTCACGAAAATATGTTTCGATTTAAAATTCACCGCAAGTGTACGGTTCGTTACAAGTAATAAAGTAGAATTTTGAGTTCCAAATATCGTCCCACAGAGATTAAGTAGTTTAATATTATTTATCTAAACCTTAACCGAAACAAATAAATTTGTATGTTTTTGCAGTGAAATTACGACTAAACTAAAATACGTATGAAATTATGAGTGGATTAACTAAACTAAATGCAATGAATAAATTATGCTAACTTGATGTAATTTATAAATAACAAACACATTAGGATCACTAATCCCCATGTAATGATCCATTTCAATCCTAATTTTACAATTTGACAACACAATCGTATATTGAAAAATCAATGTTACTATTATTTTCAACAATCTCTCTCGAGCAATGTTAAAAATATTCTAAAATGTGACCCGACTATATTTCTATGATGGATACGAACATAAAAGAATGCATGAGATTTTATGAACACTTAAAGATTCACATAAGGCATAATGGTATATTTATATCCCCTATCAGACCCTATAACAATTTATACTATGTCGAACATATTTTCTTTATTTCGAATGCATAAAATATGTCACAACATTCATATAATTAACGTACACAATAATTATATGAAAAAAGTACATATAAATCATTCAATATCCAAAAACGTGTTTATAATGTCAAAAAATTATGAGTTGTTTGAAATTTTGAGAATATGTGATGTTAAAAATTAATAGGAGTGTACTGCTATTTTTGAAAATGGAAAATGATAAATTAGGGAATTTATGATTTGTGATAAATTTGTGTTGGAAATTGAAACTTGAATCATATTTTAAAATTACGTGGAGAAAGAAATTTTTCAAAAAGTTGAGAGTGAGGCAATCTTGCAAGGATATCAAAATATGAGACTCCGAAGAATGCATTTTTTTGAACGTATACTTACAGAGTGAGGTTGTATCATTTTTTTTTAATTTCGGATTGTATTGAACTATATTTTCATATAAAATCACCAACAAACACCGACAAAAAAAAAAACACCGACCACCACTGCATCGCATGTACTGCACCACAACCACCATACACAACTGTTGAACACCACTACACAACACCACGCCTCCACCACCACCGCACCCACAACATACACTCACCACCATCGCCTTCCTCAGATCGAAAAAAGAAAGAAAAAAGCCCAAAATCCCTTTCCCACGTCGGCACCAGTTATCGTCGAAGACTGCAGCGTTGCGAAGCTGCATAAAGACTGCAAAAAAAGTCATCACTGGAGTGAGTGAATGCTGTCGACGGGGAGATCGAAGAAACCAAATGGAGATCGAAGAACGACTACTTCAGAGGAGTAGAGAGAGAAAAAAATAAACACCGATGGTTGTTTTAGATAGTCGTCGCTTTCATGTCGTCGCCATCCTATCGTCGCTATCGTGAATGTTGCCAATGATGGTGACAGTACCATTCATTTGGTCATAGAGAGAAGAGAGAAGGGAGACGGTAGATAGAGAAGGGGGAGAAAAAACAATTAGGATTTGTATTATATTGACACTTGATTTTTGAATAATGCAAACTTCAACTGTAAATTTTGAATTGTGATATTTAAATCACTGAATTTATGTAATTTCCACTTGAAGCAAATGTGTCCAGATCATGTCCAAGGCCCATGGTTCAGACTCTTGTGGCCCATAAACCCATCTTAAATTTCAGACCTGGCGTCCTTCACATGTAAAACCCACGACAGAAAGAAACAGTGAGACAAAGGTAGGGTTTTCGAGCAGCTCGCAAACGCAACAATGCCGGATGAACCACATTCAGAGTCTTCGCAAGACATGAAACTCGAACCCGCTTCCGCCGCCGACCCCATAACGGAGGCCTCAAAGAACAGCGACGGAGGTGCCGTGAAGCGCGCCAGGGAAGAGGATGATGAGGATGCGGAAAATCAGAAGAAACCAAAGGTCGACGATGAAATAGTGAAAAAGAAAGAAGGGTCGGACTCGGGTGCTGTTAGTGTGGGTCCGAAGACATTCGGCTCATCAGAGGATATGTTTGAATACTTCTATAAGATTCTTCATTTCTGGACTCCCAATCTTAATATCAATAAGGTAAACTTAAACTATGGTTTTCCTTTGTTGTTTTTATTTCCAGTATAATAAGTTGGGCTTATATTTTTCTGTAATTGGAAAATTTGCGTCTTTCTCCTGAAAAAATCTGTAAGCTCTGCAATTTTTGGTGGTTCTGTCAAGAAAAAAATGTTTTACTTGTTTGAATCATTGATGTTGGAATTGGAAATCAAAGTGTACGGTTCTAATTTGTCTGTAAAAGATTTAATTTTCGAAATTTAATTCTGTGCCATAGATAGCATAAGAGTAATTGAAATTTAAGTAGCATGCATTGCATATACAAGTTTTGATCTTTTGGTCTGTTCTTTTTGGCTCGTGATTTGAGGATGACATGCATTGGATTGCGAATTATATTGTTTTGAGGGGAGAAGAAAATTATATTGGAGAATGATTATGATGAAATTATATATGACATGTGCAGTGTGCTTATGGAAATGATTATGAGGTTGTGCTTATGTTCGTTTTGGAGGTTTCTGGTTGGTAAAAATTAGAACGTGATTAGGATTTTGCCATTCTCGATTAGAAGATCGTAAACTAATCTCAGGAGTGTGAATGATTTGTTTTGCATTGTCTTCACTTATATGATGTTTTCCATTAGTGAATTTTCTGTCTGCTTCAAATAATTGCTGTCAAAGGATTGAAGTTTGTGCTTGGATATTTGGTTATAATTGAAAGTTGGGATGGAGGAAATCGGCTGCAGATGCCTGCATTTAACCTAAAGAGTGAATCAAAACACAGAGCAAGAAGAAAAAATAAAAATGCAAGACACCAAACATACCACGGTTCGATCAAGAACTGATATACATCCACGTTGAGCTTCATCGTAGAAGTTAGTATGGACTGAAGATCTGGAACAATGCAATTTTGTGTACAAGACTTCACTGAAATCCTCAAGAAAAGAAAACAAACCCTAATAAACCTCTCTTGTATTATGAGAAAAAGGACATAGGCTGATGCTGTAAAAGCCGTCTTTTTCATTACAGATAAAGCCCTAATGATTCTGTAAATTATCGAAGAATAAGAACAGAAACAAAAATCTCAGTGGGGGGAGAGAGTAGATCTAAGATTGACAAATTGTGTCTTTTTTTCACATTTTCTGCTCACTGATTACCTGACTCTGCAGCCCACAACTACTGTGTGACAATCAAGAGTAGACAGGTGTAAGGGATCTGAGGGTAAAAGCACTTTCTTCACCTCAGTTGTTTGACTGTAGCCTCTAGGAAGTTAATAAGTTTCGTGTTTATTTACACACTCTCTGTTTAGGTATCACCTCTGTCAAATCATTCTATATTTTATCATTTTGGGCATCATTCGTTTGTCCAATGTTCTCAGGTATGCCATTGACATAGCATGTTAGACAATGGGAAGGTATCTGTTTCCGGATCTTCAGATGTTGTGGAGATGTTAGATGTAGTTTCCTAGTAGCATAAATAAGCTGAAAACTGAGATTTTGATGTTGGTGTTCATTTTGTTGTTTTCAGCAACATGTTCCAAACATAATTTAAATACAATAATGAACATGTGATTCTAAATATGTAGTGTGAAATTGGCTTGATCTCAAAAGTTTATGTTTTCTTCCCCCCAGTATGAGCACATGGCGTTGTTGGAATTGCTCAAGAAGGGTCATTTGGAGCCTGAGAAAAAGATTGGTAATGGGATTAAAGCATTCCAAGTCCGATACCATCATCAGTTCAAAAGTCGATGCTTCTTCCTCGTAAGGTATGATGAATCTATTGATGATTTCAGCTTCAGAAAGTGTGTGGATCACATACTCCCCCTGCCAGAAAACATGCAAATAAAACACGATGTCAACAAAGCATTGCGTGGAAAAGGAGGTGGCCGTGGACATGGACATGGACATGGACATGGACATGGACATGGACATGGACGTGGACGTGGACGTGGACGTGGCAGAGGAGGAAGAAATTGAGGCTGTTGTCTCTGTTTTTGTTTTCTATCTACTTAACCGAATTTTGGGTCATAGAAATGCAGCACCTGCTATTTTTTCTGAATCGGTGTACTATTAAGTAATTCAAATTCTGACTTTTGTTGCACTTCGATTTTTTTCCCCTTCTTTTCTTGGTGAAATTTAAGTGTTCTCTCGATTGAGTTAATTGTCAAGATTTTCTCAGTGGCAAGAAGTTTATTTAGCACAGCTGCACAAGAAATTCTTCATTGTTTCTGGTATCCTAAATGATGTGGATGAAACAGTGTACTCAGTTTGACGATGTTCATACGTACGAGTGTCGAATTGAAGTTGGTGTTCTGGCTCTTCAATAGTATTCACAAAAGAAGGGTGGGAACTGACTTCGGGCTTAAAATTTAGGGTCTGATTTTGATTATACAATTAACATATGCTTCGTCAATTCTATTTGCTTAGCAATTAGCATAATTAGTGTTTTCTGAAAAATAGGTTTGTTTTTATTTTCTAACAAATTAAAAAAAATTAATTTATATAGCTAGAAATATAAATTTTATTTACATTTTTTCTCATATATTCTTACATTAAATAATGGTTTACGTATGAGTAATCCATATTTATTAATAATAAAAAAACAGATTAAATAGGTGGTAAGAAAGAAATCAATGGTATTCTCGCCATAGAAAGTGGCCTGTCTATCGTTTTGTACCCAAAAAAAAAAAAAAATAGGAAAAAAAAATATATCTTTATGTGATGAAGGGAGTAATAAGTAGTGAGTTTTACATAATAAATATATAGATAAAAGTTGGATAAAAATGATATTTGATTAACTTATAAGCTTGAAAAAATACTCCCAAAATTGCTCTAAATTGAATCGTGGAGTCCGGGGATAATATTAAATACAAAAAGTTAAAATCTTTTATATTGTTCGTACAGTAACAAACATTATTGACACATTATATTTAAAGAAGTCGATGGAAATTTATTTGTTAACCTCTTTGTTCAGTTATCTTCAATTTTTAAAGTTAAATAAACTAATTAAATATTATAAATGGTCTTAGACTAATTAAAATAATGTTAAGTCAAGAAATATGAAATGTTCTATTATGCCTATATTTGTCTACACATTTAGGTTAGAAGTGAACACAGTTCGATTCGAACAATTTCTGACAAATTTTCAAATCAAACAACTTAAAACGGTTTAAAACTTTTAACAAACCATACCATTTCACTTTTTAAACCAAGTCAAATCAAACAACTTTTTTCGGTTGATGCGATTTAAAACAACGATTTAGCAAACAAAAAAAATAACATTTATCGAACAAGTTAATCATTAATATTAATCTAAATATGAGTATCATTACAATTATAACAAACAAAAGTTCTACATTTCTAATTATTACAATGAAACAAAATGATAGAAACAAATTAGTTTTAACACATTGGTCATACTAATTGACACAATATCATCATTGGTAACCACATGATTCATTTTCTATATAAAGAAAGAATATAACACATGCATTCATTAGTTATAATTAAATGGTGTAAAATAACATAAAAAATGAGTACAAAGACCAAATACGATAATATCTTCTACAATTTTCTCTAAATCATTCAATGCCGCCACCTCATTCAAATACTGATGAATAACTATAGGTTCCTTGTTACTTAACTAATTCTTAGTTTAAATTACTGCCCCAACCATCTTTACACTCAATTAGCTCCTAAAGGAATTGAAAATTCGACCATTGGTAAAAAATGCAAACTCAAAAGTAACTATGGATATTTGAATGACTAATATATCTTTGACAATTTGGGAGACAATCTTGTACTTAGAGCCTGTTTGTCTTCCATTATGGGAGAAATTATAGAGTTTTGAATAGTATTTTTTGGAGAATGTGTGGTTAAAATTTAGAGAAATTTTATTGGTTTGTGTGTAGAATATTTTATTGTGTGAACGTATAGTGGAGAATGTTATTGTAGCAAATAATTTAATTTGTTAAATGATGACAAACAGGAGCTTAAGTAATATGTCTAAAGCTCATTGATCAAATCTTCATAACTATCATTTAGTAATTTACCAAATCATTCTTCTCAACTTGAACTTATCACATAAGTCTAGCTTTTAAAATGAGGAAATGGGTTTGGAAATACCCAAAGCAGTTTGTGAAGGACTTGGGCTTCCAGGTTGAGTAGCATCTTTAGATGGAGCTAATAGTGGAGTCATCATTTCCCTAAAGCATTCATTTAATCTGTGAAGTACTTAGGTCTAATACGAATGTCTTTATAATTGTGACGTGTTTAATTTTAATTGGGTTGGATAAATTTAAATTAATTTACTTTCAAATTTATTTTTGTAAGCAGTTTGGTGGTTTGAAAAAGTTTACAAAAATTAAAACATAAATCAAATCACTTCGAAGAGGTTTATTTCACATTGATGATTTCGTTGTTCAATTTTAATTAGGTTTGTAAGCATTGATCTTATTGCCTTCTCATCTTTTACACTTTTTATATCCTTGATTTCTCCTACCCTAAAAGTTGTATATGTTACAATGTACAATAAAATCTTAATAAATAATAATGTTAGTACCAAGAAAATTATTATTTTAACGGATTATTATTAATTTAACTATAAATGAATAATTTATTAATTCATTGATAAACTACGTGAAGTCATTTCTAATTAGCACTACAAAGATTTGATGGATGCCAAGTATGAGTTGAATTTTTCCAAATGAAAAGATGATGGAATAGCGAATTGATGAAAGATTATTTCACGGGTACTCAATATGCCTATCAAGGACAACCCTGATTTAGATGAGGTTGGGTTCGGTAGGAATACAAAGAAAAAGAAAGCAACATTAAATGCATATTTTTAGAAAAAAATAGAAGTTGTCAAGTAAATTTTTAATATGTATTATAAAATTTTATGTATTTATCCATTTACTATTCTATATTTTCATTGGGCTTGGATTTTAAACTAAATAATTATCTCATGTATTTAGAGAGATTATAAATTGGGAAAATTAGGCCAAATACCCCAAAAAAAATGATAATTTTGAATAGTACTCTTAAAACTAATCAAAACATTTAATTACGTATTACCCTACAACCCCAAATCAAAACCCTCAATTCCAAAAACTCCCATAGTATTTCCCTTCAAAGGCCCACAGAAGTTTCCTTAGTAATCAAATTCACTACGTCCTTTCGGAGGCCTCGATGACGACATGAATCGCGCCTGGTGTTGGAGCAAACCTTCTAGGCCAACACTCGGCCGAGTGCAACCAGAACGCCATTGTTTAAGCTGGCAATCTCGACACTAAAGTGTTAAGAATTTAAGTGTTTGAGATAATCAAACTTGAGGAATATTATTGAATAAGAGAGCTAGCCTTTAAATAGCCTTTAAGACAACTTGAATTCGGATAATATGCACCCTACACAACAACTATCTAAACGTGTGGTAAACTAACAAAGAACAAGTCAAACTATCCCTTAACAATACGGATTTATTAAACACATCCTAACTACACAACTACTTTTAACATCCTCTCTTAAACTAATTGTTGTTAACAATCAGTTTACATCCATGAATGAGCACACTCCCATTAATTTGCGGAACTTTACAAATGTATCAAGTTTCAAAGGCTTTGTCATCGCATCTACAACTTGTTCCTGAGTATTGCAATGAACTAATTGTACTGTTTCATCTTTTGTAAGTTCACGAAGAAAATGAAAATGTACATCAATGTGTTTGCTACGTCCATGCATCACAGGATTCTCAGCAAGTTTAATTGTTGAGCTGTCGTCACAGTAAACAGTTGTAGAATTTCTTTGTGTATGGCCAAGCTTTTCCAAAATCCTTCTCAGTCAAACTGCTTGGCAAGCACATGCAGCTGCAGCTGCAGCTATGAACTCAGCGTATGTATTAGATAAAGATACTAGAGGCTGCTTCTTAGATAACTAAGATACTGCACCAGAACATAATAGAAATACATATCCTGAAGTGCTTTTCCTATCATCTAAATCTCCTGCATAGTCACTGTCTGTATATGCAACAAGTTCATTGTTTCCTTCATTCTTGTAGAACACTCCATAATCAACTGTCACTTTCAAATACCTTAAAATCTTTCTTGCTGCCTGTAAATGTATCTTTGTAGGATGTTCCATGTACCTGCTAATAAGATTAACAACAAACATAACATCGAGCCGTATAGTAGTCAAGTACATAAAGCTTCCTACTATCTGCTTATAATAAGTGCTATCAATTTTCTCGCCATCTTCATCCTTTGAAGTTTTTCTCCTGGAACAATTGGATTATGGACCAGATTGCTTTTGTTCATTCCAAACCTTTCTAATACTTCCATTACATACCTTTTCTGACTAATGAAAATGCCATCAGTCTTTTGCACCACTTTAACTCCAAGAAAGTACCTCATTTTTTCCCAAATTAGTCATATCAAATTCAACCATCATGGATCTTTTCAATTTAGCAAACATTGACTTATCATTGCCAGTAAATATGAGATCATCAACGTACAAGCTTATAATCAGAATTTTACCTTTTGTACTCTGTTTGATGAACAAAGTGGATTCATGAGGACACTTTTCAAAACCTCCTTTCATAAAGTACGATTTTGTGCGATTGTACAAGGTGTGGGGAGCTTGTTTCAGTCCATAGAGAGCCTTCTTCAGTTTGTACACTTTTTGTTCGTTCCCTTTGATTTCATACCCACGTGGCTGTTCAACAACTACTTCCTCACTTAATTCGCCATGCAGAAAAGCCGATTTTACATCAAACTGATAAATGGTCCATCCCTTTTGAGCTACAAGTGCAAGTACTTCATTGTAATCCACTCCATGTTGTTGAGCATACCCTTTTGTAATGAGCCGTGCTTTGTATTTGTCTACTTTTCCGTTCTTGATAAATGAGGATTTCGCACTCATTTAGGCCGTTAAACTTATATAGTTGTTGGTTTTCATATGTTAGTTTTAACTTATTTTGTTACTTTTGTTCTTTAGGTGAAAACCGGGTTGATTGAAGATTAGGAGGGATTTTGAGCAAGAATTGAGCCAAAAGAATTAAAGACGAAATATTTCAAGATTTGGCGATCTAAACCATGAAGAAATGGTGATTGAATTGGGGCTTGAAAGTGGTGAAAAGTGGTGTGTAAATCAGTGTTTCAGCAAGCCATGCGCCATGGCGTCGAAGATGGGTGTCGTGGCGCTCAAAAACATAAAACAGGGTAAACTTTCAGATTGACCCACGCCACGGCGCCGAAAATAGGCGCCATGGCGGCCATTAAATAGAAAATTTCAGAATGCCTGGCGCCGTGGCGCCGTATCTGGGCGCCACGGCGCCCAGCCTTCCCGGGTAGCGCAAAAACGCGTTTTTTTGACCATTTTTCAACCCGTTTTCGACTCCAACCCGCCTCCTACCCTTAATACACTATAAATAGGACATCTTGGGACCATTTCTAGGGCAAGGTTTTGGGGAAAAATCGACAAAAGAAGGGGAGGAAAAATCTGGTTTGGAGTTAGACGATTTTGGCACTTTGAAGAAGAAGAAGAAGAAGTTCCTTTGACATTGAAGACTCAATCTTTGTTCTTCTCATCAATAAGCTTTCTCTCTTCCTTAATCTTTATAGTTTCCATGTATTGTAAGATTTCAATGGTTATTTGTAAGCACATTATGAATAACTAAACCTAGATGTGATTGGGGGTATTTTCTAACACTTGAATGAGATTCCAATAGTTTTGTGCTTTATAGTTCTTGTGATTAATGTGATGAATCCATTGAGTTTATTATTTATATTGTTCTTCTCGATTGTTTAGGAGCGCTACTAGATGATTGGGTTGTTTCGATATTTGCTAATTTGGGATTTTTAGTCCGTAATTGCTAATTTGACCAAACCCTAGTAGCAACTATATTTTGATGGATTATGTGGAATTTTCTATTAAATGTAGGTGGATTATCGCTTAAGTTAACAAACCGAGCTTGTGTGTTTGTACTTAATTCAATTCGACTCTCTTGTTTAAATGCTTTCGTTAAATTTAATCTAGTGATCTTATCCTAGGTTGTTTGATGATTAGGGTTGGGTAAAGAGCTTATTTTATTCAACTATAAGCTAAGGAGAGTTTGAGGTAATCGAGCTTATGATTATTCTCGAATTGTTGTTAATCATTTGAACGAAAATCTTTTGTAAAATTGGATTGGAAAATCATTCTCGCGGTAAAGAATTATCCCCCGACCACGCTCTCTCTTCCGTTGACCTTTCACCTTCGCTATTTAATTTTTATTGCATTTAAAGTATTTCGCCATTTTCATTTTTAATTTGTTGTATTCTTTGTTTATCCAAATCAAACCCCCCCCCATTTATATGCTTTCGTCGTTTATTTTATTTTGTGCAATTAACATAGTTGAACCAATCCTCTGCGGGTAATGACCCTTACTTGCATTGTACTACTTGAACGACATTTTTAGTGGAGTAAGGAAATATTATTTTTGTCGCCCCCTTTGGTGACGATCAGATCTCATTGAGCTTTGTTTTATACACCCATTTCACACCAATTTTCTTTCTTCCTGCTGGTAAATCTGTCAACTTCCATGTCTTTTTTTTTCTATTGATTTTATCTCCAACTCCATGATATTTATCCATTTTTCACACTTTACAGCTTCTTCAAAACATATTGGATCAATAGCTGCAAACATAACCAAGTTAGTCATGTCTTCTTCTTCAGAAAGTCCTTCTCTACTTTCGTAGTTCCTCATCCAAATAAGCTGTTGTCTGTTTCTTCTTCTATTTGAGTCTGGTGAGCTTCCACCAGTCAATTTATTAGAGTTTCCCACTTCTTCTTCTATTTCTTCATTGATGTCCGCTTCATTGTTTTCAACATTGGCAACTTCATCTTATTCATCTCCCTACTCCAAATTGACTGCTATTGTTTCTTCATGCCTTTTATCCTAATCCTAGTTTTTATCTTACTCAAAAACAACATCCCTGCTCACAATGATCTTTTGAGTAGCTGGATTATACAACATGTATGCTTTCAATTCTTCACTTACTCTAAGTAGGACACAACTCACACTCTTGTTATCCAACTTGGTTCTTTTCTCATCATGTATGTGGGCATGAGATACACATCCAAAAACTCTAAAATACCTAACTGATGGCTTTACTCCACTCCATGCTTCTTCTGGAGTCCTATCTTTCACTGCAAGTGTTGGCATCGATTCAGTATATAAACTGCCCAATTGACTGCCTCAGGCCAGAAAGTCCTTGGAATCTTTTTTTTCATAAAGCATGCTACGAACCATATTCATAATGATTTTGTTCTTCCTCTCTGCTACCCCCATTCTGCTGTGGTGTGTATGCAGTTGTCAATTGTCTACTTATGCAATTCTCATTGTAGAAAATAGTAAATTCTTGGGATGTGAATTCACCACCTCTATCGGTACGCAGACTCCTTATGGATTCACTTGTTTCTTTCTCCACATGGTTCTTAAAGCTCTTGAAGGTATCAAAAGCTTGTGATTTTTCTACTAAAAAAATACACCCAAGTCTTGCGACTATAATCATCAATAAACATTGCCTTTTCCCTTGACCATCATGCTAGAATTGTTTCCAAGCTTTACGGAACAATTCCTTCTTCCCAGACATATGGTTACTACACCCTGAGTCAAGAAACCACACATCTTCCTTCTTTGCTTGGTCATTCTCCATATATGCCAGCAAGAGCATTTCTTCTCGAGCTTCTGCAAAATTTGCTTCCTTGTGCTTGCTTGGACATTTATATTGATAGTGTCCAAGCTTATGGCAATGATAACATTCCACAATGGACTTGTCAAAACTTGATGGGCCTCTTCCTCGACCACGAAATCCTCCCCGACCTCGTCCTCTTCCTCTACCTGATCTATCTTTATAGGTTACCTTTAGAGCTTGCTTTTCAATTATAGGAAAACTCATGCGTTGTTCATGCACCAACATGCTACTTTGCAATTGGTCAATAGTCAGAGTATCAATGTCATTTGACTCCTCAATTGAGCATACAACATAGTTGAAGTTTGGAGTCATAGATTGCAAAATCTTCTCAATAAAATTGACATCTTTCATATCCTCACCACGAGTTCTCATCTTGTTAGCTATGGTGAGAGTTTGAGCAAAGTATTCATTCACCGTTTCTCCTGCTTTCATTTGGAGAATTTCGAACTCTCTCCTAAGTGCTTGTAGCTGCGCTCGCTTGACTCTTGCAGTCCCTTGTTACTTCTGCTTCAAGGAGTCCCAAATGCTCTTTGTTGTATCTTTTTTCAAGATAGTCTCCAAGATTGATCTGTCAATCACTTGAAAACTACTTCAGGGATCCCATGTTCCACTAAGCTCCAATATTATTTGGACGGCAAAAAATTCTCCATGAGCATCGCCCAGTGATCATAGTGGCCATCAAGCTTTGGAATTGCTGGCTGAACATAGTTGTTTTCTGTTGCAATCTTCTCACCACTCACTTGAAAGAACTGCTACTTTCAAATCTCGTTCAGACCCCTATAAGGAGGCTCTGATACCAAATGTTAAGAATTTAAGCGTTTGAGATAATAAAATTTGAGGAATATTATTGAATAAGAGAGCTAGCCCTTAAATAGCCTTTACAGCAACTGGAATTCGAAAACTATGCAACCCACACAATAACTTTCTAAACGTGTGGTAAACTAACAAAGAACAGGTCAAACTATCCCTTAACAATAGGGATTTATTAAACACATCTTAACTACACAACTACTTTTAACACAAAGTACTAATCTCTTTTTCCTTCATCTTTCATAAACTCCTGGGTTAGGGTTTAGGATCTTTCCTTTAATGTGGACTCGTGTGTTTAGTGAATTATTTGTTTATGGAATATTTCTGTTCCTCCTTTAGATTACAATGAGAGAGAACTATCATCTCTATGAAGTGATGGGATTACTTAGTTTAATCTTTCCATTTGTCTGAATGTTTCTATTTATTTGCCTTGCTAAGTGAGATGAAATGTTTGATGCCATCACCGATAAGGAGCCTTAGTAAACTTCAGAAAAAGTGGACTTTCGTTGAAATAAGATGCTATAAATGTTATTTTACCAAAAAAAAAAAAATCATCTTTCCTTTGGTTGAAATTTGATTGAATTTTTAAAAGATTTCACGTAATATTGTCATGTCTCCTCATAAAGATGAACAAGCAGTAACCATTCCAGTATTTCAATTTAGCAAACTGTGTTTTGGAATCACTAATTTAATTGCATACTGGCTTGCTCCTTGGAGGCTACTTTGGCAACAGTGTGGGCATTTAGAGTGATAGTTCGAAAGGATGAGTCACCAAAGGTGAAGTCCGCAAGATCATATTGAAAGAACAGTTGATCATTGTGTGTATATAAAATTTGTAGGAATTTTGATACGGTTAAACTTGTAAAATTTGCTTGCAGAATGATGTATACATTACTGATTTGGGTTCAATGCAATTTTAGTTCCATTAATCTCTCTCCTTCTTAACTCAAATGCACATGCACTCACACTCAACTGTATATTTACATGAAGGGGGCTCGGGATGATTTATTTTTTATCGATTTCTGAAATTCTTAGTTCATTTTGTGTATCTTCAATTATCATTCTTTTCACAGAATGTCAAAAATCTGACTTATGATCAGATCATTTGGCAAGTATACATTCTAGCATTGTAGAAAGTAGTAGGAGGATACTCTCTTTGCATAACAAATATTTTCATTAGTATCATCAAACTGTCATTGTAATTAATAAACATCGTACTCTCACTTTTTTGAATAATTACAATAAGATTAATTCTTACAATAAATCGTGTAATCTGATATTTCCAAATTATCTCACTTTTTTTTAATGATTGTCACTTTTTTGAATTTCTATCACTTTTTAGTGTTCATCCATGTTAAGGAATATTGTTTGTAATTTTTGATGTATTGTTTGCTGCTTTTTTTAAATTTTCGTCACTTTTTTAGTGTGTCACTTTTTTTTCTGTCACATTTTTTGAATTTGTATCACTTTTTTTTTTTTTTTTTTAAATTTGTCATTTTGAGTGTTTGTCACTTTTTTATTCTGTTATTTTTTTTAATGTGTAACTTTTTTTTTTTTTAATTTGTCATTTTTTTTCAAGTCATCTTCTTGATTTCTATTACTTTTTAATAAAAGCGACAATGTATGTCATTTTTTAGTAAAAAATGACATTTAACTTTTAAAAGTGACATTGAGCCCCTGTTTGGTAGCTATTTTGGGGGAGAAAATGCATTTTTGAATAGATGATTGATAAAAAATGTGTGGTTAAAAATTAAGAAATTTTTTTGGATTTGCGTGAAATATTATTTTATTGAAAAATGTGTGGTTGAAAAGAAGAGAGGAAAATACATTTTGAGAAAAATGGCTATCAAACAGGGGCTGAGTATCTTTTTTTTTTTTTTTTTTTTTTAAAGTGACAATTTTTTTATTATAAAAAAGTGACATTGTGTTACTTTTTAATATTACACGATATTTTTTACTTTAAAAAAAAAAAATCATATGAATTTTTAAAAGACCCCCAATTTTAATAGTATTTTTGTAAGTTGCCCTTATAAATTTAATACACAGGGCTGATTAAAGATCGGAAATTTTTATTATTTAAACGAAATTATTAATTTATCGAGATTTTTCTCTACTTTCTATTTGATGATGTCCAAAATGTTGAGCATATAAGCGTATTCGGGCTCTTCAAATAGTGACCGCAAAAGGAAGGGTGGGAACAACTTTGGTCATTTGGTCTCGACATTCAAGGCCTATATTCCTGGACTGCGTCACTATTTTTATTCAATGGAGAGAACTGAGAAAATTAAGAAAGACGATGGAGTGTAATCAAGGTTTATTTTCATACATATATATTGAAATATGTATATTATTTTATTATATTTGGTACGTTGAATTTGATTAGGAAACTCAATATTTGCGTCTTCTTCAATCCCATTTGCTAGCAATTAGCGTATTACTTTTATAAGTTGAAAGGTAGAATCTCGAATAAATATATTTAAAAAAAAAAGTTAAACATTTTATAGTACTTTGTAAGTGCCATGTTTTTTTTTTTCCCAATTCAATGCAATTGGAATGAAGAATATGCAACGTAATTGCCATATTAATGAAGTGGATAGAAATTTATTTTCATTAGTGTAACCTCTTTGGTCAATTAAGAGCTAGTAAGAGCACATAATGAGCCAGTAACCACTCATTTGTAAATAGAATTGAGATAAATAAATTGGATAGTAACCTCCCTCTTTAATCAAATGAATGCTAAATGATTTATTATAGCTTCACTCATCATGCCTAGAAGTTATTGGCCCGTTACACTGACAATTTAGAAATTGCGCGCTACCAAAAAAAAAAAAAAAAAAAAAAAAAAAGAGAAAAAGGGGGCAATCCCTTCTTAGTATATTAATTAAAATTATATTTTCATTTGTTGAACTAACTATGTGACTTATTTTGGTACCAGTGTTATTGACCTAGAAAATGTAAGATCTAGAGTTGAACATGAGATAGAAAAGAGTGAAACATACGGCTATGAGATTCGTTTAATGGGTTCAAGATATTCAAATGCGATAGAATAGAGTGAAACATATGATTACGAGATTCGTGTAACGGGTTCAAAATATTCAAGTTCTTTCCGCATATTATTGAATTAGATTTGGACTAGTCCATATTTTTTCAATTGAATGGAAATGTTTGATACTATATATTTTATATGTATATACGACACCGTTTGATACATGCATAGGTGAATTATGCCACTCGACTATCGATGCGACCATTAACAACTAATTACAAAACAAGATACACTAATCCTAATCTTAATTAAAACAGTGTGTATAATGATTAATTTGAGGAGAAAACAAGTTGTGAAGTGATAATTTGGATTAGATTAGCGTGCCTAATCATAAAAAAGAAGCTCTTAAATTGTCTTGCATGCAGTGCCATTTTAACAGATCCCAACCATTCAACACTCTTATCAATTCAAAACAAAAGGCACATTTTTTACAAATGAAAAACACCTATATTTTGCCCTCCGGACACATCCAAATTGGCAAAGGATGGACATTGTGGGGCTTGCAATCTCAGCGTGGGAGCAGCTGAGTGTTGTAATAACCATTTATTGGTTGGAGCAGTTTGGTGATGTAATAATCATGAAGGATGCTCATTTGGAATCAGGAGTATAAAGGGTGCACGGACCCTGGTCAATTTGGGCATAACCCGCGATTTACTTTTGTCAGTTATTGAGAGGTCGGTGGCTGGTGGTCCAGAATATAATCTGGCGTAAGTTGGAAAACCTGGGTATCAAAAAAAAAAAAAACACCTATATTTTACCGTTTCCTAATCACAAAGTTTTACTTATTGTTATTATTTATTTATTTTTGAAAAAAAGGGCCTTCTTGTGTTACTTTCTTCTCATATTCGGCACAAGTGCACTCGCTAGCTTAAGAGCAAGTCTCAACTTTTTACTTATTTTTTCATCTCAAAATTCACTCGTACGCTCTTAGTGAATTTTTTTTGGATCTCTTCGTCACTCGAACCCTGATCATTGAAGATTTGCAACATATTCTTGTAGTGATGAAAATTTTCTCAATATTCCTCTTTATTATTTCAATTAGAAACTTCGAGTTCCATTAAAACACACGATCCTATAGTTTTTCTCAAATATAGAGATTTTACTGTTTTCAAAAATATACGTAATTAAAAGGGATAAATAAATTCAAATTAAGTTAATAAAACTAATTAATTACTATATATTCAAAATTTCAAGTTCCAACTAATTATATCCGTAGAAAACACAAACTATTAAATAAAGAAAATTATGTACATATAAACATATTTAGTATGATATACATGCATCGAAGTTGGACGTGATTAATCCTTAAGACGGCGCACGATCTACTGTGCAGTAAATCTCCATAATTACATTCACATTAATACGTACATATACATATATAAACGTAATTATTCACTACTGGACTTCAGAAAACCACAAAACAGAACAGAACCCCCCCCCCCCCCCCCCCCCCCCAGTTTCTGTGTAAAAGATGGGAGCTGAGCCTATGACGGGATGGTCAAATTATGAAGTAATGGCCAAAGAAGAATACCAAGATATTTTCTCCTTTCCAACCCAACTACCATCATTGGATTTCAGGTTTGTACTAATATTTCAAAGAGTCTATGATTTCACATTCTTAGACTAATACAAATTACATATATCTAACGTTGTTGTGTGTGTTATTGTAATGTGAAAAATCAGTGGTTTTTCTGCTAATCCGGAGTTTCAGCATCATTTGCCTATCCAAGAATCTGCCTTTGAGGCTGCTCCTTTAATGGAGATGTTTCTGTATGATGATCCCTTGTACTCCAGTTTGAGTCTCGAACCAATTCAGACCCAAATTCCAGGTGATGATCGTAATAATTTTCATATAATCAAGATTAACTTATAAACTTTTGAAGTGATTTCCCTGAGAGGGTTTTGTCAAATTTATGCAGAGAATTTCTTCTGCGGTTATGGAAGTGCATTAACAGGGTTTCAAACTTGGAATCCTCAGTTACTATTGGAGAATACTAATGAAGAGATAACTGCAGAGGAGCCTGCGCAGGAAGAGAAGAGAGTTAAAAGGCAAAGAGAAATGAAAAACAATGCAAGTAATTGTAAAATCTTATCCAGGGAAACGATTTCTCAGTATTTTTACATGCCAATTACACAAGCTGCAAGGGAACTCAATGTGGGATTAACCCTTTTGAAGAAAAGGTGTAGAGATTTAGGAATTAGAAGGTGGCCGCACAGGAAGTTGATGAGTCTACGAACTCTAATCAAGAATGTCCAGGTATGAATATCTATATGTACATATGTATAATAGTTTTGTTTCTTACTTTCCAGTCTACGTTTCTAAACATATTACAAAGTTTTATGTACGGGTTTTTGCAGGAACTTGGACAAGAGGAAGGAGAAGGGAAGTTGAGAGATGCAATACAGATTTTGGAACAAGAGAGGAAGTTAATGGAAGAGATACCTGATATACAATTGGAAGACAAAACAAAGAGGTTGAGGCAAGCATGTTTTAAGGTAAATTACAAGAAGAGAAAGCTCATGGCCGGAAATTCGTCAATAACGTCGGAGTCAAAATCTGCAGGTTCTAGCGGTGATAATCCAGCAGCAACTGTTGGAATGAATGTTTTAGATTGTGGTGACTGTAGGGATGATGAAGATGATGATGGAGAGATGAAATCTCTCTTATCTAACTGTTTTTCTCCTAGTAGTGACACAGTCTTTCGAGTCTTGTAGAAGTCATAGTCAAGTAGGGACGGGTTGGGATCGAGATCGAGATCGAAGAAGCAATATAACTAGAAAATTGTTTTGTGAAGTAATAACCTTCTTCAGTTCCTTTCTTTTTTCTTTTTGTCTGTCTCAACATGTGTTCAAAATCAAGGCACAATTAGTTACTTTGTGAATGTACTATTTGGGTTTGATTTGTGGCTTAACTTTGGTTGTTATAGTGACTTTTGTGTCATGTATTTCCATTTCATTTTCAAATGTTTCTATTTTAGGTAGAGGAATTTTGTGTAGTTTTACTTAAACTTTGTAGTAATTTGTGGCAGTACAAATCTTCAAATTCCAAGAAATGAGGATTTTTCAATACTCTAGGGCCTTTGAGACAAGAATGCCTCGTGATGCCGAGTAATTTGTGTTACTCGTTATATAACATTCAAAATACTTGGAGTGATTTTGAATATCGTTGCTCTCTAATATGAATACAAATTTATAAATAGTTAATTAATTCTATCAAACTCAAGTACACATTTTTTTTTTATTGGTAAATGTGAATATATAGATCAAAATTATGTACAATGTACAAATACTTGGAATGTACAAACTCAAAGTACACATTTTTTTTTTAATTAGTGTTATTTTTTTTAATTAGTGTTATTCTTACGTTGCGTGACACTTATTATTATTATTTTTTATAAATCATTTATAAATTTGTAAAATGAAGACTTGAAATCTTATCATAAATGCTTTCATAATATTATTGAAAGTACTTAACAAACATGTTTTAAAAGGTTAGCCTATATGAGAGCATTTTAAACATCAATGTTCCTTCGAGTGAGGTATTTCTACCCGCCATATTTACACCTTTCTGCTACTGGTTCAAATCAAAGGTAAAATACTCAACTGCAATTCAACCTTTTGCAGCCAAAATCAACCACCCGTACCTCTAAATTAATGGAAACTGTTTATTCTTCACTTCTTTCACAATCGCTCCGCCGTTTTTCTGTACTTCGCTTCCACTCTGCAGCGGCGGCTGCACTTGAATACCACCACCAGCACCACCCTCTGTCCAACCCCAACTCTGCCGCTCCTAATGCCCATCAAGAAAAGACAATCATTTCCCTAACAAAATCTTGCACCCACAAAACCCAATTGCGTCAACTCCAAACGCATCTACTGCGCAATTTTCATTTTTATAATCCCACCATTTTTCTCTCCTTTCTCTCCCGTATTGCGCTCCCTCCGTTACATGATTTATCCTATTCTTATAAGATTTTTTGCCAGTTCCCAGCTCCTAATGTTTTGTTATACAGCACCATGATCAGAGCTTATTCGTTAAGAAATGACGTGGCTAAGAAAGGGGTTTTATTATATCAAGAAATGCTTCATTCGGGCATTTCACCAAACGCCTTGACGTCGATGTTTGCAACCAAGTGTTGCATAAAGTTTGGATCTTTGTTCAGTGGGATACAGATTCACGCTAGGATTTTGAAAGATGGGCAACAATCTGATAGCCTTTTGCTAACAACATTGTTGGATTTTTATTCGTCTATGGAGAAAGGTTGTGAAGCTCATAAAGTGTTTGATGAAATATCTCATAGAGATACTGTTGCTTGGAATGTGTTAATTTCTTGCATCATGCGCAACCGGCGAACTCGGGATATATTGGGTTTGTTTGATGCAATGAGAAATTCAAATGAGTGTCAACCTGACGAAGTCACTTGTCTCTTTGTACTTCAGGCTTGTGCCAGCTTGAATGCATTGGAATTTGGTGAACGGGTTCATAATTACATTGAAGAACATAATTTTCACTATATGAGGAATGTTTGCAATTCTCTCATAGCAATGTATTCACGCTGTGGATGTGTGGAAAAAAGCTTATGATGTGTTTAAGGGGATGGTTAACAGAGATGTTGTGACATGGAGTGCAATGATTTCGGGTTTAGCTTCTAATGGTTATGGTAGAGATGCAATTGAGGCTTTCAAAGAGATGCAAAGAGCAGGCATTGTGCCCGATGACCAGACTTTTACTGGGGTTTTATCGGCTTGTAGTCACTTGGGGCTAGTCAATGAGGGTAGGATGTTCTTCAAGGCTATGAAGAGAGACTTCGGAGTTGTGCCTAACATTCACCATTATGGATGTATGGTAGATATCTTAGGTCGTGCCGGTCTGGTGGACGAGGCTTATGACCTAGTAATTTCCATGCCGATTAAACCAGATGCGGCCATGTGGAGGACATTGCTTGGAGCTTGTAGAATTCATCGACATGTAATCCTTGGCGAAAGAGTTATCGAGCATTTGATTGAACTCAAGGCTCAAGAAGCAGGGGACTATATTCTCCTACTGAATATATATTCTTCAGTGGGAAACTGGGAGAAGGTTATAGAAGTGAGGAAATTGATGAAGGACAAAGGAATTCAAACGACACCTGCTTCTAGTACAATCGAGTTGAAAGGGCGAGTGCACGAGTTTGTTGCAGACGATGTTTGTCATCCACGCAACAAAGAAATTTACGATAAGCTGGATGAAATTAATCAACAACTAAGAATTGCTGGTTATGTTGTTGAAATAACTTCAGAATTGCATAATGTGGAAGAAAATAGTAAGCAATATGCACTATCTTATCACAGTGAGAAATTGGCAATTGCTTTTGGAGTTCTTGCTACCCCACCTGGCACAATAATAAGAGTTGCAAAAGATCTCCGAATTTGTGTAGACTGCCATAATTTTGCCAAAATTCTGTCAGCCGTTTATAATCGGAAAGTGGTCATCAGAGATCGTAATCGTTTTCATCATTTCCAAGAAGGATGCTGCTCGTGCAATGATTATTGGTGATGATTTATATAATTTGACAAATCTCATGCTGTAACAAGATAACAGGAAGATATAGCAGGGGATGTTCGTCCTCTGGTCGATCCTGACTGAGATGACGCCACTTTTTGTGCAGATGGCTTTCACCTACCCTACCTGAGGAAGTATGTAGCAAAATTCACTAAAGGCTTCATTTTAAGGTAGTTTAGGCTAAAGTTATTTTGACCAAATGCTTTTGATTTTAGGACGATTAAATGAGATAGACGACTTGCAATAACGTTCATCATGAAAGGAAATAACGTCAAGGAGGTCTATCCGTTGCAGCTAGTAGAAGTTCATCAAGGTACATACTCTCTGATGCTTAGAGGATACTATTCAAACCTCGCTAAGATTCCTAGTAATTGTCCTGAGAACTGTATAAGCCATCTAAAGCAGCTAATCTGTAACACATTTGCCTCAATGTTACATCAAAGTTGGATACTTGGATTCAATTATAGAACAAAATCAATTGAAAATTTAGCCTCTACATCTGTTATTTGGAATGTGTTTAGCATAATAGCGGAATTCATTGTTCGAGAAATACAAGTAACGCCACTGCAAATGCTAATTTAGTGTCTTTTAAAGTTATGTCATTAGCTGATTGCACATCTTTTTTAAGTTGATCATGTGAGAAGCAACCTAATTGCACTTTAGCAAAATGGTTTAGCTTCTTAGGAAAATAAGGCACTTCAGGATATCCAATTCATCTAAAAAGTACGAAATACGTGGACTAGACTGCCCCAGCAATGTTGTTGATAAATCTGCAGAACTACGTAACACATAAAAGCAAATTCTACAACGCCAAGTACTCATACTGAAAAGGGGGAACTCGATTCAAGTTGCCTACAAAACTGAAATGCCGCTGCAGCCATGAATTCTGTGATGTCTACACTTTATTCTACCCCAAAGATTGTTCATTTAGCTGTAATAGAAGTCTATGCTGATACTGGTTGCTTCTGAAGAAAAGCTACGCCCTTCTCAATGCTGGCGTTAAGCTCTGGCTTGAGAGTTTCCAAAGCCTTCTGTTCATACTCTGTTAATCCTTGAAGGTCCAATGAAATCAATGCGGCGACCCCATTCTCTCGAAGCTTAACTCTTGATGCAAAGAATGGAAGGTAAGTCAGGTCAGAGTGGGCATAACAGTATATTCATAGACATCATTTTCTCCATCAAGTGCGCGGAGTGAAGACTCAACAAATCGTGCTGCAGCGTATGCCATTGAAAGAGTGGCAGACCCTGCTCCAGCCTTTGCCTCGACAACTTCAGTCCTAGCATTCTGAATCCTCACAATTAGCTCTCCCACTTCTTCATCAGTGAAAGCAACAGAGGGTGGGTTTTATCTTTGACAGCAGGGGTAAAATAATAATCCTTGCATGTCCACCACCAACTGGGACATCAACATCAATGAGCTTCAGGTTTTTCTTCTGAGCAACAAATGTATTCAACATCGAGAGTGGTAACATCAAAGAGCTTCTTTGGATCATATACTCCCTTCTGCTTCAAAAATTCAGCAGCAATTGGCACTGTGGAGTTGACTGGATTGCTAATAATGTGAATGAAGGCATCCGGGCAGTTATCAGCTACAACCTGAACTAAGGTTTTCACTGTGTTGGCATTAATGTTAAAATAGGTCATCACGTGTCATTCCTGGCTTCCTCGGAACACCAGCAGGTATGACAACAATATTTACACCCTTCAAAGAATCTGCTAACTCAGATGTTCCTGTAAAATCAGAAACCTTAGATGGTGTATTACAGTGACTCAGATCAGCTGCAACTCCTTTGACATTTGCTTCATCGTAAAGATTCAATTCAGACACTAATGGTGACATCTTAACCAAAAGGGAAAGTGGCTGGCCTATACGACCAGCAGCTCCAAGAATTGCAATTTTGTAGGATGCCTGAGGCTGAACATAACTATATGATCTCAGGTAATGTTTTTGGGCTTTGGTGAATGCTTAAGAGCTGCACAGCTTTCACTGCTTAAAAGTGAACATTCTGATTCGCAGCTCACAGAGTTTGTAGCTTCAAGCCCGCTGAAACTCCTTGGATAATTTTTTGAGTTGAATTTGACACCAAGAGCCTTTGTTTGAAAGTTGACCCACTTAGATGCTAGCAGATGTATTAGATATGGCCCTGTTTAGGCCGGATTAAAATCTGATTTTAATCTAAGTCAAAGTCAAATAATTAATATTAACCACATCTTTTTTGAGTCCCACAAGTTTTCAACCACACATTTCAAAAACTTCTATCACAATCTACTAAAAAATTTAATTTTAATCCTCACCAAACATTCTCATAATATAAGTGTTATACCCTAAATCCAATAAACTTTGAACATAACCACTTTTTAATATATGATTGATGTATTTCATTTATGGCAAAATTATTATTTAATTGAGTTAATATTCTAATAAATTAAATAATAGAATTCGTAAATTCAGGTCTTAGTATTTTGTTCACCAGAAAGAGTTGTGCTTGTGAGATGCAAATTACATATGACTGAATTTTAAATCACACGCAGTCATAAATAATAATGAGATATGAATATCGTTATTACGGATAGACCATCATCTGTGACATTTTTTTTACTTCTGAAGTAAGTAGTTGATTTCATAAGTGTTGTAACATTTAAATGAAGGCTAATTAGCACAAAGCGTTCCTAACTTTGGAGGATATTGTGGATACCGTCATTACCCTTCATTTCTTGGCATTTATGTATCTACCTTCAACATTTCGTGCGTCGGACATTTTTTTCACTGTTTTTTGACGATTTTACCCTCTATTCAATTGAAACAAAAAGAAAAGAAAAGAAAAGAAAAACAATAGAACAAATTGTAACTATAGACCCAAACATTTTAAAAAGTGCAAATAACCCATAAAATTTCACCTTCTTCCCACAACTCATCCCTATCCCACCGCCGCCTGCGGCCATTTTTAGGTCACCGTGACCACCGGATGTTTGCACCAACACCATCCTCTCATCAACCTCTAATATACCTAAACAAATTTCAGCCCAAAAAAAAAAAAAAAAAAAAAAAAAAAAAAAAAAAAAAAACCACAATTTGACCAAAAAATAGCCTTCACGCATCAGGTGGATTGATTTGTTTCCATTGTGCACCTAATGAATTCATAGCCTGCAACCTTGTCACCAGCTAGCCTCATTGGATTCTCAGAGGCCAAAAAGCAAGAAAAATGCTACTTTACCATTGGGGGTGACCGCATGTGAGTGTGCGGGGCTCATGTGAATAAAATAATATTTCGTCGCATGTGAGTGTGCAATCATCACTGCGGTCACCCATGATATTCTTGTAGCATGACTCCAAAAAGCAAACACCTTCAGGCCATTTCAATGATCTCAACAACTGAATCCTTCGAGCTAGTGGCAGTCTCGGGGGAATACCCATATTCAACCCTTTCTTTCAGAACCTATAATTCCAGCACTGATCAATGGGAAGAAGACGTCATCCTCAATAGAACGATTGACAATCCTGTTGAAACTGAAATTGAAACCGAAGATGATTTTTCGCTGTATTTCTTGAGCAAGTCTGGGAATGTAATTTCCACCAATTTGCAGAGGAACCCATGTAAGCAGTATTCATCAGTAATCATCTATAAAAACGACGAAGAAATTCTTTATTTCCTAAGCTCATCTGGGACAATTGTGTCTTGCAATCTTACACACAAATTATTCGAGTATCCAAGAATACTACTCATCTTCTTGGAGTACGCAATCGACATAATCGAAAGTGGAGGAGAAATCTATGTGTAGTTCTTCACGAATTCCTGGAAATTGCTACCCTTCATGTGTGGAAATGGGATCAGAAAATTCAGTTCTGGGTTCAGATTGCAACAATGCCACCGACAATTTTGGCCAAATTTTGGTTCAATTTTGTTGGTTTTTAGGGCTGAAATTTGTGTAGGTATGTTAGGGTTTGATGAGGAGATGGTGTTGGTGCAATAATTCGGTGACCATGGTGGCCTGAAAATGGCCGGCAGGCGGCGATAGGGTGGGGGTGAGTTGCGGGAAGAAGGTGAAATTTGGTGGGTCATTTGCATTTTTTAAAACGTTTGGGCCTATAGTTGCAATTTGTTCTATTTTTTTTCTTTTTGTTTCAATTGAATGGAGGGTAAAATTGTCAAAAAATAGTGAAAATGACATTTGGCGCACGAAATGTTGAAGGTGGGGGTATAAATGCCAAGAAATGAAATGTAGAGACAGTATCCACAATATCCTCCAAAAGTAGGAACGTTTTGTGTCAATTAGCTTTTAAATGAACATGTGAATATTTTGTTATAGAACAAAATATTAGATGCTCGTTGGAGAGATTCCAAATGGATAACCATTTGAGTGTCACTGATTAATTTTTAACGTTCAATAGTGAAATTGATCATTTGATTTGAAATCATTATAGTGCCTTATATGGGGATAATCATACTTTAGTGATATTGAATGTTGCTCTATCAAAAGTCGCTAATACGACATTGTTCAAGTATGTCAAGAATCATGTGAAGGTTGTGAATGATCAATAGAAGATTCGTTACTCTTAAATAGTAAGAAATTATGATCTATATTTTATTTAGTTAAATTGATAACAAAATCCTTAACCAAGTTGTACTCATGAATTGAAAAGAGTTTTTGACTTTTATTGACTTAATAGTAGAATGAAAGATATGATCAATAATCGAGGTTGACACACTTCAAATCTCGAAATTGATTGGATCATATTGACGAAGATATTATAGTTTTAAGATAAACAAAAAAGTTTGATTTTGTCATACTACGTGACTTTTTCATCATGTGTTGTCCTGACACATTGTTAAATGTCAATTTAGGACAACGAATGTGAATTATTTAATCTAAGTGAATTAATGATAAATTAAAATGTTGTTTTAATTTATTAATAATAATTTACATCGTTAGGCATCATGATTGAGAACATAATGGGCCACACACAAAATGAGAATTAGAAGAATGATATTTTATTAATTAATTGATAAGCGTTGGACAATTAATTAATTGATTTGTCTGTTAATAGACATGAATGAATGAATTAATTAATTCACTGACCAAATTTAACTAATTAGATTAATTAAATATTTGACTGGATTAAGTTTAAGGGATGGCAATGAGGCGGGTTCGGGGCGGGGCACCTCCAGCCTGTCCCGCCTCCCTCCAATTTCGTCCCGTCCCATGTCCCGCCTCACCTTAAAAGGGGTGGGGCGGGGCAGGATGCGGTGCGGGACGGATCGGGGCGGGGATGGGGAAAGAATTTATCCCGTTTGTTGCCCCCATTTAATTTTTTTTCTTTTACATTTTCAAAAATTCGAGTTATGTTATTATTTAAATTTCAACCCTTAACCCAAAATTAAAAGGTCATTCCATATATTTTAAATTTTTTTCTAATATTTTCGATCAAGATATTAACTTACTTTGTATAATATAATTGTTGGATTAGAAACATGTTAAAAAATTGTAAATACATTCAACAATATTTTAAAACTAATCATTTATTAAAATTCTATTTTAATTATTTTTTTCACGGGGCGGATTCGGGGCGGGGCATCATCGCCCCACCCCGCCCCGCTACCGGCCACGGGACGACTCTTTACACCCCGTCCCACACCACCAACCCATCAGGGTGAAATTTTTAGGTCCCATTAGGGGCAAGGTCCGTCGGATCGAGATAGAGCGGGTTAAATTGTCATCCCTAAAGGGATGGGTCCAACCCACTTATATTAATAAGTTGTTATGGTTTGAAAACTTGAGATGACAATTCATTATCATGTTAGCATAAGATAAGAAAATGAAAACCATAATTCTCTCATTTTTGTTCTCTGTATGAATTTTCATTGGAAGCTGGACAATTAGATAATTGCGGATTGCAAATAATGAATTTTTGTGTTCAAGATAAGCACGGAAGTTTGTTGAAATCAACAAAGGTATTATTCCTAACCCAATTTTTATCTAAATATAAAGTAGATACTTTGTGAGAATTGAAATTAATTTTATCTTTTTCTGTACGAAAATTCCCAACATTAGATCCAAGTTGGACAACAGAGGAGAAGCAACGGAATGATCGAAAGACACTTTCGCGAATTCATCTTCATCTATCTAATAAAATTCTTAGGACATTTTGAAGGAGAAGACAGTTGCTACATTATGGTTGAAGTTTGAGCAATTATGCATGACCAAAAATATGATAAGCAAATTGCATCTGAAGAAGAGGTTGTATTCTCATCACATGACATAATGAGGATCTTTGGAAGACCATATGGCTGTATTCAAGGATATTGTCACTGATTTGGAAACGTTAGAGGTAAAGTATGATGAAGAAGATTTAGCCTTGATCCATCTATGCTCGTTGCTTGCTTCGTTTTCGTTATTCGGGGACACGATTCTGTATGGTCGTGACACACTTACTATTGAAGACGTGTATGATGCCTTATTTTCAAAGGAGAAAATGAAGCATTTGATTGGATCTAAGTCCAGAGATGGAGAATGTCTTGTGTTTTATGGTGGTCGACGAAGAGTTAAGTCGTTGGTGAATCTCAACAATTTAGTTTGTTTCTATTGCAAGAGGAAATGACACATCAAGAGGGATTGCGAGAAGCTGCAAAATAGGGGTAATTCAGCTGCAAATTATGGGAAGCAATCAAACATTTCGGACGAGACTGACATAGTTGAAAACTATTTAAGTGATGGAGATCTCTTGACAATTTCTAATGTGGAATCAAAACTTGTCGAGGAGTAGATTTCAAACTTAGGTTGAGTGTTCCATATGTGTCTCAATCGGGATTTGTTTGAAACATATAAAACGGTAATGCAACATGTCGTTTTCATGGGAAACAATGAACCTTGTTAGATAGCTGGTGTTAGGAGAGTTAGATTGTAATTGTTGGATGAGACAATTAGAACACTTGGCCAGGTTCTACATGTTCCAAATTTGAAGAAGAATTTCATCTCACTAAGCACCATTGATTTGAAGGGTTATGACTTCTCTGGAGGAGGTGGAGTCTTGAAGGTCCGGATGGGTGTTCGTGTTGTATTGGAGGGGCGGAGAACATCCTGATTATACATCTTGCAAGGTCGCGCAGAAACAGTTGAGAAACATCTAGACATGTTTAATATCGTGGTGGATATATAGTTTAGTACAGTATCTTTGAGATTTAGCTCTGAGTCGTTACTGAAGAACACTACTTGGGAGAATTTGGGAGATATGGGTAAAATCGCTTTCTCACCATCGTTCGCAGTTTAATCGTGTTCAATTGCTAGGGAATGACTCATTGAGGATAGGTACAGTGTTGATGTTGGTGTTTATATTTTCGGGATGTTTGAAGGTGTCGAGACTAGCAAGGAAACTTCAATTAAAGCATTTAGAGTTGATTCTGCTACATAGTGTGCTTCGATGTTGTTTGGTAAATCTTAAATTCCTTGTGGAATTTTGGGAATCTTGTGTTTGGTTTCGGGTATCATTTGTAGATACTACGGAAGAGGTAGAGTGTTTTTCATGAGGTGGAGAAATTTGGTTCTGGATGAAGAGTTCAGTCTTTTTCGCTGCAGTTAGACTTATTTTTCCAAGTGAAGAAAATTTGGAGTTTCGTTCGTTGTACCAAAATTTGTATCAAGGTGGGGATTGTTGGATTTGTGACTCAAATTCGTTTTAAATTTGCATGATTTTGGAGTCCTAGATGAAGTGGTTTTGAAGAAATCAAATTATGGATTACAAAGAAAAGTCGTCAAATTTTCTAGTTGCTCGAGCAGTAGGAGTAATTTTGGAGCAATGTCGATTTCGCCCATGTGTCGCTGACGCCACTCGCTTTTCGCTCAACGTCACTCGAGCGACAGTGCTATCTGGAGTGTTTAGCTTTATGTCGATTTCACGTGTATTTTGTCTTAGTTTCCATATAATTATATTACTTTTAGGTTTTGAGACGTCTCTTATAAATATGTGGCTCTTCATTCAATTTTATGAGCAGCTAAGAAGTATTATTGTTGGATTGTAATATTCTCATCATTGGATGTCAATAAAATTATTCAATTCATATGTCAATTTTTTTTCTTACTTATACAATCAATACTTTGTATTATGTCATATTAACCTCCCTATTCCCAACAAATCCGAATTCATAACACATACACTTGTCTTAGTGGCTTTATCTTCCACTACAAAGGATATACTTACGCATAATTAACAATAAGAGGTAGGATTGACTTTTATTGAATATGATACCATGTTAAAATTTATGTCTAAAACTCATTATTCGAACTCATCTTCTATAAAGAAAATGCTTAAAACGTGTAATGAAGGACAAACTTAGATTAAATTGTCTAAAAGCACGAGGCATCTGTGTTTCGCCTTTCCGATGGCCATAAAATTGGCATTTGGGACTGATGAAAGTGCGTCACAGATTAATTGCACTGAGAGCGAGACGTGTTTACCACCTCAAATTGCAATTTCCTCCACTCAAAATAAAGTAATCTCCAACTTGCTCAAGATATTTTTAAATTAATTTTTAGAGTTTCAGTTGTTTTTACACCTACCTAACAATGCACAACTCTCACTTTCAGAATTTGACTTTAACCTAATAATATTAAATACTATCGGTTATTAACAATTAATTTTAATCATATATTTTATTGATCTCACAACTTTTTGACTATAAATTTCATTAACTTCTATCAAAATTTACTAAAAATTTAATTTTATTCATCATCAAAGTAGGGACGTGATATATTTCTTGTTTAGGGTTTTCACACATCTTTCTATATCTAGTCGAAATTAAATGATGCAAACAACTAAAATTAAGTATTGTTCTCGTATACGTGCGCAAATCATTTTTCTCAATTTGATTAATACGAAAGATCATAGCAACTAAAAACAAGACATACGAGTCAATTTTTTTTACACATTCTGTCGAGATCGAATTACTCGATCCGTTTAAGGTAGGAAAGGGGCAAAAATATAAAAGACTGGCCATCAAATCTCAGAAGAAAAATCCAAAATCTAATGCCTTGAAAAGATAGAAACATGTTATAGCATCCATCATTCTAATACACTCAAAATTCTCAGGACTTAATTATACATTTGATTCTTCTAAAATTTACTAACTAATTACACAGTTGGATATTAAGACAAAGAATATATCAGCTCTAACCTACTTTCTAGACATAGCAAACACACACTCATAATCAGGAGAATTAATTTGCATAAGAATACTTTTAGCAGTCCACACAGCCTCTTCCCAGTTGTGGCCTAGGAGTGTGGCGATTATTAGCCCCTGATCCTGGATAATCATGCAGTTCAGCATCCATTCTTCTCATCAAGCCTTCTAAGTTCAAGCTTTGTTCTCCACTTAACTGCAAAATTTAATGAATAATTTGTTCATTAGTAAGAGATTGATATCTAAACAGGCTTTATTTTTTGTGGGGATTTTTTTTTTTTAAATACCTTATTTTGAACAGATTTTGTAACTTCATAGCCTTGAGATTTCTTCACCTGCAGGCTTCCACTTCCTGTAAGTAGAGAAAGTGTTTCATACAATTGTTGACATGATAGCTCAATCATCAAGAATAGAGAATCACCTAAATCTAGTCTCGTTGATTCCGCAGAGAAAATACCAAAAATTAGAAGAATTTCTATGTTTTATAAAATTATATCAAAATAACCAAGAGAACTTCTATCATTCAACAAGGTTTAAGTAGCACATAAATCTAGGACAAGATATAGAAGGTGATTTTTTCGCAATATTCATTACGAATCAACGAGACTTCGATGTTGGTTCATCGATTCTACGCTTATGTCGGAGAATATAAAAGAGGAAGAAGGCTAAATGATATTTTACTTGTAACAGGAACAGCGCCATTGTTGCAGACAAGATAAGAAAAACACAGAAGAACCACCATGACTTGAAGACAAGTGCTAGCCATTGCTCCCACACCCACACTGCTGTGAATATAATTTTGTTGGCAATAAAGCAATCAAGAAGTGGATTTATATGTTCTTAATGTGGGCAGTGAAGAGTTGGGGCACTATATATAGAGGATTATTTGTGGTGTTTGGTTGCAGAATTAATTAATAAAATCAGGCTCAAGTCAAAAAGGAGTTGATATCAAAATATTATGCATGGAGCTCAAATCTTTGCCAAATCCTCGTTCTACTCTGTGTGGAACAGTGAAGTGTATGGTGTGAATTTATGTACTTCAAGACCATGTTTGGCTAAATTGGGAAGTGAGTCAAGCTTATTTTTAAATAACTTCTTATTTTATAATATCTTGGGTCTTTGAAACAGTTGAGATCAGTTCGTTAATAGTCAATTCGATCTATTTTACGGAGTAGGTCTACGGTTCTTGTTCTAGAAACCGATAAAATGAAAAATCAAAATAAAACAATTGTATGTTTTTTCCTTTTTCACCATATATTGTTTGTTGCTTGTAAATGGTGTTTCAAAAGTATCTTTTCAAAATCGAAAGAAGAAAATTCATCTTCGGTTGACGTATAGAATGACTTGTAAAATACATGAATCATATAGGATTTTCCATTTCTCCTGCAACCAATAATTTGTTATTTTTCAACTTAGAATAGCAAAAGCAGTAACGTTTTAAGTTAAAACTTACTTATTTACTTATAAATAAACTTTTAATCTTGGGCAACAAGCACTAGGACTCTTTGTGCAAGTGGTAGGCAGGCACCATGAAAATTAAATTATAAGTCAATGGGAACAGAAGGCGATGAATGAGGAGCACACTTTCCAAGTGGAAGATGACGATAAATGATAATGCCTGTCTCGAACACTTGTATGGCTAAAATTTCTCTAAAATATTATCAGGACACATTAATCGTGCATCATGATTCAAGCCCTAGGATGTTCAAATGGGTGGGTAACTCATCCGGATCGATTGATTTGTATGTAAATAGTGGCCTTAAATCGATATATCTAATGAGCCTAAATCGATTTGTCTTCAAAATTTGGGGTCGCAAACTCATAATCAACGCATGCTAACCAAGCTAGATTGAAAAAATGCATCAATTTTTAATTTATAATTAAAAAATAAAATATTTTCTTTGATATATTTGCAAATTAGATTGTTAAAATGTCTCTAAAGTATTAATGAGCACTTAACAAGTAGAATATTTTTAATAAATCGAGTCTACCAACCTGGCCCTGCTGCCGTAATTGGCCGACCAAGTCGTGAATCAGCAAAGTGGACTAGGTTGAATTCAATCTGACTTTTTAACGAATTGAGTTGTTTTCGGCCATGACTCTCTTATTCATTTTGACACTACTGTCTTTTCAAGCATCGATTTTAGTTAACGCACAAATTTGTGTCTTAGGATCCGTTTGATTGGACTTGTTTTTCAGGAAAAATGAAAAGCATTTTTCTATTTTTTACTATTCACGTGTTTGATTGAACTTGTTTTCTAGGAAAAACGTTTTCCATCCTTTTTCAAGGTACAAGCTGTTGATGCACAAAAGTTAGAAAACGTTTTTTCACCATATTGGTGAGAAAATGTTTTACAACTTTTTTTTTTTTTTAAAGTAATTGGAACACATTCCAAAGTCAATGGTAAAAAAATTTATCCATTTAATTGACAATTTACGTAAAAAATAAAATCAAACGAACACAAAAAAATTTCAAAAATTATTATTATTATTTTTTATTTTTTTGAAATCCAAACAAATTTTAATATAGATTGTAAAAAAAATTTATCCAAAAAGTAACAATTTGCATGAAAAATAAAGTCAAACGGATTAGATGAAAAATTATACAAATCAAACACCATTAATTATAATTCACTGTAAAACAAATTTTAAATAATTCAATTTCCTGTTATTCATTTTTTTTCACCTATTTTTCACCCTTGCAACCAAACGTTATAAAAGTCTAAAAAAATTGGAAAATTTTATCATTTCAACTCTCCGTAACTTTTTAGGTTTACTTTAGCATTATGTAGAGAATAATAATTACAAGCACAAGCAAGTGCCGAATAGCACCAACGTGAGGAAATATGATCGTGACAAGTTGGATTAAAATTCCCCTTTTATTGTGGGCTTATAGTAAATTAATCCATGATTATTGTGGGTTGTGGTAAATTAATTAATCCAAGATGTAGACCAGTTTTGGGGCACCATTTTCTTCTCTTTTAAGTTTTTTATTCAGCTTTCATACGCTGTGTAGTTTATTGCATCTTCTCATAGTTTCGCAGTCACATTTATTTATTTTGTCACACGCGCACAAAAATTTTTCATCCCCGTGACAGGTTCTAAAAAAACTCGGTAACACTTTAACTATAAGTATAAAAGTAAATTGATCAATAGTTCTTCTATGGTTACAGGGAAGTACACTTACCACTTCCCTGACCGACCCTCACAATAGGGGAGTCCCGCTTTTTTTTTACAATTTTTATTTACGCGAGTTCCACTACACATGAGTGGATGTCATCCGATAATGAATATATAGTTCTATACGAGTACTTTAATTCATTGATCAATTCAAAATGTTTCTGAATGACTCAACACAAGGTCCATGCAGCATAGCACGCTATGGGCTTCTTTAGTATTTATTTGAAAAAGAAGAAAATAACCTAAAAAGACTATAGCAAGCCACGTGCTTAAGTATCGAGTCTTAAGACAACCCCCTTGTGAAGGCTAGCCTAGACTGAGCTCTTAACACGTCGAGCTACTTAAGTAGCACACCTATTAGTATATAGATGAATGATCTAATTAATAGCAATGTTCATCTTATGCCAAGTACCAGTGACGTGGTTTATCAATTCATTTATAGATAAACTTATGATAAATCTCAAAATTTGAATTAAATTTGTTCCTCATCAATTAATTGATATGACATGTCATCGGTGTTTAGTAAAAAATGAACATCAGTACTATATATATTCTCAAGTTAAAGAACATCCCTTAATAAAATAATTAAAGACGAGAATATTATGTTATTGGTGACTCAGAATATTACCGAACTAAGCAAACACAAAACAAGGAACACACCATAATCTATCATTAAATTGTACACATTTGAATGTTTCCTCAAGCATGCATATGTTTCATCAATTATAATGTTCAGACAGCTTTGAACATGTGAATTGTGATCATCAAACGGGTCTATTTGTTTGACTTAACAAAGTCGATTGTGGTGTGTGCACATACTTTTGTTGTTGGGAAAAAAAAAAAAAAAAAGGTATGAAGTAAAGTAGAGAACTTTATGTACCTTAATTTGTCCATTATATTTTTAAAAAGTTGGTTGTCGGGTTTGGTCAAAAATGATATGAATGTGCATGTAACAGTCCTTAGAGCATGAATTAGATATTGAAAATAGAAAGTTTATATGATACTTGTGAGTAAATGTGTAACACAAGATTAAGTCACTCAAGTCCACAGTATAAAAAAAATGATTTTGCTATTTGTACATCCAGGATTTTTCACCTGAATGATGGCCCCTCACAAGGGGAGGGAGGTAATAAAATAATTGTGGGTACCTCTTTCGTGAGGAGACTGTCATCCGAGTTGTAAACCTCGAATGTATAAATAGTAAAATTCTAAGAAAAAAAATCCACTTTTGACTAAAGGATCTATCATTAATCGGTTGCCTCAGGCTCGAGTGGCTCACCCCTTAAAAGTAGGCATTGATGTCGTCCTGATCCATGAAGGCTAGCCTATGGTCCAATTCGCCCAGAGGCTTGTGCGCATAAGACCCATAGCTCCCTTTGGGCTTAAGCCGGTCATGTAGGGCCTCCAATCTATAGATGTGCTAGACAATCATGTCATTACTAGAAATGGAGGCTTCAGAGACTATTTTTTTACCAACAGACGCCATCTTCTTTTAGTAATGGATCATCAACGAATTTCCAAAGAAATGTAAATGACGTAACAATGGGATTACCAACGACATATAGCTGTCGTTGAGATTCCGTTGTTAAGTCATTTGTAATTATTTTGAAAAATATATATAAAACATAAAAATTATCAACAAAGATTGTGATGTACTAATCATTGATAGTAAAATAAAAAATTATCTACGGATCTATCCGTTGATAATATGCTACTTTTTGTTGTTAATATATTCAAACTAAATAAATTTTAAAATAAAATCATGCCTACGATTTGTTCTTTCTTTACAATACAACACGTCCTCTCATTCTCTCTCCCCATTTACCATTATTGATCGACAAACCCTTTTCAGATTCCGAATTCTATATTCTCTTTCTCAGCTAGGCATTGTCAACAACTGTATTGCTACTGGAGCCCACGACTCCCCTGATTTGTGGATTCCGAACAGTTATAGTAGTTGAACCTAATAAGATAGCAATTATAACCCGAGAAGTAATAAGTACTTGACCGACCACGCAAACTAAAAATACTTTTTTCTTGGATAAAGAAACAAATTACTCGATCAATTCCCATTTAAATAAGTTTGATTCTTCGAATGCAGGACCAATTTTGATCGGTAATAAATTCCCCGACTTTACAATATTTGATTGATTACAATTCGGAGTTATTTGGAAATTAGGAATGATCAACCTTCGTTTTTACCTTTTTTGAGGTCAGTCAGCTGCAAATGAGTACTGATTTCGAAAACCTACAGTCCATTCCTCTTTTGAATTCATAATTCCAGGTTCAAGATTTAAAATTTGGAATTCTTGATTGAAATTGATCACTGTTAATTTGATTTTTGGGAAGTTGTTAATTTTTTTAACCTTTATTTAAGATTATAGTTAGGATTAAACCTTGCTTATTACTGAAAATTATGTTTGTTGTTGAAGAAATTTTGGAGCGTTAAGGTGGAAGGTTCATATTCCTTGTTCTAAAATGCAGATGTCATACTCGAATCATTTAATAATTAATGTATTATCGCTATTGATCACTTTTACAGGATCATTGAGGATAGGCAATCATAGTATATGAATTGATGTCAAAGAATATGGCATTGGACCACAATTGGATGCTGCATCAGTCAAATGATAGACGAACCGTGCTACGTTGCCCACCCGGTTGACATTCCGGATGACCGAACACACACGCCTTGGGGTCAGGGCATTATTTTATTCACACGGGACCCACCCTCCATGTGAGGGTCAGTCACCCAAGTGGGTAGTTTTCATCTGGCAAATCTGCATTTTCCATGAGAGATTTCTTGCACGATGATTTATTGAAAGTGTTTAAGAGTTCATAAAATTTGCTCTCAAACAAGAGTTGACGATATGAAAATGTTCGTGTTCTAGATGTGAAAATGGAAGGTTTCTTAAAGGAGATCACGTGAAATTTAATCTTTAAAAAAATGGGTTTTCAAGGGTTTATACACGGTGGAATGCACATGGAGAACCAATCAGTTTCAATGGTCTAAATTTGGCTGAATCGTCAACTGCGTAAGCTACAACAAGCTTTTCATACATCCTTAATTTAGATGTACTAATAAACACAAGAAATTTAAAAAAAAAAAATCTAAATACATTATTAAAAGTTATGAATTAACTTGAGCTAAAAGGTTAGATAAGAATATTAAGGCTTGGTATGATATTGCAATGATTTTAAAAGAATGTTATGCTAAATAAAAAATTAACTGCAGGAAAAATCAATTAAGCATTTAGTTAATTTATGTTACAAAATTGTTGTTCGTTTCAAAATTGGCATTTTAACATTGGGCTACAAATGTGATTTATTGTTATTTCATTTTATTATTATTAAAATAGAAATTGATTATTATTATTATTATTATTATTATTATTATTATTATTATTATTATTATTATTATGATGCCGCAATCGTCGTCGTCGTCATCATCATCTATAGTTATTCTAGACGGAAAAGGCCACGTTGGTACGTAGCATCGTCCCATCATTTATAGCATCTTAAAAATTATATATATATTTTTAACCACATATAATATTTTCAAATATTTTTCTAAAATAATGTATTCATAATATTTATTTTAAAATGAGAAAAAAAAATATTTATAGTCTCAAAATTGAAATGGAACAAAATAAAAGCATAGTCCACATACATACATGTATACATGTGTGTGTATGTATATATATTCGAGAAGTTAAAAGAATATATTGAGAAGCTATCATTTGCGTGCTTCACAATTTTTTTTTGCCAAATGGTATTATTTGAATTCTCGATTCTAGATATAAAATCAACATTTGTTCGATTTCACATTTTTTTATTCTCTCAATAAAATCAAAATTTATGATGTAGTGAAAATAATTGAGAGTTTGTTGTTTAAAATATTAAGCATGAAAGTGAAATAAGAAAATTTATTTATTTTTGAAGCATTTATAATCGAACTAGAACCAATCGCCCCGTCAAATTTTTGTAGAACTAATGATTTTATTTTTACAATTTTCAATACCTAGACTGAACCACCTAATACATACCCTTAATGAAGATTCGAGATCGTATCTCAAAGACAACAAAAAACTTTTCACCCGTTTAATACTCACAATAACAGAAAACGAACCTCGATTCTCATAATATACAAGAGAGATGCTAGGGGAATAGGGATTTAAACAGGGTTTAAATCCAGGCAGCCAAATGACGCCTCCTTGTTTAAATCCAGGGCGTCAATTCCTGAATCTAAAGCCTATTTAAATCCCTGTTTGAGTAGACATTTCCAATATACAAACTCAATATTGGTTCTTTTAAATCTTGAAGAGTTGAATCTAACCTCAGTTGCAAAAAAATGTCAAAGTTTAAGAAGTAAATTGCATTTTCATTTTTGTTTATGAAGCAGGACGATCCAATTATATAAGAGTCACATGTCAAACTAAGGCTAGTGATACACAGTTATTTATTCAATGCTAAGCCCATGAGTTTTTGACCTAAAATCATTTTCCATAGTGGAAATTAAGTGTGGTAATCCCGTCACATTCATAATACTATTCATTTTTTATTTTATTTTTTAATTCGAGAAAAACTACTAATACCATTTTTTTTAAAGTAAAAATGCGAATGGATTAGTAAAATCCAATCCCACATTTCAATCTCACATTTAATGCTGATGCATTTATGTTAATTTTTGAAAAGTTGACATTTCTGGCTAACCTTTTGATGACCATTTTTCAAGTATTGTAAAAAACAATATTGTGCTGCTAAGTTTAAAAATTTCTCATTTAGGGATAAATCTTACATCGATTAAATACGAAAATATAGATCAACATATAAGTAATTGAGCTACTAAGATAAGGTTGGTCATTTGATATGGAACCTCAAATCATTATATGGTATCAAAACCTATTAAACTCCAAAAAACAATTCGATCCGATTAAGATTTAGAAAATGAAAATTTTCATATCTAAAAGATTAAGTATGACTTGTTCCAAAATTAAGAAACAATGTTTAAAATTTTAAAAATCAGATATTAATTAAATTTTAATTATAAAATAATTAATTTAAAATATATTTAATTTAGGCTTTTACAAGTGGCCGAGAAGATGCATTGATAAGCCTACATATGGGATGGGGATCCATATGTAAGTACTTACTTTAAGGAAGATAAAGAATTAATTATATTAATGTCATAATTCTATACAATTTAATTACAAATAAAAAATTTAATAGGTGACAATTTATTCATCGGTCACAAATCAATATTTTTATAAGTCACAACTTATTTAACGATAAAATATTATCATATTAATTATTTTCAAGTTATTTCCCGATCACAACTTAATAAATTGTGAGTCGCAATCATATTTTTAGGTCACATATTATTTATTGGTCACAAATTAACCAATTTATTGGTTACAATCAACCAAATAATTGGTCACAAATATATCACCCCATCCTCCACCACAGCCAAGCCAGATTGAGGGAGGAAATTTGTAGTGTTTTTCTTGTACTATCTCTCCTCCAATCATTTTTTTCTCTCTACATTGGAATATTCCATGGATATTCGTCGAAGACCCCCAAACCCTCTAATCCTCATCAATGTCATCAAAAGCCTTTACTACTGCCGACACCTTCGTCCACCGTCGCGAAGGCTTCTAATGTACTCCATCGCCCTCTAAACATTACCAATTGTTTCTTCTTCACGCTTTTCTGCTCCATCGCGTACTACCTTATCAACAGGTGGCGGGATAAGATCCAGACCTTACTCGGCGTTGACGACACTGTCACGACTTCGCTACTTATCGATGATGACGATGGCGGCTGGAAGTTGTGCTGTGTGACACAGAAAGATGTGTATGGAAAGATACAGTGATAAGTACCACGTAGTAACGAACACTACGCAACTCCGCAACAAAATTGACGATCCCAAAAAAGCCCAAAGATAACCCGGTTTAGAGATTCAACCAAGAACATTGATCCAAGCAACCAATCAAGAACGAAACTTGAAAGACCTCTTCATTACAAAATCCGTGATCTTCACTCGATGTTGAACGTCACAAGAAAATCTTAATAAGTTCGCGGTGTTCTACGAAGAACAAGATTGAAAGCAAACAGCCTCACTTTGATTAATAATTTGTCAAAAGGTTTGTACAATAATGATGAAATAAACTATTTATACTAATGCTAAATAACCTATAAAATTCATGCATAATCTCCAAAATATAGTAAAATATCAATAAAATTAGAATTTTAAGGAAACTAGGATTCTCGCCAAAAATAGGAAATTCGACTTCAGTTTTGTACCAAGAAGTTGCTTGGTTCTTTTCCAAGCTATTGCTTAGAAGTTCAGTCCTGCCTCCAATTGGTTTCGGTAAATGGCTGGACGATCGCTTGGCCTGGACAACTAAGCAATCGCTTGGTTTTCCCGATTGCTTCCTTCTTCGGCTGCATCTAACACATTGATTCAATTGATTTCCGAAATCGACCCCAATATGAAATTTATCTCTTTTTATGTGAAGATCACGACGTTGTCCATCGTTGCTTGCACAAATAGTCCCATTACTTGATTTATCCGTTTTGCCCTTGATCGTGTCATCAATCCTCCTTCGATAGTCAACGGGTCTCGGCTTGGACTTGCATTCGTGACTCCCGCATCTTGGATCATATCATCCCCTCCCTGTTCAAAAGGATTTGACCTCGAATATGCTCCTGCACCAAACGAAGCAACATTGGAATCATCGTTGATAAAAATTATTAAATGCTTACCATTAAGAAGACCCATGTTATAGCCCTTGTTTCCAATCATGGCAATGACGTGAAATGACTCATCTCCTCTAGGGTATAGTTTGGACCTCCTTTGAGTTCGTTTCTACTTCCTTTGTATGTACACTCAATCACCATCGCATGGATCAAATAATACACGCCTTGACCTCATCCTTTTACAAGTTTGAGTTGTACTAAAGAAAATATCATGCTTCTCATCTAAGCTACCACTAGAATCAATAGTCAAAGGAGTTAAACCCAACAAAGATTACAGATTAAAATGAATCATCATATCATAACATGAGTAACAAGTAGTAGAAAAAGTAGAATATATTGAGTTAGTTCCTAACATATTCCATCCAACCTTGCACAAGTAGTTTTGTAATTAAGATCAGTGTATCTAAAGTACTTGTCATGCACATCTAAATCCGAACCAAAACATTCAATGACTTCATGATTGAAATAAAGACACTCATGTCTTAAATCACCAACAAATCACCCAAATTGTCTATCATGTTCGATCCATTTCTTGCAACATACAAAAGCATTACCATGTAACACGTAACCTCTCATTTTAACATGCATACATCGACTCTTGCAATTCACTAGATTATCATAAACTAGTAAGAATTTTCCTATAGATGGATGCAATAAGCGTTTATTCAATCCCATGAAAATGTTAGGTAGATTAGTGAATTCGAACGACCTAACTAGCCACCTATATGTTCCACAATCAATCTTATAATCTAGTTTACAAAATACATATGAATCATGCAAGTTTTCAAGTTCATCACTTGGTCTAGATATGGTTGTGAGTTTTAAATGACATGCTCCATGTGAGAAACTATACCTACATGCTAGACCATTATCTAACCTATATATGAAATGATGATACGTTACCATTGGTGAGTTATCGAGCATCCTCCATGTCCTATCCTTCAACCCTCTGCATATGAACTCCTTCCATTGCCTTTGAAACTCTGGTGTCTCCTCACATAGTCTTCCTCAGGGATCACACAGTCTTCCTCCTATAACAAATGAATATCTAAACTGGGATGGGGTTGGTTAGTTTCATCCACAAGTTGATGCTCAATGCCCGGATTGGGTGGTATCCCAATAGGTTTGTTCTCATGGACCAAGTCTCCAAAATTCTGTAAGACAGAAATAGACAAACTAGGAAGAAAATTGTTAGTTCTCACTAAAGCCATATCAACTTCATTCTCATTTTCATGCAAGCTCACTTCTGATTTTTCTTTTCCCTCCGAAGTTTGTTCTCTTTCTTTTCTCTCATGTGACTCCACTCTCTTTTGCTCTCTATTAGTCACCTCAACATTTTCTCTCGTACTCCACATCTCACTGTTTTCTCTCACCTTATCTAGCTCTTTCACTATTTTCTCTTCCTCTCTTTTCTCTAACTCCTTCACTCTCATTTCTTCCTCTATTTCTCTAACTCTAACTTTTTCACTTTCCGTTCTTCCTCTTGTTCATTGGTATGATCAATTTGAGAATTAATCATATCGCAAATCTTTGAAAATTTTAGTTTATAATCCAAACCAGTCAGCTTACTACTAACATGCTTCACAACAGGTGTTTTACCCCCTCATTTAATTCTCAACTCCACCACACTTACTAGGATTCTTTAGAAACCCCATTTCACGCATATCCCTCCTATACCCATAATAGTGATTAGGTGCGTATCGTTTTTTCATAATATTCCTCAACTCACCCCAAGATTCAATATGTTTCTCATAATTTCTTCACCTAGATATCGTCAACTGATCCCACCAAATTATAGCATAATCTACGAATTGAGTTATAACTAACTTTACTTTTCTCACCTCAAAATAGTTATGGCCATCAAATATGAGCTCCATTTTTCTTCCCACGCCAAGTATGCCTCTAGATCACTCATTCATTTGAATGAAGGAATTGTTGTCTTGCTATTGCACATACTCCTATCTACATCATCTCCAAAGTTATTTCTACACATTCGTTCAAACTATGACATCTATTCCTCATCCTACCCATTTCACCTACCATTGATGCATCCTCATCCAAATCACTACCATACTCATAGTCATCTTGACACTCCCTCCTATACTCTCTCCTACCTGGTCTCCTTGCATTTGAGTGTCCCATATGACTATTCGATCTCGACGCCTCTAACCTACCAAGCATTTCAGTCACATCCCCAAGCACCCTCTCAAACCGCCTTATTACATTGTCTCCCATGTTGATTTGATTCGGCTGTCTAATTGAATTTGAACATTCTCTATCTGACATCCTAATTCTATAGAATTTTAACCTCACAAATATTCATTCGTGTATCACTCAAATATTGGCTTTTACCCTCTAATAATCTCACCACTCTTGTCTTTTACTACTCAATGCTTTCACTCAAGTATTTTCAAAGAACAAGGTGAACTCACAAATATAATCTCGTGTATCCAATCGAGTTTAATCCCAAATTTGATAGAAGAAAATAAAAAAAAAAAATGAAGCAAGACTCAACAAGCACCAAGTATGTGAATTGAAACTAAGAATTCAAGAAGTAAGAAAGTGTAGGAATTGAATTGAAGTATTTTTTTTACTAAAAATAAAAAAACTAATAATGCTGGAAATTCTCGTAACAACAATAATGATTATTTTTTCGGATTTTTTTTTTTTTTTTTTTACTCTTGGGAATTTGAATAGAAAATCAGCAAAACAAACGAAACTTAATTCGGACCTTTAAATAGTCCAAAAATAACTTTTGAAAAATTTTTTTGGAATTTTTTGGATCAAAGACTAAAAAAACTGTTACTGGATACAAGAACAATGAAAGAAAGAAAAATACAAGACTCAAAAATAATAAAAGATATAACTTTGATTGTTTTGGAGCCAAGTTCTGATACCAACTGATGAGACCCACGTAGTAACGAACACTACGCAACCCCACAATAAGATTGACGATCCCAAGAAAGTCCAAAGATAACCCTGTTTAGAGATTCAACCAAGAACATTGAACCAAGCAACCAATCAAGAACGAAGTTTGAAAGACCTCCTGATTACAAAATCCGAGATCTTCACTCGATGTTGAACGTCACAAGAAAATCTTGATAAGTTCGCGGTGTTCTACGAAGAACAAGATTGAAAGAAAACAGCATCACTTTCATTAATAATTTGTCAAAAGATTTCTACAATAATGATGAAATAAACTATTTATACTAATACTAAAAAATCTTTAAAATTTGTGCATAATCTCCAAAATATAGTAAAACATCAATAAAATTAAAAAATTTAGGAAATTAGGATTCTCACCAAAAATAGGAAATTTGACTTCAGTTTTGTACCAAGCGATCATTTGGAAGTTCAGTTCTACCTCCAATCGGTTTCGGTAAATGGCTGGACAATCGCTTGGCCTAGACAAATAAGCAATCGCTTGGTTGTCTCGGTTGCTTCCTTTTTCGGCTGCTTCTAACACATTGATCCAATTGCTTTTCGACCTCGACCCCAATATGAAACTTGTCTCTTTTTACGTGTAGATCACGACGTTGTTCATCGTTGCTTGCACAAGTAGTCTCATTGCTTGATTTACCCATTTTGCCCTTGATCACGTCATCAATCCTCCTTCGATAGTCAACGGGTCTCGGCTTGAACTTACATTTGTGACTCACGCATCATGTATCATATCATATAGAAAGAGAAATGAGAGGAGAAAGTAATTAGGGTTTGGAATGAAATTTGGTTGTATTATTAATACTAAAGATCAGTGTTCTAAAAACTCGTATAGGCGACACCTAGGCACTGTCTAGGCTCGAAACTCGGACAAAACGCCTCACTTTGCGTATGGACGCTTTATTTTCAATTCCTAAACGATTGAATTTTTTCCTTAATTTTTTGGTCTTTTGTAGACGCGTTTTATTAGTTCTTTTAAAAATCTTTTATTTGACTTTGGCTTATTATTATTATTTTTTTTTTTTAAAAAAAACTTTTCATTTGACTTTAATTTCAAGTTTTTAGAAAATTTTATCTGTAGAAAAGTGAAAAAATGACTTTATCTAAATAGATAAATAAGATTTAAGTTTTGTCGTTAGATACATTATGTAATTAAAATATTGAGATTCATGTTAATACAAACATAAAAAAACATGTATGAAATTCCTATAAATCTATTAAGTAGGATTTGTCTAGTTGAAAATTGAAATTATGAAAAATATTCTAATTTTTGCATTTCCAAAACTTGAAAATTGTATAATTAACTAATAGTAAGAGTTATCAAGTAAATATTGTATTTTATAATTTCTAGATATTTAATATACATTATTTAATCATTAAATAATTTTTTAAACGATTAAAAATTTAAAATAATATTATAAATAAAAAACGTTTTTTTACGCGTAAACCTCGTCTAGGCTCGTTTAAGCTCATAAAGTTTGAAACTTCGGCTCCACGTCTAGCCACACTTTACGTTTTTTGAAACACTGCTAAGAATTTGAATTAATAAACTTTAGATCTGATTTTTTAAGTTGATCTTAAAAAATCTGGTTGGACATAATTTCCACTTTAAAAAATAAAGAGGGTGTTTGGTGGAGATTAAAATTGGATTTTTTAGTAGATTGTGATAGAAATTTTTAAAATATGTGGTTGAAAAGTTGTGGAACCCATAAAAGATATGGTTAATATTGATTGTTTGACTTTGCCTTAAATTCAAATCAAATTTTAATCCGCACCAAACGGGCTCTAATAAGTATATCTATAGTTTTCCGAGTTTAGTTAATGTCACTCTCAATGGGCAGTAGTATCATTTGATATCCTTTGTAATCTTTAAATGCGCTTAGCTTGTTAGTGTAGTTTACTTATTATCAACTTATAATCGTAAACTTGGTACAATGTAGAAAATTAATAGCATGAACAATATATTACTAATGTTACTACCTCATCTCACGTGAACGTTACATGCAAGTCACGATAAGTCGTTTGGATAGTACAGTTGGTTTTGTGAACTTCACATGGCTCCCTCGAATCACCTATATAAGATAGCAATCCAAGTTAACAATAATGAAAGGCTCTATGTAGGTGGTCAGTTCCTTAGCAAACCTTTTGGCTAGGTGATGTAAGGTGAACTTTATCTTGCTCTAGAAACAAAACAAATGATTATCCCATTTGTGCTATAGAAAGCTAAGGAAAGATAGCGGAGCATGGTAATTGTGACTTCATGTTAATTGTATTAAATAAAGGAATGACAGAATATTTTTGTACCATGTGACATGAGGACCACTCCCACGTAAGCTAAAATTGTTAAAAAGCACTAATATAATCAAATAAGAATTAGTTGATGGATAACTTTACCAATTAGCAAATGGCAGGTATATGGAAAGTGCTAGAACCCGAAATCATCACCAACAGGTGAGCAACATGTGTTCAGAAGATACCAAATGTCTGAAATACCTTTGACCTAGTATTTTTTATAAATATTCCATACATCATGAACAAAAGGTATGAAATCAAACTTTTAGCCAAATCTTGTCCACTTTGTTTCTCTTGCACTCTTATTCTACTTTAAGGCACTAATTTGACCATCGGAGTTGTTGGCCAAATTGTTATCAAATGACCTCTCGGACGACAATGTTAAATCGATATAATTTTCTCAGTCAGCATCAAACAAATTATTGAACGAAAAGTCGACAGCTCAATGAAACGACCCAACCCTAAAACAATTTGGACCATTGGAAGTAACCTAGTTTAATTAGTACTTCTTATGGCCGGTTCTCCCACTTCTTGGACGGCTTAGAAGTGTCGGCTCATTTAGTGATATACTTGGCCCACTTGTTGGCTCTTTATTGGGCTTGGTCCATCACTATACCTAATTATATATTGTTGTCTCCATTGCTTTGGTGTGACTGTGTGTTATTGCTATTCCACCTTCGGTGAAAATGACACCTAGTTTTGTGCTTTACTTTACCGTGCTTTCTTCATTTTCTTTCTCTACGTCTTTGAATGCTTTCTTGGCTGTAATAACTCCCTTACCTTATGTTCTATGTGGGTAATACTAAAGCAACCAAAGTTAAGGATGGTAAGGTTTGGGTCGATTTCTTTGAGGTGTTGATTGGTTGGATTGATACTGAGCTCGGAAAAAGCCATTGGTGATCAAATCTTCCTCTACAATCTAGTATTAGAGTCGGTGGTGCAAGTTTCTCGGCTAAAAATTGATTCAAAATCGATTAGATCGAGTTTTTTTTCCTAAATACCTAAACCTGCAAACCCCTTTTTTGGCCAAATCAAAAGGCGTTTGGTGAAATAGAGGTCAAAATTGTGTTGTGTAAGTGGAAGTGCTACCGGGTGTGTGGCGGGTGAGGATGGCGACGACCAGCGGGGACTACATGTGGACTCTCCAGCGGCGGTGCTTTGTACATTTTCTAGAGAAGTGTTCTTCAAACAGGTTAATTTTGAAAGTTTTGGTACTGTTACTTTCTTATTTCAAGTTATAAGATGGATTTGGACAGTTTTATCCCAGGACTATCGACATCAGTTGATCACGTTGTTACATTTGCTGAAATTTTAGGGCAAATATTGGTGGCCATAAAGCAGCAAATTCACATCTCTTAATATTTACGGACCTTCACGTGATATGGTCTAGTAAATAGGCTTATCACATTTAAATTTCAGTATTAGCACGTCATTGTGTGGGGTGACAATAGAATTGGAGTTACCATGTAGGATAACCACTGCTTGTGCTAGAATTTAGTAATTACTTGTTTTAACTGTTGCATGGTTGAAGTATCTATTTGATAAAATCAGTTTATTATCTTTGTGATATACTGTGTGAAACTCTTGGTATACCTACTTGATGTATCGTTAATTCTGTTAGAATACCTAGACACTATCCATTTGAACATTCCCTTAATATTGAGATCGTGAATCTCACGAAATCTTGGGAATCTAGAATGGTGTATAATGTCTATGACCCTATGACTACTTTGTGTGGCTTAATTGTGAATATGTGCATTTTTTTATTGATTCATAAAAATGACAACTCATAATTTTGATTTGAAAAATTTTAACGAAAAATGAAATTTTTCAATATGACAACAAAAGATGAGAGGTATTTTGGTCCAACAAAAAGTTACCAAAATCATTGAAGACATTTTTCTGCTAATTTTTCAAAAGAACAAAAATTAGAAGTCGTTGAGCTTGATTACACTTGTTTGAGACTATTTTGAGAAAAGTGAGTAAACTTAAAACCATTAAAGAACTTTGAAAAAAGTTGGAGGACTTGTATTTGCTTAAATCAGTAGAACAAACTTTACTTACTTGAACGATTTTTCAATTTTAAAACGGATTATTCCAAAGATCTTGACAACAATTTAGAAGTGTTTAACAAACTTCTTCAAAATATTGTTAACTATGAAAAGAATGTGTCTGAAACCTACAAAACTATATTTTTGTTTAATTCTATGCCCGACACTTATAAGGAAGTTTAAAATGCGATTAAGTATGATAGGGATACCTTGTCGCTTAATATTGTCATTGACTCTCTTAAAAGTAAAAATATAGAAATTAAAGCTGAAAAAGATGTTAAGAAATGCGGTGAGATTCACATTATAAGAGGTAAAACTCAGTTTAGACAAAATTGTAATGATTGATACAAAAGTAGTGGCGAGTCAAGTAATAATTGAGGTAAAAAGAAGGGATGTGGTAGATTTAGATCAAAATCTAGGACCAAGGTTAAGAAATGCCATGGTTGTCAAAAAAGGGTGCATTTTATAAAATATTGTTATAAAGAGAATGGTAAACAAAAGGTTAAAGAGGGAGATGAAATAATGTTCTGTCTTCTGCTTCCAATGTTGATGATGATGAAGTTTATATGACCACAAGTCATATTGTTAATACTGCTGAATTGAGTATAACTGTTAATTCCCATTTGTATGAATGAATACTTGATTCTGGTACATCTCTTCATGTGACATCTGAAAATAAGTGATGTGAAAACTTGCATGAATTTAATGATGGGCTGTATGACAATTTTGCTTATACTGTTGCTGAAATTGGTGATATTACTTTAAAGTTTGACACTGATTTTGTGTATTCTTTAAAAAATGTTTAGATACATTCTTGAATTGTCTAACTATTTAATTTTATTAGGGAGACTTAAGAAAACTGGCTTCACTATAAAATTGGAAATAGAGTTTTAAAAGTGGTTAAGGGTGCACTTGTTTCATTTAGGAAATTGGAAAAAATGATAGTTACATCACTACTGGATAAGTGATAACATGTTTAGATTCCTCAATCTTCTACCAAGACTGATCACACACATAAATGACGCAATAAACTTGCACATGTGAATATTAAGGGATTTAAGCTTCTTAATGAAAAAGGTATGTTTGGTAATGGTTATGTGTCTTATTTATCATTCTATGATCATTGTGTGTTTGGTAAGTATCATGGAACTTCTTTCTCCATTGGTGTTCACAAAACCAAAAGCATGCTTGAATATGTGCATTCAGACTTGTGGGGTCCTGCTAGTAGTTCTACCTCGGGTAGAAATATGTACTTCTTGTCTATTATTGATGATTACACGAGAAATGTGTGTGTTTATCTTTTATAAGATAACTCTGACACTTTCCATAATTTTAATAATTGGAAAGTACAAGTTAAGAATCAAAGTGGCCAAAGGAGTAAATTCTTGAGAACTGATAATGACTTAGAGTTTTGTAATACTGAATTGGATAATATGTGCAAAGAGAATTAAATAACAAGGCATACGATTATTCCTTATACTTCCCCGCAAAATGGGGTAGTAAAAATGATGAATAGAACTATACTTAATAAAATGTAATGCATGATGTTAAATTCTGATGTCTCAAAGTCGTTTTAGAGCGAAGCTGTTATGATTGCTTGTTATTTGATTAATTTGATTCTATCTACTTCATTGAATGGTGATACTCTTCATGAAAAATGCTCTAATAAGTTAAATGACTATTCTGTGATTAAAATTTTTAGTTGTGCTGCATTTTCTCATAAGAGTGAAGGAAAGCTTGAACGCAAAGTTAGAAAATATGATTTTCTAGGTTACCTTGAGGGTGTCAAAGGTTACATGTCATGAGATAGAAGTCAAAAGGGGGTTTATATCATTGTGAGTAGAGAAGTCACGTGTAACGAAACTGAAATGTCTTATCTTAAGACTGAATCTGAACTTTCAAGTGAAGAAGTGCAATATGAAGAGATAGACCAGTTGAAAGTGGAGTTACGAAAACTTTGCACATCTATCCATGCCATCCCTAATGAGGTGAAGACTTAAGTTCAACAACTAGATGTGGAGAATAGAGAGGAAATAGTGATAAAAGAGCATCTTGAGGAAAACATTTCCTTAGCAGACTATAACTTACTTAGGTAAGGATAGAGAGAGAATACAAACGAGGGAGCCTAGAAGATTTGGATATGCATCTGAGTTAGCTTTTGGTCATGCTAGTTATGGAGAGCTAGCTAGTAGAGAGCCAAAAACCTTTGAGGAGGCAATGAAATGTGAACAAAAAGAGTGCTTTAAGGCAGTGGAAGAAGAAATGAGTTCCTTAAAATAGAATCAAACTTAGGCATTAGTACCTAGACCTGAGAATAAATCTACTGTTGATTGTAAGTTTTTAAGGTTAAGGAAGGTACTAGTGCATTTGAACCCTTAAGGTTTAAAATTAGGTTAATGGCTAAGGGATACACATAGAAGGAGTGTATTGATTATAACGAGATTTTTCACCAGATGTTAAGAACTTTACTGTTGGAGTCATGCTTGTATTGGTTGCATATTTTGACTAAAAACTTGAACTTGATGTAAAAACTATTTTTTTACATGATGAACTTGATAAGCAAATCTTTATAAAACAATCAAGAGGTTTTAAAGACAAACAAAAACCTGATCACGTGTTTTCTTAAATGCTCTTTATATGGTTTAAAGCAGTCAACTAGATAATGTTATAAAAGATTTGATTATTTTATACTCTCAATAGGGTTTCAAAGAAGTAAGTTTAATCATTGCCTGTATTTTCAATATGATGATGTCAATAATGACTATGTATTTTTATTGCTATATGTGGATGATATGCTCTTAGTTGGTTCATCACTTAAGTGGATAAGTAAAATAAAAATAAAGTTGAATAACGAATTTGACATGAAAGATCCAGGTAAAACTAAGAGAATCCTAGGTATGAAAATTGATAGAGATAGGTTAAATTGTGCTTTGTTTTTGCATCAGTCTCCTTATGCTTCAAATGTGTTGAAAAGATTTGGCATGCACGATTACAAACCCATTGCATTACCCTTTAGCATATCATTTTGTGTTATCCAAAGATCAAGCTCCATGTAATTAAAAAGAAATAGAAATATATGAGTAGGATTACATATTTTATTGTGATTTGATCTATTATTTTTTTGATGGTTTGCACTAGACCGAATTTAGTTTTTGCTATTAGTACTCTTACTAGGTGCATGTCTAATCCGGGTCCCAAGTATTGAGAAGCCTTAAAGTGGTTGTGAAGGTATTTGAAGGGGACTAGTGATGTAAATCTAAAGTTTGTTGTTAGTAAAGAAAGAATGAAATTGAAAGGTTTTATAAATGCGAATTATACGGGGATGGGGATAATAAAAAATCGACTTCCTGTTATGTGTTTACTTTGTCTAACTCTTACGTTATTTAGAAATCACAATTACAACACATAGTTTCAATATCGACGACAATATAAGATTATATTGCTACTACTGAAGCAATTAAATAGGCTTTGTGGCTTAGCTGTTTGCTTTATGAACTTTATATCTTGAATGATTATGTGATAGTATATTCAGAAGGTCAATCATTTATACATTTATGTAAAAATCCTATTTTTTTATGAACGCACCAAGCACATTGATGTTAGACTACACTTCATTAGAGATATTATAATACAAGAGATGGTAAGACTTAAAAATGTATATACACAATTACAACACATAGTTGCACTATCTACGAAAAAATCATATTATATTGCTACCACTGAAGCAATTAAAGAGGCTTTGTGGCTTAAATGTTTGCTTCATAAACTTTATATTTTGAATGATTATGTGATAGTATATTCACAAAGTCAATCCTTTATACATTTATGTAAAAATCATGTTTTTATGAACGTATCTAGTACATTGATGTTAGATTACACTTCATTAGAGATTGTATTACAATGGATGGTAAGACTTGAAAAAGTACATACACAATATAACCTCTCGGACATGGGCACTAAGGTGTCGCCATTGGTAAAGTTTAGAAATTGCAAGGATTTTTTAAATATCGATGGAGGTAAATAATTTCCAATTTTTTCAGTTCTTCTTTTGGAATTGTCACTAATGGATGATAATGTTTTCTTGTAGATAAAATGACGCCAATGTGGAGGTTTGTTGGGTAAATTTTTATCACATGACCTCTCGAGCGATGATGTAAAATCGATATAATTTTCTCATTCGATATCGACCAAATGACTAAACTAAAAGTCAACACCTCAATGAGACGACCTAACACTAAAACTATTTGAGCTATTAGAACTAGCCGAATTTAATTAGTGCTACTCATGACCTTTCCAACCACTTCTTGGACGGCTTATAAGTATTAACCCTTTTAGTGATATACTTGGCACACTTACATGTTCTTTATTGGGCTTGACCCAACACTATACCTAATTATATATTGCTGCCTACATTGCTTTGGTGTGATCGTGTGTTATTACTCATTCTCGTTTGGTGAAAACGACGCTTGGCTTTGTGCTTTGCTTTACCATGCCTTCTTCGTCTTCTTTTTCTACCTTTATACCTTACCTTGTGTCCTAAGCGGGTAATACTAAAGCAATCGAAATTGAGGATAGTTGGATGGATTTAGGCCGGTTTCTTTGAGGTGATGATTGGTTGGATTGATACTGAATCCAAAAAAAAAAGTTGTTGGTGATCAAATCTTCCGCTGCAGGAGTAAACAGTGACTGGGCCCCATTGAATGACTATGTTTGCAAACAAACTACGATATGTGTGCAGATTTAGCAATTGAGGGTCGGGAGGTGACGAAGACTTGCTTGTATTTTATCATTGCGAGATTTTGAGGTCAAGGTTTAATATTCTAGAAGTATATTTACGAATATGTATCACATTGTCTCGTAATAAGTAATATTATCTTCGATTGTTTTCACAGCTACCCGTCATCTTAGGTGCTATTGGTGCCTAAGGACGTACTTTTCTTGGAATTAACAATTTTAGTCATGTTAATTTTATATTTTACATTAGTTGACGATCATTGTTCAATTGTGCAGTGTTATGTACAAGTTTTCAAAGGTAGGTTAATGAAATTGTTTAAACCTTAAGGACCCAAAGAACAATTCCTTTTTCGTAGTTAGATAGAAATTAGAAAGTAGAAACGCTTACACTACGAGCAATATTTCTTTGTGTGACTACTAAGTACCCATTTCTCCTTCCAAAGGCATCGACACAACTTTTAGATATTTATAAATCTACCCCTCTTATTCTTTTTCATACAACACTCTACTTTTAACTATGAAACATTACATTTTTCTTCCATTTTTAAACATAGATAAATTTATTTGTCTTTAAAATTATCGTTTTCATATAATTTCTTTATATCATAACATGCTAATCATACGTTGTTCAGAACTTGAGTCGAAAACCCAGTGAAAGTTACATAATTCGACCCAATTTACACCTAGAGGGGTGAATAGGTGTTTGTCCAAAATTTAAGCAAATTCAATTACCAATTGCAATACATAAACAGATATTAATTAGTCCAGACCAATTCACATGTAATCTACCCTATGTTGAATTACTACAGTATAATAAATTGCTGGAAAGTAAAGAACACATAAAATTTGATGATGGAGAAACCCCAACATGGTAAAAACTCCGGGCACAAGCCAGTATGAATCCACTATAAACAAACACAACTTCCAATACCGCCAAACTCGACCAACACAAGTACTTTCGAACCTCCTGTACTTTAAATCCCAAAGCCCTCTTGGATTTCGTGCTCCTACACTAGCTCCCTGCTTTTTGATCTCGTTTATCTCCTATGGATTCCTGAGAACTCTTTGTTCTCCAACGATTGGAACTCTAGTTACCTCCCTTGATCTTCAACCTCTGGCGGATCCTTTGATAATTTTTGGTTTTGGTGTTTGGATTTTTGGTTTTGATGTTTTTCTGTAGCCAAAATCAATGAAGGATGGATTGTATTTTCTCGATGAACAATCTACTCTATTTCGTGAGACGGCGCTGACTTTTATATCATGGATGTTTTGGGCAGTATGGCCAAGTTAAAACTCTTGAAAATTGGAAAATAGGGTTTGACGGATAATACTGTCACTCGAGTGACAATCCAACGAAGAGCTAGTGATAGTGTTTCGCTTGAGCGGGGCATTGGCGGAAAGCTAGCAATGTCCATTTTGTTTGTGCAGCTCGAGCAATGAGTTGGCGAGAAGTAAGCGAAATTGCGGCGGTTCTTCTTTCCTTGTTTTGAAGTTTAACTCTAACCTACCAACGATTTTTACACAAAATTGCACCTAACCCCTCTACTTTTACGCTTTTTCAATTTGACCCATTATGTTCACAGAATTGTCGATTCCAATTAAACCTAACACCGGGCAATAATGATAAGATTTCTCCCTCTTTTGCTTAGTAGTAAAGTTAAAAATCTTATTCCATTGGTGAGCAATTTCGTCAATATCTATTCTAATATTTTCAAAATTTATTGGTCCAAAGTGTTAGAAACCGCCCACTTATCCTTCACATTATAAAAGTCCAATTCTTAAATTAAAAAAGGTCTCTTCCAAATTAAGCAATTAAGACAAATCAGCATAACTTTACACCAAAGAGAAAAAGATACTTTATCTGCCTCGGTGTGCGTAAAGTGTGGAAATTATTTTTTAGTAGAGTATTAAAATGGGACAGATGGCATTCTCTAGAAAATTCTACTAGACAAGTTAAGGGTTTGATTAATTAAGAATAATTAAGATGATTAGCACGTGTCATCCACTTACAGTCCTGCCTTGTAAACATAGAGATTAAGACACTAATTTAATTATAAGATGTCTCAAGTTTTGGTTTCTCGATGCTTAACACTTGCCATTAGGCCTGAGAAAAAAATCGAAAAATCGATTAAATCGATCAAACCAAATCGATTCGGATCGGTTTGGGTCGGTTTGACACATGTAATTAGTTTGATTTAGTTTTCTTTTAAACAAAATTATGATGAATTGGTTCGGTTATAGTTTGAAGTCTCAAATCGTCGGTTAACCGAACCAATCTAATCCAATCCAATATATTTACATGTTTACCTTTTTTTTAAAAAAAAAAATCAAAATAAAAAGATAAGCTATAATCTCATAATTATATCTCGTTTCCCTCCAATCCATAATGTTGACGGTAAGTAATAACATTGATAATTTCCTTTCATGAACTCATTATGTTATACTTGACATTTTTTTCTACTCGATTAGTTAGACTATATAATGTATTAATAAGTAGACAAAATTCTTAAATTTTCTATTCATCTTTTTCTATAAACTTGATTTTATGTTAATTAATAATTATTGTAATATAAAGTTATTTAGTTATTTTAATTCTTATAATTTAAGAGGGCCCAAAACTTGGACAAATTATTTTTAAAAAAAAAAATTCAATTTTTTGGACTAAAAGTTCAAACCGCCTAATCAAACCGAAACAAACCAAACCAAACCAATTTGGTTTTGTTCGGTTCGGTTCGATTTAAGAGTTAAAGTGGGTTGGTTTGTGTTGAAATTCATACAAACCGACTAATTTGATTTTGGTTTCAGGTTGAAGTCGAAACCAACCCAAACCACACCGCGCCCAATCTTACTTGCCATGAAGGCATGAATGCTAAAGGGGGTGACAAAAGGTGTCAACAAATCAAGCCGAGTCAGCTCGTGGATCAAAATTTGAGGCTCGGACTCGACTCGGGCCCGATGTACGGGTTTTTTTGCCAGCCAAACTTTTGCTCCCCAGGAAGGATCGCCCGAGATTCGGCTCGGGCTTTTTCCAAGCCGATCCGGGCCGGTTCATTTTTTCTCTCTTTCTACTAATTTTTTTTTTTACTTTTATATATTTTCGAGCTCTCGAGCCGAGCCGGGCTAGACCAATTGCCCTAAAAGGGGACTCGGCCCAAGCCTAAGTTCGGTTCAATCGAGCCCGTGAGCTTTTTTGCCACCTTTTTTTCTTGGGAAAGAGGAAATGAGGTGAGGTAGGTAGGTATGTTCGCACCAAGGAATAAAAAGGGAATATTTAAAGGTGTTTACGACTGTATTTATAGTAGAATATGTTAAAAAGAAAGATATAAATAGAATAAGATGAACTTTTTACTTAATTTAATTGACGATTCAAAATGAACAATGAATTACGTCAAGATTTTAAATAAGAAACTTGTACTGAATTCTATTTTAGCTCTTCTTCAAGGAAATGCAAAACCAAACATATTTGGACATGATCTTTGCAAATTGGACAATCCATATGATGTACAGATGAACTCTAGAAACTTGAAAAACTAGAATACCTTATTTTTACAGGGGATAAGTTGCAGCAATAATCCTTTATTTTTTTACAAACTTAACTTCAATTTTTATTTCTTTGTTTTAATAGACTGTGCCCACCCGATTAGGGGGCTGAGAAATTAATAGAGTGCAAGCCTATTAAGCTTCACAATTTTTGTATGGAGGGTTATATTGGCACTATAGTTTTTCTTTATCGCACCACATTTAAATTGCTTTTAAGATTTTCATTTATATTGAAACCTAATTGCTTGGTTTAGAGATAATATTGAGATTCGGAGGAGATATGTGTGTCTAATTTGTGCAATAAGTAATATTGACTTTGATAATAAATCAAAATATACTTTTATAGCATATGGAATTATGATTGAATTAGTTTATATATGTACGAGTTTACATAGGAATATAGGACGTGTGAAATAGGGCTTAATTTTACTCGAAATAGATTACTAGCTAAAATGGATTAATTCGATTGTTAACACACGTGAAAAAGGATTGAATGAGTTTTGATTAGATAAATATTAAAAACGTAAGAAAAATCATAACTCTTAACCACTTAACCCAAAAAGATCTCATAAATTCGTTAAGTCTATATTAATTTAATTTTATGTAATATGATTTATTTATAACTTAAGTGTAGGTCTGAGCAAAAATAATCGAAAAATCAATCAAATCGAATTGATTCGGTTCGGTTCGGTTCGGATTTGTTTGACAAAATTAAAGCTAGAAAGAAGATGGAACAACTCCAAATTAACAAGCAGCGCCTTACTAAAATAAAATAAGGATGTAATCTTAATCAGAAGCTCCTTGAACCCACTTGGTTTTTGTTTTTAAACAAAATCATGGTTGGTCGGTTCAATCATGGTTTGAAGTCTTCAACCGCTTGATAATCGAACCGACACAATTCACTTGCATGTTTACCTTTTTTTTTAAAGAAAAATAAAAATAAAAAGATAAACTCTAATCTCATTACTATATCTCGATTCGCTCTGATCTATGATATTGCTAGTAAGTAATAGTACTGAGAATTTCATTTCATAAGTTCATTATGTTATACTTAACTTTTTTCTTACTCAAATAGTCAGACTACATAATGCATAAAAAAGTAATAAAATTCTTAAGTATTTTTTGTTGGTTTGTCTCTATCAACTTATTTAGTTATATTAATTCTTGTAATCTAGGTGGACTCAAAATTCAAATATTAAAAAAAAAAAAAAAATCAATTGGGACTAAAAGTCCAAAACGATTCGATTTGGTTTAAGAGTTAGAGTATGTTGATTTGGATTGAAAGTCACCAAAATCAACTAATTTGGTTCTGATTTTGGATTGGAGTCGAAATCAACCCAACCAAACCGCCCCCAAACCTATTTAAATGCTTGAATTGAGAACTGATTATCACTTTAATTTAGATTAAGCTAAATTATCATAAAAATTGGTAATAAACACTTAGTTACTGTGAGTATGAAATTCAAATTTACATTCCACTATTATTACTTGTCACCATTCGCCCACTTGCAAAAAGTTCGCAATTAGAACATTTTGAAATTAGAGAAAAAAAATATTTTTGTTGCACTTTTATATTTATTGTCTTTTTTAAAAATATGAAGGACGTATAAGTCATTTTACAACCTCCCAACAAATTTGTTGAATGGTAAATATATTCACACCATAGTTTTAAATAACTAAATTACATTTTAATCAAATGAAATATTCATAACCCTTACAAATTATCATATTTATATATTAAACTTGTTTTCGTCACATTCTTATTCTCAAATTAACATAAATTATTCCTTATTATGGTTTCTCTCACAAATTTCTTTAATATATAGTAAAAAGACTCATTTGTCCATTGTATTTTGAAATAAGCAAAACAAAAAATAATGAAAAAATATGATTAAATATTTAACTCTCATTTTAAAGCGTGTTAACAATATTTTTGCATGAAAATCATGATTAAAGACAAAATTTTCTGATCAATGAAATATTAAAATTAAGAATATGATGAAGAAAAAAGTTAAGAATATAAGTGTAATAATGTAATAAAAATGGAAAAGAGAAAATGTTTTCCTAGTTCTCACTTATTGTTGTTTGATTGCCTTTTTTTGCCCTGAAAATTTTTTGCCATGAAATTCTAGATATAACCTCTTGAAACACAAAAGTAGGAAATATTTTTTTATGATTTTGGTAAGAATTTGTTTTCCATCATGCTGGGTGTTTTTTTTTTAACATTTTTTTTTTTACTTTTTGACAATGGAAACATATTCTAAATCCAATAGTAAAAAAATGTATCCATTTAATTGACAATTTGCATGAAAAACGAAGTCAAACGAACATAAAAAATTTATGAAAATATTTTTTTTATTTTTTATTTTACTTTTTGACAATCCAAATAAATTTTAATACAGACTATACAAAAATTTATCCCAAAAAGTAACAATTTGCATGAAAAATAAAGTCAAACGAATTAGATGAATAATTATACCAATCAAACATCATTAATTACAATTTTCAGATAAATAAATTTTAGGCAAATTAATTCTCCATCATTTATTTTCTTTCTATTTATTTTTCACCCATACAATCAAGCGGACATTTAACAAAAAATTTGGTACACCCAAGCACAGGCAGCACCAAATTTCCATGTACCTAAGATTTATGAATTTCGTGGACAAAACTATTAAAAATAAAGAGAAAAAACATGTGGCTGAGAAAATCTTCTCATGATGACGTGGTATCCACATTTTGATGGCGTTAAAAGCAGCAGATCAAAATCAAACTCCCAAATATTGCCAACAAAGCCTAAAGAATTTACTTAGAACTTCATTGAAATAATCGGGAAATGAGGGAGCCGGAGATTAAGTTATTTGGTAGGATGATTGTGCTACCGGAGAATGGGAAAGTGGTCTCCGGTAAGTCCTCCGACGAGTTCTCCGTCGAGAGTAGTCGTGGGATGGAGTCGGATCGGTGCTTGGAAGGTGAAAAAGTTGCCAGAATACAACAAGGGGAAGAAGATACTGGAAAATCAGATGAAAAAATTCAGCAAAATAAGGAGGTAAAAGCTTTGATTTTTCCACACACAGCACACACTATGTGATTGATAAATTACATTTATGTATTATTCTGTAAATTTTTGGAGGAACCCAGATTCTAGAACAACAAGGAAATTAATGGGTTGATGTTATTTTCTGGATATTCAGAGAATCTTTATGCAAATCTTGGATATGAAAAATCTGGGGTTAATGGGGGGGGGGGGGGGGGGGTTCTTGTGTTCTTAATCTGTTTAATTTGGTTTGAAATCTTTGCAATACAGTTCTTTGTTTCTTTTCTTTTCATTTTTTTCGAATAAAGTTTTATGTGTCATTCCCCCGATACTTTAAGCAATCACTGTGAGAATTGACTTCTCATTATTGAACACAACTCGACTTTGTCCTGTTCCGTACACCTTACTAGTATACAAACGGAGGACCAAGAATTTTCTTCCATTTATAGGAGTTCCAGAAAGTTCTATGACCTCAAACCAGTGGAAGTTTCTAGTGTACTGCCACTTGACAGTATTGATTCTGCTTAAGCTTTTGTCCAGTTGAATCTATTGGTTTACACAAAAGGTGTTTATTCTGGAAAGTTCTGCATCCACTTCGGTTTTTTCCATTTTATACGAGTTTCTTGATTAAGATATGGCATTTAAATATATTCCTTGCACAAAAGCGTCTATACTTGTGCAGTGCTAAGCATTATGGTTTGGAATGTTTCTGTAATTATATGACCTTTGGGCTTTGAATATTTCCAATACTTGTGTTTTGCCATTTTTGCTCGTTTCGGATACTAAATTCAATTATTGGATTAAATAAATGGGTATACGAAGTTGTTCAATAGTATCGACCTTTTTTATTCCGTCCAATGAGCAATAGTAGTGGTTTGTCTTTGTTCCAAAGAAAAAACTTAGCAGTATCGAAGAGAAACACTATTATGCCTCTGTAGCTGATTGGAATTTATTTGTGAATTTTAGGACCAAATAGCTGGAGATTTCTGTGAAAGCAAGGCACAAGAAGACGACCAACATCAAGCTGCGGCTAAGGAATCACAGGAGTCAGCTGACAATCCTAAAACTCCCTCTGTTGATGAAGATGATGCATCGGAAAATCCTCCCAGAAATGAAAATGATCAAAATTATTCAACAAATTCACAACAAAAGACATTGAAGAAGCCAGACAAACTTCTTCCCTGCCCCCGTTGCAACAGCATGGATACAAAGTTTTGTTACTACAACAACTACAATGTTAATCAACCTCGGCATTTTTGCAAGAGCTGTCAGAGATATTGGACGGATGGCGGTACAATGAGGAATGTTCCGGTGGGAGCCGGTCGTCGTAAGAACAAGAATTCTGTCTCTCATTGTCATCACATTACAATCTCTGAAGCACTCCAAGCAGCAAGAATTGACATTCCTAATGGTTTTCATCATCCGACATTTAAACCAAATGGCACCGTCTTGTGTTTCGGTCCTGATTCATCTCTTTGTGAATCTATGGCTTCTGTTTTGAATATTGTACAGAAAAATGTACCAAATGGTGTTCAAAACGGGTGCTGTAAGATGGATCAGGGCATCCAGGTTTCATGCAAAGGTGGGGAAAATGGCGATGATTGTTCTAGTCGCTCTTCCTTGACAGCAGCAAATTCAATGGAAGATGGAGTAAAAAAAAGGCTCCAAGAGCCGATGATGAAAAATATAAATGGCTTTCCTACTCCAGTTCCTTGTATTCCTGGGGTTTCTTGGCCTTTACCCTGGAATTTTGCCATTTCCATGCCAGCCATTTGTCCTCCGGGATTTCCCATGCCATTCTACCCAACACCCTACTGGAATTGTGGTGTCCCTAGTGCTTGGAATGTTCCAGGGTTATCAGTTCCATCTCCTACATCAAATGAAAATAAATCAGGTTCTGGTCCCGACTCGCCGTTGGGGAAGCATTCAAGGGATGGTGAATTGATTAAGCCAAACAATCCAGAAGGCAAAGAATGTAAATCAGAGAAGAATTCAGGAAGTTCAATTGTAATTCCGAAAACCTTGAGGATTGATGATCCTGATGAAGCTGCAAAGAGTTCCATATGGGCAACACTCGGCATCAAGTACAATTCCATTAGCAGGGAAGAACTTTTTAAGGCATTGCAACCGAAAGGCGATGAGAAAAAATCCTTTGTCGCCCCCTCCTCTGTATTGCAGGCTAACCCTGCGGCGTTATCTCGATCCATTAGCTTCCAGGAGACTGCCTGAAGGGTTGTTTTTTCCGAGTATCATCAAGAAGTTAAAAAGCTGTTGATTCATCTTCTGGGAAAATCTTTAACCTCGACTTACTGTCTTCTCTGACGATTTGCAGAATTAAGCCTCGAGTAGACTGATTGGGATGTTCAGTAAAGGCTGCAGATTCACGCCTCTGCAAAATGAGGCCTATTTTGGAGAAGCAATAGCAAAAACTACAGTTTGTACCTTTTCTTGTAACATTAAGCAGATATCTCTGTTTCACCTTTGATGAGTGTGTTTTCATGTACATATCTTTGTAGAATTATACTGACAGGAAGGTGAAAGATATTTAACTAAATGCAGATGCTGTGATATAATTTAACTCTTTTTGAGTCCCTTGCAAAGTAATTTGAAAAGTGGCTCTCTTTTTCTCTCAATATAAATAGGAACTTTTCTTGTGCAACTTTTTAATTAATAAATTATTTTTATGTTTCTTTAAACTGTGCCCCGTTTCCAAAATTTATAAATATTACTTCCCTTTAATTCCCAAATGAGCGGAGTGTCAGCAATTTATAACAAGATACGATATTTTATCCCTAACACAAGCCTCAATAGGCATAACAACGGGACGAACTTTTGGTATTGCTATAAATTATTAAAATTTCGGACGGATTATATAATCAATAGATGACTTCTGATGTAGAGGATTATCATGAAGTGTAACTGCAGAGCATATTCATAATTCTACTCAGATTTCACTCCATATCGTTTTAATCTATAATTATTCAATGCGCTTTGTTGTTTAGTCATAAGTATCAAACATATTCTTATAGCATGTTTGGTAGAAAATAATTAATTAGAAATGGATACTATTAAGCAAAATATAAGTTAAAATCTTGTTTCTTCTGCTGTCAAATCATAGCTAGTACTGTGTATGCCAAGGTGTATTTAAAATTCTTATATTTTGCAAATCTAACAAGGCCATGACAAGCAAAAGGATAATTGCTTTATTTGATATTGTACGTGAACTATTAATTGAATACCTTTTTTGATATGAATAGTAAACACGTGTAAGCCAAGTACCTTTCCTTTTTCAAAACCAAACAATTTCAGGAAAAGGAGGAACCATGAATTGAAAGTCATAACTCTCTCTCTCTCCTCTCTTTAATTTTTTTTTTTTTCCAATAAATTTAATACAAATATATTATCAAAGGATAAAAATATGTGTACACAATACTTTACACCCCCTTTATGAAGTATTGTGTATATTATGAAGTATACACAACATAACTCATTATCAAAGGAGCCTTGCTATAAAAACTCATAACTCTCTCTCTCCTCTCTTTAATTTTTTTTTTCCAATAAATTTAATACAAATATATTATCAAAGGATAAAAATATGTGTACACAATACTTTACACCTCCTTTATGAAGTATTGTGTATATTATGAAGTATACACAACATAACTCATTATCAAAGGAGCCCTGCTATAAAAAGTCATAACTCTCTCTCTCTCCTCTCTTTAATTTTTTTTTCCAATAAATTTAATACAAATATATTATCAAAAGATAAAAATATGTGTACACAATACTTTACACCCCCTTTATGAAATATTGTGTATATTATGAAGTATACACAACATAACTCATTATCAAAGGAGCCCTGCTATAAAAAGTCATAATTCTCTCTCTCTCCTCTCTTTAATTTTTTTTTTTCCAATACATTTAATACAAATATATTATCAAAGGATAAAAATATGTGTACACAATACTTTACACCCCCTTTATGAAGTATTGTGTATATTATGAAGTATACACATAGCATAACTCATTATCAAAGGAGCCCTGCTATAAAAACAAGGTCGGGAACCGATTAAAAAACAGGGTGCCGAGGTGGCACCACCTCAACTCTTGATTCGAAGTTCAAAAATTCAAATCAATGACTGCCGAGATGACACCTCAGCTCTCTATTTTTGAATCGATCATTGACCCTGTTCAAGTGGCATTTTCCTTATCAAAATATGGATCACAAACAAATTGAGATATTTTCATGTTTCAAGCAAATGTAAACCACATCTCATTGAGAAGATTAGTTGCAATGGGGTCCCCAAGATTCCATAGTGCCATAAATGCTTATGGCTTTATTTCAATTAGCCTTTGTTTTTTCTTTTGCCCTTTTCCTTTTGGAGACATTTATTGATGATTTTTCCTTGTCAAGTTTCACATTCTTCTTTTTTGAGGGTGGGCGTGGGCGGTGGGGGTGTCAAATAATTCAGTAAAGGGATATGATCAAACTGTAGCCATTCACCATTTGAAAAATCTGTCTATGAATCTTACAAATTTCGTGTGCATCAGAAAGTGAAACAATTCCTGCAAGTTTTCATGGTGATTTATTCTTTGTCTATTAGTTATAGGCAATTTTGTTCATACGAAGTTTGACCAGCAAGTAGCACTCTAACTTGAAGAACTATAATTCCACAACCTCTTTTCAAAAGAGAGGAGTCTACTTTATCGTAATGGTAATGGACATGACATTGTAATATTTTTAGGAGACGACTTGGTCAGATGTTGTATTTGCGAGTCCGAACGAATGCTAAGTCCATGATTTTAGTTAAGCAACAGCAGAAAATATTAAAACTTTAAAGTCAATCGAAATTACTTGTATATGTATATAGAAACTCGAGACATGGATTATTAGTACTTTGGGATTAACCATAGCAATTCCAATTCTTTATTATTGGTATAACATATTTGATGTCTCCAATAAGAGAGAAGCATAAACATAACAATATTATGATTTGGTATTGTTTTGAAGAATTTTATCAGAGCCATAGAGAGACATGATAGACTATTCTTGAATTACAAATATGAAACTATCTGGGACAAAATTGTAAATAGGCGTTTATGAAGCGGGAAAAGTTGAATTTTCAATGAAATTATTAAAGAGTAATAATTTTTTTTTTTTTTTTAATTTTATAATACGAAATAAAGAAGTCTCAAATTACATAAATCTTGGTCAAGTTATACCAAGAGTATTAGCCAGTAAATAAGAAGATAAATTATCCGGTGGAGAACTAAAAATATGTAAGTCTAAGCTTAAATGACCGAAAAAGAGTAATAAATTTGATTTTGTACAATTTTTGTGTAAAGTTAGTGGCAGATTAGAATGCAACATTTGGCAATGTAATTGGCCATATAAAGAGCTTTCTTTGTCAATAAAAAAGCAACTTCTCACACAGGAGTCGTAAGTCAACTTCCCACTTCCAATCACTCTTTTTATCCAAAGTTTAGTGCTTTTTAGGTCATTCAATAAGTGGAAATGTAAAGCATTCAAAGTCTCCACCAATGGAGATTGAGCCACACCAATGAAAAGTCAAAACCGTGTTACAAGCACAACTTTTACTTATCGCTTTTAAGTAGATAATTGATATGAAGTATAAAGATGATTATACTGTATAATAAATACAATTTTAACTTCTTTTTTCTTCTTAATTCCGTTTAGCATACTCCAATCCTCTTTACTAATCATATCTTAAAATGTTGATTAACGTTAATATCATTTAAGTTGACATCGCAATGTCCTCTGCGCTTATTTGATATGCCTTAAAATTGAGTGGCAATCTCAATCTGAGAACAAAATGATGTTCAATAAACTTGGGATCACTAGTTGCTTATCTCATTGTAGAAGAATCTAGTAGGGTATTTTTGACAAGATCCATTTAAGAAAACTTCCCCCTTTTTATTAAACATAGATATAACTTGAAAAGTAGAATATGTGGATGGAAAGGCAAATTGGGAATATGTGGATGACAATAATAAAACTTTACATCAAAAGTGACCATAGTACAAAAAATGAGAGTATGATGCGTGATAAATTGATATTGAATATTGCATCGGCCAGAATCTAGTCCATGACAAACATTGCCATAGGCCGGCAATTCAAGAATGTCCATATCGCGATCTGCAGCAATAGGGACAGCCATCGTGTTAACGCCAATGGAAATTCCATTAATTGAGAAATTGAATTTATTCAAGATCTCCTTTTAATACTAATTTTGCATACAAATGCATTATTCTTTATATTTTGTTATTTTCCTTTCAAGCAATCAGTTTAACAGCCAAGAAATGATTACCTGAAACCCGGCATTAAGCACTCTTCTGAATAAGATCAGATTTTGATTTCTCATCCGATTCCCCTTGGAACGATTAGTAATTCAGAAACTGTTTGGAGCTTAATAGTGCATTCAATCAGCTAGCTGCAAATTTCATGATGTGTGTGTTCGTTTATGCAACGTAATTGCATTGAATATACCACAAGAACACTTTACTCATAAAGCGATATCCAATAAAAAATAAAAAAATCTGCATCTACTAAAATATTTTACAAAGAATAAATTACCTATATAGTGTAAAATGTGGAAGTGTCGAAGTTCTTCCATTTGTGCGAAATTTGAGTGCATTGGTGTGAAGAATGGATGGTTCAACCTTTCTACAGGATGACCATCTTTATTGGTGAAGAACAATGGAATCGAGGGAGTTTGAGCTTCACTTTAACTCAACAAAATAGAGTTAAACAACTCAATAAATTTGTGGTTTCATAAGGGGGAAGATGTCAGTGATAAACATCAATAAAACAATAAACATAAAAATGTACAAACATAAACATATACACATTACACTCTGCTGGTATGGAACCAGCAGAGGAGTCGAGAGAGATGAGAGACTACATTGTTATGTATTTCAAATTCTATATTTTCATTGTGTGTGGCTCGATATGCATGGGGCTCTATTTATAGAGCAGGGTTACATGACGACCTATCACCTAAACCACATGTCACTTTTCTTAATTTATGGACAATTTGCCAAATATTTAAATTTATTTTATCACATGTCTTAGTTGGTTTACAACCAAACTAGACTTACAATTTGAAACCACAATTTACAATTTAATTTGTTTGACAACTAAGTGTCAATACCCAACAAACTTTCCTTTGACACTTAGATTGGAAAACAAATTTTTTTTTTTTTTTTTGTCAAAGTCTTCAAAATTCGATTTATTTTTCATCAATTTGTTCTTCATTTTTCTTCAATCTTTCTGGACATTGCTGCTGCTGATTTATGCCTTTGAAATACCGAATTTGGCTTCATTTTTTATGCAATATCAGATTTACAGATTTTGATCATACCAGATTTTGAATATACATACAGAATTTCACAATTGCATGCATACCGGATTTTGAGCATTCATACCGGATATAGCTTTGTTTTGGCACTTACCGGATATAGACAAATTTGGTAGCATACCGGATATCAACATATCGAATTTTGGATGCATACCGAATACCAGCTTCTATGGCATACCGAATTTCAACACATGGTGGCATACCGCATTTCAATGTCTCATACCGGATTTTGAAGGTTTTGATACCGAATATGAACTTACAACATTTGCACACCGTATTTTAATAAAAATACCGGTTTTTCATAGCTATTTAAACACCAAATTAAAGCCTCTTTTCATTAGCTTCTTCTTCATCATTTCACCACCCTTGTTTGGTTTCCACTTTGAACAATACTTGCAAGATCCTTTGCAAGGTCAACAATTGATCAAATGATCCTTTTTTTTTTTGAAAAAATTGATCAGCCATTTAACACAATGAAGGTTGTTGGTACGCCTCAAATTTTTCAGCATTTTGCAACATTGAAACACAGGTTCTTTCACCTAGTTTTGTCCAAGAGTTAGGCCATATTTCAGGCTGTCACTACGAGGTTTCAATGGCTATTTGCACCACTTGAAACACAGTACCTTTAAACTGGTTTTATCCAAAAGTTCTTGAGCCATTTTAAGAGGACTATCACTATAAGGTTCCAAAGGCTGCTGTTAATCCAATGTGCTTCCAGCCACTTTTTAAAAACACAAGTGGATGGCATGGAGCATAAAACAAGGCTACAATCTGTGAAGGAAGAGATCGAAAATGGTCACTTTTCTCATTGAAAAAAGTACCTGAAAACAGGTTGTTTAGCTACTGTTAATTGGGCTTAATCATCTATGGATCTTCCCAGGTCTGAGCTGAAACAACAAATGTGGAAACTCTCTTCAAGAGTGATCAGAAAAATGATAAAACACAAAACAAATGGGGTTTTGAAAACATTTCTTTGTTCAGAGTTTGGCAGCATTTGGAAGCATTTTTCTTGGCCCTTAAAATCATTTTAAAGCTTTGATACTAATTGTAAAATGTGGAAGAGTCGAAGCTCTTCCATTTGTGTGGAATTTGAGTGCATTGGTGTGAAGAATGACTGGTTCATCCTTTCTACAGGATAACCATCTTCATTGGTGAAGAACAATGGAATCGAGGGAGTTGGAGCTTCACTTTAACTCAACAAAATAGAGTTAAACAACTCAATAAACTTGTGGTTTCATAAGGGGGAAGATGGTAGTGATAAACATCAGTAAAACAATAAACATAAAAATGTACAAACATAAACATATACACATTACACTCTGCTGGTATGGAACCAGCAGAGGAGTCGAGAGAGATGAGAGACTACATTGTTATGTATTTCAAATTCTATATTTTCATTATGTGTGGCTCGAGATACGTCGGACTCTATTTATAGAGCAAAGTTACATGACAACCTACCACCTAAACCACATGTCACTCCCCTTAATTTATGGACAACTTGCCCAATATTTAAATTTATTTCATCGCATGTCGTAGTTGATTTACAACCAAACTAAACTTACAATTTGAAATCACAATTTACAACTTAATTTGTTTGACAACTAAGTGTCAATATCCAACATATAGTCGCTTAATATAATGATTACAGTAACTATATAGGCAATTGAATCATCAACGAATACGTGACAATGTGAAAACCATAACTGTAACTTCAAGTAATATTTCATGTTCCTAGAGATTTTCATTTTAAACACAACCCAATTCCAGTTATATTCCAAGAGAAAATGGGAATATGCTATTGATTTAACTTGCTGCAGAGTATATTTGGAGTAAATGATTATATGCACCCTTATTTGTTATCAAAGTTGGTTAGTTTGGGGACGCTTATATCTGAAATAGATCAGATATGTTCTTCCTTTCTCTCGGCATCATCTCCCACCCCCACCAAATTCATTAACTTCATCTTTATCATAAGATGATGAGATTAATTTGAAAATTCAATGGAAGCATTTAATGGTTTCTTTTACAAAGTAGCAAAGATTGCTATTTCCTTTTAATAAAGGTCTATCTTTAAATGGGGGAATAGATGAGGGAGAAGCAAGAGTATTGGTGTGTGTGTTATCAGCAAGTCGGTGACAACAGTTGAACTTGGCAAGGACATTGAGGCAATGGATGAGATGTAAAGTAGACAACAAAGGAGATGACAATGTTTAGCCCGATTGGTTCGTTGTCATTTCTGATGGAGAATGGTCGCCTATAGAATTTGATGAAGTGACAGGACTGGTAAAAACTGAGGAGCGGTATCTATTAAGGCCCAAGTGGGAAAGTATCTAGTTACTTTTATCTTCTTGGCGGTGGAAGGCTGCAAAAGAAAAACATTCTAAATAAAGAGAACATGTAGGGAGACGAAGATCTTGTTAGTTTTAGGATCCAAACAACAGAAATAATTGTGCTCCATAGAACATCCAAAGTAGACATTCGACCGAGAGTTGAGTTCAAGTATGTTGTTCATGTAAGGTTTTATGCCAAAGGATAATCACAAGCTTCAAAAGATCTTCAGTTTTTATTATTTGGACGTTGTGTTGTTACAGCTCGAAAGCAACTGGCTAATAATGTAAAAGCAGGGTGTTCGAAAAATAGAGTATAACAAGCAATAGAATTACATGGTATTTAAAATTGTCTAGAAAAAAAATAGGGACTGGACCCAAAATAATTGGTATATCAAATTTGTAAAGGTTTATTGCATGATACTAAAGAAATTCAAAGGATGAGCGACTATTAGTGCTTGCTTGGCCAAGCTTATTAGTGCTTATGCGTAGTAGATTTAAAGGAACGTGTGGTTAAAAAGTGGACAAAAATTGTGGGTGCTAAGAAATATATGATTAAAATTGATGTTTGATCAACTTATAAGTTTGAAAAATATTTGTCAAACATGCTCTTATTACAATGACACAAGTCAGAATAGCGCCTAAGCTAGCCCTAGGAACTGGTAAAACTTGACTCGACAAAAAGCATATTCTAATATCTGAAGGGATATATGACCTAATCGTTGACGTTAATAATGACAAAGGTTTTGGTGAAAACGGGAGAGGAAGGAGATTCTACATGATCCCTACATAGATGAGTTCATAGGCTGCCATTGGTGGCCTTGACGATTGCCAAAGTTACCACTCAAATTTACCGCCCCGCTTATTGTGATTACGAATGTCGTGGCATTTGTAATTGAAATTTCTTCTACCTGAGTTGTTTCTCCCTATGTTCTTATTATTACCCTTTCAATTAAATTGAGCCATGAGGGGAGTAATACCTTCTTAGGTTGAGCCTGTTTGAGAAGAAGTCCTTGCTCTGTCAACTTGTCAATGAGCACTTTAAAGGTGGTTGGCTTATGCCTTGTTGAATAGCCACATTCAGTTGAGAGTACTTATCACCAAGACCAATAAGAACGGTGTGAATAAGTTCGTTGTCAGTAAGAGGTGAGCCACTAAGAGAGTTTCTGAGCAATATCTTCCACATTGTCAACCATGGATTTGGAACCTTGGTGGGCTTACTGAGAATGTCACATAGAGTTACTACATGTTCATAGGTTTGGCTAGCATAGTATTTCTTAAGTTTAGACCACACTTTGTTTTGGCTAATTGGAGCATGCAATCAACTCTATCTTCAAGTCTTCAACTTAGCAAATCAAAGAATAAAACAAGAGATCGTCTTGCCTCTTCCATCATCGATATTTCGGAAATAATTTGCAACGAAAATAATTTGCGAGGGACACGGAAAGGAGCCATCTTAGTATCCTGTTGATCATAACTGTAAAATTGCTTTTCAATTTGAACATTCCATGCTATATAGTTGGATGAGTTTGAAATTGGTTTAAATTTTGAGGAAAATTGGATAAGAATTGAAAACAAAACATTGGAAGTGTGACTTCATGTCAATTTCGACCAAATATTCAGACCTGATCTGTGTACACAAATTGTTTGCCGCTTCGAAATGGGGATCGACCTGCCCAGTCAGGTTGCGGGGGTCGAGGGGGCAACGCGATTACAATTCCAAACAACGAGGGTTTAAGTCTTTGAATGTTCGATATAGGAAGCATATCTTTGGTTTTTAGTTATCCAAAGCAGTGGTCCTAAACATATAAGTCCAAAAAGTCTAACGCATGCCCTTCACAGTTGCCGCCAAAAGGGAATTTTGATTTTCGTGTATATGTTGAAGAGTATATTTGGCACCTCGAAATCAATTTCGGATGAATGAGAAATTATGATCCAAAGATAGAAGGAAAATAGAAGAAACCTAGATAATACTGTCGCTCGAGAGACGTCGAGCAAAGAGCAAGCGATCAACTCTCTGTAAATGCCGCTCGAGCGAGAAAACGGGCGAACAACGGACGAAAATAGAATCCCGCGTCTTTTGAGTATTTCGCCCACACCCCCTCATCCTTTATATATAGGACCCTTTGGACATTCCTTTTGCATACCATACCATTTGTACATCAAGCATAACATAACTCTCTTGCCAAAACTCTCTCAAATTCATTCCAAAAGTTGTTCCTTTGTAGAGAGGAAAATCTGTTGAAGTTCGTCGTTACCTTGTGATTTGAAGTGCTGCTACCACAAGATCGAATCCATTGTATTCTGGGAGACAAGTACTATGAACCGTAAGCACCATTGTGGGGCAATGTTATCTTAAGGAAAAAGTGTAATCACTTGCCTTGGATTGCCCTTTTCATGTTCTTTCTTCTTTTTATCTGGTTTTATTTCTGAACTGTGTGGTTTATATATTACCATTCGCACCATAAATCTTGATATTTAATTACGCTTATGCATATTAAACCTTGTTCTTTCATTTATCACTTACAAACAATTTTTTCCTGTATGTTTTTACAATCCGATCCCAACAGGATGCACTAGTAAGTTTGATAGAAGTTGATTTTACCATAACTAGGGATGGAAAAAAAATCCATCAAACCCAATATCCGCGGGGCCCTACACCAAATGGGGCAGGCATTACCCGCTTAATCGGGTATTCGGGGCGGGGGCGGGTTAGAGAACGTCGACTAATAGCGGGTACGGGGCGGGGACGGGTATCAAGGTCCTCGACCCTCCCCGCAAAACTTTACATTTTTAACTTTTATTTTAGCATTTTATTATTTAATTTACTTTGTGAATGTTTCAGGATTTCATCTGTTTTTCTCTCTCTCAAGAACACCATTTCAGTCTACAATCCAAACTAATTATAAAAATTACTTCTTCATTGAATTTTCGTCTTATATTCTTGGTCATTTATTTCTATTTAAAGATCCAATAAACTTCTTTAGTAAACGTTGTATTACTCTTTATTTAATTCTCACGTCTATCTGATCATTTTGTTTTTTTCCTGTCATTTTTTTTTCTTTTTTACATTCGACAAAGAAGAGAATATCGTTTTTTCTAAAACTTTGGATTGTACAAAAAGAGCTTTTGTTTTTCAAACACCCTTATTATATTAATAAAAAAAAGGGTAATAAACGGGGTAGCAATCCCTACCCGCCCCACCCTGTTCCCGACCCGCCCTGCCCTAAACGGGTAATGGGCCGGATATGGGGTGAGAAATTATCCAACGGGTCGGGGTGGGAAAGGCCGAACCGCCTCCGACCCGTCCCGTTGTCATCCCTAACCATAACAATGATTTTGGCTTCGTTAGAGTTTATCACAGTATGATGGATGGAAATATTATCCTAATAGGAACCAAAAGAGGTTTTTTTGATATGGTAGTGCGGTTTCCTTGAAGCATTCAAGTAAGTCTATCGCACCGAGTTTTTGGTTTTAATATTTCCAAGGAATAAATATTGGTTTGCAACTGAATGGTATTTGCTTAAGAAAGTTTGAAATGAAGCCTAAAAATTGAATCCGTCTCTAACAAGCCAAAGCCACCTACTGTGTGTCTGAACAATTGTACCCAACCAATGTTTAGGTTTATTTAAAAGTTGTTTTCTTGAAAGCTAAGTTTAATTAGTGAAAAATAGTAACATTTGTTGGAAAATTAGTAGAGTGACGACTTTAAAATCAAAATACACTTACCAACCTTACCAAAAATTGAACAGAATAAAGACAAAGAAACAAAGAAAATTATGTAACAGAGATAACGCCAAACGAAATGAATGTAAAGTTGGCATGAGTTGAACTATTTATCCCTTAAGTCAATTTTGCCCTAAAACTGTGCCTACTGATAATGGCAATCAATTCCCAAGATATAAAGATTATCTTCTTGTGTTAGTAGCACTCCAAAACACAAGATCAGCAAACTAAGATTTGATTGTTTACTCTCTATGAATGAACAAAAGAAAACCAGAATTTGTACAGAATTTTGGTAGAAAAAAAGAAAGTAATGTTATGCTATGTTTTCATATCATTGGGATGAAGAAATAGACATCATAAGGGTCATATTTATAGAGGGAGAGAGGTTGTGAGTGAAGAGATACAACTCAAAACTCAGCAACATTTGCCAATGGTCACAACATTTGTTGTCACTCACTTATTGCCTTAGCATTGCTCGAGCGTTAAAAACAGTGAGCTCATCGTTGGCCTGTTGCTCGAGTGACAACCTCATCGCTCAAGTGCCAGGCTAGCACTAGGTGAGCGGTGGAGTTGGTTGATTTTCAGCCAATTTTTCCTCTCTTTATTCCCAAATTTGGATTGCAATTTCTCATTCATCCGGAATTAATTTTAAAATTCCAAATATACCACGACGATCTACTCGACGAATAGAATAAGTTAGTTTATTTACATTTGTAATTTGATTATCGGATCAAATCCGAATATTTGACCAAATTTGACACGAAAATCATTTTCCCATGTTTTGTACTTAACCAATTCCAACAATCCCCCACGTGAATGAAAATTCACAATATGCAATACACAATGCAAATGAAATGCAAACTCTAACAAAATGAGTACACATGACAAGTTATAGCATCAAGTTATGTGACTTATAGTTTTGAACCTTCCTTATTGAATACAATCAAATTTACTAGGCCAATTGGTGCACACGGTGTCTTGAACCATTTAGCCGTTCGTCTAACATAACTTATCTAACTATTTCGGTCCTCATGGTTGTGTTCATTTTGGTATTGAACAATTTTTGGTTCCATAAGTGCTTTAAGAGAATTTAAACCTCTAATTCTGGTAAAAGCAACCTGATTTCACACTTATATAGGTAATCTCCTACCATTCTTCCAAGTAGGGGTGTAAGCGGTTCGATTTTATCGATTTTTGACAGATTTTCAAACAAAATCATTTACACCGGTTTGAGAAAAACTCAAACCTAAACCTAACGGTTTGATCCGGTTTTAAACCGTCGATTTCGCAGTATATTTTTTTTGCCCGTCGTCTAATTTTAATCAGGCGATTTCGTCGTATATTTTTTTGTCTGTCTACTTTTATACCATTAATTTATAAGTGAACATTTCAGAACCGGTGGAATCGGACCGGAACCATTTAGAACCGGTCGATTCGGTTCCGGATCTTCTGAAAAATAATTTGATTTTGGGACAAATTATTAAGAACCAATCGGTTCTAGTCCAGTTCTCAGTTCTAATATGGGAATCGGATAGTTCTCATAAGTTTTTTTTTTTTTTTTTTTTTTTTGGTAAAATATATGATTCAATTTTCAATCACTTTTATAAAAAATAATGGGGTTCATTTTTCATTTTAGACCCCAACACTTTCCTTATTCTCTTTAATTATTTTATTCTCTCTTCTTATAATTCTTTAATTAATTGATTCTCAAACCAAATTAGAATATTGAGCAAATTTATATATTAATAAATTTATTTACAATATATAATTTCATTTCTAAGATCTGAAATTTTTATTTTGTTTTTACTTTGATTACAAATTATAATCGACAGAACCAGAAGTTGCAATAATTTTTTAAAGGATGTCCAATTCAATATAGAAATTTGATTTTGATTGAAGTTTGTTTAATCATTGGAGTATTATGCAATTTATATAAGTTGATTATTGTTTGGTGATAATAATTTATATGGAATACAATGTGGAATTGCTTGATGAATCGTTTCAGACTTTCAGTTTAAGAGCCTATGGAATATATGAACCTCATTTAAAATAAATAAAAAGTCCAACACAAAAGTCTTACAAGTTACAATTTAGAAATTTTCATTTTTTTTTAATTTTTTAATTTTTATATATTTTTTTGCCGGTCCGGTTTGGTTTTAAACCGCAATAAAATTTCTCAAACCTAAACCAAACCGTTTTTGACCGGTTTGATTTGGTTCAAAATCATTTCGTTGACGGGTCCACGTGGCATCAAACCGACAGTTTTCAAAATGCAGTTTCGGTTTGATTTTTCGGTTTGACGATTTTTGCTTACAGCCCTACTTCCAAGGTGTACGAATCATTAAAAGTATATACTTATCATTATACACAGTTTACTATAGCACTTAAGGTTTTTAGGAATGGGAGTAAGTGTTTTACTCTGAATCTTTCATAACTTACGTGTTCCATTAAATCAAGATCTTGGGATCTCCAATCTACAAGGTTGAGTTGCTGTTATGGTGATTCCATTCGATAGGCTTTAGTCTCATTTCCCTCGAAAGATGGTATACTTGATCTCTTGTAAATCATTTCGTCAAATGATCTACTAAGCTATCTTTTAACGTAATGAATCGAGATTATACCATTTGATATCAACTATTTAATGGTATTATGTCTCCGACGCATATGTCGAAATTCACCATTATACATAGTGTTCTTTCAATTGCTGATTGATTGTCACAATGGATATTAATCGCATGTAGCGATTTTTTCAGACATGAAATATATTCGAGAAAATTACGAAGGCATTCCTCTTCTTCTCCGATTTTATCTAAAGCAATAAACTCAAACTCCATTGTGGATCAAACATACAAGTTTGCTTAGATGATTTTCAGGACATAGCTCCACCTCCAATGGTAAATACATAACCACTTGTAGACTTTGAATCTTTCGTGTTAGATTTCTAATTAGCATGGGTACATTCTTTTAGCACTGTAGGATATCTTGAGTAGTGTAATACTTACTCAACTGTGTGTCTTAATTATTTAAGTACTCGGGTCAATGTCTTCCAATGATCAGTGCTCGGATTACATGTAAATCTCAGCTTATTGAATATATATGTTATATCCAAACGCGTGTAGTTGGTAATGTACATCAAACTACCTATAACGTCTGAATATTCCAATTGAGATACATGATCACCAGTATTTTTGGTTAAGTGTAAACTTAAGTCTACCTGTATCTTAACTGGTTTATCATCATACACCTTAAATTTCTTAAGTATAGCATCAATATAGTGTGATTGAAACAATCTTAATTCCTAATACCACGTCCGCAACTCCCATATTGAGTGACATTGTCGAGTTGAGATTATGCAAGCATCGTTATAAAATAATTTTTCTTGTGCAACAAAATTTTCTTTGAGCTTTTAATGAATTCATTGCTAAAGATTAAAGAATCTTACTTTTACATATGAATTCAAAATATCTAAGTCTAATATCTTCAATGGTTGCCTTGATGAGATACTTGTCTTGATTGATTTGCCTCCATATTCGACTTCCATTTCAATTGCGAGTTGTTTGAAAACAACCTTTCCGTTTTCAATTGATCAACTTTGTCATAATAGCTATAATGACTCGAATTCAAATGTTAGAGATAAATGCAATTTGTTTGTTATAACCAAAACGTATAATCAACCATAAGTCAACAATTTTCCCATTTTTTATTATGACAAATAAAAAATTATTTGCAACAATTTCATAAACAAAGGAGCATTTTAGATATCACGTATAGTTCATATATTCCCCATATCTCTTATACATGTATTCGTCATATCTCATGTATCTTATATACGTCAAGCAATGCATAACATCTTATATATTTTCTCCATTTTTGCATAAGTAAAATAATAATAATAATAATAATAATAATAATAATAATAATAATAATAATAATAATGATGATGATGATGATGTAGGGATCTAAATGCACAAGCATAAAAAAATCAACCATTGGCACAAGTTATAGAACGAGATTTCATTGAAGATACCACATAATACGGGAAACATGAAACGAAACAACATGATCGTATACGAGACATTAAAGCATAAAATATAGAAACATGAAAAACAAAAGAACAAAGACTATGGCTCCGCAGGCGGCAACAGAGGAAAGTGAGCGTAGAAGGCATTTTGGTTTTCATATTTCCAAGGAATAAAAATTGGTTTGCAGCTGAATGGTATTTGCTAAATAAAGTTTGAAATGAATCCTAAAAATTGAATCCGCCTCTAACAAGCCACAGCCACTTATTGTGTGCTTGAATAATTGCACCCAGCTAATGTTTAGGTTTACTTAAAAGTTGTTTTCTTGAAGGCTAAGTTTTATTAGTGAAAAACAGTAACATTTTTTGGAAAATTAGTAGAGTGGTGACTTTAAAATCAAAATACACTGACCAACCTTAACGAAAATTGAACGGAATAACGTCAAGGAAACAAAGAAAATTATGTCATAGAGATAACGTCAAACAAAATGTGTAAAGTTGGCAAGAGTTGAACTCTCAAGATACAACGACTATCTTCTTGTGTTAGTAGCACTCCAAAACACAATATCGGCGAACCAAAAATGGATTTTGTACTCCTTTATGAATGAACAAAAGAAAACCAGAATTTATGTATAATTTTGGTAGAGAAAGAAGAAAGTAATGTTACGCTATATTTGCATATCATTGGGATGAAGAAATGAACATTCCAAGTGCCCTATTTATAGAGGGTGAGAGGTTGTGAGTGAAGAGATACGACCCAAAACTCAGCAACCTTTTTCGGGGGTCGCAACATTTGTTATCGCTCGCTTATCACCTAGCGTAAAAAACAATGAGCCCGTCGTTCGAGCGTCAGTCTAGCACTAGGCGAGCGGTAGAGTTGATTGATTTTTCAGCCAATTTTTCATCTCTTTCTTCCCAAGTTTGGACCACAATTTCTTCATCATCCGGAATTGATTTTGAGATTTCAAATATACCACGATAATTTACTTGACAAGTAGAATAAGTTAGTCTATTTGTATTTGTAATTTGACTAACAAATCAAGTCTGAACATTTGATCGAAATTGACACGAAAATCACTTTTCCCCTATTTTATAGTTAACCAATTTCAACAACATTAACATAAGTAACAAGCAAAATCACTAATTAAACTTGTTGTAGATTAAACAAAAATATATGTATAAGCTCGAAATCACCTTAGAGTAGAGAATGATGTATTGATGTGGTCATAATCATGGCAAAGGCAACCGGAACAGCCCACAAGCTTCTTAAACACAGTGTTCCTGAACGGGTCCCAATGCAATTGATCCAGGTCACGACCCCTTTATTTTCGGTGCTTTTTTCCCAGCATTGCTGCTTCAACACGATTCTCCAATGAAGAATGTCAAAGAATGATTGTATCGATGGACTATTACGAAGATGTATGAATTGATTTTTGATGAATTTGTAAAGCTTATGGACTCTCCTTGCTAATTAGTAATTACAAACTTTTATGTGTAACTACCGATCGACTTAATAAATTGTAAGAGCCCAAAGTGAAGTGTTTATTATCCTCTTAATTTTCTGGCCAAAAACAAAAATAAAAATTGGATGGTTTCCATCCATTTGTCCTTGTACCACACATACTTGAAAGATTTTGGATCATGGGTGCAACAAATGAAAGATTAAGATAAAATCTGCAAATATTTGAAAGGTTTTGAATCGTGACTACAATTATCTCTTTTTAATTGTGTGCTTGTGTGTTTTGTGAGAATATCTTGGCAACTAATGATGATATTTATTTGTAGTTGTGATCGATTCACGACTTGTGACTATAGTGAACTCGTTAATCATAGTATTTTTCATATTGATTTGAAAACTCAAAATTATTGAAAACACATTCATATTAATTTTTTTTCTACATCTATAATTTTTTAGGAAGAGCGCATTAAATTTTATTTTTAATTTCATTTAAATAGAGTTTAGGCAGAATTTGATCAATAATTAGATACATTAATCTTGTGATACTCTATTATTCAGTATATTACTTCTTGTTGATATCATTCAGTTGTAATATTTACCAATAAGTAATCCTAGTCTTAAAGCCATAAATGAAGTTGGTCAACTTAATTGCAGTAGTATTAAGAATCAACCCATCTACTTTACAAATTGGTTCAATTATGTTATACATGATCAAATATTTTGAACAGTGTTTAGAAGTATGCTCTCAAATAGTCCTTAAACCTTACGACATCGATAATCACTGAATTATAATTTGTTCTCTCTCTTAGTGATTCAAACGATTGTGTAAGTTCAAGCTAATAACGAGACTAATTTTACTCAACTTGATTGTATTTTTTACTAAATAAGAGATCATTTACTAGTATGTCAACTCTCCATATCAACATTTTTTCAATCGAGTCTGTCGTATCGGATTTGTCTAATTTGATTAATCTAGTTGGCGTGATTTGCAGGATATTGCATCAGCCCGAGAGTTTACTTAGTGCGCACCCGAATAGTAACGGCTGCAATTTCCCATCATAAAAATAAAATAAAATAAATAAATAAAATATTCAATTATCAACTTCACCAAACATGCATAATTTTATTTTATTCAGGTACATCCATGATGTACAATTAGAATAATTCATTTTATTTTGTAGGATTCACAGACGACTCTGTTTACGCTCCTCCTCCCGCGAGTTTTAACGAGCGAAATCACAGCATAACCTCTCGAGATCTCTATCTCTCCTTCTCTTTACCCATTTCTCTCTCTTTCTCTCGTTAATAGTTCTTGCGTTTAAATGTTTCTTCTTCTCCATTCATAATCATGAATCATATGACATTTGCATTTCTTGATTTAGATATGCCATTATTAGGAGACGCATTCTATTTGTGTTTCAATCCAAAATGCAAACTGGGGTTTTGAGATTTTTCATTCAAATCCTGAAGTGGGTAATTGTCAATCTGGGAATGCTGGTATGTTTTATTGTTTTGAATTAATTATCTTTTTCGGTGTATGTAGGAATAGAGGTAGACGGCGAGTTTGTTCGTCGATTCAAGGTGATTCCACAACTGTTGATCTATTTCTATGAAAACTTCAGAGATGTTAGACGAAATGTTAATATTTTTTGTTGATTCTTAGATTGATGTTAAATTTAAGGGATTTTTTTCTGTTCTTATTTGTGTATTATCTAGAGTTGTCGTTTTTGCCTTAATAAAAAACAAAGGGAAAAATTGAATAGAAAAAAAAAAAAAAAAACCATAGAGGAATGGACGATAAGGAAATAAATGTCAAAATTGATATGACCTATAGATTTTGTTAGAGGATAACTGCTTGACTTCGAATTCAAGAGAGGATTGGCTTGTTTTGATTGGAGAATGGGAAGGGTCAAGTTAAAGATCCATAGATTGGAGAGCATGACCAGCCGGAACGTTACCTATGGCAAGCGAAGGGCTGGAATTTTAAAGAAAGCTCAGGAAATATCGGTGTTATGTGACAGTGACATTATTCTCCTCATGTTTTCTCCAACTGGAAAACCGTCAGTTTTTCGTGGACAACACAGGTACTGACCGAACACCTGTATATTACATTATGGTTCTGTACTTCAAGCATGTGATTGAGTTTTTATCTTTCTTTGGTTTTGTAATTTTCTTGTCCATAAGAGTTAGATTTAGTTGTGAGTAGATGTATTATTGTTAAATGCATTAATCTCAAAAATGAATAGGTTTCATATATGCAAGTTGATGTAGGTCATAGTGCATTTGAATGGGGTGCAATCTGTCAAACTTTGTACTCCCCCATACATGCTAGCAGTTGAGGAGAGGAATGGAGTAAGGATGAAGAAATCAAGAATAGGAATTGGGTGCAACTATGACCCAAATATGAATAACATGTAAAATAAGAAGTATCATTAAACAATTAATGAAGTGCTTGCTTGGGAGAAATTATAAGTTGTTGAAATTATAAATTGATGGTGAACGGTGGATAAGTGGGTAGTAGTTGTGGGTCTTACAACAAGCACGAAATTATAATAGATGTGACTTATCTTATACTTTCTGAACCCCAACTATGAAAACATCTAAAGTATCCACATAAAATCAGTTGACAATGAGTGGAGAGCTTGCCGGTGCTTGAATACTAGTTTGGAAAGAATTAATTGAAGCTGGATAAGCTCTTGTATTCTTGTTAGGCCTTTCAAAGTTATTGTATACCTCATTTATCTTAGTCTTGCGAGGCGATTGGTGGGATGTACAAGGAATTGATACCAAAAAAATCACCTGCGCTGCAGATTGAAGCAGGACTTTTGGTATGGGACTGTGTCGAATGATGTATCAACTGTCTGCATAACTTCTAAGTTTCCATCATATTACATGAAGAAAAGTTATCTGATCTTGATTTCAACTCCAAATTATTGGGAAGAAAGCTTATATTGTTGATTATTGTTGTTGACCTGCCCCAAACTCACGCAACCCCTTTCCCTTTGAAAGCTTAAGAATTTCTGCCAGTATGTTCAATTTAATTAGCATTGTGTAATGTCTTTGACATCTATGATGTTCACGAACTTGCTAGCTTTGCATTTGTTAACTTTTGATGGTGAAGACAAGTGCTTCCGGAGTTCCCTTTATTATGCATTATCCTTTCAATGAAGAAAGGCCTTACCTAATGTTGTTTGTTGTTGGAAGAATTTTAATTAAGGAAACAATAATGAAGATCACTAATGAGTATTCTCTGGCATAGCTACAGTTAGAAGTAGTTTGCAGGTTATAAACATTAGTTCTAGCTTGTTCTGATAATATGTGACCAGTGTAGACTACAAATTATTGGTTGCTGTTGAGCATGGACCAAAGATGGAGTTAAATATTAGTACTTTTCTCTTTTGTCTTCAGTAATATTGATGAGATGATTGCAAAATATGCCCAACTATCTCCAAAAGAAAGGACCAAAAGGTAAATTGCTATTTTTCGACTTACATTGACTCTAATCAGATCGGAGTTCTATGTATGCAAAATAATTCCTTCTTTTTTGTTGGGCTTCTTTGGTTGAGATTCAAACAGGAGGTTGGAGAGTCTCGAAGTAAGTTTGTTGTTTGAAGTCAACTATGTTTTCGTTGTCATTCTATCCTTTTTCTTAGTCAAAGGAAACTATACTTGATCATTTTGCATTCATTTATGTGATAGACTTTAAAGAGAAACTTTAAGAAGCTTGACCAGGATGTGGATATTGAAGAGTTTTTGGATGCAAGGTACGGAATTATATAGGTTGGTTATCTATGCTTGACCTTAATATAATATCTGATTGACATTTTTTTCTTCTGCTTTTCCATTTTTCAGTTCTCCATCAATTGAGGTATTCATCATTTATCAATGCCAGCATCACTAGTATTTTTACATATTTCCTTCAAGTGTTAGTTTCAGCTGGTCCTCCATGATTAATCTTTTCATGGTTGCTCATAGGAAATGCTCAACCTGGTTAAGATGCTGCGAGCTCAACTTACAGAAGCCCACAAAAGACTAAGGTAAATTTCTAGAACTATTAGTCAATTATGTATTATATTTAGTTCAACTCTTTGATTATGGTATGAGTTCATGGTATTCAGAGTTCCAACCTATCTCTATCACAAAAAATAAAAAATAAAAACCCTAAATGATTAAGCTTCTTAAATTACTGTTTTCTCTTTCTTCTGTGAGTAAATAGGAAGTTGAATGTTTGAAAAATATGTCTTCTAATCACTTTCATTCAAGCAAATATTTACTAATATAAAATCAAATGTTCTCTATCTCATAGCCTGGGTTTGCAATCTTTAGAAATCGTAATTCACTCCAAATTCCATAATTTTCTCATAACAATGACTATAATAACGATTGCTTCCTTTCATCAACTTCTACTTTTCCTCTGCAATCTTACGAAAATTGGTAAAATCATCAGTGAATTAGTTTAGTTATCCTAACTGTTTTTCAACTGCAGCTTCTGGACTAATCCGGACAAAATCGAAGACATTGAACATCTCTGTCAGATGGAAAGTTCATTAAGGGAATCACTGAATAGAATTCACATGCAAAAGGTAATTGTTTGGTTCTTATATCAGAAAATAAAGAGTCTTTTTGAAGTTTTTGGTTGTGATTCTTAATATGATTGTTTTGGATGGCATTATAAGCTACTGAGTTTCATTTTTGGAAATTTTTCACAATATTTGGAAGATAATAAATAATATCAATGTTTTCCGGGTGAAGTATACTGCATACTACCTGACCTATTGTGGATAGAGGCCAAGGACTGATAATTTGTAGCATATGTTTGTGTTACTTGTTTGGATGGTTTGTTTGGATGTTGCTTGACCTTTTCTAACAGAAGTAACTGTCTAGACTTCGTTTCAGCTGGGGAACTTAGGGAATGAACAACTTATGCCATTAGATTGCACCAGCCAGGTAAAGAAGCGATCTTCTAGTGGAGAACACTGTCTCTATTTCTATCTTATTGTATTTTAGGTGTTTGTATGTTGTGACTTTGGTCGTGGATGGCAGTTTATAGAAAGTACGTATTATTTGGCTAATATCTGATGGACATGCATGACAGGTTGAATATGGGATGCATTTCCCCCTGACAACCGATGTTGATCAGGATGGCCAAGCACTGTCATGGTTTCCAAATGTTGAGAGGCAACATATGATGCTACCAGATGAACCCCACTTCTTGTCTTGTAGGTGAGTAAATTTCTGTATTCCTACAAATTTTTTAATAATTTGTCACCCATTTAAGATTAGGTGAAGTTGTGATTTTTGTAGTAGTTCATCAATTAGATTCATCTATTTTGTGTCCATGATAGCAGTTGTTGTTATCTTTTCGAAATACCCTGAATAAAGTAATTCCAGATTTGTGTTATTCACATCATCTAAGTTGCAAATGTAAGGTTTAGCAATCAACTTTACATATGCAAGAACAACGATGGACGAGCATACAATTTTATACTACCAGTCTTGGATTAAACTAGGACATTCAATTTGTTACAAGGGATTTTATCTTCTAAAATTATGATTTATATTATGTAAAAGCTCGTGCATGTATAATTTAACTATCTTGCTGAACTAGCATACTATGTGATACAATCTCTTTACTTCATGTTATTGCTCTGTAGAGATTTAGAGTGTTCCATGGATGCATCCCTTCCAAGCTGTTCGGGTTTATTTGGTGTCAAGAAAGATGCAGACGACAATTCAAAGCTTGTGCATATTGAACGACAAGACAGGATTACCATTAGTGATTATACCGATAGTTCTGCTCAAAAGAGACTACCTCCAGGCGAGCAATATTCCTACCATTCATACGGCAATTTATGTTTACCAGAAATGATGGAGCCTGAAAGAGAGGTGAATCTTCAAGCGAGTTCCATGGATTATCAAATTAACCCTGGAAGAGAGGTGAAGTTTCTAGTGAGTACCATGGGTTATCAAATTAATGGCAATTTTGAACTGCCAAGATCCACTTACAATGATTTTCAACATAGTGTGGTACCAGCATCCAGGCCTTCTGTCCTGTTTAATGTTAATGATAACTCCTGTCAACAGGTGAGTTTCCTTCTCAATTTATGTCATTTTGTTAGCAGAATTTTAATAAATAATCTGCTTCTTCTTTTGTACTTCATGCCAAGAATATAAATTTTTTTAATCTTTTTTAAAATAATTAGCTCTTATTGTCTTGGCATAATATGTCCGGGGTGAAGAATGCATATGAGAAATGATGAACCACATTTTTTTGTTAACGTGCTAGAAATTGGATATCAATAGTCTTGAAAAATCAAAGGCACATTATTAATGAAGCGGACATTTTTCTGTCAAAATCCTGATTTAATTGCATAATTGTTCAATGATTCACTTTGTTTCCCTTGTAGATTGACATAAAGGAGTATTTTCACTTCACTTTCACACTATTCTTTAGCTTATTTTCCTCCATACATTGACACAAAGGGATGTCTATCCCTGAATACTGAATGACATACTATGGCAAATTGAGATAATATTGCAGCCCTTTGCTACAGTTTAATACAATCTTTTCACATAAGAAAGGCATCCTGGGATTATATTAGTTTATTTATTTATGTTAGCTGGTATAATCTAATTGCTATGAAGCTACTAGTTAATCTACATATCTGACTTGTTGAAGTAATTTGTATTTTGCAGCCACCAGACCACTTGAACAACTAGCTGAAAGACTCGTTCCACGTCTCATACAAACTTGGTAGCACTTTTGAGAGTCGTTTCAAATTTTCATTTCGAAATTAAATTAATAATATAGCTCGAGACACTGGCTCTGTGCCTTGTTCAATCGTTTCAGGTTACTAAGACATTTGCTGTACACTAAACACGTCGAAAGAAAACAAGAGCTTTCTTCGTTTGAACAGTCAATTTCTTATATCGTTTTTCTTTATGCAAGCTTTTTGTTCCGCCATCACTCTAAAATTATACCGAGCCAATGTGTGTGTAGTTAGTTTTCTACTGGTTTCTGGTGAAATTGTTTATATTTGTGAATAATTCAGAGGAGACTGTGCCATTTGAGTTCCCTATACATTAAAGGCTCCTTGTTTACAAATACAGATCAAATCAGGGTCCAAACCATTCACTCAAGATTACATATAAGAAAGATGATCTTCATATCACTTAATTTCATCTCCAATATGTAAAAATTAACTGCTAAATGTCTGGACAATTGTGTTGTGCCATGGGTCTGAGAGGTGCTGCAACAGGTTCTCAAATGGCCCCTTCCCAGTCACATTGTGCTGAACCACAAATCCCAAGAATGCTAACATTGCTAGTCTTCCTGCAAAGGACACCACATAATTAGGTAAAATAATTTCGATGGCTTTTGGGCAAGTTGGTAGATAGAATGACAGATTTTGTCACATGTTTATCATACTTCATGTTATATATATCCAGTCAAACATACAAAACATTTGTGCGAAAGATGTGTCTCGTATCTTACCGTTAGCAAGCTCTTTCTCCTTGGCGTCCTCGGTGGGGGCGAAGTTCAAGGGGTTGAAAATGCCACCTGGGTATCCGACTTCGTTTGGAGGCAAGCTGTAGTTCTTGAAAATGGGATCTTGGTTAACACTTCCGGGGTTCTTGATGTCTTGCCACCTTCTGATCTCGACGTAGTGAAACAAAATGAACTCGATCACCAAAAGGGTCGAGGACGAGGCAAAGTACTCGGATTTTCCAGCATCGAACCATTTGGGAACATCAATGAGGCCAATCTTGGTGAAAACTTCAGGCAATAGCATCCCAGCAACACCCAACATTGCCCACCTGCTATTTACTAGCTCTGCCTGGACATACCATTTCAAATTCTCTGGATCCTCAGCAAGTCCCAATGGATCAAATCCATTGTCACCCGGAAGACTGAAAAAGTAAACCCAAGATTGATTAATTATCCTGAAAATGGATCTTAAATTACGCCTTGCGGCATGTTCAATATACAGTATTAGACCGGAAGAGAGCATTTTAACTTTTTTTTTGTTCACTAATGTTATTCAGTATTATCAAATCCATTTTATCAAATATGTTGGTGTAGTCTAAACTTCTCTTATTTACACACTTAAGTACCAAAAGGTTTTAGTTAGATTAAAAGCTCCCTGGATTAAAATTTATTCGAGAATCTTGAAATCAAACCAACGAAAACTTAATCTCTACTCAACAAATTTTACGCCTCTACTAACACGAGATTAATAAATGTAACTAGATTGAGTCACATACCTTCCATCAAGATAAGAAGGAGAGGCCAACCCGGGTAGCCATTCGCCTTTCTTGGCTTCGACTTTGAACGAGTTGTAGGACGAAGAAGTTGTGGGTCTAACCGACACTTCCCGGTTCAATTTCCCAGAGGATCCATTCAAAAACCGAGTTTTTGATGCGCATGGCCGGAAAGCGGCAATCGAAGCTTGTGTTGCAGCCATGTTTCCAACGCTGTGAATATTGGTTCGAAATTGGATTCCAGAAAAATGTAGTAGATGAATTGTGCTAAAATGTAGCTATTTTTGTATGCATTTGTATGTCTTTTTCGATGGCGATGTTGTGGTGCTGATTCAATATGAAATGTGAACTGATGATTTGGTAGATTTTTGGGATTCAACGGCTGAGATTTGTTTGTGAATTTCAGATTAGCCAATGGGAATTGAACTCTCTTATCCTTATATCTTTTGCCATATCCACAAATCTATTTCTTTGCTGCTGTTGGCTTTATAAGATCACGTGGGACCCTTTGATTGCCACGCCGAATGTACAGATTGGAATATCTTACCTGTGTGGAATCTCTTTCCTCCTATCCATTCATGACAAATGTTAAATCTGAAGTTTAGGGATTGTTTGGTATTGATTTTGAGAATCAATTCTCATTTTTAACCACATATTCTTTAATAAAATAATATTTTCCATCACATCAATAATTTTTCCTTCTTTTTCAACCACACATTTCACATCATATCACTATTCAAAAATCAATTCTTCACTATTCAAAAATCAATTCTTACCTCCAAAATCACTCACAAACACCCTCTTAATCTAGCAAATGATATCTTGCTTGCAATAGTTCTCTTTTTTAAGTAGGGAAAACTCGGGATTAAATTTCGGATCAAAAATAGGGGCGCCTCGGAGGGCAGTTATCCATTTAAAGGATAATTTTCATGAAAAATAAAGTCAAACGAATATCAAAATATTCAAACTTACTTTTATTTTTCAGGTGAAAAATTATACCAATTAAACACAATTAATCGTCAATTCCTGGTAAAACAAGTTCTAGGCAATTCAATTCTCTGTAATTCGTTTTCTTTCCATCCAAATTTCATCTTACAATCAAATGGACCCTTAGTTCAAACTAAATTTTTTGTTTAAAAAAAAAAAAAATTCTGAATTTTGAGCCACTTATATACTACAAGAACTAAAATAATTAAATAGTTTTATATTATAAGAAGTGTTGACTAACAAATAAAATCAGGTTAATAGACACAAATCAACATAAAACTTAATAATTTTGTTTTTTTTATGCATTGTCTAGCCTGACTGTATGAGTAAGGAAAAAAATACTAAACATAATATAATGAGCTTATAAAAGAAAATTCTCAGTGATATTATTTAGTAGCAACATCATAGATTGGAATGAATCTAGATATAACTTAAGACATGACTTATCTTTTGATTTCTATTTTTCTTTTTAAAAAATGTAAACATGTAAGTGGGTTGGATCGGTTCAGTTAACCAGCTGTTTGAGATTTCAAGTCATGGCTGAACCAACCTACAATGATTTTGTTTTAAAAAACAAAATCAAACCAGTTACATGTGTCAAAACAACTCGAATCGGTTCAATTTGATTGGTTTAATCGATTTTTAGATTTTTTTTACTCATGCCTAATGGTCGTGACAGTGGTACGATCTGTATGGGTACGATGGCATAGGGTAGGAATGTTTGTGACCAATTATTTGGCTGATTGTGATCATTAAATTGATTAATTTGTGACTAATAAATAATACGTGACCAATTACTTGAGATTTTGACCAATAAAATGGATATTTTGTGATCAATAAATAATATGTAACCTAAAAATTTGAGTCGTGATTTATAAAATTTGAAATTTGTTATTGATAAATAAATTGTAACCTATAAATTTTTTTATTTATAATCGATAAATAAATTGTGACCTTTAAAAATTTTAATTTGTGATCGTAAAATATTTGCTGACCTAACCTATAAATTTTTTTATTTGTAATCGATAAATAAATTGTGACCTATAAAAATTTTGATTTGTGATCATAAAATTATTTGTGGCCTATAAAATTTGTTATTTATGATCGAAAAATAATTTGTGCCCAATTAATTCAATAATTTACAATTTTTGTAAAAATTGTACCGGACCGATCAATTCAACAGGCCAAATTTTAGTCCAATTGCACTAAATTAAACTATTAATTAAGGGAACAATACAAAACTAAGGTTTTTAGTATATCAAATTCAATAATAAGGTAATAAGTTTCAAAATTCAAAAATAAGGTTTTTATTAAATTTTATTTATGATTTAATTAATTAATTAATTAATTAAATATATAAAAGTCACAAATTTGTACAAATTGGTCACAAATATATTTATTGGTCACATATTATCAAATTAATTAATTACAAATTATTACGAGGTCACAAATCAAAATTTTTATTGGTCACAAATTATTTTCGAGGTCACGAATTGAAATTTTAATAGGTCACAATTTATATTCGAGGTCACAGATCAAAATTTTAATAGGTCACAGATTAATTTCTTAGGTCACAAATAATTTCGAAGTCACAAATATGAATTTTAATAGGTCACAATTTCTCACCGATGTCACAACTCAAAATTTAATAGGTCACAGACTAATTTATTAGTCACAATTTATTGAATTTTATGGTCACAAACCGATCCCAATCAAAATCCACCACCAAACTTGGTCACAAGTCTGTGACCACCACCCCGCAACACTATCAACATTTGAAACTGCCACCACCACCACCACCACATGTGAAACCGCCACCACCAACATGTGAAACCACCACCACCACCACATGTGAAACCACCACCACGACTAACTGAAACCGCCACCACCAACATCTGAAACCGCCACCACCACCAACACTTGAAACCGCCACACCAAAAATCGGCAGATCCACCACACCGTCACAACCCAGCCACCACCAAAGCCTCATAACATCTGAAATCGCCACACCAACCACCAACATTTGAAATCGCCACCACCACCACCAACATTTGAAACCGCCGCCGCCACCACCATCACCATCACCATCACCATCTGAAACCGCCACCGCCATCGCCACCACCATTTGAAACCGCCACACCAAAAATCGGCAGATCCACCACACCGCACCCAACATCACCGCCACAACCTAGCCACCACCAACACCTCACAAAAAAACCCAAAACCCGCCATCAATCTGCACAATCACAAAAAAAAAAAAAAAATTCTGCACCGCCCACCGCATCGAAGACCGCAGCGCCTCCACCGCCCGCCACAGCCACACAACGTCGCGCTGCTGGCGTTCAACAGCCAGAAGTGACCGGCATTGCGACCATAAGAAGACGGTCCTCTCGCCACAGCCACCGTCACGAATCAGAGAGTCGGTCGTAGAGAGAGAGGGAGCCGCATTGTAGGAGAGAGAGTGGAGGAAGTTAGGTTTTGTAAATATTTATAATTAATTAAATTTGTTAATATTAAAATATTAATATTAATATTAGTATTAATACCTGATTTGTGCATAATTAAACCTTTAATCCTATTTTTGAACTTGAATTTTTAAAAACCTGACCTAATGTAATTTCCTCATTAATTAATAACCTAACAACCAGCCAATTAAACTGTAAACTGAAAATCGGCCAACAATTTTTGGACCAATTTCCAAAACTTTTAAAATATATATATTATATAATAAAAAGGTTACTTAAGAGACGGAAACCCATTTGCTCACTTTTCTATCTACGGTGCTCTTTTATAACCTTTTCTTGAGTCCCATAATTGGTAAACTTCCAATGTGGGATTACAAAATTCAATAAAACACACTTCCAATTCACTTTCAATGTGGAATTGAAAAACTTCAATAAAGCACATCTTTTCAATATTATTTGTGGTATCATGATGCATGACTACAAAATTATATTAGACTATAGATTGCTAAACATTTTTTTTTAATATTACAAGTTATTTAGTAAAATTGAAATGAGTTTTTAAACGATCTCAACAAATTAAAAACTATTAAAATTTATATTAAAAACATACATTTGACATATTTGTATTTATTTTGAATTGATGGTGTAAAAATTTAATTATATATTGTTGTGAAAATAAAATTTAAATGTTTATAAATATTTATTTATTACTTCTGATTTGACATCGGTTGAACCTTTTAACCATTAACCATTTCTCTTTTCTAGGTCGATGTCCGAGTCGAGTTTTAAAACATTGATAATTTGCCACCAAATATAAAATTATGACCTTAAATATATTTAATCAATACAACATATTTTTAATTGATTATTTTCGTAAATAAAATTTAATTAATATATGATTTTTGAAGTTTTAAACCTTGTTTCTTAGTTATGAAATAAGTCACTCTTAATCTATTAAATATGAAATTTTCCCTTTTGTAACTTCTTGATTAATCAAACTGGTCAAGAATCCACAATTTATAATCACGGTCATATACTAGTCATAAATTGCACAAGATCAATCACAAAGATACAAATTAAAAGTCGTAATTGCAATATCACACATTTTTTCGGTCACATACACAAATAATCCATTTTATATCACGTATTATTTATTGATAATAAATTATTCATTTTTTTGAATCACATATTGTTTATCGATAACAATTATCCAAATAAATTGGTCGCAATCACTCTTCATGCCATTCCACTCCACCCCATCACCATACAAATGCCGCTGCCACCTCAAATATTCAAAACTCCCAACACACAAGTAACACAACTACTAGTACCACCATAACATTCAGCTTACCGCCACCACCACACCACCACCACCATTTACACCTTCACTGTCTTTCTACACATAGATGTGTACACGGTACACCATAAAACACCACCACACAACTGCCAACATACCACACGCAAATCTGTACACCCAAATCATCTATAGGAGATACAGTTTTAAATCTAGTACAAGTAGATAAGGGTAAATTCGATGGTGATAATGGTTGAGAAGAGAGAAGATAATGGTCAACTGTCGTAGAGAGAGAGAGATGGTCGTCGGTTCCTATAGATAGAGAGAATAGAAAAAAAAAAAAGTGAGTAGAGAGAGATCACATTACACATACGATTGTTGTAGAGAGAGAATGAAGATATGAAGTGAATATAAAAAGAGATAGAGATAAATGATATATAATTTTTTAAATGCTAATTGGCACAAAACGTCCCTACCTTTGGAGGTTATTGTAGGTATATACCCATACCTTTAACATTTCGTGGGTCGAACGTCCTTCCGTTCACATTCTGTCAGTTTCTCCATCAATTAATTACAAAAAATGCTATTTTCTTTTAATAAACAAAGGTAAAATTGTCCTTACTCATTGAAACACTTCATCTCCTCTTTACGTGCGATGGTTCCACAATGGGTTTCTTCAAGAAAACTTCCAAACTTTCTTTCATTTCTTCAACCATTCATCAATTCTCCTCTCATAAGTTCGCGTCTGATCTCTCCGCACAGTAGCTTAAACATATTGAGAGTTTTTTTGGCGAGTGAAGGTAAGAAACGTTACGTATTGGGTATTTTGGTTTTCCAGTTGGTATTTGGGTGCTTTGCATGGTTGAGAGTCTGCGTGGAGTTTTGATGATGTTTATTGTTGTAACGCAGATCTCGGAGTAACAACACGTTTCTTCCATTTTTTAGAAATCCCGGCGATGATCGACCCAGTTATGGTATAGTGTTCATTCCCTAAATTTTGTGTGAACTCATCTGATTCCATTGTGTATTTCCCCCAAATTTTCTGCTACTTTGCATATTTCCCTTTTGGCGTACAGTTATTGCATATTTCCCTTTGTCGTGCAGTCAGTGTTATCAATTTCATGTGATCTTTATACCATTTGTTGCAGGTGATAATTCTGAATATTTCACTCTTGAAGTACGTTATGGAGGCCAATTTTTTGATAAGCCAAACAACGTGGCGTATGAAGGGGGATTTGTTCTTTTCATCGACTTCTTTCATGGTAAATGATGTACCAAAGAGAATTTGCATAAATTCTTACACGGAACTTGTGATGAAAGGGTGTTGAAATTTTACTACAAGAAGCAAAGAATGAGTTTAGGGATGAGGTTGACGAGATTGGAGAGTGAAGAGGATGTTAAAAGAATGCTTAGTGACAGGGATGGACATCCAGATGTGAAAATATACGTCGTAGCCCGAATGCAATCATATACATTGTCGTTGCATCCTTGGTCTTCAGAAACAGATAAAGACCAAACATTTGAGGGTTGTTATATACCTTCAGTTACAGAAAACGAAGTGGGGAAGCATGAAGGAAATTGGTCAGATCAATGTTTGCAAGAGAATGCCGATGAGTTGTGGTCACGGTACGAGCAAACCTAAGAATACCACCATAAAGAACCAATGGGGGAAGAGGAAGTTGAGGATCATGATGAAGAAACACGAGGGAAAGAGAAAGTCGAAGGTTTGGCGGAATCCGATTATGAGATGGAGCAGGAGCCTGAAGCTAACCCTGAGGTTAGGAGTGAAAAGGTTAATTTCGATTTCGAATTTAGTGTATCAAATAAGCGGGTTAGGGATTCGGATATCGACTATGGGAACTCCAATGATCTACGAAGCATTCATAGTGAAGAAGAGGGTCATACAGCTTCAAGAATGAGGGCTTCTTATACTACTTTTCAAGTTGGAACAGATATGGATCATCCAGTGTTCAAAACAGGTCACTGGAACATATTCTTTACTTCAATTATGTACTTAAGTTTAATGAGGATTGATATGCATTGATTTTTTTGTTTGTGCAAGATTGGTATTTGAGTCCAATGCCATACTAAAGGCTACAATCACCGAATATTCAGTTAGAATGAATAGAATGATTAAGTTCAAAAAGGATGATGCTCATAGATTGAGAGCCAAGTGTAAGGGAGATTGTCCATGGGTGTTGTATGCTACTTGGTAGCATAAAAAGACAAGTTGGGTGATCAAAACTTTTGAAGAAGAGCATGCCTGCCCTATGGAGTATAAGAACTTCAGAGTGACCTAACATATTTGGCAAATAGGTATTTAGCTGATTGGAGAGCTGACCAAAACATGGCAGTTACTACATTCATGGAGAAGGTTAAGCGTGACGGTTTAGGTGACATCTCCCCTTGGCAAGTGTATCGAGCAAATGAGAAGGCACTTGAACAAATTAGAGGGAGTGTGGTGGAGTATTATAGATTACTGTGGGATTATTTTGAGGAGTTGAAGATGACAAATGTTGGGACCACTGCTTTGGTTGAGGGGTATGCAGGAGAATTTAAACGTATGTATATTTGCCTTGGAGCATTGAGAGATGGTTTCGTTCGGGGCTACAGAAGGGCGATTGGTAGATGGTTTCTTTTTGAAGACAAAGCATGGTGGCCAGTTGTTGACTAAGGTTGGCGTTGATGCTAATAATGGTATGTATCTGATTGCATAGACAGTAGTTGAAGTCGAGAACGGGGATAATTGGAGGTGGTTTTGGAGTTATTGAAGGATGATTTAAATATACACAGCAGTCTACATTGGACATTCATTTCAGATAAGCAAAAGAGGTTGACTAATACAACTGGGGCATTGTTTGAGAATTCGGAGCACAGGATATATGTAAGACATCTACACAACAATTTTAGTGTCTGCCACAAGGGTTTAGCTTTGAAGAATTGTTTGTGGGATGCAGCTAGAGCCACTACTGTGTCATGGTGGGAAGAACACGTGCAAAGGATGTTGGACTTGGACCCGACTGCTTATGGATGGCTTGAAGGAAAGCCAGCTTCTTATTGGTGTAAATCCCACTTTAGATAGTGGAATCAGTGTAACATGCTTCTCAACAATTTATGTGAAGCGTTTAATAGCACAATTGTGGCTGCAAGAGAAAAGCTGATATTAACCATGCTTGAGGATATAAGGATATATTTGATGAGAAGAATTGTAGCCCGTAGGGATTCCTGTTATTGGTGGACAACAGCTGTAGGACCTAGAATTCAGAAGATTCTAGAGAAAAATAGTAAGCTTACAAGGATGGAGTGGGCTGAATACGCAGGCAATGAGAAGTTTCAAGTTCGACAGCTTGTAGGGGTTGTCCTACATGTTGTGGATTTGAGGACAAAAACTTGTACATATCGTGATTGGCAACTATCAGGACTTTCATGCAGCCATGTGATTGCCTCCGTTGTATCTAGAGGCCTGAACGTGATGGAGTTCGTGGATGACATCTACAAGAAAGACGCATATATCAGGACATATCGCCACCAATTTCTCACATCACAAGTCTGAACGCATGGCCTACCCCAGGTTTGAACACTCTCACTCCACCAATGTACACAAAGAGGGCTAGGAGGCCAAAGAAAAATAGAAGAAGAGAGCCAAATGAGGTGGCTTCTTCAAATCAGCCGAAAAGATCCACAAAGTCGAATAGCAATGCCAACACTTCACAATCAACTTCAGGAATAGCATCAGGTCAATGAAAAAGATCGGGGCTGGTAATGACATGTAGGAAATGTGGTGAAGCAGGACACAACATGAGAGACAGTAAAATGGCACCACCTCCAGCACCTAATTAGGATGAAGCTGACTGCCAAGTTCTGCAGGGCAATTTTTTTGCTTTTGTTTATGTTCATTCAGTACACGAGTAGTGCAATACAGTTAGTGGATGTAATGTAGCACCTTAGGGACCTATTTTTTGCTTTTATTTTTGTTCATTCGGTGCACATAATTATGCTTGGTTCAGAACTTTTCTTGGCTTCACAATGGATATTTTGCACATTTGAAATGAAAAGTTGTAGCACAATTTAGTTATTGTATGTGTTCATTTTTTCATCAGTTTTTTTTGGTTAATTGGTAGATGAATTGTGTTTGAGATTCTGTGATAGAATTGGTGTATTTTCAGTGTTTGAGTTGCTGTGTGAAAATGGGCAGGAAATAGAAGGAAACATGGACGTTTCTCGCAAAGATTTTTGAAAGGTATGGACGTTATTCGCAAAGGTTTCAAAATCGTAGAGACTTTACTTGCTAATAAATTTTAAAGGTAGGGATGTTTTACGATAAAATATAACTAGGGCTTATTATCGAAATGTTAATTCAATGCTCAAAATAAGTGAACAGGACCACTGATCCAAAAATGGTCATTCACCATTGAAATGTAATACGTACTTCACAGCACCCATTTTCACTCCTTCTTCTCAATATAACATGTGGTTACACCATTAAGCATAAACTGTAAATGAACATCCGGCATTCATCTTTATAAATTGACCACCAATTCAATATACGTCTTTCTAAATTTTTCCATAGTAACCTGGTAATGACAACATCAGTTATTGTGGAATTTCCCTACATAATGTTGTTCTTCACGACATTTTTTCTTTAAGTAATGTAATAATTTTAACATATTTTTCATTTTCATGTTCCTACTATTGTTACGTATGTACTAAGTTGAAGGCGGGATGAAGGGTTTCATTGAGTGAGGACAATTTTACCCTTGTTTATTGAAAGAAAATAGCATTTTTGTAATTAATTGACGGAAAAACTGATGAAATGTGGACGGAAAGACGTTCGACGCACGAAATGTTAAAGGTATGGGCATAAGTGCCAAGAAATGAAAGGTATGGATGGTACCCACAATAACCTCCAAAGGTAGGGACGTTTCGTGTCAATTAGCCATTTTTAAATAACATTTATTATTTGATTATTGCAAAAACAAAAATTTTATCTGATTTTTAAATTTGAAAAACTTAGGGTGCGTTCTCTTTGTCGTTTTGGGGCCGTTTTCTGTTTTCAATTTTCCAAAACGACGAAAATGTATTCTCTTTGTCATTTTGGAAAACGAGTTTTTCAAAACACCAAAAAAATTTATACTAAAAATCCAAAACGAGATTTTTTCGTTTTGGACGTTTTGTGTGTAAAACTCTTCAAAATGGAAAAAGCTCAAAACACGTCACTATTCACACAAAACCATCCCAGACCCAGATTTCTTCCAAACACGTCTCCTCCTTCTCTTCTCTTCTCTTCTCTTCCAAACCCAGCTACGCTGCTCTCTTCTCTTCTCTTCTCTTCTTTTCTCTGAAAACTCATATGTACTACTGTAATTATCATTATTTTGTATTTTATTCATTTGTTTGTTTAAGGAAAATCAACAATTTTCTAATTTATTGAAATGTGTTCTATGTTTATTTTGTATGGATTAATGAACTTTTATCGATTTCATGCAATCCCAAAAAATATATTTAATTTTATACAAGTGTTTATTATCGAAATGTATATGTTATTTTATTAAAAGTGGAATTTTTTTTTAAAATGCATAAATATTTTACACTTATATATTTTTTTATATTACATTAACGTTAAACTATTAAAATTAATTGAATAATCAGATTTCTAGAATAAAATAATATTAATAAAAATTTTCACAAATTTATATGTTAATTTAATATATGGAAAAATATTTCTTGATTCAAATATATTTCAAAATTCAAAGAAATTTCAGGTTTATAATATATCAACATTAAACAATTAAATTTAATTGAATAATCAAATTTATTGAATAAAATATTATCAAATAATATTATAAAAAAATATAAAGAGAACGCGTTTTCTGTTTTCTGTTTTGAGAAACTGTTTTTCAAAATGACAAAGAGAACGCATTTTTAATAATTTCAAAACAGACACTAAAAACACAAAATACAAAACGAATTTTAAAACTCAAAACACAAAATAGAAACGCAAAGAGAACGCACTCTTAGGGGCCGTTTTCTGTTTTCCAAAATGGTGAAAACGCGTTCTCTTTCTCATTTTCGAAAACGAATTTTGAAAAAAAAAAAAAAAAAAAAAAAAAAAAAATTTGTGAAGAAAACGCAAAACGACTAAAACATCGTTTTGGGCAGTGTTCTAAAAAACGTAAAGCGTAGCTAGGCGTGGAGACCAAGTTTCAAACTTTACGAGCGCCTAGGCGTAAAAAAAAGTTTTTTATTTTAAATTTTTAATCATTGTAAAAAATATTCAATAATTCATATAATATATACCAAACATCTAAAATTATAAAATATTGTATGTACTTAATAATTCCTACAAAAAAATAAGTTTCAAAATCATAATTACATAACATAGATAATTTGTAGTTTAAATCTTATTTAACTCTTTATTGGACTCCAATTCAATATCTTTTTCTTCATCTACCAAAAAAAACAAAAAAACAAAAAAAAAATGTATATTTAATGAAAATGAAAAGTAAAAATAAAAAAATTAAGCGGTCAACATTCTCGTTGACCGCTTAATTCCCACTTAGGTTTAAGGTAAATCGTCTTAGTCACACTTCGCCTAGACGCCACCTATGCGCGCTTTTTAGAACACTGATTTTGGGTAGGGTTGGGCAAAATTTTCAAACCGAATAGGACCAGACCGGACCCAAATCGAACTTAACCGAACCGAGCGATTCTTCTAAAGTTAAAGACTCGAACATGTATCTGAATCAAGAACCGACGAGTTCGATTCAGTTCTCGGTTCTAGACCAAGTACCGAAAAATTGAATAAGAATCGAATTCCCTAATTTTTTAAATTTATTTATTTTAAATAAGTCAAGTTATTTTATTATTTTCTAAATAAATTTGTTAACCTAAAAATATGATTTTCCTATTTCTAAATTTCAGTTCAAGCGCAACTTAATCAAATTTATATATGTTTTATCCAAATCTGTTATTATACTGTAGTGTCATTTCTTCTAGAGAAATCGAATTGAAATTCGACAGCACATCTCTTAATTATTGTAAACTCGCTATCGTCCTCTTCCTATGATTTTCACAATTAAATCTACGAAGAATTCAGCAAAAAGAGACGTAAAAGACACATATGATTAGACTACGTCATTTTATAAGAGCTAAGATTGTACATGTCATTAGTTAAATTAATGTAACTTTGTAAATATTTAAAAAAAATTATAGTACAGAACTTAGGAATCGAATGGAAACAAACCGAACCGAATCGAATGGAACCGAACTCGAACGATTCCACTTACTAAATACTCGAAAATTTTGAGTCCGGTTCGGTTCTCGCTAGAACCGAATCGGACCGTGTCCAACCCTAGTTTTGGGCGTTTTCTTCACAAACACAGAAAACATGGGAAACAATTCAAACATTTCATCCTTTCTTCTGTTAAGCCAAACTTTACCGTCACTTTCCAACCCTCTAAACTCCGGCCAACCTCTTCCAAAATGGACGGATTTATATATCATTGTAAAGCCTTCAATCCCCTCTTCAATTGCCACATAAACAACAATCCAATCATATACAAAAATCGATCAAAAGTCATCGTAAAAAACTAATCTGGCGTAAATTGCTTCTGTAGGAATCTCACCATACGGTAATACCCAAGGTCGCGCGCCACCACCGGTCAATTACCCAACCCAGACGACTCCAGCCATGGTTTTAAAACTCCCACCCCCAAACGACTCCAGCCATGGCTTCAAAGCTCAAGAACGACTTCCATAGGTCAGCAAGTTCTAGACATAATCGAAGGTGACCTATGATAGTATTGGTTGCGCTTTGTTGAGAAGAGTGGATTGGTGGTGGTTCGCGATCGAAAAGGTGGCCGGAGGCAGTGTTAATAGTGCCAAAACTATGAGTTACCGCGCGGTTTGTTGGGTTGTTTCCGGTAGGAAATCGGTCAAACAATCATTGGACGTTATAGATGGAGGTGAGGGGTTTGAGTGATACTGGGGTCTGGTGGTCTAGGTGGTTGGTGGTGGTCGGTTTGTGAGGTTGAAGACACCGGCACATGGAGGGGAAAAATCGCCACGGTCAAGAAAATGGAAATGACGAGAAATGTAAACGTGTTTTCAATTAAAATGTTTTGAGAAATATTTTCCAGAATGACAAAAAGAACATGTTTTTAACAATTTCAAAAATGATACTCAAAACACAAAATGAATTCAAAATTCAAAATACAAAACTGAAACACGAAGAGAACAACCTCTTAATTTTTGAATTTAAAACTAGAAACAGACAATAACTATACGTACATGCCTTTGATCTTAGAAATGGCACACATGCCACCGCCCATCCAATTTTCAAGTTGTGTCAAGTCTATACAAATAGCGTGATATTCAACTTATAGAATCGAATCAAAATTAGTCGGTTCTTGTCTAATACTATTTCATTATCGTATGTAAAACTATTTAACTTCTATTTGAGAATTTTTTATTAATGCTCGATTTTATTTAATTTAATTCAATTCAAACTAGATTTAGGGGTCGTTTGATCCGTATTTTTTCTCCAAAATGCATTTTTTACATCACATCATCGTGGGACCATGTACAAACGGTAGGTTTCATTTCAAAGGGAAATTGCCACCAATTTACCAATTGGCCCTTTTGTTCTTATCTGCATGTGCGAAATGGAATAAAAAAATGGAAGGGCAATTATGGCAAATGGGAAAAGAATGTAAACAGAAAGGTACAGCAGACAATAGTAGGGTGTCAGAAATTGTCAACAATAACGGTTGAAAAATTAATTCTAATTAAGGAATAATGTACATCAAACAGCCCCTAAATCAAAGGAATCGAATTATATTCACCTCAAAATTTATCATACCAAAATAGTCCAAGAAGTGTTCACATTAAGAACAAAGGACAGTGTGCCTTTATTGATTGTCAGTAGGCCTAAGGAACAAATCGAAAAATCGAACAAATCAATTAAATCGAACCAACTCGAGTTAGTTTGGATCGATTTGATACAAGTAATTGATTTATTTTATTTTTTAAAATAAAATCATGGTAGATCGATTTAGTCATGATTTGAAATCTCAAACCACTGACTAACCGAACTGATTCAACTCACTTACATGTTTACCTTTTTTTATTTTTTTAAAGAAAATAAAAAATCAAAATATAAGCCTTAATTTTATAACTATATCTCGATCTCATACAATCTATAATGTTGTCAATAAATAATAGCACTGAAAATTTTCTTTCATAAGTTTATTATATTATACTTAACATTTTTTCATACCCAAACAATGATGCTACATAACATAATGCATAAATAAATAAATAAAAATCTTAATTTTTTGTTGATCTGTCTCTATTAACCTAATTTTATTTGTTAGTCAATGATTTTTATAATATAAATTTATTTTAGTTTTTGTAATCTAAGCGGATCCAAAGCTCCAACAATTTTAAAAAATAAAAATCAATTTAGACTAAAAGTCAAAATCGATTAACCAAATCGAACCAATTTAGTTCGATTTAAGAGATAGAGTGTGTTGATTTGAGTTGAAATTTATCCAAATCGACTAATTTGATTTTGATTTCGGATTAAAAGTCGAGATCGAGTCAAATCAAACTGTTGCGCACAGACCTAATTGTCAGATAGCAAGGCAAACCACACTAACGGCCTACAATCTAGTCCAAATCGCACCGAACCCAAGAGCACTTTTAACTTTTTCAGATAAAATGTCAATTCATTCAAATTGCGTTTTTTAATACGATAAATAAAATATTACAACTCCATGAAGTACAGGTGGGTCGGGTAAAGTACCTACGACGAACCCAATTCTGCCCTTATAAAAAGCTCTAGACAGAACCATCATGTGACCAAACATGGCTAGAGCCACCCCTAAAATAAGCTCTACCCCCATTTTGACTCAACCCTACACAAAGTTTTATTGCATTCATACGTGCAAGTACGAATATTAGACACGTACAAACGTTTTTCACATTCTACAATACAATTACTATGCTAAGAAACAAGCATAAATTGGATGAGTTGACCATTTTAACCCTACTATCGAACTAGTTTCAAGTAAATTGATCACCCGTGAAAGTTTGGCCAAAGGACCAACCGGTCGGGATGGCATTGTTGCAGACCACTGTGCAGCCGTCGCTGGTGGTGACTTTGAAAGAGAGACATTGACCGTCGAGATCAGCATTGCTTTGCCAATTTTGACCCCAATTTCGGGACATGGTTAACCAATCAGTCCTTGAACCTTTAACCGAAACTGCTTGGACATCGCCTGCACCTCCAACATTGGTGATCAAGACTAGGTTGAAGTAAGAATGACCGTTGATTGTGAACCTGATGCCACCCTTCTTCTTGCAGGGTACCCTACATTCATCAAAATCAATATCAAAACCAAAACTCGGTGAATAATGCTATAATTATACCAAAATCAAAACCAGCACTTGGATTAGTTGAGCAAACATATGTTAAAGTGTATATACCTTCTATAACTAACAGGAACAATCCCAGCTTGGTATTGAGCAATTTTTTGGAAGACAGGTTGAGAGAGGTCAAAATGATGGTTAGGTGGGTTGCACCACCCGCCAGCATTATTTGAGAGTGCATAATTTGGAGGGCAAAAATTGGTGGCAGTGACCACAGTTGAGCCTGGGAGGCACCACTTTTGGTCATTCACACATTTAATCTCAAAACAAGCCCCACAACTCTGCCCATTGTTGAACAGTACTGTGCTCAACGCCGCCGTGTCGGTCCCGTACCCTTGGCTGTATAAATTTTCATAGCCACAAGCCCCACCTGCAAGATTTCAAGTCGTTAAAAACTATGAATCGAAGAGGATTGTATAATAAATTTACGAGAAAGATAAAGGGTTATACCCATTGTTCCAGAAGCATCACCACCTCCATAGAAAGTGGCATGAGCATCAATCCATCCCTCTTCATTGCCATGAGCAAGTGAGATTACCAAAGCAATAATGAAAAATACCCTTATAATTAGTGACATTTTCTTCTGTACAAACAAAAATCAAGAAAAACAATTTAGTACATGGTATAACTCAACCTTATAATGTCCAAAACCTAGGAAACTAACCTAACCTTAATCTGTGTCTGCTAAGTAGGAGCTAGTTTTTCGATGGAAAAATGAGAGGGGGTATAGCTCACAATAAATAGATGGTGACACCCCTACGCTATACCCCACCCCACGCCCACAACATTCACAGTTTTGGGTAGTGGAATTCAAATTTGACGAGTGCAAGTGACATTTGTGCGTGTGAAGGGAAGGGATGAAACCACGTGTGCAGAAGAGCATCTCTGCATGGCACTGTGTGACTGTGTGCCGGACTGAAAATTTGAAAATCTGTATTGTCTTGCATTCACAAGCAACAGAAATAGGTTGGAGTGGGGACCATATTATTAAGTTCACTCTTCAAGGTGAATTTGAAGATGTTATTGTTGAAAGTAACCGTAAAATGTAGAAATAAAATTTATCGAATGATCAAATTTTGTGATAGCACGATGTCCTAAAGTGAAATTGTTCGCTGATAACCAAAGGCGGACCACCTTTAGACTTGGTGGATCCTAGGACCAACCAAATTTTTTTTTTTTTCATTTAAAATAGGTATAATTTTGGACCAAATACATACTGAATGAGTTGGATAACTGTAATAAAAGGCAAGCAAATATATATAATAGAAAAGGAGAGAAATGTTTAATGGAAAAGTTTGTTTAATGTGAACACAGAAAATCGTAGTTCAAAAGATATAGTACTGAAGGTATCTAAATTTAGACAAGATTAGTTGAGACCCACAAACATGGCTTTAAATTTCTGCGCCGTTTTCGAGTTGAGTTGTTGTTTATGACAGATGGCTGGCACCCACGGTGCATGTAAGCAACGTGTGGTATTTTGTTGATGCTCTGCAAAGTTCAAATTTGAGGAGTTATAATAGTCTAGTAGACATTAATGTCCTTTTAGGTGAAATATGTTGTGGAATTTGAGATAAGTTAAGTATTTCATAAAGAGTAATTTTATTTAGTTCCATTGGAATTATAACATTAGTCGAAGTAAAGTTAGGTGATTAAGTTAAATAAAAGATAGAATTATCATCAAATAAGTGGTTTAAAATGAATTTGAGAAAGGGTTAATTTCAGAAATGGTCACTGAAATTATAGAAAAATTACAAAATGGTCACTGAAGTTCAAAACTTTCAGTAACGGTAACTGAAGTTTGAAAAACTTGCAGAAACGGTCACTGAGCTACAAACACTTTTGCGGCAACTTTTCGATCACTTTCGACCACTGAAATCGGCAAATTTTGATATCGTTGGAAAGCCCATAATGTCCTCTTCAATTACCATCCAAAATATTCCCCTAACTCCAAGGGATTCGACCGGAATAAGCCCACAAAGTCGGCTACCCAAAAAGGTGAAAATTTGCCCAGATTCGGGATGCTAACTTTGTGGGCTTATTCCGGTCGACTACTTTGGAGTTTGGGGGAGATTTTGGATGGTAATTGAAGAGGACATTGTCATGTTTCCAACGATATCAAAATCCGACGATTTTGGTGGTCGGAAGTCGCCGAAAAATTGCTGCAAAAGTCGCCTAAAAAATCTGAAAATCTGCCCAGATTTTCAGATTTTTGGGCGACATTTGCGGCAATTTTTCGGTCGAATCCCTTGAAGTTACGAGAAGATTTTGGGTGGTAATTGAAGAAAACATTGTGGGCTTTCCAACGGTATCAAAATTTGACGATTTCGGTGGTCGAAAGTGGCAAAAAAGTTGCCGCAAAAGTCACAAAAAACTGAAAAAGTGTTTGTAACTCAGTGACCATTTTTTAAAGTTTTTCAAACTTCAGTGACCGTTTTTTAAAGCGCCCGAAACTTCAGTGACCGTTACTGAAAGTTTTAAATTTCAGTGACCATTTTGTAATTTTTCTGTAATTTCAGTGACCATTTCTGAAATTAACCCATTTGAGAAATAATAAGTTTTAAGAGATTAGGTCAAATATGGGCTAAATAATTCACAATTAAATGAATCATATAATTCTAGAAATGTATCCTTAATGTCAACACTACTCTAGTTGTCTGTTAGTTTAGATGTAAATTATCTCTTGTTGCCTTGCCGGCGTTACCCGTTGGTTTGGATATCGAAGAGTTAAATTTTTTGTCAACTTTTTAACATGTTTGAGTGTGACCCACTAATATAAAATCTCTGTGTCCACCACTGCTGATAACTATTGCGATCTTTGTGGACAATCACTCTCAAGATACAACGATCAAATAAACCTCTTGTGCAGCAATCGCAAATGATTTCAGAACTCTCAAGTATACTAAAAAAAATGTAATATTTGAGTATAAAAATTACAGAATAAGGAAATTATGATTTCATTTTTTATGATGTATATTTTCCAAAATCAGATGCATGTTTATATAGGCAGAATGGAAGTAACTGCCTCCATCATGATTCAGAATTATTTGCAATTTTAATGGAATGTGGTTATTGGGTTGTTAAAAAATAGTCATAAAATACTGACTAGTTTGAACTATTAAATAATTCTCAACCTCCCACACAAATTCCACCAAGTGGGCACTTCATTTAAATTAGTTATTTTTTTCACATATTATATTTATTGTATAAATATCTAACAATATGATTGAAAAATGAAAAAGCTATATGCCCCGGGATTAATGGCCCCCTAGTTTGACTCTGGATTTAATCCCGAATTGTGTAGCAAACTCATTGGAAAATGCGAAGTGTACATCTGTTATACACTTTTTTTGACATCCCACTTATATGAGTGGACTCCAAGATTATTTTAATAGTGGGGCCCACCCTCTCCATGTGAGAGGACTGTCAAAAATATTGTACACCTAATATGATTCAATATGATCATGGTTAATAAAACGACAATCAAATTGTAAAATTGAATTGAAACTTTTGATTTAGGTCTTTGTGACTAGTTGAAAATAATTTGAGTAATACGGGTGTAATATTTTATTTCAGGATGCCAGAAATGCTTTATGAGATGAAAGATATGGACTTTCAAAATTTCGGATACAACAAGAAATTTATATAATCTTTTGTTGGGATTCCTAGGCTCAGGAACACCCTTCCACGCAATGCAAACGCCACGCCAAGAGAGAGAACGAGATACCGGCAAAGAACCTCAACCAAAATGCCTCCAACGCCGCCCTTCTCTACTGCTAGCTATGAGATAATAGCACTTGTACTTAGCCACTATTTCAGGCCTAAGTAATCACCAAGGAACACACAAGAGAAGGCAGGAAGATGAAGCTCACATAAGGGAAAAACGAGGCTGCCGTTTTTCCATAGAGAGAGAGGCCGAGAGTTTTCTTGAGAAAGGGATAGAAAGAGGCCATGTTTTTAAGAGAAAGAGAGACCCTTTTAAAATGATCAAATGTAAGTCAAGTCTCTCAACACAAAGGGGAGTGGCCTATATTTCGAAAAACACACAGGAAGCTTCTCAAGTAAGCCAAACAAAATATCTCACATAGAACAAATCTCGACCGTCCAATTAATCCAAGGGGCCACAATCAAACTAGAGTTAAGAGAACCATATATTCTCACATTCTTCACCTTGGTTCTCATAGCACTCTCTCTCGACTGCGAATTTGCACATGGAAGAAGTGTTCATCATCATCGCCCACTACCTGCAAGAAAAATTAACCCGTATCAATATGTAACAAAGATAAGTATAATTTAAATTTACCTGTATACTAGAAAGATTCATGTGAGCTGCTAAGGGAACGTTCATAGATTTGGATCCATTCATACCAAATTTAGTTATGACTTTGTTCAGATAGGCTTCTTGGGAAACAACAAGTCTATTTTCAACTCTATCTCTCTTTATAACCATCCCCAAAATCTTCTTAGCACTCCCCAAATCTTTCATATCGAATTCTGATTTTAAAAGGTTCTTCATCTTAGTGATTTGTTTTACTTGAACTTGCTAGAAGCATGTCATCTACATACAGCAACAAGTAGACCTCACAGCCCTCCTTACTATCATTATAGTACAGGCATGCATCATATTCACTCCTTTTAAAACCTATTTTCAGTACATAGGTATCGAACCTAATGTACCACTGTCTAGGGTTTTGTTTAAGCCCATACAAAGATCTTTCTAATTTGCACACAGTTTATTTTACCCTTCACCTCAAAACCTTGAGGCTGACCCATGTAAATATCCTCTTCCAATTTCCCATGTAGGAAGGCAGTCTTGACATCTAGTTGTTCCAGTTCCCAGTTGAAATGAGCAACCAATGCAAGAATCAGTCTAATTGTTTTGTACTTTATCACAGGAGAGAATATCTCATTGTAATCAACCCCCTCTTTTTGAGTAAACCCCTTTGCCACTAGTCTTACCTTATACCTAGGAGGATCACTAGGATTATTTCCTTCTTTCAATTTGTAAATCCACTTACATTGAACTATCCTATGATCCTTAGGTCTATTAACCAACTTCCAAGTTTTATTCTCCATTAAAGATCCCATCTCTTCCTGCATAGTTTTAAGCCAATTTTCAGAACATTTTCCATTCACGGCTTCTTCAAAACTATCAGGTTCTATCTAGTCAAGGGCTTCACCTGAAATTAAGGCAAAATCAGTCATGTTTAGGGATTCATATCAAGGATTTGGCCTGATCTACGTCCTCCCCCTATCCCTAGTAAGCTGATAATCTTGATTAGGTGGCTGATCATTAAAATGTTCAACTTCAACAGGTTCAGTGTTTTCTTGAAGTTCAGTCACCCTTTCAGATTCAGTTTCATTTTCATTTTCATTTTCAGGTTCTTGATGTATAGGGTCATTAGCCTCATTCCCATGTGCAGGTGAATCAAGCTTAGTAAGCTTCACCTCAGTCTGAATACTCTTCTCAGTTTCAGATTTGTTGGTTTCATCAGTTTTCTGTTTTAGGCATGGCATCTCAGATTCATTAAAGACTACATTCCTGCTGTTAATAATCTTAATACCTTGAACCCCTAAAACCCATAGCCTATAGCCCTTCACACCCTCGGGATACCCTAACATCACACACTTGACCGCTCTCGGCTCAAGTTTTCCTTCAGATTGGTGTGCAAATGCAGTACATCCAAACACCCTCAAATGTTCCAGATTTGGAGGCTCTCCCGTCCACAACTCCTGTGGGGTCTTAAACCCTATACTGCTGGACGGAGACCTATTAATCAGATAAGCTGCAGTACTTGCAGCTTCAGCCCAAAAACCTTTCGCAAGGCCAGAGCTAATTAACATACATCTAACTTTGTTCATTATGGTCATGTTCATTCTCTCAGCGATCCCATTCTGTTCAGGTGTGTATCTAACAGTTCTGTATCTTGTTATGCCTTTCTGCTTACAGAAGTTGTCAAATTCAAAATTGCAGAATTCAAACCCATTATCAGTTCTCAAAGTTTTAAGCTTCTTATCTAGCTTATTTTCCACAGACTTTAACCAAATTCTGAATTTTCAAAGGTTTCCGACTTAGCCTTCAAAGGGTAAATCCAAACCTTTCTCGAGTAATCGTCCACTAAGGACAAGAAGTACTTGCTCCCACCAAATATAGAGTGCTTCTCCGGACCCCATAAATCAGCATGGACATAGTCCAAAGGTCTGCTAGTCCTATGAGAGCTAGCTTCAAAGCTCACCTTCTGGGACTTACCCAATACACATGTTTCACAGAAATCCATTGCTTCAATATCATCCTTTCCAAGCAATTTCTGATTACTTAAAGATTTTAGCCCTTTGAACCCAATATGACCCATTCTTTTATGCCAAATTTCAGTTTTGTCTTTACTCACGGTAAGAAGGTTAGAATCAAATGGTATTTCAGTTCCACCCTCCAGATAGTACAACCCATTCCTTTTAGGTCCTTCATAACTATGAGAGAACCTTTCATAATTTTCAAAATTTTGTTACAAGACTTGAAGGTATATCCCTCATCTTCAAGAGAACCTAAGGAAATGAGGTTCCTCTTTAAATTAGGAACATATCTAACATTTCTTAGCTGCGTGACGGCCCCATCGTACATCCTGATGGCTATGTCACCAACTCCAACCACATTTTGAGAATTATTGTCCCCCATATAGACCTTCCTAGATTCAGTCTATTTATAGTTATAGAACCAAGACCTCTCAGGGCACATATGAAAAGTGCACCCTGTGTCTAGGATCCAATTTTTATCAAATTCTTCCTCCGACACATTAAGGACATGCAAACTATCAAATTCAGAAACCATGGCAGCATTATCTTGATCAGACTTATTCGGGTCTCTTTGTTTCCTTTTCCACTCAAAGCAATCTTTCTTGAAATGTCCCAACTTTCCACAATGATAACATTTCTTACCGGTTTTATCTTTTGATTTTGATCTCATTTTAGATTTTCCTCTCCCCTTGTTGTTATAAAAGTTATATTCTTTCTTTTCAGATCTTCCCCTAACAAATAAACTCTCTTCACGAGAATAAGTTCTATTGTCTCTTTTTAATTCAAGTTTTCTTGATTTTAAAGCATCCGTGACAATAACTTGAGTGAGAGTGTCCCTACCATATCTTATGGCATTTTTCATTTCTCTGTAAGTTTCGGGCAAAGAGTTTAGCAATATGACAGCTAAATCCTCATCGACAAATTTTTTATCATTATGAGCCAGACTCTTAACAATTATGCTAAAGTCACTCAAATTCCCCTCAACATCCTTTCCGGGATCCATCTTAAAACTAAACAGTTTCTCCAACAAATATATCTTGTTAGGTAAAGTTTTAGTCAAAAACAAGGCATCTAGTTCAGTCCATAAAGTTCTAGCAGTTTTAGCATTATCAACTTGTTTTACAATGTTATCAGATAAATGCAAAATTATAGAACTATAAGCAATTTCATTCATGTCTTCAATTTCATATGGTTTAACCTTTAACTCATCAGAATAAGTAGAAGGATCATCGAGAGCTTTAGCAACTCTCTGTTGGACCAAAATAGCCCTCATTTTCTATTTCCAAATCGAGTAATCCCCCTTTCCATCGAATTGCGATAATTCGACCCTCGAACCCATTACAGATTCTGTAAAAGAGTGGCCTGTACTCGTGGACATAACAGAAAAGGTTTTGAAAAAATCTTTTCCAGATGATCAATATATAAATGTGAATGCCGAGTTAAAACCAATTTTCAGAAATGAAGCACAACAATGAAATAATCCATTCACGAAACACAGGTATATAATGCAGGTAAATATGCTTCCAGGTTAGAAATTAATCAGAAGAATTCAATCCACAGAATTCACAAACGTGCAACCAAGCAAACGTGCATATACCGGTAAGAGTACCAAACCTAACCTAACGGAGAGTTTGGAATAATCTTACCAAACTATTGTTGAAACACAGTAAGAATACCACCAGTTTCAGAATCGGACTGCCGTAGATATCAAGCCAGGGGCAAAATTGTCCAACTTTTTATGTATAACCTGAAACACTAAAATAAACGCATCAATACGTTCAGCAGGTTAAAACAATAAAACTGCCCGAAAAAACCTCGCTGGAGACCGCCCACGCGCCGCCGCACGCGCTGCCACCGCCGCTGGAAAAGTCACGCGCCACCACCACCAGCTGCGCCTCAGCCTGCTGGACTCAGTTCCGGTCTCCGTTCGTCGATCGGAGTTATGGTTTGGCCGGAATTTGATTTTTCCCAATTCGGACCTCTAAAATCGCCTAACCCATACTTCGAATTTTTGATTGATTCTTTACCAGTAGACGAAGCCCATGACCTACAGATTCTTGTTCCGGTCTCCGTTTCTCCGGGTGGTCGATGGTTTGGCCGGAATTTGAAGTTGAAGGTCCGGCCGGTTTTGAGAAATCACGCACGGCTTCACCTCCAGTCAATTTCTCCCTCTCCTCTCAAGCCCTAGGCTCTGATACCAGTTTGTTGGGATTCCTAGGCTCAGGAACACCCTTCCACGCAATGCAAACGCCACGCCAAGAGAGAGAACGAGATACCGGCAACGAAAGTGCTATACGTACATAATAGTATACCAAATGCATTACACCTTCCTCACATGGAGGAGGACCCACACACAATAAAATATTTGTGGGCCCCCCTCCATGTGAGGGGAGTGTAATGCATTTGGTACATCATGAGGTGTACAAATAGCATTTTCCTACCGGCAAAGAACCTCAACCAAAACGCCTCCAACGCCACCCTTCTCTACTGCTAGCTATGAGATAATAGCACCTGTACTTAGCCACTATTTCAGGCCTAAGTAATCACCAAGGAACACACAAGAGAAGGCAGGAAGATGAAGCTCACATAAGGGAAAAACGAGGCTGCCATTTTTCAATAGAGAGAGGCCGCGAGTTTTCTTGAGAAAGGGAGAGAAAGAGGCCGGGTTTTTAAGAGAGAGAGAGACCCTTTTAAAATGATCAAATGTAAGTCAAGTCTCCCAACACAAAGGGGAGTGGCCTATATTTCGAAAAACACACAGGAAGCTTCTCAAGTAAGCCAAACAAAATATCTCACATAGAACAAATCTCGACCGTCCAATTAATTCAAGGGGCCACAATCAAACTAGAGTTAAGAGAACCATATATTCTCACATTCTTCACCTTGGTTCTCATAACACTCTCTCTCGGCTGCGAATTTGCACATGGAAGAAGTGTTCATCATCATCGCCCACTACCTGCAAGAAAAATTAACCCGTATCAATATGTAACAAAGATAAGCAAAATTTAAATTTACCTGCAGGTAGAATTTTAGTTCCCACATCAGAGGGATTCCAATCAGTGTGAATCTTAACAAGTTTAACTTCATTTTGAGACAATTTCTCACAAATAAAATGATACTTTACCTCAATATGTTTAGATCTTTCATGATAAACAGGATTTTTACAAAGTAATAAAGCACTTTGACTATCAGTAAACATAACAAGTATATCATGCATGAAGTTCAATTCTTTTAAGATTCCTTTTAACCAAGTACATTCCTTAACCGCCTCGGTTATGGCAACATACTCTGCCTCAGTACTTGACAAAGTAACTAAAGGCTGCAACTGTGACTTCCATGTTATACAATTGTCACCTAGGGTAAAGAAGTATGCTGTAGTTGATTTCCTACTGTCTTTATCACCAGCAAAGTCAGCATCAACATAGCCTTTTAAAATTAACCCCTTAGATCTTTTCTCATACACAAGACCCAGATTTAATGTACCAGCAATGTACCTTAACAACCATTTCAAACCTAGGTGAAGAATGTGAGAATATATGGTTCTATATCTCACATAGAACAAATCTCGACCGTCCAATTAATCCAAGGGGCCACAATCAAACTAGAGTTAAGAGAACCATATATTCTCACATCTTTTTGAAGCAGCGAGTACAAAATAATCACGAACAGAAAAAGCAAGTGTACTCTTGGTATCTGGATTGAGTGAATTTATGTAATTTTTGATCTTTTAGTTGAAGCTTTGAGCCCTCCTCCTAAGTCTGTATTTATTTACTACCTGGAGGATTTATTTAAAAAAAGTTTCTCTGTGTGCCCATCAAGATAAATATATTGAAGGATAGGGTATGTGCGGGTTTTTTTTTACGGTTCTAGCTAGTTTTGGTCACCAAAATTTAATTTGTTTCAATTTAATAATGTATGGAGTATTTTACGTTGTTCGACACTCCTTTCATCTCATCTCTCCAATCGATAACTTATAAAATTACACCTCTCTAGATGTTATGTTCTATAATTCTAATAAATAATAATGAACAAACATAGCACAAATTTGTAAAAGAATAAAACTTAGATCGGGAAGAACAACGTAAAAGATAAAAAAAAATTACAATTATATAATCTAGCCATACCCCTTGTAATCAGGCCCAGTTCTGACCCAAGGCCACTGGGGCAGTGGCCTCGAGCCTCAAGGCATAAGGGGGCATCAAAAAAATTTGGAAAACCTAAAATAATTATGGAAAAAAATCATAATTAAGGTGTATAGTTTACACCAATTCAAAAATCAGGTATATAGTTTAAAAATTCAAAAATCAGGTTTATATATAATTAATTAAATATAATAAAGTCACAATTATACAATTATTGGTCACAAATTTATAATTAAGATCACATATTATCAAATGAATAAGTCACAGATTATTTCGAGAAAATTTTATAGGTCACAATTTATTTCGATGTCACAATTTTTTAATTAGGTGGTCCTAGAAATTTTTTAGTCACACATTATCAAATTTTTAGGTCACAAATGAGTACTTGGTCACAATTTTTAGGTCACAGTTGATTGTTTGGTCACAGATTAATAAATAATTGGTCATATACATCAGAAACCCCGAATCCCGACTCCAATAATTGGTCACAGATCGACCAATAAGAGAAACCATTTTCCAAAAAAAAAAAGAAATCACCACCGATCCACGCTCTGCCACTACAGTAATCGTCACCACCACCAACAACCAAAAATCGCAACAGAATTGAGTCAAAAACTACAGAACGGTGCCTACATCACTAAAGAAAATGACGACCACCACACCACAGAAAACTTTTTACCACTATCTCTGTCTACACCACACAACCAACCACCACCCACGTCATCCCACCGACCACGACTGCCACCGCTACCTTACCACACCACTAGTAAAAAATCACCAACTAATCAGATATTACCGTCGCTACCAACAACGCCACCCCAGAAATCACCATCACACCACACCACCACCTTTGCAGCATCCAGAAATCACAACGATCGTCACCACCAAACATACCAACAATACCTAACCCACAACCTCACCAACACTACGCACATCAACAACACAGGCAGAAGTAGGAAAAACGTCAGATCCAAAAGCAACATAACTATCCTCGGCCACAACAACGACATCGTCGCTCACGAAACGCTGCAGCGCCGCCAACCACACACTCGTCGGAGAAAAGACGAATATGCAGAGAGCATTGAGAATGGAGATGAAAGTGAAGAGATAGATGTGGGACGCACAGCTTCTTTACGAAGTGTTGCACCATCGCCAACCACGCACACTGGGAAATGTTTTGTATTGGAGTAGGTGAATCGCCACTTTCGTGAATCGCTTCAGAGCATCGTTGTCGGCGTGAATCGTCATCGTCACCGTCGATGGTGTTTTATGATAGAGAGAATGGAGAGAATATAGATGGTAGAGAGATAAAATATAGATGTAAAATGATTTAGGGTTTGGAAATTGAATTGGGTGAATATTTAATATTTAAACAATTAAATTAATACCTGATTTGTGAATAATGAAATTTTACCCCTAAATTTTGAATTGTGATCTTTAAATCTTTGGATTTATGTAATTTCCTCAATAATTATCCCTTGTAAAATTGCAAATTTCATTTGGTGCTCTTATACATTCTAGTTTCAGTTTTACTACCCACCGTTTTTTTTTTTAATTCTGGAAGTAAATTTAGTTTTTAAGGAAAATGAATAATTTTTAATAAAGCAAAATAGCATAAATTAGCTTATTTTATTGAACATTTCAATACTAAATTAACGGGTTGTTTAAGGAATTTCAAAATAACTAATTAGTTACAATAAGATATTTTTTTGTGTTATTTTATATTATATGTAGTATATATATGATATATAAAAACTTTTGTAGTATATCATAAAATATTTTTAATTAATAGTTAAATAAGATTTTTCCTTCTTCAACGCGAAAATTGATTCGCGCTCTTGAACGAATCAAATGGGGAGTGAATATCAGAAGTATAATGTTCCTCATCATGAAAAAATGTTTGTTTAGATCAAATATGATGCTAATACACTCGTAAAAAAATTATGTGTATGATCCTAATTATAATTTTTCGCCTAGAACCAGGGTAAGCATTGCTTGTCATCATTCTTTCCTTGTTCTTCTAGTCATCAGACCATAGAACCTCATCTCAAGTGAATATACAGGAATTTGATGGTTTGCCCATGAATTACCGAGGAAATGAGGTAATTAAATTGAAAATTTTCTTTTAAATTAAATAGGAATCATTACATCATAGTATAGTGCAAGAGTTATAAATTGAACTGATCAATGATGTTATTTAGCACAATTGGTCTTATATTATTTTACGTAGGAGTGTAAGCGGTCCGATTTTACTGATTTTTGACAGATTTTCAAATCAAACTGTTCACACCGGTTTGAGAAAAATTCAAACCTAAACCAAACCATTTCGAACGGTTTAAAAAAACTCAAACCTAAACCTAATGGTTTGGTCCGATTTTAAACCGTCGATTTCGTCGTATATTTTTTGTTTGTCGTCCGATTTTAAACCTCGAATTTTGCCGTATATTTTTTTATGTCTACTTTTATGCCATTAATTTAAGAGTGTACATTTTTGTCCAGAATCGGTGAAACCGGATCAGAACCATTTAGAACCGGTCGATTCTATTTCAGATTTTCTAAAAAATAATTAGATTTTAGAACAAATTATTAAGAACCAACCGATTTCGATCCAATTCCCGATTTTAGTATGAAAATCACCGGGAACCGGACGGTTCTCATAGAATTTTTTTATTTTTTTGGTAAAATATATTATTCAATTTTCAATAACTTTTATAAAAAATAATAGGATTCATTTTTCATTTTAGACCCCAACACTTTCCTTTTTCTCTTTTATTATTTTCTTCTCTCTTCTTATAATTCTTTGATTAACTGATTTTCAAACCAAATTAGAATATTGAGTAAATTTATACCTAAATAAATTTATTTACAATATATAATTTCATTTCTAAGATCCGAAATTTTTATTTTGTTTTCACTTTGATTACATAGTTGTTAATCCGATCAAAATTTTTCATCTAAATTTCTACAAATTATAATTGACAGAACCAGAAGTTGCAATAATTTTTTAAAAGATGACCAATTCAATGTAGGATTTTAATTTTGATTGAAATTTGTTTAATCATTGGAGTACTATGCAATTTATATAAGTTGATGATTGTTTGGTGATAATAATTTATATGGAATACAACGTGAGATTACTTGATGAATCGTTTCAAACTTTCAGTTTAAGAGCCTATAGAATATATGAGCATCATTTAAAAATAAATAAAAAATTCAACACAAAAGTCTTACAAGTTACAATTTAGAAAAAAAATATTTTTTTAAATTTTTAAATTTTTATATATTTTTTCGCCGATCCGATTTGGTTTTAAACCGCAATAAAAAATTTCAAACCTAAACCAAATCGTTTTAGACCGGTTTGGTTTGGTTTAAAATCATTTCGTTGACGGGTCCACGCGGCACAAACCGACGATTTTCAAAATGTGATTTCGATTTGATTTTTATATTTGATGATTTTTACTTATAATCCTAATTTTACGTGTCAACATGTGGTGGCATTCAATTTTTATTTAAATATTTAGATTGATGTTAAATAGAAATACTCTAAAATAATTAAATTTGAAGATGGTCAAACAGTTTTATTAACAAATTTCGTAAAATTCACTACTCATTTATAATTCATGCGCTCTATAAATCCACAATTTATAATTACTTATGATAGCATTAGTCGAGCAATTTGGTCATTGGAATTTGCACCAACTGACCAAATTATTGAGTGCTGAATTCCAATGAAAATCTCTGAATTTCAGCCGAAATCGTGGATTTGAACGAATTTAATACTAAATTTGACCCATTTATTACGTTGGACAAAAACAACTCTCGTCTTTAAATTTCCTATGCCGGGCTGCAACCGCAAACATCTCTCTCTCTGCAAACTTCTTTAACTATTTTTTATAACAAAAGAACTTGTATGGACAAGAAAAACTATTGGAAAAATCTAAATGAACATCACGATTGACCACATGGATAATCGTATGTGAATGATACGAGTCTCAATGAATAAAATAATATTTCTTCCTACACTCATATGCAATCATCCATGTGGTCAAGGGAGGTGTTCGAGTAGCAAGGTTCAAAACTATTTGTCTTAAAATTGCTAGATGTTTGCAATGACTTGTATGTTACACTTTTTAGCTATAACTTTTTTCTACGTGGGGGCAAACTTTTGGTTGCAAAAATAATTTTTTGAAACAACATAGCTACGAGGAAAAGGTTAGATTAGTAGAATTGACAAAGCCCTAGATATAGGATTGGATATGGAAATTTATTGTAATTGATAATTTAGAAAGAGGGAAAGAATGAAAATTACAAAATAAATAAAAAGTGTGACTATTGGCCCTATGTGGCTCTGCCTCCTTAATATAATCTTATATGAAAATTAATTCATTGAATTTAAATAACAACAAAAGAATAAAAAAATATAGAATCTACTGATTTGATGTCCACCTAGCCACATATTACGTTAAAATGGTAATTCTGATCGACCCATGGTGTGCTTGAATCACGAAGGATGAATTTCAGATAAACACTTTCAATATTCATTAAGAAAAATAAAATCTAAATAAGTTTTAAAGGCGAGTGATAAGATCCATTAGGGTTGTGTTAGCAATTAGTTAAATCAATATTTTGAAAGAACTTTGGGAAAGAAAATAAAAATATGCATTACCTTATAGCTCCTACTTATAAGCTTGTGAATTCGCACACGGATTTTGCCTAGAAAAGTAAAGATTTATGAGCTTCACCTTTCACCAGATTGTTTGATGCCTGATTTGTATGCAAATTATTTGTGTTTTTCTGTGTATAGTTTTTAAGATTCAGTGCTTTTATGCTTTAAATTTTGGTTTTTGCAGCATTTTCAAGATTAATTTTTAACCATTAGATTTGCATCAAATTCCTAGATCAATTCTGATGATGTTGCTATTTATGGTTTATCGCTCTGAACTTTCTGCTACTAATATAGTAATATTACCAATTTAGTGTCACGTAAGCGGGTCAATTTGGTTTGTCGATTCGGACCGTCCGTGACTCAGCCAGCTCGAGGGTTGGTAGAATCGAGCTAAGGCTGGGGCCAAGCCCCATTTTAGGGTGTCGGCCCAGAGCCCGATCCAGCCCGCCATTTTTGGGTCCGTGACTAGCCTTAAAAGAACTGGAGAAAAAAAATGAAACTAAATGCTGTTGCCTTTTGCAGGCAGCTAAAATAGGTGTTTTATTAAGGGTAATTGACGCAAAACGTCCTTACCTTTGAAAGTTTTTGTGAAAAACATCTCTACCTTTCATTTTTTGATGCATAACATCCTTACCTTTCACATTTTTTGCGCTGAACGTCATTTTCCTCAATTTTTACCCTAAAATAACCAATTTGCCTCCTATTTAAATAAATAAAAATAAAGAATAAATTGCAGGCATACTCCCAAACTTTTTAAAAAGTACAAATCAGTCCAAAAGTATTATTAAAACATTAAAAATGAAAAAAAAATAAAAAAAATATCTCTCTTCTCGCCTCCTCCTCCCTCCCTCGGCCGTGGGTTTAGGTAATCTCACTCCGGTGACATCAAAATTCAATTGAGAACTCTGGGAACCGGAGATGTGGAGAATCAGACTCTGGAAACCGGTGCCGAAGTTTCGAACATTGTACTGCGATGGAAGAGAGAGGATCTTCTGAAGAGAGGGTCCTTTTGTGGGCGAGGTCTCGGGTTGCTTTTTTCATTGCTGATTTTCATTATAATGGTCAATAATGAGCATGGGAATTGGAAGGAATTTGATAAATACGAAGAATACAGGTACCATAATGTTTATTTATTCTCTTGTACAATACAATTTTATTTCTTTTTGTTCTTGGGCAAGAATTGATTAAGAATTAACATTTTATTTGGTGTTTCTTGAATGTGGTTCTCATTACAGGTATGCATTGGCTATAGCAATTTTGTCATCATCGTACATTAGATTGCAGATTTTGAGGCAGGTTCATGAACTCTCCACCGGTAGAGAAATTATTTCACGCAAGAATTTGTTGATTGTGGACTTTTTTGGGGATCAAGTTGGTGAACTTCTTGGATTTCCCTGCTATTATGTTTGGAGTTGCCGCCGATTGGTGATTCTGCGTAATGGTGGGGGGGGGGGGCCTTTCGGTAATTGGATCTCATCTGGAAAGTTGAATAAAGGGTGGGATTAGGCCAAAAGCTTTGTGTCTGGGGATCGGTGGTGGCGCATTGCTTGGATTTTTGAGTTCTCAATTGAATTTTGATGTCATCGGAGTGGGATTACCAAAATCCACGACTGAGGGAGGGAGGAGGAGACGACAAGAGAGATAAAAAAAAATTTAATTTTTAATGTTTTCATAATACTTTTGGACTGATTTGTACTTTTTAAAAAGTTTGGGAGTATGACTGTAATTTGTTCTTTATTTTTCTTTTATTTTTGTTTTGGTTTTATTTAAATAGGAAGGTAAATTGGTCATTTTATGGTAAAAATTGGTGAAAATGGCGTTCAGCGCAAAGAATGTGAAAGTTAAGGATATTTTCCACAAAAACCTTCATAGATAGGGACATTTTGCGTCAATTACCCTTTTATTTAAAAAAAAAAGTGAGTCAGTTCGGCTCGGCTCGATAAGGTCCGAATCTAAATTTTTTGGTCAAGCAAAAGTTCGGCTCGGCTCGAACAAAAAAAAAGTTTGAACCATTTTTACTCAAGTCAAACCTGAGTCTCAAGTTTTGACTCGCGAGTCAACCCAACGACATCTCTAGTGCCACCAAGAACTACTGGGTTTGAATCAAAATATTTAAATAAATTAGGAATTAAAGTAGTATTTTAATATTGTTTTAGTTACAATGAAAATGCTACAAGTAAAAAATAGTTGACAAAATGGACAAGTGGCGGGCCCGTCACTTGTCCATTTTGGCAACTATTTTGTACATAATTTTGTACAAATAAAATAATTGTCCGCCACTTGTCCATTTTGTCAACTATTTTGTGCAAATAGAATAATCCTAATTACAATGAGTTTTGAATGAAAAAGGACTCATAATGCAATTACAAAAAGAAAACTTGCGCTATAGTTGAGGGGCTTTTCCTATATAATACCCGCCACTTGTCCATTTTGGCAACTATTTTGTACATAATTTTGTACAAATAAAATAATTGTCCGCCACTTGTCCATTTTGTCAACTATTTTGTGCAAATAGAATAATCCTAATTACAATGAGTTTTGAATGAAAAAGGACTCATAATGCAATTACAAAAAGAAAACTTGCGCTATAGTTGAGGGGCTTTTCCTATATAATACTGCCACAAAATCATTGATCAATTGTAAAGGGGGGCAATCAAAACGTTATTGTGGAGAGAAAAACTGGAGGAAAAAAAGGTTACTAGGTTCAGAGTTAATTTAATAAATAGTCATTAAATTTTGTTATAGTTACTAATTGTTTATCGAAATTTAAAAATTTACTCGTTACTCACTAAACTTTGTTATAGTTTACTACTTGGTTATCAAAATTTAAAAAATTACTCGTTATTTACCCAAATTTGAAAAAAGTTACTTATATCATTTTCATCAATCCACGTGGACAAAAAGCAATGTGACGTATGAAAAATCCCGTATGACACTGACGGAATTAAAATTTAAAAAAAAAATGTGAACAAAAAATTCACGTGGTGCATGATGAAAATTCCTCACGTGATAGTAGTGGACAATACTATGCGATCACATAGGCAATTTTCGTCTTGCGTCACTTAGATTTTTTAGTCCACTTTATTTTTTTTAACTCCGTCAGTGCGACGTAGGATTTTTCATTTGTCATGTTAATTTTTGTCCAGGTGAACTGATGAAAAGAATATGGGTGATGAATAACTAATTTTGTTCAAATTTGAGTGAGCAACAAGTAATTTTTAAATTTTTGACGAATCGGTGGTAATCTATATTAAAGTTTAATGACCATTGATTAAAATAACTCATAGGTTTGCATCATATCTTAAGCCGAAATTGAGAGAGTACCCAAACAATCCACTCGGCAGGATTTGGAGTCTACCTCGAAATTTTAATATTTTATTCCTGCAAAATAATTTACTTGTTTGAGTCCCATTTTCTTTTTAAAAAAAAATACATTTTGCAATAATGTTATGGTGGAGAATGTGTGATTACAAAATAAGAAAAATATTTAGGTTTACATATATTATTATTTTATTGAAAAATGTGTGGTTGAAATGTAGACAAATTAATGTTAAAGAATGTATTTTGATGGGAAAAAAAGGGCCCAATCAGGGCTAAGGATGTCAATGGGGCGGGTTCGAGGCGGGGCACTTCTACCCCGCCCCGCCCCACCCCGCCCCGCCCCACATTCCTCCAATTTCGTGCCTGCCCCGTGTCTTGCCACGCCTAAACGGGACGGGACGGGGACCAGGCAAAAATTTGTCCCGTTTGTTGTCCTATTTAATTTTTTTTTTTTTATTTACATTTTCAAAAATTCGAGTTATGTTATTATTTAAAATTCAACATTTAAACCAAAATTTAAAAGTCATTCCATATAATTTAAAAAAAATTCTAATATTTTTGATCAATATATTAACTTACTTTGATTAATTGGTATAAATCTTTCATAAGCAAAAAATATTTATTTAACTATCATGATTCATAATTTCAGATTATATAATTTAATTATAATAAAAAGATTGAATGATCGAATTTATAAATTATATAAACAATTGTTAGTTATGTAAAATTTTAAATTAACAATTGTATAATATAATTGTTGGATTAGAAATATGTCAAAAAATTGTAAATACATTCAACAATATTTTAAAACTAACCATTTATTAAAATTCTATTTTTAATTATTTTTTTCACGGGGCGGGGCATCCTCACCCCACCCTGTCCGGCGACCCGCCACTGGGCGACTCTTTACACCCCGCTCCATCCCACCAACTCGTCGGGACGAATTTTTAAGATCTCATTAGGGGCGGGGCCCGTCGGAGCGGGTTAAATTGTCATCCCTAATCAGGGCTAAATCTTTTTTCTCCCATAATGTGTGTAAGGATTAGAAACATGCTTGAACATTCCAAGTCGAAATGCTTACTTGAAATGATGAATTCCAAGATTTTTGTATGGTTGAATCACATTGCATCTCAAAACTTTAAAATATGCATTTTTTGCATTCCAAATTATCTCAATCTTGGTCACAATGGAATGAGATTATTGACCACAACCTAAGTCTCAATTTTTGTAAGATTCTTTGAAAAAAAAAAAGAGGTTTTAGGCGCCTTTCAATTTTGGTGGTAATTTCAATATGAATTTTCACTATATTTTTCTTACCATCTTTCTTTCTCCTAAATTGCAAGACAAAGTTACCGTAGTTATAGAAAATCTTGAAAGTTTGTGGGAGTTGAGGGAAGTTATGAGTTTGAATTCTACTCAAACAACTCCCTCCAATCCACTTTAATAACTTATGAGTCGAATTGCCCCATATGGGCAATCACGACCCGTATTTTCTAACAATATGCGTAGATGACTTCTGTTGTATGATATCTTAACAAGGAATAAAAGTGTGTGAATCAACTATCATTTTACAAAGATCATAGTAAGTGAAGAAATTGATTAATTGTAACTTTACTTGAATATTTGAATTTTTAGTTGGTTAAAAATATATAATTTTAAACTAGTTGACCAATAAAAATTAACTGACCAGGAGTACTTGCGAAAGTTTGAAAAGATTAGAGTGTTATGATATATGATTTTATCATAGTTAATTCGGTTGAATTTCATTTTTAAGTTATGAAAATACGCATTCATGTAGACGGTCAAATACAAATGATGAGACATAACTTGTTGAATCTTGTACATGAAGTATCAAGTTTATCCTCGTCTCCTTCTTCTTCTTACCTTTCTTTCCAAACCCATATCGTTGTCTTCTTCTTACATTTCAGTAGTCAGATCTTGTTAACGTCCTAATTTCACTTGAAAAATGTGTAAGTTTGATTGGTTTGGGACAATAACTCCCTACTCACAAGTACACAGAAATTTACATTTTTATTTTCGCAATGTGCAAAACTCATCGATCTTTTGAACTCGCGGATACTAGCAAAATTGTTCTTCTAGTTTCTTAGGTGTAAAGCTCATTAGAAGGTACAACATTTTCTTCTTTTGGTGCTCGCTTGTGCAAGACATATTTCTTTTGAATCTCACACTTGCGATATTTCCCCTTAGCTTACTCTCGTTTTTGCTTCTCTTTTTTCCTTTATCTCGTTCAGGTATTGTCTTTTTTGGTTTGGCTTCTTGCCTTCATGCTCAATGTTTGCGCAAATTTCATCCAAGCATGGAGTCATTTCTAAAACACAAAACACCCAAAAATAAGTAGAATCCCAGCTCAAACAACTAGCATGCAATTACACCTTCAAGCATACGATGTTTTATTGTTGAAAAAATAGATAGGTTCTACGTAAATCGTAGCCAATTTAATTATAATCAACTGAACTTGGCTACATCAAACTCAAACCAATTGAGAAGTCCGAAAATTAAACTATTATAATTTTCTCATTTGAAAAAAATAAATAACAAATAGAGGATAAAAATGTTAAAAAAAAAAAAATCTATTTAAAAAATTGACATCATGTTGAATTACATTATTTAAAAGCTGACTATCTTTATAAACTACCTCATCTAAAGGATTGACCTTCATAATACTCATGTTACCAAATTTGAACCCCAAGGAAAACTAGATGAAGAAAGGATAACACTTGGCCCAATAAGGTTTGTTACATTATCATTCTTTACCACACATTCACTTTTAATAAAATATTCTACACAAAAATTAATAAAGTTTCTTTTATTTTTATCACACATTCTTCAAAAAATACTATTCAAAACTCTTTACTTCTTCAAATAATGGGTGACAAACAAGGGCTTAATTATTTTCAATTTGAAAATGTGATGCGTTAAATGTGTTTTTCAATTAGGTTGTGTTTGATAGGGTGAAAAAGTGGGTGGAAATGAGAAATTTGTGCAATTCTACCCAATTTGTGGTGTTTGATTGCAAAATAATTCTATGAAATTCATTCTCATCCAAATTCTAGGTACAACATAGTGAAACACCATTTTTCACCTTTATTTTCTCATGATTTTGGTGAGAAAGTGGTCTTTCATCTTTTTTTTTTTTTTACATTTTGGCAATGAAAACATATTCTAAATCCAATAATAAAAAAATTTATCCATTTAATTGACAATCTGAATGGAAAAATAAAACCAAACGAACATAAAAAAAAAAAAAACAAATTAATTTTTTTTTTTTTTTTTACTTTTTGGCAATCAAAGCAAATTTTAATACAGATTGTAAAAAAATTTATCCCAAAAAGTAACAATTTGTATGAAAAATAAAGTCAAATGAATTAGGTGGAAAATTATATTAATCAAACACTATTAATTACAATTCCCTCTAAAAAAAATTCTAGGTAATTCAATTTCCTGTAATTCGTTTTCTTTACATCTAAATTCCACCATTGCAATCAAACGCACCCTTATAATAAAAGTAAACATTTTCTATTTTATGAAAGTGCCTAGGTTTTCTCAAGCACACTTCATTGGAGCATTTGCCATTTGTGATGAGGAGAGCTTTAAAGCAAAAATTTATAAGAAACTAACGTAAAATTACAAAACTAGAAAAGTAAAAGATTAAGACCATGTCAGGTTCAACATAAAAAAATTGATTAAAATTTAAATCAAAATGAATAATTAATTTTAATCACATTTTTTATGAGATTCACAATTTTACATCACATTTCATAAAAATATACTAGAAATATATTTTTCATCTAAATCTGGGCTAATTATTCGTTTGGCAAATTTTTTAAATAATTAATAAATGGTCCAACTTTATTTGCAACCATAAATTCATCTGTGAATTCTAATGAATTCATTTATTTATCACTCAATTGATCTATTTATAAATTATACTACTGTTGAACAGTGTCTACAATTATTCTACAAGGGCGTCTTTGCAAATTTTTCCGTCTCTTTTCTTAAACCCTAGCGGGTCAGCGGCCCAACTGCTTAACCTTGGAATGTTCCAGAAAAAAATTACACACAACATAGTCCCTTTATATACAGTTGTACATCCGCAAAGTCGCAGTAGTCATACTAACCCTAGTTTTGCACTTTCTGCGGCTGCAGCATTTTGCTCTTCACTGGCTACACGGTAATCACTTTGAGTGAGATGTTTATAATTAACTGATTGATATTATTATAATTTTTATTCTTATTATATGCAAGTGATGATTTTCAAATTTGTCATACTCCTTTTGGGGGAATGGTGATTCATTAATCAATAGGAAATCAGAATCTCTGATGCATTTATTTTATGGAGTATTTTGGTATCTTACTTCAATTTTGTTGGAAAATTGCTCTGCCTGTGATGGTGATAAATATACTTTGAGTGCTTCACTATGAAAAGAATATAATCTGTGGCTTCAAGGCATCAGTATAGCTTTATTCTTTAATCTTTCTATTTATTTTTATTTTTGGATTGAAAAATAAATGAAAGAAAGCAGGTGATGAGAAAATAGACAGGGACATCAGATCTCCATTTGGAGAAAGATGACTAAGTCTAATGGGAATCTCTCTGATGCTATTGTTGATTTGAACTTGCATTTGTTTTTATCTTAGATTACTGCCTTTTCTAGTTGCAAAGCTTGTTAAAGTATAAGGTTTTGCTGTTAAACTAGAAAACATAGGCACAAATTGTGTTAGGTTTTACAGATTCTGAACGTTTTGTTTGCTGCTGATATATTTCTTGACATTTATTTTTGGTTTTAAATTGGGTGTTTTTTTTTTAAAGTTCTGCAAAGACACTAGGGATACTTTTAAGTTTGGACAAGTCTACAAGTCATTTTTTTTCACTTGGACAACAAAAATTTGAAAGATTAATGATGGTCTTTAAATGCGTGAAATACAATATTACCCTTAAATATGTTATACAATTATGAAATTAGATTATTGTTTAAAAGATAATAATTCTCTTATTTTAAGCTATATAAAATTTCATCCAAACATTTTTTACGTAAATTTTGAAGACCAAATCATTTTGTTCATTTGTTTATTTCAACACAGTTGAAAATTGTTCTATTTTTCATATGTTTCAAACTTAAAAATTCATAAACTTATCAAACATTTAATAAAAAATATTGTTTCTTGCCATCTAGTCATCAATAGGAACTGTAAGTATATTTTATGTATTTTTAATTTTGTTTTTGTTTAATTAGTAAATTAAATTGTTATTTTTACGTTGACATATAAAGTTTTACAATATGTATCTATAATTTTTTAAGCAAATAGATATAGAATCGTTAAAAGTTACGTAAAGCGGGACAAACTGTGCAGATTTGCACTGTTTGGATCCACACGATTTTTTATTTTTTTTAGACTAGTCTTTTATATAATTTCTTATATTTAATGTAATTATGTTTTGATGTTTTAATTCGTAATGCAGATATGGCATCAGCATGTGTTCCAATTTGTTATTTCGGTGAATTTCGAAAAAATGAAAGTTGTCAATGGGAATGGAAATGGACGAGTGAAGGAGAAGGAGTTAATGCAATATTGATAACAAGGAATACATCGTTTACGGAAATGTACCAAAAGATACAAAATATGCTTAACATCGATCCTTTTCAATATGATATGAAATTGACATTTTTATTTCAGAAGCATTCAATCATTTCGATTCCACCTATGAAAGTTACTTCTGATGTGCACATAAAACATCTAATTAAATTAAACCAAGGCCTGAAGTCGACTCCGATTTGCGTAACGTTATCAAGAAAGAATGTCCCAGGGGTGAACACGAAATTTTAGATGGAGAGGATTGTAATGTAAATGATTTTTGAGATACAGTTGAAATTGTTCGTGAGAATGATGTGATTATTTCTAATACAATTGCTATTTACCACGATCTTATTGTTACACACAGAATTCACGATGAAGTTTTAAAGGTAATTTACGAATGATGATTTGTTTGCAATACTAATCTGTTTGTTATTCTGTATTTTATTTTATTTTTTATTTTTTTTATATATATGACACAATACGAGCGAAATTAACAAATTTTCATAATTATATAAACAAATTTTATTTATAAAATAAAAAATATTTATAATTTTGTATACTAAAATGTTATAATATTGACAATTCAATAAATAAATAATTACGGATAACAACTAAACTCAAATAAATTGGTTGCTAATTTATTTCTCGAACTCTGTATTCAAAATTGGTTGATTTGATCAACTATATATCCTATACTCAAAAATTCAATATATTTTATGACGAAATCCTACAAACGTCACTGTAATTGAACAATAAATGTGTTAGTTTGATATCGCATATTATTAAAACAAAATTATGAACTTAAAAAATTACAAAGATTTACGATATAGTTTGTCTCCTCGTCGTCGTGTCCCGTACGATGACTAGTCTATCATGCATAGCAATTCCGATTTGTCTAGGGAGAAGTGGAATGAAAATAGCTAACGGTCACAGATTTTGCTCAAGTTGACTCTGTGTCATACACGAATGATCGGGGTCGTACACATACATAGTGGAGTCTGCGGATACGATCTCTACAGCAATGCAGTGATAATTCGCGATCATCGGAATGTACATATGCGTACACCCTTACCATGGCTTACCCCCGACACTAGACAATATCCCAATTACCCACTCGAGCATATATGCTAGCACGGTGTACGCGTAATCCATATATTGTCGCGACTGATACTCTATGTCAACGGCTCGTACGAACTCCGTGTTCAAGATTACTCCATCGGGAACATGAAACGATCTCGGATATCGTTCAGTTCGACTGTGCAACAAGTCCATGACCTTGTCGATGTGCTATATCAGGAAATACCAAAAAGTAATTAGGACTATAATGCATTGACTAAAAACACTTAGGCACATAACAAATTGAATGTCACTTACATCATCGACGATCCAAGCCCTGCTTCTGACAACGTCCTTGAACCACTTGTATGGATCCGAGATCCGTTCGTCTACCGTACGGCTAGCTTTGAAAAAGAGACGAAATATTATGTTAACAACAAATACTGAATATGTTAAAAACAAATATGAAATATTGTCAACAACGGAGGGTATCATTCTTCTCCACTCGAACTCGAACGCTTTCCACTTGACATTGTCCACCACCCGGAAGAGATTGGGGTACGTCCCATCTACGAACGTCCGTCTCTTCGCCTCAGCCGTAAATGGGGATACGACGTACTGCGATGACATCATCGATCTCTTCCTGACTACCTGCTCCGGCACGTCAACATCGCACCTCTTCCCTTTCGTCACGACTGGCAACTCGGCCACCGGCTCCGACACCCCCATTGGCCGCCTTCGATGCCTTCACATCCCCCACCGCCTCAACCTCCGCCTCGGTCGCCCTATCCACCTCCACTGTCTTCCCCACCGATCGTGCCTCGGGCACCCCTATCTCTTCCGCTCATAATGACTCTAATGTATCATTTACAGATAACGGTGAGTGAACCCACCCTCGATCTCGATCACCATCTCCGTGACTAAGTCTGTCACCCCCTCGTATCCATACTATATCACCTTGGAGCGCTACGACCTCATCCTTAAGTTTGATACATGGTCACGTAACACTACAACATCCTTACGTAAACTAGTCACCTCGCCACTCATGCCTCGTCCCAACTCATCTCTCGTCATAGTGCCCATACATCCTCTCGCAAGGCACCTACCTCTCCTCGTATCTTCGCCATAAATGCAGATAGAATGACATACAGATCGTCGTGCATAAGAGATGCACAGAATGGGTGCCTGGACGAAGGAGAATGAAATCTCATCGACGGAGGTGATGGCATCGACATCGGCGACGGAGGTGATCCAATGGGCATCGACGGCGGAGGTAATTCCCTGAGTGGCGGTGGTGATCTAATCGACGCAGGAGGTGATCTTCGATCAACCGGACTGTGCTCCTACATAGATGATTTTCAAACTATTAACTTATGTAAAATTGACTAATTTTACAATAAAACAATAATTAATAAATTAACATACAATGTCTGCATCTATGTCGGGCTAGAGATTCTGATCTTCTGTCGTGGCTCGAATAAAAAGGTCATGCGTGTAACTCTGACCCTCCTTGATCGACGATGTCAACTCAGTGAAGATTCCAAGCTAATATATTGACATTTCACCGCGTTAATTACCATGTTTCGAGAATTTAAAAAAACATACAACATAAATAACTAAAATATAATACGTACCTCGAGATCGTTGATGAGAACTGATATTTGTTTGACGAGCGGCTTGTCTTGTGCTCACCAGTGATGCATCCAACGGCAGCGTGTCTCCACTCTCCTCACATACCGTTTGGCCAAAATAAGAACAGTCTCGTACACCATATCTGAAACAATTACAATTATTATATATAAAATTTTATTAAAATAATTCATTAAATTAAATATTTACCTGCAAAGCCAACAACATGCCATACGCATCGTACTTCCGCTCGGGCCTATCTCCATTCGGCATCGAATATACCCTCCTAATTCCTAAAAATGAGTAGGGTATCGATAAAATATCTATGTCCCCATGGATAGTTGTTGAATGTATCAATCTCTTCAACAACCTCCAAATGAAAAACTTCGATCGTCGTCTTCTTGTGACGACACCTGAGCACGCTCTCGAGGATAAGCATCAAGCCCGACTTCAACTTATTAGACATCTGGTCGCATTCCCTGAATACTTTTTTCAACTACGCCAGACTCGCTGTCGCCCGCCCTTCAAAATATGCATGAAACAGCCTACTATTTCTCGAAATATCGGTCCGTATTGTTTCTTCGCCCATATACCTCAATCCGGTGATGATGACAAACTCTGATATGGAGAACGTAGCTACCTTGCCCCCAAGATCAAAACAGATGGAATCTCTGTCAACTGACTTAAACAGCTGACAAAGTAATGCATCCAATATCTGCCTGGAAAACTGTATATTACTCAACTCATGCAGTGGTCATAAGCAGGAACGACGCAATATACCCGCGTGCTCCTCATCCAATAAATCCAATACAGCTGTAAAGCTTGCAAAGTTACGTCGACGTAATTTTGTTGGGAATCTGTCTAATGGCATCGTCCAGATAGTAGTACATCCTGTAAAATTTCAAATGTTAGAAGTAAATAACATAAAAAATTAAATATTACTTCACCAATTAAAATAAATAACTAAATATTCAATAAGCAATTAAATTACAGAAACAACTTGACATTTCTTAGCCAATTATAAATCACATAATTATATATTAAATACCTAATTATAATTAAATAATACATAAATAAATAAATATTACATAACCAATTAAATCATTAAATATTAAATAAACAATTAATTTACATAATTAAATATTAACTAACTAATTATAATTACATAATACATAAATAACAAATTATTACTTAACGAACTCATAAATAAATAATTATATCTTACATTAAATACACAATTAAATGAAATAATTATAATTAAATATTACATAACCAATGAAATAATTAAATATTAAATAAACAATTAAATTACATAATTAAATATTAAATAAAAAATTGTTTTCCATAATTAAATATTAACTACCTAATTATGATTACATAATACATAAATAACTAATGATTACTTAACGAACTCATAAATAAATAATTAAATATTACATAACCAATGAAATAATTAAATATTAAATAAACAATTAATTTACATAATTAAATATTAACTACCTAATTATAATTACATTAAACAAACAATTAAATGAAATAATTATAATTAAATATTACACAACTAATTAAATACATAATTAAATATTAAATAATCAATTAATTGGTATAATTAAATATTAAATAACTAATTATAATTACATAATACATAAATAACTAATTATTACTTAACGAACACATACAAAAATAATTATATATTACATTAAATAAACAATTAAATGAAATAATTATAATTAAATATTACATAACCAATTAAATAAACAATTAATTTACATAATTATATATTAACTACCTAATTATAATTACATAATACATAAATACCTAATTATTACTTAACGAACTCATAGATAAATATTACATTAAATAAACAATTAAATGAAATAATTATAATTAAATATTACATAACCAATTAAATAATTAAATATTAAATAGCTAATTATAATTACATAATTACATAAATAACTAATTATTAATTAACTAACTCATAAATAAATAAATAATTATTACATTAAATAAACAATTAAATGAAATAATTAAATATTAACTAAATATTTATAATTAAATAACTATATATTGCTTAACCAATTAAAATAAATAATTAAATATTAAATAAAGAAATACTTAACTATTAAATAACTAATTATAATTAAATATTACATAAATAACTAAATATTACTTTACTATTAAATAAATAATTATAATTAAATATTACAATACCAATTAGATATATAATTACATATTACATAAACATTTAAATTAAACCAGATGGCCCAGCCCAATTGAGTGGGCCATCTGGTTGCCCAGAATCATCTGGATCCATCTGCCTTCTCCAACATTGCGCTGCCTGCAATTGCAGGCAGCGATTCCATTTTTTTCAGCAGAGATCCACACCAATATACTCAATTACTCATTTAAATTAATCACATTTTCGGATCTACAATGAAATCTACATTATTATAATTCAAAACATGAATCAAAAACCACAAACTTGTTCAAATAATCATAGATCCTTGATTCAAGAGCTCACCTTCTTCAACAAATTGGTGAATTCCGGTTCGGTGGTCTGGCTCCAAATCCGGTTTGGAAGTTTTCTCATCACTTCTCAACAATAGTAATAAAGGGTATATTTGGGTTTTCATTGTTTTTCAAAGTTTTAATAAAAAAAAATTTTAATTTTTTTTTTTATTTTGAATTCGGTCAAAGGCCTTTGGAAAGATGGCCGGGCACCATTTCCTCCAAGACACTCATCCAACTTCTGCCCATAAAAAGTGGGCTTCACTCAAATTCTATCCAATGGCCCAACTTCACCACAATCTGAATAGTTTATATAAAGTGGAAATTACACAAAATCCTATTTTAAATATTGAGAGTTCTAAAATCAGATGAGATGTTTCATTATTCCAAAATCAGATGTTTAATTAATTAATTAATAATCAAACCCTAAATTAATTCTCTCACTTCCCTCCACTTTCGTCTCACCCATTTCTCTCTCTACAACATTAACTCTTCCTCTCACTACTGCAAGCGACCGCCGGTGTAAATCGTCGCCGCTGGAACTGGTAGTGACACTTTTAGCTGGAGGAGGAGTCGGGCCAGAAGTCGGCGGAGGTAACGCAACGATTACCCCCACTCCATTCACCACCGGAAGCTACAGCGATGCCATCCATCCACCCACAAAAAGTGAAAGCGCTGCTGCAAGCATCGTGCACAGAGGCGCTCGACGCTGAGAGCATTGTTGGGGGACGGTACCAGAGGTGTGTTGCAGCGGTGGGTACTATGGGCCGATGATATTGGATCTGATCTTTGGTTATGTTGATCTATGTGTGATGTGGTATGTAGGGAAATGCTACTGGTTCTGGTGCGGTGGGTAATACCAGCGGCGGCGGTGTTGGGATGATGATGGTGCGTCCTTGGTCATTTTTTTTTGGTGGCTGGCGGTGTTGATGGTGGTTATGGTACAATTGGTGGTCACAGTGGTGCAAGCGATGGTGTTGGTGCAATCGTTGTGGTGATATTTGATAGTGGTGTTGGTTGTCATCGCCATGTTGTGGTGGTGTTGGCGGTGTTTTGTGGTAGTGCTGCTGGTTTCGAGATTTGACTGTGGAGGTGGTGACGTCGGGGTTTGTGTGGTGGAGGTGTTGCTATCGGGAGGTGGTGGTGGTTTAGGCAGTGACGGTGGTTGTGGTGGTGGTTTAGACAGTGATAAGGTGGTGGTCACAATTTATTTGGTTAACTGTGACCATTAAATTGGTTAATCTGTGACCAGTAAATAATATGTAACCAATGAAAAATATGAACTGTGACTAAGAAATAACGTGTGACCTAAAAATTTGTTAATTTGTGATCGATTATAAGTTGTGACTTATAATGTTCGTGATCTGTGACCGATAAAGAAATTGTGATTTATAAATTTTTCACTTGTGACCAAGAAAAAAATTGTGACATTTAAAATTTTTGAATTGTGACCGTAAAAAAAATTGTGACGTTTAAAAATTTTGATTTGTGATCGAAAAATAATGTGACTAATTAAATTGTGAATCTGTGACCGATGAACAAATTGTGACCTATAAATTTTTTGAATTGTGACAGTAAAATAATTTTTAATATTTAAATTTTTTGATTTGTGATCGAAAATAATATGTAACTAACTAAATTGTGAATCTGTGACCAAAATATATAGATCTGTGACCTTAATATATTTAATTAATTAAATATATATTTAATTAATTAAATTATAAATAAAAATTAATAAAAATCTGATTTTTGAAAGTTGAAATTTATTTTCTTATTATTGAAATGGATCATACTTATACTCTTACTTGTAAAATATTTCCTTATATAAATGCTAGAACAAGTCTCAGGGTCCATATTTCATCAACAAAAAGCACACGGATGTTATTAAAGTAATGGCTCTTTTTTATATTTGCAAGTATATACATTTCATTTAGAGCATCTCCAATTCAGTTTGCCCTCAATTTTCACAAGAAAATCTTGTTCCATTTGCTCTTTTTGTAAGCATTTGATTATTTAAAATGACAGAGGAAGAGAAGGATCTAAGAAATTCAAATTGCCAAATTTCAACATTGATGAAGATAATAGCTTTATGTGAAGCCTATATCGCAAATGGTGAATAACCAATTCTCGGTCAAAATTCCTTTTGGGAAAGGGTTGTGAAGTATTCTACGAAAAGTGCAAAGAGCGAACGAAATGCTAATAGCGTCAAATGCTGAGCGAATCACATTAGAGCAAGAACAAATTTTAAAGACATTCTATTGAAAGCGTGAAATTGAATTTAACGAAGATGATGATGTCTAGCAACTTGGTTTTCCTCTTGAATCTCGTGATGAGTAAGTTCGAGATCATGGCTTGTATTTGAAATTTTATAAACTTCACACTCGTCTCCAGAAGAATTCAAATCAAATCCACTTCTCTTTACATGCAAGAGAGGTTATAGTATTTGCATCATCATAAGTATAGGCAATACATTACAGTTTATGCACATGTCCTTATCATATATGTACATGAGCTTACTGTATATGCACACACCAATCTTACCTTATATGCAACACTCACTCTTTAAATCAAAACACACATTCCTGCCATATATGTTGCTACATTCAGTGCATCTTACCTAAAACATACAATTTTACACACAATAATAATTCACTGGTCCCCTTCTGTTAAGTGACATGATATCTTCATGAAAGCCGTGATGCAAAACAGAGTCTCTTGTATTCCTGCAACATTTTAAATAGTGATGACTCTTGCTGCACATTAATGGATTCAATGTGATCTTCACTTCGTAATAAGGTGTAAGGTTTATGTTTTCTTAACCAAAATTTGAAATTTTTAGGTCGATTTGTTGGTTATGTATATATAAATTTTAAAAAAAATGTCTAACTTAAAAAATTTACGTGGAAAGTAAAATTTATACAAAAAAGAAAAAAAAAAATCAACTTGTAAAAATGAAATTTATATATTGTAATTTACATCTTTCTAATGGAGCAAGATTTGAATTTAAAGTCACTGAGATATAAATGATAATGCAAAAGTAGTTTTGAAAATGTCAATTTACACTCAAATTTAGAACTTGAATGTCAACTTAAAATTATATCATGTGAGGTGAGGGTTCGACTTTTTATTTGTATGATAGGTTCAGTATTTCCAAAATTGCATCAAACAAGTTAGTTCGACTAGAAATCAGTTTGTTCTTAGTTAAAATTAGTAAAATATTTCGTTGTCACTAGTTTGAACTCGATTCAATATCAGTTCTAACCTATCGACATTAAAAGACGCTTTACAGAGCATAGAATGTAGAAGATGCCAATGTTTATTTATTCCATTGCCTACTTGCCAGGCTATATTTCATTCGATCTTCTTTAACCACTTTTATACTAAGGGTCCGTTTGATAGGCATAAATTTCATGTAAAATGTCACATCCAAGAAAAACGAATTCTACTTTGTCCGTTTGATACAAAGGTGGAAATAAAATTCGAATTTCAAGGTACTTTCATAGAAAACGAATTCCTATGGATTTGGTGGATTTTTATTTTCCAACTAACATGGAATTGTAATTTTTTTCCACCTTTGCCTATCAAACGAACCCTAAGAGTTTTGTCATACCAGCATTTCAGTGTACACTTCTCTCACAAGAGAGGGGTTCATGCTTTTTTTATTGAACGTGAACCCCCTCTTGCTATTTCCCTGTATACTAATTAGTTAAGCCTTCCCTACGGAATCTTGGCTTACCTCCATGGATCAATTAAAGGATTTGGTAGGTCCTGGTACCACATGGTTTTCTAACTGTCGCGTCCTATATTTTAATCTTGAATTATAGTGGGACAATTAGGATATCCTCGTCAGCTCCACGGTAGCGGACGAATGAGAACTCGTTTTCTGTCGGTAAAGTGGGACCCACTATATTTTGAACATTCTGTTGTCAAATTTGCTATTACGCGGCCAAATGAACTAGAAATGTATCCCTATTGCATGCATTCTACCCATGAGATTGGAGGGAGAAAAACAAGACATTTTTTTGTTTCTTTATTCCTCCATTTGTTTCATTATTTGGTATAAGTTTTAGCCCCCCATTTGATTTAGATAAAAAAAATCAATTTTTTTGGTAAATCTTAATAAAAATTGGTGAAATATGCGATAGAAAATTTGAAAAAAAAAATATGAATTCAATAAAATGTATTATTGAAAATGAGTTTAAGAAAAAAATAAGTTTTAAGAAATGTGGATCAATTTAATGTTCAATGTCTTCATGTGCACCGACTACATAAAAATTGAATGTGTTTTGAATCTTTGATTCATCAATGTCATTTAGTCCCTGTTTGATTGCATACATATACATACATACATACATACATATATATATATTTTGTGTGTGTGTGTGTGTGTGTGTGTGTGTAGTATTTGTAGGAGAACATGTGGTAAAAAAGTAGGAAATTTTTTTAGGTTTACGTGTAAAATATTTTATTGTATGAATGTGTGATGGAAATAATCCTATAACAAAAATTAAAATAAATTAAAGAGTATCAAATAAGGGTTTAATTGATAACAATAGGTTTGGATAAAACTCTCGAACCGAATCGGACCCCGACTAGAATCGAGCGGTTCTTCTTAAATTAAATACTCGAACGAGTATCTAAATAAAAATCGATGGGTTCGATTTGATTATTGATTATAGACCAAGAACCGAATAACCGATCAGAATCAAATCTCCCTAATTTTTTAAATTTATTTATTTTAAATGAGCAAAACTATTTTATTTTTTAAAATAAATTTGTTAATTAATTAATTTAGCCTAAATCTAAAATATGATTTTCCTGTTTTTAATTTTCAGCACAAGCCTAACTTAATTAAATTGATTTAAATTTTACCCAAATATATTATTTTACAATAGTGCCCTTTTTATAATTTTGGAGAAGTCGAATTGAAAGCTCTGTTATGCTTCTCTTCATTATTATGAGCTCACTATCTTCTATTCCTGTGATTTTAACAATCAAATCTTTGAAGAACTCAACAAAGAGATACACAAAATAATACATAAAATTGAACTAAGTTATTTGTAAGAGTTAAGATTAAACATATCGTTAGTTGAATTAATGTAGTGTTGTTGTAAATATTACAAAAAATTAATTATTGAATGGAATCTGAAATCGAACCGAACCGAACTCGAACGGTTACATGATTAAATTTGGACCTTACGATTCCATTTACTAAATACCCTACAATTCGAGTTTGATTTGATTCTTTTTAAAATCGAATCGAATTGAACCATGTTTAGCCCTAGATGACAGTGGTGCTGTATTATTACTCTTGTTGTTCGAGAAGTATGCCATAATTCAAAGATTGAGACTCTGACCAGTAATCGAAAAGTTTAAATAGTATTACAACAGCAATCTTTGAACATTTCATACCTAAGAAATATTCAACTCCTGGAAAAGTCCAGTTATTCTACTAGTCCTTGATTATTTGATGACATTTTAGACTACCCCTAAAGTTGTTCAATTCAAAATTCGAAGCTTCATAGTTCATATTATGGACAGTAAAATTATATGATATTCTAAAAACAAATGACAAGAAAAAGATATTACCAAATAGAAATATATTCAGAAAAGCATAATTTTTTTCCATTAAATTTCAAAATACAGAAACAAAGACAGATTAACCAAATCTGCAGGCCTTGTCCAAAAAATCCAAAGCTCCGCTTTTGGAAATCCCACAAATCAAATATTTACATCTAATAAAAACCATATTTCAATCTTCCTCTAGGTTTAGGCCATCAATACTGCATTTCCTTCCTTAAATCCTATTTTAGTCTCCTTGCTTGAAAGAATTATCTCTTCTTTTTTATCATCTCCCATGGTGAAATTTGGCTGTAATTTTCTTGAAATCTGACCAGTTGAAGCTAAAGCCAATAATTCTGAATCCTCAAGACCTTTGGCTGGACCAAGACTACACCTTTTAGTCCCATATTTTGCTAATGCATCCTTGAATTTCTTGATCTGCATGCAAAAATTAAATCTTAGAAAATGATTCCGGAATACAAATCTCAAAAAATTAAATAGAATGTGAATATAATTACTTACAGTTGCATTAGTACAGCTGAAACTACACAATTTGCCCTCTGCACCTCTATAGAATCTAAAGAAGGGCAGGACATGAATGTGCAGACTATGGCACATGGTCCTAAGTTTTTCATAATTAACCTTAAGAAAAATTGCATCCGGGTTTGATTCAGCCAGTTGACAGATCTGTTGAAATTAATTATCAAAATCAGGTAAATCAAAGGCAAAAATAATCAATTAAGATTAGAAAAAATGAATATTTGTACCTTAGGATGCAATGCTTTGCAGCCTCCACAACCAGGAGAGTAAAAGTCAATTATAACCAATCTATCACCAGCATTTAACAAAGAACCAACAAGTTCTTGTGCAGAATGGATCTCTATCATGTTGGCCATAATGGTCTTTTCCCACCATTTTATGCCTCTTGTAATACATATTGATGCCTGTGCCTAAAATCACAAAAAAAAAAAATAATAAATAAATAAATAAATTATTATCATCAGGAAAAAAAGAAGAAGCACAAAATAAAAACTTACATTGATAGGGGTATGTCTTGAAGCTTTAGCATTCCGATTGCTAACAAATTTCTGATCTGAAAATTGTATGGGCTTTCCCATAAACTCTCTTGATTTTGAATGTGCAAACTGAAGGTTCACAATTGGAGGAGCAACACCAAAGTACCCTATGGGTCTGTTCTTGATAATGGTGTCATCGGACCCAGGAATAGAAAAACCGGCCTTTAAAGAACAAGACATTTCTTCAAGATTCTTCAAATTTTCAACCCTATAGCATCAAATTAAAAAACCCACAAAATTTCTCCTCGTTTTGTAGATCAAGAACCCTAATTCAAACTCAAAGTAACCCAAAACTGAAATCCAAGAAAGACCGACAAAACACAATTTCAGGAAATGTGAAATTCAACCCTATAACATCAAACCAAAACAAACCCACAAATTCCTCGTCTATTTCTTGCGCTTATTCAAGAAAAATCAAAGCACAAAGGACCCAGAAACTTAAATCCAAGCAAGACCCACAAAACTATATTTTCAAGAAAAAGTGAGAAAATATAAAAAAAATTGGTGATTGATAAATGGAAAGAGGGGTTTCGGGTTTTTCTTCTTGAAGCTTTGTAAGGGGAAGAGGAAGATAGAAAAAGTCCTTTTCGATATACTCATATATATATATATATATATGAAGGCAAAAGTAAATAGTAGGACAGTGGATAAAATTGACATTATCCAAAACATTTTAAAATATCATTTTTCAAGAGATTTTAATGAAGTCCAAGAATCCTATAATTGTCCTATAATTATGGTATGGATAATAATCGATTAATTGGATAAAATTATCCCCCATATTTGTCTTGTGAAGCAGAGAGGGTTGGCTTAATAGTAGGATGATTCTTTTCACAATTTATGAGGCGCTTTTGCGGTTAATATTAATTTTAGGATGAGGAACTCTATATTAGGTACGTAATTTGTTAGATAAAATTTAGGCAGTTGGGGGTTATGAGACTATTGTTTCACTGCATACCTGACTACTAACGGTGTCTAATCGTTGGATAGTAAAATTTATATTATTTACTATAGCAAATTACAATGAAGTCCATTAAATATTATTGTGACTCGTAAAATTTTAATTTATTATTTTTCTTCTAAGCTTAGGTGTCGTATGCTAATTTATAGAAGAATGGAGAAGTAGAATGCCCGACTAGTTGTATGGTCCTCTACAAGGACAGTGTCTCTATACATTTCAAAATTATTTTTCAAGTTCCATTTAAACCTTTAACATTAAAGCGATTCACAATAATAGCTATTTATTCAAAAAAAAAAAAAAAAAATGCAAGTTCAATGATCATATTCATGGAAAAATCAAAATGAAAGGCTTAAGGCCATTCATTCATGTCCTTTTAATACGGTATGCTAACAATTCTTGTGAAAAGGATTTAAAATTAATAGAAATTGAGGTCCTAAGTTTTTTTCTATAAATAAAGTCGAATAAATGGTACATAAAACAACATGCAATACTATCTTTTACATTTATGGATCCACTTTTTGAAAACGTGATGTTCATGTTAGGCACAGCCAAAAGCATGTCAAAAGTAATTTAGCATAACAAGTGTTTAAATTGTTGTCAATGATGCTCGATAACATATTCAACTTTCAATGTCTATCATCTATGTTACATAGTAATTTCAATCTTAAGATGATATTTTCTCTCATTAATAGTTATAGTGTGCAATAGACAAATAATCGAGTACACTTCTAAGGATAAATATTGTCGAATTTCAGTTTTATATAACTGAAAGACGGTTGGATAACTAAACCCTGATTTTGGTGCTATACTATTTCATATTCATTATATTAGTCACATTTTTAATTTAATAATAAAAAATGTGCTAAAATTCATAGAAAGACACTTAGAACAAATTAAGTATGTTCTTAACTATTGCGGTCTCCCTTATATAATAATAACAAAACAAGTATTCGATAATTTACTAAAAGCAAGAACGTTTATAACGGATGTATGCCATCAAGGAAACTCAACTTATCTTATGCTAAAATCTTGTGATTGTAAAAATAAAATAAAAATTGCATTACTACTTATTACAACAAGTGACACTAACACCGTCCAGAATTTGATTTACAAGTCCATGATTGGACTAAAAGCAATTTTTTTTTTTTTTTTAATGTAAGATATATGAGTTATAAGCAAAAAGAACGGTAGGAACGTACGACATTTCCCCTAGCAATGGCTACTCTATCGTCACATGACGGCAATGATTTATAGAACTACCTTAGCTCTTGTAAAGGTGTTCAACATTCTAGTACTTCTTTTGTTATCTATGGTATGGTATAGGTATTGACGAGAGACCATTGGAATTATCTATGTTGTCTTATCACAACATGCTTAGTATTTTTAGATGTGGAATGCGATTTTTTTTTTTTTTTTACATAATTAGATAGTGGAGAACAACACAAGCGTCGATATCCAACTGTTTCTATTATGACAGTGATCTAATAAAACATTTGGTATCTATTGTAGCATCAAAGTTTACTTCTTGTGTAGGTGGCGGGTTATGTTTGAATATAGATCAAGACTTAAATAAGGTATACAAAGATTTTAATGTGCTTAAAGGACCAAAAAGACTCAGAGCTCCAAATATGAAATAAAGTAAACAAATTAATAGTTGAAGATTTAAGAGAGTAAATACTTATTTGCCTACCGTATTATTAAATTAGCAAATTAAACGATAAATACTAAATTTTGACAAAATATTTTCTCCACATTAACAGAATATTTGCATAAAAGTCGTCACAAGAGATGATGTGTGCTAATTAATTGAAAACTAAAGATAAAGTGTGATAAAAAATAAAATTAAAAAAAAAAGTTGGAGACATAAGTGCTAAGATTAAAGACCTTCATTGCAATTAAAATATAGTATAATTAACAAAAAGGGTTGTTACATTGGCACCATAGTTTTTATTTGTTACATCATATTTTAATTGTAGTTAAATTCCTTAGTTTTTACTTATTGTATCAATTATTTCTCTAACTTTTTTCCTCGAATTGTCAATTCAATTTTCCATTAATTAGTACATTTCATCCTCGATGATGCCCTACATCAAAATATTTTATTTTCATACCTTGAAATAACGGTAATTTATCTTTTCACTTTTTTTTTTATTAAAAAAATAAAAAATAAGTTGTTTTACATCATTTCAATGGACTTTTAGGACATAAACTATTATCAAATACAAAATATGTTAACTAATGGAAATTTTGAGGAAAAGAATGAAGTTAAAAATCATTAGACACATAAGATTATAATGAGAAAAGATTAAAAATTCTAAGTACAATTAAAATGTGTGCAAGAAATAAAATTTATTGTGTAAATATAATTGTATTTAAAAAAATTATGGTATGAATATAATTAACCTCGGATGAGTAGCCAATTTTTTTTTTTATATTGATGTTAACAAGAATTTCAAATCCCAATTTCATCCATTTTCTTTATGTCCCCGCTTAATCCGCGTGAATGGTGGGCACGGAAATTTCCCCTACCAGCCCCTCTTTTATTTTTCATTTTAATTTTTAAATATTAAATTAAAATGTTTATTATTATTATTTTGAAAAATAAATACTTGAATAATCGAGACACTAAAATAAAGAAAATCTTGTTGTAAAAGTAAAGTTTATTAGGGTTTGTAGTGAATGACAACTATACCCCTGTAGCCCTACAAATTATTACCATTGTATCCCTGATTCTTACCTATAAATATAGGGTTTTGGTCATTAATAAAATACACACAAGTCTATTGACTTAATTCTCTTTTCTACTTTTTCTCTCTTTTATAACACGTTATCAGCACGAAAGCTCAATTATTTAAAGTGTAGAGAAGGTAGTTATTTTTTTTTTACATAATCATCTATCATGTATACCAAAATTAATTTGGTAATACGTGACTTTACATATTCGTATATTGAAATCATATAATATATGTTGAAATACGTGATTTTATTCCGCCATCGTCTATTACGTGATTAATTTGGTTTTTCAATTACATATACATAAACTAATCAATTACTGCAGGTTTATTGAATCAATTACTGCCACATTATTTGGTTTTCAATCACTACTTACTTTGGACTTTATATATATATATATATATATATATATATATATATATATAATATCCACCACCAATCTCTCTGTGTGTGTAATATATGATTTCCTCAAATTTTGTGCTTATCAATTCTACCGTATAAATCTGTTTTTGCCACACGTGTTTGCTTTGTGCCACACGTTAAATTCATTATTCTTGATTATAGTTTGCCCCCAGATCATTATTCTTCCCACGTTTTTTTTAATTACTAAATTCATCCTTAATTATTGTTGCTTTCGAAGTAGCACAATATTATAATTGATATTCCTGAAGAATATTATTTACTCCTGAAGAGTATAAATTATAATTTTCAATATTCCAGAAGAATATTGACATATTACTTTTGATGAACAATAATAAAATACAATGTACTCCCGAAGTAGCACGTGTTTCGAAGAACATATTATTTTAAATTAGTGTTTATTCCCTGAAGGAAAACACGTAACTTATGTTGATATTACTTAATTAACTATTATGCATTATTCGAAACTAATTGTATTTTTACTTATTTTATTGTGTAGTTAATCAAATGGCAAATATCACAAAACTTGAGTTTGCTGCACTTGACATATTTGGTAAAAATTATCTGTCATGGGTACTCGATGCTGATATCCACATTGTCTCAAAGGGTTTAGGAGAGACAATAAAATAAGGAAACAAAAAATCCCTGCAGGATCGTGTAAAAGCACTTATCTTCCTTCGCCATCATCTTCACGATGGGTTGAAAATTGAATATCTCACTGAGAAAGATCCACATGCTCTTTGAAAAAAATTGACTGAAAGATTTGATCATCAGAGGACTATAGTCCTCCCTAAAACCCGTTATGAGTGGATGCATCTTCGTTTGCAAGATTTAAAAACTGTAAGCTAGTACAATTCTGAACTCTTTAGAATATCTTCAAAATTGATCTTGTGTGGGAAAAAAAATCACTGATGAAGATATGTTGGAGAAAACTTTCTCTACCTTTCACGCCTCAAATGTGCTCCTGCAACAGCAATATCGTGAGCGTGGTTTCAAAAATACTCAAAACTTATATCTTGTTTGCTTATTGCTGAACAAAATAATGAACTTCTAATGAAAAATCATGGGTTACGTCCAACTGGTTCTGTACTATTGCCTGAAACAAATGGTACTGCATTTCCTGAAGCAAATGCAATATCAAGACAAGGACGTGGACGAGTACGTGGACACGGATTTGGACGTGGACGCGGACGTGCACGTGAAATAAATCATGGACGAAGTAATCAACAAAGTTATCATCAGTAAGGCAACAATTTCAAAATGCACAAAGCAAACGAAAGTAGTACATCCAAAAATGTGCATGAAGAAAATTGTTTTAGATGTGGAATGAAAGGGCATTGGACACGTACCTGTCGTACGGCAAAACACCTTGTGGATCTTTATCAAAAATCAATCAAGGGAAAAGAAAAAGTTGAGACAAATTTTGCTAATTATGATGGTCCGATTGATGTGACTCATTTGGATGTCTCTGATTTCTTTGCCGATCCAAATGAAAATATTGACCACTTGATTGGGGGTGGTGTGATGGAAGATGTAGATTAATTTATTTTCTATACTTCTAGTATTTCACTTTATTTTACGAAGTTAGTTACAAACATGTTTCTTCTACTTTTCACAAAAAAAAAAGAGAGAAAACTTTATTATGTATCGTTTACTTCTTTAAATTCATAAATTCAAGTTTTTATTAAAACATATGTATTTTGTTGTATTTATAGATTGATGATGGATTGTCAAGATACTTGTTTGATTGATAGTGCAACTACACATACAATTCTTCAAAATAGAAAATATTTTTTGGACTTAACGTTAGCAGAAAATAATGTTAATACGATATCTGGTGCATCGAATATCGTTGAAGGCTCCGGAAGAGCTTGTATTATTTTATCAAATAATACAAAATTATATATTAACGATGCACTTTACTCTAGCAAATCCAGAAGAAATTTGCTTAGTTTTAAAGATATCCGCTGCAATGGATATCACATTGAGACGATGCAAGAAAATAGTATTGAATATCTTTGCATAACTTCTTTTGTATCTGGCAAGAAGCAGATAAAGAAAATTTTCATGCACTCTCATCCGGCATGTACTATACATTTATAAAAATGGTTGAATCAAATAATGTCACGAACCAGAAGTTCGTTGACCCAAAAAGTTTTATACTTTGACATGATAGACTTGGGCATCCAAGAGTTATAATGATGCGTCGAATAATAAACAACTCACATGGACATCCTTTAAAGAACCAGAAGATTCTTTAACCTAATGATTATCCATGTGTAGCTTGTTCACAAGGCAAGTTAGTCATTAGACCTTCAACTACAAAGGTCAATGTTGAATCTCCAACTTTCTTGGAAAGAATTCATGGAGATATATGTGGGCCAATACACCCACCATGTGGACCATTTCGTTATTTTATGGTATTAATTGATTCTTCTACTAGATGGTCACATGTTTGCCTACTTTCCACTAGGAATGTAGCATTTGCTAGACTACTTGCTCAAATCATAAAATTACGAGCACAATTCCCTGATTACTCAATCAAGACTATTCGTCTTGACAATGCTGGTGAATTTAGATCACAAGCATTCGACGATTATTGTATGTCAATTGTGATTGTAATTGAGCATTCAGTTGCGCATGTCCATACACAAAATGGTTTAGCAGAGTCATTTATTAAACGCTTACAACTTATTGCTAGACCATTACTTATGAAAACAAAGTTACCAGCTTTTGTTTGGGGACATGCCATATTACATGCTGCATCATTGGTTCGTATTAGACCAACTGCCTATTATCAATATTCACCTCTGCAACTTGCATGTGGTCATGAACCTAATATTTCTCACCTACGAGTTTTTGGTTGTGCCGTCCAAGTCCCTATTTCACCCCCCACAACGTACTAAAATGGGTCCCCAACGAAAACTTGGGATTTATGTGGGTTTTGATTCACTATCCATTATTAAGTATTTGGAACCTTTAACGGGTGATTTATTTACTGCACGTTTTGCAGACTGTCATTTTGATGAAATGATTTTCCCAACTTTGGGAGGGGAAAAACTACATTCTGAAAAACAAGATAAAATTTCTTGGAATGAAATAACTCTATCTCACTTTGATCCCCGCAGTAATCAAAGTGAGTAAGAGATTGAAAAAATCATTCATTTGCAAAGAGGTACAAATCAATTACCCGATGTATTTGTTGACACGATAAGAGTGACAAAATCATATATACCAGCAGAAAATATTCCAGTAAAAATTGATGTCCCTGCAGGACAATCTGCTGTAGCAAATGAATCTAACATACGCCAGAAGCGTGGTCGACCAGTTGGTTCAAAAGACTCTGTACCTCGAAAAAGAAAAGTACAAGAGAAAAATCAACCAAAAACTTCGGAAGAAGTAACATTAGAAAATATTGATCAATCAAATACTGAAAATATGGTTCCTAAAGAATCACAAGTGTCCGAAAATAATGAGATTTCAATAAATTATATGTTATCTCATAAATTATGGGAACGAAATAATGTTGTTATAGACAATTTTTTCGCCTTTAATGTGGCTCTTGATTTTTTTACAAAATGAGGATCCTGAACCACAGTCAGTTAAAGACTGTCAAAATAGAAATGATTGGTCAAAATGGAAAGAAGCCATACAGGTAGAATTGAATTCCTTAGAGAAACGAAAAGTGTTTGGACCTGTAGTTCGAACACCTGAAAATGTAATCCATGTAGGATACAAATGGGTTTTTGTACGAAAGAGAAATGAAAATAATGAAATTACAAGATACAAAGCCCGACTGGTAGCTCAAGGTTTCTCACAAAGACCAGGAATTGATTATGATGAAACATATTCTCCCGTAATAGACACCATTACTTTTAGATTTTTGATTAGTTTGACTGTGTCACAAAAACTTGATATGCGCCTTATGGATGTAGTAACTGCATACTTATATGGTTCACTTGATAGTGACATATATATGAAAGTCCCCGAAGGACTTAAAGTGCCAGGAGCAAACGATACATGCCCGAGAACCATGTTCTCAATTAAATTGCAAAGATCATTATATGGACTGAAACAATCCGGACGCATGTGGTAGAATCGTCTTAGCGAATACTTGTTGAATGAGGGTTATAAAAATGACGATGTCTGCCCATGTGTTTTCATAAAGAAAACAAATATTGGATTTGCAATTGTTGCAGTTTATGTTGATGATCTAAACTTAATTGGAACTCCTGAAGAGCTCAACAAAACTGCTAATTATTTGAAAAATGAATTTGAGATGAAGGATTTAGGAAAAACCAAATTTTGTCTCAGGTTGCAAATCGAACACTTCCCAGAAGGATTGTTTGTTCATCAATCTACATATACAGAAAAACTTTTAAAACGATTTTATATGGATAATGCACATCCATTGGTATCACCTATGATTGTTCGATCTCTTGATGTGAAAAATGACCCATTTCGTCCACTTGAAGATGGAGAAAAGGTTCTTGGTCCTGAAGTACCATATCTTAGTGCAATTGGAGCATTAACATATCTTGCAAATTGCACTCGACCCGATATAGCTTTTTCTATAAATCTTCTTGCAAGATATAGCTCTACACCAAGTCAAAGACATTGGAATGGTGTTAAACACATTTTTCGTTACCTAAAGGGTACGATTGATTTATGATTATTTTACTCCCAAAAGTCGGGATTTACTTTAGTGGGATATGCAGATGCAGGTTATTTATCTGACCCACATAAAGCTAAATCACAAACAGGATATGTGTTTACACGTGAAGGAACAGCTATATCATGGAGATCTGTAAAGCAATCCATGACAGCAACATCCTCAAATCATTCTGAAGTTATTGCAATCCATGAAGCAGGGCGAGAATGTGTATGGTTGAGGAACATGACCCATCATATCCAAGCATCATGCGGATTAATTTCAACAAAAGATAGTCCAACAATTTTGTATGAAGACAATGCAGCTTGTATTGCACAACTCAAAGGAGGCTATATCAAAGGCGACAGGACGGAACATATTCCTCCAAAATTCTTTCATACACACGAGTTTCAGAAGAATGGGGACATCGAAATTCAACAAATTCGCTCAAGTGACAATTTGGCTGACTTATTTACGAAAGCACTGCCAACATCTACATTCAAGAAGTTAGTCCATGGGATTGGAATGCGTCGACTCAAAGATTTTCAGTGATCAACATCAGGGGGAGTAACTGTACTCTTTTTCCTTCGCATAGGTTTTATCCCACTGAATTTTTCTAGCAAAGTTTTAATAAGGCAGCATTTATTTTTAATACTCCAAAATAACTGTACTCTTTTTCCTTCGTTTGATTTTTTGTCCTATTAAGTTTTTATCAAACAAGGTATTAATGAGACAGATATTTTGTAATGTGTCATTCAAGGGGGAGTGTTGTAAAAGAAAAGTTTATTAGGGTTTGTAGTGAATGACAACTATACCCCTGTAGCCCTAGAAATTATTACCATTGTATTCCTGATTCTTACCTATAAATATAGGGCTTTGGTCATTAATAAAATACATACAAGTCTATTGACTTAATTCTATCTTCTACTTTTTCTCTCTTTTATAACAAATCTACATTATTCATACACATTCTTTCTCTAATATGATTGATAGTTTTTCTATATGAACAAAATGAATCCCTTATTAAAGCATCAATCTTAAACTATTAATTCATGGAAGTAATCCGACATTGAATTCTTTATATATATATATATATATATATAGAAGAACTTATAATTAAGTAAATAATATATATTTGGATGAGCCATTAAATGGATTTGTGATCCCTTTTATTTTGAACTCATTAATACATTTTTTGATAGTTTTATTTTTATTAAATATAAAAAATTAACAATTTAAATATTCAAGTACCACCTAATATATTTATAAGGAAATTTTTAAAAATTATAAACTAGACAATAGGCTAGTTTGCCCCGCACTCCTCCCCCATCCCCATATAACAACTACTAGTTGACAATTACCAACAGCATTTCCTAAACATTTTATATCAATGTCAAATCCTTGTTAGACGAGTAATTAGTCGCAATAACTCCTAGCCAATTTTCAAAATACATATTTTTCATTTTTCTTTTCAACCACACATTTTTCAATAAAATAATATTACAAGTAAACCTAATTTTTTTCTTATTTTTCAGCCACACATTCTCCATCAAAATACTATTTCAAAATGTATTTTGGACAAAGAATTTAACTTAAAGAGGCTCATAATGTTATTGAATATTAATCGTGAAATTTGGTAGAATTAGAATTCTGATAGCTAGTATATACCTTTTGTGCCACATTTCATATTAAATCGCATTACCCAATTGGCTTGTGAAATCTTACAATTGGTCAACGATTTTCGGAACAATTTGTCAATAATATAGAGCAAGCAATCAAAATCGACAGTAGAGTTTCTTCTCTTCTCTGTTCGAGTGTTCTTCATGAGTTAAAGGATCCATGAGGGAAATGACGAAAAGGGCTTTAGGATTAACTTTTCATTTTTTACTTTAATAATTTGAATTTTGAGCTAGTAAAAATAAATAGTTTAAAATATAATTTTTTTTAAACAAAATAGTTTAAAATTACAAAGAATATTTTTTTTTCAATAATATGTTAAATTAAAATAATATTAACATAATATATTTTTTTAAACCTTGTTTTTCATAAATATTGCGCCCTTTAACTTAACATAATAATAAAAATTAAATATTTAATTATACATATATGAACACCAATAACAAAAAAAAAAAAAAAAAAATATTGGTGCCCCTACAATGCTAAGGTCATGTGCGATCGCTCAACTCGCTCACCCTCAGGATAGCCTTTGATTGGATTGATGGATCTTATCTGATTAATTTTAGGATTATTCTGTTTGTACAAAGTTGAGTTACAAAAATGTAATATCCCGAACTTCGCATTACACATTTGGCCAATATGATTCATGCGTTTCGTACTATTTACAATGTCATTTGCATCAATGTTCCTAATTGCTTTCTCTTAAAGCGGCGTTTTCGATTATTGAGGTTTTAAGATCTTTACATGGTGTTAGTTTTCGACTCCTTGACCTATGTGATGAATTTTACACTGAACTATAATAGAAAACTAAGTCAATCTAGATGTTGGAGATTGATTTGTTAAGCAATGAAAATCTTGAAAAGTCCAAGATTAGTATCAACAAAGTTTCAAGTTTCCATTCGGTTGATCAAGGTAACCTTAAATCCTAAATAGGTGGTTGACACATTTTGAGAATGAGACATAAAGTGACATTACCAAAATGTAATAAGATAAAGTTTATATTATGTTATAAATATTGATGTGCAAATCGTTGAAATCGATCGAGAATTCGACGTCAATCGGGTAAGTTATTAAATGAACGGTTAAGGAATTAGCTCTATAAAATATTTTGGGATCCTAGGGCAAGTAAAGTGGATTGTAAACATATTAAAATAAACCAATGATACTTGATTTGTATTTGCAAAGATAGGTACAAAATCATATTTGAACCACAAGAGACTACCTCATACTTAGTACAACTCATGACTGTTGATTTGTCTTTGTAATGGTCAATTCCTTCTCCCTTAAGCATTAGGCACATCTACCACTCCTTTAAGACTTAAAATATGTAGTATATTATCCCTAAATTTCATACAAATCCTCCAAGGATAGGTGCAAAATCAGAATTTAACTAAAAGGAGACACCTTCTACTTAACATGTAATGACTTGTCACTTTAACATCTAATTCCTTCAACCTTAAGGCTTCCAGCACGTCTTCTAAACCCTTAGCACTTTTTATAGGATAGACATAAATCTTCTTAGTCACATATGGCTCCATATAGTGTAAGGGAAAAGTCAAATTTGACTGCATGAAGCCACATCCTGCTTGGACACCTCATGTTTGGGATACTTGTCCTTTAATCACCAATTCGTTCACCCTTAAGTATCACTCACGACCCCAACCATTAAGACTCTTTATATAGCCCCTAAATAAGGCATTTAACCCACCAAAGGTATCCCCAAGTGACCCCAAGTGAAAGAGAGAGCAAAGGAAGCAGAGTGAAATAGAAAACAAGAAGTTGGAATTGCAATTTGAGAAGGTGAGTTTAACTCACGGTTTTGAATTTTTTTTATTTAGTTCTTTTGGGTGTTTTATAAGCTATTGAAACTCTTAACTTGTTTGAAATTAGGTGGGAGGGCTGTTTATGATTTAATGATTGAAAAAATAGGGGCAATTAATTACAAGAACTTGAAAGAAAACAACCTGGACAGAGATGGGGATTGCCTGATTAAGTGTTTTGAAAAGGGACTGTTTTGGAAGCTACAAACCCTTCACTTGTCCCAACTTTATGTCATGATTACCATCAAATACATATTATATAAGTGTGGTAAAAATTTGGGAGTCATTGGATATGATTAAGAAGGTGAAAAATGATTGAAAAAAAAATAATTGGACGGTGATGGAAACCTGAAAACAGATTATGTCCATTGTGGTAGTTTGACCTTTACATGTGCACTAATCATCTCTTAGACCCCGGAAAATAGATTTTTAGGAATGCTAGGATGTTGACAACAATTGGATGACGTTGACGTTCATAATTGGACTCGAAAAATAGTGAAATTTATGGGACTAGTTTGTAATGTCATCGGTAACTTGTAATGATGATGTCATCTAAATTATTTTGGGATGAATGGACGTAGTTTGAGATTGTGTGTGTTAATATTATTAAATTGAGGATTGTGTTTAATATTAAATGGTAATACAGGTGGTTTTCCGACTTTAGGTGAAAAAAGGAAATTGGTCTACAGTCTACACTCCGTAGAAAGATCACACACAAAGGTAAGAAGGTATGTAAAATTCATTCGCAACTACAATGCAAGAACATAGTATTTGTGAGATAACAATGTTGGGACGTTTACATAGCCTTGATAACAAGTTCATTGTATATCATATGATGGTATAATTATTGAATATGTGGTTTCGGAACATAGTGACATCGATGTTGATTAATCACGTTATCCATGAGCATTTTCATAAGCATGCACGACATATGTCCATAGTAGAAAATATAGCATGCACAATATAATTTTGAATTTGAGTTTTCCTCATAAATATTTTATTGACCGCTACTAGAGCACCAAGACATGTGAGACATGCTTATGTGATATGTTTTGGCATCGCGGGTGATACTTCCTGGGTGATTGCCAATGGTAGATAGGGGATAAGTCTTTGGTGATTACAGGTGGGGTGGACCACTCGACTGTGCCCTTGCGATGTTATGATTATTGGCGCTGTCGGGTGGGATACTTCTTGGGTGATCATATGGACAGTTAGGAGATGAGCCTCTAGTGGTTACAAGAGGACGGTCCACTAGCCAGTGTTGATGTCATATTGCCCATTTGATTATTGATATTGATATTGTTCATAGCCCTATCCGGTGCATAGTAAGTGGGTCAAGGGCCCAATGAAATGAAAGATTTCAAAGGAAATTATTTCGAGTTGATTTCGACGAATATTTGAATACGATGCATCTTTAGCATAGCATGATGACATATACAATTGTTACTCGTACTTATAACATGCATGATTTTGCTCACTGAGCATTAGTTTATGTAGTTCGTGCATTGTAGGTGAGCCTAGAACTTCATAGAGGTCATAGCTAGCCGTGGAGCTCTTACAGATTCTAGAGTTTGATGTACATGGATAACAACTTGTAGGGTTATTTTGTGGACTTCAACCGTAATATATTTTTAGGATCCTGTATTGTATATGTATGCCTTTTGAAATGACATCTTGATAGTTTTATAGTCTCAAAATATATATGTTGGACTATGGTTATATGATCTTTGGTTTCGATATACTAGGTGAACGTCATAGGTGATCAGGAGTGAATATACAGGGATAGGTTTGTGATGACGGTTATTTCATTTTATTAAAAATATATATATATATATAAATCTTGTGTCTGGGTCAAGTCATCAGTTTCATTCCCAAACAGGTTAATGTATGGTTATCTATGTAAAGTGAGAGTGACAAAAAATGGTTAACAAAACAGTTGCCCCTCCAATAAGAGGCCGCAACTTGACATTTTGTAACCATACCTTATACACATAACATTGCTCTTAATTTTAAATTAAATGTGATTGATTATGTAGTAATTAACTAACCATTGTAATGATCGTTAGGATCAAGAGTAGAATAATAATTACGAAGTTAATTGATATACAACTAAAGATTATTTTACATGGTGATCAGATCAGATCAGATTAGATCATGAACAAATCAAAACTCAAAGGCTACTTTCTCAATGTCAGACTAACCCTTATTATTATTATTATTAATTTATTTTATTTTTAACACCTTGTCTTTGCTAATCTTTGTACCAAAAAGCATTCTTATAACCAAAAAGAAGTGATAAAATTTCAAAATTTTCCTCTCCAATCCTCGAGTCTCTTTATACCTTCTGGATTGGTTAAAACGACACATTATAATTGCAAGGTAGAGCTTTTTTTTTTGGATTACATCCTATTACTGGCGCCCCCTACTGCCTTACTCTGGGTTTTGATAGAGGGGTAAATCACAGGTTATGCCTCCAAGGGTGTAGGGTGGAAGACTGTCATTTAACTCCCACTTATCAAGAGTCTCATCCATATTTCAGGATTCGAACTCTCACCCGACAGTTGCAAGCAAGGTTAGATTTTTTCCACTCTCCCCTTTCACCACTTGGAGATGTGCAGAGCTTTATTGCAGGTAAGTTAGAGAGGGGGATGCCAATTTGACAGTGAAGGTTGAAAATATTTGGTACTATAATTATTTTCAAACAATCATTAGAATGTTAAAAAATATTTGATAACTATATGGTATACTGAAATGAGTTAAGATCAATATTATTTTCTTGTCCGGGATAATTTAAAAAAAGTTAATGTCAAAGTTGATATTTAATTTTTACCACACATTTCATGAGATTCATAATTTTTTTTTTTTTTCAATTTTTCAGAAATACATTTCATCAATTTTATATCAAAATCAGTTAAAAGTTTGTTTTTTGACAAAACTTTTAATAAAAGTTATTGATCACGGGTAATGTTTGACTATTTAAAAATTTTCATCAATTTTTATTAAAAGCTTTGTCAAATAACCCTTAAAATATTATCATAACAGTTATCCGTAATTATAAATGTTAAATTTGAAATTCTCTGTTGATATCATTATTCGATCACTTTATGAAGTATGAAATAATAAAAATAAACAAGATAAAAAAGAAATGAAAAAATTGCCTGATATACTATAAAATACTAGAAATGAAATTTACCGTCTAGTTAACAACTGGCCTATTAGCTCAGCTGGTTAGAGCGTCGTGCTAATAACGCGAAGGTCGCAGGTTCGAGACCTGCATGGGCCAGTCATTTTGCTTTTTGATGAAATACTTTTATTTATTTGTTTTTTGGTCATCTGGCAGACATACAACGGGCTTGCACATGAATTGGGCCATGCCCTTCATGTCCTCGCTTGGGCTTGCACAAAATTGGAAATGAGAACTGAATTATTATTTTGATTAGGACTTATAAATTGACTAAACAGAATTTTATTTCTTTAGTCAAATACAATTGAGGAAATTACTCAATTTCTACTATGTACGGCCCAAAAATAACAAAATAGAATAATACCCTAAAACTAATTAAAATCCTTTCTCCCGTAAGAAATACGCTCTAAACCCTATCTCCTTGCACCTGATTCACTCCTTCAAACATCTCTCGCCTTAATCCAATCCAATTGTATTTTTGTGGCTATAGATTTGGATGCAAAACCAAATAAATATCCAATTCAAGACTAACTGAGTCTAGGAGACAAAATTTGTTAGTTTTTTGCGCAGTTAAAATATGAAGAAAATAGCAAAAAATTGAAGAAATGGAAGCACGCTTTGTTCTCTGCAGCATTACAATCTCACCATTTTCTCCAAATACAGTTGCGAATGTAAACTCTCACAGTTTTTACTACTGCCCATTTATCTCTGCTTCTAAACCAACTTTGAATCTCCAACTTTCTTCATTAAGAGTGAATTGTTATCATATTGGGAGGAATTATGGAAATGATGACCCTTTCACCATTTCTTTGGCCTATGAATTGCTTGGTGTAGCCGCCGACTGCTCTCATCTACACAACTCAAGGCTGCCTTTAAAGTAAATATAATTGTGGAAATTGGGCAAAATAGTCTATCTTATAATATACTTCGCAAATTTAGCCTTTGACCAAAATAAAAGTATTAAAATAAATATTTTAAATTAAAATTAACAAACTACCTAAATTACCCTCATTCCATCAAAACAAAATTTTCCCCTTTTCATTTTTCATTCCCAAATCCATCTCTTCTCTGGAAGTATTCTCCTCCACATTTTAAGAAATGAAAATATCATAATTTAAAGTTTTGTTTTTTTTCTTAAATTCATTTGATTATTATTCTGCCTTAGGTGAGTAATGATGTTAGTTTTTCCTTGTAATATTTAAATAAAGTTTTTGTTTTAGAAATAAATGGTTGTTCTATAAATTTTACCCGATTATGACTAGATGGTTGTTTTGTGATTTTTTTTTATATATTTTGTCATAATTTTCTTGAAGTATTGCATCCTCCTCAAATGCTATCACTTATTTATGTTGGGATTTTTAATTTTGAGATTATGTAAATGTGGGTGAATGATAAATAGAAAGTAAAGGATTGAAAATTATGGATAATCCCCATCCAAAAAAAAGTTCATCAAGCATTTCATATGCTCTGTGAAGTGATTTGTTAAATGAGTTCTAATATATTTTCATAGCAGGAGCTGAAAGAAATCTCTTTGGTTGAAAATGGAAGAGTGATTTGTTTGCTTACTAACACACATATAAAGGCATTTTTATGTTCTGTATCTGCATAAGTTGTGGAAATTGGGTCAAATAGCCTAATACACTTTGTTTGCTCTTTGATTCTTTTTTTTTAAACTTTTTGTATACACTAATGGTTTTAATGGGTATACGAGTGTTTGGATATAATTTTAAACAAGAACATGAAGTAAGGATTTATGAGACTAGTGGTTGAATTGGGTATGCATTCATTTCAGTGGTTCTGTCTCTTTTTTTCCTCATTCAATTAGTTATCATTAAAGAAGTAATTATTTAACGAAAAATAAGTTTCTCGGATTTTATTGAAGTTAATTGATAAGTATGTAGAATGAGATTGAACGCCTTTCTACCCTCACATTCTCCACCTCGATTTTTTTTAAGGTTTTTGGTTAGCTAAAACTATGATTGAATGCATAAATGCAATTTTAACCATAGTAGGAATAAAAAAAAAAATTAATAGTGAACAACTTGTAGAGGATCTACATGTGATGTATAGGTTTAGAGCGATTCGACCAAAACAAAGAACTACCATAGGAATTCTATGTGTGGTAACGATGCTATAACTCTACAAGGGTGAGTTTTGTAAGGAATTATTAGGCAAGTGATTTTTTATCATAAGTGACTTAAGAATTGGTGACTTATGCAATAGCCTATAAGTTAAGCTAACACTAATTAGGTATCAATTAAGGGAATGATGACTTAGGTTGTTAAGGCATGTGTTGGACCCAAAGCATCTTATGTTCACACGAGGTTGTTTTATCTTAGTTAAATTTCATTTCATATGAATTAGAGGACCTATTTGGATAAAATCAAATCTATATAAGTAAATATGTCTTAAGAGGGCCGATTATAGTCCATTACTGAACATGTCAAGTATCAAATTGAGAAAAATATAATGTTGCCATTTATATAGTTTATCTAGTTCTAAAAATGATACCATGTCTTTTATGTAATTCTGAAAATGTCACCTTGCCATTTATCTATTTTTAAAAATGAATTGTACTAAGAATCACTTAACATTATTGTAAATTTTTCATATTTGTTCATCGATCAATTAACATGATCGGTTTATGATTTTTATTATAGAAATGGAATACCCATTTGAGTATGTGATTCCCGTTGAAGATAGAATTAAATGGAGACCTTCATAGAAGTGTTCTCTTAAAAAAACTTGATTATATTTTGGAGATGTTAGATGACGTTCATCGAGAAATGCTGATGGAATCTTGTTTTGGACAACTATATTCGAATTAAGCGTATACCTTTTTCAGCTTAGTTAGTTTACCAGCCTATAATGAGAATGATTGTAACAAAAAAACAAAATGAGATATGGCTTTCAATTGGTGGTAAGCCAACACAATTTTCGTTATACGAGTTCTCATTAATAATGGGGTCAAGAGTTAGTGAGAAGCCTCCATTGGAGCCCCATGTTGTGACTAATGATAGATTGGTGAAGAAACACTTTAAAAAGTGTAAGGGATCATTGGAGCTCCATTTTGTCTAGTTAGTATTGGTTTTTATGATTTGATTAAGGATGATTGATTACAGAACAGGTGTATGGATGTTGACTAATGTTGCTATGAATTTTTACTATGTTTTTTCATTGTATGAATGTTTTATTCAAATATTGAAGCAGATAGGATTGAAATGAAGTTGCAATTTTTATGACAACTTGTATATTTATGCGATGGAAAAATATATTGCATATTAACTACGCAAATTCACACAGTTCGGAAAACGGCAGTTATATGTTTAAAATGACAACATTCGTTAAGAGAAAATTGATAACTTCTAATTAAGGGTCTGTCTTTCTGTGCTTCCAAAATTGATTACTAGATCGTTGCAGTCAAAGCATGGGTCCCACGCCAAAGACAAATGGTCCAAAATGTCATGCCCAACGGTACAATTTATGTTGCCAAACGGTAATTTTTTGCCTTTTAATTTTTGTCAGATAGGGCCTAAGTGCTAGGCTAAGAGAATTCTTTTTAAGTCAAGAGTTTTTTGTCATTGCTTGTGTCTTTGTTTTAAAAATTAGGGGTTTCATGTGCAACCAATTGTATTTTTAGGTAGTTCATTTTATGTCAGCTTTTGTTGTAAATATAACTTACTCCTGTTTGAGGCCGCAAACAATTATGCATTTTTACGAAATCTAGACTTGCTCCCATGAAGAAATTACATGATGAAATTGTAGCAAATTGCAACAAGCAAAAAATTTTTTTCCCAGAAAATGAAATGCCACAATTGTCTTCTTGTTATGTTCCGCTTATTGTTTGAGGAGCTTTTGCTTCTTGACTAAAAAAAATATTTTCGCAACAACTTATATATTTTTGGATTCTAATTAGTATTGAGCTAATAATTGGGAGAAAAGATGACAATTTAATTAACAAATGTCATCGAAAATTAGATATTTAAGTATCTACTTGTTGAAAATATTTAAATGTCGTGTTGGTTGCAATGTTAGTGTAATGAAATGGATATTCTGTGATATCAATGAAGTATTAGCAATTTGACATTATTTTTTGTTATTTAACTAAATATCTTTTTTACGATTTTGGATTTCTGATTATGCAGAGAACTTTTGTCGGTCGGATTAAACGTAAAACTTACTTCTGATGATACAATTGAATGTTGTATAAAGAAACTTGCTGCTGAAGTTTTTGCTATGCATTTCGATCCATAATTGCTTTTTGTGTATGTTTTTCACATCTATGTGGTCGAAAGATATATGACTTAGCTGCTAATTTTTTCTAGATGGCAGTGTTTTTTATGATTTAGCTAGAAAATGTGCATGGACGCTAATTTTGTCTAGTTAGTATTAGTTTTTGTTATTGATTAGAAAACATGTGTACGGATGTTGATTAGTCTTGCTATGAAAATTTGCTATATTATTTATTGTATAGATGTTTTATTCAAACATTGAAGCAGATAGGGTGAAATGAAGTTGCAAGCAATTTTAATGACAGCTTGTATACAATGAACCAAAACAGATTGTGTTATTAACTCTCGGTTTTGAAAATTGCAGTTATACGTTTAAAATGACGGCTGTTATACGTTTAAAACGACAACATGTCGTTTTGGGTAATGTGTCTTGATTTCACTACTAAACAAGTATTGAAACATGCTATATTTTGTATAGTCATATTTGTAAAATGATAACATGTCATTTTGGCTACCAGGATCTTGATTTCACCCAATTTGAAAAAAACGACAGTTATACGTTTAAAATGGTTAATTACCCCAATGTCACTGAACTTTACCTAAAGTTTCCACGAGATCACTGAACTTTACAAAAGGTTTCTACAAGGTCACTGAACTTTAAAAATCACCACATTCATTACTAAACTTTGTAAAAGGTTTCCACGGGGTCACTGGACTTTGTAAAATGTTTCCTAGGAGATCACTGATCCAGTCATTTTCTAATTACAATTAGTTCAATCATTTTCTAATTACGATCTAATACACAGTAAATGTACAGGTGGGCCTTTAATGGTACCCCCACTTATTTCTTCATTGCACTGTAAATCTGTAATCAACGAATCCATTTCATTTCAACTATTAAATTAGGATATTGCTTGTTCAATTTCCTGAACTTTTTGATGAAAATAGATTGTATCAATATCTCCAAGGTTCTATTAGTTTTTTGTGGCCTAAAACATTCACTGCAAATCTGTCCGTGTTGAGACTTGAGAGTAATTGATTATTGACTGTGTATTCCATTTGTGTATGGATGCTCCACGAGATGACCTTACCTTCGTCATATTCATTCAGCTTTTGAAAACTTTAATTTACACTTGCAAAAATTGAAGTCCATGCTTATGATTTCAACATCATAAACATCGTACATGGTAGCATTTTAGTGCCCGGTTTCTGTTCTTTTCCCCTTACAGATGTAAAGTTGACTTGTGCTTTCAAACTTCAAATTGAAATTTAGCCACCTGCATTTTTTACTCGTGTGTTTTGCAATGATGGTGTTAGATGGAATTTTTGTGTTATATGAGTAACAGGAGTTATTTGAAAATAACATCGGTCATCTGGAATATAATTTAAATAAAGCTAATGGTTACTAATGCTTGGTTTCAAAGTTTTGAATGAATATTTGCAGTCAGTTTTAAGATGCTTGGTCGCAAATTTCATTTTCATTGTGTGTAGTTTGATAATGATAATGACAGTAATTTTCTCAAGTTGTCCTGGCATCTCAGTTATTTTGCTGGACAGGACAGTTTATAGGCCATGGCGTATTTGAGGTAATTACTCGCCTATGATACTCTGACTTGTTCACTCTTTCATTTTTTCTTCTTTATTACATATAGATTTTCAATTTGTAGAAACGAGCACCTACTCTTTTAGACAACCTGGCTCAAGCATTCGTGATGGCACCTTTCTTTGTATTGCTGGAGGTAAATTTATCAGTTCTCTCTCTCAACATATGAAATTTTCTTGCTGGTTTGTATACATTATTACTAAGAGTTCTTTGTTCCTTATAGGCTCTGTCATTCTTTGGCTATGAACCATATCCCGGGTTTAACACTCGGGTTAAAGCAAAAATTGATGTTGAAATCAAAGAATGGAAGGAGAAGAAAATTTCCTAAATTGAACAATTTCATACTTTTTTCTTCCCTCCTCTTTAACACTTCTGTTGTAACTTGACTCCTCGAATGTCTATATATTGAATTGTGTAACAAACACCATCGTGTGGTTTCCTACAAAAGTGTTATGTTCAAAGTGTCCTCTCCCAACTTATTGATGCACAATGACGAGCAACTTGGTCTGATTGTTGTTGCGTTGTCTGTTCAATTCAATTCTATATCGTATTTGTCCAGAGTCATACTAGAATAATTGTCCTGAAGTTGTGAACATTAGGTTGATAGGGTTCTCGAAAGTATACCAGCCGAGGGTCGATTTCCTTTTTCAGGTCTTGGAATAAGGTCTCGACCGTGGTTTTATTCTTGGAGTAGCACAAGAAAACTGTTCCCGGGCTTTGATTTCTGGATTCCCCTGTCCTGCATCAATTTCCTCACTTCCATCATAGCATTCCACTGGCCTGTTCCTGGATGCATGTTAGCAAGAAGAACACAATCACTGCTATGATCTGGTTCCTCCTCAAGAAGATGCTTTCTTACTCGTTCTCCATACAATCGCATTGCATTCCTTTCCATTGTCATACTCATTATCAATTAATAAGCCTCCTCGACTATTCCAGCTCTACCGAGAATATCCACCATGCTTCCATAGTGCTTTAGCCTTTATGTTTGGTCGGATATGGTATTCATCATACATACAAACAAAAATACCTCCTTCCCTCATCGACCACTCCTGCGTGACTACCCGAAGAAAGTAACATCACTTGGCATTTCGAGCTTCTCGTACTCGTATAATAATGTCGAGAAGAGCTCCAATGCTTCATGAGCATGACCTAACTCTAATATCAGTGTTCCTTCCGTATTACTAAATTCCTGTCAAGCACATTATCAAACACCTTGTAGGGTTCCTCTATTTTTCCACACTTTGCATACATATCAATCAATGAATTGGAACCAAAAACCCCAGTAAAGCTATCAGCATGTGAATGCACTCATAGAACAAAATCTAAACCGCCCAATGAAGAACTTGCTGATAAAACAGCTACCAATGTTGCCTCATCAAATGCTATGCCGTTTCCATGCATTTTCAAGAACCATTCAAGCGCTTCTTTGTATTTCCATGACAATCAATGACGGTATTTCAGGCTAAGTCCTGGTTCGGGTATTCCGTTGAACTACTCAACTGTCTCAATTACCCAAAACATACCACACATATGAATCAAAGTATTATTTAGGTGCTATGATGCACCGACACATAGTTCAGTCGTCTCAATTGCCCTCAACATACCTTACATATGAATCAAAGTATTACTTAGATGCTATTGTGCATCGACACGATACATGTCGGCGATTTTTCAAAAAAGTATCGAAATAACACGTCGTCGACATGTTGATTAAATTTTTAAAAATTCTTCATTTATACAGTACAAATTTAGTTTCATACTTATTATTAATTTTTCTTATTAAAATCTTTTAAATATAAGTATCTATTTGTTACTTAGTAACAATTTTGAGTATAATACTTTTAACAATAAATGAAAAATGTTTATGGTAGCGTGTCATGTGTCGAAGACGAACATACTATCCTAGTTGAAGTGTTAGTACTACAGAGCTCATATGGACATGATTCTTGATAAGTGTATTTTTACTCACTTATTTGACACTTTTTGAAACTTTATTATTGATAAAATTGAGTAAATTTCTATGCATAATTGTATAATTTTTACTTTTGTAGGCTAAAACCCTGAAAAGAAGAAAAACGAAGCTAAATGGATTAAAAAAGGACTTAAAACGTACAAATTTGTGAAGGTGGGGACTAAGGTGCACAAGCTAGAAAGTTGAAGGACTTGAAGTGCAATTTTTAGAGTGCTTAAATGTAATGAAGATCAAAATTTGAGGACTAAATTGTACGTGATTAAAGATGAGAGACCCGACGTGCAAATATGGAAGGACTAAACTGCCACTTGATTTTTGGATTGAGCCATGCAATCGCATGACTCATAACCATGCGACCGCATTGCTTAACCCGAGACGTCAATTTATTATTTTTACTCTTCCATTCGGCCGCATGGGATATAATGCGACCGCATAGTTATAAAATTTTGTTGGCGATTTAAATTTCCTCCATTTTTGTTTTTGGCCAACTTGCATTATTTCTTCTTTGTTTATTAGTAGATATTTTAGTTGTGTCTTAAAAATATCTCTTTTTATTTATTATATCTAATATATTTTATAGTCTATATATATGAGATATATCTCATTCACTCCCCTCCTCTCTAGTTGGAGTTGGAGTTTGAGTTTTAGTTCTCTACTCTCTTTTTTTTTTTTCTTTTAGTTTTAATTCTATTAGGTCCCGTTTGATTGTGGTGGAATTAGGTGGAAAAGAAAAATGTTTTCCTTTTTTACCCTTAAATGTGGTGTTTGATTGCATAACTTTTCCATGAAATTCATTTTCATTCATTTTCTAGGTACAACAATTTAAAACACATTTTTCATCTTTTATTTTTCTATGGGTATGACGGGAAAATGTTTTCCATCCTTTTTATTTATTTATTTATTTACTTTTTGGCAATGAAAATATATTCTAAATCCAATGGAAAAAATTTATTCATTTAATTGACAATTTGCATGAAAAATAAAGTCAAACGAACACAAAAAAATTTCAAAAATTATTATTATTACTATATTTTTACTTTTTTGCAATCTAAACAAATTTTAATACAGATTGTAAAAAAATTTATCCCAAAAGGTAACAATTTGCATGAAAAATAAAGTCAAACGAATTAGGTGAAAAATTATACAAATTAAACACCATTAATTACAATTCCCTTTAAAATAATTTATATTCAATTCAATTTCCTGTCATTCGTTTTCTTTCCACCCATTTTTCACCCTTGCAATCAAACGACCCTTAGTGTTCTTAGCTTAGTTTGGAAGTTTTTGATTAGTATAACAATGAGGTTTAATCAAGAATCCTTGGAGAAACATTGAAGGAGTGCAAATTCATACCAAAAAGGGTTATATCTTTCCTTTTGTATTTCTCAATTATGTTCCAAACTTTGTAATGTATTGTATACATAAATATCTTTGTTAGTATCTTCATATGATGAGCTAAACATTTTGTGTTGGAATTTATGTAGTAGTTTAACCAAGTTTCATTAATATCTTTACATGTTTTGAATGATACATTTGTTATTAAAATCATGGTGTATTAATTATTATGTTTGATTTTTCTTCATTTACTTGATCACTAAATGATGTGTTAAGTGGTTGGGATAATTATTGAGAAATTGTTACACTAACTAGACCAAAATAATTAGTGTCCTAAGTTGGATAAGCAATACAGTAGCCTTTGCTTCTCCCAAACCAAGATTCCTGAAAACAGAGAGTGGCATTAAATTAATACTTGCACCTAAATCACATAATGCCTTATCAAAATAACAATTTCCAATGGAACAAGGAACAGTAAAACTCCCTGGATCTTTCAATTTCGGTGGTAGCTTTTTCTGAATCATTGCACTGCTTTCCTCAGTAAGCATCACCGTTTCATGTTCTTCCAGCTTGCGTTTGTTGGAGAGAATGTCTTTGAGAAACTTTGCATAGCTGGGCATCTGGACAAGTGCATCAGCAAATGGAATATTGATGTGAAGTTTCTTGAAGACCTCAAGAAATTTACTGTATTGCTTATCCAACTTGTGCTTCTTCAACCTTTGAGGGAACGGAATAGGAGGCTCATAAGGATTGACAGGAGCGGTTGTCTTAACCTTGTGCTTCTTTTGTTTTTCTTTCTTTAGCATGTTAGGCTAGTTTTTCTTGTACTAGGAGATCGATGAACCTTGTAACATGATATTTGAATATTTAGTTTTACATTCTTGACATTAAAACACGTTTTTGGATATTTGAATGATTTATACGTATTTATTCCATATGGTTATTGTGCGCACATTAATTGTATGAATGTGGTGGTCTATTTTATGCATTCGAAAGAAGGGAAATAGATTCGACGTAGTATAAATTTTCATAGGGTCCGATAGGGGATAGAAATATACCGCTATACTCTATGTGAATCTTTAAGTGTTCATAAAAGTTAATGCGTTCTTTTATGTTTGTATTCGTCATAGAAATATAGTCGAATCGCATGATAGAATAGGTTTAATATTACTCGAAAGAGATTGTTAAATTTAATAGGAACATTGATTCTTCAATATTCAATCGTGTTGTCAAAGTGTAAAATTAGGATTTAAATGGATTGTTGCATGGGGATTCGTGATCCTAGTACGTTTTTCTCATCTTAAGTAAATCAATTTGCATTCATCTCTCATATTGCATTCTAGGATAATTTGCATTTGTTTAGGTGTATAGAGGTATACATCTACCTTAGGTGATCTTTTGAGTATTCTCACAACAATTTAATGCAAGTGGCTAAGTGTTAATCGGCATAGAGATATCGTGGATAGACTTAATCAATTAGGGTTAATTTTACTCAAGAGAGGCTATTAACTAAAATAGGAGAAGCGGGTCTAACTTTGTATTTTGGTAATTTGCATCTGCGCGTTATTGATTTGATATTAATGAAATGACGGTTAAGCGAAATAATAAATTCCAACCTCTTTTAAATAAAAAACCCTACAACTTTTTAAATTGTTATTTTAAATTTTTAATCGAATCATTTCTTTATCGCTTTTCAAATTTATAAATGTGTGTGTCACGTTCGTTAATTTGAATTCACATACTTGTAATTTAAATTAACACACTTCGTAAGATCGATATTCGAACTCTAAAAATTCACTGTGTGCTTGCAGTGTAATTTTCAACGGGCAATTCTCCAACCCATGTTTAAGAATGCTACAACGCATTTGCTTTCCTAATTTTACAGAATCCAATTGCCCAGAAAGTTTCAGCAACAAAGAGAACGTGAAATTATTTGGCACCCCACCATTTTCTTGCATTTTCTTGTAATATTTAGAGGTTTCATCAACTTGGTTTGTCCTCACAAACCCTTTAATAATTGTGTTCCAAAGGGACCCATCTGGGTTCTCAGTTTTGTCAAAAACAGTGATAGCATAATCCATTGCAGTGAAACAGCCCAAAATTCAATGATCTAGGCCCTGTTTGATTCTCATTTTCATTCTTTTATTCATTTTCAACCACATATTTTTTAATAAAATAATATTTTCCATCACATCAATAACTTTCAACCACATATTCACCATCATTACATAAAAAAAAAATGCATTTTCTTCAAAATAATGTGCATCAAACGGACTTCTAGTAAAGGTTTCGAGAAAGCTATTTCAATCACGCTACGAAAACATAATTCTTGACATAATATCATATGATACTTCATTATTGGATTGTATTAAATACGAATAATTTTTTTATTCAATCACATCTTGTCAACACTTTTTAGTGTCACTCTCTGTCTTGTCAGTGGTTGGTTCATGCAATGAGAAAATATTAGATATTTTTAGGTATAAGAATGTATTAGAATCATAGTAAATTAAGGCCATGTTCAACGTATGGCACTAAAATGGTGCAATTTTCCCATGGAATTGGTGACTCACTAATCACTATCTCGCTTAGTTATCTTCAAATCATTTCATCAAATGAACTATGTCTCTTTTATTTCCATATTTTTTTTAGTTCTAAACAATTTATTTATTTTTAAAAATTAATTATAAATATTTAAGTCTATTTAATTAACTAAAATATTGTATTTATTAAAAAATTAAAAAAGAATTAAAGTTAATATCACAATTAGGAAAATATTATATTCAACAGATTGAAGCAGTTTCCGTTAGTCTTTTCGCCCCCTTCTTTCTCATGGATGTTGTAATTGCTTTTCTATTAAATTGATTGTGATAAAAATTTAAAAGAAATAAAAATGCATATAATAAAAGGATACAATGAGAAATAAAATTTGTTATAGTAATTAAATGAAGTGTTATTAGGAAAATATGAAAAACCTTAAAAATAAACTTCATTAATTGATTCAGAACAACAATTAATTACTTGACAATTACTATGAGTACTTCCAAGTCAGAAGGTGCCCTAACTTTTCCAAGTCAAAAGGTGCCCTAATTATATATATATGCTAGTTTTTAGGAACTTGTAACTATCATCGATCAACTCCAAATTCTTTATCCATTGTCCACTATCGCCCTCTTTAAGTTCAAATGAGGAGCAGCAAGTTGCCCATGAAAAAAATGGGGATGAAGATGTCATAGCAATTGCATCATGACAAGACCATCATGAAATAGAAAGTCAAAGAAGATATGGATGCTTATCCCTTTATCTAACAAAGATAAATTAGGCCGCTGTTTGGTAATCATTTTGGGGAAAAAAATATATTTTTGAATAATTGATTGATGGAGATTGTGAGGTTAAAAATTAAAAAAAAAGTTTTGGGTTTGCGTGTAATATTATTTTATTAAAAAATATGTGGTTGAAAAGAAGAGAAAAAAAATGCATTTTGAGAAAAATAATTACCAAACAGGGGTTAGATGCCGTTTCTCACATATATTTCTCTTTTTCACCTTTAAAATCCTATCCATGTTGTAGCTCATAAAATACTTCGAGGTATACAGTTCGAGATCAAGACAATTGGAAAGAAACGAGCTATTCCAGTTATATGATTTTGCTAATTATTAAATAACAGAAGGGTAATTGGCGCATAACGTCCCTACCTTTCAAGATTTTTGTGAAAAATGTCCATACCTTTCATTTTTTGGTACAAAACGTCGATACCTTTCAATTTCTTGATACAAAATGTCATTTTCACAATTTTTTAACCTAAAATGACCAATATACCTCGTTATTTAAATAGAACAAAAAAAAAAAAAAAAAAAAAAAAAAAAAAAGAACAAATTATAACTATGGACCCAAACTTTTAAAAAGTGCAAATAACTCTTCAAACTTCACCTTCTTCCCAAACCTCACCCCGCCTGCCATTTTCAGCCAAAAAATATGGCAACCAAACACGTTATGCAATGGAAAATAAAAATAGATAATTCTCATTTCTCTTTTCGATTCTCCAAGTGGGTAGTGACTCCTCTCTTTCCCCCATCTTTCCAGTTCTCTTCACCTCTCTCTCTCTGTGCTTATTTTTTAGGGGAATTAATCTGAAAACTATATCCAGTAGTTCTGAACCTTTGCATCGCTAGACTCGAGCTCATTATCACGCCTTATCCAGTAGTTTCTGTTATGGGAAATTGCAATTTCTACACTAATTCCACGGTAATGAAATTATTGGACGCCGATTTCCTGTTTGCTTCTAGGGGAATTAGAAGTGGAATCCCAGATGAAATATTCTCATTTGTGTCCTCCGCGAACATGAAAATCTCAGAGATTGAGCAAAATGAAACTGAGTGCCAAGCACCAGTCCTTTGTGTAAACAAATGTGGATTCTTCAGAACAGCGACGACCATGAACATGTGCTCCAAGTGTTACAGAGACGTGGTTTTGAAGCAACAACAGACCAAGTTTGATGCTTCATCAATTGAAAGTATTGTGAATGAGAGCTCCAACACTAATGCCGAGGGTTCAACTGTTGCCATAGTTACTGGTGTGTAGACTGCTTCACCAGATACAATTATTACATCAACACAAGTGTCTGTTGTATCTCCAACAACTGAGAAAAGTGAGGAGGTTAAAGAAGGTCCGAAAAGGTGCAGCACTTGTAGGAAGCGTGTCGGTTTGATGGGTTTTAATTGTCGATGTGACAATTTTTTCTGGTCTGATTAGAAGTTAACATGAGTTTTGGGAGGAGACTGGTGGAGGGATTACTAGAAAATGGGTACACATACATAGTGACTTTGGTGGCCGGAAGGTGGGCCAGCAAGCGGCGGTGGTGTGGGAGTGAGGTGCGGGAAAAATGTGAAATTTGGAGGGTTATGTGCACTTTTTAAAATTTTTGGTCTATAGTTGTAATTTGTTCTATTTAAATAGCGTGGTATATTGGTCATTTTAGGTTAAAAAATTGAAAGGTAAGGACGTTTTGCACCAAAAAATGAAAATGTAGGAATGTTTTCTACAAACTTTGAAAGGTATGGACATTTTGCGCCAATTACTTATAATAGAAATACTAAAATATACCTACAGAATACGGTCAACTTCATAAAATTATATAAAATATCAAGGTTATTAATTCAGAAATGTCAAACTATAATTTTGAAGGCTAAAATGAATTATAGAAATGGGCGTGCTCTCTAATAGTTTAAAAGTTTTAGAACGGATAGTTCAACATAGGTGGATATTAGATAGTTTGATATGAGTATTTTAAAAAATGAACTAGAACCATTCATTTCTAAATATTGAGACCCAAAACCGGATCAAACCGATCCGGTTCTCATATTGGTCAGCGCATTTCTAGTAAAAAAGATCATCCCTTAACATCATATCATTTCAAGCAAAACTTTAATGTTGGAGTCTTACCACCAAATCCAATGATAGATGAATACATGTTAGATGCTTGATAAAATTAAATAAAAACTTAGTGTCCACACAAGGAACAGAATGAATTTAAATAAATAAGCGGCTAAATAGAAAGACTCAACATTAAAATTTATCGATTTTGCTAGGAAACAAGGAATTTGACAGGATATGACGCCCCCTATTGGAGGAACGCCTCCTCCAATAGGGAGCGTCATATAGGCGTTGGTCACTAAACTCTGTTAAATTCTCTGTTTCTCTAGTATTTTTCAAAATTTATCGTCACATAGGCGTTGATCACTAAACTCTGTTAAATTCTCTGTTTCTCTATTATTTTTCAAAATTTATTAAACGAACTTTTATAATGTTTAAATGAAAATATATTTGAAAAAAAACCCTCTCTGCGGCTCTGCTATGAGAATAGTTTAGGTTGAGTATCACTTTCAAATACCTACATTCTTGTCTAGCCTACGTAGCAGTTACAGAATATTGGTTTAATTATTACTTCTATACTGTTAAGGAATGATATTTAAGGGATTAACTGATAATTTATGGCAAAAGCATTTGGTTTGCTGGGAGAAACACAGAGTTTCCAACACTGTGACACCACTGTTTAGATTAGTTGAACCAAACTAGTATAGTTGTGAATTATTATTTGGGTTTCATTTAATTATAAGAGAATTAATTAAGGGCATATTTGGACTGCATTAAAATCTGATTTTAATTTAAGTCAAAGTTAAACAATTAATATTAAACACATCTTTCACGGGTCTCACAACTTTTCAACCACACATTTTAAAAACTTCTATTACAATCTACTAAAAAAAAAATCTAATTTTAATTCTCACCAAACACCATCTAAATACTTAAGCATACATACTCATAAAGCTAGTTTCATTTTGGTTACAAATGGCAATCATTGTGCATTAATTTTTTGTCACTTAGTCCCTGATACACATTATAATTTTCATTTTCATTATTTTACTCATTTTTAACTACACATTTTTCAATAAAATAATATTTTTTATCACATCAATTATTTTTCCTATTTTTAACCATATATCCACCATCACATCACCCAAAAAAAAATGCATTCTTTCCATTTTAATGTGCATCAAACAGAGACTTAATTTGTTTTGTAGTCTTTATTTGTGTGTCAAATTGCGGATACAAAATTACGACGAGTCGTTTGACATAGTGAATTATGTTATTGTTAATTATAAAAAAAAAGGTTAAAAATTATATCGGTTATATTATTTTTTGATATATCATAGCAACACATCGACTTGGCATAAGAAGGAATTTTTTTTATAACTTACGTCTATTATTTAGTTATGTCAAATTTTATTTAATCAACTTGTTGACGTGTCGTGTAACTTTATACACATTTCCATGAAATGAAATAAATATAACTAAAGAATTTCAATTGATATGCAAACAATATTAGTTCAATGACTATTATCTAATGAATATAATAAATAATTACTCTGAAGGAAAATAAAAATAAAAATAAAAATACTATTTTCGGTTTGACTTACTTAAGGTGAGTGTATGCACCTCTAAAATTGGAAATTCTTAATTGTATTTATCACTTTAATATGCTATCTTATTTATTCTTTTAAGTGGTCCTTTTTGGTCCAACAACGGAAATTTGGGCACACGTACTTGTTTTTGAATTCATAATAATAGTTTATCAATATGTCATTGATTATAATTAAGAATTTAATTGATTCTTATCTCGAGAGTTCGAGAAGTAGAATTGCTCCTAAGAAAAATATATCCATGTTAGGTTTTTCCTTTATGATGCAAAGTACATTTTCTTTTATTTATCTTAAAACAATAGTCAGAATGAAACTCGACTTAAAAACAAACGGTATATAACATTTCCTAAATGAGAAAAATACTAACCAAATCAAACTTGGAAAATAAATAGAAAAGGATCCTCTTTCCGTCCATGAATAAAAGCATACTTGTAATTGTTGAAGTATAATAAGCAATGTAGAACGTGATTGTCGAAAAGTTCATTTCTTAATTTGTATCGATCACAGGCTTTGATGTTACGAAGTAAAAAGCTAAGAGAATGTAATTCAAGCATTACAATAAAGCTAAGGTAAGCAATTAATACATGAATTCATGTTCTTTAGAAGATATATCCGCCCCTCTTTTAACTTTAATATTCTCAAAATAATTTTGAACTTTAAAGAGGAGAACACCTAAGCTAACTGAATGAAGCGATCCTTCACTTGAGTGAGGTCATTAGCTCGATCTATACACACAAAGTTGAAGTTACAACTTCTTTTAATAAACATATGTTCATTCGATTTGTCTCTAACTAATTGAGAATAAAACTCGATCGATCTGTCGTAATCACATTGACACTAACTAAAGATAAAAATACACTATCCCATTTTGATACCTCAAGTTAGGCAATGCAGGAAATATTCAATACTTGTTCCGTTTAAAATCAACTTTTGAAGATTTGGAAGTCTTAAAGCAAAATCACATGTTTCCATTGCCTAATTCTAGCACTAATTAGCCAACCACACCACGCCACGTGTACATGCTCCTTTCCAAGTTACATGTCATAACAAAAGAAACAGGGCCCACTTTGCCAGCATAACATAATATTAAATTATTTGTCAACCCTTGGGTTAATTAACCTAACCATAGTTTTAAATTTTTTTTGATATATTTGACCAATAGGAATGTGCCACGTTGTATATGGTGGCAGTGTCATTTTCAGTTTTTTGAGTAAATTATATGACACGCGGGCACGCGGCCCAAACATAATTATCATAGTATGGGAAGAAGAATTGTAAAGAGTGAAATTTTTTCTAGAAGGATCGATTGCATAGAAAATGGAAAATGAACAGTCTTAACTTGAAATCATTGCAGCATTCCGATGTCGAATGTGATTTTAAACGGTGGACAATAGTTGCTAGATGATGATATAAGAAATATCCAAAAAATTGATTACAACACTCTTATCTCATAATATCAGTAGATTTGAATTCTAAAGATTTCTTGTCAAATTCATACTCAAAAACAAGAATTTCTTGTCAATTCTTGATAATATCACTTAGCTCACCCAACTTGACCAAATGTCCACTGTTCGAGGATAGATTTGAGCAGCTAGATAAATTGGTCGTGTTAACCAAGTTCAACACGTATCAACAGAGGAAAACTAATATTCTTTATGGTCATAAAAATGTAGAAAAACGTTCGTCACTTCAAAAACTAAGTAATGGTTTTTACTAAAAATACTAAAAGGTATGTTTTAAAGAAAGCAAGCAGGCTTGATAAACTAAGTAATTCAAAAGTAACTCTAAACTATTCAAATTGAGAATTTATATAGAAATGAGTAAATGATAAGTGGATAGTACTTTCACAATAAAAAATTATTTGACCAATTATAAATCATTTATAAACATTAGCCAATCATGGACTAATCTTAGAAGTTACCCATTTTTTTTTTTTTTTTTCAACTTGCTCTAACATGATCTTCGGGTAGGTTATACATCAAACTATGTTTGGCTCATATTTATAAATTGTTTATAAATACTTAAATTATTTTTTGACCATACATTTCGAAGAACTCACAAATACTTCTTATACATAATTTATTTTATTTATTTATAATTTAAACAGTTTATAAATATTTCATCGCTTCCCAAACATGTTAGTTTCAGCCTTGGATGTGAGCCATGAAGAAATTAATGTCTTGATCTCAAATCTCAAATCATTAATAATGATTTGAGATCAAAATTAAATGAAATAGACATAAGTGGAATTTATGCATAAGTGATGCTCACTCCGTCCCATTTATATATGCTTGTTTTGTTTTTCGCGCGACTTAAGAAATCTTATTTAATGATATAGAAAAAGTAATTTTTGTCAAGAAATTTTCTAGTCTACCCCTATTTAATTTTCATCAACTAGTAGTAAATTATTATTGGAATTAGTAAAAAATTTGAAAATTGATTTCAAGAAATAAGCAAATTATTGGGAAATGTGCTTGTATGTGGATGATTTCAAGAAGTAGACAAATTAAGTGAGAAAAAAATTAATTGTAACTAGGCAAATTAAATAAGAGTATATTAATAAAGAAATAAAACAAAATATTCTAAATTAAGGAACATGACTATATATTTGGGATAAGGAAAAAAGGAAATTAAGATTATATAAATGAGACGGATTATTCGTGAAATGCACGTTTCCATAGGAATTGCAACAACATGAAAACTTAAATTTCAGTGGCTGTCCAATCTCTAATTCCTCTTCCAACTGGAAAGTAAATAAGGTGGGTTGCAATCTAATTTCAGGCATTTTAATTACATGCAGACAGACATATTAATTAAAAATTACCTTTAAATTTCATGTTAGGCAAAAAAAGAAAAAGAAAAAAGAAAAAAGAAAAAAGAAAGTAATTTAAAGATAAAAATTAATCAGTTTGTCGAAACTTGAAACGAAAAAATATATTAATTTGGTAGACAAAAACATGTGATGTATCCTTAATAGGCACAAACCTTCTTCACGCTTTGTTTAATATCGTAGACTACAGAGGTATACTCCCGTTGAATGATCATGTTTCGGCATTCAAATGCATTTAGAGTCACGACTTGTGACATTCAGTTCACCAACTAAAAATTTATCTCGACGCCAAACTTCTCAATTTAACTTGATCGATGACACTTCAGACACGATTGCCATTTGATTGACAAAACTTCATCACCTTTACTTTATGCTCCGTTTGATTCTCATTATTTGTAAAATGATAATGAAAAATATAGCTTTTATGGGTCTCACACAAAAGATGAAAAGTAAAAAAGGTGGCTGAATATGATTGATAACGGTCATATTTTTTATTTCTATGGATGATTAATGGGAAATAAACGGGACCTTAGTATTGCTAAAGTCTTGTTATATTGTTATCTGTGGATAAGTGTTAAAAGAGGGCTACTATTTTGATCAACATGCTAAACCCTTGTTTGAAAGTCATTTCCCCCCCCCCCCCCCCCCCCCCCCCCCCCCCCCAACTTTAATGAAATTTTGTACTGTTGGAGAGGGCCAGTCGCTATTGTTGACTTTTCCTCTCATACAAGGGCCCATGTGCTAGGAACTAACAATCAAGAAATGCATTTTTTCTGCAAAAAATGGCTTCCAAACAGGGCCTAATTTACATGCATTATGCAACGGTCTTTCAAACTAAATGAATTTGATCAAATATAAAGAAAAATAGATCAACAACAATAAAAAAATGCCCAAAAACAACAATTTAAATATCACGTCCTAACACGTCCTAACATATATTGGTACATGCTAATCGATAATACTGTATAATAATAGACAAAATTCCATTAATGACAATGCCCTCGACTATTTTAATTTTTTTTTTTTTTTTTTTTTTTTTGTGTCACGTGAACTTGCTCAATATGTATGCAACGCTGGACAACACCATTCAACACAATAAACAAGATTTTATTTTTGTCTAGTAATCACTCAAGTCACTCCGAGTTATTGTGAATTGAGCTTTTGGGGTTTGAAATGTTCTAACTTGCATAGACAGTCATACAATGCGTGCATATAAAATAAATCATATTAGTGAAGTATTTCTACGAATCCAGTATGACAATTGCGCCGCTAAGAGCCTTGGATTTATTAAAAATAAATAAATAAATAAAAACACCTCCCTACTTGCTTACACATCACGTTTCTTGCAACCCAATTAGACCAAGTATTTATACCTCGAATACCTCACTATGTTTTACTTTTTTAACTCTCTCTCAGCTTTAAGGTTAATTCTCATGGCTTTTATCTCTCTTTTTCTCCATATTTTCCATTTCCTGCATTCTTTTCTCCATATTTTCCATTTCCTGCATTCTTTCCCATAGCTTTTTCTTCTAGATCAGAATCGACCCACTTATAAGTAGATTATATTCTGGATTTGGGATTTTTTTTATAGTGGTCTTTAAAAAGTAGGAATTGTTTGGCTAGAATCCACTGAACTATTAAGGGTTTTAGGAGCCAGAAAAAGTTGAATCTTATATATAGAAAACCCAGATTTCTGAATCAGAAATTCGTTAAGAATCGAATACTTCTGAAATGGAGAACAATCTCGGAGTTGTCAAAGGGGGTGATCAATTGGATATGCCAGCTGGATTTCGATTTCATCCTACGGACGAAGAATTAATTACTCATTATTTATCGAACAAAGTTGTTGATAGTAATTTCGCTGCTATAGCTATTGGAGAGGTGGATATGAACAAGATTGAGCCTTGGGAATTGCCATGTAAGTTTTCAAAACTTGATCTTGGACCTACGTCTGTTCTAATATTATTTTTCTGTATTTATTATTATTATTATGTGTTTCTTGATTTTGTTTGCTGAATGAAGGGAAAGCGAAAATCGGAGAAAAAGAATGGTACTTTTTCTGTATGAGGGACAAGAAATATCCCACTGGTTTGAGGACAAACCGAGCTACTTCTGCAGGATACTGGAAAGCCACAGGAAAGGATAGAGAAATTTTCCGAGGAAAAACTGTAGTTGGAATGAAGAAAACATTGGTTTTTTACAAGGGAAGAGCCCCCAAAGGTGAAAAATCAAATTGGGTTGCCCATGAATACAGATTGGAAGGAAAATTCTCTGTTCATAACCTGCCAAAATCAGCTAAGGTTTTTTCCCTGTTTTTTGGACTTGAATTATTTATATTTATGTTGTGAAATTGAAAATGAAAATGAAAATGAAATTGACTTTGATTTCTTTCTCTCTTTTGTTGGCCAGAATGATTGGGTTATTTGTAGGGTATTTCACAAGACAACGGGGGGAAATAAAGTACACATTTCTGGCCTAATGAGAATGAATTCTGTTGAAAACAAGTTTTCGCCCTCAACATTGCCACCACTAATGGATTCTTCGACGTATAATTGTACAATGAATCCCGATGAATCAAAATCCAGTCGCGTGCACTGCTTCTCCAATCCGAGCCAACAGGAACTACTTCATTCTTTCAGCAACTCCATTTTCCATTCGACTTCTAATCGTCTCGGAACTTTTCCTCCTACTCCAGTTCCTAACGCATTTCTGTGGAAACAGTTTTCTCCAATCCAGTTCGCAGATTCATTTCCATTGCAAGATTCCTCATATCTTCGAACAGTTCTGGGAAATTCTGGTCCAAACATGAGTCAAATCTTCATGAAAGACAAGGAAATGGTGCCTATCTCCGAAGTAACTGCTTTAAGCACTGATGCGAACACTGAAAACTCCTCTATTGTGTCAAATCATGAAGAAAAAACTGCTCCATCAACTTCAATAGGACCAGATTATCTGAACCCCTTTTGGAGTTGGTGAAATTTCTTGAAACAAAAAAGAAAAAGAAAAAGGAAATTATTAGAGCTTAATGTACTATTAACTGTAATCTGAAAATGAATGTGTGTGTATAAAATTTCTAAGTTTTTTACTTATGTAAGTGAATTGAAGATCATTATGTAATATAATGTATCAAAGTGAATCATTATGTGATATAATGTATTAAGGTGAACTTAATTTTGTTGTATTTCTTTCAGTTTTTGTTTAATTTTCTTCTGTTTTTTAAATCTGCATTTAGTAAAATTTGATTATGCTGCTGATATCACTGAAGATATGAGTTTGATTATCATAACATTTTTTATTCTTATTTTACATATTTTTGCTATGTCATTAATATGTTGCGGGGACCAGAAGTAGGGTGGGGACTAAAACTAGGGTCTATTACGTTATTATCAATATCGGGATCAATTATTTGAACGCTTTATGATTGTTTGATTTTAAGTAATACTATGTAGCATCACTAATGTTAAAATATCAGTGTAGGTGATAGTAACATGGTGCATAATTGATGAGGTTCGTGTGGAGGAATAGACACTTGTGTATATGAAACGCTTGGATGGTCGGCGTTCGAAGAAATGAGCATAATTTTTGCACACGGTGTCCATTTTGGACCCATGGCCCCATTTCGGACCATTACTCACTGCTTTGCCGTGACCTATGATGAATTTTGGTAGTTTGAATTCGTTTACTAAATCAAAACGACATTTAAAGTTTCTTAATTCATTATTTGTTTATTTTGATTTGCAGTCCAGCCCATTAAGGGGTTGTTGGTTCAGTCGATTATCTGTTCTTTTCATATTTAAGACTTTAAAACGTCTAGTAGGGCATTTTGTTTGTTCATGAAATAAAAAAAAAAAAAAAATATTTGTTTTTTGAAGTACAATCCGTTTTCGAGTTATTATTCTTGTGTTTGTAAATTTGATTTACATCAATAATTAAATTAATCACATAATTTCACATTTCATTGAACTCATCATTTAGCGTAACTTAAAACTAGTATTGTAGTACAGTGATACTAAATAACATTATTATTTAATTCTGTACATTTACAATCTACTTTAGAAAGGCGAACATAAGGATCTATCCAAAATTGAGATTGATTAGATGAATGCTTTTTTGTTGTTTGGATAAATTGCCTATTGCATTTATAGCCTACATTAGGACCACTGGTGGAAAAGAAAATGGAGACTGCAAAAAACTATTCTCTTGTAGTTGTAATATGTTGAATTCTGCTACATTGCCAGAAAATGAGTTTCATGCACCTTGATAGAACACACACAAAATAGTGGGTTCACCATTTTTTTGAAAAAAAAATATCCACGCGGGTCCCACGACTTTGTGAAAGTCTCTCAACCCCTATGTCAATTTTTTTTTTCTGGCATTGAGGCTTTAATCTAATATGTTATGCTATCAAATTTCACCTTTTCTTGGACTTATCCTTAAATATAACAACATATTCATAGTAATCCATAACTTTGATTTATTTTCCTGTGGACAAGTCAGCATATATAAATTAGCTAACAGTGAATATTAGGTAGACCAAATTCACAATGTAAAAATATTCTTACATTTTGTTCATGCCCAAACAAAATTTTCATAAAAGTCTAAAAAAAAGAAAAACATAAAATTGTTCGACTCATAGGCTTGGCTAGGTCGACGAGAGTCATGTCCAACCTTACATTGTTCTACTCCTACCCTTGTAAAAAAGAGCAATGCTATTCATCGCCAAATGGTATAAGACATCAGTTTATGTGATAATTACGTAACATTAAATGATAGATTTATTTAAATGTAAAGTCACATGACTCATTTAATTGAATTTATAAAGTGTAGCTACACAAATCGGTGTTGTAGTACTATTGATGCTAACTAGTATTATTATATAAAAAATGTGGATCATTTCAATTGAATTGAAATAATGTGAATCTTCGACGAACTAATATTTTGTATTAATTCGTGTAATATAAATCACTAAACACGTGAGAACAGATGTTTTATTTTATAATAGTGGCCCCACGTTTTGTCTTTACCTTTGATTAAATTAATGATGTTTGGAAGTGAGATGATCTAACATAAATCGCCATTGGAGAATTGACCCCCAAATCAATTCATCACGCGATGTCACTCCTATTACTGGGTGAAAAATAAGTGAAATAAGATTATTTTTTTATTAGAGGTTGAGTTGTATGTGACGTTTTAAATATTTTTTAAAGTCTTTATAGTAGAGTTTGAATTTATATCGATAAATTGTAACTTTATACGTGATCTTGATTTTTAATGAATCTATCGATACCAAAATTGCATTTTATTGACCAATACTCAAATTTAATAAGTTATCCAATATACTATTTAGGTAGGGGAAATATATTTTTATATTAGTTGTACAAGAAAACTTGGATACCAAAACCTATTTTCATAGTTGAAGGGAATAATTCCAACTTTTGATTTTGGAAAGAGAAAATTAGCCAAAGTTTTTATATTTATAATTAATTAAAGTCCAGTTGTTACCAAACAATACGAATTGCTTTTGGCATGGTTTACATTGCCATATCATGGGGTTTCTATTTTAATACTTTGCAAATTAGGAAATGTTATTTCACCCAAGTTAGGTGACAAAATGGAGGCTGTCATAGTCATATGGTAGCACAACTCAAATCTTGCAAATTAAGAGGGTGTTTGATGTGTATTAAAATTAGGAACCATGCTACAAGTACAATATTGATTGACAACATTGGTTGACAATCACTCACATTGGAAGAGGGCCCACGATGAATAAAAAAATCGTGGGTCCCTCTTCATGTGAGATGATTGTCAACCAATATTGTCATCCAATGTTGTACAAGTAGCAAAATTCTAAAATTAGATATTGAATTTTGCTACTTGTACAATATTGGTTGACAACAATGATTGACAATCATCTCACATGAAGAGGGCCCATGATTTTTTTATTCATTGTGGGCTCCCCTCCCATATGAGTGGTTGTCAATCATTGTTGTCAACCAATGTTGTACGACTAGCATGGTTGATAGATATTTTAGTATATTGTGATGAAAGTTTTTGAAATGTGTGGTTGAAAAGTTGTGGAATTCATGAAAGATATGGTTGATATTGATTGTTTGACTTAGATTAAAATCAAATTTTAATTGCTACCAAACAAGCTCTAAGTCCTGTTTGATTTCCATTTTTCTCAAAATTCGTTTTTCTCTCTCTTCTTTTTAACTACACATTTTTCAATAAAATAATATTACACTCAAACCCAAATCTTTTCTTTAATTTTGAATCACACATTTTTCATCAATTAACTATTCAAAATATATTATTTCTCCCAGAATGGGAATCAAACAGGGAAACAAGCTATTTAGAATTACGTTTTTTTAATGTATGATTTGATGTGAAAGAGAAAATTAGCCAACGTTTTTATATTTTATAAATAATTAAAGTCCAATTGTTACCAAACAATACAAATTGCTTTTGGCATGGTTTATATTTTCATATAACGTCGTTTCTATTTTAATATTTTGCAAATTATATTTGACAATCAAGCCATTTAGAATTACGTTTTTTTTTTTAATTATTTGATTTAATGTGATTGAACGTAATATAAACAATTATATACAGAACAAACTCTGTCTACTATTTAATTTTACGTACTGAACATAACAATCAAAATAGAAGCCTGCTATATGGCCAGGCTTAAAACCAGGCCAAGAAACGGGGTGCCATGTTTCTTGGCCTGGATTTAATCCTGTCCAAGAAGATTATTCCATCAAAATAATATGAATCCACAAACAAAGGGTATAGAAAAAGTTTATGTCCTAAGTTCCTTAGCGTGTGGACCGATTCTAGTTGAATTTAACCTACTCATTACTCTCCATAACGGGAAGAATTTTGAGAGACAATCCTTTTTATTTTTTTTGCCACAGAAGAAGGAGAAGTAGCTTCTCTCGATTGTAAATATATTGTTCAATCATGTCCCTGATTGATTTAGATAAAATTAGATTTTTAATAGATTTTGATAAAAATTAATGAAATGTGTGATTGAAAAGTTGTGAGTTTTATAAAATGTGTAATTAAAATTAATTGTAGACGTTAATTTTAATTTTAATTCAAATTTTTAGTTGAACCAAATAGGGGCCATATGTCATGTGGCCTTTGTCACAATGAGATAATTTGAGGAGTTCAAACAAAGAACACACTCATAATGTTCCATAAATTAATGTATACATACATATAATAAAAGTGTAAAAAGGATCATCGATAACAAGGTACAACATAAGCCGGACTTATGGACTTTGTATAGTTCCACATTCTCTAGTGGTATATGTTGGTCTGCTGGACATGGTATAACTAGTCGATAACATAGGTCGTGTCAACCCATACCAATCCAATAAGGCACGACTTGAGCTAGATATATGAGTCGTGTTGAGTTTTACATTTTCTTGAAAGTGTTGGGCATGGTTGATCTAACTCATTAGAAAATGTAAATCATGTCGACTAATGGAATCAACACTCCAATCTAATGGGAACCAACCAAAATATCAACTTCAAAACTTTCCTAAAATAAAATGTATGAATGTTATATGAAAATGTACGAGTATAAAATGGATTTTGTATAGTTCCACATTCTCTAGTGGTATATGTTGGTCCGTTGGACATGCTATAACTAGTCGATGACATAGGTCGTGTCAACCCATACCAATCCAATAAGGCACGACTTGAGTTAGATATATGAGTCATGTTGAGTTTTACATTTTCTTGAAAGTGTTGGGCATGGTTGATCTAACTCATTAGAAAATGTAAATCATGTCGACTAATGGAATCAACACTCCAATCTAATGGGAACCAACCAAAATATCCACTTCAAAACTTTCCTAAAATAAAATGTATGAATGTTGTATGAAAATGTATGAGTATAAAATGGAACAACCATTAGAAACTAGAAGGAGACATAAATCTTAAATAAAAATTCTTTAAAAATTAAAACGCACGATTATTAAATTTAAATTTAATTGGAGATTATTACGTATAATGTATTAAACTGAACTTGATTTTATTATATTTTATTTAATCTTCTTTATTTTCTAAACTCTGCGTTTAGTGAGATTGATTGTCCTGACCTAACTAAAGATAAGAGTTAGATTATCCTGCCATTTTTTTTAATGAATAATCTATCTAAATATGGTAGTGAGAGTCATCTAGAATTCTCCAATGAATTAATCAGTTTATTGGACAAGTCTGAATGAAGACGCCTGCCTTCTCAGCACAGCACACGAGCATTTACCAATTTTTAATTCTTTATGTTAGGGTTGGACAAAATTTTTAAATCGGACCAATCGAATCAGACAAGATCAAATCGGACCTGACTTGACCCAAACTAAATCGAAGCGAATGGTTTCTCTTAAGTTAAATATCCAAACGGGTATCTGAATTTAGAACCGACGTATTCAGTTTGGTTCTCAATTCAAGATCAAGAACCGAATCTCCCTAATTTTTTAAATTTATTTATTTTTAAATAAACCAAATTATTATTTTTTTAAATAAATTTGCTACCTAATTAATTTAGCTCAAACCCAAAAGTATGATTTTTCTATTTCTAATATTCAATCAAAGGACAACTCAATCAAATTAATCTAAGTTTTACCCAAATTTGTTATTCAACTGTAGTATGGTTTTTACCATTCTGGAGAAATCAAAGTGAAGCTCGATAGTGCCTCTCTTAATTTTGTGAACTCGATATTTTTTTTTCTATGATTTTAACAATTAAATTTATGAAGATCTCAGCAAAAAGAAACAAAAGAGTAAAGACGTATAATATTGGATTACTTTATTTTGTAAGAGTTAAAATTGAATATATTATTAATTGAATTAATGTAACTTTGTAAATATTAAAAAAAATTAATTATAGTACAGAACTCGAGAATCGAACTTAATGGAATCGAACTGAATCGAATGGAATCGAACCCAAACAATTACATAATTAAATTTGGACTCGATGATTCCACATATTAAATACATAAAAATTTAGGGTCCGATTCGATTCTATTTAGAACTGAACCTAGCCATACTTTATGTAAATTTATGTTGTTTCACTATATGTTGCGGAGACCATAATTAGGTTAATTATGCAAATGATTTTTGTTATCTTGGTCCACTTCCCAACTACATTTGTAGCCTACTTTACATAATCTGAACAAAAGGAGTTCAAACACAGGATCAGTTAATTGCTTTTTTTTTTTTTTTTTTTTTTTTTTTTTTTGGTTATTTGATTTATTTTACACATTAATAGTCCATTTACAAAAGCGAAAGAAAGGATCCACGAAAGAGGGGATCCGTCCGAAATTGGGTTTTTTGTTGTTAGGTTCTATTGTCAATCACATTTAGGGTCCGTTTGATTGCAGGGTGGAAAATGGGTGGAAAAGAAATTGAATTCCAGGAAATTGAATTGTCTGAAATTGTTTTACCGGGAATTGAATTAAAGGTGTTTGATTGATATAATTTTCCACCTTTCTATCATAATATGTTTGGCTTTGTTTTTCATGCAAATTGTCAATTAAATGGATAAATTTTTTTACCATTAGGGACAAAATATGTTTAGATTGCAAAAAAATAAAAAAAAATAAAATAATAAAAAAATAATAATAATAATAAAATTATTTTTTATTTTTACGTTTGGCTCTATTTTGCATGGAATTTGTCAATTAAATGGATAATTTTTTTTACACTTTATCTTAAAATTTGTTTCTATTGCTAAAAAAAAAAAAAAAAAAAAAAAAAAAGTTGGAAACCAATTCCCACCAAATAGCAAGGAATTGATTTCCACAGAATCACGCTTCAAGTGGTTGTACCTTGGAAAATGTTGGAAACCGATTCCATGGAAAATAAAGGCTATCAAACAGCGCAAAAGCAGGAAGTTGGAAAACGATTCCAAGTTTTCGGGAAAATTTTCGCTATCAAACACACCCTTAGATCATTTCCAGCGGTGCACCAATTTTTGCACCGTTTTGCACCAATTTTTGCAACAAATTTCGCATCAAACTAAAATTCATTTCCAACAATTACACCAAATGAACATTGTTTAATCATTTTCTTTTATTTTTTTATTCTTAATGATTTATTTATTTGATTTATTTTTTATTTTATGAATACATAAATTACTAAATAAATAATTACGTTAAATTAACGAAAATATTAAATTCATTAATAAATATAAAAAATATAGTTTTCTTTAAATAAACAATTTTATTCTTAAAATTCTCATCGTTTTCTTTAAATAAACAATGCACTTGTTTTTTATGTATCGTTTTCTTTAAATAAAACTAAATTAATGTAGGTATGTGGTTGTTGTAATATATTTCGTGTTAACCTTAAATAATCGTGTTTGTTATATTTTAATATTTTTTATATTCTTATTTTAATTAATTAATTAATTATTATTTTTTACGTTTTAAATTTATTTTAAATGTAAATAATAATAATAATAATAATAATAATAATAATAATAATAATAGTAATTAAAATAAAAAAATAAAAAATATTGTATTAAAAATGTATAACACAAATGACGTAAATACCCTCCAATTGATTTCGTAAATGAAAAAAAGGGCAAACTTCACTATTGGAGACCATTTGCACCAAATTTTGGTATTTTTTGGTGTAATGGCGCAATCATTGAAGTTGCCCTTATAGCCTACTTTACGACCCAGGTGATAAAATTCAGAAAAGAAAAAAAACATTTATTCTCTTGAAATATGTTTTGCTATCAAATTTAACCTTAAATAAGCCTTAGCATTATCCATAAAAATAACATGTCATATTCGTGGTAATCCTTAAATTTGGTAAATGTCAATTTTTTAAATTTTTCTGTGGACACTTCAACATATACAGTTTGGCTAACAGTGAATTTTAGGTAGCATTGGCCTTTGGTATATGCACAATATAAGAGTATTCTTATATTTTGTTCATGTCCACTATCCAACCAAAATCTTTCCACAAGAGAAAATATTTAAAAATCTCAAGAAAAAGTCCCTTTTTTTAAAAAAAAAAAATATTCAGCCCATATGCTTGCCTAGCTTCATAAGTTACGTCCAGCATTCATTTTTCTGCTCAACTCCGTCTAACCTGACCAAAAAATATAGGTCATATCAAATTGAGTACGTTACGTATCAATTTACCCGATCAATTCTATTGAAATAATTTGAATCTTAAACGAAATAATTTTTTTTTTTTTTTTTTTTTATTAATTAGCGTAGAATGGACCGCAAAATACATGAATACATATATGTTTTATGCTATAATATTCCCTCCTTGTTTTGTCTTTACATTAATTAAATTAATAACATTTGAAGTGATGATGATCTAACCTACCTCTTCATTGGAGAATTGGCCACCAATCAAGATAGATCTAGTTAATCAATTCCTCACGCGACAAACTCCTATAATAGGGTGAATAAATAAATAAGATTTTTTTTTTTTTTTTTAATTAGAGTCTAGGTCGTATCAATAAATTGTAACATTTTAATTTCCTAAGGTCTTGATATTAGAGTTTGAGTTCTGTTGAAAAAATTGTAAGTTTCTATTTGTTGGGCTGTGACACTAACATACATTCTCCTCAAATGGGCTAAGGCCCAAATCTCTGGTTTCTTGCAATTGCCCAATAACTTGGCTGGCCCATACTCGGATCCTTGCATTAAAGTCGTGTGTTGAAGTTTAGCATCTTTGGGTTGCAACTTATCACGTTTTTCCATATGATCTGAGAAGCCCCTAGACCGTTGGATCTAGATTAGATCAATGGTTGGTAATAAGGGTATAAATAGAACCCTTGGTTGTCCTATACGGTCATAATTTGTGTTCTACTGTTTGGGCGTTGGCTTCCAAACTATTCTTCTCTTCTCTCTTCGTGTTCTTCGTCCAAACTTTTAGTTGGAAGTCGATTAATATGATTTTGGGTAATTAGCACAAAATCTCCTTACATTTCAACGTTATTGTGCAAAATATCATTATCTTTCATTTTTTGATATTTTCACTCATATTTTTATATTTCTTTGCGAAAAATATCATTTTCATCTAATTTTTCAATTAAAAAAAATGTAAAATAACAAATATACCATTATATTTAAATAAAAGAAAAGAAAAATTAAAGAACGAATTGTAATTATACTTTCAAACTTTTTAAAAATTGCAAATGAGTCCAAATAAATTATTAAAAAGATAATTAGAACAAAACGTCCCTACATTTCTATATTATTGTGCAAAATGTCCATACATTTTCATTTTTTTTTTTATACATTTTCACTCTTATATTCACATTACATTGTAAAAATCATCATTTTCATCCATTTTCTCAATTAAAAGTTATAAAATGACGAATATACCATCATATTTTTAAAAATAAATAAATAATAAATTGCAATTATACTCCTAATTTTCAAGAAAGTACAAATAATTTCCAAATAAATAATTAAAAAAAGAAAGTGTGTTTTTTATTTTTTAATTATTTATTTGTACTTTTTTTTTTTTGAAAATTTTAGGAGTATTGTTGCAATTATTAATAAGTGAGCATAACATGAATGCGGAAACAAATAAGTATACGTAGAAGTGACGTTATCCTTTTACTTGCAATTAAGTAGCGGGAAAGATTTATAAAAGGCAAGCTCATTGATTTCTGTTATTTTTTGTTCTTGATTTCTTTGCACTTTAGAGCCGAGAGGCTAATCTCATCATCTCCTTTTCCCTTGTTCTTGTATTATTATGTAATCCACGATTTTTGTAAAAGTAATGTACGTACATGTTTATAATTATATTGAATAACCATTACATATGGTGGAAAACTGTATGTAATTGTATTACACAAGGAAAACAAAGTTTTCTTTATGTTATAATACTAAAAAAACAAGATAGAAAGAAAAGAAATAGAGAGAATAAAAAATGAAGCGTGGTAATTTTATTATAACTGTGGACCCACATTTCTAGAGTCCAAAATTAGAGTAACAATTCGAATTGAATACACTCTTCTAGAGTAAATATGATTTATCTAATTATTCTATTAAAAATCGAGTATGATAAAATTCAACGAGTAAAAATGCCAAATGAAGAAAAAAGAGTGCAAATAATAAAATGAAATTGGAGTAACAAAATACCGCCTCATTCAAATCTTATCAGAAAAACTCAATGAGACAAAATTTGAGCGAAGAAAAAAAAATATAGTTACTCCCCTGATTTCAACAAGTAAAAATCACTGTTTTAAGTCATCATATACGTCAATACTACAATATCATGAATTTTAGGTATTTCATGTTGTCTTGTCACAGTCTTCAAGTAATACCGCCTTCAAACAAAATATTCATTTATCCTTGTTTAACTTTAGCTCGCATGTCGCATGATGGTCAATTGAAAAATAGATTTTGTTGTTGTTCTCTTTAGAAGTCTCGTACATAATTTATAACACATAAAAATATTATTTTGAGGTAGATTTTTGAAGGTTATTGACATTCATTACACAAACAATATGCATTGTTCAAATCTTAATAGGAATACTATGTGAAAAAGGAAAAAAATAGTGCATTTTTCTTTTAAATGCACTTTAAAAATATTGCATTATTCTTTTAAATACACTTTAAAAATTGTCGTATTAAAAAGGAGTATAATGCGTATTTACTCACCAGTGATAATACGCTTGAATTATATGTTTCAAATATAAAAATTTTCAGCAATAATATTAAAGTCATGTCAGATGAGTTGACTATAATCACATTTATTATATGCATATCAAAATTCATGCTTCGTCAAGCTAACAAGAAATAAACTTGTGATTATATCCATATACAAGATAATTTATCCATCTATACAAGTATTTGCAAAATTCATTACGCTGAAATGCCGTGCATTACATATTGCGACTTTATTTCCTCATTTACTTTTCGCATAATCATACACTTTTAGGTATTCGGATTGTAGGTCCAGAAATTTTAAGTTTCCATAATAAGTTCAATTTTGATAGAATTTCATCCTTTTATTTGGTCAAATATTTTTTTAAATCGATATGCTTTAATGAATTTATTTTGATATCTCCGCTATTCATAATATGAAGCAGTACATGCACAAAAGTTTCATCGACAATTTTTTTATTTATTCTATTTCTTTCCTATAACTTATTGAGATATTTTCACTTTCAATATTTCAAGTACTTAACCTCTCTTGTGATTTTATAATTAGCTATGTTTATATCTTCTCCAATTTTATACGTTTCCTGAATGTGACCATCTCCCTTATTTGCTCCAGTTTCTTTTGAAGGATTTTGTCAAATATTATCACATGTGTTACTGATTTATCAAAAATATTGTTAATGAATTGTCCTTCCAGGACAAATAGTTAATGAATTAGAGCATTTAAATAGTATGTGAGATATCATTAATATCTTTGAACAATAAATGCATCTAATAAATTATCTTTAATGGTTTGAAAATTAATTGAAAGAACTTAATAATCAATTGTTTTAAACAATTCATCATTATCCCAACTAACATTTATCAAGTTTAAAAATAGACTCACTAGCATTGACAAGACATGATTTGATAGTATAATCTAAAAATTATGCTCATAATTTAAAATTTGAGCAAATAATATCGCAAACTTTATATTTTTAATAAATAATAATACCATACAATTGTTTAGTAGACATATATATTAGATAATATATAGAAGGTCAACATAGAGGGTGACATGACCTCATATATAACCCTAATTAATTTCCAGAAATGCAGAAAATTAGACCATATTTAGTTAATGAAGGTCTATCGACCTATATATTTTAGAACAAAGAGAACATTGAAATAAATATTTATTGAAGAACATATGACATGTATTATTTTTCACTTAAAACAGAATTGACTCTTCTAAATCACTAAATAAGACTTGCAAAATCTTAATAACATTAGTTTTTAATAATTATTTCTTCTTCATGAAGTCATGATAAATTTCATTTGATGTTTGAACGTACAATAGGTATGTGACTAATGTCATTCATATCAAAGTAGTATTTTGAATACTAACTGACTCTACATATTGTAATTGACATCAAATTTACGATTCATTAAGCTGATAATGATGTTGGTTTTCTCTAATTAATTGTACACCATTGTCTATTACAATAACTTCATATTTTGGCATATAAGGTGAACTGAAGTTCAAATCTAGAAAAGAAGCCCTCAGTATATCAATAGTACTAATTAATATGGTTTTCTTTAGGGGTATACATTAATTTATGAAATCTATATTTTAATTATATCTCTCCATGAAATGAGATAACATCATATTCTTCTAGAATTCTTATATTTTAAAATATTTACATTGTGCTTGTTCGAGAGCAATGCAATATTTTAGAAGAATATTGATAGATATAAATTTGCATTTCTCCAGGAATACAACATAATATTCTTAAATTTTTGATAAATTAACATCACGTTCATCTAAAACGATATTTACTGACATCATATTTAGTTATGCTTCTTTGGGAGTATAAACATAGTTAAATATGATTGTAAATCATATGATAATTTTAGAGCTTTTTCCCCCCCTTCAGAAAATGAGTTTTAGAATAGGAATTTTCTTTGGATAATGTGTGGTTAAAAAATTTTGAATTTATGTACAGAATATTTTGTTGTAAGAATATGTTTTGAAAATGAGTTTGAAATAATAAATAAATTTAAAGATTGTGAAACAGGGCTTTAATAAGGCAACTTCAATTTTTTTTTTTTTTTTAAATTTAAAACTCAAATATTTATAGTTGAAAACAATCTTTTTAATTAAAAAAAATGATAATAGTAATATATTAAGCCCCTATTTGATTCCCATTTTTCCTCAAATTTATTTTTCTCTCTCTTCTTTTTAATCACCATTATTCAATAAAATAATATTACACGCAAACCCAAATATTTCTTTAATTTTTTACCACACATTCTCCATCAATCAAATATTCAAAATGCATTCTTTCCCTCAAAATGGGAATTAAACAAGACTTAAATATTACATCAAGTGAGAATCATTTTTTGAACGATTTTATCCTTACTATAATTCAATTATTTCAATAATGCCTTATTTTTCGATTTTCAATATGTATTTAACTATTTCAATAATACCCTACTTTTATCGTGAATTATTTTGTCAATGATTTAGTTATGATGAATGTACATTTTGACATATTTATTATCTTACTTTATGTTTTTCAATATTTATTTAATTTATTTCACCATCTCACTCGTTCTATATAGTTTCGAAAATCATTTTCAATAGAAGTCATATTCTCATATCAACTTCATTATACAACTGTAGAGTTGTAACTTTTGTACAATGGAATTTCCGCCAAACCATTCACTTGAAGCTTCAGTTTCATATTTGCACTATGTTGCATCGATATAACTTGGATTTAGAAGGACTTGTCTCATGATTGTGGTCGAGATTTACAGCATTAATTCTCTAGTTTCCAAGAATAACAGAAGATGCAAATATCCTGGCCTTACAACCTATTTTAACTGTTGGTCGCGGCTCCAAAGAATCACTACTTTTACCAATTATTCAGCCTTCGCGATTGCATGTCAATGTCACATATCTCAAAACTTCATCGCCCCCCTTTTCGAATTTGTTTTCTTAACTGAAAAATCCACAGCATAAGCATATTTCCTGTAAAAATAATACATATCTTTTTCATTTTAAAAAAATATACCCACTTCGGGTACAATTACACTATCTTTGGTTGATGTTTCACCTTTCACTACGTTCGCGGACTCTGTAACGTTCTCATTATCAAATTGCACCAACATCGTCATGCTTGTCTTGCACGTCATCCATACTTTATTCTACCGCGAAAAAAACAACGTTCATATTCAGTCAACATATACAACAATTATCATTTCATTTGGTATCATTTTTAAACAAAAAATTTGATTTTTGCTGGTTTCTTAAATCTGTAAAAATCCAAGATCTTCACTCTTATTCTAATCGTGCGGCTCTTGTATATTCACCCAAAGTATTAAAATGGCCAAGAATATCGTTGCCGGAGTTCAGAACAGCATTGCCCAGCGCCTTAGATTTTTCAATTTGGGGAAAACTCGTTTTAAGAAAGAATTGTAATGCTATATAAATTGGATTTCCCTCCAAGGACCACTGTACTGTGTAAATTGGGTTTCCCTACAAAAAATCAAATGACATGTCATTTATTTTAAAACACTATTTTTAGTCTGTTTATGAGCCTGTCTGAGTAATTTTATTCTTATTGCAATCGATTTTTGTTATCTGGGGTATCCCTTAATTTATTATATTGTTCAAGTAATTGACTCACTATCTTGTGTTACATTTTTTTCCCTATATTTGAAGTCAATTGATTGGTGAAAAACTCGATATAGCATGGAGAGAACTCTATTTACACTGCAATTTGGATTGAATGTTGCGCAGATATGAAGATTTTCCAAGAATTGAGCGAAAGATTGAATTTTTTTATTGGGTTTTTGGTTTGTAAAGTTTGGGAAAATAATGTTAAGTGTTTGGCATCAGGGATAGTCATACATACATACATACATATATATATATATATATATATATATATATTGTGTTGTTGATTTGGGAAGCATTTGCTTAAAAGTTTATAATTTGGGCTTATTTATGAGAGAGCAGTTGTTAAATATTTTTTCTGAATGGGAAATTGGTAGATGTTGATAAAATATATTTCATAATATTATTCTTGCTAGATTTTATTTCCTTTTTCCAAAGAAAGGATGTGATCTTTTTAACGATGTGATACGTATATGCTAATTGTTGTTTTGTTTTTGTTAACTTGCCTACGTTCTTTTGGTTCCTTAGTTCTTATTTTTCGTCAGTCTCTAGCCGAAGGTTTTGTTTCCATCCGACTTGGTCTTTGTCTCTTTTCCGACTTCAATTCTGTCTTTTCATTCATGGAATTTATCATTTAGCTAGTCTAGTTAGTTGAACATCCATGTTAGTTACTATCACTCAGGCTAGAATCTTCTTTGATGATGTGTCCATGGTTTTATAGTGAAAAAACAATTCAGTGTATCGGATAGGAAAACACAGATAACGAGCCTTTATTTTTTTTCTAGTTGTTCAGGTTTAGATCTATCCAATCTTCATCTTATTCATCTATTTGATTATAATATAGAGCATGTCTAGCTAAGCTTAAAACTCACTTATAAGTAATTCTTTTGCCAAACATGTTTGAAGCTTTTTAAAGTTACCCTTCCTTGGATTTACAGTGCAATCTTACTCTTTTTTCAAAAAAATTCAACAAGTTTAAAAAACAAACTTGCATTTTGTTAAGCTTGAAAACACGTGCCGATAATTTTGTTTTGTTAAGCTTGAAAACACGTGCTGATAATTCTGTTGAAAAAATTGAGTTTATGGGCTGACTTTGGCACGAGTTTTGAGTGGGATCCGGTTGTTCAATTTGGAAGATGAAAGTTGATTTGTGTTCTCCTCCGTGAGTACATCGAAATCATATACTTACTTGCCAAAGTTGATGCTCGGGTGAATGAGAAATTGAGGCTCAAAGTGCAGCACTCAAAAGGGAGTTTATGTGGGAAAAATGAATTTGTCCCACATAGGAAAAAGATGAGAAACTCCAAAGGTCATTGTCATTGATGGTAGCCTAGCCTATAAATAGTGGCTCATTTTCCTCATTCCAACACACACAAAAAGCAAAGGCTTTCAAGTCTAGAATAAATAAGAAATTCATTTGCATAGAGTTATATTTTTTTTTCCTGCATTTCGGTCTTGGTGGTGGTGTAGTTCAGGCACTAGTTCAGTTCGCCGGAGTGGTTCCCGTGGTGCTCGGAAGCTACTGGTTCTACCGTTGTATCCTGGGAAACGGACGCTCGTTGTAAACCTCAAGCACGAACGGTGAGGGGGCGAATCTGTTTTAAGGAAACTGTGTGCAACACAGGCCTCGGGTTAAAAGTTTTCGGTTCTATTACTCGTTCTGCGATTTTTATTCGTTCATGTTTACATTCTGTACGTATATAGTATTAAGCATGATATATGTATGTTGAATTTGCGTTCATCGTAGTTATTATATTGCTAAATTGCATACCTAATTTCGCGTATACCGAATTTCTGTGCAATTTACCGGATTTCTGGAGTACCAACAGCATATACGGTAATTAATCTGTTAATACCGGATTTAAGTCTATTTCGATCGACCGAAACTCTAGTTCGGTTGATCGAACCATAATTTTCGGTCGATCACCGCTTAGTCGGAACTTGTCTCAATTTTGCCTAAGTATATAACAAGCTTAAAACAGATTTGTTTTTTTTTAAAGACAAGTTGATATTTAGTTTTTTGGAAACTAATTTTTGTGTGTTTTATTTTAGAAATGACAACCGAACCAACCAACATGGATGTGTCCCAAGTTTCCCAAACTGTGGGTATGGGTGCAGCTATGGGGTGCAGGGCCTAGCTCTGTTGTGGCTCAGACTGTGGCTCAGGTGCCAAGTCGTGTTGTGAGCCAACATGTGGCTAATGTTCCGGTTAACCATGGGGAAAAATCGGAAAAATTCAATGGCTTGAATTTCAAGAGGTGGCAGCAAAAAATGTTATTTTACCTGACCACCTTGAATCTTGCGAGATTCTTGACTGAAACTGCTCTAATACTCAATGAGGGTGAAGGAGATATTCAAGTGATCAGTGCGGTTGATGCTTGGAAACATTCAGACTTTCTGTGCCGAAACTATATATTGAACAGCTTAGCAGACTTGCTATACATCGTGTATAGTAGTATGAAAACTGCTAAGGAGCTGTGGGAGTCGTTGGACCGAAAATATAAGACTGAGGATGCCGGGGCAAAAAAGTTTATTGTCGGCAGATTCTTGGATTATAAGATGGTGGATTCCAAACCAGTAATCAGTCAAGTGCAAGAACTCCAAGTGATTCTTCACGAAATTCATGCCGAAGGGATGGTTGTGAGTGAAACTTTCCAAGTGGCAGCAATTGTTGAGAAATTGCCCCCCGCGTGGAAAGACTTCAAGAACTATCTGAAGCACAAACGAAAGGAAATGAACGTCGAAGAACTGATTGTTAGACTTCGAATTGAAGAAGACAACAAGGGTTCGGAGAAGAAGTGGTTCGGTCCTGATGTTGCTAAAGCCAATGTGGTAGAGCATGGTCAAAGCAGTAAGGCCTACAAAAGTAAGGCTGGGTCATCCGGTGGCAAAGGGACCAAGCAAGGACTAAAAGGTGGAATTTCTAAAAAGAAATTTCAAGGAAAATGCTTCAACTGTGACAAAGTAGGTCACAAGTCTTCGGAGTGCAAAATGCCAAAGAAGAAGAAGGAAGCAAATGTGGTTGATTACATGGCAAATGACGTGTCGGAGATGAATCTCGCAGCCGTCATTTCTGAAGTAAACATGGTGGGTTCTAACCCGAAAGAGTGGTGGATTGACACTGGTGCTACAAGGCATGTGTGCTCTGATAAAGAGATGTTTAATGCTTTCGAAGCAATTGAAAATGGAGAGAAGTTGTTCATGAGAAATTCAGCAACTTCTGAAATCAAAGGACAAGGGAAGGTGGTTCTGAAGATGACTTCAGGGAAAGAGTTGACTCTTAACAATGTGCTATATGTGCCGGAAATCCGCAAGAACCTAGTGTCCGGGTCGCTTTTGAATAAGCATGGGTTTCGTATTGTATTTGAGTCAGACAAAGTTATTTTGTCCAAAAGTGGAATGTTTGTCGGAAAAGGGTATGTTTCCGATGGCATGTTCAAACTAAATGTAATGGTTGTTAAGCCAAAAATGAATAAATTGAACTCTTCTGCTTATTTGCTTGAGTCTTCCAATGTGTGGCATGGTAGACTAGGACATGTTAACTATGATTCTTTACGTAGACTAGTTAACTTGAATTGCATACCAGCGTTCCATGTTGATTCGAAACATAAGTGTGAAACTTGTGTTGAAGCAAAATTGACAAGGTCGTCATTTAAATCAATTGAACGGAATACTGAACCACTTGATTTAATTCACAGTGACTTATGTGATTTACAATTTGTACAAACGAGAGGTGGCAACAAGTATTTCATTACTTTTATCGACGATAGCACAAAATACTGCTATGTGTACTTGCTAAAAAGCAAGGATGAAGCGATAGAGAAATTCATTCTCTATAAGACGGAAGTTGAAAATCAACTTAGCAAGAAAATTAAGATGTTGAGAAGCGATCGAGGTGGTGAGTATGAAGCACCGTTTGCTGAATTCTGTGCACAACACGGAATCATACATGAAACCACCGCACCTTATTCACCGCAACAAAATGGCATTGCTGAAAGGAAAAATCGCACCTTAAAAGAAATGATGAATGCAATGCTAGTAAGTTCTGGGTTACCTCAGAACATGTGGGGAGAGGCTGTGTTGTCAGCAAATTACCTTTTAAATAAGGTGCCCCGAAAAGAAAATGGAAAAGACCCCGTATGAATTATGGAAAGGAAGAAAGTCTTCCTATAAATACTTACGAGTGTGGGGGTGTCTCGCTAAAGTGGCTATCCCAACACCAAAGAAGGTGAAGATAGGCCCGAAAACTGTAGATTGCATCTTCATTGGATATGCTCATAACAGTAGTGCTTATCGATTTCTTGTGTATGAATCGAAAATCTCAGATATACACAAAAACACGATAATGGAATCGAGAAATGCTTCGTTCTTTGAACATGTATTTCCGTATAAGTCCAAAGAAGAGGCAAGCTCTTCTAAACGGACGTATGAGGTTTTGATTGAAGATAGTCAAGACCAAGAACTAGAAGAGGGGATTGAGGTTGAACCAAGACGTAGCAAAAGAGAAAGAACAGAAAAATCTTATGGTCCAGATTTTCTGACCTATATGCTAGAAAGTGAACCTCGAAGCTATCAAGAAGCTGTAAACTCCTTAGAAGGACCTCAATGGAAAGAGGCCATTAAAAGTGAAATAGATTCCATCTTGCAAAATCATACATGGGAGCTAGTGGATCTTCCCCCAGGAAGTAAACCACTAGGCTACAAATGGATTTTCAAACGAAAAATGAAAACAGATGGAACTATTGAAAAGTACAAGGCCAGGTTAGTAATAAAAGGTTACCGACAACGGGAAGGCTTTGATTATTTTGATACATATTCTCCAGTAACAAGAATAACATCTATTAGGATGATACTTGCGATTGCTGCTTTGCGGAATCTTGAAGTACATCAAATGGATGTTAAGACTGCCTTCTTAAATGGAGATTTAGATGAAGAAATCTATATGGAACAACCCGAGGGGTTTTCATCTCCAGGGCAGGAAAAGAAAGTCTGCAAATTGGTGAAGTCATTATATGGCTTAAAACAAGCACCAAAACAATGACATGAGAAATTCGATAGTGTCATGATGGAGTGTGGATTTAAAATAAATGAGTGTGATAAATGTGTTTACGTCAAAGACACGAAAAATGGCTATGTCATTTTATGTCTTTACGTTGACGATATGCTTATTGTTGGTAGCAACGATAAGATGATCAAATCCACCAAGAATATGTTAAATTCAAGATTTGACATGAAAGATATGGGCTTGGCTGATATTATACTTGGAATCAAAATTTCAAGAACATCAGATGGACTCGTTCTAAACCAGTCACATTATGTGGACAAAATTCTGGAAAAGTTCAGTAATGATGATACTGGCATGGCTAGAACACCGATAGATACGAGTCAACACCTATCCAAGAATAAAAGTGAAAGTGTTTCTCAAGTAGAATACTCGAGAATCATTGGAAGTCTGATGTACTTAATGAGCTGTACAAGACCAGACATAGCCTACACAGTTAGTAAACTAAGTAGGTATACGAGTAATCCAGGAGCTGATCATTGGAAAGGAATAGTAAGAGTACTAAGGTACTTAAGATTGACTCGTAATTATGGATTGCATTATGCCAAATATCCAGCGGTCATTGAAGGATATAGTGATGCTAATTGGATATCTGATATGAAAGACTCAAAATCCACGAGTGGATTTGTGTTCACATTGGCAGGTGCAGCTGTTTCTTGGAAATCCTCTAAGCAAACAGTAATAGCACGATCCACTATGGAATCTGAGTTTATAACTCTAGATAAAAGTGGTGAAGAGGCTGAATGGTTACGCAACTTCTTAGAGGATATTCCAAGATGGTCAAAACCTGTGCCAACAATTTGCATACACTGTGATAGTCAATCAGCAATTGGAAGGGCACAGAGTAACATGTGTAATGGTAAATCTAGACATATACGTCGTAGACACAATACCATAAGACAACTAATCTCAACTGGAGTTATCACTATTGACTATGTAAAGTCAAAGGATAACATTGCGGATCCGCTAACCAAAGGGTTAAATCGAGAGTTAGTTGAGAAATCATCGAGAGGAATGGGACTTAAGCCCTTGAATGGATAAGTCAATACAAAGGAAAACCCAACCTAGTTGACTGGAGATCTCAAGATCTAGGTTCAAATGGACAACCTAATTGTAAAGACTTGATGTAATCACTGTGGGGGATATTACCTCATGTCCATTCCTGTGATGCGACAGTGATGCTCGTGAGGTTGGAGGATAAGCAATTGGCTTTTAATGATTCTTATGCGTCGAAAATCGAGCCGAGTAATGCGGGTTACTTGTAATAAGAAATCACCTATGTGAGAGAGAAGTGGGGCCGCTTCTAAGGGAATTGTGTGGGGCGCAATTCTAGTGATCTTTCACAGAACCAGGCATATGTTCATGGCCAAAACGAACATAATAATGAGAACTGAAATGTGTTAGGAAGAATCCTGTGTGAAGTGTATTATCGTTTACATAAACAGCAGAACAGTTCAAGGACATCGCGTCTACTGATCAGCCAGTAAAGTAAATATGCTTTCACAAGGGAAGGTTCAAAGGGTAACACCTACCTATCCTATGCAGGTTTCAACTGTTGAACTATATCACCAAGTCGTCATGTGTCACATTCATAAGTCGTCATGTGTCACATGCATGAGTCGCTCCCAATTTTCATTCATGTGGGGGATTGTTGAAAAAACTGAGTTTATGGGCTGACTTTGGCACGAGTTTTGAGTGGGATCCGGTTGTTCAATTTGGAAGATGAAAGTTGATTTGTGTTCTCCTCCGTGAGTACATCGAAATCATATACTTACTTGCCAAAGTTGATGCTCGGGTGAATGAGAAATTGAGGCTCAAAGTGCAGCACTCAAAAGGGAGTTTATGTGGGAAAAATGAATTTGTCCCACATAGGAAAAAGATGAGAAACTCCAAAGGTCATTGTCATTGATGGTAGCCTAGCCTATAAATAGTGGCTCATTTTCCTCATTCCAACACACACAAAAAGCAAAGGCTTTCAAGTCTAGAATAAATAAGAAATTCATTTGCATAGAGTTATATTTTTTTTTCCCTGCATTTCGGTCTTGGTGGTGGTGTAGTTCAGGCACTAGTTCAGTTCGCCGGAGTGGTTCCCGTGGTGCTCGGAAGCTACTGGTTCTACCGTTGTATCCTGGGAAACGGACGCTCGTTGTAAACCTCAAGCACGAACGGTGAGGGGGTGAATCTGTTTTAAGGAAACTGTGTGCAACACAGGCCTCGGGTTAAAAGTTTTCGGTTCTATTACTCGTTCTGCGATTTTTATTCGTTCATGTTTACATTCTGTACGTATATAGTATTAAGCATGATATATGTATGTTGAATTTGCGTTCATCGTAGTTATTATATTGCTAAATTGCATACCTAATTTCGCGTATACCGAATTTCTGTGCAATTTACCGGATTTCTGGAGTACCAACAGCATATACGGTAATTAATTTGTTAATACCGGATTTAAGTCTATTTCGATCGACCGAAACTCTAGTTCGGTTGATCGAACCATAATTTTCGGTCGATCACCGCTTAGTCGGAACTTGTCTAAATTTTGCCTAAGTATATAACAAATTCTGTTCTACTGTTATGGGAAAGGACTCCAACCCAAGGTTGCAGGAGGGAAATGAAAGGGAAAGGCTGGTGGAAGTGATGCCGATGCATCGAAGGACAAAGGCAAAGGAAGGGTGATGGCCTCGGAACTTGCACCTACATCAAAGGTTTCTTCCTTCCTCGCTTTCTTTTAGGAAATTCGATACTTCAATTTAAAAGTCTATGATAACCTGCAATTGTCCACCATTTGCAAATTTATTGCATGATATTATTTTTTGCCTCCATTTTTAAACTTTTACCAGCAAGGGACATTCTGTGTGAGAAGCAAGAAAAAATTAATGAAGCATATAAGAAGCTACATGATGGCTCGTTGGTAACCGAGAAAGGTTTCTCCAGCAGAGTTAGCTAAAGTATGTATAGTTTATCGTTTCTTATTTTTGGTAGGTAGGAACCAGCAATTATATGACTGTAAATTCTTGCTTTATATTGTTCTAGACATAAGAAATGGCTTGTGTAATTTTGTGGCAGTCGTATGTTAATGATAAAAATATTTTCTCCTCCTGTGAATTGTGATGCTCGGACTCATTTGAAAAATTGGAGATTCGACCCAACTACACCTAGGGGGGAGGTGATTAAGTGTAAACGCGAAATTAAAAATTAATTAACTTGCAACAAGTCACAAATTAATTATGTCTAGGTGATTAATCAAACAATTCAGTTTATCCTAACTTGAACTACCGCAATATCGAAAGCAATAATAAAAGCAGTAAACAACACAAAATTGTTCACGGAGAAACCCAACGTAGGAAAAACTCCGGGCGCTTCACCAGTCAAAATTTCATTATAAACTGTATTATAAACTTACAGACCACCAGCAAAGTTGACGACACAAGTTTTCTAATCTCCTGTCTGAAATTCGAAGCAGAGTTGACGACACAAGTTGCTTTCGGTATTGCGGTAGTTCAAGTTAGGATAAACTGAATTGTTTGATTAATCATCTAGACATAATTAATTTGTGATTTGTTGCATGTTAATTAATTTTTAATTTCGCGTTTACACCTAATCACCTCCCCTCTAGGTGTAGTTGGGTCGAATCTCCGATTTTTCAGATGAGTCCGAGCACAACAAGTCACAAATTAATTATGTCTAGGTGATTAATCAAACAATTCAGTTTATCCTAACTTGAACTACCGCAATATCGAAAACAATAATAAAAGCTGTAAACAACACAAAATTGTTCACGGAGAAACCCAACGTAGGAAAAACTCCGGGCGCTTCACCAGTCAAAATTTCATTATAAACTGTATTATAAACTTACAGACCACCAGCAAAGTTGACGACACAAGTTTTCTAATCTCCTGTCTGAAATTCGAAGCAGAGTTGACGACACAAGTTGCTTTCGGTATTGCGGTAGTTCAAGTTAGGATAAACTGAATTGTTTGATTAATCATCTAGACATAATTAATTTGTGATTTGTTGCATGTTAATTAATTTTTAATTTCGCGTTTACACCTAATCACCTCCCCTCTAGGTGTAGTTGGGTCGAATCTCCGATTTTTCAGATGAGTCCGAGCACAACAAGTCACAAATTAATTATGTCTAGGTGATTAATCAAACAATTCAGTTTATCCTAACTTGAACTACCGCAATACCGAAAGCAATAATAAAAGCAGTAAACAACACAAAATTGTTCATGGAGAAATTCAACGTAGGAAAAACTCCGGGCGCTTCACCAGTCAAAAATTCATTATAAACTGTATTATAAACTTACAGACCACCAGCAAAGTTGACGACACAAGTTTTCCGATCTCCTGTCTGAAATTCAAAACAGCTCTCCTGGAATGTGCACACGAACACCAATCCTAGCTCTTCTTGCAGTTTATCTCCTGTAGATCCACCAAGAACTCCTCGTTCTTGAATTTCTTCCTTAATCTTCGCAACCAGCCAAGTTGAAGAAACAATATTCCTGACAGATCCAAGTAAAGAATGGACACCAGTGTATTTCATTGAAAATTTTGATGTTTTCAATCCAAATGACGCATATGAATTGATTGAACTTTAAATGATGTTTAGCTTTTAAGAAAATATGTGTTTTCTCTTGAATGTATTTGTTCAATCCAGAGATCCCGAATGCGCAGCGCCCCCTTTTATATGTTGGACGAATATGGTAACTCTGGCCAATTAAAATCTCGCGAAATCGCGAATTAGGTCAGGTGGTAAAACTGTCGCTCAGCGAGGAGCATGGTCTCTCGAGCGAGGAGCATGATCACTCGAGCGAAAGGTCTGTCGCACGAGCGACAGTGGGGCTAAGGTCGAGCGGGGATGTTCTTGTTTCATCCGCTTGAACATGACTCCATCAAGCATCTAGCGAAAATGCGGTGAGAAACCTTCGCGTTCCAAACTTGGACCCCGAACCCTACGCTATATAATCAACTATGAAACTTTACAATTAAGTCTCTAAACTTCTAAAATATTCAAGTTGATCCTTTTGTTCACAGAATAGCCAATTACAATAATCTAACACTAACATCATGGAAATGCTTGGAGTACTTGTGTCGTGTTCTTGGACCCTTCGAAATGGCCAAAGTACCACGACACGAGTATGTGTATGAGATATGCGTTAGATCTTTCAAATTTCAAGTGGACACGACGCCATTTCTGTTGCTTCTTCTTTCCTTTTTCTTTTTACCCATTTCTACAAAAGCTTTCTAATTGGTCCAATACACAGTTCCTCCGTCGAAGATTGTTGGATCGAGCGGTTTTAGGGGTAGGGGAGAGAGAAAGAAAGAGAGAGATGGAGGATGAGCTGGTTTTGGGGATGTAATTGGGTTGTGGTGAAATTATAATGTGTTATTTGGTAGGTGGGCTATAATACGGGGTTGAGCTTGATGTTGCGTAGGGAGACTGTTTGGTAAATGAAATGGGCTGAGGATGGGAGGCCCATTATTATAAAAATTTTGGTAAATGTTGAGAAAATAAAAAGTCTATAAATAATTAAAAATATGTTTCGTGTTATCCATGAATAAAGAAGGAAAATTAAAGAAAATTTGAAATTTAAAAGACGTACCCTCCGTACCCGTATATAAAATTTGGACTTTTTTTTTATTGTATCCTATATTTTAGAAAATAAAAGATCCGAAATTTAGATACGTACCCGTACCCGTGTCCAAATATCATAGCTCTCATCTAATGATAGTAGATATAAAAATTATTTAACTATTCAATACATTTAAGACATGCTCACCACCCATGAAGCATAGACGCTTTTGCTGGGTAGTATCAGAGTCAGTTCTGGGTTAAGGTAGATGATGCCCAAGTCTCAGGCCCAAAACTGAAGGGGGTCTCATTTTTTGCCCAATTAAATTTTTTTTTCAATTATATTGAAAGGCAGACTCAGTTTTCAGTCGAATTTATTTGCTGCTTCTCCAGAAACAGAATCCCAAAGATCCCATTCCCATTCATTTCCCAAATTAAATCCAACCATTTTTCCCAAATGACGAAGTAACTCAGTCCGGTCTTGCCTCTTTTCTTCTCATCTTTTTCAATTTTTCTCTTCACCAATCTTACTGCTGTTACTGAGTGTTACAACTTACACAAATGTCTCTCTCCTCATCTGCACATGAACATTTATGTATCTACATAACTATAGAGAGAGAATCTAAATTACAGAATGCATGAAAAAGGAATTGATTAAATGGGTTCTTGTTTGGATTATTAATTGAGGGGATAGGTTGAAGTGCGTGAGAGGATCGTTTATTTCTTCTTCAAGATTCAAGTTTTTCCCCCTTTTTTCTGTTCATTTCTACGAGTTTAGTACAAAACATTATAAGTATTTAGAACCCACAAAAACTTTTATCCTCCTAGTCTTTCTTTCCTCTTCAAGCTTTAAATGATGCATGCTGATGGCATAGCAGGATGAGTCTCTCATGGTACATGTGAGATTCCAAATATTTATATTGTGGGTTTTGTGAACTCCAGTTAATTTTTTGTTCAAACACTAGTAAAATTCATATGAGAAACAGAGAATGAAAAATTTAGAAGTTCTCAATAATTTGTTTTAAGTTTTTACTTATTTGGTGTATTAAGTACCCCTGTGGCCCTCCTAAGTACATTTCCTTAATTTTTCTTGGCAAAATAAGCACTTTTAGACTCATATTACTATCATATGTTCCTTTTGGTTGATTAGTGTTTGGTAGGTGTACAAAGTGATGATCTGTCTAGGGAACTATGGAGGGCATGTGTGGGACCTTTAATGGATGTTCTCTGTGGGGTGGGGGTGGGGGGATGGGGGAGTGTAGACTTAGTATACTGATTTTACCCTATAATATTTCTCACTGGAAATCTTCTTTCTTGATTAAATTTATGCTGTTCATATTCAATTTGTCGACATCTTTTGGTACTGATTATACATACGTTAAGAACTGAAATCATACCAGTCCAGTGTTATAAGAATTTGGCCCTCAAGTTTTAGTTAGACTTAAATTAAAATGTTGGCAATGTAAACTGATAATCTTTTGTATAATATATTTGTTTGTTGTTTTACTATAAAGTTTAAAATTAGAAATATGTTGCATAATACACTGTTGGATTTTGCATTTACGTTGATTTTGGGGGGCCTAATTTACGGAGTTCGCCTCAACCCCCGAAAATCACAAAACCGGCTCTGGGTAGTATGTCCATTTTCGACATGTATTAAATGCTGATAGTCTTCAAACAATTCGGAATTCATATCCAACATTTCTTAAGATGTGCCTTTGTATGCTTTTAGATATTCGACACTCGAGGGACACTATAGAAACACTCCCTAAAGTAGGCGTCCAACGCACCATGTGGCATGGCTAATGTTCTTATTTATTATTCTAACACGTGAAAAACTTGTCCTGGGCACATCAAAGATGCGACAAGCTCCGTATTGTGAATTTTGGAATTTACTTTTAGGGAAATTTTTAATTATAAAACATTTTAATATTTTAATTATTAATTATATATGTATCTATACTTTGAAGAATTTAAATCAGCACGTCATCGACCTGTCCATATCTTATTTTTCTTTCAAAAATCAAATGTAAGTATGTGTGTTTCTTAGCTTACCACAACATAATCTAAGCCTTGTTGTTAATCTGTTTCTTTTTCCGTTGTTCTTCAGCTAGTTGTGGAATATTCAGAATGTCCATCGGGGAAGAAAGGTAGGGGCTTGGGATGGTTTCCACGTGGCAATATGGCTGGTCCATTTCAGGAGATTGCTTTTAACACAGTTGTTGGAGCTACCAGTCCACCATTTAAGTCAACATGAGTTTTCTCAAAGAATAATTTTATATGTACACCCGAAGATGTACATAATTGTTTATCCCTTCTCACATACATGCGGAACTCATGTGAATAAAAAAAATCCCAAAATGTAGTCCCCATCCCTTATTTTGAGTAGTCGATAAGGAATTAGATAAAAAAATTTCGGTACATGTAACATAGTCATTTCTCAAATGGCTAGCTCGATTTCTGCAACTACTTTCTGTATCTCCGTGTGAGAGCGTGACTGCCTCGTTCCCCTCTAACCCCCTCTCCCTACTCCACAAGCACAAGGATTAAATAAGCATAGGTGTTGCATCTTACAATGGAACAATTTCGAAACATGTTCCTGAGAGAGATTGATGCCAATTTAAATCATGCGATGCTAAATTGGCGAGATTATCTTCTATAATTTTGACCCCTTGGTTTTTTGTTCTCGACTGTTTATGGTGGGTGCAGTGCTGTCGGGAAGAACAATCAGAAATAAGTACTGTGTTTGTTTGGTTTTGATAAAAATCGGGTTTTTGGTATATTTTGATAAAATTGATAAAACGCGTAGTTGAAAAGTTGATAAAAATTGTGAGTTTCATGAAATATGTGGTTGAAATTAAAATTATTGATTGATCGACTAACTGGCATTGCATATGACCTTAGCTAATTTTGTAATGAGAGCTTATAGCTACTGAGTCTTCTACCTCCTACCTGGATACAAAGTTCAGTAATTTAATTTTCGTTCCATAAGATTGGATCTCAATTGACATTTAGTTCGATATCTTGTTCACATGACATGTGCCAAGGACATAACAATGTTATTGTAATATTTTTCGTACTAATAATGAATTAAATACATATGAAACAACAAAAATTACAAAGAGCATAAGTGTAGAAATCATAGTTATTAGATCCGATCTAAACATCTACCCAGACAAACTGACAAAGTACTGCGTTATCGGGTTATTGGTTGAAACTACCCATCATTGGTCAGATTGGTGGGTTAGTATTTCAAAATTATTTAATTTTTTTATAGTTCAAAATTCTCTTTGAGATAAAATGAAAGTTTTAAGTTATTTATCACAAATTATTTTTATATTTAAAATTTATTGATTTTGTGAACTCATTTATTAGTGATAATGATTACAATTTAATTTTATAATTTTGTATATTATATTCTAACGAAATTGTGAGCGTGCCTTTGGACACACATTTCGTATTTTTCTCTATTTTTGTATTGTACAAACATTTATTAGTTATCCGTCAAAAAATTATGTGTATTAAATAATTTATTCATCTTAATTAAAACTAATCTTTTCATACATAATGTCTATAAAATAATTATTTGATATTACGAAATGACGTAAAATGTTGGACTATATTTTTAGCAATAATGATTCTTAGATATAACTTATTATACACAAACCACAATAAAGCGTTGTTGGTTTCATCGATGATATTGTTGTTTTTGTTACCTTGAGATTTAAGGTCTAATTCCCATCATTTTAAAATTTCAAAGTAAAATTTTGAAATTCGATAAAAACGTGTCAATTGGGTTGACAGATATATCAAAAAAATGCTAGTTGATCTGGTTTAGAAACTATTTTTATTTTATTTTTTTCTCATTTTATGCTAAATAGCTGCTATTAGCAAGAGAATATTATAGATAGGGTAATTGGTACAAAACGTTTCTACCTTTCATTTTTGGCACAAAACGTCCATACTTCTCACTTTTTTTGCGCTGAACGTCATTTTCATCAATTTTTAACATAAAATGACCAATATACCCTCCTATTTAAATAAAACAAAAGAAATGAAAAATAAAGATCAAGTTGTAACTAAATGCCCAAACTTTTTAAAAAATACAAATAACCCACCAAACTTCACTTTGTTTCCACACCCCACCCCACCCGCCACCGCCTGTCGACCGATAACGTGCTCATTCATCCCCGAACCTTTTCAATATCACTACCATATCTTCCATTGTCCCCATTTCTGCTGAACTGAACCAAAAAAAATCCCATCAAATTTGAACTTATGAAGCTTCAACAAGGAAAACCAAGTTCAACCTAACAATCCTCTCTCTAAGGTGAAAAACTTGCCTTTTAATCGGTACACCTAGCTAACAACGCACAATGTGTTTGCAAAATTAGGGGCAAGGCCGGCAACCAGAAGCGTGATTTTATCTCAAGAACCAGCATGATTTTCTACTTATTTTATGTGCACCAGTAGATAGGGCTTTTGAGGTGGTTAGGGGCATCTAGTTCTCTGTAAATTTGTTTTCCTGTTTCCACAATGATGGATGAATGTTTGTTGGACACCGACAATTATTTACACCATTAAAAAAAGGAAAACCAAGCTGCTAGCCAAACAAAAACTCTAAAGATAGAGCTTGAATCTGGCTAAACAAATGAATTAGAAACCCAAAGGAGCTCAAATCTGCCTTTAACAATCAATGAATGGTCTCACCTAAAGCTTCCATGAACTTAGACGAACCATAAAAGACCTAAACTGCTGAACTGTAAAAACGCCCAAAACAGTACCAAGAACTTAGAATTTGAGTTCAAAACCACCAAAACCAGGAGCTGAATTTAGATTTAACTTAATATGAAGCAAAATTCAAACAAAATCAAGAAAAACTCAAGATGCAATTGGGCAACCCAGTGGGATTTCTCTCGATGCAGTTAGTGAGATAAAATGTATATGTATACATGAACTATGCATACTGTGTGGGGTGGGGGTAAGGGTGAGGTATGGGAAGAAGGTGAAGTTTGATGAGTTATTTGTACTTTTTACGAAATTTGGGCATATAGTTATAATTTGTTCTTTATTTTTTTTTCTCTTGTTTTTTTTATTTAACTAGGAGGGTATATTAATCATTTTACGTTAAAAATTATTGAAAGGACGTTCAGTGCAAAAAAAAAGTGATTGGGACGTTTTGTGTCAATTACCTTTAGGGTCCGTTTGATTGTAAGGGTGGAAAATGGGTGGAAAGAAAATGAATGGCAGAGAATTGAATTGCCTAGAATTTGTTTTACAGGGAATTGTAATTAATGGTATTTGATTGGTATAATTTTTCACCTGATAAATTTTTCGTTTGACTATGTTTTTTACGCAAATTGTCAATTAAATCGATAAATTTTTTTACCATTGACTTTGAAATGTGTTCTAATTTCTATATATATAAAAAAAAATTATCAAAAAGTTGAAAAATATTTTCCCACCAATGTGGGGAAAAAACGTTTTTTAATTCTTGTGCATCAAACGTTTGTATCTTGGAAAATTTGAAAAACGTTTTTCCTAGAAAATTAGTGCAATTAAACAGGTGAATAGTAAAAAGCAGGAAAACACTCTCCACCTTCCACGAAAAATTTAAACTATCAAACGGACCCTTATAAATAAATTCCCTCTTCATTTGGGAACAAAATTACCTCTCCTTTATTTTTCCTCCAACTTTTCCTCTCCTTTATTTTCCCTTCTGTCTCCATCCTTTTTTCTTGTCTTCTCTTGTTTTCAAGTGAACACATCCCTATTCATGAAAATCCAAATATCTTCAACAAAAAACGAAATAGAAAAAAAAAAAAACTGATACAGTTTTTCTTATGCACGCACTCCCTCCCTCCCATGACTCAGCAATTCAGAATGGCCAACCATTCAAGATAGGACTTTGCTAGCGGCCCCCACCCCCCCTATTGTGGGGTTTCGGTCAGGGGTCTGGCACCTGCTCTGGCCTCTTAGCATTTTTGTTCAAGATAACCCACGCCCCTTCTGCAAATCAATCCGCCACGTGTCAATCATATATTCCCACCTTTTCTATTTCCCTCTCTCTTGTCCAAGAATATTAAAATTTAGTGAATTGTCTAAGGGGGTAATTATTGTCTTCTCATCCTTATACCTCACTTCAAGAATTCAGATTGAGTGAAAAGAAAAGAAAATACAAAAGATTTTGGAAAGGCGAAAACAAGAATGGCATCGACAGCTGCTTCTTTGGGTTCGTCAACTTTGATTCAGTCAATTGGTGGGGGTCTTAAACTTCAAAAATCCTCTCTTTCTAATCCTGATTCACTCACTTTTACGAGGTATATAGCGGTTATCTATGTCTTTCTTGGGTAATTCTTTATCAAGATTATATCTTTTCTATTGTTTGCGATAATTTTTTGGTTCTTGATTCTTTGAATTTGGTTCTGAAAATCAAATTGACAAATTGTTTGAAGTTTTACCGAAGGTGTCTTGAATTGCTTGATAGTTAATTAAATGTATTACATAATAACTGAGATTATGGAGTAATTTCCCCTGGGTATTGATTTAGTTTGGCTATTGATAGGTACTCTTTGGTAATTAGTTTGTGAATTTGCATATTCTATACTGCGCAATAAGTTAACTTTTGGGTATTTATCAGATATTTAGAGTCGAGTATTTATTTATCTTATTATGCATTAGGAATCCTGGTAGATGGAATGTCAATTAGAAGGCTATAATTAGTTTGTGAAATATGGGAAAGAAGTTAACTTTTGGATATCTATCAGATATTTAGAGTTGAGTGTTTGGTTCTAGAAGGAAGTTCAATTAAAATTGTGATAGCGTGTTCAACAGTTTTAGTTACCTAGTAAATGAGTTTGCTGATATATTACTAATTCAGGTAAATGGTTGTGAATATGCTTATTTGACCTGCCGTAATCACTAAAAGTAATTTATAAGACAGAATTTGATGAGTGATAAAGCATATGTTTGTGTGGTTGTGTGAGAAAGTTCCTCTGTGGATCATAAGAAAGCACATTGTATATATTCTTTATTTTTCCTAGTCATTACAGCAAAATCTATGTTCCCTTAAGTAATAACTGACCTCAATTGTCAAAAATAATAGTTTTTCACAGTTCAAAGTAGATAAACTAATGCATCTACCCGAAAATATGATCATGTGACTTTATGTATTCTTTTCCAGAAGGCCTGCAAGGGTGGAGGCGGGAGAAGATATTTTACTGCTATTAGTTTTTGCATCCTTATTGCCTACTCAACACTTATTCTTATGGTGTTCCCACATAAGTTTCGGATGAAAAGCTATATATCAAATTAATTTCTTCTTAGTTACTCCTTGCATCTGATCTATTATCGGCATGGTACTCTTTTTTCACTAGGCTCTTAAAGAACTAAGATGTTTCTAAAAAATTATTTGGCTTTCCTTTGTCCTCCCTTTTAGCCATATCTTCACTAAACATGTATCCTCACCAATAGAGTCGGCCAAAAGGAAGATATCCAATTTCTATATATCCCGGTTGATTGGAGGGCGTCAATCAGAAAGGCCACATCTTCAACCTCAAAACGGAGATACCTCAGTTCATATATTATTACTCTCTGACATGTTTTACTTTCACATGAGAGTGAAAATACATAATTTTGTTCAAAACCTTCATGAAAACAGATTTAGATTAAAATTGATGCATAGTTGTTATTCAAAGGACTCCATAAGTTATCGGTTGTTCTATGTTAGCCTTTGAGGTTAAGTTACTTGATGCAATCCATCATATGCAAGGCTTGATTAGGTTTTTCAATAGTTTATTATCAATTCTGTTATTTTATTTAATTAGGGTCTTATGTGTAATTTGTTTGGAAGTTAGGGATTTAGTGTGCAATTTAAATTTTTCTTTGCATTAGGTTTTTAAGGTACCTCTTGGGATTCATCTCCTCTATATGATATTGTAGTGAAGGATCAAATAGGCAGAATGACATTAGCACACAAATGACAGTTAATTGTAGATATATTATCTGGTTCTAATGTTAAGACTTAAGAGTGTTGAATATGGTGATGTTGGGAAGCAGCTGGGCCTCAATTTAAATTGGCAGAATTAACACTGGTGTAGATAAGCAGGCACAACATGCTGGTGTTGTTTGCTTCATTGGTGCTTGACAAAGTTCCCCACTTATGCACATAGACTGGCTGAAGGGATGCTCTATAATTATTTTTTTAATAATCGTTTTATCTTTAAACTTGCCTAAGTTTGCAAAAACTGTCTGCAAAGGGATGGAGTGGCTTCAACAACAGTGTTATTCCCAAATATTTGAAGACAACAAATTTGATGATGGATGCTCAAAATTTTGTTAAAGTGGTAATTTGTGATGTTGCTTATTACCAAAATAATGATGGTGTGATGGTAATAGAGTTTGGGACATGTGGATTGATTTCACCTAAAATCTGTACTAATATGTTGATTCATGCTATTGTTGACTTATCGGACAAATTGCTACCATCACGAGGAATTGAATAAAATCACGGTACAATATTCGAGGACGAATCTTCTCCAATCTGAGGAGAATGATGCAATCTACCGTATGCAAGCTTGATTTGGTTTTCCAATATTTTATTATTAACTATGGTATTGTATTTAATTAGGGTCTTGTCTGTAATATGTTACCAAGTTAAGGATTTATCCTGTTAAATTAAGCTTTGCATTAGGTTTTTAAGGTAGCTGCAGACAAAACTTTGAGGGGTTTGTTTGATTGATTGAATTAAAATAATATAATTGTGAAATTTTTCTCCAATTTTGATCAAACAGTATTCTGCGCGAATCATCAATTTATGATCTTGCTTGCTTCTGTCTGCATCATTACTTTTAGTATTAGAGAGTAGAATTTCTGTTTTATTTACAAGAAGGTTTGATCAAATTACATATATAATACCAACATCAGTTTCGTGAATTTTATTAAAACAAATTTGGTTGTTTAAGCATTGACCCTTAGTGCACAAATCTGATAGATATTTTTCTGCTTGTACCTGATTTGTACCTGTGTATATATACATTTTAGTGGACTTGCAGTCCTTCTCTCATATTATTCTGTCTTCAATCCAGGAGAAGACCTCGAACTATTGTGAAGGCAACTGCTCGGGTTGATAAGTTTTGCAAAAGTGACATCATTGTTTCTCCATCTATTCTTTCCGCTAATTTTTCCAAGTTAGGAGAGCAGGTTTTATTTTATTTTTTAATTTTTTTTTCTCCTCATATTTTCTTTTGTAGCCATGTGCAGAGTTCTAGCTACAGTTGAAATTCATTATATATGTGACTGCTGTATCTAGAGGTGATTGATCATCTAGGTCTATGAGGTTCACCCTTCTACATGTTATGTATCTAGGTCAAAGCAGTCGAGCTAGCAGGTTGCGATTGGATTCATGTTGATGTGATGGATGGCCGTTTTGTTCCAAACATTACAATTGGGCCTCTTATAGTTGATGCCCTGCGCCCCGTCACAGACCTTCCATTAGATGTGCATTTGGTATTCTTCATTTTTTATTTATTTTTATTAATTTCAGGCCCACAGTGCATGAAAGTGCTTTTCGCTAAAATAGAATTAAAGCATTGCAGATGATTGTGGAACCTGATCAAAGGGTCCCAGATTTTATAAAGGCTGGGGCCGATATAGTCAGCGTACACTGTGAACAATCTTCCACCATCCATTTGCATCGCACCGTAAATCAAGTAAGAACATGAAATTGTGATGGAATATTTATTGCAACTTGTATTGAGGTTATAATTAAATGCATTCAACCTTGTCAAGCTTTGTATGTAATTTTTAAAATTTTCCATCGATTTTTAAAAGAGATAGTATGGAAAAATAAAAAATAAATAAAAATTAACCACGATCAATTTGTCTCACATGGTGTTGCCTTTTTTGTGAAGATAAACTGAGACCTTGCCGTGTCAAATGGTGAATCCTATAACTTAATTTCAAACACCCTTTCTTGTATGACATTGGAAAGTTTTCTCTGCAATTAGCAAGGTTGTGTTATGCATGTATAGATATATGTACTGTCTGCAAATAAATTTTTTAAACTCTAGAAGGAAAAACTAAAATTTTGTGATTTGTATGGAAGGAAGGAAGAAAAAAGAGATAAATAAGTTTTGATGTACAAAATTTTGGGTTAGGACGTTTAGTTGACTTGAGAAGTATGATTTATTCGATTGTAAGTTTGAAGTAGCTTTGGACTTGTAAGCTACGTTTGAAGTTGCTTGGAAAGTATGAACTATGTATAAGTTCAGCTTTCGACATTTGGAGTTGAAATAATCCAGACCTTGGACATATGAAGTCTAGTTCATGATCCATTGGAAGATCCCCAGTGATTGTCTGATTATAATTATTATTTTTTTTTTTTGAAGGCGTACGTGCCTTTCAAATTTAGCCCTTGTTTGGCTCCCATTTTCTAAAATTTATTTTACTTCAAACTCACTTTGAACCACACATTTCATGAGATTCACATCTTTTCTCAACTTTTCAACCACACATTTCGTCAACTTTTATCAAAATCTACTAAAAATTTGTTTTGTAGCCAATCCAAACATGGGCTTAGTATGGAGTTCTGAGAGGATGCTAAAACACCTTTTAAGAAAGTAAATAGAGGTTGAGGCATTGAAGAACATATACGAGCCTTAGAAACATGAAACAATCTAAAAACTTTTCTTTCTTTATTTCGTACTCTCTTCAATGGATCTTGGGACATGTTTAGATTGAAGAACAGATTATGAACACTAATTTATTCCTCATGTATTAGGCATTGTGAGATAGGGTAGAGTTTCCAATAAATTTATGCATCATATGCAGGAATTACCATTCTTATGATAGCCTTTTAAAGAAGTGGATTGCCTAACTTCCTTTCTGTTTTCAGTTAAACTTCAAGTTTTAATCAAGTTTTGTGTCATCATATCAATTTCTTTTAACAGGTTAACACAGTGGCTAACTGTATTCCATATTTGAATTTTGCTATTATATATTTATCATGAAGTGCATTGCCTAATGTACTTTAACATGGAATGGCTGCAATTGATTTCTAGTTACATAGTGTTTGATCACAGCTCCTTGTTCGTTGCTCTTTTTCTGGAAAGAGTCTTAATGAGGCCGAGTATCTATTTCGGTCTAAAGCATAATATTATCTTTTATTTTAGGAATCGTGAAAGAACTTCTTGGCAAGGGTGTCCTTACTATTAGTTATGTCATTACAATCAAGTTACCATTTGGTTGTGTAATGTTCATGATTGTCAAAAATGAATAGCTTCTTGTCAAATCTTTCAATTAGTATTTAAGACTTTAGTGTTATTCTATGAGAAATTGCAGAAGTAATTATATGGGGACTATTAAGTTATTTAACTTGAGAAGTGTGCCTGTTATAGACTGTTGGTTTGGGGTGGCAAGGTACTAGAGGAGAGTACTGGGGGAATTCATCAGGTTTCCAAAGCACTCCCGAAATCCTCCTTATGTGCAAGTTATGTGATGATTTCACAGTTTTAGTGGATGGATTATGGGATAAAGGACGAACCTATAGACTTGTCAGAATGTGGACCTAAAATCCAAGAAAAATTGAATTGGGACCAAAGTGCTATTATTCCACAAACGATGGGTACCATGGTTGCATTTGTTCTTTTATTACTGTATCTATTCTGCTACTGTATTTTGTTTAATGTATATGTTAATCCAATATTCCAATCACTGTTTTTAGAGCTGCATAGGATAGTCATGAACTTCAACCTTCCTAAATCAATAGAAACTTCCCTTTCGCCGAGTAATTAGATTGTTATCAAGAAAACTGAAAGGTGAAGTCTTGTCTTTTATTATATGGTAATGGAGAGTTTTCGTTCTTATAATGTTTGGGACGGTGACATATTTTCTGGGATTTATTTGGGTTATTTGCTTATATTTTAAACAAAACTTTGGATAATTTCTGCTTTAGTTTTATTTCTTGCATTTCCAGATAGAGTGATAACATTGACATTCTCATATGGTGACTATGTTTCTGATTACCTTGTCATACAATTTAGGTTAAGAGCCTGGGTGCTAAAGCTGGAGTTGTCCTGAACCCTGGAACTCCATTGAATGCCATAGAATATGTTCTTGATGGTGAGATTATTTCTTGACTAATTACTAGAAGGCTTAACTTCTAAATACGATTGTGATGGAGAAACAATATCAGTCAGTTACGAACAACATTGGCTAAAGGCCACAATAAGAGGGGTCTTAGATATGATTTTGCCAAAAGACATAACTATAAGATTCTTACACTTCAAAGTTTGAGCATCAAGCAAAATACTAAATTTAAATCAGTTGTAGCAGGGACTAGGTCCCATTGGACAAACTGAATTTGTAAAAATTCAACTATTAATCAAATTTATATAAGAAGAAATGACTAACAGCTAAAATTTACTTGGTTCTGCGAGTTACACAATATAATATTTTCTCTTTTTTAATTAGTAGTGGTTGATCTGGTATTGATTATGTCAAATTTAGATAAGAAGAAATGACAACTGCTAAAAATTTTACTTGGTTCTGGGAGTTGCATAATATAATATTTTCTCTTTTTCAATTAACAGTGGTTGATCTGGTATTGATTATGTCTGTAAATCCTGGATTTGGCGGGCAGAGCTTCATTGAGAGCCAAGTCAAGAAAATATCAGACTTGAGAAGAATGTGTGCAGAGAAGGTACTGTATGTTTCTATCTGGTCCCTCACTACTGAGTTGAGAAGAAATCAAATTTTTATGTTTGTTTTGCAGGGAGTGAACCCCTGGATCGAGGTTGATGGTGGAGTTGGTCCTAAAAATGCTTATAAGGTTAGCCATTTTAATCACTTTTCTCACCCTCACCCTCACCCCTCTCCCATCTTTCTATTTCATCTTCGTTGATTTTTTCAACCATCACTGTTTGGATTTCCATTTATTATTATTTGGCGATATTTTATGTTTCTTCTAATTAAACTTTAGCCGAGTGTTGCTCTTGACATCTTGTCGGTACCTCTAGCTTTATGAGGTAATATGTAGAGAGCGCCCCTGATGGTAGAACTGTGAAATTTAGAAGATAGAGCTAGTTGTTATTATTATTATTAACTGCATTGGCCTGCTTGAGTGATAAGGAGACTGAAAAACGCACAAGAAAAACCTCACTTAACATAACTGATTTGAAATGATGTATAAATGATTGAAAGGGAAAATAGGACACAAAATAGAATATTTTGAACATTTAAGGACTACTACTACTACTACTCAGATGTTTAACTTTTATTATTTTGATTTCTTAACGGTTTATAATTTCATACTACATCTCATCCAAATTATTATTAGGAATTAGAATCATATTCCGGCGTAAAGGCTAAAGCCCATACTCCACCGGGATCATCAGTGTAAACATGTCTAATTTGCATTGTACTGCTGCCAACATATTGAGATGAACTAAGTCGGGTTAGGTTTATTTTGACACTTTTTGACAGGTTATTGAGGCTGGGGCAAATGCATTAGTTGCTGGATCTGCAGTCTTTGGAGCTCCAGATTACGCTGCAGGCAAGAATAAAACAACTTTGCCTGAAGTATTGGTAGGAAGAATTTGGTAATTTGTGATTTATCTTAAGTTTCTTCTGTGCATTGTAGCCATTAAAGGAATCAAATCCAGCAAAAGGCCTGTCGCAGTTCCAGCATAAAATTTTCATTAAATATGTTGTTCAAGTCGTCTTGTGCTCTTGATTCCCAGGTAGTCCCTTTAACAACGCTCAATGAATTTTTATTTCTTTCTTTTTTTCTCTTACGTCGCCCTTTCAGTAATCAAATGCCTGAAATCATATATGCTATAACTATTAAACTATATGAAGTATATGCAAACTTTGAGCTCATTAAGGCTGCTTGACTCTTCTAACTGATTTCTTCCTGCTTTACTCTTTCTTCATTTGCTCAACGTCCGCCTATTTTTGGTTGCAGATAAAATATGGGATGAGCTAGAGCGAAATATTGAATGTTTGTGTAATATGAACTGTTAAAAGAAGGATTCCTCTGAAGTCGAAATTAAGACCGGTAAGAAACATAGTTTAGACCTGTTGTGACTCAAGGGATTTGTTTATATGCCCACCTGAATAAAAACTTGGTTCATGTATATGTAGCAGATCTATAGATAGTAGCATCGTACCCATTAACACAGAATTACTTGTATTATTTTGCATAAATGGTTGCTGGCTATGTTATTTTTCTTTGATTCCTGGAGTCGTCCAGTTTCTCCATCTATGAATGAAATCACAAAAGTGGGACCTCATTTATGCGGCAAAACTATGTTCATGATAAAGGAGGGCTTTAATTTAATAAATTGTTGTAAAATGTGCATAAAAAGGGGTTAAAAAGTATAATGGTCACACAACTTTTTAGCATAAATAGTCCCGAACTTACAACGTAGTTTTTTCCGAACTGCCAATGTAGTTTTAGTTAAATCAGTCCTCACGTATCTATCGAAAAAAAATTAAATTAAAATAGGCTTTATTTATTTTAATTTGCTTTTGTTAGTGGGTGTCCCCCCCCCCCCCCCCCCCCCCCCCCCCGAATAGGATGATCATCATCTACACTAATAAACTCATTAATACAATTCCCACCTCAATAGAGTTTTGCCATAGCCATTGAAACATTGTTAGGTTTAGGAACGATTAAATGAGTTCTACTTGAACCACATGTATCACATGACTTACAATCATTGATGTCCAAGCTGTCACATACTTACTTTTTCCTCCTGTCAAACATTTGCTTAAACATTTTTTTGAGTGCAATTTTCAGGCTACTGTAAGGCGACTGTAAGAGTAAGTGATCAGGCTCCACATGATCCGTTTGCATTTCTCTGAACATCTGTATAGCTTTGTTTGAATCCTAATTATCAAAACAGGCAGCAAATTATATTCTTGTTGGGAATTACCTCAAACGGTTGGTGTGCATCATCAAGATTTCCCACTAATTAAGGAAGCTTAAAGGACTATTTTAAGTTAATTGACAAGGTTATGAATTCGCATTCCTTCTCTAACCAAGGATTTTCGAATGCACGCTTTGGTGGATTTTAAAAGAAAGTAGCTATAAATTATACAAGGGTTTTTATGGGATTGGACTTGAGATCATTTTTTAAGGGTTTGATTGTTTCTTTCTTTCTTGAGGTGTGTTTGGGAGTGAATACGGGTTTGTTTTCTACGGAAGACACATTTTAAGAATCTAATCATCTGGGTTATAAGACGAAGAGCATGTTTTCCAATTGCGATGGGGGCTTTTCTAGCAAGAAGATGATAAAATTTAATTTCAAAGGTGGCCCTTTCGAGTTTTGAGTTGGAGCTGGACGGTCTTTAATGCAGATCATTAACTAATAATCATGAAGACTCGAACTTCGAGTCACTCAAATTACGTCACCTCAGATGTTTGAGTGGTAAGATAGAGAAACAGAGTGGATGGACAAATCCACTCGGTATTGCAATTTAAGTGGTTAGGGTTCAAGTTGTGATTTGAGTGGAAAGTTCTATCATGTGCGCATCCAGGACTATTCTACTAAAATATCAAATAGAAAATCGTTACTCTTCTCAGAAAATATAGAATGATGAAAGCATGATAGACAGTAAAAAGTATCTAATGACTACTCTTAAAAAATGCAAGTTTCAAGGAACTTTGACAAGTCATTCCAAACGAATGAAACCTAAACATACAAAATACTAATATGATTGTACGTCAACCTACTCAAAACACTATTTGATGTGAATACCAATCAGAATCAACACATTGTAATCATACCCTAAGTGGCAAAAATCAACCGGCAATATCACAAACAAAAATTGATAATGGGACATACTCATCATTGTAGTATGTTAAAACTGAATTTGTGATTAAAATTTAATAAATATTCAATCTAAAACATTATCAATAAGATCAACAAAATTAATTAATCCTGCTTGAGTGTCGATTATTCTTATCATTAGGAGGATAAAAATTGATCCATATTCCATCCAAACTTTGTCAGTCACGTGCGTAATTAATTGAGAAGGTTGCCTATGCTGCGAGATTATATACATTCAAAAGGAAAGAATATGCCAAAATTTGATGTTCAAGAAAGGAAGAACCCCTAATTGCCTTTCAATGTAATCCACTTTGAGTTATACTCTAAATTAAGTCAAGAATATGCCCTGTCAAATCTTATCTAATCAGAAAAGAAATGGATAATATTTATTTGATCTTATTTGATCACTCAAAGTTTTAAATAAATAAACAAAAAAAAAAAAAAAAAAAACTTGTAGTTGAATTGAAAATTCCAATCCTAAAATATAACAAGTATTTAGAGACGCTAACAAACATAGATTTTCTAGAAGAAGAATCAATAAAATAAACAAAATCGATTCTTTCAAGTCCGCTCTTGTTCTATTGCTTGTTTCTTAAATGAGTTGGTCTGTGTGTCAAGGGACGGATTCACAGAAACCTTTCAAATTACATACAATAGGGTTCGAATTTTTTATGAGGTAGGTCCCACTTGGGGGGCCCACCTATTGTGTGTGTTCTGGAGGGGTTCAAATAACCCCCCCTCCCCCCCCAACTGTACATAGACCAACTCTTGTAAAATAAAGAATAGAGGGACTCAGCCCTCACGAGTATGAAGCAGTGGTAAAATATGAAGGTTCTCTACGGAATATCGGAGATTTGAATCCCTGACAATTTGAAGGTCAGGTGTTTTTTGGAGGCAAAGTTATGGTATACTTTATCGTCTTGTCTGTACGTCGTAAATGAATGTTTACAGGAAGAAGAACCATATCCCAAATACCGAATTGTGTATAAATTGTGACCGCATTCAGATTTACTCTAGTGGTGAATCAGGAGGAAAGTCGTCACTCCTCAGGATTAATTGAACGAAATTCGGACACCTCAATTTTCAAAAAAGAATAGAGGGACCCAATTTTATAATTTTACATGGCATTCAAAAGATGTAAGTCGAGAGGTATTCCTTGTGTAGGGGTACAAAAGTAACACCGCACGTTTCCCTTTCATAAGTCGCAATTCAATTTTCACACGATATTCTTCTTCTCCTACCGCACACGACTCTGCAAGCTACCTCGTACGCCGTACTGCAGATACAGATATATATATTCGTCTACAAACGCAGAATCCACTTTCAAATTCGGCGCCACTGTTTCATTTAAGAAGAAATTGAATTGAAAATGGTGGGAACGAGCGAGGACAGGTCAGAAATTGCTTTCTTTGACGTGGAGACGACGGTGCCGACTCGATCTGGCCAGGGTTTCGCTATATTGGAATTCGGAGCCATTTTGGTTTGCCCCAGGAAGCTGGTGGAGCTCCAGAGCTTCTCCACCCTGGTCCGACCCGCTAACCTCTCACATATTTCAACTCTCTCTGTTCGCTGCAATGGCATTACGAAGGAGGCTGTAATTTCTGCCCCCAGTTTCATGGATATTGCTGATACGGTCTACGACATTCTTCATGGTAAAATGCCAATTTCAATTTTATTTATGGGGGATGCATGTTGGGGGTTGATGTGTTTGTTCATTTTGATTCAATTAATTGCCTGCACTATTTTATATGCTAAAAGTATGCAGGATTTCATGAGTTGGGGGATGGCAAATCGAAGTTTTAATAGAAATGTGATAAAAGGAAGTGGAAAAGCTAATTTGGAAGGAAACATTGTGTGGAACTCCAAAATAATTTTTGTGGCTCATATAAATGCCTTGGATTGCAGTTTCCTATTTGACTGTTTTAATCAAATTCAGTTTTTGAGCATCTCCTTAAACATTTATTTATTAGGGGATAAAATCATTAATGTTCTAAAGGAGAAGTTTGGAAATACTATCAATTTCAATTATGTCAGTTGGAATATGAAATAAACCGTTGTGCTTGAGTGCAAATAATTGAGCTGGATAGAAAAAGTCAAACTAAGCTATGCAAAGTACAAACCATGGCACATTTCTAGGTTTACATAAGAAGTGTATGAATATTTGTGTGGAACGCATTAGATTCTTTCATCTTATATCGAAGGTTTAGCTTTCTTATTATTTTTTGGTTGGAGAGATCCTAGGATCCTGGGGTGTGAATTTATTTTCACAGACCATTGATTTTGTGATAAGGAAATATAAACAGGATAATATGATCATCATCAAGAAGAGATTTAGTTCATTACAAGTTAATGACTGGATTATATTACCATTCTTATTGTTTATTCTTCAGATTATCCTCAACTAGATATGCGGTAGGTATGTGTTGGTTCTTTTGGACACCTAAAGTACTGAAGATTCTAAAGTTTTTGATAGGTTGTTTTTATCAATTTTGATTTTGATTTCTTGTGTCTCATGGGAATTTTCCTTTTTGGATGTTTGGGATTTTGAACACTTATTTGGTTTGATTGTTATCTCGGATTTGTAGGGAGGATATGGGCAGGTCATAATATACTGAGATTTGATTGTGCTCGCATAAGGGAGGCATTTGCTGAGATTAACAGGCCTGCTCCTGAGCCAAAGGGGACTATTGATTCGTTAGCAGTATTGACGCAAAAGTTTGGAAGGAGAGCTGGCGACATGAAAGTAAAATTCTTCTGCACATTAGTTAAAATTGTTAGAACTTTTTCAAACTATCAAGAAAGAGAACTATGCATCAACTTTGGGAAGTGATATTTTCATGAGATATGATTTGGAAAAATATAACATAAAATTTTAGTGTTATCAAATAACAAAAGAGTTGGCTTGGCTGAATCTGGACGATATTGTTAATTTTTTGTATTTATTCTTACTTTGAGATCTCTGGCCTTTTTGTTGATAAAATGGATGAAATTTGCTGAAGAACTTAACGGTTTATAAGCAGTTGCATTAAATGTTAACGAAAAAAATTTAATGTACCATCAACATATTAGGTGGAAGAAGCAGGTCAAATTTGAGTTCTACTGTGCTTATAAAAGTCTCACTTGCTTGTGTCTTTTCACTTCGGGAGTTGGAATATAGCCATTAAGTAACTGAATATGTGTGCATAGATGTAGGGTTAGCCTAGGCCCTGAAAACCAAATGGGTTTAGCAATATTTAGGTGCGCACACTGTACTTAACATTTCTATTCAAATTTATTATTTGAAGTTCATCTCTGGATGAAGCACTGAGTTTTTTCTTTGGAGCGTGACATTGTTGCAGGCAAAATGTTGCACAAAATTTTTTATTTATTTATTTTTGGATTAAATTTTAGATGGTATACAATCTCATTTGGTATTTTTCATTTTGTTTATCTTTCTAATTAACGAGGAAATGAGAATCCTGTGTTTTTTGCTTGAAGCTTCTCTCAACATTTCTAACATCTTGAATTGTGGAGCCATGTAGAATGTATATCAGCAGAAGTGGTTTGTGTAATTAGCTTTTATTAGAAATGTCAATTATATACTGATTTTAAGCTATTTTTTGTCCAGATGGCCACTCTTGCAACTTATTTTGGGCTTGGCCAGCAAACACATAGGTAAGTGTGCCTTCGCATTATTCTATATATGCACTTTCTGCCCATTGTAGTATGCACACATTAATATTTCCTATTATTACATTCAGGAGCTTAGATGATGTTCGGATGAATCTTGAGGTTCTCAAATACTGTGCAACTGTGTTATTCTTGGTAATTTCATGATTTTTTTTTGTTTGTTATTTATTTAACTGGATAATATGCTGCTGAAATGTTCTCTTTCCTATTATGAATCTGAAATTTGGAAAATTAACCATTAATTCACCTGTCCAGGCCAAATTAATAAACATATTTTCCTTTCAATTCTATTGTATTCTTAGGACCTCATTTTAATGTCACTATACCAGATTCTTTTCTTTCCTTTTCTGTATATGTTTGAACCAGCAATGTTGCTACAATATGACATCATTACAAATAATAAACAGGTATGTAAAGCACCTGAAAAAGGAATAAAAAATGAAGTTTCATCAGCTCCATCCAGTTTCATCTGTATTTCATCTGTATGGATTACTTTTGCAACTTCTATTTGGCTAAGCTGCCTTATATATAGATCTTTTGTACTAGTTTATCTCTGTCTATTAATATGTGATCATCTGAGTCCAGAAACAGAAACCTAGCATAAAGAGTTGGTGAACCTTATGGCAGTTGCAATTGTTGGACTTTATCTAGTTTAACTCTATTCTCTTGATTATATACACCTGTAACTGACACAATTTTAACAAGGATATTCAATCTTTGTTGTTAATATGGTCTGCATGGTATAACAATAATTTATTTTTCTTTTCTGCTGGCAGGAATCCAGCCTCCCAGACATATTTACAGAGAACAGTTGGGTTTCTCCTAATGCTACGACTAGAAGTCGAAGTAGGGGTGGAAATTCTGTAGGGCAGGCAAGCCAGAATGTAAATACACCTTCATCAAGTTTTAGTGTGGAAATCTCTTCAACATCTCAAACAAGTGATGAAATGGAGGAAATTCACCCTATACTATCGCTTGTTATGCCTAACACAGGTGAAGTAACTGGTGATCTAAGTGAATCTATCCATGCAAGATCTGACCCTTTTAACTTGGCGGCACTCAGTGATGAAATGATAAAAGACCCTCTTATGGAAGAAGAGAAAAGCCTATCAACTGAACAGTCTTCTACTGCATCTGCTTCTGGGGGTTCCAATGGCTTTACTGACTTCTTGGAGGCTGATAATATTTCAATACCTTCTCTATCTGTTACTTCTGTACCATTTTACCGTGGAAGTCAAAAGATACAAGTATTGCATAAAAATTTCCCATTGCAAATTTTGTGTAGACACCTGAATGTGCGCTTTGGAATTAGCACAAAGTTTGTTGATCACACTGGTCGGCCGCGATTGAGCTTTGTCGTGAATGCACCACCAAGCCTATGCCAGGTTCTGGATACCTGTGATAATCTTGCTCAGAAGTTATCTGTGGAATCTGGTAGCTGCTCCGAGTGGAGATCTGTTGTGACCAGGAAGCCTGGTTTCTATGACTATCCCACCGTCCGATTGCAGTAAGTTTCTCCTGGCTTAAATGGCATTATTATCTTTCCTTTTCAATTACTCTGAACATAATTTTTCTAGCCTTCTCTGTTGATCCATGTTTTATAATTCCGTGCATTTGTTTAGTACACATGTCCATAATTGCTCGTCTTATGTCTACTTCTTTTCTTTTCTATCTCTCCTGTTTATACCATCAACAATTCGAACCTTGTTAATATATGAAAACCAGAATGGTAGTTGCTGTTCATTAGACGCTGTTTTTTTTTCATTGGCTACAGCAGGAGTGTTGTGAACTGTAATACTACGGTTGTTGTCTTAAAGACTCATATTTTGATGTATGTACATGCACAGATTACCTACTGTAGCAGATGGTGATGACATCCGTTGCATAACAGAGATATACCAGAAAGATTCTTCAGCCACACAAAGGCTCGTGTTTAGTAGATTCGACATTGTAGAGCTGGAATCCCTTTTCACTCCGGGGAATCTTGTGGATGCATACTTCTCCTTGGATGTCTATGATTACCAGCAGAATGCCGGCATCAGAGCAGTAGCAAGAAAGCTGATTATCTATGCTAACTGATGGACACATAAATATAGGTTTACCGTAACGTGACTGTTAAAGCTGATAGAGATAACCCTTCTATTTTTATTTAGTGCACTCTTTTATAGGAACTGGTCACTAATTCTTGTATGTAAAGATTGATCTTGTTGCAATAATCTAATGACGAAATTTGTGTTCTTTAATTTCTGCTACAAATCAAACTTCTGTTGTTTTATGGGATCTTAAGATGTCTTTATGAAGTGAAATTGATTTATAGGTTAAGCTTTTAGACTCTTAATCGCGCTTGTATTAAACACATACATACTAGTGATCTGCTTTTAGCAATCCTCTATCAGTCATCTAATATTTGGATCCATTATGACACTACACAACAAAAAATACCTAAGAATCAGGCCAACCCTTAGAATTTGGTAAGCCAAACTTTCTGTCTCTATATGAGGCAGAAATATCAGGGCTTTGATATTTCTCAAGAACACAAGATATTTTAGTACCACCAAATGCGGTGCAAAAAGATTCATCCTGGTAGTTTCTACAAAGTGCCCATGTTCTTGAATTTACTGATAACAATTTAATTGGAGAGGGAGCTAAAAAAATTTCTACTCATGATTTCTTGATAAATAGTTTAATGGCGACTTCACTTTTTCTTCAACAGACTGCATTATTTGGTAAACCTGCTCAGTTTAGCAATTTTCGACTAATTTGGTAGGAAAATTTGAGCTTCAAAAGGTAGTACTAGTAATATCATTGTTCTGCTTAAACATAGGGAGCTAAAAAAATTTCTACTCATGATTTCTTGATAAATAGTTTAATGGCGACTTCACTTTTTCTTCAACAGACTGCATTATTTGGTAAACCTGCTCAGTTTAGCAATTTTCGACTAATTTGGTAGGAAAATTTGAGCTTCAAAAGGTAGTACTAGTAATATCATTGTTCTGCTTAAACATCTTTGTCATCCTATGATTAGAGGCCTCTTTTTAATCATTGCAAGTAATAGGTTACGAGACAACTAACGAACTAGTATACAATTAGACATAAACAGCATGATTTCATTAAACTAATTAATACGATATATTGTGGAAATTGTCGTTAAACTCAATGCATGTTGCTATCAGATTAGTTAGACTGTTAAACAAAATATTTTGTGAGGTTTAGGACATAACGAGCCATTTATGGGGGAATTTAAATCTAAAGGGTTCCAATTATTGGCTTTGTTACTTTTGTTATTGTTTTAACAAATGACACTTGACAGTTCCTCGTGAGTTTTCTTTTGACAAATGAAGTAAATATGTTGAATTCAAGAGTACAATCTACAAATCTTATTATATGTCTCTTTTCTTTATTTTTGTTCAATCGAACTTTTCTTTAGTTTAACATGTTGACAGAATTAAGTTAGGATTAAACTGGTTTACCAAGTGAATCCCCTACCGACTATGCGGGATCCACCTATATAAAAAATTACCCAAAATACACCCACCACCCCTCTGTTGTGAGTAGTCGATGGTATCGTGGCATCCCAGCACAACTCATTAAGTTATCCCAAAAGATTAATAATAAGCGCACAATAAATGTGAAGGGAAATCTGCAAATAAATAGATAGATAGATAGATTATAGATAGTAAGCCAAGTATAACTAACAATTAGGCGTGCCCTTAGAATTTGGTAAACCAACCAATTTGTTGGACGGCTAAATATGAAATCTAATCAAGATATTTTACCAACACACGTGGTGTTGTTGGGAATACAAAACATTATAAAATTTGTAGGGCAGTTCATAGTTTTCTGCTAAAGGGATTAGAATTTTCCACGCAAAATGGACAAGGGGAAGAGCACCACCATCAAAGTTTATCATCATATTGACAGAAGCAAAGTTAGAATTTTACTATGTGATTTCAATGCAGAATGTTGTCAACAAATACTGGCCCTTCTTTGCCAATGTTCTTACAGCGGTAATAATGTTTCTATTGCAATTTTACGTTTTTCTTTCGATTTTTTGCTTGTCTCCCGAAAATGCTACAGTTGGTAAGTGATGTGTGTGCTATATATATGTGTCGGGAAAGGGAGGACGAGTACTATTATAACAGCAAATCGTAATCTGATAAATTTTGGGTTGACTACATAAATTTCTTTTTATAGTTGCCTTAGTTTTGGTCGGCCCCTCAAAGAGGTGTAAATTTGGCTTGCCAGCTCGTGGCTCGAAGGAAGCAAGCCGAGGTTGGGGCCGAGCCCCAACTGGCCTGTATGGGTCGACGAGCCACAAGGCCATTTTCTGCCCGAGCCTTAAAAAAAAATAATAATAATTTAAAACTACCTTAACAAGCAGCTACACATAGTTGCCTGTTAAGGCACCTACTAATGTGGCTGCCTTAACAGGCGAATCAACCAAAATCGACAATATAAGTGATTAACTTATCTTATTTTGAATATAATCATATGATATGTGCATCTGCATTAACTTTACCCAAAAAAAATAAAAAATAAAAAAAAATTAGTTTGCTCGGTCCGGCCTCGGGCCCAAAAAAAGCTGCAATTTTACTCGAATCGAGCCCGAGCCTCGAATTTCGACTCACAAGCTAGCTCGGCTTAGCTCAGCTCAGCTCAGCTCGTTGACATCTCTAGTCCCTCACTACCAAAATAGCCCCACTCTATGTACAATATACAACTTCCCAAAAATGTGTATTTTGACGTAAATGCAAACACCTTGTAAAGAAAAATCATTTGCAGTTAAGACGAATATCTTAAAACAAAATATTTAGTGTACGTTCTCCTATGTTTCTTAGAAGAAAAAAAAGTTATACGGTCAAGTTTACTATGTAACATGCCTCTTTTCTTTCTTAATATTGTTCAGTGGTGACATATAGTCGATGTTACATTACATATATGAAATGAATTATTGTTGATGTTTTGCAGGAGCTACAGTATGATCAGACAGAGAAATCTTTGATGTCTTAAACTCTTGAGGAACCTCGTACTGACATTATACTTGCTGAGGTTGATCTTCTTATGTCCAGTGATGCACCTGTTAAAGTATATCATGTCTAATGAAGACTTGAAAAATATTCCACTTATAAGTTTCTTTTCCCAAATCAAGTTAATCTTTTGCAAAAATAATTGAAAAAACTTGGAAATTAGGGGGTGTTGTCTTCGTGTTTTAGTTTTGTGTTTTGAGTTTTGAATTTGTTTTGTGCTTTGGGTGTCCATTTTGAGATTGTTGAAAACTCGTTCTTTTTGTCGTTTTGAACAAATATTTCCCAACCCGTGTTTTTTGAGTTTTGACAAATTTGTGAAAAAAAAAATAGCCAAAACATAAAAAAATTATTTTCTGTTTTCTTCACAAAATTTTTAGCCGTTTTCGAAAATGGGAAAGAGAACGCGTTTTCAATGTTTTGGAAAATCGAAAACAGAAAACAGCCCGAAAACAGCAAAGAGAACGCCCCCTTTACTATTTTCTGTTTTCATTTTCCAAGTTTTAACAGAGGATCAAGATCAGGTTTCTATTACTATAAAGGGATTGAGACCTGGAGTTGTGGACTATCTTGTGAAGCCTTTACGTGCTAATGAGATATCGAGTTTGTGGATGCACGATCAAAATCTCAACTAGTTGAAGTGTAGCACGGAGTGAAAGGAATGTCGTAATGAACCGAACTAAGATATTGAAAATGAATGTGGTAGCGAATTGAACTTATAGGTGATCAACAATTCTTGTAGTCGACTTCATATTATTTATGTTGTCAGTTGTGACATGCACAATGTACCCAAAAGCTACAAGTTGGCTTCCATGTAAACTACTCCTAGTGTAGTATACATTGAAATTTGAATGTAAATTATATTATCCTGTTATCACAATAAATCTATGAAAAATGAATTCGACTTCGAAGAACAGTTCAATCTTAACTTTGTGCAATAAAAGTACATAAATTGTAATTTTTTAAAATAAGAAAATCTAATACATTAAAGGATGTCCCTTGTTCATAGGGCATTAAAGATGAGAAACACGTGACAAAATGACAAATACATGGCTCTCCAGTAATACAAATAATTAAACAAATTTATAAATTATCTTCAAAAAATTATTTTTCAGAACAACTTGTAACTGTTTTAAAATACTTTTAAGAAAGAAAAACACAAATGATTGTTGTCTTACAAAACGTGTGGTTAAAATTAATATTTGATTTTAACCATTAAATTATAAAAAAAAATTATAATGTTTTTTTAATCGTCATAATTAGTGAATTTATTTTTTTAATCATCATAATTATATTATATAAAATTTAAGAAATTATCTACTAGCCAGCGTTATTAAGCAACAATGACATATTACGTTAATTAATTGGCAAAATTAGTCCTAAATAAAGTTCCAAATTTTGAATTTATATATATATTTAAAGAGAAATACGGACTAGATTTCATTAATACATTCTGGATTGGAAAAGTGCAATACAGAATGTTTTATCAATTTTGTTTATTCAATTAAAACTGTAATCATTTTATGAAAAAAGAGTAAAAAAGTTATGTTTTATACATCAAATTGTGTCACTCTTCAACTTCATATAAACAAATATCACTATATTTTAGGTCTCAAATTAGGTTACTTCGATTTCGTCCCATTGTTAACTCTAAACACTAACAAGGCTATTACATACTTATATCCTTACTAGTGAACGCACGTGCGATGCACGTGCATGCATTTTTGTCCTTGTACATATTAGCGTTGGACTGCATATGTATACTACAATATTAGCGTTGGACTACATATGTATACTACAATAAATATATGGAAATGAAATACAATAAACTCTTGACTTCTCAAGAAACATTCTTTTTTCCTTTAAATTTTGTACAATCGAGCTCTGATCAATGCGTGCGTACTTGTTTGTACCAGGGAAAAAAAAAAACTTCTATCAAGGTCTAAAAGCTCATTACTTAGGATGCGATCCGAACAAAGGACAAAGGAAGACCATTTTCTTCATCCTGCAAATTCAACTTCTGAACAAAATTCGAAGTCGAATTGACCATCACACTTCCAATAATTCCAACAGCATTAGAATTTCTAGTAGAGTTATTTGGCAAAAAAAAAAAAAGAAAAAAAAATTCTCATACAATCAGGTGAATTGCTACTTTCTTTAGTTTGGGGATGATTGATGATTGAAGATTGACGAAAGTTGGAATTTTCTTTTCTCTGACTGGCTCTTACTTTTACTCTCACAACAAACTATATATGGTGAATATTTGAATGACCGGAAAGAAAATGATATTTTTGTATGAAATTCACATTCCCAGCAATAGGAATCCAAAAAACGAAGGTTGATCAAGAAAATTTCTAGAAGCCCTTTGCAGAAAACAAGCATCCATCACCCATTCGTTGCCAATAAATTGAGACGACTATCAAGACCTTGGCGCAATGATAAGAAAAAGGTAATATATGTAAAAAATAGTAATAAAAACTAAAATAGCGCAAATAGAATGATAGGACGTCTGTATATGAAGGAGAAGAAAGATTGAGAGAGCAAAAAAAGAATGTTATTTTTCGGCTGTGCTGTAGAGTAAATGAAGAAATGCAAATGGAAATACAAACTGAAATGGCGTGCAAGTTTACGTTGAAATGGAAATGTAATGTAAATGTAAATGTAAATGTAAATGAAGTTGAAATTTACGTTAAATGTAAATGTATATTTAAATGAAGTTGAAATTTACATTAAATATAAATGTAAACGAAGTTGAAATTAAAATGTAAATATAAATAAAGTTGAAATTTACGTAAATGTAAATGAAGTTGAAATTTATGTTAAATGAATAATTAATGTCAAGAAGGCTACTTTTCCACGTAAAGTTTTATTGTGCAAAAAATTCATTAGTTATAAGTAAACTTATAAAAATTATTTATAAGTGAATATCAATTTTTATAAAAAATCATTTATAACAGAAGGAAAAAAATATAACTATTTTTAATTTTTGAAGCGAAGTGAAAGTCATAATCAGATTTAATAAATTGAAAAAAATGACAATCACTCATAATCTTATCGATTATGCATATATTAAATTTAAAATTATATCATCGCTTCATTTCACAATCATGTCTCAAAATTTACATTCAAAAGCATCATGGTACGAAAGCATTATGATATAAAGTATTTATTACAACAGATATCCACCGTAATTTTTCGTCTATATATTGTCATTCTGTCCGAAGAAATTGATTCTATTGGATATCCAAGAACGAAGCACTCTATATACTTCAGCAAGAAAATTGCTGAATTTGGCCTATGAAAAAAAATTATAAATTAGAATGTAAGCAGCAAACGTTTGAAATATTGTAATAAATAATTGATTTATTACTTACTCAGTATTTGCTTGTTGAACAGAAGGCATGATTTCTACTTGTATCTTCTTGTTCTTATTTTTCCTTATATCTGTGCCGATGAAAAATGGTGAATATAGTAACAAATATCGGACAACATCTGCTGCGGGATTTGCGCATTTCAAGATTTCTTGTGGCATATGTGTAGTGTGGCTACAATCATATATCCTAAATTTCCACTCGCGTAAATTTACGTGAAAAAGATACCAGTCAGTGCCACGTGTAGAAGATGGTATTAGCAGAGAATTGCAGTCGACCCATGGACAACCAGCCATTGGTATTTTGCCAAGTACATATTCGTCGAAAATAGAAGCATCAAGAAAATGTTGATCTTTGCTTTGAACTCCTGCTTTTTTGCATTGTTTTTTGTTGAAATGCTCAATGCAAAATTCGTCAAAACTAAAATCAAGAATTGCATACTCTTTTGAAACACGATCGCACTTTCTCAACAGTGTTAATTCCACTTCAAGATGCTGATAATAAATAAACGTAAATTAGATACAGGAATTATGTAAATGAAATATATGAAGTAGGGTGCATACTAACTTTAATACTGATGTCTTTTGTTGTATCCATTATACTCTGTAATGTATCTTTTGTGTAATAATCGACATCTCCAGCATTCCAATAGTCACTGCATAATATAATTACAATTAGTTTCACATGAACTAAAATGAAAATAATGAAGTTATGTAAATTATTTACCTGGGTGAATTTTTCGATATCCAATCTTTAATTTCTTCATATCTCAACATAGGAAAGTCTTCTAAAGGAAAGCCCTTTGAAAAATGTGTTGTTGTTGCTATAGTTCCCTTATCTTTTTGGAACTTTTCAACACTTTGAACATGTTCAGATGGTGAAGTTTTATGGAGACAAATATCTTCATGAAGAGAAGCTATAGCATTTTGAATGTTCGATTGCGATTCTGACAACTTATTGATTATACTACAATTTTCTTCACCGGTATATGATGTTAGAGAAGTCAAATTGTACTTCAAGTCTTCTATGGTTGATAGTATGTCTTCATAGTATTCTTGCAATTGTTGAAGGTTTTCTTGCTGAGAGTTGTGCTTAGATAATTCCTAAATTGCTTGGTAGTGATTTCTTGCTTCAGTTTTAAAGGTATTGCACAAATTTGATATATCTGACCTCACACATTGCCTGTGTATGTTGAGCATTTTTTTCTGTGTCTTCTCTAACATGTTGCCTGTGTATGTTAAGCATTTTCTCCATGTCTTCTCTAGCATGTTGTCTATGTATATTCAACATCTCTTCAACTTCTTCTTTTCTTACATAACTGGAAGAACACCTTGAGTCAACTGGAACCGAAGTATATGTAATAGGATGAGTGTCACTGACAGTTTCTTGTAGATGATTGTTGATTTCTCCCCTTACAATGCTATCGAGTATGCTATGCTCATTGTCATGTGGTAATACAAGAGATGTATACCACGGTTGGTGCATTTCTTCTTCGTTGGCGTCTAAGATTGGAATCACTTCAATCTGTGGTTTTATTCGAAAAGAATGTAAAAATTATATGCAATTTATAAATAAATAATTATAATAAAAAAAAATTACCTTCTTGGTTGCTAAAAATTGTTTAACTATTTTTTCGGTTAAAAATTTATTGGGCTTCCATCGATGCATTCTGGGAACTTGTGCTGTTTTGTATCTACGGTGACCAAATTTTGCTCCAATTTGTGGGATGGCTTCATATATCCAATACTAAAAGAATATAAATATTAGATATTATATATAAATTTACAAAACAAAGGTTAAGTCCATAGGAAAAAAATAGAAAATACCTGGAAGGCAAGTGGACGTCCATGCAATGCATATTTACATTCATCTTCGTGATTTTGTTGCAGTCTGTGTAGTCTTTCGATTTGGGATTGTTGTAGTGAGTGTAGTAAAACAAAGTAGGTTGTACGACCCCAAGGATACTGTATGAAGTTGTTAACACCTTCAACCATGCTTAGAGTTTTATAATCAATAGTTCTTCCTGTAGGTTTCAACACGCATTCTACAGACATAACCAATCCCAACTTAAATTTGTCTTCTCTGTGATCACAGAGATGAAATGCTTGAAAAAGCATTGTCATGGTAATTTTTTTTGTGCCATTAAAATATTGATTTCGAAGCCTATTGTTGTTGCAGTTGAGATGAAGTGATATCTCGTGACAAGGTAAGCCCGTGATAAGACAAAACTCTCGCAAACCGAAGCGTGCCAACTTGTCTTTGAATTTGACCCAAATTTCATTGTTTTTGCCACAATGTACAAGTCTCAGAATGAATTCATGAAGTAATTTGCTACTAAAATGTTTTTTTTCCTCGGCTCTATAAATCATTCCATATATAAATCCTTGAAAATTGCTACACAATAATAACGCTTGCTTATCTGCATCAATGATTTCTATAAAATCTTTAAGAAATTGGTAATTTGGAAACTGAGTGATTGTGGCAGAAAACCATTCATCCGATGATAATTTATACTGCAAAGACATCTGCAAATAATTATGAAATGAAATTTAAATCCTGTGATTAGCATTAACAATTTCAGCGCATAATGCTTTTCAATTATTTTGATTAAATAAAATGTTCATCAAAAATTTAAAATGTTAATACATTAAAATTATTCTATCAAATCAAGCATGACATGTAGGCTTTAGGATTCCTGTGGAATTTGCAAGAAATTTCTAAGATTTGCGTCCATTGACAACAATTTGAAACATTAAATTTGTGTGAGAAAAGACTTGGCTCATCAAAATTTTATGGTTTCTTTATGGTTCAGAGAGTTTTATTTGTTAAATTATTGTTTTAATTTTTAGAAGTTTTCTGGATGTTTATTGCTGTTTCTTATATTTATCTTGTCTAAGTTTGATAGTTTATGAAAGAAATGTTGTTGTAGATAAGATGGAAGTAAATTAGTGTTGTGAAGCAGCTCTTTGAAGCTGTAGCTTATGTTTTATTTGGTTAAGTTCCAGAGCAGTGTTGAGAAGTTTCCTAGTAGTCTGGATTGACATTAGGAAGAGTATTCATAGTCAGTTATGTTTTTGTTGCTTGTTAGTTTAATACGTGAAATTTTATGAAAAGTAGTCTATGGATTGAACCAGATGAATAGAAGACTTGTATTGCAGGCATTTAAACTATCGGGTGCTTGGCAAAGGTAGATTCCTCAAATACGAAGCATGACTAAGGCGTGATTTAAGGTTGTTTGGGTAATAAAGATTCGTCATACACCAAGCATGACTAAGGGAAAATCATTAAGGCAATTTCTCGAATATCTTGCAGGCATAGTATTAGGGTTGGAGTTTTGACATCTAATAGAACATTAATCTAACTAACTTGAATATAGTAACTATTCAAAGAATTCACAACTATCTATACTCAACTTCCCAACAATTTAATTCTTCAACACCATAGAACAGGGTAGAAGACATGTTGAAATATTACGCTTGAGATGGTCGAAGTTTTACCTTTGAAGACAATGAAGATGAATTGGGCGTTATGCTTAACTCATGTGTGCAGATTGATGTTTGTCCAGTGTGTTGTTAAGTGAGCGCTCAGTTGTGGACGTTTGCTTCATGGGACTGCTGGTACAGGTCGTGAGTGTCGAGCAAGGCTGGCAGGAGATGTGATGGTGGTGTCTTAGTTGTGTCCAAAAGACAAAGTGTGTAACTAATTTACATAGAAAGGCGGTATATACTGGGTTAATTTTAGCTTTTATGAAAAACAAAAAAGAAAACGGTTTTTTTAAGTACTCTTCGCACCCACCTAAACATTGGCGGACCCATCGGCATTTTCCAAGCAGTTATTTTAGGACTACCATAACTCTAACATTCGACCACGTTCGCGTTTGTTGAACATATCATTTTGAAGCTCGCAATGCCCTCTTTACACCCCAGTTAACTGTTGACCATAACGCTGTTAGAATTTGCCGGAAAATTGAGCCAAATTTGTTTATGTTGCCATAGGGAGTTCACTGTGCATGGGTATTTAAATTTTGTCGTAAATTTTGGGTAAATTCTGACGTTGTTACAGCCAAACGTTGGATGGGATGCGAGGAGGCATTGCAAGCTTCAAAATGGTACATCGGGTGGTAGTTAAGGTTGTTGGATGTTAGAGTTCTGTTCGTCCAAAAGTGGCTGCTTGGATTGATTTTTAGGGATTTTTAGTAGCTGACTTTTGCTCGATTTTTCATAAAATTTCGACAGGGTTATGGCGAGTGGTTGGGTGGGTTTTGAAGAAGGTATTGAGGCTTTGATATGGTATGTTGGTCGACATCATTAACTGATGTTCTAAGGTTGCTATATTTGAATCGAATATTGTAGCATGTATCTTGTTTCCTTGATACATAACAACGTAAACAATAGTTATGATTGTGTAAATGGTTTGGAAGGTTAAGAATTTTTGTTTGCTAATAATATGCAGTATAATAAAATATAAAGCAGGAAAAATTATAGGTTGTTTATAGAAATAATACTTCTACGAAAAATATTTTTAAGTATTTAGAACCACTTTTTTGAGCAGTTTCTTGTGCGCTTTTCTTAGCCAATATGACTTTGTAGTCAAACCTGTTTGCTTCGGATTAGCTTATATTTTTCATTCATTCTCCTTTCCTCTAGGAAATTTAAGACCAATATTAGTGATTATTATGCAAAAATTGAAATTTTGACGTAGAGAGATATTAAGATGAAGAATTTGTGGGGAAAAACTTATATTTTGTATAGAAAAAAATGTTGAAATTATACCTATGGCAGCACAAACAAACACAGTTTATAATAACGAGAAAGAAGAAGAAGATGGTAAACAAATATGAAAGTAGACTAATGTAAATGTAAATTTATGTAAGTTGTACAGTTATATAGAACACTATTTGTCATTTGATGGAAGAAGTCGCTACTTTTACGAATAGAAGTACGGTCATTAGAGGAGAAGTATGGTCACTACTTTCAAAAGACAAGTGAGAAGTATGTTGCGTCGTCTTTAACCTCACGATGAAGTGAAGTATGGTTGTCACTCTTGTTTCACCAGAAAGGCATGATTGCTACTTAAAAAGTATGGTTGTTACTCCAGTTTGGCCTTCCACATGCTTTCTTGAATGCTAACGGACTTTGTTGATGCGTCTTTAGGTATTTTCCAGCACTATCATTTTGTCTAATAAAAAGATGAGTTAATAAGATAGTTGGCAGGTAATCAGACTAATTTATGGATGGTAATTGAGCAATTAAATTTCAACAGCAAAATTTACTGAAAACATTTTTAAGAAATGGAAATTTAATTATAAACATGAAATTTAGATAATTTATTATTAACGATGATTTCATTTAAATTTTTTTTCTCTTATAGTAAATCATAGGTTTAGTTCAATGCAGTCACCTTATGTTATGAAAATGTATGTTATTTACCTGGTGGTATGATTGTGGTTGTGGTGGTGCTTGGTGGAATTTTTGCTTAAAAGCATGGATGTTGTTACCTAAAATTTAGGAAAAAAATTAGCATTAGTGGATTCAGTAATTGATTTACTTGAAATATGGAAAATTAAAAATGTGCAATTAAACAATTTTATAAAACTGTTGGGTGTAATTTTTAATTTAAAAAATAATTTTTTTTTACAGAGTACATATAAAAGTTTTGAATAAATAATATAGACAAACCTGGGATTGAGAAAATATTCATTGTGACAAATGTCCACTGCAATTTTCCGTCTATATATGGTCATTCTATCTGATTGAACTATTTCTATTGGATGACCTAGAATGAAGCATTCTATATATTTTAGCACAAAAATTCCACAGTCTGGCCTGAAATAGTCAATGTTAGACTCAATTAGCATATACAATTAAATAAGATAAATGGCGAACAAAATTAAGTAGTAGAGTAACTATGAAAGTAAATTGTTACCCGTTATTTGCAGAAGGCTGGTATGGTATAAGCTCTATGTCCATTTGCTTGTTTTTATGCCTTTTGAAATCTTCTCTATGCAAGAAATCAGGTTGCTTCAATAATTTGTGGAGTAGAGTCCATGTTGGTCTTGCATATGCGCTGGTTTCTTCTAATATTTGACATACGTTGCTACAATTATATATTGCTAATTTCCATTCACGCAAATCAACTAAAAAGAGATACCAAAGATTTCCTGGATAGTTGCATGGAATTAGTAGATAGTTACACTTTATCCATGGAAGACCACAAGGTGGCGAATTGCCAAGTAGATACTCTTGTAAGAAAATTGGGTAGTTGACTTTTGGTTTTTGCTCTATAGTTAGTTCTTGCTGCATATAGTGATGACAGTTGTTTAGCATATTCTTGTGAACAACGGGTGCAACCATCACGGATTCGCCTTCTCAACAAATTTAATTCTATATTAATAGCCTAACAAAATGATAGACATGTAATTAGATGCATGATTATAGAATGAAACTAATTATGACGATTTAGTATGATGATTAAATATGAGTGAATATGACTTACTGATGTAGCGATTTCTTGATTTTTATCCAGTAAAAATTTTAAATGGTTTCTGTCATAGTGCTTGCTACTTCCATCATTCCAATAACTATGTAATAAACAGATTACTATTCATTGTAGATAAATTAAACGATAATTGTAATATTCAACTTCATAAAAAAGAAATAGATTTGTTACCCAAATGGATTTTTTGTGATCCAATCTCTAATGGTTGTGTACTTTTGCATATTGTAGTCTTCCAAGAGATTTTGCTCAGACCGAATCTTCTCTTTTTCGCTTGTCTTTTTTGTTGTTGGCCTTTGAACTTGTTGAATTGTCTCAATTGGAGTTGATTGACATGTTTGAATATGTTGAGTTGTTTGAGTGTGGTGAGATGTTGAGGGCTCACCTTGGTCACTTTGGACTGGATTCTTGTTGACAACATCTTGCTGTAATGAAGCGATAATGGCTTCTACATTTGATTTCCAGTCAGATAATTCGTTGAGCCAATTCATATTACTTTCAGCAATATATGATTGTACTGAGTTTTTCAGTGAATTTATACTGGCATCTACATAAAAGTGCATGGAAGATTGAATCTCCTGATACTGAACCTGTTGCCTCTTTTCAGCTTCTTCATACAGTTCTCTTTGATAACGTTGCATCTCCTGATAGTCTTGATGTCTTCTTTTTTTCATATTGTTCAGATAGCTGTCTTTGGTAAGACTGCATCTCTTCTTGTCTTCTTTTTTCATGTTCTTCAAATAGGCATTTTTGGTTCTCAAGATAGTCAGACTGTTTTTTTTTTATTCTTCAAGCATGTCTGTCTTTAAGTTACTGTACAAAGTTGACATATTTGATATTACATGCTGCCTATACATGCTGAACACTTCTTCCATTTGTTCTGTAGTTACGTAGTTGGATCTGACAGTAGGAGAAGTATCTGGAATATTTGCCCGAGGTATTTGTCCTGGTGTATCCGGTACGTTATGTGATTGGTTAACATGTATGGAATTTAATACGTTGTTTGCATTGTCCAATGGTAGTGAAAGACCCATGTACCATGGTGTTTGTAATTCTTCTTCTGTTGGGTCTAATACTGTGACTAAGTGTACCTAAATATATATTTGTAAGTTTTTGTTAAATAGAATAAACAAACATGATATAATTGTTAAATATAGATGTAGGTTGATAAAAGAATACCTCTTCAGTGGCCAAAAAGTGTCTAATAGTTTCTTCTGATAATTTTTTGTTCGGCTTCCACCTATGCATCCTTGGAGTTTGCAAAGTTTTATATCTACGTTGACCAAATGTTTCTCCAATTTCAGGAAATGGTTCGTAAATCCAAAACTACAATAATAGGAGATTTAAGTATTAGTCATAAATAATTCTTCTACAAATAGTTTAAGACTTTATAAACAAAAAATATACCTAAAATGCAAGTGGATATCCGTGCAATGAATATTTACAATCAGTTTGTTCATTATGTTGCATTCTCTGCACCCGTTCTTGCAATGAGTGTAACAGAACGAAATATGTTTTTCGACCCCAAGGATATGCAAGAAAGTCATCAACATTCTCAACCATGCTAAGACACTTGTAATCAATAATTCTTCGGGTTGGTTTCAACACACATTCCACTAACATAACCAATCCTAGTTTGAATTTATCATCTTCATCTTGGCAAAGGTGGAATGCTTCAAAAAGCTTTCTCATAGTAATCACTTTTGTACCATCAAAATATTGATTTCTAAGCCTAGAATTATTCAACTGAAGATTGACATTGGACTCATGACATGGCAATCCAGTAATCAGACAAAATTCTTGCATACCAAAACGGGCAAATTGATTGTTTAACTGTACCCACATCTCATTTTTCTTACCACAGTTTACAAACCTCATTATGAATTCATGCACTAACTTGCCGGTAAACTGTTGTTCTTCTCCTCTGTAAATAATACCATATAGAAATCCATAGAAATTACTCCTGAATAAAGAAGCTTGTTGTTCAGCAGTTATAAATTCCAGGAAATCTTTGATAAATTGATGATGTGGATACTGTGTGATCGTAGCCGAACACCATTGGTTTGGAGAGAGTATATATTTCAAAGACATCTACAAAAGCCATTAATTAGAATTAAATTTATTAAGAATGAAAATATAATATGGCTATTCAAACTACAAATTTGATTATTGTCGACTAATAATATAAAGTTGGAGAAAAAAGTAAAATTGAGGTGCATCTGAACTTGAGGTATATGTTTTGTCTATCAGGTATAGGTAATTTTTGTTGGTTATTTTGGTTGGTTTTAGAGTTGTGTGCCTTAGAATTATTCAGATTTTTATTACTATACTATTGTTGTTTGATAAAACGTAATGCAAGATTACAGGTGAGGCTTACATCTGAATCTGTGTGTAGAGACATGGGAAGTGTCTCCCTGCTTAATGGAGAATCCCAAGGTCTCTATTAAGTATGGAGACGGGAAGGTTAGAATTATACATTATGCTTCATAAGAATCCATGAATCTATGTATTAATTTTTTTCCATAAGTATTTTACATTTATCTACATGTGCTGAAACTGGAAATTTCTAATATCCTAATTACATTGTTCAATCAGAAAGATAAAATTAGCACATTTATCATATATGCAGAAATTTGTAATTAAGTTCACTTCATAGTTTATGTAGGATATGTTACTCTTTCAATGCATAATTGAATTGAAGCTTAAAGTCCAAACATAACTGGTTAACCTTGGTTTAAAGTGTGTTTAAAAGGTGAAACTATCAATAATTCTAAATTGTACTTATTTTTACAGGTTATTTATGAAATATCTTATTGGTGTGTATTTATGATTATTAATCTCAAACTAACTTTAAACTGTCTACTCGTCCATCTTTCCATGCTTAGCTATAGATGTATCTCTATCTGTATTGCAGAACCAACCTTTCATAAATATCATACAGAATGAAATTTGTTCGGGTAAAAATGCTCAAATGTGACTTAATATGAGGGATGTGTAATTTAATTTTCGCACCACGTTCCTTTTCAGCACTGAAGTATATCCTAGTCATCTTTTTAATGTTTCAACATTAAAAATAAAGAGGAACAAAGAAATTTCCATAATCAACACAATGTTTATCTAGTTTCATACACACAATTTAACAAACAGTTTCTAGGTATTATGTTTGGATGAAAATTACGAAATTAGTGGTGTAAATGAAGCTAGTTTTTGCTTTAATTCAGCTCAACAAATATAAACCCAACACTTCAACATCCCGTACTCCATTTAGTACTTCATTAAATCATCCAATTTTTGATGCAAAATAAACACAGATTGAAGAAAAGAGTTAAAAATGTTTAACTTGGTTGATAGAAATACAAAAAACCAGGCCTGCACGAATTAGAGTGGAGTTTATAATTGTTGGTTTTCCTGCTGGATCTCCCTTTGGTTTTAAACCACTATCTTGTCTTTTGTAATTAGTTACAGAAGAAATGCAAATAGAGAATGTTTGCTGGAGAATGATTTAAAAATGAATCGCCAGAATATTGAATCTACGAATAGAAGAAGTCGATTCTTTGAGGCGGGAAAACGTAGACGAAGAAACAAGTGGAAAATTAAGGGATGTAATGAATGGAGTTAAGAGAAATGAGACATTTTAATTATGGGAGATGTAAGCGTGCGAGATACATGGGTTTCATTGTGGCATTGTGCATCTCGCACTGTGCGAAACGCACGGTGCCTTGTTTGTGGCATTGTGCATCTCGCATGGTGCGAGATGTGCACCTGTGTAGATCTCGCACCGTGCGAGAGTGACGGTACCTTTCGCAAGGCATCGTGCGTCTCGCACGGTGCGAGATGTGCACCAGTGTAGATCTCGCACCGTGCGAGAGTCACGGTGCCTTTGACAAAAGCACCGTGTGTTTCGCACGGTGCGAGATGTGGACTATCTAAAAATGTTATTTTAATTATTTTTTGCTTCATTTATATTTATTATTATATTATATATTAGATATTGTTATTAGGGGAAAATTTTAAATTTTTTATAATATCCTAATTTACTTCTCGGCCATTTCATAATTTTAAATATTATTTAGAAAATATTTGATATTTTTTTTGCTGAATTTATAGTTATTAACTCAAGTTATATTTTTTAAAAATATCTTTATTTAGTTTTCGCCGTTATAATTGAATATTTAGAGGAAATAGTTGATAACAAAATTTTTGTTGAATTGTATATTTCTTATATATGTTAATTATTATTATTAGTACGAAGATTTTAATTTTTTTTAACTTAGCTTATTTAAATTTCGGTTTAACTGAGCTTATTTAAGTTTTCGGCGTTGTTATAGTTTAATATTTTGGAAATTTTGATATTTTTTTTTTACTGAATTGTATATTTAGTATATATTAGATATTTTTATTAGCGTTAAGATTTTATTTTTTTTAAATCAGCTTAATTTAGTTTTCGGCGTTGTTAAACTTCAATATTTTGAAAAATTTGATATTTTTTTCCCCAAATTGTATATGTATTATATATTAGATATTTTTATTAAATTAAGAGTGTAATTTTTGTAAAATATATTAATTTACTTTTCGGTGATGTTATAATTTAATATTTAGGAATTAATTGATAAATTTTTTTTTGCTCAACTATATATTTATTATGTATTAGTTATTTTATTAGCGCGCAGATTTAAATTTTTTTTAAATGAGCTTACTTTAATTTTCGCCGTTGTTATACTTCAATATTTTCGAAAATTTGATTTTTTTTTCGCTGAATTGTATATTTATTATGTATTAGTTATTTTTATTAGCGCGAAGATTTTATTTCTTTTTAAATTAGCTTAATTTAATTTTTGCTGTTGTTATATTTAAATATTTTGGAAAATTTGATATATTTTTTTGTCGATATTTATTATATATTAGATATTTTTATTAGCGCTAAGATTTTTATTTTTGTTAAATCAGCTTAATTTAGTTTTCGGCATACTTCAATATTTTGGAAATTTTGATAATTTTTTTTCGAATTGTATATTTATTATACATTATATAATTTTATTAATGCTACGATTTGTATTTTTTTTAAATCAACTTAATTTATGTTTCAATATTTTGGAAAATTGATAATTTTTTTTTTGCTTAGATATTTTTATTAGCGCGAAGATTTCATTTTTTTTGTAAATCACCTTAATTTAGTTTTCGTCGTTATAGTTGAATCTTTAGAAAATATTTGATATTTTTTTGCCGAATTGTATATTTAATATATATTAGTTATTTTTATAAGCGTGAAGATTTTAATTTTTTTGAAATCATCTTAATTTAATTTTCGGCTTATAGTTCGATGTCGAAAACGGCGTTTTTTTTTTTTCTGAATTGTATATTTATTATATGTCAATTATTTTTATTAGCGTGCGAAGTTTTTGATTTTTTTAAATTCATTTTAATTTAGTTTTCGCCAAATTTATAATTAATTTTTTAGGAAATATTTGATATTGTTTTTTGATGAATTGTATATTTATTATATGTTAGTTATTTTTACATTCATGTAGATTTCGGCGATTTTATTGTTGGTGAGTAGACTGCTTTTCAAGCATGTGCTTTGGTTTGGTGGTAGCCGGTGGTTTGAGTGCAATTACTAAAAAAGTAACCTGGTAAAAAATATTAATTTATATGACTGCAATTTTTATTTTTTTATTTTATCCAAAAAAATAGTGTAACATCTTGTTTTTTCCTGTCTTGTGTATCACGTGAAAATCAGAAAATTTTGTCAGATTGTTTTTTTCCTCTTTTGTCAAATCTTGCTTTGTTTTCTCGTGAATGTTGTGTCAAATCTTCAAAACAGTAGAATCAAGCCTTTCCATCTATTTATTTGCAAGTCTTAACACACCAAAACACCATTTAAAAAAAAAAAAAACCATCACCAGTTTCTTCAAATGGATATGCCACGCAGTTTCTTCATAATTATCTCTGCTTCCTCAAATCATAACATACGGCTGGTCAGTTATTTTAAACTTATTATATATATATATATATATATATATATATATATATATATATATATATATATATATTTTTAAGCATTTATTTTAAGCTGACAGTTATAATTTGGTTATATATTTTTCTTATAGATGCTTCCTAACCATTTTGTGAATAATTGGCGACATCAGCTTAGTGATGCAGTGCGTTTAATTGGTTACGATGGTATAAATGTCATAATACAGTTACAAAGGGTAGGAGAAGAAATCTATTTTGTTGGTGAATTGCCACAATTTTATGATCATCATAGTTTAATGGATGGTTATGTTTTAATATTTGAATACGATGGGAATACCACACTTGATGTTAAAATATTCGACGAATTTGGGTTAGAGAGGATTGCTGAGGATAATCCTATTTATGATGAAGAAGAAGATGGAATTTTACAAATAGAGAATCCTGCTTTTGAAGTGAGACTCAATGCTAACAACGACAATCATCGCAAAATTGTAATTCTCTATAACTTAAATTATTTATGATTCATGTTATACATTTCTTTCTCTAATTTGTTATTTTTGTTATTTTACTCTCCAGAATATACCTGGAAGTTTTGCCAGACAACATCTACCAAAGTTTGTGCGGAATATTTAGATTCATGATGCTTCACACCGCAACTGGAATATTCACACAAATTTACGACCAAACAGTATAATACAACGTCTTACTATTGGTTGGGCAGATTATGCTAGAGAAAAAAACTTACAAATGGGTGATGTATGTGTGTTTGAATTAATGAATAATCAGTCTCCAATGTTAATGTTTAGAATCTATAAAAAAACATCCTAATGGAAGTTTAACTCTTCTGTAAATTTGCAAATGGTGAATTTGCAAATTTTGTATTTTCTAAAGTCATAAAATTTGTAAAAATTTCGATTTTATGCTATCTTTCATTATAAAAAAAACCAAAAACATATGAATAGTAAATTTATTTTTTTATAGCAGCTATCTGATTTTTCTAGCAATATTTTAAAGTAGTAGCATGTTGTTTATGTATCCACTCCCCTGTCTCTATTGCGCACGGTGGCACGGTGTGCTTCTGTGCGCCATGGAAACACGGTTGTGCCTCCGTGCGCCATGGAGGCATGTTTGTGCCTCCGTGTTCCAACGCCCGTGTCTCCGTGGTGCATGGAGGCACGGCCATGCCTCAATGGCGTATGGAGGCACGGCCATGCCTTCATGGTGCCGTGTCTCTTTGCGCCATGGGCCGTGCCTCCATGGCGCGCCAAAGGGCGTCTCTGAGGCGTTGCTTCACAGCTTGTTTGTTCATGTTTGTTCATTGTTGTTCCATCAACATAGCAATCAAATCAAGCAGTTTAACATATTTATTATGAAGAATGAAGTCGCATTATCCCTAATCTTGAACTTTAAAATTGTGTCTGAAAGAAATGTGAAAAAAGTGTGTAACATAAGTCTATATATTTCCAAAATACATTTCTATATGTATTTTGAAAAGACATAAAAAGATGTCTTTCAAGACTTAGGTCTTAGCTGCCTTTCAACACTGGGCTGCCTTTCAACACTTGACTGTACTTCGCTAAGGTTAAGAAAGCTATTGAAGAATTTTGTTATCATCATACAGCAATTTGCAATCTAATACTCTAATACATTGGGTATATTAACAGTAACTTACTTTTGTGATGTCATTGATTTTTCACCTACAATCAAGTCTCCAATGCCATTCATTCAGTCATCCAGAGAGAGTTAAAAAATTAAACAGTTTTGTATTAAATAAATGAATATTTGGGAATAGCTAAAATTGAAAAGAAGTTGAAATGAAAACAAGCTTATTTATTATATTTACACAAAAGGTGAACATAGACGTTTATGACAACATTGCTAACAACCACCAAGCTGAAATGCTTTACACTACCATACATACTACCATCCATCTTCGTTTTCAACAAAATATCAAAACAAAATATCAAAAAACTTTATTTCTAATGTCAACTTGAACTGGTTGATATCTGGACATCTATTTGTCAGTTTGATTGCCACTGCTGTTTCCAACAACTTCTCCAACAATGTTGGTTGCCACCATCTTCTGTTTCTTTGATGGTTAAGTAAAGTACACCTGTTATTGTTGAAGTGAAAGCTTGTGAATCACACTACTTAACTTTCATTTTCATATCAACTGAGTTGTTGAGGGTAAGTCTTTCATCATGAAAAATGGAAGCATTCAATAGGAAATAGTTAACTTTTTATGGTTTCATTTTTTTGAATTCATCAGTTGAAAGTAGTTTACTTCATTTTTATTTATTTGGTTTGTTTTAAAGCAACATGCTATTGTTTCTGATATCACATTTTGTTTGTTTGGATGGTGATGTTAAAAGTCTTTAGATTGGTTGGAATTGCAGAATTGCTTGTTTAATGTGTTTGTTTATGGTTAATATGTTTATGTTTGTTTATGGTTAATATGCCTAATAGTTGATACAGTAATGGAATGTTAACAGTGTCAATATAAATTAAAACAGCCTCCATCGTTCATCTTGATTGTGACATTTGGATAACATAGAAGATGAGAGAATAAATGATTTTCCATTGGTTAGGTTGTAGTTTTATATAACATTTTTGTAAGGTACCAAATGAAGAAAAAAAAAATATCAGCTTAAGCAGGTGAGTTTGAGTCCGTGCGAGAGCTGCACGCACGGTGGCTCTCGAGAGGCACCGTGCGAGATATGCACGCACGGTGCCTCTCGATAGGCACCGTGCGCACACGGATTTCGCACTGTGCGAGATCTGCCGTGCAAATCTCGCACCGTGCGAGAACTGCACGCTCACGGTGCAGGCACGCACCATGCACAATTTCACATCGTGCGAGACGCACGGTGCTTCGCAACCAGCATCTTGCACTTCGCACGGTGCACAGTTGGTGTACCTTGCATTTGAACGTTTTGCAATAGAAGATAGTGTCTCTTTGCACAGGGACTTTTTCCCTTTTGCACAGAAGAGATTAGAAGTAATGGACGTATTGGTCTGTAATTAAATTTTTGTAATGACGATTTGTTTTTCTTAAGTTTTTAATAGAATTTAATTTATATAAGATAAAAGAAGACAGTAAAAAGACAAAACTAAATAAAGTTTTATTGTTAGTTAAGCAAAAATCATATTGTTAGTTAAGTATAAGAAAAAATAAATAGTTATTGTCTTACTTAAACATAAGTAAAAATCACAATTAGTTATATTGAATATTTATTAAAAGATAGTGTGAAAAACAAATGGAAAATTTGACAATTATACGAAAAAAAAAACTAATTATTTTGATATTGTTAGGATTAGTGAGAAGTAATCCAATAGAATTTGACATGATATAGTTTTTATTTTTCAATATCAATAGCATAAGGCAATGTGATTCGTATGGACTCCATAATAATTCATGTTACAGTAGTATGAGAAAATATTCCTCCTCATCAACATCAAATTTCTTTTAAAAGGTTATTTCATTATAAATAATATATTTTACTAAGTTTATAAATAAACAGAGATGAGAATGCATTGTAAATTGTAAATTATATGACTGCACAACATGGTTGATTAGATACTATAGGAAGAGTAATATATGTAAACAATGAGAAAAACAAAAACACAATGACAAGATGCTATAGATACAAAAAATAACACAGCAACAGTAATATTTTTATTCAGAGATACTTCCACAAATCTCCACATTTAAACTGTTGATACATCAACATTTGAAATTTTGAGAATTGGTGCATGTGCAAGAGCAAAAAAAAAAGACTACAAATGACATCTACTATAGCCTTCAAAAAACTACTACTGTCACTGGTTCTTTGGTGCGAAATTATCCCATCATTCGACAAAACAAAAGATAATTTCAGACAAAAGAACAAAGAAATGACCTATTGCATTTTTTTAATGGATGCCTGGTTGTTCATTGTTGGTAGTGCATTTGTCCACTTTTTTGTTGGCAGGAGCTGGGTCAACAGATTTATGGAAAAGTGACCTCTTTGCACGAGGAGATGAGGTTGGAATAAGTGTTGTTGAATCTGCATTTTTGATTTTAAGTACTGGACTTGTATTTTTTCTTTTGTCTGAGTCTTCGAATGGTTTTTTTGAGTCTTCAATAGCTGGTTGTTTTGCAGTTGAATCGAGCATAAAGATGATTTCATACTTATGGTCTGTTGAGCTTGACTGTTTCTGGACGGTAGCACTGAATTCAATAGGATTTGGTACCAACAATATTGCCTTGATATAGAATGCATGGTTTGTATCAATTTTTGCACGAATAATCTCACTAAGATTTGGTGCAGTTTCCTGGAGATGTTACAGCTGTGTGAGTAGTTATTAAAGTAAATTTTTCAATAATTTTTTAAAAAAAATTTTCTTACAGATGCTGTTTTCTCCATTAAAACCTCAGCAGGACACTGTAGAATATTTTCAGTTGTTTCGCCCATAGCTGATGCAGTAAGAGTTCCAGTTGAATCATGTAGTCGAACATCTACTCGTGCCCTAAAAGAATTATGGGATAGCATTATTAGTATAATGAAGGAGTTAGAAATAGTTTTGGTTTGGACAACTAAAGTCTGTATCACTATGAAAGTGAAACTAATGTGCCAGGTGTGTAAATTTTAGTTTGACGTTTTATTTTACCTTGGCACTGCTGTGGAAGTTTGACACTTACAGAACCTGCAGTAGTATGTCTCACTGGCCTTAGTAGCATTCGAAACTCTGTTACAGTTATTACAGGATAGGTACCAAAAAGAGGTTTTTTTCATTTCAATATCTGCGGTTGCTTTTATCCAGAAATATTTTTGCTGTAAATGAAGCAACAGATTAAATAATTAAATAATATATAAATATAAAATACAAAGTAAATAAATGGATTGTAAATTCGTAGAAAAAGTAATTCAAAAGAAGCTTGAAATGATTTACCAGATTTAACAGAGTTTGAATATCTCTAATATCAGTATAATTATCCTCAGATGGAAGTGATAACTTTGATGGTGTAACTGCCAGATATGGTTTCATCAATGCGATTTCATTCAAATTGTCCAAGTTTTCAGCAATCCTTGCAGATTATATTATTGAATTAAATACAAAGTTAGTTTTTTGGAAAAAAAAATTATGTAATCTTTAGTTTATTATCTTTACTTTATTAGAATGGAAGGTAAATTTAAACATGTAAGAAAGTGGAATATTACTTGAAAACATCCAATGAAACAGTTTTTAATTCTGAAAGAAATGAGTAAACAAATTCAACATGCTCAAGAATTATGGAATGAAAAGTGGCTAATTATGGAATGGTTCATTTGAAAATCTAAAGACTTATAATCAGCAGTCTACATGTATTGAAATATATAGTCATAATCAGGTTAGTATATGTTTTTCAGTGAATGATAGTAAAAAAGTTACAAGTTTAGTAGAAGGCAGTTTATCTTTCTAATGGATCAATTTAAACTGGAATGTTACAACAGGTTTCAGAAAAGCATATTAACAGTTATTCAAATCTATATTAAAGTGCAAGGATGGACTAAGAAAGGGACAATTATACCATGACTTGAACTCTGCAACTTCATCAAATGGATAGTCAATGAAGAAACAACTATTGATCTTTGTAGATAGAGACAGGCCTACATAGATGAAGGAAAGTATAAATGATTTTTTAGGTTATTTTATATATATATATATATATATATATATATATATATATATATATATATATATTCATGCAACTGTCATGTAAACATTAAATTTTTACTGTAATAAAGTAAACTGATATATCCAAATATATATATTAAGGAAAAGTTTCAGCAAACAAACCGTTGAAAGATGAAACTTTCAAATGATTTCCAACAATGACCGATTTTTTAGTTATATTGTTTGCAATAAGAATGCATTCTCGTTCGACGAAAGCATCCCACATTGTTAGAACTACTGTTTCAAATCTGGCATACACTTTAAAAAATGAAATCACATCACAGCATAAATAAGCTAGATTTAAAGTATAATAAAATACACATTAACCTTTTGTCCATAAGAACAATGTCTTGAACATATACTTGTGAGCCACCTCGTGTATGTATGAGTCCCTTGGGTCGTATGTCAATAGCAATTGCAAGCACAGCTACAGTAGAAAAATAACAGCTACAGTAGAAAAATATATTAGTATGAAACATCTATGAAAAGAAATAAGAAAATGGAAGCAAAACATGTCAAATAAATAATGAGGATACCTATGTCAGTATCCATGTCCATATATTTTTCAAACTCTTCAAATGGAGTGATGTGGAATGTTGAAAATAATAGTGCATCATTATTTTCTTGTATTTCCTCAATCCTAGTTGTTCCAGAAATAGTCCACTGTACATCTCCAAACTGTTTATAATCACTTTTTGGATGTCTTACATATGCATTTGAGATCAAGTATGTTTTTCCAAGAGTTAATTCATTTTCAAAAGCTGAAATATTACTGTCCCAAATTGTGGCATGAACTTTATTTCCCTGAAATTTGAAGTATAACAAAATGGTAAGTCAGTCTCCATATAAGGTGTATTATATTAAAGATTATATGAGAAAAAAGATCTCTGTACATTAAAATGGCATAACAATAAGTAAATGAAATTTATGTTAACTATAACTATTGTTATACCTTTTCATCCAGAAGTACGAAGTTCTGGTATTTTGAAGGGCTGTGTTGAGCTGTCCTTGCTGGTCCCTTTTCAGCAACAAATATTTTTGCTGTCCAATTTCTTTGACCAGGAGAGATATCTGTTATCAGACTATATTCTTTTGCCATTGGTTCTCTGTGATAGCAACTACTAAAAAAGAAAACAGAGATAATAAATGTAAATACAGTTGTGTTTTGATATTGAAAAAACTTAGAAAAATTTGAAATAAATGGCAATAAATGGCTACAGAAAGATAACCTGAAATATACACAACTGGGAAGATGTTGAAGAAACTGGCTGAAGAAGAAGTTTCTGATGTGTTAGTATTTTTTTTTTATTTGAGAAGATCTAGTGCTAGATATATATAAGCAGGAAGATGACAAGAAGATAATGAGTATATGCTCCATGTGTTTTTTTTTTGAATAAAAAATTAGCCCCATACTCTGATTACAATAAACAGTTTAATCAACAGTGGTAATATGATGATAACCACATCAGATTAGAATGGGCAATGGCAATGGTAAGGTGAACCACAGACTTACTTTATGTTTTTCAAATTTAGCACCATACTCTCTGATTAAAATAAACAGTTGTAATATGATGATAACCACATCAGATAACAATGGGCAAGGGCAATGGTAAGGTGAAACACAGACTTACTTTATGTCTTTCAAATCTGACATGAGTGGTAAAGGTGAGGTCTACTGATAAAAAAGTAATGTTTTGCAAGTAAAATATCAAAAACCACGTAGCTAATAGAACTGTAACTACAGTAGTTATTAAAGCTCACTGGTTTATTCGTATTTTTTTTATCTTATATTTTATATTATAATAAGTAATAAAAAAAATCGAGAATACATGCAATAACATATATATATATATAATAATACAAAATTATTTTTTTTTATGAACACGTTATTTTATTAAAAAAAAAAAAAGTGACCGAGCAAAAAAAAGGGTTTTTTCCCTCTTCAGAAATCTCGCACGGTGCCTCTCGTGAGGCACCGTTCGCACCGTACGAGAGTGCACGGTGCTTGCACGGTGCCTCACGAGAGGCACCGTTGGCACTGTGCTTGAGTGCACGGTACCTCTCAAGAGGCACCGCGCGAGAGCGCACGGTGCCTCTCGTGAGGCACCGTGCAAGCACTGTGCACAGTGCACGGTGCCTCTCGAGATGCACCGTGCAAGAGTACACGGTGCCTCTCGAGAGGCACCCTACAAGAGGCACCATGCGAGCACCGTGTGAGAGTGCACGGTGCTTGCACGGTGCCTCTCGACCACAAATACCTGAAAAAGTCTAGTTGAATTTTTTAAAATGCAACTCTTCAATTATCAATTTAATTTAAATAAGAAAAAAAGGCAACTACACAAATTTGCAAATTTACAAAAACGTCATAAATAACCACGCACAAAACAATTAAATGTAAAAAAAATAACAAAATAGAGAAGTATTGGTCTTTTATCAGTTATCCACATATCCTACACCCCCTCGTAACATTCATCAAAATCATGAAGAAGCAAAAAGTCTTTTTTTACTGTCAATAAAGAAAAAGAAACAATATGATGAAGAAAGTGACTGAAGGATTTGATTTTACAAATTTAGAATTATGATTCAACAGCTTCTTGAAGGAAATTGAAAACTGATTTTGACAACCAGATTTATTCAGTGCTGTAACTTGAACATCAGAGAAAAAACAGAAGACAGATGCTAGCAACCATACATGTACCTATATAAACTGCCTTTCCTGCAAGGCCGCTAAAATCAGCTGGAATTAGAACATTTATTGCTAGTTGAATTCTAGATATTCTATTACATCTTAGACAGAAGATGCAAAGTATAAATGAAGTAAAAACGCTCAGTTTGAGACACCACTTACCCCGGTTGTGTTTTATCAATACCTGGCACTTTACCTAATTAAATCAGAAATATACACACCTTGAGAATAAACAAAAAAATAAAATTTGAATTCAGTTTGAAGCCACTGTCATTCTTTTTTGAATGGTAAGTATCTGAATCCAGTCTGAAGCCACATTCATTCTTCTAGCACAAGCATTGAAAGGTAAAATGGAAAAGAGAAATAGTATCATGAATGAATGAAAAATACATTTTTCTTCTCACATGAAACAATGATATGCGAGAGGAAATGCATTAATGAATAGGAAATGATGATCCCAACATAAGTGCAACATGAGAGTCAAAAAACATATGGAGCTCATAATTTTTTTTGAATATTAAAAGAAGCATACCTGACAGATGGACTTCCTTTACAAGCTTAATAGTATTATTTTCCAATATGTTCGTTAGTTGGAGATATTGCCATTATACTGTAGTTGGACTGAGGTACAATTACGAAACACATGCAATATTAGGCTCAACATAGATAAATTGTTTAATTACCACACTTATATTAACAATGAAATGAGAGAAACATTAGCTTCTTTGTATAAAGTATCAAATAAATTGATTAGTTTTCGGTACAATTGGTGTGTAATGTATTTGTACACCCCTAAATAATAAGGCGAACATTTAAACAGTCGAATGAAGTTCATCACACTATCCAACATAAACATGCAGTATGGTACAACATGAATAGGGAAACATATTAATAGTGCTTCACATGCTGACTCTAGGAAATTCAGGATTCGTTGATAGTGATTGAATGAGTACACCTGTGTTAAAGATGTGTTAAAGAGATAACATTAATTCGTTCCATTCAAGGAATAAGGATAACATAAAAATTGAAAATAAAAATTCTTCAGAATACTTTTCTTCCAATTTTATAAGTTTTTGTTATATTAATAATAGATTATTTGAAAATAAATTCACCATTGAAATAGCAGGTAAATGAACCAGACATAGTTAAGTTGTTCCAAGCTGTTCACATCATATATCAACTATCACATGTTAAAGCATGAGAATCAATCACAAGAGAATGAGAGTAAGCTCTGTGATTTAGATTACTTTTAACATCTTAAAGAATATCCAGTATAACTTGATTAGTAAGTCAATATAATTGATTAGTCTTGTGAAGTCACACTAACTATAAAATTTAAGTTGTAACAAAATTCTTCAAGAAAAATATAAGATAAATGAAAAATTAAAGTAAAAAAATTACAACCTGTTGCTGAAGTGTGCAAATAAATAAAATAAACATTTGAGTGAGATTTTGCCCTGTATTTGTTTTTCATTAAAACAAGCATTTAGCATCACATACACATGCACAGAAAATAAATAAATAAAAAATAAGAAAACAAATGAATCCAATCAAACAGAAGTATTTATGGAGAAATAAAACTTTACAAACAGTTGCAATATGTATTTATCTATCAAGAACCAACAAAGTTCAATTCGATACAGAATTTTTCAAACAGTCCCAAAAATCTAAAACATTGATGAATGAATTAGTGAAGTAAACACTAAAATAAAGGATCAGGTCTTCAGCAAATATAACTATCTCTTGTAAATTAAATCAATCGCAAATATATTGACAAGCATTCATGATGGTTAAGAAAAACATATAATAAATACAATTAACAGAAAAAAAAAATTTAGACAAAGAAAATAGACAGTAATGAATTTAAATATAAACATATGCTATAAAGGATGGAAAGACTATCTACGTCAGAGAACATAACTGGCATCGAGGCAACAATTATAACAATGAAATAAATTTGCATGTAATTAAAACAATCAACGAGATCTACTATTGATTAAATAATAAAGAAAAATAACATGAGTTTCATTCACAAAACAAAAATGTTACGATAAATTTACTAATTGAAGGATTTCACTGTAAACAATATTCTTTGTACATTTGTTATGTAATAACGAATGTATATTTGTTGGTTTAACCAGGATTTTGATACTATCACTTGTTTTCGCTCTTGACAATGCAACGTACAACTGACCATGCGAAAATACTGGTTCAGGAAGATAAAGTCCCACAAAATCTAAAGTTTGACCTTGAGCTTTGTTAATAGTCATTGCAAAGCATGGACGTATTGGAAATTGAGTTCGTTTGAATGGAACTGAACCTCTTTCACTTTCTAATGGAATGAATGGAATTCTAGGTAAAAAAATATGTTTTCCACAATATTCTCCAACAGCAATTTCAACATCGATAACATTTTTTTTCAAATTTTCTACAAATTAATCTTGTACCATTGCATAGACCTTCTGAAGGATTTATATTTCGAAGTAATATAACAGGACAATTTTCTTTCAATATAAGTTCATGTGGTGGTATACCATTTGGAGTTAATGTGTTTAAGAAATCTTCTTGAATACCTTGTTCAGTTTTATCAATTGTTTCATCAAAACTGTAATATGTAAAGTTTTTACCGGGAATTTGTTTTAGTAACATATTGTTAATTTCATGAACTGATTCATTTTTTGGAGTTAAGATAACTCTATTAATCATGGTATCTAAGGCGGCACCATATGTTTGTAAATTTGAGAATACAACGTCAATTAATGATTTCAAGGAAAGTAATTCATCATTGTAAACTAATGTTAAATTAGATGGAAGCTCAATCATACCACAAGAATGGGCATCTTCAAGTCCATTACCTATAGAAAGTAAATATTTACAATACACTAGATCTAACTGGGCTCTCATATTTTGAATCAAATGTAAACGAATAAATGAAGGCCATAGATAAGAGAACACTAAACTTGCTTGCATTATATCTGTCTTATTTCCATTAGGGATAACTGGTAATATTTGACGAAAATCTCCACCTAGAACTATTATCTTTCCACCAAAAGGTGTATCACATTCATGAATATCTTTAAGCATTCTATTCAAAGCTTCTATAGCGTAACGATGTGTCATAGGAGCTTCATCCTATATAATCAATTTTGTCATTCGTAACAAATTTCCTAAGGCTGATTGTTTACTAACAGAGCAACTTATACTTGTATTTAATTCTAATGGGATTTTAAAACGTGAATGTGCAGTGCGACCACCGGGTAATAATGATGCTGCTACACCTGAAGAAGCTGTAGCCAATGCAATTAAATTTCTTGCTCTAACTGCTCTTAACAATATTTTGTACAAGAATGTTTTTCCTGTTCCTTCTGGGTCATCTAAAAAAAAAACCCTATTCCATTAGTGAAAACTCTATGTAGAATTGCATCATACGCAGCTTGCTGTTCTTTATTTAATACAACTGACGAAGTAGTTTCAATGTCAATGAAGCTATCTCTCATCTCTTCAACAATCATATTTTCTAACCTTTCATTTTCATCTATGTTTATTTCAAATGGAACCAATTTATATTCATTTATGTTTTTTCCAATTGGTTCAAGAACACTATTTATATATTGTAATGCTTTCAATTCAGCATTTTCGCAAGAAATGCCTTTTTGAACATAATCTACAAACATGTATGTTTTAAATTTAGACCAAAGAGTTGATGGATTTTTAGGGGCACATAAAGTTAATATAGTGGAAAACAATCTCCGTAAAGAATTTGGCATTTGATAAACTATTGCTTCAGCTAAACAAAGCTCACAATTATTATCTGCATTCAACAAGCCATGTAACAGAGCTGATTGTCGAAAAGATGATACGTTAACATCGTTAACTGTTTTCAAGCTTTCAAAAGACGTTGAACCTCTAATATGATTTAGTAGAAGTCGTAAGTAATATCTTTCACCTTCACATGGATTCGCAGTAATGATTCGACCAATTACATTTTTTCTTTTTCTTGGACTCCAAATTTTAGATTGAGCATCCCAAATAAAATGAATAGGAAAATCTCTATACAATAATGTTTTAGCTTTTTCATTTGTAGAATTCATATGAAAATATTCAGTTAACATTGTACGTTGTACATAATCTCTAGAAACAATTTTTGTTACATCATCAGAATTGTTAAACGTAACGAATTGACCATTTTCAAGGTGTAATTGTAGAGGAATAACAGATGGAGAATTCTCGGATAAAATAAATCCGTAAATTCTCCAAGTTGCTTCTGGCGGAGATATCCACCTAGCTGTTTGATATTGTGAGATTTCATCAACATCATTATCAATTTCATTACTTTGCGAAGAAAAACTTATTCGATCATGACCTTTGTAAACATATTTGTATAAATATGTAACAACTTTTATGGTGGAACAAATTTCCTACATTAATATGACAATCATACTTAGCTATCAAATAAGGATTATAAGGCACTACCCATCTGTTATCTAAATACTGTCCTCTAACCTTAACTTGTTCACCGTTATCACGTCGTCTATATAAAGGGTACGAATTATTACCTAAAGTGGTAATTCTTGAATATTCTTTAGGGTATTTATTTTTACACAAGTGGTTCTTTTCCATACAAACATTTTTCGATTTAGAATTCCACAGGGACCATGCATCATATGTTTGATAACACAAGAACGTAAATAAGGGTAATTATTTTGATTAGGAATTTCACATGAAACAATACTATCAATGACATTGGTAGAAGTAATTTTTGATCCGTGTTTTAAAATTAACAAAAAATGAGCATGTGGAAGACCTCTTTTTTGAAATTCAATCACATATATGTAAGCTGCAATAAGATCAAATATTTTTTCTTTAAATAAGTCATTCTTCAGCGTTTCCAATTTAGATCTAAATACACGGGATACTAAATCAGGTCTATTCTGTACTTCATCGTTATGTTGTAATTCCTGCTTTATTTCAGGCCAATTAGGATTACAAGTTATTGTCAAAAATATATCAGGTTTTCCAAATCTCTGAACTAAAGCCATTGCATCCATATATCTTTTTTTCTTATCTTTAGGACCACTAGTGAAGGATGATGGTAAAACAATTTTCTTACCAATTTTATACCCTCTACTTTCTCCTGTTCCAATAGTATCAACAATCCCTTGGTATAATTCAGCACGTATATGTTTTTGGTTATTTCTAAAGTAATCTAATCTAGACGTTTCAATTTTCACATACATGTCAACTACGTATTGTTGTAAAAGTCTACCAGCATGAAGCAAGATTGAGTTACCCAAAGTCCTAATTTGTAATTTATAACAATACTACTCCCGGCAAGAAACTTGGGATCTTTTCTTCGATTTTCTATGTCATAAAAGAAAGAATGGAGACAATATTTTAAATATCATAACAAATTAATTGTAAATTACATTATTATAGATGGATAAAAGAGAAAAAAAAGTTTGGATTGACGTGCCTTCATTCTCTCTCTCAATTAATTCTTCTGCAGAGTTGATATTTCTAATATCAATTACATCTTCAGCTGCAAGCAAACAAGAATGGTGTATCTTAGTAATTCTTTTAATACCCTCGTGCCATCCAGGTTCACCGTAAGGAAACAATAAAGGATACTGAAGAGGATCATAACAACCAAAGTAATAATGTACTCTATGAGATGATCCAGAATGACCAAAAATGGTTATGTCGCGAAGTCTAACTTCTACAGTAGGGTCCTCATCAACCCAAATTGCAGCTATTTGAGATGTTGTTGGAAGATTGTACACCCTTTGATCGAGTTGAGAGTTACATCTTATTTGTATTTTGTATGTCTCTAAGGCTTCAATACTATCTAAAGAGCGAAAAAAAATTGAGTAATGATTAATTTTCAAAATATCTATCAATTTTTGTAACATTGATTCTGAAAAACGATTAGAATTGTTTATACGATTTTGAATTTCATTTTCAGTATCATAAAAATATAATTGTAAATAACTTGGTTTGCCACCATGTGGTAACAACGGGTTTATGTAGTGATACACCTGACCTTGAACTCTAAAAGTATAAATTCATTTATTCATCTTGCATAAATCGGTGTCATATTTTACACCGAAGGACGTGAAAGCAAAATGATTATTGTAACTTCGACAAATAGTCCTAAATTGTAAAGCTTCAGTTGATGATGATGTGAACAAATCATACAAATCAGATGGTACTGTATTAAGGCATAATCTAATTTTTCCATCAGAACAACAAAAAGTTTTAGATTCCTTGCAAAATTTCTTTGCATTACAGTAACCACAAAACGTAGGCGATGGTAAAATGTAAGGTTCAATTGGAATTGCAGGTAACCTTAATGTTGAAATACGCTCACTCCGTTCCTCAAGTTCAATTTCATTGTCAAATATACCTGTAATGTCAGTAGAAAATTCAGGACCTACAACGATCAAGGAGGAAGAAGCGAGTGTTTCACTACCAACATTGTCACCAAAGTGCGAATCTACAATACATAGATTTTAATTAGCTTCATTTACAAGCACACATACAAAAACACACTATAAAGATCAATTTCTATATTTTATTTTTAATAACAGAGTTTTTTTTTTTTGGGAAAACAAAAAAATTTTACAATAAAATAATTTTTTAGACTATGAAGATATTAGAAAACATCAATATTTATGTGTGAAAAATAAAGAGTAAGTAACCTTGTAACTGCGATGCACGTGAAGGACGACCAATACGTCTTTCCTTCTTTCCTTTTAATTCCTTTCGCTTTGCATATAATTCTCTTCTTCTCTTATTTTGTATTTCTTTTTTGTTTGTCAATAAAACTTTCTCAACTCCACCACCCTCGCAGTCATTGAAAACATACCCGACCAGAATTAAACATTATCTACAAACATAATAAAAAAATGAAAAATATTTTGGAACGTCCAAAGTAAAAACTCATTATTTTGATGCAAGAAAACATAAATAAAGAGCATTAAACCTCTCTTATATCCATCAATGTAAAATGAAAATCATTAGAAGCAAAACAGAAACTTTGCCCACACTAATATGCATGAGTACACACTTAAAATAATATCTCATTAAGCATTATCTTGATGCAAAATTAATACTTTAATAGAAGGCAATATGAATTCTTCCATTAAGAATTCAAACCTTTGGATAACTTTAAGGAAAAAATACAGTGTATTTTCTATACTATTTTATTTAATCTAATATTCACAAGAAACCTACGACTCTTTATTTGTATTCACAAAGTGGCATGCCGGGAATTAATAATACAGTGTCCAATAGGAGATACATAAGAGACATAGAAGAAAAAATGTAGCAATGTAGGAAATTGCACTATTATCCATCAAGATACGTAAATGATTGGCGTTAACTTTCATCTTTCCATTATATATGAAAGCACATGTGAATTCTGTTACTTCCTACACATATGAAGAACAATTGTTCACACTACTCCGTATGTCCTCTTTCACAATTTTTCCACTCTACCGTATGCTTGTTTACTCCTCCATTTCCACCACACAACCACCCATCCTTTTTTCTTCCCTCTTTTCTATTTCATCTCTATTATAATTCTCTATCATATGCTACTTTAATTTCCCCAAAAAAAAATTGTTACTACTATATGAAACCTTTCGATAACTTTAAAGAAAAAATCACAGTGTATCTCTATATTACTTTGTTGAATAATCAAATATTCACCAAATAAATGATTGGCGTCAGGTTTGATGTTTCCATTATACATGAAAACATATGTGATTTTTGTTATTTCCTACATATATAAAGACATTTGGACCAAAATTAACGAAAAGCAAGGCAATAATATCTAAAACAATTAGATGAATTTCCTACAGAATCATCTCAGAAATATTGAATTTATTTCCTACAGAATCACAGAAATTTGCGAGGAATGAGGTTTGATCAGTTGATCTAACCAACAGTGACGGTTGCTTCACACCGTAAAGATATCGCCAGATGTAGCGATGAAAGGCGAGAGTTTGATTTCTAGTTTAATAACTATAGGTGTGATTTCTTCATCTGCACATGCTTTATAATGGGTGTTTTTTCAATATTCTTTAGTGACTTCCTTCTGGAAAATGAAGAGGCTATCGTCCCTTTTTCTTATGTTAATATTTTCATTTCATTAATAGATACAAAACAGGTGTAATATAATATAGGGTGGTTGTCTTGTGGATTAGCTAAGCAGGATAGGGTAGGGAGGTTTATTTGGTTACACCATACCACTTTTTTCCAAGAAAACAAGAAAATGTCAAACCTAGACAGCATTAACAACAGTGGAAATACGAACAATGAACAAATTTTGTATGAATTCAAGAAACACGCTTCTTTTTTTCTCAAGGAAACAAGAAACAAAATATTTATTATCATGTCGAATGCTATAAAGATGAACTGATGCAACATGTGTGATGATTTGTACTTTTTCTGTTGTTAAAGACTGGCAGAAAAGCTACAAATGGAAATCCAAAATGCCAGATGCTGGAACTCTTAAGATCATATCCAGGGTAGCTTTTGAAGTCAACGATTATTGGAGAAGTATCGAGATCCTTCATAAAAGGTTTATTTGAATCTCCTTTTTCTCAAGGATGGGTTTTTATGTGTTTTTCAGATTGGCGAGATTTGATAAAAGAAACTGGAGGGCATCATATAATGCCGTGATTTTGCTAGAGCACTTATTGACTCATGGGCCTGAGAGTGTTGCAGAGGAGTTTCCAACTGATAGAGATGTAATTAGGGAAATGGAAAGGTTTCAACATGTAGATGAAAAAGGGCAATATTTCTTCCTATATATCTATGAAAATGAAAATGAGAGTTGGCTTTCACCAATTAGCCAAAAGCTAATATTTGTTGGTTTAACTATTTCAGATTTAACAAGGTCAGAATGTGAGGAGGAAACTTGAAAGGCTATTAAAATTGCTAGAGAAAGGGCCTCTTTGGAAGGAAGAAAGGAATAGTTCTAGAAAAATTTCGAGAGGAATTGAAGGGTTTGGTAGTTTCAACTATAAGAATACACCATGCCAAGAAATAAAACATAAGAATGCCTTGTACCCAACTAACCCAGCAATGAATAACTCTGATAGTATTCGAATAAATTTGAAAGAAAATATGGCCCCCAACAAGGGAGTTGTCTTGAGAGAGTCAAACGATCAAAACTGGAAGTGTGTGGCAGAGTCGAAGCCCCTACTGGACGAGCAGAAACTCGAGTCTCAGATTAATATGCCCATGGAAGATCATCCCTTCAATGATGGTAAGATACAAACAACTCTGATATGTCACAAGTAAGTTGAAAATTAGGCAGAATAGTTTTAGTTTAATTAAGTAGGATCCCATCTGAGGATACACTCTTATTTTCAAGTTGGCTTTTTAATTTAATTAAGTAGGCTCCCATCTCAGGAGTTTGAGATTAAATAGCCCTTCGACTATAAACTCGAGAATTCAAGAATTAAATAAACTCAAGTATCTCTACTACACATCGCTGTAATACAAATCCCCAATCTTTATCATTTTCAGGACTACAAATGATGCAATTGAATTCCTTGAAAATGGTGAACATAAGTTGAGTAGATCCAGCAGAAGACAGACGACCTCAATTAAAAGAAAATAAATCATATTCCAAATAGAAAGCATTCAGGAAAAAAATAAAATTCACAATCAACCAACCGAAAGACTTTTTACACTATATATATATTTAATTAACAACCTAACATCCATGAAAACAATAGAAATAGGCACATCAAAAAAAGAAACATTACCAACATTTCAATAATAGAATTTATATTACAAAACCAATTCCATTGAATTAAAGCACAAATATGAACTTTTAAATTTGTATGCGCAAGTACCTGTGTTTTTCTTCTGACCAAGGTGTTCCTTTCTTTCTTTCCACCTCCTTCTTCCTTCTATGCCCACTCGACTCAAAGGATATCTGACCTGGCCTTCTCGATCCAACCTGATTTCACTCAAACGCCTGGAATGAACAAAGAGGAAAAATTCTTTACCCAAATCGCTTCTACAGTAACTGTTAATAACATTACCTATGGGATGCAAAACGAGAAAGGATGGGTGTTTGTGTGGTGGAAATGGAAAAGGAAAGAGGCATGGACGGTAGAGTGGAAAAATGGAGAAACAGATTGCCTCGGGTAGTTTCTACAGTAGGGGCTACAGTAGGAATTGATACGCCTTTTTTAATTCTTTCGTAGCGCTTTTTTAATTCTTTGGTAGTTTCTACAGTAACTATTCCCCCCACTCTTTTAATATGTGAGGGACATGATGATCAAAAAATAATTTGAATGCGGATTATTAACATTCTTGCATTTTCTTGATACTACCCCTTCCACCTTTCGTGGCCTTTCCTCTATCGTTAACAAGATCAGTTTTTGGTTGCTGGGTTTTGTAGTGAATCAGTAATTCTAGGTAAAATGATAATTTCCGAGAGATTAGAACAGCAAACTAATTTATGTAGTTTGTGAAAGAGGAGCTTCCCCTAACTTCTATAATTTTGGGGGGGGGGGGGGGGGGGGGGGCGGCGGGAAAACAAATGAGAAATATCGAGAGAGCTTCTTTTGAATTTTCAAAAGTCATGCCAAATGAACGCGCGCGCGCATGGGGCGGCGGGAAAACAAATGAGAAATATCGAGAGCTTCTTTTGAATTTTCAAAAGTCATGTCAAATGAGTTCTATATGCACGCGCATGTTCCTTCCCCCCCCCCCCCCCCCCCCCAAACTCTCATCTCCTACGTTACGTATGCCTAACCATTAGAAATGTTATCAGGGGAAATTTCATCATTTTCAAAAAAGAGTGAACTAAAGATAGGAGTCTTCAGCCTTTTCTGCTTATGTTAAATCAAGCAACAACCATGGTGCTTCCTCCGTTCATGAAAATGCTTCCCGGTATTTAAAGATCGTAGAAAAGATTACTAGATTGAACGGGCGAGTACCAATATCCAAGGACATAGTAACAGAGCCTCCCTGGAAAATCATTCACGAGAACAAGACCATCCTAGCAGCTACTATTTCCCGGATTATTTCTCTATGAAGGGTTTCTAGTAATCTCGCTCGGGTGCATATGCTTCCACGAAATGAGTATTCCGATGATGCTACTGGTTTCATTCACATAAAGCTTATATCCAGAGTAATGACTCAGCTTATGAGGTCATCAGCCTCGGTGTATGAAATGACGATAATGCTAGGCAGACAGAAAATAAAACAAATAAGTGATAGGGTTTTGAAATTGTGTTGAGCTGACAAGGCAATCGTATTGACTGAGAGAGAGAAAAGAGGAGAGAGAGAGAAGGGGCGGAAGGCAAAAAAAAAAAATGGGGAGAGAGAAGAAAGAAAAAGGAAAGGAAAAAAAAAATTCGATGCGTTCGAGATCCGTTCGCAAAATTTTTTAATCCTAAGTAACTTAAGTACACAAGAAATTTAACGAATTAGGTATAAATTTCTCTACATACCAAGTGATTTTATTTTTTCTTTGTTTTTGCCAAACTATGCGTTCACTTTTTAATTAATAAGTGAGAATGCTAATTCTGCAAAATCACACTGTTCCCCTCATGTCACTAGGGTGGGATCTGGCCAGCCTAAAACCAGGCCAAAGGCCTTTATCACATCATTAGGTCTACCGTTTACACAGAGAACCAGAACTTAAGATCAAATAAGAAAAAAATAAAGAAAGATTGAACAAGTAACAGAGACTAATTAACCACCAACAATTACAAAGAAAGCGTTCATCTTGGGTCTCATATCCTAGGTTGATAGAGTGGACTTATTCTATTCGGTTAGAAAATATGTACATCATGATGTATATACGATCATCACACTAGTCAAAACATTAAAAAGAAAGCCATTGACAAGAATGTTGAATTGTCAACCACAGAATGTTTAAACTGAAACGTGATTATCACAGAAACAAGAATTGAAAATGTAACTGTACCACCAGTACAAAAAAATTGAGGGACGCAAAGAATGAAGCCGGTACAAAAGGTCATGAACTTGAGCGGAAGTACATGTGCCAAATTACACGAAAACACTCACACTTAACCTCACCAGAAACGCAACACATGGGATCCCAAATATTCAGGCCAACAAGTTATTGGGTGAGCTTGAAGTAAAGAATCAAAATAACTGCTACGATTAAGACTGCAATGATGGAACCAATGATCCATTTGTTCCTGCTCATCCTTCTCGACATATTAGTAAGAATTTTCTTGCTCCTGCTGATGTTGTCATCCACTCCATGAAGCTGCAGGAAGGGAAATTATCTGATCCTTACAACTAACAGCCTAAGAGCCTCAGTTTTGGATTATAGTTTCTAAGGGCAGAAAACATTCATCTGATACTTGTAACCGAATAGAGAATATTAAATGGGACAAGTTTCAGAAAAACAAAACCGACGGGCGGGAAAAACATATAAGAGAGGAAATAAGACATACTGTGCCATGTGCATGTAGAAGAGATTGACGTTGCTGGTGCAAATCTTGAAGAATTGAAACTCCAAGCTCTTCTGTTTCCAGCATTGTTTTTCGACTTTCCCTGATCCTGTCACTAGATTGATTTAATCTCTCAGTAGAGATGAGTAACCTTCCTCTTTGATCAGCAGATGCCTGTATAATAGCACCAGTATATAGGTAACTAGGTAAGTACATCTGAATAGCAGAAGTTCGTCGTTCATTACATTATGTCAACTTTCAGCATCTAACACAGTGACAGGTCCATAGTTTGGAAAAACAAAGAAAAGCAAGCACCCAAAATCACAAGAAGCTCCTTTTAAGAGAAACAAAGTAATAATTGGCAAGAAAAATGTCGATGACAGAGTTTGGCAATCACCGAGGCTACTTAAAATGAAAAAATAAAAATAATTCATGTCTTTGTATATTGCTAGTAGCTGAAGCCAAAACTATAACTAGAAGCAATATTCTGGTGCCAAAAAAGTATAACATCGACATCAGACAAAAAATTTCATTACTTGTACTCTCGCTTTTGAGCCAGATGACCCTTGATATTTAAGCATAGCTAATCTAAACGACATCAGCCTGTCTTTAAATAACCAAGAGAGAAAAATTAGTAGCAAGAATACTCAGTCCTAGTCAATGCAGCAGAAAGAATTTGTATATCTATCTGTGAATTTCAATGTCATAGAGAGGGAATATTCAAGATGGACAGTGGATGTGTACAAGGGTTGCAGGCTGTACGGGGGGAAAAAATACAAATGTATAGGATTCACTGGGTGCTGTGAACAGAACTGAGAACATTATGGTAAGGATCTTTTGGAGCCTTATATGCAGTTTTAAGTCCAAGGAACCACAGTAGGCATATTAGATAAGGGTTAAAGGATATATTCTGAAGTTTGGCAGTGGAAAATTAAACAAAGGACACAAAAGAGAAATGAGGAGGAAGAGCATAAAAAGAAGTTCTAGGCATCTAAGTACATCCTTTGATCATATACTGTAGTAGGAAAACTATTCGCATGAAATTAGACTAAGCCGACTTCCAATAGCCTATACACACAGGTACAGATGTATTAAGCAAATCTACTGAATATATAGCACATGTTTAACAAAAGTGAAATGTATCAAAACATCTTTCCAAAGAGAATAAAAGAGAGACACATAAAACCAGGGAAAATACATATCAAGGTATTTAACGGCACTAATTTTAGCCAACTTATCAAAATAGTAAAATAAAACAATTTAATCCATTATTCACTATAGAATGAGCGAACGGAAGGCATAAGCACCATCATCGTATCTGCCATTCCTGATTCCAACAATTCATCCCTTGCACCTTGATTGGCATTAGAAGATGTGATTCTCTTCAATTCAGTTTTCAAATTGTTCAGATCGGTTTTATATTCTCTCAACTTGACAAGAAGTGTACCCTTCACACTGGGAGGCAAGCTCCTAGCCTCAAGGTCCATTTTACGAATCTAGTAAATTTAGCCAAAGTAGTTAGTTAGTCCAGAGTTGCATATACATACAGAAAATTTGCACATGCTCATTAATAATTTACCAGTGCTTCAGCATCCTCCAATCTGTCTCTCATTTCAGTGACTTTTTGTTTCTTCTGTTCTGCAATTGTTGAAGCAAGGATCATCATCATCAATCAAAATCAGTAAAAATGAAAACGAATCATGCATAAACACAAGTATGAGAGCTCTGATCAAGAACTGAAATGCGAAAAAACACATTTGACATGAGCAGATTCTATCTGTCGCAATTTTAAACATCTAAAGCTTTAAAGTATGACTTTTCAAATTAGAATATAACATACTCCCACAGATCTTCACCTAGTTCTCCAACATAATCAAATACAAAGAGTCATTTTATTAGGAATAGATATAAAGTCAGAATACTCTCCTACAATATAAGACTGCTCATAGCTTCAGTTCACTAAAAGGTGGTGGATGAAGGATTCTCCCTTTTAATAATGTTATTGTAGTATTAAAATGGAACCCTGCATAACTTGCTTGGCTGCTCAAGAAGAGGCTGTACACTGAACATAATAGACCACCGAAGCATGGAAACCATTTAAGAAAATTCTAAAAATCAATGTAATACAAAAATTGAGCAGGAAAAATAGTATGTAGAACGCTAAAGCACAAGAACCAGGGGATATTAACATCATTGTGCAGGATATAGGTCTTCATAAAGTTCTTAATGGATTTAAGGAAAACACTGAAAGCATAACGTTTTTCTAGGTAATTTATGCTAGTACCAACCCACATTTTGGGTTCATATGGGCATGAAACTTTAGCCAGGCCAGCAAGAAACCAGAACTCGAGAGAGAAGCATTAATGATGTCTGTGCTACCACATTAAATTTCACAAAGTGCACTCCATGAAGGAGAAATAGCTATTTTAGATCTTTTCCTTACACTAAAACCTAGTTATTAAGCTTCCTATAAATAAATAAATAAATATAGCCCAGAAAAACATTAACTCATAGGGGCAATTGATTCTGTATATAGGAGTGTGGCTGAAGATAAAAATGGGAGCCTGAGAAAAATAAGATGATTGATAATTCATGCAAAATGAGCTGTCAAAAAATTCAGAGTAATAAGTAAGAAGAAAATTGAAAAGATGCTCAAATAGAGTAGCACCAACCAAGTCAGATAGAACAAGTGTCCCACTACACCATGTGCACTTCTGATGATTGCCAAGACCATTTCAAATCCATTTTGAGAAACATTTTGTTTGAACAACGTCCATGACTTATGAAAACTCCCCAGAAATCCTCTATCCTTGTACATTCACACTACACATCATCGACATATATATATATATCAATAACTGTTGTGTAAATTTTATAAAAATATATCCTTTTCCTTCAAATTCTTAGAACATCCAAATTCGAAAACATAAAACACAAAGAGTAAGATAAAGCTCACGTGCACAAGGAGATCAAGGTGCATTCAAAATTATTATTTCTCATTATCAATAATATTTTTATTCCTACATTGTGGGAAGCTCGATATGAAGTCCTCTTACACCGCTCATGCATCTCAGGATACAAAATGTTTCATGATTTCCTCCATAATAAAAACAAACGTGTTATAAACTCTTGTACATGTTATTATTCTATAAAAATAAGGATCACAAATCAAAAAGTAAATGAAACCGAGAGAAAATTTTCTCACCTCCATCAAGAAGAGTAGCTGACGTGATCTTCTTTGATAAATTAGCAGACAGCTCACAGTACTGGCGTTCGTAACCTTCAAATACTTGACTCATTTTATTCAATCAAGAATCTCACAAATCACCTACAATCCATCATAATTACATTCGATCAAATTATTATCCGCCTATCTTAATACTATTTTCCAGAAATAAGCTAATTTTAACTCTTATTCAATCAATTAAGGATCGAAAAAATTAAAATTATAACTGCAGATCCAAGTTCGGGGATGTGTACCTCGAAATGATCGCCGGAGCGGTGGATGCGCTCGTTGTTCGATGGAACAATCTCAAATTATTGAAGCAAATGGTCCTCTTGCGGAATAGACGGGAAGTTTCTAATGCCGCTCCCATTGTCGCTTAGTTTTTGGGCTCCCGTATTATGTAAAATGACTGATTTAACCTTTAAAATTTCATTAGTAATATTCAAAATACCGTGTAGGTCACCCATCTTTCAACGAAGTTTCATTCAGTCACTAATTTTTTTTTTTTCGAACTCGTCTCTAAAGTTTTAATTTGTTTCAATTAGTTACCAATAATGATACTTTAACATCTTAGCCTATTTTGGCTAATGTTTATAATATTTTAATAAATACCTAAGTCATTATTTATTCACACATTCCAAAAAACTTACAAGTATTACTTACTTATACGCCTTTCGTTTAAATCTATTCGTAATTTAAATTGTTTAATAAACACTTTCCAAACATACTTAGTATAAGAAAGTAAAATAGATCGTTTTTTTCTTGCTAACTAATTTTCTTACGACCATTCAACAAACTTGGTTTGCGACATATTTTTCAAAACCAAGTTGTGTAGTGTTCAACCGTAACCCTTATTACATTTGCCTTAAATATATTTAGCTCATGTTTAGACTCCATTTTACTAGTATTGTAGGAGAAAATGTATTTTGAAATAGTGATGATTTGGGAAATGTGTGGTTGAAAGGATAAGAATTTTTTTTTAAATTTACGTATAATATTATTTTATAAAAAATGAGTAGTTGAAAATGAGTTTTGAAAAAAAAAAAAAAAGTTATTTTGGAAATAATGAAGCCCAACCAGGGCATTAATATATTTTATGCGTCTCAGATATACATGTAGCTTTCTTTTTTAACTATTTAAAATCGACACTTTAACCTAAGGGCATGTGTTACAAAGTATTTGAAAAAAGTTTTAGTAAATTTTGATAAAAATAAAATAATGTAATGTGTGATTAAAAATTTAATAAAAGTTGTTTCATTATAAACTGTTATCAATATACAGTAGCAATTAGCTAATAAATGAAATAAAATAGTGACGACAAGTATAGTACCTGCTAAATGTTAAATGTGTATCCTAGTGGCGTGAAATCGAATGTGATGCAACAAGATACCAACGATCTAGCAACGAGCATTCGAACAACTAGTAGTCCAATTTTTATGATGGAGGACAATGGGAAATTATACTTTCAGAGAGAATATAAATAAGGAGAATATAAATAAGAAGAAATTTCAGCTAGTTAATGCTTATAAGCTTCAAAGTATAAAATTTAGGTATTTCCCCTTCATTTCTTTACATTTTTCTTGGAACCCAAATAGAGAAATAACAAATAAGGGGTTAAAGAAAGAATTTTCATATCGAAGCTAAAAAATTTAGCATCTAATTTAGTGAATCGCCGAAATTTTTTTGAAACCATTAATCGAAAGCTCAAGAATTAAGTCTGACTTTGTTGGCAAATTTTCAGAGACGGGACCGGGTGGGGGAAAATCAGGAATGGATAATTTAAAATAGAATTGGATTTCAAATTTCAATTGGATTATAGTTTGGGCAGCTTACAAAAATACCATTAAAATTAGGAATTTTTTTTTAAAAATCATATAACAAGTTTTTTTTTTTAAAGTAAGAAACACTGTATAATATTAAAAAGTGATACAATGTTAAAAGTGACACAATATCACTTTTAAAAGTTAAGTGTCAATTTTTTATTAAAAATTGACATACATTGTCACTTTTGTTAAAAAAAAAAAAAAAAATGATGTTTGTCACTAAAAAAAAGTAATAGAAATCAAGAAGATGACTAAAAAAAGGTTCCAAAATTTCAAAAAAGTGATACAAATAAAAAAAAGTTACGCAGATTAAAGAAAGTAACAGAAAATAAAAAAGTGACACACTTCAAAAGTAACAAAATTAAAAAATAAAAAAAAATGTGACACAAATTCAAAAAGAGTGACAAAATAAACTTCGCATTTGTGCTTTGATCAGTTCATTGAGACATTGCATCATTGCCGAACTCCCAAACTCAAGTTCATTGAGACATTGCATAATTGCTACCATAGGAACTCCCAAACTCAATGCCTCCAAGTTATATTTCCCACAAGTAAAATTCATTTATTTTACTCTTATTAAAAATGAATTCCTCAATTCACTAACTTCATCATTATTTCTCAAATTTATGTACATCTGCCTTATCAGCAAAGTGAAAAAAAAAATGGGCCATAAACTTGACTACTCTTTTCCACTCACAATCATTCTTCAAAGTTCAACATGTAAATTGAACTCACAACAAAACATAAAGTATACAAATTGAAGCTTCAAAATCAACTTCAACTTCATCTACTAGAAAGTTTTTGCAATCCCACTGTCTTCCTCAAGGCAAAGCATATATGTCGGATGCTCTAATTAATCACCGCACACCCAGCCGACCAAAACTCAATCTACCGCTGACTACTCCAATCGACATCACCACACACCAAAAGCAGAAACCTAGAACTCACCAAGGAGATGGTGGAGTACGTTTTTCTCGCTCATCCAATGAGATTTTGTTGGTCGCGATGTCAAGGCCATTGTAGACTTTGATTTTATTGGAGTTGATGATCTCCGAAGTAGTGAAGAATCAGGAAGCTAAATCTAGAAAAAGCTTTGATTTACCAAAGTCGGTGGCTCCCAATATCATCACTATCTTCTTATTCCGGCGAGTTCCAACAGCGACGGTTGTAGTGGTGGTCATATGGGCTATTATCGTAGAGGTTGAGTGATTCGATGGCAACTCGCATAGCTCTAGGAATTTTTGTCAGTATTAGAATGTAATTAATACGTTCTTAAATGTTTTAGGCCTGTTTGATTATCAATTTTTTTCAAATACATTTTTTTATCTTTTTTTTAACAATACGTTCTTTAATAAAATAATATTACACGTAAACTCAAAATTTTTTCTTATTGTTTAACCACCAATTCTCCATCAAATCATTATTTAAAAATGTATTATTTGTAAAAAAAAATAGACATCAAACAAACTCTTAATTAACTAATAGAGTATTAATCAATTTTGTTAATTTTGGGCGGTATTGAACCTAATTTGCCCTTATTGTTTTGGGATAAATTGACAGATGAGGAGGGCTTGAATTTAGGGTTAAGGACTCGGCCAATTAACTTAAGACTTTTCCTCTTGTACGTTTCTTAATCAGGCTACCTTCTTTTGCAAATAATCCCTTCGTCGCTAACATCGGTAATGCCCCGTATTTTGTTTTTGGATGTGTTGTATTTTTTTGGACAATGGCTAGGTGTTAAAAAATAATAATAATGTTGGCCTTTTGATACCCAACAAATTCGAACGATGATAAAAAATAGATGTCAAGAATTTTATCGACACCATAAATTTGACTCGACTCGAAAACAACCTACACTTTTAGGGGATCCGAGTTTGTTTTGGGTTATTAGATTGATTAGTGTGTTGGCCCATTTGTTGGAGACCCTATTACCTTATTAGTTGATCCATGACTTTGTGTCTTGGTCCAAATTGGGGATATAACCTAAACTATATATTCATCCCATCTCCCAGCTGTGTGTGTGTTGTGCTACATGCAAAAAAAAGAGGAGAAAATGTGAGAAAAATGGGCAACCGGATTTGGGAGGAATTGAGAGATTCCACCATTGTTGTTCATCTTGTTTCTTCTCTATATTAGTCACCACCTAGTGTCCTTTGTGGTTACTAATAGAGAGCAACTAGAGAGGGTAAAGAGGGCAACCAAAGAGGAAGTCTATCTATGGGTCGAGCTTGAATCGAGTGGTGTTCGTTTGATTGATTTTTTAGCCCGAAACAAAGGTTTCTCTAGGAATTTCCGCAAATAATGGTATTAGAGCTTGTATAGTTGAGAAATCTGTGAAAAAATTGGAGAAAAATGGGTTGGAAGGGGTCTAAAACAAAGTTGGAAAAATGGCAGAAAACTGGAACAAATCTGGGCAGTTTTAAAAAAAAAATTGTCGGACCTGTTTTTACGATTTTCGATGAAACCACTTGCCTGTTGAACGAACGGATACCACCATTGGACTGTGCAGGCAAAGACGAACCAAAAATGACGGCATGTGAAAATTTCGAGGAGCGCGTGGGGTCGCGTCATCCAGATTCCGACAATGACTTCAAAAGACAGAATTTTTTCGACCACAAGAAGGACCCTATGGTGTTGTCAGATTTCAGTTTCGATTAATACGATAAAATTTGGACGATTTTGCCCTTTGACGTCCAGGTGCAGGGTATCGTTTTGTGTTGCTGCGGTTGCTGAAGACTTTAGGACGAATGGTGACGATCCTAAAGTGGTGAATTCGCATCTCTCGATATTTACAGACCTTCAAACGTGGTTCGCTCGGTATTGTGTTCTTTACCTTTTATTATTGTAGTTAAAATTATTGTGTAGGTAATTTATTTTTCGCATTAGAAGTTATCGTGTGGGGTGACAATAGGATTGTGGTTACCGTGAATGGGTAACATTGTCTGTTGCTAGACTTATGAATTACTTGTTAATTACGTGTCATAAGTTCTTTATGAATTTGTTACCAATTTTTCTACATTGTTAGAATTGCATGTGACCTTATGAAAGTTTGTTTGACTATTTTGTGTGAATTATGTCTGTACTTTGCTTGTGGTCACTATTTGGCATTGATAGCATACATAGGTCTAAGGCAAGTGCGAAAAATAATGTGTTTTAACTGTGGTAATATTTGGACATGATGAAATAGACTGTCCTAAGAATGATAATAAAAAGGAAAGATGAAAGTGAGGTGAGGCGAATGTTGACATTGAGTCGAGTGATGACCTGTGTGAGGTTTATTGAGAGTAAACATAGTTACTGCATGTGCATCTGTGTGTAACTCCTTTTATGCATATGTGTGATTGCTCAATTCATTTGCATGATTATATGCTGCATTTCAATGTGTTTGATATGTGCATTGGTATGAATTTGAGTAATCTTATTACTTTGTGTAATGTGCTTACATGCATAGTGTGTTGAGTTTTGTGGCGTACTCTGTTTGCTCTGTGTGTGGTGTGAGAGAGTGCTGTAGTGAGAAGAAAGATGGGCAACCATTATCTCCTTTATCTTTGTGAGCCTGTATGGTTTGTGAGATTGTATGAGACAGCCGTGTTGGATTATCTTCTTTCTCTTTGTGAGCCTCCTTTTGTGAGTGTATTGAATTAACCAATTATTTCTTCTATTCTCTTTATGAGTGTCACCTTCACCATTTTCTTTGTGAATTTTTTAAGAATTGGTGATTGGAGTAACCTTGTGGTGCGTAGGTCAATTTAAATTGAGCCCTAACCTTTGTGGTCGTCGAAAGGTATTGATTTATCATTGTGAGTTTGTGATACACTTATAATGAGAATGTCTATTGGTAATGTGAAGTATAGATGTCTAGGGGTACATTGTGGTTTGTACTGGGGGATGTGGAGTGTAACTTTTGGATCACAAGTGAAGATGTGATTAAATGTTTAGAATCATTTATCTGAAAGAGACCTTGATCAGGTGGAGTGTGAGTGATGCACTTCTATCATTTCTGTTAGGTGGAGACTCATTATCCGCGTATGTTGTGAGAAGTTATGTGGTGATAGATGATTATCCCGAGAACTTAGGATCTATTGTAGTTTACCAGTTAGACATGAGTTGAGTGATTAGTATAGTGAGTATGGTGGTAGTTTAGTGGAGATATGAGTTCTCGAGGTGTGAGTAACACGGAATGGGGTATGATAAGTGTTGTGAGATCGTTTTGTGTGGTCATTTATGCATTTGTTACATTTGTGTTGGTCGTGTGTTTGATTAACTTGGTATTAATCTGTTGTTCTGTGTGAACATGTTTGAAAAGATCTGTGTGTGTTATTCTATATTATATCATCATTGCATGTTTATTTGTTCTTGACTGATTACTGTGAATATTTGCTTCTACTTGGATTTTTTTTTATCTTAGCCCTGGTGAGTATATGGAGCTGGTATGATATGTGTTTTAGGTTGGAAACACGAGGTAATCTGAGTATATAGAGCAAGTATGATACTAATTTTATGGAGCAGGTATGATATCAATTTTATTGGTTACCTTGATTATGTAAGTATAAACTGTGTGTTTTGATTGCTTGCAAATTTATTGAAAATCATTGTGAAGATTTGCTGAGTTTTTTATACCCAATAAATCCGGGAGATGTGAGAAAATGTCAAGAATTCTATTGACACTGTAGACTTGGCTAGACTCGAAAACGACTTACACTTTTGGGGGCTCCGAGTTTGTTTTGGATTATTGGATTGATTAGTGTGTTAGCCCATTTGTTGGAGGCCATATTACGTTATTAGTTGGCCCACTACTTTGTGTCTTGGGCCGAATTTGGGATATAACCTAAATTATATATATACATCCCCTCTTCCAGCTGTGTGTGCATTGTGCTACGTGCAAAAGAGGAGAAAATGTGACAGGGAGCAGCCGGGTTTGGGGGGGAGATTGAAAGATTCCACTATTATTGTTCTCCTTGTTTATTCTCCATTGTAGTCACTACCTAGTATCCTTTGTGGGTACTAATATAGAGCAAACAGAGAGGGTAAAGAGGGCAACCGAAGAGGAAGGAAGTTTTTTGGTCGAGCTTGAGTCGGATGGTGTTCGTTTGGTTGATTTTTGAGTCCGAATCAAAGGTTTTTCAAGAAATTTCTGCGACAAAAAATAATAATAATAATAATTATAAAAGCTGTTCGAAAATGGATCTAGGATTGGGCTGAATCAAGTTGTAGCGTCCAATTTACTAGATCCGCCTCTGTTCCCGTCACTTTATTATAAAAGTAAGTTTAACATTTTGCGATAATGGTTGACTTCGACATTTCTTAATATTTAATTATACTGACATGTTTAGTACGTTAAACAAAAAAAAAATTTGGACAAAACTACATAAAGGGATGTGTAAGATACTTTTTGTATTCTTGTTCAATTCGTCTAATTCAATATGCTAGACATATCCAAAATTTGAGATCATCGAGACATGATGAAATAAATATGAAAACATATGATATCACATTCATAAATTGACTTGAAAATAATCTATTAGAGAAGTTAGGTCGCGTTTCATATGACTGATCTATTTCTTCTGTTTGATGATTTTTCTTAACAAAAACGATTTTGACGTATAAGAAAAATATTGACTGAACTTAAATTACAATAATAACATGTTTACGTGTAAGTCAATGGAATTTTAGATACTTTTTCGAAATTAAAGTCTTCTTAGGAAAAAAAAAAATCAATTAGTTAACTTTGGATAATTGAACAACTCAAGAACGTCGTATTTTGAAATTGAGTTGAATTGCACCCACGGATGAGTTCAGATTTATATGCAATAGGCACATTAACAATTTAAGTTATATTTTTGTTAAATCTGAAATTAATTTTCGAAAGTAAGTTGAATTGAATTCTGGAATGAGTTCAATTCTGTTTTATATAAAAGGCACATTAACAATTTATAAGTTGTATTTTTGCTAAATCTAAAATTTATTACATGAATTCTTTTGACATTTACATTTGATCTGTCAATACAATGACAAGTCGATAAATGATTCTTGCAATTAAGTTCTTTGTAATCACGTTATATGATAAGTGTATTTTATATACTTATTTAAGCCATTAAAATTGATTATTTATTGACAAATTGGACGAAACATGACTTAATCTTATGTATATATTGTTTGTAGGTAACCATCGATGAAAGATGCGTAAGTAAGAAAAATGAGCAGAAAAAGGACTCAATCACATCAAATGCAAAGTTCGGGGACTGAAATGTAATAATTCAAAAGTTGTGCCAGATTACAAAACAATGATTTGAGAATGCCAATAGTCAATTGGAATTGAAGAGAAGTCGATGAGACGATGAATTCTGGAAAAAATGATCAAAACACGTATGTGACAAAGTACAAATTGATCCCCAAAAATTGTACCATGCGTACGCATGTGCCCGCAGGTCTCGCGTACACAAGGTTTAAATAATAACTTCTGACAAACCATGTGTACGTACAGACAAAGCCATGCATACGCATGGTTCAAATCCGAGCAAGAAATTTTGTTTCCTTATTGTATTTTGAAAACCTTTGACCTATTCATACAATAAGCCGTCCAAAACTCGGGGGGACCTAATTTTTATCATCGTAAGCCTACTTTTGAGAACAAATAGATAGAATTTTACATTGAAGAAGGAAAAATTCATCACTTGGATTCGAATTTGAAGACAAAAGTTGAAGATTTTCAGATTTTCTTCATCGTTCATGATTCGGGTGATGTCTTTTCTTATTTTCTTTGTAATTTATACAATAACATGCTAGGCTAAAATCCTTTGTATTGGATGGATGACAAAACTGTTTGATTCTTAGTTTTTAATTCGAGACTTGTTGTTTTTATATTAATTCTTATATTGTGATTTCATTAATATGCATAATTATATTGTTTTAATGTTTGCGCACAATTAGGACAATGAGTTGCTTATTCGTAGTGTTGGAAAACTCATGGTAGGTAGAACATTGTTATTAGAGTAATATTTATGGCACGTGCGATCATATATGATAATCCTAAATGTCAATGCGTGTTTCCATTTGAATTCGGACTAGGAATATGATCGTCTCATTGTAACAATATATTTATTATATTTTAGAAAAGAATAATAAATAAAAGTGAAATTATTGATCGTCATAATTGCATGAATTGAGATCATTATCACTGGTTGAGAATTAGAATTAAAAATTGATCAGTGGAATTAGAAATTCAATACGTTCACTCGTTTGATTTTTTTTAAACCAAGTTTTTATTGATTTTATAAGTTTAGTTATAAAATTTACCAATCTTCTTTTGATTACAAACACAAATTTGAGTATATTAAATATATTAGAATTAAGATTTATTCCATGTGGGACGATAACTCTCTCATCACAAGTATGACACAATGAATTTTGACGAACAAGTTTTTGACACTGTTGTCGAGGAATAACAGTATTAGTTTTGGTTATTAGATATTTTAGATTCGTTTTTAATTTTAATTTTTGTTGTTCAAAAATAAATCTTTTCAAAAATTTGTTCGTCAAAATCCTGCGAGCATAATTAAGCAATAATAATGATAAGAAAAAAAAAACATCTCTCAACTTTATTGATGGCACAAAATAGAGGTAAGAAATAAATCCACTTTATAAGAATCACTGAATTGCATTAGAATTAAAAAAAAAAAAAAAAAAATCTATCTTTAGTCAAGTCCAGCTCACTTGACATGTTTGACTTTTACCATTTTGACAAATAAGAAACCAGTCAAACACGACACCTTCAAAAGAACACCGCTCATATTTCAACATCATCTTGTTATTGAATAAAACTGACAAATTTTGTAGGCACCACCACAATAGCAAGAGAGTTTGGACAATATCCAAATCAACCAAATTTTCTTCGAAGATAGCAACTCCCTTCCGAACATCAATCAAATATTCTTCAAATATAGCGAATCTGTTCGAGCCCATTCCAAACACACTTAATATTCAAATCAACTAAGTATGAATACACTATCTCTAAGTATATTAAATATATTAGAATTGAGCTTTATTCCCTGTGGGACGATAACTCTCTCATCACAAGTATGACTTGTACAACGAACTCGTACTTTTACGAAATTTTGAAGAACAAATTTTTAACGCTGTTGTCGGGGAATAACAGTGTTAGTTTTGGTTATTAGATATTTTAGATTTGTTTTTAATTTTTATTTTTGTTCAAAAATAAATCTTTTCAAAAATTTGTTTGTCAAAATCCTGCGAGCATAATTAAGCAATAATAATGATAAGAAAAAAAAACATCTCTCAACTTTATTGATGGCACAAAATAGAGGTAAGAAATAAATCCACTTTATAAGAATCACTGAATTGCATTAGAGTTAGACAAAAAGAAATCCGGTTTGATTCCTATTTTGGGGGAAAAAATACATTTTAAATAATTGATTGATAGAGAATGTGTAGTTAAAAATTAAGAATTTTTTTTGAATTTACGTGTAATATTATTTTATTAAAAAATATGTAATTGACAAGAAGAAGAAAAATAAATTTTAAAAAAAAATGAGAATTAAACGGGCTAAATCTTTCTTTAGTCAAGTCAAGCTCACTTGACATGTTTAACTTTTACCATTTTGACAAATAAGAAACCAATCAAACACGGCACCTTCAAAAGAACACCGCTCATATTTCAACGTCATCTTGTTAATGAATAAAACTGACAAATTTTGTAGGCACCACCACAATACTAAGAGAGTTTGGACAAATTTTCTTCGAAGATAGCAACTCCCTTCCGAACATCATTCAAATATTCTTCAAATATAGCGAATCCATTCGAGCCCATTCCAAACACAATTAATTTCCAAATCAACTAAGTATGAATACACTACCTTTTTATAGATTCCATTGAAAGAACTTAATTTCAAGAGAAGAGAAAGAGGAAAAATAAATAAATTTCAAATGAGCTAAGAAATGAATGCACTCTATATGAATCACTCGAGCACGGAAGAGTTAGACAAAAAAGAAATGAATTCATCTCACTTGAGTCAATCTGATGAAATACTTAAAACTCTACCATTTTGATCAACAAGAAACCCGTCAAACATGGATTTGGTTCAAAAAAGAAAAGAAGCACTCATTCTTCAATGACGTCTTGTTACTCGTTAGTGAATCAAACTTACGATATTTCAGACATGACCACAATACTATGAGAATTCTAAACTATATTCAAATCTACGAAAATAGAAATCCATACCAATTGATAAGTGTATTTTTCACGCTTATTCGAGCTAAAAATTGATTATTTATTTCTAATTTAATATAATTATTATAATTGTAGGAAAAATCCCAACTGGGATGAAATTGACTTGAAGAAAGGCATTTGTGAACTTAATTGGAGTTGATTCGAAGTAACTAAAGATTAATCGGGTTGCACATGATCAATATGAAGCATTAATATAACAAATCAAAAGAGATTGACAAGTTTGGGAGTTAAATTCAACATTTGAGAAATTCGAGGAATTAATTGCAACTTTTGATACTTGCATCGAATCAATTTTAGATAATTGTGAACGATGAGGATCATTTAAAGATGAAGAACTCATTATGCAAAATAAAGAGGGACTCAAATTGAAGAAATGGAGAAATTCAAGGACAAAGTTAAAAGGGAACCAAATTATCATGCATTGTGATCGCAAAGAAAACTCCATGCCATCGCAAACATAAGAGAAAGGCCACTAGCAACTCAAAATATAACCATGCGACCGTAACCTTTTAGCTCAAGCGATTGCATGGTACATTCCAACACAGAAGATTTGTTTCCTTGCTTGAAGGCAGTTGTCTTTTTCTGTCCATTTTCTTTGTGAAAGCGTGACCTAAATTGCTACATTTCTTCTTCATCTTTGTGATACAATTGCAGCCATCATCTCCATCCTTTGTGGGTTACGACTGGGCAACCATATTGAAGGTTTGTGGGTTGAGAAATCCATTGGCGGTGTTTGATTTTTGGTATGATAAAATTGAGCCTGATTTGCACACGAAATCAAAGTCCTTGGTGTATTTCTGCGACAAGAAGCTTTTGATACACCCATTCTATACATCAATTCAATGCATTTGCTTGGAGTTTGAAGAAGAATAATGAGATATAAAGAAGAAGAATCAAGAACCATTGAAAAAATTCAAGAATTCAAGAATATTTTTCATCTTCTTTCTGCTTTTCAATTTCAAGTGATGTACTATCGATTTAATGACTATTTTTGTAATCGCATGATGCTCGACTAATCATATTGATGCTAGGATAATCTTGAATCTTATATTTTGATTTTTGAAATCAAATGTTTATTTGATTTTGAATGATTATTAGGAGTTTAATGCCTTTTCAATTACGTGATCAATATTTGAAATTTTCTTTTTGTAATCGCTATTAAGTTCGAGAGAAGCAATATGAATTATAGCACGTAGTACTAATCATTATAAAATTTGACAAAGGATAAAGATATATCGTTATACTTTGCATTATCCTATTGAAATTCTTGTGATTTAATGAATCTTCATATATTTGGATCTTCTCATAAAGATATAGTCAGATGATATATGAAGATATATATGTTTAATTTTACCAGAGATAGATTATTTAAATAAATTAGGAACGTTGATTTTCAAGTCCGAATAAGTATTTTCTAAATCTTGGATTGATATTAAATCGATGAATGCAGGGAATTCGAAGTCCTAGTGATTGCTAGTAATTGAGTTGTAATATCCGCTTCCCAACCATTGGATAAATTTTCTATAGGTTTAATTTATTAATATAAAACACCCAATAAAATTTGCTATTTAATTGAAGTTAGTGTTGATTGGAACTAGATGAAGTACTTATGCTTGTGAGAACGATAATTTAAACTATTACGTCTTATTGATTGCTTATTTACAACACTCATCAATTGTGATCGGGCAATTTGTATTTCAACAGAAAGACAGTTCAAGTCATCTCATTGAACTCACCATCGACAACTCTCGATATCGAAATTTTAGCGCAACCCCAAATATCTAGCGATTTTTCTCGGAAAATAGCTTCCAAACCCATTAACTAAATATGAATGAACGATCTTCCAAACTCTCTCCCATTCCAAGTGCAAATGCACGATCTTCTCTATATTTCATTGACAAGAGTAATTTCAAGAAAAATGGAAAAGAAATGAATTTCAATTGAGTTAAGACATGAACTCACTCTATAAAGATCTAGTTGAGTGAACTTCACTTGAAATTCTCTTTACAATTTAGGTCAACAAGAATTTGTTGAACAGGATACCATTTTGAAACAATACTAAAACTCATTCTTCAACGTCATCTTGCTAGTGAATCAAAGTTACAAAATTGATAGATACAACCAAAATATAATAGAGTTATGAACATATCCATACACCGAATTTTCTCCCAAAATATCAAATCCATTCCAAACAGGGGCGGACCTAGGGGGTGCCCTAGGTCAAGTGACCACCCTATTTTTTTTTAGTAAATGATAACTACAAATTTTTATTGTGACCTCACAACCTAAGTCGTTTGGATCCGTCCCTAATTCCAAATCCACTTAATAACTACTATTTCAAATCAATATATGAATTTATCCACAACATAAATCAAGAACCTTGCTACAGGTACAGGAATTGAAAATTGAAATCTCTGTATCTATCGAACACACACATCCAAGGGCGGGATTTTTATTTTTTTTGAAATATTTTATACATGGGACCAACCTCCATGTGAGTGGGAATTCAAAAATCTGTTCATTTTCTATCAAAAATTGTCTGTACTTCAAGAATTTTTCATAAATCAAACAAGTATAAATGTTCTAATTTATCCACTTAATAAAAGCAAGTATCAACGTACAAATTTATTTACTTACAATGAGTATGAATGCACGATCTCCTTTACATTGCATTGACGAAATTAATTTGAAGAAAAGAGAAAAAAGTAAACCCTAGAAACACGAAATTTCTCAAACAGCTTGAACATGGTTTGACCTATACACATTGAATCCAGCCCGTGAACAGCGGGTTTTTTCCATTACACTATTTCACCTTCACTCCATCTAAAAATGATAAACAATGGAAGAATCAGACAAAAGAAAATCACAATTCTGCAGTCGGTGCTGTTTATATACTTCTTCTTCACTTTCTCTCTCTACACACATCCCCATTTCTCTCTCTAAGATACATAAACATATACATATACAAATGCATACCCGACGTTTCTGTTAGGCTGAGCTCAAAAACCCATATACACACGTTTACAGAGTTTTATTTTCCTTTTTATTTTATTTTTTTTGTGTTTTTAATTATGGGTTCGGACAGCACGTTTATTGCTCAAAAGAGAGTCTCAAGCGGGCTGCCGCCAACCGCTGCCGCCGCAAATGGCGTTCGTAGCCGCGCCGCCTCTGTAATCCCCCGTGGCCGGCAGATCCAGAAGACTTTTAACAACATCAAAATCACTATCCTCTGTGGATTTGTCACAATCCTCGTACTCCGTGGTACAATTGGCCTCGGAAGCCTCGTTTCCTCCGAGGCGGATGCTGAGAACCAGCACTTAATTGAAGAGACCAACCGGATCTTGGCCGAGATCAGGTCTGATAAGGACCCCACTGACCCTGATGACCCGACGGAAGAGTTCTTGAACCCTAATGTTACTTACACTCTTGGGCCGAGAATCAGTACATGGGATGAAGACCGGAAGGTATGGCTTCGGAAAAACCCTGAGTTCCCAAATTATGTTAATGGCAAACCCCGGATCTTACTTGTTACTGGCTCTCCCCCAAACCCTTGTGATAATGCTATTGGAGATCATTATTTGTTGAAGGCTACTAAGAATAAGATTGATTACTGTAGAATTCATGGAATAGAAACTGTGTATAACATGGCCCATTTGGATACAGAAATGGCGGGGTATTGGGCAAAGTTGCCGTTGTTAAGGAGGCTAATGTTATCACATCCTGAAGTTGAGTGGATTTGGTGGATGGATAGTGATGCTCTGTTTACTGATATGGTGTTCGAGATACCTGTTTCTAAGTACAATGATTACAATATGGTTATCCATGGGTACCCAGATTTGTTGTTTGATCAGAAGTCATGGATCGCTTTGAACACGGGTAGTTTCTTGTTCAGGAATTGTCAGTGGTCTTTGGATTTGTTGGATGCTTGGGCGCCAATGGGACCAAAAGGTCCAATTCGTGAGGAGGCAGGGAAGATATTGACTGCAAATTTGAAGGGTCGGCCAGCATTTGAGGCTGACGATCAGTCTGCATTGATATACTTGCTGATTTCTCAGAAAGATCAGTGGATGGACAAGGTTTTTGTTGAAAATTCGTATTATTTGCATGGGTATTGGGCAGGTTTGGTGGATCGGTATGAGGAAATGATTGAGAAGTATCATCCAGGATTGGGTGATGAGAGGTGGCCGTTTGTGACACATTTTGTTGGTTGTAAGCCTTGCGGGAGTTATGGAGATTACCCAGTGGAGAGGTGTTTGAAGAGTATGGAAAGGGCTTTCAACTTTGCGGATAATCAAGTGCTGAACTTGTATGGGTTTAGGCATAGGGGATTGGTGAGCCCGAACATTAAGAGGATCCGGAACGAGACTGTTACTCCTTTGGTAAACGTAGATCAGTTTGATATTCGGCATTTGGTGCATCCAACCATTGGATCTAGGAGCTAGCTTCTATACTGTCTCCAGTGAGCAACACTGTGTAGGTAAGGCACTTTCCAGACTCCAGTTACAAATTTGGTTGTAAGTTTATTAAGTTCAGTCTGATTTTGCATTTAATAAAATTTTGTGTTGCTTTGAATATATCAGATACATTATACTACCATGGAAACTTTAGTAGACTATGTTTTTGGTAGTTTCCATGTTCAACTACTTACAATTTCAATGTTTACAGTTTTATGTGACATTGTTATCATGGAACTCTAATTATCAACAATACTGTGCCTTTCTTTGTAAAGCATGCTGCTATATCACAAGGACTTGCATTGCATGGATTTGGGATGGTAATTTACCCTTTAGGACAGTGTTAAACACCTAGCACAAAAGAATATCTAAATATTCCACTTTGCAATTGTGGGTAGTGGGTACTGTTTTCATTTGGTTAGAGTATGTTTGGGAAGTGTTTATATAGACATGAGTGATGGAAAAATTGGTAGGATTTGTGGGTCATAGGAAATGTGGATCGAAAAGTAGTTGAACCAAGAGTGTTTATAAATACTTCCCAAACAAAGGCGTAGATTCACACATTAACTCTTCCGCTTGCTATTCATTGTACATTGAAAAGTGCAGATAAGGTTTTTGGGATTATAGGGATATAAGGGAGAAACTGAAGCTGATAGAGCTTTATTATATTTGATATCCGATTATGAGATCTATTTGTGCAGTGGTTGTGTTGGTTGTTTTGAATTTGAGGTTGATTTGGGGTAAGTGGCTACAATAGTGGTTGAAGACACCCAATGCAAGAGAGATTGGCAGAAGTGTTTTTATTTATTCACCTTTTTTGGAAGGGATGATGATTAATACATTACAGAGTTGCGGATGAATATATAAGGATAAAATTTTGATCTTTATGAGTTATACCAATTTGTTCAGTAGTCTACAACTTTAGGATAATTCTCTCCATCTCCCTTAAACTCTTAAGCCCTACTCTCAATCGCCTTTTACCTATAAGTGCATCCTGTTTTCTCCTGTACTCTTATGAAACCCAGAGGTGTGGTAGAACTTCCTTTCATTTACTTTTAGAACTAATTTTTGAGCTAGTAACAGCACTTCACCATGGTTTATGGGGATAATTTTTAATTCTTTGGTATTCATCTGGTTAGAACTTCTCCACATAGTTGTAAGCTGAAGCATTGGTAGTTTATGTGAAACTCAGGTCTGCGGGGGCTAATTTTAAGTACCCTTTTAGTGCACATATGCACTTGGCCATATAAAAGGGGAGACATTTGAGAATTTCTACCTTAAGTTGGGTATATATTTATCCACTGTTATGCTATCTTTTGATAAATCATGGTTGATGAATCATTTGATGATTGATGATTTGTATTATGTCTTGATTGAGTGTGTTGTTTTTGCAGTATACCTGATTTATTTTAATGGGCAGATCAAGAATCATCAGCTCAAGATTGTACGTCGAACATGTTCTGAAGACTTACAGGTTGTTATACTTTTTTATGTATAGCCAGAGACATGGGACAAGAAACTCTCCTTTTCACAAGATTAGTCAAAATGGAACATTTTCTTAATTTTTCGTTCATCTATCGGTTCAGTCAGCTTAGGTAAGATGGGTCGATAATTCTGATCTTCAACTGAAGTGATTTGGGTTGAAAGAACATTTTCACAGATTTAGTCATTAAAAACCTCGAAGCGATGTTGCGGATTGTGATTGTCACGAGTCATATACAAGAGCTGCAGGTGTAAGCAAAATTGTGTTACGTTAAATGCTTGATTAAGTTATGAATTCAAAACAATGGACTGGCTGCAGAATTTTATAGTTTCAAAAACTCGTGGATAATAATATCATGTACTTTTCCTTGTTTGGTTTCGAAAATTTCAACTTTTGTGGAAATTTATTTTTCTATCTTATGGTCGCTTGGTTCGCCCCCCTTGACGGATAGAGTGATTTTCAGTATCTTTAATTAGATATAATTAAAGAAAAAAAAAAAAAATACTGTACAATATTGTGTATTAGAAACGCCAAATAGATATTCACTCATCATCGTTTAATGATACAAGCCTCGAATAAAAATCTAGCTAGGGTTCTTCAAATAATGTACTATTTTTTACCAAGTAAATTCTTAATCTTTCCCAGTTCAATATGACCAAAGAATGTTCTAAATATGGCAAATGTCTGGGATACAAGTAGTGCTTTTAATTTAGATGTTAATTGTACTCTAGCAACTTTATATGTATGATAGAGTTCAAGTTATGTAAACCTCGTTGTATTAGAAAGAATTGAAATAGGCAGCTCTTTGCTACACTCTGGTGCTCAACTGTGCTACTGTGGAACTCGACTCGCAGGGAAACAGATTTTCTGGTTATTAGCATCGTTCGGAAAAGGTCGAGGTATGCATTATTACATGTACATGAAGGCTGTAAAAATTTAGCATTGATCTTGATGTATACCACAACAAACATTCTCCAAATTATGAAGAGCATGACCAACTGACCAAGCAAAAGGATTTTATAGACTATGCAATGGCACAACAGCAAAAAAAGGGCATCCATGTTGAGTCATACGAAAAATTAGGCTAAGTGCTAGAGCTGCAGGGAACTCTATTAAAGGATAGCAAAGCTCGATTCATCTCTGCAATTTGATCCAATAGTTTATTGATTTTCTGCAAATAGATGCAACAATTATCAATATCATAACGCGGCTTAATTAGTGATTATGCAAATTCGATGGGATTTTTCACAAACAGCTTGTCAGCAAAGAAAATTACCTCATCTTTCTCTTTCACAACGCGAATAAGCTGATTCGTACTGTCTTCCTGCGCCCTAAATATCCTCCTCCGCCGGAAATATAGAAACAGTAGCAGCATCGCCGCCACTGTTGCGTAACGGAAAGTCAACGACGACTTTAACGTTGAAGCCAAATTGCTCCAGATGAGAGTCGCGGTGTTATTCACCTTGGAACGCAGTATTTCCACCATTGAATCGAGCCATAGTGCGATATCAGCCGCCGACCTAGCCTTTGGACTTGGTATCGAAGGAGATGCGCTCACTGTGCTGGAATCGGACGGAGAAAACGTGGCCGACGAGTTTGAGTTTGCGTCTGAATCGGACTCGTAATTTTCGTCATTGCATGGTGGCGATGTTATTGATAATTCGCCGTGAACTTGCATTATTTCTTTAGAAATCTGAATGTTCTCGTGGTTGATTGGAGGGAAGATGATAGTTGAGTTATTATTATCATCTCCGTAATCTCTGATGGCAACCATTGACCAGGGAGTGTTTGGAGGTGGTGGAACTGTGGAGGTGGCGTAGCGCCACTGGATTTTCTCCCGCTCTATTAGACTGACGGATAATGCTACCGGTGTCCAAAACAGCGGCTCAGCCACTTCTTCTTCATTGGCTATGGTTGAGTCTGAATCCAGCACCACCATTTTTGTGAAACAATGGGACTGTTCAGCGTTATTGCTCTTGTTTCGAGAAGAACAAATGATTTTGAAACGCGAAACAAAAACGATGTCGTTTGGCCTATGGCTCAGGCGTCTCGTTTTCTGGAATCTTGTATTTCAGTTGGGCTTAACAAGCAGACCGTGACCGGCCTATAAGTTACACCACAGTTTTGAGATAAATTATTCAATTTTCAAATGGGAACAATTTATAACTAAGATTTTTAGTATGATTTATTTTAATAATAAGATAATAAATTTTAAAATTTTAAAAATCAAGTTTTTATTAAATTTTATTTACGATTTAATTAATTAATTAATTAAATATATAAAAGTCACAAATTTGTACAATTTGGTCACAAATATATTTATTGGTCATATATTATCAAATTAATTAATTACAAATTATTTCGAGGTCACAAATCAAAAATTTTATCGGTTACAAATTATTTTCGAAATCACAGATTGAAATTTTAATAGGTCACAATCTATTTCCGAGATCACAAATCATAATTTTAATAGGTCATAGATTAATTTCTTAGGTCACAATTAATTTCGAGGTCACGAATCTGAATTTTAATAAGTTACAATTTCTTTCCAAAGTCACAAATCAGAATTTAATAGGTCAGACTAATTTTTTAGTCACAATTTATCGAATTTTATGGTCACAAACCGATCCCGATCAAGATCCACCACCAATACTTGGTCACAAATCACCGTCCGCAATCGCCGCCTGTACCACGCCACTAACAAACATCACCACCGAAATAACCAGCACTACAGTAACCGGCACAACACCACCACCACAATCGTCGCCAACACCACCACTCCAAAAACCAACAACCCTACAAAATAACCCACCACTACCGTCAAACACACCCACTGACAGAGCCACCACCACCGCCCACCTCGACCACCACCAACAAAGACGAACGACAGCGCATAGCTCACCATTACCGTCTGAATACCACTGCACACCACCACGCCGCCAACACCATCGCATCCCACAGCACACACATACCCACCACCACTAGCCTTAGATCGGAACTAAAAAGAGAAAACCTCCAAACCCCTTCCCATCTCCAATCAACCACCCTCAAACTACACCCACAAAACACACAGAGAAGCAACAAAGATGAACGACAACGTACAACTCACCACCACTGTCTGAATACCACTACACACCACCATGCTGCCAACACCATTGCATCCCACAGCACACACACCCACCACCACCGCCCTTAGATCGGAACCAGAAAGAGAAAAACCCTAAATCTGCATCGCGGTGCGATGGCCATCAACTTCCACACACATCGCAAATCTCCATCTCCATTGCAAATCTCCACTACTGTCTGTCGCCACTGCCGATAATGACGTCGCCGATATAGAGAGTGTGGGGCGGCAACGTTGGAAAGAGCGGTGCGTAGAGAGAGAGAGATAAATGATTTTGAATTAGGATTTTTAATAAATATATGATTAATTAAATTTTATAATATTATTATTTAATATTATAATATTTTATAATATTATAATTAATACCTGTTTTTTGTATAACGAAACATTCCATCCTATTTTTGAAATTGAATATTCAAATGCCTCCCTAACTGTAATTTTCTCTTTTCAAATTTAAGAAATTTGTGGATTTTTTTTTAAAATTTTGGTGATCACATTTGTAACAATATGATAAAAACTTCCGTGACCAATTTTTGATCTAGTAAAAAATCACACGACATTGCAGTAAAAAAGGCTCAATGTGTTGATCAAAATTATAAATTTAATCATAAATTACAATTTTTTATGTCACAACTTATCATCGGTTACAAATTATCACATTAATTGATCACAAATTATTTGTTGATTACAATTTATCAAATTAATTTATCACAATTACTCATTTAACTGGTCAAAAATGACCCTTTATTTCTCCCACTTCACCTCATCTCACTCCATCACTATCGTCACCACCCAAATCGCAACAACATTTCAAATCTACAACCCACCACCATTACCTCCAATATACCACCTCCACCTCCAATGAACCACCACCACCACAACCGTTTGCACCCCACCACCAGACAGATTTGTATTGCAAAAAACATAAGGTTGCACCACTACCGCGTGTAAATCTAAACTACACACCACCATTGTGCTGATTAGCACCACTACACAACACAACATCGCACCACAACCCATTTCCAATGTCCACCACTACAATTGGAATTTTAGCCAGTACTTGAGTTAGGGTTCTTCATTCCTTGCGATTGAAATTCGATAGTGCGTCGATCCACCACCGATTGGGAGAGATATGTGGTGGCTAATTTTTCGTTTGGCAGCCGACTGATTGAGAGAGAGCTTAACTTGGTTGTTCTGCTTGTTATTAGACTTTTGACAAAACACAATAGTAGCCTAAGTTCAAGTATAGATATTTATATTATGGTTGGAGTTAAGAAAATATGAATGCTTTAATTTTTTTTTGAAGCCTTAATTTGAATGCTCCGTTGTTCTGAAGAGACTGAAGTGATGCTTTAATTTGGCTTAAATTTGATGCAGATACTAGGCTCTGAAGTGCTTAAGTGAAGAAGAAGCGTTTTTTAAGGTCATCTTCGAAGGTTTGAATGTAAGCTCCTTTTTTTACGCTCCCTTAAAAGTGCTCACTTTTTTTGCTTGATAAATGGTTCATCCTTGCTAAGGTCTCTTCCATGGTGTTCAGCTTCATCCATGGGAGGCATATGACGTCAACCTTGGAGAATATGAAGGTAGTCCCATTGGGGACCCATCTCTTCTCCGCTTCCCTATATGGTGGATATTCATCCATATAAAGGCTTCTTCCATAGTGTTCAACTTCATCTATGTGAGGCTTATGATGTCAACTTTGAAGAATTTGGTGGTGGTCCCTTTCGGAATCTACATATTTTTTCGAGGCGCTCATGCTTTTCTGCATGGTGGATGGTTCATCTGTGCAAAGACTTTTTCCATGAATTTTTGTCAATGGGAGGCATGTGCCATCCGCTTCGACGAATCTCAGCAATTATTTGTTCTGATTCTACATATTGATCGTTTTGAACTAAAAAAAAAACTTTTGGACGGAATATTTACATTATGTAGAATATCTTCACTCTCTCCCCTTAGTAATTAATGTTGGAGAGTTTGGGCTAATGAAGTGATTGATAATGTTAGCTTATATCGTCCCACACATGAACCTTTTCTTCTTGAAGATGCATTAGGAAGTACAGTTGTATGGCCAATTAGGTACATTGAAGTGGATTCACTATAATCACATTTAACTTCGTTTCTATTTTAATTCCATTAACATTTACATTCAGTTTCAGGATTAGGTTACTTAAAATCAAGAAGTTAATGGGTGGTTTATTTGAATTGAACATTAGGTTTTTATTTGGTTGTCGAAATGATTATTTATATAAAATGACTTGAGATCATGACAGCATTTGAAGGAAATTACCTCAGTGATTGATGTTTATCTTCATAGTTTTATCTTCTTTTTTCAAAGAGTTCTCTGTTATATGGTGCAAACCAACGGATTGGATTTGAAATACCTTCCCATAGAATTAGGTCATAGAATTAGGTATTGACCGTAAATATGAGGAGAGGGGACTTGAAGTTGTGGAGAAACTCAAACAATGTGGGTTTATTTTTCTTATTTGGGATATCACTATTAATTACTTGAATTTCTATACATTATGTTGATTCTTAACATTTGGATTTGGAAAAAAAGAAAAAAAAGAAAAGAACAATAGATCTGAAATTTCATCTTTATTTTCTCCGTTCCAAGGTATTCGTGGTGAATTAGCGGACGAAGGCTGGAGACATTGTGGTTTGTGTGGTGTTTAGTTTTGAAAAAATTACATGCGGCGATACTGTGTAAATTCCAATTAATTGTAAATAAATAATATATACTGTAATTTGGCAAAAAATTACTAAAAAAATTACACAAACTGTAATTGACAATTTATATATATATATTTTTCCCCCGAGTGCTAGCTGAAGATGTAATTTTGCAATATTTTAAAGAAAAATCTTTATTTTTCAATTTGTCCCTATATTTTCTCTCTAGTGTACTGTGTATATTGCTGTTAATTGTTTTTAAGCTGATGGGCCTAATTGAATTTCATTTGAGAAGCCCAATATTTAATATAAACTGATCTTGATCTTCAATTGATGTTGGGCTTGGCCACATTCCAATAAAGGAGTGACACAAGTAGCACTTAAAAGAAACATTCTACGGTTTGGTACGTTTCTATAATTTTCAATACAAACTTTTATCACTGCACCAATTATTTTCAATTTTTCATTTTTCATTTTTCATCCTGATTGAAATCCTCAATCATGGTTAAGATTCCTACTCCTTGATCGAGAAATTAATTTTTTTTTTCCTGATTTGAGTGATGATTTTTGCCTTCTAATCGGAAATAATTTCTTTATAATTTTTGCTTTTCCATGGAAAGGGTCTCTACATTGGACCCTTTAGAAAAAAGAATAATTTCTAGTACAAGGGGTTTTTTCCCCCCCGTTCAATTAGAAGGGAAAAAAAGGGCCCAAACATCTATTCGTCATTTTTTCTAGTGGAAATTATAGCCTTCCCTACCTTAAGAATCATGAGTTCTAAAATAATGTGAGAAGTTTAATCTTTCAAAAATTAGAAGTTTTATTTTAATTAAATTTTTTTATAAAATAAATATTTCTACTAAATATATACACTACAATACACACATCACAAACCCTACCTCCCAATTTAATTCCCACCCACCTCTCTCTCTCTCTACTAAACCGGCTCCTCCTACACTCTCTCTCTAACCACCTCGTCGCCTTCTCCGTTACCCACCGAATCGACGGCGACCAGCGAGCGCGAAGCACAGCAACGAATTGGAAGATGATGATGAAGAACCAGAACCTGTAACTCCGAATTTTTTGAGAGTTTTTTGTATTTGATTCGATCTTTGTGTAGTTGTGCGGTGGTGGTGGTGTTGTTGGTTTTGGTGATGTAGTTGTGGTGCCGGCGAAGGGGCGACAGTGGCATTGTTGTTGTGCGGTGTTGTAGTTGTGGTGTTGATGGTGGGGTGGTGGCGGCGGCGATTTTCAGAATTTTAGATTTGCGAGGTGTTGTTGGTGGTAGTGGTAGCGTTGGGCGATGATTTGGTGGTAGTGATGGCGTTGAGCAATGTTGCAGGTGGTAGTGGTGGCGTTGGGCGATGTTGTAGGTGGTGGTCAGCGATTTCAATAGGTCCAGTTCAATTGGCTCAAGCCCCATCCTCTATCTCTCCACTCCTCTCCTCCCCTCCCCTCCCCTCTGCTTCGTCGCGAGATTGTGGTGGTGGTGGTGCGGATTGGGTGGCTGTGGTGCTTGTGATATTGGTGCGGGTTGGTGGTGGTGCGGTGGTGTTGGAGAAGAGAAATGATGTCTGTGGTGGTATGGGTTGGTGGTAATGTGCTGGTGAGGCTGTGTTGGCGAGATTGTGGTGGTTGTGGTGCGAATTGGGTGGCTGTGGTGCCTGTGATATTGGTGCGGTGGTGTTGGAGAAGAGAAATGGTGTCTGTGGTGGTGTGGGTTGGTGGTGGTGATGTGGTGGTGAGGCTATGTTGGCGACGTTAGTGATGGTGGTTGTGGTGAGTTGCCGGCTGTGGTAGGTAGGTTTAGGGCATGTAAGACGGTGGTGGTGGTGAAGTGGTGCTGTATAGTCTCTGTGACCAATGCTGTGACCTGAACCATGTGCTGTGACATGAGTCACGTGCTGTGACCTGAGCCATGTGCAAAATATTCTATGACCTATGCTGTGACTACCAACAAATAATATGTGACCAATGAAAAAAATTAACTGTGACCAAGAAATAATGTGTGACCTAAGTTGTGATTTATAATGTTCATGATCTGTGATCGGTAAAGAAATTGTGACTTATAAATTTTTCATATGTGACCAAGGAAAAAATTGTGACCTTTAAAATTTTTGAATTGTGACCGTAAAAAAATTTGTGACATTTAAAAATTTTGATTTGTGACGAAAAATAATATGTGACTAATTAAATTGTGAATCTGTGACCGATGAACAAGTTGTGACCTATAAAATTTTTGAATTATGACGTGAAATTTTTTTTGACATTTAAAAATTTTGATTTGTGACCGAAAATAATGTGACTAACTAAATTGTGAATCTGTGACCAAATTATATAGATATGTGACCTTAATATATTTAATTAATTAAATTATAAATAAAAATGAACAAAAATCTGATTTTTGAAAGTTGAATCTTATTTTCTTATTATTGAAATGGGTCAAAGTTATACTCTTACCTATGAAAATTTCCCTTTTTTCTTTCGGTTCTCCGCATTGGATCATATACTTAAACAAGAACTAGGATCACTCTACGAGGTGTGCAAGATCCTTCACAAATATTAATTCATATTTTACCATTTCATAAATTTATACTTAGTTGCATTTTTGTAACACGTCTCGTTTTTCCAATAACCTTTTTTTTTTTTTTTTTCGAGATATGACACGCATTGTAGATTGATCACAATTTAATTATTTGTCCTGTATTAAAAAACAAAAATGCTCCCATAGTTGTTTGAATTTTTTCTAAGATTATTCCAATATTAAAATTATTTTTATATTAAAATTAATAATTATTGACAACTGCACACATAATACAAAATTCGTGTGTTAGGTATTTGATAATACAATTAAGACCAAAAAATATATCTTATAGCATTACCCTAATAAGAACAAATAATTATGATACTCTTGACTTTCATGAATAAAAGAGTTTTTAATTCATATTAATTATTAAACATATTTAATGCTGAATTTTTTAAATAAATGATTGCTGATCTGAACTGGCCTGGCCTGTTAAATGATAAGTTAATTAATTCAAGTAAGATCATTAATTGCATGTTGTATTACAAGATTTCAGTACAAGAACATGAAACAGACACAACTGAGGCCTAAGATCTGTACAAAATTCTACTCGAAAAAATAAACTTGATCCACACACGGTAGGGTTTGTTGAAATTTAAATTTAAATAAATAAAAGCGAAACGAATACAGATGTACGAGAAACAAACAAGCGATTACCCTAAATATTTACATTTCATACGATTCATACCTTCCAACCTACTTCCTTCCAATCTAAACAAGAAGGAGAGATATCACCTCAGCTTTGGACCCTACAAGTGAGCTACCACAAAAATTAGAGATCAAAGTCATGCACGCCAACCTCATCATGCAATTTCTCATCATCAACGATGTTGATATCATACTTGCATAATGACTGTCATTAGATGCCTTTGTGCTGATTATTTATAAAATCCTCTTGTGAATTTCAAACTGTATTGGCATTCCTACTTATTTTATATGATTTTTAGAAATTAAAATAAGAATTAGTATATAACAAGTCTAAGAATTACTTCAAGAAAAGAAGGATACTAGTGTTTTTAGTTTTTTTTTTTTAATAATAAAATGAAAAATAGAATATATCGCTCGTGAAGCTCGATTTCTAAAATTTTTCCATAGCCATAAATAATCTAAGGACACCAAAAATTTGTTCTTCAATTCTTCCACAACATGTGAATTTTGAAATGAAAATAACCCAATAAGATACAAATTTGGCCTCAATTTAGGCACCAACTGAATTTCACTATAATTGAAATTTTGTTCTTTCTTGGCTCAATTATGAAAATTTGAAAATGAAAAGAAAAGACGAGAAATAAATAGTTGAGCACTTAACCTACACTTAAAGGACACGAATAGCATTAATGATTCAAAAGTAAAATAATAGTGTTATTGCATCCAAGAGTGCATTTTAAGATATCTTAAAAAGACATACTTTCAGGTAAATCATAAATTGATTTTAAGTTTTTAGACAAGATATTTTAATGAAAATATATACACATGTTTATTATGTGTATGCAAGTATAGAAGACCTTGCCGCATTCGTAAGTAGATATTTGGTGATTTCCCTTGTAGACAATACATCTTTTTGATATACCAAATGAACATAATATGAAATAGTCCAGCGCTACAAAAATCGTTATTAAATCGGAAATTCTTTTTAGTACAATTTGGGGAAACTCTTTTGTTTCCATTTTAGGTACATTCACGCCACGTTTGAGGTACATTAATTAGACAACACAAAACAATATTAACTCTTAAAGAAAAAAAAAATTGTTCATTTTATTGTCCAATATAATATAACACTCTAAAATAAAGTATCATCAATATCGCCGTCCCCGTCCTCAACTCGAACTAAATAGTTTGTCTATTCCGATACCATATTGAATCACCTCAAGTGTAATATTATAATAGATGGTATCATCTTGGAAAGGTGCTCCTCTCAAGCCTATTAACTAATAACAGACAAACTAATGGTGTACAACTCCACATCTAGGTGCTGTTTGATTTTAGTTGTTGGCCAAACCATTTTTCCAATGCACCAATTGATCCAACACGTCAATTGTTACGACAGTTACGAACTACCATAAAAAGATACATTAAAATCTCCATTCCAAGATTCATTTAAACTAGAGAGATCACCTTCATTTCATATGGAAGACTTCTCCTCTTTTCCAATGGAGAAAACGGGCAGAATTATCAGAAGATCAATCTTTACTTTTCTTCAAAACTATCAGTTTTGCACATCAACAGCAGCAATCTTGGCTTTTCCTTTCGCTGCTTCGACTCTTGTGTGTCAAGCTTCCTTGCCGTCGTCTCCCTTTTTCGCCTTAGTCCATGGCCACCTACGAACCCTTTTCCTTGCAGCAGGGTTCCCTCCCTCGTCCGACTTGTTCAGTATTCTCAATCTCAAACTCTCTCAAACCACTGCCACATTTCTTCTTGTACTTCCCTTTAGCCTCACTTTTCTCCTCTTTGCTAAGGCATTGATAATAAAAGCCCTTTTCTATCAAGAAAATAGGCATTTTTCTTCTTGGAACAAACTATTCAAATCCCTTTACCTCACACAAATTTGCAACTTATTATTCATGCTTTCTGCAAATGCTACTTGTTTATCTCTTCTACTTGTCGCATTCAATTCCTTCGATTTATTAGGCCTTTCTTCTTCGGGGCCCTTCCTATTTCTTTCAGCGCTCGGAATAGTTATCTACTCGGTAATTCTTGCCAATGCGTACGTCTTATGCAACTTGGCAATCGTGTTGTCAGGAGTGGAGAAGCACGGGGGATTCACATCGATTCTCAAGGCCTTTCTTCTGATCCGGGGTCGAACTGCAACAGCATTGTCATTAGCCCTGCCTTTCAATATAGCCATGGCTTCCGTCGAAGCATTGTTTCAATACCGCGTTGTAAGAGCTTATAACAATACTGTTTCTCCCAATTCATCCATGGTTTTCGAGGGCATTTTCATTGCCTACTTATATGCGATATTACTCGTCCTAGATACCGTCGTTAGTTGCGTGTTTTTCAAGAGTTGTAGAACAGAATTACATATTGATCAGGAGAACTTGTTTTCAGAAATCAAAGACGATTCTCCAATGCCATTCATTTTACACTCAAATTCTGTCAAGAAAGTTGGTAGAGGAGATTTTGTAGTGCCGATTCAAGAAAATTGAACAATTTTCTATATTTCTTGGCTTAGGCCCCTTTTCAAATGGGGATAGGCTGCTTCAGTACAAAGGATGTAGATTTTGTAATTCAGTGTATTATGCGAGTGAATTAGCTATACGAACGAGATGTTTATAGTCAGGTTCGATACAATAAACTCAATAAGAATAAAAACAAAGAGAAACGTGTTTTATTCTCTCTTTCCGAGTCATATTTTCTATCTTGACACATCGAAGTAGTGGTATCAAGGTAGGCCGGGCCACTCTGGCCCAAGGCAGCGATCTTGGCACTATGGCATACACGACCACGTAGACCGGCCCACATATAAAAATACAAATAGAACTTAGGGTCTGTTTGTTTCAAATTAAAATTTGATTTTAATATAAATCAAAGTCAAACAATCAATATCAACCACATCTTTTTTGGGTCCCACAACTTTTTAACCACACATTTCAAAAACTTCTATCTCAATCTACTAAAAATCTGATTTTAATTCTCATCAAACACCCTCTTAGTAAAAAAAAAAAAAAATTTAAACAATAATAGCTTAAGTGTAGGATTGTCGTAGCTAGATTATACCCATTCCATGTCCGACTTGATATAAATTTTTGGTCGGACTGGGCATGGGGATGTCTAATCGACTAATCGTACATGGCATGCTTGGAGATCCTTATTTTAAGAAAACACACGTGTCACTAAGTGTTGTTTGACAACTCGAAGAAGTGATTAGGATTAGAACGCATAGCAATACTATCTTTTTTTTTCCGCTTTGATGAATATTTCGCTCTAATTATAGGCCGAACACGAATTCGATTAAAATTGAAGTAGACTGTTCCAAACTTGTTTGTAGCTAGTTCGATCCGTTTGACATCCCGATGAGAGAGTAGTCAAATTCCTCAAGTTGCTTTCCATCATCCATTGTGTCACTTTTCAGCTAAAGCCATCGTATACGGTGAATTGCGTTTCCTCTACGGAACGAAACTAATACACTAGTAGTTCGTCAAATGGACCTTTCAATCTATTTTTAACTAATTAGCAATTTTAGCCCCAAAACATAATTTATTTCTTACTTCATCAAATAGCACAAGTAGCAAGGAATAGTTAAAAATCAATTCTAGAAAATAGATACTTAAAATGTTCTTCGGAAATGGATATTATAAGAACAATATTAGGGAAAAAAAATAGAAAAATAATATTGTCCATGTGTCGATATTTTAGCATTTCTTTCCAACCTTAACAACAATAACATTGGATTAAATTCATCCTTAAAACTGAGTTATAAAGAGGGGATGTCAATGGGTAATAAACCCACAAACAAAGCCTTAAATTACTGAACTGAAATACAATTAAGGTCATTACATTCTGCACCTCTTTTCAGATCGACATCCACAATGACTTATATTCCCAACTAAGTGACTTCACGAGATCAGTCTTCTACAGGAAGTAGCCCTTCCCAATGTCGTCCCATTCACAACTAGGCTCATCCCAAGAAGGGTGTCAGCTCTAATACCAATTGTAACCACCTTAATGGATAGAACTCACCTTTGACACAAACTAAGATTTAACCTAGCAATGTGAATAGAGTTCATTGCTCCAACAATCAAGCATGAAACAATTACCAGAAGAATTGTGGAACTACCATTTATTTCCTATACATTAGGAGAATGATTCAACAAGACTTCCAGGGTACTTAATAAAGGGAATAATAGGGAAATATGATTGTACTTTTCATGGCTATCAAAAAGAAAAGAGTTATCAGCACTATGATCATCTTGTTTGATGTATATCAGACTCACTGACTGTTTGGTTCCTCAACCTTGTTCGTCATAGTCAGAGGCAACATTGTGTATCAGCAAATCTGTCGACTATCAAGTTGGCTTGATTTCAATCCCTGTTGCCAAGAAATCCTCTCGTGAATCGCTGGGAATAGTATTCCGTGCAGTTACTTTTCATTTCACTTGACTGCAAAACAAAATAATAGTATGAATTTGTCATTAGAAATCGGACAAACTATTTGAATTGCAGCAAAAATGGAGGATTTCTACATAATTTCACTCAATAGGTTCCTCCATTGGGAAAACAAAAGAATACTCCACTCAGTTTCCTGCTCAAATTGTTAGTAGAAATCAAAAGTAATTTATAGATCCTTTATAGTGTGAGGACAAGGGAAAATATCGATATTCAAATTCACAGCTTAAAGGGGAACATATAACATACAGAAAGTGATGGAAGAAAGAGGCTGGTGGCCATGGTGTGAGCAAGTTATCATTAGCATAGTGTTTAAATAGAATGCATCAGATGACTGCGTATTTCAGATTTTATTCAGCATAAACAGAAATTTTCGTCTTGGTAATTGATAGAACTATGCCAAATGACTTGGATAAGTTCAATGTTAAATCGAGCAAAGCATATATTATATCTAAGACACTAATTCGTGGCAAAGCTGAATTTTTAAAGAAAAATATCTTACCTCTTTGGAACCATGACCTTCGAACAGCCTGGCGGATGTGACGCTCGTGTTTCTCTAAGAGATCATCGATTCTTTGTGATTGAGAGAGCAAGGGTCCTGAAAATTCAACCTTCTCTCTGCCTGATTCTGATAAACCTGTTTATAGTCCCATTTAGAACAAATAAAGAAGTTGAAATGAATAATGCACAAGGATTAATATCTTTTCTTCTTAGAGTGAAGAAAATAAGAAACCTCAAAGAGCAAAAACTATACATAAATCCTCGATACAATCTTACTATACCACTCACTTTTGTGACACAGATAGATCCAATCAAGCTATACAAATTTATCAGGTAACGGCCTTCAAAAAAATCTACCTTTATTTGCTACTGTTAAATTGAAGTTGACATTAAAGCAAGATGGTTCTATGATCCAAGTAAATATAGAAGGAAAAATGATTTACTCCCAACAACTTACTGAGCTACTTCAATCACAGAAATGTGCAAAAGGGCTATAGATGTATTTCAGCATCTAGAATTTTGGCATTGCAGTTTAGAACTGACAGAAGCCGGATGAGTTAAATTTCCTTCTTTTCAGTTTATTTTCTTGATTGAAATTATATAATCTGAGTATGCATACAGCTTTCAGAAATGTATATTAATGATAATCTTGAAAAAAAGTTAATATTATTACCAAACTGATTCTCTTGGCGGCCAACTCGTCTTTCTGATAAAGTGCCAGTGACAGTTCCTGAGATTGGTATCCGTCGGACGTATCAAAGGAATCTGGACGTTCTAATTGGCTCCACTGTTTAAGCATTGAATGCTTGAAGGCTTCACAAGAGTCATGATCTTTTGAATCAGCACAATGTCCATTTACAGCTTCATTCTTCTCTTCCACTTGTGAATCCAAGTTATTTCTTGATCTCAACATGCCCGAAGGTTCAAAAATTAGACTTCTAGAACTAGACCGACTCCGTGATCTTACTGATGAATCATGCATCCGTCTCCTTGCCCATGCAAACCCACTAGATCCTGAAACTTGTAAAGGACCCATATATGTATCATCACCTTGAGATGCATTCTTTACATGAGATGCCGCCTCTTCTGTTCCATCTGTCGATGGCTTTGGAAGGTCCAGACCTAAGGCTTTATCCCCCTGGCGAATACTTGCAGCGTTGCCATTAATTTTAGGGTTGACTTGAGTTTTAACAGGCAATTTCTGCAGAAATAAAAACTTTATTTATAAGGCTCCCTAACATGCAAATGAGCCCAAATGGAAGTGTATACAGTATACTTGTGTATTGACCTCTTCTGGTGCCAGTTTACTGATTCCATTCTGTTTCCTGGTGGGTTTCCTTGCTTCAGGTCTGGATCTTCCAGCAGACCTCTTCCTGAAAATCCAGGAACAAGTTAAATAAAATTAATTTTAAGGGGCAAACATAATTCAACAGAATAAATGTAAGGATCCCACCTGCTTGCATCTTCTCGATGTTTAATATCGATTTCTTTACTTGGCGGGTACTTTGGCAAGCTTGATGGGTCACAAGCATAAGGCTTTGTCTTGAAATACTGAAGATTGCATTTGAAGAAAATGAAATTTAAAGATCCTTCTGAAGTAAATAATTGACAAAACGTACAAGCATACTGCATTTATTACCATATCTTTTGCAAAGTACAGAAGGGAAAAAGGCAAGAAAACACACATCTCCCAAATATGTAAATTAGGTTAAAATATATATAAGTGGTTCAACTTGGTTATGCTTATGCATCATAGATTAGTGGTGCAACATTAATCACAATCATTTAAAAGGAATGGAAATATTTATGCGTGTATACCTCAGATTCCAGGGCCAGGGATGCAGTTCCCCGCTTGTATGGTTCCACAGATAGGAGAGTTTCTATCAATATAACAGCTGTTTTTGGTAGATCTTTGAAGGTCTGCCAAAGAAAGCTCTCATAAGGATGTTGCGGTTTAAACAAAGTTGCATGAGGAAGTTTAGATTTCTTCCAATAATCATCTGGAGGGGACCCACATAGTTTGAAAATTTTGTGCAACTGTTCAACCTGTATAAGGGAAAGAACATCTTGTCATTCTTCAAGCCTTCAAAATTCAACGTAATGCAGTTTACACATTTTTGCAAGATATTGATGCTGCAAATTTTATTTTATAATATTCCAGAAACACAAATTGGTTACTTGTATGGTCCATTTATAAATGTGATCCTCATGTTAATATCAGATGCGATCAAATATGTTCTAAAAGTATAATCTAAAACAATCTCAAGAAGCAAACATGAAAAGAAGTAATGGCCTCAATTGTTTGACACGAAGAAGAAAATGAGGTTTACCAGTTAGTTGAAGTCAAAGAGTAGAAACTAGAGTCTCACGAATGTCAAACGCATTAGGATTAAGACCTCAAAGGGCTTGGTAAGGAGAAGGACATTTGAGAGAGATGGGAGATACCGAAAATTTGTTAAATAAAAATGTAAGCACAAGTACTGTGGTTAAAGAAGCTATCACCTTATATAGAGTAGAGATGCCTTGTTTTGCAGAAATAGGGCCACGAAGGTAAAGGAAGCTCTAAAAAGGATGAAAGTAGGACGCTTTGAGACTCAAATGGTATCCCTGTTGACCATTGAAGTTTTGAGATTTCTTGGAGAAGTTTAATAAAATTACGTAAACCCCAAGATGCCAGATTGAGATTAGAAAATATGAATGTGTTCTCATTTTAGAAAAATAACATTTATATAAATTGTGTATGGTTAAGGTGATAATGTTAAGGTAGATGTGGTAACACAAAAAGAGACGTAAAAAATGAGCAGCTCAATGTTAGAGGTAAACTTCTCCAAGAAATTTATGCCCCAAATTTAAATAAAGGTACACCATCATCAGAAAGATCTTGCAAGCATCTCAATGTTAGAGCCAGTTATGTGTTATGTTCAGTGGTTGGAAGATGAATACAAGCTTCTCATGGTTATGATGATGCAGTCAAGAAACTCGATCTTAAATTAACACCTCATTTTCTTAGGACATGAATTTGTTGGCAGGGTCGAGATACAAAATGCAGAACAATCAGCCGTATCAAAAATGTTTTCAAGTCATGAAATCCCATTTATAAACAAATTTAACATTATTCAACTAACAAGGTTTAAAAACAAATAAAATAAGACTTAAACGAGCAGGTTTGGGAAGTGTTTATAAACGGTTTAAATTATAACTAGATAGAAATGAGTGGTGGATATGTGGATAGTACTTGTGGATCCTTCGAAATGTGTAGATAGAAAGTGGCTTGAGTGCTTATAAACATGAGACAAACATTGGTTAAATTGCATATAGGCATTATTATCATATTCTACTCTTTATCAATATCAAATTTACAGCTCTAGCTTCGGCAAAATTTCCTTATCATATCCACTGTGTTTCACTGCAAAATTGAGGGTTAGAACATGATTTGGTGGGGTGATTACCTCAGTTCTTCCTTGAAGGATTGGTCTAGCCATGAGAAGCTCAGCAAATACACATCCAACACTCCAGAGATCCACAGAAGCTCCATAATCAGTTGAGCCCAACAAAAGTTCAGGAGGACGATACCATAGAGTGACTACTCGACTGGTAAGAGGTTGCTTCTGCCCGTAACTACAGAAATTTGCTAACCCAAAATCGGCCACCTTCAAAACTCCTTCATTATTTACTAGAAGATTTGCACCTTTAATATCCCGATGCATTACACCTCGAGAATGACAATGCTCAAGACCAGACAATAACTGTTTCATGTAGCATTTAACCTGTAAATGAATCAATCAGATCTTAGTACATACACGAACGAAATTAACTAATTCTCCAGAAGAAGCGACAAAAACTAATACAACTGTTAGCATTTTCAGTAAATTGTCCTAGTTATGCACACATGAACTCTGTAAGCGTTCACAAAATTCCTCTCTTCTTTTCCTCATGAATTTCTTTTTATTTTAAAATGTAATATGCTTCCAAATATTATAAAATATTCATTTTTTTTCCTGCTCAGGTATCATCTAAACCATCTAAGGTGCACATTACCATTGTAATCAAAATTAGATTTCTAATCCAATGTGCTCACCGAAAGAAAAATATTTCCTTTCACATAAATATCCAAACCTGTGCTTCACTGAACTTGATGTCTGGGCAAGATAATAGCCCCGAGATATCATGTTCCATGTACTCAAACACCAGATATATGCTGCATGATAACCGGGAGGTAATTAATCCTTCCAACTTTATAATATTTGGATGGTCAAGCCGACGAAGAATCATTATTTCTCGAGCCATGAAACGAACACTTTCTGGTTCAAAATTGTCAAATCGCACCTTCTTCAAAGCAACTATTTTCCCACTTTCTAAGTCACGCGCTCGGAATACAGAGCTGTATGTACCCTGACCAATCTGTTTAAATGATGAAACAAAATAACAATTACTTGTTTATCAATTGAAATGACGATCATAACAATGAAATTTTGAGGAGGTTTTGTAACAAAAACGGTGCATACAGAAAGGTTTAAGAGAATGGTTCATAGAAACTTTTCTTCACACTGTATCACATAATGCAGTTGGTTATATATACAAGCAAAATACATGCAGAAAACATCTGCTAACATTTCATAAATATACAAAAATATAGGAAGTGCTTTAACTTTGCTTCAAAGATCAAATTAGGACAAAATATCAGTATATTTTGCTTGCTTCAAGCTTTGATTCTTCGTAGACTTAACACAATTGCATTAATGACAGGAGTATCAAAATCAGCAGATACAGATATCCTGATACTTTTGCTTCACTTTTATCATCCTTCTTATCATAGAGAAAAATACTGGAATGTTCAATCTGTAAGTACTTATTTTAATGAATAAGCTATAAACATTGCTCCAAAATTAGTTCATAATAAATCATTAGTAAGAAATTTACTGAAAATGTCAATCATAGCAGTATTTTTTCAAATTTCTGATTGGAAAAAATGAGCAAACTCTATAGCTCTACGAATTAATTAATGGATGCTTAGAACTATCACACCATATGCTTATGCAATTAGTCATTAATTTTCCTTATATAGTTCAAGACACGACACGAGTACTCTATAAGTATCAATTAGTACAAACTATCACATTTTAAATAATCAAATATATAATTGAATGAGTTAATAATTATACATATAAATATTAAATAGTATCAAGTAACCTTTTCAAGTTTCTCATAAGACTCGGCTTTGGCTGGCACCCATCCCTGAATGGCTTCACCAGCCACCGCACTAAGCCAAGCCGGCCACCCAGCAGCCACCTGCTCCCCTTCAACATACCTGTGCAAGTTCCCCAGCCTAAAACTCACTGATTCACTCCCACACCCGTTCGAACTCGCCGGTCCGGACTCGCCCAACTCGCTCCCGGACTCATTCGACCTCTTCTTCAACTTCTTCAAGTTGAAATCCAACCCACCACCGCTACCCACCCGGCTCCGACCTGACCCCAATTCGGATCCTCCAGTTAGTGCCCCGGAGTTATCCAATGCCGCAGGCGTTACGGACACCGCTTGCTTGGACGTCACGCAACCCATTAGCACAAAGCGAAGTTTCACCACACACCACCATCATCTCCGGCACCACCACTAAAATCTTGAGATAATGGGTTTTGAAGATCCACCCGGAAGAAAATATGCTAAAATTTGGCCTGAGTCAAGATTAATTTAGAGAATGCAACCCAAATTCTCAGGATTATTGAAAATCGAGATTTTATATGTAACACAATTATATAAAAAAATCTTTCCACAGCATTAGACTAATGAGTAATGAGTCCACCTTTTCTTTGTGCGCCAATTGCGGAACAGTTCACCATAATGGGTCACAATGCATGGAGCGAAATCAACGGAAATGATGACAATTGACAAGTAGCTTTATGCAAATGCTGCTTTTTCACAACAAATATAAAATTCGAATTTTAACAAAAATAGAATGTTTTTGTTGATAATCAAACATACTAATCAAACATACAAGTGTGAATCCACCGTATAAAATCAAAGTGGCAGACACGAAAACTACAACAATGGATTGACTTTTACTAACATTTGACTATTTGTGCGACTGTGTGAGATTTAAAATCTATTTGTGATAAATAATCTATTTGTTATTTTTGGCCTTTTTAGGTTTCATAGTTCATAGTTCAAATCCGTAGGAAAAGGGATTTATTTGGTACGTTTGTTGTGTAGATAGAAAGAAGTATTTAAAACAAGAAGGCCCCATTAATGTAGGGCATGAGAACGCAGGATATTGTGGATTTTAGGGATCATTTTAGTTGGTTTGGTGTTGACTAATTCACCTAGGATAATTGCATTCTCAATTTCAAATATTTCACTTTGAAGCAGCTTTTACCCTAGTATTTATTTATTATTATTTTTATTTTTTTACAGAGAAACTCGCAATCGCTACCCTTCAAGTGCACATTGAATAAATCCTCAGACTAACGCAATAGTCTGTAAACAACGCCAGTCATGTTAACTATACTAAACAAGTCCGGTGCAACAGACTTGACCGAAAAAGTGTTGGTAGAGAAAATCGAACTTGTGACCAAAAATCTCAGCGCTCACCTACACCACCAATTCGGCCACCCCATGAGGGACACTTTTACCCTAATATTTTATGTGGTGGTTGGGAAGGGATGAGTTGCAGATTTTTCTCTCTTTTTTTTTTTTTAATTATTTTACTAAAATATAAATTTATTATTTTACCTTTTAAATTGGTCAAAATATGATTAAAATCAATTTTATTGATCAACCATAGGCATATGGATGAAAACCGTCCATTTGTCCTTCAATTGTAAGAAACTAAAAGACTTGGGATCACAAATGCGATAAATGAAATGTTAGGATAAAATCTATCATAAAGTGAAAATTTTGAGATAGTGACTGCAATTATCCTTATATTATAGATTTGAGAAAATATGCATGTATTTAATGTTATTTTGCTATATAAGAATAAGATTTCACAAAATAAATAAGTATTAAAAGAATTGTCTTGATCGTTAAATGTCGTGAAAAATAAATAAGAAAAAGCGTCTCAATCTATACGAAAGGTGACACTGAACTTCATTAAGAAAATGAAATATAGCCTACTCTTTTCGAACAATATTTTAAAATTTTTGTTATTTTATAAATACCTTATCTTTTTCTCTAAGGAACTGTAGCATTAGTGTTTATAAATACCTTATCACTCAAGTATGCCATCGATCAACTTGTTTGTGGGATTGTTTTAGTTTACTGGGCATTCTATAAAAATGTATACGCTTGCACGCATTTGAGTACCTAGCTAGTCACAAAAATGAAAAAAAAAAAAAAAAAATATTGAATTTTCAGAAATTATGAAATTTTACTATCATATCAAAATCTTGGTCGTCACAATCGACACACTAGTAACAAGATCAAGAGATCGAATTCCTATTTTTATGTGACATTAATAAAATTACATTTCATAATCAGATTCAAGAATATTATAAGATCCCACTATGCTAATAACAAACCCACATTCAAATTTTGTCAGGTTCCTTGGTGCATAAAGTTAATTCTTACCTATATATGTTCCCTATACTTCCATTTCTAGTCAGGTGGTTAGTAGCTTATTTCAATATTATGGTTGAAGAGATGCCATATATTATTTAATTTGAGAGTTGCAAGTCTTGGGACCAGTTGAGTAGGAACATTAATTTGATTCTCTAACAACTTATATTTAAGATTCAATACATAAATATTTGAAAAAAAATTAGGTGTCAAACACTTATTTAGTCGAAATATAAGGAAATTGGTGTTATGTAATATAGAGTTTCGTGTATAGTACGATAATCCTACACTTGAAATTGTAAATATGAATATGCGCTAAAGTAATTACTTATTTTAAACGTTTGGGAGTTTTTCTTGTAACGAAGAACAAAAGCATATTAAAAAGTCTAATTATGCATGCATAATAGCATTAAGAGAGATTCACTTTGCGTTTAAAAACATTATTACTCGTAATGTTTATAGAGTCATTTCATTTTTATCATCGAATTAATTTTTTTATTTGAAATAAGTCACTGAACTTTCGATTTTATGTACTCCAGCTACTTTAGTAAAAAATAATAGGATTGTTAACCTTGAAATGCTGGTGTGACTTAGAAAGTTCTTAAATTATTAATTGTACATCAAGATTAAAATTTAGCCCTTGTTTGGTAGTTATTTTGGGGAGAAAATGTATTTTTGAATAGTTGATTGATGGAGAATGTGTGGTTAAAAATTAAGGAAAAATTTTGGGTTTGCGTATAATATTATTTTATTGAAGAATGTGTGGTTAAAAAGAAGAGAGAGAAAAATATATTTTGAGAAAAATGACTACCAAATTGGGGCTTATTCTTTTAATATTTAAAGTATTGTATGCTATTTTAGCGGATTTATGTATTTACAATCTCGACACAAAATAAAGTTATTGAATTTTTAAGCCATGTCGTCATTTTCATTAGTAAATAATATATTCTTGTAACTTTTGAAAGGCGAATTATTTAATATTTCGTCTATTAAGTTGTACACTTATTTGCTAACAACAAAATCCCGACAATAAATTTGTAACAATTTGAGGGGGGGAATCTACCCTCATTAATAGAGTAGAAAATTAGAAATTATAGAAAATGAATTAAATTCTAAATTGATTTATGAATTTGGAGTTATGTACAATTAATTAATAGTGTAAAAGGGACCACATTTAATGGAGTAGTTCACCTGTAAACCTAACTTAGCATAAATGATTACACGTGAATTTATAGCATAGCATAGCATACCATAGCATTTAGAAACTAGGATTAGAATTTATAGTGAAAATTACTAATAGTCGTCTTATGACATACACATGATAATTTATTATTTGATGCATTAATATGATATTTATAATGAAAAATTATGTGCATAGTTGAATGTCAAATTGCTCTGTTTTAAATACTGGGGGACGAAATTGTTACATAGACAGCGGACTAAAAATCAACACTGCAATTTTATACACTTACACACATCAAATAAACGTTTTAAAAATTGGCCGGCCACGGCTAAGAATCAAAAAATAAAAATCGGTTGTTAAAAATATTACAGAAATAAATAAAAATTAAAAATTAGTAGGTGATTTTAACCTGTCTAAATTTTTCATTTTAGTTCTATAATGAAACTCATTTTTTGTTATTTTTTCCCGATTGATCGTGTGAGTCCTGTCCATCTTAAATAGGTGATTCTCTCTCTATATTACTTATCTGGAAAAAAAATTATAATGAAAAGTAGTGACTCTCAAGAAATGTGCAGATACTAATGCCCCGTTTGATTCTCATTTTGAAGAAGAAAATGCATTTTGAATAGTTAATTGATGAAGAATGTGTGGTTAAAAATTAAAGAAATTTTTTGAATTTGCGTGTAATATTATTTTATTAAAGAATGTGTGGTTGAAAAGAAGAGAGAGAAAAATGAATTTTGAGAAAATGAGAATCAAACAGGAGCTAAATAAATAATAATTATATATGTCTAATTAAGATTATTATTCAACTTTGATTTTAAATGATAATAAGATTATAAATTTCCATAGAGAAGCACATTAAACTATTTTTTTTTCCCTGAAATTGCATGTGAGGAGTTAGTACACACTAATAAACCTTAATTAACAAGCACAATGATTGTTGCCTCCCATTACTATTTTTTTCATGATTGTGATGCTAATATTTCCACTTATTAGCTGCAATTATTAGTTTTGACATTTTTTTTTCTTCGAAGTAGATTTTTTTGTGCTTACCAAAACTAGGGTTTTGCTATGATAATGGGAGGCTGACTGAACCCCACAAATAGGGGGTGAAGCCAGCGTTCTTTTTAGCAAAACCCAAAAAATATATGCAATTGATGCATATATTTGGAGTCAACAAATTGTTGATGTTAGCAAGCCCCTATTTGATTGGGATAAAAAATAAATTTTTAGTATATTTTGATAAAAGTTGAAGAATGTATGGTTGAAAAATTGATACAAAATGTGGGTTACATAAAATGTGTAGTTATAAATGAATTTAAGGAAAATAAATTTTAAGAAATGGAGACAAAATAAGGACTAAAAGTCAACTTCATTAAAAGTAGTTCAAAATATTTATATTAATTAGATTTTATCATTATTCGAATGAAATTTATTTCTTAACATGACACTGCAAGATAGTGGTTCATTTTAGAATATCAATCTTGAAATTCGTGTATGTTTGAGTTTTAATCAAATTGAGCTACTCGTAGAGTTTCATGGATTCTAATATCATATTAAAATTTGATGTTTCATTTTAAAAATTATTTTTATTAAGAGGAGTGGATTAAAATTTTATATGTTAATTATTTATTTCGTCATATTTTGATGATTTTTGAACAAATATATAAAATGTAGCGTTTAGTTTCCTATCATAAGAGAACAAAAATGTTGTGCATACATCATGTGTATCTGTCGTTTGCATTTCTATATTTAATTAGAACTGTTGACCTATCATAAGAGAACTATGTATTTTTTTCTCTCGAGTTTTTAGAATTTCGAATCTAATTTCTTGTACGAGAGAGAGAGAGAGAGAGAGAGAGATCCTTTTTTTTTCCCCATTTTTTAATGGTTTTCATTTATAGGAGATTGATAGGTGCATTTTAGTCATTTTCGTGATTTGAACTTATTCATTATTTTGTTTGAAATCATGACTCATTTCTTTTTTCAAATTTTATCGGTGTTCGTGTTTTTGTGATATTGTCTTGGGATACTCTTATTTTTAGATTTCATGCAAAGGCATGGTGCAATATCATCAAGATTAATTTGTCAAAATTCGCATTGAGACGAGCCTCGTTTATATTCAAGGCTATCCGAGACCTCTAATCATGTTTCTAGCCAAGTGATAAAGTCCTATAGATACCTTAGTCCGGCATATCTCAACGATTGAGACATAAATGATCATTTCATGACAGTTTGACACGCGATGAGATCATTTTTATAATTTTCATAGAATTCAATTAGACTATAATAATTTTCATATATAACAAGGACCACATGCAAAGTACATGTAATGCGACGTGCAAAACAACAATGTCAAACACGATTTTATTTTCGGTTTATTACATAATTTTGTCTAGTATTAGCCAACCACATGCATGAAAGGTAGTACATATAAATTGTACTAAAGTGGGTTGAATTGTTGAAGCAAGAAATGTAATGACTTCCATGTAACAATAAAAGAATCTGAACAACCCATCATCAGTGAGAATTAATTTACATAAATAGAACAACGCCACTATTGGAAAATCAGCTATTATAACATATTTGGCACAATAAAGGACGCGGGATTGGATTGACTAAGAATTAGAAGTGAGAAGATGAAAGTTAACTAGTTATTTCGATTTTTAGACTTTATTAAAGATCTGTTTGACATTACTTTTGAAAAGTTAAAATGAGCTTTTAAGAAAAGCTGCTTTTGAATTCGTTTGACTAATTTTATGAAAGTATTTTTTTTTTTTTAATTAGAAGAGTTTTTAGAGGAAGTTGATTGTGACTTCCTCTAAAAGCGCCTTTAGAATAGAAAGTGTTTTTAAAAATTAATTTTCAAACAAAAATTAAAATAGTTTCCTCCATAATTTTTTCTACACGAAGCAAAATCAAAAGTAAAAGCTATTTCCAAGGAGCCCTAATTATACTTAATCGAACGGATATCCACATAATTTAGTTTAAACTTAGATGCAATTGGTGTGAAAAAGGCAATTTGGAGCTTAATTGAAGTTTATTCTGAGCAATTGAAGATCAACCTTATTGTATTTGATCAACATAAAGTATTAGAGTATTTTTTAAGAGACTATTTATTCTTTGGATTTTAAAGAGTCATAATTTTTATAAACTTCAACAATACTCTCTGTTTTGACTCTTTATTTAACTTTTCTCAATATATATATATATATATATATATATATTGATTTCTCCACATATTTTATTTAACATATATATATTTTTAATATGTCAATGGCCAATCAATTTAATTGTTGTTTGAACAGTTTAAGAAGTAAAGTATTGAAATAGGTGACTATTTAAATGCAATTTTTGTACATTAAATAGAGTGAATTTAGCTATCTAAATTTGGATAGTCAATTTTACTCTCTATTTTAAAAAGTTAAAATATAAAGTCTTTTGAAACTTATTCATAAGCATTAATTCTTTAAAATAAAGAGTATGTTATATTTATAGAGTCTTTTGAGAATACTCTTGAAGACTTGAATTATACGAGATTCACAAGTTCCGAGAGTCAAATCCAATGTTTGGAAAGTTTGGGAACTCAATTGCAAGTATTTGAAATTTACATCATATCAATCAAGGACTATTGTGGAAAATGAAGATTAAATTGCAAAGATCTAAAGATGAAAAACTTAAGGTGCAAATAAAAGGAGACTTGAGTTGAACCAAACGAAGAAATAATGGACAATGTACTTGATCAAAGGGCTAGAGACAAATCAATTAACTCTTGTTTGTCTCCAATTTCTAAAATTTTATTTTTAATCGTAATATTTATATTATATTAACTTTTATCAAAGTTGACTAAAGAATAAATTTTTAACCAAACTAAACAGGACGAATGGAAAAATAAATGGGTAATGGAGTAATTGTTACGGTTATTTTACTTGTTTGTGGCACTTTATGGCTGATTTATAGTGGAGAGAACTCATAAAGTCATAATTAAAGTTAACTATGATGGAATAAAAATGTGTGTGGGTTCACGGGTTGGTCTAGTGGAAATGGCTAATTCCTCTTTTTCAACAACTCTGTTGAGGTCAAAATTTATTATGAGAACGACTCAAAAAGTGCTTTCTAAAAATGGGCTTTAGTTAACCAATCATGTTATTCGTACATAAGATATTGATAGAAGAGATTGACAAAATACTCATAGTGGGAGATTCCACTTCTTTTTTTGAATTTTTTTATTCACATGGAACCCACTCGCATGAGAGTGAATGTCAAACTCTTCTTCAACCTCTTCTGTACAAGGGGCTTTATTCTTAGTTAACTTCGTACCTAAATTGAGTCTACACAAAGACTTGGTGCAATATTTAGCGCTGGAATGATGTGGATTAAATTCAAATTTTTACATTTTGATAAGAGTTGATAACACATGTGATTGAAAAATTATGAATTCTGTCAAATGTGTGGTTAAAATTAATTATTGACTTTAACTTAAGATTTTAATTTGATTGTGATTCAGACCAAACAAGACTTAGTTATTAAATGTTTTATGTGTTAGGGTCTTGCTTGAATTGCATACGAGAATAGATATAAAACGTCTTCTAATAAGTAGAAGACTGTCCCTATGGCACATCTCCAAGTGATAAAAGATGAGGGTGGAGAAATTCAACTTCATTTGAGACTGTCGCGTCAAGGGTTCGAATCCTGAAATATGGATTTGGCTCTTGGGTAAGTGTAAGTGTACAAGCAGCCTTCCACCATGTACCCTTAGAGGCATAACTTGCGATTTACCTCCCTCACGATACTCCAAGGCAGGGATAATGTGGGACCATCAAGATTGGGGTTCAACCTTTTTAATAAGTAGAAGGCTATGGAAGGGACCTCCAATTGGGTCAACAAATCCTAGGCACCATCCAATTGGGAAATATGGACTCATATGTCACATTTCATGTTAGTCTTGTTTGAATTGATCTAAGGGTCCGTTTAATTGCAAGAGTGGAAATAAAATAAATGGAAGAAAATTGAATTGAATAGAATTTGTTTTAGAAAGAATTGTAATTAATGGTGTTTGATTGGTATATTTTTTCACCTAATCCGTTTGACTTTATTTTTCATGCAAATTGTTACCTTTTGGGATAAATTTTTTCACAATCTGTATTAAAATTTGTTTGGATTGCAAAAAAGTTAAAAAAAAAAAAAACTTTAAACAATTAACTTTTGAAATTTTTTGTGTTCGTTTAACTTTATTTTTCATGCAAATTATCAATTAAATGGATAAATTTTTTATCATTGGATTTAAAATATGTTTCCATTGCCAAAAAGTAAAAAAAAAAAAAAAGGATGGAAAACATTTTCCCAACATATCAATAGAAAAATAAGGCAGTGTTTGATTGCAAGGAATTTGGGTGGAAAAGGAAAATGTTTTCATTTTCCATCCTTAAATTTGGTGTTTGATTGCATAACTTTTCCATAAAATTCATTTTCACCCATTTTCTAGGTACAACCATTTAAAACACATTTTCCACCCTTTATTTTTCTATGGGTATGGTGAGAATATATTTTTCATCTTTTTTTTTTTTTTTTTTAACTTTTTGGCAATGGAAACATATTCTAAATCCAATGGTAAAATTTTTTATCCATTTAATTGACAATTTGCATGAAAAATGAAACCAAACGAACACAAAAAAAATTCAATTTTTTTTTTAAATTTTTATTTTAATTTTTTGCAATCCAAACAAATTTTAATACAGATTGTGAAAAAATTTATCCCAAAAGTTAACAATTTGCATGAAAAATAAAGTCAAACGGATTAGGTGAAAAATTATACCGATCAAACACCATTAATTACAATTCCCTATAAAACAAATTCTATTCAATTCAATTCCACGCCATTCATTTTCTTTCCACCCATTTTTCACATTTGCAATCAAACGAATCCTAAAAGATGAAAAATATGCTTTAAATGGTTGTACCTAAAAAATGGGTGAAAATGAATTCCATGAAAAAGTTATGCAATCAAACTCCAAATTTAAGGGTGGAAAAGGAAAACATTTCACCCCAATCAAATAGCCCTGTTTGATTGGGTGGAAAGTTTGGTGGAAATGAAAAATATTTTTTTGTGGTGTTTGATTGGCATTTTTTTACCATGAAAAATGTTTGTCACCAACTCTAGGTACAATCCCTTGAAGCACAAAAGTAGGAATTTATTTTCTTATGATTTTTTTACCTTGTTGAATGCTTTTTTTTTTTTAAAAAAAAAAAAAAAAACTTTTTGGCAATGGAAACATATTCTAAATCCAATGATAAAAAAATTTATCTATTTAATTGACAATTTACATGAAAAATGAAACAAAACGAACATCAAATATTTATGAAAATATTTATTTTTTATTTTTACATTTTGGTAATAGAAACATATTCTAAATCTAATGGTAAAAAAATTTATCTCAAAAAGTAACAACTTGTATGAAAAACGAAGTCAAACGGATTAGATGGAAAATTATACCAATCAAACACCATTAATTACAATTCTCTGTAAAACAAATTTTAGACAATTCAATTCCCTGCAATTCATTTTCTTTCCATCCAAATTTCACCTTTGCAATCAAACGCACCCTAATAGTTTGTTAAACTTTGAGTTTTCCATGTTAAAATGCAATCTCATATGTTGATTAAATTTCTTGTGAGATTTTCCTTTTAGGGTCCGTTTGATAGAAAGATGAAAAATGGATGACAAATAAAATGTTTGGTAGGGAAGTGATTTGTCTAGAATTTATTTTAGATGGAATTGTAATTAATGGTGTTTGATTGGTATAATTTTTCACCTAATTCGTTTGACTTTGTTTTTCATGTAAATGGTTACTTTTTGGCATGGACGGATGCACGTGGGGTCAAATGACCCCACATTTTTTGGCCTTTTTTTTTTTTTTATTATAAAAATAGTTGTTTTGATTCGTAAAGAGAATTTCGATAATATGCTAACTTTCAAAATTCGTCGATGATCATATGCTATTCGAATTCAGAAATCGTCTATGTCATGTAGAAGTTCATTTCGAAAATTACATCGTTTTCATATTGAATTATCCAAACGAATATCGAAAATAGTTAAATAAGTGTCAAATGAACGTCTAAAAATAGACATCTCACACGTTTTTTTTTTTAAAAAATTCAATTATTTCATTAGCGTTTATTATTTTTACACAATAATTTTTTCAATATAATTTATATTATTTTATAAAGAAATTATACATAGAATATGACATCCAAAATTCTAGGATCGTTATGGATTAAATGTAATTTGAATTACTTTCAAATTATATTTGCTTTAAATTTAAATTTCATATACTTTTTTTTTTATTAAACTTGAATTTTATTTCAATTCATTTACTTTCTACATTCAATTTGATTTACTCACTTTCGGCTCATCTTTGTCAACGAAATTATAAGCAAAATTATATAAGTAGCAAAATTCACTTAATAATATCGATACTGATATAATTATATACGATATTTTTAAAGTATTAAAATACGAATTAACTTATTTCATTAATAATTTGTTATTTTTTTTAAAAAAAAATTATATAAATTTTGACCTTACAGTGCAAAGAGTCTGGATTCGTCCCTGTACAGTCATACTGGGACTCACTCGGTTGGTCATAGTGAACAGGACGACTTGAAATGGGAATTCGACTTCGATGGGATTTCCAAAGCCGGAACAAGGTGGGGGCAGTGTCCTCCTTTCAGGGTCAGGGATGAGAATCGATGGGCTTCGATTTCTGTTTGATTGGTGATGGTGACGTTAGTACAGTGTTTTTTGGCATTTTAGCATAGGAAGGAGAATCTGTGCACAAATATCAATTCTGCAATAGAACACATTTTCTTTTTTCACTTTTCTTGTGACATTTTTTGAGCTGGCCAATTAAAAGTGAAAGTGAAAAATGCCAAAAGAGCGTAAACCCACACAATGGAATCCTTTTTTTTAACATATTTAGAATCATTGCAGCAGATATCCTGTAGGAATGTTACGTATATTTGCAATTCTGAAGTGTATATAAGGCTCCGTTTGATTTGTCAAAATTTTTCTTGAAAATTGAAATTCGATCATTGCAGTAGATATCCTGTAGGAATGTTACGTATATTTGCAATTCTGAAGTGTATATAAGGCTCCGTTTGATTCGTCAAAATTTTTCCTGAAAATTGGAATCGAATTCCAACTTTCACTTTTTGTCCGTTTGATAGCGTTTTTTTTCATGAAATTAGTTTCCACCCATTTTTCAAGGTACAACCACTTGAAGCGTAATTTCGTGGAATTCAATTCCTTGCTATATGATAGGAATTGATTTCCACATTTTATTTTTTTTTTAGCAATAGAAACAAGTTCTAAGATAAAGTGTAAAAAAATTTTATTCATTTAATTGACAAATTTCATGCAAAACAGAGTCAAACGTAAAAATAAAAATTATTTATTTATTTTTTATTTTTGGCAATCTAAACATATTTTGTTCCAATGGTAAAAAAATTTATCCATTTAATTAATAATTTGCATAAAAAAACAAAGCCAAATGTATTATAATAGAAATGTGAAAAATTATACTAATCAAATACATTTAATTCAATTCCCGGTAAAACAATTTCAAACAATTCAATTCCCTGGAATCCATTTCCTTTCTACCCATTTTCCACCATTGCAATCAAACGGACCCTAAATGTAAATAGAATGGAAAATGTCCAATGAAAAGAATCATCGGAGAACAATTTTGAACTTTACCATTTATTTCTTAAACGTTACTATCACGTAGATTGAAAGTCTGTCAATTTGACTACCACGTAGGTAGCGACGAATCCAATATAAATGTTACCGTCGACAATCAACGATCGTAATAATCCGATCCGATCGGTCGTTTATTAAAATTTGATTAAATAATATAAAAAAAATATGGAATATATATATGCACTAAACGTAAAAATTATATACATATGAAAATATAGTTCAATACAACCCAAGTCCCAAAATACTAAAAAAAATACAATGCAACGTTACTCTGTAATTGTAAGTTTAGACAATTGAATTTTACGAGACCTTATATTTTGAAAACATTGCAATATTACCTCATTCTCAAGTTTTACAAAAAGATCTTTCTTCACGTACATCAACAAATTGTCATTCAACAATTCATCTCTCATTTTATTGCGCAAGTCACTCTTGATTAGATTCATAGTAGAAAATACTCTTTCAATACTATCAGTTGCCACATGTAATATCAAAATCAAGGTGATCAGCCTATAGACCAAGGGAAAATAAAAAGCACTTTTAATTTCAACCAACTTCTGAGCTATACAAGATATGCTTTTGAGGTTGAAGAAAGTTTCGTCCATTGTCACAAGTATAAGAAACTTGTGAAGTTGAGGTGCAAGTATCAACGAGCTCGACATGATCTCTCAATATATTTTTGTACCTTCAATCCCTAAAGTTGGTCTTAGTGAATATATGTCCACCCCCCTTGAACCCCTCTATCAGGTTTAAACAAATAACAATGCAAACAATAAGCCGCATCAGTTTCTATACTGTACTCCAACCAATGAAATTCAGAAAACCATTCTTTTCGAAAACACCTGTTATCATTTTCCATCCGTCTTCTTGGAAAGTCATGTCCACGTGGTTGACAAAGACCTTTTTTCAAGTATGTCATCCTAACATCATCTCTGATATTAGGAGCATATGACTCGATAAGAGGGCATTTTCCTGGATCAGATACAAGATCATCCACATTGAATTGAACTCGGGACTTCTTTGTGTTATCTAACAACTCGTGTGCTGGGCTAGAAATAGTGGTAAGACTAGACGCACAACTGGAACTAGGAATACTAGGTATAGATTTTCGTTTTGCTTAAAAAAATCGTTCCATATTCTGCAAAATCTCCAATTTAATTTTCAATTGGAATTGATAAATAATTTCACAATTACAATATCAAATTTCAAAATTATAATATCCAATTTCACAATTTCACAATTACAATATCCAATATATCAATTCCAATATCCATATCCAAAATATCAACATTTTTCAAGTTTCTGCACTTATAATTTATAAAATCAATTCCAATATCAAAAAATAATAATCAAAATCAAACACAAATCCAATTTATCTAATAGTAAAACCCCAACTCACAAATCCAATTTATCCAATAGTAAAATCCCAACTCACAAGGCAATATGCATCAAGCCATTGATCAATACACACACAGACTGTCGCTGCAGTCACAACTCTCACACACACACACACACACATTGTCACACACGATCGCACACGACTCGCACAGTCACACTCGCACACGGCACAACACAACAATTCATAAGGCTCACACAAGTCATAGTCACAGACAGCAATGAAGAGTGAAGCAGAGTCACAGCCGAACTTACCCAAGTCAAGTGGGTGGCCAAGGTCCAACTCTCCAAGTAGCGAAGTGGGGAAGTCCGATTACTTCACAGTCGCACCGTCGCACGCTGCCGCTGCTGCTTGAAGCCACTGCCAGTGAACCGTGAACCAAAAATCCAAGTCTCCGAGACTCCAACAAACCAAAGCCGGCTTCTGCCTTTCAAGGGTTCGTTGCCGTTTAGAAAAATTTTGGACTCTCTGTCTCTCTCCACTCCACTCCTTCTGCCGGTGGGTTAGAGATTGCGGGGATTGAATGAAATTGGTTTGGTTTATTGACTTTATTGGGTAATTGGGTCACTTAACTCATGGACTGGACCCAATTTGGTCCAAATGATTTGGGCCAATTTTTTTTTTTAAAGGCCTAGAAAGGTAGAAACATTTCCTCTTCTCCGGTCTTCCTCTCCATTCCCCTTCCCGCCAGCGCTCCACAGTAACAGGAACTTAAAATTTTTGGCGAATCCAGTTAGAGCGATCGCTCTAGCTTGCCATTAATTGGATCCATGGCTGCATGTAAGTTGCAATCCACAGAATGCATTGGAGATGCTCTAAAATTAGTATATCATAATCTTTCATTATGATTCTTACGTCAATTCTCTTTTCTTTTCTTTTTTTAATTCACGAGAAGGAGCAAAAAGAAAGATCATGATGATGCAGCGACCATTCTGTCCTAAAAAATAAGAAACAAAATGGACTACTAAGAAGTGCTTTATCATTATTTGTCATCAAAAAAAGAAAAGCACTAAAGAGAGATCGTCGCTACATCTATTAAAAATATATTTATCTTATAGTTTAAAATTTTCACTAACTTCCAACTTACAATTTTTTTTTTTTTTTTTTTTTTTTTTTTTTTTTTTTTCAAATTCAACCTTGTTTTTAAAATGTAATGTGCACATAACACACAAATAAACAACTAGAAATATCGCCTATAAAGCTCAACTCAATTCATTTGGTGCGTAATTCATTTATGGGTCATGTAACGTTGCCCTTGAAGTGGCATGTGACGATATATATATTTTTTTAATATTCAAGTTTTAGTTTAAAAAAAGAAATACGTGTTAAAATTTCATCAATTCTCATATTTAATTAATTCGATGTAGCTCAGTTAACAAATCTTGATGGTTTAAGGCATGTATCGGTTTCATAACTACGATGAAGTAAAAAATTGGACTTAGTTATGTGAAATTTTTATTTAATTATTAAAGAATAGGATTCAGACAGTAGATAATTTAGAAATGTTAATTAAATATTTTTTAACGTGAGCAGAAAGCGTTGGACTTTGTCTGGGGAAATTTGCACAAATGGGCCAATCTATGAGTCTTGAAATGAAAAATAAGTGTCTAATTGCAATAGATGGGTGTTAATGGATTGAGTCGAGCCGGTTTGGCTTGTTGCACCAACTCGTTAGTTAGAAAGGTTTGCGAGCTGCTTCTCGATCCAAGTTTTTAAATTTTTTAAAAAAATTGATTTTTTTTTCCAGAACATAGCATGGTAAAAAATTTGTAAAGGTTTAATTAAAAAACCAATCTCGTAAAAAGAGTTCGATAAAATAAATTTGAAGTTATGAAAACCCTCGTTTATCTATGTTTGAAACCGAATACATGATACGTAGACGAAGTTAAAATTGTAGACGAATTAATATTTCATGTACACTTTTCAAAAAAAATAAATTATAGTTTAATTAAATAATAAAATAAATATAATTGACTTACCTTCCTCGTACACAATTGCAACATATTAAATCTATCGGAATGTCACCACTCACTTTCTTCAATTGATATATTTATTTCATCTATTAAATTATTCCGAAGTAACTCCAAGCAATGTCTTGCTCCGCATAACTTCATATGGGGATCGGACATTTCTATTAAAATGATAATATTTGATAAAAGATGAAAAATATATTTGAAACAGTTTTCATCGAGACACAAATTTGGAATAATGAAGAATCTTCATTCTTGTACCGTACGAAAGCTACAGAAAAATTAATATCGAGGTAACACAAAATTTAAATTGAGGTATCAGGTTTCACATTTTCATGGAATAATAATTTTTTTTTTATATACAGATTATAAAACAAAATACATATAATTCAATCTTAACGATCAAAACAAGTTCATTGAACTTCATGAAAAAAATGTAGTTATCTCATTTTTATATCGAATCATATGTCATAAATTATTTTACTGCCATTGAACATTTACATTTAATAAATAAAAATGAATATTATCGAGAATGTTTTATGGAACATAAGGAAAATTCCAATAAAATGGGTGTTTATGCAATTATATATTTTCGATTTTGCCCTCCCTCGTTTTTCCACATTGATTGTATCAATGACAGTGAACATTGGACATAACAATTATATTCAAAAGATCTACCCGAATGAATAAATAAATAAAAATTGTTGCAAATTTTGTACAATTATTATTGACTGTCCAATGACGAGAACTGTTATAATCTGGATCAGATCTAAAATCACTTTGTTAAAAATTAAACAACTCTTATACCATTTTGTTGAGAATCCAACCAAATAATTAAAGAACGAGAAAATATGAGCAATATTAAAATAATGAATCACACAACAAATAAGATTTTTGTGGAAGAAGATGAAAATTTATTATACTAAGAAACTAATATATACGACAATGATCTAATTGTTATCTTGAGCCTCTCTGGATAACTCTCAAAGTCAATCGAATAAATATGTGTAACGTCTCACATATTTATAATACAAGAATTCCTAAATTACTAAAAGAATTAATATATGAAGAGTTTAATATAAGGTGACTCAATACAACGAATAAAACCAAGATTTTTTTTTTTCAAATTTACTGCCAACTCCCGATACTTCTCCAACAGTATTTTCAATCAAAATATTCATTAGAATTCGAGTCATACTTTATTCATTATATTATAATCTTGTAAAGTATGTACCTTAGTTTGTTTAATGTGACTACTACGTTCATCTACTGCAACAGAAATTCGTTTATTTTTAAGGGTCAAACCATCTCGTCGAGATATAAATAAAAAAATATGCACCAATTCCATGTAAATAAGTTGAATCCAAAATCAAAGAAATACGAACGAAACTTAACTGTCATCTCATAATGCAATTTTCCATTTTTTTCGAATCTTTGAAAAATTTCTAAGAAACTGTAAATATTTTTTGTTGGGTGAAGATGATGATGAGCTAGCAATTAGATAAAATTTAAATATTTCATTTTATATTATTTTATGGTTATATTGAACATCTCCAAGAGGCTCGCTATCTTTAAAAAGTATATTCTACAATTTAGAGAATATCTATAAAACTTTTAAGTATTCCAATAAGTTCTTTATATTTAACATTTAGCCCTTATTTGATCCCCATTCTTTTGAAAAAAATGTATTTTCCAACATTGTTTTGACATTATTTCAACTACACATTTTTCAATAAAATAATATTATATGTAAATTCAAAAAAATTCTTATTTTTTAACCACACATTTCTCATCAATACACTATTCAAATAATTCATTCTTCCCCCAAAATGGGGCTCAAACAAGGGCTTAATTTTAATACTCCTAAAAATTATTTATTGTTTTTCCCTATCTTTTTTTTTTACTAGCTTCCATACAAATTATATATTATAATCCTTCATTGAAAATTAAACTATTTTGAATGTATTTAATTATAAATAGTGAATTTGACTTTCCAAATTAAAATGGTAATTTAAAGGGTTGACTTTTTAAAATGAATAGTATTTTATGTTTAAAGAGTCTCTTGAAAATGTTCTGATAATTGTAAGTCAATATATGTGTTACTGTAATACTTATTCTTTTATTAGGAGAATCATATATATTTTATACGTATTTTATGATTTATGGTAAAATACATGTCACCGTGTTATCTGTAGGGTAAAATAAAATGTGTTATTGTATTTGTCCATTGCATCTAGGGGCGGAGACAGAGGAAGCCGCCTGTGTTGGTTCCATTTGTATTTGGACGACAAAATCAACGGTGCTACTTTGTTGGGGGAGAATTTCTTGGACAACAGGTACTTTAAAGGGAATGGGTTCCTTCCAGTTGCGATGGAGTCGAAGGTGGCAACAGGTATGATCACGAGAATGTTGAAAGGTTATGACATTAGTGCTAAAACGGTGTTTTTGGTGCGTGATTTTGCGGTGATGAATTTTGGTGGGGGGCTTAGGGTTCCATGGCTTAAAGTGGCGACAAAGGGAATATACCGCAGTTGATGATGAACAAAATTGGAATTGAACATGTGGTTAAGGATGGTGATGCCACTAACATGGTAGAGGTGTGTTTGGATGTTTAGAGTCAAGAGACAACTTGAATTAATTCAAGGCGAGAATTGGGGTTTAAGGAATGAATTGAATGATTTGAGACCAGATATAGGCATCTAGCTGCTGGAAAAATGAAAATTTTTCCTCCATATGTGGGAGAAGAAAATCCTGATACAAGGAGGAGGATCGAAAAGCCATTGTCGAAGCTTGCCTAAATGGCTGGCTCACTTGAATTTTAACGATATCTTTGTTTTCCCACATTTATGTTCGTTTTAAAAAAATTCTTGGTTTTCTAAGGTATGTGGTACGAAATTGAATTAATCTAGTTGCACAACTAGTTTGACAACTAGTGAGTTGACAAGATACATCCGTTGATTTCAAAAATAGTTTTTAGAATGATTAATAGCAGAAAACCCCTTACAAATTTGTCCATGTGCGATATACTTTCCTATCTATTAAAATCGCAAAGAAGGCCCCCCTGTTTGAAACCTTTTTGTTATACCTGTATCGTTAGGATCTGTTAGTTTAATTGTTATAATTAGTAAAAAAAAAAAAAAAAAAAAAAGCCAAAAAAAATAAGAAATAATTGTAGTTACAATATCCAAATTTTTTTATTTTTTTACAAATTATACCCAAAATTTTTATATATGCCACCCACAATCCCAAGTCTTTAAAATTTTATTTTCCTCATCACCCCCACCCTACCTTACCCAACCCAACCCCACCCCACCCCACCCCACCCCACCCCACTTTATTTTCTTCCCCACATTCAACCATACACACTCCACCCCACTTCATCTTCTTCCCTATCTTCATCACCAACTCCGCCTCCAATGAAGGGAGCTAAAACTAACCTACCAAAGGAAAACCTCAAATGTGGAGAGTATTAGAACTTTATTAGCAGTGGCAACAATTAAGGGGTGGAATCTGTGTCAATTTGATGTGAATAACGCTTTCCTACATGGTGATCTAGACGATATGTTTACATTGAGCTGCCCCCCTCTGGTTACTCAAATGTCAATGGCAAGAAAGTCTGCAAGCTATGCAAGAGCTTATACAGATTAAAACAGGCTTCACGTCAATGGTACTCTAAACTTTCCAATTTCATCGTCGAACAAAGTTTTATCCAATATAGAGCATATTATAGCTTGTTTACTAAATCCATTAGTAGTTCTTTCACAATCATTTTGGTTTATGTAGACGATATAATAGTGGCTGAAAATTGTGTTGATTCCATCAACGATCTTAAAATCTGCCTTAACGACGAGTTCAAAATTAAGGACCTAGGGAAGTTGAAATACTTTCTAGGGATTGAAATGGCGAGGTCTAAACATAGCATTCACATATGTTAAAGAAAATATGCTCTAGATATCTTGGCAAATTCAGGCACCACTGGTTTTGCTCCTGCCAGTATTTCCCTTGATCAAAGTATGAAACTCGACAAGGATGAAGGAGAGCTGCTCACAGATCCATCACTTTATAGAAGGTTAATTGGAAGGTCGTTTTATCTAATAATCACTAGGCTTGATCTTGCTTATGCAGTTCAGCTATTAAGTTAGTACATAGATAACATGTTGCTCATAAGGTGTTGTGATATATTAAAAGAGCACCTGGACAATCTATCCCGCAAATACAAAGCTACAATTGGAAGGCTACTGTGATTCAGATTAGGGGACTTGTTTGGACACCTGGAGGTCAATAACAGGATACTGTGTATTCATTGGGACAACTCTAATATCATGGAAGTTGAAGATACAACATGCTGTATCTTGATCTTCTGCTGTGGTGAAATATAGGGCAATGACTTGACTCGGGTACTTATTTAAGGATCTGCAGATTGATTATTCTCAAGCAGCAGTTTTCAATTGTGATAATAAGGCTACAATTCATATAACCACAAACCCGATTTTTCATAAAAGGACCAAAATTGCCACCTTATTCGAGATGAGATATAAGATGGCAGCATTATCACCCAACATGTTCGCAGTACATCATAAATTTTAGATATTTTAACCAAGGTCTTAAATTCCCAAGGTCTTTATTTTTGTATGTCCAAGATGGGAGTAATGGACATATACTCTCCATCTTGTGGACGGCTGTTGAAGCTAGAAGATGATCTACCTGGAGCATTGGCAAAAGGCAAACCATGTGGACTCCATGGAAAAGTAACAGAAGAATAGTCTAGAAGGAGATAGTTAGAATTTAGTTATTAGCAAAAAAAATGTTCAGATTGTTACACTCTCCATTATTAAAGAGTAAAAAATCTTGTTCAGCATTTGGGATTTTTCCCTTGTGGGTTAGTTTTTAGCTCCTTTCAATGGAGGCAGAGGTGGTGAAGAAGTTGGGGAAGAAGATGAAGTGGCATGGGGTGGCGTGGGGTGGGGTGGAAAATAAAGTTTTAAATGTTTGGGATTGTGGTTGACACATATAAAAAAAAATTGGGTATAATTTGTTAAAAAAAAATGGTTAAGGTACTGCACTGTAATTATATATTTTTAATTTTGACTTTCTTTATCGTTTTAAACGGTTAAACTAACGGATCATGACGACATGGGGTATTTTGAACAAAATGCTTAAATATGAACAATTTCTGCGATTTTCAATAAGTAATGGGGCATATCACACATAGACAAGTTTGTAGGGGAATTTCCTACTATTAATCCTTTTTGAAATGGATGGATGTTATGTCTGTCAAGTGTGAAGTTGTAAACAAAATTTTACAAATAACATGCATGTATGAAATTTGTGTCTGGTTGAGGGCATATGACTAAATTTGATTTGGTATGAGTAATTGAGTTTTCATTTTATTTCATGAATATTATATTTATTTATGGTGCTAGCTTGTTATATCTTTGTTCTAAATTATAATTTGTAATTATTGATTAGAAGTTATAATTGTTCCATGAGAAATTTTCATAAGTAAAAGTATAACTTTGGTCTATTTTAATAATAAAAAAATAAGTTTTAACTTTCAAAAATCAGATTTTTATTATTTATAATTTAATTAATTAAATATATATTTAATTAATTAAATATATTAAGGTCACAAATCTATATAATTTGATCACAGATTCACAATTTAACTAGTCACATATTATTTTCGATCACAAATCAGAATTTTTAAATGTCAAAAATTATTTTACGTCACAATTAAAAAATTTTATAGGTCACAATTTGTTTATCGATCACAGATTCACAATTTAATTAGTCACATATTATTTTTCGGTCACAAATCAAAAATTTTAAATATCACGAATTTTTTTACGGTCACAATTCAAAAATTTTAAAGGTCACAATTTTTTCTTTGGTCACAGATGAAAAATTTATAAGTCACAATTTCTTTATCGGTCACAGATCACGAATATTATAAGTCACCACTTATAATTGGTCACAAATTAACAAATTTTAGGTCACGTTATTTCTTAGTCACAGTTCATTTTTTTCGTTGGTCACATATTATTTACTGGTCACAGATTATCCAATTTAATGATTACAGTTAGTCAAAAATTTGTCGCATATCACAGCAACACCAACACCTCCACAGCAGCAACACCATCACCATCACACCACACCACACCACACCACAGAAACACCACCACCACCACCACCACCACACCACAGCAAACCGCAGCAACACCACCACCACCACCACCACCACCACCACCACCACCACCAATACCAATATAGCAGCCGCACACAGTAGCACACGCACCCAACCACCGCCACCAATGCATCACACGCCCGATCCACCACACCACCGTCACCAACGTAGCACACGCACCCAACCACCGCACCCACAGGACCACAACAACACCGCCGCACATACAACACCTTCGCATCCCCACCAAAACTCCTCCTTCCCAACACCGATCCGCACACCTCCACCACCACCGCAGCCAACACCTCTCATCATCACCACGCCACGACCACCATCGTTGACAGCCACGGCCACGGCCACGGCCATGGCCACTGCCACCACCAACCACTGAGAGAGAGAGAGAGAGAGAGAGAGAGAGAGGGGGGGGGTGAGATTTGAGAGGAGAGGAAACAGGCGAGTTTTCATAGAGAGAGTGCGAGAAGAAGGGGGTGGGGGGGGGAGTGAGGAAGATATAATTTAGGATTTGATTTGTGGAAGATAAATTAATTAATTTTAAAATATATTAATTAGGAAAAAAAAATCTGATTTTTGTATAATCAAACCTTTTATCTTATTTTTTAAAATGAATCTTGAGAAGTAGGTCAACGTGTAATTTTCACTTGTTACATTTCATAGTAATCCATTTAGCTGCCCAAACCCATTCAAAGTATCCGTTCCTCCCAGGCTGCACACAATGGTCCAGGAAAAATAAATGATGGGCAGCAGTCGTCTTGGCTCACTCGAATTTCTAAATCCACCACCGATCGCAACTCTAACACCATAAGTTGAACATTGTACCCCCCATTATCTGGTTACCTCATCCAATCGGGTCAAATTTCTTCAATCTCAAGCATTAGCACTTCTTTTGCCCAACTAGAACAAATTTCTCAACTCAATGGCCAGCATCTTCATTCACAGTCCGAATTCGCATAGTAACACACTACTACGATCAAGTAACATATTGTATTACTATCACTTTCATCATCCAAATCTATCTCCACTTCACCTACCGCCATTGTTTTGGGACACATGTCCACAATCCATAACCGCTTAGTGACTAATGTAACACAGTATGTTACTTAAATATAAAATATCGTCTTACCACCTCATAACCCGATCGACCCAAACTAAAAACAACCTACATGTCGCGAATTGACGCCTTTCATCGCCACCATCCAAACAACCTATGACGTCGAAATCTGAATCGTCATACGATCCTTCTAGATACAGTTCAACAATAAAAAAATAAATAATAGCAGGAACAAATAGTAAATCGAGGTACCCATTTTATGACAACTTTCAATTTCCCCTCTATTTCGAAAAAATTCCACCGATTACCCATAGCCAGGAATAGAATAATTGAGAGAAAGATATTGTGATGATAAAAAAAAAAAAGAGTAGCAAAACAAGACAGAAATTGTCCAGTTATCATTATAAAGAAAACCAATTGTTGGTTATTAAGGAATACAAAAGAAAGGATAAAAATATTTGATATCTTTTCGTACAAAGAAACTCATAACACCAATCTCATTCGTACGAAGCGATGGGAACAATGGAACTTGTGTGTGCAAAAGATTTTATTGAAAAAATGAATCTTAATGATTCACTAGTCGGGATGACAAAATGAATTGGAGATTAATTCATCTATTTGGAGAAGTCACGAACGAGCCCTACAAATGAAATAGAGATTGAAAGAGTAAATATTTGCCGACGATACGAACGTATTTAAGTAATTGTCGTTCTGTAAGACCATAGTGAAAACACAATTTTTATTTTTCTTCGAGACGAATACGATAATGAGATTTTTTCCTGGAACGTGATTGGTTTCTAAGATCACTTCCGGCTTTAGGCCTTTTATTAGTTAGTCCTGGTAAAGCCCCCAGTAGGCATATTTTTTTGAAACGAGGTCCTCGGTAACGCGACATAAAGACTCCTTATTCTTAGTTAGAATTAATTAATTAATTTTATTTATTTTACAGAATAAACCTCAACTAAAACTGAACTAAATGAAGCGAAATTAGAACTGTCCATATCCGATTCATCGTTCGGAACCCTATCACACCCCAGATTTGATGAAATAGGATGAATTGAGACAGTATTTTGTAAATGCATAATTATCTTGAATATACTAACCATTTCTTTATTTTCTGATCGCCTGGAAGGGACAAAAGAAAGATCTTGTTGTTTCTTCAACAATTTCTGATCTCTAGCAGACATCTCAGTAGGATTCGAACGGAAATTCTCTCTTTCTAAGCTATTAAACTCAATAGAAAAATATTCGAAGTATTTTTTTTGCTTTGACCCGTGGGAAGATATACTCTGGAGTTTTATATTTATTTGAAGGAAAAGGAGATAGAACAAGCCCCTCCTCGGACGGATTCCTCCTTTTGTTCCTCAGCCTACGGGATATTAACAGCCATTTCCAGCTGTTGTTCTCCTCCCAAGGGCAGGTTCTTACGCGTTACTCACCTGTCCGCCACTGGAAACATCACTTCTCGTCCGACTTGCATGATGAAATGCTTCGGGGAGTTGAAAATAGGCATAGATCCAAAGATTCCCGAATAAGGCAACCTTTCGAACTAGTGCTAAATCCATTGGCAGGCAAGAGACAACTTGGCGAACTGAAACATTTTAGTAGCCAGAGGAAAAGAAAACAAGAGATGGTTCACTAGTAGACCGAGTGATATGTAATTTGACTCATTCACATCCACATCATGAATGTTTGGAATCCATATTATGCAAGGAGACATTGCTGCTGTTTTATTTTCCAATTATTTCTTCAATTAGGAAAACGAAAGAAAATAAATAAGAATTCTTGGCATTCTCTTAGCCATGAGGCGCTCAACGGACATTTTTTTATCTTATAAAATCTTATAAAACTTTTTTGTAGCATTGGATTATGCAAAAACTACTTTCTTTGTACAACTTAGTGTAGATTCTCATAGTTATATGCTTGAATTTGAAAAACAAACCAATTGGATCCCCCTTTTTAAAAGTCTTTATTATTTTTTTGACTGAAAAAAGTTGTTATTTAGATGTCAGGTAAAAAGCGAAGTCTTTTTTTTTTTTTTTAATATTCTAGAAGAATTATCCCTTTGATGTTTTTGACAGGCATGTGGACTAGATGTGCTTTTGAGTCCATAGACATGCCCAATTCTGAACCCCTTGTACAAGATTGTCTTGTGAAAAATATATACGGCCTAATACATGGTTGGAACATTCTTTTAAAAACCATTTTCCATTCAGAGAGATTCATACTTCATCTCTCTTTTTTGCCACAATTCCAAGTCACACTCTTACATCACATACACCATAATCGAAGAGAATATGTAGTACACAATTTTTTATATAAAACATTAAAATAGAGTACAATATACAATATTTTAATGTCGTTTTCCCCTAAACAAAGGCGAGTCAATTCCAGCTTCAAAAATCTCAGGGCTGTCATTATTAGAAGCTTTGGAAAGGATCCTTAAAAAAAAAAAAAAAAAAAAAAAAAAAAAACTTCTACAATAAGATCATAGAGATAGGAGAATGTGGATCCCCTTGTCTTAGCACCTTCCTTCCGGAGAATAGCCTTCAATGCCCCTGCACCCCTCTTGGTACAAACCACAATTCACTCGATCAGATAGGCAGAGGGTTTTCAAAATCATCCACTTGCTACTAAACATGCTAAAAGTGGTTACTTTTTTTCGTTACCTAGTGATTCAGGATGATTGCTTGGGGATGTCCTGGTAAATTTATCAACAAAAGAGCACTAACGAGTTATTGAAAATCATTCATATAGTGGACTTCAAATTTACAAGCCGTGGATTCATAAATCATAAGAAGTATTTGAAATTCCCTTTCCATGATTTTGTCTTGTTTGCATCAAGAAACATTATTGATCAATCGCTCTTCCTTTTCCATTGACATTACTTTTTACGCAGGCATCTCCTTGGAATAGTTCTGATGCATTATTTACAAGCATGTGACTAGATCATAAAGTGGGTCATGCCAAAAAAAAAAATAAAAAATTCAGCTCGTGGGCCAATGAAAAGAAACTTTTTTATTAAAAAATCTGAAAAGGAAGAAAATAAACTTCAATGGCCAAATTTTAAGCAAACACCGTGAACGGGTAAGCACGGTATTGCCCATAAAGAATGCATCCTGGCATACTGTACACCTATACTATTGACTATACAAAAAGCTTGTTAAATAACACATCGATTGTGCTAGGGGTACATAATTTTTTGTACATAATGGTCTTCACACACTCACATGGGGTGGGGTCCACTCGTAGTGAGCCCCACCCCATGTGACCGTGTTGACACTATTATGCACAAAAAATTATGTACAAGTAGATTTATCCATAACACATTATCGAGCTCGACTACATGATTGGTAAAATATGCTTTGATAAAAGAAAGTCATTTCACATCATAGTAGAAAACGACGTACCTATGATTTCAATATAGCTTAGATGTGCTTAACACAATAAACCAAATGTTGCAAACATAGATTTTTCAGAAAAAAATTACGACTTCTATAACAAATGGAGATTGCACCAATACAACTTGCCCAAATAATCAATTATCGTATCTTGTACCTCAAAATTCTTCTGCTCTGATGGCATCACGTGGCATTTCGTAAGCATCTTTGGCCCTCGATTTCTTTACACCGGCCGTGAACCACACTTTATCTGACTTGTAGCTTTCGACATTGACACTGGTAACTTTGACCCAAACCAAAACCTTAGTTTTCATTCCTTCTATTCCCGAGAGCTTCCCCCTCGATAATGTCCCTTTCACGCGAGTTGAATACCTTACAATGGACAAATCCTTGAAGTAGATCTCACCTGGATAGGGCATGTAGACGATGAGCTTGGCCTTCAACTCATCAAACTCGTAACATGTTATGTTCTGAGGAAAGAGGCCGGGAGGAAGATTGTATTCTCGTAGGAGATCGGCCAATGGCTTCAACGGTTTCCCTTCAAAAGGATAAGTTTCAAAACGCCAAATTAAAATCCACAAAAACGATGGTCAAAAACATAATCCCAAGTTCGATTAAGGAGTGGAACTTATTTTCTTCCATCTGTGACCTACTTATGAGTGAAAATTTTAAGCTCAGCAAAACTGAAGATGCTGACTTCATATTTATGAGTTTAGTTAAAATATGTAGCATCTATACGTGCTTTACAGCGTACCTTTGAGCTTGTTGAAGATCCATTTTGCCTTCTCTTCAACAGTGCTTGACAACGTCTGGAATGAGACGATATCAATCCAAAGAAACAAATTTATACATTTAAAGTCCCATTTGATGCCAAAACATGTCAATAGTTCATTACAGCAATAAAATTCATATGCATTGTTACTCAAATATCAAAAATCTCAGCTGCAAAACGTCTCATAAATAAATCGGAGAAGAAACTACTAATTAATGGCAGATCAAAACTCTGTGTATTTTTCTTCTTTTTTTTGTGTCATTAAGCAGGGTTTCCCATATGCATATCAGAAAACCCATCTTTAGAATATCTGGAACGCTTAAAGGTACGCAATTTTTATATATTATGCACGTTAGTCTTCACAACTCGTAAGAATAAAAAGAAAATAGCAGGATCAACTCCGAAAAACATATGGAAATAAATCATCCTAGACAGAAAGTTTTCATAGTAGTTCTTTGTTTGTTCTTGATTGAATTACAAAACTTCAAAATTCTTCCAATTTTCGATCTTTTCTTACCTTTCCTCGGATTCAACAACACTAGATTAAGTTGTCTTTCGGTACGAATTTGTACCGTAATATTTTGTGCTAAATGTTAGACATTTTCGAAAATCAATTCGAAAAAATTAGAATGCCCGTATTTCAAATTCTCAGCACCATTTCACCATTCAGTTCATTCATTACTTAGATTGATTTCTTACATTTTGCTAATTAAACTTTTTACTCTTAGAACAGATAAAAACTGATTAAGATAAACCCACCACTCCAATCAAATCCCACATTCCATCATCAACACAGATTTAAACATTTCTCAAGAATAACCATACAGATCTTGTACCAAATCTACACTATTTAATCAATTTAACATCATCCACAAACTGGGTAAATTTTAATCCATAAAAAAATTATGAATAATCTTCAATGCAAAGGGATTAAACAAGAAAATCTAATCAAATCAAATCTAAAAATAGATAGAAATACAGAATATAAAGAGAGAAATAAACAACATACAGAGAGATCTTGGCCGATATTAGAGATTTCTTCTTTGGCTTTTTTAGAAACCCAAAATGTACTAGCTTTTAGGCTTCCAACTTTTGTAAGGGCTTTCTCCATTCTTGCTTTTCAGTTTTCACTGTAAATCCCACAACTTTCCTCTGAAATGGAGAGAAAAAAAAATGGGATTGATTTGAAAACAGGGATGGCTATTTCTCTCTCACTCAATTATTTCTGTATGTATTTTTGGATGGCACAGCTATTCAATTTCTTGTCACTACTTGCAGAGTGAAAATAATGGCGCCCCAACAACACAAAAAATATTAGCAAAAATAGGGAAAAAAAATAAAAATAAAAATAAATGCACTTGTTCGATATGTATAAAACAGATAACTATCAAATTTAAATGATATCTCAAAGACTTAAACAGCTAACTACTGAGAATTTAATGAGTAGTAGAGTTGTAGATAAACGAAACTTAATAATTCCCATTCTCATTTATTATTTATAATTAAATTAAGAAAATATAAATAATTTTCGTTTATACATACAATTCTGAATATTATCTTTCTTTTTATCAACCAATATACAAATGTATCTTTTTAAACGAGGCTCAAAAAAATATTTTAGAATTAAAAAAGTATATTATTTTTCTTTTATTTTCTACCAGAAGATTGTTCATAGCTTTAAGTTTAATCAAATTATTATTGTGAAATAGAGCTACTTAAGGACTAAGAAATTCTACCACATCTATTTAATATAATTTAGGAAAAAATTCATAAATAAGAGTTAAACTACTGCTCATGTCAAAACTAAGATAAAATATTTAAAATTTCAAAAATTAGATATTTATTAAATTTTATTTCTGAAATAATTAATTAAATATATATTTTATAAATTAAATATAAGGTCACAATTCTATTCAATTTGGTCACAAATTATTAGTAGCAAATAATTTCTCGATCACAATTAAAAATTTATAAGTCATAAATTATTTCATGATCACAAATTTATCAAATTAACAGGTTACATATTATTCATTGATCACAAATAACAAATTTTATAAGTCACAAAATATCAAATTAAATGGTCACAAATTATGTTTAGGTCACGAAGTACAAATTATTAGTCACAAATTAACAAATTTTTAGATCACACATTATTTATTGGTCAAACATTAACCAATTTATTGGTCATAAACAATCAAATCAATTATGACCATCGTCAACAATTGTGACAACCACCTCACCATTGCCATCTCCTGACAACAAAACCATCATCATATCCCGACAGAGCCACCACCACCACCACCACCACCACTACCACTACCACCATCACCATCACCATCACCATCACCATTTTTCGACAGCAAAACCATCACGTCGAACGCAGCAACCAAACACCACCAACAGCCTACCACTCTATAACCACAACCCCCACAAAAAAATCCCAAATCTATCACGAGGCACTACCACCACTGCCTGTATTAACAATAACTACCACTACTTCCATCATCACCGCATCAACCACAACACCACCACCTCACTGCCACACCGTCGCCATTGCCATCACCTCACAATATGAAACAGAAACAAAAACGCCGGTTGAGCAAGCGGCATTGTGAACAATGCTTGGTGGTCAGATCAGCGTCACACAGCGACGATTTGAATGTGTCGCTACATGCGAAGCTCAAATCAGTGTCGCACAACAGTGTGACTTTTTGTGCTTGGCGGCTGGAGAGTGGCGGCGTGTCATGCAACTAAGAGAAAGACAGGAGAGCGACGACGGTGTGACATGCGAGGAAAATAAAGATGGGTGACAGAGACGACAAAACGACTTCACAGTGAAGTGCACAGCTGCACGGCGACGCTTAGAGGTTGTCTCCGACGACGACATCTATGTGAGGGAAACGAGAGAGAATGGAAAGATATAGAAAGATAAATAAAAGTGTGGAATAATTACGGTTTATGATTAAATTTGTTGAGGTGTGTGGATGAAGGTAGGTTTGGTATGTAAATTCATTTAATTTTATAATATTATTATTAATATTGAATTAATATATGATTTTTGTATAAACAAACTTGAGATATGATTTTTGAAACTGGATCTTGAAAGATGTGGTTGTGTGTAATTTCCACTATAATTTATTTTTTGTCCATCAAATTAGACTTCTATACAACACCTCATAAAGATCCACCTCTTCAAATGGGCAACTCTATTTTACCAATACTTATTTGATAGGAAAAATTTAACCTGCACATGAATTTAGCTTTCAACTTAAAAAAAATTAGGTTTGAAACCTATTTATTCAAAAATCAAGTCATAATTCAACTTTTTAATTTTAATTTTAATATTATTTAATCAAGAGAAAATTGCATTGGGTGACAACTTTCCCATTAGCATTAACAAAAATGTCACTTTTTTGTAGTGTTTACAAGAATGATATTTTGGTATTTTTTTTGTACATATTTACCCTTATGTATAAATTGAAATACCCTTCATGTACTTAAAAATAAGTGTTTTGACAACACTTAAATATTGTAAAAAAATAGTGTAATTGTCAGGAGGGAAAAACGTGAGATTGAAGTTGGGGAAACAAAAAATGGGGGAAAGACAAGAATGAAAAGTAGGGATTGAAAAAAATCACTTTATTTTCCCCTCCACCGAACCGGCGAAGAAGAAACGACCTGCGCCTTGCTCCAACTCCCACTCCGCCCTACCGAATCACGATTCTCGTCGATCTACCCTACCCCGCGAGGACTAGTGGCCACAACGTTCCGGTGCATGAAGAAACCCTATGTGTCAGTCCTCTTCCGTCCATAGCGCAGCCCATTAACGACGACCGTGACAACTAACATCGGCGATAACCAGTGTTGGCAACCCTCCCGGTATGTATAGGTAATTTATTTTCAGAATATAGTGTTTTCAGTGTTTTGCATTGTCGAAAATCTCCATTTCTTTATGTTTATGGTTTGAGGTTTTTTGTTTTTATGCTTATGCTTATGGTTTGTCGAAAATATAGTGTTTTTTTAGTTTGTGCATTGTTCAAAATCTTCATTTGTTTATATTTATGGTTTGCGATTTTTTCTGTGATTGTGTTTATGTTTATTGTTTCTCGAAAATATAGTGTAGAGGTGTCTTGCATTGTGGACGTATGTAATGTTTTGAAAACTTTTAATTTCATTTAATTGACTGCTGAGAAGAGTAGTGAGTGGTTTGTTGGGTGGGGAGAGAGTTTGGATTGCAAGGAATCGTTCGACTGCAAAGGGGGATAGGTGAAGGGTTGTACTTCACCAAGGAAAGATAACTGTTAATAGTAACGAATAAGCATGAACAGCGGCAAAGACGATTTGGTGAAATGTAGGAAAAAGTTGACGGTTGAATTGGAGGTGATGATTGGGTGAGGCATAGGAAAGGACGAAATGAGTTTTCTTATTGTTTGTTGCGACGATCGTATATGTATTTAAAAATTTTCCATTTATTTTGTCTCGTTTTTTCAGTTTTATATGATTTGCTTCATTTCTCTTTTAAGTTTTTCTACACCTTGCCTTTTCAAAATAGAGATCTAGTCCATTTTGGTGCTCAATTTGTCTTTGTTGATATGAAATTTCTCACAAATTTAATGGTAGTATGGGTTTACTTTGGTGAACGATATATGTGGTCGTACTCATGTGCAAAATTTGTATGATGGATTTTGTTCTTTACAATATACAGTGTATGAGAAATTGAGTATGAGTTTGTAGGACTCCTTGCGTTGACATATGTTGCGGTTCGATGAACGTCACAAGTCATGTGTATGTGTGTTTGTATCCATGCACTTCATGTTCCATTTACGGTAGCCCCATCATTGTTCACTCTCTCACTGAAGTCAGGTGCAGATGTGCATACTGATATTTAGCGTTTCAATTATGTTATCTCTTGCAATACTCCGAGTCTTGGTAAACTGTCGGTTCAGACAATTAATTTGGGTATCCCGACATTTTGTCTTCGAATATCTCGACAGATGAAATGTCGATCCGACATTTTACCCCTGTAATTCTCGACAGATGGACCCCGCAAACAACAATATTTTCTGTGGTCATCTGGATATATGTTGTTATATGTTCCTTACTTCTATTGTTGTACTACGCTCTGACAATTTATCTTATCTCGACATGTCTCTTGCAGATTGTATGGAATTTAAATTTTTGGTCCCGGAGAATGCACCCAAGCGGGCCCACATCTCGCAGCGTAGCAATTTGAAGTACGTGAAAACTGTTGATCGCCACCAAATGGACGTCAAAAATAAATTCCTTACTTTACTAAAAATGTCGTTCAAGTATTAATGTGTAAGTAAGGGTCATTACCCGCAGAGGATTGATTCAATTATGTTAATTGCAAAAATGAAAATAAACGACGAAAACATGTAAAAGGGGGGGGGGGAGGGAGGGGTTGGTTTTGAATTATAACGCAAAGAGGTAATACGATGAAAATAGGGACGGTTCGATACATGCAATTAAATTAAATTAAACAACGGAAGCGATAGATTAACAAAAGAGATAGTGTGACCGGGAGATATTTCTTCACCGTGAGAAAGATTTTCCAATCCAATATCACAAAAGATTTTCGTTCAAATGATTAACAACAATTCAAGAATAATCAAAGACTCGACTACCTCAAACTCTTCTTAGATTTTGGTTAAATAAGATACGCTCGTTACCTAATCCTATTCGTCAAACAACCTAGGATAAGCTCACTAGATTTAATTCAACGAACGCATTAACACGATAGAGTCAAATTGAACTAAGTGCAAACTCGCAAAATCGGTTTACTAACTTAGGTATTAATTCACGTATAATCAATTGAATAGCGATTACGTACTACTGTCAATTAAAATATACTTGCCACTAGGTTAAGGAATAAATAGCAATTACAGACTATAAATCCCAAAATAGCGAATATCGAAACAACCCAATCATCTAGTAGCGCTCCTAAACAATCGAGAAGAACAATATAACAACAAGTCCAATGGATTAAACACACCAACTAAAGAACTATCAAGCACAAATCTATTGGAAATACATTGCTCCGGTTAAAATCACCCCCAATCACATCTAGGTTTAGCTATTCATAATATACTTACAAATAACCAACAAAATATAACCACAAAGCATTGGAGAAAATAAGATTAAAGAGAAGAAAAAGCTTATTGATAGGAAGATCAATAAATGGAGTCTTCAATGTCAAATGGCTTCATCTTCTTCTTCTCCAAAACTCCAAGGTCGCAGATTTTCGCACCCTCCAAATGCTCCAGATTTTCTCCCTTGTTTGTTGATTTCTTCCCAAAAAACATGCCCTAGAAATGGTCTCCAAGATGGTATTTATATTGTAGAAGAGATGGGAGACGGGTCGGGTAGAAACGGGTCGAGGAAATTTAAACTTAGAGTCCGCGTGTTTTCTCGATTTTTGCTCCAGAATTACACCATGTGTACGCATGGCTTTTTATGTGCGTACGCATAGTGAACTCAAATTACTTTCGGTCTCTGGCTTTGGCGAGTGTGCGTACGCACGGTCTGCAGGCTTGTGCGTACGCACAACACAATTCTGTGCTGTCTTCATTTCTTCTTGATTTTTCACTCGACTTCAACCCGCAATCCACATTTCTTCATAGGAACACTAATGTTTTTGTTCACCGAACTTAGGCATTCTTGCATCACAATTCTTTTGCCTCTTTTCTCGCTCGAACCCTTCACATTAATACTCGACTCGGGTTTTCGCCTAAAAATTAAAAATAACTAAATTAAGCGACGAAACATAATTCGAAACCAAACAAATATTGAAAGTTAAAAGATAAAATTAGTGCGAAACCCGTACTTATCACACCCCCAAACTTGAATCTTTGTTAGTTCTCAAACAAAGCAAAACAAACGAGCACACAAACACACAAATTCAAAACAAAGGATAATATAATAATAATAAACACTCACAAGAAAGATAGCTTGCCAATTTACTCCAAACATAACTTATGAAATGTTTACAAAAAAGCTATTGCACAATATTTTGAAACTCAAACCATGTTAGACTCGTGTGTGTGTGTTGTCAACCAATTCATCGCCATGCACAAGTTGGTGGAATCCCGACCCTCCAAATGTCAAATTTTCCTTTCTCCCTCGTGGAAAGCACACTCCCCCAAACTTGATGTTTTCTCTTTAGCCTAAGGTGTCAAAAATATAGGGTTGCTCTCAAATCACTCAATCTTTTCCATTCAAATTTGGTTGGATCGAGCTGGAAAATTAGACCATCTACTCATGTATTAATTCCCCATAAAAACTTTAAGTGCTCAAACTACAAATTTTACGTTAGGCAAATCACTCACAACACCAATCATTCAACAATAGCAACTAAGGATATAACATCCATTTTCTTTTGCTTCATTTTTCCAATGTAGGTAGTTCACGCTCTAGTCCCTAAGGGTAACCTTCTTCATTGGTAGATCGTCTCCCACACATTGGAGATGCATAGGGTTAGATTACTCAATGCCGACTCACACTCCTTAAGGTAGACAACTTTTTCCTACAGAATTTTTTTCTTTCTTTTCGATTGGGATAGAAACATCTAACTTTCATTTGAAGTTCAAGAGCACTCCACAATATCAATCATTTGAGTAAGGAATTAATACACTTCTAAACAATTCCTTCACCGGCTCAATCACCCCCAAACTTATACTTTCATAGGTAGTGATTAAATATTTTTTTTTATCAACATGGTCATTTAAGCTCAAACCAACCTCAAGTGCCACCATCAAGTGCATACAATGAATCTTATGACACAAGTGCTCAATAATAAGTCCAACATGGAATGAGAGGATGAAACTAAACAACAAGTAGCATTTATGTTCACACTTCATAAATCTGTATAATGCAACTACTTGAAAGCGAAATAGCAAAGCAATCCAACTCCACAAACAAACATAAAAACACAAATATAAAACCCGAAAATTTAGTATTGACGAAAAAATTTAGCGAGCTCTAATGTAGCACAAGCACATAGCACAAAGGCATATAGCACGACACCATACCCCCAAACTTAAATTATACATTGTCCTCAATGTAAAAGTAAGAAATATACAGAGCAAGAGGTACAAGTACTCCCCTAAGGTCGGTTTTCACGGTGATGGTTGTGCGAATGATTGTGGCCCTTTTTCATTCATTAATGCTCCAAGTTATGGTTCGGCGCTTGAGAATCTGTCACATGGGGAAAACAAAAATAATCAATGTCCAAAAAGATGTGATCACAAAAGAATGCAAAAAAGAATAATAATAATAATAATGGGTTGCCTCCCATCTAGTGTTTCTTTATAGTCTTAAGCTAGACTTTTTCCTTTTTACACTTCCTCAATTGGATCCTCCAATCGCACTTTCTCCGTATTTTGCAATGTGAATGGTTCGAGATATGGCCTTAGTCGGTGCCCATTCACTTTAAACTTGTTCTCCGTTTGGAGGCTTTTAATTTCTATTGCACCATGAGGAAAAACATTAGTCACAACAAAAGGGCCAAGCTATCTAGAACGAAGTTTACATGGAAAAAGCTAAAGGCGTGAATGGAAGAGAAGAACTTTTTGCCCTTCAACAAATTTCTTTCTTGAGATCATTTTATCGTGATATGCCTTAGTCTTTTCCTTGTAAATTTTCGAACTCTTATAAGCATCGTTTTGGATTTCCTCAAGTTCATTGATTTGAAGCTTTCTTTGGTCGCCCACGCCAACAAGGTCCATGTTAAACTGCTTGATCACCCAAAATGCCTTGTGCTCAAGTTCAACCGGTAGGTGACAAGGTTTTTCATAAGCCAACCAGAAAGGAGACATGCCGATCGGTGTTTTGTATGCCGTTCTATAAGCCCAAAGTGCATCGTTGAGGCGGAGGCTCCAATCTTTTCTATTCGGATTCATGGTTTTCTTGAGAATGGATTTGATCTCCCTATTTGACACTTCCACTTGCCCACTTGTTTGCGGATGTTAAGGCGTAGAGACTTTGTGCGTGATGTTGTATTTCTTAAGTAGGGCCCAAAAGGAGCGGTTGCAAAAATGAAGTCCCCAATCACTAATAATAGCTCGAGGTGTTCCAAACCTTGCAAAAATGTTAGACTTGACAAAATCTACAACCACTTTAGAATCGTTAGTTCGAGTGGCCCTTGCTTCCACCCATTTTGACACATAATCGACGGTAAGAATAATGAAAAGATTACCATGTGATGAAGGGAAGGGTCCCATAAAATCAATGCGCCAAACATTAAAAATTTCAGCAAAAAGTATAGGGGTTTGTGGCATTTGATTTCGGGCACCCAACGTACCAACTCTTTGACACCTATTGCATGTTTTACAAAAGATGAAAGCATCTTTAAAAAGGATGGGCCAATAGAACCTGCTCTCAAGCACCTTGAGAGCCGTCCTCTTGGCACCAAAATGCCAATTGTATGCATAGGAATGACAAAATGCAAGAATAGAATGAAATTAATTTTCCGGTACGCACCTTCTTATCAATTGATCCGGGCAATGTTTCCACAAATATGGATCATCCCACACAAAGTGCTTGGCCTTTACCTTAAGCTTTTGTCTTTGAGCGTCGGTTAAGTCACTTGGGATCTTCTTGGTGACCAAGTAATTGACCATATCCGCAAACTAAGGATGTGTGTCCGTGACTTGGAGTACTTGTTCATCGGGAAAGCTTTCTTGCAATGGAAGGGTTTCTTCCTCATGAATAAGGCGGCTGAGGTGGTCGGCTACGGAGTTCTCACTCCCCTTCTTGTCTTTGATTTCAAGGTCGAACTCTTGCAAGAGGAGTATCCATCGAATTAGCCTCGATATTACCTCTTTCTTGGCAAGCAAGTACTTGAGAGCTGCATGCTCAGAAAATACAATTACTTTAGTGCCAATTAGATTTGAGCGAAATTTTTCTAAGGCAAAAATAACTGCTGAAAGCTCTTTCTCTGTGGTGGAGTAATTGAGTTGGGCGTCATTAAGAGTTCTTGACACATAATAGATAACATGTGGTACCTTCCTAACTCGTTGTTCTAAAGCTGCCCCCAATGCAAAGTCACTTGCGTCGCACATTAACTCGAATGACCTACTCCAATCTGGTGGTTGTATGATGGGTGCCAAAGTCAAGAGTCCCTTCAAACTTTCAAATGCCTTCTTGCAATCTTCGTCAAAGTGAAATGGCACATCTTTTTGCAATAGTCTGCACAATGGTCTAGCACACTTTGAGAAGTCCTTGATAAATTTTCGATAAAATCCTGCATGACCAAGAAAGGATCGAATCTCCCTCACACTAGTTGGAGGGGTTAGAGAATGAATTAAATCAATTTTCGATTTATCTACTTTTATCCCCTTAGATGAAATGACATGACCTAGTATTATCCCTTGATCGACCATAAAATGACATTTTTCCCAATTAAGTATTAGGTTAGCATCCATACATCTCTTAAGCACAAGTGTGAGATTTTGCAAGCAATTATCAAAGGTATTACCATAAACACTAAAATCATCCATGAACACTTCAATAATGCTTTCGATGTAATCAGAGAATATACTTATCATGTATCATTGAAATGTCACCGGAGCATTGCAAAGACCGAAAGGCATGCGTCGATAGGCGAATGTACCAAATGGGCAAGTGAATGTTGTTTTCTTTTGATCCTCCGGAGCAATTACAATTTGGTTATAACCTGAATAACTATCAAGAAAACAATAATGAGAATGACCCACCAACATTTCCAACATTTGATCAATAAAGGGTAAGGGGAAGTGGTCTTTTCGGGTTACACAATTAAATTTTCTATAGTCAATACAAACCCTCCAACCCGTTTGGACCCGGGTTGGTACAAGCTCATTCTCCTCGTTAGCTACCACGGTGATTCCGGACTTTTTTGGGACAACTTTAACTGGACTTACCCACTTGCTATCGGATATGAGAAAAATAATGCCCACATCTAGCAATTTCAAAATTTCCTTCTTCACCACTTCTATCATGGGGGGTTCAAGTGACGTTGCGGTTCCCTTGATGTCTTTGCTCCATCCTCAAGCAATATTCGATGCATGCACATGGACGGGCTTATCCCATTGATGTCGGCTATTGTCCAACCAATAGCTAACTTAAGCTCCTTGAGTACCCGGATAAGTTTGTTTTCTTGGAGCATTGTAAGATTCTTGGCAATGATTACCAGCAAGGTCTCCTTTTCTCCCAAGTATACATACTTTAAATGCTCGGGGAGGGGTTTGAGTTCCAAAGCGAGAGCCTGCATCACCGAAGGTAAAAGTTTCTATTTAGAAATCGAAAAAGTGATATGAGAAAGATTATACCTCGGGAGGACACTTGGTAGTGTCTTAAGTGATGCCATACTCTCGACAATATTCTCACACACTTGTAGATTTTTGCTCAAATCGGTGAGATCGTTAACATCAATGCTTTTAATCAAGGTGGTGTTCAATGCATCTTCATGTGATAAGTCAAAAAAAATAAGTATGAATGTCACTAGGATACCTCATCGCTTCAAAGATGTTGAAGCGAATAACCTCACCGTCGAACTCCATTGTTAAAGTACAATCATGTACATCAATCTTTGTCCGAGCCGTCCGCATAAATGGCCTTCCCAAGAGCAAAGACGACGACAAAGATGTCGAATCATACTGCATGTCAAGAACATAAAAATCCGCCGGAAAAATCAATTGATTAACCTGTACCAAAACATCTTCCAAAACACCCTTTGGAAAAACATTAGATCTATCCGCAAGTTGAATGATAACATCGGTTTCCTTAAGTGTTCCTAGATTTAGTGAAGCATAAATAAAATATGGCATGACATTAATCGATGCTCCTAAATCTAGCATGGCCTTTTCAATTCTAGTGAAGCATAAATAAAATATGGCATGACATTAATCGATGGTAAAACTTTCCGGATCTTTCCATTTTGGTGGGAGTTTTCTTTGTAAGACCGCCGAGACATTTTCTCCTACACTTACCACTTCATTACCTTTTAACTTACATTTATTAGTGCATAATTTTTTGAGAAATTTAGCATAACGTGGCACTTGATAAATGGCATCTAAAAGTGGTATGTTCACTTGTACCTTACGAAAAGTCTCTAGAATTTCTTTCTCATGTTCATCTTTTTTAGATTTAGAAAATCTACTAGGAAATGGAGGAACAGGAACATAAGTAGAAATGGGGTCTTTAGGAGTTACCTTGGATTCCGAGGTTGGAGAAACATTTTCCACTTTCTCGCTTGATGAGTCCTCCTTTCGTTTTGGCTCCTTAACATGAACATTCGTTTCCCTCGGTGCCTCCTCTAAAATTTTTCCACTTCTAAGTGTCACGACTTTGGCATTTTCTCTAGGGTTGATAGCTTGAGAGGGGAGCTTTCCCGATCCTTGAGCTTCCAACTTACCCACAGTGTTGGCCAATTGGCTCATTTATGTCTCCAAACTTTTGATTGAGGTTTTAGTCTCTTGTTGAAATTGCATTGTGCTTGAGGCAAGAGACTTACCATGTCTTCGAGAGACATACTTGAACTTGGAGGCGGTGCTTGTTGGCGAGGTTGAAATTGTTGTTGTAGCCTTTGTTGATTGAATCCTGGGGGAGGATTAAATTGAGCTTGCGGAGCTATGAAGTGATTTCTCCATAACTAAGATTAGGATGATCTCTCAACCCAAGATTATATGTGTTTGAATAGGGATCATATCTTTGCCTTTGTTGCATTGGGAATCCCCCAATGACATTTGCTTGTTCCGCAGTCCCTTCTTGTAGTGTCGGGCATGTATCGGTGTGGTGCCCCGAACTAGAACAAATCCCGCACATATTAGCTTGTTGCATTGACCCGCGTGCCATTTGTTGCACAAGGGATGTAAGATCGGATAATTGCCTTTCAATTTGAGAAGTAGCACCCACTTCATTCACTTGTTTAACCGGCATATCCATTCTACTCCTGAATTGTTGAGAGTTAGCGGCCATGTTGGCTATCAACTCTCAAGCAACCGCCGGCGTTTTATCCATTAAAGCTCCACCACTTGCCACATCAATCATACTTCTGTCCATTGGAAGCAACCCTTCGTAGAAGTATTGCAAAAGAAGCTGCTCGCTTATTTAGTGGTTTGGGCAACTAGCATATAGTCTTTTGAACCTTTCCCAAAACTCATAGAGATTCTCCCCTTGCGATTGTCGAATGCTACATATCTCATTTCTAATGTTTGTAGCCTTTGAAGCCGGGAAGTATCTTTCGAGAAGAACTTTTGCATCTCATTCCATGTGGTGATGACTCCGGAAGGTAGATAATAGAGCCATTCCTTAGTGGTGTCCACGAGAGAAAAAGGGAATGCTTGCAATTTAACTTGATCTTCCGATATTCCCGTTGGTTTCATGCTTGAGCAAACCACATGGAATTCTTTTAAGTGCTTGTTGGGATCTTCGCCGACAAATCTATGGAAGGTGGGGAGGAGATGGATCATCCTGGATTTAAGCTCAAATCTTCCTTCTATTGAACGATATTGAATGCGTAGAGGTTGTTGGACAAAGGTTGGAGCGGCAAGTTCCTTTAGTGTTCGGTTAGCATCCGCCATTTCGGGTTCTATTTGTTCGGACTCACTCGAAGAATCAGTACCCAAGTTCCTTAGAAGTTTGGTTGGAGAATCCTCTTCCTCACTTTCCGACGTGTCAATCTCTTTTCTTGATCTTAGATTGTAGTGTGATGTTTGCTTTTTGCTCATTCACAACCCAAGACATCAAGGAAAGCAAAAATAAGATAGAAGCAACAAAAAGAAAAATAAAAGCAATTAACTAATTGATAAACAATCATCGGCGACACAGTGCCAAAATTTGATTGCCACCAAAGGGGCGTAAAAAATAAATTCCTTACTTTGCTAAAAATATCGTTCAAGTAGTAATGTGCAAGTAAGGGTCATTACCCGCAGAGGATTGGTTCAATTATGTTAATTACGCAAATGAAAGTAAACGGCGAAAACATGTAAAAAAGGGGGAGTTTGGTTTTGAATTATAACGCAAGGAGATAATACAACGAAAATAGCGACGGTTCGATACATGCAATGAAATTAAATTAAACAACGGAGGCGATAGATCAACAAAAGAGATAGTGTGATCGGGGGATATTTCTTCACCGTGATAATGATTTTCCAATCTAATTTTACAAAAGATTTTCATTCAAATGATTAACAACAATTCAAGAATAATCAAAGACTCGACTACCTCAAACTCTCCTTAGATTTTGGTTAAATAAGATATGCTCGTTACCCAACCCTATTCGTCAAACAACCTAGGATAAGCTCGCTAGATTTAATTCAACGAACGCATTAACACGAGAGAGTCAAATTGAACTAAGCGCAAACTCGCAAAATCGGTTTACTAACTTAGGTATTAATCCACGTATAATCAATTGAATAGTGATTACGTACTACCGTCAATTAAAATATACTTGCCACTAGGTTAAGGAATAAATAGCAATTAAGGACTATAAATCCCAAAATAGCGAATATCGAAACAACCCAATCATCTAGTAGCGCTCCTAAACAATCGAGAAGAACAATATAACAACAAGCCCAATGGATTAAACACACCAACCAAAGAAGTATCAAGCACAAATCTATTGGAAAAACATTGCTCGGGTTAAAATCACCCCCAATCACATCTAGGTTTAGTTGTTCATAATATACTTACAAATAACCAACAAAATATAACCACAAAGCATTGGAGAAAATAAGATTAAAGAGAAGAAAAAGCTTATTGATAGGAAGATCAATAAATGGAGTCTTCAATGTCAAATGGCTTCCTCTTCTTCTTCTCCAAAACTCCAAAGTCGCAGATTTTCGCACCCTCCAAATGCTCCAGATTTTCTCCATTGTTTGTTGATTTCTTCCCCAAAAACATGTCCTAGAAATGGTCTCCAAGATGGTATTTATATTGTAGAAGAGATGGGAGACGGGTCGGGTAGAAACGGGTCGAGGAAATTTAAACTTAGAGTCCACATATTTTCCCGGTTTTTGCTCCAGAACTACACCATGCGTACGCATGGCTTTTTATGTGCGTACGCATTGTGAACTCAAATTACTTTCGGCCGCTGGCTTTGGCGAGTGTGTGTACGCACGGTCTGCAGGCTTGTGAGTACGCACAACACAATTCTGTGTTGTTTTCATTTCTTCCTGGTTTTTCACTCGACTTCAACCTGCAATCAATATTTCTTCATAGGAACACTAATGTTTTTGTTCGCCGAACTTAGACATTCTTGCATCCAATTCTTTTGCCTCTTTTCTCGCTCGAACCCTTCGCATTAATACTTGACTCGAGTTTTCGCCTAAAAATTAAAAATAACTAAATTAAGCGACGAAATATAATTGGAAACCAAACAAATATTGAAAGTTAAAAAATAAAATAAATGTGAAACCCGCACTTATCAACTGTGATGGAATGCTTTGACGATCGCCAACGGGACGACTTCAAAAACTCCTGCCTCGACTTCTTGGTCGACGTCCCAGAGTACAATTCTCCACCAAGCTCATCCAAGCCCTTGTCTTCAGACAGGTTAAGACAGATAAAGTCCACGAACTTTGGTTCAACGTGCAGGGCCACTACTCGAGGTTCAGCATGTAAGAATACGCACTTGTCACCGGCTTACGATGTGGGCTGCTTCCCTCCAACGAACAGTCTACTAAAACCTTGGAGAAGAAGAGACTCAAGGAGAAATACTTCAATTCGTTTGACAAGATTTTCGTTGCACAGTTGGAGAAGACCGTTGTCCGACCGTCGACGCCCCAAGGAGATAGATACAAGCTCGGACTTACACTCATCATTGAAGGAGTCGTCAATGCTCTTGATAACAACGTCAACTTTGATGCGGATACACTATCCATTATGGACGATCTTGACAAATTTTTTTCCTACTCTTGGGTAGAGTGGGGTACAGGCGTCTGCTGAAGGTATTCCAGCATAGTTTGGCACGAAAATTTGAGGAGGCGAAGAGGACGAAGGAGAAGGAAGTCAGTTATACACTTCACGGGTTCCCGATAGCCATGCGGGTATACCAACTCTTTTGTATTATGCATAGACTACTCCTACTTGTATTATGCATCCTCTGGTGATGAATTATATGTCATTTTCATTTCGTTTTGCGTGACAGCTATGGGCGTACGAGGCGGTACCCTAAATCGATTTACCGAGAGGATAGGTGATCGTGTGCCACGGCTTCTTCGCTGGACCTCTAAGAAATACCCGCAGTAGCGTACATACGACGCATTCTTCAATAATGTACAGCTAACATCTCGCTTGAAAATTTTCTCTTCGTAATATTGTGCTGCGCATTATTACCACATGGCTGCTCGCTTGCGTAATGCTTCATTTGTTTTTACAGATGCACGTGTCTGCCACTCTCCGTCCCACGGTCCTCGAGGCTGAGCAACCATACATGTCGGGCTTCGTGACTTTCGGAGACCGTCCTGTGCCTATGTTGGACGGCTTGAGCACGAATATAGTAACTTCCCAGTTCAATGAAGACGAAGCCGCCAGTCAACCCCCAGACCAAGTGGCCGCGGTGGGCAGAACTTTACATGAGTCCGGTGGTGGAGGGTCCAGTAATGAAGAGTCAGGTAGTGACGAAGTTGAGGGCAAGTCGAGTCTGGATGCCGTAAGTTCAAGTGCAGATAGTGAGGATTCTGGTGACCCAGACAGCAGTGAGAGCAGTGAAGGCCACCGAGATCATGACTTGGGAGGTCAACCGGCTGGAAATTCTCCCCTCAAAATCGTGCACCTTCTCTAGCTGGGCCTGGTCATGCCACTCAAGCAGGAGGCATCACCAAATCAGAGGTTGATGATTTGCTTTTCGACCTGTTCAAATTATTATTCATGTTTACGATATAAATAATTTAAAGTACGAGAGAATTGAAAAAAATCGCTTATATATTTCATAACGATTATCCGTTTCGCAATGGTCATCCGTTTCGCACGTCGTTCAAGATGGAAAATGCTACACGAACATAACCGTCGACATAACGGTTGACACCCTCCTTATACATGAAGAAAAAATGTTATTTTATCCAAGTAGGACCTACACACCCATGTAAGGAGAATGTCAATCATTATGTCAAACATTGTGTTTGCTTAGGATTATTCTAAAAGGAGAAATAAGGTCATGATAATAACAAAAATTGTGTCCGTATCCAGGAAATGACAAAAAAAAAAAAAAAATTCTAAGCGAACCCAACGTGGGATTCCGAACTCCAACTTTCAACGCACCCATCAAATCAAATCAGTTCACGACTAGCGAGGGAGAGAGAGTCCGGTTAAATCAACTTTAGAGAGAGAGAGAGAGCGTTAGCGAGAATGGGTAATAATCATGTTTAAAGTTTGGATATGCATACCAATTTTTTAGTAATTTGTTATCACATTTTCCAGGCACCTATCAAATCAGGGTTACTCCACTTTTAATAATTTGATAGGTGCTTGGAAAATGTGATAACTTTTCGACTTCGTTTGACATCCGGTAATAATCTTGAAAATTGAGAAAACTTTCGCAACGACCTACTTTGACGGGTGATAACTTTCGCAACGACAGACTATTTCGTACTAAACATAGGAGAAATTAGTTTATATAACAATAAAATTGTATTAACAATATAATATTTCGATTTAATTTGACACCCCGTGATAATACCTAAAATTGAAACAAAATATATATAGATATATATATATAATTAATTTGATAAGTATTATTTTGTATGTATTATAGAGCTCTTTTTTCAAGAATGCATTTTTAAAAAACTCATTTTTTAAAAATTTTATAAGAATTTTTATATTGAAAATTTTTCGACACAAAGTAATAAAAATGTAGAAAAATTTTAACATTAAAATTTTTTCGACAAAATATATAATTAAGACGAAACAAGAATTATTAATTATAGGCAAGACAATTTTTTAAAATTTCTTTCAGGATTTAAAATTATTAATTATTAATTTTTTTAAAAAAATTTCAAATATCATTTTTTACAATGTAAAGTAATAAAATTTTACAATAATTTTTATATTCAAAACTTTTCGATAATAAAAATTGAATTAGAATTTTAACAATAAAACTTTTTCGACAGAAATATAATTAAGACGATAATTTTAAATCTGAAATTGCAAATAATAAGAAAATAAAAAACTTTAAAATATGAGTAATTTTTGAAATACCTACATAATGGACAAAAATTTTTAAGAATTTTTAAATTCAAATTTTTTTGACAAAAAATATAATTAAGACGATAATTTTAAATATGAAATTGCTAATAATAATAAAATTAAAAACTTTAAAATATGAGTCATTCTGAAAATACCTACATAATGGACAAGTGGCCACCCTATTGGAGAGCGCCTGTCTTGCCCGCTTTTTGAAATAAGTGAACCCCACGTTGGGGTCTGTTAAAAAAGGATCCGGACGTGGGGTTCTATATAATTCTAAATTTAAAATTCCAAGGGCCACCACTTTTTGTCAACTCATTTTTTTTAAAATGTAAAGTAATAAAATTTTATAAGAATTTTTGTGTTTATAATTTTTCGATAATATAAATTGAATTAGAATTTTAACAATAAAATTTTTTCGACAAAAAATATAATTAAGACGTAATTTTAAATCTGAAATTGCTAATAATAAGAAAATGAAAAAACTTTAAAATATGAGTAATTTTGGAAATACCTACATAATGGACAAAATTTTATAAGAATTTTTATATTCAAAATTTTTCGATAATAAAAATTGTATTAGAATTTTAACAATAAAATTTTTTCGACAAAAATATAATTAAGACGATAATTTTAAATCTGAAATTGCTAATAATAATAAAATGAAAAACTTTAAAATATGAGTAATTCTGGAAATACCTACATAATGGACAAGTGACCACCCTATTGGGGAGCGCCTGTCTGACCCCCTTTTTGAAATAAGTGAACCCCACGTTGGGGTACGTTAAAAAAGGAACAGGAAGTGGGGTTCTATATAATTCTGAATTTAAAATTCCAAGGGCCCCAACTCTTTTTCAACTCATTTTTTTACAATGTAAAGTAATAAAATTTTTTAGGAATTTTTATGTTAATAATTTTTCGATAATATAAATTGAATTAGAATTTTAACAATAAAATTTTTTCGACAAAATATATAATTAAGACGATAATTTTAAATCTGAAATTGCTAATAATAAGAAAATGAAAAACTTTAAAATATGAGTAATTTTGGAAATACCTACATAATGGACAAAATTTTATAAGAATTTTTATATTCAAAATTTTTCGACACAAAGTAATAAAAATGTATTAAAATTTTAACATTAAAATTTTTTCGACAAAATATATAATTAAGACGAAACAAGAATTATTAATTTTAGGTAAGACAATTTTTTAAAATTTCTTCTAGGATTTAAAATTATTAATTATTAATTTTTTTAAAAAAGTTTCAAATATCAGCTTTTTGCAATGTAAAGTAATCAAATTTTATAAGAATTTTTATATTCAAAATTTTCGATAATAAAAATTGAATTAGAATTTCAACAATAAAACTTTATCGACCAAAATATAATTAAGACGATAATTTTCAATTTTAAATTGCTAATAATAAGAAAATGAAAAACTTTAAAATGTGAGTAATTTTGGAAATACCTACATAATGGACAAAACTTAATAAGAATTTTTATATTCAAAATTTTTCGATAATAAAAATTGTATTAGAATTTTAACAATAAAATTTTTTCGACAAAAAATATAATTAAGACGATGATTTTAAATCTGAAATTGCAAATAATAATAAAATGAAAAACTTTAAAATATGAGTAACTCTGGAAATACCTACATAATGGACAAGTGGCCACCCTATTTGGGAGCGCCTGTCTGGCCCTATTTTTGAAAGGCTTTGGCGAGTGTGTGTACGCACGGTCTGCAGGCTTGTCCGTACGCACAACACAATTCTGTGCTGTCTTCATTTCTTCCAGGTTTTTCGCTCGACTTCAACCCGCAATTAATATTTCTTCATAGGTTCACTAATGTTTTTGTCCGCCGAACTTAGACATTCTTGCATCACAATTCTTTGCCTCTTTTCTCGCTCGAACCCTTCCCATTAATACTCGACTCGGATTTTCGCCTAAAAATTAAAAATAACTAAATTAAGTGACGAAATATAATTGGAAACCAAACAATTTTCTCTTCGTAATATTGTGCTGCGCATTATTACCACATGGCTGCTCGCTTGCGTAATGCTTCATTTGTTTTTACAGATGCACGTGTCTGCCACTCTCCGTCCCACGGTCCTCGAGGCTGAGCAACCATACATGTCGGGCTTCGTGACTTTCGGAGACCGTCCTGTGCCTATGTTGGACGGCTTGAGCACGAATATAGTAACTTCCCAGTTCAATGAAGACGAAGCCGCCAGTCAACCCCCAGACCAAGTGGCCGCGGTGGGCAGAACTTTACATGAGTCCGGTGGTGGAGGGTCCAGTAATGAAGAGTCAGGTAGTGACGAAGTTGAGGGCAAGTCGAGTCTGGATGCCGTAAGTTCAAGTGCAGATAGTGAGGATTCTGGTGACCCAGACAGCAGTGAGAGCAGTGAAGGCCACCGAGATCATGACTTGGGAGGTCAACCGGCTGGAAATTCTCCCCTCAAAATCGTGCACCTTCTCTAGCTGGGCCTGGTCATGCCACTCAAGCAGGAGGCATCACCAAATCAGAAGTTGATGATTTGCTTTTCGACCTGTTCAAATTATTTTTCATGTTTACGAAATAAATAATTTAAAGTACGAGAGAAATGAAAAATATCGCTTATATATATTTCATAACGATTATCTGTTTCGCAATGGTCATCCGTTTCGCACGTCGTTCAAGATGGAAAATGCGACACGTACATAACCATTGACATAACGGTGTAAACCCTCGTTATACATGAAGAAAAAATGTTATTTTATTCAAGTAGGACCTATACACCCATGTAAGGAGAATGTCAATCATTGTGTTAAACATTATGTTTGTTTAGGATTATTCTAAAAGGAGTAATAAGGTCATGATAATAACAAAAATTGTGTCCATATCCAGGAAAGGACAAAAAAAAAAAAAAAAATAAAATAAAATCTAAGCGGACCCAACGTGGGATTTCGAACTCCAACTTTGAACGCACCCATCAAATGAAATCAGTTCACGGCTAGCGAGGGAGAGAGAGTCCGGTCAAATCAACTTTAAAGAGAGAGAGAGTGAGCATGAGAGAGAAAGGGTAATAATCATGTTTAAAGTTTGGATATGCATACCAATTTTTTAGTAATTTGTTATCACATTTTCCAGGCACCTATCAAATCAGGGTCAGTCCGCTTTTAATATTTCGATTTAATTTGACACCCCGTGATAATACCTAAAATTGAAATAATATATATATAATTCGATAAGTATTATTTTGTATGTATTATAGAGCTCTTTTTTCAAGAATGCATTTTTTAAAAACTCATTTTTTAAAAATTTTATAAGAATTTTTATATTAAAATTTTTCGACACAAAGTAATAAAAATGTATTAAAATTTTAACATTAAATTTTTTTTCGACAAAATATATAATTAAGACGAAACAAGAATTATTAATTATAGGCAAGACAATTTTTTAAAATTTCTTTTAGGATTTAAAATTATTAATTATTAATTTTTTTTTTAAAAAAAATTCAAATATCATTTTTTTACAATGTAAAGTAATAAAATTTCATAAGAATTTTTCTATTCAAAATTTTTCGATAATAAAAATTGAATTAGAATTTTAACAATAAAACTTTTTCAACAAAAAATAATTAAGACGATAATTTTAAATCAGAAATTGCTAATAATAAGAAAATGAAAAACTTTAAAATATGAGTAATTTTGGAAATACCTACATAATGGACAAAAATTTATAAGAATTTTTAAATTCAAAATTTTTCGATAATAAAAATTGTATTAGCATTTTATCAATAAAATTTTTTCGACAAAAAATATAATTAAGGCGATAATTTTAAATCTGAAATTGCTAATAATAATAAAATGAAAAACTTTAAAATATGAGTAATTCTGGAAATACGCACATAATGGACAAGTGGCCACCCTATTGGGGAGCGCCTGTCTGGCCCCCTTTTTGAAATAAGTGAACCCCACGTTGGAGTCGGTTAAAAAAGGAACCGGACGTGGGGTTCTATATAATTTTGAATTTAAAATTCCAAGGACCCCAACTCTTTTTCAACTCATTTTTTTACAATGTAAAGTAATAAAATTTTATAAGAATTTTTATGTTCATAATTTTTCGATAATATAAATTGAATTAGAATTTTAACAATAAAATTTTTTCGACAAAAAATATAATTAAGACGATAATTTTAAATCTGAAATTGCTAATAATAAGAAAATAAAAAACTTTAAAATATGAGTAATTTTGGAATTACCTACATAATGGACAAAACTTTTTAAGAATTTTTATATTCAAAATTTTTCGATAATAAAAATTGTATTTGAATTTTAACAATAAAATTTTTTCGACAAAAAATATAATTAAGACGATAATTTTAAATCTGAAATTGCTAATAATAATAAAATGAAAAACTTTAAAATATGAGTAATTATGGAAATACCTACATAATGGACAAGTGGCCAGCCTGTTTGGGAGCGCCTGTCTGGCCCTCTTTTTGAAAGGCTTTGGCAAGTGTGTACGCACGGTCTGCAGGCTTGTCCGTATGCACAACACAATTCTGTGCTGTCTTCATTTCTTCAGGGTTTTTTCGCTCGACTTGAACCTGCAATCAATATTTCTTCATAGGAACACTAATGTTTTTGTTCGCCGAACTTAGACATTCTTGCATCACAATTCTTTTGCCTCTTTTCTCGCTCGAACCCTTCACATTAATACTCGACTCGGGTTTTCGCCTAAAAATTAAAAATAATTAAATCAAGCGACGAAATATAATTGGAAACCAAACAAATATTGAAAGTTAAAAAATAAAATAAGTGCGAAACCCGCACTTATCAACTGTGATGGAATGCTTTGACGATCGCCAACGGGACGACTTCAGAAACTCCTGCCTCGACTTCTTGGTCGACGTCCCAGAATACAATTCTCCGCCAAGCTTATCCAAGCCCTTGTCTTCAGACAGGTTAAGACAGATAAAGTCTACGAACTTTGGTTCAACGTCCAGGACCACTACTCGAGGTTCAGCATGCAAGAATACGCACTTGTCATCGGCTTATGATGTGGGCTGCTTCCCTCCAACGAACAGTCTACTGAAATCTTGGAGAAGAAGAGACTCAAGGAGAAATACTTCAAGTCATTTGACAAGATTTTCGTTGCACAGTTGGAGAAGACCGTTGTCCGACCATCGACGCCCCGAGGAGATAGATACAAGCTCGGACTTACACTCATCATTGAAGGAGTCGTCAATGCTCCTGATAACAACGTCGACATTGATGCGGATACACTATCCATTGTGGGCGATCTTGACATATTTTTTTCCAACCCTTGGGTAGAGTGGGGTACAGGCGTCTGCTGAAGGGATTCTAGCATAGTTTTGCACGAAAATTTGAGGAGGCGAAGAGGACGAAGGAGAAGGAAGTCAGTCATACACTTCACGGGTTCCCGATAGCCATGCGGGTAAACCAACTCTTTTGTATTATGCATATACTAGTCCTACTTGTATTATACATCCTCTGGTGATGAATTATATGTCATTTTCATTTCGTTTTGTGTGACAACTATGGGCAGCGTACGAGGCGGTACCCTAAATCGACGACCGATTTACCGAGAGGGTAGGTGATCGTGTGCCACGGCTTCTTTGCTGGACCTCTAAGAAACAACCGCAGTAGCGTATATACGACGCATTCTTCAACAATGTACAGCTAACATCTCGCTTGAAAAATTTCTCTTCGTAATATTGTGCTGCACTTTATTACCACATGGCTGCTCGCTTGCGTAATGCTTCATTTATTTTACAGATGCACGTGTATGCTACTCTCCGTCCCACGGACCTCGAGGCTGAGCAACCATACATGTCGAGCTTCGTGGCTTTCGGAGACCGTCATGTGCCTATGTTGGACGGCTTGAGCACGAATATAGTAACTCCACAGTTCAATGAAGATGAAGCCGCCAGTCAACCCCCAGACCAAGTGGCCGCGGTGGGCAGAACTGCACATGAGTCCGGTGGTGGAGGGTCCAGTAATGAAGAGTCAGGTAGTGACGAAGTTGAGGGCAAGTCGAGTCCGGATGACGTAAGTTCAAGTGCAGATAGTGAGTATTCTGGTGACCCAGACAGCAGAGAGAGCAGTGAAGGCCACCGAGATTATGACTTGGGAGGTCAACCGGCTGGAAATTCTCCCATCAAAACCGTGCACCTTCTCCAGCTGGGCCTGGACATGCCACTCAAGCAGGAGGCATCGCGAAATCAGAGGTTGACGATTTGCTTTTCGACTTGTTCAAATTATTATTCATGTTTACGAAATAAATAATTTAAAGCACGAGAGAATTGAAAAAAAAATCGCTTATATATTTCATAACGATTATTCGTTTCGCAACGGTTATCCGTTTTGCACGTCGTTCAGGATGGAAAATGCTACACGAACATAACCATTGACATAACGGTTGACACCCTCCTTATACATGGAGAAAATTTTTTATTTTATTCTAGTAGGACCTACACACCCATGTAAGGAGAATGTCAATCATTATGTCAAGCATTATGTTTGTTTTGGATTATTCTAAAAGGAGAAATAAGATCATGATAATAACAAAAATTGTGTCCGTATCCAGGAAAGGACCAAAAAAAAAAAAAATTCTAAGCTAACCCAACGTGGGATTCCAAACTCCAACTTTCAACGCAACCATCAAATCAAATCAGTTCACGGCTAGCGAGGGAGAGAGAGTCCGGTCAAATCAACTTTAAAGAGAGAGAGAGCGTGAGAGAGAAAGGGTAATAATCATGTTTATAGTTTGGATATGCATATCAATTTTTTAGTAATTTGTTATCACATTTTTCAGGCACCTATCAAATCAGGGTCAGTCCACTTTTAATAATTTGATAGGTGCTTGGAAAATGTGATAACTTTTCGACTTCGTTTGACATCCGATAATAATCTTGAAAATTGAGAAAACTTTCGCGACGACCTAATTTGACGGGTGATAACTTTCGCAACGACAGACTATTTCGCACTAAACATAGGAGAAATTAGTTTATATAACAATAAAATTGTATTAACAATATAATATTTCGATTTAATTTGACACCCCGTGATAATACCTAAAATTGAAACAAAAAAAAAAAAAAATATATATATATATATATATATATATATATATATATAATTAATTTGATAAGTATTATTTCGTATGTATTATAGAGCTCTTTTTTCAAGAATGCATTTTTTAAAAACCCATTGTTTTAAAAAAAAATTATAAGAATTTTTATATTGAAAATTTTTGGATACAAAGTAATAAAAATGTATTAAAATTTTAACATTAAAATTTTTTCGACAAAATATATAATTAAGACGAAACAAGAATTATTAATTATAGACAAGACAATTTTCTAAAATTTCTTTTAGGATTTAAAATTATAAATTATTAAATTTTTTAAAAAAATTTCAAATATCATTTTTTTACAATGTAAAGTAATAAAATTTTATAAGAATTTTTATATTCAAAATTTTTCGATAATAAAAATTGAATTAGAATTTTAACAATAAAACTTTTTCGACAAAAAATATAATTTAGACGATAATTTTAAATCTGAAATTGCTAATAATAAGAAAATGAAAAACTTTAAAATATGAGTAATTTTGGAAATACCTACATAATGGACAAAAATTTATAAGAATTTTTAAATTCAAAATCTTTCGATAATAAAAATTGTATTAGAATTTTAACAAAAAAAAATTTTCGACAAAAATATAATTTAGACGATAATTTTAAATTTGAAATTGCTAATAATAAGAAAATGAAAAACTTTAAAATATGAGTAATTTTGAAAATACCTACATAATGGACAAGTGGCCTCCCTATTGGGGAGTGCCCGTTTGGCCCCCTTTTTGAAATAAGTGAACCCACGTTGGGGTCTGTTAAAAAAAGAACCAGACGTGGGGTTCTACATAATTCCGAATTTAAAATTCCAAGGGCCCCAACTCTTTTTCAACTCATTTTTTTACAATGTAAAGTAATAAAATTTTATAAGAATTTTTATGTTCATAATTTTTCGATAATATAAATTGAATTAGAATTTTAACAATAAAATTTTTTCGATAAAAAATATAATTAAGACGATAATTTTAAATTTGAAATTGCTAATAATAAGAAAATGAAAAACTTTAAAATATGAGTAATTTTGGAAATACCTACATAATTGACAAAATTTTATAAGAATTTTTATATATAAAAATTTTCGATAATAAAAATTGTATTAGAATTTTAACAATAAAATTTTTTCGACAAAAAATATAATTAAGACGATAATTTTAAATCTGAAATTTATAATAATAATAAAATGAAAAACTTTAAAATATGAGTAATTCTGGAAATACCTACATAATGGACAAGTGGCCACCCTATTTGGGAGCGCCTGTCTGGCCCCCCTTTTGAAAGGCTTTAGCGAGTGTGTGTACGCACGGTCTGCAAGCTTGTGCGTACGCACAACACAATTCTACGCTGTCTTCATTTCTTCCTGATTTTTCGCTCGACTTCAACCCGCAATCAATATTTCTTCATAGGAACACTAACGTTTTTGTTCGCCGAACTTAGACATTCTTGCATCACAATTCTTTTGCCTCTTTTCTTGCTCGAACCCTTCACATTAATACTCGACTCGGATTTTCGCCTAAAAATTAAAAATAACTAAATTAAGCGACGAAATATAATTGGAAACCTAACAAATATTGAAAGTTAAAAAATAAAATAAGTGCGAAACCCGCTCTTATCAACTGTGATGGAATGCTTTGACGACCGCCAACGGGACGACTTCAAAAACTCCTGCCTCGACTTCTTGGTCGATGTCCTAGAATACAATTCTCCGCTAAGCTCATCCAAGCCGTTGTTTTCAGATAGGTTAAGACAGATAAAGTCCACAAACTTTGGTTCAACGTGCAGGGCCACTACTCGAGGTTCAGCATGCAAGAATACGCACTTGTCACCGGCTTGCGATGTGGGTTGCTTCCCTCCAACGAACAGTCTACTGAAACCTTGGAGAAGAAGAGACTCAAGGAGAAATACTTCAAGTCGTTTGACAAGATTTTCGTTGCACAATTGGAGAAGACCGTTGTCCGACCATCGACGCCCCGAGGAGATAGATACAAGCTCGGACTTACACTCATCATTGAAGGAGTCGTCAATGCTCCTGATAACAACGTCGACATTGATGCGGATACACTATCCATTGTGGACGATCTTGACATGTTTTTTTCCTACCCTTGGATCGAGTGGGGTACAGGCGTCTGCTGAAGGGATTCCAGCATAGTTTGGCACGAAAATTTGAGGAGACGAAGAGGACGAAGGAGAAGGAAGTCAGTTAAAACCAACTCTTTTGTATTATGCATAGACTAGTCCTACTTGTATTATGCATCCTCAGGTGATGAATTATATGTCATTTTCATTTCGTTTTGTGTGACAGCTATGGCCGTACGAGGCGGTACCCTAAATCGGCGACCGATTTACCGAGAGGGTAGGTGATCGTGTGCTACGACTTCTTTGCTGGACCTCTGAGAAACAACTGCAGTAGCGTACATACGACGCATTCTTCAACAATGTACAACTAACATCTCGTTTGAAAAATTTCTCTTCGTAATATTGTGTTGTGCTTTATTACCACATGGTTGCTTGCTTGCGTAATGCTTCATTTGTTTTTACAGATGCACGTGTATTCCACTCTCCGTCCCACGGACCTCGAGGCTAAGCAACCATACATGTCGAACTTCATGGCTTTCGGAGACCGTCCTGTGCCTATGTTGGACGGCTTGAGCACGAATATAGTAACTCCCCAGTTTAATGAAGACGAAGCCGCCAGTCAACCCCCAGACCAAGTGGCCGCGATGGGCAGAACTGCACATGAGTCCGGTGGTGGAGGGTCCAGTAATGAAGAGTCGGGTAGTGACGAAGTTGAGGGCAAGTCGAGTCCGAATGACGTAAGTTCAAGTGCAGATAGTGAGGATTCTGGTGACCCAGACAGCAGTGAGAGCATTGAAGGCCACCGAGATCATGACTTGGGAGGTCAACCGGCTGGAAATTCTCCCCTCAAAATCGTGCACCTTCTCCTGCTGGGCCTAGTCATGCCACTCAAGCAGGAGGCATCACCAAATCAGAGGTTGACGATTTTCTTTTCGACCTGTTCAAATTATTATTCATGTTTACGAAATAAATAATTTAAAGTATGAGAGAATTGAAAAAAATCACTTATATATTTCATAACGATTATTCGTTTCGCAATGGTTATCTGTTTCGCACGTCGTTCAGGATGGAAAATAATACACGAACATAACCGTTGACATAACGGTTGACACCCTCCTTATACATGAAGAAAAAATGTTATTTTATTCAAGTAGGACCTACACACCCATGTAAGGAGAATGTCAATCATTATGTCAAGCATTATGTTTGTTTAGGATTATTCTAAAAGGAGAAATAATGTCATGATAATAACAAAAATTGTGTCCGTATCCAGGAAAGGATGAAAAGAAAAATTCTAAGCGAACCCAACTTGGGATTCCGAACTCCAACTTTCAACGCACCCATCAAATCAAATCTGTTCACGGCTAGCGAGGGAGAGAGAGTCCGGTCAAATCAACTTTAAAGAGAGAGAGAGAGAGAGAGAGAGAGGGTAATAATCATGTTTAAAGTTTGGATATGCATACCAATTTTTTAGTAATTTGTTATCACATTTTCTAGGCACCTATCAAATCAGGGTCAGTCCACTTTTAATAATTTGATAGGAGAAATTAGTTTATATAACAATAAAATTGTATTAACAATATAATATTTCGATTTAATTTGACACCCCGTGACAATACCTAAAATTGAAACAAAAAGAATATATATATATAATTAATTTGATAAGTATTATTCGTATGTATTATAGAGCTCTATTTTCAAGAATGCATTTTTTAAAAACTCATTTTTTTTTAAAAATTTTTAGAAGAATTTTTATATTGAAAATTTTTCGACACAAAGTAATAAAAATGTATTAAAATTTTAACATCAAAATTTTTTCGACAAAATAAATAATTAAGACGAAACAAGAATTATTAATTATAGGCAAGACAATTTTTTAAAACTTCTTTTAGGATTTAAAATTATTAATTATTATTTTTTAAAAAAATTTCAAATATCATTTATTTTACAATGTAAAGTAATCAAATTTTATAAGAATTTTTATATTCAAAATTTTTCAATAATAAAAATTGAATTAGAATTTTAACAATAAAACTTTTTCGACAAAAAATATAATTAAGACGATAATTTTAAATCTGAAATTGCTAATGATAAGAAAATGAAAAACTTTAAAATATGAGTAATTTTGGAAATACCTACATAATGGTCAAAAATTTATAAGAATTTTTAAATTCAAAATTTTTCGATAATAAAAATTGTATTAGAATTTTAACAATAAAATTATTTCGACAAAAAATATAATTAAGACGATAATTTTAAATCTGAAATTACTAATAATAATAAAATGAAAATTTTTAAAATATGAGTAATTCTGGAAATAGCAACATAATGGACAAGTGACCACCCTATTGGAGAGCGCCTGTCTCGCCCACTTTTTGAAATCAGTGAACCCCACGTTGGGGCTTTTCAAAAAGGAACCCGACGTGGGGTTCTATTTAATTCTGAATTTAAAATTCAAAGGGCCCCAACTCATTTTTTTACAATGTAAAGTAATAAAATTTTATAAGAATTTTTATGTTCAAAATTTTTCGATAATATAAATTGAATTAGAATTTTAACAATAAAATTTTTTCGACAAAAAATATAATTAAGATGATAATTTTAAATATGAAATTGCTAATAATAATAAAATGAAAAACTTTAAAATATGATTAATTCTGGAAATACCTATATAATGGAAAAAAATTTATAAGAATTTTTAAATTCAAAATTTTCGATAATAAAAATTGTCTTAGAATTTTAACAATAAAATTTTTTGACAAAAAATATAATTAAGACGATAATTTTAAATCTAAAATTGCTAATAATAATAAATTGAAAAACTTTAATTCTGAAAATACCTACATAATGGACAAGTGGCCACCCTATTGGGAAGCGCCTGTCTCGCCCACTTTTTGAAATCAGTGAACACGCTGGGGCTTTTCAAAAAGGAACCCGACGTGAGGTTCTATTTAATTCTGAATTTAAAATTTAAAGGGCCCCAACTCTTTTTCAACTCATTTTTTTACAATGTAAAGTAATAAAATTTTATAAGAATTTTTATGTTCATAATTTTTCGATAATATAAATTGAATTAGAATTTTAACAATAAAATTTTTTCGACAAAAAATATAATTAAGACGATAATTTTAAATCTGAAATTGCTAATAATAATAAAATGAAAAATTTTAAAATATGATTAATTCTTGAAATGCCTACATAATGGACAAAAATTTATAAGAATTTTTAAATTCAAAATTTTTCAATAATAAAAATTGTATTAGAATTTTAACAATACAATTTTTTCGACAAAAAATATATTTAAGACGATAATTTTAAATCTGAAATTGCTAATAATAATAAAATGAAAAACTTTAAAATATGAGTAATTCTGAAAATACTACATAATGGACAAGTGGCCACCCTATTGAGGGGCGCCTGTCTGGCCCCCTTTTTAAAATTACTTATAAATTATAACTTATAAGTAAAAAAATACTTTATTTAAATAAATTGTTTACAAAATAAAAATACTTGTAAGATAAAAATTTACCGAAAATGTATTTTTTAAAAAATATTTAGAAAAAAAGAAAAAAAAAGGTGGCTCGTCCTGGCCCACGAGCCACGAACTCACTTTTTTTAAACGAGCCGAGCCTGACTCGGCTCATTGTTCACGAGCCCGAGACCGAGATCGAGCCCGAGCCCGTACTATAACAAGTCAAGCCGATTGCCACCACTAAATTGTGTTAAGATATTGGGTTACTATGACCAATAAAATGAATAAATTGTGACTAATAAATTAATATATGACCTAAACAATGTGTAATTTACGACTAAATTAGTAATTGTAACCTACAATTTGTCTTCGTGATCCATAAATAACTTGTGACAAATTTACTTGGACAATTTATGATCGTTAAATAAGTTGTGATCAATTAATTTGATAATTTGTGACCGAAAAATAAGTCGTGATTAATTAATTTGATAAATTGTGATTGAGAAATAACTTGTGACAAATTAATTTAATAATTTGTGACATATAAATGTTTTGATTTGTGATCGAAAAATAAGTCGTAATCAATTAATTTCGATAAATTGTGATCTATAAAATTTGTGATTTGTGATTGACATTTTATGATTGTGATTAGTACATTATTGTGACCGTATATTGTATGATATTATGATTTTAATTAAATTAATTATCAATTTAATTAATAAAATATATTTCATTATCAATTTAATGAATACCATACGATTTTGGGAAGGAATGTTTAACTAATTTCTCGATTTAAGGAAGTATATAATAAATAAACTATTTATGACCTGATTTTTGGAAAAAATCTCAAGTTTGTCAAAATTGAAATTATATGTTGCTATGTATTTTTCCTATAAAATAGTACGAGCCTATCTCTTTAAATGGGCCATCCTAGGCCACTTCCCAATTTCTTGTCAATTGGGCCCAAACCATCTGACCCAGAAAAAAAGGCGGCAATGTACGACAGTCTACTTAGAAACAAAATCTTTTGTTCTTTGCCTAAAAAACAAAAAACTTTGATCACCAAACGGAACTAAGATTAATCCTTTCATTGGACGATCTTTACAAGAATTTATCTATAAAAATTTATGGACTCTTCAATGCATACGAGATTTTGGGTCCTCGTTTACACCAATAATCTTTCAATGAATCTCATAATGAAACCCATATATAATTCCGTGGGATCTTCCCTCTGCCTCTTAGCACCGCCAGAATTTTCATTGGTTCCTCCACGAAATTTACAGTTGGCTTCCGTTCATTTCAAGTACGTTATTGGCTATCTTTTGGTTTTTAATTTAATGTTCTTCGGTGTGAAGATTTGAACAGTTGTGACAGTTGCACTGTAGTTAACAAGTAATAAATTTTGTGCGAATTCCATCTCATTATTATGTGTAATTTATTTTTCGATGATTGGTATCTTCCAAGTGTTTTTCCAATTTTAGATTGGAATTACAATCATATATAGAATGTGAAGTGAGATTTGTACGTGTTTCTAATTTTTATTTTTATTTTTTTCAGGACCTGTATAATTTAACGCAATTTTGATCAATTTTTTCGGATTCTTTTGTGGACAAAGTATGTGGGAGATGGGTGAAACACCGGTTCAATCTGTTCAAACTGCGCTTTCTTTCTATCGAGAGAGAAATAGCACTGAGGTAATTTATATACAAATTTTACACATGTTCTACATCAGAGTTTTAGTTGCTTTAGATGTTTCACTGGATCTAGCCATGAACGGAACGGAGTGATGAAAAAACATTCACATAGCGGACCCCAAATTCGTCAGGAAAAAGCTAGTTCGTTCTTTTATTCTATGTTCTACTGAGGACGAAATATATTTACTTCGGTTTGGATATGTATCCAGTTTTAAAGAATTTTTTTGATTCATATCTAAATTTCCGAAACATTGTATGCTATTTCAAATGGAATGCTATTCATATTAAGAATTCGATAGCCTGTAATGTCATTATTCTTCAAAATAATGTTTTATTGTTGACTATGATTTCCTAATTGGAGAGCAAACTATGCCTAATTAATCAGTATATATGTGAGATCATAGGTTTGATGGATTAACAGAAACAAACATAGCCTTGTTTCTAATAAATTTGAGACTGGCTACTAAGAGTGTGTTTGATAGGCATTATTTGGGAAAAATGAATTTTGAAATAGTGATATGATGGCAAATGTGTGGTTGAAAAAGAAGGAAAAGTTATTGATGTGATAGAAAATATTATTTTATTGAAGAATGTGTGGTTGAAAATGAGTAGAAGAATGAGAATGAGAATTAAAATGGGAATCAAACAGGGCCTTAATTTTTTTTCTGCACTGCCGTTGATTGATGCCTCGCTAGATCTACGGGAAGATCAGAAACAACTACATCTTTAGCAATCACAGATAGCTTTGTTAGACTTACCTCTCTCTTTTTCGTAAACATGTTAGTCTGAAATCAACATCAATTTTGTTTACAAGAGCCTCTTTAACTATCCAAGTCATCATTCCTTTACTTATCATCAGCTTTGCCACCTCCAATTATGCCCTCACACACTGTATGATCTTAAATCTTATGACTATCTCGTCCTTTGACGGTCCAGCACTTAGTACCATAAAGCACATCAGGTCTAAATAGTTGGATTTTCCTTTTTCATTCCAATCTCTCTGTATAACTTTCATTATGCGGATTGGTTGAGTGATATTACAGTACAGAACTAGATTAAGTTAATAGTATCACAGGTTTATATTAATTGTGATCGATCAATGGATCTATGATTCTGTTTGAAAATGCTCAGACTGATCCTTCAACATGGACTATCACCGGAAATCTATTTTATGCAGTGTTCTCTCTTTCTAACAGGATATAGAGGAAGAAAGCAAAGTCGAAAGCCTGCTAAAACAACTAGAGGAAAAGGAATCCTCCTGCAAGCAAACACTTCTTAAACTTGATCACTATCAGAAAACATCAGAAGAACTTTCAACTCTGCTGAAGAACTCTGATTTTAAGAAAGAATTTTACATAAATGAATGCCAAGAAGCAAATATTTGCGTAAATGAACTTGAATCCAAAATTAAGGAGATGAAAAATCAATTATCAGAATATGAGATGACAAAAAAGCAGCTTTCTCATGTTTCTAGCGAGTTAATGTCCACCCAAGGACAACTTCTTTGCAAGGAAGCTGAAATTGCAGAGTTGAAACATGCAAAATTTGAGTCCACAATACAAATCGAGGCTATGGAAAGCGCTTTAAGTCAAGAAAAGCTGAAAATGGAAGAGGTTTTGAAGCACATGTCAGAACTGAATGAAAATATTATGCATTTGAAGCTGAAAGCTCTTGAAGTAGAGAAGGAAAAAGCTGAAGAGGTGTTTGAGAAAGAGGCTGAATTAGAAATAGCAGCAAAAAAAGTGGCTGACGCACAGAAGAGATTAGAAATTATGCATGACTTGGAGAATCAGCTTCTGGAGAAGTCGGCATTTATAGATTCATTGCAATTGGAACTAAAGCAAGCGAACGAGCTTAGCATTTGTTCTGAGAAAGTTGCTTCCGATGCAACTTCCGAGTTAGCCCAGCTGAAAGCAGATATGGACCTGCAAGGGAGAAAGTACTTCGATCAAGCTGCTTATAGCAGTTTGCTCGAGACAGAACTTGAAAAATTGAAAATGGAACTTGGAAAATCAGAAGAAGAGGTTTGCCACCTGAAAACAAATGTTGAGAACATGAAATCAGATTTGGAGAAGATTAGAGCTGAAGCGGTTGAGAGTCGAGAAAAGGAGAACGAGGCACAAGTTGAGATAGCATTACTGAAATTGGAACTTCAGAATGAGAGGTTGAAGCTTGCTGCAACTGAGGTTTCTGAAGCAAGATCAAAGAGTGACACATCAGCACTACAAAACAAACTTCAGCAGCTTTCATTAGAACTTGAAGAAGCCAAGAAAGAGAATCAAGAGTTAAAGAAAGCTAAAAAATTGGCAGACGAAAGTGAAAGGGATAAAATTTTGGAACCCCCTAAGGAAAACCGTACCCAGTCCATGGAACTTCCAAAAGCCGAGCAGAAAATCTTTGAAGAACGAAAAGATGTAACAGATGTCCATGAGACCTTGATTGAGAAGAATGCACCCTTGCATGAAAATGTGCTGGAATATGAGGGTTTGAAGAAAGAGTTAGAAGTAGCAATGTCAAAAATTGGGGAGTTCAGGGTTCGAGCAGAACAGGCCACAAGCAGGGCAGAGGTGGCCGAGAAGGCAAAAGCAGCACTAATGGAAGAGATAAAAAGGCGGACAGAGGATAAGCAAAGGAGAAAGGCTGCCATATCTGCACTGCGCGAAGATCCGAGTTCTGAAGATACTAGTACCGCCAACGGTTTCAAACACGATGATGCTGTTAAAACTGATCGGTCTCTTGGTAAGGTTCTTAACATTAAATTTTAGTTTCGAAGATTACAGGGTTGGATCTTTCGGTAGGGAAGAAAATCTTCTGTTGTTTTCTATTTATTCTTATGAACATTGTTAGAACTTGAATCATAAAGATGCTTCAGCTATATAATCATATCTGGATTCTTATAGTTCATACTATTACTTATTTCCCTTATTCAATTTTTTTTTTTTTTTTTTTTTTTTTTGAATTTGGAAATATAATCGGATTTCGTTCACATCTTTATATCTTGTGTAACTTTCACATATCAGACTTTTGACAAATTTTTTGATCAAGGTCGTTTAATAAGGCCAGAATGCTCCTTGAAAGCAATAAATTCAGTTGTTGAAGTTTGCAAACTTTTGATATTTCATCTTAAAAGGTTGCATATTTAATCGGATCAAATCGCTCGTTGGAGTTTAGTGGGTTCTAATACTATATTAAAACTTAAGGTTTTATATTAAAATGTCAACTTCATTAAAAGAAGTAGTTTAAATTCTTATAAATTGGTATATAATTTTACCTATTTTACCCTTAACATACAATCTTGCAAACCACTGGATTCTGTACTTTACAAATGTGTTATGTGAAAGGGGATATCCTACATGTACACCTCATGTCCTACATAATGCTCTACACCCCTCATATGGAGGGGGATCACGAATATTTTATTATGTGTGGGTCTCCCTCCATGTGAGGGGGTGTAGGGCATTGTGTACATATAACATTTTTCATGTGAAAAAGAAAGGGTTAAAGTCACCAATAACCACCCAAATTTATACTTAGGCCCCGTTTGATAGCAGTTTTTTTCTAAGGAAGTTGAAATTTTTTTTTTCTCTTTTTCACCTTTTTTGCTGTTTCATTGGCATTTTTTGCCATGAAAAATGTTTGTCACCAATTTCTAGGTACAACCCCTTGAAACACAAAAATAGGAATTTATTTTCTTCTGATTTTGATAGAAATTTGGTTTCCATCTTGTTGGATGTCTTTTTCCTTTTAAAATTTTTTGACCTTTTTGGCAATGAAAATATATTCTAAATTTAATGGTAAAAAATGTATCCATTTAATTGACAATTTGCATGAAAAACGAAGCCAAACGGATACCAAAAATTTATGAATTTTTTTTAAATTTTTTGCAATCCAAACAAATTTTAATACAGATTCTAAAAAAATTTATCTCAAAAAGTAACCATTTGCATGGAAAAAAAAAGTCAAACGGATTAGGTGAAAAATTATATCAATCAAACACAATTAATTACAATTCCCACACAAACGAATTCTAGGCAAATCAATTACCTGCCATTCATTTTCTTTCTATCAATTTTCCACTATTGTAATCAAACGGACCCTTAGTGTTACTATGACCACTTAATTTGATTTTGTTTTACCATGATCACCCAAGTTTATATTTAGTGTCACTATAGCCACCCAATTTGATTTTATTTTATTATGACCACCCAATTTCATATAACGTTTCATCATGATCACCCAATTTTTTATTTTTTTTTTTCACAATTTTCACTTTTTTTTTTTAAAAAAATAAGTTCTTATTTTAATTTTTTAACAAACGTTTTCTTTTTAAATAAGTATTTGTTTTGTTTTACAAACATTTTTTTAAATTAAGTTTTATTTTATTTTATTTTTTAAGTAACTTTTATTTTTTAATATTAATATACACACACACACAAAGTTATCATTTTATCCATTTTAAAATTAGTGAGAAAGGTGAAAAGAAGTTGTGTGATCATGGTGAAACGTTATATGAAATTGGGTGGTCATGATTATATTAAATACAAAATTGAGTGATTATAATGAAACAAAATCAAATTGGATGATCATGATAATTTTAATATAAAGTTGATACACCATTGATGAATTTAACTCAATAAAGAATCAACTCTCCTGTACCGTTGATTTAGACAGCAATGGTCATCATCTCTTTTCAAAAGTGATTCCTTTCGCGAAGGCCAAATTCAAAGATTTTTCTTCAAAAGGAAATTCATTTTTCTATCTTGTCATGCGCCTCGCCTTGGGATCAAAGTATTTGTTTATCTCTTCTAGAATACATGCACACAACAATAACATATTAAATTATATTGAATCGTCTTTTCTAAAACTTTGAACTGTTGGTGAGGAGTGAACTTATTTATTTATAAGTATATTTACAACACACTTTTTAAAATCAGAAAGACATGCCTTCCTTTTCAATTTTTAGTGAATGAATGTCTCAAAAGCAACATTAAACGAAATGGTTCTTATTCATTCAATTCTATACATAATTATTTCATTCCATTGGTGACAAAAATTGGTCTTGCGAAGCTCTACCAGAAGTTGAAGAAACTATAGTGCAACCGTCCTTGAAAGTTCATCATTAACAGAGTGGTTCACTACAGTCTAGGGATGACAAAAAAAATCCGTCATACCAGATATCCGCGGTGTCTCATTCTGAATGGTGCAGGGATTACCCGCTTAATCGGGTAATTGGGTCGAGGACCCCACCCCGGGTCGGGTATGGATAACAGGGGGCCCATCCAGTTTAATTTTATTTATTTATTTTTTTTAAGATTTCAATACTTTAAATGAAAAACTCTACAAAATTTTATTAATTCTAATAAAAGATGGCAACTAAGATTATTTAAGGAATATGATAAACAATAAAGACTTTAGTTTACCAAATTTATTCGAATAATTTAACTTTTAAAAATAAATAAATAAATAAATTAATTAATTAATTAAAAATTTAATAACTATATTATTATTTCATTTTAATGAATGAGAGTAAGAAATTGAATTATCAAAAGCTTGAAAAAAAAAAAAAATTAAACGGATACGTAAATGGGCAAACGCCGAGCCCTGAACCTATCATGTTGTCATTCCTACTATATTCGTATCTCATAAGAGTTGACGAATTTGATAATTACATACTAACAACGATATTTTGTGCTTAAATTGAACTCATTCAACTATTTGCCAAGTGGATAAAAATTGTTTATTAGAGATCAAGTTGTTACAAATAAAAAGATTAGGAACTTAAATAACAAGAATTAAAGACTTCAAAATACCACTTATTACAAGTTGAAATCCTCAATTACAATTTTCATAAAGACATCGGATTTCTTAAGGTCCGTTTGATTGTAAAGGTGGAATATGTATGGAAAGAAAACGAATTACAGAGAATTGAATTGTCTAAAATTTGTTTTATTGGAAATTGTAATTAATTGTGTTTGATTGGTATAATTTTCCAACTAATCTATTTGGCTTTGTTTTTCATGCAAAATTGTTAATTTTTGGGATAAATTTTTTATTTTTTTTTACAATTGGGGATAAAATTTGTTTGGATTGTCAAAAAGTTAAAAAAAAATTATTATTATTTTTTGAATTTTTTTTTTTTGTGTTCATTTGACTTTATTTTTCACACAAATTGTCAATTAAATGAATAAATTTTCTTTTACCATTGAGTCTAGAATGTATTTCAATTGCCAAAAAAAAAAAAAAAAGGTCAAACCTAGAATTGCCTTTCCCACTTCCACATTTTAGGAAAAACTGGCGCGTGAGCCACAGAGTAAGGGAAAAGCATTTCCCTAGAAAAAAATACCCAATCAAACATAACAAAGTGGGAAAATGAAAACCAAATTCCATTTTCGAGGGAATTCCCCCTATAAATAGGCTCTTAGAGATGCTTAAATGGGCAGACTAACTCAACTCGACCCATGTTAGTGAGGTTTAGATCGTCGCATAAAAAAATGACTAGGTCTAAATTGAATATAGATCGACCCGCAACTCGATCTCATCTTTTCTTTGGGGCTATGAACATACGTGGTCAAGTCAAGACAACAATTCCCCACACGTTAAGAGAATTTCATGGAGAATTTATATTTGTCTCATCTGGTGTCCCTCATCGTGCACGTGTGTTGTGTAGTTAGCATTTGTTGACTGATGATTTTATTAAAACCTAAATCAATTCACTTAGTCCAAAAATTTGACCTTGAAATTTGATTGATTTGGATCTTGTAATAGTTTTATACAGCAGTATTTGACCGTTCGAAAAATGAAAGTAACATATATATATATATATATATATATATATATATATATAAATTTTAGTTTTCTCCTTGGTAAATATTGTCCAATACTAATTAATTAGTTTGTCGTATTAAACATTATGTGTATACGTTAATCTTCGACCCTACTAATAATTAAAATATGTTTATTGATATTAATTAATTATAATGCTTTTTTATTTTTTTATTCTATTTTCTTCGAGAATGTTTTTGAAATTTTTTGTTTTTTGTTTTTCTCAATAATCGTGGTATGGTATGTAAGATGAAAAAAAAAATGTGCAGAAAAACCTTTATGTAAGGTAAAAAAGAGTTTAATTTTTTTTTTAAAAAAATAAAATATTTGACTGGAGAAAAATACAAAGGAAAGTAATGTAGTATATATCTTCAAATAATCTTAATACACTAAATCTTGAGATAGATATTATTAGCGAAAATGAATGAGTATGGATAAGTGAATAGTATTTGTGAATCTTGTGAAGTATGTATATGAAAATATATTTATAATTTATAGCGTGTTTGTTTGTGATTAAAATCTGATTTTAATCTAAGTCAAAATCAAACAATCAATATCAACTACATCTTTTATGGGTCCCACAACTTTTCAACCACACATTCAAAAACTTCTATCACAATCTATTTACTAAAAAAAATCTAATTTTAATCCCCATCAATCACCCTTTTAAACACCTCACAAACAAGTGCTAAGTAGGAAAAAATATTAAATAAAATTTTCTTTTGAGGTAAAGATGGACACATTAGAGAAATAAGTATTCCACGTAGACCCTTTAATTTTTTCATATTTATAAAAAATTTAACTAAATTTAATTTAAAGAAATATATGATTCGATGATCTATCCGTGTTAGACCTCGTTATTCTTTGTCAAAAATTGCATATATTACCGAAAAATTGGTCAAGTAAACCAGCCTAATTCATTTTACATCTCCAGTAAACATCCCACCAAAACTTAGTAGGGAGGTAGAGGAGCTTATTTTTGTGCAAATAATAAATAAATCACGATAAAAGTATTTCAATAATTTACCTTTGACCAAATTCCACCAACGGAAAAATTGTTACACATCATTAGTCCCCAAGAATATTGCATGTTCAAAAGTTTTACATATTATTAATTTTTAGTTTTATTTATACAATAATTCTTTTGTATTGTACTGCTTACAAATTATATGATGCATTAGTGATCGACAAAAAATACATATTACGTTCAAAATCTTTAGATGGTACCAAACTCTTACATTTCCTACTTTTCACAAATAAAGTTTATACATGGAAAATCAAATTAAACTTCCACAAATCCTTTCAGTCAAACACCATGTCAAATCCCCACAAAATCTTTTCCTCCTCTATGTCTTATTGGTTACTTTTCACATACTTTTCCATTTTCTTAGGTGGAGTGAGGTTATCTGCTATCTCCTATCAAAATCTCAACACCTCACTACAATTTTGAAATATCAAAATTTAAAGAGAAACAAAATGCATATTAGGTGTTGCCTCTAAATTTTCGACACCTCAAAATTGTAATGAAGTGTCAGAATTTGATTGAAGAAACAACTAAATCGATAGCAAAAATGGAACAAATCATTGGATGGGTGGACCTAAAGAAAAATAAATAGATCTGAGCCCTTCATGCAGTGGTCGAGTTGATGGAGTAGGTGAGCGTAGAGATCTTTGATCACGAGTTCGATTTTCTCTACCAACACTTTCTCGGTCGAACCAATCGCACCGAACTTGTCTAGTGTGGTTAATCTGACTGACGTAATTTGCAGGCTATTATTTCAGTCCGAGAATTTATCCAATACGTACCAGAAGAATAGTAGCTGCGAATTCTCCCGTCATCAAAAAATAAATAGATGCGAGAGTCTTCAAATTCTAGAACCATATACCAAACACTAAAATTAATGCAAATAATAATAAGAAATAAGCTATTTGTATACTCTGGACTTATCATTTGATTGACCCGATCCCACCTGCTCCTTCACATGAGGGTCGAAAATATTAAATTTAATGGAGTGGGACCCGACCTCCATGTGAGTGTTCGGTGGAGCCGTGTCAACCAAAGTGTAAGTTCGAAATGTACATGTAGCAGTATTGTAATAATAATAATAAATTTGATTCAAATTTAGTAAGTCACATCATCAAAACTGGTCAACTTGACCGGGCCCACCCCACCCGCACCCAAGTTGTAGTTACAAAGTTGTTCTCTCTTCCACCACAGAACAATACTATCAACAAAAAAACATCAACCGAGAAAGCCAAAAATCACTTTTTTTAATAAGAGAACTACTTATAAGTTAAATTTTTCATTAACTATTCATAAATAAGTTTGCAAGTATATACGTGCATTCGTTCCAAGTTTTGGGTTTTGTCCATCCGCAGGCGCTAATATTCAACTACATTTTCTTAACTTTGACTATCCGAAATCTTTCGTTTCTTTGAACTCTGACAATATTTTTTTGGTCATTAATTTCCTCAAAACACGTTTCAATAATTTCTCCATAAAACTCTGATTTTCGAGAAAAAAGAAGATAAAATTTTGTCAATCATGTCAGAAGAGGAAGCTGACAAATTTTTTAGCTTTGCTTTGTTTAATCTGCTGATCCTCATTACTGGTACTAATCATGTTCTTGATTTATGAAAAAATTTCGGGTTTTTCTCAGATTTTTTAATTTTTTTTTACGATTTTCGAGGATGATCCTATGAGTTGACTTGCATTTATTGTGTCTGAATCACAGGGAAGCTTGCTGTTGGAGACTCAATAGAGACAGACAGGCAGGTATTGCTTCAATTGAGGTCACTTCTGTTAGAACAAAATCCAGTTAATCAAGGAAGATATACACGATGGAATTCACGGGATGACTCGCCCTGCGACTGGCCCGGGATTATGTGCGATAACCTCAGGAATCGTGTCACCAGGGTCGACCTTTCGGGCTGCAACATGTCGGGCAACATATCGAGTAACTTTTCTGCCTTGACACAACTTTCTTACCTCGATCTGTCACAAAATACTATTGGAGGGATCGTACCAGAAGATTTAGGCCGGTGTGTGAACCTTAAATTCCTGAACTTGTCACATAATATTATCACTGGAGAGTTCAACTTGACAGGCCTCAGCAGCCTGGAGATTCTTGATCTATCCCTTAATAGAGTTATTGGTCATATTGAACTAGCAATTCCTAAAAATTGCCAAAATCTGAAAGTGGTGAATATTTCTTCAAACAAATTGACTGGTGAAGTTGGAAGCATCTTCGAAAAGTGCTGGAATCTGAAGTATCTCGATCTCAGCTCAAATAATTTGACTGGAGATATATGGCGTGGTTCTGATAGGCTCGATGAATTTTCAGTGGCGCAGAACAATTTCTCTGGCAAACTTCCCTCAGGGATTTTCAATTGGAATTGTAGTTTACGGAGTTTTGATTTATCAGAAAATCATTTCTTTGGAGAATTTCCTGCAGAAATTTCCAGCTGCAAAGATTTGGAAGTTTTAACATTACGGGAGAACAATTTTACAGGGCTAATTCCTAAAGAGATTGGATCACTATCTAGTCTGGTGGCACTTTACTTGGGGAATAACAATTTTAGCAGGGAAATTCCAGAGTCTTTAACAAATCTTAGCAACTTGGTTTTTCTTGACTTAAGCAGAAACAACTTTGGAGGCGATATACAAGATATTTTTGGGCGATTGGTGCAGGTGAAATTTCTCTTGTTGCATATAAATTCATACACTGGAGGGCTATATTCTTCAAGAATTCTCCAACTGCCTAACATTACACGGTTGGACTTGAGTTTCAACAATTTCTCTGGTCCATTGCCTGTTGAAATTTCCAAGATGACAAGCTTAAGGTTTCTCGTTCTTGCCTACAATCACTTCACAGGAAATATACCTTCAGAGTATGGAAATCTCAAAGGGCTTCAAGCCCTAGATCTTTCCTTCAATCAGTTAAACGGATCAATACCAAAAAGCTTGGGAAATTTAACCTCACTTTTGTGGTTAATGTTTGCTAATAATTCATTGACAGGTGAAATCCCTGCAGAACTGGGAAATTGCAGCAGCCTTTTGTGGTTGAACCTTGCAAACAATCATCTTTCAGGGAAAATCCCACCTGAATTAACAAACATTGGCAAGAATGTGACTCCTACTTTTCTTAAAAACAGGCAAAATGATAAGATCACGGCTGGCTCCGGGGAATGTTTGACAATGATGAGGTGGATACCGGCAGATTATCCCCCGTTTAGCTTTGTATATAAACTCCTTACAAAGAAAAAATGCCGAAGCCTTTGGGACCAGATTCTTAAAGGATATGGTCTATTTTCAGTGTGCTTACCGGGATCAAATATACGGACACTTCAGATATCCGGCTATGTCCAGCTTAGCGGTAATCAGTTTTCTGGTGAGGTCCCTCTCGAGATTGGAACCATGCTGAATTTCAGTATGGTGAATTTGGCATGCAATCAATTATATGGTAAATTCCCTCACGAGATAGGACGATTGCCACTAATAGTCCTTAACGTTTCGCAGAACAATTTTTCTGGTGAAATTCCATGGCAAATTGGCAACCTCAAGTGTCTGCAGAATCTGGATTTGTCATATAACAATTTCTCAGGTTCATTTCCTATTAGCTTGAATAACTTGAATGATTTGAGCAAGTTTAATGTCTCCTACAACCCGTATGTTTCTGGCGTAATACCAACAACTGGACAGTTGTCAACTTTTGAGAAATGGTCGTTCCTCGGGGATCCACTTTTACACCTTCCTTCTTTCATTAATAACACAACTAACAACAATTCAGGAAACAAGAATGGAAAGGCCAAAAGGAATACAAAGCTAGGTGCTACTCTAGTGGTTCTCGCTTTGATACTCACTTTTTTAGTATGTGGGCTTATGTCACTCATAGTCTGCCTCTTGGTGAAAAGTCCAATAGACACACCGGGATATCTACTGAAGGACTCGAAGGCTCAGCTCGAATTTGCAGCAAGCTCGGATGCTTCTTCGCCCTGGTTATCAGGCACGGTTAAGGTTATCCGATTGGACAGAACAACCTTCACACATGATGACATTTTGAAGGCTACTTGGAGATTTTCGGAGGACAGAATCATTGGCAGGGGAGGATCGGGAACAGTTTATCGAGGAGTCTTGCCTGATGGCAGGCAAGTGGCAGTGAAGAAACTACAAAGAGAGGGACTTGAAGGGGAAAGAGAATTCCGGGCTGAAATGGAGGTATTAAGTGGGAATGGATTCGGTTGGCCTCATCCGAACCTTGTGAAACTCTATGGATGGTGCCTTGATGGATCAGAAAAACTTTTGGTTTATGAGTACATGGAAGGTGGGAGTTTAGAGGATCTTATTACTGACAGAATACGCCTCAACTGGAGAAGGCGTATCGATGTGGTAGTAGATGTAGCACGCGCCTTAGTCTACCTACACCATGAATGCTTCCCGAGTATAGTCCATAGGGACGTCAAGGCTAGCAATGTACTTCTCGACAAGACAGGAAAAGCCTGTGTTACGGATTTTGGACTTGCACGGGTGGTGGATGCTGGAGGCAGTCATGTTAGTACAATGGTTGCAGGAACAATTGGTTACGTTGCTCCAGAATACGGTCAGACATGGCAAGCCACGACTAAAGGGGACGTTTACAGCTATGGGGTGTTAACAATGGAACTTGCAACTGGAAGACGGGCTGTGGATGGTGATGACGAATGTTTAGTCGAATGGGGAAAAAGGGTTATGGGAGACGGACGACAAGGTTTTGCTAGCAATGCAATCCCGGTAGCTCTACTGGTATCTGGCCTAGAAGAGGGTGCAAAGTATATTTGTGAATTACTTCGTATCGGAATATTGTGCACAGCAGAGAACCCCCATTCTAGGCCTAATATGAAACAAGTTTTAGCCATGTTAATAAGGATTTCAGGCAGCCAAAGGGATTGTTCTTCAGAAAAGTGTCAATAATTTCATTAGCAGATCATTTTTTACTCAAACATGTATAAAAATAGAGTGGTCCTTGGTTATGATTCTTTCTGTTATTAGACAGACAAATTTACATTCTTAAACAAATCATACACAATTTTGCTTGTAAATTTCATATTAGTACTCAGAACAAAATTTTTGGTGAACCTTCCCCTCTGTATCTTATGATCCAACAGACAGATACATGATGAAAATGTCCAATAAAATAAAATTATGGTAGAAGTTAGATGTCTTGTTCCGTCCTATCTAAACCAACATACCAAATGTCTTTATTATGTTCGTTTTCACATTTTCTTCAATTTCAACTCTTTTAAAAAAGAAATTATTAAAACTAAAGCTTTTCTAACAGAGAGAATTTAAAGCAATTTGCTCTTCAACAATAGCATTGAATTTTACATAGGATAATTTAAGTATTGAACTTTAATCTAAGGTAGAGCAAGAAAGTCCGAACTCCTAACTTATTTAAACAAATTGAAGTTAGTTTTTAAGCTCAGGCTAGAAGAGTCCATTTTGAAGACGTCCATAAAAATGTGAGATTCCACACAGCCTCTGGGTACCAAACTGTTTTCTATACATTGCAATTAAAATGTGGTGCGTAACAAATATTATGGTAGTATTTAAAAACAAGACCATAAAATGCCTCTGTGTACTCTCATTTTGTACACAAAATTTCCCAATATTCTCAACCTTTTACGTTCCCAGATGTCTCCATTGAATCATAAATCACCGTTGATTACAGTGATAGAAATATTGAATACCCATTGGAGCCAACATTTTTCCTAATTTCAGTCTTCCTTTCATTTGGGTAAGCCGTAAGCATAATTTTTAGTTCTTTACTCTGCTTTGCAATTTGAAGCTTCTCTTGTTTTCTTGTCTTTGAAATTGTTATCCGTTCTGGGTTTTAAAATATGATGAGATTTCAAAAAGTAAAATTGAAAATCGGTGTATTTAAATTGTTACGAGTGATTCAAAATATTATTCGATTAATCATTCAACAAAACAGTAAGAAAAACAAAAGAAGAACACCCTAGCAAGCAGTCGAAAAAACCCTCAAAATAGGGCACAACATTCACACAAGAATGTCATGAAACATGCCACAATATATCACTAAAGATCTATACAAAGAGGGCTTGATATTATCTCATCACTAAAGAAGGATTTCAGGGTGCAGTAGATGGAGAGAGTCGAAGCAAAGTAGAGAGAGCTGGAGAGACAAGTTGAATAAGGGTTATACAACTCAAAACCTAGATCTAGCATATATCGAAGTCTCTAGACTTCCATTGATCCAACGGTGCAGCTGAAGACACATACTAAGATCTGGAGCGTTTGTTCTTATTAAGTAAAATCGTGTTTTCCATCAAGTACGTTAAGGAACTTATAGTATAATCCAGTCTAAAAAATTTCACTAGACTCGTTGATCCAATTCATGCAATCTCCAAAATCCGCTGAAATGTGTTTCACTTATACCTGTTCTCGATCTTCTAGAATTGTCTCTCTTAGATTACCAAGAACTCCTTGTTCTTGTACTCTTCCTATGCTTCTGGTCCAACCTCCCTCAATTTTCAGCAATCTCTTAAAGTTATTGAGAAGTTACCTTCATGTATGTGTATAGGAAGTAGGTATTTTGGATTATGTAAGATTGATGTTTTTCTCAAATTGTGGTTGATGAATCTGAAGACGTAAAAGATGAAGAGCAGTTGTTTTCCGCTCAAAAGGATGTAATGAATGAAGAGTATATTGATCAACCACCACCAAATTCGTGTTAGGGTTGGGTATATATATAGTAGAAGGTATTTAAGTAGTATGGACCATTTAAAACTCTTGTAAAATGCGAACTAGGGTTTTGCGCATAACACCGCCGCTCGAGTGTCAGGCTAATGACATGTGAGTGACATGTGTGTCGCTTGGGCGATTGGTCTACGACAAGCGGGTGATAGAGTTTCTGTTTTTCCCGCTTGAGCATCAGACGGGTGATAGGCTAGCAAAATTTCGGTGACTCTTTTTTATTTGTTCCAAAATCGAATTTTAAGATACATAGTTCAACTATACAACATTCCAATTGATTCATTGACTTTTACAACTTTTCATATTAGTTATTTTGTCTAAAGAATTGCCAATTCAATGCAAATCCTAACAATCTCCCATTTGACATTTTGTGACAAAATTATACAATACAAGTCAAGGAAGTAAAACAAAAACTAAACTACCCAAGCACAAAACTGAATGACTGTCTCTAGCATTCCTTGTTAACCTTGGATCTTGAAATCAACAACTCAAATACCAAGGGTAATAGTACGTTATACAGTAAATATACAAATGAAACACTTTATCATAAATATATTAGCTAGATTGAGAAGTAATACTAATGTTAATCAAAACACTAACTGAAACATTAATATCACTAAACATCAAAACTCACAGAAGCTATGCATTATGATATGGAATGCCATGAATGAAATAATCTCTTCCCCTTACTACTGCAAACTTTCTTCCATAATATGTATCTCCCCCTTTTGTCACGAATGACGAAAGGAACTTTATCAAGTACACATGAACATCAATAAATAATAACTCAAACATTCAATTGATAGCATGCACAAGAATAATCAATGAACAGTAAACCTTCCCACATACTTAGTTCAAGTAAAAATTGAATAAATTGTATACGTGAAGCATGTGTGTAAAGTGTCATTAATCAAATGTAAGCAGAACTCCAAACTTTAATTTTGTGAGAAATGACATGATAAACATCACTGTTAATAAGTTTATTCATCTACTTATAAAAGTCAAACTAATAAGAGCATATAAGACCTATAACAAAAACTTATTTTGTATGTATATTATTCTTTTTTCCCCTCGACTTTGAGATATATATACACACACACACATGTTCTAAATTTTTTAAGCTCATCAATTTTTTTTTCTCATTTTTTCTTTTTAATTTTTGTTACATCTTATGTGCAGACTCTTCTCCATTAATCTACTAAGATGACCCATGTAACGTGCTTTAGGTCGATTAACTCAAGTCAGTTGATCATAGACACCAAGTTATGAGAAACCCCTCAGACTTAATTGCTCGAGTCAAATAGACTCCGAAAAAGAGTATAAGATAATGAGCTTTTTCTTTCAAGAGAATATACTTGAGTTTAGGTATACTAAAATAAGGTTAATACATGTTCAAATTCATCTTACCAACATGTGAATGCCATCACAAATTTCACACACGCGGACAAGTCTCACTCACAATATCATAGTATGTGCAAAACAGATGGTACATGAAGAAACATATACTAAGTACTCCTTAAAAACCTAAAAAAAAGTAATGAAAAATATGTTACAACACATCAACTAAACTTATACATAATCACAACACACAAGTTCAAGTATATCATATATAATGCTATAGTTAAAAAAAATTCCCTTTTTTTTTAATCATCTTTTTAAAACATAAATGCACCAATAACAAAAATAAAAAAAAAAATTCAACATACAAAAACAAAAAGATATGCACGTGCCAATGCAAAACTGGTGAAGATGTACATAAATGAATCTACTACCTATACAACAATGAGATGCATGTAATAATGAATGAATTTCAATAATAAGCACAAGCATGTATCGGAAATACCTAATCAGTTAGGTATATAAATGTTCTTACATTTAAGAGTACCGTGATCTATTTCAAGATTTTTCAGATCACTTTTATTTACCTAGACTTGCCTAGTGGAAGAATTAATCCTAGTTAACTGTGTCATTAACTCGGTCAATTGACTCACCTGATTAGTAAGGAATCAATCCGGTTATCAAAATCTTGATGTTTATTTCTATTGAAGTTCTGATGTTTATTTCTATTCAGGAATTTATGACACTTAGACATTATATATCCTAATTCTCCACAACAAAAACAAGCGGGGACAAACCTAGCTAGGACCAATGTTATGTGGTCGTTGATTTCTATTCATAGGTTGGTAGGTCCTACGCTATCTAGGGTTCAGGGTGAGGAACGTACTTAGGTTGGTCAGTGGCCATGACAAAAAGGGTCTTCGAAGTACTAGCTGTATTGTGATCTTTCTCCCTATATCATAGACCTTCCTTATTACCAGTAGACTTGCTCATTCCTAAAATGCTATCAAGCTTTATTGAACTACTAGAGAATGCCAGAAGTTGGGTGTTGGAATTCTCAAGATCACTCATAAGAGTCTTAACCTTATTTTCTAAATACTCATTTACAACTCTCAACTCACTAAGTCTCCCAAAGGACTTCTCAAGCCCACTCATAAGATTCTTAACTTGAGTATCTAAGGATTCATTCACAAAGTTCAACTTACTCCAGGACAAGGTATATTCCTCAAGGTAAGCTATTAGTCTTTCATTCTCTAACTCGAGATCTTTGACCTTCGCACATAAGGCTTTATTTGTAGTCAATATCCTAAGGTTTTCCTCATATAATTCATCATAAGTCTTATGTATGTCTTCCTCATCTTTAGAAACCTCCTAGTATTGCTCACCACTATCTACATCATCAACCTTCTCACTCTCCTTATTAGATTTACTCTTAATCCTAGCAGTAAATGCCATATACTTCCCGTTCTCATCCGGAGTTGACTTCTCACTTTGATTATCCAAGTTAGACTCGTCATCGGTGGGAGCAGCATTCATAGCTTTATCCTTATTTCTCCTACTATTAGGGCACTCACTCTGAAAATGGCCGAAATCTTAACACTTATGACATCTTACAGATTGAGATCTCTTTCTAGACTCACTGGGAGCACCTCTATTTCTCTCTTGAGGTTTCTTCTTATTTCTAAACATTTTTTGAAACTTTTTAGCAAAGTAAGCTATCTCTTCATCATTAGGTGACTCCAAATCAAAAGATTAAAGTTATGTCTAATAGTGTTCAAGGGCAAGGACTTGTCTTTTGCAGGTTTAGCTAGTGTTAGTTCATAAGTCTGAAGAGATCCAACCAACTCTTCCACCTTAATAGTATCTAATCTTTGCTTTCCTTGATAACCGTAATTTTAAGCTTAAATCTCTCAGGTAAGGATCTAAGGATTCTTCTAACAATCTTAGACTTAGGGATTCTCTTACCTATGTTGAAACTAGAATTAACTATGTCATTCAGGCTCGCATAGAAGTCATCAAATGTCTCATCCTCTTTCATCCTAATTTCTTCAAATCTAATGGTCAACATCTGTAACCTAGAGTTCTTAACAGCCCGAGTTCCCTCATGTGTGGTCTGTAAAATATCCTTAACCTCTTTCGCAACCTCACACATAGACACACGCCTAAATTCTTCTAGTGACACGACCATAAATAAGGTATGTAAGACTTTAATATTCCAATTGCACTAATCTACATTAGATTTCGACCAATTAACAATAGGAGTATGGGTGATGATACCATTAACGGTGCTAGATTGGGCAATCCAACGATTTACTACACTCAATCAAATATGTTCATCCATCGATTTTAGGAATGCTCTCATTCAAACTTTCTAATACGCGTAGTTATTGTTATCAAAATACGGTGAGACAGATGAACTACTCATCTAGACAAATAGGGTCAAGGATCAAACTCAGGCCCTCATACCAATTAAAAAAGCTCTGATTACCACTTGAAAGTTATAATTAGCCAATTTATTTAGACCCAATGTGCGAAATTATACAATTAAAAGTAATAAGTTACTTTTTAATTATTTGTAGATGGTTAACCAAACAAGTCCAATTATTCTATGTTGAATTGCAGCAAATATCAATATGAAAGCAATAAAGAACACAACATATGTTGACGGAGAAAACTTAACTAGGTAAAAACTCTGGAACCAAGTCAGTAACCTCCACTATGGACAATAATGAACTTATTGTACAATTCAGTCGAGAAAAGTTCACTAGACTCACTGATATACTTCCTGTAATCTCTAAGACCCGCTGGAACGTGCTTCACTCATACTTGTTCTCAATATTCTAAAATTGTCTATCTATCGTGGATCACCAAGAACTCCTTGTTCTTGTACTCTTTCTGTGCTTCTGGTCCAACCTCCCTCAATTTTCAACAATCTCTAAAAACTATTGAGAAAGTGCATCCCTATATGTGTATAGAAAGTGGGGGTTTCGGATTATGCAAGATTGATGTTTTCCCCAAATTGTAGTTGATGAATCTCAAGATGTAAAAGATGAAGAGTAGTTGTTTTCCTCTCAAAAAGATGTAATGAATGAAAAATATAATGATCAATCACCACCAAATTCGTGTTAGGGGTTGGGTATATATAGTAGAAGGTATTTAGGTAGTATGGATCGATTAAAACTCTTGAAAAATGCGACTAGGGTTTTGGATGTAACACTGTCGCTTGAGCGACAGGTCGGTGACAAGCAGCTACATACTAGCGAAAGATGGGCAATAGGCTAGCGAAATTCTGGCGATACTTTCTTCCTTGTTCCTTGTTCCTTTTCTATCTTTCGACTAGCCAGAGAGGTCTGAGTCAACTAATCCACCAAGATGAGGAGCTTTCTTTCGCTACCTTGAGCTGCCACTACTAACAACACGACTACTTTCACTGCTACTTGTGATTGCCACTTCCACTTCTCACTAAGGTAACTGGTGCCTCTATCTCTTCACTCTTCATCTGCCTCGACCACTTCCAACAGAGGCTGGAATTCCCTCTATGAAATTGGCATTTCACTCTTCCTATGGTACCCTCCGTCGGACTGTATCCCATCCTTTAATTAATGAGCCTTTTTTTAGTTCCTATTTCACATTCAGAAAGAATATCAGGACTTAGCTGAGGCATGCCTCTGAGTTTCTACTTTGAATGATGGAAATTTGCTATTCTCAAAGATAGACTTTCACCCAGTCCCTACTTTCTAAGAAGAGCTGTCCTCAGCTCGACTACTCTTCGTCAGAGGCCCTGTCTCGGTTGTTGCCTCTTATTGACTGTGTGTCATTACTTACCTCAGCTGTCTAGCCGAACTGTTTGTCCTGCCCACTGGCACTCTGCCTCTAATGCTACTCGTCTTAATGCTCTACTTGAAGGCTCTCACCTTGGACGTGCTAGTTCGACGAAGTCGATTTCCAAAAAAATGATTCAAAATTCGAAGAAGAAGAAGAAGAAGAAGGCCTGGCTTTCACTACCTCTGTTACCGCTAGAAGTAAGGTACGTCCATTATGAATCCGAGTACTAGGCCGATACGGCATGCCATGGTTGTGGATCTCACAAAGATGAATTTGCCCTCTTCTTCAATATAATTCTCTCAAATTCCTTTTGTTCTTTAGTTTTTTGTTGCATAAAAGAGGCTCTCTATGTGTATGGAATGTTTTGGTATTTAAATGGTCAAATCTAGGTCAAAGATATCGCCCAAAATCATGCCAAGTTGAGTTTTAATTGTATAAGAAAACCTGATATTCGGCCTTGTACTATTCGATGCATAATACATTGGGATGCGATTACAAAGTTCACTTGTTGAACTCCAAATTTCTCCATGCATGTATGGATGCGACCACATGGAATTTGAACTATGCAACCGCATAATTATAATTTTTTTCATCGGACATCTTTTAGTATTTTTGTCATATCTTTCTCTCTCGATATCCAATTGAAGTGATTCAAAGTACATTGAAAAGATAACTCAAATGGTTTCAATGCTTCCAGAGATATCATTTTTCCAATTCAAATGTTTACTCTACCAAAAATGGGTATCAAACAGAGATTGAAAATCTGAGGCATAATTTTTTCGTTTGAAAGTTGATTTGATAATATATCGACTATATTTCACTCATTTGACTCTTTCCTCATTCGATTGACCCTTAACACTCTCGAATCCTCATTTTAAGGTTCGATACAACTTTTTAATATTTGCACTTTAATCCTCAAATTTTGATTTTACTTTATTTCAGCCTTTTTATCTTGTAATCTTGTTCATTTATCTTTCAATTGTATCCAATTAAAGCTATAATCTTCGATCTTCATTTCATCGTCTGTCTCATCTATGAATTATTTGCAACTTGGTCCCTGTCTTTTGAATTTCACTATTTTTCTGGATTTTCCTTTTGTTTCTTCCAATTTCTTATTCAACCATTGAATTTTACTTATTTAATACAACAATTTAGACTATATTTCACAAGAGAAGCAACTAAATATCATTATTTAACGCCCTCAATAAGTGTATTAAATATACTTATCATTTGCCTTTGTAACAATTAGGCTGGTTTCTTTTAAGTACCATGAAATGATTATTAATTTGCTAGGAACAAAGTACTTTGATGTTCTGTAACTCATGAATAGTAATCTAGTGTTGAAGGAACATAGCAAAAATTTATGTTGTAGTCACCATAACATGTTTTAATTTGCTAGTAAAATACTCAAAAAAAGCTTGTTGAATACTGTGTTCTAAAATGCACGCATCCGCTCGATGCGTTTTTGAAACACCTCGTATATGGGGTATGCATGCGATTATGCAGTAAACTCATTTCATTGATAGCATATGAATGCTTGAACGTTAAAATATGCATGCATTTATGTTAAAAATTATGTCAAAATTAGCCTAACAAAGTTCAGCCCATTTTTTTAGAGATGACAAAAAAATTTGTCAAACCCGATACTTGTGGGGCCCACCCCGAATGGGTGGGGATAACCCTCTTAATCGAGGTATTCGGGTCGGGGACAAGACGAGGGATTTTGCCCCGGGCGGGTACGGATAGCAAAGGCCCCATCTCATCCCATTTAATTTTTTTAAGAATTTAATGCTTTAAATAGAAAACTCCATAAAATTTCATTAATTCTAATAGAAGATGACAATTAAAATTATTTAAAAAATATGATAAACAATAAAAATCTTAATTTACCAAATATATTTGAATAATTTAACTTTTAAAAAATATAAAAAAAATTAATAACTATATTATTGTCTCTTCTCAATGAATATGGACAATAACATAAATGATCAAAAACTAAAAAAAAATTAAATTAAATGGGTACTAAACGGGGGTCCCTTAAACTGGTATTGTGACAGGTACGGGGCGAGAAATTACCGGGCGAGGCAAGTTGCCCCGACCCGAACCTACCTCGTTGTTATCTCTACTATTTTTATAACTTAAAAAAAAAAGAAAATTGAGTTCAACAAACATCAAATTAGCCCAAATCACCCAAGACCATGAATTATATACTATAATCTATTGGGTTTTGATAGTTAGAAAAATAAAAAATAATTTTTTTTCGTAGAGTTGCAAATTATCTACGTTAAACTGTAGTCTCATTTTTCTTTGGCCTTTCTCTAATTTTACTAGCAAACGCGTAATCTTGAATGGTTGATAATTGTGATGATGATGAGGAAGTTGACAATGATATTTTACCATATACAGTAAAACCTCGATAAATTAATAATCTCGTTTAAATAATAAAATTCCCTGGTTCCGACTTGGGCTAAAGTACTAAATTAATAATCTCGCTAAATGTATAAGACCTAACGATATATAAAATAATAACTATTTAAATTCATAAAATATAAATTAACAAACTTTTAATTTGACAACATTTTTCACCCCTTTTTAAAAATATGTATCTAAGGGTCCATTTGATTGTAAGGGTGGAAAATGGGTAGAAAGGAAATGGAATTGCTTGGAATTGTTTTACCGGAAATTGAATTAAAAGTGTTTGATTGATGTAATTTTCCACATTTCTATTATAATAAGTTTGATTTTGTTTTTTTATGCAAATTGTCAATTAAATGGATAAATTTTTTTACCATTGAGGACAAAATATGTTTAGATTGCCAAAAAAATAAAAAAATAATTTTTTTTTTCATTTTTACGTTTGACTCTGTTTTGCATGAAATTTGTCAATTAAATGGATAAATTTTTTTACACTTTATTTTAGAATTTGTTTCTATTGTTAAAAAAAAAAAATGTGGAAACCAATTCCCACCATTATAGCAAGGAATTGAATTCCACGAAATCACGCTTCAAGTGGTTATACCTTGAAAAATGGGTGGAAATCAATTCCATGAAAAAAAGACTATCAAACGGACAAAAAGTGGAAGTTGAAATTCGATTCCAACTTCCAGGGAAAATTTTGGTGAATCAAATGGAGCCTAAAGTCTTTTGCTTTTTCTTTAAATCAAAACAAAACTGAACTTTATCCCTAATTCTTTGAAATGCACATACTACATTTGACATTTTTTCTTTTACAAAGTAATTATTTAAGGTTATGACCGCTTGAAATGCCTTTTTAAAAAAATAGTTGGTAAAACACAACTATTATCTATATCATGATTTGGTAGAAAAATGTATGAAATTTGAATGATTGGGGGTCTTAAGTTTAAATTAATGACAGTACAAATTATGTTCCATGTGTAAATGAAATAACTTGAATAGTTAATCTTCCAAGATATTAAACTTTGAAACTAATGCATGTACATTAATGTTTCCTCTTTAACATATGTATGTCTATGCCTTTTTATTTGCTTACAGATTAAATTTTGAATATCACCACATTTAATTTTTGACATGTATTATAGTAAAATATAATACAAGTTATAAAAATATAAAATACTCTATAAATTAATAAATTTTTATTTCTTGATAAATTAATAATCCCTTTAAAATAATATTTTTTTCTCGATCCCAACATTATTATTTAATCAAGGTGTTACTATACAAGAGGTAATAAATTTTTTTTGAGTTGAAGTAAGAGAATGCAATGAAGATAATTTTGCATCGAATGATACAAAAGATGATTTAGATGATGAAGAAGAAAAAGAGATTGAATTGAAATCCGATAAAGAGTTGGACAATATTTAGGACTTTTTTTTGAGCTGATGTTCATGTCTAATTTAATATTTGAAATTGATTATCAAGTAACTGTAGTATTTATGATTTTAAGCAATATGTTTTTGTTGAAAATTTGAAAAATATGTATAAAGTTTGCGTAATTGTAGTATTTATAATTTTGAGCAATATATATATATTTTCACACACACACTTCTAATGGAAACGTATATGCCTGTAATGCTTGATACTCGATCAAATGCATTGTAATATATTACGCATTTTAGAACATTGGTTATGAGGTTCATTACATGGATTTCTTTTTATGATATGTTTGATACTGCATTCATTCAACTATTATGGAATTATCAGTTCAATAAAAAATATTTTCTTGTAAAGTTTTTCACATTGTAAAATGGTCGGGATATAATATCAATATTATAGCTAAAAATTCAATAAATCTAGGTGTAGAAGACATCTTTGTTAAGGATTTCTAGATCACAGTATGATTGTCCAACGATCGTTTCATGCATTATGTTAGGTCCCTATAGGGCTTCGTTGTTCTTTAATTTATGTCTCAATTTTTGTTTCTTTTTCATTTGTTTTGAGAAATTTATGAAATTTCTCAATTGAGAATTTCTAGTGCTCCTATAAAGGGGAGATAGTGATCCTCAAGGTTGATTCTTATAAACTTTTTTCCCAACATGTTCTTTGTGTCTTACCATCTTCTTGATTGTATTGGCACAAGAAAAATGGTGCAATAGGATGAGAAGATTGGGATCCACTTTTCTTCTTTCTATTTGGGCAATGATCGAATAGGTCATAGGTGGTCTAAGAAACACGCATGGTTAAGAAAGAAGATGTTGATCAAAAGTTTAGTTGTCCTATTTGTGCTTTTCATGTTTATATAGTGTGTTTGGTAACTGGTACAAGATAGAACCATAGAGTATAATAGAATTTTTTTTTTCTTTCTTGTTCAATACTTTACACTCACGCTCAATACTCGACTAAAATGCCAATACAACCTTTTAGAAACGATATAGCATAAGTTTTCATGCTAAAAAACTGCAAAGGATTGACATTAGAGGATTATTTTTCTGACTTTAAGGTTATAGTTGATACGCAATATTAACTATAAAAAAATTCAACATTAAATACTTTTCCTAAACATTATTCCATGTGTCCGTGATTTATTTGAAAATATCAGTGACCAAGTTTATTAACAAAGATTAAAAAACACGTTGAATTATTTGAATGATCATTGTAAGATTAAAAACATGTTTGGCTAATGTAAATAAAGTAAAACTTGCTTTTAACTATTATTCAAAAAAAAAAAAAAAAGTAGTTATGTTATTATTATACTATTACCTATTTTTTGAACTTATTTTGATCTATCAATGATACGAAAACACCAAAAAGTTAGAATGAAAATATTTTTCGTTTTCTTGTATGATATTATTTGACATTGCATGTGATCTAAGTTTTATGGTATGAACACATTACATGAACATGGAGATATGTGATTGTTTTAAAAAATAAGACAAACATATCGTGGACACTTTTATTTTTACACTTTTTAAGATTGTGCACAATATATCATGTCGGACACTTGCTCGAGGAATGCCTTTAAAGTATTCTACAAGTGTAAAAACAGTAGGACATGACATGTGGCATGTCAGATCCATATCATAGGTGAGATATGATGGCACCAGAGGCCGACAAATGTCCAGATCAGAACCGCAAAACACGTATTTTGATCATGGGATTGTTGATTCAACGGTGTTGGCTTGTCCACAATGAATCCATAATGTCTATATTTCCACCTTCAAAAGGCATAGGGAATAGGCCAATAGCCTGGCTTCCTAGTAAAGATAAGCATGTGGGAGTGAGTGATTTCAAGTCATGCATACAAATATAGAAACACATTTTTAATACTTCTCATCAATAGTGTTTTGAAGGTGCGCCTCCATGGACCCCACCAGTAAGAAAAATTCCGTGCACTCGTCGAAGATAAAATATAAATGAGTATCTTTCAGTAGTTAAATCTTTAGATATTGTGATGATTCAGCAAACAAAAAGATCTTCATCGACTATGAACTGAATGGTCATGAGTTTACGAGGAGATTACTTCACCTAAAAGATTAACATTTTAAGATAAAATCTTTAGTTTCAATGAATAGTTTTAGAGCCATGCTCCAAACGTAGTCATTTGAATGCCTAAGATGAATCATATTGCAATAGATTCAAATACTATGAGCAAGATGGTAAAGCCTTCACGGTAACGGGGGTCTGGCAAATGGAGATTATATAAATCTCGATGAGGTATGTGATCTTCAATTGGTTAAAAGAATATGTATATAAAATTGGTCATTGCTTAAGGAGCAACTATGTTAATCACGTGTGAACCGTTGTTTTGAACAAGATTGTTAGTGATGTGTGAACGATCCTACCGTCAAATCCCGTCTTCATATATTTATAAAATTTCATCTTATATAAGAAATCATTAATTTAGTATAAGAAATTTCACTTTAAACAATGAGAACTTTTGCCTTGAAAAAATATTGACTAGTGTGTTTTACTCACTATGAGTATTGAATGTTTTTTATGTGTTTATTAGTGTTGTTTTACAATATTGGTGAGACAGTGCAAATCATGGAAAATGGGAGAAAACATGGCTATTGGTATAGATCGAGGAGAAAATAGGAATGAAATAGGCAAAATAGTCAATTTTCTACATCAAAAGAAGGAAGATGAGAAACCAACCCCAAAGGTGATGCCTTGGCGCCATTATGGTGAAGCCTAGGTGCCACAGAAGTGAGCTGACGGAGATGTGGTGCCGCGGCGCAACAAACCAGTAAGGAGCAGCATTGTGGCGCCGCTTGAGAACTTCTAGGGTGCATTTTTTTGGTCCATTTTGAAACCCATAAAAATCCTGCAACAATCACAAACGGGGGATCGAGGAGACATCTATAAATATAAGAAATAAGGCAATTGAAAGGGGTCGAACACATTGACAAGAATAACATACAATTGGAGATTGAAGAGCTCAAATCAAGGAAAAAATATCAAGAAATTCACGGTTTGAAGGATTGATTGGAAGAGGAACAAAATATTGGTGTATGATTAATATCTTTTTCTATATCTTTATTCAAAATTCGGCGATGTATCCAATAAAAATGTCTTGTTTTTCTTTTTGCATTATGAGCAACTAAATTTCATATTATGACGAACAATGTAATCTATTTGAGATCATTTATTTCTTTTATTCAAGATTCTTGTCATTTTATCATATATGTGTTGATTTTACTATGAGTTTAATGCATTAAATTACTTGTTCACTAATTTAATGATTTTATAAATCTTTTACGAATCAAGATGTGAGTTCAAAATTTAGACCACATAGAAAAATTCGGTAATTTAGTATAACTTGTAGAGATACTTGTACTAGTTGTTGTGGTTGTTATATGAATTCTTAGAACTATATTTCATTTAACTAAGATTAATTCGCACAGAGATATGATATTGAATTAGTTAAATAGACTCAATGAGAACTCAATAGGGGTAAATTGAATATAATATAAGAATTTGATCGAACACTAAAGTAGATTATTGAATCTTGAATTAAGATTTAAAGGTGATCAATAGATGAAATTATTATGCTCTAATATTCATTCAATATTTGAATTCTAAAGCGATCTTTGTGTGCTTTCAACTATTTTCATGTAGTTAGATCAAAATCACAACAATTATTGTGTGTTTTCATCAAATAAGGGTTAGAAATAGTAAATTATATATTGAATTATAGTTCGGATTCAAAGGTCCACTATAATACTTATTACGATATTGTCCATTTGCGATAGAAAAAACGCAAAAAATATATCAATGACCATTTTTCGATGAAAAAATCCAAAAGTAAATTTTTCGGGGAATGTCTTCATTTTTAATATAAAAATAAAGACAAATAAATAAGTTCCTCATTTATCTAAATATAAATGCTTTATTTTCTATTCATACTTTTTTGTCTATAAATAGGAGATCAAGTGCATGGAGCAAGTGAAAAGAAGAGAGAGAGAGAGAGAGAGAGAGAGAGAGAGAGAGAGAGAGAGAGAGAGAGAGAGAGAGAGAGAGAGAGAGAGAGAGAGAGAGCATGGAGAATTCCCATGTATGTCCTAAGAAAGTTAAGGATGTTTCCTTGCAAGAACTGAGAGATAGGCTTCAAGAATTTGCAAGAGTTAGGGGTTGGGACCAATATCACAGTCCTAGAAATCTTCTTCTGGCTCTGGTATGTAATACTATATTTGCTTATATAAAGCATTCAAGATTTATATAATGAGCAGTACAATAGAGTTGACTGACTATGCCTTATACCATCGTGTCTAACATTCCAAACACGTGATTAACATTATTAAACAATACAACATATAAGTTTTTAACTTATTTTTTTCATTAATTCCGAAAAAGATTAGGGTTGAGCTACTAAACTTTTCTCGTGGTGTGATTATGGGCCTCGAACTTTCAAAAGTGAGGTTCTGGTTCTCCAACTTATTTAAATATGTAAATCTACATCTCATGAACCACTTACCATTTCTTTTCAATTTAACTAAAAGTCGTGTATGATTTTAACGTCTATATTGACAACTTCAATCACATAAGGACCCTAATTAACAAATTTAAATAGGCTTGATGCCATACTTACTACGTGGAAGGTTTGGGAACACATTCCTAAGTTTCTCTTAATCGTATCATGGAGTGTCCAGTGCCTCGGGCCGACCTAATTTTGAAGTTTGCAATATCTCACAGGTTGGCGAAGTGGGAGAGCTATCTGAAATATTCCAATGGAAAGGAGAAGTAGCAAAAGGACTCCCCAGTTGGACTTCTGATGAGAAACAACATGTTGAAGAGGAACTATCTGATGTTTTACTTTACTTATTGCAATTGGCTGATGTTTGTGGAGTTGATCTTGGCCAGGCAGCTCTCACAAAAATCATCAAAAATGCCCAGAAATACCCTGTTAATCCAACTACTTTTAATTAACTTGTCGTAAAAGTTAACTAATTGCTGTTAAATCAGCATTTTAAATAGCTTATAACGCTACCTTTTCGTATTAATGCATGTTATTTACATAATCTTTTCCTTTCTCAATTTTTTTATTTATTATTATTATTTTTAAACTTTTGAGAACCCCTTTTTTGTATGGAAGGATGGATAAGAGTATCAAATTTGCTCGGATTTGCAGTAACAAACCGAACAAAGTGACAAAAAATGATTCGTATATTGACAATGGAAGGGACAACATAAGAGAAAGTAGCCGTTATCGGCATGATTGATTAGCAACAAGATTGGACAAGAATGGCGAGACCTTGCCTCATCATCGGATTGGGAAGAAGACGAAGAAGGAAAAACATATATTATAAATGCAATGCCTGCACATAATACTTGCATAACCCCAAAAACAAGGGATGATAATTTTCGAGTTTTTCACAGTTAAAAAACATGAAGGTGTAGGATCGATTCTAAAATCACCTAGAGAGGGCCGGTGAATAAGTGAATCACGCGGAATTAAAATTATCATTTAAAAGCAACGTGTCAGTGTTTAATTATTCTAGATGTTTAATCAACTAAGTCAATTTATTCTATGTTGAATTGCCGCACTAATCAAAAAGTAGTAAATAACACAAAATATGTTGACGGAGAAAACCCAACTGGGTAAAAACTCCGGGACTAAACCAGTAACCTCCACTATGGACAATGATGAACTTACATAATGATCCAGTCTAGAAATCCCACTAGACTTGCTGATTACTTCCTGCAATTTCCAAAGCCCGCTGAAACGTGCTTCACTCACACATGTTCCCAATTTTCTGGAATTGTTTATCTCCTATAGATCACCAATAATGCCTTGTTCTTATACTCTTCTTGTACTTGTAGTCCAACATCTCTCAATCTTCATCACCCTCTAAATGCTCTTGAGAAAGTACCTTTCTGTTCGTGTTTTGGATTTTATGATATTGATGTTTTTTACAAATATGTGGTTGTATGAATTCAAGAAACAATAGATAAATCAAATGCTTGAATGTGTTTTTGAATATATGAATGAAGTTATGGAGGAGAATTATAATAAACCACGCCAAAATTCGTGTTAGATGTTATATATATATATATATATATATATATATAGTAGGAGACATTTAAGTAGTTTATAACTCTTGAAAAACCCGAACTAGGATTTTGCGTGTAATACGTCGCTCGAGCGATAGGCGAGCGATAGTGTTTCTGTTTTTTTTCGCTCGAGCATCAGATGGGCAATAGGCTAGAGAAAATTCGACGACTCTTTTTTTCTTGTTCCAAACTCGAACCCTAAGATACTTAGTTCATCTATACAACTTTCCAATTAACGTTTTGACTTTTACAACTTTTTACATTAGTCTTTTTTTGTCTAATGAATTGTCAATACAATAAAAATCTAACAAACTCACTATTTGACATTCTATGACAAAATTATACAATAAAAGTCAAGGAAGTAAAATTAAAATAATCTACCCCAAACTCAAAATGACTGTCCGTCTCTTGGATTTCTTGTTAAACCTGTTTCTTGAAATCAACAACTTAAATGCCTAGTGTAAAAGTACGTGATACATGAAATATAACAATTGAAACACATTATCATAAATATGCTAGCTTTGAATAGTAATACTAATATTAATCAAAACACCAACTGAAACATTAATATCATCCAACATCAAAACTCAAAGAAGTTATGCATTATAATATGGAATGCCATAAATGAAAGATAGTATCATTTCTCCCCATTACTGCGCACTTTCCTTAAATTGCAGTTAACTTTTAAAAAATTCAAAAAATAAAATTTGTCTCCTGTCAAATCTCACTCCACATTTTTGTCACATAATGAAAATGTGCAATACACATGCCAAGTTTAGTTCAAAGGGACCCATATCAATTTCAACAATGTGATTTTCATTGTGGCCTGCGGTGAGGAATAGGTCGAAGAGCAGGACAAAATAAGCTTGCTAACTTCTTCTCCCTCATACGCTTAAGGAGACTACGAAAAAAAAATTAATGATCAGTCGTTTGCAGTATCTGGAACTCGATATTGAAGGAGTTCTGCTTTTCTTCATGTGTTTCATTATTAAGTTGAATTACTACTTTCAATATTGTTGTTGAATATTTGGTTTTATTGGCTCTATTTGATTAGTATCCTATTAAATTTACCAAAAAAAAAAAAAAAGAAGAAGAAGTTAAAATGGTTGCATTGTTGCTCAATATTGATGTTTAATATTTGGTTTTATTGGTTAAAATGGTTGCATCTCAAAACCAAAATTATATGTTACAAAGTATATCCAATTGACGTATAAATATTATGATTAAACCTTAGTCATTATGAACAACAACCAATCTGAAAGCATTACAGAAACTTACAAGAAAAGCCTGGAATTACAAAGAATAAACAATTCAACGAAATTTATTTTGTTAGAATTTCGCAATCACAAGGAAAAAAAAGTAAGTGCAGAGTTGATGTTTTTTATGTCTACACTTTCCATGCTTTTCATAAACAATTATCCGTATGACTTTTGCTTATGCTTTTCGTTACAGAGCTTCCTTCTCTAAAAACTCTTTTAACCATACTCCTAGAAAATTATCCGGATGAGCCTAAAAATAACATATATATCAGAAGCAGCTTTTGGCTTTGTAAAAGCTCTGCCAATCGAATCCTTGATTCACAAAGAATACAAAGGAAATTCTCTTTATCTTTGTGAATCAACTAGCTTTTGCATTTATTCTGCTGCGTCAAAAACCAGCAGCCCTGTTAATTTCGAATCTTTTCGGTCTGTTTTGAGTTTGTCTTGTAACTATCAATTTATTTTTGACCTTTGATATGTCACCTAAAATGTGGGGTTTTTTTTTATAAAATCTTTCTTTTGCGTCAACTTTTCCCCGTTATCCTACCCATTGAACATATAAATCTTCTTTTTGTGTGGAAACTTGTTTCCTTTCTATGAACTTTGAGGTAGCAAAATGGATGTGAAAAATAATAAATGTTGTGGTGCCAAATGCCAATGCTATCATGTATCTCCTTCTTGACCTCTTAAGCAATTTATAGTATTTGTTTTTGTGTAATTCAAACTTCTTTTCTAGACCAAATTTGTATTAAAAGCGTGGAAAGTAGTTTCGTTGCAAATGATTTGAATATATATATCGATATTAGGTTTTTTTTGTCATTCTTGTCATCGTAAGAACTACTAATGACATTCGCTAAATTTTATTGATTCCTAGCTTACAATGATAGGAAAGAATCGTGAACTCTGTCATAGTTACAGACGTAAAGGCCATTTTTTGCGGATTGTCCGAATAAGCGATCTTGCCCATGGTGCAAACTTGCATTTGTCAAGTGTTTCTAGGTGGAAAAGGACTCTAAGAACAAAGGTCAAAAATCAGCAGCCCCGTTAATTTCGAATCTTCTCGGTCTGTTTTAAGTTTGTCTTATAATTATCAATTTGTTTTTAACCTTTGATCTGTCACCTAAAATGTGGGGTTTTTTTTTTTTTTTTATCTTTCTTTTGTGCCAATTCCCCCCCCCCCCCCCCCCCCCCCCCCCCCTATCCCCCATTATACATATAAATTTTCTGAAAATTTTGGTTTTCTTTCTTCTTTTTGTGTGGAAAGTTGTTTCCTTTCCATGAACTTTGAGGTAGCAAAATGGATGTGAAAAATAATAGATGATGTGGTGCCAAATGCCAATGCTATCATGTGTCTCCTTCTTGACCTCTTAAGCAATTTACAGTATTTGTTTTTGTGTAATTCTGACTTCTTGTATACCAAATTTGTATTCAAAATGTAGAAAGTAGTTTCGCTGCAAATGATTTGGATATATACTGATATTAGGTTTTTTTGTTATTCTTGTCATTAGGCCTGGGCGCGGTTTGGTTTGGGTTAGTTTTGGCCCCAAACCAAAACCAAAACCAATGTAGTCGGTTTGGAAAAATTTCAACCCAAACCAACCCACTCTAACCCTTAAACCAAACCAACCCAAACCAAATCGGTTTGGTTTGGTTTGTCAGTTTACACTTTTAAATAATATTGCATTATAAAAAATAGAAAATCATGCAAAAAATAATATAGGCCATTCAATTTAACCACTCACATTAACATAGTATAACCATGACTAAACCAAATCTTCATCAAGTTTTTTTTTTGAAATAAGCATAATCCAAAACCAAGATTAAGAAAATAACTAGGAATAAGCATAATCCAAATTCCAAAGTCAAGACTAAGAAAATAAATATTATATTACAAGAAAGAAACTCAAGCACAAAAAATGAATTTTGTTAGCATCTAATATTTAGAGATTCTACACCGCGTTGAGAAACTTGAGAGAGACGACTGAAGAATGCGTGAGATTTAGGGTTAAAAATAATTTTTTATTTATTTTACTTTTGGTGGTTTGGGTCGGTTCGGTTCGCCGGTTTTTGACTTAAAACCATTAACCAAACCGACTCAATATGGTTTTGATAAATAAAAACCAAACCAAACCAATAGGTTGATTCAAACCAAACCGAACTGGCCCGAATCGGTTTGGTTTCATTGGTTTGGCGGTTTATCGATTTTTTTGCCCAGGCCTACTTGTCATCGGTAGAACTACTAATGACATTCGCTAAATTTGATTGATTCCTACCTTACAATAACAGGAAAAAATCGTGAAGTCTGTCATAGTTGTAGACGTAAGGGCCATTTTTTGCAGATTGCCCGAATAAGTGCTCTTGCCCATGGTGCAAACATGCATTTGTCAAGTGTTTCGAGATGCAAAAAGACTCTAAGAACAAAGGTAAATTATTCAATTGTTGTAGCACGAAATGTAGATATTGGGAGTGGGTCAAAACGGGTGGAACTAGCGGTGAATCAAGTTTCCTTAGCATTACCTCGACTAATCTCGTGGCGACTAAAATAGCTAAAGAACTCTCTGGCGTGTTTGAAACTAAATGTAGTTTCATTACCAAACATGTCGTGGAGACTTCTGTGAACATGACAACATGCAAAGAAAGAGCAAGTGTGGAAGGGGTGGAAATATGAAAGGGACTGACATGAATTATAGTTATTGAATGAATGATAATGTTTTTAACTTATGTATGTATATGATTAGTAATTGGATTTCGTTGCAATGGCAGGGACAAAATAGTCTTGAAAATACTAGCAATATTGTGATCATTCTTCTTATATCCTAGACCTCCTTTATTATCAGATGGCTTGCCAATTCCTAAGATGCTATCAAACTTTACTGAACTACTAAAGAAAGCCAGGAATTGGGTGTTGAAATCCTCAAGATCACTCATAAGGGTCTCAACCTTATTTTCTAAAGACTCATTCACAACGCTCAACTCACGAAGTCTCTCAGAGGACTTCTCAAACTTACTCACAAGATTCTTAACCTAAGTATCTAATGATTTATTCACAGAGTTCAACTTACTCAGGGATAAGGTAGATTCCTGAATGTCAACTATTAGTTTTTCTTTCTCTACCTCAAGATCTTTGACCTTCATACATAAGGCTTTATTGGTACTCAACATCCTAAAGCTCTCCTCATATAATTTATCATAAGCCTCATATATGTCTTCCTCATCTTTAGAATCCTCCCCAGATTACTTACCACTATCTACATCCTCAAACTTCTCACTCTCCTTATCAGATTCACTCCTAATCCTAACAGTGAATGCCATATATTTCCCGTTCTCATTCTGAGTGGATTTCTCACTCTGATTATCCGAGTCAAACTCGTTATTAGTAATAGTAATATTCATTGTTTTATCCTTATTTCTCCTATTGTTAGGAAAATCACTTCAATAATGGCCAAAATCTTGACATTTATGACATCTAACAGATTGAGATTTTTTTATAGATTCACTAGGAGCATCTCTATATCTCTCTCGAGGCTTTTTCTTATTTTTAAAAATTTTCCAAAATTTCTTAACAAAATAAGCCATTTCCTCATCATTAGGTGATTCCGAATCAGAAGACTCATTACAATTATTCCTAATAGTGTTCAAAGCCAAAGACTTATCTTTTGTAGGTTTTGGCTAATGTTAGTTCGTAAGTTTGGAGAGATCTAACCAACTCTTCAATTTTAATGGCACCTATGTCCTTACTTTCCTCTATAGCCGTGATTTTAGGCCTAAATCTCTCAAGAAATGATCTAAAGGTTTTTTTGACAATCTTAGGCTTATGAATTCTCTCACCTAAGTTAAAGCTAGATTAACTATGTCATTCAAGCTTACATAGAAATCATCGAATGTCTCCTCCTCTTTTATTCTAATCTCTTCAAATCTAGTGGTCAATATTTGTAACTTGAAGTTCTTAACTGCCTGACTTCTCTCATGTGTGGTCTGTAAAATATCTTAAACCTCTTTAGCAATCTCACGTATATACACTCGCCTAAACTCATCAGGTGACATGGCCATAAATAAGGCATGAAGAGCTTTGCTATTCGAGTTACACTATTTTAAATTATTTTTGGTCTAATTGGCAATAGGTGTAGGGATAACTGTATTATTAACAATAGTAGTAGAAGTACTCTAACCATTCTGAACGCTCACCCAAACCCGCTCATCCAAAGACTTAAGGAAAGCTCTTATTCTAACCTTCCACTAGGCATAATTACTACCATCAAAATAAGAATGAACGAATAATGACCGACTCATCTAGACTAATAGGGTCAATGATCAAATTTAGGCTCTGATACCACTTGAAAGTTACTAGTTCGACTTTAAAATTACGTAGAGGGGGTGAATAAGTGAAATCTACATGATTAAAATTACCAATTAACAATAACAAGTCACTTATTTTCGTTCTAGATGTTTAGTCAATCATGTCAATTTATCATATGTTGAATTGCCACAGTAATCAACAAAGCAGTAAATAATATAAAATATGTTGACGAAGAAAACCTAATTGGGTAAAAACTCCTGGACCAAGCTAGTAACATCGACTATAGACAATGATGAACTTATATGACAATACAACCTAGAAATCTCATTAGACTCGATGATCTACTTCCTGCAATCTCTAAGACCCGCTAAAACATGCTTTACTCACACATGCTCTCGATCATTTGGAATTGTCTATCTCCTATGTATCACCAAGAATAGTTTGTTCTTGTACTCTTCCTGTGCTTCTGGTCCAACCTCCCTCAATCTTCAACAATCTCTGAAAGCTCTTGAAAAAATACATTCATGTTTGTGTATAGGAAGTGAGTGTTTTGGATCATATGAAGTTGATCTTTTTCCAAATATGTGGTTGTATGAATTCAAGAAATAATGGATAAATTAGAGACTTGAATGTGTTTTTGAATATATGAATGAAGTTATTGAGAATTATAATGAACAACCACACATAATTTCGTGTTAGGGGTTGTGTATATATAGTAGAAGGCATTTAGATAGTATAGATCGGTTAAAACTCTTGAAAAATGTGAACTAGAATTTTGTGCGTAATACTGTCGCTCGAGCGCTAAACAAGCGATAGGCGAGCGACCGGTGTGTTGCTCGGTCAAGAGCTCGACGACAGGCGGGTGACAGTGTTTCTATTTTTTTTCGCTCGATCATCAGATGGGTAATAGGCTAGCGAAATTCCAACGACTTTTTTCTTTTTATTCCAAACTCGAACCCTAAGATACCTAGTTTATATGAACAATTTTTCAATTGACTTCTTGATTTTTACAATTTTTTATATTAGTCATTTTTGTCAAAAGAATTGTCAATACAATAAAAACTTAACAATTATTATCATAAAAAGGAGAAAAAAAAGGCTAGAGAATATAGGTGTGCAGTTTTCTCTTGTAAATCCTTTTTTTTTTCCCTTTCATAATAGTGAATTATCGTAACGTTAGGAGATGATGTAGTCTCAGATTGAGGCAGACCTATTGCATGTTCTTGAGTGTTTTTTTTTTTTTTAAATTGATTGCTCTCGATGGAATAAAATAAAAATTTATAATTTTCAACAAAATATACAATGGTTTAACCAGCATTCACCACAAAAGAACCATTGCAAGTGAATAAAAACTCCTACCGACCTGGAAGCCAAACACTACATGAATTCAAGTTGACACCACATAAATCAAAAACATATGAGAGAAATATATTCAAAATTTTTGGAGTCACGTGGAGAAAAATTCATTATAAATTGAGGAAAACATTACGTTAAATTATTGGTTTCTAGTTGTTCTTAAATTTCAATTTCTTATTGCTATACTTCTCGGAGTTATACTAGACGGATAGGGCCCCTTATTGATTGATTGTCTGTAGTTCGAGAAGAATAACTCTACTTCTCGATAGTGATAGTGATAGTAATAGTAATGCAAACTAAACCTTGTAGGTTAAAGGATAAAATTTTATATCGAATAAAAAATGAAAACATAGATCAATTTATAAAGGATTGTGCTACTGCTCTTAATAAGGTTGACCATTTAAGATGTAATCTCAAATCAGAACATGATATCAGAACTCATTAAGTTCTAACGAGCAACTCGATCCTATTAAGACTAAAAAAAAGTACACGAATTTCAAAATTAGTCTGATCAAAAGAGCCACCATCTTGCGGGGCATACTAAGGGATAAAATTTCACATCGAATAATGATGAAAACATAAACCAACTTATAAATGATTGTAATACTCCTCTTAATAATGTTGACTTTTTTAGTTGGAACCTCAAGTCTTAACATTATAATCTATAAAGAAAATGATTTTTTTTATTTTCATTTATCAAGCTCCATTGGGTAAAAACAAAGAACTTAGCTTTGCTCCAGGTTATGAGTAACGAGGAACGTTTATTGTACAAGATCATATTTTGCTTTGTAAAGATATAATTCGTTTTTTATTCATTCCATTTCCATCGAAATGCTCTTTACGTATTTGTAATAAGGGAACAATACACAAAATCTACATATAAGAATCACTTTTCAAAATTAACAAACTTGTTAAATTATTTCAAAAATCAGGTGGTAAATAAGTTTATTAAATATTAAATTATAATATAATATTCATTAATTATTTTTACCTCATGTTATCTTACCCACTTCATCCTATCACCCCACTACACTACATTCCCTCCACCTTTCCATCGGTTCAGGCAACCACTCCGGCGACTGCTCTGGCAAATTATTATTATTATTATTATTATTATTTTTGAAATATGAGCTTCATTTCAAAAGCCTAGAAAAGTAAAAACGGCAAAGACACACATCATTTTTTTTTTTGAAATTTTAACAACGTCATACGTTTCCTCTGGATTATTACAAGTAATTTCAGAAGCTTGTTTCATGTAAGAGTCAACAAATGGATATATTAATTTATTTACATTTAAGTTTCAGAAGCTTGTTTCATGTAAGTTTATTTTTGGATATATTAATCTATTTACATTTATACATCTAACTCGTCATCTCATGTGCAACTCACTTGAAAGTTTGTCGTGAGTTCAATGTGACAGTCTGTGACTAAATTTGTTTTCAGTGTGACAACTGTGACTAACTGTGACTAAATTTGTCTTCAGTGTGACAATTGTGACTAAATTTGTCTTCAATGTGACCGTCTGTGACTAATTGTAACTAAATTTGTCTTCAATGTGACTAACTATGACTAAATTTGTTTTCAGTGTGACCATCAGTGACTAAATTTGTTTTCAATGTAACCGTCTGTGATCAGGTCAAATATGCACATACTAGATCACAGTGTCACCAGAAACAAATAATTTGTGGCTGGTAATCTAGTCACAAAAAATCACAATGAAAACAGAATTGGTCACACCCAATCACAATAAACATATACTTGGTCACAAAAGGTCATCACAAATAAATCTGCACAAAGACCAATACCACAATTTAGGACCACTTACCGCTACTACCACCACCTTCAACTCAAATACACGACAACAATCACCATCACCATCACCATCAACACCTTCAACAAAAATCAACCATTAGCACCATCGACATCACCGCACCACCACCATTAGCATCAAATGTAAATCAGTAAAGATTTTTTTCCAGGATAGGAACAAAGATTTTTTTCTTTATTTTTTAAATGAACTAAAGCCTCAAATCACCGGATCGTCGCTAACAGCACCACTGCTGCCAACACAACACTACCACCACCTAACCAACAACACCACCACCACTAAAATCTCACCCACCAAGTCCTAAACCAAATCCACCTTCACCACCAATTTTTTCCCCCCCATCATAAATGTACTCACCTTTACCACCACGCTACTTAGTATCAGTATCGATGAAAGACCACGATAATGATCCCATATCAATCAGAGGCGTCATGATCCCAGTGTTGAAGGTGCTCCGGTGGAATCAAAGCAACCGATCTGGAAGAACTAGAAGTAGCGCTGCAGGAGTAGAAGCAATAGAAAACTCACAAACAACGCCATCGCCTGCAACACAACTCACCACCGTCAATGTAATACCTCAACCAACAACCTCCAAAACTGTAATCGTCTATGGAGGCGGAGACGGAGTTCCAATGCACAAAATGGGCTCCTTGGCAACGATTAGAGGCAGACCTAGTTTGCTGTCGGCTCAATCGTCGTCAATGGAGACGGATGAGCAGGTGAACACTGCTGAGACGACGAGGATCAACAATGAGGAGGAGAGAAGAAAAGCAGTCGGTGCCGCCGCCAGATCCGCCACCATCACCACAACCAACCACCCATCACAAGATCGGCACCACCGCCACCAACACCAACTAGGCACCACTGCCACCGCCCCTCTACGCAACCATCACCAAAGAAGGCGGGGAGAGAATGAGAGAGAGAGAAGTGAACTGATTCGAATCCGGTGATTTAGGGATTTAAAATCGGGGGTGGGGTGGAGGGGGTGGGTGGTCTGTAGATTAGGTTTTATTAAATTTTTATTAATTATAATTATTAAAATCTAATTATCATCTGAATTTTGAAATAAAACTTATTTTTTTTTATTTATGAAAACTGAAATTTAAACCCAGATTTTTAGGTAATTTTCTCTTGTAATAATGATTAGTTCACAAATCAGATTGCTTATTTGCTGTTTTTAATTAGGTACTCTTTTTAGCCGTTCTAAGCTTTATAGAATTGATCATACCCTATTTATTACATTTATTCCTTTGATTTGTTTCTGTTTTGTCAGAATGTCTACAGATAAAGTGCTAATGGAATGGAAAGAGCGTGTTGTTCCACGGGAAAATGGCAAGCCCCTTATTCGCTGTAACACGAGATACTACAGAAAATTCAGTTCTTGCGGCGAAAACTCATTAGTATTGGTCATGTAGAGTTTTAAGCTTTTGTTCCATTGAAATTATAATTTCCAAAGGCAAATGGCCAGGAAAAAAAAATTAAAAAAAAAAAATAGAAGTAACCACCAATAGCTTGTGTTCTTTTTTCTTATCATGTCTACAGTGGCGAATCTAGGATTGTTGGACAATTAGGGCGGCCGATGATCATTGAACATTGATCGACGACAATCAACAATCGTAATAATGATGTCGTTTATTAATATTTAATTAAATAATATTAAAAATACATCAATCTACACGTAAATGTACTAAAGTGTAAACATCATATTAATATGAAAATATAATTCAATATAACCCAAAATAATAAGAAAAAAATACACGGTAACCTCACTCCATAATTGTAAGCTTAGACAACTACATTTTTTGAGGTCTCATATTTTGAAAGCGTTGCAAGATTGCCTAACTTTAAACTATCAATCTCTATTCACTTCGTAAGTCAATCTTTCATCACACTGGCCTAGTTTTAATAAAAGACAAAAATAAACAACTAGAAAATAAAGTTTGAAACCTAAGTTTAGATACAACATAATCACAAGTAATTTCGGTAAAAATTCAAGAACCCAAAAGAAATTGAGATGAAAATAAAGCCAATGCAAGTATATATTTACATTAAATTATGTAAAGATACAATGTAGAAATAATTTATAAATCATCAAAATTAGGAACCCAAATTTCAAATCACCAATTTATAGGTAAATCATCACAGTCACATAAACAAATTATATAGACTTACAAACTCAAAGTCCAGTGGAGGTAGTCGGTGACAGTCGGTGGCACAGCAATGGCAGGTTACAAGCAATTCGGCAAGTTCACGACGTGAAAAGAGAATCAGAGAAATGGAGGAAATTGGGTGAAAATTGAAATCATTTTACCAACATCTGATTTTGGGCAATGGATAATGGGCCTAATGTTATTTTAAAAAAGGGGGCCTAAAACAATTTAAGCCCACTAGTTAAAAATAAAAAAGGCTCAAACTAATTTCAATTCATCTTCTTCATTCCATTTGCAGTCTGTCCCTGCGCCATTTCACAGACAGTCGCCAGTTCGGTTGTAGTTTCGACGAAGCCAGCACGGGCGACAGAGAGGTCTCGCCGGGCGCTGGCTCCACGACTATGTGTCTATGGCAGTGATTTTAATTTGTTTGCCAACTTGTGCAAATTATTTCATTTTCTTGAGTACTATATATAAGAGATTAGCAGATGATCACTTCCAACTAATTTGTGATTTCTTTCAAATTAACAGTAATGGCTTTATATTTGACTCTATATTTAGCTCGTATTTGTAAGTGATTTATAAACAATAAAATTATTTTTTATTCACATATCTCTAGAGACCAACAAAACAAGCACTATCCATTTACTCAAAATTAATATATATATATATATATATATATATATATATATATATATATATATAGATTGACAATGAATCCTTTATTTTGACATTTTAACGTTAATTCAAAGACTCTTATTTTAAATACTTGTATGACTTCAATATTGTTAGGTTATTTGCTTCCAATTACTTGATCTATTATTGAATAATAGTGATTTATGTTTTGTTCAAGAGAAGGAATATAAATTGTAGCACGTAGTAATGATCAATGTAGAGTTTTATAGGGAATAAAGATATATCGTTATTCTTTATATGATCTTACAGTGAATATTTTGTGGAACTTAATTCATTATTATATTCTACGATCCGCTTGCTTGAACGACTTGATTTCGCATCCTTCATAGAGATATAATGGTGTCATACATGAGAATATTTTGTTTTATATTACTCTAGATAGATTATTAAATAAAATAAAAAACATTGATCATCAAGTCTAAACAAATATTGCTAATTAATTGAATAGTTAGTAAAATTAAATAATGTAGGGGAACTCAAGATTATAGTGATTTTAGTTTTTTTTTTTCAATTATCAATCTCAACAGAATTGTACTATTTCAATTAAAGTTGTGTTACTTAGAATCTAATTGAATACGCAGTCCTTGTGGAAATTTCTTCACTCTTTATTACTCGTCTATGATATCGTATACTTGAAAAATTTCAGCGAACAAATTTTTTACGTCGTCGTAGGAAACTATATTTTTTAGTTAGTAAAAAAATTCCTATATCATCTAATCAAATCTCAAGTAGAAATGTGCCCCAAGACCTCATTTATCATAAACTCAAAACTTGTGATTGTCGTCAAGAGTGTGTGGTCAAGTTGGCAAAAGGGGGCCGTCTGGGAAACTGGGTATTCCTTCAACAAGAGTTCAACCCACACTTGAGACATTCGTCTTCCCCTTGGAGGAGATTTACCCGCCTGGTATGGTTTGCGAGTATTGCATCAGGCCTCAGGTTTACCCAGTGCGCACTGGTGGTCGGGCTCCGCCAGTAGCGACTGCGGGTTCCTGAGTCATAAAAAAAAAAAAAAAAAAAAAAAAAAAAAAACAAACTTGTGATTGTCACCTTAGAACGTTTATGCAAGATCAGGTTAATGCAGATGAGGGCTAGCTTCCTTGTAAACTATACAATCTCCTGTCTCGTGAAGTGCGGGTTCCTGAGTCATAAAAAAAAAAAAAAAAAAAAAAAAAAAAAAACAAACTTGTGATTGTCACCTTAGAACGTTTATGCAAGATCAGGTTAATGCAGATGAGGGCTAGCTTCCTTGTAAACTATACAATCTCCTGTCTCGTGAAGTTCAAATTGCCTTATCTTTTCAATGACTTTGTCTTTACTCATGTGGCCGCTATCTTGGTTTAATGAGCTCGGGCCTTTTTCACCCTCTCTTACAAAAACATATCGTGACAAAACTTTGCTTGCCAAGCTTTGTATAACGTCTATTAATCGGCTACCAACTTTGACACAATGACACTTAAACGATTCATGATCACATTTTTTTTACTTGTGCCTTATCTCAATTTGCAAATGAATTCGATACCACTCTAGATTTTTGCTCCATATACTAAACTCATCAGTATGAAAATTCAAATTTTTATGTTCACTATTCTTCATATTATCTTAAATTTGTCATAAAGTGAAAAAATTTAAACATGACATAAATGGATAATTTTAAATTGTGGAAAGTCAATAAATAACATCTTTAGTTGTATTGAAAATATACTTTTTGAAAAAGTAAGTTTAGATTTCCTTTTTAAAGGGAAGTTTTGTTAGTTAAAACAATATTACCTTCGTTCTATAAGAATAGACTTACTTTTTTTTTCTTCTGTCCCAAATTATTGGATACGTTTTTTTATTGAAAGTATATATATATATATATATATATATATATATATATATTATTAGAAAAATGTAGGAAAAATTTATATGTTCAACTAATATTAATTATATTTTTCTTAATCTGTATGAAAATAGAAACCGGCCTAATTTTATAGGATGGAGATAGTATTTTTATAAAAATTATGTTTAACAAAATAAGTAACTTAGAAAAAACATAATGTTTTGAATATTGAATTTTTGGAGAATTTATAATTAAAAATTAAATTTACGTATAAAATATTTTATTACGTGAATGTGATTGAAAATGAGTATGTAGAAAAAAGACTTTGGAAAAAAGTCCATCAAATAGGGGCTTAATTTATTTTTCAGCATAACCAAACATGCTATAACCAATGATATAAGAAATCAAAACATTCCAATAAGGATCCGTTTGATTTCAAGGGTGGAAAATTGGTGGAAAGAAAATGAATGGCAGGAAATTGAATTGTTTAGAATTTGTTTTACAGGGAATTGTGTTTGATTGGTATAATTTTTCACCTAATCCGTTTAACTTTATTTTTCATGCAAATTATTATTTTTGGGATAAAATTTTTTACAATCTGTATTAAAATTTGTTTGAATTGCAAAAAAGTAAAAAAAAAAAATTTAAAAAAAATTTTTGAAATTTTTTTGTGTTCGTTTGGCTTTGTTTTTTATTCGAATTGTCAATTAAATGGATAATTTTTTTTACCATTAACTTTGGAATGTGTTCCAATTATTTTAAAAAAAATCAAAAAGTTAGAAAACGTTTTCCCACCAATATGGTGGAAAAACATTTTCTACCTTTTGTGCATCAACAACTTGTACCTTGAAAAACGTTTTCCCTGAAAAATTAGTACAATCAAACAAGTGAATAGTAAAAAGAAGGAAAACGTTTTCCACATTCCACGGAAAACTTGGCCAATCAAACAGGCCCTAAGATAAAGGGATTCCGAAAATAGGAACCGATTCACTTAAAAATCGAGCAAACTAGAATTGGTTTTGCTTGATCCGTCGACTTTTAAAACATCAAATGAAATTTAACCTAAAAACATCAAATAAAATTTAACCATAGAAATAAGATAATATTTTACTTTCTTGTCTATAGTGTGGGCAAAAAAACTGAAAAAATCGACTAAATCGATCAAACCAAACTGAGTCGGGTATGTTTGGATTGGTTTGAACCAATAAATTGGTTTGATTCGATTAATTTTAACCATTAAAAAGCCGGGGTTGGTTTCGATTTAAGCAATCAACCCATCAATTAACGGACCCAACTTATTGAATAAATTTTTTATTTTTAAAATTCATCTTTTTAAATGTAAAAAATAATAATAAAAACACAAATATAATTTTTTCTCAAACAATCTGTTTATCGTCTATATTTTTCTACCAAAACTCCAAATATCAAAAGAAAAGAAAGCAAGAAGAAGTGTTTGATGTAAACTTCGAATTTAGATTGTAGCCTTACTTTCATTTTGGTGTAATTGTTTGTTTCGACAACACACTTGGTAATTACATAAACTGAATCATCATTTATGCTCAAATCAGATGAACTAACCTACTTGACTAGGTCCTCTTCTGATTCAGAACCCGAATCGCCTATTTGCACATCTGAAGCCTCAGCCATTTCTACAGAAGAACTATAATGGTTGGACTTATCTCTGGAGGCTGATTGATCATCAATCATTTTAGTTAATTATTGAAATCATCGGTTCATGAATCCTATTAAATTCTTTCCTTTTGCTATCTACTCGAAAGACACCCAAGGATTGTAGCTGCTCTGATACAATTTGTAATGGTTGTGGCTCAACTCCAACCAAAACTAACCTATAATTTAAAATACTAAGCAGGGATTCAAAAATCCATCTAGAATTTCATCATTTGACTAGAATTACACAGAAAACAACGAAATATAAATTGTATTCCGTTGATTGATAAGTTCTATTATAATGTAGGGGATTACAAGTAAAAGACAAATATAAAAGAGAAAGAGGAAGAACGAAGAAACAGGGAAGAAGAGAAGAAAAATCGAGAAGGAGAAACAGTGAAGAAGAAGAAGAATACCAAAGAGTGGAGCAATGCAGCAAAAGAAGACATAGAAGAACATGGAGAAGACGATATTGGCAGCAAGCCACGATTCACTTTTTCAATTCATCCCCTTCAACGTCTTAAAACAAAATCATATATAGAACAAAACAATCCTAAAGCAAAGGGCTTTGTGTTAGCCCAATTAGATAAAATAAATGACCCACTAAGCAAGTAAAGTCCATGACAAATTATGTACTGGAAATTTAGGGATGGGGTTTAAGAGTGCCCTTTACACTACTTGAATTGCAGTGGCTGTGCCTATCGTCGACGGTGAATGCAACAACAATTGTTGGTTGCACCTGTGAACTTTACACCTGAAAATGGGGGTTTCAAGAGTGAAAAATAGCCAGATTTGAACAAAAAAAATCCTCTTACTTTGCTCGAGAAATGGTTTCTTTATGATGTAGCTACTCAAGGAGAGGAATATTTGGCTTGGCAAACTCGTTTAATGTTGTAGTAGTTGGAGGTCGGTGCTGCCGACAGTGAGTGGCGGTGGTGCCGACAATGAATGGCTGACTTTCATCGTAGGGGTGGGGTTTGTAAGGGAGACCACCCCCTTTTTTATTTAGCTTTTGTTTGGCCTCCATTAAATTAAGCCCTTGTTTCAGGAAACTTGCTACTTGTACATCAAAAGTTGTACATAAGGATATTCATCCTCTCACATGGGGTGACCCACTCAATTATTTTATTCGGATGGGCCTCCCTCTCATGTGAGAGGTGGATACCCTTATGTACAACTTTTGATGTACAAGTAGCATTTTTCTTGTTTGAGCCCCTTTTTTTCAAAAAAATAGTATATATATATATATATGTTTTGTAGAATGTGTGGTTGAAAAATAAAGAAAAGTTTTTTATTTACGTATAGTATTATTTTATGGAAAATTGTGTGATTGAAAGTAGGAGAAAAAAATATATGATAGGAAAATGGTGTCAAAGAAAGGCTAAATTTTATTTTTCTCTCTCCTATTTTCAACCACACAATTTTCTATAAAATAATATTACACATAAATTAAAATCAATTCTTCTTTTTTATCCATTCATTATTAAAAGAATATATATTATTTCACCCATTAAAATTCAAAATAATGGAGGTCAAACGGGTTAGTATTTTAATTATTTAAGTGGAAATATTTTAAAGTTGCAATTTTGCCCTTTGTAGATTTTGTCAAAATTATTTTATGGAGTCAACTAACGATTTTTCATCCATTTGAACTTTATGTGAGATTTTTTTTATATATTTAATATCTCCAATGACACAAATGAAAGATTTGAATCAAGTCTATTAATAAACAAAAATTTTGATACTTACAATTTTTCCTTGAAAAAATAGCATGTCTCTTCATATGCAAGTTATTCTCTCTCCCCTTTACTCAGTGTAAAATGTGGCCCCAACAGATCCAAATGCCTTCAATTCTTTCCCAACACAACTTTGCTTGTTGACAAATTTGACTCCTTTCATGGCCTTTTTTCCTTTTCTTTTCCTTTTCCAAAACACTCACATATATGATTCTTCTTTCTTAGATTTCCAGCTTTATCAATGTCTGAGCCACTTGAGTTGCTTTTTGCTGGTTTCACTGAGTTTTTCTTGTGGGTTTTTTTATGGTGTTTGTGTTTTTCAACTCTCGTTTCTTGTACATCATGTAATGAGTTGGGGTGGTGAGTAAGTTTTGTACTGGGTGCTTGAAGCAGAAGATTTTGAGTAAGGTTTTGGCTCTGCCTCAGGTAAAAATTTTCACTTTTGGGGATAAATCATTTAATTTGTTGTTCTCCATTTCTCATCTGAAATGTTCTCCTCTCTCTGTGTGTATTAGTTTATCAGAGCTTTTCTTTTCTTTTTTCCTTTTGGTCAAGAGCTTGAGTTGGGTTGTTAAGCTAATGCTTTCATTGATTTGGTTCGTGCATTATGATGAAAATTTTTAATCATAATTATTTTCACATTTGTACATAATTTCACACTTTTTCTTTTATTTTCTTGAATTTTGCAGAATAGTGTTTGTCATCTCTTTCCCCTCCTATCTGATTTTAAATGAGGGTTCTTGCTTAAGCCAAGAAAAGGAATATTATAGTGTTTTCCCCCTTCATTTTTTTTTTTTTAACTTATCCTGCAAAATTGTCAGATTGGGAAGCACGGGTACGATAGAGGTATAGGCATTTTTTATATCACAAAGATAATACTCCGTAGAATTTTGATCTATCTGAAGTTTTTGAGTAGTTTTTTTTTTTTTTGTCTATTATTTCCCCTAAATTTTCATAAATATACCATTACTTGAGGGTTTTTGTTGAATTGAGTTCACTTCGGGTTCTTATTTCTTTGGAATTGGGATGCATTGTTTATCTTGGCAAAAGACTTCTATATTTTCATTGCTCATTTTTAATTTTTTTTAATCCAAAACAGAAGTTGAATATTCTCCTGGCTAAATATGCCCTACTCCAAGTGCTTCCGATCGAGCTATGTGTTTGTTAGTGTTTGATATTTTTATCTTTTCTTATGTTCTTCAAAATTTTCTCTGTTTTCCTGTTTTCGTACTTGGACTGTGTGATGATAGATATTCATAAGATTCATCTGCTTGATGATGTGCGCCTGTATGTGTGTTGCTATAATTATCTTTGGTGTTTCATTAATTTCATTTGAATTCAGAGTTGAACTGCTTTAATCTTCTTAATGTCATTGTCGTTATTGTTTCTAACTCTCGAATTGTCGCAAACCTTAAATTCACTCTATTTTACTCATGGATGTATAAAGAAGAAGGAAAATGAGAATGAAAAATGTCATCTCTCCTCAAGACAATAGTTTATGCAAAGTCTATGCTCAACGAAAGTATCTCTTATAGATAGTTTTGATGCATTGACATGAATGGATCAATTTTCACTAGTTATATGTCTTAGATTTCTTACAGTGTAGATCTCCTAGTCGTGTTCACAGACATGAAAGAAAGATACATATTTTACAAAGATTGGATTTTTTTCACCCGGTGCAAATTTCAGTGTCGTCTAGATGCCGAATCTATTTTCACAAAATAGTTGGCTAAGTGAATGAGTGAATTAATCGAATCTCTGAGTGCATGATCATGCATAAATACTCAAACTTTCATCCCTTGGTTTCAGGTCACTTGAAGGAGGTCGAGCGAAGATGCAGTGTACAAGTTACGTCCCTGTATATTACTGTGTGAGGAATCTTAATGCAGGAACCAATGACTTCTCTTGGACCATATTAATGACAATATTTCTCACAAAAGTGGGAGAAGCTACAATGTTTCATTGCCACCTTCTAGCGTGGACCAATATTTAGGATATGACAAGGAGGTAATGAGACAGATAGTGCTTGAGCATGAAGCCACATTTAGACTTCAGGTATGCAAAATTTGTGGTTTGCAGTTGGATATTTTTAATGGTCACGAGTACAATCACATTATCGGATGGAAATTCTTCCTTTTTGTTCATTTATTTTCTTTGCAGAGTCACAACATATGTTATATTCTTGATTTGATTTTCAAAGCAATACATATTTAAGGGTTGTTTGACAAAGCCTTTGATAAATGTTTTAGCAGATTTTGATGAAAGTTTATAAAATTTGTGGTTGAAAAATTGATTTAAAAAAGTTGTGAGTCCAATAAAATGTGTGGATAAAAATAATTTGACTTTGACTTCAACTTATTAGCAACTGTTTAAGCTAATCCCAAACAAGCACTAAATTTCTCATGACTGCTACTGAATTTTGTAAACTCATTCATTTTTTTTTTTTTTTTTTACAATTTGTTGTTTCACATTTTTTTACCTAGTGACTCAGATTTATTTACAATTCAAATCAGAATAGAACGTTTGAACGAGTATTCTCTCTCAGGTCCAGGAACTACATCGTCTATACAAAAGACAGAAGGAGTTGATGGACGAAATACGGAGAGAATTCTCCACGCAACATGTACAACTGCATACATCAGAATCGTATCCGTATTTGTGTCAGGTACAAGCTGGCACTACTCATCGGGTTTCACATACGCCCGACTGGCTATTTGGAAATTCTTCAGATAGTAAGTTGTATTCACTAACTGAGGACAGCTTTCGAGAACCTCCTCCTTTTGTTGCAGAAAAGAATGTAAAAGGAGGAGCAGGACCTTCCTTGGCAAAAAACAGTTCCACTGAACTGGAAATTCTGTCATCCCAAAATAGAAGATATGGAAAGAAAATTTTTGATCTTGAACTTCCAGCTGACTTGTACAATGATGATAAAGAAAGGGAGCAGTTTGAAGAGGGAAATATTAATGAAGCTCCTGACATTCTGTTTAATACTCTCAAGAAATTTTCAAACATTCAACGTGAAAGTGACTCAAAACTTGACTCTGTTAAGCCTGCATATTCGTCTAGCTCTAATTTGAGTTGCACTAAAATTAATTGTTTGATTGACTTGAATGAACCTGTACAGCTTGAATCACTGAGTTCAAGTTCCACTGATCCTTTTGAGACTGATTACGGCCACAAGGAGATTGTGCACCTCAATCAGGATGTGAATTGCAATAAGGGCTCAAGTGGTATAAATTATTTGCGGATTATTGATCTAAATTTTACGCCTCTCAGTTTATCAGAGATGACAATTACCCTGGAAAATACCAGGAATATAGAAGAGGAAACTAAACTTGAAAGTTCTGATGGAAGAGCAAAATCAGATGCTGGGATTGTTGATAAATTCTCGACATCTTACACTGACATTGACTTAAACAGTGGTGTATTTGGTGATGAGACTTCACTAGCAACGCCAAATCGAGATGGTGGAAATGATGTTGAGATTGACTTGGGGTGTTCTTCACAGAGAGAAAAATCTGAGAACAGTAAACTTGAGACTCCTTCCTTTCTGCCCAACCAAGATAGAGAACCACTCAGGGAACTTGATAGGATTGCTGCAGAAACTTTGATTATGATTTCATCATCTGAAGTTCAACTGCATTTGAAGTCTGGAAGTAGTGAACCACTAGACAACTCTAATAACCGTCTGTATTGGTTTGCTGGGATTGTTTCTTCCGTGGGAGGTGAAGTGCTGCATGAGGTTGAGAAATACCTGAAAGGTGCTACTTACTATGATCAAACTGATGTTTCACATGATGAGGTTGATTATTTCGAGTCAAAGGCATTGAAGCCGCACCATGGACTTGGTAATTATTTTTTTCAAGACATCCGGAAAGAGAAAGAAACAGTTGATACTACATTGTCCACTCGACCAGGCAGGGGAAGAGCGTGGGGAACAAGGCTGTGCAAGAACTATCGAGTAGAACAGGACCTACAAATGGATAAAGGATTCCTCAAAACAGGTTCCTGGAGGAGAAATGCAGTTAGGAAGACTTCTGCAAAACAAAGGAAATATTCCAATTTACGGCCTTCTAATCGTGTGGAGAAATCAGTGAGCTCCATTTTGAAACAGCCTGATACCTGCAGTAAACAGGGCTTTTTGGAGAACTTGACGGGGTGGGGGAAGATGAAGAAACGTCAAGGAGGTCAAGCTAGAAAAACCCATCATTAATTTAGTTGGCTTCATGGGGAGTGAAGGAAGTTAGACTGTTGTTTCATTACAGGAAATCTTATTATACTCAGTAGAATGTTTATTGTGACTGGTTTGTAAAGACATTTTGATCGTGGATATTTTTGTACATATGCAATTAACTTAAATTCTGAAAGTGGTTGAGGAACATATTTTTCTTATCACGATTGCCCAGTTTGCACTTGAAAATGAAAAACTGGAAATTAGGAATGAGAACGTAGCAGAATTAACCACTTCTTTGTTGGTTGTGGATTATACATCAAATGTGTTGGTTAATATTGTGTTTGGCAAATGTTATAACAGGGCAGAATTTCATTGTGTCATAAAAGCAAGTTTCTGTTGATTGTAGATTTGGCTGCAACCTCTGCTTTTGCTATTTCATGACTCGAGTTGATGGGTGAATCGATTCGTTGTAACGTGACATCCAGTTGGGATGCATTTGTATCGAACTATTTCTTAAATGTTCTTCTTTCATTATTTATCTCTCGTCCATGTTCACTTGAAACGAAAATTACTTTTATATTAAGGTCGTACTACCAAAGAGCCTTACTTGTTAGCAACAATTCTCTTTGCAAATCGATATTAAGAGCGAACTCTATCCCAATTTTATTTTTTGTGATTAGGCGGTCCATAAATCCAACATTGCCAAAAAAGCAAAGTGTCATCTGTTTGATCATTATTCTTGAAAGAACGTCTAATATTTCAGTCACAGACTGATTGAATTACATCTCCTTTAACCCAAGATTTAGAGGATTTTCTTGATGTTTTTGCAATTACTAATAATGTATATAATAAAAAGAAATTTGTGATCAAAATAAAAAAAATTCAGCCTTCACAGGTGATTTCCTTGGCTCCCTGCTGAGCTAGATTCATAAAACTATGCAAAAGGCTAACGAAATACTTCCAAAAAAGCTTATAGGAAGAATCATAAAAACAATTTTCAACGCCTTCTTGAAGTAGTGATGAGTTAAACTACTAGTGTTGGCCTGGAAGTCGGCATGGGTGCCTTCACAGGGTGAAAGCCTCGTTCCCAAGCTGAGTGAAGTGAGGGCTTTTATGTGCCTCTTGAAGCATCTCTTCGTCTTCATATGAATCACGGTAAGTTTCCAAGTTGACATCAGAACTTCTTAGGGCTGATAGACACAGTTCTTTCCTCCATTCTTCTAAATGTGGAAAACCAATGTAATCTGCATATTTATCACAATACTGCAAGAAAAATGGAATCCAATTCAAAAAACAATATGGTTGAATAATTTTCTTCAGCACAGCCCTCGGGTGCAAAACATATTCATTCTTCCTTATCAAAGATCTAATAGGTTCAATATTTTCATAAATAGGTGACAACGAGACTTGAACTTATGATATCTACGCTACGCTTTGGATACTGTGTTGAATCGCACAACTTAAAACTACTTCAGAGATGATACATTTATTTATTTAAATTTAATCTTCAACTGACGATATGTTCGCTTAGTTTGTTGAGTGATAGCTTGATAAAGAGACATTTTAAGTTAACCCTTTTTTTTATTACATACCTTGGCTAAAGCGTGTCGAGTCTGGCTGCTAACTTATCAAGCGCGAGAGTACGACAAAAAGCAAAATTTACCTTACAAAGACCGAATATTTTCTTGTAGAAAATAATTTATCTCTATAAGAACGGTGCATTTGGAAGGCTAAACTACAAAAGATGGGGATATCATAACATGTAATTCTGTATAAGATACTGTACTCACGAAATAATGAACACTAACTCAAAATAGTTAGAGATATAAGTATGTATAATTTACCTCAAAATCTGCAAGATCATGAGTATTGTGCTTTGGAATTCCAGCAACATCCCTTGAGTGATAAAATTCCTCAATAGACTGCATCATTTCATCCCATGATGGCAATGTTTTTTTCCCAGACAAAAGTTGAGATATCCATTTCGCTTGGCACTCGAAGAAAGGAAATCCTATAAGCTACACCAAATTACAAACCAAAAATTATTAAAAAGTTCGCCAACTTGAACCCTACAAAAAAACTCGACTGATAAACAACTCATGAACTAGTTTTATACATATTTGTCTGAATTTATGGCTCGTGTTACACATACAAGTTTTTCGAGTTTATTTTTCTCGTAGTTTAAAATATTTAGCTCTCGCTTGATTCTCATTATTTCAAATTAAAATGGATGGGATAATATTTTTTTTTTGAAAAATGGATAATTCAAAAAGAAAGAAATATTTTTTATTTACGTGTAATATTATTTTATGAAAAATTATGTGACTAAAAATAAAATTTAATTTAATGGGACGAAAACGGGAGCTCAAGACAATGTAAGAAATAAAAACTTTACCTTTCTTGGGATGCCAATGAAGGAGAGAGAAGGAGCTAGTGATGGAGGAAACGTGTGTTCATAGAGGGGTCCCACCCTATCATCATCAACTACTACAATTCCTTTGGTGTCAAGAAATGGAAATGAATACGAGTACCTGCACTTAACCACTTCTATTTGTTACTCCATTTTAGATTTTGAGAAAAATGTAATTTGAAATTTTGATGTTTTGGACAACGTGTGTTTAAAAAGTAATAATAAAATATTTTAGGTTTACATGTAATATTATTTTATAGAAGAATGAATGATTAAAAATAAATTTTAAAAAAATGTATTTATGAAAAAATGAAACCCAAATAGGGGGCTATAATATTGAAGTAAGGGTCCGTTTAATAGTAAGAGTGGAATTTGGGTGGAAAGAAATTGAATTGTTTTGAATTGTTTTACAGGGAATTGTAATTAAAGATGTTTGATTGGTATAATTTTTCACTTTTTTATTATAATACGTTTGACTTTATTTTTTATTCAAATTGTCAATTAAATGGATAAATTTTTTTACCATTGGGGACAAAATATGTTTAGATTACAAAAAATAAAATAAATAATTTTTTTTTATTTTTACGTTCGATTTTGTTTTGCATGAAATTTGTCAATTAAATGGATAATTTTTTTTATACTTTATCTTAAAATTTGTTTCTATTGAAAAAAAAAAAGGTGAAATTCAATTCCCACCATATAGTAAGTCAATGAAATTTCACGAAATCACGCTTCAAGTGGTTGTACCTTAGAATTGGGTGGAAACCAATTCCATGAAAAAAAAAAAAAAAAAACGCTATCAAATAGAGAAAAAGTGAAAGTTAAAATTCGAGTTCAACTTCCTAGAAAAATAACGACATATCAAACGTAGCCTAAAAGTTCTACCCGATTTTGAGGTGGTTTCTATAAGGCCACCCTTAACGAAACATGGCATTGTTTATTTGGCATGTTGGGCTAATTTAAGTGACCTGGGACAACCCACTAGATGTCACGGGGTGGACCGTGCTCTTGACATGGCGATCGTGTCGTAAATTTAACACCTCTAGAACGAGGTCAAGTTGTGTCAACTCTAATCAAGTCGTTTTATCTGATATCATTAGGCCTCTAATTCAATTAATTAGTATGATTCACCTCCAAATTGTGTAATTTCCTTAAAATATTAATATATCTTCTGTAGTTCCTTTTTCCATTGAATAATAAACTTTATGGTAATAGCATTTTGAATTAAACTTAGTGAACACTCTTAATGTACATTGTGTTTGACATTGTACTCACATGGGTAGTGGGATCCATGATTATTTTACTCGCGGACTCCACTGTCCATGTGAGTGCAATATTATCCACAATGTCAAAAAAAGTGTACCTAAAGCAAAGCTCTAGCATTTTACCCTGTGCAGTATATAATGGTGTCTGCAATCAGCCATGAGCCATCTATGAACAAAACCCTTCCATCTTCATGCAATGAATCAATCTGCATTATGCATGACATTTTCACATTGTATTTTTCAATTATTCCGATGATCGGCAAAAAAGTAAATAAATAAAATTGACTATTATATCAAGAGATTTGGCACTTAGGTGAATTTCTTTTACCACATCTACAAGCTCCATTGATATGTCCTGCCCACTTAATGAACTTCCAACAACCACTACTACCTGTAAAATAAAATTTTTAAATATTAACTGGAAATCATTTGAGATTTATATTTAATAATATACTATATTACTTGGTCCCTGATTTATTGTGTATTACTATTTAATTAGAATGTAACTTGCCTTAACAGGAAGACCAATATTATATATGACACAAGCATGTACCACGAAATGTAATTGTAATTGTAAGGGTTATGATTATGTTACAAAGTGACACGACTCGAATTAATCGAAGCGTAGTTAAAAATTTGCATTTATCAGTGAGGCGGATGGTACAATAACGAGAAAAAGAACAAAACGAAAAAATAGTTCATTATACTGTTTAAACGTTAACTTGAGTATGGCATACTAAAGAGACTCGCATATTTACATAAAATCTTATTCAAAGAAAATTGTTTCACCTCATTTCTAAACGGTTCTGGGACCCTGTAAATGTGGCTATGTATTTGCTTTCTTCTCCATGCATCCATTCCTAAGAAGACAAAACTACGTGTTTTGATTAGAAAGTATCTCATATAATTTCTTGAAAATAACTTCTTGTGCTTAAAATTCACTTTAAAGATACTTTTCTTAAAACCATGGTTTCAAGAAAAGTAACTTTTAAGTATATTATATACCTTTAATTTTAGGCAACCTAGGCTTAGAGTAGTGGCCGGTGGCCACAACCACTGCGTCGTAAACTTCCTCCACCACCTTCTCCGCCATTTTCTCTTTACTTTTCACAATCCACTTCAAATCCTTACCCAAATTAGGAAAACTCAACATCTCCACATTCTCAACCCTAGTGTTAAACCTTATCATTTCTCTTAATCCGAAACCTTCAGAAAAATCTTTTAAGTACAAAAGAAGCTCTTTATGGCCAGGGAATCTCCTCATATCCCTCCCCTTTTTCATTCCAAATGGAAAATCAGTGAACCCCATAATTTCCCTAGGTGAAACCAATCTCAATGATGCATATATACTACTATGTACCTTTAAGAAATTATCAATTCCTAAAGGCTCCTCATCCTCTATTTTAGGGTCATATAGCCATTGCCCTCCAACATCATGGTTTTGTTCAAAAACCACCACCTTGTGGCCTTCCTTCCTCAGCTCCCGGGCCGCCACGAGCCCTGACGGACCGCTACCAATCACGCATACATTTTTCGACATAGTTATCGTAGGCATCAATGGCACAAGGACAATGAAATAATATGTTATAAGGTATGGGATATATATGTGGGTGCATGGAAGGGTATTTATACTTGAAAATGTTTGGTACAAGGACAATGATGTATTATGTTAAATAGTGATAGTTTGCTCGCTAAGAGACTCTACGTGACAAAATCATTATCATTTTTGTTAGTATATGTCTCCATTACGTTGTGAAACTTTCATTTTAAACTGATATGGTAGCCCTACTTATGGGGACTCTATGATTGTATGTTTGTGATTTTAGGGCCAGTAACGTGCATGGGTGCGACCCACCTACACAAATGTTTTCACTGGTTAACTATGTCAATTTTTATTGATTTTTTGAATAATTAATTACGTCAACGATCATTAAAATTATTTTCTTATGATAACAGTCACTCGTATTTCTAACATCTAACTGAAATAATGCTACGTAACACTATTGATGTTGTATCATCAATCTAGCTGGCGTGTAAGTGATAGAACATCTTAAATAAGACTCATTTTACTGTTTTTATGTGAGTAATCAATTAATGACACTTACATGACATTACTCTTCAACTACTACACTAATGATTACATGGTAGAACAAAATCAATATTAAATTCTAAGTGGCACTATTAAATACCAACGTGTCATCAAATAATGTTATTTATTATGTCAAGACAGCAAGAATCGTTGTTAAAAAGAAAAACGTGGATTTACTATATGATTTAAGTTCAAAACTCGAATAAAATCTAATGTCGCATAACATTTTCTCATCTGAATGTGTTTGATTTTCAATTTCTAATACCCAAATTTTGTTGAATTGGCGTAAAGTTGGCACTGATAAAACATATTACTGTAAGACTATAATTTCAATGACTTAATTACTCGAAACTCATTGAAGTATTTTACCCATTTTTAGTTGATATGACCAAAATCAAAATTTACGAAGATTACATTCATTGTTTGGTTAAGTAAAACTAAGCAAAAATTTACATTTTTTTAAAGGTAATTCTTATTTTAATGTCCAAATAAGTAACTTTGCACAAGAAACATATTACCTATAACATTTATTTACATATAAGTGAATTTATTTACATGTTAACTGTTTTACGTGCCGATAGAGCTATAAGCAACGCATACAAACTTAATAAAAATAATTGTCATTGTTAAATAATTCTTTGATTTGATAAAATCTTTCAACTTAAAAAGTCGAACGTGATTCAAATCATACCTGTCTACTTTTGTCTTTAGTCTCGTTGGGAAGAAGGAAAACAAAAACAAAAAAAGTAACCAAAAAAAAGCAGATTTGACTGCCGAAATTAACCCAAAAAAGTTACAGGCCAAACAAGTTATAATTAAAATGAAGCATATAAAGCTTGATTTGTAAGTTCAAATACCCAAAAGTGGTCCTTAAAGAAAGATTGTCCGGAACTTCAATTTGACCGCACCCCACCATCGATTTAGTTTACCTTGAAAGTTCAATGTAATTATGAACTACATAAAGATTTCTAATATTTATGATAAGAAATTATAAGGTTATATCTCTTTGAAGAATAAGAAAATGAAAAGCAAAGTAAAGAATCGTGTCAAATTTAAATTCATATTAAGGGCATGTTTGTTTCAGATTAAAATCTGATTTTAATCTAAATCAAAGTCAAATAATCAATATCAACCACATATTTCTTGAGTTCCACAACTTTTTAACCACACATTTTAAAAAATTCTATTACAATCTATTAAAAATCTAATTTTAATCCACACCAAACACCCTCTAAGTGTTCGGATTAAAAAGAAAGATGTATGCCAAAAATTTGTTTATTGTTATATCCTATCAGATCCATGTCAAGTACACTTTGGGACGATTAAACTTATTTTGATACCGCAATTGAGATTTAAAAAATATAGAAACTGGGATTATAATTGATTTAGTCCTTGTTTGGTGGCCTTTAATTTAATTTACCATGCTTTAATTTATTTTTCATATTCATTTTCAACCACACATTCATAATAAAATATTATACACGTAAATTCAAAATATTTCCTAATGCGCAATGCTATGTGTACAAAGTTGGATTACAAAATTGACTGACAAAGTAGATCTACATCAATCATTTTGAAAAAAAAAATTGAAATCATTTGAAATCAATGACCACGATTTTGCCAACACTTATTTTGCCAACTATTTTTATACAACTAGATTAATTGTTCGACTAATTTTAAATATCTAATATTTTTTAGCATCCTTAACCTCCTTCAATGATTATACAACAGAAAAAATTACTTGATCAATGTTTTCCCATGATTATTTATGTTCCCTTGACTTCGAGTAGAGGCAATCCAACCCAAGAAAGCCAAAAGAATATAAGCAGACATGAACAATCATGTTTTCTAACACAATATATCGCACGAGTTTCCATTTTTACTTTCTTTTTAATCAATGCACAGCACAGGGGCATTAAAAAAGGAATAAAACTACTTGTACAGAAGAGGTTGACAGAATACTCACATGCGAGTGGGTCCCATGTGAATAAAAAAGTTCAAAAAAAAAGAAATCGGGCCCTCGCATATGAGTATTCTGTCAACCTCTTCTATCAATCTCTTCTGTACGAATAACGGGATTGTTAAAAAAGTAAGTTGGACAGATCTTTCTTGAATTAAGAGTTTTACATTCTTAATGAAAATGATATGGTGAAAGTTATAATCCAACCACAATTTCGAGTAATTTTTTCTTTTAGAATTTTTTTTTCACATATATATATATTTAAAAAAAATTAAAGTACATTGCTTGCAGTTAATTTGAAAGAAGTTAAAATTGACTTAGGATTTAATATTGATGCTTAGTGCACTTATTTAGACAAGTACTTATAGTGAAATTAGGGATGTAAATGAATCGAGTCGAAACTCGGGGCTAGGACATGTCTTGGGTGAAAAATGACCAAAGCTTTTTTGTTTGAGCCGAGCTTCTAAATTAGGGATATAAATGAATCGAACCGAAACTCGGGACTAGGACATGTCTTGGGTGAAAAATGACCAAAGCTTTTTTGTTTGAGCCGAGCTTTTAAATTAGGGATGTAAATGAATCGAGCTGAAACTCGGGGCTAGGACATGTCTTGGGTGAAAAATGACCAAAGCTTTTTTGTTTGAGCCGAGCAAAAGCTCGCTCGAAATATCTAGGCCCAGCTTAGGCCTTATCGAGTTGAGCCCAGATAACTCTTTTTTTTTTTTTTTATTCTTGTTGTTTTAAAGACAGTTATGGTTGCATGTTTCAAAGGTAGCTGTAGCTGCCTGAAACCCGCATAAAATGCAGGCAAAATTTTGAAAAAAAAACATGGGCCATTTTGGGCCATGTTTGTGTGGCTCGTTACAGGCCAGCTCAAGCTTGGGCTGATACCCAAAATCGAGCCTCGGCTCAATTACTCCGAGCCCAACCGACTTAAGCTTTTCCTGGGCTGTCCGAGCGGGCTAGTCAAATTAACATCCCTAAGTGAAATATAATTTTCTTTTCAAAACTTTTTTCGTATAAATATCAAGGTATTGCTTGTGCAAATCAAGTAATTGCATCCACGCAATGTATTTGAAGTTTGTCAATTATATTATGAATCGCTTGAAATTGTTTATATGAGAAATCGAGCAAGAGAATTTCATATTTGGACTTGAACCAAAGTAAACTGGGGGTAACAAAACAATTGATGTATAAGGTTAGAAATGAACATGATAGGTCACATGAGCCCTGATACTCGGTTAATTTTTATTGTATTTTCTTGAGTTTTTCTAGAGCATTATACCCTAATTCCATTGTTTTCGTATATTCTATATTGAGATTTATTCAGGCTTGTTTGAGCCGCATTATTTCAAAAAAAAATATTCTTAGGCCCCGTTTGGTTCTTATTTTTTCTCCATAAAAATGAAAAATATGATCGTTATCCATCACATCCAACCACCATTTTTGACTTTACATCTCTTGTGTATGACTAATAACGACTATATTTTTCATCCTCATTTTACAATTAATGTGTATCAAACAGAGCCTAAACAATGATTTGACATCATTTCAACCACACATTCATCAATAAAATAATATTACATGTAAATTCAAAAAAAATCCTCATTTTTTAACCACACTTTCTCCATCAATCTACTATTTCAAAATGCATTCTTTCAAAATAATGTGACTCAAACACACACACTCAAATACAGAGTATGATCCTCTCGAATAACTTATCGAAACATTGAAATTCAGATTAATATTGTATCCTCTATTTCTGTATTGTTGAGTTTAAATATTTATGCAATAATGAGCAATAGAAAAACACATCTCACAAGAATTTAAATAAGATTAATCTTCCATGCCTATGCATACCCATTTAAATAAGATACAACAAAAAATGTCCCAAACTTAAAATTTATAATTATAATACAAAAGATGTTTTTTGACTAGTAATCTTCCATGCCTATGCATACCCATCTTCAAAATTTATTATAAGACGTTGTTGCTTCGAAAAGAAGACTGTGGAACTATTTTTTAAACTTTGCCTACGAAGAAGCACGACTATCTGATATACAAATTCAGGAAGATTTAGAGAATATCACAACAATTACTAACCTTGAGGAAAAACACAAGTTAAAATTAATTTCTTTTCTTCACATTTCACGTATTATTAAACGGGTAGATTATGTGATTAACCCTGAAGTTTTTCCTAAAGGCATGCTTGAAAGTTTCGAGGTACCGATTATCAACATTTTTAAAGTACCAATTTTTAACGTTTATAAGCAAACCGATTTTGAATGATTTTAGTAACCTATACTTGGGAGATCCGTTCTGAAATCTTTTCAAAAGAACAGTTTAAAGTTTTTTTTTTTTTTTTTTTAATAAAAATTTTTACTCATAAGTGATATTTTACTTATAGGTAATTTTTTACATATAATATAATATTCAACTTAAAAAGTTAAATATTTAAGCTAGTATTTTTTTTACTTATAAATAAACTTTATAATTATAAGTTAATTTCGTACTTTTAATAAATTTTAAATGAATTTGTTACCCATAGAAACTTATTATATTTTATAAGTGATTTTTTGTCTTATTAGTAGTATTTTTATTTTATAAACAATTTTTTTTTACATATAGGTGATTTTTTATCTTAATATTTTTTTAATTATAATGTATTTTTTTGGTTATAAATATTTTTTTAGTCAATATATTTTTATTTATGAGTTAGTTTTAAACAAAATATGTTGGCTGCAAATAATTATTTTATGGAAGATAAAATTAGAAGTGAATGTGAGAAACGGCCAAAACCTTTTCGATTGGGTGAGTTGAGAGAATTGCTTTCCAAAAAAAAATTAGCAAGCACAGATTTTTTTTTTCAAATAAATGGTGCTGCCCAATTTAGGGACGAACAGACAGTGGGTCACACGACTCGCCAATTTTCTAAAAATTGTTTTTCAATTAATAGAAGCCCAAATCTAATTATTTCACACAAAGGGCCCAAATTTGAAAATCCAATCCGCCATGAGCCCAATTCCAACTTGTGACCTTTTCATCCTTCACAGATTCAAGCCCATTAGGGGCGGACAGACTGTGGATCACATAAACCACCAATTTTCCCTTCCTAAAATTGATTTTTCTTTTTTTTTTAATAATAAATGCCCAAATCCAATTATTTTACACAAACGGCCCAAATTTAAAAATCCATTCCGCCACAAGCCCAATTCCAACTTCTGACCTTTTCATCCTTCATAGATTCACGGGAAAATTTTAGGAAAAATTACATAATTTCAGGGGTTTAAAGATGACAATTCAAAATTCAGTGACCAAGTTTATTTATTCACAAATCAGGTATTCATATATACAAACCTTAACCCTAAATCATTTTATTCTCATGTCTCCTTCCCATTGGACAACGCCGCCGCCTCCATCGGAGCATGTCGTCACCGGCACATCCTTCGCGCGGTTCTGCTGTAATAAAGAACACAGTGAAGCAAGTCCACTACGCCTCCGCACCTTTCCCTTCGCGAATCACCGAGAGTCATGGTGGTAAAATTACACCGCGAAACAGATCCACCACTCCGTTGACTCTTCACTGGAGAATCACTGTATCAGCGCGCGCAAAGCAAAAACAGTTTGGGTTGATGGCGATTTTGTGGTGGTAGTGATGGCGGTTCGATTTGGCCGCATCAATGTTTTAGGGGTGGTTTTTGTTGGTTGTCTGCGGTTTTTGTAGGTGGGACCACTTGGTGTTTGTTGGTGGTATAGTGCAGGAGGTTGTGGTGGCTGTCACACGAAGTAGATGCGGCGCACACCTCTCCCTTCTCATCTTATTCATGCATAGCTGCAACTGCACTCACAAGCGCAAAGCTGCTCATTGTCGCTCCGTGTGACGATAATTTTGTTGGTGGCAGCGATTTGGAGATTGTGGTGGTGCAGGGGATTGTGGTGATGGTGGTGCAGTGCAGGGGATTGGGCAATGGTGGTGCATGGGCGATTTGGAGATTTGGTGGTGGTAGTGTCGTGGTGGCAACTGTGAGCACTGAGGAAGGGAAGTGTTGGTCTGGTGCGCGACTGTTGTGGTGGCATGGACAGTGGTGGTTATTATTGGTGGTCGTGGTAGCAGAAGTGGCGACAGAGTGTTTGACCAACTATTTGGTCGATTTGTGACCAAGTATTGGTGTACTGAGATTTGAGAATGGGTATTTGGTTGTATATGATCAATTATTTATTTACCTTTGACCAAACACTCAACCATGACCTAAAATCTATGACCAAGTACCTAATTGTGACCTAAAATTTTGATAATATGTGACTGAAAAAAATTGTGACCAACAAATTTGAAAAACTGTGACCTACAATTTGTGACCTCGAAATAAACTGTGACCTATAAAAATTTTCTCGAAATAATCTGTGACTTATTAATTTGATAATATATGATCAATAAATAATTTGTGACCTTGATTATAAATCTGTAACCAATAATTATATAATTGTAACTTTATTATATTTAATTAACAAATATATTTAATTAATTATATATAAACCTGATTTTTGAATTTTTAAACTATATACCCGATTTTTGAATTAGTGTAAACTATACACCTTAATTATGAATTTATCCCTATATTTTATACGTAAAATATTAGGTATGGTCCATTTCAAAATTAAGAAATAAAGTTAGAAACTTCAAAAATAAGATATTAGTTTTAAAAAATTTATGAAATAATGAATTAAAAATACATTTTATTAATTAATATATTAAGCTCACAATTTTATACTATTTGGTCACAAATTATCGAATTAAATAATTAATTGGTTACAAATTATTTTTTGATAACGAATCAAAAAATTTATAGGTCACAAATTATTTTACGATCACAAATCAAACATTTTATAGGTCACAATCTATTCATCGATCACAAATCAAAAAAATTATATGTCACAAATGACAAATTTTATAAGTCACGACTTAAATTTTTAAGTCACACATTATTTAATGGCCATAAGTTATCGTTTACATATTATTTATTAGTCACAAAATATTCAATTTATTGGTCATGATTTCAAATAATTGATTACATATTATTTTTATTTGTAACAAATTAATCAATTTATCGGTCCAATCTGTTGAGAATTTACTTATCATGCACAGCGAAAAATTAAATAAATTTCAATTCTCACTAAGGATCTGCTTTGTGTTTAGATAGAAACTGTGATAAGAATCATACCTTTTACCAGATCTGCAAACTCTTTTGCTATTCTTGTAATTCCAGCAATCCTAATCTGCCTCCCACAGTTGTCCAATTGTCCAGTCTCCAACGGTATTCACACAAAGAATAAGATTGAGAAAATTAGGGTTTTACTTTTCTTGTGCTAGCGAGAATAATGAAAATCCATCAACTAATTTCAAACCCTAACAGCTTATTTATATAAGCCCAAAAGGGTTTGGCCCGTCCTACAACTTAACCTGGCCCAATATTTAATTAATCTAATTAATTAAATTCGGTCGATGAATTAATTAATCTAATTAATTAATTTGGGCCCATTAATAAGCAATCCAATTAATTAATTATCCAACGTTTGTTAATTAATTAATTGGTAGATCTCAATCTTCTAATTCTCCTTTTGTGTGTGACCCATTAGGTTCCCAGTCACGATGCCTAATGATATGAATTATTATTTTGATCTAATCAAAATCGATAAATCAAAACACCCTTTTGATTTATCACTAATTCACATCTGTCGTCCCAGATTGACATCTAGCAATGTGTCAGGGCAATACATGTGACGAAAAATGTCACGTGATATGACAAAATCAAACTCGTTCGTTTATCGTGAAACTATAATCCCTTCGTCAATATGATCCGATCAATTACGAGATATGGATTGTGTCAATCTCGATTATCAATCATATCTTTCATTCCACTTATTAAGTCAATGTAAGTCGAAAACTCCTTTTCGACTTATAGGTGCATCTTGGCCAAGAATTTCGTTATCAACTTAACTGGATGAAATGTAAATCATAAACTCTTACTATCTAAGAGCGACGAATCCTCTATTGATCATTCACAACCTTCATATGATTCTTGACATACGCGAACGATGCCGTATTAGCGACCCTTGACAGAGCAACTTTCAGCATCACCAAAGCATGACTGTCCCCACATAAGGTACTATGATGATCTCAAGTCGAATGATCAATTCCACTACTGAACGTTAGAGATTAACCACTGTCAGCGGGTCTCCAATGTTTTGTTCTATAACAAAACATTCACGTGTTCATTTAAGTATCGCTACACTTTAACTTGTGAGATCAGCTACTTACTTCACAAGTAAGGAATGCCACACGTGATGGTCTATCCGTAATAACGATATCCGTATCTCGTTATTATTTACGACCACGGATGATTTAAGATTCAATCATATGTAATTTGTATCTCACAATCACAACTCCTTGTGATTTACAAATTACCGAGATTTGAATCTACGGATTCTATTATTTAATATAATAGATCTTGCTATAATAAATGCATTAAACATATATCAAAAGTATTTATGCCTAAAGTTGATTGGACCTAGGGCATAATACTTACAAACTCCCACTTGCACTAGATCCAATCACTTATGTATCTAATATCATAAGAGTTCACATGACGATCATGTTTATACTGTGACAACTCTTTGTCAGTGAATTTGCAATATTATCAATTGTGAGAATTCGTTCTTTCTTTACGTCATTTCTTTGTATTATCTCTCTGATGAGATAGTACCGCCCCAACGCCTGTTTGAGTCATCGATGAGACCATAGTTCATTTGCTAGCACGATGGCTCCATTGTTATCATAATACAAATATATGTGATCAACAATGTTAAGAACTTCTTCAAGTTCATTAATGAACTTCTTGACCCATTACTACAACATTTGTTGCTTCTAAAGCAATAGTGTATAAGGCTCTCGCTATTGAATCAACAGTGGTTACCTATTTGGAACCTTTCCAACACACCGTTTAAAAGTAAATCAATATTCTGATAGAGATTTGCTATCATTCTAGTCTGACTAAAAGTTAGCATCAATGTATCCATGAACTTACAATTCATTTTCTCCATATAAAATCTTCTCAAGATTTTATTTCTGTAGATTGCGATGAATTAAGCAATCTTCTAAATCTATCTCTATAGATCAAGTTGCTTCTCATATATCTTTATGAAGAAATCTTTTAACAACCATAACTTCAACGATTGAAACGTAGGGATGTCGTTCCTATTAATAATATTAGGAATGCGACAACGCTCCCACTATTTTCTTGTAAACACACAACTCTTCATTTTTTGATAAAATCAAACCTTTTGATTTTTCTATCAAATCGAAGATTTCAACTCCAAGAGGCATGCTTCAATCTATACAAGAATTGATTAAGCTAACATACTTTGTAAGCATATTTGGATTCAAAACTTTTGAGTCGTGTCATGCACACTTTCTCTTGCAAGTTCCTGTTAAGGAATATAGTTTTGACATCCTTTTGTTATAACTCATAGTCATGGTATGTAGCTATCGCAAGAAAAATCCGAATGGACCTTAGCTAGGCTATAGACAAGAAAGATTCATCAAAGACAACTCTTTGTCTTTGTTGTAATATTTTGCTATTAGCTTCGCTTTGTATGTATGGACGTTTACATCCATGTTGACCCTTTTTACATAAACTCATTTACAACCTATGAGTTCTATCCCATCAGGAGGTCGATCAAGGTTTAAACCTTGTTCACATACATCGAGTCCATCTCGAATTTCATGGCCTTTCGCCATCTCCTTGAGTCAACACTTGACTTTATCTTGTGTAACCAATAGGTTCATCATCCTCGATTAATAATACTTGATTAGTAATCATGGACGCATACCTTCTAAGAGGTTGAATGATCCTATAAGATTTACATAGAGCTGATCTGTCCTCAGAAGTCTCTACTTCCACATCCAGAGTATGTCCCTCATCAGGTGTGAGATCACACTCAGATTTACCTACTTGGTCAACCATATCTGTGGATTCTTGAACTCCTTCAAGATCCATTCTACTCTCACTGTCCTCTCCTAGAATAAACTCTTTTTCTAGGAGTTTAGCATGTCTTGAGACGAACATCTTCTTCTCAATGAGATTATAGAATTGACATCCAATTTCATCTTTTGGATATCCTACAAATATTTATTTATCGAATTTAGCCTCAAGCTTATCCGAATCAGTGCGCTTCATAAGCGTCAAGCCCCAGACCCTCATATTTGACAAATTGGGTATTTTGGTTTTCCATAACTCGTATGGAATTTTGTCGACCGACATAGATGAGACATGATTTAGTTGTAGAACATTGCAATCAATGCATGACCCCAAAATCTTTTGGAAGGTTTGCACGACCTATTAATTAATCGCACTATATCTAATAGTTTGCGATTCCTCCTGTCAGACACAACATTATGTTGTAGTGTATGTAAGGAGTTCACTGCAAGAGAATCACATTCTCTTTTAGATAATCTAAACTTTATCTTTAAGATATCTCCACCTCGATCGGATCTTAGTGTGAGAATATCTTTACTAATTGTTTCTCTACTTCTAACTTAAATCCCTTGAACATTTCAAGAGTTTCATGTTTAAGTTTTATCAAACATACATGACCATTTTTGAAATAGTTATTAGTAAGTGTGATAAGAGAAACTCATCTAACATTATCGGCATGGATCCACATATATCACTATGTATTAGATCCAGCAATTGTGCAAACTTTTCACCTTTTAAGTAAAAGGAGATTTGACCATTGTGCCTAATAGCCACAATCACATTTGTCAAATGATTCAAAATCAATTGACCCCAAATATACATCTATATGTAATTAGTTGACCGATTCTACAATGCTAGATTTAGGCGGTATTCAGATTATCACCTTTTATACTTCTAAATTTCTATACTTACTATAGAATACTCAGTATTTAGAATATAAATGTTATTTTATAATTCACCATAACCATTAAGATAAAAAAAAAAAAAAAAAAAAGAACAACAATTGTCCTTAACATTAATATAATTCATGTCCAAACATGAAATTCAAATAATGTTCTAGTATTGGTGAGTCCAAACTAACATTTCTTTAATTCAAATACTTAGTTTAAAGGCAACGGTAAGAAGTATGCTTCTACAGACAATGCAGCAACATTTACTCATTTTCAATGTGTAGGCCAACTTCTTCTTTATGCAGTGGTCTACTTCCATTTAGTTTATGCATACTTATACAAATATGATATCCATATCTAGTATCTAATACCCAAGAAACTAGTGAAGTAGATATAGGCCTTACTCAAGTGAATTTGATAATGTCCTTATTTACTTTGACTGTTTTAGCCATCTTAGATGTTTTCCCAAAGCCCCTTTAGACTTCCTCTTAATATTCTTAGAGGAATCAATGGCTTGCCCACTCATAAATTTGATATTGAGCTTAACAGTCTTGAGCATATTCAGCAACTCAATAAGTGTGTACTCGAGTTTATTCATATCAAAATTCACAATTAGCTATGAATAACTCTCTGATAGAGATTATAAAACTAAGTCAATACTTAGTTCATGGTTCATGGCTGAACTCAATAGAGATAATTTCTCAATGGCAATATCTTCAGCATTTGAGCACTGATTGAAGACCCCTCTATCATTGTGCACCGGTATAGACGCTTGGAAGTCTCATATCCTTCCACACATGATTATCATACAACTCTTTGAGATAAAGTTCATGTGTTAGCATCTATACTCTTGTGTTGCTTTTGTAACTCAAGTGACATTGCTGCAAGCATCACACATGTTGCAGTACTATCATCATCTCTGTATTTTATTATAGTAGTCACATTTTCCTTAGTTGAGTCATTAACAGGTGTCTCAGGAAAGAGCTACTCAAGGACACAACCAATTTTCTCATGCCTGAGAACAATTCTCAGATTGCAGTGTCAATCAAGAAAACTTGGTTTAGTTGTTGACATCTAGTATGCCACATGTGGTTACTCATAATTCAATAAATATAAATGACGAAAAGTAAAAAAATAATATATAAAATGCATCAATTAATTTAATACGGTCATTTATCAAATTAATTGTGCTCCTACTGTTTAACTCAAATTTATGACCCTCTTGCAAAATTTATGGAATCCATACTTGACTCCCAGTGGGTTGAGATCTCATTTGTTATATTAAGACCTTGAGTGTACTCAACAAATCTTAATAAAATATTTGGGTAGATACTATTATCAATTGTATCTCCATACAACTCTCAGATCATTAAGCTGTCAATTCTTTATCTTCACACATCTCATGTGTTAGCTTAATATGCCTCTAAAATTTATCTCCTTAAGTGTACTCAACAAAAGATAAAATTTAGTTAAGTCGAACCCATCACTCAGAAATATCGAATATTTCATAGTGTCAAACATATCCCTAATAGATCAACATTGAGTGTACTCAACAAGTTGAGACGATTTAGGACTCTCGTTTTTCACTATAATGATGGAAGGCGAATAATAAAATCAACTTAATATTTTAATGATGGATTTATCATGCATAAGTCTCATCAATATAATAATTATATATATATTTATAATTATGCATCAAACATGCAAATAAACATACATATAATAGTGTGGATGATTATGGACTAATTCTATCTAGTCTTCATGAGCCAAAAGGAAGACTAGTTGGTCAATTCCTATGAGGTATTGCATTGAATCATTATCAATGCGCCATCTCCATGGTTTCCTCCTCCTCCTGTGTCTTCAATTAGATCAACTACAACTTGTATTCTATACTAGTTGGCACGCAGGCCTAAATGAGAATTGGACTCGTAGGCCCACAATAATAATAATAACGGACTCACAGGTCCAAAATAATTAAGAGCTTGCAGGCCCCATAATAATAACAATAGCAACGGACTCGCAGGCCCAAAATAATTAAAAGCTCGCGAGCCTATAAAACAACAGGAATTAAATTATTCATTCAACACATCCACATGGTCGAGTCCATAATCATCCACTAAGAAATATTTATCATATAAATGTTTCCTATATAATATCTAATATTATATGAAAGTATGTTTCAAGAATCTAGCAATTAAAAGTCGTCTAAACTATTTAGAGAAATGGATCGAAAATAATTAATTAATTAATTAATCATATTAATCAATTAATTTAATTAGCGGGTTCATTTAATTAAAATCAAATTTTAATTAAATACCGAAATAAAGTCCAACTCTAATTTCAAAATATAAGGCGAAATTATTTAATTAAAATCAAATTTTAATTAAACAACAAAATTAGAGTCCAACTCTAATTCAACAATTTAGGGCGAACGTATTTAATTTAAAATCAAATTTTAATCAAATACCAAATTAGAGTCTAACTCTAATTTCAAAAAGAAATTTTAGGGCAAGACGATTTAATTAAAATCAAATTCTAATTAAATGTCAAATTAGAATCCAATTCTAATTCCAAGAAGAAATTTTAGGGCGAGACAATTTAATTAAAATCAAATTCTAATTAATTGTCAAATTAGAATCCAATTCTAATTTCAAGAATATATTAGGGTGAATTATTTAATTAAAATCATATTTTAATCAAATACTAAATTAGAGTCAAAATCTAATTCAAAGAATAAATTTTAGGGCGATCCAATTTAATTAAAATCAAATTCTAATGAAATGTCAAATTAGAATCAAATTCTAATTTCAAGAGCACATTGGGGAGAATTATTTAATTAAAATCAAATTTTAATTAAATACTAAATTAAAGTCAAACTCTAATTTAAATTGAATTAATATTTTAGTTTAGGATAAAACTCCTAAATAAAATAAAATTCAATTAAGGGTCAAAATTTAATATTTAAGTTAAAATCTAATTTTAACGAAAATATAAAAGTCGTCAATTTTAAATAAAATTTTAGTTAGGTCAAAATTGAAATTATAGGTCAAACCTTTTAAAATCAATTTTAAAATCCATTTGAAAAATTGAATTCAAAACATTCTTTTGAAAATTACAAATTGACCTAAGTTCAAAGTTACCAACAGGTCCCACGAAATTAAATGTTTGCACAGCCGCTCTTTATTTATAAATTGCACAATGATCCCTTTTATAATATTGCAGGAAGCCCCCTGAAATTTCAAAATTTACAGTGGAGGCCCCCATCCCCAACCTGCCTCAAAACCGATTTCCCCTCAAACCCTAAACTGAAAAACAATGAGGCAGCCGGCGTCGTCCTTGGCGACTTGCGGTGGGCCATTATCACTGTCATACAGTGGCGGCATCCCCGCTTTAGCGCTGCAGTTCCCCGGTCGCAGCGTCGCTGCTACTAATGGACAGCAGGCGTTGCTGCTACAATAGCAGCAACGCAGGCGCTCCCCTTTGCCTGAGCGGCGCTCGTCACTGTCGATGACAACGACATCGAGCGCCGCTGTGTTGCGCCTTTCCCATGTTGTTTCTCGCGCAGCAGCACAATTGCTACTGGGAAATGGCACCCACCGCCGGCAAACCTTTCGATTTGGATTTTCAACCCAAAATTGATTTTCCTTTCAAAACAGCCTTTTGAAGATAAAATCAATTTTCTAAATTGCTAGATTCAATAAAAATAGAACAATAATCAACTTTTGATAGTTCACAAATATTCAAAACAATTCCTAACAAGCACAAAGTAGGCTCTGATACCACTGTTGAGAATTTACTTATCATGCACAGCGAAAAATTAAATAAATTTCCATTCCCACCAAGAATCTGCTTTGTGTTTAGATAGAAACTGTGATAGGAATCATACATTTTACCAAATCTGCAAACTCCTTTGCTATTCTTGTAATTTCAGCAATCCTAATCTGCCTCCTACAGCTGTCCAATTGTCCAGCCTCCAACAGTATCCACACAAAGAATAAGATTGAGAGAATTAGAGTTTTACTTTTCTTGTGCTAGCAAGAATAATGAAAATTCATCAACTAATTTCAAACCCTAACAGCTTATTTATATAAGCCCAAAAGGGTTTGGCTCGTCCTACAACTTAACCTGGCCCAATATTTAATTAATCTAATTAATTAAATTCAGTCCATGAATTAATTAATCTAATTAATTAATTCGGGCCCATTAATAAGCAATCCAATTAATTAATTATCCAACGTTTGTCAATTAATTAATTGGTAGATCTCAATCTTCTAATTTTCCCTTTGTGTGTGACCCATTAGGTTCCCAGTCACGATGCCTAACGACATGAATTATTATTTTGATCTAATCAAAATCGATAAATCAAAACACCTTTTTGATTTATCACTAATTCACATCTGTCGTCCTAGATTAACATCTAGCAATGTGTCAGGGCAATACATGTGACGGGAAATGTCACGTGGTATGACGAAACCAAACTCGTTCATTTTTCGTGAAACTATAATCCCTTCGTCAATATGATCAGATCAATTACGAGATATGGATTATGTCAATTTCGATTATCAATCATATCTTTCATTCCACTTATTAAGTCAATGTAAGCCGAAAACTCCTTTTCGACTTATAGGTACACCTTGGTCAAGAATTTCGTTATCAACTTAACTGGATGAAATGTAGATCTTAAACTCTTACTATCGAAGAGCGACGAATCCTCTATTGATCATTCACAACCTTCATATGATTCTTGACATACCCGAACGATGCCGTATTAGTAGCCCTTGACAGAGCAACTTCCAGTATCACCAAAGCATGACTGTCCCCACATAAGGTACTATGATGATCTCAAGTCGAATGATCAATTCCACTACTGAAAGTTAGAGATTAACCACTGACACTCAGATAGTTATTCATGTGGAATCTCTCAGCGGGTCTCCAATGTTTTGTTCTATAACAAAACATTCACGTGTTCATTTAAGTGTCACTATACTTTAACTTGTGAGATCAGCAACTTACTTCACAAGTAAGGAATGCCACACGTGATGGTCTATCCGTAATAACGATATCCATATTTCGTTATTACTTACGACCACGGATGATTTAAGATTCAATCATATATAATTTATATCTCACAATCACAACTCCTTGCGATTTACAAATTACCGAGATTTGAATCTACGGACTCTATTATTTAATATAATAGATCTTGCCATAATAAATGCATTAAACATATATCAAAAGTATTTATGCCTAAAGTTGATTGGACCTAGGGCATAATACTTACACAATCAACCAAATAATTTCTAACAACCACCATCATTGTGACCATCATCTCACCACCGCACAAATCATCGTTGTCAAACACCACCGCCAAAGTCACCCTTATCACCTCACGACAACCGTTCAATACCACTGCACACCCACTAGAGCCACCACCAAGCCGCCAACACCACACATAGCACCGCACCATCACTGCACACTGCACCATGCCCAACCACTGGTCAACACCACTACACCACACATAGCACCGCTCCCAACTACCCATCGCACACCACCACTGTACATCACCACCGCACACAGGAGCGCATCATGGCACACAACACCGCATCACTTCACACAGCACCGTACCATTGCACATCACAACCATCCGTGACTAGAGAAAAAATGAAAGAAAGGACCCTCAATCTATAGTGCCCATGGAGAAATGACGGTCATCGCCTTGCTGCTTGCAGTGTCGCGCACAGTAACTTCGCCAGATCCATAAACGATCTGTGCGACGCTGCTATTTGGGTATATCGACAACTTTAGCTACACTGATCGTTGCGTGCAACCCTTATCGTTGGCGAGAGGTTAAAGAGAGGAAGAGAAAATAGAGAATAAAGAGGTAGGAAGTTTAGAAAGAGAGAATGGAGAGAAATAATTACGGTTTGGGATTGACATTGTGTATGCTAGATTAATTAACTTTTGAATTGTTATATTTATTAAAAAAAATCATTTTATATATATTAATTAATTTAAGAAACTTTGGTTATTGAATTAATAAGCATGACCTATGATTTATGAATTGAGATATCCAAATCTCTTGATCCCTGTAATTTCCACTAGATTCACCCTTCACCACAAGCCCAATTCCAATCTTCATCCTTCGGCTTCGCAGATTCATTTCAGAGTTCATTCCCATCCATGACTTCAAATTGATGTATAGTTGTTGTTCTGCGATTGTACTTGTCTAAGTGTTTGATTTGATAAATGGCAAAAACCCTTTTGAAATTGAGGGCTTCCAGATTCCCGCTTGGCCGCTTATGACGATTTGAGATAATATTTGTTTGTTGAAACTTGATATTGAGAGCTTCAATTTGAAATTGAGTTGCTTAGGATTATGTTTATATAATTTGTTTCGTAACTACGTGATTAAGTTGCTGGGAATGTGAATTTATGGGAACGAATGTTGCTGGGGACTGAGTTGGGCAGTAAGTTGTTGTTGTTAGGGGTTATGTTGGTGGGATTAAGTTTTTGGGGAAAGTTGTTGGGATGAGTGGAGTAGAGATTATGTTGCCACTTGATTTGTTTCATGATTATGTGATTTCATTTGTAAAATTGATCCACTTTATGCTTCAATATTACCTTCACTTGCTGCTTTGCTAATTGTCTTTATTCTATTTGTATTGAGTTATTTTAATTCATTGCTTGTATTAGTTATGGACAAATAATTTTTAAACGTAAATCTGCATTGTCTTGTGATGAGCGAAATATTAATGAAAAGAATATTCGAGATAAAAGGGATGAAACTAATTTTGGAAATAAAAAGGATGACAGGGATGTTAGGAATGAAAGGGGTGAACTTGATGTTGGAGATGTTGATTTAAAAGATGTTCAGATTATAAATTACACTGAAGATTTTGGGAACGAAGGGCTTGAATTTGATGTTGCACAACTTCCTTTGAATCTTGGATTGAAAGTTTCAATGCAGAATTATGCTATTAATGTTCGAGATTCTATTCGAAGAGTATATGTGCAAAGGGCTCTTCGTCAACCTCGCAATCATAAATTTTCACCAACGAGAATGGATAACGAAGATAGGCGATTTTATGTTTGCAAAAGATGCTATATTTTGCTTCTACTGCTATCTTTTCAGTTCAATTATTGGTTCATTTGTTAATGGTTGGCTCTCAAATTGGAAAAAGAAAGAAATTATTAGAAAACATGTTGGGGGGATTAAGTAGTGCACACAATTAGGCTTGGGCCAAGTATGAATCATTCAAGAATCAAGAAAAAAGCATTTTATCCTATCTTTTTAAACAATCGCATCAACCTCGAACAGAGTATCAAATTTGTTTGAATGCATTAATTGATTGTGTTTGATTTTTTTCTATAACAAGGGATGGCCTTTTGTGGATATGATGCATTTGAATATTCAAACAATAAAGGGAACTTTCTTGAACTATTGCATTGGTTGTGTGATCATATTGCAGAGATTAAGGTTGTTGCTTTGATAAATACACCTACAAATCTCAAATTAACATCAACATGAGTTCAAAAAGATATTGTGAGTGATATTGCTTATGAAACTCTAAATGCTATTATAAAAAATATTGGTGATAGCTTGTTTTCTATTATGGCAGATGGATCTCGGGACATTTCAGTAAAGGAGAAAATGTCAGTTGTCATTCATTATGTGAAGAATGAGCATGTATAATTTTGTTTTATTGATGTTGCGCATGTTTTGAGTACCATAGTTGTCTCACTTAAGACTGAAATTGATCAATTATTTTCTACGCATAACTTAAGTATATTTAATTTGAGAGGTCAAGGATATGATGGAGCCAGTAATATGTGAGGTGAGTATAATGATCTAAAAGTACTTATTTTGAAAGAAAATGCAACTATTTACTACATTCAATGCTTTGCTCATCAACTTTAATTAGTTCTTGTAGCAGTATATTTGAAGATTGAAACTTTCTTCGCTTCTGTACAGAGATTGGTAAATGTTGTTGAAGGATTGGCTAAACGGAGTGATCTTCATTGAGAGAAATAGAGACACTTGAATCACTCGGTGTTGGTGAAATATCAAGCGAATGGGTCTCAATCAAGAAATTACTCTTAAGCATTCAGGTGATACACATTGGAGCTCTCACTATAGTTGTTTAATTTACTTGATTATCATATTTTCAACCACAATTGATGTCGTTGAGGTAATTGCTATTGACGGTACAAATTTTGAAACAAGAGGTGATGCATGTGTTTTATTAGAGTCGAAGTTAAAATTTGAATTTTGCATTTAATCTACATCTCATGAAAAATATCTTGGGAATTTCAAATGAATTGTCAAAAGCATTATAAAGAAAAGATCAAAATATTTTCAATGGTATGAAATTGATGTAATTATGTAAAGCACAACTCCAAACCACAAGGGATGATGGATGATTTTTTTTATTTTTTTTTATTTTTATAAATGGTTTGTTCATTTTGTGAAGCTTGTGAGATCATTGTTTTCAATATGAATGATATGTTCATAATTCTAGGTCGTTCATGGTGTGTCATGGTGATAAATTTGTATAATTTTCGTGTGAAAATATATATGTCATCATTGATATGAAATTTCAAAAGCTGAATGATCATTTTTGAGGTAAATAGTGATTTACTCATTTGTGTTGCATGTTTATGTCCAAATAATTCATTTGATACTTTTGATAAGAATAAAATGATTCGTCTATGTGAGTATTATTCAGGAGATTTTGACGCAACAAATATCTCGAAACTTGATGATCAATTAAATACATATATTCTTGACATGCACACTTACTACAAACTTGTGACATTAGACTTAGTTCTTTCTGTGGTTACCGCTACAGTCAAATCGATGACTTATGTTATCATTTGCGCAATCAAATCGAAGATTAATGGTTAAATAATAGTTTAATTACGTATATTCAAAAAGATGTATATGACAACATTGAAAATAATGTAATTATAAAACATTATCAAAGTATGAGAACGCGTATAGAACAATTGTAATATGATGTCGAATACTTTAATTTTTTTTTGCAACTTTTTTTTTTTCAAGTTTGATTGTGCCTCCTACCTCAAAATGACTATGTTTGTCGCTGCCAAAAATGGTGAAAAACAATTCCCAAGTAGGCGCTAAATCATGAATTTTATTAGGGTCATTATATTCACAATATAGTTTTTATTAATGGCACTATATTTTAACTACAATGAAGATCCTCTATTTTGCTCATTTTTGCACTTGCGTCTCTAACATTTTTTGCATTCTTATTTAACCTTCAACAAATTAGCATACTTTTTGTCTTTGATAGTGTTTTCTCTCCATATATTTTATTAGCATAGGGATTATATATTTTTTGAACTTTTGTATTTATTATTTATTTTGTTTATTTAAAAATATGAAGGGAAAACAAGTCTTTGTACTCCCTCATAATGGACTTTTTGATCTTCAACAAGGAAATGATGTGTTAATTAAAAAATTTTAAGATAAAAATACGATGAAAAAAGTTGAGGATACAAATACGAAAATGTGCAAAAATTTGATGGCCTTCATTGCACTTAAAATATGGTGCTATTTACAAAATTATGGTGCATATATAATTATCTTTTTTTATTAGATATACACAAGATTAGAAATACTAGTAGTCAATCAACTTACAACAAAATCAATTAGATGTCTTGTTCAATCTAACTCACCAAACATACCATAAGATGTACTTATTTTATTTAGATATCAAACTTTGATATTTTATTTCAAAATTTCTTTCATAATTCAATATTAGTTTCATATAAAAATAGATAATAATTAAATTCTTTAATATATATATGATAATTGTGTTTTGCGCACTTATTTATGTCACAAAACATGAATAATTGTAAATAAATATGTTGAAATATTACTTAATTCGATATAAATTGTGTTTGCAGGACAACATTGATGGATAGAACGAAAAGTATATGAAAACGAGCGAAAATGGACCAAAATGGAAGAAAACTAAAGTTCAGGAATCAAAGTCTCACTATAAAAATTGAAGGGCTAAATTGCATTAATATGGAAGATTGGATGACTTGGAAGATAAATTTCAACTAATTGGGCCTCAACTTGGACTCCTAATTGGACCAAAATGTTGGTGATTTAGGTTATATATGTGTACATACATACATACATACATACATATTAAAATCTACCAAAGGTTTAACTATTCAAAAATCAGATATTTTATTAATTAATTAATATATATATATATATATATATATATATATATATATATAAAATAATTAATCATTAATTCCCCCCAAACCCTATCTCTCTCTACCTCTCGACTCTCTTTCCACCTCTCGACTCTCTCTCCACAGACGGCGACTCTCTCTCCATAGAAGATGAAGGAGTTGCGCCGACGACTCTCTCTCTACAGAAATTGCGCCTGCTCTGCAACGCCTCCGAGCGGTGTTGCGGTTGCTGCAAAATATGAGGTGTAGATGGTGGCGGCTTGGTCTTGGCGGTGTGTTTGGTTTGTGGTGGGTTGGCACGATGGCGACATGAAGGCGGCGACTTGTTTTTACAATCCCTATGTAGCATCGCGACGCTGCTGCGATCCCGGGTTCGTGACGCTGCAGTCCTTCGGCGATGACTGGTGTCGGCGTGGGAAAGGGGTTTGGGTTTTTTTCTTTCTCTTTCCGATCTAAAGAGGGCGGTGATGGTGGGTGTGTGTTGTGGTGTTCGCACATGTGTGTATGGTGCAGATTTGGAGAGGTGATGGTGAAAATATGGTAGCCAACGTTGTTCCAGTCAGTTGATCTGGCAGCGGAAGATAGGACACATGGGCAACGATTTTGGGGTTTTTTAGGTGGTTGGAAATAGAGGTAGTAGTGGTGCGACGACCGCGATGGCGATGGTGGTGGTAGTGTTGGTGGCATCTGGTGGTGGTAGTGGTGGAGATGGTGGCGACATCTGGTGGTGGTGGAGGTGGCGGCAGTGGTGTGTTCTTGGATATTGTTGGTGTGTTGTTGATATTGTGGTGACAGTTGTGGTTGTGATTGTGGGTATGAGTACAATTGTGGCTGTAGCGAGGTGCCGTGGTAGTGTGGTGTGGCGACGGTGGTTGTGACGGTGATTTAGGCGGTGATGAGGTGGTGGTCACAGGCGTTTCTGGTGGTCACAAATTTTTGACTGACTATGACCATTAAATTGGTTAATCTGTGACCAGTAAACAATATGTGACCAATTAAAAAAATGAACTGTGACTAAAAAATAACGTGTGATTTAAAATTTGTTAATTTGTGATCAATTATAAGTTGTAACTTATAATGTTCGTGATCTGTGATCGATAAAAAAATTGTGACGTATAAATTTTTCACCTGTGATCAAGAAAAAAATATTGACCTTTAAAATTTTTGAATTGTGACCGTAAAAAAATTTGTAACATTTAAAATTTTTTATTTGTGACCGAAAAATAATATGTGACTAATTAAATTATGAATATGTGATCGATGAACAAATTGTGACCTATAAAATTTTTGAATTATGACGTAAAATAATTTTTGACATTTAAAATTTCTGATTTGTGATCGAAAATAATTTGTGACTAACTAAATTGTGAATCTATAACCAAATTATATAGATCTGTTATCTTAATATATTTAATTAATTAAATTATAAATAAAAATTAATAAAAATCTGATTTTTGAAAGTTGAAACTTATTTTTGTTATGAAATAGAGAAAGAGTATAAGAGAGAGTTAAAATCAATACCTTGTGTGTGTTTTATTAATGAACAAAGCCCTATATTTATAGGTAAGAATCAGGGATACAATGGTAATAGTTTCTAGGGCTGCAGGGGTATAATTGTCATTCACTACAAACCCTAATAAATTTTCCTTTTACAACACTCCCCCCTTGAATGACACATTACAAAATATCTGCATCGTTAAAACCTTGTTTGATAAAAACCCAATGGGACAAAAAAATCAAACGAAGGAAAAAGAGTACAGTTATTTCGGAGTATTAAAAATAAATGCTGCCTCATTAAAACCTTGCTAGGAAAACCCAGTGGGATAAACCTATGCGAAGGAAAAAGAGTACAGCTACTCCCCTTGATGTTAATCACTGAAAATCTTTGAGTCGGCGCATTCCAATCTAATTTCTTGAATGTAGATGTTGGGAATGCTTTTGTGAATAAGCCGGTCACATTGTCACTTGAGCGAATTTGTTGAACATCGATATCGCTATTCTTCAGAAACTCATGTGTATGAAAGAATTTAGGAGAAATATGCTTCATCCTGTCACCTTTGATATAGTCTCCTTTGAGTTGTGCAATACAAGATGCATTGTCTTCATATAAATTTGTTGAACTATCTTTTGTTGAAGTTAACCCGCATGATTCTTGGATATGATGGGTCATGTTCCTCAACCATACACATTCTTGTCTTGCTTCATGGATTGCAATAATTTCAGAGTGATTTGAGGATGTTGCTGTCAATGATTTCTTCATAGATCTCCATGATATAGTTGTTCCTCCACGTGTAAACACATATCATGTTTGTGATTTTGCTTATGTGGGTTGGATAGATAACCTGCATTTGTATATCCCACTAAAGTAGATCCCGACTTTTGAGAGTAAAATAATCTCAAATCAATGTACCCTTTAGGTAACGAAAAATATGTTTAACATAATTCCAATGTCTTTGAGTTATTGTAGAGCTATATCTTGCAAGGAGATTTACAGAAAAAGCTATGTCGGGTCGAGTGCAATTTTCAAGATATGTTAATGCTCCAATTGCACTAAGATATGGTACTTCGGGACCAAGAATCTTTTCTCTATCTTCAAGTGGACGAAATGGATTTTTTTTCACATCAAGTGATCGAACAAACATAGGTGATGCCAATGGATGTGCATTATCCATATAAAATCGTTTTAGAACTTTTTCTGTATATGTAGATTGATAAACAAATAATCCTTCTGGGAAATGTTCAATCTGCAACCCGAGACAAATTTTGGTTTTTCCCAAATCCTTCATATCAAATTCATTTTTAAAATAATTAGCAGTTTTGTTAAACTCTTCAAGAGTTCCAATTAAGTTTATATCATCAACATAAACTGTCACAATTGTAAATCCAATGTTTGTTTTCTTTATGAAAACACATGGGCAGATATCGTCATTTCTATAGCATTCTTTCAACAAATATTCGCTAAAGTGACTCTATCGCATGCTTTCGGATTGTTTCAATCCATATAATGATCTTTGCAATTTAATTGAGAACATGGTTCTCGGGCATACATCATTTGAGTTATGCTTCAGGCATATTAAATATTTTCAGAGATAACATTAATAGTCATGATATATGAGTTGACTATCACGTATTTCTAATTTCATGTATCGTCAAGATATAGACTCGTGATTTCATTCACGACGATCTTTGAGAAAATCACTTTGTTGTGAGTCATACATTATACATCACGACTTTATTTTTCTCATTTTCTTTTTGCATAAATATATATCTTTAGATTTTTGGACTACAGGTCTAAAAATATCATGTTTCTCTAGTAAATTCAATTTAGTATTGCGTCTTTTTTATTTGGCCAAATATTACTTCGATCGATATATTTTTGACGCATATATTTTGATTCTCGCGATTCATATATGATGCAGCAACATCATGTACAAAATTGTTGTTGACAACTTTTCATTTTTCGATTCTATTTCTTACTCCATAACGACATAACTTATTGAGATATCTAAAATTCAATATATCAGGTACTTGAACCTCTTCAGGAGTTTTATAATTTGTTATGTCTAAATACTCATTAAAAGTATATGCCTCCTTAATGAAACCATCTTTGCTAATTGCTCCATTTTTGTTCAAAGATTTTTGTATTAGAAACGAACACATCACGCTTCAGGCGTGCCATAGATATATCAAAAATAATGATATCAAATTGTCCTCTTAGGACATCAATTCGTATTGGAACACTTTGATCCTTTTGATCAGTAAATGCATCTAAATAAATTTTCTTTCGAACTTCTGGTTCGAGTGATCTTTTGCGAAAATTTAAATAATGATGCATTTGTACATTATTTTCAACTTCTTAATTCCTCCCCCTAATGCTGAAAGAATTGTCCAGTTAATTTGACAATAATTTTTTTCAGCATTATAAAATATCACCTATTTGGGATAAGTGTTCAAACTATGCATTTATTCTCAGCATTCTTTATTTTTCATCTCAGTACATTGTGATGGGTTGATTTTGCATATACTGCACTATCAAAATAATTAGATGAAAAAATTAGGCTCTGACCATAAGCCAATTGTAATAGGGAGAACTATGATGTTGGCAATGATGTGTAATAGAATTACCTAAACAAAAGAGGAAAAAAAAACTTTGTTCTCAATTAAATTAATTGGAGGCATTTAATAAACAATGGTGTTAAATCACTTATCGACATCTCAACTAACACGTATTCAAATATTGAGATTTATGCCCACTAGCATTAATAAGACACAGTCTTGATTATATAATTTGAAAATTATGCTCATGACTTGAGCAATAATTTCGCAAACTTCAGGTTGCGAACACTTCAGGTTGCGAACACCATGCAATCATCTAATATTTGTATCAAATCTATTAGATACAAATAATATTTAGATGGTCAACGTGGTGAGTGACGGGGCCCCGTATATCACCCTAATTAATTTTCAAAAATGTAGTGAATTGAATCCTGTTTTAGCTAGTGGCGTTTAATGATCAATTGTCGATAAAGAGAACAAATGATATATATATATATATATATATATATATATATATATATATATATATATATGAATTTATTGGATTGAAGAATCTTCTAGTTCTTCATTGAATATCCATTTGAATTTTAAATTTCGCATCATTGTTGATCCAGCGATGGTCCAACTGGTCATGCCAATCAAATTGAACTTCTGGTTCAATATAAGGTATATTCCAATTCTTTAATTTCGAAGAATATGAATAAATATTATATACTCGTATAATACTCAATTAAGAAGACAAACTAATCAATATCAGTATGACATGAGTTATATGTTTTCCTTCAAGGATAAACATGAATTCATAAATATTCTTCGAACAAGTGCTATGTCGAGAGAACATTATATTTAATTATTGTTTCTTCAAAGAGTAATAAATCAATATTCTTTTGAAATATTGAAAATTAAAATATTACGCTCTTCGGGAGCAAATAATATATTATTATTTAGAATAATAAATTATGTAAGAATTTACTCTTGAGGAGTAAAAACATAACTTATATTAGATCGTATTTATCATACTCTTCTGGAGCAAATAAATTTTAACTATAATGTAAATACGTATGCAGAATAATGGACACGTAAAGAAATTGAATAATTTAGTTTGTGGTTTCACATAGAAATCAATTAATATTCTTCTGGAATATTGAAATTGTAATATCATGCTCTTCTGGAGCAAATAATATTATTTTAGAATATCAATATAATGTTGTGCTACTTCATGAGCAACAAAATATTTGTAATATACAGATCTATAAATAACATTCTTTTGGACTATTGAATCAGAGTGTTTTGCTCTTCAGAAGCAATAACGTATTATTGTTTGAAATAATAAATTGTATAAGAATTTACTCTTCGGGAGTAAAGAGATAATTTTAATTATCATCTTCAAGAGTAAGTAAAATATTATTAAAACATAAATAATAGTGTGCTATTTCAGGAGCAACGAATTATTATTTATAAAATATTAACTCTTCAGGAGTCGTGTATTATTTGTAGAGATGGGCTTCTTCAGGAGCAATAATATTATATTCATTTATGATATCGATCTAAAAAATTTCTCAAATCATGAAATAAACTAGATCTCATAGAATTCAATATTCTAGCGCAAGTAATATTCTCCTAGAATATTAACATCATATGAAATTTAATATGCATAAATTTTGAATTCTTCAAGAATGACAAAATATTCTTCATGGACATTAATAAGTATAGATGTACGCTTTATTTGGATAACATAATAATATGAATAGAATATATAGTCTACTAGCTACATAATATGGAGAAAGAAAAGAAATTAAACCTAGTATGTGGTATGACACGTGAAACGGATGATGACGTTGATTTATCACAAACGATGACTTTGATTTCTTCCCATCAATTTATCAATGATTATCAGGTGACTGTCGATTAGTGTATGCTAGGCACAACATAACATGACAATATTTATGATATTGACTTTCTATTGATTTAAGTTGCTGCCTCTGGTTGTTGAAGATAAATCTATACTAGATAAGTTACGTGTTTTTCTTCAGGAATAAATACTAATATAAAATATTTTGTTCTTCGAAATATGTACTACTTCGGGAGCACATTCTATTTTACTATTGCTTCTTCAAGAGCGGTATATTAATATTCTCCAGGAATATTAAAAATTATAATTTATGCTCTTCAGGAGCAAATAATATTCTTCTGAAATATTAATTATAAAATTGTGCTACTTCAGGAGCAACAACATGATAAAATATCAATTTAAAATTTATAACATGACAAATATTTAATCAAGTTAAAGAATATTAATTACCATATAAACACGGTATGATGTAAAAATTAATTACTAAATAGATAGGATATTTAAAAATTAATTACCAATCATGTATTAGGAAAAAGAATCTTAATATATATAATAATTATGACATGTAAAATATATTGAATTAGCAGAAATCAATTAAGGGGCAAAAATTGAATGAAATAGCAGAAGCAATTAATACAGGAACAAACGATACGTTGATATGTGAGAGAAATCAATTAAGGCACAGATTTGATATTATCATATATATGTGAGAGATATTGGGTGGTAGATAATTAAAGCAACAATAAGTTAAATAATATTATATATATAAAGGCCAAAGCATTCTTTGTCATAAGTGACGTGATAGGCACAAATGTCAATGATAATTATTATTGAATCAATAATCAGCAAACATGGTTAAGTTCCAGTACACATAAATAAAGACTACCTTGAGATTTGTGAATTCATAAGTTGAATGCATGATTTTTGCTCAATTACATAAACCAATTATAGAGATGAATTGGAGGCTTGAATGAAAAAAAAAAAAAAAAAATTCACGTGAAAGATGATTATACCTTTTAAAAAAAAATTAATACATTCACTCAACTTTAAAGAATTAAGATTTCGTGCTGATAACGTGTTATGAAATAGAGAAAGAGTAGAAGAGAGAGTTAAAATCAATACCTTGTGTGTGTTTTATTAATGAACAAAATCCTATATTTATAGGTAAGAATCAGGGATACAATGGTAATAGTTTCTAGGACTGCAGGGGTATAATTGTCATTCACTACAAACCTTAATAAACTTTCCTTTTACAACAATTTTCTTATTATTAAATTGAACCAAAGTTATACTCATCTTTATGAAAATTTCCCTATATATATACCCACTAAAAGGGCAGAAACGCAGCAGCTGGGGAGGAGAATTTTTCGACTCTCTTTTGGGAGTCAAACATTACGCTGCAAAGTGAAGAAAATATATATACACACATTCAGAAAATCAGCAGGCTACAGAGGAAGAAAAAAGAATTGAAGGTTGCTTTTTGAGAGTCGAACATACAAGCAAAAGTGGCAGCTGCTGGGGGAATTAAAAAGGTGGGCTGGAATTGAATTCTTCAATTAATAAAACTGGTGGCTGCTTTTGGAAAAAATAAAAAATGGAAGATAAAGATACACACAGAAAACAGAATTGCTAGAAGAATTGGAGTCCCTTTTGGTAGTCAAATATTACATCTAGAGCAATTAAAAAAGGTGGGCTGGAATTATTCATACATACACTAAGGAAACCGAAGTAGGCTGCTGAAATAATAAAGACACAGACGGCAAAATGCTGGGAAAAGGTAGACAGACGGCAACACGCTGGGAAAAAGGCAGCAGCTTTATTAATCATGTTTCGTCAATTTTCGGTGATGTTGTTCCACTTTTATGTGTTTAATTCGATCAATATGATAGGCTAAGTTTATTTGTATTAGGAGAACAATGACCCTTGTAATGTGAACTTTTAATTCCATATTTTACAATTTTGACATCAAAACACGAATATTGGATGTTGAGTGATTTATATGCAATTTAATTTCTCCATAATTATGTGCACGTGATTGTGTGAGTTTGGTGATTTATTTCATGTATTCGAAAGAAGGAAAATATATTCAACAAGGTATAAATTATCGTAGGGTCCGATAGGGAATATTAATATATCGCTATACCCTATGTGAATTTTTAAGTGTTTACAAAATTTCATACACTCTTTTATATTTACATTTGTCATAGAGAAATAGTCAAATGATATGCGAGAATATGTTCAATACTACTCGAGAGAGATTATTGAATAGATTAGGAACATTGATTCTTCAACTAATTCATCGTGTTGTCAAATTGTGAAATAGGGTTAAAAGTGAAATTGTTTGGTGATTCGCGATTCTAGTGCACTTTTTATATATTAATTTCATCACCATTTGCATTTTAGTTCATTCAATTCATACACTATTTATATATTAATTTCATCACCATTTGCATTTTAGTTCATTCAATTCATACACTATTGCATCCGTAGTCTAATTTATATAAATTCACGTTATGAACATATAATTGGATAATCTAGTTTCGATTAAGGTTGAGATAAATAAAATTAAGCTAACTTAATCTCTGTGGGATTGACATTCGGACTCTAAAATTCATTTTATTACTTGAACAAATCGTACACTTGCGGTGATCAAAGTTGAAACATATTTTCGTCCATCAAGTTTTTGGCGTCGTTGGCGGAGATTGAGTTTTAGTTTGATTTTATTTTCTTTGGTACTAATTCGGACTTCTATATGTATTCTTGTATTGTTATTTTCTTTCCATTTTAGTTCTCTCTCTCTCCCTCCCTCCTTTTCAGGATATATAAAAGAACAAAAATAATAGGATAAAAGATGACTGCAGTTGATTTCAACAAGATGCTCGTATCTGATTTCATCATAAAGCAACAACAATTGGCAGGTCAAGAAATTGATGATGGTAATATGTTTGTGGGAGATTTCATTATAGGACAGTGACTACGGGATATACAAACAAAATTTGAATTTGATGAAACTGTTATGGGTGACTTACCTGTTGCATTAATTCTCTCACCACGATTTGATGTGGCTGATTTGCCTATGAGTTTATTTCTTTTACCGATTATTAATGGATATCAATTAAGCGAATCACGTCAATCGGATTTCTTACAAATACAACAAGATGAGAAGACTCTCCATGAAGATATCATTGTTTCCTTGCCAAAAGTTTTAATATGAACGTTGAACTCGAGAAAAATTCAATTAAAGAAGATGAGCATGAAAAGATCAAGAAATTAATCATAACAGGCGAAAAAGAACTTGTTACATTCAAAGATACATTCAAAGAAGAGGAAATTAGCATACAATCCCTCAACTCTATCGTTTGCTCAAAAATTGATTTTGTGATTAAACCTTATGAGGAGATTGATGTTTACATTGTCGAGTAATGAGGGAAAGTCATACTACTTGGAGAATGGTAAGGTTAAAATTTGGAGAAAAGTTGCAATATGGAACAAAGTCATATTGAGCAAACTAAGTAGGACTTCCAAAGTCATATTCAAAGTGTCATAAAACGCTTATACAAAAGTCAAGCTCTAGACTTTAAATTGAGCATTTGTTGGGAGGCAACCCAACTTTTCTTCCCTTTTATTTATTTCGCTTTATGTATTAGATTAGGAATTTTTCATGATTTTATGCAATTCTGGTAGTTTTAGGTCATCATTCACCTATTCTATCAATTTCCATCATGCTTGCTAATTTTCGTCCTTTGCACTCTCGCAGGATTCTACCAAAAAGAACTTTCAAATGAAAGGAAAAAGTTGCCTCCATCACTGGGAGATATCACAGCTGGACCAAAACTACCATTTTCACCACCGCCTCTATTTTGATCAGGGAAGTTTCCCTCTCTCCCATATTTTGTTTTTGTATAAGCATTGTCATTCAAATTATGTATTTAAATCTTAAACTAAGCACATTGAGAACAATTTTTGTATAATTTTGGGGGTGGTAGAATTTGTATAACAAAAGTGGTAAACTTTGCATTAACTTCTTCGTTATTCATCGATGTTAATGTATGATATAATTTATTATTTTTGTGTGTTTGTCTGAGAAAAAAACTTTTTTGTTATTTATATTTCAGTATTTGCATAATTATTTTAATTTGTGTGCTTGTGTGGGTTTAAAAACATTGTCGGCAATAATGTGACTATTGGAAGTGGTATGAGCTATGAATAGTAGATATTGTGCATGTTAGATTGATCAATATTTGTCTATGTGGAAACGTGACACTTTTGCGCACGACACTCATGTTTGACAGGAGATGATTTAGTTTATTGTAAGGGAGCATTAAGATGAGTAGGGATTCTATGCATGAAAACTATATTATGTGGATTGGTTTAGATCGATGAGACAAAGATGAGATGAATGTTTTAAGTTAGATTTTGATTTTTGAAACTAAATGTCTAGAAAATGGGGCATGGCGTAAATATGTGTGAGAAAAAACATTCTTTTCAAAGCTTTTTATGACTCGAGCAAGTAAGCATGTAAGGGTGAATAAAATTTTGGTGCCCTAAAATCAACTGATTTAGGAGTCATTGGTCTAAAACTTACTATAGGGGTCATATAGAAAGTAAGAGAGAAAGAGTAAAAAGAAAAAGAAAGAAAACACATATTCTCGAGCCTTTATAACTTGAGCAAGTAAGCCTGTAAGAGTGAATAAAAACATTGTGCTCTAAAATCAACTAATTTGAGAGTCATCAGCTTAAAGCTCGATACATGGGTTATATAGAAAGCAAATGAAAATGTGTTAAAAGAAATAAAAAGAATAGAGTGAGAAAAGTGCTCCAAGACATTTATTTGATACAATTATATCTTTAATGCAAGGAAAATAACTTAGTTTAATCTTAGAGGTTGAAACAATCAAAGAAATAGGAGAACCCCTGCTTGTTGAAGTGTGAACTTGTGATTGTGATGTCTATCCAAACTAAGAAAGGGTAAGAATTTAAATTAATAGGATTTCAACTTCAGGACACACCCCTTGATAATTGAGCAAAAAGAATAAGTTTGGAGGGTGTGTGTCTCTCGAGCGAAGAAAGGAAAAATTTGACTACTACGGGTCGGGATTTGAATCCATCATAAGCATGGTATGTCTACATGAGTATATACACACACGTCGAGTTATGCATATGATAAATGGAGGTTGATTTGATTCTGCATTGTTGATACTATTCATTATATTGATTACTGACTTCTAATCCAGAGGCACGGAAGGTTGTTAAATCATGTTTTGTATTGAATTAAGTCACCATCTTGTTTGAGGACAACAATAGTTCAAATTTGGGGGGTTTGATAAGTGCGATTTGCGCACTTATTTATGCCACAAAACATGGATAATTGTAAATAGATATGTTGAAATATGACTTAATTCGATATAAATTGTGTTTGCAGGACAACATTGATGGATAGAACGAAAAGTATGTGAAAATTGACCAAAATGGAAGAAAACTAAAGTTCAGGAATCAAAGTCTCGCTATAAAAATTGAAGGACTGAATTGCATTATTATGGAAGATTGGATGACTTGGAAGATAAATTTCAACTAATTGGGCCTCAACTTGGACTCCTAATTGGACCAAAATGTTGGTGATTTAGGTTATATATGTGTGTGTGTATATATATATATATACCCACAAAAGGGGCAGAAACGTAGCAGCTGGGAGGAGAATTTTTGGACTTTCTTTTGGGAGTCAAACATTACGCTGCAAAGTGAAGAAAATATATATATACACACATTCAAAACATCAATAGGCTGCAGAGGAAGAAAAGAGAATTGAAGGTTGCTTTTTGAGAGTCAAACATACAAGCAAAAGTGGCAGCTATTGGCCTCCAGGGCACATCTCCAAGTGATAAAAGGGGAAGGTGGAGAAATTTAGTTTTGCTTGAGGCTGCTGCGTCAAGAGTTCGAATCCTGAAATATGGATTTGGCTCTTAGATAAGTGCAAATGTACAAGCAGCTTTCCACCATGTACCCTTGAAGGCATAACCTGCGATTTACCTCATTCATCAAGGCCCAGGACAAGGCAGGTGAGGACGCCAGTAATGGAGTGTAATCCAAAAAAAAAAAAAATAAGAGTGGCAGCTGCTGGGGGAATTAAAAAAGGTATGCTGAAATTGAAATCTTCAATTAATAAAATTGGTGGCTGCTTTTGGAAAAAATAAAAAATGGAAGATAAAGATACACGAGCCATGCTACAGGAATCGCATGATTGACCGCAAGAGTGACCACACACTCACATGCAGAAAAATATTATTTTATTCACATGGGGACCACACACTCACGTGTGATCACCCATGCGATCACCCATGCAGGTTAAGTAGCATTTTTCAAAGATACACACGAAACCAGAATTGCTGGAAGAATTGGAGTCCCTTTTGGTAGTCAAATATTACAGCTAGAGCAATTAAAAAAGGTGGGCTGGAATTATTCATACATACATTCAAGAAATCGAAGTAGGCTGCCGAAATAATAAAGACACAGACGGCAACACGCTGGGGAAAAGACAGCAGCTTTATTAATCACGTTTCGTCAATTTTTGGTGATGTTGTTCCACTTTTAAGTGTTTAATTTCGTCAATGTGATAGACTAAGTTTATTTGTACTAGGAGAACGATGACCCTTGTAATGTGAACTTTTATTTCCTTATTTTACAATTTTGACATTAAAACACGAATATTGGATGTTGAGTGATTTATATGCAATTTAATTTCTGCATAATTATGTGCACGTGATTGTATGAGTTTTGGTGATTTATTTCATGCATTCGAAAGAAGGAAAATATATTCAACAAGGTATAAATCATCGTAGGGTCCGATAGGAGATAAAAATATACCACTATGCCCTACGTGAATCTTTAAGTGTTTACAAAACTTCATGCATTCTTGTATATTTGCATTTTTCATAGAGATATAGTCAAATAATATGCGAGAATAGGTTCAATACTACTCTAGAGAGATTATTGAATAGATTAGGAACATTGATTCTTCAACTAATTCGTCATGTTGTCAGATTGTGGAATTAGTGTTAAAAGTGAAATTGTTTGGTGATTCGCAATACTGGTGCACTTTTTATATATTAATTTCATCAAGCTTTGCATTCAATCCTCATTTTGCATTTTAGTTCATTAAATTCATACACTATTGCATCCATAGTCTAATTTAGATAAATTCACGTTACGAACATATAATTGGATAATCTAGTCTCAGTTTAGGCTGAGATAGGTAAAATTACGCTAACTCAATCTCTGTGAGATCGACATTCAGACTCTAAAATCCATTTTATTACTTGAACGAACCGTACATTTGCGGTGATCAAAGTAGAAACACATTTTCGTCCATCAAGTTTTTGTTCAGTCTAACTCACCAAACATACCATAAGATGTACTAATTTTATTTAGATATCAAACTTTGAGATTTTATTTCAAAATTGCTATCATAATTCAATATTAGATTCATATAAAAATAGATAATAATTGAATTCTTTAATATATACGTGTGACCATATTGGTTATTATGAGATTTATCTCTCCCCTTATATTTCTATCAAAATAGCTAGACAATTATAATGTACACCCAGTTGGTTCCTTGTAAATAAGGAAATCTGAAAACGTTGGGGTACTTCATGCTATACACGTACTCACTAGTCACAAACAAAAATCGTTGATTAATGTTCACCGATCATAACCTCCATTGAATATTTATGTCATACGAATTTTTTTCCGGTCAAATAAATATTCATGACCCAATGAAAAAATAATTTACGGTTGATCGCAAAACATGTGCGTGATTTTCACATTAGGGGCTGTTTGGAACTCTTGGATGTATGTCTGTATCCTTTATTACTCTGCGGATATTGCTATTGAATTTGTATATATACGTTCTTCATTATGACAGTATATATGTGGATTTCGTGGTAATTGTTATGGGATTTGAATTTTAATCACGAATATAATTCATATTTTTCTTTGGTTGTAATGTTTTGTGAGTCCATTTTAATTACCTGCACAATACAGTGTGATTGGTGACTTGCCTAAAAATATGGAAGAATGTGACGATACGAGAGTTTAATGTGACTATTATAATATTTTGATTACAGTGGACTGGGATTATGTGTGACTTTACTTATGTGATTGGATAAATGTGACTTGTACGTGTTATATGTGACAATTGTGGCTTAATAACATGTTTAGAAAGTGTTACATATGTAAATCAGGCATGTAGCTTATGTGTTGTCACCTTAGTAACCAAATTTTGATTAAAAATTGCGTCTTACTACAATAACCCAAGTTGTGATGTATTTGACTTTAGTTTCTCCAAAAGTACACCATAAAAGACAAGGCTACTTGAACAACTCCCTAGTTGTCCAGGGGTTATGTGGCGCCCCGCCACCTAACCCTATTATGGGGGGTGCCACATATCCCCCTGGACAACCAGGGGGTTGTTCGAGTGGAATAAGCCCACCATAAATATGACCATATATATATTTTGTTCAATTTTCATCTCCTAAAAAATTAATAAAGTAAAAGATATCATTTTTTAAAAATTAAATTTCAAAAGACAAAATCAGTTAAAATTTGGCATAATTAATATGATTTTGGTTAAAAATAAAAATATGTTTATAATATTTTTTAAATTAAAAATACATGATTTTTGGATAGAATGAATTTATAGCTGATTTTTTATTATAGAAACTTACAAACAAGATTCCCAGTAATTTTCTAATCTTAATTATTCGATTCGATCCGGATTTAGAATTGTAGAAATTTGTGTCATCCCACTAAATAGGAGAAAAATTTACAACTACAATTTGAGAATACAATTTCAAAATTAACAAGTTCGTAAAAAAAACTTTCAAAAATCAGGTGCATGTTAGTATGACCTGTTCTGATAAATAATTTTGACCTAGAAATTATATGATTGTAACTGTAACTAGCTAGATATAATTGTGATATAAGCATATATATTCATGTGACCATCTAATTTTCGAAAAAAAAAAAAAAAAAAAAAAAAAAAAAAAAAAAAAAAAAAAAAAAACCTAATTAATGAAATAAAAACTTAAAAATGTGGCTTCGGGTTATTTTCTCTTATGGGTATTTGTGTAATTAGCCCCGGTTATCCATAAAGTACAATGTGCAAGTCAGTGAATGAAAATGTTAAGCCTATCAGCGGTAAGAAGAAGTGAGCAATTTCTCTACCCTTCGAAGTTTGTTACTATTAATATTAGAATAATGTTATAGCGTCATTGATATTATAACACCATGTGGCTGAAGTGATAAGACAACCTAAATGTAACTTATTTCCTTACTTTTAAGGTGGTTTGTCAATTAATGAGACTTGCATACCATCTAAACTGGTACTTAGCACAAGTTGTACTAAACTAACATTACTCATAATATTACCTAACTTCTCTCTTCGACAAAAAGAATCCACATTCATTGATTCTGTCAATGCCTTTATCTTCTTTTTTAGCTTACCTAGTTTCTGTAAATTGTAATGAATCTCAGGTTCGCCATGCTCTGTTTGGGCCAAGAACACCATGAATATCATGCTCACCAACGTAGTTAACACTATTGTGAACAACCTTGGACATTAAGGTTCCGAGTGGAGTTGATTGGTTGTCTTAGTTGCTAGAAGCTTTAGAGTGAAGAGTGGTGGCCCTAAAATAATAAATTGGAATCTATCCTTGTTTATGAACCTATAGATATGGTCTACTTGATATCTTGTTCTTTTCTTTTATTATTGTAGTTAAGATTATTGTGTATGATGTTCATTTAGTTTTCGTATTAGAAATCATTGTGTTGGTGAAGTTAGGTTTGGAGTTACCGTGTGGGTAACCATTGCATATTGCTAAACCTAAAAATTATTTGTTAATTATTTGGCTTCAATTTTTTTGTAAATTTGTTGTTCAATCTTTTCTACACTGTTAAAATTGCATGTAACTTTAAAAAAGTTTGTTTGACCATTCTGGGTGAATTGTGTTTGTACTTTGCTTGTGGTCATTTTTTGGTATTGATGGCATACGTAGGTCTAAGAAAAATGCAAAAAATAAGAGGTATTTTAACTACAATATTTTAGACATGTTGAAAAAGACAAATAATAGAAGGAAAGATAATGAGAGATGTGAGGCGAATGTTGTCACTGGATCTAATTATGACTCTTGTGAGGTTTATTGAAAACATGGTTACTACATGTGCATCTGTGTGTAAACATTTCTGTATATATGATCGTTTAATTCTGCTGCAATGTTATATGTTACATTTTCAATCTGTTTGATGTGTGTAATTTCATGAATTCAGAGTGATCTTATTACTTTATGTAATGTGTTTGCATGCATAGTAGGTTGAGGTTTATGGCATATTCATTTTGCTATGTGAGTGATTTTAGAAGGTGTGGTAGTGAAAAGAAATAGGGGTAGCCATTTTCTCCTTTATCTTTCTGAGCTTGTGTGATTTGTGAGATTATATGGGCCAGCCATGTGTGAGTTATCTGCTTGCTCTTTGTGAGTCTCTTTTATGAGTGTAATGAAGTAACCAATTCTTTCTTCAATTCTCTTTGTAAGTATCACATTCACTCTTTCCTTTGTGGGATAAATCCTTTATGGATTTTTATGAGCATTGGTAGTAGAGCAACCTTGTGGTGCGTGGGTCGATTTAAACTGAGTCCTAACCTTTATGGTCACCAAAGGTATCGTTTTTGCTAGTGGATTTGAGACACATTAGCCAATAAGTGTGCAGTATGTCTTTTAGTACTGAGGAATGTAGATGTCTGATGGTAAATTGATGATATGTACAGGGGATGTGAAGAGATGACATTTGGATCACGAGTGGAGAGGTGATTAAATGTTGGAATCATCTATCTCGTAAGACCCTAACCATGTGAAAAGTGAGAGAAACACTTCTATCAATTTTGTTACATAGAGACTCATTATTCATTTAGATTGAGAAAAAGTGAAGTAGAGATAGAGAATTATCTCATAGACTTAACATTTATGGTGATTTACCAGTTAGACATGTGTTAGTGACCAGTCTAGTGAGCATGATGGACAATGAGAAGAGATATGTGTTCTCAAAGTGCAAGCAACACGGAATGGGATAAAATAAGTTTGGTGAGATCTTTCGTAGGGTCATTTATGCATTTGATGCATATGTGTTGTTCGTTTAATTGATTAACTTGGTGCTAGTCTGAAGTTCTTTGTGAACATGTTTAAAAAAATCTGTGTTATCATATGTTATATCTCCATCGCATGTTTATATGCTCTTGATTGAAACCTATGATTATTTGCTCCTACTTTGGGTGTTTTTTAACCTTAACCCTGGCGAGTATATGAAACAGGAATGGTATGTATTTCGAGTCTAAAACACAAAGTAATGTCTGTGATTCTAATTTTATTGGTTGCCTTGATTATGCAAATATAAATTTTGTGTTTTAACTACTTGCGGGTTGATTGGATGTTAAGGTGGAGATTTGTTGAATTTTGGTACTCAATGAATTCGGGCAATGAATTAAAATAGATGTCGGATAATTTATTGACACCATAAACTTGGCTCGACTCGAAAATGACCAACCTTTTGGAGGGCCGAAGTTGTAGTTGGAATTATTGGTTAGATAGTGATACAATGGGCCATTTAATTGGTCTTGTACATGGTCTATTTAATGGAATGGTTGGTGACCCATTTAAAGTAAAGTTCTTGGCCCAAATGAGGAATTAGTATTCAACTGTCGGTTGACTCGGCCCATTTTCCAAAATAGCCTTTGACCAGTTTTTAAAAAAAAAAAAATATATATATATATATATATATATATATATATATATATATATATAAAATGCTTAAATATGTAAAAAAAATCTTCATTCCCATTTATACCCTCGTTTTGAAAAATCACCCCGTCGTCGCCGACGTCTGCGCCCAGACGACCCCATCGCCGCCCGCACAACCCCACCGCCGTCAACCAATGACCAATCCACAAGCCGCTAACGCCATCTCCATCTTCTAACTTGAAGAATGTGAGTTTTGAAACCATGAAATACATTTAATTTTTGGAAAAAAGTTAGATTAGAAGTAGATTTGTTGATTATATTATGCCAAAATGGTTTGAATGTGTGATTTGGTTGTGAAATATGTGTTTTTTGGAATTCGAGATCGCCGTCTCCAGTGAAGCAGCAACGGAGAAGACGGGCAGGATCCGTCCCGACCCACCCAACCGGCCCAGTAGCTGGGCCATCCGAGCGGCCGGCAAGTTGGGCCATCCAGGCAGCCTTTTTTTTAATTTTTTTTAAATTTAAAAATAATATTTAATAATATTTATGTAATATATGATAAAATGTATATTTTCTTCATTTAATTAATGTTTAATTTTTTATTTATGTAATTATTTATTTATTTATTCGTTTGTTAATTATTTAATTTATTTGTGTATTTAATTATTTAATTTCTTTATTTTAATTACGTATTTAATATAATCTCGTAGTTAAATATTTCGTTAATTGTCGAAATTAAATATGTTTCTTATTCGTTTAATATGTAATTAATTATTTATTTATTTATTTAAATATTTCGTTAATTGTCGTAATTAAATATGTATCTTATTCGTTTAATACGTAATTAATTATTTTTTTATTTATGTAATTAATTATTTTTTTTTATTCGTTTGTTTATTATTTAATTTAATTGTGTATTTAATTATTTAATTTCTTTATTTTAATTACGTATTTAATATAATCCCGTAGTTAAATATTTCGTTAATTGTCGAAATTAAATATGTATCTTATTCGTTTAATGTGTAATTATTTATTTATTTATTTAGTTAAATATTTTGTTAATTGTCGAAATTAAATATGTATCTTATTCGTTTAATATGTAATTAATTATTTATTTATTTAGTTAAATATTTCGTTAATTGTCGAAATTAAATATGTATCTTATTCGTTTAATGTGTAATTAATTAATTATTTATTTAGTTAAATATTTCGTTAATTTTCGTAATTAAATATGTATCTTATTCGTTTAATATGTAATTAATTATTTTTTTATTTATGTAATTATTTATTCGTTTGTTAATTATTTAATTTAATTGTGTATTTAATTATTTAATTTCTTTATTTTAATTACGTATTTAATATAATCCCGTAGTTAAATATTTCATTAGATCACTGGCCCTTTTTTTGGAACGGGAATCTTCGTGTCTAGTAGTTTGTGTTCGAGTGTGCAGAAAACATATAGATAGGCAATTGACACAAAAGAAATGAAGATTTTTAAGATTAACAATAATTCTCCGAAGTCGTGGTGAATCTCCATAAAGTGGGTATTGGGCTAATGAAACTATAAATGCTTGTTTACATACACGAAACTAAAAATACTTGTTTATACTTTATATACACATTTTCTTTAGACAAACTGATGACGAAAAGAATAAAGCTCGAGAGAGAGAGAGAGAGTCTTTGTCATCCTCAGTTTTTTCTTCACTTTTTGTGACTTTTTTGTTGTCGTCCTTTTTTACATTAGAAATTATTAAGTGTACAATTTTTTTCCTATTTTCTAATTAGCTTCATTAGAGTCATTTCTTTTTTTTCCCGCAACTTTCACAAGTAAACCAACCTACATTTCATGGATTTGCAATTCACGTTTATAGAAGATAATAGTGTGACAGATTGCTTCATAAACAAGGGTTTCTTAGACACGTGACAGAAAGAAAGTTAGGGAAGATGATAGTTTGACATATTACTTAGAGAACAAGAATTTATTAGACACGTAATAAGGAGTAATTTGTCGATATGAAATGCATCGAACATTACCAGAGCTTCTTGACCTTTTTCTTTAATATTAATTCTAGAAGTAAAGCTTTACGTTTCTCTTTCTACTTCTTTTTACCAACCCCTCAATATTCCTAGTAACTTGACAGGTACATCATACATGTTGAGCTGATACAATCCAAATTACCATCTTTGAACGGACCTGTAATCTGTATAAATTTGATATAGGGACTGTTTGTATGGATTAAAATCAGTCAAAGTTAACAATTAATTTAAACATATCTTTTATGAGACTCATAACTTTCAACCACACATTTCATCATTTTTTATCAAAATTTACTTAAAATCTAATTTTAATTCCCACCAAATGCATAATATACCTTTCTTCAACTTCTTGTAAACTTCATCACATGGTTCAACGTGTGTTGGATAAAGGGAAAGACGTATATCACGGCATATTATTCGTACGTGTTGAGAAAGTAATTTGGGTAATTCCACATGTACAGGGGAAAATCTCACAGAATATGTATAGCCTCACAAGGGGTGTGGGCCCCACATTATTTAAATATTATTTTTTAAAAAAAGGGCCCCACCCAGCTGTGTGTATTCTGTAAGAATTCTTCTTGTAAGTGTAGCATGCTCCAAGTAACTTGCTAGCTAATTATAATGTGCATATACATATTTATATTATATCTTTCTCAAGAACGAAACAAATTATTTCTTTCATTGCAATTCTAATTTATATATTGGTGACAATGAGACAAGACAACAAATTTGTTTTCATTTGATATCATATTTTGCACTGAATTACCTCATGAAAATTCAAAGCTGATCCAAAGAAAAACAAATTGGATATGAAATAGATAGGAACAACATGAAACCAACTAGACTGTTGTTTCATAAGACTTTAATAATGGGATGGAATTAAAAAAAGTTCAAATTTTTTGTAGGCCCTTTTTAAAGTGTTGTATATTGAATAAAAATGTTGTGTTAAATTTTTTTTAATTATTATTATTAAAAAGGTCGCGAAGGACAAAAGTCGACACGTTCAACTCAAGTGCTTAAACATGTACAAATTTTGATGCAATCTATTTGATGACACTTTCAACCATCTTTCTTCTAAACAATATTATTGACTAACAAATGAGAACAATTTTCAAGAAGAGCGTGTCTTCACTACTAAAGGATAAATCCCACGTTAAATAAACATAAGATAAATAATCAACACATAAAGTTTGAACTACTGTTCTTAAAAAAATTGTCCCTTTTAAACAAAACTCCAATTCATGTACTCTTTCCATTAGAGTTTGTAACTCAAACGAGCACACCAATTTCAGGGGATGTCTCAAACAGACCACATCCCTACATGCACGTTAGATATTTAATAATTTCAAATCCAACTTACATTTTAGTTCGCTTTATATTTTATTCCACTTTTTATCACTCCCTTTTGAGTGAATTTTTTTTTTTTTAAATTTAAATTTATAATGATATAAATTTCTTGACAACAATAGAATCATCGGTGTTATTATTTTCTACAGTGCACGTCAAATTCTGGTTTACAGATCCACCGGAGAACATAAATCAATAAATTAAGCCTAGGTTTGACAAATGTTTATAAATAGAAAAGGTCGTGTACAGAAAATGTTCTTACAGAATTTTTACAGACAAGACACAATAAAGGAGGGGGTGAATGGGTGATTTATCTGTAATTTTTCTGTACATTAAAATTCTGTACAAACAGAATTTCCTTATAAATAAAACCCACAAAGTTCGCCGCTTATTCACCGATCATTTCTATCTATTTATAAATCAAACTATTTATAACACTTTCCATAGAAGCTTAATTAATATGGATTACTGCCATTCGGACCAGAAACCATAATTGATAAACACCAAAGTTAAAAACTAAAATTCATGGTATATAGGCAAGATAATTTCTAACATTTTACCAATAAATGAACTCACATTTTTATAGCATGTTTTTATATTTCACTAAATAATTGGGCAATATAAAAGAAGTAAAATCTTTAATTTTTAGTCAATAATCCAACTTGAACAAAATTAAGAATTCTCAGTACTATATACAAAACATACATTGTCCCAGGTAATTTTTTATATGTTAAAAACCACCTGTATATTGGCTAAGAAAATGGTTCTGTTGATTTCCACGTCTAAATCTAACATCTAAACACAAGCCAAAGCCATACAAACTCACACTTTACCTTTTGTCGTAAAAGGCCATAGACGAGCTACCATCTAATTTATCAGTCTAATACTGCATCGGCAGCGACATTCTTCAATAAGCACGCGAGCTCCAGACTCTCTGCAAGTACGCCTGTGCAAATCCCGGGGGATAGTCCTCTAGTTTCACCCTTTTGACATCAAATGCAGGACCTCCTTTGATAGAATCCACTTTAAAGAGAAAGAATGCAAGTGTCATAGCGAGAAGATAAAGTTTTAAATAAAATAATTTGTTCTCTACAACAGCTTAAACTTTTAAATAAGGGTAGTTCAACATATGCTTGCTAGGGAGAAGTTATAACAGAATTATAATGAAGAGAAGTAATGGATCTCAAGTGTAGATAATAAGTGGGTAATAGTTGTAAATGTGTGGCTATTAATGCTTTTACTTTGATTTCAAATTATAAGAAGATTATAATTTCTCCCAGACAAGCTGAGTTCATGTTCAAGTCCCGCCATCGTGTATTTATAAATAACATGCAAGCATCAAGCATTTAATGAAAATTGAATTTGGCATGCATGTGAGAGGCGTGTTGAAGACATAATTAAATGAATTAATGTGTCTCATCTCTGACAGCATAAGCTGTTAGGCGTAGTAGTACATCGTACCATATGAGGCGGCGGTAGGAGTAGAGTCTTTGCTAGAGCCACCTTGTTCCTCTCTACGAACAAAAGTATCTGTTTGTCCTACATCTTTTCCACCAATCATGTCTATTTCCATGTCAATCACCTCATTATTGTCCACATTAAAATTTCTACACGCATCATCTGAAGGTTCATCGTACAAAGTGAGGGATCTATCTTGGCATGCAATGTCATCTCGTTTCTCACGACGGAAGAATCCCCATAGGAAGTACTTCCCATTCCATCCTGTAAAAACATCCAGAAATGCAAATTCAAGGCCATTAAGCTGAACCTCTAAAAGAAGTTTGATCAAAAGATATGCCTTCACAATCATACAGGGTCAAAGAAACATTGCACTATTTGTCCTCAATCTATTCCCCGATAGCAAGTTAGTCCCCAACCTTCACAAAAAGGCAAGTCAAACTCCATCTTTTCATTATAGTTGTACAATCAACCCCCAACCCAACATGAAGATTGATGTATATTATATGTCGGTGGATAGATAAAAGCTGAAACGCATATTATCCTCATGGATAACTGTTCCATAACTGTATTAGAAATAGAAGTGGGAAAAATAACACTAAATGTCAATAAACAAATCTGTCAAAAAAATAGAATGCTGAACATATTTAGAGACTTGAGACTCACGTTGACAATCCGGGCTCAGGCGAGTGGAAGCAAATAACAACAGTTCAACGTCAGCAATCTGTTTCCTCAAGGCCAAGTCTTTCTGAATCATAGACTCCAGCAAGGAAAAGTAATCCTTAGATCTAGAAAACGATACATAAATAAATGTAATGAAACAGCATATGGCAAGTTGAAAGAGGAACAGGATTTACGAGAACACATCGTGGATACATACCTTTCACTGTTGCTTGGAAAGAAGTAAAGCCCAATGTTTTTCCCATCCGGACAATATGCCTGAAATAAGTTCATCCAGAGTTCTCTACAAGGGAATAACTCAAAATGAAGGACTTCGGGTAATAGCATAGAGAATTCATAGACCCTTCTATGAACTTTTCCAGGAGGATGGGCTTGAATTGGATCACCGAGTGTCCCATGTTTAAAACCATTATGAATACTGAAGCTTCCCCTAAAAAGTAGACAAGGAAAAAATACTCAGCATATTGATTGCAGGCGCATGAAAATGTGAAATCTTATTGATTCATCATTGCACAATAACTGTTGTAAAATTGGGGGATCCTTTGCAGTGATTTTTACTTGCAAAGACATTTTACACATTGACAATATGTCTTCACGTGTGTTGAAGAGACCATATAGTTGGGAAAACCCATCAAATCAGAGGCTTGCATATTGGTCTATCCAAATTGGAGATTGAGAAAGGGTATAATAAATAGTTTCCGACTAATTAGGCCAGGGAGAAAATCATGTTCATATAAAAGGAAAGATCAGATGTAGATACAGGGACTAACAATGATCCTTATTGAGTCAACTTGTGTAAGTATTGGGATGACTTGGTTCTATCCATGCCTCCTTCCCCCCCACCCCCCCCCCCCCAAACACCACACACACACGCCATATCATGAACCTCATAGACTCTATGCCACTAACTCACAGAACACCTTTCCTGTTGAACAATATATTATTTTGAATAATCTCCAACAAGTACTGATATAGAAAGAAATTTTCAAAAACATTGGTTCGGAAGAGTAGGCAACTTACATCCACACTGTACGTATAGCAGGATTATCTGTAGATACCTCCACATAAGGAAGAATACTATTATTCACGTTGTCAACAGTAGAAGCCCTTGGCTCTATATAGGGAAGAATATTGTTGTTCACGTTTGCAGCACTAGAAGTCCTTGGTTCTGCATAGGACAGAATACTACTATTCAGGTTCTCAGCATTAGAAGTCCTTGGCTCTACAAAGTGTAGAATACTATTGTTCACATTCTCAGTATTCGTGGTCCTTGGCTCTACATAGGGCACAATACTATTGTACACATTTGAAGTATTAGAAATTGTTGGCTCCACATCAGGCCAAATACCATTGTTAGCATTCTCATCATCAGAAGTCCTCGGTTCTACATCTGACAGAATACTATCTTTCACATTCTCAGCATTAGAAATCCCTGGCTCCACATTAGGACAACCATCACTTCCTGAAATAGATCTTCACTCAAGTACAAAGCATCATCATAACCACAACATCATTTTATCAACAACTTCCAAACAAAAGTTGAATGTTTTATACGACAGGCTGTGATATCACTTCAAAGTTCATACTGGGAAGAACAGTGACATTGTATTTGTGTATGCATAAGTACATGTTTCCAATTTAGAACCCCTCTCTGAGCCTCTTTGGATTTTCTTTTATCTCATAGTTTCGGTAACTCCACTCATGTTTCTGACAGCCGGTCCCAAACCAGGGGAGGGTTGCAATGAGTTGACAGCCAGCATAAAACTTATAGCATGAATTCTAAGAATATTTTTCATAGTTTTGGTACACTTATTGAATATATGGCATTTTTGTAGCATATATCCCATTTTACTCTCATAGGCACACTACATGTTCTCTCCCCTATACTCTTCAAATTTTGTCCTTATTTTCTATAATGTGATGTCAGAATGTGAAATAATGTACGTAAAATTTCCCATAAGATTGTCATGTTCCTTTAATATTTTGCATTAGACCTTGCATTTAGTTGTGCTATACTAATTTCAAACCCGTGGAGTGTTGCGGTGATATTACCACTTATAGTTCACTTATCTATTAGATTCCATAATCATAAATTAGCGTAATTATTATGATGTTCTACCTATATTCGAGTAATCATACCATATATCAAGTTTGATCTCGGGAAAAATTAAACAGATCACATTACATGAATTTCAAAGTCAATAGAATTACATGTGATATTACTACAAAATGAAAATAGTGTTGAAGCATTTCACGTACCAACTGCAAATAACAAGTTTGTAAGGCTGAATGGCAGATTTCTCTTTTCATTATGATAAACATTAAAATTTTGTGGTTTTCAAAATGGAAACTACTTTTGAAAACCAGAAACTACGAGCTAAAGACTCCATTCCTGACATATGATTAATTCTCAACTTCAATCACGCCACTCAATTGCATCTCAAATTTTAATTATTATCCTCCCATAATAAAATATCTCTGAATCTTTATCATAATATCAGTAATTGATGAATTTTATACACACAAATCGTACTTCAGCAGCAAATAGGCAGAATCAAGAAAAGAACAGAGAAATGATCTTGCCTGAGATAACTACTGGGTGGGACACTGATGGTAAAGATGCAGGTGAGAGCTTCTTGATTGCATTTACGATTTCTGCAGTCCGTTCCTTCCGAACATGTTCATGAATAGGAGTTGGAGCTGCTTGAATGACATTCACCGGTCTTCGCACTTATAATGAAATCATAAAGCATTTAGTACATTAATATTATCTAATGTGATTATTAAACTAGAATTCACCTAAATATTCATAGGGTTTCAGATTTATTAACTGGAGCAGACATTACTAATATTATTAGAAGCAAGATGACATTTGTTACCCCATAAAAATGGGGCCATTATTAAGCCAGTAGCTGGAGGACACGTGGAGATCTTAGCGAGAGGATGTTCGACAATGAACAGTAAGGGAATCCCGTAACATGTGTAAAACCCTTCCCCGAAAGAGACGTCGTCAAAAGGATAAGACGAAGTCCCTTCAGAAGGGTAAGACGAAGTCCCTTCGAAAGGGTAAGACGAAGTCCTTTCAAAAGGGCTAGGACGAAATCCCTTCAGAAGAGTAAGACGAAGTCCCTTCAGAAGGGTAAGGACGAAGTCCCTTCAGAAAGGTAAGACGAAGTCCCTTCAAAAGGGCTAGGACGAAGTCCTTTCAGAAGGCTAAGACGAAATCCTTTCAAAAGGCTGAGACGAAGTCCCTTCAACTGCATAGCACGTCTCTAGTCTAAAGTTTTCTTTGTGGCCTAACGCCTCACTCACTGAGGTGTTTGTTAGGGGATAAATCTGAAAGATATCCCTGAAAAGTGATTAATGTGACAAATCACTTTAAAACCGCCTTACTTAGTGTCAGACAAAAAACAGGACAATGGCAGGACAATCATCACAGTAGGTAATGTCGTGAATGATTTGATGTTCTAAACAACAAGATGAAGCCACGTGGACCCGATCCAACGATAGGCATTTCGACCTCTCCTCTATAAATAGCACATCTTGTAATTGTAAAAGGAGACGGAATTTGAGAGAGAAAAATATATAAACCCGAATTCTTACAAAAGTGTGAAAAAGAGCATTTTATCGATATAATTATTGTGCTTTTTTACAATATTATAAAGGATGAAAAACACAAAATGAACGAAAAATCTTGATCCATCTGACACAAAAATCCTCCGTTGGTGATCCGACTCGATAATCCACACATATTTTACAATCATCAACTCCAGTCAAATTCGCCGGAATCCACGTGTCACGAGTCCGATACCGACATCTATTGACAATATTTTTTGGGGTCAACAGATTGGCGCCGTCTGTGGGAAACGAATTGTTAAACCACGAGAATCCCGTAAACAAAGGCTGTTATATTCCTGCAAAAGGAAAAATCCTATCCCCTTGAAGAAAGGGAGGTTATTCTTGAGTAAAGAATCACTGAGAAGGATTAAATAACATACAAAAGTTGAAAAGAAGGCTAACTCAAAAAACTACCCGCAAGGAAGAAATAATGAGCGAAAACGAAGAAGTATCGTCTCGAATTGCCGGGGAAAACCCTGAACAAGGGGAACCCTCTTACACAATGCCTACGTCCCGCCATAGGTTTAATCAACGACAAAGACATGACCCCCAAGGCGAGTCAAAGGAAGCTACTAGACTTAGCAGAGAAATGGCCGCGATGGCGGAGAATATGCGAAGTATCAACCAACAAAATCAGGCTATGCATGAAATGCTAATGAACATGCAGGCTCAGGGAGGGTACCCTAATCCTCAAAACCCTATGCAAGAAGAAGGGTTTTACCAAAACAACCAGTATGATGGAATTGATAATCACATGGGGGGTCAGCCTCCATACCAACATGAAAATCCCCTGGGGAGAGAAGACGAGGTCGGTTCTTCAACCAACCAGGCTGGCGAACTCCCACGAGAGGTACCACAAAACCACTCACTGAATTACGACTCCGATGTCCCGAGGAAGTTACCCAAACGAACTAGGAGTGTTTTTGACAGAATCTCTAACCCGCTTAGAAGCAGGTTGAATAGGCGCCTGCGAGAGCCCAGAGAAAGGCCTGTTGAGCAACCTCAATTTAGAGGACAGGCCGAGCCACACCATGAAGAGGTGAGACCTCCGCCTAGAAATAGGCGAGAAAGGAGAGACCAAGCCAGAAATCAAGCCGGTCCATCTCAACCACTTCGGAACATGCCTGCCTATGAGAATCAATACGCAGACGAGCCACAAAGGTCTTGCGATATTGACGACGATACTCTCCCCTTTTCTAGAGAAATTAAAAATGCTCCCGTGCCACACCACTTCGTTTTACCGAAAATACCAAAATATGAAGGAAGGGGGGATCCTGCAAAACACCTGGACTGTTTCAAAACTCACATGGGCTTACGGGGATCCACCCCGGCAATGAAATGCAGGGCTTTCCATCTTACCTTGAGCGGAGCAGCTGAGGTCTGGTATAGCAGATTGCAAGCTGAAAGCATCCGAAGTTGGCCAGACTTCAAAAAAGCATTCCTTAAGCGTTTTGCAACTAGCAAAAAAGGTGAAGGTCCGATCCAGCGTCTTCAAGACATGAGACAACAGCAGGGGGAGTCGTTGAAAACTTTCCTATCCAGATTCACGGATGAAATGACGTATTGCGTCCAAGTTTCGGACAGAGAAGCACTTACTGCATTAAGGGGTGGCCTGGACATGAACTCCCTCTTTTGGAGGGATGTGCAAAATAAAGATCCTACAAGTTACGATACTTTGTTGAAGATGATAAGGCGAGAAATCATAAACGAGGAGCTCAAAGATCATCGCAATCGGGCGAGCCGAGGTCTCCCACCTCCCCAACTGAGAAGAGGACGAGGTCCAACCTCCCACTTGATAGACCACCAAAGTGGGCAGTTAGATTTGAACCCAGGACAAGCATTGGCAGCTGCCACACTAAATGCAGTTCCGAACTTGGCCTATGAAGAAGTCCATCCTAATGCAGAACAGCAGGAGAGACTCCCTCAACGCCAACACGGGATCAAGAGGAAGGGGAAGGAATGTTGGACCTAGAAATAGGAACCACACTCCTTATTGCACCTACCACCGATCATATGGCCACGACACCACCGCATGTTGGGACTTGAGGCAAAATAACGTCCAAGGGAGAGGCCAACAGGCCGGTGCACCGCCGCGACAGGGTCGGCAGCAAATCCACAACAGTTCGAGAGGAGGTGAGCGTAAACGACCTGAAGAAGGTCGGAGGCGCCGCCAAAGCCCACATAATAGTGATGGAGACGAACCCATCAGAGAAATCAATACCATATTTGGAGGCCCTTATGTTGGCTGTGAATCCAGGAACGCCCAAAAGAATTATGCGGAAGAGGCTAGGGAGCCACCTATGTCTAGTTTGATAGTAAGCATGCAACCCTCCAATGGGGAGGCAGAACCCATTACTTTCACACAGGACGATGCAGTAGGGGTACACTATCCCATTGTGACGCTTTTGTTGTAAGGGCAGTGGTGGCAAGGAACAATTTGAAGAGGATGTTGATAGACAACGGGAGTTCGATCAATATAATCTTTGGAGCTACATACGATCAAATGGAGGTAAAGCAGGCCTTGATCCCCGTAACATCTCCGATCTATGGATTTACGGGGGATAGCCTTATCCCCCGAGGAAAAATTGTCCTAGCAGTCGAAATGGGGGAAGCGCCTCTTGTATCCAAGAATCCCATGGAATTCTTAATCGTAGACCACCGCTCTGCCTACCATGGAGTATTGGGTCGACCTGCCCTGAAAGAACTGTGGGCTGTCACCTCAGTACACCATTTGTGCATGAAATTCCCCACGGAGCATGATGTTGCGACGGTCCGAGATGATCAAAGAAGTTCAAGACTATGTTATACCAACTCCATTCGTAAAGCCGAACCGAGGAATGTGAATGTTATCTTGATGGAAATTGATTACCTTATGGCTGAAGCCTCTGAAGAGGATGTTGAAATGACTGCAGCCTCTGAAGAAGAGGTAGTCTTAAAAGTGGCGGTTATCACTGAAAAGGAACAAACCGTTGAGCAAACGATGGCTACGGATGAATTGGATCCCCGCATGATAGATTGTGAATCTCAAACAGCACCAATAGAAGAACTGGAAAACTTCCCAGTGGGACACCCTGAACAGATGAGGTCTTTGCAGGTCGGTAGGGACTTGGCACCACTAGAAAAAGAGAAGCTGAAAAGTTTCCTCAGAAATAATTTGGACGTCTTCGCTTGGAAGCACGAAGATATGGTTGGAATTGATCCGAAAGTCAGCTGCCATCATTTGAAAACCGATCCAAATCGACTCCAAACAGGTAGAAAAGAAGGGCCCTAAATCCAGAAAGATACGAAGCCTTAAAGGACGAAGTGAAGAAGCTGATTGACAACCACTTCATTAGGGAATCGATCTATCCGAAGTGGGTATCCAATCCTGTGTTGGTAAAGAAGCACAGTGGCAAATGGAGGGTGTGTGTGGATTTCTCCAACCTGAATCAAGCATGTCCGAAAGATAGTTTTCTACTACCTCGAATCGACCAACTGGTGGACTCCACCGCTGGGCACGAACTGCTGAGTTTCATGGATGCCTATTCAGGGTATAACCAGATTCCGATGTTTCCAACGGATGAAGAGCACACTTCCTTTATTACGGACCGAGGTTTATATTGCTACAAGGTGATGCCCTTCGGATTGAAGAATGCCGGAGCTACATATCAGAGGTTAGTGAATAAAATGTTTGCAGACCTCATCGAAAAGACAGTCGAAGTATATGTGGACGACATGCTTGTAAAAAGCTTGAAAGCAAGGGATCACGTCCAGCACTTAGACGAAGTTTTCAAAATACTGAGACGATATAGGATGCGGCTGAACCCATCCAAGTGTGCGTTCGGAGTGGTTTCGGGAAAGTTCCTTGGGTATATGGTGAACCAGAGAGGAATCGAAGCCAATCCCGACAAGATCAAAGCCCTCGTTGAGATGAGGTCGCCCCAGAAACCGAAGGAGGTGCAAAGCCTAACAGGAAGGGTGGCGGCTCTAAGTCGCTTCATCTCAAAGGCCACTGCCAAATGCTTCCCTTTCTTCAAAACTCTAAAGGGAGGAAACAAATTTCAATGGACCGAAGAATGTGAAGAGGCCTTACAGGCACTGAAGAGGCATCTTGCTCAAGCTCCTCTTCTCTCAAAACCCAAAACCGAAGAACCCTTATTGCTGTACCTTGCTGTTACAACAGAAGCTGTCAGTTCGATTTTGATCAAAGAAGAGGCAGGACATCAGCTTCCCGTATTATATCAGCAAAGCACTTCTAGCCGCCGAAACGCGTTACCCTGATATGGAGAAGTTGACTTTAGCACTCATCATAGCCTCACGGAAGCTAAGGCCCTACTTTCAAGCGCACACCATCGAAGTGTTGACCAATTTCCCCTAAGACAAGTCCTTCAGAAGCCTGATGCCTCAGGAAGGTTGTTAAAATGGGCCGTGGAGCTCACAGAATTTGATATTGTTTATAAAACCCGAACTGCCGTTAAAGGACAGGCCCTGGCAGACTTTGTGGCAGAATTTACTCCTGTCCCAGAAGCGGAAGAGGAAATGGAACCGGTGGAGCCTCCCACTTGGAATCTATATGTGGATGGCTCTTCGGGAGAATCCGGATCCGGTACAGGAGTGGTGCTAATCAACCCAGAGGGGCACAAGTTGAACTGTGCAGTGAGGTTCGGGTTCAAGGCTACTAATAACATGGCTGAGTATGAAGCTTTTATTGCAGGACTCCGCCTCGCCAAAGAAATGCAGGTCAGGAGATTAACCATTCAAAGTGACTCTCAACTGGTTGTCAGCCAAGTCGGAGGAGAATTTGCTCCCTAAGACAAAACAATGGCAGCTTATCTCAAAGTGGTCATGGGACTCCTACCTAATTTTGACAGGTTGAATTAACACACATTCCACGCAGCAAAAATCATCATGCCGATGCTCTCTCCAAACTAGCAAGTAGCAGGGACTCTGAACTCCTGGCTATGGACCCAATAGAGCATTTGCCGAGGTCCTCCATTGCAAAATGTGAGGAAGTAATGTGGATAGGAAGTACGCCGTCATGGATGGACCCCATAGTGGCCTTCCTAAAAAACCAAGTCCAACCCTCTAATAAAGAAGAAGCACAGAAGCTCCGACGACGAGCCGCACACTTCATCTTCCAGGACGAAGTACTCTACAAAAGAGGCTTCTCCTCCGTTGTACAGGCGGGGAAGAAGCAAACTACGTATTTCGAGAAATACACGAGGGCGTATGTGGCAACCACTCGGGGGGCTGGGCCTTAGCCCAAAAAGTGTTGAGACAAGGATATTATTGGGCGACCTTGAAAAAGGATGCCAAACAATTCGCACAGAAATGCAACAAATGCCAAAGGTTTGCAACTATTCAGAGGCAGCCTTCCCAAGAGCTCACCGTAGTTTCGAGTCCATGGCCCTTCGCCAAGTGGGGAATTGACCTCATTGGACCAATGCCAAAGGGAAGGGGTGGTGCATGCTTCGCAATTGTAGCCATAGATTACTTCACCAAATGGACTAAAGCCGAACCTCTATCCAAAATCACTGAAGCAAACACGACAAAATTCCTCTGAAAAAACATCATCTGTAGGTTCGGCATCCCACAATCAATTGTCTCTGACAACGGGCGACAGTTCGACAATAAGAAGGTCAGGGATCTCTGTGACGAATTGGGCATTAAGAAGCATTTCTCTTCACCTCACCACTCGCAAGCTAATGGCCAAGTGGAAGCAGTAAACAAAACCATCAAGTACACAATGAAAAAGAAGCTGGACGCCTCCAAGGGTGCTTGGGTGGATGAAGTACCACAAGTTTTATGGGCAATCCGAACCACAAGTCGAACGGCAACAGGACAAACCCCATTCTCAATGGCTTACGGAGCCGAAGCCATGAGTCCCGTTGAAGTAGGACTCCCCTCGCCTCGTCGATTGCATTTTAGCGAGATATCAAACGAGGAACTAAGGAGATGTGAGCTTGACTTCCTTGAGGAAAGGAGGGATGGAGCGCAGGCCAAAGTGGCTACCTATCAGAGAAAAATGGCCAGGTATTACAATTCTAAAGTAAAGAGGAAGTCGTTTCGATTGGACGACCTTGTACTGAAAAGGGTTCTGCTGTCAACGAAAGAGCCGGGTACAGGGACTCTTGGACCCAATTGGGAAGGCCCCTATCACATCAAGGAAGAGGTCCAAACTGGGACTTACAGAATCGAGTCCATGGATGGCAGGGTACAACCCCATCCGTGGAATGCTGAGCATCTGAGGAAGTACTATCAGTAAAAGTTATAAATCCTTCTACTTGTAACCCGCAATAAATAAAATGTTATTTTCCAAAAAATTGCTTATAAGGTTACACAAGCATGAACTAATGACAGCGTCGGCACTTCGACTAGAAGGCAGTCCTAAGAGGTCCCCTTCCAAATAGCGAAGTGAATAGAACGTTCCCTCACAAACAAGATTTGTGAAGGGGCCTCGACATGAGAAGGCAGCCCAAACTCCATACTTTGGGAAGAAAAACGAAACTAGTTAAAACATCGGCACTTCGACTAGAAGGCAGTCCTAAGACGACCCCTTCCAAATAGCGAAGTGAATAGAACGTTCCCTCACAAACAAGATTTGTGAAGGGGCATCAACATGAGAAGGCAGCCCAAACTCCATGCCTTGGGAAGAAAAACGAAACTAGTTAAAACGTCGGCACTTCGATTAGAAGGCAGTCCTAAGAGGACCCCTTCCAAATAGCGAAGTGAATAGAACGTTCCCTCACAAACAAGATTTGTGAAGGGGCCTCGACATGAGAAGGCAGCCCAAACTCCATGCCTTGGGAAGAAAAATGAAACTAGTTAAAACGTCGGCACTTCGACTAGAAGGCAGTCCTAAAAGGACCCCTTCCAAATAGCGAAGTGAATAGAACGTTCCCTTACAAACAAGATTTGTGAAGGGACCTCGGCATGAGAAGGCAGCCCAAACTCATTGCCTTGGGAAGAAAAACGAAACTAGTTAAAACGTCGGCACTTCGTCTAGAAGGCAGTCCTGAGAGGACCCTTCCCAAATAACGGAATGAATAGAAACTTCACTCACAAACCATTTTGGTAAGGCTCCAACGCTTGAAAGGTCTAGTGTTTAAACATTTCAATTACGAGAGTCTTTGGACATAAACCCGAAGCAGAACAAACACGATCAAGACAAAACTGAAATAAAAGGTAAAGATCAGTAATCAACCATTCTGTGGCATGAACAAATGTATAGACTTCGGTAGAACAGAGGTACCGGATATACACCAAGCAAGGCCAAAAATACGCAAGTTCAGATGCAACAATTCGGTTTCGGATTCAACATCCTTACAATCACGAAAATACCAACACTTGAAGTTTAACTTGCATTTTTCAAAATGAGATCAAGTGCCCAACAGATTTGTTCAAAGTAAGGAATTTCATTCAAATTACTTATGAAGTGAAAATTGAAAGATGAATCAAAAGCATATTTTCATTGATAAAGAAGTTACACAACGAGGGCTTCGAGGCCTATTACAAAAATCTGATTTCCTAACTATTCGTTGGGGGAGGGAGAGGGGGAGGAGTGAAGGGAACTATTGCATTTGAGGGGTCAACTTCAGCATCATCAGCTTCAGAGGCTTCATCAACAACCTCATCCCCAACTGCTGGGGCGTCGATGCCTTGTTCAGGCTCCTTTTCAAGGAATAGCTCCCTTAAATCCGAAGTGCTGACAGCTGGATTGTTAGCTTCAATCCATTCCACCATTTCGCTATATGCGTATCTCCTCCAGTAAATGGCGAAGTTCTCATACACTTCGATGAGATGGAAGTTAGCAACAAACCGTTTCTCAGCCTCCGTCCCAGCAAATTCGGCCTCCTTCCTAGCCTCTTCGACCTCCTCAGTAAGACTTGCAATCCTCGAGCTCAAGGCAGCATTCTCTAATCTTTGGTTTTCAAAATCCACCCTCAAAATAGAATGCTCCTTGTTAAGGCTCTCCAAGGCCTCTGCTGATATTCTTTGGTGAGCATCAGAAGTCTCCACCCGCCTCGTCATGGAAGCCACTTCGCTTTGGCAAATATAAACTTCTTTCTTCAAGTTCTCAATCTCTGATAGAGCAGAGACAAACTTCATAAACTCCTCGTCCCTCAATCTCTTAAACTCCGCTACCTCAGCCTTGGCTTTAGAAGCCTCCTCCTCAGCCACAGCCACCCTGCTGGCAGCATCTTCCTTCTTTCCTTGCAAGTTATTAAAGAGGGCATGCACCTCTATGGCAGTACCAAACGACCTCGCCGTTAAGCTCACCAGTGTGGCAATCACATCCTTGGGCTCCCCAGACTCCATGAAATTTTGCCACCTCTCCGTCCAATACTTGTAAAAATTGGAAGCTGCAGTTTGGACGTCAGCAGGAAGCATAAAAAGGACCTCTGGAGCCAACTCATCATCCCTCTGAGTGGGAAGCATCTTGGCCCTTGCCGACCCTCTCACAGAGGAAGCACTCGCTGTCCTCGGCCTTTTGGTAGGAATTTTCTTCGGTGATTCCAGCGGCCTCTTCTTTGGGACAGGGGCTGCAGCTAATGAAGCGCCAAGTAACTTCTCCCCCACAGGGACTTCAGAACGTGGGGGTGGGACATCAGCTGAACCTCCAACCCCATCCTCCCTAGGCACTCTAAACCTTTTCTTGGGGGATTCCACCACAGGAGTCTTGCCTTTGTCAGTTGTGGAAGGGGGGGCGCTTTCCTTAACAGCATCCTCCGCCTCATGAACAGCAGCCTCCTTACTTACCCTTTCCACCCGTTCCCTCACTTTCTTGGCACTAGCAGAAGTGCCCTTCAGACCCTTTCTCCCAGCAGTGGAGGTGGCAGCCACAATGGTTGCCATGTCCGGAGTGGGGTGCCTCCTGTGCAAAAATTCCTCTACAAAGGGAAAGAGGTTGAATTTAGCAAGGTGCGATCACAGTGAAAATATGTAAAAATACACATACATATAAATAATGAACACGTACCTTTCCTCGACATCAAGCAGAAGTTTTCGAACGGCTGTTTTCGAAGGATGAGCCTTTCGTGTTCTCTGGAAGAAGCGGGTCGGAGGTAGACGTCCCTAATTAGCTCAAGCTCAGCAGAACTTAGCTCGAACAACTCAACCACGTCTGCACAAAGGGCAATTCAAAAAATTAGAGCCAGTATGCCAAGACTCACAATGCAAATGCACAATGAAATTAACACTCACTAGCTTCGGAGTATGAGGTCGGTGCTTTGACATGGGGTACGGCGTCGCCCTCACACTCCTGCCATTTACCCCTCACCCAAAACCATGACTCCTTCCAGAGTTTGACGGAGGAAGGGAGTTCGACAACAAATGGGGAATGTGACCCCAAGGACACAGAGAATACCACCCCCTGGAATCTCCCTTTCCTAAAGACCTCGGTTGAAAAAGTGTCTGGAAAACGTGAAGGGGCATGTCCTCGCCTAAGGAGGTCTCCTTCCAGAGAAAATAGGAACCCACTAGCTGGGCCCAAGCGTTGGGGACAAACTGGGTGGGGGCAAGCCCGTACAATCTAAGGACTGTCCTAAAAAAAGGGTGGAGGGGAAGGCGAAGCCCTGCCTTAAGCAAATGTTCGCTAATGACGACACATCCCGCCCTGGGGTAGCAGGCACGTTCCGCCGAGGACGGAGTAAGAAGTTCAATGTCATAGGGTATGCGATATGTCTCCCTAAGTTGAACTAGACGTAGAGGGGACATGATGGACTGAATCTTGGACGCCCCCCAGACGTCCTCCGACCTAATCCCCCTCACAGAAACGGTACTCGGTTCGGACATCACTATTTTTCTAAGGTCCGATGTCTTAATCAGACGAACTCCGTAACTGGCTGCTATTTGCAAATAATCTGGTTCTCTATTAGAACCAGGACGCATCAGGTGCGAAAGGAAATCAAAGAAAAGAAATCAAGTCTCTTTCCTCTCTTACAAACTTACAGTGTAACTCACAACGCCGGTGGAGGGCTGCCGAAAAATCTTGAGAAATACTAATCTGAAGAAGAAAAAAAGGAGTACAAACTCTGAAGGTTCTCTAGCAATTTCGCGTGAAGATAAAGGAGACAAAAGCGTTCGTTAGCCAACATTTATAGGCAAGAGGGAAGGACCCCAGCCGTTGGATGAGAATCTGGTCCATCTAACCGTTGATCCATGGATCTAATCTGGATGGTCCATTTGTTAATTGTTTCGTCTTCCACGAACCAGATGACAGCGTGTGACCCACGCGCCATAACGCGTGCCTTGTCTTTGGAAAGGCGCCCTAAAATAATCATGATTGCACATTTAATAAGGTGACGGTTGCGTGTATAGGAGATTGAACCGTCACAGTCACTCTTTGAACACGTGCAAAAGGAGGCGCACCATTACAGCCTAAAAACAAACGACCCCTCGTATTCGTCAAGAATAAATAGGACCTCTACATATTTTCTTGTTCGAATAACCTCGGCCGTCTAAGTGGGACACTTCGGCGCCGCACATCGGCCAACTGGGTCATCAGAAAACCACTTATGCATTCTTTCCAAAGTCCATGCCTTCACATAAATGACCAAGGCATAGACTTGGAGGACTATTGTTACCCCATAAAAATGGGGCCATTATTAAGCCAGTAGCTGGAGGACACGTGGAGATCTTAGCGAGAGGATGTTCGACAATGAACAGTAAGGGAATCCCGTAACATGTGTAAAACCCTTCCCCAAAAGAGACGTCGTCAAAAGGGTAAGACGAAGTCCCTTCAGAAGGGCTACGACGAAGTCCCTTCAGAAGGGTAAGACGAAGTCCCTTCAGAAGGGCTAGGACGAAGTCCCTTCAGAAGGGTAAGACGAAGTCCCTTCAGAAAGGTAAGACGAAGTCCCTTCAGAAAGGTAAGACGAAGTCCCTTCAGAAAGGGCTAGGACGAAGTCCTTTCAGAAGGCTAAGACGAAGTCTTTTCAAAAGGCTGAGACGAAGTCCCTTCAACTGCATAGCACGTCTCTAGTCCAAAGTTTTCTTTGTGGCCTAACGCCTCACTCACTGAGGTGTTTGTTAGGGGATAAATCTGAAAGATATCCCTGAGAAGTGATTGATGTGACAAGTCACTTTAAAATTGCCTTATAGTGTCAGACAAAAAGCAGGACAATGGCAGGGCAATCATCACAGTAGGTAATGTCGTGAATGATTTGATGTTCTAAACAACAAGATGAAGCCACGTGGACCCGATCCAACGATAGGCATTTCGACCTCTCCTCTATAAATAGCACATCTTGTAATTGTAAAAGGAGACGAAATTTGAGAGAGAGAAATATATAAACCCGAATTCGTACAAAAGTGTGAAAAGGAGAGCATTTTATCGATATAATTATTGTGCTTTTTTACAATATTATAAAGGATGAAAAATACAAAATGAACGAAAAATCTTGATCCATCTGACACAAAAATCCTCCGTTGGTGATCCGACTCGATAATCCACACATATTTTACAATCATCAACTCCGGTCAAATTCGCCGGAATCCACGTGTCACGAGTCCGATACCGACATCTGTTGACAACATATTTTGGGGTCAACAACATTAACTGAGACTCTATTGATTAGTTTAAGTTATAAAGTACAAGACTTATCTTCTCGTCACATTATGATGGGGGTAATATCGAAAGAAATTTTGTGTTCGACAATCATCTGCAACTCTATTGATTTGTATAAGCTATGAAATCCAAAACTTCTCATCTCCTCAGATTATAAGAGAAGGTAATACCACACTTAAAACTGAATCCTTGCAACCCTTGTGTGTAATTTATCCAAAAAGTACTAGTATTGGGCAAAAGTAAATTGCAACCCTTGTGTGTAACTCTTTAAGCTAGTGTGAATAAGTAACTTATTTCAAAATTTAGCCAGTAAAAGAAAAAAACTAATTTAAAAACTTAGAATTACTTATTAAGAAAGCATTTTATATCTAACATAAGCTAAACATATGTATATCAAATGCTTGAATTCAATCTAACAGGACAACGTAATCACCTCTCAGTTCTTTAGAATGCTGCTGTCGCCGAGAGATCTCCACATTGCCATGTTTTTTAGGCTTTAACTTCTGTGAAGGACCTGAAGCAAACTTTGCTCTATCCAGATATGCAGAGAACTTCATGGGTATGGTTTGGGGCTTGTTCGAAGTTCTCCCAAGTAAATTCACCTGAGTCTTGAGTTGTGGAGGGATTGTATGACGAGTGACCTTTTTAGGGGACACAGTTTTTGGGGCTCCTGACGAGAGCTTTATGGCCTCAGTAACAGGGATATATTTCGTACTCCTAGTTGCTACCTTCTTTTCCAAGTTAACAGAACCCTGTCTTGTTTCATTTGATAATTTTCTACTCTTTGAAGAAGGGGTAGCATCATGGCGCACTGTCCCAAAGTTTATTAACTTTGACCCTCTAGGTAAGTCTCCTCTTGGACAAGACGCTGGGGAAAGTGGTTCAGCTCTAGGCTCACATTCGTCGCAATACCATTCTGTCGGGTACTTCTCAAAATACATTTGCATGCAATACCTAGATTAATATATAAAAGTTAACTAATATACATAATACCCAAAGAAATACAAAATTTCCTGAACTTGTTTTTCTACCTAAAAGCACAGAGTAAAATGATGCTTAAAGGCACCAGATATACTGGAGGAATAGATTTCTTCATTGCAGCAAGTCTAGTGGGAAATTAAAAATTATCCCCCAACATGCATGGACAAAGCCACACACACACACACACACACGGAGATAGAGAGAGTTGTCTTACAAATGCTCATTAATTTCTTTACAATGAGAGCAAGTAACTAATGCCTCAGCAAAACCGATATCACCACATATATTGCAACATCCATCCTGGGAGTTAGGAGAGAGGCGTCAAAAACCTTAACAGATTACATAGATATAGCAACAGAATTTCTCAAAAGATTATAAAAGTTGATCATGTGCATAAGTCATGCATTGACAGCAGTTTCAGAAACACAAAAAGAATAAGGAAAAAACTAATATGCTATTAGATGGCCAATATTATGTATGAAGAAGTAAGACCTTTAAATATAAAGCAAAACTTAATGAAACATAAAACAAAATATAATTAAATAGAAAAAGAAATGTAGCAGAAGAAACCCACATATTTGGTGTAAATTGATGCTACTTTCATATAACACGGGACAAACAAATTTCTGTTCCATACAGTATGCTAACAAGAATCAGGATACGAGAGTAAACTTTTAGATAATGATCCTGTGGCTTATTATACATAAAGAGAAAGCTAGTAACAGGTAATAAAAAACCAATCTTCTTATGCTTGAAACTAAGAGAATTACATATTAAACATTTCAAGAACATGAAATATGACGTTTGTTTTATTTTCGAAGTTTCAAAATCATTAGAAGATCGTTCACAATAATCGGAAGTTTATTTATCGAAATATTGATAAAACCAAGAAATATCATAGGGCAACGCAGTCAATGATAGTTTCAGAAACTTAAGAAAGTAGGTTGAATTTTGAAATCGTAAAAAGTTAAAGATCTATTGAGACAAAGACAGTCTAAATTAGCCTTAGTTTGTATGAACGTTATTTTTTAAAACCTAATCTAATAGAATTCACACAATCGGTATTTTTATAACACAAACACCCAGGATTAAATTGAAAGCAACCAAAGAGACTGCGCACGAAAAAAAAAAATTTGCATGACTGATTTCCCTTCAACTAAGTCCTCTTTCTATTTCCTGTACTGCTTCAAAGTAAAAAGTAATTATATTGTAAAAACTAAGAAGATAAAAAAGTTAGAAATTTTAATCAGTCACTAGAAAGGGCCCAGGCCCTGCTATGCGGATGCATCAATCAAACCACAAAAGTGTAATTTTTCCAGAGAAATATAGGCAAAACAAAGATGGTGAAGAAGTGCAGCAAATTGATAATGAAATAGTTCAACATAACATGAAGTGAACTAGAAAAGGTAAGACTTAAATCAGCCAATTGTATAAATATCTACAAATCTTACACTGGTGAACAAAAATAAACATCTAAAAAGTTCTATTACCATACTTTAGAGGAGGATAATTATAACATAATTGTGCTCATGCTGTACAATTTAATTGTAGACGTTGTTTCATTAATACAACATCATTTACATGCATTATTTTGTGAAAAAATTGTACATCTACAGATCTGGTATGACATGATTAAGCAAATCTATTGAAAGTTCTTGGCTTGTTTCCTCTATAGTAATCTAAACTAATTTTGATTTCCAAAAAGGAGATATTAGAACAAAGTCTGCATGTTTCATTGAAACTAGTAATTTATAATGGAAAGTCTTGAATTCAGTAAAAGGTATTTGTTGGTATCCATAGGTGCCATTAGGAATAGTGACAAAAGCATTAGAAGTTCTACAAACCGCAGTGAGCACACGGCAAAGTCCAGGTCATCAACTCCACAAACCACATGATTGGTGGGCCCGTAGTCAGACAAGCTGAAATTCTCCCCCACTCTCTAACCCATAGCGAGGAGACAAATTAAAATAATTTTGAAAACTTAGACAAAAAGAGATTCCCAATAAACCAGCAGGAAGTCACCAATAGCCTCACCTTTTCAAAATACTTATAATTAACCTTGTACTAAAAATCTAAACAACTTTCTTAACTTTTTTCTTCTGCCCCATCCCTCACACAAGTTTGCTTCCTGTTATCCACAGGTTGTACAGTAATGGAATGATTAGGAGAAGGCTCATTGTTTGAACACTCCTGAGCAGCTTGAGGATTGTTGGGGGTATCTCCACCTTCAAAAGGATAAACTAAATAACTTTGGCCCCCACCAGCACTGACTCCTCTACCTATTGTCTCTTATTATTAATCAAGAAGAAAGCAAACAGTTATATGTTTAATTCCCACCAGAAAAAAGAACATCAGGACTCAAAATTAATTGGGTAGAAATGGAAGACTGTAACGGAAAAATCCTCTTGTACTTGCAGAATGTTGACAAATGCATAAACAAACACAAGGGGAAAGATATAGATGCTACAGAGAAACACAAATAAGTCAATTTTGTTATCACACAAAAGAGCGCCCTGCATCTGCACCCCACCCCACCCCTACCCTTTGCTCTCGTCGTCCAGCCCATGACAACTCTGCGTCCGTCCTTCACCCATGGGACCATGGAAGAAGGCAAGATTTCAGTCAATTTGACAAACTTGGAGAAGGACAACATTTGAGAGAAAATTAGGAGTCATTCTAAGTTGGAATCGATTTACTATTTTCGAAGAGGAAAAATTTTCTTCATAAATAAGCATGTTGTAAACGTTCTACACAAATTTAGCCGTTAGTAAAAATCCTCAAACAAATCCAAGAACTAGGCAACTTGTTCTTTTGGAGCTGACATAACAAAAGCGATGTTCCCAACGAAGCCAACATAAGTGCAATCCTAAAAATAAGAATGAAAGGCAATTTCATTATGTTTGTATACCACCCTTGTGTTCTGGAACTTATAGTTCCAATCGAAGCATATTGATCCATAAATTGATTTGTAAGTAAATCCACTTAACAAACTGAAGAAACCTATAAACTTCAAACTATAAACCCTAACAATTTCTAAATTCTAAAGATCAAGAAGAGGTGAGAAATTCCAAAGAATTGAAAAGAGGAAAAGTATCACAAGTAGACGTAACCAGTCAAACCCATTAATCAATTCACACCAACTTTCAAGTACAGAAGCAAAGTACCACCAGGATTAATGATTCTTTTAGTGAACATGTTCAAAAGACTGCTGAAGCTACCATTGCTTGAACTTTTTCCTATCATTTCAAGCTTTAAAAAAACACTGGAAAACATTCATAACACGGCATGTTCATAATCAAAATTTCAAATTCCAAGAAACCCATCTCCTTTTTCAAGGGGGAAGATGGTCCTTAAACAAATAAATTCATCCAGTACCAATTTTTATTTAACAAGAAATAAACAAATAAAATCCAAAGAATCACGAAATATAAAAACAAATTAATAATTACATAAAGTAAAATACCAGCAACAGTTTCATCATTTTTTGGCAAGTAACGCCATTTTACCATTTACGTATACAGAATCTCAACAAAAATACCCGTTTCATCATTATTTGATTAAAATCTTCAATTTCTCTCACATGTGACATAAAAATATTAGTGCAGAGCCACATAATTCTTAGTCCTTGGTCCAAGAACTTGCATAGAAAAATAGTACTTACGGATATATAATTAATTTTAGAAAACCCCATTCACTAAACCCGTCACAACCCCAGAGAGAATCCATACATTATGAAACCCATTTCACCCTTAACCCTCCACAGCCGAGAGAGAGGGGGAGTGGGATTCTCCATACATGCACATTTTGTTTTTGCGTGGCCGTGTACGTGGAGAGAGAAAGAGCTTCACAAAGATCCATACAGTTCAAATCATAAAAAATGAATTAAATATCCAAAAAAGTGCCAACTGCAACATGCTTTGCAACTGCAGTCACGTTGTTTATTAATGGCAGAAACACCAAAAGAAAAAGGAAATTTCGAATATCTTTTACCATTTGGCATGCCTGCTCATCTTCCATCCCAGCACCAAAATCAGAGTTCTTCACTGCTGATCAATCTCTAATAATGTATGAACGTACACAAGCAGTGAGTTTACAAGCGAGCAAAGATGAGAGAGAAAAGAGAGAGAAAGCCGGTGTGCTGTCTGGGGAAGGGACCGGCGAGAAACAGCAAAGCGAAACGAACAGGCCCTGGGACTGGGCTGTTGACAGGAGGACACATGTCATCGTAGAGCGGGGTTCGGCGAGAAAATACACTCCCCAGGCCTGCTCGAGAGATTCGGAGTATTTAATAGGGCTCTTTGGATTGGCCAAATTTTTCGTGAAAGATAAAAACCATTCACTTATTTGATTATACTAATTTTTTAGAAAAAATGTTTTTCAAGTTTTTCAAGATGTAAGTTGTTGATGTATAAAAATTAAAAAATATTTTTTCATCATATTTGTGGGAAAACGTTTTCCAATTTTGTGATTTTTTTTTTTAAACAATTGGAACACATTTCAAAATTAATGCTAAAAAAATTTATCTATTTAATTGATAATTTGCGTAAAAAAAAAAAAAAAGCCAAACGAACACAAAAAAATTTCAAAAAATTTTTTTTAATTTTTTTTTTTTTACTTTTTTGCAATTCAAATAAATTTTAATACAGACTGTATAAAAAATTTATCCCAAAAAGTAACAATTTGCATGAAAAATAAAGCCAAACAAATTAGGTGAAAAATTATACCAATCAAACACCATTAATTACAATTCCTTGTAAAACAAATTTTAGGTAATTCAATTATCTGTCATTCATTTTCTTTCCAACCATTTTTTACCCTTGCAATTAAATGGACCCTTAGAGTTCTGCTACAGCAACAGAAAACAATCATGCTACTTGTACATTGTATTTGACATTAAGTTTGACATTGTACCACGTGTCGACACATGATTGATCAATTTTTGAATTCAACACATTTTTCCGCTACAAAACATTTTAAATTTGTAAATAATTTCAAAGAATGTCAAATTTCATGTCATTCATAGAATGTACAAAGAGTATTATTCAATAGAAAAAAGGTGACATGCACCCTTGTGGTCAGATTTTTTGTTAAATTAGTTTTTCTCTATCGATTTTGAATGATTTTAGTAACAAATTTTAATACAAAGTTTATTATTTATCCGTTTGAAATCTTTTTAGAAAAAGAAAAATATATATATGTCTCCTAAAGAACTTTCAATTTATAATTTCTTGTATAATTTTTTTTACTCATAAGTAATTTTTTATTTATAAGTAATTTTTTATGTATAAGTTGATATTAACTTAAAAAGTTAAGTAAAGTTAGATATTTAATTAAAATTTTAAGTTGGTATTTTTTAATTATAAGTAAACTTTTCAATTATAAGTTAATGTTGTACTTTTAAATAAAATTTTTACTTATAAATAACTTTTTATATTTTATAAGTGAATTTTTATCTCATTGCTAGTATTCATTTTATAAAAAAAAAATTTACATTTTCTACTTGTAATTAATTTTTTACTTATAATATAATTTTTTTAGTTAGAACCTATTTGAGTCTCATTTTGTGTAAAAAAATATATTTTAAAATAGTAATTTGATGGAGAATGTATAGTTAAATAATAAAGAAAAATTTTAAGTTTGCGTATAATATTATTTTATTGAAAAATGTTTGATTAAAAAAGGATAAAAAAAAATTGAAAGAAATGTATTTTGAAAATAATCGGAAACAAACAATTGCTTAATATATTTTTATTTACAAGTTAATTTTGAAAAAAATATATTAATTGAAAATAATTATTGTATAGATGGTAAAATTAATAGATATATGAGAAATAGTCAAAACCTGCCGATTTGGTGGGTAGAGAAATCAGTCAACGTTACAATTCACCAATTTCGGGTAGTTTTTAAACCATTCAAAATTGGCGTTGAAAACATTTAACCAACATCGATTTTTCAACTCCTTGTAAATGATGTGATGAGAACAACGTAGCAACGGTGGTTGGGAAACTCACAACAAAATTGAAATCAAACCCTAAGAAAGCCAATGAACAATGTTTTGAATTTAACCCAAAACGATGATGTAACCAACAAACGATGAATTTGTCGACCTCTTGATTACACAATATATGAATCTCACCCGAATTTGTGAACGCCACAAGATAATAATCTTGATAAGTTTGATTTGAACGCCACGAGAAGTTGATTCTTGGTAAGTTCGATAAATTGTTCAACAAAGAACAAAATGGTTGAAAACAATATGTCTCTCAATTAATTCTTCAATATCATGATTTTTTACAATGAAGAAAATAAGATCATTATATAGGAAACACAATGAAACCCTAGCCTAACCAGATTATAAGTCTAAAAATACCAAAAATACCAAAAATAAGTGATTTAGTATAAATAAAAAATCTCGCGAATTTGAAAAATTCTATGCTGAAAATCAATCATGCGGTCGCATAGAACATTTGAAATCCTTCAATTTGATCTCAGGAATGGTTCATGCGGTTGCATGGCTTTAAAGCTGTGCGGTCGTATGGGTTAAAAAATTTAACCCTCTTTTTTCATGTGCAAAATTTTGTGTTGATTCCGAATTGTACTCATGGACGAAAATACGAATTATAGAGGTCTCTCATATGATAGAGGTCTTGGGTTCGAATCTTAGGAGACGCGACAGAAAGCCGTGAGGGAGTAAGTGGACGCAAGACCAACCCAAAACGGACAATACATATGATATAATGGCTTTTGCGTAGAGGTCGGGTCGTTACAAAAAAACGTAACCCAGATCTTGCACCCAAGTCGCTAGCTTACGTATTATCCGCTTTGGTGAGCCTGTGTCCACTTATCCCCTCACAACTTTCTGTCGCGTCTCCCAAAATTCGAACTTAAGATCTCTATCATATGAGAGGCTTAAATTGAATCCTGGTACCAATTAGATAAGTTGCCCAATTAGTACTAGGAACTTGTCCAATTGGTACCAGAATTCAACTTAAGTATCTCATATGATAGAGATTTTGGGTTCGAATCCTGAGAGACGCGATAGAAAACCTTGAGAGGATAAGTGAGCTCTGCCCACCCCAAAGCGGAGAGTACGTATGATATAACAGTTTCGACGTAGAGGTCGGATAATTAAAAAAAATATGCATTTTTTTTTGTAACAACCCCGACCTCCAGACTAAACTCACTAGTACTATCTGTTTTGGGTGAACCTTGTGCCCACTTACCCATCATGGTTTTTTATCGCATCTTCCAGGATTCGAATCCAAAACCTCTATCATATGAGAGATTTAAATTGAATACTGGTACTAGGGATAAGAAAGTCGTGAGGGGTAAGTGGACACAAGGTCCACCCATGTTATAGCCCTTGTTTCCAATCATAGCAATGACGTGAAATAGCCCATCTCCTCTAGGGTGTAGTTTGGACCTCCTTTGAGTTCGTATCCACCTCCTTCGTATGTACACTCAATCACAATCACATGTATCAAATAGTAGACGCCTTGACTTCGCCCTTTTGCAAGTTTGAGTTGTACTAAAGAAAGTATCATGTTTCTCACCTAAGCTACCACTTAAACCAATAGTTAAAGGAATTAAACCCAACAAAGTTGACGGATTAAAATCAATCACCATATCATAACATGAGTAATAAGTAGTAGAAATAGTAGAATATAGTTCAATCAGGAACCAGATGAATAACCGGCATGATTGATACTTATAACCCATTTGCATAAAAATTGGATAAAAAAAACCAAAAAATTGATTGTGCAATTGAAAATCGATGACCCCGTTGTGATTTTGTAGTGTTTTGTGTTTTGACCATTTTACACCTTACTTGATACACTTATTATGGGTTACCAAATAAGGTTAAAACATTGTATTCTTTTTTTTTTTTTTGGATTATGTCCCATTACTGACGCCCCACCTACCTTACCCTATCTTGGGCCTTGGTGGAGGGGTAAATCACAGGTTATGCCTCCAAAGGTGCAGGGTGGAAGGATGTCATTTAACTCCCACTTACCAAGGATTTCATTCATATTTCAGGATTTGAACCCTTACCCGACAATTGCAATCACTATATCATAACATGAGTAACAAGTAGTAGAAATAGTAGAATATAGTTCAATCAGGAACCGAATGAATAACCGGCATGATTGATACTTATAACCCATTTTCATAAAAATTGGATAAAAAAAACCAAAAAATTGATTGTGCAATTGAAAATCGATGACCCCGTTGCGATTTTGTAGTGTTTTTCTGTTGGATTTGAGAAGGAAAAAAAAAGTTAAGAAGAATTCGATACCGATATTTCATCTAACTTCTGTCATTTACTTTTGGCTCACTGATGCAATATGTGTTACACAAAACATCTACAAAGAAATACGAACAAATGAATGAAAAAAGAGCATGCAAACATGGGCGGACCCACATGGGGTCATGTGACCTCTCAAAAACTTTTGATTTTTCCAGAAAATAGTGTTTTGACCATTTTACACCTTACTTGATACACTTATTACGGGATACCAAATAAGGTTAAAACATTGTATTCTTTTTTTTTTTTTTTTGGATTACGCCTCATTACTGGCGCCCCACCTACCTTACCCTACCCTGGGCCTTGGTGGAGGGGTAAATCACAGGTTATGCTTCCAAAGGTGCAGGATGGAAGGATGTCCTTTAACTCCCACTTACCAAGGATTTCGTTCATATTTCAGGATTCGAACCCTTACCCGACAATTGCAAGCGATGCTAAATTTTTTTCACCTTCCCCTTTTACCACCTGGATTGAAACATTGTATTCTTAATACCATTTTGAAGTGCTCATGTCCTAATTTTTCACTCGTTAATGGCGTGCGAAACAATCAATCGTAGTAAAAGTTACGACACATCAAAATAAATCGTTCCAAACTAATATTTCGAGAATTTCAGTAATATACTAATTTTCAAAATTCATCGATTATCGTTTACTATTAGAATTCACAAAATCTCCTATGTCATTTATAAACTCGTCATTTATAAACTCGTTTTGAGAACTATATCGTAGTCATATTGAATGGTCCAAATGAATATTGAAAATAGTTAAATATGTGTCAAATGTATGCCTTAAAAGAAGCGTCTAACTCGTCTTTTTTTCTTTAAAAAATTCAATTATTTCATTAATTGCACGATAAATTTTTCAATATAATCTACATCATTTTATTAGGAAATTTTACATGGCATATAACGTAAAAAAAAAAAAAAAAAATAAAATAAAATTAGGGTCATTACTGATTAAATGTAATTTGAATTACTTTTGCATTAAATTTAAATTTCATTTATTTTCTAGATTAAATGTGATTTTTATTTCAATTCATTTACTTTCTACATTCAATTTGATTTACTTGCCGCCCGATCAACATTTGTCAACGAAATGAAAAAGGAAACTATACTGGTATCAAAGTTCATATAATAATATTGATAATGATATAATTATTTTCATTAATATTATATTATTTTTAAAAAATTACATATAAATTTTGATCCCATAATAAAAATGTCTGGGTACTCCCCTGCAGGTAAAAGATTAAAGAGGCATCGTTTCTATTCTATCAATTTGTTGGTAGGATATGACGAGGTATGGTTTAGTATGTAGGGTTTAGCTTTATTTGGGCCCATTTAGTATTAATTTGACGTGAAATGAGTATTAAAATAATTATTGAAAGTTAAATAATGAATATATAATCTTTTGGTTGATATATGAATTTTTAATTAATTATATTTTTTTGTTCGACTCGGTCCAATTTCGGCTCGACACTTTCACTTTTTCGGGTTAATGTCTGAGTCGATTTTTAAAACATTAATTAAAAATAAATTTTAAAAAATAGTTTTTAGGAATTGGAAGCCAAACAGGCTCAAACATTTGGCCCATTACCACCCGTAAAGTTAGGACACTAAAAGCCTCTCCAATTAACTATTTAAAAATGGAATACTGTCTATTTTAAAGAATCAATCTTTAAAATTTTACTTCAAGAGACTCTTCAATTTAACATTTTAAAATAGTGAGTGAGTTTGACTCTCCAAATTTAAAGAGCCAAATCCACCTCTTTATAATTTAATGTTTCAAAGATTTCAACTTCAAATGCATAGTTTATTGACTTAATTAAATAAATATACTTGAAAAATGATATAATTATTGAAGGGAAGATAGTAAAAAAGAAAAGAATGAAAAAAAAAATACATATTGGGAATGATAAAATTAAATGTTAAAAATAAAGAGGCTATTGGAGTATTTTAAAATTTTTGCTCTTTAAATTTATAGATACTCTTTAAATTGTAAAATATGTTCTTTAAAAATAGAGAGCCTCTTGTAGATACTCTAAATCCTTTAGTTTAGGAGGATTTAGCACTGTTGGTGTTATAATACATGTCTAAGTGATACTAAATAACATTTAATAAAATATACAATTAAATGAATCACAAATTTTCACTTTAATTGAACCTATCACATAATGTTACATAGATTGATGCTAGATAGCCTTATTTTCATCATGTCTCAATCTGTGTTCACCAAGTCATGAAAATCCGAGAAAACGAACCAAGATCTAAGATCCACGTTTCAAATACTATCTTATTTAAACCCTCGGCCTCAGTTTACTGTGCCATCACTTGAGATAGGAGTAGCTAAGTACACATGCATCATTTGACGAAAGCACCCTAGCTCTTCAAATCATATTTTGTCTAGATAGATATGTTTCTACCAGACGAAAGAGATGAATTCCATTCAGGGAACGCTTGTCATTATTTGTTTGTTAAAATTTATGCATGCACTTCTCAAGGGCCAAAGCACCGTTGAAAGTTTACTTTGCCTGCTTCTTGATCATCACTTGCAAGCCATGCCCGTAAGTAAGAAAGAGAAGTCCTAGTACAAACAATCTTACTACAGGTACCTGGAGTTTGACATCCAGGATTACCCGACTCCACTCGCCCTCTCACATTGGGGGGTGGGGGGTGGATCTGCACATTTGTCGAAAGTGGGGTCTGACCCCATGTGAGGGCATTGGTGGAGTCGAGTAACCCGGAGTGCCAAACTCCGGGTACAAATGGTAAAATCCTAGTACAAAACTATAGGGACAGGGAAAAACTTTTAAATATGTCCTCCAAAATGAGGTCCGAGGGGACAGAGCGACCTTGCAAAGAGGAAGAGTGTGAATGAGAGGAATGATAGATTTAAGAGGATTTAGAAGTTGAGGCTTCTACTTCAACTTCTAATGCGCGTAGTGGTGTTAACAAGTTGAGTCGGCTCGCGAGCCCAAGCTCAAGGCTCGATATCGAGTTTTCCAAAAACGACTCAAGCTGAGCTCGGGCTTGGCTCAAACCTTTGTCAAGCCGAGTTAACTGATGGGCTTTTCTATTTTTTTACTCGATTATACAAAAAAAAATGATCATTAATTTACGAACTGCAAATTTTATTTAAAAAGTGGGCTGACTCGGGGTTGCGCGAAATCTCATTTTTGAGACTTGGCCCAAGCCTTGGCTGGTACAAAACGAGTTCAGAGTCGGAATGGCTTGGACTTTTTCCTAGTCAAGCCACAAGCCGTCCGAGCCGATGGATTCGTTTGTCACCACTAAATGCACGAGAGAAGATATTAGAAAATTTTGAGAAAATTTTGCTATACATCTCGTATTGGTTTTATCTAGATGAATGACGAGTTTAAGTTTTTTTTTAATAAAAATTATAACTTGTACATTCTTGTTTGTGACTATGAAACTTTTGAGAATCGTTCTCCTTTATATAAGTTGTTTGCTATGAGATTTCAATAAATATCTTCTTTGACATGTGCACGGAGGTTAACAAGTTGAATAGTTTCTTCTTACCTTTACTAATTTGTTGTTTATCACAAAAATTAAATCATGACTAAGTGCTCGTTTGACAAGATTTTCGCTTATTTTAGAAGAGCTCCCCGATGAAATTATTTTAGATCATCTTTCTTTAAAAACTCTTCTAACTGGACAAAACATTTCCAAGAAATTATCATCTTCTAACAAGAAAAAATATTTCTAAAAAATTATTCGAAAATGTTTAAAAACAACTTCTCCGTAACAATTTTTAACTTTTCAAAAACCCTACTAAGTGGACTCTTAAAGTACCTGATCTTGTGACAGTTTGATTGATATTTTGTTGGCCAATCTTTCGAATTCACATATTTGTTTAAAGAACTTTGTAATTAGCACATGGTGACTTCACATAAGTAAATTGTATTCCATTATTTCTTTCACCAATGATCAGCAACAATATTTCTCAGTTAAGTTCATTTTATTGGTGTTCTTTCGAAAAAAGAAGTCAAAGAAGGTATAACGATGACTTGTCAATCATGAATCAAGATTGACTTAATGATTGGTTTTTGCCACAATTTGTTTCGGATTTTTGTTTTGCTCGTGGTAGTACAAATGGGCACCAAGCTCAATTGTTCGAAGACATTGTTTAACGTAAAAGTAAATGTTGTAGGAATTTACACGGAATTCATTTACAAGTCTGTCTAGCTGAAATAATTTGATCCCATACAAATTATTTCCATAGGCTAATCCCAGTCAGTATCGAAGAACCCTGCATCTTTCATCTCCGAGTAGTAAGCATTATCCAACAGCCAATCTTCCTCCTGAAAATACAGCGATAGAAAGCACATAAATTAAGTTAAACCTTACATGGAATGTGAGAATGTCTCAATTGAGTTACTATATAAAATAAATACCCGGAAAAAGTCAGCAAGAAAAATTATGTACAGAAATGGAAGATAAAGGGAGTGACGAACTATCACTATAAAATTGTACAACCTGCAGAGAGGAAGACAATCATTTGATATCAGTTAAAGTAAATAACAAATCTGGTGTTAATACATGGTCGCGTAAAAAAATCATAGTACCAAAGTCCGAAGCCAGCTCCAATTCCAGCAAGCCCACAGGCAAACAATGAAGTTACATTGACTATAAACATGAGGATGACATAGTTGTAGAATGCCGGTCTTGCTGAAAGTTTGCCCCAGCACACAGTTGGGAGTCAGGTTAGTTGGAGGAGAAAAGCAAAAAAGAGACTCAACTAAGGAAAAAGTTAAACTCACGTGGCAACTTATCTCTCCACTTTGAATAGTGCACGAATGCTATGTAGCCATAGGCTGCTGCAAGCACTAGGGTATGAGTGAACCATACACCCCACTTTCCCCGATGTGTCGTCTCAACAACAATAAAGAGTGGAACCCCAAATCCAAATATGAATATTACCTGTGAAAGGAAAAGGTCTCACATGATAATGATCTGCAATTTTATTTTGTGTGAAGATGTGCATCTTCATGTCTCTTCTAAAATATTTGTAAAGAAAGAATCAGGTGGCCCTTTGAAGTGGAGTGTACAATGGAAGGATAAGACACTTCATCTCTAGATATGCCTTTTGAAGTATTAACAAACTAATTACTGTTGTTGCTATACTGTAATAATAATAGTATTAAATATTTGAATAATTTTTACAGACATTATGCAAAATTGTATCAAGGTAAGCATCATTGGAAAACCATGGCCACCACTGAAATGACACGTACTGTATTTCACAGGTCCTGCACTTCAATTCAAGAATGAATGCATCATTATTCTAAGCTACTGGAATCATGCATGCATCAGTACGAGCTGTTCATCACATTGGGTGAAAGGTCATGCAAGAGACAAGAATACCAAAAAATGATCAAAAACAGGTTTCACACTGGGACAGCAAGTCAATTAATGTCATAGCAGTACATATGCTGATGAGTTAGTGTATTTATGCTAAGGAAAGCGAAAGCAAACAGATATTACCTGGAGAAGTATATCGACGGCCACAAAGACACCTGAAACTATGAAAGTACGTGCCAGAGCTTCCAATCCACTAGCATAATTATCCTGGAGCAAGAAGGCCACTAAGCTAATTTCTAAGAATAGCATTCCACTTTCCGTGAATAATGACAATAGGTTCCATGCGATCTCATTCCCTGGAGAGCACTGCCATTCCTGTTTCCCAGGTAAAAGCGTCAAATGCAATTCTAAACTAGATAATCTGGAATCTCCAATTTAGTGCAATTATAAAAATCGCTTCATTGAACATTGAAAGATGTTAATGTCTTTGTAAGTTCTAGAATCTAGGAAGTTTCTTCTATCATATCGCATGCAAAATTTGATGGAACAGAAGAATCGATGTGCAAAAAATAATGCATGTTCAAGAGCCAAGAGTTTTATCCGAAAAATGAATACACCGAATGAATAAATATTGCTTGACATAAATAATGGCATAAAAAAGGATGCTACCTCCAAATTAATGTTAAGAGAAGTCTAACAGGATGAACACTTCAGCTTTAAACTAGAAACATCACAAGCTATAACCTCATGTCACTCATCCATCCAGGGTAACTTCCTATGTTTTATTTTGTTACCCATTATCCATTTGTTTCATTGAGTACAACTGTGAACCCTGTCACTCTAAAATATCTTGTCTATTTTGATTATTATTAGGTCAACTATAAATATGACATTGAACTAATGTGCAACCTACATAGTGCTTGGGACTTGTGACTAGAAAATTCATTCAATTTCCACCCTGTTTAGTTAAAGATCTTGATTAGATCACTTTATAGACTTCTAAGCATGTGATAGGTTAGTACAAAAAAACCGAAATTAGTCAAATCCCATAACTACTTTATAGGCCCGTTTGATACACATTTTTTGTAAAATGAGAATGAAAAATATAGCCGTTATGGGCACCACACAAGAGATGTAAAGTCAAATATGGTGGCTGGATGTGATGGATAACGGTCATATTTTTCTTTTTTATGGTGAAAAAATGAGAACCAAACGGGTGCTATATATCAGAAGACTACAATCTTCGTCCAAATAATCACAAGTAATTTGTAAAATCCAACCAAACTCAGCCAAATGGTCATGTAATTCAGTGTAGAAGAAAATCCAATAACAATTATACCCAAATTAGCTGGTAATCAAGATATGAACCTAGCCCATAAAATTTTAAATATATGTGAAGGGTAATTAAGTCTGTGCAAATTATTACTTATTAAAATGCAGCTAAAATTGCAGGAAAAAACTGCTAAAAGTCTGTATTCTACCAACTCAGAACGGTAAATTTCCAAAGTCTAAGCATTCAACCTCATGTAACATTATTCAATTTCCTGATCAAAAGCAGCTGAATGTACAATAACGATCTTAATTCAAGAAAATGATGACACGGCACTGTGAGTTAACAAATTTACATTACTATCGAAACAAATATTTGTTTCAGCTGATTTAAAGGTGGGGAGTAAAAATACCAAAACTTTTCGTAGAGTACCTGAAGAAATGACCAGGCGAGGTTGAGAAGAACGCTGAACCAGATAAGCGCATAGTACGAAATCATTACATAAGACCTGCGGTGGCTCAGCTTCTTGAGATTCCGCTTAGCTTGAAACCCTAGGTACAGCACGAACAACACTGAGGGTACAACAAGAGCTGCGTCGCGCCAGAATCCGGAGCACCCCGCGCTTCCCAAATTGTACCATTTGGAAATTGTGTGGGAATCATTCCGTAACGAGGGATCTGTGATGTTCTGAGTTGAAACGATCGATAAAGTTGTATTTGGGGTTGACATCAGTATAATTCAAATTAGAATGAAAATCAAATCATTTCAGAGAATCAAATGCGTCATAGATCAAATTCGCAACCAAATTTAGCTTCAATCAGCAAAATCGATCGGTTGTCAAAGCGTGTATCCGTGTGTTAGAGAGAGAATTGGGAAGTGTTTGGACGAATTGTTAGGTTTTCGGTGCATTTTTCATACTATTAGGAATTTGCCACTTTGCCCCCTAGACTTCAATAACTTTTCACTTTGCCCCTTCCAAAAAATTAGAAATGTGCATCACCAAGGAATGGAAAAAATCCCCACTGGTGACCCACCTCACACTGTCCCATCCCAAATGATAAATGGGACGGAAAACATAATTCTCGCCTCGATTCTTTTATTTCATTATATTTTTATATTTCTCAATTTGAATCTTATTTAAAAAAATTAAAAATAATATTAATCAATTAATTAAACGGATAATAATGAGATTTTTTAAATTCTCGTCCCATCTTGTTGTATCTCCATTCCTATCTTGACTATAAAAAAAAAAAAAAAAAAAATTATGGGTGGGGATAATTTGGACGTAATGGTTGCATAGACCCTTTACAGACCCATTATCATTCCTTTGGAAGTTGCTACCAAAAGAGTTGGTAAGATAAGATCAAGGCCCAAGTAAAGTAGAAAGAGTGAAATTTTATCGAGTTATTCACCTGATTTCAAAATAGCTCCTAGAAGGGGGAGTTAGGGTGAAATTTAAAAATAATAGACAATACTAATATTTAGGGTAAAAATGCAAATCCATTATTTTGGAGGGTATAATGGGTAATTAATCATATTTGGGCGTGGGGGGGGGGGGGGGGGGGGGGGGGTTGGTATAATGTCAAATTACGAAATTTATCTTGCAAAGTTGTATAAAGTTAAGAGTAAAATTACATGTACATAATTATTTATAGATTGATGACATCACATTATATTAAAATGAATAATGTTATGTGTACACATGAGATTATACCCCTTCATATTGAGAGGACTCATGAATATTTTATTGTATGTGAGTCCCTTCGTGTGGGGAAAAAAAAATTTGGTGGGACAATTGCACCGTCTTACGTGGTGCGACCTTTGAATGGGTAGTCGTCACCTCATCGAGTGGCCAACCTCACCCAATGAGGTGAGATTACCTCAGAACTTGATTTTTTTCTCTCTTTCCACCTCAAGTCTCGAGGTGGCCTCTCCTCATTGGGTGGGGGTGAGCCATCGATGAGGTGGCTGCTCTCCATTTCACGGTCGCATCATATAGAGCTGTGCGACCGTCCCACCAAAGTATTTCTCCCATGTCAGGGAATGTAAACTCGTGTGTATATCATTATGTATACGTAACATTATCCTATTAAAATTTAACTAATTTCTTCTCTCCTTTTTTTCCCCTCTCTCTTCCAAATTAGATTAATGACGTGATATTATATTAAAATTTAACCGATTTCTTCTCTCTCTCTTCCAATTTTTTTTTCTTTCTTTGTACACCAATATATAAGTAATTATATACAATTAGCATTATTCTAACGTTTACGACATGGCTTAAGCTTAGTGTTGATTATGGAGGGTACCTGACAAGATTTAATTGACTACTCACTAAGTTTTCGTTTGGCGGGGATTAAAATCATTTTTAACATATTTTAATAAAAGTTGATGAAATGTGTGGTTGAAAAGTTGTGTCCTATGAAATATACGGTTAAAATTAATTATTGACTTTGACTTAGATTAAAATTAATCTCTACAAACAAGGACTAAGTATAGTAATTTTCTCATTGTTTGATCACTCTATATTATATTTTTAGTAGCCTGGTGTGAAAATGGGTCACGACCTACCCATTGAATGGAAACTGATTGAGCTATGTTTGATCAATCTAGATATGTTAATAGCGAAGTCGAGTCGCCTCGGCTTGCTTTCCTTCAAAATCGGCTCATCCCACTGTCTGAGCTAACTTGTGCTTGCTTTTGAAGCTAGCTGAACACAAGTTAGCTCATTCTAAAAGAAAAGGTCAACTTGACTCGTTCCACCAACTCATGTTTTAGTGGGGTGAGTCGTTCGCTCGATGGACTTTTCATTTTTTTTTTTTGTTTCAAATTCAAATGAGTTTTATTTTTGTTTTTTGTTTTTTGTTTCTCCGGAACAAGTAGAGAATTTGTGAATTGTGAAACTAGAAGTATTCAATTTTGTAAAAAGAATTATAAAAGAAATGTAGTTATAGAAATCCTCCTACTTCATCTGGACTTGGAACTACCTACATAATACATAGGTTGAGTTAAATTTGTAAATGAATTAATATTTCGTACACAATTTTAAATGAATTAATAAAATAGATACATTGTAAAAATTCATGATTCTATAATTCTATCTTGTATCAGGGACATATTGTTTCAAATTTAAACCTTAAATTATTATGAGGTAACTTCAAGCAATTTTCTGTCTGCATAAGATGGGGATCAAACATTGCAGCCAGAATAAAAATCATTGGAAAATGATTAAAATTATTTTTTTGAATTTGTTTTCCACCCGGCACAAACTTGAAATAACTCAAAATCCCCATTCATCACTGCACAATGGATAAATAAATCACTCAAAATGTAGTTATCTCGTTTTTTATGAAAATAATATGTTACTACACTAATGTCGTTGAAAATCTACGTTTAAATAATAGAATTGAACACTATCAATGTAACGACCCAAATTATATAATTTAAATAATTGTAACGATCCAAATTATATAATTTAAATCGCTACCAAATAAAGTGTATTTCAATTACATATTAACAATCATGCATATTACGTTTTTATTAGATAAATAAAGAGAGATGTTATTTCCGTCGATAAAACATAACACAGTTTTAAATTCATAACCCAATTAAACATGTCTAAAATTTCTAAATAAAAATTCTTATGAAATAAACTAAGAAATTGCTTAAATAAAAAAAAATGTCTTATTACACTGGATTATTTTATTGAGTCTCATAATTTCTAGCACCAGGACAGCACATCATCGTCTGCCAATCAACGACCTATTCTAACCTACGAGAGGTAGGAAAAATAATGAGTATATGAGGATAATCAGTAGGATACGAGTAATTATGCAATCCCGATTAAAAGTATTAAATCATACGTTAAAAATATCATACCGCCATATCATATCTTTATAACCTATTAGAGCTCACTGAGTATCATATCTTTGGTATCGGATGACCCTTTCATATCATATCATAATCATGCCATATCATATTGTAACTTTCATTAGCATAATATTTATCAACATGAAGAAATAAATTAAACGGGACTACCAACTTGCACCTCGTAATTCTACCTCGTTAGATCGAATAATTTTTGAAAAGAAAAATCAAAATCGCATTCTAAATCTTTATCTTCTACTTGTGTTGTTGTTTTCACGTATCTATGTTTTCTTTCTTTTCTTTAGGGTAGATAACGGGTATTTTTACACAATATTTTAAGCTGGAAAGGATAATTGAATTTTGTTAGTCCTAAGAATCTACAAAATACTGTGTTTTTCCCTAAAAATTCTCAATCTCGGTATTCCATAAATCAACAATTACTCCATTTCCTATCTAATCTATGTATTACATCAAATCAAAAATTAGTTCTGATGTTATCCGAGGAAGGCAACAAACTCACAAGGATCTGGTTCAACTTGAAGGGGAATTAAAAACAAGATCAAGAGTTGCGGAGAATAAACCAAGAGCTATGGAGAATCAAAGAGGCCATGGAATGAGTTGTCCAAAATGCGGAGGCTAAGAACTTGAGTGCAACAAATCAAACAACAACATATATGTTGGACATGAAGGTGGAATCAAGTTTGGTGCATTAGATTCAAGTTTTGAAAGATATATGAAAAAATGAGCTACGAGAATTAAAACTTGCATAACTTTCAGCTCGGATATCATATTTGCCCATGAGTATAATTTGGAATCAGCACAAAATTCTGCACATGAAAAAAGGAGGGTTCAAATTTTTATGCTATGTGACCGCATAGCTTAAAGGCCATGCAACCGCATAAGCCATTCCTAAGACAAAATTGAAGCCCGTAGAATGAACTATACAATCACATTTGATATAACCATGCGACAACATGGAGTATTTCTGGACAAATTTTTCCAAATTTTGGGATTTTTCTAATTTGACTAAAACTCTATTTTCTTTATATCTTTGTAATATTTTAGGATACTTGTACGTTTTTAACTAAGTTTTATAGGTTTAGTATAAATAAGATTTCTTATTTTTCATTGTAAACGACCATGATATTGATGAATTAATTAAAAGGCATATTTCTTTCAACATTTTTGTTATTCGTTGAACACTTTATCGAACTTATCAAGAATCAACTTCTTGTAGCATTCAAATCGAACTTATCAAAATTATTATCTTGTGACATTCACGAATTCGAGTGAGATTCATAAATTATGTAATCAAGAGGTTCACAAATCCATTGTTTGTTGGTTACTTGCTTCATCATTTAATGGGTTGAATTCAAAACCTTGTTCATTGGCTTTCTTGGGACTTATTTTCAATCTCGTTGTAAATTTTGTAGTCATCGTTGTTATGTGATTTCTCATCAAGTTCCTTCTTATCCAATCTACACGTGACAAATCATCCCTATCAATTCCCAAAATCAAAGCAAATAAAAAATATTTAAGTGAGACTAATTGACAATCTATTCAATCAAGGAAAATAAATGATATTAAAATAAAACTAATTGGTACACGTGGCTGCCCCATAACCATGTTCTTTATATATACAAAATCATTATTAAATAAAAGAAAACCAATTAATAACTTACTAGCCCTACCCGTGTCGTCCTTTATCTTAACTCATTAATTAATTAACTAAATTATAATATAAGACAATATCTTTCAACATCGATAACATGGGGCCTCGCTTATTTGAATTAACTTTTTCTCGAGCCTAATACACATAATTAATTACGAACTATCCAATGAGCCCAAAATTAATATATTTATCATTACTCTATCAATATTTAAATATTTAAACCAAATAAAAATTGAATTGAATATACATTACTTTAGCCCTCAAACCATCAAAATATAAAATATAGTAGATGGAATAAAAAAATTTATTCTATAATTTTTTTTTTGGGGCGCTACAATCTCCCATCCTTAAAATATTTTCGTCCTCGAAAAATTACTTCAGTTAATCGAAAAGTTCTAGATACTTGGTTCTAAACTCATTTTTCTTCTCCCAAGTTGACTCGTCAAATCCATGATTTCGCCATTGGACATTGACCAAGGGAACCTCTCTGTTTCTTAATTGGTGTACTTTTTTTTTTTTTTTTTATCTAAAATCATTGTAGGGATTTCTTCATATGACATGTCTTTTGTACCTCCAAAGTTTGGTAATTTATCACATGATTAGGATCATGAACATATTTTTTGAGCATCGAAACATGGATCATATTATGCTCTGCTACGAGTTCAGGTGGTAAGGCAAGTCAGTAAGCCACAATGCCAATTGTTTCAAGAATTTCGAAAAGGTCCAATATATCGTAGTTTCAACTTTCCCTTCTTGCCAAATCTCAACACACCCTTCATTGATGCTACTTTCAAAAAAAAACTTTGTCACCCGCTTGAAATTCCAAATTCTTTCTTCTACCATCAGCATAACTTTTCTGTCGGTCTTGTGCTGTCTTTATTCTTGCTATAATCTTATCAACTATCTCAAATGTTCGTTCAATAATTTTAGGACCCAAAATTCTATTCTCTCCAACCTCATCCCAATGGATAGAGGATCTGCACTCCCTACCATAAAGAGCTTCGTATGAAGCCATGTCTATAGTGGCCTGAAATCTATTGTTGTAAGCAAACTCCACTAACGATAGACGTGTTTCCCAACTACTACTAAGATCCAAAACGCACACCATCAACATATCTTCAAGAGTCTGAATGGTTCTTTTCGATTGTCCATTCGTCTATGGATGATAAGCAGTGCTAAATTTCATTTTCGTCCCCATGGCTCCTTGTAAGCTTTTCCAAGATTTCGATGTGAACCTTGGGTCTCTATCTGAAATAATGATTACTGGAACTCCATGCAATTTAACTATCTCTCTGATATAGAATTGTACGAGTTGTTCCATATTAAAATTTACTTTGATTGACAAAAAATGGGCTGACTTCGTCAAACGATCAACCACTACCCAAATAGCATTGCTACCTCTTGCTGATCTTAGAAAGCCTACCACAAAGTCTATCAATACGTGTTCCCATTTCTATTCTGGAATATCAAATGGTTTTCAGTAGTCTTAAAGGTCTTTGATGTTCTGTCTTGACCTATTGATAGGCAATACATTTATCTACAAACAAACCAATTTTTCTCTTCATGTTTCTCCACAAAAATGAATCTCGAAGATCTCAATATATTTTTGTACTGCCTAGATGGGCAACATACGGGGTGGAGTGAGCCTCCTCTAATATCTCGTTTCTTATACCTTCATTCTTAGGTACACACAATCTTTCTTTAAAAGTCTGTATTTTATCTGCAGTTACTTCAAATCCTAAACGTTTGTTCATACCAATTTCAGCCTTAATCTTCTGCAGAAATCGATCATTATCATGTGCTTTCTTGATTTGATCCCCAAGAATAGGTTGAATCATAAACGCTTTTATTTTTGCTGTAGTTTGGGTCGACGGCGTGATGACTTCTAACCTTAGCTTCTTAAAATCCTTTATCAAGTGTTCCTGCACCTTGGGAAAAACTGCTAACTGCGATCCGGTCCTTCTGCTTAAGGATCTGCGACTACGTTTGCCTTACTTGGATGGTAAAGAATTGTACAGTCGTAATCTTTTACTAACTCTAACCATCTCTTCTGCCTCATACTCAATTCTTTCTGTGTGAAAAAGTATTTGAGACTCTTGTTGTCCGTATAGATTTCACATTTCCTTCCATACAGGTAGTGACACCATATCTTTACAACGTGAACTACTACTGCAAGCTCCAAGTCGTGCGTTGGATAAGTCTGTTCATATTGCTTCAACTATCTCGAGGCATAAGTAATCACTTTTTCATGCTGCATCAGGACACAGTTCCAACCTTGCTTGGAGACGTCACTATAAATTAAAAACTCATCTGAACCTTCAGGTATCATCAATACAGGAGTCGAAACCAACTTCTGCTTGAGTTCCTGAAAACATTTTTCACACTTTTTCGTCCACTAAAACTTCACTCCTTTCTAGTCAATTGAGTCATCAGACCTGGAATTTTTTAGAAACCCTCAATAAATCTCTTGTAATAGCCAGCAAGCTCCAAGAAGCTGCAGACTTCGCCCAGATTGGTCAGTCTAGGCCAATTAGTTACTGCTTCCACTTTAACAAGATCTACCTCAATTCCCTGAGCGGTAACCACATGACCAATGAAACTTACTCGATCGAGCCAAAATTCACACTTCTTGAATTTGGCATATAATTTCTCCTTCCTCAAAGTTTCTAGTACTACTTGGAGTTGTTCTTCATGTCATTTCTTATCTTTGGAATACACGAGTGTGTCGTCAATAAACACTGTGACGAACTAGTCAAAGTACTGATGGGGCACTCAGTTCATGAGATCCAATAATACGACTGGAGCATTGGTCAAACCAAAAGGCATGACTATGAATTCATAATGTCCATAACGAGTCCTGAAAGTAGTTTTTGGTATATCGTTTGCCTTAACCTTCCGTTGATGAAACCCCGACCTCAAGTTGATCTTTGAAAACACCGTTGCACCCTTTAGCTGGTCGAATAAATCTTCTATTCTTGGCAGTGGGTATCTATTTTTGATAGTCGGATGGTTCAATTTCCTATAGTCAATGCACTTCCGCATACTTCCATTCTTCTTCTTCACGAAAAGTATTGGAGCTCCCCAAGGAGATACAGTCGGTCAAATGAAACCTTACTTCAGCAACTCCTCCAATTGTAACTTCAATTCTTGGAGTTCTTTCGGTGCCATTCGGTACTGGGTCTTAGATACTAGTGCTGCTTCGGGAACCAAGTTAATTGTAAATTTCACTTGCCTATCTTGTGGAATGCCTGGTAGATTTTCTGGAAATACATCAGCAAAGTCTCGCACGACATTAATATCATTAACAATTGTTTTTATATGTTTGGAACCTATGATATTAACTAAGAATCCTTGACATGACTTAGTTCTCAACATCTTCTCCGCTTGTAAAGTCGATACGAGACGGGTTAGGGACTTGAACTTTGTTTCGAGGAAATGGAACACGTCCCTTCCCGGTCTATGAAATAGTACTTTGTTTTTGTGATATTGAATGATCGTATGATTGAATCCCAAACAGACCATGCCTAAAACAACGTCGAAATCCTTCATTTCCAAAGGTATAAATCCGCCTGTAATATTTTCGTGTCATTCTCTAACTTCATAGTCTTAGTCATCTAATTTGTGCAAAGAGTTCTTCTTGAAGGGATGCTGACCTCTAATTCATTATTCGTTTTCACACATGCAAAGTTAAGACTTAGCGACACGGGATGTAGACATAAAAGAATGTGTAGCGCCAGAGTCGAAGAGTACATAAACAGGTACATCTGATAATAACATAATACTATTTTCGTAATTATAATGTTAGATTTAGTGACGGATGAGGAAAAATCAAGAACCTAAATACGTGTTCCAAATGGTAATAAAAATATCTACTATCACATTCTGATCCTGCTCCGACTCATGTTGATTTAGTGCAAAAACTCGGGCATTCTCTTTCTTGTTCTTGTCCTGATCATCATCCTTCTTCTTTGGAGGTTCTGTACAGTTTAAGGCAATGTGTCCCGGCTTGCCACAACGAAAATACATGTTCTTTCCAAATAGACATTCAACCCTGCGGAGTCTATTACACTTAGGATAAGGTATAATACTCCCACTTGTTTCACCAATGCGAACTCATGTGCTTGGTTTTTTATTCGGCCAGCTACGTCTATCCTTACTCTGATCATTCCACTTTCTTTTTCCCAATGATTCACTAACTCTAGCCATCTCTTATGTCTCATACTCAGTTCAATGGTAAAGAAGTATTTGAGACACTTATTGTCTGTATAGATTTCACACTTCTTTCCATACAGGTAGTGACACCATATCTTTACGACGTGAACTACTGTTGCAAGCTCTAAGTCGTGCGTTGGATAAGTCTGTTCATACTGCTTCAACTATCTTGAGGCATAATCAATCACTTTTCCATGTTGCATCAGGACACAGTCCCAACCTAGCTTGGAGACGTTACTGTTTTTACACACTTATTTGACACTTTTCCTAATTTATTATTGATAAAATTGAGTTAATTTCTATGCATAATTGTGTAATTTGTACTTTTGTATGCTAAAACCCTGAATGGAAATGAAACGACCGAAAAGAGAAGAAAAATGACTAAAAGTGAACAAAATTGTGAAGTTGGGGACTGAAGTGCAAAAGTCTAAAAGATGAAGGATTTGAAGTGCAATTATGGAAGAGCTTGAATTTAATAAAAGTCAAAGTATGAGGACCAAATTGCACTAAATCAAAGTTGAAGGACTGCATTGTACTAAACCAGAACACTGAAGGACCTGATCTGCAAAATCAGAAAGTACATGCGGCTGCAAGACTTAAAGCCATGCGGCCGCACATGTTAAACCGAGACGTCAACTTATATTTTATTTTCTTCCATGCGACCGCATGGAGTTAATTTTTTGTGGCGGTTTAATTTTCTTCTTACGATTTCTTTGGTCAAAATTTGTATTATTTTAGGCTTTTTTTATTATTAGATATTTAGGATGTCTCACAAAAATACCCTATAATATCTATTTATATTATTAAATTATTCTAATTCTATCTATTTAGTATACTACCCTTGCACACAATTAAACACACTTGCACACACTTCCCTCTCATTTTTCTCTCTTTCTCTCTCGACTTCTCTCTCTCTATTTGCCTTTCTCCTTTTAGTTTTATTTTATTTTGTTAGTTGTAGGTTGTTTTGGGATTAAAGTGGTGGATAACAAGGGATTAGCCAAAGAAAACTTGGAAGAAAAGGATTGAAGAAGTGCAAATCCATTCTAAAAAAGGGTTGTATCTTTATTTTTGTGTTCTTCAATTAAATTTTCGATGTTTGTAATGTTTTGTAAAATATAATCTCTTGTTTATTTTGTTAGAATGATGAACTAAATTGTTTATATTGGAATTTATGTATTAGTTTAACTTATTTTCATTAATATCATGTTTTATGTTGTTAAATACATTTGTTATCAAAATATTGGTGTATTGATTATCTTGTTAAAAATTACAATATTTATTTGGTATGTATAGATATTGTGGTTAGGTGGTAGTGTAGTTATTGAAAAATAATTGTGCATATTAGATCAAAATAATTAATTCCCTGGGTTTGTATGGTTTCGACTATACGCCTTTAGGTATATATATTTACCCTAGGTGACCCGTCGAGTATTTTCACTAAAATTTAATGCAATTGATTAATTTTGTATCGACATAGAAATATGTGGTATAATTTAATCAATTAGGATTAATATCGCTCGAAAGAAGATATTAATTTAAAATTGAAAAATCGGGTCTAACTGGATATTTTGGTAATTTGTATTAACGCATATGTGGCTTCATATTAATGAAATAACGGTTAAATGAAATCATAAATTCCAATATCTTTTAAAATCAAATCTTTCACTTTTTAAAGTATTGTTTTTATATTTTAATTCAAAATTGTGTTTTTTAGTATTTTTAAGTTTTTAAATCAAATTTTAAATACGTGTGTCTGTTTCGTTAATTTGAAACAAATATACTCGTAATTGAAAACAACATTCTCTGTGGGATCAACATTCGGATTTAAAAGGTCAACTTTACTACTTGATCACGATTCGTGCGCTTGCAGCATACATTTTAAAGGTGATCAGTTACTATAAATTAAAAACTCATCTGAACCTTCAGGTATCATCAATACAGGAGTCGAAACCAACCTTTGCTTGAGTTACTGAAAACGTTTTTCACATTTTTTCGTCCACTGAAACTTCACTCATTTCTAGTCAATTGAGTCATCGGACCTGGAATTTTTAGAAACCTTCAATAAATCTCTTGTAATAGCTAGTGAGCCCCAAGAAGCTGCAGACTTTGCCCAGATTGGTCAGTCTAGGCTAATTAGTTACTGCTTCCACTTTAACAAAATCTACCTCAATTCCCTGAGCGGTAACCACATGACCAAGGAAACTCACTTGATCAAGCCAAAATTCACACTTCTTGAATTTGGCATATAATTTCTCATTTTTCAAAGTTTCGAGTACTACTTGAAGTTGTTCTTCATGTCGTTTCTTATATTTGGAATACACGAGTGTGTCATCAATAAATACTGTGACGAACTGGTCAAAGTACTAATGGAGCACTCGATTCATAAGATCCAATAATACGGCTGGAGCATTGGTCAAACCAAAAAGCATGACTGCAAATTCATATTGTCCATAACGAGTCGTGAAAGCAGGTTTCGGTATATCGTTTGCCTTAACCTTCCGCTGATGATACCCCGACCTCAAGTCGATCTTCGAAAACACCGTTGCACCCTTTAACTGGTCGAATAAATCTTCTATTCTTGGCAGTGGGTATCTATTATTGATAGTCAGATGGTTCAAGTCCCTATAGTCAATGCACATCTGCATACTCCCATCATTTTTCTTCATGAAAAGTACTGGAGCACCCTAAGGAGATACACTCGGTCGAATGAAATCATTCTCCAACAACTTCTCCGATTGTAATTTCAATTCTTGGAGTTCTTTTGGTGCCATTCGGTACGAGGTCTTAGATACTAGTATTGCTCCGGGAACTAAGTTAATTGTAAATTTCACTTGCCTATCTTGTGGAATGTCTGCTATATCTTTTAGAAATACATCCGCAAAGTCTCGCACGACATTAATATCATTAACAGTTGTTTCTGTATGTTTGGAACCGATGATATTAACTAGGAATCCTTGACATGACTCATTTATCAATATCTTCTCCACTTGTAAAGCCGATATAAGACGAGGTAGAGACTTGAACTTTGTTTCAATGAAATGGAACTCTTCCTCTCTCGTTCTATGAAATAATACTTCTTTTTCGTGACATTGACTGATCACGTGGTTGAGTCTCAACCAATCTATGCATAAAATAACGTCGAAATCCTTCATCTTCAAAATGTATAAATTCGCCTGTAATATTTCCCTGTCATTCTCTAACTTCATAGCCTTAGTCATCTGATTTGTACAAAGAGTTCTTCCTTAAATGATGTTAACCTCTAATTCATTATTCGTTTTCACACATATAGAGTTAGACTTAGCGACAAATGATGTAGAACCTAAACAGGTATTCCAAATGGTAATAAAAATATCTACTATCACATTCCGATCCTGCTCCGACTCATGCTGATTTAGTGCAAAAACTTGGGCATTCCCTTTCTTGTTCTTGTCCTGATCATCATATTTCTTCTTTGGAGGTTATGTACAGTTTAAGGCAATATGTCTCGGCTTGCCACAACGAAAATACATGTTCTTTCCAAATAGACATTCAACCCTGCAGAGTCTATTACACTTAGGACAAGGTATAATACTCTCACTTGTGCCACCAATGCGAACTCCTGTGCTTGGTCTTTTATTCGGCAAGCAACGTCCATCCTTACTCTGATCATTCCACTTTCTTTTTCCCAATGATTTATTTTTCTGCTGGGCATACTGTTCAAATGTTGTCCTCTGATAAGAAATAGCATGAGCCATTTCCAACATTTCATGATATGAAGTGAAATGATGTAACGCATTGATCATGTCGATCTCCGGGTGTAATCTATTTTCTAACCTCCTAATCTTCTTAACTTCTATATCTACCAAATGCGGAGCATGTCTTGAGAGCTGCTCAAACTGCATCTCGTAATCAGTAAGTGACATGTTTCCTTGTCTGAGTTGTAGAAACTCTGATTCTTTGAAGTCTCTCAAAGCCTGTGGAAAGTATTTTGCCATCACTTCATCTTTAAACTGTTCCCAAGTCAGGTTACGTTGCTGCTCTTTAGTCTTAGTGTATGAGACAGATTCCCACCAGTGACCGACTGCTCCAATCAACATGAATTTTGTGCATAGTATCTTTTGTGCATCCGTGCAGGCAATGTGTCTAAATATGTGCTCTAACCCTCTAATCAATTCATCAACAGCTAGTGAGTCGGAATCACCATAAAAAGTAGGAGGCTTGTACCTACGAAACTACTTAACAGCTGAAATAGCTCCAGAGACAATCGATGATGCGTTTTGCGGTGGTGGTGCATTTCGAGGTTAATGTACTTGATTCTACCTGTTCAATTCTTGTATTGCTCGTAATAAGTCACGCATCAAATTCGCGTGGGTAGATAGTGCCCTTACCTAAGAATTAATATTAAGTCACCCGTCACATACTAGCACTAAGTCTAACATATTATACCTAGGGCTGGGCAAAATGTCCTAACCGAATTGGACCCGAACCGAACCGAATCGAGCGATTCTTCTTAAGTTAAATACCCGAATGAGTATTTGAATCGAGAACCGAAGGGTTCGGTTATGTTTTTCTCGATTCTAGATTAAGATCTAAAGAACCGAATAATAACTGAATCTCTCTAATTTTTTATGTTAAATAAGCTATGTAATTTTATTGTTTTCTAAAAAAATTTGCTAACTCAAAAATATGATTTTCCTATTTCTAATTTTCAATCCAAACCCAACTTAATCAAATTGACTTAAGTTTTATCTAAATCTGTTATTCTATCATAGTGTCGTTTCTTCTGGAGAAATCGAATTGATGCTCGACAGCGTCTCTCTTAATTATTATAAGCTCGCCATCGTTCTCTTCCTATAATTTTCACAATCAAATCTCTGAAGAACTCAACAAATAGTGACGTAAGAAACACATAAGATTGGACTACATTATTTTGTAAGAGCTAAAATTGTAGATGTCATTAGTTGAATTAATGTAATTTTTTATATATTAAAAAAAATAATTATAGTACAAAATTTACAAATCGAACCAAACTAAACCGAATACAACTGAACTCGAACGATTCCATAATTAAATTTGGACCGGACGGTTTCACTTACTAAATACATGAAAATTTTGGGTCTGATTTGATTTTTGTTATAACTAAGAATCGGATCGTGCCCAGCCCTAATACCTATATTATCGTAATACATATCATATTTTGATGAGAAAACAAACTGCATTACTTAAAATTGTAAACGTAGGCATTTTAAAAGATTTAAGTCATGTAAAAAGTTTAAATAAATTCATCTTCTTACCCCCTTTACATACCTTCTAGTAGTCGGAATGGATCAATTGATGATCGTTGAGTGCCAAATACCTTTCAATTTCTTACATATTTAGGGAAGATAAAATATATATATATATACACACACACAAACCTTCTTAATTTGTCCCATCACATTTAATTATGAAAATCCTAAAAATCTCTGCCATTTATTATAAAATCATTTAATTTTTTTACTGTTCAATTCACGTGAAAAGTGACAGCACGTGAACAGTGGCACACTGTCCCTGTTCATACAGTATTCACATCAATTTTTTTAATCATATCTTTAAAATTATATCTTAAGAAAATTATTAATAATTAATAGATACCACATAAAGTTAAGGTTAATTACATACACATTTAATACACATAACAATTCAAATTAATATATCATTTATAATATATATCTTCACTACTTGTTCGCTGTCACTGTTCACTTTTATACCATTTTTTATTTTTTATTTTTTGCAAAACTCAAATTTTGAAAGTATATGTAGTCTACAGAAAATTAAACCTCACTCTGATATCAAACTGTAATTACCCAAATTATATAATTTAAATCACTACAAAATAAAGTGTATTCCAATCACATATTAACAATTGTGCATATTACATTTTTGTTTGATACAGAAAAATGTTATTTCTACCGATAAAACATAATACAATTTTAAATTCATAACCCAATTAAACATGCCTAAACTTTCTAAATAAAAATTCTTATGAAATAAACTAAGAAATTGCTTAAATAAAAAAAAGTCTTATAACACCGAATTATTTTATTGAGTTTCATAATTTCTAGCATTACAACAGCACTTCATCGTCCGTCAATCAATGACCCGTTCTAACCTGTGAGAGGTAGAAAAAATGGTGAGTATATGATGATACTCAGTAAGATACGAGTAATTATGCAATCCTGATTAAAAGTATTAAATCATGTGTCAAAAATATCATATTATCATATCATATCTTTAGAATCGGTAAGAGCTCATAGAATATCATATCTTTGGTACCGGATGACCTTTTCATATCATATCATATTGTAACTTTTATTAGCATAATATTTATCAACATAAAAATATAAAATAAACGAGAATATCCACTTGCACATTGTAATCCTACCTCGTTAGGTCGATTAATATTTGAAAAGAAAAGTCGAAATCACGCTCCAAATCTTTATATTCTACTTGTGGTGTTGCTGTCAACGTTTCAACTTTCACGTATCTATGTTTTCTTTATTTTCCTTTCTTTTCTTTAGGGTAGATAATGAGTATTTTTACACGGTATTTTAAGTTGAAAATGAGAATTGAATTTTATTAGGCCTAAGAATTTACAAAATACCGTGTTTTTCCCTAAAAATTCTCCATCTCGATATTCCACAAATCAACAATTACTCACTTTCCTGTGTAATCTATGTATTCCATCAAATCAACAATTAGAGTCTATTTGATTGTAAATGTGGAATTTGGGTAGAAAGAAAATGAATTACAGGGAATTGAATTACCTAAAATTTATTTTACCGAAAATTGTCGATTAATTGTGTTTAATTGGTATAATTTTTTACCATTGAATCTAGAATATGTTCCAATTGTCAAAAATAAAAAAATAAATTTAAAAGTAAATACCATTCGTTTGACTTTATTTTCTATAAAAATTGTCAATTAAAAGGATAAATATTTTTACCATTGTTCTAGATTTTGTTCCCAAAAAAATAAAAATAAAAATCACTTGGAAAGACTTTCTCCCCACTTTGGTGGGAAAAACTTTTCTTGGAAAAAGTGGAAAAAGGGCGCGTGAGTGGGGAGAAGGTAAAATCATTTCCCAAAAAAAAAAAGGTCAATCAAACAAGTAAAAGTTGAAAAATTAAATTTCATTTTTCATGGAAAAAGTGGGTAGATCAAACAGGACCTGACTTCCTTTCCCATCCAATCAACATGTGACAAATCATCCCAATCAAATTCCAAAATCAAAGCAAATAAAAAATATTAAAGTGAGACTAATCGACAACTTATTCAACCTAGGCAAATAAATTATATTAAAATAAAATTAATTGGCATACGTGGCTGCCTCATAACCAAATTTTTTTTTATATATATACAAAATTCTTATTAAATAAAAGTAAACCAATTAATAACTTACTAGCCGTACACGCCCTCTATCCTAACTCATTAATTAATTCAACTAAATTATAATATAAGACAATATTTTTCGACCTCGATAACATGGACATCGCTTATTCGAATGAACTTTTTCTCGAGCCTGATATGTATAATTAATTACGAGCTATCCAACGAACCCAAAATTAATATATTTATCATTACTCTATCAATATCGAAATATTTGACCCAAATAAAAATTGAATTTAATATATATTACTTTAGTCCCCCAACTATCAAAATATAAAATATAGTAGATAGAATAAAAAAATTTATTCTATAATTTTTTTTTTCTTTGAGGACGCTACAATCAATATTGTCATCAAGAACATGAGGAAAATTTCGATGAAATTGACGTTTATGTCTTCACATTTTCGGTTTTGTCCTCCTTAGTTCACCTAATTGACCGTCCAATAAATGAGCACCCAATTATATTTCATTGAATATAATCACCGAAAATAACAATTATATTTGAAAGCTCTATTGAAACAAAAATAGAAAATTAACGTTGTATATACCATAAAATATTAGGGGGTGTGCTTTTTGCTATTTTCGGGCCGTTTTCTGTTTTCGATTTTCTAAAATATTGAAAACGCGTTCTCTTTCTCATTTTCGAAAACGAGTTTTTGAAAACAGCTGAAAATTTTGTGAAGAAAATAGAAAATAATTTTTTTACGTTTTGACTATTTTCTTCACAAATCTGCCAAAACTCAAAAAATACGAGTTGTGAAATATTTTTTCAAAATGACAAAAAGAACGAGTTTTCAACAATCTCAAAATGGACACCCAAAACACAAAATACAAAACGAATTTAAAATTCAAAATACAAAACTAAAATACGAAGAGAACGTCCTTATGGTTTATCAGGCAATGAGAGAAAGAGAAGCCAAATATTTTATTAATTAGATAATCCTCTGGTAAAGAATATGGAATGATTTGTGCAACATGACTGTTAGTTTCATCTAATGAACTTGTTTAACATTAAATAGTTTATTTTAAGAGCCAAACCATTATCGTCAAGATATAACATTACTAAAAATACGGGCAAATTACGTCCACGAGATTAAGTAGAAAAAAAAAACTCTAGATTCATAATATAGGAAGAATAATATAAGCCCTTGTTTAACGGGGATTAATATTAATTTTTTAGAAGATTTTGATAAAAGTTGATGAAATATGTAGTTAAAATTAATTGTTGACTTTGAATTGACCCACCAAACATGGGCTAAATGTTCTTTCATTTTAATTAATACAGTGTCGTAATTTGTCATTTCGTCGGATATTTGAAAAATCTACAAGAAGATGTTAATATTTCAATGGACGAAGACAATCATAAACTAGTCATTACGAAAAAAATGGGTAAATACACAAATAAAAATATGGAAATAGAGATTAAAATGTAAAAACAAATAATATTTCGAAATTAATAAGATTAAGATAGCCAAAAAAAAAATGTGAGAAACGAGCCAAAATAATAATAATAATAATAATAAATTCAAAGTTTAAACATCAGGTGGCCATTACTACTGAGATTCAAAGTCATTAGATGACTCTGGTATACACGTTGCTCGTCTAATCCATTGCTGCTTTTGCAGCAATAATGCGGCGCATAGAGGTTAGGCTCGCGAGACAACTAGTTTTCGTTGAGGAGCGGCTCACCCCATTTAATATCATTAAATTAATTTAGGTCTATTGAAGAAAGTAATCGTAATTAAGTAAGCTCCACTTGTAAAATATTTTTATATGTTCTAACCAATTTGACTGTGTAATTTGCAAACTTATCAAGAAAATATTCAATTTTTTAAATTAACTTAATTTTAAATTATATTAAACTTTCAAGCAAAAATAAATAAATAAAATCGATGTATTTGATCAGTATGTCATGACCGACCTATAATATTGATACATTCATGGACTAAAACAGTCTGCAAATTTGAAAATATTGTCCGGGCAATGTGTTGAACACTGGTCTACTTAGCACCTAAGTAGCATTAAATGATAAGCACAATTAAATGAATTATATAATTTCACTTTTAATTGAGCTTCTTATATCACGCCACTTAAATTGTTGCTCTAATATCAATAATGTTAGATAACATTATTCTATTTTTTAAATGGGTAGGTTCGAGATCACAATACTTGAACTAGGGCATGGCTGGCTATAAGAGAGTCGGTTTGAATTGCTAGCAAGTGATCGACATATGTCGATATCACTTGAATAAATCTGATCTTAGCCATAAATCATCAACTGCTATGTAATTGAAATAAAATTTGAAATTCAGTCATTCAATTATGTGCAATGTTATAGAAACAGACCGCATTTAGTCTATTCAATCATAAAAAAAAAAAAAAAAAAAAAAAGTCTATTCGACTGTATGTTAAAAAAAAAATATAACCCAACTAAGAACTAGTCAGTTCATTTTTTAATTATTTTTATTTAATTTTTTTTTAACTGCTAATTCGAACCCTTTATCATTTTGATTTTTGAGGTAAATAATTGAATTGGTTTTGAAAACATCATTAGAGTTGGAGGAGCATCAATTTTCGGACCACAAGAAGTTTTTACCCTACAGGCTATAATATTAATGATATACTTTACATCAATTCAATTTCAAAACTACTTCTCTAAATAAGATTGATATTTTAAGATGAAATTTCAAAACATAATATTGTATTACAACATATAATTGATGCTCAAACGAGCTATCGAATTTTAAGATTGGTACTCAAATCAACAACTAACATATAGAAACATATTAAACGATAAATTTCACATAAATTAAATATCAAAATAATAAACAACATATTTTTAACTTAAAAAGTTGAATTGAATACCTAACACCAGTGTTCTAAAAAACGTAAAGCCTGACTAGACGTGGAGGCCAAGTTTCAAGTTTTACGAGTTTATGCGAAGTTTAGGTGTAAAAAAACGTTTTTTGATTTTAAATTTTCAATCATTGTAAAAAACATTTAATAATTCATATAATATATACCAAACATCTAAAATTATAAAATATTGTATGTATTTAATAATTCCTACAAAAAAGATAAGTTTCAAAATCATAATTACATAACATAGATAGCTTGTAACTTAAATTTTATCTAATTATTTATTGGACTCCAATTCAATATCTTTTTTTCATCTACAAAAAAAAAAAAAAAAAAAAAAAACATTTAATGAAGATGAAAAAAAAAATTTAAGCGGTCAACGTTCTCGTTGATCGCTTAATTTTCATTTAGCCTTAAGACGAAGCACCTTAATCACACTTCGCGCCTAGACGCGCTTTTTAGAACACTGCCTAACACATATTGTACCAAACTTAATAATTCATTCGCAGTTCGCGTGGTAGAAGTTCATTCATTGGACATATATTGTACCACGTCGTATTTTAGAACACTGCCTAACACATATTGTACCAAACTTAATAATTCATTCGCAGTTCGTGTGGTACAAGTTCATTCATTGGACATATTTTGTACCACGTCGTTTTTTAGAACACTGCCTAACACATATTGTACCAAACTTAATAATTCAATCACAGTTCGTGTGGTACAAGTTCATTCATAGGACATATATTGTACCACGTCTAACAATTCATTCAAAGTTGATGTTTGAAAAGTCAGTTAATGATGCCACCAGCTCATGCCGTATCTTACCTTCTACAAGCCACATCAAGGCTTGGCCGACTGTCCCCTTCATCTCTTCACGTCAATTCATAACTATGACTATTTGCAGATTCATTAATTTCGTTCAATTCTAACGATCCCAACTCCAACCTACCCTCCACGATTTATATTAGAAATTATAAAAGAAAGTGTTCTAAGAAGTTTGATATATTTTTTTTTTTTTCAAAAACTTAAGAAAATTTCTCTAGTTTTCACAAATGGAATATTTTTAGTATGATGAACTAGTCATGATTCAATATGATTAACGAAAAAATTGTCACAAAAATTGTACTGCCGAGTTTGATTCCATCAAGTTGGACGTATTGAACATGACAAAACTATTTCTGCCATCATTTGGTCTCCATTATTTGAAATTTTAATGGTTGGATTAATATTTTTTTTTAAAGAAATTTTTTTGGGATTACGTGTAATATTATTTTATTGGAGAATGTGTAATTGATAAGAAAATAGAGAAAAATGAATTAAAATTTTAATGAGAGCCAAATCGGAGCTAATATATTTGAGAATCAGTTTTCAGAAATTTTCATTTCATACTAATAATTTACTAGAGTGCATATAAACAGAACTAGTGAAAGTTTATTGGAATATCATACATTATATTTAAATAAAAGTGCTAAAATACAATCCGCCACACGGCCAAATTTCCAAACACTTCAGAACTTGAATACATGAGGTCCTAACCTACGCCTTGGATGCACCACCAATGGTGTGGCCCGTTGTAAGGTCAGCCCATAAGCCTCCTCCATGTCGAGCTTTTGAGCCGATATCCCATTAGGTAACTCGAAATCAAATGCATGGATCAAGGTTGCAGTCATTAGCTGCACCATGCGCAAGCCCAAGCTCAATCCAGCACAAATTCTACGGCCGGCTCCAAAAGGTATCACTTCAAAATCATTTCCTCGAACATCAACATTAGGCTTTTCACCACCTAGTAAAAATCGTTCCGGCCGAAACTCAAGTGGGTCGGTCCATACGTTTGGATCACGAGCTATGGCCCAAACGTTAACGAGAAGCGTAGAGCCCTTTGGAATGAAGTAGCCATTGATCTCACAATTCTCACTAGCCATTCTTGGAAGAGAGAGTGGAGTGGAAGGATGAAGTCGAAAGGTTTCCTTAATGATGGCTTGAAGGAATGTCAACTGGGCTAGGTCAGCTTCTGCCACATGTCGATCCTTACCTACAACTAAATTGAGCTCTTCTTGGGCTCGAGCCAATATTTTTGGGTGTCGAAGGAGTTCCGCAATGGCCCATTCCACCGTACTAGAAGAAGTATCGGTCCCAGCGGAAAACAGGTTCTGAAATTATGATCACACATTAGTTTGGTAGCAAACAAATTCATCTCTTTTTTCTACGTTTGGTGGACCACATTTCGTAAACCGAATTCCATGTTCGAATATATATTTCTCCGTCAAATGTCATTGGGTCATGCAAGAGTAGAAAAGATATAATGACAAAAGCCTGCTATGCCCAGGAAAAGAGACATAATTAAAATTATTAATTCACTCCTATGTAACATGAAATAATAGTTTGATTTGTTTCTAACCATTCATATGCCATCAACTTAACTTGGAGTCATTTTTGTCTCCTAGTAATTTTTATAGAAAATGCCGAGAGTAGGAAAAAGGCCACATCAAGTCTTCACTGCTTAACTACTATTCTGATTATATTGACATCACCATTTTTATTTGTTACATTATATTTTAATTATAGTTAAGTCCATCAATCTTTGCTCATTGTAACAATTATTTCTTTAATTTTTTTCCGTTAAATTCTTATCTTTAACCGTTCATTAATTAGTACGTCTCGTCTTTTTTGATGATTTATATCAAGATATTTTATTTTCATGCTTTGAAACGATTAAAATAAGTTATTTTAAGCTATTTCAACGAACTTCTGGTCGTAAAACTATTAACAAATACAAAATATATTAACCAATGAAATGTTTTAGGATAAGAATGATATGAAAAATCGTTAGGAACTTAAGTGCTATAATGAGTGAAGATTAAAAACTTTAAGTGCAATCAAATGTTGCGTAAGAAATAAATTTATAGTGTGAATATAACTACCCTAATCTTATTTGCCAAGTTGGTCAACACGTTTGTTGAATTCGGTGCTTTAATGAATAATAGAAAAATTACTTGGCCTCCATTTTGACAAATATATAAATGATTTATAAAGATATAGTAAGAGTAATAATAATAATTAACCTCACGAAATGTTAGAATAATAATGAGTGGTATTTATAAATATGTAGTTGAAATTAATATTTGATTTTGAATAAATTTATAAGCCTATTCAAATGAGGCTTAACTTTTCCTCTTCTTTTTTTTTGTTTTTTTTTTCAGTTAAACAAAAATATGATTATGGTATGTTCAATCCATTGAACTAATCTAGATAGTATAACTCCGTTTGGTGTAGTTAAAATTTTGATTTTTGTAGATTTTGATAAGATACGTGGTTGATAAAAGTGATAGATCTCATGACATACATAATTAAAATTAATTTTTAATTTTTGATTAATTTTTTTATCAACTTTTTAAATTACATCTAAGAGGGCTATAACAAAATATTTTCATCTCATGTTTCCTTCTTTAATCTTAACCATTCACGTTTAATTTAACCTACATTTCAAGAATTAGCTAAAAGTAGAGAAGAGTAAGGTAAAGAGTAATACCAAAAGCAAAGCCTTGATTTCTGTGTCTGTAAGTCTCCCTTGCTCCCCATGCTCATCATCTTTCAACTCAATCAACGCACTCAACAAGTCCACGTTTCGATCCGACCCACGAGATTTGTTGATCTTGTGCTCCTCAAGAATTTTGTCCAAGAAAGTGTCAAAACGTTTATGAAGTTTCTTCATTTTCTTGACCACCCCTTGAATGTCTAAACCTTCAAGGGCTGGGATAAAATCACCTATGTTGAACGCGCCTGCAAGAGCCATCAACTCCACCACCATTGATTTGAATTCATCCGCCTTGGCGTCTCCACCGCCACTCCCGTCACCCACCACACGCTGCCCCAGAATCACCCGGGCTATGGCATTGGTGGTGCACACATTGAGGAATTGGGCTAAATTCACCGGGGCCTTCTGCCCTGCACTAGCTAGGGCGTGTGCAAGAATAGCTAATTCTTCCTGCAAAGTTAACTATAAGCCAAAACTTGACCAAAAGAAGTAGAAACGTTTTTTTTTATTTAATTAATATCTAGAGTTGTCTAACTCATTATTATTTATCTATTTAATCCTTGTTTGATAATTATTATTTCAAAATTCTTTATTCCACATATTTATTTTCAATCATACATTTACACAATAAAATATTATGCACGTAATTCCAAAAATTCTTCATATTTTTTAATAAAATACATTCTCCAAAAAAAATTACTATTTAAAACAAGTTTTTTGTCAAGTAAACAAGACTTATTAGTATCTAATGTTGTTAAATTTTAACATTTTCATTATTAATATTTAGCCTTTGTTTGGGCTCCATTTTTTATTTAAAAATGTATTTTTTTTTCTCTTTCACTCTCTTTAACAACACATTTCTAAATAAAATAATATTATATGTAAATTTAAAATTTTTTATTCTTCGTTAATCACCAAATTTAATTTATTTTTTTTTTCAAAAACACGTTGTGATGAAGCTCAAACAGGGTTTAGTATTGTTCAATCCAACTTAAAAAGTGACGAGATTGAATATTCTGATGAAATCAAAATTCATGCTAACCACCCTAAACAACTTGAAGTGGGGAACATGTCGCACATAAATAGCAGGTTGACAACCGCTATGAATATTATGTTATCGACGAATTACAAGAACAAGAAGAAAGGGGCAAAAAATGTAACTAGAAGGACAGATCCGATGAAAGTACTTTGTTTGCCCTAGAAAGTCTACCTACTGTCCATGCCAAACACGAAAAACTTGTGAAAAGCACGGAAACTTTTAGCATGGATTCATGAAAAAGGCAGAATTACCTGTCGAACATGGCGGAAGTCATCTAAAGCCTTGGCGGAGAAAAGATGAACTGCGCAAATTTTACGAAGCATGCGCCACCGTGGACCATAGGGTGCAAAGACCATGTCTTGATAGTTATAAGCAAGGTATTTGGCGCCGGAATTAGGTGGCCGGTTGGAAAAATTAGCGTCGTGGACCTTTAGAAACTGCTCCGCCACCTCCGCCGAGGCGGCGACAACCACATGGACGAATCCCATTTTAAGATGCATAAGGGGACCGTAAACGCGGGCCATGGCGGCGATGGATTGATGAGGTTTCTGGCCCATGTTGGGGAGGTTTCCGATTATCGGCCATGGTTTTGGGCCCGGCGGCAGAGGTTTTGGATAACGGCGGAGGAGAAGGTGGTTAAGTAAAGAGTATAGGAGGAACCCAAAGATTGAAGTGTATAAAATTAAGGTTAAGGTCATCATGGGAGTTGGGGGTTGGTTGGAGGATTTGAGTGGAGAGAGTGGGAGTTGGAAGGGTGTATGTATAGATACGAGAGTGTGTAGGTATAATTAGAACTGCAGCAGAATTGAACGGGAACGGAGAGGTGGATGGTACCTACTTGGTTGGTGCGTACGTTTTGGCCGTGGTGGGTGACTGGGTGGGGCGAGTGGGGTCTTCAATTAATGAATTTTTTTTTTTAAAAAACTTTTTCAATTTTATAAATAAAATAACATAAATCATCGCGCATAAATCAACAAATGCCTTTGTTTGAGTCTATTTCATGCCAAACCGTTTTATAACCCCTTTCCACACAAATAGCTTTAATCCAGTGGCAAGTGCGTTTAGTTCTGCTTCGAGTATGGAACATTCTCCATAGAATTTGGAATTTCGTAAGACTCCTATCCGCTTGTGACAATCGCATGATTTGTTAAATTTATTTATTGGCATAAGCATTTGTGGTCTTCGGTGGAACACACTTGTATCCTGGCATATTGTTGTAAAAAATTCTACTTAGTAGCCTGATTTCGTAAATAGGACAGATTATTTTCTGCTTAAATAAGCATTTCAAAACTTGCTCAAAATGAAATTTGTATGTTGACTAGTTAGAATCGTCATCCTTACTTCAACTTTACATTTGAAATAAATAAAGAATCGAGAACGAATCTAAATATCGTATAATGATAAATACGAAATATTAATAAGGGGAACCAAAACATACAAGCCCCATATTAATTGATAAACATTTTGTCCCTTGTTTCCAAACAAAATTTCACTCGGTTTACAACATATTGTACCAAAAGCATAAAAGTAGCAAAAAGGTATTATGTACAGGACATCCAAACGACCATTCTTTAAAATATACTTAAATATAAAGTAGTAAAAAACCAAATTCATTTATAAGCCATGAACAAAAGAGTAGGCGAGATCAAAGTTATAACTAATGAAAAAAATTTGATCACTAGAAGAAAAAAAATCTTTTGCAACATGTAAAATGCAATATTCACAAATTGCATATTGCTAAAAGGGTCTATCGCAATATTCAGTAAGTGTATGTTGCTATTGATTGACTAAATTGAGTTTTGACAACGTTCTTATAAGGAATGTTGCTAATACACTATTTTGGAACGTTTGAAGTCCATTGTCATTGAATTTCTTTTTGCAAAGTGCATTGCATATTGCTCTTAATGTCTTAGCAACGTGTGGTACTCGTTGTCGTTATTCAATTTTAGCAACAGGCAATGCAAGTTGACATGAGATGTTTTAAATACGTGCTCTTGAACGTTGTCATTAACCTTTTAGCAACGTGCATATGAATGTTGTCATTAATCTTTTTGAAGCGTTCATTGCACGTTGTTATTAAATATTTTAGCAACGCTCTTTGAACGTTGCCATTGGTCTTTTAGCAACATGCATTGAATGTTGCCGTTATTTGGACTAGATCTAACCTGCTTAATTCGACCCGACTTAAATTAAAAAACCTAATTTCAAGCTTTCCTCCTAAGATTCATTCTCAATTTTTATTTATTACTATTACTATTTTTTAATATTAGATGAATTGAAACTTGAAATGAATCATTTTTCCCTCATTCATCTGTGACTGGCGAATCGATTGCTCCCAGAGCCAGTCCCCGCCTCAACTCCAACTAGATGGCGACCATTCTGGCAGGCGCAGTAGATGATGCACCACCACCTCCTCCTGAAAACAACAATCCGCAAGTACGAAAATCTGAACGAGGACGGATTCCATTGATGAGATATTCAGAGTCTGAGTACATTTTGCTTACTGATGAAGGAGAGCCAGAGAGCTTCCTAGAAGAACAATCTCATGTAAACAAAGACAAATGGATACAGGCAATGCAGGATGAGATGGAGTCACTGCAGAAGAATCAAACATATGAGTTTATTGAGCTTTCGAATAGAAAGAAAACACTGCGGAATAAATGAGTTTTCAAGCTCAAGAAAGATGGCAGCGAAAATGTGGTGAAACGTAAAGCTCGTTTGGTAGTCAAAGAATTTCTATAGAAAAAAGGGAATTGACTTTGACGAAATTTTTTCACCAGTTGTAAAGTCCCCGCCTCAAGTCGAGTTATCCTTGGATTAGCATCCAATTTGAATCTAGAGCTTGAACAGATGGATGTCAAAACAACATTTCTTCATGGTGATTTATATGAAGTAGCCAGAAAGCTATGAAGTTTCAGGCAAAGAGAACTTCGTTTGCAAGTTGAAGAAGAGCTTGTATGGCCTCAAACAAGCACCAAGACAGTGGTACAAAAAATTTGACTTGTTCATGGTGAACCAAGGCTACAAAAGAATCGCTGCAGATCAGTGTCTTTATATTCAGAGATTTTTTGATGGCAACTTCGTTGCTCTTCTATTGTATGTAGACGACATGTTGATCGTTGGACAAGATACAATGAAAATCAGCCAGCTGAAGAAGGAACTCTCAAAATCCTTTGACATGAAGGACTTAGGCGCAGCTCAACAGATTTTGGGAATGCACATAGTTCGAGACAGAAAAAATCGAAGGTCGTGGTTATCTCAGGAAAAATATGTTGAACGAGTAGTCAAGAGATTCAACATGCAGAATGCCAAACCTGTTAGCATTCCACTAGCCAATCACTTCAAGTTGAGCAAGACTTCATGTCCCTCGTCCAAGAAAGAGATAGAGGAGATGTCATTGGTACCTTACTCTTCAGTTGTCGGAAGCCTAATGTATGCAATGGTATGTACCAGGCCAGATATTGCCCATGCAGTGGGCATGGTGAGTCGTTCTCTCTAATCCTAGAAATGAACATTGGGAGGCAGTCAAGTGGATTCTCAGGTACCTCAAAGGTATATCAAAGATGTGTCTGTATTATGGGGGAGCTGATCCAATCTTGGAAGGTTATTGGGATTCAGATATGACTGGAGATCTTGATAATAGAAAATCTACTTCAGGATTTCTCTATACTTTTGTAGGAGGAGCTATTTCATGACAGTCAAAGTTACAAAAGTGTGTTGAAAGATCTACAACAGAAGTAGAATATATTGCAGCGACGGAAGCTGGTAAAGAAATGTTGTGGTTAAAGCGGTTTTTCCAAGAGCTAGGGATCAAGCAGAATGATTACAAAGTATATTGTAACAGTCAAAGTGTTCTTGACTTGAGTAAGAATTCAATGTATCATTCTCGATCAAAGCACATCGACATCCGTTATCATTGGATAAGAGAGGTGATAGATCAACAACTGTTGAAACTAGTGAAGATTCACACAAATGAGAATCCAGCAAATATATTAACAAAGGTGGTTCCAAAAGAGAAGCTAGAGTTGTGCAGAGACATAGCTGAGATGGTTGACAAATAACAATTAATTTTTTGGATGTGTTTGAAGGGGGAGAATTGATAAGGTTCAGCTGCATTAGTTGAATTTTCAAATAGCTTACTTAATGAAAAAGGAATCACCATGCAAAGAAGATAAACATTCCTAGCCACCTTCTTCACCTGTTGACAGCCCATTTTCTTGGTGAGTAAGACTTCAACATGCATGGCATTTGCATGGAACACGTAGCCACCAGCAAACCATCCAACACTTGCCTCTTTTGTTGACCAAACATTTTCCTGTTTATGATAAGGTTTTGAGCAGAAACCCGAGTCGTTTACAGCAAACTTTATCTATAAATAGAGAGTTATTATAATAGGAAAAACATAGAGAAAAAAGAGGAAGGAAAAATTGAGAGAGAAATAGGTTTAGAAAATTCAAGAGAGATTTCTTTTCTTTTGTTTGAGGTATTGTAAAAGAGTTTGTAAAATTCTCTTTTGTAATTCTATTCGAGTAAGAAATATAATTTTTTTTTTCTCTTATAATTTCTTTGCGTGATCAGAGAATCACAACAAGAAACATAAAAAATGTTATATATATATATATATATATATATATATATATATATAGGTGTGTACATACGGAACTGTACGGCCTTAGAAGAATTGAATGGGATGGCTTGGTTGGTTGGTAGTCTTTGAATGGGTGGTGGCATAGATTGTCCATTTAAATGTTTGTTAATGATGACTTGGTATTTAGTATCTGAATGAGTGGTGGCATGGATGGTCTGTTTGGTAGTGCTTATAAGTATGAAATTAGATGACTTGATTGGTGTTTAGTCTTTGAAGGGATGGTGGCAGGATGATCCATTTAAATGTTTGGTAGTGTTTTTAAATACTTAAGTATTGAATGTGATGACTTGGTGTTTAGTGTTTGAACAAGTGGAGGCATGGATGGTCTGTTTAAATGTTTGGTAGTAATTTTAAGTCCTTATAAGTATTGAATGGAATGACTTGGTTTGTGTTTAGTCTTTGAACGAGTGGTGGCATGGATGGCCATTTAAATTTTTTGTAGTGTTTTCAAGTACTTATAAGTCATGGGTTTTAACAAAATGTATAAATAATTAGTTATGAATTCTACGAAATATGTAAATAATATAAATATTTGATTAAAAAAAAATAAAGTTACAAGCAGTTGGTGAGAATTATGCTTATGATAAGACAATAAGAAAATTTAATAGATACTCTATGGATTTATCGATGATACGTAAGTTGAAAAAAACTGGTTTACTTGGCATTGGTGTCTAATTAATAGTGTTGGATTTTGATATTCAATAAATCCGAGGCGATGATGTAAAACGCCGGAATATATTTTCACAGGCCTTGGTCAATGGCAAATTGATTACCAACAACCAAATCTAAAGGCTCGAATGAAAAATTACGTCAACAGTTTGAAGTAGCTTAAGAAATTAATACTACTCACGGCCCATATATTTACATATTGGACGGCTCTTGAATTTTGGCCCATTTAACCCATTTATTGGTCTAACTAAAACCTAACATATTCCTATATATGTGTTGCTTACCCTAGCCATTGTTGAGTGTGTGATTTGCGTAAGAAATAGGAGAAAAACATGGTTGTCCTTTGCTATGAAAAATCGGCTGCCCTGTGAAGGAAAAATCGGTGGCTTCCTTTGTATATTTGGCCTCCTTTTTGTTTCTTCTCTCATTGTCTTTCTCGAGTCTTTGTGGCTTGCAAATCAACATTGTTATCTTATCCTTTGTGAGGGAGATTTAGAAACAATCAAGATAAATACATTGGTTGTGGATTGGAGCCGTTTGGATTAATTGTTTGATAGAAAAAGGCAGCGTAAAATTGAGCTCGAAAAATACCGTTTTGAAAAAGTTTGGAGATAAAGACTGAAGTTCAAAATTGGTCTTCACTAAATTTTATCTACAACTCAATGATATTGTTTGTCTTTTATTGTCTAAAATAAAAACAAATGACATCATAATTTTCATAGTAAATGGCATCATAAAATCATCCACGTGGCATGATGAAACTTATATGCTAAAAATCCAATAATACTGTTTGTGTGTCTTCTATGTTTTTAAAATAAAATAAAATCACGCTAAATTTTTATAGTAAATAAAAATATACACAGGCAATTACGAAATTAATTAATTAGACGATAATCAAGCGGAGATTCCGTTTTAATCAATCAACTTTTATCAAATTATCTGTGTTTTAATTTCTTTTGTCATATTTTAATTTATACACTTAAAAAAACGATAAATTAGTGTGGCTCTGAATTATGTTAGCTTTTAGTTTACTTTATTGCGAATGTGACAATCCTTGTGAAATTCAACACTTTTCATCCCTTTATACTCGTTCAAGATTTCGTATAATTTGTCTGATAGTCACATAACAAACATTCACCTCATGGACATTTGGTCCTTGAGCAGACCATAAAGCACGATCGTCTTATCACTATTTTGTAGAACTTGCCTAATCTTGGTGTTTTATAAAATTCATGTAGCACTTCTCCATTTTATCCAACCTGCTTCAATCCTATGCATGCAAAATATCCTCTTCAATCACTGATTGTTGAGAAATTATTCAAAACCTACAATAAAAGAAAGAAATGGAACTGAAGGTCGGATTTTATTCTATGCGACCGCATAGAACAAATTCTATGCGGCCGCATAGAAATGGATGAAGTCTCTGTCCGAGTAACTATGCGATCGCATAGTTTTGTACTATGCGGTCGCATAGTACAATTCTTGTGACCGTTGGAGAACGATTTCCTACCGTTTGTCACTTGAATTTGGTGCATTTTCAACATATTTTAGCACCAAATCGTGTATTATACTGAGTCCTATATATAGAGGAGTCATGTTCTTTGTGAATAACAATTGAAAACATATGGTATCTATATTCCTTCTTCAAACCAAGATCAAATCCTTACTTTACTTATATTCTTTTTTTTTTTGTGTTCTTAAGTTTTGTGTAGAAATACTTGTGCTTTGGTATTTCTGCAACAATGCTTAATCAATCCTTCAAACCATTTGCCCAAAAACCCTTTAACATCTCAAATTAACCGGAGTGGGGGCAAATATTGAGGACAACGATTACGTGTTTGGGCCTTTCTTGAAATTTGATTTCCAGATTCGTTGCTGATTCAAAGTTGTTTTCTCTCCTCCATTTGAAGTTTTCCAACAATCTCAAACAATACTTTCCTGCGATGGAGAGTGAAACAACAATAGCTACCATAAAATTGATGAATCAAGACTTAGTGTGGTTGGATCGCTTTGATGGCACGAACTTCACTAGGTGGCAAGATAAACTGAAATTCCTTCTTACGGCGTTGAAGATCTTCTATGTGCTTGATCCAAAATTGGAAGATCTACCCGAATCAGTCGACAAAGACACCGAACAATCAATGGTGGACAGAAAAAAGCGTGAAGATGATGAATTGATATGCCACGGTCATATTCTCAACTCGTTGTTGGATTGTTTGTATGATCTATACACCAACACAACGTCGCCAAAAGAGATATGAGAAGCATTAGAAAGTAAGTACAAAGCGGAGGAAGAAGGCACCAAGAAATTTTTAATTTCTAAGTACTTTGATTTTAAGTTTCTAGAAAATATCCCCTTGCTTTCCCAAATTCATGAATTGCAAGTACTAGTCAACAAGTTGAAGGCGGTGAAGATTGAAATCCCGGAGACCTTTCAAGTGGAGGTAATTATTGCAAAACTCCCCGGTACTTGGAAAGGATACCGGAAGCAAATCATGCATAATTCTGAGAACTACTCATTGGAACAATTGCAAAAATATTTGCGCATTGAAGAAGAGTTAAGAGTGCGTGATAAGAGTGAAACCTCTTATGAAGGCACTTCCAAAGCAAGTGCAATAGAGAAAACTGAACCGCCAACAAAATTCAATAAAAGGAAGCCTTCAACGAACTTCAACAAGTTCAAGAAGAAAACAAAATGAGGTTGTTTTGTGTGTGGCAAATCTGGTCACTATGCAAAAGATTGTAGACACCGAAAACAAAACAATTTCGAGGGCAAAGTAAACTACATCAAATAAGATAAAATTGTGGCCACCGTTAGTGAAATAAATGCAATCAAGGAAAATGTTCCCGGATGGTGGTATGATACTTGTGCTACAATATATGTATCATATGATAAATCTTCTTTCAAGACATATAATGAAGTTGATGGAGACCAAGAGCTTCAAATGGGTAACGAGGTTCGATCTAAAGTGATTGGAAAGGGAAATGTGGATATCATCTTCACTTCCGGAAAGACTGTTATCTTAACCAATGTACTACATATTCCCAACATGACTAAGAATTTGGTTAGTGAAAATCTCTTAGGAAAATCGGATATCAAAAGTGTGTATGAATCCGATAAACCTGTATTATCCCTTAATGAGAAATTTATTGGAAAATGCTATTCTAGTGAAGGAATGATCAAATTATGTATCGTTGACAATTTGAATGAGAATAAAACAAACTTTGTTTATGTTGTTGATTTATTTTCATTATGGCATGCTAGATTATGATATATTGAAAAAAAAAAACTACTATGAAACGTATGATGAAATATGATTTAATTTCATATGATGAAAATAATGTCTTTAAGTGCAAAACTTGTGTAGAAAAAATTTTAAGAAGTGATAGAAGTGGTGAATACTTCTCTAGTGATTTCAACTTTTTTTGTAAACAACATGGCATAATTTACCAATGTTCGGCACCTAGAACATCGGAACAAAATGGTTTTGACTGAAAGAAAAAATAGAACTTTAGTTGAAATGATAAATGTCATGCTTACCTATGCTAAGTTGCCACTTAATTTGTGGGGTGATGCCTTGTTAAGTGCATGTTGGATACTAAATAGAATTCCTTCTAAACAAACTAAAGTTTCTCCTTATGAATCTTGGTAATGAAGAAAACCTAACATTGGATACTTCAAAGTGTGAGGATATCTTGCTTATTGTAAGAACACAAACCCTAATACGACCAAGTTGGGTCCAAGAGGCATTAAATGTGCTTTTGTTGGATATGCTAGCAATAGCAAATCATACAGATTATTAAACTTGGAGACCAATGTGATTATTGAATCAAGTGATGTAAAGTTCTTTGAGGATTCTCTATCTTCGGATAATGAATTGAGGGAAAATCCTTTAGATATTCCTAGCTCAAGTGGAACACAGGATGAAAAATCTACTAAAAGTGTTGATGAGTCAAGTGAGATACGAAGAAGCAAAAGAACTCGAATTGATAAGTCTTTGGGACCGGATGAAATTGATTCTCAGCTCATTTCTTTTTACTTAGTAGAAGGAAATGAATTGAATGTCGTAAGAACAATTTCATTTGTTCTACATGTTGAAATCGGTCCTAAAACTTATACAAAAGCTATGACTTCTCGTGACAGCATGTTTTGGAAAGATGCAATCAAAGATGAAATGGATTCAATAATGTCGAATAATACTTGAGAACTTGTCGATTTACCACCCAGATTCAAATCTATTGGATGTAAATGGGTATTTAGGAGAAAATACAATGTCGATGGTTCTCTAAACACCTTTAAGGCTAGATTAGTAACCAAAGGATATCGACAAAGAGAAGGATAAGATTATTTTGATACATATGCACCGGTAGCTAGAATAATATCGATAAGGATATTATTTGCACTAGTTTCGATACATGACTTGCATGTTTACCAAATGGATGTCAAGACGGCATTCTTGAATGGGGATCTCGATGAGGAGGTTTATATGGAGCAACCTGAAGGTTTTGCTCTACCCGAAAATAAACATAAAGTGTGCAAGTTAGTAAAATCGTTATACGGTTTAAAACAGACACCTAAAAAGTGGCATGAGAAATTTGACTTAACTATAATTTCGTTTGGTTTTAAAATATAATAGCGTAGATAAATGTTTATATTCAAAAATGTGTGATGATTATGTGATATTTATATGTCTATATGTTGATGACATGTTGATTATGAGTAATCACATGGATGGAATAAAAGAAACAAAGAAATTTCTATCTTCCACATTGAAGATGAATGATTTTGGACAAGTGGATACCATTTTAGGTATCAAAGTCACGAAAACTAGTGGATGTTACCATCTAAGTCAATCACATTATATTGAGAATGTGATAAACAAGTTCAAACACTTGAACATAAAGGAAGCAAATACCCCAATTGATCCAAGTTCAAAACTTGTCAAGAATAATGAAAGAGCAATTGCTCAATTGGAATATGCAAGTGTTATTGGAAGTCTTATATATGTAGTTCAACGCACAAGACCAGACATATCATTCGCAATTAGTAAACTAAGTAGGTTTACTAGTAATCCAGACAATGATCATTGGAAGGGTTCTTGGGTATTTAAAGAAGACCAATGGCTTATGCCTACAATATACTAAATTTTCGGCTGTATTGGAAGGACTTATCGATGCTAGTTGGATATCTAGCATGGGTGAGAATAAATTCACTTCCGGTTGGGTGTTCACTCTTGGAGGATGAGCTGTTTCTTGGAAATCAAAGAAACAGACATGTATAACGCACTTGACCATGGAATCCGAATTCGTAGCATTATCGGATACCGGGAAAGAATTTGAGTGGCTTAAGAATATCTTTTATGAGATACCTTTGGGACCGAAGAATACATCTTCAATATTTATCATGTGTGATAGTCAAGCCACATTAGCAAAAGCATATAACGAGATATACAACAGAAAGATTAGACATATGAGTCCTAGACATAACTAAATAAGGAAAATAATCAAAGATAGAATAATTTCCCTAAATTATGTTAAGTCTATCGAAAATCTAACGGGTCCTTTAACTAAACCCCTAAATCGAGATTTAGTAACATCTACATCGAGTAGGATGATGTTGAAACTCTTAAAATAGAAAGATCCACCAATGATAGCAACCCTACCTGTCATTACTCAAAAGGTAATCCATGGGTTCAAAGGGTAACAACAAGTCATTTGATATATAGTAGTTTCAGTATTATTCAAATCCGCGATAACCATATCCTAGTTAAATAATGCTGGTTGTTATTGAAGTGAGGATTGAGTTTCAAGCTCTTAATGGAGTTTAGTGCTAAAGCACAATCATCTCTAAAAGTAACAAAGATGCTGAAAGAATTTCACCCAGACGAACTTCGAGGTGGTGCCGCCTCAATAAAGAGTTAGAGTTTCTCTCTTAAAAGTTTGTCGAAAAGGATGAGCGCAAGACCATAAAAGCGCTAAACAAGTTTAAAGAACTTAAGAACATGTGGTACTTGTGTGTGTATTCTTACCGATTTTGTTACATGGAATAACTGGTTCAAAACTTCACGCTACCTTTGATTCCGACTTTACCTTGTTAGAATTACGTTATAGTTATATTCAAATCGAAAGATATTTAATCCTTAGGCATGAGTATCGTTTACATTGGATATGAGACTTGTTAATTTTGAACATGTGGGGGATTGCTAAGAAATTGTTCAAAACCAACAATAAAAGAAAGAAGAAAGAAATGGAATTGAAGGCCGGATTTTGTTTTATGCGACCGCATAGAAATGAAGTCTCTGTCCGAGTATAACTATGCGACTGCATAATTTTGTACTATGCGGTCGCATAGTACAATTCTTGTGATCGTTGGAGAACGATTTTCAACTGTTTGTCATTTGAATTTGGTGCATTTTCAACATATTTTGGCACCAAATTGTGTATTATACTGAGGCCTATATATATAGAGGAGCCATGTTCTTTGTGAATAACAATTGAAAAAACATATGGTATCTATATTCCTTCTTCAAGCCAAGATCAAATCCCTACTCTACTCATATTCTTATTTTTTGTCTTCTTAAGTTTTTTGTAGAAATACTTGTGCTTTGGTATTTCTACAACAAGGCTTGATCAATCCTTCAATTCATTTGTCGGAAAACCCTTTTATCATCTCAAATTAACCATAGTGGGGACAAATATTGTTTGAGGACAACAATTACATATTTGAGTCTTTCTTGAAGTTTGACTTCCAGATTTGTTGCTGATTCAAAGTTATTTTCTCTTCTTCTCTATTTGAAGTTTTCCAACACTGATGACTGACAAGTCTAATGAAACCATCTAGGTATTGTAGTTCACAGAGTTCTCTAACAGTATATAAGCATTTTGGCAAATTTTTGTAAAAGTATCACTTTTTAAAAATCTTAAAAGCAGTAGTTGCTGTGTCATTTATCTCATTCTTTTCTATGGTATTCCAATTTTCAAAGGGTACATTGGATATTTTAAGAAAATTTTGACCCTTTAACCGTCAAAACTAACGATTTTCGTTACAAAGAGACCATCCTCGCATGCTTCCTGTAAGTTAAAGATCCGAGATGCCACAAACTGCAGATTTAGAAGCAATCGTCACAAGGTTTAAAGGTTCGTGACCCGTGCTACTTACCCTTTTAATAAGTGTCTTTTGTTATTGAAATAAATAAATAAATAATCACCTTGGCTTGTCCCCTGGCGCTGCCAATGTAGTTAGGAACTAATTAACATACTCAATGCTTATATAAGTAGAAGCGTATACCAGCAAAAAACTACACTCTCACAACTGACGGGGGACGAATCAGCAAACGTTATAGGCGAGAAGAAACCACCAAAATTATTACCTCATTTTCTTTTATCGAAGAAGGAACAATGGAATTTTTAGCAGCCAACGTTAAAAGAGGACACATTTAAGGAGCTTCAGAGTCACAAACATGCACGTTTCGATTTTGCACAAAACAACTGAGTGAAAACAAACTCATTATTTTTTTAAGAGCAATAGGAAATGTAGAGAACATTCTAGAACATTTCTTCTGTCTCTTCCATGCATTAGACGCTCGAAAAGAACGTGCTTTTAGAAAAATTGTCGTTCACCACAGACTTGTCTCCTGAAGTTTCGTTATCCTCTTCCTCACAATTCTGCTTTGTTTCCCTAGACCTTCTGTCTGATGATGAACCATCATATTCTTTCCCTTCGTAATTGTAACTAGACTCCTTTTCTTTACTTCCAAAAAAGTCTATGGGCTGTTGTGATGAACTCGCAGCTGAAAATACAAATCTGGGAAAATGTTTTGGCACCTGCAAAGGGGAAAGGAAGATTCAATAGCATTATCATTAATTGCATGTTCGGCAAAGCTTTATCAAATTATGAGTTGTGGATCTTGCGAAATGTGTGAATAATAAGTGGGTAAAAGTTGCAAGTCCTATGATTTGGTGGATTATTTATAGAGTTTACCAACCTTATAAGCAATATAAAGCTTTGTCAAAACATGGACTTAGACGCAAAGGTTAATTTTAACAAAATAACCTGAAAAGTGCCCCCCTGAAGAGGGGGAGAGGGCATCGCCAGATGACTTGCCTTCTTTGCATCGAAATGGCGGATCTCTGTTCCAGCTTTGTTCTCTAGATTTCCCTCGAATTGGCATCGGGAAGCAGACAATTGCAGTTGGTGAAAATCTTGGTTAGTTTTCTGATTAAAAAATGCAATGAAAATATAATATTTCCATATGGAAAACAAATCTTCAATTTCATTAAGTCGGGGTTGGAGAAGAAGATTTGCTCAAGTTACTAGTAGACACACAGAGAACAGCATATAGACATACATCAGTGTCACAATTATATGACATACTTCCAAAAATTAGAAGGAAACAAAATTGATTAAGACCTTATCGTTTGCATCCTCCAGGATATTAGGTGGCAGATGATGCTTCTCCCTGTTGACAGTTTGTTTATGCTTATGAATCACTTTCCCCTTCTTCCGACCCAGTTGTTTATCAGCTTTTTTCATTTTCGTTTCCGCCTATCAAGTCAAGGAAACATGTAAAACATGAATGCCTTAAAAGTCTATACCGTATGTAAAAAGCAAGGCTAATTAAATATTTACCTTCATTTTATTCTTGATCTCCCACTCAGGGTCGATCTCAGCAATGCAACTTCTGACTTTGATCGCTTTTTTATCTCTTGCATCAATAAGAGCAGACAATGTTCGATGGGGATCAGAAGTCAGGGAGGAAGGCATAAAATGCATCTTCTTTCTGATTCTCCCTTCACATTGGAGAATTTCCTGAATATTTGACATAAAAGATTAAAAATCATGGAGTTAAGATAGTGATTCTGATGGTGGATTAATGTTTAGAAACACAAAAGTAGATATATCTTATGCAATGCATCACATGGCAGATATGAGAGGCCACAAGTCAAAGCGCCATTGACACCATTAGTTTAATGCACTTGCTGCTGAGCAATTGACAAGTTACCTTATCATGTACAGAGAAAAGGTGTGTTTGCATGTCATGCATGTCTTGCTCATAGACGTCAAATGATTCTTCTCCAATTAATAATTGCAAACTACCATCATCCCATATTACAAAGCGTGAATTGCTTTCAACCTGCACATGTATATTTACTTTGTAAAGTTATTTAAGCATATATGTAAGATATGTAAGTTTGCACCAAAATGGTCCAATCCAGCAAACAACAATGGCCAACTAATTATGAAATTGTTCTCCGGATGTGAGAACGAAGATAAGTACTAGGTTTAAAATAAAAGTCATTACGAATTTAAAATCATAGAAGGTAATGGCTAAAAGTTCAAATAACAGCTAATATAATTTCAAGACAGATTCAGCCCACCTAAATATATACAGAATGGATAACTTTAGCAAGATGTGGCATTAGAAATATGAAGAGTTGACTAGAGTTTCGTGATCATCCATGTTCCTGTGTTAAATTGGTAACAAAACGTCCAAAAGTTAACGTACAGTAGTTGTGCCATCAGGATTTTTGGCATTCCTCCAGCGAACGATATTATTTGGAAGGATACGTCTTCTAGCTCCAGACTTGTCTGTCGTGAAGAAGTCCTGTGCAACATAGGTGTTTGGATCAAATGGCTTGGGTTCAATGCCCACTATGTTGGAGAGCTTGATCAAGTGCATCTACCACAGATGAAATCACTGTGTTATAATATCTAAAATTTTGTGCATAAGCAAAATGGACTCAGGCAGGCTAGCTTTAACTGGAACCAAAACAATGCAAGTCAGTTGCAATGGGAAACAAGAATAACTTGAATTAGATAAAGCGTGGTTATTTCACTTCAGTTACTCAGATCTCATTTGACGGACCATGACATCTGTGTTGACCTACTATTTAACACCAGTAGAAATGATACCAAAATTCGTTCTTGGATAATATAGTGTTCTTTCTGGAGTAACTAAGTCCAGGTATACTTTACAAGATTGCCTAGTGTGTGAGTCCTCAAAATTTGCATACAAAGGCTTTCAGTTTGCTAAAATCCCATTGCTCACCAAATCTCTGGCATGACAAGACAAAACAGAAAGAACACCTCACGAAAAACAAGGGTACAGTTGCTTAAAATGAAGGTGACTAAAACACATGCAAAAGGCAAGTGAAGTTCAAGCACGGATGGTAGCAAACATTTAATTTTTTCAGAAGAATTTAACCAGAGGAAAAGAAAAAGGGTTCTCATACCAACTGATGCAGAATGGTGAGGGAAAAGAGAGAAGAGTAGAGAGGAGGAATGGGACAATAGGTTAGACACACAGACAGAACCACCGGAAAAAAAAAAAAAAAAAAAAAAGAAAAAAAAAGAAAGGAAGAAAACAACACCAATAGCAAAGTAGTGCCGTGAGGGAAAGGTGTAAAGAACCCCCATCGGGGAGTGAAATAGAACAGGAAACCGTAAACTCCCAAGAAGTGGAAGGAGCCAGGTCTTTGATCGTGTGCCTATAGAAGAATGAGCCAGCGATTCATAGGCAGTGGCTTGGTTAAGGGAACCCATCGGAGCCGTAGCGAAAGCAAGTCTTCATTAAAAGAAACTGCCTTGAAATTTAAGCAGTTTTAAATAGAAAACCGTCTGTCAAAGAATTACTCGAAAGGAACTTAAACGACAGCATTAACTCTAGGGCATTCGAGAAACTATGATTTCTGAACTTCGAGTCCCATGACCAGTGCCACTGTCTATTAGCAGTAATAAACAGAACCATTCAAGACTTCAGAGAAACATTAGAGTTGGTTTCTCTGGAGTACCAGCATGTAAATTTAAATCAAGATTGAAGGGGAAAAAAGAACAGATTGTGAAGGTTAGAGCTCTAGAAAATAAGAGTTGAGACAAACCTTATAGGGATCAGCCAGCGGATGATGAACAGGAATCTCCAACACGGGTGACAAGCCAGCGTTTTCTTTCTGTTCAGCCTCAGCATATTCTTTCTCAGGCTTATATGGCACCCCATCCAGTAGTTCTTTCTGAAAATTTCTCTCCTCATCCACAAGAGCATTCTACATTAGAAGCAACGACGTAATTGTAGCTTGTGCATACTAACAAAATGTAACAACATCATAGGACATGAAAGAAAGAAATTGGACATTGGACATCTTACACTAACCTTTTCCTTATCTTCAATCTGATTCTGATCTGTATAATCTGCTTGTTCTTCATCGTCCCCAAAAATATCACGGATTACAGCTTCTATACGTGAAATTTGATAATCATCTTTTCTGTCACCTGGTGATCTACTGCAAGGGGAAAAGAAACAACTATAATAAGGATCAGAGGATCTGTTTCGAATTAACTTAAAATCATATTTGAAACAATGGTATGCAGGAAATCAGACTTAGCATCTCCCAATAAATTTTCACTCTTTCTGAGGGCAGACTTTTCAATAGGGTTCTCTTACTCGTTGAAAACCCGAGTAGAGAACAAATAAAGAAGAACGGAATTACTTGTAGGAGATTTGATACACTACCCCATTACCTTCCTTCATTTTCTCTTTCATTGCCAGAACAAACTTCTAGAGAACTTGGATTTTTGAACTTGTTCTCTTTACGAATATGATTGACTTCCTTGGGCTCACCATCCCTTTCCAATCCTGCCTCTCTCTGACCTCTTCTGCCTATGCCTTTGGACTGGGTCCGTCCATCCTCTTCATTCTGAAAGGAAAATGGTCATACTAATGATAAGTTCAAGATAGAAATGAGAATACACGTATGATTCAACTTTATAAACTAAGTCATATAAAAGGAAGAGGAAAGACATACATTTTCTGAATCCTATGGTCATTAGTAAATTAATAGCCATCGCACTGAAGCTCAATACATCGGCAAAAATGCTTCCTGAAGCAATAAATTCAAACAATGCAGCCCAACTACCCATTTAAATGATCAAGCTCCTATTTCAACAAGAGGATTTCCCTAGTTTATTACAACTTACAACTTACTAACCTTTAGATAAATAGAATTCAAGAAACCAAGAGCCACTGATTACAGATAATTTATGTTAAACCTTCCTGACCAGACAAGCTCCTCTACCTGATCCTTCAACATAATGCACAGAACCAGATAGATCCAGTTAAGTTTTAATTTAATCTAGTTGACAACCATGATATCACAATTCATTTATGCAGAGTTTCTAGAAAGGGAAAAACTATTCCTCCTATGTTTATAAGTTACACTCTCTCAAGCATAATAGCGTCCCTTTCACTCATAAACTTCCTTAGAGTGACTGCAATCACAGGCTAAAACGACAAGCAAGTAAATTTCACTGTGTATTCAACAACAAATAATAAGAATGGTGATATCCAAGTCAAGTAATCCATCTCAGCTGGAATTCGACAAAATGTTGAACCCCACACCCACCCCCACCAAAAAAAAAAAAAAAATGTAGCTAATAAATGAGTGCCAATATTAGAATTTGAGAAAAGACTGCAACTTTGATCATGTCAATAGAACAGATCCAAGTTCCCCTTGGCTTGTGGTTTTTTCCTTCTTTTTTTCAGTTCTTTTTTTTTTATTCCTGAACAAATTGCACTCCTTAACAAGTGTTATTATTCTGACCAGATATTTCAGTGATCAAACATATATGTTATATCTAAGTTCATGCATAAAAAATTGCACAAATAAGAGGCTTTTCCAGAGTTAATTTTAGGTCAATCTTCAGTTTTCTCATGCAGTCATTTTAAGGAACTGCTTTTGCAAATATCAAAAGTTTTGATTACGACATTCATTATGCTTCTGCAACTTATAACACGGTGATGAATGCCTTGGACTATGATCAAGCAATTGCAAAACCCATAGCTGCACGACATATCTTTAAGAAACAAATTTTGAAAAGTTGAATAAATGGAATTCTTTAATCTTAATTTAATATGAAAAGCATATAATTATTCTTTATCAAATTAATTGTTCAATTGACAACAATTTAATATTATTTTTTATGTTAAAACTTCAAATCAGTTTATGGCCATGAGCCTAAACTTCAGTTGACCCATGGACACAATTTCATTGTTAAATAAATAATAAAGAAATATAAGAAAAATCGTGTTGAATATGACAAAGCAAAAAATGCCTTGACACGTCGAAGGGTGTAGCTAAAAAATAATTAAATGATCTAAATAGGGAATTTCTTTACATAAACATACTAACACGCCCAATGTAGACAATGAATACAGATATTCAACAAAATTTGTTAACTATTTAGGGATGAGAACAAAATTAATTGCTCTTAGCCCCCAAATATTTATTTCAATTACACTGCTTGACAAAGGTTTTTTGAAAATTGAATTGAACAAAAATGTAGGAGGAAAAGAATTAACTAAGCAGCTAATTTCCTGATCTGGATTCAGTTCTTAAAATCAAAATGCAAACAAATTATATATTTTCCTTAAAACATTAGTCCTTTTATACATCTACTTGGGTTATACATGGTATACATCTGCACTAATAGAACTGATCAATCCAGAGTCAGTAAAGAAGATAAGTGAAAATTTTGGAATTTTTGAGAAACTGCCATTTCAGGACTAGAATTGTTGAAAAACTGAATTGGGAGAAAAGAAAAAACTTAGAGAAATCACCAATACACTGTTAGGCAGGCAAATGGGCTCATCTTGTGACTTGACCTCCTCTTCTTCAGATAGGTAACCGAATAGATCTTGCATGATCTGATTCCTCTCCTTTCCGTGCACCATTGTTACTTGTTCTATATTCCTTCTTAGTGTGTTTGTGTCTTTAGACGGTGCTCAGTGTGAATCAGTGAGTGTGTATGCGTATAAAGCGTTACAACTTCAAATCATTAAAGATGTCTCTTCGTGAATATCGATGAGAATGGGGTGCATGCGTGATGGGTGTATGTGCTGTCATCATAAATAAAAATCCAAAAAGACAAGTTACTTGACAGGTGTGTTTGTGAGTGTTAATGGGCCTGTTTCGATGTATTCGTTGTCATCCTAAATAAAACTTCCCACAAAACAGAATATGATTAAATTTATGGTTGAGTTTATGAATGTAAAAATTTGATAATTGGGCTTGACGGTTTTATTCCATACAATCAATCATATATATACAAGTATAATCCTATTTAGAATAGGAAAATTGTACAACCCTATTGCTATACTATATCAATTCCAAACTATATAAGGACAACAAATATATATATATGTACACATATGTATATTGTCCACTAGCAACAACATAGGTCATTATATCACCCAGTTGATCCACACTCTTAACGTATGGCACCTCTATACTCTCAGAGTCGAGGTTATTCTTGATATAATTCTTGTCAAGTTCAACGTACTTGGTTTGATGATGCTATACCAAGTTATTTGCTATCTTAATTGTTATATTATCACAGAAAGCACCATGGGTTTCTTTGGACCCAACCCAAGCTCACTAAAAAGAATAGTCAGCCATGTAAGTTCAATAGTAGAACGATGGAGAGTGTGTTATTCAACCTCAACACTAAACAGCGATATCACATTTTGTTTCTTATTCCTCCAAGCACCAAATTGACTCCAACAAATGAGACATACCCTGACAGACTTCCTATCCCATTTCGACCTAACAATGTTGGAATCTGCATAACCCACGATATCTAAATGCTCAAGTTTACATAACTATTTACCCTTGCCTGGAAAAGATTTTAAATATGCTAAGATATGATTTATTGCATTCATGTACCGGTCACTCGAATTATGCAAAAATTAACTCACAACACTCATTGTATGTGACAAGTCATGTATAAGATAGATACATCAACTTCCCTACTAACCTTTGATATCCCTTTTTGCCGGAGTTTGATTTGGAAGGATATATATGCCATGATTTACCTGATTATGAGAGCTAAGTTTCCAGTTTCTACTAAGAGATCTAGCTTATACTTCCGTTGGAGAGAAGAAGCCCTTGTGTGGACCAAGATTCTTCAATGCCCAAGAAGTATATAGAATCCCCATTCATTTAATATTCCTTGGCCAGATAGCTCTGAAGTTTATATATCTGACTGGAGTTACCACCTATAACAATTATGTCACATCATCATACACAATAAGTAGCGTGATATCATCATCTCTTTTAGCACAACGTGTGATCTGCCAAAACTTACTTAAGTCTATACTTATGCATCATGCAGCTCAGCCTCCCAAACCAAGCCCTTGGTGGTTAATACGAACCATACAAGCCTTCTTCAATTTACATACCTTACTTCCAGAGGTGTAAATGTTGGAGGTGAATCCATATACATTTTTTCTATCAGATCACGGTAGAACAAGGCATTCTTAACATCAAACTGCCTTAATAGCTGCTCTAGATTAAATGATAAAGATAATATGACTCTAACAGTGTTCATCTTGGCCACCGAAAAAATGGCCTCATGAAAGTCAATCTCATAAGTCTGTGTATTGTGTAATTTTTAGTAACCAATCTAGTCTTATTCCTAACGTAACGAAAACTTATAGGAAAGATGAACAAATCTCACAAAGATAAAAAAAAAACTCATGAAAATTTTATTTCTTTCAATCAATGTGGCCCCAAAGGGTTTACAATGCTTTATATAACGTAAATCCTTGGAAAATTTGGACAAAAAAAAAAAATAATAATAATAATAAAAAGATTATTTTTCCCAAAATAGAAAAAAATCGAGATAATGACTAAAATTGAAAGTCCTAATCTTCAAGATTATTGTCCAACAAACGAAATTCAAATCCAATTTTATTTGATTGAGATATAACCAAAACAAAAATTACCAAAAAATGGAAAAAAAAAAAAAAAAAAAAAAAACCGCATAAAACGAATTCATTGGCCCGTTTTCAATCAAATTTGACTAAAATTTCGCCAAAAATGAACAACTCCAAAAATCGAGAAGTCGCCTATTTCTCTGCTTGCGCCGGTCCCACTTTGCTATAAAGTCTAATTCCTTCTGCACTACATAATTCCCCCCGGTTAAGAAAATTCGCCCTTGAATTTGGATGGAAAGTAACATCATCATCAGAATGATCACCACGAAATGGAACCAGATACTTGACATTAAAAAGGTCGGATGTACGAATATGACTGGGCAGCTTCAAACGATATGCATTGGGATTAATCTTCTCAATGATCTCCAATGGACCAATTTTACTTGCGGCAAGTTTGGTGTATTCATGAGCAGGAATATGATCCTTAGTTAACACCGCCCAAACAAAGTCACCTCCCTTAAACTCGACATGGCGACGTTTAAGATCCACATCATGCTTATGCTTAATAACAGCAGCCAGCAAATAATCATAAATCTGTGAATGAAACTACTACAACTGCTGAATGAACCTACTACAACTGCTGAATGAAATCCACCGCTTTACCATACATTTTAATAGTAGTAGAAACTGGAACCAAATCAAGAGGGCTACGAGGAACAAGGTCATACACCACCTGAAAATGAGTAAAGCCTGTACTTCGATTAACTGCATGATTGTGAGCAAATTCTGCCTGATACAATTTTTTATCCCAAAACTTGATGTAATCACCAGCTAAAAAACACAGTAAATCACCCAAGGAACGGTTGACAACCTCTATTTGACCATCTGTTTGAGGGTGATATGCACTGCTAAAATCCAACTGTGTGTTGACCAAACGCCATAAATTGCGCCAAAAGTGATTAAGAAAACGAGTATCTCGATCAGACACAATAGAAATAGAAAATCCATGTAGACGATAGACCTCACGAAAATACAACAATGCCACACTAATAGCATCCGGAGCCTTCTTGCCGGGGATGAAATGGATCATCTTGAAAAAAAAACGATCAACCACTACAAAAATAGAATCAAATCCATGCTGAGTCCTGGGTAGCTCCAAGACGAAATCCATACTGACGTCTGTCCAAGGTTGGGTCAGAATAGGCAGGGGTATATACAAACCAGCATTTGTAGCCTTATCTTTAGCAAGATAACAAGTTCAACAACGCTCCACGAACTTACCAACATCTTTACACAATGATGGCCAAAAATAAGAAACGACAACAAGCTGTAATGTTCGATCACGACTCACGTGGCCCTCATTATGCAATTCTTGAATTATCTTAAGCCGCAAACTGTCCACAGGAATACATAACCGATTTCCTCGAAAAAGAAACCATCGACCCACACAAACTCCGAATGCACACCACACCCTCCTGCAACTTCCGAATAATCTGTAAAAAAATATGGATCAGTAGCATATAAATCGCAAATAGTGTAAAAACCTAGGACCTCCACTCGCACATCTGTCAGAAGAGTTTGTCGCCTGCTCAACGTATCTGCCACCTTGTTAAGGGCACCTACTTTGTGCTTAATCAAAAAAGTAAATTGTTGCAAATAAGCAATCCAAGAAGCATGCCGAGCAAATACCTTTATCTTGAGTACCAAGGTGTTTAAGGGATGTCATGATTAGTATATAGGATGAATTCCTTCGGGAACAAAGAATGACGCCAATGTTAAACCGCCTGAACTATCGCATAGAACTCCACATCATAGATACTATACCGAGACTTAGGGCCAAAAAGTTTCTCACTGAAAAATGCAAAGGGACGATTGTTTTGGCTAAGCACACCAAAAATACCCACCTTCGAAGCATCACAATGCAACTCAAACGGCTGAGTAAAATCAGACATCAAAACTAGGACAGTTGTCAATTTCTGTTTAATCAACTGAAGAGATGCCCCTGCCTTAAGAGTCCACTGAAACTTGTCATCCTTCATACAATTTGTAATTAGCGTCATGATACTACTGAAATGTGGTATAAACCTGTGGTAAAAGGAAGCAAGGCCATGAAAACTTCGCACTTCTTAGGCTGTGGCCACTGACTTATTGCTTCTACTTTTGATGTATCAAGTGCTAACCCCTCTTTTGACACCACATAATCCAGAAATAAAATACAGTACGTTAGAAATGTACACTTCTTTACTGCAACATAAAATTTATCCCTACGAAGGACTGAAAGAACTTCCTAAAAGTGCTGGACATGATCATCATTGTTAACACTATAAATCAAAATATCATCAAAGTAAACTGCAACAAATTTACTGGTGAATAGACGAAGAGCTTGATTCATAACCCGCATAAAAGTACTAGGCGCATTGGAAAGACCGAATGGCATGACTAACCACTCGTATAACTCTTTCCTCATCTTAAAGACTGTCTTTCACTCATCCCAGACCTGATACAAATCTGATGGTACCCACTCTTCAAATCAAGTTTACTGGACACGCAAGCACCGGTAAGTTGATTCAACAAATCATCCAAGCGAGGAATGAGAAAACGGTAACGTACCGTAATCTTATTGATCGCTCTACTGTCCACCCACATACGCCATGTATCATCTTTCTTTGGTGTAAGGAGAGCAGGATAGCACAAGGACTGGGACTTTCCCTGATGTGCCCTTTCCCCAAAAGCTCTTCGACTTGTTTGCGCAACTCCTCATGTTCAGTGGGCTCATCCTGTAATGCGCCCAATTAGGAAGAGTAGCATCAAAGCACTAAATCAATCTGATATTGAATATCCCACAGTGGTGACAACCCATCTAGAAGCTCTTCTGGGAAGACCTCCTGAAATTCTTCTAGCAACAGACGAATTTTGTGAGAGACCTCCTGCTTAGTATTGACTAACTTGCCTACTAACAGATACACTACTCCAAATTCTACCATCTCCGTCTCAAACTTTGTTCTGGTTAATAAATTGGTATTGTCTCCAAATGTCTTTATTGGGCTCTTGTCGAGTAGCAATACAATTTTCTTTCCCCAAACGAAAAGCTGTATGTGTTGGTATATTCGTCATGCAACGAGTGTCGATCAAACTGCAAAGGTCTCCTTAATAACAAATGACATGCATCCATCTCCGCCACATCACACAAAACCTGATCTTTGTAGGTAGGTCTAATGGAAAAACTGATTAGAGCACTCTCGTATACTTCAACATCGTTAACTTCTCTCTTCAACCAAGCCAACTTATACGGTTTCAGATGTTTCTCAGTCAGCAAACCCAGTTTCTTAACCACCTCAGCCACTACATTCTCACAACTTCCAAAATCAATAACAAACTTGCAGATCATTCCCTTAACAGTATTGTAGACTGGAAGATATTATTACGCAACCAGTCATTCTTACTCTCCTGGGAAGTCAAAAAATCCGTCTCACCACCAACGCTTGACCCACATCACCATCAATAAATCCCTCCTCCTCTGTTGCTTCTTCAGCATCTCTATTATCAAATACAAGCGCCCCCTCATAATCTCTATACCCTTCATCAACAAAGAGTTCTATTCGCGAATTTTTGGGATTCAGATTGTTTATGATCCATACCTCCGCAAGTGAAACGAGTACCACTTCCAGGATGTATAGACTGTTGAACAGGATTTGCTCTAGAAGAACGAGCCTGACTAGGATTACCAGGACGTGTTTTCTACTGCAATGGATTACTGGAAGAACCCCCGACAGTGAAAGGACCTATATTTAGTCTGGACTGCTGTTTCTCTATCTGTATCGCCCTTTGATGCACCTCAGAAACTGTCACAGGATCAAACATATTCGGTGTGTCCTGTATTTGGGGACGAAGACTACCCACATATCACAACACCAACTGTTCCTCCGTCTCCATCACCTCATTCCAAGTAATCAACATGTAAAACTCCGTCGTATAATCGTCAACTGTCTTCATGCCTTGACGCAAAATTCTGTAATCGCTGTTACATGGTCCGAACATAATTATAGGACAGAGATTGCTTTTTCATGTGCTTCTTTAATTTATCCCAAGACGCAATCTTGGCCTTCCCTAATCTGGATCTATTCACCTTTGTCTGCTGTCACCATGCTGCTGCTCGTCCACGAAATCTCGTCGCAATGAAAGGCACACGTTTACCAGTGGAAACCTCCTTAAATTCCAAGACCTCCTCCACTGTAATCACCCAATCCAAGAATTCTTGTGGACTTTAATCCACCATGGAACTCAAGAATATTAACCTTAAACCCTGATTTCCAGCGCCCGTTCTCCTCCTGGCTACCTCCTCTCTGTCAAACTGGTAGATCTATTGGATGATCAAGTGGCGCAAATGGATTTTCATCTTCAGAATCCTCAAGCAGTTAGGTCACATAAGCATATTGTTGTGGCGCGAGTGCAACGATTTGCTGGGTCAGAAACTCCACTTGTTGGCTCGGCTATGCGATCTCATAACGTCTATTCACCTCCTCTACTGAGGCTTCACGGACTTTTGGACGTCTCCTTGACGACATGGTGAAGGAATGAACCTTGCTCTGATATCAACTGACATAGCAAAAGCTTATAGGAATCATGAACAAATCTCACAAAGATGAAAAAACTTACGAAAAATTTATTTCTTTCATTCAATGCGACCTCAAAGAGCTTACAATGCTTTATATAGCGAAAACCCTAGAAAAATTCAAAAACAAATTAAATAATAAAAAAATCGAGATAATGACTGAAATTGAAAGTCCTAATGTTCAAGATTATCCTTCAAAAAACGGAATTTAAATCCGAATTTAATTGATTGAGATATAACCAAAACAAAAATTACCCAAAAAGGGAAAAAAACACATAAACGCATAAATGAAGAAAATTGCCCGAAATTGGCCATGCATCAGGGGCGAAGCACCTGAATCTTATTCATTGGCCCGTTTCCAATCAAATGTAACTAAAAATTAGCCAAAAACAAACAACCCCAAAATTTGTCCAAAAATGGGGAAGTTGCCTATTTCTACTTGCGTCGATCCCACTTTACCATAAAGTCTAATTCCTTCCGCACCACATCGGATCCCGTCTATGGTCCCATGTGACTAGTACTTCATTGAAAATATCCACCCAAAACAAAGGCAATAGAAGACTTAACACCTGAGAACCACCAAGAATAACAGATAATGGAAGACCCACCAATGTCTTTAGCAAGAACACCAAAACAAAGGCCTCATGAAAGTCAATCTCACAAGTCTGTGTGTAAACTTTGACAACCAATCTAGCCTTTTTTCTGCTATCCCATGTGACTAGTACTTTATTGAAAATATCGACCCAAAACAAAGGCAATAGAAGACTTAACACCTAAGAATCACTAAAAATAAAAGGTAGTAGAAGACTCACCAATGTCTTTAGCAAGAACACCCTTTGAACAACAAAGGCAGCCAAGTCAACCAAGAGAAAGGGTCGCAAATCAGGATTGTTACGCAGAGTAGAGGGGTCTCCAGATCTTGGGTTGTTGAAATGGAAAGTCAACGGTGACGTGAAAGGGCTTCTTAGACCATGCCGTAGAAGTCCCATAGCCTCCTAGACCATGCCGAAGATGTCGCAAATCCGCCTAGACCATGTCAAAGAAGTTGCAAAGCCTCTTAGATCTTGTCGGAATGCTAGTTTGGGGAGAGGGCTTCGTCGGAAAAGTCTTGTCATCGCCGAAAGTCTTGAATTGATGGATAAAGGGTCGGATGTAGGTATGGTTAGGTTCAGGGTTCTTGATGAAATTGAATTTAAAGTTTTTTATTTTTAGGGATAAATTTGAAAACCTAAGTGCTCTCATACCTAATTATAATTGTAATTATTGATTATATTCCCTATAATAAATCATATAAATGTAAGTAGCATCATATTTAGAATAGGAAAGCAATACAACCCTATTTTGCTATATTGATTTCAAACTATGTAAGGAAAAATAATTCTGAAAGAGAATCTTATTTAAGAATAATAAAAGTGCCCAGCTAAATGTAATACACTTCAGGATTACCTCAATCTATTACCTCTGACAACGAGTTTTTAATGCAATGTCCTTAACTCAGATAATCATCCTTGTTTCAAATAAGCCGAAGCCTGAAATGAAATCTACATCCACCAGCAACACCACCTCCTGCGATCACCCCATCCGTTCGTTGATTTACCATCCTCCACTTTGCATACTCTCAATTATTGCCTATGGAAAAGTTATGTTTGTCATAATTACAAGTACAATGGTAGAAATAGGATAAAAAATGCAAGCAGTTTACAATAATAATCTTTTTGACATCCATTTCTACTTACATTTTATGACAAACTCTCCATGTATATGCGTGTTTCTAATTTGAAGTAACTGATGGCTGTGTCCCTGAATGTAAGTATCAATGGGTATCATGTAATAGTGTCAAGTTGCAATCATAAACTGCAGTCCAAAAGATAACAAGATTTAGGAGTACCAAATTGGAGGAAACTTTGTAATCTTCTTCAGGATCACTCTAGTCATTTACCTTAATTAAATTATTTTCATCGACCATCAAAAAACAAACTTCAAGTGGGCTTTTTGCCAGACCTTGTAATGATATTTATCAGCTATTGTTCCAGTCATTATGGACCTTTGCTTTTGCTATTATTTAGATTAATTGCACCCGAAGTGCACTCTACATGACAAATACACACAAGCAATGAAAACTCTTAACATAGCCACACAGATGGATGATGATACTATACTTATTAGATCATCGTAACTTTTTCCCTAAAAACAAAAATAACATCAACCAGATAAAAGACTAGAAACGGCTCAGGAGAACCAAGTACCAGTACTAAAGTATGGCCATATTCAAAATGGACAAAAGGCATACACAAAGGACTTTGCCAAACTCAACCAGTCTGGGGTCTAGTTTTATTTTTGGCAGAAATCCCTGCTCAATTTCAAATGAAACAGCTTAAATAGGGGTTAAGTTGGAAAAGTCAGGAATCTGGATTAAGCTTTGGGTGTCTCAGGTCCTTTTCCATCCAACTCAACTCTAGTGATGGGGCACAATTTTAAAAATTTTACCACATAAAAAGACTAGATTATAACTTGCGACCCCATTTAGCTTTCATCATCATTCATCACAGTTCACGAAAATCCGAATTAAAACTTGAATGCAATAGAACTTACCAAGGAGGAGCTCCACTCAATTGGGCAATGGAGTAATGCTCCATGAATAGACCCTTCATTTCTGATCACCAGATTATTATCACCAACTAGTCCCTCAGATAAAGCCTTGACAAGTTTTCTGATACCAACAATAGTCTCGACCTCAACACGGCCTCTGCAACGGCTAGAACTCCTTGATTCTGTCCAGCAAGAGCAATCAATCTCTCATTTTCATTTTGGCCAAGATTCATGCCACTATTCCCACAACTCGTGACTTCCAAAATATGATAGTCCAAAGTATGTGTAAGCATTCGATTCTCGTTCGCACTTGATTCAAGCCACCCAAATAGTTCATATCTCAGTTTGGCAAGATTGTGTCTCCCAGGGCCGGCCCTAGGATAAAGCCAACTAGGCAGTGGCCTAGGCCTCAAATGTGAAGGGGGCCTCAAATTGAAATAAAGGCCCAATAAAATTACCTATTTACCACATAAAAATCCATGTAACTATATTTATTTTGATCGAGTCTAATTAACTTCGATCTTATTTAAAATATTTTTTTCTCGAGTTTAATATACATAATTAATTACAAGCTACCAAATGAGCCCAATATTATTACGATAATTATTATTTAATTTGGAAACTAATATTACACATTAAGTAATTTAATTTAATGAGTTATAACTTGAATTTGGTTTATTCAAATTAGCTTTTTCTCGAGTCCGTAATGTGTCATTTATCACAAGTTTCAAAATGAGTCCAGTATTAATGGGTTAATTTTCGATCCTTTAATAAATACACATTTGATCTAAATATATTATTGATCTCGAAACTTTAGTCTCTCAAAATCTCAAATTTATTAAAAAGTTCTCAAATCAATATTATTAGAATCTAGATTTGTTTCTCATCACAAAATAATCCCAACTCTTCACATTTTCTTCTAGAAATATATATTTTTCAATTAATAATTTTAGAGATTATTATTTACACACTGATAATAGTTTTCTGTCAACTGGATATTGTGCTAAAAATTATATTACCATAGTCTCTCGAGCTATCGAGATAAAAAAAAAAAATTACTGTATCTTTTAGATTGTACCAAGCCTTTGTTTAAAATATAGATATATTATTTATTTAAATATTTAAGTATGTTTATGCTTGTAAAAAAAATTACGTTTAAGGGTCTCATATAATGAGTCGTTTAAGGTCTTAAAATTCTCGGGATCGGCCCTGGTGTCTCCTTTCAACTTCCTTCATAGTCCAGTCCAAATAAATTCTCTTTCTTTAGAGATTATAAATTTATTATGGTTGACTGTTGAGTGGAGCTATTATTTTGTGCAATTCAAGTCAATTCCATTGCCTGTCAAATGTCTTCCAACAATAAAAATTCACAATGTCAACTAACTCCGAGAGCGAAATAACTCTTTAACACTCTTTGTAAGCATACATCACTACTCATCAATGAGAACCCTGCGGTTGGACTTGACAGGATTCTTTATCACAATTCCTTAATCCTTCCCTTAGTTCCCTACAACAATTTATGACAAGAAAGTAAAATAAGAGACCCATTTTACAATAATACCAAGAATCGTATCTACAATCATCTAAGCACATCTTGAATAATCAGAAAGCGGAAAACATATGTAATTTCCACATTTCTTTCCTCTTTCCACCTCTAATTATGGATTCTGAAGGCAAAAAATAAATCAAGAATTATTTGAAAAGGAAAAAAGAAGTACACATCCAATACTCTCTCTCTTTATTTTGCATCCAAAAAAGATTGGATTCGAAATTCGCTAAGATAAATCATTATGAACACAAAATAAACAATTTCTTGCACTACATTTGGAGACCCAGTTTACTCAATTAGAAGAAGAAATAATTAAATACTTGAAATTAATGAGAAACAAATTATTATATTATCCAAAAATTTGGCAATGCAAATTCACGTAATAGCACGTGGCTCATACTTTTGTTCGGAGCGAAACAAAAAAGTGAACTCTGAAGGCTCGGATACAACAAAATGATAAAATCATAATTGCTTCTTTTTGTATTTGGTGAGAAATAGTTTTTCCAGATTCAAAACCTGATGGCTAATGTGAAACGTTTATACTTTCTACATTCTCGTTTTTGGTTGGGCTTAACCTGTTTGACAATCATTATTTTCAAAAATAAATAATACGTACTCATTTTTAATCACATTCATTCAATAAAATATTATACACGTAAATTTAATTTTTTTTTTTACATTTTAACCACGCATTCTCGTAAAAATCATTATTCTCAATTCTATTTTTCCCAAATAATAGTTGTCAAACAAGGGTTAAAATTAGCCCTTGTTTGATATCATTAATTTGGCTTATTGGCACAAAATATCTCTACATTTGGCCTTTAGTATATAAAACGTCCACACGTTTCAATTTTTTACATTTTCACCCTTTTTTTCATGTTTCATTGTAAAAAAGTCCTTCTGTCGATATACTATTAGTCTCACCATTAAATGTACACCAGCAGGGGCGGACCCACCTTAGGACCTGGTGGGTCCTATGACCCACCAAAATTTTAATTTTTTTTTTTTTTTTTTTATATTTAAAATACTGTACAATTTTGGGATATAACATGTTAGATGTTAGATATAAGTACAGATTTTGGGATATAACATCTATAAAGTATACTGTAATTTTTCATTATAACATGTTAGATATAAATACACAGATTTAGATGGAAAATCAGAAATCTGGCTTTGAAAATGAATTTTAGTTAATTAAGATTTGAATTCAGAGAGTTGTTGAATGTTGTGATTTATTTTGATATTAAGGTGTTGTTCTTTTGTCCGTTTTGCTGGTTTAGTTGTATGTTTGGTTCTTTCTAAAGTTGTTAATTGTCAGTAGCAACGAAGTGCTTTTACCTCTTGTAGTAGATCCGTCTAATTGTTGAAGAAACTGCTTGGTAGCATGGGTTGAGACCTCGAAATTGGATAGAAATTCTTGTTTACATATTTGAATTTGATTTCGAACAGTCTAACACAATTAAAAAGTAGTTCTGATTTCAGTTTGTCAGCTTACTGCTGTAATTGGTCGGATGAGCGTTTCCGAGTTAATAATTTTTTCATTTTTACAACAATTTAAGAATGGAAAATAATATGTATTTCAAACTTCTATCATTTTAATTGTACATCATTATGAATGTTTGTACTACCCGGCTCAAAAAAAAAATTTCGGGGGCAGCCCCGTGCTCCCCCCTCCTTCATCTCAATATCTTTCATTTTAGGACCCACCAGTTTTAAAATCCTGGGTCCGCCACTGTACACCAGCACTCAGTTTTATTTTAAAACAAGAAGACTAAATGGACAGACCACTTCAGAGAGGGAGAGTCACGCACATGCATGATTTCCCTTTCGAAATTCCAACCCTTCACATCCCTCTCGCACTCATTCCCTTTCTCCCATTCTCCAATCATCTCATATTTGTCATCTTGTCGTGGGCTATTGTATGCACACAGTGGGCAAACTTGGAAAAGGTAATTTCTGGTAATGGGTTGGGTTTTTCTTTTTTCTCTTTTTTTTTTTGACAGTTCATTGTGCATGTTCATTTGTGCACCACCACCAGCATCTAATTAGGGATGTAATATTTTTATTTTTTTGAATTTTTGTTGAATGCACTTGTAGTACATTAAAGGTCGGCCTAAATTGTAAATCTCTTTTGTTGATGTGTATGAATGATGAATGGAATCAGAGCCAAAATGTGTCCGAATATTGTGATTTTTTGTTGCTGAATGCTGAACAAAATATATGGTCATGCTGAGCTCTTTTGGTTGTGACTTCATTCTCTTGCGGAGTTTTTTTTGTTCGATTTTTGTTCAACGATTGTATTTGCTATAGTTATTGATGTCTCGATTTATAAACTTGATTTGTTGTCTTTAAATTGTAATTTGATCAGCGCATGGAATTGTTGTGATTGATCAATGTGCCCAGTTGTGTTGTGTTGTGTTGGACAGGATGTTTATAAGATAAGATAGAGATGGTTTTCACATAGACATAAAATTAGAGGTGTCAAGACGGGCGGGTCGACCAGACCTGTGAAAACCGGCTCAGATCGACCGGGGACCACGGGCCGACCCGTGACCCGAGCGGGCCGTTCACGGGTCAAGGAGGTGTGACCCGTGGGCTTCGCGGGTTGCACCTTCACGGGCCGCGGTTAACCCGCTGGCCCGTGAAAAAAAAATTAGAATATAAACAAATATATAAATTTTGAACAACTAAATTATAGTTAAGTATGTATCAACCTAGTTGAGATATACTTATACTATAAATATTTGATAGTAGTAATTAGAAATGCATTTAGTTATTTGTTTAAGTTAAATTTAACTTTGCAAAGTTATAAATAATCCAGATAACATTAAAATTTGAATTCTAGGTAAATATTTCTTGATATAAATATGAATTTATCATTTTGTTCAATTCTTAGTTTACATTTAACAAAAAAAAATATTTTTTGCTATAAATATCTATATTTTTATAATTTTATTTATACAATCATGCGGGCCAAATCGGAACAAACCACAACCCTTGACCCGTATGGGCTCGACCCGGATGGGTCAACGGGCGGACTGGGTTGTAATCCAAAATTTGTGAGCTGACCTGGAACCCATAGCGGACAGGCTTTTTTTTTCACGCGGGTCATGACCGGACTCATATCTTGGTGGGCCGACCCGGCCCGGACCACCCGGATTGACACCTCTACATAAAATGTAGGGATGTTTTATGCAAAACCTTTTAAAATGTAAGGACGCTTTTCGAAAAAAAACTTGTTGAAACATAAAAATGTTTTACACGCTCAATTTTTGGGAAAAAAACATATTCACTGCCCCATAATTGATGCAGAATTCTGGGAAATTTGAGTTTTATGATTTTTTATATCGGTTTGTTGTGGAGAGTAACGGCATATGAGAGCAAGTATGGAAGCCACAATTGGAATATGGAACATGCATCAACTTGGGTGATGATGAATAGTGGACTTCAAACAATAAACGTGATGCATTTCAAAATTACGATTTTACACACAACATTTCAGATTCAAAAACTTGATTTTGCTTCATTTGTTTGATTAATCTTCATGATTGCTACCATTTTAGAGTTTTGTTATATATTACTGCTTAATTTTTTATATTTTTTTATACTTGCGAATAACATGTTTATGGTGGAAAGAAAACTTTATCTCTCTCTTTTGTTTTTTGTTTTTGTTTTTTTTAAGTGGTCTGACCATTTTATCCTTCTAGTTTTTAAATAACACTGAGTCCAATTGTGCATTTAATTATAGCACTAGATGGACAGAATGACGTATTCGACAATGAAACAAGGAAATAGGGGTGAAAATGCAAAAAATTGAAATGTATGGATGTTTTGCACACTAAAGACCAAAAGTATGGACGTTTTGCACCAATAAGCCCATTATTTTCCAATACATTTTCTCTCTCTTCTTTCCAATCATACATTTTTCAATAAAATAATATTATACGTAAAATATTTTTTAAATTTTTTAATCAACACGTTTTTTCATCAATCTACTATTTCAAAATGCATTCTTAACCAAAAAAAATGTGGTTCAAATATGCGCCATGTTAATTCTTAAATTTTTTTTATGCGTCATGTTAATTCTTAGATCATTTTTTTCTAAGTAAGCCCTTAGATCATTTCTTATATGTCATGTTAATTCTTAAATATTTGTAGAGTCCTACATGTTAATTATTAATTAAGTTCAATAAATCGAAGAAAAAGTAATAAAGTAGTTATGAAACAAACTTTCGTGCCCTCCTAACGATGCAAAACATTTCTGCTATTCCGATGAACAAATTTTACCTGCAATGTGTGTTCAGATAGCTAAAATTTTTCCATCCATACCTGTTTTGCCTTAGGGGTATTTATAAGTGACAGGAGTCATGTAACTGCTAGGTTATATAGTGTCACATGTCCCATGTAACCCCTTCTACTACTCCCACGTTCCAAGTGGAGGACTTCCACCCATCCAGCAGCTGGCTATATCTATGATAATTGTTAAGTGACCTCCATCCGGTCCGATGATGATTTCATGGTGTAAGCGTTATATCGACCACGTAGGGGTAGATGGTCTCATAGTGGTCGACGACCTAGCGTGGATATAGAGGGTCTTGTAGTGGTCGACTGCGTAGCATGAACGTAGAGGACCTCACAGTGGTCAACGACCTAGTGTGGACATAGAAGGCCTCACAGTAGTCGATGGACAAGCGTGGACGTATAGGACCTATTGAGTATCCTTTACCTTGTTGGTCATTTTAGACAATTATTAATGTCATCCGATATCAAGTAATACAAGAACACTCAGACTAGATCTTTCTTTGATCTAACAAATGCTATGTCATAGAGGCCAAATAAGAATTGCAAATCACAAGAGAAAAATTGTTGATATTTGAATTTCAATAGAGTTTGGAACTATAAAATGAAATTTTGCTTTAATGTGAGTGATCTCGTATTTTTTTTTAACTCAAATGGAAAGTTAACACACTCATTAGTCATAAACAATTTATCTTCCAATGTTGGTCAAGTTGAGAACAAAATCCATTCTCTTACTAAGAATCACGACTTATGACTATTTAGCCATGATTGTCTCCTTTAAAACAAAGGGAAAATTTTATATCTATGAGATAAGTATGATCCATTTATAAAAATATATTTAATTAATTAAATATATTAAGATCACAGTTTGATCAAAATTTTATATGTCACAAATTATTTGTCGATCACAAGTAACAAATTTTATAAGTCATGATTTATTTAAGATAACAAATTATCAAATCAATTCGTCACAAGTTATTTATCATTCACAACTTAATAAATTATGGATCACGATCATATTTTTCAGATCACATATATTATTTATTGGTCACAAACAATTTTCATGCCACCATATCCCATCCCCGACCCTACCCACGATCACCACCTCACCAGACTACGCAAAACAACACCACCGCCACACACCCAACCACAAAACCACCACTACAGCATTGCGTCATCTGAATCCACCATCACAACCACCACAACAACCAACAAACAGGGTTGTAATACTTGAACATGGCCACCTCAGCCCTGTTCAAGTAGCTTTATTACAACAACAAAAACCCAACTAAACAAATTGGACGAAAAGAGAAATCACCCCCAAAATCTTAAAACCCTAAATCCATCGCCGCTATGAACGACGGAAGAGCCATGCTGCCTGCGACAGTGAGGAGCACTGCTCTGTGCACAGCGGTGGTGAGCACCGCTAGCTAGGTACTTCACACAACAAGTGTCGTTGTGTGTAGCCAAAGGTAGCGGGGTTCAACACCGCAGTTTGCGGCCATAAGCTCGGCGCTCCCGCTGTGCGTAGCAGTGCTTAGACCTTGCTACGAGCGCTCCCAAACCAGCAGCAATCGTCGGAACAGGAGTCGGAGCCGTCTTCCTTCTACCTGTTGTCATCGGAGCCTCCGGTGAGAGAGAAAGAAGGGGGGATTTTATGATTTGGGATTTTTACGTGTTTGGGTGGGTAAGATTTAGAGAGAGAAGATAGATGATAGAGAGAAAGGACTAGGTAGGGTTTCAGATCTCCAATTCAAGCAATTTCCATCAGCATCACACATCAATGAGAGAGAAATAAAAAAGAAAATGGCGAAGAATTTTTGCAAAGCGATAAAGGGGATGAAAGTGAAGGAGGTGCCGGAGCACTTGAAGCCGACGCTCTCCATGAATTACCTGAAGAACACCATAAAGAGAGGATTGGATAATTACTACGCCAAGTATATCTAGACCAACTCCGTTGACCCGTTCTATCTAGGGATGGGCGTTGGGTCGATTTTTTTTTCAATCCAAACCCAACCCAGCATGGTCGATTTGATCGAAAATCAACCAAACCTTATCCAATTATTGATTGAAACCCAAGCCAACCCAAACTGATCTTGATCAATTTGGGTTGGATTGGGTTGGTCGGTTTGGGTTTCGACCCAATTAAAGTTAGATCCGATTTATTAGTTAACTTTGGATAAATTTTTAGAGTTTAAAATTACTTGAAAACCACCATTTTTTAAACACACATATAAGAAATTCTTTCTAAAAATAATGTATAAATAAATTTAAAATTTATGAAACATTTTCTTTTTTACAATTTTTTGGAATTCATTCATTTCATCATCATGTCTTTTAATTTTTACTTTATCGTCAAATAACATTGCATTTGTATATAGTGTTCATGTGAATCGGTCTATGTGAAGAAAATTGACGTTTATTTATTATAAGTCATTCTCTTGTCTTTACTATTATATCTATTTAATTTTTTTTTAATCTTAGATATTAATTTTTTAATTCATCGAATTGGGTTGGGTTTTAATTCATAACCCGAGACCCATCCCAACCCAACCTCAAATTCAATTTTTCAATCTAACCCAACTCAATTGAACGTAAAAAAATCGACCCAAACCGATCGGTTTGGTTTGAATTAGTCGAATTGAGCGGTTTGGGTTGGATTTTGCCCAGCCATAGCTCTATCACGTCTGTTTCGGTGGCATGGCCTTCCCATACCTTGTCACTCTCCCCGAGTGTCATGGACTCAATATAGCATTACATGGGTTGGACCATTTACTTTAATTTTTTCTAATTGGGCTTGTATTATTAGTTGGCTAGCCCAAAGCCTTTAGTTTGAGGGTTGCTGTTTTGGCCTATATATAGTTGTATCTCTGCTTTTGGAAGAACATTGAAGTGTAAAATTTGATATTTTCAGTGCAAAGTGTTGAAATCGTCCAACAGCTTCCTCTTCCCTTTCTTGTTGATTTTCTCATTTTTCCCTTCCCCAATTCTCTTTTATATTTTGTTGGTTACTAATTCAATTGATTTCAATTGGAAACCTCCATTTTATAAGCTATAGTTACGGTGTGGATCAAAGCCGAGTTCCAACCATGACACCGAGGAGCGCCTCCATCTCGCGCACCAGCAGCACGCCAAAGAACACGACAGTCATTGATCTGGCGGTTTTTTTTTTTTTGGTAATTTAGAACTTCTCACATTTGTATGTTGTTTTTATTTACCTGTGTTTAGTTGATGTGGAAAATGATTCCTCTTTTTTTATTTTAGCGTTTTTTTCGGTTCCTGTTGGATCCATGAATGGTCCAATTGAAAGTGTTCTCATTGCGGAATTAAATTCTAACGTGATTGTGTTCATTTCTTCTTTATAACTCTTGAAACTGGCTTGTTATTTGGTTTCCAGGTTTTCTTGAAAACACTGATGTCAATCATTTATAACATTGTGTCCAGGTTTTATGGATTCATTGCCAGTCACCTTGGAGCAGACCAGAGCTTGTTTTCTGATGAACTTTGTAGGAGGTTTTCAGAAACTATTGAGGAAGAAGTAATTGAATCATTTAGCACGATAAGCCAAGTGGGAACAATGACAGAAAGTCAAGAGATGGAGGAGTCTAACCCTGATAAGGTACAAGAAGGTGAAGAAGTCATGGAGATATCAAATGATGTCTTTGAGGTGAAAGCCATCAATGGTGACACAATTTTGGGAGGAGAGGATTTGGATAATACTATGTTGGAATTTTTGGTGAGTGAGTTCAAGTGGACTGAGGATGAATCTTATATTTTGTCTAGCAGAAAGATTAGTGAAGCAAGGTCCTTATTTATGCACATACACATGCTCTGGACGATAGAAAAATACATGGCCAGATTTTCCTTGATCCTGTCAAAGATTATAAATCTTCAAGTTGGACCTTCTCGCCTGCTGGTAGAAAATGTTAGAATTAAAGACGCAGTTCTTATACTAGTGGTTGATATTGATAGACTTTCAACTCTTATATATGAACCTGCAGAATTTGTAGCAAAGTATTTCAAAAGGAACATTATGAACAAGATGGCTGAGAGAAACCAAGAAGATGAGATGAATGGGGCATATGCCCCTTTGCATTACTTGTTTAATCCAAGAATGGTGACAAGAATGAGGACACATGAGAGGCCACTAACAACATACAAAGAAGACATCTCGACTTTGAACATTGAGGACAATGTTAATTTAAGGGGAATGGATTGTCATGGACTCAATATACCATTACATGGGTTGGACCATTTACTTTAATTTTATCTAATTGGGCTTGTATTGTTAATTGGCTAGCCCAAAGCCTTTAGCTTTAGGGTTGTTGTTTCGGCCTATATATAGTTGTATCTCTGCATTTGGAAAAACGTTGAAGTGTGAAATATGATATTTTCAGTGCAAAGTGTTGAAATCGTTCAACAGGTTCCTCTTCCCAATCTGTTGATTTTCTCATTTTCCCCCTCCCCAATTCTCTTTTATCTTTTGTTCGTTACTAATTCAACTGATTTTAGTTGGAAACTTCCATTTTATGAGCTGCAGTTATGGTGAGGATCAAAACCGAGTTTCAGCCATGATACAGAGAAGCGCAGCTATCTCGCACACCAGCAGCCAAAGAACATGGCGACCATTGATCTGACTATTTTTTTTTTTTGGTAATTTAGAATCCCCCCCCCCAATTTGTATGTTGTTTTTAGTTACCTGGGTTTAGTTGATGGGGAAAATGATTCCTTTTTTTTTATTTTAGCGTTTTTGTTGATTCCTACTTGATCCAGAATTGGTCCAGTTGAAAGTGTTCTCATTTGCGGAATTAAATTCTAACAGGGTTATGTTCATTTCTTCTTTATAACTCTTGAAACTGACTTGTTATTTGGTTTCCAGGTTTTCTTGAAAACATTTATGTCAATCATTTATAACATTGTGTCAGTAGTATGCCCTTCACAATGTGATTTGATTTTTACATGTTCGAATTAATTTTAGGTAGACAATAAGTTCCCTTGTGTTGGACTATGATGCTAATAACCTTCTGGGACAATGACGAAAATGGGCTAAAGTCAAATAATTATTTTTTATCTATTCAGGCTCTTGCCCAATAACATGACCTGGCCCAAAATCGGACCCGAATGCATAAAACGTGTTCTCTTGGCGTGGCATTCATTGTAGCCAAACACGCGTCTTTCTTCTATTAACTAAGAAGTCGTCTGAGCTGTTGGATGGGAATCTAATCTACGGTTAGTTGATTGTGTATAAAATACTACCTTATGCTGAACCTAAAGACGGAGATTTCCATTATTCCGTCATTCCAGTTAGCTTCTTCGATACTCTTCTTCTTCTCTTCTCTGTGATCTTTCAATTCCTGATTGGAAGAATTCTTCGTGATTTCTTTTCTCTGTGAATGGATATTTTGTTTGTTCTTGTGATAAGAGTTGTGATTCCAATACTCTTGTGGCTTCCTTTAATCGATAGAGGAATGCCTTAGGGTTTTCTAGTTTTGGGCCCTCGTGGTCATACAGACGGGTACAACCCTGACTTTGTGATGTTCTGAGCCCTATTAAACATCTACCATTCTTGGTTTTGGGTCCTCATGGTCATACAGAAGGGTACAACCCTGGCTTTGTGATGTTCTGTACCCTATTAAACATCCATCATTCTTGGTACTATGGTTCAATCGAAGGAAGCGGAAAAAGGAGTTTCAGTTTTTTTAGTTTACAGTAATTTTCTTTTGAGTTCGAAGTATTCTTGGTTCGATTGTCTTGTAATATTTGTATAGCAGTGGTATCAGAGCCATTTACTTGGCTATTCTGGGAATCGAACCTTGCTACATAAATATACTGTAGATCTTGGGTTGTAAGCCTCAGATCTGGGCGAGTCTAGAATGAATCTGAAGTTTCTTGGTGAAACACTGCCTCCGGTTTACGATCTGAAAATTGTTGAAGGAGTCTACTAGTGTTTCTTGGTGAAATTCTTTGGTGGTCAGCTGAAACGACCACCCATGTGGTTTATTCCTTCGAACTCTAACCATCACTTTTGAAGTTTATTATTTTTCTTGATTGATCATTGTCTGTTCATTTGATTGCAATATATACATGACCCTGCATTTTGCGTTTTTTTCTTGGAATTTGTTATAAGCGTATTTTTCTTAAACTGCAGTATTTGTGTGATCTGTATTTTGTAGCTCTTCTTGGGGTCTGTTGTATAAAAACCTCTACTCTGCTTCTTCCCTTGACCCTGGATCATTGAGTCTCACGGAATCCTGGTATTGCTGGGCAGTTGATCTTCAAAACTTACTCGTGTTGATAAATCATATGTTCCTATCTACTAAGCATGATCAAATTTTTATTGATAAGTGTAACCTGTTTGATTGATAAAATGACTAGTACTATTTTTGAACTAGGGGTCTTTAACAGGAAGGGAAATTTCACTATTTGGCAACAAAAAATTAGAGGATTGTCAGTACAACAGAAAGTGTCTAAGGCTATAATTGGTGAATTTCCTAAATCACAAACTGAGAATCTGAAAATTGAGACTGATGAACTAGCATATACATCCATTATCCTTCGCCTGTCTAATCAAGTATTAAGAAAGGTAGGGAAATTAGACGATGCTAAGGCCTTATGGGAAAAACTTGAAAAGTTGTATTTGGTTTAGTCATTACCTAATAGACTGTACCTTCTAGAAAAAAATTTAGTTTTAAGATTGATGTGTCCAAAAACCTAGATGATAATCTTGATATCTTTAATAAATTGGTTCAAAATATCATAAATACTGGGGATAAGGTATCTGAGGAGTATAAGACAGTTATACTCCATAATGCCATACCAGAGACATATAGAGAAGTCAAATCTGCCAGTAAGTATGTCAAGGATAATTTGACACCTGAGGTCGTCATAAATGCTTTAAGGAGCAAAGGGTCTGAAAAAAAAAAGGGGAAGGAGTCAGAGAGTCTATTCATAAGAGGTAGACAACCATATAGGCAAAATAACAATCAGACAAACTGGAATCAATCTGAAAATAATCACAAGAAGAAATACAGAAGTAAGTCTAGGTCAAAATCCAAGCCTAGAAATAGAAAGTGTTATGGTTGTGGCAAGATAGGGCACTATATAAAAGATTGTCATAACAAGAGAACAGATCAGAGAGATAAGAAGATAGATGAGGGGAATGTTGTTGAGCCAGCCGAACCAAACACAGTTGATGTGTATGTTGTGGTTCAAAAGCCTGATTTTGAATTGGTTAATTATGCTGATAATAAACAGCAGGTCCATGAGTGGATTTTAGATTCAAGCTGCACTTTTCATATTACACATGAAAGGTCTCGGCTTCAAGATTTTAAGAAGGTTAGTGGTGGAGAAGTTGTGATGGGAAATAATGTTGCCTATAAGGTTGTAGGATTAGGTAATGTGACCCTGAAGTTTGAAAATGGCTACATGTTTGTCCTAGAGAGAGGTAGGTATGTGCCTGAACTAAATAAGAATCTAATCTCCATGGGGAAATTAGATGATCTAGGGATGTGTGGTAGAATTGGTGATGGAATGTTGAAAGTGACCTTGCTGGGGCAATGATGAAAATGGGCTAAAGTCCAATAATTATTTTTTATCTATTCAAGCTCTTGCCCAATAACATGACCTGGCCCAAAATCGGACCCGAAGGCATAAAGCGTGTTTTCTTAGCGTGGCATTCATTGCAGCCAACACGCACGTCTTTCTTCTATTAATTGAGAAGTCGTCTGAGCCGTTGGATGGGAATCTAATGCGAGCTTAAAATTAAAGTGTGATGTGCACAAAAACGACGTTGGAGTTTAACAATAAGACGGATGTTAGGGCGCAACATTTCACCTATTGGATCACATTTACGATTTATATCCAGATTAATGAAGTAAAGTAGTGTTCGGCTGAATTCTCCTAATAAATTCAATTTACCCCTTTCGAGTTCTCGTTGATCCTATTTAATTAAATCAATTTCATATCTCTATGCAAATTATTATTAATTAAACGAAACAAGTTCTGAAAATTCATACACGACCGCAATAATCAATATAGGTATCTCTACACATTATATCAATTTACCGGATTTTATTATATGGTCTAGACAAATAATCTGTATCTCTACGTAATTATTTTCCACTAAATCATTGAATAATTGGCCAGAACATTCAAAGCTTTAATACAATAATAAAACCAACACATAACAAATTAAAAACTAGAATCTTGAATATAGAACATAAAGGTTCCTCAAATAAGTTACATGTTCGCCATAACAATGAATTTAGTTATTCATATTACACAAGGAGAAAAAAATAATAATTATAGAATACATCACCAGGTTTGAAGTAAAGATTCAGAAGAACAAAGTAGATCTTGTACCAAAATCCCTTCTTGTTCTTGTCAATCCCTCAAAGATGAGTCCCTTTGATATGATCCAGGATGCGGGAGTGTCCAATGCAAGCTCAAATCGAGACCCGTTGATTATCGAGGAAGGGGCAATGACGCGGTCGATAGCAAAATGAGTCAAAGAGGCATTGGGGATGCTCGTCAAAGCCACTATTGATGGAACTATGTTTGGGACGCAAAATGGAACAAGTGTCATGTTGGGGTCGAAGCCGGGAACCAATTGGATCAACACGATACAAGCAACCGAAGAAAAAAGTCTGTCGTAGCAACCAAGCGACCGCTTGGAGTAAAATGGCCAGCGGTCGCTCAACCCGGACCGAAACTCACAGGGTGCCAAAGTGGTCTTCCTAGCGACCGCTTGAAATATAACCAAGCGACTGCTTGGTTATAAATTTCAGCAAGTTTTTTAATTTTGGCAAGAGACCACGTTTCCTTAGAATTCTATTTCTTTTCCATGTTTTGTCATTATTTGTTGCCTTATGCACGTTTTTTACTAGATTTAGGGCTCTCGTATAAATATTTGAACACTTTGTTATTTCACAACTTTTGACATATTGAATTAAATTGAAAGCTTTGCTTTTTCCTTTGTTCTTCATTGAACAACAAATCGAACTTCCAAGATCAATTCTTGTGTGTTCAACATCGGTATGAGAGTTTTTCATTTGTGTAATTAAGGGGTTCAACGCATCTTGCTATCGTTGGGTTTTTTGGTTCACTTTATTGGGTTTAAGTCCAACCCGGGTTTTATTGACGTTCTTGGGTTCCGCATCAATCTCGTTGTGGGTTTCGTAGTCACCATTGCTACGGAGTCCGCATCAGTTGGTATCATAGCTTTAACTCCAATCTAATCAGTTACTATCTTTCTATTTTCGTTGTTGAGTAAAAAAAAAATTATCCAATTCTTCTTCGTGTTCTTATGTCCAGTAATTCATTTTGAGTTTTTGATCCAGAAAAATCTCAACAAAATTTCAAAAGTTATTTTTGTGGTCAATTTGAATCCAAATCAACTTCTATTTTCTTTGTCCTTCTCGTATTCAGATTCTTGAGTTTGTGAAAAAAAAATTATTGTTCATCCGTACCAGTCAAAAAAAATTTAAGTTGTTTCATTGAATTGCTACCAACACCTTCTCTTTGTTACAAGTTTTGATTCACTATCTAAATCTTGTCCTATAAGTGGTGTATAAATTCCAAGCTAAACTTTCATCTAGTTTCTTAAATTCTTCATTCCAAATTATTGTTTCCATATTACTCTTGTTTCACATTCCTTCTCGTATTCGTTTTGAATTCACAATTTTTGGTCCGGTAAAGTTCTTTGTTGACTTTGTAAGCCCTTGGGAAAAGCAATTGAGTGGTAAAAGGCAGAGAGGGAGCTTATTAGAGGGTAAAAGCCAATTGAGTGATTTCGAGCGAAATTGGTGAGGCAGAAATTGAGAGAATGTCTGACATGGAAGGTTCAAATTCCAGCATGTATGGTAATCAAATCAATAAACAGAATGATAGGTTGGATAGATTTGAGCAATTATTGATGGATATGGGGGAGAAGATGGAGAAATTGAGTACTTCGATGATGAATATTAATAGGGAACAGCCCGTGGGAGTACCTACTGCTAGGAGAACAGGTAGGCGAATTTCTAGGATGGATGAACATGAGATGGGTAGCGAATGGGGAGAAGATGAAGGCGAAGGAGCTGAGATGGGACGGATAAGACATAGAGGAGATAGGTTTGAACGACGGGGTATGAATGATTATGGAGGTGACGTTGATGGAGGTTTGGGAAATGTAAAAATAGTCATTCCACAATTTAAGGGTAGAAGTGATCCCGGAGCATATTTGATTGGGAGAAGAAGATAGAGTTGATTTTTGAATGTCATAACTATTCTGAGGGTAAGAAGGTGAAAGTTGCGGTGTTGGAATTAATTGACTATGTCATTACTTGGTGGGATCAAACGGTTACTTCACGACGTCTGAATCGGGAGAGTCCTATCAATATTTGGGACGAACTAAAGGCAGTTATGAAAAAATGGTTTGTATCTAGTCATTAATATCGGGAAATCCACCTGAAACTGCAAAGTCTATATCAAGGGATGAAGGGTGTGGAAGACTACCATAAAAAGATGGAGATTTTGATGATTAGAGCAAATGTAGAGGAAGATTGGGAAGCTGCTATGGCTCGGTTCTTGAATGGATTGCACAGAGAGATCGCTGATGTGGTGGAATTGCAGCATTATGTAGAGTTGGATGACATGTTGCATGTGGCCATGAAAATTGAGAAGTAGTTGAAGAGGAAGGGAACAACTAGACAATCATTCGGTAATTCGGGTTCTAACTCAAACTGGAAACCAAGGTGGGATAACAAAGGGGATGGAGCTGAGTCGAAAGGGAGAACTGAAAGCACTAGCAGGACAACACCAAAGGCAGACTCACAGCCAACCAGGAATCGGGATATCCAGTGTTTTAGGTGTTTGGGAAAAGGACATATTTTGTCTCAATGCCCAAACAAAAGGACCATGATTCTACGCGATGGGGAAGTAGAGATTGGCGGTGAGGATGAATTTGAAGACATGCCGTCATTGAAAGATGTTAGTGAGCATGGAGACATAGTGAAATTTGCTCCAGCTGCGAAGTTAATGGTCACAATGAGAGCTCTCAACACTCAAGTCAAGGCAGATGATACAGAGTTGCAGAGGAAGAACATTTTCCATACACGATGCCACATCCAGGATAAGGTATGTAGTATGATCATTGATGGAGGTAGTTGTACCAATGTAGCTAGCACAACTTTAGTTGAGAAATTGTGGTTGGTACTAATTAAACACCCTAGGCCTTATAAATTACAATGGTTAAATGATAGTGGAGAAATTAGGGTGAATAGATAAGTGATAATTTCTTTCTCGATTGGGGGCTATAGTGACAAGGTTGTATGCAATGTGGTACCTATACAGACAGGTCATATTTTGTTGGGGAGATCATGGCAGTATGATAGAAAGGTTAACCATGATGGGTATAGAAATAGGTGTAGCTTTGTCAAGGAAGGAAGGTCTATTACTCTTGCGCCATTAACACCGGCTCAAGTTTATGAAGACCAAATGCAATTGAGAGAAGCTGAAGAGAAAAGAACAAGAGAGTCTGAAAAAAGGAGAGAAAACAGTGAGTTAGTGAGTAAAAGAGAAAATGGAGAGATGGCTGAGTGGGGAGAAGAGAGAGATGCCACATGAGAGGAAAGAAAAAGAGTTAGTTGAAAGGAGAGAAAAGTCGAAAGCGAACTTCTTTGCTAGTAGGAGTGAGTTGCAAAACGCTATAATTGATAAGAGGACAGTGTTGTTGTTGGTATATAAGGAATCACTCCTCAACTTTGAGGAATCTAACATACCTTTCCCTAGTTTGGTTGATTTTTTGTTACAGGAATTCGAAGATGTGTTTTCGGAGGACATATCAAGTGGATTGCCACCAATTCGAGGCATCGAACACCAAATTGATTTCATACCAGGAGCTGCCCTTCCAAACCAACTGGCTTATCGAAGCAATCTCGAGGAGACAAATGAGCTTCAAAAGCAAGTGGAAGAGTTGATGAGCAAATGATATGTAAGGGAGAGCATGAGCCCATGTGCTTTACCTGTTCTACTGGTACCGAAGAAGGATGGGACTTGGAGGATGTGTGTGGACTGCAGGGCTATCAATAACATAACGGTAAAGTATCGTCACCCTATACCTAGGTTAGATGATATGTTTGATGAGTTACATGGTGCTTGTATCTTTAGTAAGATTGATCTTAAAAGTGGGTACCATCAAATTCGTATGCGGGAGGGTGATGAATGGAAAACTGCGTTTAAAACTAAATATGGATTATATGAGTGGTTGGTTATGCATTTGGTCTCATTAATGCACCGAGTACTTTTATGCGTTTAATGAATCATGTTTTGCGTGCTTTTATAGGGAAGTTCGTTGTTATTTATTTTGATGATATCTTAATCTATAGCACAATCATTCAAAGATGAGTCCCTTTGATATGATCCAGGATGCGGGAGTGTCCAATGCAAGCTCAAACCGAGACCCTTTGACTATCGAAGAAGGGACAATGACGCGGTCGAAAGCAAAATGAGTCAAAGAGGCGTTGGGGATGCTCGTCAAAGACACTATTGATGAAACTATGTTCGAGACGCAAAATGGAGCAAGAGTCATGTTGGGGTCGAATCCGGGAACCAATTGGATCAACACGATACAAGCATCCGAAGAAAGAAGTCTGCCGGAGCAACCAAGCGACCGCTTGGAGTAAAATTGCCAGCTGTCGCTCAACCTGGACCGAAACTCACAGGGCGCCAAAGTGGTCTTCCAAGCGACTGCTTGGTTATAAATTTCAGCAAGTTTTTTAATTTTGGCAAGATACTACGTTTCCTTAGAATTCTATTTCTTTTCCATATTTTGTCATTATTTGTTGCCTTATGCACGTTTTTTACTAGATTTAGGGCTCTAGTATAAATATTTGAACACTTTGTTATTTCATAACTCTTGACATATTGAATTAAACTGAGTGTTCAATATCGGTACGAGAGTTCTTCATTTGTGTAATCAAGGGGTTCATCGCATCTTGCTATCGTTGGATTTTTTTGGTTCACTTTGTTGGGTTTAAGTCCAACCCGGGTTTTATTGGCGTTCTTGGGTTCCGTATCAATCTCGTTGTGGGTTTCGTAATCACCGTTGCTACGAGGTTCGCATCACCCTTTGTGTTTCCCTCCTTGAGTTCCTTGGTTAAATTTTCCTAATCTTCTCTTTGATTACCTCCAATTGATTGTAGATCTCTCTTGGTGTCCTTGTGCCTCCCCAAATTATCCAACCCTTCCAAGGGTCTCCAAGAAGTTTATTTATACTCCATCCTCCGTCCATGCTAGAATAGCATTTTTTTATGGGCTTTTTAGACCGAAAATTCCAGTCATTGCTAGTAATAGGCGGCGTCGCGACGCCCGTATCACGGTGCCGCAGCGCCGCGTCATTTAAGTTCATGGCGCCACAGCGCCATGGTTTCAATTGGTGGCGCCGTGCCTTTGCACTTTGACCGTTTTGCCCTTTTCCCATCTTTTCTCCTTATTTGAGTCTTCACTCCATTTTGTCGTCCCTTTGTTGCTTCAATACTATCTCCAAACTTCTATAAAATAACACGAATAAACACATCAAAAACGTTCACTTCTCATAGAATCTAACTTGTAATTAAATCAAAAGTAGGATAAAAACTCGTGAGAAAACATACTCGTCAAATACCCCCAAACTTATCAGTTTGCTAGTTCTCAAGCGAACAAAAGAAAAATAATTAACGACACAAACAAATATTCAATTAGATAGTTTGTCATTAGGCTCAACGTTGAAAACATTACATCATATTCATTAGTGGCTTCAAAATTGTTATGCAAGAGCTAACATTCCACCTAATCAACACAAAACGGGTGTGTGTGTGTGTGTGCGCGCGTGTGTGACAGTAATTAAATGTAACGCGGTACAATAACAAGTTGATTCAATTCCCGACCTTGAAAGTCAAGTATATCCTTACTTTGCTCGTGAGATTCACACACCACCAAACTTGTTTTCTTTTCACTTTCCAATGTGCATTCTAGAGTTAATTTTCAATACTAAATCCTTACACCGCTCAAGTTTGGTTAGATTTCACTAATTGTCATTCAATATATCAACAAACGAGGATTCTCCTTATTTTCGACCGCTTCAACCCCAAGAGTCAATCAGATTACTAACCCTTTATCAAAGATTCAATTTTCTAAAATAAGTGTTCGGGACTAAATTAAGACATTTGATGCGTCTTCTATTTCATGCACCTGCTTTTTCATATCAATGCACTTTCTACTTATTTCTGTGCAGACGTTTCTCCCTTAAGTTTTCTAAATGACCACTTTAGCGAGTTTTAGACCGATGAGTCCCAAATCAGACGACTAAGGGCATCAGGTTTTAAACCCTTTCAGGTTTATTCACTTGAGTCATAAAGGCTACAAAGAAACGTTGTCCTCATTGTGATCTTTTAGGGTAGTTTCACAACGAGGCAGCTTTTTCCCTTGGCTATGATTTAGTACAATATCCCTCATCAAACACTCATTCTCGAAAACAATACCCTAACTTAAGGTTCTCACCTGAATTCATCTTATAGGTCTCAGACAATCCACACAAAATTTTGTCATGCATGGAATCCACATTTATTTCCACGTTTCCCTACAACAGTTCAATTCTCCAAACATATAAATTATGGCTTAAAGACATGATGTTTAATGGTTGTTGGGATTTAGCATTTAGGGTCAATATTTCAACATAAATAAACTCACTCAAGTACGCCGTCACAATCTAATCATGTGCATGAAGTTTTTCCATTTCACATGAATAGGCATGAACCTCACTCAGGCACACAATTAATCCACACTTCACCACAATACGTCCTCAATCATATTCATCACTGCCGACAAGGCTATCTAACTCACACAAGCATGCAAAATTTATTTATTTTTTCACACAAGCAAACAAAGCAAACACACATAAATAGCAACACAAAAACATACAAACACAACTACTAAACAAAAAGTCATAGCAATAAACCCATATGATGTGTATCCCCCCAAACTTATAGTAAACATTGTCCCCAATGTACACATAAAAACGAAGAAAAGGAAGGACTTCCCTGAGCACATCATTAGGTGTCGTCGCCATCTCCTTATTGAGATGGATCCTAGTTGGACGGATAATATGGAAAAGATGGTGGTTGAGGAAATGCCATGTTGGGATAAGCAGATGCCAACACCGAGAAGAACTCATTTTGATATTGAAATTGTGTATGCATGGAGTTCTGCAGCTCTTTTCCGGCGTAGTCTCTAACTTATTTGGGGTTGTCCTACAAAAGCAAAATAAGGGAAAAAAATGTTTAAAAACTAACAAACTAAATGAAAGAGAAGAATAATAGAAATAATGAAACGAAGTAAGAAATAAGCTTGGGTTGCCTCCAAGAATTGCTTCTTTTTCAAAGTCATTAGCTAGACTTTTGCCGTGAGTGATCATGGTGGCTCGAACCAAGTTAATCCATCCTTGCACTGTATACAATTCTCATTTATGCACCCTTTCACCACTCTCCATATTTCGATATTTCCATTTTCATTTCTACCAAAATGTCCACCACAATTTGATTTTCTCTTCTAACTGTTTTGTTGATCAGGTGGCTCTTCTTTATCAATGCTACAACAACTTCTGATGTTAGGAGATTGTTCATATTTAGTTTAAATATTGAATATTTATTGCTTGTCTTCTACCCTCAGTATTAGCTCGCCCTTCTCCATGTCAATTAGGGTTCTACCTGTTGCTAAGAATGGTCGGCCTAAAATAACTGGAATGTCTCGATCTTCTGGTATATCCAACACAATGAAGTCCACAGGAAATATTAAATTTCCTTCTTTTATGAGCACATCCTCAACTTTGCCACGTGGTCTTGAAATTATTCTATCTGCTAGTTGTAGCGTTATTGATGTTGATTTGACTTTACCCAGTCCCAATTTCCTATAAATAGAATATGACATTAGATTTACACTAGCACCTGTGTCACACAATGCATTAATAGAACAAGAGTTTCCAATTGAAATTGGTAAAGTAAAACTCTCTGGATCTTTCAACTTGGGAGGTAATTTGTTCTGCATTCTTGCACTGCTTTCCTCTGTTAATGCTACAGTTTGGAACTCCGAAATCTTTCTCTTCTTTGTCAACATCTCTTTCAAATATTTTGTGTAGCTCGAAATTTGTAATATAGCATCAATGAACGGGATGTTGATATGGAGTTTCTTGAGAACATCGAGAAAATTTTCAAAATTTGTGTCTTGTTTGTTCTTCTTGAGCCTTTGAGGGAAAGGAATGGGAGGCACGTAAGCCTTGACTGGACTTGGTGCCTTGGTAGTTGATGTTTCTGTACTTTCTTCATTTTCAATTGAGGTTGGTGCCGATTTGTCTTCCATTATAGCTTCATCAACTTCTTTCTGCTCATCTTTTCTTTCTGGACTTTTTGCATTGATCTCTGGCACTTGTATCCCACTCTTTGTAGTTATAGCCTGAATATTTTGTCATTCAACTTCTTTCGAAGCCCGTGGGGGAAAAGAATTGGTGGTATATATGCTTTAACTTTTACAGGAGCCCTAAGTGGATCATCTTCCACCACTCTTATTGTCATCACTTGCTCCTTCGGATTTGTCATTGTATTGCCTGACAATGATCCCTACGGACGTTCTGCGAGTTGTTGAGCTATCCGACCAATCTGTGTCTCCAACTTCTTGATAGATGCTTGTTGACTCTGAAAATTAGTATCAATCTGTTGGAATACTTTGTCTGTCTTTTCCACATACTGATGAAACATTTCCCCAAAACTTGGTTTTCTCTCTTGCTGAAAATTATTCCCATATGTGTTGAATTTACGGGAGCCATTCTGAATAAAGTTTACTTGTTCATATGAAGAAGTAAACATCGAGAAATTTTCTGTAGCGTGATTTTTCCCACAATTCTCACATGCTGAATTGACCATTATTGTATTTGCTCCCTGTGTTTGCAATTTTACAAGCAACTCCACTTGTTTTGTTAATGCTGATATTTGTGCGTTGGTGGATGTTGTGATGTCTACTTTGTACAACCCTGCTGCTTTCTGTGGTACCACTCTTTCGGATGAGAACATTGAGTGTGTATTGGCTATTAGCTCAAACAGATCCATTGCATGTTGTACTGACTTTCAAAGCATTGACCCCCTGCAGATGCATCCACTTGAGATTTTGACATTGGTGTGAGCCCAGTGTAGAAATACTGTACTTGGTTTCCTGCAGGAATTGCATGGTTTGGGCATTTCCTCATGAGTTCCTTGAATCTGTTCCATGCCTCGTGATAACATTCTTCTTCTCTCTGTTGAAAGGTTTGGATCTCCAATCTGATCTTTGCTACCCTAGCTGGTGGAAATAATTTGGTGTAGAATTTCCTAGTCAGCTCCTCCCATGTAGTAATGCTTTTGTGGGGTTCGGCATCCAACCATTCCAATGCAGCATCTCTCAATGTGTAGTGGAACAAATGCAATTTTATAGCATCTTCGTTAACCTCCGGAGCATGGAAGTTCTGGCAAGTCCTCGGAAATCTAGAAACATGTGTATTAGGATTTTCATAAGGTAACTCGTAGAACTGAAGAGTGTTGCTCATCAGATTGATCCATTCTGCCCTCATTTGAAAACTATTCACCCCGAAATCTGTATAGACTATGCTGGAGCACACGGGAGCTGCTATAGGTGTCAGAAGCATGGAGACTGGTAGATCTCCTTCATTTATTTCCTCTCGCTTGTGTTATTGTGCCGGTGGTGCTGCTCTTGGTCCCATTGGACCAACTGGCCGAATTGGATTAGGAATCTATTGTTCTGCGCTATTTGATGGTGCTGTTTTTGTTTGTGTCCTTTGCGTCTCTGCCTGAAAGTACGTTCAATCTCCGAGTCAAACGAGTATGTTCAATCTCCGAGTCAAACGGTTCAAGATCGTCGCTTTGAGTGCGGAGCATATGATAATAGCACATTTGTTACGTTTTTCACCCTTTAATATTTTTATTTATGTGATTATTTGACATCGAAATGCACTAAATGTTTATATATCTTGGTTTAGGTAGCAAATGGGTGAAACAAGTGAAAAATGGAAGAAACAAGTGAAAAATGATCAAAATAGAAGAAAGCGAAAGCTAAAGGACCAAATTGCAAATACCAAAAGATGACTCGGCAAGGAAAATGAAGATATGAAGATTTGAGAGTGTTCGGCGTCAAGTGGAGGAAGAAAGGAGTCAAAGGGGTGATATATAGCCAAGACATTCTCACACATCAACTTTCAAGCTGAAACTTTTGCACCGATTTTTAGCCTCATCTTGAGACCGTTTTTTCACGTGGTATAAGATCGAATTGGAAGTTTACATCTGAATGAAAGTTTTAACCCATCGAGTCAGCTTTCCAACTCACTTTGCATCACCTAAATAGGATATCAGGAGAGAAAGATATTGTCAAAATACTAAAAGCTATCCGGGGGAAAAATATTATAACTAAGCGGTCGCTTAGAGTAATTTGGCAAGCGGTCGCCCATAACCCTACCGAGAATTCAAAGGCAAATATCATTGAACTAAGCTACCGCTTGAATTCGCTTAGTGATTTTTTCGACAGATCTGTTCTAATTCCGGAAATAACCTAAACACCTATGGAAATGCGTTTTGCTTGATTTTCTCGACCTAAATAGATCAAAACACGTCCAGAAGCGATTATTCATCATCTTGGAACAATTCTTTTCACGTTGGGAACAAGAAAACTCCATGGAAGGCTAAAGAACTATGTGAAGCAAAGAAGGAACTCACCGGTTTTTGGGATTTCATGTCAATTGTTCAATTCCTTTGGTATTTATCTGATTTAAAACACTTGTAGATCTAGGGTTTCATTCTTATATGTATATGTGGAATTTGTTTAATGTTTACTCGATTTCTCATAGATTTAATCATGTTTCTTCTATCGTGGAATTAAACTAATCATTGAATTTCAATTTCATATAAGTTTATTGATGGATTTGTTATGAGTTTGGTTTAATTTGTATTAGGTTTTCATAGGATTAATCACGTTCTTCCTATTGAATAATCGAAGTACTTATTGAATCTTCATTACTTGGATATTATTGGTGTGATTATTTACAATTTCATGTTTTATGTATAGGGTTGATTTGTAATCTAATTCCAATAATTGCTTGCAAAAATTGAGAAAGGAAATTAGGATCTACAAGTACAATTGTAAATTACATTGATCTTAAACATCAAATCATCCGATTAAAGTGCCGGGATGAAAGCCTTTAATTGTGTTATTAATTTGAATTATTGACATTGAACGATCTAGTCCGGGTGAGGGAATTCTGAGATTCACTATTTTGATTACTGAATTTTATCCCAAAAACTTTGATATTGATCTAATCAACATTGATATCTTTAGACAATTTTGAGTGAACGAACACCTATTTAGAGACTCCTTAATTTAATTTCCATCTCTCTGTGGATACGACACCCCAAAGCTACACTACAACACCGCGATAAACTTTGGGCGTAATCAAATTTTGGCGCCGTTGCCGGGGAGACAGTACAACAAATTTAAGGATCTTCTAGCAAAAGGGTGACTTCGTTCCCTTTTTCATTTTTATTTTTTTGGTTTTGTTAGTTTATTTTCTCTCGTTATTTTCTCTTGTTTTTCACATAGTTCCCTTTTTTTTCTTTTGCTTGTGTTTATGAGCAGGGATCGAGGTGATACAGGAAGCTCTACCGAAAGACTTCGTCCAGTGTTTGAATCTCTTCCTAACCCTATTTTTGATACTGCATTTATTGCCACGACCACCACATCACGTAACACAATGTCTGATAGTGAGCATGATGCACCTTACAGAACTTTGCATGATTATCTTCACCCCACATGCACATCTACACCATCATGTATTATGTCCCCACCCAATATGCCACGTGTAGCTTTTAATCCTGGAATGATTCAACTTCTCCCAAATTTCCATGGACTTGAAAATGAAAACCCGTATGTGCATATTAGGGAATTCGAGGAGGTAGTAGCAACCTTCCACAATCAGCATGGTATAGTGGATGCAAATAGGCTTAAGTTCTTTCCATTCTCCCTTAAGGAAAGGGCAAAAAGCTGGTTGTATTCATTGAGACCACGTTCGATTGGCACCTGGGATGAAATGACTCAAGCCTTCTTTAATAAATACTTTCCCCACCATAAGACTAACGCACTTAAAAAGCAAATTTCTACGTTTAGTTAAAAGGATAGTGAGACCCTATATCAGGCCTGTGAAAGATTTAAAGAACTACAAACCCTTTGCTCCCACCATGGTTATAAGAGTTGGCGTATAGTGAGTTTCTTCTACGAGGGATTATTACCTAGGGAGCGCCAATTCGTAGAAATGATGTGCAATGGTGAATTTTTACGGAAGGATCCTGACGAAGCCATGGAATACCTAGATGAACTAGCTGAGAAAGCTCATACATGGACCAGACCTAGTGCCACTGAGAGTACTAATAGGTCACGACCCGCTAGTAATCCCACTAGCACAGGTATATATTACCTTAGGGAGGAGGATAGCCTTAGAGCAAAGGTAGAAGTCCTAACTAAAGAACTTGAGACCTTACGTGCTAGAGACTCGAAATCTGTACATAGTGCATCCCGTGTTGAGTCCAGTGGTAATTGTTTTGTGTGTGGAGGAAGTGACCACCCTGTGCAACAGTGCACTACTTATGCTGAGATGAGGGGACTTTATGAGGCACACTGTAATACTTTAGGCGTATATCAAAAGCCCCATACCCCTTACTCCGAGACCTATAACTCAGGGTAGGGAAATCACCCTAATTTCAGCTGGAAATCTAAAAACCAGCAACCTGCCCAATTCAATAGAGCTTACACTGCACCCTTACATCAACCCGCGTCATCTAGGAATTCCTTAGAAGACACTCTACATGCATTCATCGAGGTAAAAAGTAAAACAAACCAAAAGTTTGAGACTATGATTACTCAAATTGTTGAGGAAAACGAAGAAATGAAAAGTCATATGTCTAAACTGACCAATGCCTTAGCTGTAGTAGAGCGTAGAAAATTTCCTGCTCAAGCGCAACCAAATCCTAGGGGGCAACACATGGCACAAACTTCAGGACCACATGAGACCAATCTTAGGGAAGTGAATGTCATAACCACACGTTCGGGGAAAGTCTTAGAGCCAACTTCCAAACCTAGGGAAACAGAAAAAGAGTCTAGTGAATCGAATGAGAACAACCCTAGTGAGGAGGTAGTGGAACGTTCAGTGAGAGTACCTTTCCCTCAAGCTCTAAAGCCCACCTCGAAATCTACTGGCCATCATAGCGAGATTTTAGAGCACCTAAAGCAAGTGAAAATCAATCTGCCTTTCTTGCATGTGATTTCACAGGTTCCCGCTTATGCTAAAGTCCTTCAGGACTTATGCACTGTCAAAAGGAAACATCATGTCAAGAAAACTGCCTTTTTGACTGAACATGTGAGTGCTGTCATTGAGCAGAAGACCCCACCAAAGTATAAGGATCCTAGTTGTCCTACTGTCTCTTGCATCATTGGGAATCATGAGATTGGACAAGCCCTTCTTGATCTAGGGACTAGTGTTAATCTCATGCCTTATGAAATTTACTCGCAGCTAGGATTAGGTGAGATGAAGCCCACCTCTGTTGTTCTACAATTAGCTGATATGTCCACTATTAAACCTAGGGGAGTAATTGAAGATGTCTTAGTTCAAATTGATAAATTTTACTACTCCGTTGATTTCTTGGTCGTAGATGTAAAAGCTAAGGTGAGTGTTGCTTCTAAAATTCCTATCATTCTTGGTAGACCATTCCTTGCTACTGCTAATGCTTTGATTAATTGTAGAAATGGTCTCATGAAATTATCTTTTGGGAATATGACTCTAGAAGTCAACATTTTTCATATCACCAGGCAGCCAGAGGAAGATGATGAGTGTCAACAAACTCACATGATTGACACACTCACACAAGAGGTAGCCGATAATATGTTCCTTGGACCAGCACAGGAATTTCTAGAACCAGATGGTTTGGACATCGTGGAGAGGACAGATCACGAGACAGATAATAGTCCTTATTTTACATCACCAGTTTATAACAAGAAGACTCTACCTTCTATGTTGCAGGCCCCCACTACAAATTTCGAGTCCTCACCTAGTGACCCCATACATGTATTAGATGGAGGCAGAGGAGCTGCACCGATGGTTATGGGCAATGAGTTTAATGCACTGCAAGGAAATTTGGGATCGCCCTAGCTAGATGCGGGCTAAAAATGGGAACATTGGGTCGAGCCAACGATGATAAACAAATGCGCTGCTTGGGAGGCAACCCAAGGGATGCTCATTCCCTTCTTTTCTTTTTATTTTTGCATTCATATTTTAGTTATTTTTGTTATTTTTCTTGCATTACCATCCCTTTGAGAACTTCCAGGTTCACCTTTCTTCGTGCTTATGTTGACTCACATCCGCCTCCAGGTGATATCTTTCCTTCCCTATTTAGTATTCATGTTGATGCATTGAGGACAATGCAATATTTAGTTGGGGGGAGAGTTACTTTGGATTCTACCATGATTATCATGTACCCTTGTTGAATTTGTCATGATTGATTTAATTTTTTTCTCTTAAGTCTCTGATTTGCTGCATATTGTGCCCTTGAATGACAAAATATGCCACTAGGAGTTAATTTTGTTATGAAAGTCTAGATGTCAAGACACTTGCTGAATTATTCTTATGCACACAAGCCTTGTGGTAAGATGGTTGTTTAACACATGTGGCGAGAGGAGTCTCTCGTTGAAGTTTCTTTATGTGAGAATTAGTGAGAATTGAGAGTCATATCACACTACAAACGGTGGTAAGCATCCATTGATCTTGTGAATTGAAAACTTTTGTGAGAATAACATTACATGGTTTGTGGTAAGATAGTGGATTACTTGGGATATGATAAAGGTCAATTTAGGATCAACATTTGAGCCTCTCAAGCGTTTTCTTTGCAATACATACAGCCCCTAGTCGCCACTTTGAGCCATATACACATGTATAACATTTCCCTTCTTGCACATACATTATCCGTACTTTTCTATACCGAAGTATATGCTTATTTTCCCACTTCTTTTACTTCCAAGTGTGTAGTAAGTATTAAATGCGATTTGTGAAGAATAGAAGCAAGAAAAATGACAAGAGTTGGGGTGGATTCAAGTGAAAAAAAAAACAAAAAAACAAAACAAAAATTGAAAAAAAAAATATTGAAGATGCTCTACTTGATTGATTTTGGAGTTTGAAATGTCGACAAATGGTACCTATTGAAAGCTGTGATCAATTTGAAATGTCAATTAGAAATGCTTGATAATGTGCTTGGTTGCATACTTGGAAGTGCTTTGAATCTTATACCTCTTAACCTCATAAAACTCAACCTAAACTTCGTCCAACCTTTTGTATTGACCGTTTGGATCCCAAGTAGGCTGTGGTAAGAAGTTGATAGATTCTCATTTGAAAGTATGTCTATCACAGGATCAATGTTTGCTTATTACTTGTGCATGAATATTTAAGCCTCCATATTTGAGTGTATCTTATTCTCAGCTCCATAGAGAGAAATCCCGTACTAAACACTTTGATACCCGTGAGTTATGGAGCTGAATCTTTAACTCGAGATATACTTGATGTTGCATGTGTTAGGGTTAGTAGTAAGATGGTTATGGCTTGACACACACTTACACATTTGGCATGTGTTTTTGACATTTTGGTAATCATGACACTATTGATTTCTTTGTGGTGTTGAGTTTGAAAAGAGCATGCATTGTGGTAAATTAGAACTTGATAATTTGACTTGCGACGTTGACTAGTCTTTGCTTGTTTCGTTTTGCATTAAATTGCTAGGGACTACCAATAAGCAAGTTGGGGGTGTGATAATAGTACATTTGTTACATTTTTCACCCTTTAATATTTTCATTTATGTGATTATTTGACACTGAAATGCACTAAATGTTTCTATATCTTGGTTTAGGTGGCAAATGGGTGAAACAAGTGAAAAATGATCAAAATAGAAGAAAGCGAAAGTTAAAGGACCAAATTGCAAATACCAAAAGATGACTCGGCAAGGAAAATGAAGATATGAAGATTTGAGAGTGTTCGGCGTCAATTGGAGGAAGAAAGGAGTCAAAGGGGTGATATATAGCCAATACATTCTTACACATCAACTTTCAAGCTGAAAACTTTTGCACCAATTTTTAGCCTCATCTTGAGACCGTTTTTTCACATGGTATAAGATCGAATTGGAAGTTTACATCTGAATTAAAGTTTTAACCCATCGTGTTATCTTTCCAACGCGCTTTGAATCACCTAAATCGGATATCGGAAGAGAAATATATTGTCAAAATACTAAAAGCTGTCCGGGGGAAAAATATTATAACTAAGCGATCGCTTAGAGTAATTTGGCAAGCGGTCGCCCACAACCCTACCGAGAATTCAAAGGCAAATATCATTGAACTAAGCTACCGCTTGAATTTGCTTAGTGATTTTTTTCGGCAAATCTGTTCTAATTCCGGAAATAACCTAAACACCTATGGAAATGCGTTTTGCTTGATTTTCTCGACCTAAATAGATCAAAACACGTCCAGAAGCTATTATTCATCATCTTGGAACAATTCTTTTCACCTTGGGAACAAGAAAACTCCATGGAAGGCTAAAGAACTATGTGAAGCAAAGAAAGAACTCATCGATTTTTGGGATTTCATGTCAATTGTTCAATTCCTTTGGTATTTATCTGATTTAAAACACTTGTAGATCTAGGGTTTCATTCTTATATGTATATGTGGAATTTGTTTAATGTTTACTCGATTTCTCATAGACTTAATCATGTTTCTTCTATCGTGGAATTAAACTAATCATTGAATTTCAATTTCATATAAGTTTATTGATGGATTTGTTATGAGTTTGGTTTAATTTGTATTAGGTTTTCATAGGATTAATCACGTTCTTCTTATTGAATAATCGAAGTACTTATTGAATTTTCATTACTTGGATATTATTGGTGTGATTATTTACAATTTCATGTTATATGTATAGGGTTGATTTGTAATCTAATTCCAATAATTGCTTGCAAAAATTGTGAAAGGAAATTAGGATCTACAAGTACAATTGTGAATTACATTGATCTTAAACATCAAATCATCCGATTAAAGTGCCAGGATGAAAGCCTTTAATTGTGTTATTAATTTGAATGATTGACATTGAACGATCAACTCCGAGTGAGGGAATTCTGAGCTTCACTATTTTGATTACTGAATTTTATCCCAAAAACTTTGATATTGATCTAATCAACATTGATATCTTTAGACAATTTTGAGTGAACGAACACCTATTTAGAGACTCCTTAATTTAATTTCCATCTCTATGTGGATACGACACCCCAAAGCTACACTACAACACCGCAATAAACTTTGGGCGTAATCAGCATACAACGAACACTTTTTTCTGTTGATAAAATTAAATAAACAAATCAAATAAATGTTGAAACTAAAACAAATTAAGAATGAAAGTAAATAGTCCCCGGCAACGGCGCCAAAAACTTGTTGTGAATTTTGTATCGCAAGTGTACGATATCAAACAAGTAATAAAGTGGACCAAAGAATCCGGATAATCATTCACACGAGGGACTATACTTAAATACCTAATCTAGTTAATTTCAATTTCTATTTGATAAATGTGACCTCAAATTTTGTGTGAAGAATGTTGTAATCTAATGAGAATTTAAAATTAAAGTGTGATGTGCACAAAAACGAAGTTAGAGTTCAACAATGAGACGGATGTTAGGGCGGAATATTTCACCTATTGGATCACCCTTACGATTTATATCCAGATTAATGAACTAAAGTAGTGTTCGGTCAAATTCTCCAAATATATTCAACTTACCCTTCTCGAGTTCTTGTTGATCCTATTTAATTAAGTCAATTTCATATCTCTATGCAAACTAATCTTAATTAAACGAAACAAGTTCTGAAAATTCATAAACGACCGCAATGATCAATATAGGTATCTCTACACATTATATCAATTTACCGGGTTTTATTATATGGTCTAGACAAATAATCCGCATCTCTACGCAATTATTTTCCACTAACTCATTGAATAATTGGCCAGAACATTCAAAGCATTAATACAATAATAAAACAACACATGACAAATTAAAAACAAGAATCTTGAATATAGAACATAAAGGTTCCCCAAATAAGTTACATGTTCGTCCTAACAATGAATTTAGCTATTGATATTACACAAGGATAAAGAAATAATAATTATAGAATACATCATCGGGTTTGAAGTAAAGATTTAGAAGAATAAAGTAGATCTTGCACCAAAATCCCTTCTTGTTCTTGTCAATCCTTCAAAGATGAGTCCCTTTGTGTTTCCCTCATTGAGTTCCTTGGTTAAATCTTCCTAATCTTCTCTTTGATTACCTCCAATTGATTGTAGATCTCTCTTGGTGTCCTTGTACCTCCCCAAATTGTCCAACCCTTCCAAGGGTCTCCAAGAAGTTTAATTATACTCCCCACTCCGTCCATGCTAGAATAGGATTTTTTTATGGGCCTTTTAGATCGAAAATTCTTGTCATTGCTGGTAACAGGCGGCGTCGCAACGCCCGTATCACAGCGCAATAGTGCCGCAGCGCCATGGTTTCAATTGGTGGCGCCGTGCCTTTGAACTTTGACCATTTGACCTTTTTTCCCGTCTTTTCTCCTGATTTAAGTCATCACTCCATTTTTGTCATCCCTTTGTTGCTTCAATGCTATCTTCAAACTTCTACAAAACAACACAAATAAACATATAAAAAATGTTCACTTCTCATAGAATCTAACTTGTAATTAAATCAAAAGTAAGATAAAAACTCGTGAGTAAACACACTCGTCACATGACCTGGCCCAAAATCGAACCCGAAGGCATAAAGCGTGTTTTCTTGGCGTGGCATTCATTGCAGCCAACACACACATCATCTTTCTTCTATTAACTGAGAAGTCGTCTGAGCCTTTGGATGGAAATCTAATCTACGGTTAGTTGATTGTGTATAAAATACTTCCTTCTGCTAAACCTAAAGGCAGAGATTTCCATTCTTCCGACGTTCCAGTTAGCTTCTTCGAGACTCTTCTTCTTCTCTTCTCTATGATCTTTCAATTCCTGATTGGAAGTATTCTTCGTGATTTCTTTTCTCTGTGAATCGATATTCTGTGTGTTCTTGTGAGAAGAGTTGTGATTCCAATACTCTTGTGGCTTCCTTTAATCGATAGAGGAGTACCTTAGGGTTTTCTGGTTTTGGGTCTATTAGGCAATTTGTTGTCAAACGACCTCCCCGGGCAATGATGTAACTCGGTTATTATTTCAGTCGGCTTCTACCATATGACTGAACGTTAAATCAACACCACGTATGAAATACCCCGACCTCAAAGATTTAACGGGCCATTGGAAGCAACCAATTAATTAGTGTTGCTCATGGCCCGAGCTTCTTTCAGTTGGATGGTTATTTAATTGGAGGCCCACCTATTTGTTTGTTAGCCTACCTTAATTGTTAATTGGGTCCATGACCCAATTAATTATTAACCTATACCTAACTTACCATTTTTGGACTTGGGCTATATAATTGGACTCTCCTCCATTCTCTTGATTTATGCCATTCCCACGCCTCTCTCTCTCACACGCCAACTCTATGTGACTTTTTCTACGTGATTTCTTCTTGATTTTTGCTCCTGCTTTGTGCTACAAATACTACCATCTTCTCTTCGTGATCATTCCTATGTGGTTTATTGTGAGTGGGTACTATTGAAAGGCTACCAATTGAATAAAGTATCGAAGGGGTCGGTTTTTTGGTTATTCTACGTGGTGTTGATCTTTGTGAGCGAACTGAGCCCGGTAAAGCCTTGGTTATTGTCCATCTGTACTCTACAGGGTCCTCGTGGTCATATAGATGGGTACAACCCTGACTTTGTGATGTTCTGAGCCCTATTAAACATCCCCCATTCTTGGTACTGTGGTCCGATTGAAGGAAGCTGAAAAAGGAGTTTTGGGTTTTTTTCGGTTTATGGTAATTTTCTTTTGAGTTCGAAGTATTCTTGGTTCGATTGTCTTGTAATATTTGTATAACACCTTGAAAAGCTTTAAATTGGAAACTATTTGCTGAATGGGAAGTGGGTTTTGGTGAGCAATTCATCCTGTTAGTTTTCCATCCATTGTAGTTTTACTGATGCCTCTGTCCTCCCATTGTTGATTTGTGTTGACAATTCCATGGATTTGAAGCGTGATATCGGGAATCGCAGTATGTTTTGTAGGATGTGAATATGGTCACACTTAGAAGAACTCATTTTTGGAGTTTTAGCTCATTATTAGGTTCCCTACAACGTGTTCCACATAGCTTAAGTTTACAAGTTGAGTTACGGAGCTTCTTGGACAATGTGTTGGCTAGTTTTCACTTATCACTAATACCACACTTCGTCTTATACAGTATATTGTTGTTATGCCTGAATCCGATATTGCAGTACAGTGGTACACTGATTTTTCCATTTTGTTGGCCCCAGAGTTGATCTCTGTTGCCCTCATCTTAGTTTTCCTCTTAATGTAGTTTGTAAGCATCACCAGTTCAAGTTGTAAGAAATTGAGCTACAACTATAATTCTTCAGTCAACAGTAATAGGTTTGATAGCTGCGACCTCAAAATGAGGGCAAATTAATGCTGGTTTTCTTATAATCTTGATTATTCATGCTTTTAAGTCTCCATTAGATCTCCTCCTTTCGGTATCCTAGTTTGTCATACGTGTGAGGATCAGGTTCGTATGTTTGTAGATTTGGATGGTGCAATTATGGCTTATTTATGTGATGATTTTCATTGCCCCACAATGACCAATTGTTGGTTTCAAAAATCAAATCCGATCTCGAAACCGAAAATCAAAAAATGGGAGGTTTAATATTTATTACATATTTTTCATTTAAAAACAATCGCCAAAATCAAACTCATGCAGTGTATGAGAAAATCTAAAAAATACATGAACAAAAGGAATAATTATCGTAGTGTGATTTCTTCTCTACTTCAAGCGGACAAGTGACAAACACGAACCATTGCAACCGACCATCAAATCTCCCCAAGTATCCTTCAAGGCGGTTCTTCAGGTGTGGACTCCTTCTGATTTAGGATTTACAAACTGGAAGAGAAGGGAAGGAACCTCCACACACTGACAAACGGGGCCTGGTGGTGGCTCCTCCCATACTAGCCGCTTGCCTCTCTTGGATGACGGAGGCTCGTGGCTATTAGCGGTTTATGTAGCCCCTACTCATTGTATTGTCGTAATTTTCAAGTTTATATAATTGTAGCGTAGTCCCTAATCAGATTTTCTATACTGCCCTTTTAGTTATCGAGCCGCTTAGGGACCCAATGGATCACTAGAGCTTGGATTACGATGGTCCATTGAGTCCCATATATAGCTCCACAATTAGTAGTAACACACTTTTATCTGAATAGGGGTTGCACTGCGAATTAGATGGGAATCTGTCAAATTAGAGCAAGATGCATAAGGGTTATAAGCACCCCTTATAGTTGTGAGTCTCCATCATCTTTTAGGATAGAAGGCACACATTGATGTGGTGTTATGAGAGGCTGCCACACCTGCATGGTGTTTCTCCTCCTATGTGGTTCTTCTAGTTTTGATTTCAAATTCAAAAGAAGGTGCTCGCACACTTGTGTAGTTGCCCATGGAGAACACGTTACAAGAGGTATTCTTTGTTTTCGGGGATTTACACGGACTACATGAGTATGATTCATGGCTTTTTTTTTTTTTTTTTTTTTTTGAAAGAAAATCTGAAATATGTTTGTAAAAACCATATCCTGTTGCATTTTTCCAAAATGATCTGCGAGACGAGAAGATTGGATTAAATTGGATAAAAATCCATTAGGTAGTATAGCTATTAGATGGTATGGGGATAGAGTAGATAGGAGTTAGACATTTTTATGTATTTCTTTGGTAGCGCCATATAGGATCTACTGGAACTTAAGATGATCATCCAATCATATCCAATCCTATGTATAGTATATGCTTGTCAAGTACACACCCATACGTTGGGTAATAAGTTACTTATGACTGCACTATGGTAGAAGCAGTAATGCACTCAGCAAGTGTATTTTATAAACATATAGAATTTACACCATAGAGAGTCCAATGAGACCCGCACATATTCATACAGATGTAGTTTGTTTAGCACGTTTTGTAGTTCCGGGTCATAGGAAGAATGCCTTTTGTGCAAAGATTTTGTTTAGACAAACTTCCTAATCCCATAACATTGTTTTCTCGTCAACCAATTCTTCCTGGGCAATAACTTAATGTAGCATTTGTTTTGTCTCGTGTCGTATGCAAAAATTTGCTCATTTTTGTTATCATTCTCTTTTGGCAGACCAAGTTTCACTAATACAGGCGTTTCACCTTGTGACTGCAGCTTTCTGCCAAATCCATGGGTGGTTTATATGGTGAAGGAAGCTCTGAAGTTTCTTGATTGCTTTCATTTCTATTTTCATTGCATACTTTTCAATATGTTGAATAGCACTTATAAATAAAGTTGTCACACACCATTATTTATAGTTTACCTTATGACTCTTGGATTGGAATTTGGTGAGTAAGCAAAGTATCCCAATTTTCTCTGTTTCTATATGTTTGTGGAATGGAACGTAACATTCTTTTTCTTTTTGCATTTCTATTCTTTTAAATGTTCATAAAAATGTGATTTAAAATAGATAAAAGTAGTGGATTCAAAGAGTATGATTAAAAATGACATTTAATCAACTTATAAATTTAAAAATCCTTGCCAAACATATAATTAGTACTGCCTAGTGTCTAATCCCATAGTTTTCACATTGCATCATCTTGATAAAACAAACAAATCCCACAATATGCATCAGAGTTCTTCTTCATGGTCGCCAGACAATGTTCTCTTCACTTTGTTAACAGTCTCTCCCACAGCTTCTTCTGCAAATTTTGCTGCTGATTTCGCAGAATCTTGTGCCGCTGTCTTGATCTTACCCACGCTCTTCACCACAGCCTCTTTTACCTTCTCCGTGGCCCCCTCTTCGCCGGCCCTCTCTTCATCCACGCCCCGGAAACTGCACATCGAAATCAAAGATATGAAAAACCAAGAAAATTATATCATGTTTGGCAAAGCTTAAATTTTTTTGCCAAAAATTATCGGATTCAAAATAAAGGTACGATAGAACAGAGAGTTAATTCAATAAGAAATGGGAGTTAGCACTCGATTTTGTTGGTACCGAATTCAATTCAATTGTTTACTTATTCATCCACTTGAAATTTTAAAGTTCAACCACGAAAAGTCTACCGAACAAGCACTTAAACAATCCCTAAAATCTATCAAGCAAGCATGAGGGAAATCTTACTCTAAATTTGGAGGGGAAAAGTAGTGCAAGACTCTCATCAAATAGTTGGAAGGCGTTGTTGGAAGAGAAAACATTCTCTTAACCACGTCGATTATAGGCGTTTTCCTTTCTTCAACCTGCATGTAGTGCTCTTCCTTTTCATCTCCATCCGCCGCCGAGACTACGGCGGTGGTGTGGAAGAAGAAGAAGAAGGTGATGAACAAAAACATAATGAATATGAAGTTTCTTTCAAGCTTGTTTTCATCCATGAAAATGACATAGAATACAATATGAGTATTTGAAATTGACGATGATCTTTTTCACAAATAATTTATCTTGAAAATGAAGTTGCTGGCTTTTCTGGGGGATGATTTGGGCACCTAAAGAAACGTGGATGGCGTCTTCTGTGTTCCACGTTGTGCTGCTTTGGAGACGTGGGCGGGGGAGTCGGCGGAGGGGCGTGGGGATTGGGGGGAAGTGGATGTATTTAGATAAGACCATCTATATGACATTAAAAAATGATAAAAATATATGATTTAAAATATATTTGATTGACATAAAAAATATTTTTCATATTTTGAGGAAAAAAATTTACTCCCCAAAGAAACTATTTTCCTTAAAAGTAAGGAAAATTAAGCATATTTTCAAAGTTGAAAAATATTTTTAATGGAAAAAATAGCAATCAAACAGTTCAAAGTAGGAATTTGAGTAAAAAATTGATATTTTTCATAAAAAATAAATATAATCAAACACCCCCTTATAGTATTTGAAAGAACCTGTCGACGCCTTTGAAAAATGAATAAATACATTTTTATATGTTATGCATTTCAAATTCACCTTTAAATTAAACTAGTTAAGAACACATACCATAGTTAAATAAAATTGTAATATATTAAAAACTTAATAATGTAAAATTTAAATTTCCTGAAAATTATGAATAAAGCTTGTTGTACTGCCCTATACATGGCCTAGTAAAACAGTCCTCTACAGCAAGCACAGTTGAAAAATTATACTAAAGATAAACAAATCTCCACGTTACTCATTTAAACTAATCTTTGTCCAAGATGGCTAGTACATGTGGGGTCATTTGAAAATAAATAAACATAAGTTTTTAAATGAAGTGGGTAACATTTTTCTGAAAATTAGGTCACCACAATACACCAATTTGAAGTACAAGTCCTATAAGTTTTTGTTACATAAGAAATTCAGTGAGCCTTTATGCATTTGCCGTCGAAATATTTGGAGGGAGTGATACCATATTATTACCAATCATGTTACATGTGAAAGTGACTCATCCTTGATTCCTTTGTCGTCCAAATCAACAGTCATATTACTGTGATTTCACCTCTTTGAAATCTGAATTGTTTTAAGTAATTTTGTTACGTATGAAAGTTTGTGTCAGATGATGCATCTATCATTAAGATTTTTTTAGGAAGAATAGGATAATCAGTTTGTCCAAATCAGAGTGATGTTAATGAGAACTTAATTTAGCAAATGTTTGTGCTGGTCAAACACATCCGTGACATTACATATTTTGTGTGGATGCATGCATGGAAACTGTTAAATGCATTTATTGTTGGAAAATGACTTAAATTGTGACTTTGTCATAAATTTTGAGTGTGACCCGTTTGATTATTTTGAAAGATCAAGATTGATTTATGTCATTATTCGTGAGAAAATCGAAATCATATATTTTCTTGCCAAAAATGATATTCGGGTGAATGAGAAATTTGAGTTCAAAGTGGATCATTAAAAATACTTTATGTTGAAAGGAAAATTATATTTAAATTTGTGAAGTTGATGCAAGCAAAAACCATTTTATATATGGTTAAACTTTATTCAATTTTGGAAGGGTATAATCATGTGTAGCATAAAGGCTCTCAGGGTGGTACAAATCACGGATCGAAATAGGATTTGGACCTTGAACTTGTGTACATGCACGACTTATGTACACGAATATCTGACCAAACGGAACAAAATTGGCCAAAATTTAAAGATCATCCGCTCTTATTAATTCTGAAATTTGGATTACTTGTTCTGTTTCTATTGTGGTTAATAAATTTATTTAATCTGTAATATTCTGGCTAATATTCAATAAGCCGTTGCTAATTCAGTATTTCTGTTCGTTGCATATCCGGTATGTACAAATTCAGTATGTGCAAATTCGATAGGGCCCATCCAGTATCTGTTAAGTCGATATTCAGTCACTAATATATTAACTAACAATACCTTCCTTTGAAGTTCTTCCCCCCACAAAGGTAACATTTCGGGTGGCATAATCTGCTCAGCTAGTAAGAGTTTATCATACTTAAAAATCTACAAAATCAATTGTCACCATAACATATATTTTAAAACTAAAGGGTAATATATTATATTAGGAATCAAACTTGTTTTCAATGCAACATATTATATTATGCTATATATTTATCAAGCTACATACTATTAAAATCATCAATTTTGAATAGTATATTATTTTGTTCTACTTTTGAGTGGAAACTATTTTTCTTTTCTTTCCTTTTTCCTTAACCTTGAATCTTGAATTGATTATGATATTTTTTTTTCTTATGGCAACTTTTATATATATTTGAAAAATGTGTGATTAAAAAGTAAGAAAAAAATTATAAGTTCACTTGTAAAATTATATTATTGAAAGAATTGTGGTTGAAAATGAGTTTAACAGAATTCTATTTTTTCTGGTAATTGTTTTGTGTTTGTATATTGACTGAATTGTGATTTTCTCAGCCAATGGAGTCGATGATTTGGCATTGGACGAAATAAAAAAACCCATCACTCTGGTCTCTGGATTCATGAACAACTTACTTAGGCCATATGTTGTCGGGATTAAAATATTCTTGGCATAGATTTTTTCTAGCAAATTCATGATGGAATTGGAAATAATAATAATAATAATAATAATAATAATAATAATAATATTGATTCTTGATACGGCGTTCATCAATTTGTAGAGTTTGATTGATTTTTTTTTTAATAATGATCATAGATAAAAAAAAAAAAAAATTGAATTGCATTAAAAAAATAAATAAATTAGTTCTATATAGTTTTAAGCAGGTTCGACCCCAAGAATTTTGAGACCCTAGACAACTAATATTACGAGGTTCTTATGTTTTGCAATTTCTCGTGCAAACATTAATACTCGATTTTAATTTTTCAATAACTATTTTTGATAGCTAATGATGCCCCAAGTTTTAATGCTGAAAAGTAGTATTGTTTATATATATATATATATATATATATATATTTATTTATAATTATATTTGATCATTGTGAATGTTATGTTGTAGCTCGTGCATTATAATTTAGTTAAGAATTTACTACGGTTAAAAGATTATCTTTTCGTAGTTAATTGTACTTCTATTATTTTTCTTTTCTAATTTAATAAAATGATAAAATATTTTCATAGAGATCAATATTAATTAACTTTTTTATGAAAAAAACATTATTCACCACAGAACACTCCAAATTTTTTTAGCTAAGGCCTCAGAGTTGGCTGGGTTAGATTCGACTATCATACAAATGTAAATAGTACGTGTACATTATACTAAGATATTTATTTATGTAAAGAAAATGTCAAAATCAATTGTGGTCAAATTTAAAATTCTCGAAAAGTTCCAGGACTAAATTACAAGAAAAATATTTCTATACACAGTAAAGAGAAAGAGTGGAGGTGGGTTTTTCACCTTTTAATTTCTCTCTGTCAACATGTTGAATATAAATTATAAGTTGCTATCATTGTTATTCGCAAAAGTAATTAATTTCTGTTCTAATCTTTGTTTGAAGAGGTTTTTATCGCCGGACCAGACAACCCACCAGTCGTTGCGGAAGGGAGAAACCAAAACATTTTAGAGAGAGAGGGTAGAACAGTGGTATAAATATAACGATGGGATCGCACCAAAAACTTGTTTAACGACTACCCTTCTTGTAATATACACATATACTTGCACTGTCACTATACATATTAATATCAATATGTTCCCAGAATCTCTTTCAGATTTCATCTTCAGGTACTGCTTCTACATATGTATGTTCAAGAAAAAATCTTCAGTTTTTACTATTTTTCTTCTTATTCTGCCCATTTTTCCCTTTCCATTCTCTTTATTTCCTGCTATAATCTGAGAGCTACTCCCAAATGGCTGTTAATTTATGTTCTCTTTTTTGGGCAAGAAATGGTGAAATTGTTAACCCCTTTTTTGTCTACTTTTGAACATTGATAATTAGTTTTTGGATTTTATTCCTTTTTTGGTGCTTGTTTAGTAAAGTTGGACAAAGTGGGTATCTGTTTAAGGGTTGACGGCTCTGATTCCATCAAAAGAAAACTGAAGTGTTGGTTCAGATTTCTCGATTTTCAGTGTTGAAAAACAATAGAATCAAGTTAATTTTACTTTAAATGGAAATTTGACTGATTTTTGTTCAAAGATTTTGAGATTTCTGAAATTTAGTGAATTTGTACTCTTTAGGCATTTTTACAGTTAAATTCTGCAGATACGTGTATTTGATGTTTATTTCTATTCTTTGTTTTCTGGGGTTTTCTGGTTTTGTCCTTACCGAGTCATTCGGGAAAAAAAATAAAAATAATTGTATTTTAGACAAGTACTGTTGTTTTCCGTGGTTATTGAGGAACAGCCCATGTGCAGCTGACACAGATTAATGACTTGTATTTATTAATACATCATCAGTTTTTGGAACATTCTTGGTTTTTATGAAGTCATAGTAGGTAGTTTTTATCTTCCTAGGAGTGCATCTTATTCTTCTCATTTTGGCACACCATATTCGGATCATGCGGAGCATGTCTCTTGTAATGGTTGATCTGGATCTCAACCAAAATCACCACAATTAACTCACAAATAAAGATAACCGCTGGGGTTTAACAACCCAAGCTGTAACTATATTAATTGAACAAACGTGACTACAATAAAGAAGAAAGGAGGAGGGAAATTGCAGAGAATTGGGGAAGAAGAAAGAGATACAAAATTCTGACAGAATTCCAGCTGATTTCTGTGCTTTCCTCCGCTTTGCTAAATAAAGGAAAAAAACGTGTTTTGCTGACAAAAAACGTAATGCACTTATTACAATTTTAAAGATAATGAAATGGCGTCGTCTCTTCATTTAAAAGGTCGTTAATTCTGTTTGCTTCTAGCCCCTTTCCTTCACCAACTTGCTGGTGTGAACGGCTCTTCTTCATCACATCTCTGTCTAGAAGTATATTGTTCTTGAACTTTTTGATCAATTGTTTTGTAAAGATTTCACGATTATATGGTGGGAAGTGATTTTGATACTACTTTGTTTCCTGTAGTATTTGGTTGTATATTTCTAACCCCCAACCTCTCTCTCTGTCTCTCTCGGTAAATCCAGATTCCTTGCACATGACTTCGTGTTTTTGAAAATTTTGTATGTTAATGGTGTTTATAATTTGTGCTCTCTCTCTCTCTCGATAAATCCAGATTCCTTGCATATGACTTCGTGTTTTTAGGAATTTTAGATGTTTATGGTGTTTATAATTTGTTTTTCCATATGTTTTTGATGAGCCACACACTCGCACTCATTATCTCTCTCTCTCTCTCTCTCTCTCTCACACACACACACACACACAAATGCTTTGAGGCAATTATTTTTTCTTCTTGTCCTTGTTTTTGCTAATCATGGGATTTCAAATTTGGTTTTCGACATATTATGGTAAAGGAAACAATTTTAAATTTCATCTAGTTTATCTGACACATATAAACTAGATTATGTACTATGGTGTTGAACTTAATCCTTTCATAAGATCACGAGCCTTATTTTTTCTCTGTTAATTTGATTTGTTTGAAGATTGTTTTTTCTATGTTTATCTGCTGCTTTTTTAGTTATCTGTTAATAGAATCTTAATGATAACTTCATATAATTCTTTTGGTCCAACCTTTGTTTATAACATGAATGATTGCAGCATTATTCTCTATGGATGCGTTATTATGCGTTCCCTTTCCAGTTGTTCTAGTTATTATTATGAGAGATTTGAAATGATCTCTGGCGTTATTAAACTCTAGTTTGATTGATGGAAGTTGATTTTCTCTTAGAGGCATACTATTTAGACGCCGATATAATTGAAGTGGCATCAATCGCGTGTGCTGCTGCAATTGCTGTATAAGAAAACCCGATGGGTTCTCGATTCCAATCTCATCAGCTCAGCAATGGCCTTTATGTATCGGGCCGCCCGGAACAGCCAAAGGAAAAAAAGCCAACAATGAGCTCGGCAGCCATGCCCTACACCGGTGGGGACATCAAGAAGTCGGGCGAGCTCGGAAAGATGTTTGATATTCCTGTTGATGGCTCAAAGTCTAGGAAATCTGGACCTATATCCAATGCTCCACCAAGGGCAGCTTTTGCCGGAGTCACTTCTCGTTCTGGACCTATTAACCCCAATGCTGCTGCCAGGTCCAGCTACTCTACCTCGGGCCCTGTATCTTCCATGGGGGTATCTGGTTCGACGTCAATGAAGAAATCAAATTCTGGGCCACTTAATAAACATGGAGAACCTATTAAAAAGTCCTCCAGCCCTCAATCTGGGGGAGTGACGCCTAATTCCCGCCAAAACTCAGGTCCTCAACCACTCAATCTTCCTGCAACAGGTCTCATCACATCTGGACCCATTACATCTGGTCCACTGAACTCATCTGGGGCCCCAAGAAAGGTTTCTGGTCCTTTGGACTCAATGGGATCGATCAAGCTACGTGGTTCCTCAGTTGCTAACAACCAGGCTGTGACGACTCTTGGTCAAGACGATGACTATACCTTCAAAAGGAACCTCCCAAAACCTATATTGTGGGCAATGATTTTACTTTTCGTAATGGGATTCATTGCTGGGGGGTTTTATTTTTTTGGGCTGTGCACAATCCTATTCTCCTCATTGTCGTTGTGGTTCTATTCTGCATCGTTTTTGCCATATTTGTGGGGAATTCTTGTTGGGGAAGAAAAGCTATCATTGGATACATTTCTCATTATCCAGATGCTGAATTGAGAACTGCCAAGAATGGGCAATATGTCAAGGTTTCTGGGGTATGTACTTTATTGAATTTGTTATCCCGTATATTCTATTGATTTTTGTCCAGTAAGGGTTTTAATTTCTAGCTATAATGCGCCAACCTTGAATACCATAATTGTGAGATGCAGATGTTGTGATTGACTGATGTGTTTATTACACATGGTCCATTAACATGAACATCCACCTATGAAAGAAGAAACATCATAGTTTTTGAACTTTTATCTATCCCTTGCTTTTGGAATGTGCGTATGAAATCTAAATGATCACATAATCCTGTGAAATACAGTGCCTCACCCAGTAAGGTGTAGCCTTTTCCATCCAGATTTTTGTTATTCTACTTCCTTTTCCTTTTGGTAAAAGGCATTTTAACCCCATGTGGTCTCATGAAGTTGCTGATTACCCCTATGGTAAAAGTTTTGCATGTAGAGGGGTACTTATGTCATTTAAGATCAAAATTTAGACTGTTAGCTGGATAACTTGACTAATCTGTTGGAATCTGAAAATTACAAGGGAGTTAATTGCCTATTTCCTTACAACTTAGCAAAACCACGGGGGAATATTTGGTTTTGCCCTTTATTCTCAGGATTTTTTAATTTTTTTTTTAAATTGTGGGCAGAGAGAACATTGTGATTTAGAAAGCGAGTCAAAGGTAAGGATTCACTTCAGCATCAGCTACTCAAAAATGGATATTTGTGAGGTATTTATGGTATATTGCATGTGGATGGAAAATTAATCTTGATGAATTTTGAACTCGCTGCATTACTGTATAGCTGGTGTGTGTTTTGCTAGTTTTGTTACAGTAAATTTTGTATTTTAAATTCTTATTTACTCCAATTTTATTATTTGATGATTGATTATATTGTGGAAGGTGGTGACCTGTGGAAATGTTCCCCTTGAATCATCATTCCAAAGGGTTCCTAGATGTGTCTACACATCTACCAGTTTATACGAGTACCATGGGTGGGATTCTAAGGCTGCAAATCCTACGCATCGTCGTTTTACCTGGGGAATTAGATCATCAGAAGTGAGTGCTAAATTTTGATACTTGTGCAACCATTTAAAGAACTGTTGTCTGTGAATCTATTTTTGTGATTTTTTAAAAGTTGGTGAAACAAAATATTCCTTAAGAAGTTAAAAAAGGAGATGCAGGAAACCTGCATTTTGCTTCACTTCAACCTTTTCCAATGCAAGAAATACCCAGAACTATAATATCACAAATCCTTCAATCAATATATATATATATATATATATATTGAAGGGGTAAAAATGAAAAGTGTATATGCAAAAAAGATGACAAAATTGTTAATCTCTGTAATACTTGTTACTTTTTATATCTTTATCACATGTTATGTGCTTTAGGGTAAGAGCAAATGTTTCCAGGGATTGTGATTCATTTCAAAACTGTTATAATTCGGTAGTGCTTGACTAGAGTTTTTATCCATACTCCATGCAGAAGCATGCTGTCGACTTCTACATTTCTGATTTTCAGTCTGGACTAAGAGCATTGGTTAAAACTGGCTATGGTGCACGGGTGACTCCATATGTCGATGAATCCCTTGTCATTGAAGTCAATCCACTGAATAAAGAGTTGTCTCCAGAATTTGTCCGGTGGTTGGGAGAGAGGAATCTTTCAAGTGATGACCGTGTCATGCAATTGAAGGAATGGTAGGTTTTTTTTTCTTAGGCCCCTCCCCTTTGGACGTGTTAAAGCATGTTTGGCTTAGCTTAAAAGTGACTTTTAAGTAACTTTCTTTGCCAAACACATTTAAGCTTTTTTATCACATTTTTTTCCGGGCTTTTCAAAAGTAAGTCTTTTACTTTCCAAAAACTAGTTTTTACTCTTTTTAAGCTTAGCCAAACATGGTCTCATTCATGCTACATGGAACTTTGTCTCTTTGCTCGACTTTGAAAATGCCCGCCCTAAATTCTGATAAGAAGGTGGATTTACGCGAACTTATTATAATAAAGAAAGAGACCTGAAACTCTGCAAATCCACGTGCATAGTTAGATTTAGATTGGAGACGCATTCTAAATTTCTGAATTCAAATTTTGGTATGATAGTTATATCAAAGAAGGAAGCACAGTTAGTGTAATGGGAGTTGTTCAGAGAAATGAAAATGTGCTTATGATAGTTCCTCCCGCAGAGCCATTTGCAACCGGATGCCAGTGGACTAAATGTATATTTCCCGCTAGTCTTGAGGGAATTGTTCTGAGGTGTGAAGATACGTCTAAGATGGATGTTATACCTGTGTAATAGCTTCTTGTGTTTAACTTTTCTCCAAGTTTGTGCCTTGCAAAAGTTTGTTCTGTGAATATTATGTCAATTATAGTGGAGATTCTAATGTAGTTTGGTAGAGTTTATAGTCGTTTATTTGTTAGATTATGAAAGGTTTTGTAATGTGAATGGTTTGTATTGTAAAAAGGAGTAATTGTACATTTTTGTTTGTGTAGATTTCTGCTCTTTTTGCGTTCAGTCTTGTCTTGGGAAGAACTGTGCCTTTATCTTTCAGGTTTTTAATCTTGTTTGGCCAAGCTTGAAAAGTTTACTTATGAATAAGTTTGTTTTAAAAGGAATCATTCTTTTTATTAATCAAAATAAAAAAATAAGTTAGTCTGACAAAAGTTAAAAGTAATTCTTTCAAGGATGTAACATATTAGCTACCTAGTAGACTTCCCTTCGTTCAATGAGGCATGCTATAGGTACACTATATCTGACAGCATGTCACACAGTCCCCTCACTATAGGGGGGTCTACACATTTTTTTTTATTAGTATGGGCCTCCTCATTGTGAGGAGGTTGTACATGTACAGTCCTATTCAGCATTTTCCTCGTTCAATAAGAGGGAAATGCTTGGATTCTGTGGTTTGTTTGAGTCCTATGTTTGTGAGAAATGAGTTTTGTAATAATGAATATTTTGAGAACGTGCATTTAAAAAATAGAGAAAATTTTGAATTTGCGTATAAAATTATTTTATTAAGAGTACGTAACATTGAAAATGAATAAGGAGTGTTTTTAGTGTCACTACAATTTTCTATTCAGTGAAAAGAAATTGTCTCGACTCTTAACTGTGAAACTAGAATGCTGGAACGATTTTTGAAGAAAATATAATGCAACTTTAAAGTATTTTTGTAATGCGACTTTAAAGTATTTTTGTATATAAAAAAAAATGTTATGCTATGTGTACATCTGCTTGACACCCTTTCACATGAAAGAGGTCACAAATATTTTATTACAATTATACTACAAGAATATTAAATTTAATATCAAGTTTGACATTATATTACGTAACGTCATTACATTAGATAGTTTAAAAATAAAACATAATTTTCCGTTCATTCATTTTTAAATTTTCAAATAATGTCAAACTTCATGTATTATTTTACGAAAATGTTACACATACATAATGCATCACAAAATGTATTACACCCCTCTCACATGAAAAGGGGTCCACACACAATAAAATATCCGTGAGCCCCTCTCTATGTGAAATGAGTATAATGCATTTAGTATACCATAAAGTATACAAATTGCATTTTTCATTATTTTATTATGGGAGGACTCCTCCTTTTTCATGTGGGAGGGGGAGGAGTGGGGAGGGGGAGTAGTAGTGTAAAGCATTGTCTGTACACATAACTTTTATCATTAAAAAATCCCGCGGAATTTAGGCTTGTGTATGAATTGTGTGTACAGATCTGTTATACACTGTAAATCGCCATATTTGATCTCTCGCACACAATGTGACAGATACATATGTATGGTAATTGATTGGGAGAGGTTGTTGATGCAGCTGAATTCTGAGAGTTAATAAGTGGAGCGAGATATGGCGAGGGCAAAGCACAAAGCTACCGAATTTGTGTTTATATTGGTTGTACTTTTGGGAGCGTTTTTATTGTAGATCTGATATGGGCTTCCTCTTCCTCCGCTTCCCAATCAGAAGCATCCAATTGGGATTTTCAATATTCGCACGATTTTATCGTTCCAAATTTGTTCACTCTAATAATAACACTGTTTCCGCCCCCAATTAAGGTGAATGAATTCATTACTTTGTGCTTAGTATTCGTAAACTCTGATATCTTGAAATTATAGCATTTTGGATAATTTAATTTTGAAGGAGTCGAATATGTGTTTTAATTGTTTAATTTCTACCTGTGAATTTGTATTTCACCTGGCTTTATTAGCTGCTTCCAAATGAAGTTTAATATGAGGATCCATAAGTATTTCAATTGAAGTCAGAATGTTGTCTCAAGTTTAGATTTTTAATGGGCAAACAAGGAATTAGAGTTGCTTATAGATACCGTGAGTTCTTGAAGACAATACTGAGGCGGCTTGAGATATTGCAGCCTAATATTTTTGTTTTTCAGTAGTTACTTCCTTGTATCTATTATTCTATTTACAAGTCTTATAACTGTCAAGTTTAGGTAGTAGGTAAATAATTTATCAGAGTTGCTCCTCTATTCCTGCTGTGAACTTGAATATCATGCCAATTCTCATTTGGACAGCAGAAAGCTAAGCAAGATAAAAAAAATAAAAATAAAAAAAAAAAAAGTGTGGTCCTGAGAGGTCTTATAAGAAACTTTTGCTGATTTGCCTGGCCTAGAGTTAGAATGGGAGAAAATGTCAACAGCACCAGGGCCTCGTCTTGATGGTGACGTGATTAAAATTGAGAATCTTCTTTATATATTTGCTGGATATGGAACCATTGATTATGTGAGTACACTAACGCGTACACTGATCTTATGAATGGTTTAATTCCTGATCCATGCTGCTGCTCATGTTTTCAACTATATTTTGATGGATTGTGGATATCGCTTGAAAGATATTCCAGTTTTCTGAGCTATAACTTTGACAAGGATTACATATCTTTTTGCAAAACTCTGGGTTAATCATCTAACAAATATTGGAACTGCCCGTTTCAAATTTGAAGGAGCCTATGAAGGCTTAAAAAATAGAGAAACAATAAACTGTTTTGGAAAACAGGAACTGATTTCTCATATTTACAATGGAGTCTTTTGTTTTGCAACTTGAGTTAAGATATTTGAGATTCAATAAACCCATTTAAAGCAAGCTAAAAAACTGACAGAGACTGCCTGTTTTTCATGATATATAGTTTACCAACATATTGGGATGATAACAGTGAAAATTCCAGTAACTCTGCTCGTCAATCCAATGATGCACGTGAATCCTGGGATATATATGTAATGCAAAATTCCTTTTTTCTGCCAAAGTTTTGTGCTTGATATAATCCTGTCGAGGGTTCAAGGTAATACAGACTTACGCACATGTCTCTCAAATCAGTGTTAATATTGCTGCCAAATTGGAATTGAATCAATCTCAACTTATAGGCCTAATGATGTTTTTTCCCTTAAAGGTTCATTCTTATGTACATATTTACAATTTCACGGATAACACGTGGGGAGAAAGGTTTGATATGCCAAAAGAAATGGCGCATTCACATTTACGTATGGTGACAGATGGGAGATATATTTAGATAGTTATGGATAATATGGTCTCAATGTAGAGGACCTACAGAACGCGCATTCATATTGGACTAGATGACAAAGCAATGGCAGGACTTTCCTCCTCTATCCGATCCAAGGTAGGAATACAATATATGCTTCCACATGCTGGTTTCTCTTAATTATATGTTTTTTGGCACACTTTTTCCGTTTGCTATGTCTATTAATGATAATTCAATGGCTTTTCTTATGATTTTTTGACCACACAATTTCTTGGAAGAAATGGCATTCATTTTTCTCCTATTCCTATTATAGTAATAGTTATTTAATTATTTTATAATATATAACTTACTGAATAATGCTTCCCTCTGTCATTCTTTTCTAGTGTGCTTTCTTACTGATTTCTGTGAAGTAAATATTGGATATTCATTTTTACCTTTCCCAATCCAAGGCTGGTGCCTGATGGACCCACTTCAATAGATCTTGTTAGGGTGATTTCCATAAAATTGAGCGACAGTAGTCCTAATTTTCCAGTATTAACGTTTTTAAGATTATATACATGCAAGTATTATTTGCAAGCTATCACAGGATTGATTCATCAGAACCTTTAGGTAAAAATATCGTACCTAGTGAAATATTTGTGGACAATTATTGCTATTGTTTTTTCTTTAATAAGTAATTTCAACCTGAAATTTTGATTGCTTTTCAGAATATTTTATGAGTTCTTGCAACCTGATTATGTTATCTGCTTTCTGTAACATATTATTTTGAGTTCGGACGATTGAATATCATATCCACAGATCAAATCCCAGGTACATGAGAATTTTGGATTGCCTTTACAAGATAGAGGAACATTTTATCAACTGGAGCAATTAAACTTCATTTCCCTTTTCAATCTCATGCTACTGTTGCTGATTCTGATAAAATCTTATAATATATTGCTTAATCCCCTACCATATAAATATTCTATCATGAACTGGCTTCTTAGAATGCTCAGATGATTTTGATATTCCAGGACTCATTTGAGCAACAGTATCATTTATCAACTGTTAACTATTAGTTGTTGAAATTTGCTGAAAAATTGACTGTTGAGTAATTGGTGTTTCTAGATATATTGAAATTATATAGAAATTCAGTTAGATAATAGAGTGAAAATTGTTAACATGATTATTTCGGATATGCACCAACAACCCAGCTTTGGCGTGGCAGACTCCATGTGATGATTGGTAGCAAAGAGAACTGGCATACACCTGGATTAGAGCACTGGAGTATTGCTGTGAAAGATGGCAAAGCTTTAGAAATGGACTGGAAAACAGAGATTCCCATTTGTGGTGGACTGCACAGGTTTTTCTTTCATTCTTTAAAGTGACTAAATTGCAAAAAGATTCATATTTAGACTATATGGGCAAAGCATAAACATTTCTTTGCTTCAGCATGCTGACTATGCTCCCACCTGCATGTTTTTGAGTTACAGTGGACCATAGTATTCTAAAGTGAGGGAGGATGTTGAAGTTAGTCGAGTGACACTTTTGTTGTCAACCAAACAAATGTTTTTGCTTTATAATTGTCACATGTTTTTGTTTAAGTCTAACTCTTAGACTAGCTTTCTACACTCTTACAAGTTAAGTCTTTTAAACATTGTCTAAATAATAGTAGATAGTATGGTTCAACTTGTACTTTCTACATTTGTAATTTGGCTATATATACATTAACCATGTATTTTCATTTGTAAGAAGTTGAATATATTTGTTCTTCCTCTTCTCATCGTGTTCATACCATTTTCTTGCATAAATACCACTTTCTTGCTTAAATACCGAATTTCTGTGTTGTTTGAATCAATACCGGTAAGTTCATCCAATATATGGTAAGTTTAATGCCTGATATCCGGTAAGTTCACAAAACTCTTGAAATCCAGTAAGTGAATCCAATATACTGTATTCACAATAACTCCAAATCCGATAAGCCTATCAATATCCGGTAAGTTTCTTCCAAATCCGGTAGATACATCCAAACATTGTGAGTTCACTTTCATTCTCTTTGAGCCATATTTTCATCAATGGTATCAGAGCCGTAAAAGATCTTTGAAGAAGCCAAAAAACCATCAGCAAACATTGAGAGAAAACCAGTAAGGAACCTTCAAAAAAGTCGAGTGATTTTGTTAAAAGAGCGATATGGCTTCGAGTGGTTTTTCAGCCCCTTTACCTTCAGCATTCACAGGAGAAAATTATGACTTCTGGTCGGCATATTTGAAAGCCTATAACTTGTGGGAAATCATCGAATTTGGAGTAGAACCAGCTCCATTGAGAGCTAATCCCACCATTGCTCACTTGAAGCAGCATAGTGAGGAGAAAGCCAAGAAATTCAAGGCATTGTCTTGCATTCAATCAGTCGTCTCTGATGCAATTTTTACTAGGATTATAACATGCGAATCAGCAAAGGAGGCCTGGGACAGATTGTAGGAGTTTAGGGGAAATGCAAGGACAAGGCAAATACAAGTGTTGAATCTTAGGAGGGGGTTTGAAACGTTAAAGATGAAAGATTCAGAGATGGTTAAGAAGTTTGCTGATAGGTTGATGAAGGTGGTGAATTAAATCAGACTGCTAGGGGATGATTTACCAGGCAAAAGGATAGTGAAAAAAGTATTAATCAGTTTGCCAGAGAAGTTTGAATCCAAGATTTCTTAACTAGAAGACTCAAGGAACTTGGCTGGCATCTCTTTGGCTAAGTTGATTAATGCTCTTCAAGCCACTGAACAAAGGAGATTGTTCAGGCAAGAAGAAGAACAAATTGAGGGTGCTCTGTTTGCTAAAGAAAAGAAGAGAACTCAAACAAGTTTTGGTGGAAAGAAGCCACAAAATGAGAAGAAGAAAACTGAGTATCCACCATGTCCTCATTGCAAGAAAATCGGCCATCCTCCCAAATGGTGTTGGTATAGACCAGGGGTACAATGCAGGTCATGTAAGGAGTTTGGACATGTTGAAAAGGTCTGCAAAAATCAAAAGGAGAATGATGAGTTGCAGCAGGCCAAAGTAGCAGAAGATCAGCCAGAGGAGTATTTGTTTTCAGCTATAAAACTCACAGCTCCCAGCCGAATTGAAACTTGGTTACTTGATAATGGTTACACTCATCACATGACTTCAAATGTAAGCATCTTTGTGGAGTTAAATGATGCTTACAGATCAAATGTGAAAGTGGGAAATGGAGAGTTTGTAGAAGTGAAAGGCATTGGCAAAGTCTTAGTTCAAACACCAACAGGTATCAAGTTTATTTATGATGTTTTATATGTACCAAAAATTGATTAAAACTTGATAAGTGTTGGCCAATTGATTGAGAAGAATTACAACTTAATATTTAAGGATAGTTGTTGTAGTATTTTGGATAAAAACAATCATGAATTGATGATAGTAAGAATGAGGCATAGGAATGGAAAAATGAAAATGATGCTCATGCTAAATCTATTGAAAAGAAATCGCAGTCAAGTATAGAAGTGCAGAAGCATTTGAATTGTGAAAACAACTCAATTGATGTTGAAAAATCTGTGACAGAATTGGAGTTGACAGGAAATGAAACTGCTCCTAGTTTAGCTGCTTGTGTTTCTACTAAAAATGCCATCACAAAGTTGAACTTGTCTAAGAATGAACTCAAGGATGATGGTGCCATTGAGATCAGCAAGACTCTTGAAGTTTAGGATCAAGTGAAGGAGATTGATATGAGTGTAAATTTATTAAGAGGGGTTGGGGACAGATCATTAGCTCAGATTTTGATGAACAAGTCCAAGTTCAAGTTGTTGAATGTTAATGAAGACTCCGTTTCTGATGAAGGGAAGATATCTCAGCCTAAAGATCCCCCAAAGAATGGAAATAACTTATCAAACTTTGGTAAGAAAGATTTGAAACATTGAGGAGCGACCTTAATGTTTCCAACGAAATTATCAAGGAGTGTTGAAATTAGTCGAGTGACACTTTTGTTGTCAACCAAACAAGTGTTTTTGCTTTGTAATTGTCACATGTTTTTGTTTAAGTCTAACTCTATGTAATGATGAAAGTTAGACTAGCTTTCTACACTCTTACAAGTTAAGTCTTTTAAGCATTGTCTAAATGATAGTAGGTAGTATTGTTCAACTTGTACTTTCTACTTTTGTAATTTTGTTATATATACATTAGCCATGTATTTTCATTTGTAAGAAGTTGAATATATTTGTTCTTCCTCTTCTCATCGTGTTCATACCATTTTCTTGCATAAATATCACTTTCTTGCTTAAATACCGGATTTCTGTGCTATTTGAATCAATACCGGTAAGTTCATCCAATATACGGTATTGGTTCTCAATATACGGTAAGTTTAATGCCTGATATCCGGTAAGTGAATCCAATATACGGTATTCACAATAACTCCAAATCCGGTAAGCCTTTCAATATCCGGTAAGCTTCTTTCAAATCCAGTAGCTACATCCAAACATTGTGAGTTCACTTTCATTCTCTTTGAGCCATATTTCCATCAGGGGAGGAAAAAAATTGTTATTTTCAAGATTTGTTTCAGCATATACTCTGCCGAAACTCATTAATGAAACTACTATCAAGTTATGTGTTATTCTAGGTATCATTAGAGTTTCTAAGCTGAGTCCTAGAGCAATGAGTGTCATTTCCGATACTTTAATCTTGTCAAGCTATTACTATGGGCAAATGAATTTGTATTTATTGAAATGAGAAATTTCTGTAAAAACATGTGGTTACTATTAAACTACTAAAATTGACTATACCCACAATGACAAATAAACCTCTTTGGGTAAAAGAATTCATCTATCTGTACTTTTTGTTTGGACATCACTCTCGTCCAGGTTTAGCTTAAAATAAACATAGTTCAGCTTGAAGATTTTCCTTATTTTGCATAATATCTTATATTTTCTGCTCTTAATGTTTTCTATGTAGAGCTTGTGTTGTAATTAATGATCGCTTGTATTTTATTGGCGGTCAAGAGGGTGATTTCATGGCTAAACTAGGATCTCCCATTTTTAAGTACTCCCATCGAAATGAGGTTACAATGCTGTGCTTTCCAAGACAAAAGTAGGCAGTTGATTGCACAGTTTAAACATTTGTCAGTTACTGATGGCTACATCAGATTTCCAATTTATCTTCTTCCTTTCTTAGACACAGATAGGTCTGCAAATTGCAATGTACAGTGACTGTTTGATATGTACTCTTTGATAGCCTTCCTTTTCAGCTAAACTTGAAGTACTTTATAAGCTAGATGATGATAAGTACAAAATGAAAGAAATTTGCAGCAGTATAATTAGTTTCTTTTATTTCTTCTTAATTTTTGCTCGACACGTGCTGAGATCCCTCATGGTTTCAGCTCATGTCTTCTGGTTGTGTATGATGATGATGATTACATGCTAGATGATGATATGAAATGGAAAGTGCTGCCTCATATGCCAAATCCCGATTCTCACATTGAGTTTGCCTGGGCAATTGTTAACAATTCTTTTGTTACTGTTGGAGACACCACAGAGAAGCACCCTGTAACTTGTTGGAGAAATTTTCCAGTTCCAATTAGATACTCAGGTAGTACTAACTTCTTATCTCCAAACAATTCCGAAACTGAAATTTTTTAGTGCAGTACTTGCTATGATTGAGGTCGATGTCCTTTTCTTGGTTTATATCCCTTTGCTTAGTTTTCAATCATTGAAGTGAAGTTGTTTGCTTTACTGTGTTTCTCAGTTACCTCTCTGATTTTCCTGTATTATTTTTTTTCCAGAGGAAGCTATTGTTTTTTCAGATGCTGTACATGATTTACTTGGGATTCAAGACCATTTGATGCACTAATAGGTCTTATTGTTCTAGAAACAGAAAGAGTTCCCTGTTAGATTGAATATTTTATTCCTTTCTCGCCTAGTTTTACAGTCTCAAGGGTTCTATGATCCTACTTATGGGGCTATGAAACTAGATTAATTGTGAACTAGAGCACTGAACCAATATCCCGTCTCTTGATTTTGTGGAAGAGTTGTCATTATGCAACTCGGGTTCACCATCCAGGATAGAAGATGCAGGACTCTATGGTCAAATCGTTAACTTACATACTATCCGTTATGAGAGTCAATCTTCCCTTAAGAGCCAATTGGTACTAGGATTCAATTTTAGTCTCCTTTAAGGGGATGTCATGTGTTCGAGTCTTAAGGATGCAATAGAAATCCGTGAGGGATAAGATGGGATTAAACTCTTCCAGAGTGGACGGTACGTAAGAGAATGATCAGGCACGAGGCTTGGGTCATTGCAAATGCTATTAGTGCATGACAGACATTTCTTGTATTTTCACTGTCTACCAATGTTTCTAATTACCAGTTGTTTGATAGTTTCTAAATTTTATTAAGTTGCAAAATATTACACGAGCAATTTTCCAACCCTTCTAATTTAGCTTATGAACTCGTGAAAATGGTTAAGTTGTAGAATATTACATGAGCAATTTTCCAACCCTTCTAATTTAGCTTATGAACTCGTGAAAATGGTTAAGTCAGATGACTTTTTGACATTAGCTGCGGTAGCACCTTTAAGCTGAATTTTCATTTCAGTAGATATAATAGTGTTGGTTGTGTTACCCTGACTAACGTGCGTCATTTATTCCACGTCCCTGTCTTTTCTTTTCTTTTTCTCGTCTTTAAACCAGCAGAAACGCCCCGTGATTGTAAAACTTCCATATCGTGTGAAAACCACTCTTGTTGATTTTGGAACGGAATATTGTATTTTACATCGAGGCAACGAGACAGAGGACCTGATGACCCCTCTCCAAGAAAGATCATCGGAGAAATGTGGAGAGCGAAATTGAGCTTATGAGCTTTTTTTTCTTTCTGGATAATATCATACCTTGCTTATCATTGTGACATTTCAATTTTTTCATTTCATTATATTGGGGGTGTCTGGGTCGGCTATGTAGTTAAATTCGGTCCGTTGGGAAGCAAAAATTGAACCGTTTGGGATGTTTTTGTGGGACAAATTCTGCCACATTTGCAGTATCAACTCAGTGAATATTTCACTCCCATTTCCAATTTGCCCTCCTCATTTGAGTCAAGCTTGGTGATAATTTCGGTCAGTAGGATAAAATAGTAAATTATTGTTCAATTATCTCCAAAATCTGTAGAAAGGGTCTGCCAAAGGCTGTGAGTGGGCCCGTCAGAAATGATCGAAAAATCGATTTTCGGTGGATGAGAACTGAGAAGTGCTCCCAGACGGGGCCATCATCTTTGGAACGGTCCAATAGGTATTGAGATAATAGAAGATTTATGTAACTGTTTTCTTGCACAAACAAGATGGCAATTTAAAAAAAAAAAAAAAAACTGTTTATTTTAAATATACTTATTTACTTATAACTAAACTTTCTAAGACTAGGCAAACATGCTCTCACTTCAGTAACTTTGCACCTTCTGTGTATTACCTGTCACTTTTTATTGCCCTTCAAAGTATCTATTAGTTTAAATAGATTTGGTATGTTCAAGTTCAATACACAAGACTCGACACAATTGAACGGGACACAATGGAACGGCTCAATCCAGCATACTAAACATTTGGATTAGGTGTACTATAAAGGTAGAAGATTACAAGTAGCCCAAACTCTTCAGCATTGTCTCTCAAATTCTTCAAAAAACGTTGAAGGCAAACAGAAAGATTTTCAAATGTAGGGAAGACGCTTGGATTTCATTATATTCATGCAGCCACAATGCCAGAAACTATCTCATAACTTAATTTACATCAAAAGGTCATGCAAAATTACCACTGAATTCATCTACTCCCAAACTAGAGTCCATATCATAAAACATAACAAGATTTTTTCAATTTACAGAACTTGCAGCACCGAGCTTAACCATTAAGTTTCAACATCATCCAGTTGCCATGATGGGCCATAAGTTGCATCACACTGCACCGTTTCTCAACAAGTGAATAATGCCTTTTCACCGGCATAGGTGGGCCACGGAGTCGAGCACCTTCCATTGTTGCTTTTCATGTTTTGTACATCGTCTTCATCCCACAGTATATAGGCAAGACGAGAGTTACTGATTTAGTCACCCAATCAGCATCTCAGTAAAGCACCACTCTAAGACTGCAGCACAAGCTCCACCAGGAATATTCCTCCATCAAACCTCAAACCAGATGATTCAGAAGACTGAAGTAACCCGTCTACCATTCCACCAAAGACATACAAGTATCGCCCTGAATGATCAACACAAGCTCGATGAAATGATCTGCAGTTAGGTTTTTCACCCGTGCATTCAAGTCGTCTCCACATTTTTCTTAATGACCCCTTTGAGTGCAGATTACTAGGCAGCATTTTAATTGAAGGCATCGAGCTAATGTCCAAAACCCAAAAATCATCTTTCCTGTGCCTGTATGAGTCTTCGCCTCCATAAATAAGTAGTCGACCTCCTAATATAAGGTTGGCCGAGTGACCTACTCGTGCGAGGGAAAATCCTTGGGGTACGTTACCTAGGTCAAAAAGTTGTTGTATCCATCTCCAATGACCTTCAGACGCACTCAAGAGCCAGACATCATTAAGCACTTCATAGCCTGATCCCCTCCCTCCAAATAAAATTGTTTGTGTTCCTCCAATATGAGTTAATGTATGTCCTGAGCGGGATGGAGGGAATGGATGAGTCACGATTTCTTGCCATGTCCCAAAACACAGATTTTCTGAGAGATCTAGAACCCACGTGTCTCCTAGTCTAAAGCCAGATAACCCGATCCCTCCATGGATAAGCATCCTCTTGTTATCAAGGCAACACCCGGCATGAGCTCCACGTGGTGGAGGGGCAATCACACCAACATCAAGTAGCCTCCAGGACAAAGTAATCCCAAGGGTTTCTTGCAATATAACTTGTCCTACCCACGTATCATTTTGGCGAATCCCACGGTCATTGATCCCTCCAAATAGGATAAGCGAATCACCAATTACAACACACGAGTGACCAAACCGTCCGCTTGGAATGCCTGAATCAGTCTTTTGCCACTTTAATGTCCTCCTGAAGTCATTACCTGTATATGCTATCCATGTATCATCAAGATGCCTCCCTAGAGGAAAGGAACAGAAAATGACAATACCAAAATAACAAGGAAATTTAGTTAGTTTGAACCAGAAAAACATATATCAAATGATACTAAATGAAAGAGCAACCATTTAGGAATTTAATCAAGAGAAGGTATTGGCAGTGGTACATTTGATGATAGCGGAGGATGATTTCTCGATTGCGAAATGTATCGAAGCCTTGGGCGGGAAAAGCCATCTTTTTCTCAACAATGTCTGTAATTCATTTATTGGAATTTTATCTATACAATTTTTATGGAACTTATTGAAGCAAAAATATTATTGGTGATAATTAATGCACAAAGACATCCTTTGGTTAAATTGAGAAGATGTATGTTTACCCAGTTAATAAGCCCTCCTGCAGTATGAATGGATATTCAAGGAACCATTGTCCCTTTCCCTTAGCTAATATTATTTAACTTCCACCAGAAGTACAAGTCCAATTTATGTTTCCTTTAAAGCAGAAAATATAATATATGGCATGCTAACACGGTTCTGGGCTTTTAGGCTTCTCAATAATTAAAATGACAGCTCTTGTTTTTGTGGTGAATAGATACAAACTAACTGAAGAAAGCCTCGATGGTGAAGCAATTTATTTGAATTGCGGCAGGGAGATAAAAAACCAGGAGGAGCTAGCTAAGACGGTGCCGACAAAATGAAGTAGCTAGTTGTCACAGGGTCAATACTTGAGAGAATTTTCACCCAGTGATGTACTGAGGAATCCCAATCAGTCAGCCTATAAATACAAGAATGCACTGCACAAAGATTAAAAGGCACACAAACGAGGTGCTAGGCACAGAAATATAGAATGAGCACAGAACACTGCAATTATGGGATAATGGGAATCTCCCAACTATGTTTCTCTCAAACAAATGAATCTCAAGGAAAACTTAGGGGACAAAACTACTCCTCTTGTTTAGTGCCTCAGCAGCCTACCCCTATGCATAGAAAATGGGTGTAGTTGACACCCCGAGCTGGTGTGCTGACCAATTCTAGCATTGGCCACCTAGCCAATACGAAACCACCCAAAGTTGGGAGGAATTTAAAGGAAACTAGATAAAACTGTCGCTCGAGCGACGGGTGTTTCGCTCAAGTGACATCGAGTGAAGAGCGAGCGACCAACTCTCTGAAAGTGTCACTCAAGCGAGATGATGAACGAAAAGCGAGCGAAAATGAATTCCAGCGTCTATTGTGTTTTGGCTCACAACACTTCGCCCACAACTCATCATCCTCTATATATAGAACCATTTGGACGTCCTTAATGCATCCCATATCATTTGTGTATCAAGCATAACATATATCTCTTGCCAAAACTCTCCCAAAATCATTCCAAAAGCTCTTCATTTGCAAAGAGAAAAATCCGTCTAAAATTCGCTGAAACTTGTGGTTTGTAGTGCTACTACCACAAGCAAAATCTGTTATATTTTGGGAGACAAGTATCGTGAACCGTAAACACCGTTGTGGGACAATATTATCTTAAGTAAAGAGTGTCATCACTTGCCTCGAATTGCTTTTCTTCATTTCTATTTCTGGTTGTGTAGTATATTTTACTTCATTTTGACACCTTTTATATTCAATATTATTTGGTTTAATCACGCTCTTGCGGGTTAAATTTTAGCCTTTTGATTACTACATGCAAACAGTCTGGTCCCAACAATATTTACTTATATACGTGTCCTTCATTTTTTTTTACCAGAAGCAACCATACATGACATCAATTCCTCTTCCTACATATCAAATTGAGTAGATGACCTCAATTTAGGGAAAAAATAATAATAAAATTATTCAACCGCTAGCTATACAATATATTTGATGTTTACAACAATTAATATAAGTAACTGTCAAAAGGATTAACACGATCAGAACAAAGATTATGGTGCCAAGAATCATATATATACTAATAAAAGATAAAGCAATGGCTATAAATATATTTCAACAAGCATAAATTACAAAAAATAAAATAAAATGACTGACCTCCTTCACATCCCCCACCAAACAGAACAAGGCATCCATTCACAAAATTGAGGGAATGAGAAGCTCTGGGGCTGGGAAGAACCTCATCACCATCTGGGGTTTCAACCAATATCTTATGGCAATGGACAGAGTCCAATTGGTGAACCTGCTGGTACAACTTCTTCCAGTGAATTCCCTGCACAGAATTCGATGCTTTCAGAGCATCAATTGGGAAATTACCCCAGTCCCTCCTGCATACAGATTCCCATAGGGATTCAGAATATGCCAAAAACTTCAGTTTCCTGCAAGTCATAGCAAAACAAAGAATTGATTCAATTGGTAAGAGGAGCAAAATCGAGAAAAGATGATCTTGGGCTAATATGGTTATTGGTGAAGATGATGATTCGTCGCTGTTGGTGGCAGTGGTTCTACTGCTACTGCTACTTCTACTGCTCTCAGCCATGGCCATGGGATACTACTGCGTGTCTTTTGTGCTGATTGAAGTTGATTATTTGTTTTTTTATTTTCACTCTGTTTGATAATTTTTTACTGCTAGTTTTTAAAATATGATTCGATATCTCAGTTCAACTGATTTTTGGTTCGATTCGTATAATCTCTATATTAAATTAACTATTAATTAATTTATCTAAATCCAGTACAAGACGATTCGTATAATCTCTATATTAAATTAACTATTAATTAATTTATCTAAATCCAGTACAAGACCATCAACATTTTGTTGCCTCAAAGACGAAAATATGTAGCTCTTTATTGAGCCTCTACTTTTCAAAATAAATTTTGTAAAAGTAATCTTTTGAAAAATATAAATATTAACCACATCTTTAAAAAAAAGTATGCTAAATGAAAGAATTTGGGTATTAATTGAGTCGTATATTTCGTCATCTTGATTGACGGATTGAAATAATAATTTTATTTAAATCAAATCATTTTATTGTAAAGTCTGTTAATTTGAGCTAAAAAATACTGATCTAATAATTTGTGATATATATTTTATTTATTTTTAGTTATGGGGGTGTAAGTATTTATATCTTGTTTTCTTTTTTTATATCCCGTTGTAGCTGTGTAAAGTGGCTTGATTAAAAGAAGATATAAATTAATGACTAATGATATTCGTAATCGTTCTACGTGACATACATATGACAGGTGGTTATTTGATGTATTAATGTGGTAGTTTTTTATTGACTAATATATTAAATAATCACTTGCCATATTTGATCACGTAGGACGACTATCGCAGTGAGCAATTAAGAATGATATTATTCAAATTAATAGCTTAATCATAATAAAATGAAGTTCGATAAGCCACTTAAAATAAGAACATAAGTTCATAAACTTAAAAAAAAAAAATTGGGCTCTTCTAAATTTCTAAGAGTTCGCAACTTTTAGAAGTGAGGTTCTAGGTTTCTAACATATTGAAATTAGCCTCATTTGGTTGGATTTTTAGTATTTTTTAATATTTTTAAAAAAAAATGTGCTATTGAAAAATTGCAGTTTTCATGAAATTTAGGATTAAAATTAATTGTTGATTTTAATTTAAATTAAAATCAAAATTTTAATCAATATCAAACATGGCTTAATGTATTTGGTCCACATGGCCAAAATCATAAGGTGGATGATAAACTCACATGATTTTTCATATGACTTAAAGTTGAATGACAAAATTGTTAAATCGCTTAACATTACTCTCAATTTCAACACAATTTCAAGTGCAATTTTAACTTCAACATCGATAATTTGTGATACGTGAGGATCTAAATTCTCAAATTTAAATAGATTGAATATCGAAAACTTCATTTTTAAAAATTGAAGATGGGAAGAATTCAAAAGTAAGGTATTAACTATGCACACTTCAATTTCCATGTTTCAAGTTGTCCAAATACAAAAATCAGGTTTTTATTTTTTAATTAAAAATATTCTACTAATTAATTATAATAAGGTCAAAAATATACAATCAATGATCACATATACATAATTAGGTCACAACTTATTTGCTGGTCACATATTATAAAATTAATTGGTCACAAATTATTTCGAGATTACAAATCAAAAAATTTATATGTCACAGATTATTTCAAGATTTTAAATCAAAATTTTTATAAGTCACAAATTATGTCGATGTCACAAATCAAGAAATTTATAGGTCGCGGTTTATATCATTGGTCACAAATCAGAAAAATTATAGGTTACATTTTAATTGTCAGTCACAGTTTTCAAATTTCTTAGTCACAAATTATCGTCATTTATGGTCACAGTCGGATCCCAATCCCGATTATTTTTTTAGTCACAGATTATTTTTTTTAAGATTGCGATCGTTGCTAGTCACAAATTATTTTTTTAGTCCTAGTTTATCAAATTTTAATGTCACAATTGAGTAATTGGTCACAGATAACCAAATAGTGGGTCACATGCCGTCGCCGCCGCCGCCGCCGCCAACGTTACTTGCGATTACCACCACCACATCACCACCAACAAAATCGCCACCACCAGATCCAATCAACTGACTCACACACTGCTAGGACCACAGACACAGCCTAAGCAACCCACCACACTAGCACCACCAGCCATTTCACTCTATTTTACTTCCGGCGGTGAACTGGGTGCAGCGGCAATGCCACTTTATCACCATCGTCATCGTCTACAACAAACTTCTATTTTCAATTTCATGACCACCTCACCACCACAACCACCAACAAACCACAATTTTCAACTATAAAACCACCACCACCGTCAGGCCACCACCACCAAATCCACCACCCGCCGCCAACAACAAATTTATCATCATCTCCTTCAACCCTTGAATTCGTATAAACACCGCCCAAAATCGCCACTACACAAACACCACCACCACCACGCAAAACCACACAAAACACCACATCCACCACCACAAACCGCCAACACCATTGCTTTTGCAACTTGGGCACAAAATCATTCCGTCGTCGCGCCATTCGCTAACACCACAGCTTCGCAAATATCGCGCGATTTCACCACTGCAACTCGTGGCGATTCACGCTCCCACAAAAATCCTGCATAGCCCACGCTGCCCCACACACAATAATTGTGAAGCCAATGATTGCGAACTCAAACAACAAAACACCGCTACAAAAACACAGCACAACCCACCGCTGCCCCACCACACAGCGATCGCGAACTCAAACCTAATACGTCACCAGCCACTGCCACACACCCCATCACCGTCACCAAAAACAGGGATAAATCTCGTTGGTGGCCTAACCCGATCCGGATATGCAGCAGTGGTCGTCTTTGAGAGAGAGAGAAAAAGATAGGCGGGGGTTCGGGGGTGGGTTTTGATTAATTGTAATATTATTATTAATATTATATAATTATTACCTACTTGATTTGTGATTAATTAAAGTTTGAACCTATTTTTTGTAATGATCTTCAAACGCCTGTTACCATGTAATTTCCACATTGAAGATCCATAACTGCTCCAGGTGAAAAGGAAGAGGAGCCCGGCCCAAATTTACACTAAAAAATAAATATGATATATTTATACACTAATATATATATTACTTGTATGATAATGTATATTCTGCAACTCAGTTAGATGTATTAAAGGAATTACTATTATGTCATAAAATTATATGAAATAATCTCACGGTAATATTAGCTTGAATTATAGTTTATTTTTTCCTGAATTTTTCAATTATTATCCCTCTATTTTCTCTCTCTTCCATGATTGAATCCAATTATGGGATTTGAAGTGCGTCCAATAGTCTTTTCCCACTTCAGATTTGCTTTTCATCAATATTATCGTCTCGAACATTTTATTTTTTTTCCATAAAAAAACTCATTTGATCAATCATTAATTATAATCAATATGAAGATTAAATATACAATATTTCCCACTTCACAAGTGCCTTGTGTTGTGTCAAATCCTTGAATTTGAAATATAAAGAGAGCACCCACTTATTTTGCATTAAAGGTTTGTTTGAATTCAACAAATTTTATGCAAGTGGCAACTTAGCTACCGTGAAGAATTATTTTTCACAGCAGTAAGTTGATCAGGAACATCTAAATAACAATTCTTCACGAAATTCTTTAGGTCCTTTCATTCCCTATGTCTTATACGCCAATAAAGGCGCGTTAGCGCATTTGTTTTCTTTGCCTATCTCTTTATCTTACCTTAAGAAGAAAGAGGGTTGGAAAACTATATGCTCCCCTCACTCCCTTTGTTTCCACCTAGAGGCAAATTCAACCAACGGAGAAACTATTTTAACTTAACTTGACCACTTAATTTTCCTTTTTAACTAGTTATCAGGTGAGAGAGGCCTCGCCCTCAAATTTTTTGCTTCTCGGATGGTGGCAGACCTACATCTCCACCAAAGGTACAATACTATGGAGGCTATCGGAACATACAAACTTTGTATGCTTGTAACAAAATTATTTATTATTGATTTTCTTTTTTTGTAAAATTGCATCACTGAAAATCTCTATTGAAATTCTAGCACGTCGAAAACCTATTTGGTAGCCTTTAATTTGAAAAAAAATAATAATAAATAAATAAATAATTTGTTTTGAATAGTATTGTTTTTGAAGAATGTGTGATTAAAAAGTAGAAAAAAATTTGAATTTACGTGTAAAATATTTTATTGTGTGAGTGTGATTGAAAATGAGTATAAAAAAATAAATTAAAATAAAACCCACCAAACAGGGGCTTGGAGTAGGCAGATAGCCCAGTGCTTCGCGTTGAAATAGACCCTTTATTTTCTCTCTCGTATTTTATCACCATAGATTCTGATGCTACCAAAAATCGTACCTGTGCAATTCCGATCCTGACGACTGATAATGAGCACTACGTTGATCTTCCAGTACCTGAAATAAAGGCGTCGAGGTGTGTCCTCGTTGCCCCTCTGATGCTTAAGTTAGAGAGAGAATTTGTGGTAATACTATAAACTGAAAATTGTGTATATCGCGTACCTGAATAATGAGATAAAACCTTATATTTATAGTGTTGGATAGTTCAGTCCTAGTAGGATTGAACCATTAGAGAGTCCTTATTTCAAGGAGTCCTTTTGGAAGTGGGCATTTGTAAGGTGCAAGAAGTCCTTACCCTTTGTAGTTCACGTAACATAAGACTTCTTTCGTGACTAGAAGTCTGGCAAAATACGTCTCTGTTCGCGGGGAGGAGGACGTTGTGTTCAAGTGAGTTGCTCGAGGATGTTGTACGAGGGAGAATCTCGAGGACGGCTCCTTGTACCCGAGGATATCCACGTCCCAGTTTGAGCAAGAGGTGGTCGAGCATATTTCTATATACTCGAGGGCAACAAAGCATCGACGAGGGAAAAGTTTGTTCAGAAAGATCGGGCATGTTTTAGTACTCGAGAACATGAGAGGTCATCGGGTAATGTGGTAGGTCGAGTTACGCAAAGTGACAATATCACTGGCCCCCGTGCATCGATGCTCGAGATTGGAGTGTTCGATGCACTGTCTTTTCCAATTTAGTCGTCGTTCGAAGAACCCGAGATTATGTGATCACGTGACATCAGCCCTATAAATGGAAAGGTGGTTTAACCTGAGGGCCGTTGGATTGGTGACACGTGTCCGGATGAACGGTCAGGGGTGGACAACCCTTGGGTTCCACACTGGGGCCTATAAATACCCCAGTCACTTTCTCCATTTTTCACCTTTTTACTCTCAGTGAAAACTCTTGCACTCCTCGAGCTCGAGATTTTTGTGGGTTTTAGAGTCGTCGGTTTAAGGTAAGAGATCGAGAACTTAAGTTAAACTTCTTTATTATATAAAACTGGTAGGATGTCTAGTGACTCCACTGACTCGTCGTCCTCGGGGTCGAGAACAACCCCAGAGGACCTAGGGACCTCGATCATTCCTGTAGCCATCCCAATATACGCAACTCCTCGTGCTCAGGATAACTCCCCACTATTGACATATCCCGACCAGTCTAGTAACCTTAAGGAACACTTAGCTATATCGACGGCTAGGGAACACGGTTTAATGCCGGGCTATGACATTAGAGTGCCCGGGATAGGGGATAGGATGGCTATAGCTCGGGAAGGAGAGTTTGTTATTTTTAGGGATTCTTTGAAGGCGGGTTTTAGATGGCCCCTTCACCCATTCTTCATGTCCTTACTGGTCGAGCATAACATGACCCCGGGGCAAATAGTGCCCAATGGGTGGAGGATGCTCGCCTATTTCTTCATTGCCTGTAGGTACCTAGGCATAACCCCATACGTCGACCTCTGTAGGATGGTCTTCGACCTAAAACAACTTCCTCAATATACCTATTTCGCCTACCTTTCAACTCGAGGAGGCTTTAGGATTCCCAAAATGTCGAGCTCCTTAAAGGGGTGGAAAGAGAAGTGGTTCTATGTCATTCCCCAGGAACCCGACCTTCCTTTTAATCCTCGATGGGGCTTACCTGACACGTCGAGATTTAGCGATGGTCAGGCATATTTCGAGTCTTTAGAGAGGGACATGAGGATGCTAGAAAATCCCGAGCCCTTGGTCTTCGATATGGACGACATCCTCGGGGATGACGTTCTCGATCGTGCAGACATCAAAGGCGTCGGGGGTAGGACAAGTTTCTTTTCTCTCTATTTGTTTGAACTTACTGTGCTCGTGCTTATATGGTGCTCGTTATTTTCAGGAATGACGTTCGATGCAGCTGCCTTACGCATGTCGGTCCAGGCCAAATCCCGGGCTCCTCATATTCGAACCCCGGGGCAGAAGAGGGGAAAGAAGAGGGCCCGGGCATCCGGTTCCGAGCCCAAAAGAACTGGGCATGGCGAGTGCTCGAGGCAGAGGAGCACGTCACCAAGGGGCGAAAGACCTGCGCCTAAGATACCGATTCCTCGTGCCGCACCTAGTCCTCGAGGTACACCGATCGTAGATCTCGACGACGACGCCGTTATCTCTCCGACCATTCGTGTCGACGATCTGGATCGACAATACCTCATGCCCGGCGTCGTGGCGAAGTATCGGGACACGCTCGGGTATGAGGAGGCCAGTAGGGACCTCGAGTCCATGACATTCCAGGCGAGTTTTGGAGGAATTATTTTTCATCATTTTATATCGACGACTAACTAACTCGAACCCTCTTGCAGGCACTAAGCATAGCCCGGGGTGTCACGTTGAAAGGATTGGAGGACGCCAGAAAGGTGGTCGGGCTCATGGAAGTCGTTGAAGCTCAGGAAAAGAGGGTGGCCGAGCTCGAGTCAGAGAGGGAAAGGGAAAGGCTTGAGCTTCGTAAAGCTCGAGATGAACTGGGCCTCGCGAAGGATGAGGCGGAGGAACTAAAGCTAGAGCTCGAGTTTGCGAAGAAGAATTTCAAGGAAAAATTAACAAATGCTCGAGCTCAAGCGATCGAGGAGTTTCAGAAGTCCGATGACTTCAACAAACAGAAAGGGGACTATGCTGCCGGGTCATACTTTCACGGCTTAAAGGAGGCTCGAGCATTCCGTCGTATGAAGCCCGATGCTACACCAGAGGAGTTGAAGGCGATTCCCGACATTGCGGAGGACCTCGAGCTCTCGGAGTCCGAGGGTATAGTCGACGAGGAAGAAGACGTCGACATCGAGGGGGAAGAAGACGTCGACATCGAGGGGGAACGGCCCCAGGGGCCGACGATTTAGACTAGTTTTCTTATTTCTTGCATCTTTTATTATCGACCTTGTAATGAATCCTTTTTTTTTATTTTTTGTCGATGAAATATTTTGCCCGACGTTAGTTTTTATTTTTGCCACGTTTATTTCCCAACGACTGTACTTAATAAAATCGAGGTCGAAGCGTTACAAACATGACGATGAAACATTATCGGGGTCGAAAGCACGACGGCATAAGAAAAGACTATATTGACGATATAATAAGATTCAATGGAGGTGTACTGTGAAGCATAAAGCTCGACGATATAATAAGACTATCGAAGTACATCATGTAATTATTAACTCGACGATATATAAAAAACCATATCGAGGTGAGGTATAACGTTTAAACCTCGACGATATAATATCATATCCGGGCTCCTGTACTTTCCTCCTGAACGTAAAGTGGAATACTCGACCGCTTAGATATGCTGAGGATTCGACCTTGAATCGAGGTCCTTGCACCTTGCCTTTTCGAGGGCATGGATTTTGGTCGGGGACGAGCCTTGTGGCTTGCTCGAGTGCAAGGCTTTGTGGCTTATCGATGACAAGGCTTTGTGGCTTGCTCGAGGGCAAGCTTCGTGGATTGCAAGAGGACAACCTATTGTGGCTTGTCGATGACAAGGCTTTGTGGCTTGCTCGAGGGCAAGGTTTTGCGGCTTGCTCGAGGGCAAGGCTTTGTGGCTTGTCGATGACAAGGCTTTGTGGCTTGCTCGAGGGCAAGGCTTTGTGGCTTGTCGATGACAAGGCTTTGTGGCTTACTCGAGGGCAAGGCTTTGTGGCTTGTCGATGACAAGGCTTTGTGCTGAGACGATTCCGCGAGGGATTTTAAACTTGCATAATTTGGAATTTATTAAGTTTTTCGAACTGGACTTGGATTTATATTTCATCCAAGCTACCTACGTACCCAAACGGGATCAAGCCGAACGTAGTTCATTACAAAGTAAAAGAGAGAAACGTAGATGGGAATAGAGGCCCGAAGATAAGAAATAAAGCATGGGCGCGCAGGCCCGATTGAAACTAAAGGTAAAAACAAAACTAAGGTAGGGCATGTAAGCCGTAACATTTATTAATGCATGGAGGGAAAAACATAAATTACTGAGTTGAGGGAAGGCGGCTTACTTGTAGTAGATTTTCAAGTTATAACATTTATTAATGCATGGAGGGAAAAACATAAATTACTGAGTTGAGGTAAGGCGGCTTACTTGTAGTAGATTTTCAAGTTATCCGCGTTCCATGGCCTCGGGAGAGGTCTACCCGAGGTATCTCTAAGACTGTATGCCCCTCCTCGAACTTGCTGAATTACTTCAAATGGCCCTTCCCAAGCAGGCCCGAGCTTCCCCTTGGGGTGGCCAGCAGCATCTGCTTTTCTTAACACAAGGTCGCCAACTCTGAACTTTCGGGGTCTGACCTTGCTGTTGAAATGCTTTGCCACCCTGTTCTGGTAGGACGTCACTTTGATGGCTGCTTGCTCTCGGACCTCTTCCAGGAGGTCGAGATGTTCCATGGTGTATTCTGAAGAGTTGCGGTCGATAATCTTAAGGCTAGGCAAACTCATCTCCACGGGGAGTGTAGCTTCTACACCGAAAGCTAACATGAACGGGGTCTCACCGGTGGTGGTCCTGTGAGATGTCCTGTAGGCCCAAAGTATGGAGGGTAGCTCCTCCGACCAAGAACCTTTGGCATTCCCGAGCCTCGTTCGAAGGTCTTGCAATATAATTCGGTTGGTGACCTCCGCCAGGCCGTTGCTCTGGGGGTGTGAAACTGACGTCTGTCTGTGATCAATTCCAAGGTTGGTGCAGAAGTTCCTGAACTGAGTATTGTCAAACTGTCTCCCATTGTCACTTATGAGGACTTTGGGTATCCCGAACCTACAAACAATAGATTTTCACACAAAGGCCCTGAGCTTGGGCTCCGTAATTGTTGCCAGGGGTTCAGCTTCTGCCCACTTTGTGAAATATTCTACAGCCACTGCCACAAACTTTAACTGTCCCCTTGCCACAGTGAAAGGCCCGAGGATATCTATCCCCCACTGCTCAAACGGGGCTGAACATTTTATAGTTGAAAGCTCCTCGGCCAGGACGTGGATGACGTTACCAAACCTCTGGCACTTATCACATTTTCTTACATATTCCGCAGCATCTTTCTTCATGGTAGGCCAATAATACCCATACCTTAAGAGTTTGAAAGCCAATGCCCGAGCTCCTTGGTGATTCCCACATATCCCATCGTGAACTTCTGATAGAGCTCGGGATGACTCCGAAGGCTTGAGGCATCGGAGGTATGGAAGTGTGAAGCTCCTTCTAAAAAGGACCCCCCTGATCATGCAATACCTGCTGGCTCGGGATCGGATACTCCTAGACGCCTGACGATCATCAGGCAGGTTGCCCGTATTCAGAAACTGTACGATTGGGTCCATCCATGACGGTTCGTGATCAATGTCCATAACTACCGCGGCCTGAGTGATACTGGGCTCTATTACCATTTTAACGTGGACCGTTCTGTCAAGCCCGTCCACTCCCATGAACACTAACCTTGATAGCGCGTCGGCCTTGCTGTTTTCTGCCCGAGGTATCTTTACGATTTTACAACTTTTAAATTGTCGCTGGAGGTCGTGAACTTTTAGACAATACAGACTCATCTTTTCTTCCTTCCTTTCGAATGTACCCTCAATCTGTCCGACGACAAGCTGGGAGTCGCTGAAAATGTTAATATGCTCGAGTTCTAGATTGAGGGCCAGCTCCAGGGCAATGATGACAGCCTCATACTCGGCTTCATTATTTGTGGCTTCAAATTCGAACCTGAACGCACATTGAATGTCTATCTGTTTGCCCGGGTTCGTGATAATGACCCCAGCGCCAGAGCCTGAGGAGTTGGATGCTCCATCAACAAAAATTTTCCAAGTGTCTGAAGTTTCACAGTCCGGGTTATCCCCTGGCCCCCGAGGCCTTGGGGTGAGTTCTGCAATGAAGTCCGCTAAGGCCTGTGCTTTTATAGAAGGTCGGGGTCTATACTATATGTCAAATTCTCCAAGTTCAATGGCCCATTTTAGTAACCTTCCGGAGATGTCGGGTTTTTGCAATATATGCCTGAGGGGCTGATTCGTGAGCACAACAATGGGGTGTGATTGGAAGTATTGCTGGAGTTTTCGTGCTGCGACGACCAATGCAAGAGCAAGTTGTTCGGCAAGAGTATACCTTGTCTCGGCATCGAGCAGGACTTTGCTCACATAATATATCGGTCGCTGGCCTTTGTTAACCTCCTTTATCAACACGCCACTTACTGCATTCTGTGATACGGCCAAGTATAGGAACAAAGTGTCGCCAGGTTCGGGTCTGGTAAGAACAGGGGGAGTTGCCAATGCTTCTTTAAGTTGCTGTAAAGCCGTTTCGCACTCCTCATCCCATTTGAAATCCCGGTTTCCCCTGAGGGCCTTAAAAAAGGGGAAGCACTTATCCGCTGCTCGGGACATAAACCTGTTGAGGGCAGCAACCCGTCCTGTTAGTTTCTGGACTTCCTTCTTATTCTTAGGCGGCTCCATTGAGGCCAACGCTGATATTTTGTCAAGATTAGCTTCGATACCCCTGTGAGTTATCATGAAGCCCAAAAATTTTTCCGAGGCCACGCCGAAGGCGCATTTTTTCGGGTTTAGCTTCATTCTGTATTTTCGTAGGGTAGCGAATACCTCCTCGAGATCCGCAATGTGTTTGTCCACTTGCTTGCTTTTTACTACCATGTCGTCGACATATGCTTCTATATTTCGGCCGATCATGGAGGCGAATACTTTATTGACGAGCCTTTGGTAAGTTGCTCCTGCATTTTTCAAACCAAACAGCATGACCTTGTAGCAATATATGGCGGAGTCAGCCATGAACGACGTCTTCATCTGCCATGAGAATTTGGTGATAACCCGAGAATGCATCTAAAAAGCTGTATAATTTATAACCCGATGTGCTATCTACCAGGTCGTAAATTCGAGGTAGGGGATAGCTATCTTTCGGACATGCCTTATTGAGGTCGGTGAAATCAATACACACTCTCCATTTTCCACTGGCCTTTTTAACGAGAACGACGTTAGCCAACCAATCGGGATACTGGACCTCTCGAATGAACTGTGCTCTGGTTAGCTTATCAATTTCTTCGCGTATGACTTTTCAGCGCTCGGGCGCAAACTGTCTCTTTCTCTGCTTAACTGGTTTTATCCCGGGCGAAATATTAAGCCTATGAACTCCGATGTCGGGGTCTATCCCGGGCATATCCTCAACCCTCCATGCGAAAACGTCGATGTTGCGAGACAGACAACTGACGAGTTCGGCCAATAGGGTGGGGTCAATATCTCAACCAACTGTTACTCTCTTCCCATTCTCGAGCTCGACCTCCTTCAACTCTTCTACCGGGGAAAGCCTACTTCGTTGTTCATGATCGAGCTCTCTTTCTGAAATCTGCATGACGTCTGTCCTCAATTCCCGGACGCTAGTTACATAGCATTGCCTGGCAGCAGTTTGGTCCCCACGCACTACCCCAATGCCACTATCGGTGGGAAACTTCATGGCAAATTGGTAAGTGGACACAATCGCCTTTACCTTGTTAAGCAATGGTCGTCCTATGATGGCGTTGTATGCCATTGATATCTGGACCACCTGAAATGACGTGATTTCTGTTACTTGTTCCTTGTCCGACCCCAAGGTAAGGGGGAGCTCAACTATTCCCTCTGGGGTTATAATACCTCCTCCAAATCCCTGGAGAGGGGTTTTTACTGTCTTCAGCTGTCCAGCGGAAATACCCATTTTGGCGAATGCCTCATGCGAGAGTATGTTAGCAGCACTTCCATTGTCGACCAGTATTCTCTTTACCTCGAAGTTTGCCACTATTGCATAAATGACCAGGGCATCGTCGTGAGGATAGGATATGCCTTCTGAATCTTTCACCCCGAAAGTAATGTCCTCGAGGTTGTCGTGTACCGTTCTGGAGGAGGTTGTATATTGCTGGGCGTATTGCTTTCGCCCATTATTCGAATCTCCTCCTGCTGCAATACCTCCGACGATGACATTTATTGTTCCGGCCGTCGTCGGTACATTTCTCTCTGTCCTCTGCTTTCTTGCCCGCATCTCGATCGTTTCTGGGTCGTTTATCATGACCTATATATGAACCCAGGAACCCCCTTTTTATAAGCGCCTCGATCTCCCGTTCCAGGGCCTTGCAATTCTCTGTAGTATGCCCATGATCGCGATGAAAGTCGCAATACTTACTCCTGTCTCGGGAATCTGGGGGAGATCTCAACCTTGTGGGCCACTTCAGCTCTTTCATGTTTTTGACCTCCATCAAAATGTTTGCTTTCGAGGTATTCAACCTAGCGAGCGATGTCTGGGGTGCCTCATGTCTCGGCTTACTCCGAGGTATTTCCTGCCGGGGACTCGTGTCGTACGGCCTTTTCTGGTCGGCCTTCTCGGTGGGTGGCCCTGCCTTCTTCGGATTCAGTGTCTCCTCCATATTAATGTACTTCTCACCACGGGTTAATAGCTCGGTTACTGACTTCGGGGGAGTCTTTGATAGTGAGATTTTGAACTGCTCACATTTTATGGCATATGTTAGGGCGGAGACTGCCGCTGTGATATGTAGATCAGGAATCTGAAGTCTTTCCTTATTGAACCTCGTCATGAACGCACGTAGCGACTCATTCTGCCCCTGACGGAGCTGCATGAGGGATGCCGCTGTTTTCCGAATGCGCTTACTACTAGCAAAAAAGGCGGAGAATTTATCGGCCAGTTCTGAGAATGAGGAGATGGAATTGGGTTCCAAGGTCGAGAACCAATCCCTAACAGCGTTAGTCAAAGTTTGCGGGAACGATTTACACATCACCTGATCTGGGGCCACTTGTAGGTTCATGACATCAATATAGATATTGAGGTGATTAATAAGGGCGGTAGTACCGTCGTATTCCTTTATGCTATGATACTTGAACCTGTCGGGGTGCGGGTATGACAAAATCTCTTGAGTAAACGGAGTGTTGGGTCTGAAACCTACTGCACCTTTATTATTCTGAAGCAACCCTGCCGTTATCCCATCTTGAATGATCTTGGCGAGGTCGCCGGAGTCCAAAGTGACCGATCTCGTGGCCGATCCCATATGTCCGCCCGAGGTTCTTGCCTCAACCACATCGGGAATTGATCGAGGTACGTGAGCTCGAGCATCGGCCATGAAACCGGCTCGATGTCCTGCCTCCGGTAGGGGAGTTCTTTGACTTAACAACTGAGTCAATGTGACAACTTGCTGGCGAAGTTCTTCAAAGGCTTCAGTCGTGATCACTGCCGGAGGTGGAGCCAGAATTTCTGACGATTCTTCCTAATGAACCATGGGGTCTTCAGCAGCGGGAGGAGGGTTTGGAGTGGATGAGCTTGCGGGAGGAAGACCTGAACGTGTGCTAACCATGACTTTTAGTAGCGTTTCCCACAGACGGCGCCAATGATGCTACCAAAAATCGTACCTATGCAATTTCGATCCTGACGATTGATAATGAGCACTACGTTGATCTTTCAATACCTGAAATAAAGGCGTCGAGGTGTGTCCTCGTTGCCCCTCCGATACTTAAGTTAGAGAGAGAATTTGTGGTAATACTATAAACTGAAAATTGTGTATATCGCGTACCTGAATAATGAGATAAAACCTTATATTTATAGTGTTGGATAGTTCAGTCCTAGTAGGATTGAACCATTAGAAAGTCCTTATTTCAAGGAATCCTTTTGGAAGTGGGCATTTGTAAGGTGCAAGAAGTCCTTACCCTTTGTAGTTCACGTAACATAAGACTTCTTTCGTGACTAGAAGTCTGGCAAAATACGTCTCTGTTCGCGGGGAGGAGGACGTTGTGTTCAAGTGAGTTGCTCGAGGATGTTGTACGAGGGAGAATCTCGAGGACGGCTCCTTGTACCCGAGGATATCCACGTCCCAGTTTGAGCAAGAGGTGGTCGAGCATATTTCTATATACTCGAGGGCAACAAAGCATCGACGAGGGAAAAGTTTGTTCAGAAAGATCGGGCATGTTTTAGTACTCGAGAACATGAGAGGTCATCGGGTAATGTGGTAGGTCGAGTTATGCAAAGTGACAATATCAGATTCCAATGATGGAAACCAAATCCTTGAAAAAACATAAAATGTCAACCATTCTTCCTTCGCTGACATGTTGGAATCAAACTATACTTGAAAAGGATTCCATTTTTTTTTTTTTTTTGCAAAATAATTGTAATATAAATATTCATTTTATTTGTCATTATATAGTTGATTTTGAGTTTATAGTTTCCCTCGCATGTTGGGATCAAGCTATACTTAAAAAGTATTACTTTTTTTTTTTGGCAAATTAATTATAATATAAATATTATAATATTACATTTTATTTGTCATTTTATAGTTGTGTTTTCTTTGCTGTTTTCGGGCCGTTTTCTGCTTTCGATTTTCCAAAACATTGAAAAAGCGTTCTCTTTCCTATTTTTGAAAACGAATTTTTGAAAACGGCTGAAAATTTGGTAAAGAAAACAGAAAACAATATTTTTACGTTTTGATTGTTTTTTTCACAAATTTGCCAAAACTCAAAAAACACAGGTTGGAAAATATTTTTTCAAAACGACAAAAAAAGAAGTTTTCAACAATCTCAAAATGGACACCAAAAACACAACACAAAACGAATTCAAAATTCAAAACACAAAACTGAAATACGAAGAGAACGCCCCCTTAGTTTCTAAAATCTCCTGTGAAGAATTCTTTTATTTTTTAAATGCACACATCTACAAAGCAACTATTCTATGTATCGTCGTCTTTCTTATTCGAAAGCAAGCAAGTCAACAAGGGAGGTTTCTAGTGAAAATACATTTCTCTCTAAGGAAAAGATTTGTCTACCTAGGGCCAACTTTTAAAGTTCGACTTAAGTCTGAAAAATCCAAAGTTCGACCCTACATTCACTTATCTTCATCTAGAAAACCGTTAAATCTCTCCAAGCAAGATTTAGAGCAATTAGCGTAAATAGTCAAGATTCATTTTGTACATGCAAGTGCATATAAGACATGTTAAATATAAAATACTAGACAAGTGCTATAAGACGAGAGATCACTTGGTGGAGAAGCCTTCTGCCTTCAAGAGACAAAGTTGGCGTTTTCTATAAACTCTCCTCCATCTTAGGCCAAAATATAATTCTCTTGCTCATTTCTTAGTGACTGAATCGTCTATCTCACCCCAAATTGTCAAAATCTTTGGAGGCCAAGTCACAAGAGAGTTCGGAAGGGTATGTGAAGCTTGGCAGACAGCGTGATATTACGAGAAAAATTACATTATGTTGTGAAATTAGAGTTACTATGCTCGTACATGGAATCCAAAATTTTGCTACATTTTCTTGGAATCTTATTCTGTTACAGATGCATAAATTTTAAAACTCCAACTCACCATTGTTTTACCTAGTGCAGAAGTCTTTAGAAAACAAAAATTTTAAATGAGTGCTGCTTATTTTTGCAAATTGTACAGTCGACCCCTATCAATCAGTTTCCAAAGTGCTGCCTTTGCTTCCTCTAGTGTTTCAACAAAGTGCCCTTCTTCAAACGATATCCTCTGGATGTTAAACTGCAGGCCACAAAAGGAAGTTAAGCTACATCCCATATACCGTGGAAGAACGGAAAAAGAATTGATGCAATTGCGATAACCTGAGCGCCTTGACGGACACGAATGTCAATCCCCTTGCCGTCTATTGATATGAGAGCAGCGTCATCTATCTCGGCTTCTTTGGACAAAAGCTCTTTTAAGGGCTTTGAAAAGATCGCATTTAGTTCCTATGGAAACAGAGCCGTGAAATTCAACACAAATCAACATGCAGTGAATTGTTATAACCAAGCTCGACCACAACTATGGCAAAAATAAAAATTTCACTAGCTGTAAGTATCTAGTTAACATATAGATAGCATCATAAGATTGTAAACAATAATTGAAAGACAAAAATGAGCCAAAAAGTGATTGATATGGCATAATACAGACCTTCAAATTTTGCTCGCCGCCGTCAACAGCAATCTTATCAGGTTGAAGGGCCTCATATTCTTTAATATCAATCCAAGCAACAGTTCCAAATCCCCCAATGAAATATATGTCACTGCCAGCAAGATATGAATCCTGTTTAGTTCTTCACAAAGCTTATCCTGATGATTCTCTCATCTAATTGCAAATAATTTAAGGTTGTTATTAGCCTTCCAATATTTTTTCTGCATACAATTGCACTACCAACAGATAGCTGCATGATGCATGTGGATGGCAGAAATTTAATTACAACTCTGATGTTTCCATCTCTTCAACGCTAGTGATAACCAAATATAATTAAAAAACCTGACTAAATACATGACATTTTGGTTCGTTCACAACCATTAACATGTGAAGAGTGAGTCTCTTAAGAGACAGATGACAGAATCAAGGTATATATGAAAAAAGACACTAAGAATCACAAAAATTAGATGAAGAAAACTGATTAAAAAGAAGAGCGGAAAACCTGGATTTCTGCAGCTATTAGCTTGAGTTGGGACAAGAACAACATTTTTGCTTTATGGGTGAATTTTTAAAACTACATCAGTTCAAGGGATCAAACCATCATATCAGAATTCCAAAGATATTTCTCTGCCATTATATGCCACATACTAGGAAGAAAATGCTGGAGATTTCATATTTGTTTGGAGGTAAACTGTAGCTGGGCTATTACAGGACTGTACTAATCCCGTGGATGCATGGCTGGACAATGCTCAAACCAATTCTAATTATGTAAACATATCACCGCTGAGCCTTGGGGCACTTGTGATTCCAAAAAAAATCAACGTTCATCTTATCTCAAAGATCCAAACAAGATTATGTCATAATATAATGACATATTTATACCTTAAAATTTAAGGTATTGAACAAATCAAAAAGCGTTATTAGATCTCAAACCAACCTTCAGAACAGGTAAGATTAGGGTACCAGGTGGGGGGGGGGGGGGGGGGGGGGGGGAACCATCAGATAGAAACAGTCCAAGTCTTATAACTGACCACATATGAGGTAACAGACATCCAAATCCTGAAATTGACCAATCTAAAGTGGAATGAACGAGGGCATCATAAAAATTTGAGAATAATATGGAGAGTTTCACTACAGATATTTTTGGAGTGATTTAAAAAGTTAATTAATGTCAAAAACCACAAACACGATGCTGTAAACTATTATGAAGTCAAAAATAGTATACAAAAAAGTTAACCTTATGTTCTGCATCCTAAAGTAGTAGAAGTTTCCCCACTTCTGAGAAGGTCCTTGTTGATGCTTTGCTATATACTGCTTATGAGCCCATTCCTGGCAATGCAATGAGATATGACCATCATTGTTAGAAGTGCTTCATTTTATTATCTGTTATCGCAAGTGATTTAGAGTATGTTTGGTAAAAAACATTTGCAGATTATAGGTCTTACATAATGGATAGATAATAGGATAGTAGTAGTTGGTGTTCCGAAATGTGTGAATAAAAAGTATGTTTGAGCAGTTTAAATTATAATTTAAGCTTTGTTAGAAATGCACTTAGTCACAACATTTTAACGTCAGTAGATCCATATCAACAGTAGACATGAGAATTATGAATCCAATATTAATTGTTAAAATTCATATATGCAAATTTGAGGCACGTGGAAGCCAATAAATAGCAATTATTTAAGAAATTCTAAGTTCAATGAAGTGGAATTCTTATCTGAGGATTTTTCATCACAACTTACACAGATGTGGATAGCAAAAGGCTTTTCATTTCCAAATGTGCGAATGCAAGTAAGACAACAGTTAACAATTTTTTTTAAATACTTATTAATTCCATGTATCAGTTGAAGAAGGAAATATTACCTGCTGGTCTTCAGGAAGAGGGTATACATCACCAAAGATTGTTACCCTTGCATTTGATAAGCCACTCCATCCGGGAATCTAAACAAATTTGCAGATCAATGTAACCCATAGGTGAAGAAAGGCAAAATAAAAAATAAAAAATTGAAAAATATGTATAGGGCAAAATACTAACCTGCACAACTAGAGTGCATTTTGGATCAGCTAACAAATTTCTTGTATGTATAGCCAGTGGTGAAAATGAAAATATCGGATCTGCAGAACAATAAGGAATTAATCCCTCCATACTGGATTGATAGCTCATTTTAATGTGGCATGAATATGTACATAGAAGTAACCAAGTAATGTTATTTGCGAAGTTTCAGATTTTTAGCCCCAACTCGAGACAGAGAAATGAGAGAGTTTTTACTTAGAATGCAAATGAAATACATAGGTGGATTATTCTGCTGAGGGTAGTACAGGAAATAATAACACAAAAGATGTACTTTTAGCAAGTTGCAATGAAGTGTTCCTAATTTGGATGTCACCAAAAAGAAAATGAAGCATTCAAGTTGGGACGATGCTAGTATTTTAGAGAGAGAGAGAGAGAGACTAAAATGGAAATATAAATGACACATGGACAGAAATATGAAGGGTGGCTTTCTGCAGTTTGCATGTGTTATGTCAAAGCATTCAGATTAAAAGCAACATCAAGAACATCTTCATTTTGATAATTCTGTGCTTGTTATCCAAAGCAGATCTGAAAAGAGTCCTGTGTTGGACTGCCGGTTGTTGGGTATTGAAACAAGACTTGAAAGGACTTCATTCAATATGCTTCTCTAATTTTAATTAAAATCCAAATTTCATTGCAAAACAAAGACAAAAGAAAGTTAATAGCTTGTACATGTAATTGAACTGATTAATCCATAGAACATAAGAGGAGAAGGGCATTCCTTTCTTCCAGTTTACATAACATATTACATATCCACATGTCACCGAGAAAAGAGCTGGAATATGTATACTTCTCTAGTCATACGAAGCGATGACTTGTGATCAAGGCCAAACACATAGGTATTGAAATGTTTGCTTTCCCTAAGTGGAAACCCCCCAGAGAACAGTAATTAATTGATTAGCATTGTTACGAAACTCAAAAAGAAAGCAAACAACAAATCATGTAACATAATCATGTAAAAAATGAAAGAAAACTTACGCCCCATGGGATCTGGCGCAAAATCTACGAGTGAACCGAATGGATAACCTTCCCGACGATGGTGCATCCGGGACATCACAGTACACAAGTGAGCAAACCTAGCCTTCAATTATTGGTATGCCGTGAAGAAATAAACATATCAGAAGGACCGCTCTTCACAAGTTGCAACAGAAGAGTAACAAAATATATACCTGTTCCATTAAATTCCGGACTGCTAAGGCTGGTCTGGGTAAGCCGTGAGCAGAAGTTGCACTTTGTACTCCACCAGATATTGGCGTTCTGAAAAGCCCTGCCCTTGTACCTCCTCCCCCTGTTGTATTTCCATATGAGAGCACAAGAGGAGGTGTTGTCACACTTGATGTTGCATCTGCATTTTTTTCACTACTTCCTTTGAAATCTGAATTACCCTTCAAAAAACGAAAAGAGGCCATCACAACAAAGCTAAAGTAGCCATTTGAAATATCCATTGACGAACTATTACATCATGGAAAGAGACAATTAACCAAGCTTTGGTTAGCATGCATAAGTGCAACGATAACAAGGGCCAAAAATGCACACCTACCACATCTACAAAGCTTATGAACTCCCAGCATCAAAATAAGTCTTTATTAACATTCGACTTATTAGACATCCAAATAATAAAATATGTCTACATGTTTAATGTATTTATAGAATAATATCAACATGTGTGGCATTGAAACTCATACTACACTCTAGTGAGTGGAAATTAACTGTAGTAATCTAATTAATCTTGTTAATTAAGATAAAGAGAAAACTAAATTCAAAAAGAAACATGTACAAAATGATTCGGATCTGATCATAGAAAAGAATCTCTTCAAGTGGACTAGCCTATCTTCTGTATACGGTTTACACGACGGTTGGAACAAAGACACATTAAATTTGTGAATTCCAATGTGGCAGAAATATATCTACACAGACCAATCAATAGTTCAAGTCACACACTCCCATAATCCATTTTCTCTTCAGAGAATTCCCTTCAACTCTACATCTATTTGACATGATTGGTTGAAGTTTTACTAACTTCACTATCGTTTGCAATTTTACTCAAACTCCATTACAGCATTTTTATTTCAACAAAATTCTAGCTATCGAAAAAAAAAAAAAAAGACATTGATTCATAGTAATATTACCTGAGATAAAGACACGCTTTCTTCAGTAACTAAACTGAATCCACCATTATCATTCTCCTGTACGATCTCTTCTTTATCATTGCCCTCGTCCGATATTTCACTCCCAACCGCGAAAACTCGAAACCCAAAATCTAAATTCGCCTTTTTAGGTAAACTCAGGTTCATTTTCAGGGACCCACAATGCTTGCTGCTTGTTTTGATAGATTGAATTGCAGATGCAGACTCATAGAACTTCGGAATATGCAAACAGGAGCTCGAAATTGCTTCGATCGATGAAGATACAGACAGAGAAGCCATTTGTACGTATACGTATATCACTATATGTAGCGAAAGTTTGAATTCGACTGCGTAGGGAAGATCATTATTCAGTGAAGAAAATGGGGATAAGAGGACTTTGAGGGTACTTTACTGTCCCGATAAGGGGGTGGCGGGCTTGTCTGTGAAAAGGTTTACTAGAGGAAAGAAAGTAAAGTCGAGGGGAGGGGAGAAGAGAAAATTGGGTTAATTTCATCAATGGCTACTCTACTCTGCACTTACTATCACATTGGCCACTCAACTTTAATTTGTTTAGGGCTAAAGCCCCTTAAACAACTCTCCGAACATCCAGGGTTGTGACAAGTGACAACCCCCTATATGGAGGGCGCCGCAGTGAAGAAAATGGGGGAAAAAAGGACTTTGAGGGTACTTTACTATCCCGATAAGGGGTGGCAGGCTTGTTTGTAAAAAGGTTTACTAGGTCCCTGTTTGTTTCCAATTGTGAAAAGAAAATAATGCATTTTTTTATCGTTTGTTGTCAGCATATGGGGTCCAGTATGAGATAAATCAGTCAACAATCACGGCTCTTGTCTCCCAAACGATCGAAAAGTGCATTTTGATGGTTGGTAAAATGAGAAACAAACAGGGTCTATTAGAAAGAAAGTAAAGTCGAGGAGAGAAGACAAAATTGGTTAATTTCATCAATGACTATTGTACTCTGCACTTACTATCACATTGGTCACTCGACTTTAGTTTGTTTAGGGCTAAAGCCCCTTGAACAACCCCCGAATGTCTAGGGGCACAGGCTACTACACAACCCCCGAATATCCAGGAGGTTGTTCAACAAACAGTCCCCCTTCTTTATGCCCATATCAAACTTTATAAAATGTGTTGTTCAAGACGTGGTTAATCAACCATCCAGAAAATGGGTTAATTTTACAAATGACAACATGAACTTTATAAAATTCAAATAGAAAGCATCTCCAGTGTAATTGTAGATTTTTTTAAAAATAGTTTGGTCACATAAGTAAAATAAATATTGTTTAAAAAAAATTACGTGCAAGCTAATATGGAATTTGTCAAATTGCTAATGTGGTAGGAAATAATGAAAATAGATATTGTCAGAGCTTTGTTTAGATTTATATCATTTTTATAGCATTCGCTTTCTCTCTTTCTTTCGTTTTATATAATTCTAAAAATGTTAGGAGTTATATTATACTTTGTTTGAGCCACGTTATTTTTCTCATTCTCATTTTTCTACTCATTTTCAACCACACATTTTTCAATAAAATAATATTTTCTATCATATCAATAACATTTTCTTATTATTCAACCACTTATTCTCCATCATATCAACAATAAAAATGCATTCTTTCTCAAATAATGTGGCTCAAACAGGGGCATAATATCGTATATATAATCAATTGGATTCCAAATTTTGAGTTTGATAGTCTATTTAATAAACATCAACCTCATGTAGGTAAATATTTCAACTTGAATATCACATAGAATACCATTTATAAAGTCATTGATTGATGTTGTTATTTAGTAGATTATAGCAAGTCTCCAACTTTGAATAGTAGAAATTTGAATAAAATATTCATCTTGAATAAAATGCTTATGCTACCTGTCCAACAACATCGGGCATGGATTTGCCACATTCATGTGCAATATCGAAAATGTTCCTTCCTTTGTTCTTGTTGGTTAACTATGCATTCATTGACAACTCAAACTCAATGATAAGAAGGGAATAAAAATTATAAGTACATGTAGATATTGGGTTGGATCAAAGATCAAGTTAGGGTGAGCTACTGTTAATAAATAATTTTTTCAAACTTTGAAATTTCAAACTTAAAAACTTGATAAACATCACCTAAATAACAACATCAAACAAGGGCATAATGCAATAGAGATGCTCTAAGTAACCCATCGAGAACCTTAGGCAGTATGGGAGAGGATTTCTATAACCGGTGTTCTTTGTGGGTTCGATTTAAAATCATGCATATGAATATATTGTATTGTGAGTACGCATGAACACGTTATTCACACTTTGATTTACTAAATAAATGCACACTTGTCAAAACGTTTGTTCATGTCCAATTTTCTATTAAATAATAATAGATAGTTGATAACTTGGTGGCTTGACTGACAAGTTTTATAAAGTTTGGTGATGGAACGGAGATAAATTAAAGTTCATGGACAAGATGATATTAAGTACAAAAGCACAGTGACCATGGATGAATTAAACTAGAAAAGGATATATGTATAAGAATTTGGATAGGATCTGATTTTGATGTGGCGGTGATAATTAGAGTGGGCCATGATATCATCGGCCCAATAAATATGGGCCTTAATTTTCGTGTGTACTTTATCGAATTAAAAGAAAAAATATGTGAAAATTAAGCAAAATCATGTATTTTAAGTTTGATTATCATTAATCATGTTATTAATGGATTTGATAGAGATTAAAATTAGATTTCTAATAGATTTTGATAAAAATTGACTGAATGTGTGATTGAAAAATTGTAAACCCTATAAAATGTGTTGTTAAAATTAATCGTTGACTTTGATTTTAATTTTAATCAATTTTTATAGCAGTACCAAACATGAGCTAGGATTTATTTTAAAATTAGGTTTTTAAAATATAAAGATCTATCATCACAAATTAATTGATTTAGGGATAATATTGAGAACGAAAGGTGATGTGTCAATCTGGCTTGTGCAATAAGTAACATATATTTTGATAAAAGATCAAGAAATACTCTTATAAGTTAATGCAATTTTTATTTTGAATTTTCTACAAATCAATTCGTTTATACTTCATATGTATGAATTTACCTATGGAAGAGGTGAATTCACATATGGAAGAGGTGAATTCATTAAAATCACATTCCATTTTTGGGTTGGGGATGATAAGACAGAAGATGAGTGGCGGTGGCGGACAATGACGGGCGTAGTGGTGGTATTCTAAGGGTTTAGGGTAGGGTCGTCTGGATGGAGTGGAAAAGAAGATGAAGTTTTGAGGGGAGGGTGCATGGGTGCAAATTTCCCATGATTATTATTTGATTATTTTAAATATTTTATTTGATCAAAGCTTTCGATCTATCCCTCGGGGTCGGTCCAATATAGGGTGGATTGAATCGTAATCGGTCGGATCTGGGGTGGATCAGATCTTAATTTTAAGATACTTTATGTTGAAATAATTTTTTTTTTTCTCACTATTTAAGTGAACTAACTAGTCAAAAATAATAATTTCAATTGTTTCCTCCAATGAAAATAATTTTAGAGGAAATTACACCCTACCAGGTGTTTGAAAAATCAAATGCAAAAGTCAGGTACAAACAATTTATAAGCAAAACTCAGGTATTAACCTAATTAAATAATATATATATATATATATATATATATATATAAAAATTAATTTAATCAATAAACCCTAAATTCATTTTCAATCAACAATTTTCTCTCTCTACAAACGACTCTCTCTGCCTTCTCTCTAGATCCGACTCTCTCTCTCTCTACAATCGCCACCGCCCACCGCCACGATGCTGGAGCACTCTCTCCTGGGACCGCCGTCATCAGTGAGACCGCCTGCCGCCGGAGAGAGTGCACCAGCATCGTCACTGCTGTGCGGCGCTCTCGCACCCGGTGATGTGAGCTCTGGTAGCGGAATCGCCCTCGTCACTACTGCAGCCACTTCTCATCATCTCGTCTCTCTCTCTCTCTCTCTCTCTCCTTTCCTCAGACCGCCGTCGCCATTGAGAAGCACCCGCTGCCAAAGGGAGTCGAGCTGCTGTGCGGCGCTGTCGCCTCTGCTGCAGTCGATTGGGAAGACATTTTGTGGGGGTGTGGTGTTGACGGTGGTTGGTGTAGGGGTATGCTGTTGACTGTGGTTGGTGTGTGCATTGTGTGGTGGGGTATGATGTTGTTTTGGCGGTGGTGACTGGTGGCATGTCCGGTGGTGTTGCTAGTGTTGTTACAAAAATGGTGGTGGTGGTGGTGGTGACGGTGGCGACGGCAATGGTAGCTGTTGGCCAAGATGACAGTGTTTGTGATGATTTTTGTTGGGAGTGTATTGGATCTAGTGGTGGTGGCTTTGTTGTTGGTGTTGTGCAATGGTGGCTGGTGGCCACGATGACAGTGTTTGTGCTGATTTTTGTTGGGAGTGTATTGGATCTAGTGGTGGTGGCTTTGTTGTTGGTGTTGTGGTGCTCTCGTGGTAGTGGTGGCGGTGGATGCAGTGGTGTCTGTGATCAACTATTTGACTGATCTGGGACTAAATATTAGGTGTATGTGACTAAAATTAATCTGTGACCAACAAATTGTGACTTACGTGACCATGTGACTTATAAATTGAATGATATGTGACGTCGAAAATAATATGTGATTTACAAAATTTTTGATCTGTGACCACAAAAAATCTGTGACTAATTAATTTGACAATATGTGACCTATAATTATGAATCTGTGACTATTAATCACAATCTGTGACTTTATTATATTTAGTTAATAAATATATTTAATTAATTATATATATACCTGATTTTTGAATTTTTAAACTTTGTACCTGATTTTTGAATTGGAGTAAACTTGATACCTTAAATATGAATTTTTCCCATAATTTTAAATACTTGATCACAATAATAGTTGTTTCAAAATAGGTGGGCCAATTCGATAAGGACACAACACGGCGTGGTGACAGACCTTAGTCAGCCCGCAAAAATATGCACAAGTCCTGGGATTGGCCCAGGATCAGAAAAACTTTTGGTTCATGACTCGGGTCTATTCGATCTAGGGTGGATCGCCTCGTAATTTTATGATACTTCTTAGGTTGTTGCAGCCATTACCCTCCTAAGAATGTTGTGGTAGTGATTATCACAATTCTATTGCATTTTGAAATTTAATTTTTGGATTGTTAATCATTGGACCTAATCTACATCTACATCTAATCTAATCTAAATCTAAAATATATTAAAAGTGTAGATTAAGGAGAAACTTTTTATTACCAATTTTACCCTTATATATTTAGCTACATGTCTATTCTACCCTTATATATATATATATATATATTTCATACAATACCATCCAATATAATTTAACTTCAAATAATAACCATTTAAATGTAATGCTCATTGTTTTATATTAGAGTACTTAGAATTTTACATTAATCAAATTAAGTTTTATTAGTCAAATTATATTATTTATTTATTTTACTACTTAAAATTGAAGCTCGGATATATAGATGTATAATTAATCTATTAAAGTTGCATTATTATAATGGTAGATTAATTACAATATAAAATATTTGTTATAGTTTTAATATAATTATTTTTGTAGATGAGCTTCGATTTTAAGTGATTAAATTTAATTAATATAAAATTATGAGTACTCCAATATAAAAAATGAACTATATACTTAAAAGAAACTATATTAAGTTAAATTGTAATTTATCTATCATTAATGTCACATTTAATATATTACAATATTATCTCATGCGTACACGTATATATATTATATTATTTATTATTTATATATTTTTTGAGCTTCACTTAAAATCAACGTTCATCTACTTATATAATTACAATATATATAAAAATAAAATGTGGAGAAATATGAAAAATATTCAATTTTCATTTTGTCGTTATATAACATTTCCATCTAAAGATTATATAAATTGCACGTTCAATTAATATAATAGATAATATAAGTATTTAAATACAAATGACAGTAAATCGGAAAAAAAAATTGCTTATATATGATCAATAGTTCAGAGGAAAAGAATCAAAGATGGGATAAATTATCCATCAATCTTAAAGACCTTATCAATTGTTCCTAATATATAATTAGGAGTTATTTACTCTTCCCAAATTTGTATCCCCCCCCCCACTAAATTATAAGCATTTCAATTGCACATTTTTTACTAAAACCAAATTTGTTAGTATTAATTAAAATTAATATTAGATTTTCCAATCATAATTATATAGTATTGAAAATTTTATTATTATTGCATGTTTATTTTTGTATAAGCATAAAAATTGATGGTAATCAAATTACTTATTAGATATAACTATATAAAGAAAATAATTTTTATTTTATTTTATTTGTATCTCAATGCATTTAAAGGGAGAATTTGTATTCATCCATTTGTATTAATCTCATTCAAAAGAAAAAAAAAAACGATTTTGTTTTAAGAATTTTCATTTCTATATTTGTTTTGAATGTAACTTTGATTTTTAATTTAAAATTAATGTTATGGAAATATGATGAGCATGATTCATACATAAGTTTTATTTCTAAATATGTTTAGATAAAATACTTTTTTATTTTTACTTTTTAAGGTAAAAAAGTTTATGTTACAGACAAAATGAGTAATTTTTTATTTTAAAAATCATGTATGTAACTTTAGTTTACTTATAAGTAAACATTTTAAACTTAGTCAAATATACATCTCTTAATTCAAATCTTCTCCGTATTTGTTTATACCACAAAACTAGTTGATAAGTAAACAAAGCATTGCGTTTTAATTTATTCAACATTTTCACATTATGTACGTAATTTCATAAACTTTTATTCATGTATATATTCTTTAACAATTTTTTTTTTATTTTTTTTTTAGCATTTTCAATTACCTTACTTTAAAAATATTACATATATCATTTATTCCGTACATAAGACGTGCAACACACGTACTTACTACTAATTATTTTAAATGATTCGATACAAATATTCCGTTTACCGACCTGTGAATTGACCAACTTGGATCAAGAGTCATTTTTATCGAACCAGTCGTGACCCACCCATTTGACACCGCTGTAAAAGAATGAACTAACTAGCATGCTTAAAAGGATTTAAACCATATTTATTAACAATTATTAATATAGCCACTTTCTTAATTTTGAAATGATTAAATGATAAAAATATTTATACACTAAAAAGGCAATAACAACCTCACGCCACTGCTTTTCTATGAAGCTTGCGATTGTGACTGTGACTGTGACAACCTTCTGTACTGTGTTTCGAAGTTAAAAAATATATATTTAACTCGGATTGGATATTACATCTATTGACCGATGAACTGGTCCACTTGAATTATGGATTGATATGAGGATATTTTTATCGAGAGCCTTGCTACACTTACAGGGGCTAGTTCACAAAATTCATATAGGGAAATACTTGACAATTTTTGGTTGAAAGATGGGAAAAAATAAAAATAAAAGAACCATACAGATGCTGCCACAGCAGCACCTGTAAAAAACCTGTGAAGAAAATCTCTGTACACTTAGCAATTTTCTTTTATCGATTAGTCTTTTCAGGCCATGTCAGGCTCGTCCAGTTTCACGATTTGACACAACTGTAAAAGAATGAACTAACTAGCATGCTTAAGAAAACCCAACCATTATTTATTTAACAATTGTATATATGATCGCTTTCTTATCTCGATGATGTTTGGTAAGGATTAAAATTAGATTTTTTTAGTAGATTGTGATAAAAGTTTTTGAAATATGTGTTTAAAAAATTGTGAGATTCATAAAAGATGTGATTAATATTGATTGTTTGACTTAAATTTTGATTAAAATTAAATTTTAATTCAAACCAAGCAGTCTCTTAACGTTAAAATGAGCAAACAATCAAAAAATTATCCACTAAAAAAGGCTATCGTACCCTATCTATGACAGCATAGACATCTTAGGTTGTATCTCTCTCTTCTTAGGCTGTCATAGCCGTTGGCATCCTATGGTATTAGCAGTCGTTTCCAGCTGTTGTTCCCCCTCCCAATGGCAAGTTCTTACGCGTTATTCACCCGTCCGCATGAAGGTAGAAGGCCCGTGGGTCGTGAACTTCTTTTCTCAGAGAAGAAGCAATGACGATTTCTGGGGAATAAGCACTGGAAACACTAATCAATCATGCAGTTCAAGTTGGATTTCTTTCTTTAGTAAGATGGTCTGTTAAATCAATCGAATTGGTCAATTAGGTAGACGGCGGGAAATGAAAATTCTGTAAGTGGCATTCTTTTTGGTTTGAGTTTAGCATCCCTTGCTTAGTTTCCATGTCCCGGTGAAGGCTATCAATAGATTCACTTCAAAATGAGCAAACAATCAAAAAATTATACACTAAAAAGGGCTATCGTACCCTATATGTGACAGCATAGAATGTTGTCACATCTTAGGCTGTATCTGCAGGTTGTAGCAAGCTTAAAATAAGGCAATGGTCAGTGCTTTCCTAAGAGGGTTTTGCTATGGTAACAAGGGGCTATCAGCCCCCGTCTGTTTATCAAAACCCTTCCTAAGAAGGTTGTGGCAGCGGTTGTGACAACATTTTATAAGAAGGCTGTGTTTTGAAATTCAATTTTTTTTCCTAATATTGAAGAACTCGTTGACAATCATTTTAACAAGAGCAAACCGCATATTATATCTATCGACCCTGAATCACTCCAATTGAATTATAAGTCAATTCATGAGTCATTTTTATCAGATTAGTCCCGTGCCAGCCTCGTAGTTTGACACCACTAATTTCGTGTTATTTGGAGGAAGGGAAAATATCACCTTTTTTTTAGATTTTTATGGGAATGAGTGGCCATTATTTTACTCAACTAGTCTAGTACATTTCCATCGTGATGAGATAATCGACATACATAGCTTTATTTTTGTGGAAGCAGTGTCCTACAAGTAAAGTTTGTACATCCTAAATATTTCCATCCCACAATTGTCATTGAAAATTCCCCATTAATTGAAGTAAAAATTAGTGCTGACCCCAATTTGTGAAAGATTTTCATCAGTTTTTTTTGCTGTTGTGAAACTGCAAATGGGTCCCAGTGTGAGAAAGGAATTAAAAAAAAAAAAAAAATGTTTGGTATAAAAATGATTAAAATTTGATATAAAATTCCTCCCAAACACATGCTGAGATTAATATCAATTTTAAACAATTAATTATTTTTAAATAAATTTAAAGTCGATTATTTAAATTACATATATCATTTAACTTGATGGTTCTAATGCCAAAGAAGATAAATTGTTTCTAAATAATTCGGACAACGGTAGGAGATTTTTTTTTCCCCCTTTTTATTAAAGTTGACACGTTATTCAAGAAAAATTCAGGAATAAGACATTGAGGAACCAAGTCGCCAACCCCTTCGCAGTTTGTTCAGTATATTTTGAGAATAGAATTAAAAATATTCATCTTGCTACAGCCTATATGTAATCTTTGGATTACATGTTAGTTTATTCGACTTCATCTGCCCTTTCACATGAGAATCGGGGTCCACACATTTAATGAACGTAAGATCCAACCCTATGTGAGAGGATGAGTAGGATCGGGTAAATCAACATGTAATCTAAAGGGTACAAATAACTTAATTCTAAAAATATTTTAATTAGGTAAAAATTTATTCATTATTGTTTATTTTCAGTGAAAAGGAATGCACACGTTCAAGTTTAACTCAAGTCATTTAGGGCATGTTTGAGCCACATTCTTTTCAAAATATATATTTTTAAACAGTGATTTGACATCATTTCGATCACACATTATTTAATAAAATAATATTACACGCAAATTCAAATTTTTTCCTCATTTTTTAACCACACATTTTTTATCATTGATTAATTCTTATCTATAAATATGGACTTTTATTCTCAATATAATACACAATAGTTTATTGACTTCTTTGTTACTCTATATTTTCTCTCTAATTTATAACACGTTATCAACACGAAATTCTAACTAATTGAGTTAGCAAAATTTATTTCTCTTGATGCTTTCAAATCTTTAGTCAGTTGAGGTAGAATTTTTTTTTCTTCAACCAAAGAAAGACGTAAAAGTCTAGTCAATTGACTCCACAAAGAAACTCTTTCCATCTGCTCAAAGAAAATATTAGTATTACCTCAATTTTAAATTGTATAACAAAGATATAGAATTATTCGACCTGATTATATCAATTTAACTATACCAAATTATGATAAATAAATATTTACTTAAATATATTTTTTATTCAATATTTTAGAAGAATATTGTATTATTGTTCTTGAAAAAATACAATCTAAATTATTAGTACATAAAATATTATATTATTGTTCTTTAAAATAGACAATCTAAATCATTATTACAAAAAAATATTGAATTATTATTCTTGAAAAAAAAATCTAAATCAATATTCCCAAAGAATATTGTAGCATTTCTTGAAAAAAAAAATGATATTTGTATTATTTTGGTACTCCTGAAGAAACACAAATTCACACATAAAATATTTAAAATAATATTCTATTATTATTCTTAAAAAGATATAATATTTTTCATATTATATTTCTAATAGAATTCATTTCTAATTATGCATTCATGAAGAAATACAATTTACAATTCCATTAATATTCCTGGAGAATATTATGTAAATTTTGATAATTAAGTAAAATTTAACATAAATTATGTTTTTACTTTTGAAAGTAAATCTTTGCATTTGTGGGGAGATAGGATCAAACAAAAATTACCTAGATCAAAGGAATCCCTAGGGATGTGATAATCGCCGGAAAATGAAGATTGCTGGAAAAGGTTAGGAATGCAGGAAAGTTTGAAGATTTTCGCAAAGGCAAAGGTTAAAATAATGTCAATCTCTTAGCTTATATACAAATGGCAAAAGAATCACAGCCATTGGATTGAAATCTAATCTATTGGACAAGTCTATTCTTTTTTTTTTTTTTTATGATTCAGGAACCCGCAGCCGCTACTGGCGGAGCCCGACCACTCTTAGAGCGGAGCCCGATCATCAGTGCGCACTGGGTAAACCTGAGGGCTGACACAATACCCACAAACCATATCAGCCGGGTAAATCTTCTTCAATGAGAAGGTGGATGTCTCAAGCGTGGGTTGAACTCTCGTTGAAGCGAAACCTAGTTTTCCAGGCAGTGCCCTTTTGCCAACTTGGCCAAGTCCATTCTGGGTTACATATGAGGCGTTGAATTTCAACGATCTATTTTATCAACGCCTCAAATTGATATGTATTCTTCACGCCGGAGTCTTAACACATCCGACCTTAGAATGTTACAGCATAGCCATTATTGCGAGTTAAATATAACAGTTGTACGTGTATTGAAAGTCGAAACGCTTCGACTATTCTTTCTTAATAACGTGCAAAAAAGTCAAATCATTAGCACCACTGACAAAGTCAATCCAATCAAAATAAAGGAGCCTCTACAATTTAGCTTTTTCCTACCTTGACTCTAATAAATTTCAGCTTCTCTCAAAATAAAGGGGCATCGACGATTTAATCTTTTCCTACCTTGACTCGAATAAATTTCAACTTCTCTCAAAATAAAGGAGCCTCGATAGTTCAACTTTTTGTTGCCTCGAATCAAATAAATTTCAGCTTCTCTTAAAATAAAAGACCCTCGACAGTTCAGTCATTCCCTACTTCGGCTCAAATAAATTTCAGTTTCCATCAAAATAAAATAATGGCTTATTTGCACAAAACGTCCCTATCTTTGACATGTATTGTGACGGACGTCCCTACCTTTCATTTCTTGACATTTATGTCCTTACCTTTCACATTTCGTGCTTTGGACGTCCTTTTCACCATGTTTTGACGATTTTACCCTCCAAATCAAATAAAACAAAAGCAAAAGAAAAGAAAAATAAAGAACACATTGCAATTATGGTCTAAACTTTTTAAAAGGTGCAATTGAGTCCCAGACTTCTTAAAAAGCGAAAAAAAGGAAAAAGGGAAAAAGGCAACCCATCTAGGGGTGGTAACGAGTCGGGCCGGGCCGGCTCGCGGGCCAAAATTTTAGGTCCGGGATCGGCTCGGGCTCGGAGGACCCGGGCTTTTTCCGGGCCCGAGCCGAGCCCAAGCTCAGTGGAATTTTTGGGGCTCGGCCCGGGCTTCGGCTCGGGCTTTTCCCGAGCCGGCCCGTATTTTTCTATTTTTTTATTTTAAAAATTCAGAATTATTCTATTTTTTTTTACATTTTTTTGATCGTGAGCCCAAAAAGCCCGTGATACGAGCCGGCCCGCGTAGCTCGCCGGGCCGACTAGGGCCGAGCCCCAAAAATGAGGCTCGGGTGGCTCGGTATCCCGGGCCGCGAGCCGGGCCTAGCCCGGGCTTTTCACGGACCGAGCCCGGGCGGCCCGAGCCACCGAGCCATTTTCTCACCCCTAAACCCATCTCTCCCTTTATGAGCCGCCGCCTTCTCCTCCAAAAATCGACCACCACCGCCACCTAGACCACCAAACTCCACCACCACTCGAACCCCCTCACCTCCTCCACCAATGTCCGACTATCAGTAAGCCACGAACCTGCCGGAAACTGCCTCAAACACCATTCATTATAGCCCTATTAGTCACGATTTCGGCCTTATAAACACCGCCATCGGACACCTTTTCCATCGAGGACCACCACCAATCCACTCCTCTCAACAAGGCGCTTCAAGTACTACAATAGGTTACCATCAACTATGTTCATAATCGACTAAACTCATGGAAGCAGTCTGTGAGTTATGTAGCAAATCTGGGCTAAACAAGATTGATGAATATATATTGCTGCAAACAATCAATGGTGCAGTCCAAACAGCAATTTGTGAAGACAATACAATGGGTCAACTACCAATTCATCCAATTAACAGCCCAATTGATGGATTCAACTCGGTACAGTTCAATGCGAACGTGATGGGTACTGAGGCTCCAATTGATGGATTTTTTTATGGTAATGGTCGTAATTCGACCAACATGTCTGCAATTAAGGTTAATACAGTTATGGGTAATGATTCTATTAAAGGAATTGAAGCTGAGCCGTTCTGAATGCTTTTTTCAACTCTAATTAGGCCCGGTTGTATGATGGGAATTTTTCAGATACAATTGCTACTGCTTCTGATGTCTTTGCTCCAATTATGGGGAGTTGCTGGGTGGTAAAAGTGGCTATCAATATCCAGAGATTTACGAAATGGAGAAGATGGAACTGGAAGATTTGTGGGAGCTGTTACTGGTTCTTTTGGGACATGAGAATTTGGCAATGTATTGATGATTGGAGATTTTGATGCAGCAGCAGTAGTGGTCTTTCGAGCTAGCGATGAAGCCAAATGCTTTGGTGAAAGGGCTGCAGTTGGGGGTGCTAAAATTGGAGACCTTCTTGGGGATAGAAGGTGTAGGAACTGATGGTGCAACAGGGACCTTGGTGGAGGTGTTGCAGCAGGTGGGGGTGGCGGAGTAGTCTCCAAAGGCGGCACTGCTAATGTCCCCGCCAGTGGACAAAATGGTGGCCGTGGCTGCAGGGGTTGGATTGTAGGTAGTGTAGGATGAGGAGCTGAAACTGGTGCTGCAACAGGAGACGTCGATGGAGTTCTAGCCGGTGCAGGTGGTGCAGCAGCAGGAGGTAGTAATGAAGGCTATTTTTTAGCTTTTGGTGGGTTATTTGCACCTTTTAAAAAGTTTGGACCATAATTGCAATGTATTCTTTATTTTTCTTTCATTTTGCTTTTGTTTTATTTGATTTGGAGGGTAAAATTGTCAAAACATGGTGAAAAAGACGTCCAAAGCACGAAATGTGAAAGGTAAGGGCATAAATGCCAAGAAATGAAAGGTAGAGACGTTTTATGCAAATAAGCCTAAAATAATTTTAACAATTTAGCATTGCATAAGGATAGGACGACATACAAGAATGAGGTTGAACTTTGAATTCCAACCATGATACAAATATTTATACTTGGACTTTGGGGACTATTTGTTTGTCAAAAAACTTAACCATGACAAGAAAACTACTGAAGTCCACGCATGATACAAATAACCATACATGGACTTGGAGGACTATTATTACGCCTCATCATCGAGGCGCCATGTGACTGACCCACTAAAACCCTTGCGATGAAGCCACATGGATCATTGGAGTCTATAAATCCGAAGTGCTGAAGCCATAGTTACCAAAACAATCTCATGCTTACGAAGAAGCTCCGAAGTCTCCCTACCGAAGTGGTAAACCTCAACAAAAGTCAAAATTGAAGCTCAAGTAACAACTCACACGTGAAGATCTTGTATTTATGTATGATCCTTTTCGAATGATTGATGTGACATTTGTAATGAGTGGAATATCAACTCTTCTTAGTTTAGGTTTGTTGCGAAAATCTCTCGAGAAACCTTTGATTCGGGTTCAGAAATCAATCAAACAAATACTGATTGCCCAAACTTCTATGCTGCAAGCGCACAGATCGTGATCAAGTAGTAAAATTGACCTTTTGAATTCGAGTCGATCCCTCGAAAAGTGTTTATTCAATTACAAGTGTATTAAATTCGGAGTATTGTCGACTAGCAATCTGTCCATACATGTTAAAATTTACTTACGTGCACATGAGTGGGCCAGACATCTATTTTTCACGTCGTTCTAACCGAAAACGAGGTCAACATTTATCAAACAAGCATAATTATAAATAATTAAGATAAAAACTTATGGTAGATATCATCCCTAAGCTTGGAAGCAAAGAATCTAAATCTGATTTTACGTCAACCTTGCAAGTGGCTCTCTCTCTCTCTCTCTCTCTCTCTCTCTCTCACACACACACAACTTGAAACAACATGGATCCACAACCATGAACCACCTGTGCATTTTGAGGTTCTCTCATAGTACTTCTGTTATGTTAGCCTCAAACAAAAAGTAGTAATAATAGAAGTACTACTTTTGTTGAAGATTTTAACATTGTCCTTAACTTGTGTTGCACCACAATCATATGTGTGGCTCATGGCTTTGGCACTTGGCAATGGAATAAATGTCCTCAAATTATGGCTTTTACTATCCAAGAATAATGTTTTGGGCATCATTAAAATGATCATTATTTTTTTTCGAAAATATGTAATTTAGAATAATGTGTGATTATAAAATAAAATAAAAATTAAGTTTACGTGTAATAAATTATTTTTTGAATAATGTTTGAAGTTCATTGATCATGTGAGGTATAGTCATATGAATACCATCACAGAGCAATAACTTGTGAAGTTGCATTTCGATTTATTTGTTCAACAACCCAACATCCACCGTTTTCATGTCATTGGTTTATACATCCCACAACTAGATAGTGTTAAAAAAATTTAAATTTTACGGAAATTTATAATTTATACTATTCTGAACCCTTGTTTGAGCTTCATTTTTCTCAAAAATATATATTTTTTTCTTCTTTTCAACTACACATTCTTAAAAAAAAAAAAAAATCAAAAACCCAAATCGAAATTTTTTCCTTATTCACATTTTTTTTTAAAAATCACTATTTTAAAATATATTTTTACTTAAAAATGGGCTCAAACAATACATTCCTAATAGCATATGAATAAATTTATCATCATGGTTTACATATTGTACAAGTCTTGAAAGGAAAATTCGACATGCAAATCTTAAAAATTGAGATAACATAGTCGGTAGCCCAGACTCCAAATATTGATTAATCACAAGTAAACAACCATAACTAAATCCTTTTTCCCTAAAAGAATTCACAAAAAAAAAGAGGTATTTCCAGAATTTAGAACCCGGAAAAAAAAATACATTTTCTTTGACTAAACAACTAGGATTTTGCTATTTGTACCCCTATTTGTACCCTCTTGTTTACACTTTGATTTACTCGATCTCATCAGCCCTCTCACGTGAAGGTCGGGCTCTACAAATTTATTGGATGTGGGACCGACCTCCATGTGAGAAGGCGAGTGGGATCGAGTAAACAAAAAAATACAAATAGCTTAACACTCTCCCCAGCCTTCCACCAGCTGATGCTGGCGCCGATGCTGTCGTCTTTTGACTTTAAGCAGACGTTCCAGCTTCGATTTAGCGGCTTCTATGAGCTTAGCCGGCACACCAGAAATTTCCTCCAGTCGCTTCATAGATTGCCGTCTCGATGCCCCGCTAAATCTCAAGCCGAACCACATCGAAGCCGCTAGGCAAACTCGGAAGGGAAAAACTGTCCACTGATCCAAACATATCGTCAGCGCATCGCTAGCCATATGTACGGGAACGTCACCGCTTAGTCCAAGCAACGCGCACCAATTGACGAAAATTCCTTTCGCCTTCAAGTCTATTATTCCCCTTTGAGTTGTCGTAATATATTTCGACGTAACCTCGCCGTGATTGTCGTTGCAGGAGGAAGAGTTAACCACACAAGGTTCCCGGCGACCGGAATATTCTTTTTTCCGCGTTCTAGTGCTCGAAACGCAAACCGAAGACTCTGACGACGAGAGCGAAACTAGATCATTACCCGCCGAAGCCGGCGAACAACTACACATCGGCTGAAAACCGAGGCCAGGTATGATTTCTCCGATTATCCCCTTGCATTCGGAGCAAATTGGCCGGCGTACATGGCGAGCTACGAGAAAATTAGCCTTGTGGACCTTAGAATCACAGGTACAGCAAAGAAACGCAGAATCTGAACGACAATACACTGCTGCATCTGCATTACACAACTCACAAACCCTAATTTTCATCTTTACAAAATAATATACCAAATCGTTTGAAGGAAGAAATATAAAGGATGGGGAGAGAGAGAAAATTGAGAAGTGAAATTTATGGTGTAAGAGTGAGGATGGGGAATCAAAGTGAAAATGAATAATATGGACAAAGATTTAAAGGGAGGCAGCTCACCAGTCACCACTATTGAAAGACAACGTGTGTTTATGGGTTAGAGAGAGAGAGGAAGAGATATAGGGAGAGAAAATAGAGGATCTAATCCTTGGCCAGAGAGAAAGAATCAAGATGTAGAGAGAGAAAAAGAGGACAGAAATTGGTGGGAGAGAGGGAGACTCGGTGGTATTACGCAGGAATGGGTACTGTTATACATGCACACCGCCCTAATTATCGTTGCTTAAGTTATATTAAAGCTCGTGGTTAATAACACGTTATACATGCACACTTGCCCTAATTATCGTTGCTTAACCTATATTAAGGCTCGTTTGATATAGCTTTTGAGAAGTTAAAATGAGTTTTTGAAAATTCAAAAAGAGATTTTGACTTGACTTATATTAAGGCTCGTTTGGCAAATTTATGTAAGAACTTATTGTAATTGTACTTTTGAAATAGAAAGTTATTATAAAAATTAATTTTTAATAGATCATTTGTGTACTGTGTATAGAATTTTTCTGTGTGCGTGGGCCGTGGAATTGTAATAACCCAACGCCAATATAACTTGCAGAAATGGCAGCCTTGATTCTGTCAATCTCTCCCCCCGTTTCTCTCAAAACAACTCAATGTCCTTTTCTTTTGCAATAATGCCCTTATCTAAATAAAAAATTCATGGCAATGATGAAAAAATACTTCTACTAATTGAGCTTTTATTCTTGAAAATATAGTTCAAAAGTAAAGAAGCAAAATGCTACGTGTATGTGCACGCATATGAATTCTTAACTTTAAATAGACAGCAAAATTATTGTTCTTAGTTAGCTACGACTATTATTCGTTAAATCACTCCTATAGAAAAGCATGTTTGAATAGTATTTATAAATGGTTATAAATTATAAATAAATAGAAACGATTAATAGATATGTGAAAAATACTTTTGAGTTTCTCAAAATGCGTGAATAAAAGTTAGGGATAATTGCAGCAACGGTCCTATACCTTTCAATTTCCTGCATACTATACCTTAACCTTTTATTTTTGCGGCTACAATCCTAAACTTTCACTTTAACGACAGACGGAGCCCATTTGATAGATTTCATCCACTATTCTGTTAGTCAACCCAAAAATAAGATGTTTGGCCCAAGTTCACAAATTAAATGAGGGGTAAATTGGGCAAAGGGAATTACTGAGATCTTGGAAAAATTGGGTAAAGGAATTGTATTTATGGTCCGATGCAGAGAAATGAGAGGATGCAGGGAAATTGGGCAGTGTGTAAGCTCCTCTAAGTATTCTTCCATTGCTTTTGACTGGGTCTCATATTGTTGGTTTTAGGAAAAGGGTGGGGTATGGATAAGGGTAGGAGTGGGATGGAGAGGTTTGGAGAAGATGATCAGTGTTTATTTTGGTTAATTATTTTATTGTTTTAGTATAGATATTGTAAATATACTATTTTACCTCTCATTTACACCTCGTTTGATTCTCATTTTTTCTAAAATACATTTTTCTCTCTCTTATTTTCAACCATACATTTTTCATTAAAATAATATTTTACGTAAATCAAAAACTTTTAATTACTTTTCAACCACACATTTTCCATTAATCTACTATTCTAAAATGCATTTTTTCATAAAAATGGGAATCAAACGGCCCCTTAATTTGTGAAGTTGACTCAACATCTTATTTTTTGGGTTGATTAACAGAATAGAGAATAGAATTTGTTCAATGGGCTCCGACTGTCGCTAAAGTGAAAGATTTGAGACTCTAGCTGCAAAAATAAAAAATTAAGATATAGTCTACAGAAAATTGAAAGGTTTGGAACAGTTGCTGCAATTATATCTAAAAGTTATTTTAGTATTTATAAACATGAGCCAAACACATGTTAAATATATTTACTAAGGTGTATTGAGAATTTCAATTGTTAACAAATTTGATGTGAACTTAATGAGAAAAAAAATTGCTGACTTGATTTGGAAACTCAAATTTTATTTTTCCATGGTCTCGCTTTAACAATATTTTGACCTATCAATGAAGCGGTTTCACATTTCTTATCATGTAAGTAACATGCAAACAAGATCAAATAAAGAAATTTCAATCAAAACAAAAATTGAGCAATAAGTCAGTAAGTCACCCATTGTTTTCCATTTGGGATGAATCTTTGAACTAACAATTCATTGTTTAACCATTATTATACGTACAAGCTAAGTATTTATAAGATGTAACAAGACATTACTAATTTGTTTCATCATTTTGCCCCTTGATTCGCACATGAAATTTGATATGCAAAATACATATTATATAACTACATTAGTAGAGCATTTGGGTTTTGGCAATCGATTTTACAATTTCTCTTAAGTTTTTGGAATAAAAAATAAATTAAAGCAAATTGTTGGGGGAAAATAACATAAATAAATAATAGGGGTCCTTAAGAAGAAAATATATGTCATATTATATGATTGTGGTTTTTGTATGGCCAACCTGTCCAAAATATCTTCATGTACCAACCCCTCTGGGGAGGAAAAAAATCTAAACCAGCCCTCCGGACATAGCTCAATGATGCAAAAGATATGAGTGAAGTAATCTCAGTTGAGCTGACAATCGCAGTGTGAATGTTCGATTCATGCCTCTTATGAGATTTAGAATTGAACTTTTTATGGGCTCCAGTATGACTGTTCTTGTACTCTGACCTGTTGAGACACATCTAGCAATTTATCTCATCCACAATATTCTAAAGTGGGGACCCTCAAAATTGGGTTCAACCTTTAAAAAAAATCTAAACCAGGAATTTGAGAGACTTATTGGACCAATACGTGGCAAAAATTGTCATATGGGTCAGCTTCTAAGCTTTTCTCTTACCAACTATGCCCTTTAACCTTTTGCCATTTCCCCAATAGAACCAAAAGATTTCCCATTTCTATTTCCTCGTTTTTTCCCTCGTATTCTCATAATAATTATGACATAAAAGAAAATTTAGGAGAAAATTATTAAGGCCATGTTTGGAACTTATTACTCAAAACTTATTTTTAATCATAAATTTTATAAATAAAATAATTTTGTGTGACTCATAACTTTCCCGTACTTTTGAATAGATACATTCTTCGAGAAACTCAATTTTCCACAAATCTATTCCAAAAAAATCAACGTCAAACAGGTCATAAAACTATGTCAATGCAAAATTTATGTAAATCACGTCTCACTATTCACACGTGATACGTGAGTTTCATCATTTTCTATTTATGTTGTTGTAAAGCTTTAGATCAAATAAGATTTCAAGCAAGTACGGTATGAATATATATATATATATATTAATCCCCCTCTTTGGACTCTATTTTAATATGTCGTTGAGAAAAATGTATTTTGAAATAATAATTTATTTTTTTAAGAATGTGTGGTTAAAAAAAGAAGGAAAATTTTAAATTTACATATAATATTATTTTATCGAAGAATGTGATTAACAACAGTAAAAAAAAATTGTATTAAAATTAAAATAAAACCCAAACATGGGCTATATATTAAAATAATTACGTAATTGGATCTCTGTTCAGAAAATACTATCATTATTTTTTTAAGAATTATGAGGAAGTGGTGGAGATCATGAAATGCGTGGATAAAATTAAGTAGTAATTATGAATGAATGATTAAAATTAAAATTTGACTTTAGTTGAATAATAAACGTAACTTTTAATTTCCTAAAAATGTCTATTTGATGCCATGAATTATAATGTGTATATATATATATATATATATATATATATATTCTTTAATCTAATTTAACATATTTAGTGTAATATATCAAAAATATATTTATTGCATTCTCTCTGCATTGAACTAGAGAAGAAAATAGCTAGTGTCTTCTTTGCTCCCACACGATTAGTGATTTTGAAATAGCAATATCAAAGTGTCTTGAGATGTAACTTTCTATTCTTATATAATAATGTTATTTAGTATCGGTTTATTATGTAAAGTATATATTCTTATATAATATATCTTTACATAATAATATAGTGACATTAAATGATGTGTTTAGTAAAATTAAGCAGACAATGTTAAAAAAAAAAAAAAAAGAGTTAAATTCTTGTATATTTTATTGATAATTGTTGACCTGAAAAATCATAATGACCTTGCCATCAACAAATCAGTTGCCACGTTTCTTCCTGCCTAGGCAACCTACACATTTGGACAAATTGTCAAGCAGCAAGATCACCATATTTGAAAAAAGGGTTTAGCTATCATTAGCACTCTAACGATTAAGTCAAATGATGAGATGAACGTTGTCGTCCCCTTGTATGTTACTTATACACTTAGATAAACCGTTAGATGCCAGGTTCATTGTACCAAAGAAAGGAAACGATGCAAAGTCAAATTATCGTATGGAAAGTACATAAGGGGTGGTGTGAGAGACGAACAAATAGAAAGTTGGCTAGCGCTTGAGAACGAGCATACATTTATCTTTACCCTTGCATATATATTTATAGGGGGAAAGATCCATATAATATTAATTAGGTTGGATCCTCTTGCATGGATATTTATCGAGGTAACATGCATCGCCTAAGATCTTCATCATCGATTCTATTAGGGCTTCACCACCAGGTTTCCATATAGGAGAGGTTTGGAGAAGCTTGACCGTAGAGGTTTTGGAAAGACAATGCTATCAAGGGCAAAGGTCACGAGTTAGCCTACCTCATTAGTCATTCCAGTAGGGCAAAAATGCATGGATGATTTTTAGTTGAGATCGGCTAAGCACCAAATGTGTGGACTGTGGTAGTGGACTGCATTCACATTATCATAAAAGTACATTCTAGTTTCGCTTTTGTTTGACATCCTTTAAATTTTTAATAAATTTATCTTTCTCTTCTCTTTTAACTAGATATTTTTTAATAAAATAATAATACATGTAAATAAAAAAAATTCTTTTTTAACCAGACATTCTCCCAAAAATATACTATTTCATAATACATTTTACCAAAATTTCTCATTATAATGTGTGTCAAACAAGGGCTTCATATAATGATATAATTATCTAATAGATGGCGTTTAACACCATCAAGCTAAATTGCATTATCTATAATATATTAAATATCACATCAAGGGAGAATCATTTTTGGATGATTTTAACCACATTTAACTCCATTACAATTTAATTATTTCGATAATATCCAACTTTTCGTTTTTCAATATGTATTTAATTTACAAAATGTAGTAAATACTACAAAATTCTTATTCATGCATGTATTCCTCATATTCATTGAATATAAATGATTTAACATCCATTGTCACGTATATATTCATTGGTGTTAATTCTAAATTAATTAATATTCACGTTAATCCACATATCGTATTTATTATTCATCTTCATTTGACATTTATACATTTAATTGTAATTCTAATACTCACATTTAAGTACATTTTACTATTTACTTGTATGTATAATAATTAGTATTTTATTATCAAAGACTTGCATACGTCTCATAATTTGATCAAAATGATAAATGGGGAGTCAAATATTACTTCATAAAGTATTACAGAATAATGCACGTTTAATATTAACTAGTTATATTTAAAAGACACCAAAAATAAACTCATTATTATTGAAGGCTTGTTTAACACTGTTTTCTTTAGAATTATTTCATTTGTCAAAATCATTTTCAATTATACATTTTATTAATCTCACAATATTTTTTTTTTTTCTATTTTTTTAGTCATGTATTCTTAAAAATAAGTTCATATAGAATTTCAGAGAAAATAAAGTCTATCGTGGTTGAAACCAGAAAACATGCCTTGACAGTTCAAAATTCAACGTGCATTTTGGGTACGCAAACCATTTTTCAGCGGTTCACATATTTGGTCAAATCAAAATGAAAGGTAGAGACTGAAGAGCTATTTGCTTTAAGAGTATAGACAATAATTACCTACCCCACAAGTACAGTAAGTTAGGCAACGTGTCAAATTTGTAACGGTGATATATGAGGGCAACCACACAAATTAATCACAATCAGATGGCCACATGAAGCTCCGCCAAGTGGCGCGAGCAGATGTGGTGTTACCGGCGGCTAAATGGAGTCCACGAAGCTTCCGGCGGTGGTTGAGGAAAGGTTTGAAATTTTGAAAATTTATGCACAAATACAATGCATCTATTTTTATGTAGTTTTGATGGTATTAGGTGGGGTCTTGGGGCCATAGAAAAATGGTTTTTTATGGGCTCAATGAAGAAAGAAAGTTGACAATCAAGAGAGAGTAGCATATTTGGTCCTTAACCTTTCAAAACGAATGGAATATATCTCTATAGTAGTTCCTCGATGGCAGAATCCGTCCATTTTAGATATTAAGGTTGCATAAAAAGATAAAATTGCCCTCTCCTTTAAATATACAAAAACAAAAGAGAAAACGAAAAACCTACAAGTATAGATACTGTAATTATAAAGAAATTTAGAAGACTCAGCCCAACATTCATCGTCCTTTATGAGTTTATGTAATCCCACCATACTTTTGTTGCTAAAAATCGTGCAGTGAGCACAAAAAATGTCAACATATCAAAGTCCCACCTTTTTTTTCCGCAATAATGGTTGCCACTGCAATGAGCTTCACCTACAATGATGTCTCGTCATTTCATCCTTCACTTTGAACATAAATTGTCCCCATTTTATTCTCATACCAAATGAAGTTATGAGCATTTTACATTATTTGTCTTGCACTTTTGTGGGAGATTTAAAGAAAATGTCTCCCTTTCTTTATATTTACTACCTCACTCTCATCAAACAAGCTTGACTCATCAATGGCTTGTAACCTAATATAAGGGTATTTCCAAAGGGAACACCAAAATGCACCAAATTTTGGTGCAAAAGCTCTTTAATGTGGCACCAAAGTTTGCACTATTTTGGTGCAAAGTCTATTTTACCCTTTTTTCATTTACCAAACAAATTGATGGAGGGCATTTGTGTCAATTTTGTTATATATTTTTTAATACAATAAATTATTATTATTATTATTATTATTATTATTATTATTATTATGTGTATTTAAAATAGATTTTAATGATGCAACAAATAATAATGAATTAAAATAAGAATACGAAAAAAATTAAAGAAAAATTATTGTGTAGTGTTTCTATTAATTGTACTATATATTTTTTATTAATGAATTTAATATTTTCATTAATTCAACACAATTATTTATTTAATAATTTATGTATTTGTAAAATAAATAAATAAATAATTTTTCAAATAAATAAATTATTAAGAATAAAAAAAAGAGACGAAAATGATTAAATACTTTTCATTTGGTGTAACTTTTGATGTAATGGTTAGAGATGATTTTTAATTTGGTTCAAGATTTGGTGTAAAATAGTATAAAACTTATTTCAAATTTTAGTGTGGGGTTGGAAATGGCCTGGAAAGCCCAATTGTCGGAACTTGATCTCCATTGGAAAGGTGAATAATGTTTCTTACCACAAAATCATAAATAGAAGAGGGTCTCTTTTGTTATTCTTCATTTTCGGGGTTATATTTGGTTATTTATTATTTCTTTTTTGGTTTGTTTTTTGTTTATGAGTTTTGTCATTTGTATCCGAGCGTTTACACGCCCGATTACCTACCCCATCAGCACTCTCACATGGGGTCGGGTCTCACTTCTGACAAATGTGCAGGCTCTGCCCCCAATGTAAGAGGACGGATGTGGTCCGATAATTTGAAGTGTCAACTTCTAAGTACCTGTAGCAAAACTCTTTGTTTATTTAGAGGGAGAGCAATTTTATCCTTTTATGCACCTTTAACAGTTGAAATGGGCGGATTTGTCATTGGACCTACCATGATTTCGTGTTCTAGAATTTGGGAGACCAAATATGCTATTCTTAAGATAAATATATTATCTTCTCCGTTTGGTGCAAATAAAAACAAAATTTTTAGTAAATTGAGATAAAAGTTGGTTAAATGTGTGGTTAAAAAATTGTAGGACCTATTAAATATGTGATTGAAATTTATTATTGATTTTATTTTAAATTAAAATTTAGATTTTGATCGGTACCATACAGGGGTCTAATAATTTGAGTGACACCATTCAAGAAAACAAAATCATTAAATTGATAGATAACATAGCAAACAGCATCTTCAAAAAAAAAAATTTAAATATAAAATGTTCTTTATGTCAAAGAATTAATGTCAATTTTAAAAAAAATCTCTCTATTTTCGTCCCTATTTGATGGAGACTAAAATATGATTTTTAATAAATTTAGATAAAAGTTGATAAAATTTATAATTAAAATTTTGTAAGTTCCGTGAAATATATACTTAAAATTAATAATAAACTTTGATTTAGAATAAAATCTTATTTTTAATTTCCATTAAACATGGACTTACTTTTTTAAAATAGAGAGTGAGAAGTCAAATATGCTTTCTATTCTTACTTTATCATGATTGCATTTACTAAGTTACAAACTTTAATATTCTCAACTGCATCATTATTCAAGATTTCAAGTCATATTTAAATTAGTATTGTTATTTAGTACTACTGATGTTTAACATCAATTTAGGCGACAACACTAATATCATTAAATTATAAGTTCAATTAAATTAGTCAAATAATTTCACCTTTAATTAAACGGGACGGATCCTCATACTTATAAATTTGATACACTTATTTGACAAATAATCGTGATATTTAATTTAAATTAATTTAACGCTCAATATCTTATAGATCTCAAATAATTATAACAAACTCTTCCATTATCTTAGTGAAATACATACTGAGCGTTGGATTGATTTAAATTAAAGTCATGATTATTTGTCAAATAAGTGTGTCAAATTTATGAGTAGAAGGATCCATCCCGTTAATTAAATATATCACATAAAGACACAAACTAGTGTTCTAGCACCAATATTATACTATTTGGATTGATTGATTGTAGACATATAAAAAAGAATAACATTATTTTGCACTATCGGTGTTTAATACCAATTTAGGTAGTAGCGTTAGTGATATTAAATTACACATTCAACTAAATACAAAGAGTCATGGTCCATTTAATATGACATGTGATATGCTAACGTGTTCAATACCACTAATGCTAAATAATATTATTCTATAAAAAAACATGTTATATAAAAGATAAATCCATTGTTGTTCTTAAAAAATAAAATGGAGAGCTAAAATAAAGAGCATTGTTGAGTTTCTAAAAATTTTACTTTTTAAATTTAAAGTTCTCTATTTTATATATTAGATAATTTTTATAAATAGTCTTTTGGAGATATTCTCACGTGATTTAAAATAATATTAATCTACAATATATAAAAAAGAAGGATTGAGGAAAAACTTTTAAATATCAATTTTACCCTTATATATTTAGTTATATGTCTAATATACCATTTTTCATAATTTACATTAATAACACTAATTCATGTAATAAGTTGTTATTTTAATTATCTTACAGTATTCATCCTTAAACCGTTAATATACTATTATTATTTTACAATCGAAACTTATTGATTTGAATACTGTTTTTAATTGGAAACACATTTTTTTTTTATATTACATGTGTTAAATGAATGGTTTTAAATCTATAATTGCAATCTTTTTTTTTATTAATCAAATATATAATTAAAGAAAAATTTATTTTTCACAATATAAATATTTTAAATAATTCCTGCATTAGGATTAGGTTATATTTTAACTTATATTATAATACGCACCCTTAGATCATAATATACAATTATTACTTATAATTTGAAACTTATTGATTTGATTACTTTTTAAAACTGGAAACTTTTTCCAATAAACTTTTGATTTTTTATTATCTTCTTTACAAGTTTGATTGGATTTTGTGAAATGAATAATAAAAGTTGTACTTCCATACATCACTTTATAAAAATTGAAAATTTGGAATGTGAATTTTATTTTTATTTTTTTTGAAATGATACTTTTTTTGAGAGTTTTAAACCAAAGCAAGTAAATAAGTGAGAAAAATTATGTGAAAGCTCTCTACTCTCAATTCTCAAGTATAAACTTGAAATATATATATATATATTTTTATAAAGGCACAATAGCCTATGGATGATTTTTTTTGTTGGTGACGAAGTTGTCATTAGTGTGAATTATGTGAAAAATTATTATATTGGATAATTAACTTTGGATTTATATTCTACAAAATCTGAGGAGCCTTGCTACTCTAGCTAAAATACACTTGCATCTTGGTTATCCACTTCAATATGATTTTTTTTTTCATTTTTAAATTACTTTGTTTTAACCATTGAAATTTTAATTCTAATAACTTAGTTTTGTGCATATTACACATGGGAAGACCTAGGAAAATGCGTAGCCCTTTTTAGATGCTATGATATTGGTGTAAATATTTGGTAAATTTGTCTTTTTATAACAAAGAAATGCAGTGCAGAATTTAATGATATAAAAATAGAACGTAAAGAAAGATAACGTTCTCAAAATAGACCATATTTAACATCAAGAATCTTTTGAGGTGAATTAATGGATTTGAAAGATCAAATTTAATATATATATATATATATATAGGTCTAGGTTGCCGCTTATGTATATGTTGTTTGAGTTTCAAAAGAGAGGTCTATCATATATCGATATCTATATCTATATCTATATCTATACAATATATAAAAGATGAAAGTTTGTTCCTATTCATATTGCATCATCATGACTTATTGATGATATCATATAGCATTTTTTTTTTCATTTTATTTTTTCTTGCAGTTAAGTTCTCGGGGTAATTGCGCTTTCAGTCCTTCAACTTTTATCTCAAACATTAGTTCTCGAATTTTAACTTTTCTTTCGATCAAGTTTTTCAAAAATTGCAACCCTAAGTCCTTCAACTTTTGACACTTATACACAAATTTTTGTGCACTCTTGGTCATTTTTCCTTTCTACATCTGTTTTCTCCTCCAATTTGATATTTTGGCGTTAGGCACCTACAAAATAGAAAATAATTAAATTAAGTAGTAAAATGCAAATGAAAATCTGTATCTATACGTCTATAACTATATCTATCTATATCTATTCTATATCTGACCTATTGATGATGTCATACAACACTAGGAAACAAACCTCCCCTTTTATATATTGCAACTAAGTCCTCGATAAATGTGCTTCCAGTCCTTCAACTTTCATCTCGAACATTTTAATCCTCAAATTTTGATTTTTCTTTCGATTACGTCCTTCAAAGATTGCAACCCTGGGTCCTTTAACTTTTGACACTTGTACACTTCAATCCCCAAAGTTAATTTTTTGTGCACTTTCGGTCCTTTTTTCCTTTTTTCATCATTCATTTCCTCTTTCTCCTACTATAGTTAGAGTTTCATTTGATTTTATGTTGAAAGTTTGTTACTAATCCTAACGCATCATCAATGATGTCATATTTTAATATCAATTTTATCCCTTTTATTTTATCTCAGGCACAATATTATTGCATTATTTTATTCATTTCTTATTCTTCTCTGACTTTTTTCTCATTTCTCCATGCAACGTCTCATACTTCCTCCATTCTTCACGTAACGGTCTATATTGTGCAAGATTTTTCCTTTCTTATTCTGTCTTTTATTTTTTTCCCACGATTTTATTTATATGCTGTGTAATTTTGCCAAAGTTTTTGGTATTCACCAACCTAAAAGTTTTAACCCTCCATTTTTGTTTTCTTTTACAGATATTTGAAGATTTCATCATAGATCAATCGAAAGAATTATTTAGGAAACAAACCTCATCTTTTACATATTGCAACTAAGTCCTCGGTAAATGCGCTTCTAGTTCTTCAACTTTCATCTTGAACATTTTAATCCTCAAATTTTGACATTTCTTTCGATTTACGTCCTTCAAAAATTGCAACCCTAGGTCTTTTAACTTTTGATACTTGTACACTTCAATCCCCAAAGTTAACTTTTGTGCACTTTCGGTCATTTTTTCATCATTCATTTCCCATTTCTCGTATTATAGTTAGAGTTTTCTTTGATTTTATATTGAAAGTTGGTTACTATTCATAATGCATCATCGATGATGTCATATTTTAATATCAATTTTATCCCTTTTATTTTATCTCAGGCACGACATTATTGCATTATTTTATTCATTTCTTATTCTTTTCTGACTCTTTTCTCATTTTTTCATGCAACGTTTCATACTTCCTCCATAACGGTCTATATTGTGCAAGAATTTTTCTTTCTTCTTCTGTCTTTTATTTTTTTTCCCACTATTTTATTTATATATTGTGTAATTTTGCCAAAGTTTTTGGGTATTCACCAACCTAAAAGTTCTAACCCTCTATTTTTGTTTTCTTTTACAAATGTTTGAAATTTTCATCATAGATCAATCGAAAAATTTATTGAAACAAGGTTTTCTGGTAAGTAAATATAGAATTTTGCTATGAATCGAAGGCATGGTGGTTCTCTTTTACTGCATCGTTCTAGATATGCAAGATTTTTTTTAAATAAAATTTTAACTTGTATGAATTTTGTGGATTCAGTTTTTTTAGAAAATCATAGTAAAATGTTTTAGAATTTCAAATTTAGGAATAAAATAATATTACACGCAAATTCAAATTTTTTTCTTAATTTTTAGTCATACATTCTCCATCAATCTACTAATCCAAAATATATTCTCTTATCAAAATGGGGTTCAAACAAGGGCTTATTATCCACTATCAAGCTGTCAATTGAGACTTTACTTGAAACTATTATTTTATTTTATGAACAATCATTTCTTTGTGACACGATATTATTGAGTATCAGTCTTTAAAACTGAAAGGTCTCGAAACAATCATAAGTTTCATATTCATTTTGAAAATGATAAAGACATATCAAATTTAATTCCACAAAATATCAGAAGACTCTCTATGGACAAAGTTTGATTTAGCACTGCAAACCAATGAGATAATGCAAAAACAAATGTTTTATGTTTTTACGTTTATTTTTCACATTCATATATTCAATTTTTTTCTTGATTCATCTTTCATTTATTATTTATTTTTATTTTTTTTGTTTTTGTTTCTATAGTTGAGATTTGATTCTATTCATTTTGCGCAGATTGATTATCAAAATAGCAAAATGTGAGGCATATAAATTTGTTGAAGTTATATGGCTGGCTTCCAGGATATTTAACTCCACTTATGAGATCTGTACACATTCTTTCTATTATGAATGGCTTGAAATTTATGATAGCGTCCAACTCATGAAATGTATACTTCTCTAATTTGGTCTACAGTAAAAGTAAAGAGTTTTCAATAGTTTAGCCTTTCAAAGATGTCATTGACTTCTATGATTTCATCATTCTTTTTTGATTTTTTATTAATCCCCTTCCTATCTTTCATGTCTCTCTCAGAGAAATACATTGAAAGACTTCCATTTTCAACTTCCCATTCACTTGTCTCTTTTTACAGTTTTTAGTATATTTTATTTTTACTGATTGACATCAATTTCTTCTTAGTGATTTCAAATAAATTTATTTTTTAGGAATTGCAAGTGCATTTACCACAGGTGAGCCTCTCAGAGGGTTAGTCGGAGCCCCATTTTAACCATGCTAATCATATGGTTGCATCCATTGCCAGAGGCAGAATCTGAAATTGATCTTTGATTTGATAGGATCTTACTACATCCAACTCATTTTCTTTAATTTTTTTTTGTCTTATCATATTGCATTTTACATCTTATGATAGACATTGAAGTATTGTTATTGTAATTGAAATTACAATTGATTTGTTCTATAATGAAGTTATTATTTTTCTTAAAGAGGTGAAGTCGTTTAAAATTGTCATAATTCTCTTTTTTGAACTCTATGTTTGCTTACATGGAGTAGGGAGATTGTTTTCAAAAGTACATATGAATATATTTTTGGGTTTGTCTATTGACGATTTTCATACAATATACATTTGTATCGTTAATAATATAAAATACACTAATAGTCTAAATAGTTAATATTTTAATGTTCCAAAATCATTTATCTTTTTTTTTTTAACAAAATCACTTGTAAAATTATAACAATTATCGTGCAACGCACGATCTCTACTAGTGTTTATAATATTGCAAAGTGATAACAATACCACATGTGCTAACTACTATGACAAGTATGATAATGCAAAAAATTCATTTTTGATAACTAATGGGTGGGTCCTTACAAACCATATTTGCTGTTGCAACATAAATATCATATTAACATTGAAATATTCTTTGGACCGTAAGTTGTTAAATATTTATATAAATATATCAACAAAGATCATGATAGAGAACGTGTCCATATATCACGAGATGATGCTACTAACATCCTAAATAAAATACAAGAGTTTTCAAGATGAGTTTCTACATAAGAATTTTCTTGGAGAATATATAAATTTCGATTGAACAAAATGTCTCCACTAGTAATAAACCTACAACTTCAAATTTTTAACCAACGGTCTGTTTCATATTCAGATCAATAAACTTAGCCCATGTTTTTTATTCAAATCACGTCACAAGAACAATGTTGACGAATTATTTAAAAATGGGTAAAAAAATATATCTCATAAAGAAATATTTTATATAGAGAATTTTTCGAACGTTATGTGTGGGACAGAAAAACGACGAAAGTGGGCTGAACGAAAAAAGAAAAGAAAAGAAAAAGACATTTTATCTCCCGCATTGTAATGACAAATCGTGTGATTGAAAAAGATATTACTTGCGATTACTATCAAACTATGTGAAACGACCTACCTCTTTTGAGTTCTTACTAATAGTTAATAGAGTGCGCATATTCATCATTTAAGGAGACAACACTTATAAGATAGTAGCACTTACGACAACAAATTCAGGTATAACAGAATCAATAATGCCAGGAGGCAGATTCATCCATTCAATATTCAATATTCCACTCCAAACTAATGAATCAACAACGCGTAATATATCAAAACACAGTACTACAACATAATGGATTAGACATGAAATGTTCATAATATGGAATGAAGTATCAATGACCAAAAATAAAAAATACAATAGAAGTTGTTGATAGAACTTTATGAGATATCTTAGACAATTTAGAACCATTTGGTGGAAATATTTTTGTAATCAAAAGAGATTTTCGTCAACTACTACCTATCATCTCAAGATCGACAAGAAAACAAACAATAAACTAAAGTTTGGTTAGATTGCATATTTGATAGATAATGAAAAGTTGCAACTAAATTAAAACACTTGTGCTCAAAATGACAATCGATTTACAAAATGCAAAACTTTGAAACGTAGGGACATTTTACACAATAAAGGCTAAGCGTAAGGACATTTTGAACTAATAAGCCATTTTTAAACATGAGTAAAGTAAATGCTCAATCTAATTGATATTTTCCATTTCATATTAGTTATTGTAGTTAAATTGTTTTAAAATATTATTTTATTTAGATAAAAAAAGGGATTGGTATTTTTGAAAGTCAATGATATAAATTTTCCTCCTAATTTCGAAAGGATATTCCTTCTTTTTGGAGTTTTGAATGTGTTAAAAAAATCATTTTTAATCGAAATAGTGAGATTGATGTTTCAGACTCCTTTCTATAGGAAGTTCTTTTTTGATCGAATATGTTATTTCAATGGGTAATTAGCACAAAACGTTTTCACCATTCAATGTTATTGTGCAAAACGTCACTAACTTTCATTTTGTAGCATTTTCACTCATATTTTCATCTTTCATTGCTGAAAATGTCCATTTCATCTAATTTCTCAATAAAAAAAAATGTAAAATGACAAAATATACCCTCATATTTAAATAAAACAAAAAGGAAAGAAAAATTAAAGAAAAAATTGCAGTTATACTCCCAAACTTTTTAAAAATTGCAAATGAGTCTAAATAAATAATTAAAAGGGTAATTAACACAAAACGTCACTACTTTTCAATATTATTATGCAAATCCTCCCTACCCTTTATTTTTTGAAATTTTCATCCATATTTTCACAATTCATTGTGATCGCCACCAAAGGGGTGTCAAAATTAAATCCTTACTTCACTAAATATGTCGTTCAAATAGTACAATGATAAGTATGGGTCATTTCCCGCAGAAAATTGTTTCAATTGTATTAATTGCGCAAAAGAAAATAAATGGTGAAAGCACATAAATTAAAAATGGAAATGGTACAATACTTAAAATTAAATTAAATTCAACAACGGAGGCGATTAGTCAACAAAAGAGAGAGTGTGATCAGGGGATAATTATTTACCGCGAGAATGATTTTTCAATCCAATTTCACAAAAGATTTTCGTTCAAATGATTAACAACAATTCGAGAATAATCAAAGGCTTGACTAGCTCGAACTCTCCTTATATTTTAGTTGAATAAGATAAACTCGTTACCCAACCCTATTCATTAAACAACCTAGGATAAACTCGCTAGATTTAATTCAACGAAAGCATTAACACAAGAGAGTCGAATTGAATTAAGTGCAAACTCGAAGGCTTGATCTACTAACTTAAGTGTTGATCCACATATATTGAATTGAATAGCGATTACGTACTCCCATCAATTAAAATATACTTGCTACTAGGTTTTGGTCAAATTAGCGATTACGTACTAAAAATTCCAAAATAGCATATATCGAAACTACCCAATCATCTAGTAGCGCTCCTAAATAATTGAGAAGAACAATATAAATAATAAACACAATAGATTAATCACATTAATCAAAAGAACTATATCGCACAAAACAATTGGGAACTCATTTCTCGGGTAAAAAATTACCTTCAATCACATCTAAATTTAGCTATAATATAATTACAAATAGCCAACAAAAACTTACAACCCATTAATGGAAAATAAATTAAAGAAATATAAACTTATTGATAATGAGAAATGGTTGAGAAATCTTCAAAATCAATGGGTCTTCTTCTCCAAACTTATTCCACCATTATTGAGCTCCAAACTTTCCCAAAACACCCAAGAAAATCCAAAGAAAAAGAAAAAAAGAGAAGGAGGCTAGATTTTTTTCTCTATACTTTGAAGTCTCTCCCTTGAATAATGAGAGGAAATGGGTTCAAAAAGTCATTTAAAAGGGCCAAAAACGTGTTTAAAATAGTGAAAAACGGGTCATGCACTTAATTTCAGCCAAACAACCCATAAGGCCGCGTATGACGCCGTGACGCTAGCTACAGTGGCGCCATGGCGCTGCAACGCCGCTACAGTAGCATTTTTTTTTACTAGAAATCTCAAGTCCTCTTTTTACACTTTTGATCATTTCTTCATTTCTTCTTCCGTTTTCTTCTACAAATTGGGATTTAGCATTAAAATACCTACAAAATAGAAAATAGCTAAATTAAATAGTGAAATGTTAACGAAAACTCATAAATATCTAAATTTAACGGCCCAAACAAGTGCGAAAACCCATACTTATCACACTCCCAAACTTAAATCTTTGTTAACCCTTGAACAAAGCTAAACAAACACGCAAGCACACAAAATAAAATCAAACAATAATACTATAATGACAAACACTCCATTAGCTCGATAACTTGCCACTTTGCTCCAAACATCACATTACACATAACTTATGAAATGTTTACAAAAATGCTACCGCACAATATTTTGAAACTCAAACCATGCTAGACTTGTGTGTGTTGTCAACCAATTCATCGCCATGCACAAGTTGGTGGAATCCCGACCCTCAAAATGTCAAATTTTCCTTTCTCGCTCGTGGGAAGCACACTCCCCCAACTCGATATTTTCTCTCTAGCCCAATGTGTGAAACTTAAGGTTGCTCACAAATCACTCAATCTTTTCCGCTCAAACTTGGTTGGATCGAACCGGTAAAATTGATCATCAAGTCATGCATTAATTCCCTAAAACTTTGAGTGCGAAAACCACATACTTTTATTAGACGAATCACGTCATAACATCAATCACTCAACAATAACAACAGATTCTTATTCTTTTTTTTTTTGCTTTATTTTTCCAATGTAGGTAGTTCACGCACTAGTCCCTAAGGGTAGCCTTCTTCATTGTTAAATTGCCTCCTATACATTGTAATGCATATGACCGAATTACTCAATACTGACTCACACTCCTTAAGGTAGGAAACTTTTTCCTACAGATTTTTTTTTTTAAACACAAAAGAACAACAATAGCCAACATCCAATGAAGTTCAACATCACTCCACAAAACCATCATTTGAGTTAGGAATTAATACACTTCTAAAAAATCTCCTTCACCGGCTCAAGCACCCCCAAACTTATACTTTCATAGGTAAGATTGAAGAATTTTCATCGACATGGTTATCTAAGTTCTCGACCAACTTCAAGTGCCACCATCAAGTGCGTGCAATGAATCTCATGACACAAGTGTTCAATAAAGAGTCCAACATGGAATAAATAGATGAAAAATAACAAATAGCATTCATGTTCACACTTCATAAATCCGTGTAATGCACTAACTCGAAAACAAACTAGCAAAGCTATCAAACTTCACACACAAGCATAAAACGTAACTAATCAGCCCGAAATTGAGTTTTGATGAAAAGATTTAGCGAAAAAAAAATTTGTGGTGCACACACAATGTAGCAAATAGTACACAATTTAGCACAAAGCACAAGCATAAACACAAACCACACCCCCAAACTTAAACTGTACATTATCCTCAATATAAAAGCAAGAAATATACAGAGCAAGAGGTACAAGTACTCCCCTAATGTTGGTTTTGACGGTGATGGTTGTGCGAATGATTGTGGCCCTTTTGCGTTCATTAATGCTTCAAGTTATGGTTCGACACTTGAGAATCTGTCACATGGGAAAAATAAAAATAATCAATGTCCAAAAAGATGTAATCACAAAAGAATGTCAAAAAGAATAATAATGGGTTGCCTTCCATCCAGCGCTTATTTATAGTCTTTAGTTAGACTTTTTCCTTTTTACACTTCCTCAATTGGATCTTTCAATCGCACTTCCTCCGTGTTTTGCAATGTGAATTGTTCAAGATATGACTTTAGTCGGTGCCCATTCACTTTAAACTTATTCTTCGTTTGGAGGCTTTTAATTTCTATTGCAAAGACATTAGTCACAACAAAAGGGTCAAGCCATCTAGAACGTAGTTTACCTGGAAAAAGCTTAAGGCGTGAATGGAAGAGAAGAACTTTTTGCCCCACAACAAAGTTCTTTCTTGAGATCATTTTATCGTGATATGCCTTCATCTTTTCCTTGTAAATTCTCGAACTCTCATAAGCATCGTTTCGGATTTCTTCGAGTTCATTGATCTGAAGTTTTCTTTGATCGCCCGCGCCTCCAATGTCCATGTTAAATTGCTTGATCGCCCAAAACGCCTTGTGCTCAAGTTCCATCGGTAGATGACAAGGTTTTCCATAAACCAACCGAAAAGGTGACATGCCGATCGGTGTTTTGTATGCCGTTCTATAAGCCCAAAGTGCATCATTGAGGCGGAGACTCCAATCTTGTCTATTTAGATTCACGGTTTTCTCGAGAATGAATTTGATCTCCCTATTTGACACTTCCACTTGCCAACTTGTTTGCGGATAGTAAGACATAGAGACTTTGTGCGTGATATTGTATTTCTTAAACAGGGCCCAAAAGGAGCGGTTGCAAAAATGAAGTCCCCCATCATTAATAATAGCTCGAGGTGTTCCAAACCTTGCAAAAATGTTAGATTTGACAAAATCTACAACCACTTTAGAATCGTTAGTTCGAGTGGCCCTTGCTTCCACCCATTTTGACACATAATCGATGGCAAGAATAATGAAAAAATTACCATGTGATGAAGGGAAGGGTCCCATAAAATCAATGTCCCAAACATAAAAATTTTCAACAAAAAGTATAGGGGTTTGTGGCATTTGATTTCGGGCACCCAACGTACCAACTCTTTGACACATATCGTATGTTTTACAAAAGAGGAAGGTATCCTTAAAAAGGGTGGGCCAATAGAACCCGCTCTCAAACACCTTGAGAGCCGTCCTCTTGGCACCAAAATGCCCACCACATGCATAGGAATGACAAAATGAAAGAATATAGTGAAATTCATTTTTAGGTACGCACCTCCTAATCAATTGATCCGGGCAATGTTTCCAAAAATATGGCTTGTCCCACACAAAATGCTTGACATTTGCCTTGAGCATGCCTTTGAGCATCGGTCAAGTCACTTGGTATTTTCTTGGTGACCAAGTAATTGATCATGTCTGCAAACCAAGGTAGTGTGTCTGTAACGTAGAGCAATTGTTCATCGGGGAAGCTCTCTTGCAATGGAAGGCTTTCTTTATCATGAACAAGGCGACTGAGATAGTCATCTACAAAATTTTCACTCTCTTTGTCCTTGATTTCAAGGTCAAATTCTTGCAAGAGGAGTATCCACGGGATTAGCCTCGGTTTTGCCTCTTTCTTGGCAAACAAGTATTTGAGAGCTGCATGATCAGAAAATACAGTTACTTTAGTGTCAATAAGATATGAGCAAAAATTTTCTAAGGTAAAAATAACAGTTAAAAGCTCTTTTTTCGTGGTGGAGTAATTGAGTTGGGCGTCATTCAGAGTTCTTGACGCTTAATAAATAACATGTGGTGCCTTTCCAACTCGTTGTCCTAAAACTGCCCCCAATGCAAAGTCACTTGCGTCGCATATTAACTCGAATGGCCTACTCCAATTTGGTGGTTGTATGATGGGTGTCGAAGTCAATAGTTCCTTCAAACTTTCAAATGCCCTCTTACAATCCTCATCGAAGTGAAATATCACCTCTTTTTGCAATAGCCTACACAGTGGTCTAGCACTCTTTGAGAAATCCTTGAGAAATCTTTGATAAAACCCTGCATGACCAAGAAAGGATCGAATCTCCCTCACACTAGTTGGAGGGGTTAGAGAACGAATTAAATCAATTTTAGATTTATCAACTTCTATCCCCTTAGATGAAATGACATGACCTAGTACTATTCCTTGATCGACCATAAAATAACATTTTTTCCAATTAAGTACTAGGTTAGCATCCATACATCTCTTAAGCACAAGTGTGAGATTTTGCAAGCAATTATCAAATGTATTACCATAAACACTAAAATCATCCATAAACACTTCAATGATGCTTTCAATGTAATAAAAAAATATACTTATCATGCATCGTTGAAATATCGCCGGAGCATTGCAAAGACCAAAGGGCATGCGGCGATAGGCAAATGTTCCAAATGGGCAAGTGAACATCGTCTTTTCTTGGTCCTTCGGCGCAATCACAATTTGGTTATAACCTGAATAACCATCAAGAAAACAATAATGAGAATGACCCTCCAACCTTTCCAACATTTGATTAATAAAAGGGTAAGGGGAAATGGTCTTTTCGGGTTGCACAATTAAGTTTTCAGTAATCAATACAAACCCTCCAACCTATTTGGACCCGGGTTGGTATAAGCTCATTCTCCTCATTAGCTACCACTGTGATTTTGGATTTCTTTGGGACTACTTGAACCGGACTTACCCAGTTGCTATCGGATATGGGAAAGATTATACCAACATCTAGTAATTTCAAGATTTCATTCTTTACCACTTCCATCATAGGGGGATTCAAGCAACGTTGTGGTTCCCTTGATGGCTTAGCTTCATCCTCAAGCAATATCCGATGCATGCACGTGGATGAGCTTATCCCTTTGATGTCGGTTATTGTCCAACCAATAGCCAATTTATGATCCTTGAGTACCCGAACAAGTTTCTCCTCTTGGAGAGTTGTGAGATCTTCGCAATAATTACCAGAAATGTGTCACTTTCTCCCAAGTATATATACTTTAAATGCTTGGGGAGAGGCTTGAGTTCCAAAGCGGGGGCCTGCATTACCAAAGGTAAAAGTTTCTCTTTAGAAATCGAAAGAGTAATATAAGAAAGATTATACCTCGGGAGAACACTTGGTGGTGTCTCAAGTGATGCCACACTCTTAACAATGTTCTCACACACTTGTAGATCTTTGCTCAAATCGGTGAGATCATTAACAACAATGCTTTTAATCAAAGTGGTGTTCAATGCATCTTCATGTGATATGTCGAAATTTTTTTGCACTAAAGGATCCACAATATCAATTGAAAAACAAGAATGAATATCACTAGGATACCTCATCGCTTCAAAGATGTTGAAGCGAATAACCTCACCGTCGAACTCCATTGTTAAAGTACCATTATGTACATCGATCTTAGTCCGAGCCATCCTCATAAATGGCCTTCCCAAGAGCAAATGTGGCGAGAAGGATGTTGATTCATCTTGCATATCAAGAACATAAAAATCCGTCGGAAAAATCAATTGATTAACCTGTACCAAAACATCTTCCAAAATACCCTTTGGAAAAGCATTAGATCTATCCGCAAGTTGAATGATAACACCGGTTTCCTTAATTGTTCCTAGATTTAGTGAAGCATAAATAGAATATGACATGACATTAATAAATGTTCCTAAATTTAGCATGACTTTTTCAACCCTAGTGTTACCAATTATGCATGGGATGATAAAACTTCCCGGATCTTTATATTTTGGTGGAAGTTTTCTTTGTAAAATCGTCGAGACATTTTCTCCTACGCTTACCACTTCATTACCTTTCAACTTACGTTTATTAGTGCACAGTTTTTTAAGAAATTTAGCATAACGTGGCACTTGATAAATGGCATCTAAAAGTGGTATGTTCTCTTGAAATAGTCTCTAAAATTTATTTCTTATGTTCCTCTTTTTTAGATTTAGCAAACCTACTAGGAAATGGAGGGGAGGGAACATAAGTAGAAATGGATTCTCTAGAATTTACCTTGGATCCTGAGGTTGGAGTCGCATGTTCCACCTTCTCATTTGCTAAGTCCTCCTTTTGCATTGGCTCCTCAACATTATCCTCATTTACCTTGGAGTCTCCTCTAGAATTTTTCCACTTCTAAGTGTTACGACGTTGGCATTTTCTCATGGGTTGATAGCTTGAGAATGAAGCTTTCCCGATCCTTGAGCCTCAATCTTGCCCATTAAACTAGCCAATTGGCTCACTTGTGTCTCCAAGTTTTTGATTGAAGTTTTAGTCTCTCGTTGGAATTACAAAGCCTCTTGTTGGAATTACATAGTATTTTGTTGCAATTGCATGGTGTTTGAGGCGAAGGACTTTACCATGTCTTCGAGAGATACACTAGAGCTTGGAGGTGGAGTTTGTTGGCGAGGTTGAACTTGTTGTTGTTGCCTTTGTTGATTGAATCCCGGGGGAGGATTGAATTGAGCTTGCGGAGCTATAAAGTGATTTCTTCCATAACTAAGATTGGGATGATCTCTCAACCCGGGATTGTATGTGTTGGAATAGGGATCATATCTTTGCCTTTGTTGCATTAGGAATCTCCCAATGGCATTTACTTGTTCCGCGGTCCCCTCTTGTAGTGTCGGGCATGTATCGGTGTGGTGACCCGCAGTAGAACAAATCCCGCACACATTAGCTTGTTGCATTGATCCGCGTGCCATTTGTTGCACAATGGATGTAAGATCGGACAATTGTCTTTCAAGTTGAGAAGTTGCACCCACTTCATTCACTTGTTTAACCAGCACTTCTATTCTACTCCCAAATTGTTGAGAGTTAACGGCCATGTTGGCTATCAACTCTCTAGCAATCGCCGGTGTTTTGTCCATTAAAGCTCCACCACTCACCGCATCTATCATACTTTTTTCCATCGGGAACAACCCTTCGTGGAAATATTGCAAAAGGAATTGCTCACTTATTTGGTGGTTCGGGCAACTAGCACAAAACCTTTTAAAACTTTCCCAAAATTCATATAGATTCTCCCCTTGTGATTGTCGAATGCTACATATCTCTTTTCTAATATTTGTAACCTTTGAAGCCGGGAAATATCTCTCCAAGAAGAGCTTTTGCATCTCATTCCATGTGGTGATGAGTCCGGAAGGTAGATAATAGAGCCATTCCTTTGCGGTGATTGCAAGAGAGAAAGGGAATACTCGCAATTTAACTTGCTCTTCCGATACTCCCGTCGATTTCATGCTTGAGCAAATAACATGAAATTCTTTCGAGTGCTTGTTAGGATCTTCGCCAACAAATCCATGGAAGGTGGAGAGAAGATGGATAATCCCGAATTTAAACTCAAATCCCCCTTCTATTGGAGGATATTGGATGCATAAAGGTTGTTGAACTACCGTTGGAGTGGCAGGTTCCTTTAATTTTCGGTTTGCATCCGCCATCTCGGGTTCTACTCGTTTAGATTCACTCGAAGAATCAATACCCAAATTCCTTAGAAGTTCGGTTGGAGAATCCTCTTCTTCACTTTCTGGTGTGTCGACCTCTTTTCTTGATTTTAGATTGTAGTGTGATGTTTGCTTTTTGCTCATTCACAACCTATAAGATCAAGGAAAGTAAAAAAAAAATAAGATAAAAGCAACAAAAAGAAAAATAAATGTAATTAACTAATTGATAAACAATATCCAGCGACACGGCACCAAAATTTGATCGCTACCAAAGGGGTGTCAAAATTAATTTCTTACTTCGCTAAATATGTCGTTCAAATAGTACAATGATAAGTAAAGGGTCATTTCCCATAGAAGATTGTCTCACTTATCTTAATTGCGTAAAAGAAAATAAATGGCGAAAACACATAAATGGATGGGGGTTTGATTGGTTCGCTAAACTAAAACACACAACAAATTAAAAATGGAAATAGTGCGATACTTAAAATGAAATTAAATTCAACAACGGAGGCGATTAGTCAACAAAAGAGAGCATGTGATCGGGGGATAATTCTTTACCGTAAGAATGATTTTTCAATCCAATTTCACAAAAGATTTTCGTTCAAATGATTAACAACAATTCGAGAATAATCAAAGGCTCGACTACCTCAAACTCTTAAATTTTAGTTGAATAAGATAAGCTCGTTACCCAACCCTGTTCATTAAACAATTTAGGATAAACTCGCTAGATTTAATTTGACGAAAGCATTAACACAAGAGAGTCGAATTGAATTAAGCGCAAACTCGAATGTTCGATTTACTAACTTAAGTGCTAATCCACATATATTCAATTGAATAGCGATTACGTACTGCCGTCAATTAAAATATACTTGCTACTAGATTTTGGTCAAATTAGCGATTACGTACTAAAAATCCCAAAATAGCATATATCAAAACTACCCAATCATCTAGTAGCGCTCCTAAATAATCGAGAAGAACAATATAAACAATAAACACAATAGATTAATCACAAGAACTATATCGCACAAAACAATTGGGAACTCATTTCTCGGGTTAAAAATTACCATAAGTCACATCTAGGTTTAGCTATCCATAATATAATTACAAATAGCCAACAAAAATTTACAACCCATTAATGAAAAATAAATTAAAGAAATATAAACTTATTGATAATGAGAAATGATTGAGAAATCTTCAAAATCAATGAGTTTTCTTCTCCAAGCTTATTCCACCATTGTTGAGCTCCAAGCTTTCCCAAAACACCCAAGAAAATTCAAAGAAAAAGAAGAAAAGAGAAGGAGGCTAGGGTTTTTTTTCTTTACTTTCAAGTCTCTCCCTTGAATAATCAGAGGAAATGAGTTCAAAAAGTCATTTAAAATGGCCAAAAACAGGTTTAAAATAGTGAAAAACGGGTCTCGCGCTTAATTTCAGCTAAACAGCCCATAAGGCCGCGTATGGCGCCGCGACGCTAGCTATAGTGCCGCCACGGCGCCACTACTTGCAGCCATGGTGCTGCAGCGCTGCTACAGTAGCATCACAACGTCGCTACAATAGCATTTTTTTTTTAAACTACAAATCCCAAGTCCTCTTTTTGCACTTTTGATCCTTTCTTAATTTCTTCTTCCGTTTTCTTCTCCAAATTGGGATTTAGCATTAAAAAACCTACAAAATAGAAAATAGCTAAATTAAATAGTAAAATGTTAACAAAAACTCATAAATATCTAAATTTAACGGCCCAAATAAGTGCGAAAATCCGCATTTACACATTGCAAAAATCATCATTTTCATCTATTTTTTCAATTAAAATCTGTTAAATGATGGATATACCCTCTTATTCAAATAAAACAAAAATAAAAGATAATAAAAATAAAGAACAAATTGCCACTATATGTTTACCTGTGATTGATTATAACGAACAAGTTAATCTTGTTTACTAACGAGTTGAATTTAAATGATTATAGTTTTTCAAAGTATGCTATGAAAAATTGATCAATGGTCGTCAAAAGATCAAAAACTATCATCACAAATCGGGCTCATAAAGGAGGTTAAGATCGAAGTCACACATTCAAGAATTCAAGAGCCAAACATCGAAACAAGATCAAAAACTTGATTTCTTAGATAAAATTTAAAGTCACTAACACTTTGATATTGATAATGAATGCTTAAACTCAAAATCCTTCTATACATTAAAAACATTTTTTGTGCATTAAAAGTTATTTTACTGCAATGATTTAATCAAATATAAAAATACTTTTTAAAATAATATTTGAACTTGAAAAATATCATTTATCTTGAAAAGTTAGTTAAAAATATTTTCCAAAAGTCCATGTCTTTCAAAACCTTCAAATCGGATTAAATGGGCCTAAACGTAAAAAGACCAAACCGGAAGTTTCCAACGGTCAAAACTTGACCGTTATGACCTCTAATTTTTATTGAACAAACAACTATATTGGTCATCCGGACAAAGGGCGGTCAACAGGACGCGTCATCCGCACTTATAGATTTTTTTAATATTTTGAATTCTACAAATACCCCCATTTCTTGCATTCATTAAAACATTCTTAGAGAGCATTAAAGTGAGAAATATTTGAGAAAAACTCTTTGAGCTTACATCTGATTTAATTCTTCAAATATTTACTTTGAAAACTTTTGATTGATTGAATCAACTTTTGAAAATCATCTTTTTCATCAAAATTTTCTCATCTAACACTTGAGCCTCATTCATTACTATTTATTTAAGTGTTAGCATATTTCTCTCTTGTACTTAATTTGGGATATTACTTATTAGGAGAGAAGTTTCAGATTGTAAAATCATTACTCTTTAAATTTGTAGGTCATATTGAGGTCCCGTAAAGCTTAATATTGTATAAGGATCGGTACTCCTTGTTTGTAAGTCGCCGGAAGCATCGTAAATGATTGGATTTCACTATAAGTCAATCAATATAGTGACAAGACCTTACTCGTGTCGGAGAGCTTGGTAACAGATGACTTATATCATTGATTGAGATCGAACCTCCACAATTAAATTATTTGCACACTCTCTTCCCTTTTACTTGTTGTTTTCGTACTTGTGCATTTTTGTTTGATCGACTTATTCATTCTCAACTTGCGTAATTTTTGGGTAAATCTTCTAAAAAGTTTTTAAAACCAATGTACCCCCTCTTGGTTAGCTATTCTTGGACTTTCAATTGGTATCACACAAGATGCTCATTCTTAGAGATTTCCAATCTTGACTAATTGCTAACCACAATATTCAAAATCTTGAGGGGAATTCTACAAACCATCATTCTTTCTTTGATGACACGCATTATAATTATTGGAAAGCTCGAATGATGATTTACATTCAATCAATAGATTACAATATTTAAGAAGTTATTGAATATAGTCCTTATGTGCGTACTAAAAATATTAAAGTTGATGGAAAATCTGATCAAACCATACTAAAACCTACAGAGGAATATGACGAAGACGATAAAAGAAAATTATCCTTGAATCCCAGAGCCAAAAATCTACTTTATTGTGTATTAGATAGAAACGAATTTAATCGTATTAGCACATTTGATTTTGCATATGATATTTGATATGCATTAGAAGTTACACATGTTAGCACTAGTAAAGTAAGGGAAACCAAGTTTAATCTCTTAGTTAAAGAATTTGAAAACTTCTTTATGAAACAAGATGAACCTATTGTTGATATTATTACTCACTTCATCGATATTGTTAATGGCCTTAAAAGTTTTGATCGCAAATTTACTAATGGTGAGCTTGCAAGTAAAATGCTTACAAAGAAAATTAAAGAGGAATCAAAGAAGCCCCCTAAGCGCCAAATTGCTCTTAAATCAGCAATTGAATAAGGAACTACAAATGAAAATATGAGTGACGAAGAGTTCGGTGATCTAGTCCTTCTTGTCAAAAGATTGAGAGGTTATCAAAATAATCGGAGATTCTAGAAGAAAGAAGTAAGAAAATCATTTGTTATTATTGTGAAAAACCTGGTTACAAGAGAACCGAGTGCCCAATCAAGAAGAGAAATATCAAGAAAAGAGCACCACAAGCAACATGGGATGAGAATGACAATGACAATGACGATTGTGATGAAAATGATAGTCAAGAAGAAATTGTCAACATGTGCTTCATGACGATCGAAAGTGATTTAAACTCTATTGAAAAATGTTCATATGATGATTTATCTACCTCCTATGATGAAATTCTTGAGAAATTTGAGAAGCTTGCTCTAAATAACTCTATTCTTAAAAAGAAACACTAATTGTTGAAAAGTGAAATGAAGAAAGTTTTAGAATGGATGCACCGTTTATTTCTACATGACTGTACGATGCAACCACCAAACCTATGAGCCCTGCAACCAAATGTCGTCAAACACCGCTTTTATAGGTATTTTTAAATATGTTTCAATGAACTTTAAAATATTTTTGGGCAATCACTGAAACTTAACATGTTGTACTTCATCGCTCATAGACCATGTTTCATTAGTCACTAAACTTATACAACTGTCAAGCTTTACTCATTGAACTTTAAAATATTTTAAGTGATCACTGAACTTTACTCACTGAATCTAATTGTTCAAAAATTGAAAATTTCAAAGTATAAAATACCATACACAAATACGGGACTCTTCTTTCCACTCGAAATACCTCATGGCGACTCCAAAAATTATATTTTACTAGTCTTAATTAATATTATTGACTTTAAATCGAAAATTTCATTGTATGTTTGAGATATAATATGTTATTTTCTTGATTTTGGTCTAGTCGATTTTTTATTTTTATTTTTATTTTTTATTTTGAAGTCAAATATCATAGAAAATCAAATTTATGCGAAAACACCATGAAGTTCAGTGATCATTAGGAAGTATTGTATAATTCAGTGAGTAAAACGTGACGAATATATAAGTTCAATGATTAATGAAAATAATGAGCGAGTGGTGATGTGCAACGTATTAAAGTTTAGTGATCAATGTAAAATATTTTAAAATTTAGTAAGTAAGATTTGACGAATGTATAAGTTCAATAACTAATGAAATATTAACTCCAACATATTATACTATATCAATTTTTATTGAGATTTTTTCATAATAAATTTTGTGACAAGTAAAATTTTGGAGATCGGTGATTAATATATATATATATACTAGTGAGGGCACGTGCGTTGCACGTGTGGTGGGTGATGTAGTGTAAGTAATAATGTTGTAATTCGGTGATCTTCAAATAAAAAAAGTACAATACAATTTTCTCATCTCGCAAACAATCCATAAACTTCTTTCCATCTGTAGTTGACTGGTGGAGAGTTTCCTGGAAGAGAATGGCACCAGAAATATAGTCACCAATGCCAGGAGTGGTCAGCAGAAGTTGTATATAAGTCTGCCTGTTTGTTTCTATGTTGTCAAGTCTAATGTATGTCAACCTCTTTCCACATGTTGCTTTTGATTCATCAATGGCAAGGAAACCACAACCTGGAGATGTAATTGATTTTTGTTCCCATAAAGAACAAAATAGAAAACGCATTAGCAGGAGTACCAAAGCCAAACTTCCAACTCATTAAAGAGAATCATTAGTAGTTGCAGTATAAAATACCTAGCACTTCCCAGTTTACAATTACTATATACCATGTTTGGGTGGGCTAATAAGCTTGCTTAGTTAACTTATAAGGTGGAGACAAAATCTTTTACGTTGATAAGAGAACATAATCTTTTATGCTATTCTAAATAAGTCATCTCAATTTCAAAACGTTTTCACTTGTATATCTAGTTTGGGTTTTAAATTCCAATATATATAAAAACAAGAAATATATAGCTAAAAAGATGATTCATGCTTTAGCATTCAAATTGTTCTCATCCTCATTGACAGCTTCCTCAGTAACTCTAAAACCATGGTTGAAGGATCACAGTATTAGTCTATTAGATATGTGAGGAAAAGTATATGCCACTCTGTTGATTAAGGACTTACTACTAAAGGCTCCGAGAAGATGCTCAATCAGCCAGTTCATCAATCTGAGCTCCCCAATTACTTATGCCCGTTCCTTCACGTTTTATTTGATTTCTGCAGTGGACTAAGCTTGCTTACAACGGAATATAAATGTCTAGCAACCGCAAAGATGCAAAGACAAAAGAGAGATTAAATTAGCGAAAAATAGGGGGTTCAACTTCATCTTTGCTAGCATTTTTCTTGGGCTGTAATGAACATACAAAATTATCCAGTTTTCCCTCAATAATTTAAGCACAGATTATCATATGACATCTAGAATTCCAGTTCACCACCAACTCTTATTAGCACAGGTTGTTCCATTGTGCTTACTATTTGATTGTTATGCCTTATTTAGTCGAACAAAAAAAAAATACATCTAACCCTCAGTTGGGGGATAGCTTACATATACAATTACAGCATGGTCGCATATACTTGCAGAATTTGTATTAGTATGCACATTGGCAATAAATTAAGTTTTAGCTTTCAAACAGAAAAAAAGAGGAGTTCTCACTTACCATAAGAACTGGAGCAGAACTTTGGAGCATTCAGAACCCAAGTTGGACATAGAACTGATCTTATCATGGCTGTCAAAGAATTGATCTTCTTCTGTTTCATCGCAACCACTTATCTTTCTTGAATTCAAGTATTAAACACACATAAACCTACATTTAAAACCAACATATACCAAAAGAGTAGCACAAAATCAATATAAATAGATTACATGTAAATCTGGGATAAGTTTACAAGAATTAAAAAACAAGATAGTGCATTGCTATAAAATAAAAAATATAAAAAAATTATAGGACGGATAGAAAATCATTGTTATTAGAATAAAAGAAACTCACGACTTGTTCATATGCCATACGGTTCTCTTCACTTCTTGGGAAACCATCAATAAGAAATCTATCATTTTCACTTGATTCAATTGCCTTTAGAATTAATTTTACAGTCACTTCTTCTGAAGGGACAATTTTCCCTTTCTTGATTGTGTCAAGACAGAAGCTAGGATCTAAAAATCAACCAAAAGCTAGAATCTGAAAATATATTTGGTACTCCTGGTCTTCCATCAATTTTACCACATATAAATGGTATCTAATCTTAGCTTCTTTAAGGGGAAAGGGTTGAAACTTAACACTTCTGAGAACCACAATAATCATGGTCATATTGCAAGAAGCTCATAATCAGTCAAATATTATCTGAAAACATTATCTCATTTCAACAAGCATATATATACAAGAAGGTGAATCTAACAAAATATGCATAAATTACTGACAATAAGTACTATAGTTTGATCATATATAAGGAAATTAAATTATCAAAAATAAAAAAATAATGCTAAAAAGTTCTGACGTAGGGGAAAATTATAGTAATTATTTCCACTAAAATACTGGTTACATGTTCTATATTAAATTTTCAATTTTTACGATTTGCATATTTTATTTTTATACATTCTGTAATTTAGTAGTCTGAATAGTGAATAAAAATATTCAAATCACTTTAACTCTTTAAATTAATTCAATGAGAATCTCTCCATCTTGAACAATTACATTCAACTAAATGATTTAAAATCCTCAATCAATCCAGAGATTGCTTATCCTACCAAATCAGTCCCAATTCCAATCCCTAAATACTCTCAATCCTTTTTAGTATCGTCTTCATTTAATTCACACCAAATTCGTGCAAACTAAAGAAGTGATTCTATCCAGATTTAAAATCCCTAAATATCACCTTCCAATTTCACTTTAACTCCCATCGTTATTTATCACCATTGCCCAGTCATTTTTCTCAATTTATAAAGGCATATAAAATCTCACTTTCTGAAAACCAAAAAACATTATACGCAATCTAACGAGATTCCTTTTGGCTTGCATCAAATTTATTTTGGGAATATTAATTTGATTTTTCAATTACACGGTTCTTTCTTTATTATCTGTGTATAAATATTGAAATTTAATGGTTTATTCACTATTAAATGTCAAATAGTCTGAATAGTCAAAACAACTGCACAGCATCAGGTACTCAATTTTATGAAAGAAAGAATCAGAAATTAAAAAAAAAAAAAAAATCTTATAAACCACTCTAAATCTTGTGCTCCTTTGAAATAGAAGCAAAAACATTTACACAACACCCTAAACCTAAGCACCCTTGAAAACATGACTTCACTTATTTTGGGTTTGACCTCTTCGAAGATCGAACAAAAAAAAAATGAAACATCAAAGTAGATTGAACAATAAAAACGAGAAGCAATGTACAAAAGATGAAGGAATCGAAGCATCAAAGATCATACTTACATGTATATGTTTCAATTCCCTCAGGTTTTCTGGAATTTGTTGCTACGGTGGCGACGATTGTCGAGAGAGCAGAGAAAAGAAGAGAGAACGAGAGCAATTAGGGTCCAGGCAGAGAGAGGAGAGATCGAGAGAAATTGGGTTAGAACAGGAAAAAATAGAGAAGGCAATGTCCAGCTGCGTTTTTGTCATCTTTTTCTCCAAGTGGCTCGCTCGGCTAACAATACAAACTCCATCTCTGTTGAGGTTTTGGACTTGGCAGTGTGATTGTATAGCCAACGTCGATAATCGGAGTCGGGGTTTTCGCAATTGACAAAATCATAACACGAAATAGAAAAGGAAAACAAAATTAAACAAGTAGAAAATAGATAAGAAGAAAGAAGAAGACTTGTACAGTATATTGTGTCGAGAACGGAGTAAGAGGCATGAGAGCTTGATTGAAGAAATGGAGAAAGAGAGAGAGAGAGAAAATGTTTGTGAGAGTGAAGAAAGACAATGAAGTGATGGTAGCGTGAAGAAGTGTAATTTGCTCACAAGAAATGATTAAACAAAGTTTGCAAACGGCTAGCTAACACGGCTCGGCTTAGATGGCCAATCAGCTTGTGAACAGTAACCCAAAACCACCTCTTTTATATATTTAGTTAGAAGAAGTTTGCAAACGGCTAGCTAACACGGCTCATTCAACTCGGCTCGACTTAGATGGCCAATCAGCTTGTGAACAGTAACCCAAAACCACCTCTTTTATATTTAGTTATTAGTTAGATATATTATTGAGTCAATATTCAAAATTATTTTATTGTGATAAAAAATGAATTAGTAGATGAGTTCCCGAATAAAATTCTTGACTCTGGTCTCGGTCTTTGTTTCTCCCGTTTCTCAAGAAAATCTGAATATCTTTCGCAATGAGAAACTTTTGTGCGCGCGCGAGAGAGATCGTTGTGTGATCTTTCGCCTTGATCAAACAGAAGTTGTAAATTCTGAGTTGATTGTTCATATTTTGTTAAAAAGGGAGAAAATTGAACATATTTGAAGATAATGGCGAGGAGTAGTAGATCGTTGTCGAGCAGGTGGAGATATCTGAATCCGGCGTATTATTTGAAGAGACCGAAGCGATTAGCGTTGCTATTTATAGTTTTCGTCCTCGGCACCTTAGTTGTTTGGGATCGCCAGACTCTAGTACGCGAGCACGAGGTAAGATTACGTTAACATTTTGGTTTTAATTTGATTGTCGTTTTATCATTTGAAATCGATTTTTTTTTTTGAATTTCGCTTTTATGCTTTGGCGTTTGAAACAAAGATTTATGAGGGAACAGTAATTGTGATTTTTGTGTCACATAATTTGGATTATGTTTCGGAGATTGATTGCGTGTAATTTGCATAAGTTTTATGCAAGTCATTTCTAAATCACCTAATGAAGGTGACGTACACTTTATATGGGAAAAAAATTAACACTTGCTTTCTTTTATCAATGTGCATTGGTGTATGTGTTTCATTCCATAAGGGAAGAGAAGCATTACTGTCTAACATACCGGATTTGTTAAAGAAATGCTGACAGACAGGTCATTTTGTGGGAGTTGGGGTAACGGTTAAGACTATAACTCACTATTATTTGCTTGTCTGCTCTTCAAAAGAGAGCAGATGGTTGCAGTTGTTCTCTTACCACATCCCACGACAAACATGTGGAGAGATATATTTTCAAGTTGAAAATGAGGATTATTGATTGATATTTTAATTTGAGTCTATAGATTCATTTCATCTATATTTACTGGTGAGTGGTGACATGATTTTCTACTTGCTTTTCAGGAAGAAATATCTAAGTTGAACGAAGAAGTTACTCGGTTGCATAATATGGTGAGACATTTAAATTACTCGTTTGATGTTCTTTTCAGGCTGTTTTATGTTAGATATCTGAAAAAGCAGCTGTCTCTAGACCTATTAGAGTTTCAGAAGATTAGAACTTGGTTTTACTGTAGCCTGTAGGTGTAAACCTTTTAATTAGTCTGAAAGGGTAGAATTCTAAAGTAGCCAAATCAATCCTGAAACCTAGTATTAGACTTCTAATTTTCTTTTGGATGCCTAAATTGAAGCATGTTTTGAAAATAGATTTTAGGGCCTATTTGCTGACTCATTTGCTTACAAATTCAGTTGGAGCTGTGGAAAAATTGGTCCATAAGTTTGGAACTCAAGTTTGGTCCTGTTAAATTAATTACGGGTGTTTCTTATTGGCTATGGATGTCTAGAATCAGATTATGGACATTTATGACTTCATCTCAGTTGAAAATTTATGAAGTCCTTTAATCTGAAACTTGTCACTTGCACAAATTAGTAGTTCTTAAAACTTAGTGCTTGGAATCATCAAAGTTTTGGGATTGCAGGGATCAAAATTGAACACACACTTCCTCTTTCATTTCATCATCAATTTTCAGATAAGCATGAAATATTAATTTGATTGGTGCCTGCAGCTTGGGGAGTTTAAGGATGATAAAAGTGTTATAGGAAAGGCAGACACTAGTGGCAAAAGTAACAATGCAAATAGGAAATCAAACGTTTCTGATGACCCTATTGACATTCAGCGAAGAGAGAAAGTTAAAGATGCTATGATTCATGCATGGAGTTCATATGAGAAATATGCTTGGGGTCACGATGAACTGCAGGTATGATTTGTATTTCTATTTGCAGCTTCATTTTAATGTATAATTTTGCTAATCTCCATTACCCTGTTTGCTCTTCAATTGCATTGGGGTTCTTCTATGTTTGAATTGGACCAATTTATAGAAGCATTCTTTTTATTGTTTAGCCCTTGTTTGATCCCATTATTTCCAAAATATGTTTCTCTCTTTTCTTTTCAACCGTACATTCTTCAATAAAACAATATTACATGCAACTCCAAAACTTTTTCTTATTTTTCACACACACTCCATCAATCTATTATTCCAAAATGCATTTTTATCCTAAAATGGGGCTCAAACAGGCGCTTAGTATGTGATTTTCTTCAGAGTTCTAACTTCTAGCTCACAACCATCTAGGCCATTGTCTAGTTTGATTTTATCACAAGAGGGCACTAGTAGGGGCAGGGCAGGTACAAACTTTTTGTGCTCTCTCTCTCTCTCTCAGCTGTTGGTATTATTTTATAATGTTGTTCTCATCATACGCTGAATTTCAACCTTAGTTTTGCTAGAGTCCGATGTGCTTGATTATGAGCATCATTCTCTTCTCCATGAGGACTTTCAGAAAGATGTAATTTATATGGCACCAGTTCATTTATTTTGGTCTTTCAATGTTTTAAACAGTAGTTTATTTGCCTGTGATCTCTTGTTTGTACTATATCTGAGTTACATGGTGTTAATTTAATAGGTCAGACTGTTCTTTACCTTGTCTTTCATCATATTCCTTATTTTTTTTCAAGCTTTTGTACATGAATGTAAACCTTTTTAAATTCTTAAGCCAAATATGACTTAGCCCCTGTTTGACAGCCTTTATTTTGGCAATTTAAAGAGTTTTCACTTTCTAAAATAGTGCAATATTTATAAAAAATTATGCATCATCTGACAAGCAATTAGGGTCTGTTTGATTGTAAGGGTGGAAAACGGGTGGAAAGAAAATGAATGGCAGAGAATTGAATTGTCTAGAAAACGTTTTACAGAGAATTGTAATTTAATGGTGTTTGATTGGTATAATTTTCTACCTGACAAATTTTTCGTTTGATTTTATTTTTTACACATATTGTCAATTAAATGAATAAATTTTTTTACCATTGACTTTGAAATGTGTTCCAATTGCTAAAAAAAAAATTAAAAAAAAAAAAAAATTTGTCAAAAAGTTGAAAAACGTTTTTCCACCACTATGGTGAAAAAACGTTTTCTAGCTTTTGTGCATCAACCGCTTGTACCTTGAAAAACGTTGGAAACGTTTTCCCTGAAAAATTAGTGCAATCAAACAGGTGAATAGTAAAAAACAGGAAAACGTTTTCCACCTTCCACGGAAAACTTGGCCAATCAAATAGGGCCTTGCCCAATTCAATGAATTGACAACTGGTCAAGAAATTTATTTTCCAATTTTGTCCTCAATGGCACAATTCCATTTCACTACTTTGCCCATTTTGGAACCCTTCTGTGTCGGCATGCAGACACGAAATTGGAGGGTAGTTTTGGAATACCAAAAATTTTGGATTCAAAATTAAGTACAGTAGTGCCTCATGATTTGGAATTGATATGCATGTGTTTGACCACCTGTCCCATGTTTACTGTACAAAAAATTGGTTTTTGGCCAAATAAAGGCTATCAAACACACGCTTAGAGTAGAGCCAAATATACAGATTAAATTATTAATGTTTGGTGTTAACAATATTTCTTGATGGGCACCAGTTCGAATGGTTAATAGTGAGTTTATAGCATATCTTTTCTTTTTGGTTGTGTGTATCCCCCTCCCCACCCCACCCCACCCCACCCCAGCTCCCCCGTCTTTCAATTTCTAACATTTGATTTTGATAGTGTAACCTCCATAGGTTTGATTTTGAATGGGTGCATTATGTATGTCTTTACTTATTGTCTTCTACTTGCACGATATTTGACTGGTTTTTCCATATTTTTGGTCACCAGCCACAAACAAAGAATGGTGTTGACAGCTTTGGTGGTCTTGGAGCAACATTAATTGATTCTCTTGACACGCTGTATATAATGGGACTGGATGAGCAGTTCCAAAGGGCCCGAGAGTAAGTCCATAGTTCGTTTTGTTTGTTACTATGTAGAAACATGCTTTCTACTTGTCTTTTTTTCTTTTATTTTTTAGTCTATCTTCCACATTGTAATCAATTCTACAACATTATCATTTCACAAGAGAATGCAAATGACTCGGTTTGGGAATTTTGAATTAGTGTTGGCATAATAGGGAACATAGTCATGATGCTTTCAGTTCCTATCTTGTTGGTTGGCTTCTCCATTTATATGTAAAGTCTTAATTGATGGAGAATCACTATAATAGCCTTAAAAGTAGCATTTGGCACGACATTGCAAAAGATAGCTTAATAAGTAAACGTACTATTATATAGATTAGTACAATGCATTTTTGTTTTTCTTTATTTGCTCGGTAATACCTCTTGCCTTTAAGGTTGATACTTTACTTTGTTTCTCCTTAAAAGTTTTCAGGAGCAAACGTTGATTTATCATTTCGAAGACAAAATAATACGAGAATAAAAATGTAGTTAAGAGGGAAATTATTGGGATAAGATTGCTTAGTTATGCCGTTGTTTTCCTCGTTCCTATTAAATTTCACTTCACTATTACACGCTGAGTAGATATGATGTACTAACATAGACATGTGTGTTCAACATGACATGCTTTTAAACGCGTCGATGTGCAATTTTTGAAAAAAGTACTGACACGACACGTCCCTGACACATTGATTAAATTTTTAAAAATTCTTCATTTATATAGTATAAATTTACTTTTATAATTGTTATTAATTTTCTTGTTAAATCTTTTTAATTATGAGTACCTATTTGTTATTTAATAATAATTTTGAGTTGAAAATATATAATGTTTTTTTATAAAGAAAGAAAAATGACTATGATAGAGTCTTTGAGGAGTGTCGGTATCCGATACGTTTGACACGGACACACTATCCTCATTGAAGTGTTCGTGCAACACAGTTGAGTAGTTGTAGAACTCTATTTTTGATGGATAAGAACCATAAGACTCCTGTGTCCATTTTTTGCTGTTAACAAGTATTCATGGCAGGTGGGTTGCAAACTCATTGGATTTCAACAAGAACTATGATGCCAGTGTTTTCGAGACAACCATAAGGTGGCTTTATAAGGTTTAATGTGCCATTTTTTTCTTTAGTTGATTTTTTCTCCTGGTTTACAAATGTAAATTTGCTAATACTTCCGGGCAGCCTTAACCAAGAATTGTGTGCTCATGAAGAGTATTCAGTGCTCTAAGGTTTATCTTGTCTCTTTTTTTTTTTTTTTTGCTAATGGTTTTATTTGTAATAATTCAGAGTTGTAGGTGGACTTATCAGTTCATATGATCTCTCTGGAGATAAAATATTCCTCGAAAAGGCTAAGGACATTGCCGATAGACTGCTGCCTGCATGGAATACTCCTTCAGGCATCCCATATAATATTATTAACTTGGCCCATGGAAATCCACATAATCCTGGGTGGACTAGGGTAAGTCGTGATAATGAAAACTACCTCATTTTCACAAGACGTAAACATCCTGGTTTAATAATGCTAAGTTTTTATATTATTTATTTATGGTATTTGAATGCCTTCTTAAATGTCCTGTTTAATCAGTTGACATAATCTCATAGTTTTGGGAAATACTTGTTACCTTATTCCTGTGTTTGATGTGTGTGTATTATTTTATACTTACAGTTTTCGTAGCTGCTACTTGGTCAGTGATGATTTGATACTGAAAGCTTCCATCATGGTTCTTCTATGCTTTATTTGTTTTCCTTTAATTAACTTGTTGTTTCAGCTTATTGTTCAGTTCAGTCCCATTGATGTTTTTTAACCTTTTTTCACCCTATATATATATATATATCAATTTAAACTAGCATCTGTGGTAGTTTGTTCATCTGCATATACTCGTAGGTATTTCTCTACATCGTTTAATGTGTCTAAAGAGACATAATTTCTTATGTTTTCCCTATTTAGGGTGATAGTATCTTGGCAGATTCTGGCACTGAGCAGCTAGAATTTATTGCTCTTTCCCAGAGGACAGGCGACTTAAAATATCAGCAAAAGGTATTCTTGATCAAAGTTTACTCTGGCATTCAAGACAGAATTGTTCCTTAAAAAAGAAATTGAAAGTAACATCAAATGAAAAGTTGTCATTGATGTTTACATGTATCTTTTACACATGATTTGAGTTTCATAGCTAAAATATCTGGATCTGCATGATATAGAATCAGTTATTGATTTTTGTTTCCCCATGAATTTGGTATTTATCTTTCACCAACAACTGAGCGCTAGTTAAATGTTTCAGGTGGAAAATGTCATTCTAGAGCTTAATAAAACTTTTCCTCCTGATGGTCTACTTCCTATCTATATTAATCCACACAGCGGGACGAGATCATACTCAACCATAACTTTTGGAGCTATGGGAGACAGGTATTAATTATTCTACTTCTGGAAAGGTTTAGGTGAACATGCTGAAATATACATCTTATGAAGTATATATAATAAATATCTACCCATAGGGTTGATAGTCACCACCCCCTTTTTTCTACCATGTAACAAAAGATAAAAAACATATTGCAGCTTTTATGAATATTTACTCAAGGTCTGGATACAAGGAAACAAAACAGCCATGGTGAAGCATTATAGGTGAGCAGCTATTATTGTTACTATCTTTATATCACAAAAACACGTGCTGTAGATTTATACATGACGGAGGAATGTTGATTGACTTCTTGTATTTTCTAAAGCCTGATTCCGTAATTCAATTGTTCTAGTATTATTGATTTCCCCTGTAATTTTCTAATAAACGACTATGTATCTAACAGAGAAATGTGGGAGATTTCAATGAAAGGTCTTCTAAGCTTGGTTCGGAGAACAACCGCTTCTAATTTCACATATCTTTGTGAGAAGATTGGAAATTCTATGACAGACAAGGTGATATTTTGTGCTAGTCGGTAATATTACTGCTGAAGTAAAAATTTCGAAAAGTAGCGTTGAAAAATTTGTATCTATTTTTTCATGATGGAAAAGGATCCAATGGTTTGTGTCTTTTCTTTGTTATATTTGCAGATGGATGAGCTTGCATGTTTTGCTCCCGGGATGTTAGCATTAGGGTCTACTGGCTATGGTCTTGATGAGGCTAGGAAGTTCTTATCATTGGCGGAAGAGGTATATATACAAATATTTTGCAGTTAAACCTCGATAAAGTAATGTTCGATAAAATAATAACCTCGATTATATAATAATTTCTTTCGATCCCGACTTAGGCCAATGGACTAAAGTAATAACCTCGCTAAATGCATTAAGTAATAAAAAAAATTGAATCCTTAAGGGCCCAATAAAAATATAAAGTAATAATTACTGGATTTCATTGAGAGAAAAAAAAATATATAGACCAAAATCTTTCAATCAATTAACAATACCCGTACAATAATTATTCATTTTGAAAATATGCATCAATAGTTGATTGTTTTTTCTTCCCATCTAAACCAAAATGAACCTTATCCATGACTTTTTGTAGAGCATACACAACTTTCGGAATATTTTGCTCGTGTTGTAGCAAGTAGTTGTTTAAGGTGACTATTGCTTGAAATGCCTCTTTTGACGACACATTTGGGACAATGCTACTATCATCTGGTTCAGGATCATTCTCATCATCATTACTGTTCATTGCCGATTGAATAATTTCTTCGTCTGTAAGTGATTCCATAACTGCATCATTCTCCTCATTTTATCGGTTAAAGTTGATTTTTTTTACTCCTTTCAAATGATGAGAAGACATTGGAGGGGAAACAAAATATTGTATGTGATTGGAATATGCCTTCTAAACATCTAGCTTTTATAGGTAAAGACTAAACATTTTTATTTGCTATGTACGTGAACTTAGTTTTTAGAGACATTAAGTTTCACCAAAACTTTTGAGCTTCCCTAGATTCAAATAATACTTTGATTAGTGTCTTTTGATTTTTCTTACCACATACAATGTACATATTTTATATTGAAAAGCTCTCTCTAAAATAATAAATATTTATTTATCGATAAATGAATAATTTATTCATTTATCGATAAATAAATAACCTCGCTAAATGAATAATTTTTTCCGGTCCCGACGGTATTACTTTATCGAGGTTTAACTGTAAGTCAAAGTTTCCAATTTAAAGTGCTATACATTATGGGTAGCTAATCACTTTGGGGGGAACGCCGTGACCTCCTTGTGAAGCTTGCTTGGACATGTTATAATTTCTACCAATTAACACCAACAAAATTGGCTGGAGAGAACTACTTCTTCAATTCGGGACAGGTAGTCTTTTTGTTTATTTTGTTTCTGATATTTATAAAAACTAGATCCTAACTCCTAAGGATCTTGCCTTTTTATTCGTTTCTATGATCATTCAATTTTCAGGATATAAGTGTGGGAACATCATGGAACATATTGAGGCCTGAGACAGTTGAATCACTCTTTTACCTCTGGCGTTTGACTGGTAATAAAACATATCAGGAGTGGGGATGGAACATCTTTCAAGCATTTGAAAAGAACTCCCGCATAGAGACAGGATATGTTGGATTAAAGGATGTAAGAACATCTCAACTTGTGTTCTTGTACAGGTTTGAAGGGGTGGCAGGTGGTGTTGGTGGGTTGGTATGGGTGGGGTGTGGCTGTTGAGGACGATGAAACCATTTCTTCATTACTCGTCTTTTTGTTGTTCACAGGTTAATACTGGTGTAAAAGACAACAAGATGCAAAGTTTTTTCCTCGCGGAGACCCTTAAATATCTCTATCTTCTTTTCTCGCCTCCTTCAGTCATCTCATTGGATGAGTGGGTTTTTAACACGGAAGCACACCCTATAAAAATTGTCACCCGGCACAAGGAGTTAGAGAAGTCGGGAGTCTCAGGAGGACAACGTAATTCAGAGATCCTATCACGATCTAGGAAAGAAGGCCGCTTTAGTGGCAATTAGGAAATTTTGTTATATTTCGTTGATTCCCTTTCTGAATTCAAGTCTCTATTGACACGAAGAACTGAAGATCTTGAAGACAAAAGGACTCGAGTCTTGCGGATCAGGTATATGACATTAGAAAGTTTACATTTACATATTTTATTATTGGGATAATTTACCTTATGAATGTATTATTAAGCTTCCCCGTCTTTCAAATGTAATCTACTTGTAACATAAATTACAAGATTTACTGCTTAAAATAATAGCTACTTGTATTTTTATTGGAAATGTCTTTTCCTTTTTTCCTCCCTGGTGAGGAATTTAGTTTTGGTATGGGGGAGTGAGGAATTGTAAGGACCATGTTGAAGGAGATTCAAATGTACTATTTTTTTAATTTATTTTTTTCCTTTTTAACTCGTGTCATTGTTCATGATGGAGTTGAATTCGTATATGTATTGTAGCAAGAAATCCCTTGGAAGTAGTTGAAGATGGAAATAGAAAAGAGTAATACTATTCAAGTTCACATGTAGCAAGAAATCCCTAGGAAGTAGTTGAAGATGGAAATAGAAAAGAGTAATACTATTCAAGTTCACATATTTATTGTAGCATGAAATCCCTTGTGCTAGTTTCTTTCTTATTTTTCTTGGAAGTGAAAAAAACCAAATATATCGCATAAATCCTAATATTCGTTGAATTTGACACCGTGACAAGAAATGGTTTGAGTTTTATCTTCATTTTTTTCCCTGAAAAAATAAAGACACCAAATTAAGTAGAAGTAGTCTACGCGTGTGTTGGGCATCATCTTCTAGCTTCCGATTAACAATCAAAATCAAATAAAGAACAATGAAGCGATATTTGACTTCAAGCAACACCAAGAAACGTAGAGCAATAGTTCATAATGATCGTCGTTATATAACCATTCCTCAATAGATGTTGCTTTTTAGATTGAGTTATCTAAAGATATACATCAAGTGGAAGCAAAGAATTGTACTTCAATAAAACAAAATTGTACTTTAATTTAAAACAAAAGTAGCTAGAAGTAATACGAGCGGATACAATAAAATAGACAAACATGATCAAGAATTAGAAAATTCTTATAAAATTGAAGGCTTGATTTCAAATATTGCCTCTTTATGGACGTCCCTACACATAGTATCTCCAATTTAAAAAGTATTCCTTCTTCTAGATCACGACAAAAAGTATCTTATCTTTATTTGTGGAATCGAATAATCGATCAATCGAATAATCGATCAACAAGATCACAATGAAAAATATAAGTACAAATAATGGAATGAAAGCAAAAGTTGTATGAAGATTTGAAACATTTCATTTTAGAAATGTTTTCAATGATTGATTTAATTTTTTAACTAGTAAAAATATTACATTTTTTAAAACTCATTTATTTGAATCTTTCCTAATGAAATATATTTTAATTAATTTCTTAAAATTAGTGAATTGTTAAAGCGTAGCCAAACAGACACTTAGAGGAGGAAATTATTGGGTTTGACCTGTTGAAAACTCAGTATTTCCACTTTCGCCTTTGACCGGCTTTATTAAAAAAAAATTGAATGTAAAGAGCAAAGCCAAAAATACCCTTCTCATTCACTTTCAACTTGTCCAGCATCCAAACATTGGAGTAAAAAAAAAAAAAAAAAAATTTACATGTTGGTCGGGATCCCGTAGCCGGTAGTCGGTCAGAGTCAACACCTAAACTAGGGATGGCAAAAAGGATCTGTGCTCAGCTCGCGGCTCGGTAGATCCGAGCCTAGGATTAGGTCGAGCCCTTTTTAGGGCAACAGCCAGAGCCCAAGCCAGATTGCGGGCTCGAAAATATTAAAAACAACTAGCAACATAGGAGGAAGAGAGAAAAAACGGGCCGGTACGGCTCGGGTCGGAAAAATCCAAGTCGGAAGCTCGGGTCGAGCCTCTTTTTTTTTGGCTCGCAAAAGCTCGGCTCGGCTCGCAAAAAAAGCTTACACCTCGAGCTTGAACCTCAAATTTCGACCCGCGAGCCGGCTCGTTGACACCACTAACCTAAACCCTCAACCTAGTGGCCGACAACTTCTTCTCCTACTACAGGTTAGTATTGGGTTTTAGATTGATTAACAGCTGATTTTGATTATTAATATAATGTTTTAGGGAAAAGAAATTTAGCAATTTTCAATTTATTGTTGGTTATTTATGATAGATGGTTGAGTATAGGGTTACATTTAGATGGTTTTGTGGATGGATTTGAGTTTTTCTCACCGGAAATAATGATTTTCGGCGAGAAAAGAGGTCGGTAACAATCAGGAGACTGTTAACAGTTGCCAGCCCACTTTTTTTTTTCAATTTTTTTTTTAATTTTTACATTTGATTAATAAATTTATATTTTCAATTTAATAATATTTTTAGAATTAAGTAAAGGATTTTTAAATGATAATTACTAAAATTAAATATTCTTTTTAGCAAATTCTTTTTTTTTTCCTTTCATTCTTTTAAATTAAATTTATTTAATTATTTTTTTATATTTAATTAAATAATAATCATATTATTTATTTAATTTTAATATTTTCTTATTGTTTAAATTTTTTAAATATGTGATTAAATAAAGAACTTTAAATTGATAACTACCAAAATTAAATATTATTTTTAACGAAATTTTCAAATTCTTTTTTTCTTTTATTTTTAAATTAAAATTATTTAATTAAATATTCTTTGTAAAGTAATCTTTAATCTTTTTTATTTTAATTAAATAATATTTATGTAATTAATCTTTAATTAATTTTTATAACTTCCTCTTGTTTAATATATATATGTAATTAAATAAAGAATTGATAATTGATAATTACCAAAATTAAATATTCTTTTTCATGAAATTAGCTAATTCTTTTTTTTTTCTTTTTTAAATTAAAATTCTTTAACTAAATAATATTTATATTTTTTATTTTTATGATGTCATTTATTGAAAATGAAAAATGAATCTACGTCTTGCGTATAGTAGTTATAATTCGATTTGTTTAATATTATGTTATTATACTTTATTTCATTATATCTTGTACAGTGTTCTAAATATTCGAATTTTTGTAGGATGAATTATCATCCAGACACGGAGTTGAGACAGATGGCGGGAAAAGGAACTTGGAACAGTAGCTTTGACAGTTTCAGTACCATAGAAGAGCTACTGGACAATCAGCACGTATATATGTTACGATAGTCATTCCTCTGGCCCCTACGTAAGTTGAGGGAGGTACAACTCTAAAGTAGATCATCGATGTGCTACTATGTCGGTTGCTGAGTCTAGTAGACGGCGATGCCCTTCACTTCGACCTCGGGGCAAGGTTGCCAGATTCTCTATGCTTGAGTTTGCTATGATCATTGGACTAAAGATCACAGGTGATGACAATACTCGGAGAAGTAATAGGCTGCATGATACATACTTTGATGGACAGGGGTCAGTGCTTCTGTCGCAGCTGATCGGCGCAATTAGGGGATGCAATCACATGCTAGACAGACTGAAGCTAGGGCTGGTCTATATCCTGGAGAATGTGTTGTGGTGTCACCATAAGAAGACTGCGATCAAAATCTTCCACTTGGAGATCGTTGACAACATCGATGGCTTCAACAACTATCCGTGAGGCTAGAGATGTTTCGAAGACACCGTACACGTCTTTACCAGATTGCACTCGAAGCCTAAGGGGTCGGTGCGTAAGTACGATGTCTATGGATTACCCTGACGATGCAGGTAAATGTTTAACATAATAATCGTAAAAAAAAAAAATCTACTAAATTTATATCTAATAATTGTATGTGTTGTAGATTTGTGCGTGATTACGCCCAAAGTATAACACGGTAGTTGTAGCACAACTTTGGGGTGTCGATTCAATAGGGAGATGAAAAATTACTCAAATGATAAAAGACTTATGGTTCTTGTCAATTGTGCGGATTTGGATTGTTTATCGGATCAAAATGGTTTTAAATATCAATGTTAAAGGTAGTGAAGCATCGAAATTTTCCCGATCGGTTTGGATCAATCAACGCCAATCATGCATTCATATTACACAATTAAAGGTTTTCATCTCAACACTTTAATTGGAAGATATAACATTAAATACTCAATGAATTCTATGGTAATTCAAGAATGAAGATTCCCTATAGCAAATTTCACGTTATTTATTGAAATCAAATTCAAAGAACGACTATATATATCAAACATATAGCAGTAATCGAATCACACCAATAAATATTTTCGCAGCATTCATTGAAATTAAATTCAAAGAGCGATCGTATATGTCAACAGACAGCAGTAATTGAATTACACCAATGAAAAAGGTTGAAATTGAAACTCAAACATTTATTTCAATTAATTAATGGAAAAACGAAAAACTAGATCCATAACAAATTTAATAAAAGATAAGCCAATTTCTAAACCAAATAATTGAGAAGAAATCTAAATCCTAGAATTGTTTAAAACAATGAAAAGCACATTATATAGGTGAACGGGCGTTGAATATTCCAAAACCAATCAAATTCCTCGTGGCTTCTCCAATAGATTAGTTCTCCATGATATTCTTGAGCAAATTTGAGAGAAAAAGTGATGAAAAACTGCTTGGCTCCATTCTGGGACAAAAGTAGGGCTTAAAAATGCGTCCCAACTTGTTTCCATAAATGGTAGAACAAATTCCGGAAATAGAAAATTTTCACCCCAAAAATGACCTATGCGACTGCAAGATATAAACTCATGCGGTCGTATAGAACAAAGAATTGCTGCCCTTGAATTCTCGGTAAATAGTCATGCGGTCGCATGAAATTTTAACTATGCGACCGCATAGTTATAGAGTTTTCTCGCCGAACAGCTTTCAGTATTTTTATTTTTTACTATATCTTTCTCTATCGGTGTTCGATTGGGGTGATTCAAGATGCATTGAAAAAATAACTCATAGGGATACAACTGTTCTTCAGATATCATCTTCGAATTCGATCGTTTTCGGTCTCAATATGAGTCTAAAAATCAGTGCAAAACTTTTCAGCTTGAAAGTTGACATGTGATAATGTTTTGGCTATATTTCATCCCTTTGACTCCTTTTCTCATCCAATTGACCTATAACACTCTCGAGTCTTCATCACAAGATTGGAAACAAGTTTAGATTATTTACACTTTAGTCCTTGAACTTTCACTTTCTTCCATTTTGATTATTTTTCGCTCTTTTCTTCTAATTTCCACCATATTCATCCATTTGTAACCTAAACCAAAATATAAGTGTACTTAAAACATTTAGGCACCAGTAAATCATGAAAATGCAATTATTAGTGGGTGAAAAACATGATAATTGCACTATTATCAGAGCGTATAAGACCGTCCCCTACTAGGTACCTGCTTTGCGAAGCGAGGGGAGACACGTTACTCTCGAATGCATCACTGACGAGCATCTCGAGCGGATGGATGTCTGTCCGGTAAACAATTATCGGCCTTCATCGACGACTCTCAGGTTAGTATTAGACATTTTAGATATATATTGTATGTCGTTTCAGAATTTCATCACATGTTCATTAACTAATTGAAATGTTAATATGTCAGGTTGAGGTAGTGGTGGCAAAAAAGCTCTCGAACTCGGGCCGTTCGGGTTTGGCCCGTGAAAAGCCCGAGTCGGGCCCGGCTCGCTGCTCGGGACAACGAGCCAAAGCTTGAGCCGAACCTCGTTTTGATATATTGGACCACGGGCCATACGGGCTGGCCCGTGAGTGAAAAAAAATTGAAAAATGAAAAAAGAAGCTGCCTGTTGCCTATGCCCTATTGTTGAAAATTTTGGGAATGGAGGAATGGTCTTGAATTTAACAGTGTAAATTGTACAAAAATCCACAAGATAAAATTATTGATATTCAAAAATTCAAATTTAAAAATTTAAATTTGAAATTTGAAACAATTATTTTTTTTTGTTATAAATAGGAGTTAAATTTTCTAGTTTCATATCAATTTTCTTCAATCAATTTTAACTTACAGTATTATAATTTCAACTAGTTGACAGTATAATGGCTGAAGAATTGCAGCAGATCCAAACGTAAGATATTGTAAGTTTTTAAATTAATTAATGTAAAAAACATATGTAATTTTTAAATTTATTTGTTTCAAGAAAAATTGTAAACGAAATATTTTATTCGTGTACAATTTTAACTCCGCCTACATTGATTGTAGTCAGTCCCAAGTACGGAAAAAGCAGAAGGGTTGTAACTTTGCAAAAAATTATTTTTTTAAAAAAAAAATGTTATAGTAGTATAGCATAAAATGTATATTTTATTCCATTAATGTATTAAATATAGATAATTAAATATTAATGTAATTTAAGTATTGATCATGGCTCAAGTATTAGTACTTTAATAGCATTATACAAATTTTTTGAAATATCGTTGCGAGTCTAACATAATATGATAACACCTTCAAGTGAGTCCACCAAACACCTTTCCCATACAAAAAAAAGGGCCTGCCTCGCTCAGTTCGGAAAAGCCCGAGCCGAAAGCCCGATTTTTCTAGGTGGGCTTTTGCTCGGCTAGGCCCCGCAAAAAGCACGATTCGTCGAGCCTGAGCCTTCGTTTTGGGCTCGCGAGCCAGCCCGACCCGACTCGTTGACACCCCTAGGTTGAGGTCATAACCGAGCTGACGTTGTCGATGGAGGAGGCTTGACGTTTTGTGCGTAAATTAGCCGTTCCGCATACTCCATGAGACCAGGTGTCCGATTCTGTCCTGGACCGAGATCGAGTATTGCTACGCAGCCATGTATCAAACCTTGATGTGGAGATTGTAGCGCTCTGAGGCAATATAGTAGAAATACTAGGGGTGATAGATGGAATGATGGAGATGGTGATAGACGAGCCGACGAAGAGGGTAATGGAGATTGAGGTCACTCACTTTTGTGGCCAGATGATGCATTCCAGTCATTATGGATGGAGGCGGTGGTAGGGGAGGAGGGGCCACCTGAGGTGGCGGAGGGGGTGACCCCGATAGAGGTGGAGAGCCCCGAAGAGATGGCATACGGGGTGCCGGAGGAGGAGAGGCCGCTGGAGGTAGCGGAGGGGGTGACCCCGATGGCGGTGGAGGTGGGGAGCCCCGAGGAGACGGTGGTCCCGGGGACTATGGAGGATGAAAGTACACTCCTCGTGGTAGTGGAAGGGAAAAAGCCTGTCGTGGATGGCCTGGAGCAGGTGGTTGGTAAGAGGGCCAGGTTGTCGTCATAGTATGTCGTTTCTCCATTCACGGTCGAGGCGAAGAGGAGAACTTTCGTTGACAGGACGTACCATAATCTCTTCCAGGAGGTGGACCCCGTGAAATGGAAAGTGTTCGAGCCAGCATGGAAATCAATGAAGCCCGAGTACGTATTGTATTATTTTATTAACATACACTACGCTTACTCTTTTATGTATCGTTTAACATTATTTCTATATTGTTTTCAGAGTCAGCCACACGATATTATCAAGGACAATCCTGGATGCGTACAAGTGATTTCACAACGTCATCTGGCCGGGAGCATGGCTCGCCGACGATGTAAGTGAATTAGGCTTATTGTTATTGATTTTATATACTTTTTTTGTTTATGAAATAAAATAACTCATTCATATTTTTATTGATTTTCCCCATTGCAGCACATTGATATGCCCATGACCTTGTTGCGCGATCGTGCTCAACGTTGTCTAAAATCGTTTGACTTTCCTGACTGAGTCATACTGAACATCGAGTTTGCACGCGCTGTTACCATTGAACATGAGTCACTCCAGGTTTTGGGTAACCCATACACGATGACCGATTATACGATGGAGTGGGCCTTAGGAATTTGGCCGAGTGTCGGAGGGAAGTCATGGGAGGGTTGTACACATACGTACATTCTAGTGATCGCGAATTGCCACAGCTTCGTCGTGGAGATCATATTCGCCGACTCCACTATTTATGTGTACGACTCCGATCATTCTTGTCTGACACAAGGCCAACTCGAGAAATTCTTGGAGCTTGTGTTTGTGATCGTTCCTATGATGGTTAGACGAGTGGACGTGACTGTGAAAGACGGACTAGCCATCGTGCGGGACACGACGACGACGAGACATATTGTATCGTAAGTGTTTATAATTATGTGATTAACTAGAAAATTTAGTTTTTTAGCTATACGATTTCTGTCTAACACATTATGATTTGAATTGTAGGGCAACTGCGACATGTACGCAATAAAATACATAGAATTTTTTAGTATAGGACATAAGGTTGATGGAATCAACAATCATGGATTCAGATTTGGAAGAATAAATTAGCATGTGACTTGTATGAATTCAATTGTGATTCATAAATATTTGTAAATATTGTATAATCGATGTAAACATTGTATACTTATTTGTATTTGATTAAATGTATTTAATCGATTCTTTATTTTGCGAAATAGATGTAAACATTGTAACACAATTGTAATTTTTTATAATTATGAATAATTGTAAATATATGAAAATGTATGTACATTGTAAATTGTAATTTTAACTGTCGGCTATTTTTTTTTCAATTTTTAACAAAAACATAAGATAAATAGATGAAAAAATATAGTAACATAAATGTGAATATTATTCATGTAATATATCGATTTAATTGTCATTTAGGGGAATCTGACTGGTACAAGTTTGGCGAGTATGCCCAATGGCTCTGCACCTATGCGATTGAGGAAACTCTCCGATATATGATATTCTAGACGTACGTGGACGACTTCTAGTGGCAACAAACTATGAAGGTGGATAATGTCGTCGAAAACTTTCCACTCAACTTCATTCGGTAGAGAAAATATAATCTCTGCATACGTTGCTCTCCAAGAATCAGCCGTGTAATAAGGAGAACATAATGTTCTCGCTGCAAAGCTTCGATACATAGAAACTGCGAATGCATGCTCATATGGAAAACTCTCCAACTGAAATCGACTTGCATGTGTTATCAGTCAAGTCAACCATGTATGCCATATTACGTGCACATTTCATAGAGAAGCGCGACTCATCTAATGGTTCCACATTTAACTTTCTCGCAACATCTGCAACTTTGAAGAGTTTCTCCTCTTGAGCCGGCACTAGCACACTCGAACAATTATGTGATTTCGCACGTCAATCGTACAACTACTGCTACAGCTTGTTACGAATGTTCTCAATCATTGTGATGATGGATAACTCTCGACCCTTCTTAAATAATATATTGAGAGACTTTGCGTTATTCGACGTTATCATGTTGTTTCAACGACTTGAAAAATATGAGCGAGCCCAATGTTCAATCCCAATATTTGTTAGATACTCTCATGTTTGCAATGATTTACTTCATATTTCTGCCATGAACTTGTTACACTCTTCAACACTGTAAGCTTCGGCCACTTTTCTAAATAATGAATCGATACCTTTGCCCCGATACCTGGTCTTTGATTGCCTTGTATATAGTACATGCAATAACCATGATGTGCCTCGAGAAAAATTTCAACGATACCATTTATTATAGACTGTCCTCGATCAGTTACACATGCAAGGTCCTCGACTTCCCCGCTTACTTTCATCAGCTTTGTGAAGAACATTCTTGCTATCGACTATGCCAAATACAAGATGGTAAATTTGGATATTGACATCTTGACATATAGCAATAATTAACTTGCCTTCGTATCTAGATTTCAGAGTTCTTTCATCGACTAGAATTATGGGTTGCATAGCATTTCGAAATCCCCGAATGCATTGTCCAAGAGCCATGAAGAAAATTTGAAATAATTATCGCCCTCCATCTCAATAAAATATGCCGAGTCAAGATTAGTTTTCTCCATATTATGACAATATCTGGCCAATTTAGCATAGCCCTCCTCCGTCGAGCCCATTAAATCCTCTAATGCACATTCTTGGCCTTCCAGGCCTTCTGGTAGCTCAAGAACACTCTGTACTCTCGACGGACGTCGTTAATGATGTCCGAATGTCTGTAGATCGTTCGTGAGTCCTCATACTTGTGCATTATCTGTCGACCAATAAACCAGGCTTGGGCTTGTCTGTGATCACTTCGACAAATTCACACTTCACAAGTATGTTCTCATATATACTTGCAAACTACAAAGCACTCGTTCGTGTCCATCTTCGTCGCTCACAAACGCCAACTGCAATTGTCGTTGACGCGGACGATAGTCAACAACGACTTGTTTGATTTTTCACTTTGAACTCAAAGTTGTATTTCATTGCAAGTAGGTGTACAACTTCTTGCAAAACTATATATGTTTCAAGCAGTTGAAAACGAGCGTTCGCCGAGTCAGGCTTGTGGGCTCGTCATTGGCTCGTGGCTCACCAAAAATAAAAAAATCAAAAAAATGTCAGAACGGACCATTCCGGTCACAGCGACCGTTTCGATCCTTCAAATTTTATTATTATTATTCCATTCCATTTTTCCCTATAAATACCCATCCATTAATCCATTTTTTCCACACAACTATCAATATCTCATTCTCTACTCTCTAAATTTCATGATCAATATCATTCTCCACTCTTCTACATTTTACATTATTAGGTTATAATCTTGATTTTACAATCTATTATCTACACTACTACATAATCTATATTATTTCTCAATTCTACTTCAACATTCAATTTAAGTTATTCAATATCAATTATCCAATTACAAATTTTCAATTCACAAATAGATCGACGCTCATTTGTTGAAAACTTGTTCGGTGTCGGAGGTGAATCACATGTGCCCCACAGTCAATTTTGGAATGAATTTGCGGGTCTAAATGAATTAACTATTCCAGAAAAAATTCAGAATTTTTCGTTGCTCATGAAAGTAGTCATCCAATTGATTTAGATAACGTTGATATTTTAGATGCGAAATAAGATGATGAACCTGTATTAGATATTCCTAGAGTGATGCATACAAAAACATTTATTAGTGACGTATGACATAGATGGAACTCCACTTATTATTAAAATCATGTGAAGGTTTTGAACATTTAATAACTGAATTTTATAATAATAGGCATATTAGAGACGAAGACGATACTATTTTGAATGAGTCCGATTGAAGTTTAATTTTTAAAATTAAAAAAAATTGTCAAGTTTTAATGATTCTATAAATATTTTGTCTGGTATTTATTATCTCACTAGTTGTATGGTCCTTAAACGTCTTTATATAATTGCTAAGACTTTTCATAAATTTAAAAATAACCCCAATTTTAGTTCAATTATATATTCCATGGAATGAAGTTTAGAAAATATTGAGAAGACTTGTCTATATTATTTCCGTTAGCATGCGTCATGTATCTCGATATAATTTATCAGGTACTAAATTTGTAATTGATCAAATTTCAAAAGCTTTAACTTTTAATATACCTATCACTTATAGTAATTTGAAAGTAACTTTATGTGAAATGTATGAATTATATCCTTTACGAATGGGTACACATATTAATTGGGTACCCTTCGACTCTACAACTACTCCTCTCACTGATATGACAGATGATGACGTTAAAGTTTTAAATTTATTCGAAAGCATGAACTCATATAGATATGATTCAACTGCATCTACATGTGGTTTCTCTAGTACTAGTAGTAGTTTGTCTTCTACCGCATGTAATCAAACATCGAGTAGTAGTCAAAATGCGTTGCTAGCTGAATTAATTGATTTCTTTAATCACAATATGCCTACTAACAAAACAATTAGGAAAAGTTCAGAAGAAGTAATTGAATTTTGGCGAATGTATGAACGCCGATGACTAGTGGTTTTTGCAATGACAAAAGATCTACTAACACATCTGGTTAGCACTGTAGTTTCGAAATTTGCTTTTAGTGCAGGTAAGAGGGTTCTCTCCGAGGTCAGGAGCCGACTGAAAGAAAATATTTTGGAAGCATTAATGTGCGGGAAGAACTGGGAAGACGCTAATTTTTGAATTCAAGATAAATATGCCGAAAATGCATGTCGTCAAGTAAGTGATATTTAATTTAATCATATTCATCACAAAATTTTATTTTAATACCTTTATAATTTTTTAAAAAAATTGTACACGTAACAAGTTGTTCGTATACAATTTTTAACTCTGTCTACTCGAAATTGAAGTAGTGGAGCTCGGATAAAGGAGGAGAATTTAATACTTAAATTGTTTAAATTTTTGTCAACAATTTTCTTTCCACCAACTTATTCAATTCATAAATTCTTTTAGAAAAGAAAGTTGGTACTACATGTTTATATTTTATATTCTTTTTCTCAAGCAACGCTGCGCGTACCTTTGCGTATAATTTTCGGAGTGAATACCTTTTGAAAATTGAAGGGTAATAGAATGATTACCATTTCATTTGTCAGAAGACATCCACTTTGAAGATTATATGCAAAATACACGCAGTATTATTTTAGAAAAGAATTTTGTTTAAAATAAATTTTTTTTTATCTTTTCCATTTTACCTATTTTAAAAAAAATTGAAAATGGGCGAGCTCGACTCGTCTCAGGCCCACGAGCCACAAGTTCGTGGGCCGAGCCAAGTTCGCCCAAAATATAAAGAGCTCGGCTCGTTGCAAAACGAGCACGAGCTCGTGTGTCCAAGGGCCGAGTTGGCTCAACTTAGCATATTGCCACCTCTATCGTGAATTGCAGAGAGAATTCTATGCGTAACAACGAGATCATGATGAAGAACATTTGTATCTAGAATGACCACATCATCCTCACGAGCTATCTTCACAGTATCCCAAAAATCATCACCATTGTGATCCCCTCCATCCGAATCTTCGTGTTCACTTTCGACGATATCTTTCCTCACTAAAGTCACGCAAAGAGGAGTCGTGAGCTTTTGGTTCATAAGGAATAAATAATTCACTTCAGCATCAAAATAAATCCTTATAGGTGAAATCGAAATTGATTCATGCTCGTTAAATATAAATTTCGATTTCATATCATATTGAGAGAAATTAACATTTAGCTTGATCTGTAAATTATTATACAATTTTGCATATGATGTACTTGATGTTATGGCAGTCGCGATACTACCATGTCTTTCGCTCGTATATTTTCATACCCATCGTTTTCTTTCATCTAATTCGAAATTACCAAAGTAACAAACTGGAGTACAATTATATCTGAATGATGAAACACAAAACAAATTTTTTAATTATAAGATAAAAATCAATGGCAATATCAACAAAAAAATAGTCGCTAACAGTCTAAAAATAGTCTGTTGTTTTAGCCGATTGTAACAGTCGACTGCCGGCTGTTTTTGCGTCTGTCCCACTATTTTTCCTCAAATCCATTTCGTTTGAAAGATACAGATGACTTTTTTTTTTGTTCATGCTTAAAAAAATTATAGATCTATTAATTTTTTTCATCTACGTTAACATTATATGTCGAAATAAATTTTATTGATTAAAAAATATACTAATTTGACAAAAACGAAATTAAACATGAGTAAATATACTTATTGATTCGAAATGATTGATATAAGAAAAATTTCGACTTTCAGCGTTTGATCGATTTTCTAGATTTTAAGATTTGAGGCAGATAAAAGTTGAAAGAATTTTTATCTGTGTAGGAATAAACAAATTAGAAAAATCAGCTGATTTTGAAATTTTACGTAATGAGTATTTGATTTTTATTTGTTAACTAAAAGATTGTATTATCTTTAAATAAAAAATATTTAATAATTATTTTATATACTTAAGGTGTTTTTATTTTTTACTATCAAGGGTCACTAAGAAAATATTAAATTTTTGAAAATCAAAACCTTTTACCAGGTTGTTTTTAAAATTACCCCACTTAAAGACCGGCGGCCTTCCGTCAGTGAGAGTTGGGGTTAAAATGAAATTTTCTCTCTAACGAACCCCTGCAGCACTGGCTAGTGCGCCACCACTACCGCCGTCGTTGTCTGGAATATCATCTCATAACATTCACTGGATATCATTATCCCAACGGTGAAAACCTAAACCCATTTTTCGAAGAAAAAGATGCGCAGTACATAGCATTATGTGTGTTGTTATTTGTTAATAGCAGAAGTAATGCGGAACTCCTTTTGTCTCTCTCGCTTTCGCCACCATTGGTACGATCGGAAGCGCCACCTTTACTCCGCCTTTAGCTCCCAAATTCATGTTCCGTTTTCTTCGCCGGAACCCGAACCAGAGCCGGAGAAATTCGATTCTTCAAAGTGGAATGAATTCAATTTTTGCTCTAATAAATATAAATATAATCTCTATCCTCATCGATTTAGTAAAGCTCAGGGATTTATGGCATCTCCTGTTGTAATTCGGAACTTTGATGCGGCTAATTCTTTGTGTAGAGTTATTCCAGTTTCTAATTTCTTTGCACTCAATTCTAGTTCCCAGCGGTTCTCCCTTGCTCGAGGTGAGTAATTTTTTTTTTTCGCCTTTTAATTTGTAATTGTTAGTTATATATTCCAATTTTGGGCTGTGCGTGCAGGATTTTTCACTAGAGCTAAAAAAATTAAGAAGATTGAAGTGGTTGATCATGGGTAATTTATATTTTCTTTTCGCATTTGTTTGCCTCTGTGATCTCTAGCTGATGTTCTGATATGTTACTACTAGCTTTGCTTCCTGTGAAATGAATTCCATTCTTGAATTTTGATGATACACTATTCAAAAAGGACAGTTTTATTAGTGTTATTTGTTATCTAGTTTGTTGGTGAAGAAAATACTTTTGATGCTTATTAAGTGAATGCGTGTTTAAGATTAAACGGGCTCCTAAAAGGAAAAAAACATGTTAATAATGATGCGTAGCAAATTGCCTTTCTTAAGCATTCTTATTTAGCTCCTTGCTTACCATGTAGCATTGGACAAACTGGCTCGCTGTATTTATTGTTTTTATCTGTTTTTGGGTTTAATCAATTATGAAAAGGTAAAGATTGCCCACTGAGTTGCTTGTTTCTCTTGTCCTACATAATGGTGTTAGATAAGCATTTCAGATGGTGCACCTTTTCTTTTAACTGGTCAATTATTTAGGATGATTTCATTTCCCCTGATTTTTTATTTTTTTATTTTATATTTAGCCAACGAGCAGTTACAACAGCATTGTGTTGCAATTTTCTTGTGTTTTCTCTCAAGTTTGGAGTCTGGTTATCCACCTCGAGCCATGTCATTTTGGCTGAAGTTGTGCATTCAGTTGCAGATTTTGCAAATCAGGTAATGCTCTTCTTCTTCATGTTTGTGTGATCCTGCTGGAATGAGCATTCGTACTGCCAGGGTTTAACTTTATTTATCAAAAACCGAGTAGAGGGAATCTAACACATGCTTACCTTGTAGGCACTTCTTGCATATGGTTTAAGTAGTTCACGCCGTGCCCCAGATGCTCTCCACCCGTAAGTTTTTGTATTTATTTATATGAACTACATTTGTATGCAATAAACTATTATGTTCTTTGACTTTTGCAATAGAGCAATTATTTCTTCCTAGACTTCACAGTATATGACAATTAATTGAACTTTGGATAAGTGATTACACTTAAGATCTGAGTGTTATATTATTTTGGCAGGATCACTCCAATCATGTTATTGGAAGTTATATTTCATCTTTTGGTTCTCAGTATCACCCAGGGCTTAAAATTGTCCATGAAAAATTATCATTATTTATTAATGACTTCAATAAACTAAGTTTTTCCGTGTAAAATATATCTTTTTTTAGAACTATCAGAACCCTTGTACCATTAAACGGCTATTGTTGCATTCTATTTGATCAATCAGAACATCTGTTTATGCAGACACGCGAACTTTGATATATGCCTGCTGAATCTTGTGTTTTATTTGATCACAGATATGGTTATTCTAAGGAAAGATTTGTCTGGTCTTTGATTTCTGCTGTTGGTATATTTTGTCTTGGATCTGGGGCTACAATTGTTCATGGAGTTCAAAACTTGTGGACTTCTCAGGTGCACATTCTTAAAATTCAACCTGAAACTGTTTTATATTTTCTTCCTTGAAACAGTGGATGTGCCATGATGGACATTTATATTCCTTTCAGCCTCCTGAGCATATTGAGTACGCAGCTCTGGTGATCGGTGGCTCTTTCATTATTGAAGGTGAAATTTCTAATTGATAATTCTGGCTTCGAAACTCAGCCAAAAACAGGATTTTAAGTTTTTTATCCCGTAAGTAGATTTTTTTTTTTTTTAATTCGCTAAAACCTGTTTTAGGTGCTTCTCTTCTTGTTGCCATCCATGCTGTCAGAAAAGGTGCTGCTGCAGAAGGAATGAAAGTGAGAGACTATGTCTGGCGTGGTCATGATCCTACATCCGTTGCAGTTATGACAGAGGTGTTATGTCGTTTATTTGACCATTTAAATAGTTCAAAATATATTAATTGTCTGTATAATCATAGATACATGAGCTGATTTTTTTTATTTCAATTTGTCTGGTTAACTTGATTGTCAGGACATAGTAATTCATACAAGCATTTTGAGTCATTGTAAGGTAACAATGCAAGTGAGGCGGTGATCTGGAATTGGAATATAATTTTTTGCTTTAGTTCGTGAAACACTAATTGCTTTGGAGAGACGAGTTTAACTGTAAACAATAGGACTCCATTTTATTATATGTTCGCTACAGCTTTCTTATATGATTCTTATGGTACTATAACTTCCACTTCCTCTTTCCTTTGATACAAAATGAAGGAATAAGGTCAACAATAATTCTTTAAGCCTCTCTAATATCACATGTTGTAACATTTTCCCATAATAAATTGAAGAACAGATATCTATTGTAAAGCTTTGGCAGACATATGTGCTAATCTATATTGAGGATAACAAAAGCTAATGTGTGCTTAAAGTTTACTTACAAATATTATGAACTCAACGTTTAATTTTAAAAGAATTATGCTGAGCGTGAGGCTTTCTGACAGATCGGTGAGAAATAATGATTATCGATGATAGGTATAAATTGAAAAGGTGAAGATTTCTCTGAGCTCTTACTTTAAAGGGAATTTTTGTCAATTTGTTCATTTAAAAGATTTTAAGTTCCCTCAGGTTTTTAGAGATTTATAATAATTTCACATTATACTCAACTTTACTGCACAATAATTTAACTAGTAAGATACAATCTCCATAGAAAGTCTTGTCTTTTCAAGCTATAGGACTGCTTTTGGTTTCCTCATAAGTAATATGTTAAATGAAGTGAACTATGCAGGATGGTGCTGCTGTTACAGGGCTTGCCATTGCTGCTGCTTCATTGGTGGCTGTAAATACCACTGGAAATGCAATTTATGATCCAATTGGTTCAATTGTAGTGGGCAACCTATTGGGAATGGTATGTTAATGTGCATTTAACGTTTTGATTTTGTTTACTCTCAGACTTCATATGATTTTGCTGTTCAATTGGGGACTGAACTTTGTGGCAACTGCTGCCAGGTTTACATTGTTAAAAGAGATGGCTTTGAATGATCCACTCAAGATAATGATTAGTTTAAAAAGTAACTGTCATAATTGATGGCAATCCATTCATACATATGATTAGGGTTCTGGTTCAATACTTTGTGCTTGATTTCAAGCTATTGTGCTATTTTGACTAGGTTGCTAATTGGACTGTTTAAAGAGTCTGACCATTTTATGGTGTCGGTCACCAGGTTATTGTGTTTGCAGTCATGGAATTTTCTTTCACCTTCATTTATATATTAGAAATGTCAGAATACAAATTCATATTTCCTATTCATGCAGCGGATGTTTTAATGTATGGAATTATACTGCGTGATGATACATAAATTCCCATGCAAATGGTTTCAATACATGCATAATGGCTGCCCGAAGTCCTCTAATGTTGACATTGGAATGCAATTATGGAGTCAATTGAAGATTGATGAGAAAAGATGGAGCTTGTAAAAATTTGCTTGTGTTTTTTGGAGTCTGTTTTGCTATTGACTTGTACTATGGAGAAGAGAATGATATAATGACGTTTTGAGTGATTGATGCCTGTTCCATTTTGATAAAATTACTTTGGCAACATGGCATGAATGCCTCTTTCTGTACTTTGTTCCTTTTTTATCCCCACATCAAGAAATAAAGGGGGAAAGGTCTTCACCATGTTGAGTTTAATTGAATGATTGATATGATACAGGTTGCTATATTTCTGATTCAGAGGAATCGCCATGCTTTGATTGGAAGAGCAATTGATGACCATGATATGGAAAAAGTTCTTCACTTTCTGAAAAATGACCCAGTACAGTGCAGTTCTTTGCTCTTTCTGTGCTAATTGGGAGACAGATGACAACTAGAGTCTAACCAAAATGGCTTTTTTGCTGCAGGTCGTTGATGCTGTTTATGATTGCAAAAGTGAGGTGATAGGACCAGGATTTTTTCGATTCAAAGCTGAAATAGGTGAAACCTTGCTTTATATTTGTAAAACTAATGTTGGAATTACTTATATATTGCAAGGTTGTCAACTGTAAATATTCGCATATGAATTACAGTTTATGTTTCTTCTTAGTTATCTTTGATTAGCAGGATCCTAATTGAAAAATGATTTGATATTACTTGCAGATTTCAATGGTGTGGTGCTAGTGCAAAACTATCTAAAACGAACTGGGCGTGAAGCGTGGGGTAAACAGGTGATTGTGCTATCAATTAATTTTTGCATCTCTCTTATGCAGTGACAATGTAAAATTCTTGTTTTTCATTTTCTCAGATGTTTGCTTTTGCATAGTCTACCTCTTGGGGTGCTGAAATACATTTTAGAAACCATGATTCTATATGAAACTGCTCTATGCTTCCTTTGTATTGTTACTTATTTAAAGCCACAAAATGTTCTATTGATTTCTCTTTTTGTCCTATTTCATGCGCTATTAGATCGATGAGATTACAATGTTACATCCATTTCTTACCAAGACTTCCTTTTGAACAAGTAGTCATGATGAGGAAATAAATATTACACTCATATCTTCTGCATAACCAAACAAATTCTAGTTTTTTTACCATTGATTTTGGTGCAAGTTTTTTTTTTTTTTTTTCCTGGATGTACACGAGACTTAATGATATGGCATTTAATCGAGGCTATTTATATGATCATGATATACACAGTTCCGAGAGGCTGCTAAGCAGGAGGATGATTCTTCTTTGCTCAAGATCATGTCGAACTATGGTATGTATACTACGCCCCTGTTTGAACCCCATTTTTTGGGGATAATGTATTTTGAAATAGTGATTTTTTGGAGAATGTATGGTTAAAAAATAGCAAAAAAGTTTAGGGTTTACGTGTAAAATTATTTTATGGAAGAACGTGTGGTTGAAAATAATGGGGTTCAATATCTTCTGCAGGTGAAGAAGTGGTGACAGCTCTGGGGAGTGAAGTAGATCGGCTCGAAAAAGAAATCCAAGAAATAGTTCCCGGTATTAGGCACGTGGATATTGAAGCGCACAATCCAATCAGTCCCTCTCCCCCATGATCATAATTATTTTGACATATATGTTGTGCATTTCTCTTAATAGATTGAATTTGTTTATGTCAGACACGAATTAATTCACTCGTAATCTCTGTGTGAGGCTTCTTGGTTGACACTTCAAAAGGCAATTAAATAGGTCTGTAAACTATGAATAGTGAGACCTCTCTTGTTAATATATGAGGTCAGAGTAATATTTTTTTTTATGCTGTGATAATTTCTTGTTTTGCCCTCTTGCAAATGATATTGGGTTGAGAAGAATTGGACAGAAGAAGCCGGTTCATAAGCAAATCATGGGGCTATTCAAGTTCTCTGCAAGAAACATCAAAATTCAACTGCTGAAAAACGTATGGCTTGAAAATTTTGCATTTTCACTATCAGAAAGTACAGATTCCTTCAGAGCAAAGGTTAGTTTACAGAATTATGATAGTCTAAAGTGATGTTCTTGAATCTTTGCTTCTTTGAAAGATGAATGCTATGTATCAATTGTGGTCTTTAACATCTGTCTAGGTTTCAACACGTGGCATTAAATGATAGATTCATTTAAATGTAAAGATAAAGTTTCCATTTAATTGGTCATATCTTGTATTGACATCGACACTCAGATTCTTATTATGTAGCATTACTTTCTTTGATGCGCTAGAGGGTTCTTTTGGTTTTTGGTTTTCATTGTGTGTTCTTGGAAGGGTAATTTTGGAACATTAAGCATGTTCGAAAAGGATATGGTAAATCATCTTGGTTGGATTCTACAGTCACCTTCACGGCAGATCATTTTCAGTTTTCTCATTAGGGAACCATAATAGAATTATAAGAGATTTGAAGATCCATTTCTGAGGTCAAAGTTGGAAATAGATGGTCTAACTTCCACCCATAACAAACATTTACTTTACTTTTCCAAGACGTTTCAAAGCAAGCGAAAGTCTTGGAGCCAGCACGAAGGTACCAAGCAAAGGCATAGTTCTTGAAAAAAATGTTTGGAAACTCTTGCTCAGTCGGGTTGAGTTGACACGAGTTTTCAACAATTTTTTTATTTTTTTTAACAAATTAGGCATTCGAAATTCTAGTAAAAATGGGAATATAATATTGAAATTGAATCGGGAAAAAAAAAAATTCTATCCTTCATTTAGCAAAATTTATAAATTATTTATAGATGATCAAATATCATGGTTACAAATACTATTTACTTATTCACCATTAATTTTTATTTATTCATAAATTATACTGTTTATAAATTCTTGTTAAATGGAAGACAGTTTAAAATTAAAAAATATTGATTAGACAGAAAAAACCCCGACATTTGGGCAAAAAAAAAAAAACCAGAAATCACTCCCTTTAAACCTAGATAGTAGATACAATATTTCTAATGACGTGACAAAATAATTCGACCTACTACCTAGAGGCCAGCTTGGACCACCCCATCAGCAAGAGAACCCACATTGTAAAATAATAATTACTAAATTCATGTTTTCCCCACTCGTCTCACCCTTTCAGACTGAATTAACTCGTTTCAATCTAAGAATGTACAATTGGAATTGTGATGCTAAGATTGTGATTTTAAAATAAGTTCCCTGAATTGCTATTGCGTGATAGTTTGTAATGTTGAATTGATGTTAGTGGTATTCTTGAATTCAATTTACCTTACATTCTTCGCTATAAAATCATTCTAAGTAACACTCCAATTGTATTCACTTGTGGATGTCTACCTTTTGGTTTATAATTTTTTTTGAAACTGTTTATAAACAAATTTCGCATCTTCCATTCGATTTTAAGAGAGTTGTCTAAAGAATAGTATTATTTACACTCCACTTGGGAAGGAGATCTTAATTTATTGTTCAATGCATTAAAATATATCACAATTTTATTGGAAAATGAATTAGAATACTCACTGTCACGTAGATTGCTAGCGATCTCTGCTAATAGTGAAGAGCATTAGTGTGGTTAAATGTTCCAATGCTTGAATTGGTGTACCGTATACTAAAAAATAAAATAAAATAAAAAATAAAATGTCCAAATGCTTGTGGGATGTACTCGAGCCGTTGACACCTAAAACTGGCTCTGGTGGTTGCATATATACAAGAAAAGGGTAAATCTTATCTATATCGATAAATTGAAATCGACATCATTGAGCAGAAGATAATGTAAAATAAATGACTTCAGCCACATTGTTGAAAGGCATGATGCTATGAATCTCTTTCCAAATCTCATTGGCTCGTTCCATGCATCTCAGCAAAGTGATGCACTATAATAATTGAGTAAAACGTTTGAATACTCCCCGAACTTTGTCAACTGTCATATTATAGTCACTAAACTATGATATTACCCCGAATGGTTACTCAGTCCATTCCATCCATCATTGTTGAGACAACTGTTTCACTCTCGTCTCAGGTGGCAAGACGGTTTCCAACTTGGCATAAACGGCTTTATGTTGTTGCCACGTGAAGAGTCGTGGGTATGGAAAGCAAGTCAAATTTGGAAAACACCTTTAATTGTAACGAGGTCCTATTCTCCCAAATACAAATCGCGACCAAGAAATCAATTTGGGAGAATCGGCGAAGACCAACCAATTGGGCAATTATAAAATATCAAACCAAATGAAAACTATAGAATGACAGAGATGATAAAGATCTATTTGATTAGAATGATTCAAATTGAATTTCTTGTACAGCACTATGAGGTATATATATACATACGTGAGAAGAATCTAGAAGGAGAAAAAATCTATGCTATTTCTGTACACAAAATAAAATGGTTGGCTACAGAAAAAAACAGATTGTGTAACCATAATTATTCTAACAGAAAAGGGGTCCCATTTGCTCCATTAACAGAATCCTTCTATCCCCTGTCATCACTCACGTTGGTATCCTCCAAATCGTGGCCTTCTTCCTGCTGATCCAAATTCTTATTAGTTGAAATTGGCTGCTGCTTATTCTTCATGAATTGAGCTTGGTATTTTAACATCCCCCCGCAAGATGGAGAGTGGATGTCAAAAACTCCCATCTTGTCCATAAGTTGATAAAACTGAAACGAACTTAAGGCTTTAGTCAAGATGTCAGCAATTTGAGATTTACTACTAAGATGCTTAGTAGTCACACTTCCTTCTTGAATCTTGTCACGTACTAGGTGGCAATCCAGTTCTATGTGCTTTGTTCTTTCATGGAAGACCAGGTTTGCGGCTATGTACAAAGCTGATTTGTTGTCACAAAACAAATTAGCTGCCTGTGTATGATCAATTTTCAGGTCTTGAAAAAGATACCTCAGCCATGTTAACTCACAACACACGTTTTCCATTGCTCTATATTCTGCCTCTGCCGAAGACCTAGATATTGTATCCTGCTTCTTGGATTTCCAGGATACTAGAGAAGATCCAATAAGAACACAATAACCTGTTACACTTCTTCGCGTATCTGGACATGCTCCCCAATCTGAATCACTGTAAGCATTAAGTTGTAGATTGGAATTAGTAGGGAACAACAGTCCCTGTCCTGGAGCTCTCTTTATGTATCTTAATACTTTGTGAGCAGCATTCAAGTGGGAAATGCGAGGAGTGCTCATAAATTGACTCAGCAATTGAACTGAATATGAGAGGTCAGGTCTGGTGATAGTTTGGTATAGCAATCTACCAACAAGTCTTCTTTTAATCGTAGGATCAGGAAGAACTTCACCATCAGTTTTAGATACATTCTGATCCAAAGGCACTTTGGCTGGTGTACATCCTATTGTTCCCGAATCAGATAGTATGTCTAAGGCATACTTCCGTTGACAGATATAGATCCCTATATTAGATCTTGCTACTTCTATTCCCAAGAAATATTTCAATGTTCCCAAGTCTTTGATCTTGAATCTCTTGTCAAGTAAACTCTTGAGGAAATCAATTTTGTCCAAACTGTCACTTGCCACAATTATATCATCTACATAAACAAGAATACAAATAAAGGAGTTCTCTGTAGATTTTGTGAATAGACTACAATCAGCCTTTGATTGAGTGAATCCATGCTCGATGATAAAGGCCGAGAGCTTGGAGTACCATTGCCTGGATGCTTGTTTGAGCCCATACAAACTCTTGTGCAGCTTACATACCTTTGAATCACCCACATTAGAATGTCCAGGAGGCATCTCCATATACACCTCTTCATTTAAATCACCATGTAAAAATGCATTATTCACATCAAATTGATGTAAATGCCATCCCTTCACGGCTGCAATTGCAAGTAAAGTTCTAACAGTCACCATTTTTGCTACCGGTGAAAATGTTTCATGATAATCTAGGCCTTCCTGCTGCGTATATCCCTTTGCCACAAGTCTGGCCTTGTATCTTTCCACACTCCCATCAGCCCTATACTTTACTTTATACACCCACTTGCATCCAATAGGCTTCTTATCAAGTGGAAGATCTGTTATAGTCCAAGTTTTATTCATTTCAAGAGCAGCAAGTTCAGCATTCATAGCTTCACACCAGTTTGGCGAGGAAATGGCTTCTTGGTATGTATTAGGTTCAGTGTGTGAGGATATAGTTGTAACAAAAGCTTTGTGCTTGTTAGAAAAACGATGATATGATAAGGTAGCATTGAGAGGAAAAGCATGACCTGGAATGGTGAGGCCCTTCTGCTCATACAACTTCTGTGATGGATGAAGTGAGGTTTGTTGGCAGGTGTAGTCTTGCAAGTAAGCAGGGGTCTTCTTGGTTCTTGAAGACTTACGAAGTGGAAGATGGTCATTTGTGGTGTTGTGAGATGACTTTGATTCTTGCTCTTGAGAGTATGGGAAAGGTGAATTTGTGGAGTGATTATCAGTCTGAACTGGAGAGGAGTTTGTATGATTTGTTCCTGATTCTATTGGCTCTACTTCGTTAAATGTAGTAGGAGAGATGTGAGCATGGGACTCTGTATTGATAGGTACATGCTGTAATGGTTTTGTTTTCTCAGAAGTATTGCTACTTTTGGAGGGAAAAATGTCTTCATAGAACACCACATTTCTTGAAATGAATACTCTCTTAGTTTCAAGATCAAGCAGTTTATATCCTTTTATCCCAAAGGGGTAACCCAGAAATATGCACCTTTTGGTTCTAGGATCAAACTTCCCTCTGTGATTAGCTAAGGTGGAGGCAAAAGCAAGGCATCCAAAGACCTTAAGGTGTGTATAGTCCGGTTTATGTCTGAAAAGAATTTCAAATGGTGTTTTGTTATTTAACAAAAGTGAAGGTGTCCTGTTTATAAGGTATACTGCAGTAAGGATGCAATCATTCCAGTATTTCATTGGGATCGCACTTTGAAATTTTAAAGCTCTTGCAACATTAAGAATGTGCTGGTGTTTTCTTTCAACTATTGCATTCTGTTGTGGTGTTTCAACACAACTTTTCTGGTGGATGATTCCCTTTTTATGATAGTATTCTTTCATTTCAAACTCTCCTCCATTATCAGTCCTAATGATTTTTATTTGTGATTGAAATTGAGTGTCTATTAAAGCACAAAATCCTTGCAAAGCAGCAGTGACATCTGATTTATTTTTCAACATATAAACCCATGTGCATCTACTAAAATCATCCACTATAGATAGAAAATATTTGGATCCATCATAACTAGTCTCACTACAAGGACCCCAAATGTCACAATGTATGAGATCAAAGTTGTTTTTGGATTTGTGATGACTGACAGGAAATGATAACTTGTGCATTTTGGCCATAGGACATACAGAACATGGTTCATTTTCAGACTTAAGAACATCATTAATACCTATTGAGTCTAGTCTAGAATGAGATGGATGTCCCAGCCTGTAGTGCCAGAGATCAAACTTCTCAGTCTTGGTAGAAAATGCAGCTAACATGGAAGTTTTATTTGGAATAAGGGAAAGAGCTTCTGTCAAGGCTGTAGGAGAGACTTGGCATTGCAGCAAGTGGTATAAACCTTGCCTCACTTCACCCATTCCAGTCGTTTTCCAAGTCAAAAGGTCCTGCACAAAGCATTTTTCAGAGAAAAATATAAAACAACATTTAGATGTTTTTGCTAATTTCCTAGCAGATATCAGATTAAATGAGAAGGATGGAACACAAAGCACATTATGCAAAATCAAGTTTCCTGTGATTTGTACAGTTCCTATATGTGTGACCTTAACCGAATTACCGTTTGGAAGGAGGACCGAATCAGTCACTTTGGCTTGAATAGAACTGAAGAAAGAAGTGCAACAGACCATGTGGTCTGTTGCTCCTGTGTCTATTATCCATGGCATATTAGAATTCTTGTAAATTTTGTCCTATATGTACAAGGGTAAGGTGAAATACCAGAGTGTTTTGGGATCTGTGGGTCTGTAGGAGTTGATGCAGTGAGGCATTGAATGTTTTGTGACTTGAGCAAAGCTAAAAGCTGTTCATGCTGTTCTTGAGTGAATGTCACCTGATTACTATTCCCAGCATCTTCCTGTCCTTGCAAGGATACCTGATTTGCTGAGAAATTTCCCCTTCTATGTAGCTTGTGTCCAGGAGGGTATCCATGGATTTTGTAGCATTTGTCCACAGAATGTCCTGGCATATGGCAGTGGGTGCAGACTGATTTGTTAGGATTAGCCTTGAAGCATCTTTCTATTGAATGTCCAGGGACCTTGCAAAAAGTACAATAATATTTCTTTTGTGTTATTCCACTTTGCTTCATTCCATCATTGAAATTGCCTTTGGCGGCCAGTGCCATCGAATCTGGTATGGAGAGGTCTGAAATTTCCCTTCTCTTTTCTTCTTGTTGGATTAAAGAATATACCTCATTGAGAGTAGGAAAAGGCTTAATTAATAGAATTTGGGCTTTGAGTGCTTTGTAAGAATCATTTAAACCCATTAAAAACTTCATTACCCAGTCTCTTTGCTGATTTTCAACAACAGGTTTCAGTCCTCCACAGGTACAATTAGGAATTGATTCATAGTTTATTAATTCATCAATGAGAGTCTTGTATTTTGAGAAGAAAACACTTACAGCATCCTGGTTTTGCTTTATGGCAGCAATGGCTTGTTTTACCTCATAAATTCGTGGGGCATTTTGCTGAGCTAGCTGATGCTCTAAGTCCAGCCAAAGTTCTCGAGCTGTGTCAGCATACAATGTGCAGGCCTTGACATCAAAGGACATGGTGTTTTGTAGCCAAGCAATTATTATGTCATTGCACCGGAGCCAATGATCCATCAAGGGGCTGCTGGGATCTGCTGGCTCAGAAAGGCTCCCGTCAATGAAGCCTAGTTTGTTTTTGATTCGGAGAGCTCTCTTCATAGATCTTGCCCAAGCATAATAGTTAGTATTGTCAAGTAGATGAGTAACTAGGATTGCTCCAGAACTATCATTACCACCAATATAGTAAGGGCTATAGGGATCATTAAAATTTTGATTAGGATGGTTGTTTGGTGCTGGGTTTGTGTTGGCATTCTGATTGTCATTTTGATTTGGATTTGGATTTGTTGAGTCAATTGTAGTGCTATGAGCATCAGCCATAGCTATAGCTCTGATACCATATAAAATATCAAACCAAATGAAAACTATAGAATGACAGAGATGATAAAGATCTATTTGATTAGAATGATTCAAATTGAATTTCTTGTACAACACTATGAGGTATATATATACATACGTGAGAAGAATCTAGAAGGAGAAAAAATCTATGCTATTTCTGTACACAAAATAAAATGGTTGGCTACAGAAAAAAACAGATTGTGTAACCATAATTATTCTAACAGAAAAGGGGTCCCATTTGCTCCATTAACAAAATCCTTCTATCCCCTGTCATCACTCACGTTGGTATCCTCCAAATCGTGGCCTTCTTCCCGCTGATCCAAATTCTTATTAGTTGAAATTGGCTGCTGCTTATTCTTCATGAATTGAGCTTGGTATTTTAACAGCAATTGAGGTTTGTTCTTGTTTTAATCCGTTATCAATTCTTTAATGGAATACGGTAATTTTTTTTCAAAATCCATAGAAATACTGGACCATGATTTGAGTTAAATCTTTGGAGAAGTTTGAAGTAGCATTAATTTCTTGGGCCAATAATCCAGTAGAATGAGATGTCTAAAATGCAATGCTAACTGATTTGGCATCTAAAAAAAAACAAAATTTTAACTCGTTGATTTCAGTTTTAATAAATTATCTTTAGCTTGCGAATTTGTGCTTGTAACTTGTAAGATTTGGGATTTGGTTAAGTTCTGGTATTGAGAGTTAAGCACTACAATTATCTTTATCTGTGAATTATTCTCTCAGACACTTGTTGCTTGCATGTAACTTATTCATTTTGGAGCCTTTTTACAGTATAAACCTTTCCCTTTTCGAAGTGTTATGTCAGCAAGGAACAGGGGAATATGTCATAGGTGTAGGATGCGCGGGCACTATTTGTCGGATGGATTTTGTTACATGTACCCTTTGACTTAACCTTTGATTTACTCGACCTCACCTTCCCCCCTCACATGGAGGTTAGTCCCACGCATTTATTTGATGTAGGACCCGACATCTATGTGAGGGAGAAGGTGGGGTTGGGTAATCCAAAGAGTAAGTCAAAAGGTACAAATGGGTTAATCCTTGTCGGATTGCTCAACGAAGTGACAATGCCCAAAATGCGGAGACGAATACAAGAAATGTATGGAGGTAGAGAAGAACACATCAAACAAGGGGCTAATCTTCTACTATACTAGAGATTGTGGTCATTTCAGTTGGAAACCGGTTAGTGAGGCTAGTGGGGAACGTAAAGATTCAATAGACGATTTGTCGTGTATGTTGAATAGAGTTACTTGAATATTTGAGGGTGAAGACATGAAGATATCTATAACATAACTATTCACAAGAAAAAAAAAGAGCGACGGAGGATAATGGGAAAGTAAAGGAAAAAATTCGGTGAATTTGTCCCAACTACGGACTGAGTTAAAGGCTTTTGTTGTACATATTTTAATGTGGAAATTACATAGATGCCTACTTTTAAAGATTGCATTTCAAAAATCAAAAGTATAGTTTATATATACAATAATCAAATGATCATACAATTTTGAATATTAAATAATAATATTATAAAATTCAATTAATTATATACACATCCCCAAACCCTAATATACATTTTTTCTCGATACCATTTCCTTTCTCTCCTCCATACCTCTCCATTCTCTCCTCTCTTTATCACCGTTAGAGATATTACGACGTGACGGTCCAGACGTCACCACCGCAGCGACATCACTCCGAAGCAAACATCACTACCACAGATTTGTTAAGAAGACGACAACGACTGGTCTGTTATAAGCAGCGACGAGCGCCGCTGCTTCATGGTGGTCGCGGATCTATGTCTGACATGAAGGGTGTGAATCTGTGGTGGTGCGGTAGTCTGCGGTGCTGTGTGCAGTATTATCTGCCGTGGTTTGTGTAGTGGTAGAGGTGTTGTTGGTGGAGGTGAGTGCAGCTGCGATGGTTTTGGGTTAGTTTCTTCCTCCGATTGCTTTGTCAGAGCTTCGGAAAGGGGTGCTCAGCTGATTTTTTTGGGGTGTTTGAGTGGTGCTCAATCGGTGTTTTTGTTTTAGATTGTGAGGTGGTGGTGGTGGCGATGTGGTGGTGGTGGTGGTGTGACAATGAGGTGGTGCCAGCTTTTTGGGTTCTTTTTCTAGTTTCATTTTGTTATAGATTATAAGGCGGTGTTGGTGGTGATGGTTGTAGAACCCCAATTAATTTTAGATACCTTAGTGGCACTAGGACATGAATATTGGATGGCTAAATGATACTTCAGATTTTTTTTTGGTCTCATTTGAGACCCATTATTTTCATACAAAATATTCGAATTGGAAAATGATATCTAAAAAAAAAAGTTGTAGCTCTTTGAGTTATCTTTCCAAGACACTTAGAATTACCTCAATCGGATATCGGGAGAAAACGTTATGATAGTAATACTGTAGGCTGTGCTGTATCAACCGAGTACGCATAATATGAAAAGTCAAATTCCTACACGATTTTTCTAGCACCTTCTTAAACCTATAACTCCCACATAAATGGTACCCGTGTTAATGAGTATTAGGCCTTTCATTTTCCCTTAAGTTATGAGATTTGCACACATATATAGCCCATTGCATACTCTTTTTCTCACACCCAAAACAAAAGTTTTCTAAGCATAAAATACAGAGTTTTCAAGTCTAGAAAAAAAAAGAGAAAAGAGAGGGAGAAAAACTAGTCTTTCCTAGAAGTTTTGGTGCTATCAAGAAGTGTTTTCCAAGCTTAAATTCTCAACGGTTTTCAAACATCAAAGGAGTGCAATTTTCAACAAGTTTCAAAGCATCAATCAAGGTAGGTAGAGGTGCAAAGTTGTTAATTCGTGTTAGGTTGTAAATTTCTTGCAAATGATGTTTCCATGTCAAATGGTGCCTTCAAGTACGGCACGATCTATGTTAATGTTTGTATGTCAAATGGTACATTCGGTATGGCATACCCTTCCATGTCAAATGGTGCTTTCGGGTACGACATGAATGTCTGGTCGAAGCGTAGTGTTAAGTCATGACTCTACGTAATTGAGATTCTACCTAAAATCCTACAATGAAAAGGTTTTAAAGTTATAAGTTTTGAAATGTATAATTTAATCACGAATGCACCAATGACATCTATTGAATATTCAACTCACGGGTCTAACCCTTTCTCTACACATTGAAATGTTGCTACCTTGGGCATGGATGAAAGAGAAGATGGAGAATGATGCAATGAGCCCATGGAAACCGGTGAATAAGTTATTTAGGTTTATTTTATGAAACGTTTTCAATGTTATGTCTTTAAACTATTTGAATAACATTGAATGCGATGACACGTTATATCTTTTTCAAATAAATTACATTTTTAAATTTTAGAAAATTATTTAGTATTTTGTTTAAAGCATTTGAAGTATTGTTATTAAAATTATTATTGTAAGATTTAAGCTTCCACTAAAAAAACGTATACACTTGTTACTGAACAACCGGTTAATGAAGTAAAGTAAGTAGCATTCCGGTCCACTAGGGGTCGGGGCGTTACAATGGTGGTGTGGTGATTGTGGGTGGTGGGGTTTGTAACCATTTGGTTGGTGGTGGCGATGACTGTGATTGTGGATTGGTGGTGGTCACGGCGGTGGTGATGGTAGGTTTCAGAATTTTTTTGGTTGGTCATGGTGGAGATAGTGGTTGCAAGTATTGGCGGTTATCACAAATTATTTGGTTGACCGTGACTATTAAATTGGTTAATCTATGACCAATGGAAAAGATAAACTGTGATAAAAAAAAATAATGTGTAACCTAAAAAATTGTTAATTTGTGATCGATAATTTGATAATTTGTGATGATATAATAAGTTGTGATTTATAAATATTTGTGATTTGTGATCGATGAACAAATATTTTTTTATTGTGATCGATGAACAAATTGTGATCTATAAAATTTTTGAATTGAGACCGTAAAATAATGTGACTAAATCGTTAATTTGTGACTAAATTGTAATAGATATGTGACTTTAATATATTTAATTAGTAAAATATATAATTAATTAATTAAATCATAAATAATTTTTAATAAATATCTGATTTTTGAAATTTGAAACCTTTATTCTTATCTTTGAAATATATGATGTTTAACCTCTTAGTTATGAATTTTTCCCTATTTCAATAACATGTCCTCGCTCCATGTTTATGTAATCGGCATTATAGTTAGGGTTGAGCATATCTCCCAAATCGAACAGAATCGAACCGGACCCGAATCGAATTGAACCGAACCTAGCGGTTCTTCGTAACTGAAATACCCGAACGGGTATCTGAATCGAAAACCGACGATTCTGTTCGGTTCTAGACCCAAAACCGAATAAAATCCGATTTTTTTTTAATTTTTATATATGAGAAAGATTAAATTATTTTAACTTTTTAAAAATAAATTAGCAAAGATAGAGTTTGCATTGAAAATACTGAGTTCTATGAGGATATTGAGACATGTAATAAAATATATATTATATTTTTTCTTATTAAACCTTATTAGTTGAACAATTTTTAGTTTATTTATGTTAGTTAATTGTGAATTTTCAATTTTTCTTTAAGAGTTTCTTAGAATCTAGTATCACAAGTCAAACAATTGATGGTTAAATCAAATAGCTGGTAAGTACTACTATATTAACAATATTTTAAAATATTTTATCTCTACGAGCCTATGACTTCTAATTTATATAAATCACGGATGTTTTAGTATTACTAATTTACTATATATTTTTTGTTATTTGTATATATGGGTAAATTAATTTTATTGGACAACTTATTATTTATATGTTATTAAATTGGAATACGTTAATTTGTAAAAACTAAGATTAAACATGTCAGACTGTAGTGTTGTTATAAATGTTAAAAAAATTAATTATAATATAGAATCGAACAGACCCGAACTGAACCGAACCCGAATGGTTCCAAAATTATATTTGGATCCGACGGTTCCGTTTACTCATTACTCGAAAATTTTCGATTCGATTCGATTCTATAACCGGACCGTGCCCAGGCCTAACTATAGTTGCCTCGTATTATGTAATCGGCACTACAGTCCTCGCTCCATGGTTAACAGTATTTGGAAGATATTTCTGGATTTGGTTTCTTTGTATCTTTCATAAATCTAGTAATGAACCTAAAGGGGTGCCAAAAAAATTAATCACGTATCTGATCCCAAATATGATTGAAACAAATGCTGAATTTGTTGTTGAAAAATTTGGAGCAATAAAAGTCTGCCTACAAGATGAATAAATCAGTGTCAGGTTTGAGGCTAAAGCTGCACCATACATGGATAGAACACAATTTTGCATTTCTTCGAGTTAAAAAAAGGTGAATACATCAGACATCATATCCTATTTCAGCTCACACTGCCGAAATGAACCAACTAATCCAATTAGTAAAAACCATACAAACTAACTAAATCAACATAAATGCTATTTCTTCCCCCATGTCATTCGTTAAATTAACGTGCAGATCACAGAAGTATTCATAGTTCCCCCATTACAAACTAACAAAATAGGCAAAACATCAGTGTCTAAACCACCAATGTATGTACAACAACTAGACTGGTTCGAAGATAACAAATACTCCCATATAATGCTCATGTTCAGTCCAACAAAAACGTGTGTTTATCTAGCAACCCTGTGGGTGGGCATGAACCGCATGTGTACTTCAGCTGGGTTGTGAGTCGACGACGAACCCATACATCTGGAGGTAACCTACTTACCCTGGTAAAGGAACATAACCAAATGAAACTTTAAAGTCATAAAACAGCTTAAATGTAATGTGCAAAAGATAAAATATGAACTTGATTTTTACTCGCTTGTTCGTTAACCGTTAAGTTGTTGTTCGATTCAACTGGTTGTAATTCAGCGTTGATCCCATCCTGTTAAATCAATACAAAATTTAATAGCTATTTTACTATAAAATCAAGTACTTGAATCATTGAGGAAAATACTTAGATCAAGTGGAGTGTCATTTTTCGAATGATATCGTTTATCATGTCAATTTCTGGGTTCGTTAATTACTTCCTGCAGTCACGTTGGAGTTGGGAGATTAGGGCTCATTACAATTAAAAAAATAAAATAAAATTCCACTAAAGCATTGATGACGGATCAAAACAAGAACAAACCTCAATTGCCGAATTGGTTGGTCTTAGCAAATTTTTCCAAATTGATTTCTAGGGTTCTTCTCTTCTTGCAGTCGCGACTTGTATTTAGGAGAATAGGGCCTCGTATCAATTGAAGGCGTTCACCAAATTTGGTGTGCTGAAATCATTTTTCCATACCAACGACTCTCACGTGACAACGACATAACGCTGTTCATGCCACATTTGAAACCATCTTGCCAACCAGGATGGAGTGAAACGGTTGTTTCAACAGTGATGGATGGAATGGATTTCTAGTAAGTTGAGTGACCATTCCGGTTAATCACATAGTTCAATGACTATAACATGACAGTGGGCAAAGTTCAGTGACTAGTCAAACTTTTCACTCGGTAATAATTAAAGCAAGAAATTTGTAGTCATCACTTCAGACCTTCATTATATCTCTATGAAACATGAATGAAGATACTCTAGCACACAATCATGGCAAGCTTGTTAAGTAAAGGTAGAGCAGTAGCAGTTAATAGCATCAAGGTCGAAGCATAAGCCTAGTATGACCATCAAACAGCGAAGATGAAAGCCTCACATTAAATAAATACCATGCACGCCACGCCTTAAATTAACATAGATACTCGTACAAATCTCAAAACAAACACAATCTTTTAAGGGCATGGTAGATATCCAGGAAAAATGAAAAGGAAACACAGAATTCTACAACTTCAAATATGAAACTGAAAACCTCAATTCTCCAACAAAATAGAAGTAACACAATCTAGTTCATTCTCCTGATAAGCTCGTTGATATAATCTTCACGGTTTCCAGCGTCTCCTCCTTCAACGTAGTGGTTCCTCTTCTTCTTCAGACCACCCAATGGTGCCTTAAGTTGGAATGGCCAGATGAAGTTGTTGGCCTCCTTAAAATGAGGTCCAACAGTCATGATCTCGTGAACAAGATCTTCCATGCAGATAATCCCATGCTTTCCAAGAACCTAAATAAAAGCCAAGCTTAGGTGAAAATGCAATACAAAAAACAACTAAATATGAGTGTCACAATAGGCATACCTGTTCAATGATTGAATTGTCTGTCAAAGCAATCCTCTGCTTGTTGACCTTGCCATAGCCCCTCTTGTATATCAATTCTTTCACGCTCTTCAAGTTCGGGTATCTAAAGAAAGCCAAGGAAATGGTAAACATTTGACACAGTGCACAAAGAAGTTACAAAAAGTTCAAGAAGCCAGCTTGATCAGATATATACCCGTAAGTCACGTAAGGCTCAACTCTATGCAGCATATTCAATGTTGCCTTGTTCACTTTTAGGAACACACCATTAAAAATCTGCATTGTGAGAAATCAATGGATGAGAATTACAGGAGCAAAGGGTGCAAAGCACAAACAAAGACACCTCATACTAAGCTAAAAAGTTGTCCGTTGTCCAGCGCAGGTTTGAATATGAAATGTGGATATGGAAAGAGATAAAACACGAAAGGTTTCCAATTCCAAATGAGTGCACAACCAGCAAGGCAGCAACCATAAATAATATGATATCCAACTTGAATTCTCTAAGACCTATCACGATTCAACTCAATAGAAACCCACAAACAAATAAATTGATGAATATTTGGAACATCTGACGCCTACACTCTGGAGGACCAAAGCCATTTATCTCAACAGCCAGTATCCTTCGTTTCATGTAGTCTAAATACATTTTGAAACGTCAAATCACAAGCAAAAATGTTATCACAGTAACCCCATAACACAAAATACAAAATCCTGGCAGAAGCAAAGGACAAGACATTCAAGCTAACAGCCAAGCAAGTCTCATTGTTTACGACGAGGTGTGCAACACAAAATAAAGATAAGCAAAAGACAAAATCCTACTGTAAGGTGCATAAACCATGAATAACTCCCCTAAAGTGTATCAATCAACGTTATAAACGACATCTAGTTGGTGAGTGTTAATTTTCTATAGTAATTAACAAACAAAATTACAACAACATAAAAGACTTGCAGAGTAACCTGTCTTAGACGCAGAAGTTGCAAAATCTTCTTTGTCTGTGGGTGCATGGCATTTATACTGAGAATCCAAAAGAAAACAAAAAGTTAAAAACAATTTATGTTAAATAATAAACTCAGGTAAGTCCAAAAAAGTAACATCAGAACATACCCACGGATTCGAACGAGAAACAGCAGCTTAGGCTCAGGGTTGACATAAAAACCGCCTTTCAACCTAGCCTCACGCTTCAATTGAATTAGCTCCGTTTCCTACAATACAAGGATGAACACCGCGATTAGAAACTATGTCGTAAAGAATTAACATCATCAAAGAACAACAAAATGTATTAAAAAAGATACCTGCTGCTCATACTCCTTTGAGTACTGTTTGGCTTTGTTGTAGATGAGCTTGCGTTGCTCTGCCTTCTTCTTCTTTGTAGACTCAAGCTCCTGCTTTTTCACCAATGCCCATTCCTCACTTCTCCTCTTTTTCTTCAGTACAGATTCCGGAACAATGACCCCTCCCTTCTCCATCTCTACACCAAACATTCATAAATCTATGCATACTCAAAAAAGGAACCTCTGACACACATAGGAGCGATTCAAACAAAAATACACACATATATTCTGCATACATATATACCAATACGCAGAGCCACACCCATAGACAGATGTCACACAGCTAATCCAGGTTCATATGATTATTTCATTTTACCCATTTTCTTAACCGAGGTCGGTTAACAATTATTACTTTCAAAGTAATTATATCATTTCAGTCCTCGATTTAAAATGCACAATTAACAAAAACATTTAGTCAGGATTGCAGACAAACACAGACGCTACAGAAATTGCAGATTGACTGAAATGAAGAACTGAATCGATGAACTTACGGTTCTGTGGGGTGTAAATCCGACTCCGTGGCGGGTTGGTTACTGTCTCGGCAGCAGTACAGCTGCGTATTAATGTGCCAGTTTGTGTAATTGTGTGAATATTAGGGTTTTGGGTTCAGGCCGAAATCGATCTTATTAACCTCCGGTCTCCAAAGATGGGAGAATCTTTAATTTTGCCCACAAAGTTTCATTATTGTCACTTTTCCCCTATGTGCCTTTTGGAATTTGGAATTTGAGAAAATACTTGTGGGGATTTTTTTTTTTTTTTTTTTTTTGAATAGAAATTCTTCCATTAATTCATGAAAGCAAATGCTGGATACAAGGAGGGGGTACCTCCAACACTATTCTCTGCTCAGAGAGTTTGAGTGCTTCCTTTGCTAGAGTATGAGCGACAACATTAACCAATCTGGGAACATAAGTAACAGACCTAGAATGAAAAAAATGAAGCATATCCTTCGTGTCCTCTATCAGTAGTCCCGGATAGTTCCAAAATTCTGAGTCACCGTTAATTCCCTTCACAACGTTCAGCGCGTCTCCTTCTAAAATAATCGACCTCAGCTCAAGGTGTTTGCAGAGCAAAACGGCTTCCAAAGCTGCATTAGATTCTGCCTAAAAAGCATCCGAGAGCCCTCTTCTTTGACACATCAACGCAGCTTTAAACTGTCCCGACCAATTTCTTACAACAATACCAATACCAATTCGGTTAGTGGATGCTTCAACTGCTGTATCCCAATTAATTTTGTATGTATTTGGAGGAGTTGGTAACCATAGTTGGGGGGCATGGGCTCCTCTGGTGCTGGGAATCGCTTCTCTGAACTCAAGGGCATTATGTCTTGTCGTGTATGAAATTGTTGTTGGACCTTCGAATTTATTCTCAAAGACCAACGCATTCCGCCTCTTCCAGATTAGATAGACTGTTGTTGTAAAAATCTCCATTTCTTTCTCAGACATCACGTTGAACAAGTGGCTTGCCAGATCTTTGAAGTGTCGCGGCAGGTAGGACATTTTTTTGGAATCTACGGGAGCACGATCCCAATACATCTTGGGCCAAAATACATAACCACAACGCATGAAGAACAGACTCCTCTTCGCATTTGCATATCGGGCATGAGGGCGACTCCCTAATCTTCCTTCTGTATAGATCTAGATTTGTAGGTAATGAGTCGTGTGATGCACGCCACAGTAGCATTTTCCTTGCATTTGGGGCCTTAAGATTCCAAATTTTCCCTCATACCTCATATTGATTGTTACTAGATGAGCATTGGCCCTGTGAATCCTGTTTCGCCTGGCTGAGCATGTGATAAGCACTTTTAACTGTAAATTTTCCATCCTTGGTGATCCTCCAAATGAGTTTATCTGGAGAACCACATTGACTAATTGGGATCTTGCTTATCAGATTGGCTTCCGATTCGAAGAAGATATCAGAGATGAGTTGCATGTTCCAAGTTTTTGTTTCTTCATTTATGAGCTCACTCACTTTGGCATTCATAAATTGATTATACCTGGGTGGATGGATTTGGAAAGTGGAAGTTTGGGGAATCCATTTATCCTTGCCAATCACTACAGATTCTCCGTTCCCTATGCGCCATAATACTCTCTCTCTCTCTCAAGACCTCTTTGGCTTCTGAAAAACCCCTCCAAATGTAGGATGCATTACTTCCATTTTTGCTGCTCAAAAAATCTGATCTGCTGTAGTATTTTGCTTTAAGCACCCTCGCAGCCAAGGAAGTTGGGTTTTGAATAAGTCTCCATCCTTGCTTTGCCAATAAAGCTAGGTTAAAAAGCTCGAACTCCCTGTAACCAAGTCCTCCAATAGCTTTAGATTTCCCCAACAGATCCCAAGAAAGCCATTGTGTTTTTGTTTTCTCTCTCCTCTACTTTCCCACCAGAAATTCTTAACTTGCCTATTTATGCCCTAAAGGATGGTTTTTGGGATCTTGAAAATACTCATACAGTATGTGGGAATAGCTTGGATTATAGACTTGAGGAGAATTTCCTTGCTTGCTTGTGAGATAAATTTCACTATCCAACTGTTCATTCTACTTCTGATCGAATCAAGGATCGGTTTGAACGCAGACAATTTATTCCTTCCAACCGTTTTTTTTTTTTGCTAACAAACGAAAATTAAAGATAGATGACCTGAATTCTAGATCTGTGCTCTAATACCACCTGATGTGAAATCGGCCAAGAACAAGTTTGGGAACCTACGAACAAGATGAAACAAACCCAAGAAAGTTAGAAATTACGCTGTGCAAAGATCAACCCAACCGGCTGTTCGACCTGAAAGCCCCAGATTGGCTAACCAAGAGGGGGGTGAATTGGTTATTAAAACTTTTTCTACAATGATTCAAGTTTTAATAAAATAACCAAGCAAATAATAGAAGGCAACTTAAACACAAGTATACAAGTGAGTGGAGCAATATAATTCACACAAAGTAAAAGATACTAAGTAGAAGGGATAGAGAGTGCAAACGATATAATTATGGAGGTTCGATTCAATGCAATGATCTACGTCCCCCGTTACCAAGCTCTCCGTCACGAGCAAGGCCTTTTTCACTATGTTGATTGACTTATGGTGCAATCCAACCCTTTACAACGCTTTCGGTGACTTACAACCAAGGAGCACCAATCCTTTTACAACGTTGAGCTTTCTGGGACCTCAACACGACCCACAAGTTTGAGTTTACAATTTGAAACTATTCCTCTCAATAAATGATATATTCAAAGTTGAGTACAATGAGAGAAAATAGGCAAACACTTTAATAGATGGCAATGAATGAAGCTCAAGTGTTTGGTGAGTGAAAAATGATTTTCAAAGGTTGAATCACTCAAAAGGTTTTTCAAGAATCAAATAATATAAGTAAAGAGTATAAAACCAATATTTAAGCTCAAGAGTAACTCACTTTAATGCTTTTGGAAGTGTTGAAATGAATGTGAAGTGAGTTGGTATTTATAGTTGAAAAACCATCAAAAGTTCTGCCAAACCGGTTGACCAGTCGGGTCGACTGCCCCATTTCCGGTCGGTCAAAATGACCGTTTGTACGAAAAAATCAGAACTCAGAACGGTCAAAAATTTGGACCATTGGAATTTCCGGTCGACCGCCACCACGGCCGGTCGACCGCCTCTCCTGGCCGGTCGACCGGCCACCCAGCCGGTTTGAAGAGTTTTTTAAAAAACTTTCAAAATTGTTTTTATTGTACAAATGTTTCAATGACATGAATTTTTAACGTGCATAAGAAATTCATTTACTTGAGCTTTCAATATATTCATTGTCAATTGGTAAAGCGATTTTCCTTTACACATGATGAATTCAAAAACATCTACGCCTAATGTCTTCAATGTTTGACTTGGCAAGTGCACTTTTCCTTCTTTCTTGACTTTCATTTGGTCGTTTCTTGCAAGTATATGACAGCAATCATTTTGTCTTTGTTTGATCGATTTTTCCATAGATGCTATATCACTTAAATATGATTGTTAGAGAAAAGAGAAAGACGCTTTGTTTGTTATAATCAAAACATAAAAGGAACATAGGTCAACAATTTCCCCCTTTTTTATTATGACAAACAAAAGATGATTTTATAATAAATTGATAGTCGAAAGCACATGTAATTGATTTCTCCCTAACGTTTATACATGTGTTCCCCCTTACTTGTATTCCCCCTTACTTTTGCAGAGTAAGCATGTAAATCATCTCATATCATCTCAAATCATCTCATATATTTTCCCCCTTTTGACATAAGCAAAAAGATTTGAAGCATGAAAATATAGGCATATAACCATAAGTGCATGACCATAAAAATGAGCATAGGTAGAAGCAAGAGAGAGTCAAGACATGTCCATAACAAATTCTACAAGGCATAAAAATAACCAAAGTCATAAGATCATCAAAGTAAAGTACTAATACTCCGGAGGTGGTGGCGGTGGAAAGTGGGCATAGACATAAGCATAAAAGGTATTTTGTTGTTCGTGCATTGCCGCTTGTTGTTGGAACATGGCATCTTGTTGTGCTTGAGCTGCGGCTTGTTGAGCTTGGAAGGCCTCTTGTTGAGCATCGAACCTAGCATAAAATTCCTCTTGACGAACTTGCATGGCATCTTGTTGAACTTGCATTCCTCGAAGCATTTCGCCAAGTCCATCAATAGAAGATGTAAGAGAGTCGATGCGGCCATTGAGAAGGTTGTAGTGATCCTCGATAAAACGGCTGGAAGGTGGAGGAGCACTGGATCCTGGAATGTTAGGAGGAGGACTAGGAGCATGTGGGATGTCGTCCTCATGATTGTCCTCTTCATTTTCAAGAGGTAGAGTTGATGGTCCAGATTCCGAGTCAAAACCTTTGGTTCGGGCCACCCACTGGCCATGTTCCTTAACAATTTTCATCCGTTTAAGAGTATGAATGTTAATAGTATCGGTAGGCCGGAGTGACTCGAAGATCTCACCATTAAGAGGAATTTTAAAATGTTTAAAGATTTTGGTGAGAAGCATGCCGTAAGGTAAAGCTTTGATGCGAGTGGTGAAGTGGACTAAATTTATGTGACCGAAGGCTATCGTTGGAAAATCCAATCTTCATCCAACCAAAAAGGAATCGAGAAGGAATAGGTCGAAGTGAGTGACTTCATCAATATGACCTTTCCTAGGAAGAATACTGTGGGCAATGATCAAATGCAAGAGTTTACAAGGTAAGGTTAATTGATTTGAACTAAGCTTGATTGGATGTTCAAAAGTTTTGCTGGTAATTCTTCGACATGCAATTATAGGATCGTAACCTTCACAACTTTGGTGAGCCATATGACAAAATTTTTGGATTGGACATTCTTCTAATTCAAGAAGGGAGCGAATAAGTGATGTAGTAATAGTGATGTTTTTTCCCTTTAACAAACAAGAAATACTATGCCTACTAGGAATGTAAACCATATTTTTGTAGAAATCCCTCATAAGTTTAGGGTAAGCATATTCATTCATGGAGGCAATAGACACCCATCCCATACCTACAAAGTATTCTTCTATATGAAATTCAAGTGCATTAAGAGAAAGACTTTCAAAATCGACATTTTTACCTATAAGAATGGGAGATTTGTCAAAGTGACTTTCCGGCACTTCGGGCTCTTCCTCCGATGAAGAGGGACTTGGAATCCTTTCCCTCCTAGGTTTCTTGCTTGGCATCTTGACTCGTGGTATGATGAAAATGAGGAATTTTACTATGGAAAAGTGAAAACGGAATAGGGAGAGAAAACTAAGTATAGTTGAAGAAAAATGGTGATTTTTGAAATTTTGGAGGAGAAGATGTGATGGGTTTTTCAAATCTTGAGTAGATCTTGAGTTTTAATGGTAGATTTGAAAAATGAGAGGTTGGATCTAAGGAGATGAGGAAGAATAATGAGAGAAGAAGATGAAAAAATGGAAGAAAATGGGCGAAATGGGTTTTAAAACACGTCGGTCCGGTCGACCAGACCCTTTCCCAAATTCTCTCTGCCTCACCGATCGACCTGGTCCGGTCGACCGGACGTCGTCCGGCTTTTTTTTTTTTTTTTTTTTTTGGAAACACAGATAAGGGCATGTAAAGTCAAGTATAGATATCTTTTTCATCCATTATGCCTAAACCTCGTCGAATGTGGGTAAAACGATCAAGAGCAAGAGGCTTTGTAAAAATATCGGCTAATTGGTTGTCCGTGTCAACAAATTCTAGAATGATAGCACCTTTTTGAACATGATCCCGAAGAAAGTGATGTCTTATTTCAATATGCTTAGTTCGAGAGTGCAAGACAGGATTTTTGGACAAATTGATAGCATTAGTATTATCGCACATAATAGGAACATGATCGTAAGACAATTGATAATCATTTAAAATTTGTTTCATCCATAGTACTTGAGCACAACAACTTGCGGACGAGATATATTCGGCCTCGGCCGTAGAAAGTGCCACAGAATTTTGTTTCTTGCTAAACCACGAGACTAAGGCGAAGCCTAGAAAATGACAAGCCCCGCTAGTGCTTTTTCGATCAATTTGACAACCGGCCCAATCGGCATCCGAATAGCTAAGTAGGTCAATGTGAGTTTTCTTAGGATACCAAAGTCCTAAGGTTCGGGTCCCGCTAAGATATCTAAAGATTCTTTTTACAGCTTTAAGATGGGATTCCTTGGGATTTGATTGAAATCTAGCACATAAACATACACTAAACATAATATCGGGTCTACTTGCAGTTAAATAGAGAAGGGATCCGATCATACCTCGATATATGGTAATGTCAACGGGAGTGCCTTGATCATCTTTGTCAAGCTTTATGGATGTGCTCATTGGAGTATTCATAGACTTTAAATCATTCATTTCGAACCTCTTTAACATATCCAATATATACTTACTTTGATTTATGAAAATGCCATCATGTGTTTGTTTAATTTGAAGTCCGAGAAAGAACTTGAGTTCTCCCATCATACTCATTTCAAACTCCATACTCATGCTTTTTGAAAATTCTTCACATAGATGAATATTTGTTGCACAAAAAATAATATCGTCCACATAGATTTGAATAATAAGCAAATCTTTATTATGAGTTTTGACAAAGAGAGTAGTATCCGCTTTTCCAATCGAAAAATCATTTGAAAGTAGAAATTTGCTCAAACGTTTATACCAAGCTCTAGGAGCTTGTTTTAGACCGTAAAGAGCTTTTCTAAATTTAAAAACATGATTTGAAAACTTGTGATTTGTAAAATCGGGTGGTTGTTCAACAAACACTTCTTCTTGAATGATCCATTCAAAAACGCACTTTTAACATCCATTTGATAAAGAGTGAAGTTTTTATGACATGCACATGCAAGAAGCATGCGAATGGATTCTAACCTAGCCACCGGTGCAAATGTTTCTTCATAATCAATGATTTCTTCTTGATTGTAACCTTGGACTACTAATCTAGCCTTGTTACAATAATTCCATTTTCATCCCGTTTGTTTCGAAATACCCATTTTGTGCCGATTACGGTTTGACTGTTAGGTCTAGCGACTAAATCCCATACATGATTTGTTTCAAATTGATTTAGTTCTTCTTGCATAACTAGAATCCAAAACTCATCAAACTCGGCTTCTTTAAAAATTTTAGGTTCAATTTGTGAGATGAATGCACAACTACTAAGATGATTTCTAAGAGAAGTTCTAGTAGTGATACCTTTAGATGGGTCGCCTATTATTAGCTCTTTTGGATTAGAGGAAACGAATTTCCATTCATTTGGCAACGTGGGATCGTTTTGAACTTCAATCGACTTTTCTTCATTAGCTTGATTGTTGGGCTCTTTTGATTGCTCTTCATTGGACACTCATTTGTTTTGATCTTGAATATTCATTTGTTTGAAAGGAGTTTCCAAACCTACATCATCATCAATACCTTTCTCACGATCAAGAAGGTTAGTTTCATCAAATGTGACATGCATAGATTCTTCAACGACTAGAGTTTTTTTGTTGAAACCTTTATAAGCCTTACTAGTCGAAGAATATCCTAGAAGAATTTTAACATCGGATTTTGAGTCGAACTTGCCCAAGTTATCCTTTGTATTCAAAATAAAACATTTGCAACCAAAAACTTTAAAGTAACTTACATTTGGAATTTTATTTTTCCAAAACTCGTAAGGAGTCTTAGTTTTCTTATGACTAACTAAAACTCTATTTATAATATAACATGCGGTGTTAACGGCTTCGGCCCAAAAGTACTTAGGTAAATTATTCTCATTTAGCATGGTTCTAGCCATTTCTTGCAATGTACGATTCTTCCTTTCTACTACACCATTTTGTTGAGGAGTTCTAGAAGCCAAGAAATTATATTCATATCCGTTTTCATTACAAAAATCGTCAAATGCAAGATTGTCAAATTCTCTACCATGATCACTTCTAATAGTTGTAATAGTGTATCCTTTTTCATTTTCAATTTTCTTACAAAAATGCTTAAAGGCTTCATCCTTTACATTTAAAAATATAACCCAAGTGAATCTTGAAAAATCGTCAACGATAACGAAGGCGTAGTGTTTACCACTTAGCCTAACCGTTCTTGATGGTCCAAAAAGATCCATGTGGAGAAGTTGCAATGGCTTTGTTGTTGAAGAGAAAATTTTTGATTTAAAACAGCTTTTTACTTGTTTTCCAAATTGACATGCATCACAAATTTTGTCTTTTTCAAAATTCAAATTTGGCAAACCTTTTACAAAATAATTTTTGGAAATTTTTGAAATAAGATCCATGCTAACATGACCTAGTCTCCTATGCCATAGCCATGTTTCATCTTTCAATCCAAGTAAACAATGTTCATTATTTTCAAATTCGATATTTATGATATAAACATCTTTACTTTGGTTTCCTATGAAAATCACCTCTTTTGATGTAGCATCCTTAATTAGACATTTGGAAGAATCCAATTTAATATTGTAACCTTTATCACATAATTGACTAATACTTAGCAAATTATGTTTGAGATTATCAACTAGTAGAACATTTTCAATAGAACGAGATGAGTGATTACCAATGTTACTGATACCAATAATATTTCCTTTTGCGTTGTCTCCGAATGTTACATGACCACCATCCTTCTTTTTGAGATTTGATAGTAATGATCAGTCTCCGGTTATGTGCTTAGAGCATCCACTATCCAAGAACCATTTGCTCTTTGATTTCTTTGGTACCTACAAAAACAATTCAATTTTTGATTTTTGGTACCCATACAAACTTGGGTCCTTGGTAGTTAGTTCTTGAGGATTCTCGAATCCACTTGCATTGGTTTTCAAAGAATAATTTCTTTTTAGCTAGGCAATTAAACGCAACATGTCCACTTTTATTACAAAATGTACAAGTGACATTTGATGTTTTAACAAACATGTTTTTAAGAGATTTTTACTTTAAAGAGGGTTTGAATCCTATTCCCCCTTTGTCAAAAACGCATTTTTGATTTTCAAGCATTAATTCGAAATTTTTCTTCCCTTCGGTGAATTTATAAATGGTTTTCGTCAAATCTTCAACTTTTTCTTTTAGGGAAGTGTTTTCCTTAACTAATAAATCATAATCAACATTTTCTTTTTTTTTTTTCAAAAATTTTCTTTATTTCATCTTTCAATAAAGAATTTTTCTTTTTAAGAATAGAGTGACTTAATGCAAGTTTTTCAAAATCTTCAAGTAATTCATCATAAGAATTAGATAATTCATCATAAGAACAATTTTTATCTTCAAGTACCATGGAACACATGTTTGCGATTTCATCTTGGCCATCGCTTTCATTTTGATCTTTATCATCACTATCGTCTCATGTGGCTTGGAATGCCTTTTTCTTGATGTTCTTCTTTTTGTTCAGGCACTCGGTTCTTTTGTGATCCGGTTGGTCACAATCATAGCAAATTATTTTCTTGCTTCTCTTTTCTCTTTTGTTATCCTTCCTTTGAAATTTTTTATTGTTTCGAAATCCTCTCCATTTTTTAACGAGAATGACTAAATCATCGAGCTCCCCATCACTCATGTTGTTACTTGTTGTTCCTTCATCAATTGCCGATTTTAGAGCAATTTGACGCTTTGGAGCCTCCTTTGATTCATCTTTGCTTTTTCTTGTCTTTTCCTTGATTTCGGCATTGTTAAGCTCGTAGGTCATCAAGGTTTCATATAGTTCTTCCAAAGGATATATATTTACATCCTTGGTGTTCTCTATCAACATCCTTATAGAGCTCTATTCCTCCGAGAGTGACCTAAGCATTTTGCTTACAAGTTCACCGTTAGTATATTTACGATCGAAACCTTTTAAGCCATTTACAATATCGGTAAAACGAGAAATATTCATCTTGTTCCATAAAAAAAATTTCAAATTCTTTGACTAACATATTTATTTTGGTTTCCTTGACTTTACTAGTGCCAACATGAGTAACTTCAAGAGCATGCCAAATATCATAAGCCGAATCACATGTGCTAATCCAATTAAACTCATTCCTATCTAATGCACAATAAAATAAGTTTTTCGCTTTGGCATTTAAGGACAACTTTCTTTTATCTTCTTCATCGTATTCCTCTCTATCCTTAGGAATAGTTTGATCGGGTTTACCATCGATCTTAATTGTCTTGGTAGGCACACAAGGACCACGTTCAATAATTTCCCAAATATTATAATCAATTGATTGAACATAAATCGTCATCCTAGCCTTCCAATAATTATAGAGTGTGCCATCAAAGAAAGGAGGTCGGTTTGTAGAATGTCCCTCAAGATTTTGAAACATGGGGTTAGCCATTACTCAAGATTGTGAAATCCCAAAAAAAGTGAGTACCTAGCTCTGATACCAATTGAAAGCCCAAGATTGGCTAACCAAGGTGGGGGTGAATTGGTTATTAAAACTTTTTCTACAATGATTCAAGTTTTAATAAAATAACCAAGCAAATAATAGAAGGCAACTTAAACACAAGTATACAAGTGAGTGGAGCAATATAATTCACACAAAGTAAAAGATACTAAGTAGAAGGGATAGAGAGTGCAAACGATATAATTATGGAGGTTAGATCCAATGCAATGATCTACGTCCCCCGTTACCAAGCTCTTCGTCACGAGCAAGGCCTTTTTCACTATGTTGATTGACTTATGGTGCAATCCAACCCTTTACAACGCTTCCGGTGACTTACAACCAAGGAGCACCGATCCTTTTACAACGTTGAGCTTTCCGGGACCTCAACACGACCCACAAGTTTGAGTTTACAATTTGAAATCATTCTTCTCAATAAATGATATATTCAAAGTTGAGTACAATGAGAGAAAATAGGCAAAGACTTCAATAGATGGCAATGAATGAAGCTCAAGTGTTTGGTGAGTGAAAAATGATTTTCAAAGGTTGAATCACTCAAAAGGTTTTTCAAGAATCAAATAATATAAGTAAAGAGTATAAAACCAATATTTAAGCTCAAGAGTATCTCACTTTAATGCCTTTTGGATGTGTTGAAATGAGTGTGAAGTGAATTGGTATTTATAGTTGAAAAACCATCAAAACTTCTGCCAAACAGGTTGACCAGTCCGGTCGACTGCCCCATTTTCGGTCGATCAAAATGACCGTTTGTACGAAAAAAAATCAGAACTCAGAACGGTCAAAAATTTGGATCTTTGGAATTTCCGGTCGACCGGCCACCCAGCCGGTTTGAAGAGTTTTTTGAAAAACTTCCAAAATTATTTTTATTGTACAAATGTTTCAATGACATGAATTTTTAACGTGCATAAGAAATTCATTTACTTGAGCTTTCAATATATTCATTGTCAATTGTTAAAGCGTTTTACCTTTACACATGATGAATTCAAAAACATCTACGCCTAATGTCTTCAATGTTTGACTTGGCAAGTGCACTTTTCTTTCTTTCTTGACTTTCATTTGGTCGTTTCTTGCAAGTGTATGACAGCAATCCTTTTGTCTTTGTTTGATCGATTTTGCCATAGATGCTATATCACTTAAATATGATTGTTAGAGAAAAGAGAAAGACGATTTGTTTGTTATAATCAAAACATAAAAGGAGCATAGGTCAACACGTCCCGTACCAAGAACCAAGATCCCACGCAAGAAATTTGACCCGTTAATTACCTGTAACAAGAACCGTGAAGTGGGAACGCCACGAAAGAACTGCGACACCTTTTGATAAGTTCAAAATTATAAGTCTTAAGCCACCAAGAATATTGGAGGAGAAAACTCACAACTGTATTAAAAATCTCTCAATAATCAAAGTCTAAATTTTACAATGAAAAGGAAATCATATTTATATGAAACAATAAAACCCTAAGAAATATGGTAAAAACGAAATATTAAGAGTCCTAAAATAGTAGAAGTTGCCAAAAATAACAATTGGAATGAAATATGAAAATTCGCGAAAATTAAATAAACTGCTCATGTTTTTATTCTATGCGGCCGCATAGAAGGTTTTTATGCGATCGCATAGAACAACTTCTGTCTGCCTCCAAGTTCTCTATCGACTCCATGCGGTTGCATTGTGGGAAGCCTATGCGGCCGCATGGCTTCCCGACTATCTTCCTTTTTGGCCTCTTGATTCGAATCTCTTCCAAATCTTTTTCAACCCCGACTCCAAAACGAAACTTGTTTGTTGGCTTGCCAACTTCAACCTTGCACGCTCCATGGCTCGAACCATCAATTGTGTGGCTCGTAGTGACTCCGTGAAAGCTCGAACCCGACTTTGACCCCTTCCCAACGTTCGCCCAATGTTCATTGATTTGTTGCGCGCACTGATCACATCAGATTTCCTAAGATGACATTGCATCATATATACCAAAGATGATATGCTTGAAAAAGTGGAAATGGGAGAACAAAAGAGGGAGAATGAAGTTTATAAGGTAGCAAAAAGAAATTTGGAATTTATGATGACAAGTAACATTAACCATGTACAATTTTTTATAATCTCTCGTGAACCCAGATGGTTAATACATTTTCATGGTTTAATATTAGGTTTAATACTGAGGTCAGTGATAAGAAGAAAATATTTCTCCAATAGGACAATTCGATTGTTGATGAGATTGATTTATTATTACTTGAACTTGAACGAACTTGTCTTTTTGTGAATTTGTGTTTTTTTTTTAAACTTGTTGGTGCATACTTGTAACGCCAAATCTGAGGATATTCATAGGATCAGGCAATGTTGCAGAAATTAAGAGGACAATTGAAGCATTTGATGTTGAGATTGTAATATTTTATGATGAACTTTTACCGGGATTAATTTCTTGATTACTTTTATGTCAATATTTAATGCTTAGATTTATTTTCTTTGTTCAGAAATTCCAATGTCGTTTGTTCTATTCTGAAAATGCCGTTGACAAAGTTTGATCTCCAATCACTTGTGAAATAATTTTTTTTTTTTAATTTAGTTTGATAAACGCTCCAGCTATTCTTATTTGATGTAGGGAACATGAGATGTAATCTTGCCAGAACTTGTTCTCTTTCTTAGTTCATTGTGAGGTTTTTATACTAGAATTACTTCTTTTCTTTTTGAAATGTACGAAATAAAAAGTAATTCACGAGAATCCGACACATTTAATGTACTAACATTGCCTTCAAAACAACCCAACCCGTGCATTGTACGGAAAAGACTAGTGTGTGTGTATATAATTGTGGTATACTCATTATCTCAATATTACTTCTCAATGGAGGAAGAAATGGGCGGCCTTGGTGGGGGCTGCCACCAGGAAGACATTCGCCTTGGGTGGCTGTAGCTTTTGTTTATGGGTTGAAAGTTATTCCGTTGACCATAATATAACCCACGGACGATGACATTTTTTCTTCTCATCCTTATCAAATTTAAGAGATAAATTAACGGAGCGCAAAAAATAGCATTCTACAAAGTTAAATGGAAAACAATTTTTTTTTTTTAAAAAGCATGAAATTATTTCATATGATCAACAATTTGGACATGAGAAATTCTATTGTAGCTGGTGAGAGATTGGAACACAGAAGATGAAATTAGTATTATTCTCTCTTTGAATTGTCAAAATTTCTAATGTTTACTGTAGGAAAAAAAAATTATTGTGTCGTCGTGGAAAAACGTAAAAATCGTCGTTGACGTAAAAGTTACGTGCAATCAGATGTTGAGGAAAAATAAAGAAAAAAAAAATTAGATTTATATTTGTGGTTAACAAGAATTTTTTTTATTATTAAAAAGAATTTTAAGACCTTGATCATGTAATTTTACTTAATGCTATTTAAGTAAATAAGTAAATATTAAAAGTTGTGGTGCACTTAATAAAATTCATAGTGGTAATATAATTAGACATAAAAAATATTTTAAAATGTGGTGAACCAAACATATATCATGCTGGTAATATAATTAGCCTTATTCATTTGGTGTGATTTTTAGAATATTAAAAAAATTTGTTTCGCCCTTCATTTTATACTACAACAAATTTTAATTTATATTATATCCTTTTATTATTTAATGATTTAATTTAATTTGTATTATTTTAATATGATTACTATTTTTGTACCATTTCATTATTTATTTGATTATTTTTTTATTGTGGTATGAAATGTAATGTGTTTTCAATTTATTAATAAATAAAACATTTTAGTTAATTAAATATAACTTTAATTTAATAATTCTAGTAATAATATAACTTATAATTAAATAATTTTTGAAATAAATAAATTGTTTAAAATTTAAAAAATTAGGAAATAAAGGAAGTACTATTCATTTGATATAGGGCACCGTTTCATTAGCATGGAAAAAGGTGAAAAATGAAAACAAATTCATTTTTCATGTTTAATTTTAGTGTTTGATTGCATAACTTTCAATGGAGTTTATTTTCACTCATTTTCTAGGTACAACCATTTAAAACACATTTTTCACATTTTATTTTCCCATGGTTTTGGTGAGAAAGTGTTTTCCATCTTTTTTTTTTTTTTTACTTTTTGGCAATGGTAAAAAAATTTATCCATTTAATTGACAATTTGCATGAAAAATAAAGCCAAACGAACACAAAAAAATTTCAAAAATTATTATTTTTTTTCTTTTTTTGCAATCCAAACAAATTTTAATACAGATTGTAAAAAAATTTATCCCAAAAAGTAACAATTTGCATAAAAAAAAAAAGTCAAACGGATTAGGTGAAAAATTATACCAATCAAACACCATCAATTACAATTCTCTATAAAATAAATTTTAGACAATTTAATTCCCTGCAATTTGTTTTCTTTCCACCCAAATTCCACCCTGGCAATCAAACGCACCGAAAATGATGTGAAAATTGTATAGATTTGATGTAAAAGTTACACTAAGCCTTTGCTTCATCCCCATTATTTTGAAAATATATATTTTTTTCTCTTCTTTTCAAACATTCATTTTTCAATAAAAGAATATTACACGTAAATACAAAAATTTCGTTTTTTTACCAATTCATTCTCCATCAATCTATTATTCTAAAATGAATTTTTAGATTATAATGGGACTCAAATAGGCTCTAATTTAATTATAATGGCTGAAGATGGCCTTAAATCACTTCGAAGACAATATGATAAAAGTGGGACTACTATTTCACAAATCCGTGGATATGATCTGGTGGTTAATATCAGGGGCTCTACAAATTTTAAGAAACATTCTTCCTCATCGATTATTCAAGAGCAAATACAAAGTAGATTAGAAGATCAAATGACATAGGATTGTACTTGTTACGGGCAATCCCAAATGGCCCCACACACACCACGTGGCCGAATCCACAGTCTGCCGTACATCCGAACCCCCCATGTCGAACCGGTGAGGACGAACCCACAGTCTCGAACCTCCATTGCTGAACCCATTGTGACCGAACTCTTGTGCGGTACCGAACTCATGTCACGTGAACAGTAGGCAGTATGGCTCTCCTATAGAAGATCTTGTGTAAGAGATCTTCTGACAAGTAGATGATGTGACAACACGCTGCAATTACGGCTGCACCAATCCCGCGTGTCAGAGTTCAAACATAGGAGGTCAGAGCATTAAATGCACTGAAGTCTATGACAAGAAGTTCGTCCGTTGAGATAAGGCCACGTGTCCACTCATCCAACGGTTCTTACTCACTCTATCTTACTATATAAGCTCACACATTGTGTCATTTGAAGGTAATGCTAAATTGACTTCTCAACACTACTTAGCAATTCTCTCCATATTTAACTGTTTTATTTATCTCCCCAAGGTCGACCCTCTTATACTTCTGGGAGGCTCACGTTTTAGCCTTCCCACACTCATATATTTCCACTCCAACTGACTTGATCGTCGGAGTGCGCGCGGCCGGCTCCCCCCCATCTTTGGAGAAGGCCACGTGCAGCTGACGGTTTGTCTTAGTGTACAGGAACAAAGGCTGAACCGGACATGAGAGGCCCTGGGATCTGTTGACAGCTCATAGGTGCATTTTTTGAGGTCAACAGATTGGCGCCGTCTGTGGGAAACCACACATTATAACCACGAACATCCTAGTGGAGGAAGCCAGTCGAAAGGGAGCAAAAGCCTAGCCTTGGAGAAAGGTTCAGGTTTCTTGAAAAAGGAACGAAGGAAAAGCCCCTCCCACTGATTTTAACCGCAAGTTCAGAATTTGCCGTAGCAATGAGTTCCAGCAACTACGGTTCTCATAGCCAAAGCCACCAACGGGGGGACTCCCGTGGCAGAAGCCGTCAACAGGAGGCCTCTGAAGAAGAGGTTCTCCGAACAAACGTTAACATGCGGAGACCCCATCACCTTCACAGGCGGGGCGGTACAACAGCACGCCTAGTTAGGGAGGTAGGAGAAATGGCAGCAAACATGAGGAACTTAGCTGAACAAAATGCGGCCATGCAGCAGCTACTTCTACAAATGCATGGACAAGCTGGATACCAACCCCCCCATCATGAGGCCTATCAACAGGATGATGAGGTCGAAATCTCCGCACAACATGCAAGGGAACCGAGCCCCCTGAAAAGGGAGGTAGGCATGGATACATCTTCAGCTCACATCCACACCCACCTCGGCGGAGACCCCCATCAAGGGGGGGAAACTTCCCTCCTGAATACGCACGAGACCCGGAGCCAAGGAGGTCTACTAGTGTGTTTGACAGAATTGGTACATCAATGCCTAGGAATAGGCCCCAGCGACCCCCTCCAAATGTGAGGCGACAAGAGCAACAGGAGCCCCAGGAGGTTCGCCAGCCTAGGAATAGGCGGGAAAGAAGGGACGCTGCGAACCAGCAAAACTTGGCAGGGATCGCTCAACCGCCTCGGTATCAGGCGGAGGAAGGGGAATCCAGCAGCCCTTGTAGGTCCTTTGAGCTTGATGATGATGATGACAGCTTGCCATTCTCGCGCGAGCTGAGAAATGCACACGTCCCCAGCCATTTTGTACCCCCAAAGATCCCAAAATATGAAGGCAAAGGAGACCCGGCGAAGCACCTCAACAACTACAAAACACACATGGCTCTAAGAGGAGCCACGTCGGCGTTGAAATGTAGAGCATTCCACCTTACTCTCACAGGTTCTGCCGAAATATGGTACAACCGCATACCTGCAGGAAGCATCAGAAGCTGGCCCGACCTCAAGAAAGCCTTCCTGAATCAGTACCTGTCTAGTAAAGAAGGAGAGGCCCCTATACAAAGGCTCCAGGACATGAGGCAGCAGGCGGGTGAAACGTTGAAGAGCTACTTGGCTCGCTTCACTGATGAGATGACTTATTGCGAGCAGGTAACGGATAGGGAGGCCCTATCGGCACTCAGAGGTGGACTTAACATGAATACTCTCTTTTGGAGAGATGTGCGAAACAGAAACCCCACCACTTATGATGCCCTTGTGGAAATGATGAGGAGCGAAATAGTCAACGAGGAGTTGATTGACCACCGCAACAGGACCTCTTTGGGACTGCCACCCACTCAAAGACAAAGACGAGGCCCCGTATCACACTTGGTAACCCAGCAATGGACCCAAGCAGGGCAAACTGTGGCCCCTACATCTGGCCAAGTACTGGCCACAGCCACTCTAAACGCCGTACCCTCACTGGCATATGAGGAAGTGGGTCCCAGTGGAGATATGCAACCAAGCTCCTCAAGGGGAAGGAGCAGAGGAAGAGGCAACGGACCTAGGAATAGGCCCTATTGCACATATCACAGAACTTTTGGTCACAGCGACAGCAACTGCTTGACGAGGCCCCCGACCCAGGGACAAACTGGTCGGAGCGAGGCCAGAGGTCCTGCGAACCAAAATGTAAGGACTGCCAGCAGGGAAAGGAGAGATACCGAACCCAGAGATGGGGGACAACGAAGGCAGACAAGGGATCGATCGCCTCGTCGAAGAGATGACAGGCCTAGGGACCGTCCAAGGAGTTCACAGAGGCAAAGAGAGGCCCATCCCAACGCAGAGCTGGACCCCATCAGGGAAATAGATACTATAATCGGAGGACCCCACATTGAGGGAGAGTCTAGAAACGCTCAGAGGAATTATGCCAGGGAAGCCAAAGACTCCCCCATGACAAGTTATTCCGTCAACGGGTCCTACCGTGGGACTCACACCCTCCTGCCAATCACGTTCACACAAGAAGATACGGCTGATGTCCACTACCCCCACTGCGATGTCCTGGTAGTAAGGGCTATAATAGCCAGAAATGGCTTGAACCGTATGCTTGTGGACAACGGGAGTTCAGTCAACATACTTTTTGGCACCGCATTTGACAAGATGCAGGTCGGTTTCAATCCTACCCCAATGACAGCCCCATTGTACGGATTCACCGGGGATAGCATCATCCCCAGGGGGAGGATCACGTTGACTGTGGAAATGGGAACCCCCCCTTCACGGCCCACCACCGCATGGACTTTTTGGTGGTGGACCACAGGTCGGCATATCATGGAGTCCTGGGTCGGCCCGCGCTGAACGAATTAGGGGCTGTAACATCCATTCACCACCTGTGCATGAAGTTCCCCACGGACAGGGGTATCGCCACTCTACGAGGCGACCAGATGGGTTCGAGGAAGTGCTACCTGAACTCCCTGCGAAAATTCGAACCCCGCAGCACTAACATGATATACTTGGACACAGAAATGATCGACGCCCCTGCAGAAGGGTCAGCCCCTGAAGAAGGGGAAGACGTCGAAATGATAAGTGCGATCGTAGATGAAATCCCCCCTGAACAAGGCAGCGTGGATACCGTTTTGGATCCAAGGATTACAGAATCCAACTCTCAGGCCGCCCCAGTCGAAGAATTGGAGCCTTTCCAGGTAGATCCTGACGACCCCACCATGGTCCTGCAAGTTGGGAAAGAATTGGGGAGTGAACGGAAGGGGCTATTGAAGAACTTCCTCCTTGCAAACTTGGATGTTTTTGCATGGAAGCATGGAGACATGGTGGGCATCGACCCCAAAGTCAGCTGCCACCACCTCAACATCGACCCCAAGTTCACTTCTCACCGACAAAAGAGGAGGACGTTGAACCCAGAAAGGTATGAAGCCCTGAAAGAAGAGGTTCATAAGTTGGTGAGCAATGGGTTCATCCGTGAAGCGACCTACCCGAAGTGGGTGTCGAACCCTGTACTGGTAAAGAAGCACAATGGCAAGTGGAGGGTCTGCATAGACTTCTCCAACCTAAACCAGGCTTGCCCAAAGGACAGTTTCCCACTTCCAAGGATTGACCAACTTGTGGATGCCACCGCCGGACACAAACTACTGAGCTTCATGGACGCTTATTCTGGATACAATCAGATCCCCATGTACCCACCGGACGAAGAAAACACCTCATTCATTACGGATCGAGGTCTTTATTGCTACCGGGTGATGCCATTTGGCTTGAAAAACGCAGGGGCCACATACCAAAGGCTGGTGAACCGCATGTTTGCAAATCTTTTAGGCAAAACAATGGAAGTTTATGTGGACGACATGTTGGTGAAGAGCCTCCTAGCTGAAGATCATATTGAACATCTTGCCGAGGCCTTCGAAGTTCTGAGAAAATTTCAAATGAAGCTGAACCCCCTGAAGTGTGCCTTTGGTGTAGCCTCCGGGAAATTCTTGGGCTACATGGTAAATCAAAGAGGGATAGAGGCTAATCCTGATAAGATTAGAGCCCTGCTAGATATGAGGTCCCCCCACAAACCAAAAGAGGTGCAAAGCCTCACAGGTCGGCTCGCTGCGTTAAACCGGTTCATCTCAAAGGCGACGGATAAGTGCCTTCCTTTCTTCAAAGTCCTGAAAGGAGGGAAGAAGTTCCAGTGGAATGAGGAGTGCGAAGCGGCTTTCCAAGGGCTGAAGAAGCACCTCGGGCAAGCCCCCCTCCTCTCCAAACCCAAAGATGGAGAAGCCCTATCAATATACTTAGTCGTATCAGCTGACGCCGTGAGTTCAGTTCTTGTGAGGGAGGAGGAAGGTACCCAATTGCCTGTCTACTATGTGAGCAAAGCTTTCACCCCTGCAGAATCTCGATATTCAGACATGGAAAAGCTTGCCTTTTCACTTATGACCGCCTGCAGAAAATTGAGGCCCTACTTTCAGGCCCATAGCATCCATGTGTTGACGACCCTCCCCCTCAAACAAATCTTACAAAAGCCGGACGCCTCTGGAAGGCTAATGAAGTGGTCCATTAAGTTGAGTGAGTTCGACATCTCATACAAACCAAGGGCCTCGGTGAAAGGACAGGCACTGGCAGATTTCATAGTCGAATTCTCTGGACTGCAAGTCGATACAGAAATTGAAGAAGCAGAACCCCCCACTTGGAGCCTTTTCACTGATGGTTCATCCAGTGAGACCGGTTCGGGAGCAGGGGTTATTTTGTTGAGTTCGGAGGGACACAGACTCTGCAGTGCTATTAGGTTCGGATTCAAGGCTTCGAACAATGCTGCAGAATATGAAGCCCTCCTGGCAGGCTTAAAATTATCAAGGGAAATGCAGATAAGAAGGTTGACCGCCAGTAGTGACTCGCAGCTAGTGGTTAGCCAAGTGAGAGGGGATTATGCGGCAAAAGACAAAAACATGGCTTCTTACCTGAAGAAGGTTAAAGAACTCGTTTCCCGTTTTGAAAAATTCGACCTTGTGCAAATTCCGAGGTCCGAAAACACACACGCGGATGCCCTGTCTAAGTTGGCTAGCAGTAAAGATTCTGAACTCCTTAAGATGGTGCCAATTGAACACCTCGCTCAACCGTCCATAGCCAAAGGAGAAGAGGTCATGTGGATAGAAGGGACCCCTCTCTGGATGCGGCCAATCGTCGCCTTCCTAAAGGATCAGACCCTCCCTGAGGACAAAGAGGAAGCCCAGAAGCTAAGGCGTCGAGCCGCATATTACGTGCTCCAGGACGAAGTGTTGTATAAAAGGGGGTTTTCGATGCCCCTTCTAAGATGTACCGGGGGTGATGAGGCCAACTATGTTCTAAGGGAAGTCCACGAAGGGATCTGCGGAAACCATACTGCCGGACCGGCCCTAGCCTATAAGATACTCAGACAAGGATACTACTGGCCAACACTGAAAAAGGATGCCATCCAGTTCGTCCGCGCATGTGATAAGTGCCAGCGCTTCTCCTCCATTCAACGTCAACCATCTCAAGAGTTGACTGCTGTATCTAGCCCATGGCCCTTTGCCAAATGGGGCATCGACCTGATAGGTCCGCTCCCCAAGGGCAAGGGAGGTGCTTCACATGCAATTGTGGCTATAGACTATTTCACCAAATGGGTGGAAGCCGAACCCTTGACAAAGATCACCGAAGCGAACACTTCGAAATTTGTATGGAAGAACATCATATGTCGGTTCGGAATTCCACATTCACTTGTGTCGGACAATGGAAGGCAGTTCGACAACAAGAAAGTCAGGGAGATGTGCGAGGAGCTCGGAATCAAGAAATATTTTTCTTCTCCACACCACCCCCAAGCAAACGGCCAGGTAGAGGCTGTAAACAAAACAATCAAGCAGATTCTGAAAAAGAAGCTTGATGCATCGAAGGGGGCGTGGGTGGACGAACTACCCCATGTATTATGGGCGATACGCACCACCAGCAAGACTGCAACGGGTGAAACCCCTTTCTCTATGGCATATGGCGCAGAAGCGATGAGTCCCGTTGAGGTAGGGTTGCCATCGCCTCGTCGCTTACAGTTCAATGAGATCTCCAACGAGGAAATCAGGCGATGCGAGCTGGACTTTCTTGGGGAAAGAAGGGACGCCTCACAGGTTAGGCTCGCCACTTATCAAAGGAAGATGACGAAGTATTATAACAAGAAAGTGAAAAAGCGATCTTTCAGAAGGGGCGACCTCGTGCTGAGAAGAGTTTTCCTAAATTCTAAGGAACCCCGGCGTCGGAACCCTTGGCCCAAATTGGGAAGGCCCCTACCGCATAGCCGAAGAGATCAGGGCGGGTACTTTCAGGATCGAAACTCTTGATGGGAAGTTGCAGCCCCACCCCTGGAATATTGAGCACCTAAGGGCCTACTGTCAGTAATCTTCTTTTCTTCACTGTCCAGTTATTGAGGCGTATGTTCATAGCCTCCTCTATTTTGTGTTTACTTTCTCACTTATGGAATGGAGCTTTGCCGTTTTGATTGTTTCAACTGTTGTGACCTCTATTCGACGAACCGTTTCACTTTGTAGCACCTTCTGTTTATGAAGTCTGGCACCCTACAAATCCCTAAGTTAAAACGGTTCGGCACGGCTTGTGTGTGGCTAACAACCCACGGTATTCATCAAGCCTTATTTAAATTGGTTAATAAACAATTTACTGGATGAGCTATTAGACGAATCGTTTCACTTTGTAGCACCTTCTGTTTTAAGAAGTTCGGCACCCTACAAATCCCAAATTAAAACGGTTCGGCACGGCTTGAGTGTTGTGAAGCACACACGGTATTCATCAAGCCTTATTTAAATTGGTTAATATTCAATTTACTGGATGAGCTTCTTCTACTTAACGGTTCGGCATGATAATTAATATTACAAGTCATCTGAGCTATTACCATGGCGAACCCATGCGACTTCGTTAATAACTTATCTAAGTTATTACCTATCATCAGTTCGAAAGCTACTCAACGAGGCCATACATGTCGAAAGTCGAATCAATGCAACAGAAAGAAGAAAAAGATACAAAGAATGGTTCCATTAGAAAATATCAAATTCAGTTAAGTACAACTACTTTACTTCAAAAAAAAAAAAAAAAAAAACCCCCCAGCACTACTTGCCAACCTCCACCACCTCCTCAACCACTTCTTCAGCCACATCCTCAGCAGGAGTCGACGGTTCGGCTGGAATGAACTCCTCCCTCACAGCAGTAAGGTCCACCTCTGGGTGAAGTTCTGCAACCCTTGCAAGAACTTCACCATAGGCAACACTCCTCCAATACAAACCGAGGCCGTCATACTCAGCAGTTTCATGAAAGTGGGCAACATAATCGTTCACTGCAGCATCTCCCGCCTCAACCAACTGCTGTTTCAAACTGGCGACCTCAGCAGTCAGGTCGGTCACTTGGGCTCTCAAAGCCGTCCTATCTTCGTTGGCCACCTCCAATGCAGTCGAAGCAATCTTTTGCAAGTTATCCGAGTTCTCCACTCGCTTTGTCAGTGCATTCACTTCAGACTTGCACAGGTAGACCTCCTCTTTAAGTCCAGCATTTTCAGAGGATACTTGCCCAACCTTGGCCTCCAACTCCTCCTGCTTGGCCCTGAAGGCTTCAATGACCTCATCTGCCGTCGAGGCCTCTGCCTTCAATTTTGCAGCTTCCAACTCAGCATTGGCAGTCCTCTCCTCCAGCTGACGGTTCCGGTCCTGCAGCCTCTTCATATCCATTTGGGCGTTAAAAATGAAGCCTTGGGACCGAGCCTGCATTGCCAGTCCAGCCTCCAGCATGTCAGTGAACTCGCAAGTCTCAGCATAGGATGCATACTTGTCAGTCCAATACTTATAATTGGTCCTAGCCGCTGCTTGGGCTTCGGCTGGCAGCATCTCCAACGCTTCGGGGGCAATTTCATCAGTTCGGCCATCGAGGAAATCTCGAGCCTTGAACTCAGTTGGACCCTCCATCCTGGTCTGGCGCCCCCGCTTCTTTCTAACCAACCCACCCTCATCCTCGTTGCCTTCATCAATGTCAATTACTGGCAACGAGTTCAACGGCCTCACGTTGATGGGCTCCCGCAAGGACTCCTCTATTGAAGTTTGACGTGATGGAGGAGGAGGACCCTTATTCTTTGTCAGAACCAGCCGCCTTTTCTTGGGCACCCCCCCAGCAGAGGGTTCAGCTTTTTCTTTCCCTTTAGCCTCCACTTTCTTTTCTGGAGGGGGTGGCGGATGAGCCTTTAACAGCCGGCTCAGTTCTTCCCTTTGGTTCTTATAAGTTGACGAACCCGTGCTCAAAGGCTTCTTGTTCTTCGCCTCGGCAAGACGACGCATGTGGAACATGTCCGGTTTGACATACTCCTTGTTCAAATGTTGCTCTGAAACCGAACCAAGTGCAGGTTAGCAAAGAACTGCACATAATAAAAAACATATATATATGTATTATAGGTTCGCAACTTACCACGGGTCGACATCAGTAAATGTGTCACGAATGGGGCTCGTTTGGCTATGACGTTCTTGAAGTCCCTGTTCTCCGAAGGCAGTTCGTATATGGCCCTCACAACGGCCCACTCGCAAAGTTCAAGCTCGAACCGATCTGCAGGAACTAAAAAATTTTGGAATCAGAAACACCACCAAAATAGAAAACAACAAAGCAAATCAACAACCAGGGACTACACTCACTATACTCATGGTAATGGGTTGGCACAGTTATCTCTGGGACTGCATCCCCCTCCACTGTCTGCCAGCGACCCCTTATCCAGAACCAAGAGGACTTCCAGTTCTTTATTGAAGAAGGAGTGCCCCAGATGAAGGGAGAGTGCGAATCCCAGGGGTTAATACAGTACCACCCCCTGCACGAATCACCCCCACTCGAGGCTCGGGGCTGAAAAAGAGTTTGAAAGACGTGGGGAGGCATATCCTCGCCAAGAGTGACCTCCTTCCACAAAAGGAAGGCCCCTGCCAGTTGGCTCCATGCATTCGGTACTAGTTGGGTAGGAGCCAGGTTGTACTGCCTAAGAATATATCGAAAAAAAGGGTACAGGGGCAACCTCAAACCCCCAGCCAAGATGGCCTCGCTCACCGCCACACATCCCTCTCTAGGGTAACAGGCCCGCTCATCAGGGGTCGGTACAAACATTTCTATGGTTTCAGGGATCCTATACCTCTCCCTATATGTCTCCAGCTCACTCGCCTCTACATTCGAAGCCCATTCAGATGCCCCCCACTTCATCCTATAATTTACAGGCCCCTCCGGCATCATCGCAACACTATGGGGTCCCCCCATCGCGTCCATTATTCTGGAAGTAGGAATGGGTGGGGACATGCAAACCTCGGCATACAAAGTGGCAGTCTCTTCATCTCCCAAAGAACTCCCAGCTTCCCTATTTCTCGACGAAGAGGTCATTTTTTTATATCTCAAAAGTGGGAAGAAAACTAGACACAACACTTACGTTGACGAAGCTAAGAGAAGAACCGGTTCTGGTAAAGAAGGGCAACGGCCGGATGAAGAATCTTGAAGGCAGAAAGGAAAGAGCTCCCAACACTTTGAAATTTTTCTCTCGCGAAGTGAAAAAGCGTGAAAATGAAGAAGAAAGCCCCTTTTATACGAAATGGAATCTCACCCCAGCCATTGGATTAGTCCTGGTTTTAATCCAAGCCTTACACCTGTCCCTGCATCAGGGACGTTGAAATGAAAAGGCGCTATCACTATTTTTGAATCAAAGGCCATGATCAACGCGTGCAACGCACGCACAGAGGACTCGAGTCAATACGCCAGCTGTCCCCAATAATCATTATCCCGCATTAAATGTTTGCGTAATACGAAAAAGGTAACTGCCCTCGCCGTAATTATCTTTGCACCTTGGGAACCAACGTCAACGTCAAAATCATATAAGGCTCGCCTTCATGGCTTCGCCTCTTCTACAAAGGGTCGCCTTCATGGCTTCGCCTCTTCTACAACAAGCTCGCCTTCATGGCTTCGACTCTTCTACAACAGGCTCGCCTTCATGGCTTCGCCTCGTCACAACAGGCTCGCCTTCATGGCTTCGCCTCTTCTACAACAGGCTCGCCTTCATGGCTTCGCCTCTTCTACAACAGGCTCGCCTTCATGGCTTCGCCTCTTCTACAACAGGCTCGCCTTCATGGCTTCGCCTCGTCACAACAGGCTCGCCTTCATGGCTTCGCCTCTTCTACAACAGGCTCGCCTTCATGGCTTCGCCTCTTTTACAACAGGCTCGCCTTCATGGCTTCGCCTCGTCACAACAGGCTCGCCTTCATGGCTTCGCCTCTTCTACAACAGGCTCGCCTTCATGGCTTCGCCTCTTCTACAACAGGGCTCGCCTTCATGGCTTCGCCTCTTCTACAACAGGCTCGCCTTCATGGCTTCGCCTCTTCTACAACAAGCTCGCCTTCATGGCTTCGACTCTTCTACAACAGGCTCGCCTTCATGGCTTCGCCTCGTCACAACAGGCTCGCCTTCATGGCTTCGCCTCTTCTACAACAGGCTCGCCTTCATGGCTTCGCCTCTTCTACAACAGGCTCGCCTTCATGGCTTCGCCTCTTCTACAACAGGCTCGCCTTCATGGCTTCGCCTCGTCACAACAGGCTCGCCTTCATGGCTTCGCCTCTTCTACAACAGGCTCGCCTTCATGGCTTCGCCTCTTCTACAACAAGCTCGCCTTCATGGCTTCGACTCTTCTACAACAGGCTCGCCTTCATGGCTTCGCCTCGTCACAACAGGCTCGCCTTCATGGCTTCGCCTCTTCTACAACAGGCTCGCCTTCATGGCTTCGCCTCTTCTACAACAGGCTCGCCTTCATGGCTTCGCCTCTTCTACAACAGGCTCGCCTTCATGGCTTCGCCTCGTCACAACAGGCTCGCCTTCATGGCTTCGCCTCTTCTACAACAGGCTCGCCTTCATGGCTTCGCCTCTTTTACAACAGGCTCGCCTTCATGGCTTCGCCTCGTCACAACAGGCTCGCCTTCATGGCTTCGCCTCTTCTACAACAGGCTCGCCTTCATGGCTTCGCCTCTTCTACAACAGGCTCGCCTTCATGGCTTCGCCTCTTCTACAACAGGCTCGCCTTCATGGCTTCGCCTCGTCACAACAGGCTCGCCTTCATGGCTTCGCCTCTTCTACAACAGGCTCGCCTTCATGGCTTCGCCTCTTCTACAACAGGCTCGCCTTCATGGCTTCGCCTCTTCTACAACAGGCTCGCCTTCATGGCTTCGCCTCTTCTACAACAGGCTCGCCTTCATGGCTTCGCCTCGTCACAACAGGCTCGCCTTCATGGCTTCGCCTCGTCACAACAGGCTCGCCTTCATGGCTTCGCCTCGTCACAACAGGCTCGCCTTCATGGCTTCGCCTCGTCACAACAGGCTCGCCTTCATGGCTTCGCCTCTTCTACAACAGGCTCGCCTTCATGGCTTCGCCTCTTCTACAACAGGCTCGCCTTCATGGCTTCGCCTCTTCTACAACAGGCTCGCCTTCACGGTTTCGCCTCTTTTACAACAGGCTCGCCTTCATGGCTTCGCCTCTTCTACAACAGGCTCGCCTTCATGGTTTCGCCTCTTTTACAACAGGCTCGCCTTCATGGCTTCGCCTCGTCACAACAGGCTCGCCTTCATGGCTTCGCCTCTTCACAACAGGCTCGCCTTCATGGCTTCGCCTCTTCTACAACAGACACTTCTTCTGTTGACATCACGGTCAGGCCTTCAAGTCCACGCACTATATAAATAATCATACATGGACTTCGGGGACTAGTTGTTACGGCCACCTTTCTTTTCTTTCTTTACTTCAAGTCCACGCACTATATAAATAATCATACATGGACTTCGGGGACTAGTTGTTACGGGCAATCCCAAATGGCCCCACACACACCACGTGGCCGAATCCACAGTCTGCCGTACATCCGAACCCCCCATGTCGAACCGGTGAGGACGAACCCACAGTCTCGAACCTCCATTGCTGAACCCATTGTGACCGAACTCTTGTGCGGTACCGAACTCATGTCACGTGAACAGTAGGCAGTATGGCTCTCCTATAGAAGATCTTGTGTAAGAGATCTTCTGACAAGTAGATGATGTGACAACACGCTGTAATTACGGCTGCACCAATCCCGCGTGTCAGAGTTCAAACATAGGAGGTCAGAGCATTAAATGCACTGAAGTCTATGACAAGAAGTTCGTCCGTTGAGATAAGGCCACGTGTCCACTCATCCAACGGTTCTTACTCACTCTATCTTACTATATAAGCTCACACATTGTGTCATTTGAAGGTAATGCTAAATTGACTTCTCAACACTACTTAGCAATTCTCTCCATATTTAACTGTTCTATTTATCTCCCCAAGGCCGACCCTCTTATACTTCTGGGAGGCTCACGTTTTAGCATTCCCACACTCATATATTTCCACTCCAACTGACTTGATCGTCGGAGTGCGCGCGGCCGGCTCCCCCCCCATCTTTGGAGAAGGCCACGTGCAGCTGACGGTTTGTCTTAGTGTGCAGGAACAAAGGCTGAACCGGACGTGAGAGGCCCTGGGATCTGTTGACAGCTCATAGGTGCATTTTTTGAGGTCAACGGTACTGTTCTTAGTGTTTATGTATAAGTCAACCTTCCATCAAAACTCGAACATAGGGGCCGCATATGCATGAATAACAGCACGTCTTTAAAATTAATGCACTCCCTTTTCATCCTCCTTTTTTTTTTTTTTTTTTTTTTTTTTCTGTGAGTTCATCATATGATTTTAATAGGAGAGTTAACATGATAGTGTCTATGCAGAAAAGACTTGCACTCCACATAGAGATCAATCTAATATGGACATTTCTCATGGAGCCTGGGCTGATCATTCGTGGAAATTTACAAGAAGCAATGACGTTGAGCCTACAAATTTTTTTTTCTAGTTTTCTGTCAAAGTTTTGGTGGTAGTGTTAAAATACAAATTCAGTTTGTCGATGTAGAAATGCAATGCTCAATTTCTACCGATTTCTCCATTGTATTCTAGAAGACGACGCTTAACGAAACATCAAGCACTTACAATGAGAGAACGGATCTATTTCAAAGACAACATGTTTACATAGGCCTGGATTTGCTAGTTTCTTCCCTTTAGTGATTCTAAATATTTTCTAAGTAGTTAATTTCCTATTATGTTCTTTTCAATTAATACATCATTACATTCTGTAATTTGTCCTAACACCAAACACATAATCGTAACAGAAAAAGAATATAACATTTGCAACCTTATAATGTAATATTTTAACGTCATATTTCATGAACTATAATGCTACATTGAGTGTAACAAAACATAACACATATTATACATTGTATTGTATTGTATTGTATTGGTTTTTTTTTTTTTTTAGAATGTGAATGTTCGGGCCAACTTATGCGCGCCTCAATTAATGTCATGGGGTTCTGAAGTTTACAGTCGAATACTCACCTCAGTGACTTTGAGGAGACTCGAACTGGTGACCATTGAGGAGCAAGCCCAAAATCCGATCAACTGAGATACCCCTCAGGGTTATTATACATTGTATTGTTAGCAATCAAATATCTCAAATAATTAATGTTAATAAAATTTTAACATTACATTAATTGTAAATAAATCAACTACTTGCATCACCAAAAAATTAGGTTAATCTCAACAAAATGTAACTTTATCTTTGTCATTGTAATTACAAATTAACACTACAATTACATTTCTAGATTACAAATGATGTAATTGACTACATGAAAAAATTCTTACAAATATATCCTCCAAAAATGCATACATCTGTAAAAAAATTGTATAAGTAACAAGATAAATATACTAGAGATCAACAATTGCAGTACATATGGTACGAGTTATGGTTTAGATGAAGGGACCACAATTACAATATCAATTAAAACAAGGTTGTCATCACGAATGTATGGAAAAATGATTACAATTTTTGTTTCGCTTGATCTGGGTGACTCCAAACATTTGTCACATGGCAGCCAGCAATAAACCAATTCAGACCTGCACTCTACATTACAATCCTACCTGACCTAGTCGAGGCCATCAAGTTGATGCATTATGTAGAGGTTGACCCTCCATGATTGAGGTGAGGTGTCGCGACCAGTTGCAGCACAACACCGAACCGACTAGGTGTCAAATGGAATTATGACTTTGTAACCTTGTAAATTGTTACAATTACACTCATTTTTCAATTTAAGCCCGCTATACTAATCAATTAGTGTGATTTTCCTTTTTACCTCCTTGGAAGGTGATGGGTTCAATTTATTAAAGAGATTTTTAAAAAAAAATCAGGATATTTATGCTTAATTTTGTCATAAAAATTCAAAATCATCATTGTTTTCTTCAAATTGTTTGAATATAATTTCAATATTTCTTAGCACTGATATCCAAATAAATATTTTTTTTGTAGACATGAATTTAAATATATAATTAATTATATTCTTTACAATTTAAATATTTAAACGATATGACTTTCAATATAGTATCAAACTAAGTAAATATTTCAAATTCATGCTCGGTATCTCTTGGTTCTTCTAAAAAATCTCACGTGTCTAAGTTTTATTGATAAAATGATGTAACCTGAGACTATTTAATTTTGTATTTTGTGTCTTTTTAAAAAATAAAAATAAAATTTAAAAGGGTAGGCGAATTTCGTCAATATTCATCCAGTTTTTCTAATATTTTTGTATAAAAGAATATGTTACGTCATCATTACAATATCATATTGCATTACATACTAGTAATAGTTAAAGGACACTTAAATTGAACCTAAAGGTTTTATTCTTAACAGAGTCTCCAGCGTAGAATTTTAGTCATTTAAATTGGATTCAATAAGTTTTAACTAGTAATAATATTCGACTTATGTTCTAAAATTTAAAGATTTATACCTTCATACATAGCATACTAAGATTTATACCTACATATACCTCGTATTATTTTGTTGGGTCGACTTATTCTAGCCACAATTAAAAAGATGAAATGGAGCCTTGTTTTCCTACGCGCATGAGCAATAAGAACTGACGCTAAGTTTAATTGCAAGTATGGAATTTGCAAAGGAAAAAAAATATTTTCTAGGTAATCCAATTGCCCAGAAATTATTTACATGAAAATTGTTAATTACATGTGTTTGATTGATTTAATTTTCTACCTAAAAAATACTACAATTTTCCATCTTTTGGTGTTTGATAGCCATTATTTTCCATGAAAATAATCATTTTTTCCAATTTTAGTTGTTTGACAACCATTATTTTCCATGGAAATTGTCTCTTTTTCCATGGAAATTGTCATCTTTTCCATGAGAATTAGTCAATCAATTTTTTGAAGCACAAAACAATGGTGCCTTCTCAATTAAATGATATTACATGTACACCATGATTATATTTTTTTTAAAGAAGTTTTATTTCGACGATAATGTGATAAAAAATAATAAAATTTATAACAGATAAGAAAAACGTCCTCATCAATTCAGATTGATACTCATATATGAGAATCGATTATTTTTCATTCCAATGAAAAGTAATTATCAGATAATTAAATGAACAATGATTAGATTATGTATATCATAGAACATAAGAAAAAAATAAAAATAAAAAACCAAAAATTCTCTATTATAAGAAAGTAGCAATTCAAATCAACATAGATATCATATTTTTACATATGTTTGTTGAATTATCCAAGCATGTCATCTTAAAGTAGTAGAGGCGGATCACGACCAAGGTACTCAAATACCAAATCACACATGAATTCTTCATCAATCAAGCTCATAAATACTCTAGCCAGACTCTCATCTGATTGAAATACTTTCATGAGTTGCATTGTATCACGCTTCTTCATGTTGATGCCTTGTAATTTTTCTAGAACCAATTGCCAGTTGATGTAGTTTAGCGTATCTAATGTTGATTGAATCTCCATAGCATTAGCAATTTTTTTAAACGACACGACAATGCTTGATAGGACAATGAGACTCTCATCATTAGGTTGGGTACATCAATATTCGAATTTTGTTGGCTCCTTCTTAGGCATTTCGCTTAGGAGCGCGAATTGGGTTTGGATTTATATCTTCATTTTGACCGTCAACTTCATTCATATTTTCATCTGAGATATAATAAAAAAGAACTTGTTAGAATCTTTCATATAATATGAATTATATAATTTTTTTTTTATTTACGATCTTTTACATACCATGAATGGGGGATAAATTGTCATTGCCAGTTACAGCGCGATCTCGCAAATTAATTTCCAAAAATAGCTTCTGTATCATGTTAACAAGGACAAAGTTCAGTCCTCCACTTTCCAAATGTTGTCGTTCGTGTCGACGTTGATTCATTGTTGTAGCAATGTTATGAACTATCATGTTAAGTAAAAATTAAATAAAATTAATGCATAAATTATATATTATAATTATATAAGATAAATAATAAATTTTAGGATAATTAGCACAAAACATCCCCACCTTTTAATGTTATTGTGCAAAACGTCATTACCTTTCATTGCAAAAAATGTCATTTTCCTTACTTAAAAAATGAAAAATGACAAATATACCATCATACTTGAATAAAACAAAACAAAAAGAAAATAAAAATTATAAAACAAATTGCAATTGTACTTCCAATTTTTTTTAAAAATAATTACAAATGAGTTCAAATAAATTATTAAAAAGGTAATTAGCATAAAATATCCCTATATTTGTTTTTGGCATTTTTCACCCTTATTTTTACATTATATTGCGAAATCATCATTTTCATCTATTTTCTCAATGAAAAAAAATGTAAAATGACGAATATGTCATCATATTTAAATAAAAGAAAAATAAAGAACAAATTGAAACTATACTCCCAAAATTTTCAAAAAAATACAAATAAATTCCAAATAAATAATTAAAATAATTGATTTTTATTTTATTTCTAATTATTTATTCGAAATTTTTTTTGTACTTTTTTGAAATTTTTGGGAGTATAGTTTCAATTTGTTCTTTATATTTTTATATTTAAATATGAGGGTATATTCATCATTTTACATCTTTTCATTGAAAAAATAGATGAAAAAGATTATTTTTGCAATGAATTGTGAAAATAATGGTGAAAATGCCAAAAAAAATGAAATGTATGGACAAAATTTTGCACAATAATATTGAAAAGTATGGACGTTTTGTGCTAATTACTCTTTTAATAATTTATTTTGGACTTATTTGTAATTTTTTAAAAAGTTTGGAAGTATAATTGCAATTTGTTCTTTAATTTTTCTTTTCTTTTATTTAAATATGAGGGTGTATTTGTCATTTTATATTTTTTATTGAGAAAATGACATTTTTCGCATTATAATGTGAAAATAGGGGTGAAAATGTCAATAAAATGAAAGTTATGAACGTTTTTCACAATAACATTGAAAGATGAGGACGCTTTGTGCTAATTACCCTAAATTTAGTCAATAATATTGATACAATCTCAATTACTACCAAAGAAATAATTCTCAAACACTATTCAGAGAAATAAAAATCTGATAGATTTTGAGTGAAGTCTTATGTGCAAAATTTTCATCACTAAAGAATAGGATTACTCCCCTGTACCATAGGCAAAAATTAATTGCTTGTCTGTTATTATTCTTAACCCAAAAAAATTGATTTTGGAGCCGTTATTTTCAAATGGTGAGACCCACATGTGAAACAATGGGTCAATTCTTGCGGTTGAGTGGAAAACAAACGGTTGGAAATTTGATTTTTTTGGCCTCCAAAATCTATACCAGATAGGCAACCAAGCCAGCTAAGGTAGGTAGGTTCTATCCCTATGACTATTCCGCGTCACTAAACATGCTATTATTATAGTTTAGTATAATTTTCAGATATTGATTTGTGTTTCTTTTCTCTATTGAAATTACAATTTCTGCAATGAAAGCATAAGCAGTCTAAAGCAATTCCTAGTTCAATCTATTGACCATATCGATTCGATTTGTGTGATGAGAGAGGGTAATGGTTTTTTTTTTTTTGGATTACGCTCCATTACTAACACCCACATCTGCTCGCCCCTAGACTTTGGTGTGAGGATAAATTGAGGGATATGCCCATAATTGGTCAGGGATAGTCTTTGTTTCAACTAGCATCATGGGGGGAATCGAACTCCCCTCCTCTAGCATATATTCCTGTCATCCCAATCAACTTGGATGTGCCTCTGGTGGTAGGTAAGGGTTTTTATTTTTTACGTGGGGAAGAGGAGAGAGATAGATGGGATACGCGAGTAGGTGGAAGATACGATAAAACAGAATTTTTGGAAAGTTTGAATTCCATGGAAAATAAAATCCTACTCCATCTAAATAAGATCTTTTTCTTATTTTCAAGGAAAATGTGACCACTTAACTAAAGTAGGAAAACATCTTCCATGAAAAATGTCAATCAAACAGGACAAAAGTGAAAATTTTGGTGGGAAAATGACATTTTTATGGAATATATTAGTAATCAAATGCATCCTAAAAGTTAATAGACAAAAATGACTCATTTATTCAAAATTAGAATTAAGTGCTCGATTAATTGATTGAGTTGTTGATTGAAATTTTATTCATTTTAAATGAATCGCAAAAAGATCACTAGCATCTCATCTTAAAATCTCTCAAGACTTTGTTTAACCGTGTATAAACATTACTTTTTAAAAAGTAAATATGGTCAGTGTAAAATTTAAGTTGGAAAATTCTATTAGAATTAAACTGCACGTACAGAAAATTGGGACAAATTTTTTGCACAGAAATTTGAATTCTCACTCACATGGAGTGGGACCCACGTATAAAATATTGAAAAAAAAACGAATCCCTTCCCGCCCAATGTTGTGTCAGTTCTGTTAATTTTTGTACCTATAGCAATGCTGATCCTATTAGTGGGGAAAAATCAACTTAAAAGTAACTTTAAGTCTTTAACGTCTAAACACGTCAAAACTAATTCAAGATTGTCATGGACGGTTTGAATTTGAAAGAAAAGACAAAAGCGCTACCGTATATTATGCAGGACTCTAATGCTAGATTTTAGCTCTAAAGTCGGATTTGGCGATAATTGTATGTAAGACAGCGGGCATTTGCCTAATTCTACTCATCAACCACTTCAACTCTCATTCTCTCTACTATATTTTTCCCTCCTTTTAGAAATTCGGTCGAATTTGAAATGGACCAACAGTCAGCACGGCAATCAATTTAGATTTAGATTGGATTCAGATTGGTCTGGTTAGGATATAATTGTTGGGTGTAAAAAAGACCAAAATTGAATTAGGGCGGTGCAATCTTTATTCTTAGTCAACTATCTTGACCTTTGTTTGAATCTATGGACGGATTCAGGAAAAAAATTAGCACAGACTAATATGAGAAAAAAATTAAATCCGCCCTGTTTGGATCATGCTTACAAGAGTATTTTTAGAGAGGCTTTTTAAAAATAAGATATTTTTTTATTTTAAAAGTTGAAACTTAAAATTATGCTCCCACAAGAGAAAAGCTTCAATGAGATGATGTTGTATTCACATGTTGCATGATCGTCCATTTAAATCACGAACCTCAGATCTCGTGCATTCAAATAGGGCACTTCGACCTTTGAGATAATAAGAGGGAACAAAGTGTATGGGATGCTGAAACAATACAAAAAAAAATGCTGATGTACTGCTTGTTTCGGCCAATTTCATCGTCGAGGACTTCAAAAATGCATTTTTTTTTTATTATTCTGGATAATTTCTCAATTTTAATTAGATTAAGATTTTAATTCCGTTTAGAGTTTCATTTTTCTTTAATTCTTATCGTTATCTAGAATTATTCATTTATTTGTTATCTAGGATTTCAGTTATTATCCATATTTTATTTATTGTTTTAAGTACCAGTTGTAAGCGTTATGACAATTACTTGAATTTTGAATTAAATAAAGAGTTTTGAGATGGGGTGATTATATTGCCACAATAATTTTTATTTGATACACTACATTTTAATTGCAATTAGGTTCATTAATCTTTGCTCATTGTAGCAATTATTTTCTTAACTTTTTTTTTCGTCCAATTCTTATTTTCCACATTTCATTAATTATTACATTTCATCTTTAATGATGATTTTCCACATTTTTTCCACTTTTAATTAATTTATTTTTAATATATATGATGAAAAAATAAGTTGTTTTACACAATTTCAACGGATTTTTGGATATAAAACTATTATCAAATACAAAATGTATTAATTAATGAAAATTTTGATGATAAGAATGACATGAAAAATCGTTAAGGATATAAGTATTTTAATAAGTAAAGATTAAAAACCTTAAGTGTAATTAAAATATGATGCAAGAAATAAGAATCGTGGTATGAATATAATTACACTTTGAGATATTTCTCAAAATAATTTTGTTTTCCTTGATATTTGATCTTTCAAATCAACAAATTCAAGTTTTTGTGAGATTTTGCTATTTTCTATAAGCTTCCATTACGTCAGATGACGAGGAAGAAGTAAGAAAAGAGATGTCAACGAGTCGAAACTCGAGGCTCGGGCCTTATCAAGCCAAGCAAAGTTGACTCGATTTTTCTTTTTACACATGTAGCTGCCTATTTAGGTAGCTGTGTGCTTAGGTTCTCGTCGCCTTTCTATTTACATCGTAATTCAAAGGGGCTCGAGTTGCAAACCAATGGGGGTTATTCGATTGAAATTAATATGAAGGCAAGTTTGCTAAGTTGAGCTGGTTGACATTAAAATCCCGTTCATATTGGCCGTTTGACATTTTTTGGTGTTCCGATTGATCTATTTGAGAAGGTTTTTTTTGACGTGTGCTCTTTCTACTTTTATTTCTCATAAATTGGGAATCTCAAATTGATTCCCTACATTATGATGTTAACTGTAATGTTTTTTCAATTTGTATTATTATGTGTAATGTTTTTTCTAATAATTTAATATACATGCAATATATATATATATGGTGTAACAAGTTGGAGAAGACTAAATATGATGGTGCAAAAGTTGAACCATTTTGATGAAATGGGTTGGATGTGGTCTAAGAGTGTTTTTTTTAAAGTTCTTTTAAAAATTTGATATTTTCTCGATATTTGATGGAATTATTAAAGCGTTATTCTCTATTTTGACGCTTATACATGGTGTAAATTTGACTTCGTTTTTTAAAACATAATATGTCAGGCATAGGCGGACTCAGGATGTTAGAGTTGGGGGGTCCTAAAATGAAAGATATTGAGATGAAGGAGGGGAGGAGTACGGGGGCTGCCCCCGAAAAATTTTATTGGATCTCAGGGTAGCACAAACATTCCCTAATCTGAAATGAATGTTGAGTGAGAAGTCAAAACCATTTGCCAACTTCTTTTTTAGTCATTGCAGGCACTAACAAAATGCCTAACAATGACATTATGGCAGATTAAACACATTTGCAGACACTAACAATAATCAATAATAGCTAAAATGGGTTTTGGGGTTAAATGGGTTGGGGTGGTTTTGGGTTAAATAGATTGGGGGTTTTTCAAAAAAAAAAAAAAAAATGTGAAAAAAATGGGGTGGCCGTTGACCCTGCGGGACCCCCCAGGTCCGCCTGTGATGCCAGGCGTGCTTTTAATTTCACAAGGATTCGTTCCTCCTTGACCATGCATGATGCATATTGTCTACAAAATAAAAAAAGAAGCCAATAATTTTGACTCTTCTCTAGAAATAAGCCAGACATGCTTAATTCTCAAGGATTCATCCCCCTGATATTGTATCCAATAGTTTCATTTTCCAGCATAAACGTGGTTCAATATTTTAGTTTTTGTGGGACAATGAAAACACACGACAAAAAAGTTGAACATGCAAAGAACAGAAAGTGAAAAGAGAGACAAAAAAACATCCCTTTTCTTCATTAATTTTCAAAACACAATCGTCTCGATTTTCAAAAGGTTATAAACACAAAATTACGAAGGTATTCTCAAAATTTCACGCTTAATAATTGTTATCAAAAGTAAAATTGATACTAGAGAATTTTATTAATGATGTACTTTGAGTCATTTGACTCGATAATTTAGTAATATTAATTCTTAATTACTACTAATTTATGATCCATACATTTTGTTGGATCTACAACTATTCTTCTTTTAAGTTATTAATAATAATTTTATCCCAAACATAGGCCAAAGTACAACTTCAAGAAAACGAAAAGGGAGAAATTAATAAAAATGTTGACCTCGTTTTCTGTTAGAATGACGCGAACAACAGATACCAGGTTCACTCGCACACATGTAAGCAAATTTTAACACGTTTGGACAGGTAGCTAGTCGACAATACTCCGAATTTAGACGTAGGAAAAGCTTTGTATACGAGACAAATATGTTCAAGCTCCGACAATATATTTTGGAAATGATTGTGTAATAATAACTATGCACAAATAATTCAAAGAAAGAAAAGTAATCTAAACTCTAACAAAGCAGTGTATATTTAGTAAGAGAGAAGACAAACAATAGCTTCAAGTATTTATAGTTGCATTAGCCTTCAAATGATATATGGAGATGGTATGTATAGTGTTACAAGTGAAATAGTGTCAATTGGATGAAGATACACGTGACCTTATCTCTTGAACCGCAGCATACAATCCTAGGCGTCAATTTGAACTTCCTACCTTGTGGCGTATTTAATGCTTTTACAAATATTAACCACCCTATTGCCTAAACTGACAAGACTTAACATTTTACCAATTACAAATGTCCCATCAATCTTCGCATGTGGGTCGTCATTTGTTGTGATTGAGCTTTGACTTTGACTTATGTTGGGTTTCGTCACTTCGGCAAACAAATATGCTTAGCTTTGGGGCTTCGTCTTTGACATAGAACTACTTCGGCGAGTATGGCTTCGGCATTTCGGATCCCCAGACTCCAATGGATCACGTGGCTTCATTGCAAGGGCACCTGTGGATCAGCGACATGGAGTCTATGGGACGAGGCATAACAAATAACATTTATTTTATTACTTTGAAACACATAGAAATATGTTAAAAATCAACACAAACCTTTTCTCTCGAATTTTTAAAATATATATATATATATATATATAAATAGATCAATATTTCACAAATTTAACTATATTTCAACCAAATCGTATTAATAATTATAAAGTTGTCCTTTAGACAAAGAACTCCTTAGAAAGGGGATTAATAAATTGTTGTCAATTTTTTTGCTAGTCAGTTCGAATACACTTGAGAACTTGCTACAAACAAATCCAGAACAGCAAAAGTGACAACTCATGTACAAACGCGCTAAATATCATACTGCAGTGCAACAGAAACACATATTTCCCCAACAGTTTGTGCTGGAAAATCTTGACCAATTTTAATATATTTCTTAATTAATTAACGTTTTTAGAGTGTTTAGAGGCGTGTAATGAAAATTAATAAAGGCAGATAATACCAAATATAACTTGATAAACTTCAAAGAAAGACTTATATGGCCCCACGAAAATAATCTAATATGAAAATGAGAAGACATTAGCATTTTCAGGGACAAATTTACGACTTTTAGCTTGTGGGACGATGCAATACAACTACTGACAGTGCTACAACGTCGATTACACTATGGTAATCTACATGATTTAAAAACTTTGTTAAAGAAAGCCTAAACCTAATCAATTATGGGTTATCCGTATATAAAATATGTAAATTGAAGTAAATGTTGGGAATTGAAAAGTTCTTTTTAAAGGTTATGGACGAATTGACTAGAAGCACTAGAAGCTCTAGTAATTTTCTAAATTTCTCAGAAGAAAATATAAAGAGAAATACAACATGACTAATGGGATTTGAACCCAAATATAATCTTCTTAAGTCCCGTTTGGTTTCATTTTTCTTTAATTTTTTTTTTAACTACACATTTAATGAGATCTACATTTTTATTAGCTTTTTAATAATACATTTTATCAAAAAAAAAATTCAAAATTTACTAATAATATAATTTTTAGCTAAATCAAACGCAGACTAAAAAAAAAGTGAAAATGATTTCTCACACAAGACTGTCTGCCATTTTCTATAAGTGGACACCAATAACTTTCAAGTCAATAGTATTATTTCTATGGACCATGCTTGGTATACATAATTTCACGTACATGAGGGTGTTTACACCCTCACATGGGTGTGGACCCCACTTGAATAAAATATCCTATTTCTATTCAATCGGTTTGGACAATATTTTCTTTCACCTGTCGTTGTACTACGAAAGAACACTATTTGATTTCGGGAATGGGTTCTGCTTTGTATACACCCCCGCCCCCCCTTTCAAATCGAGATGGAGGCCCACGATTATATATATATATATATATATTAACACTAGGAATTTTTCAGAAACTTTGGTCCACCATTTTTTATGGGCTTTACTACAAGTACATTATGGGTTAGATAATGCACAAGTGACATTATGTAATTAGTTGATGACAATTCTTTAATTTCCGTCAACAAGCTAAAGATGAATTAAGAAGTATTGTTTATATTTTCTGTAGACTTAGAGCCTGTTTGGCCTCCTTTTTTTCTCATTCTCATTTTTTTTTCTCTTTCTTCATTTCAACCACACATTTTTTAAATAAAATAATATTACACACAAATCTAAAATTTTTCATTATTTTTCCACCACACTTTCTTCCATCAATCACTATTCCAAAAATTCTATTCTCATTAAAATCAACATCAAACATACTCTTAATTGAAGAGTCTTTTGTTCATAAGGGTGCGTTTGATTGCAATAGTAAAATTTGGATGGAAAGAAAATGAATTGCAGGGAATTGAATTGCCTAAAATTTATTTTAGAGAGAATTGTAATTAATGGTATTTGATTGATATAATTTTTTACCTAATTCGTTTCACTTTTTTCATGCAAATTGTTCCTTTTTGGGATAATTTTTTTTACAATCTGTATTAAAATTTGTTTGGATTGCCAAAAAGTTTTAAAATTTTTTTTTTTAATTTTTTGAAATATTTTTGTGTTCGTTTGGCTTTATTTTTCATGCAAATTGTCAATTAAATGGATAAATTTTTTTACCATTGAATTTAGAATATGTTTCCATTGCCGAAAAGTTAAAAATAAAAAATGAAAAATCACTTTCTCATCAAAATCATGAAAAAATAAAAGGTAAAAATGTGTTTTAAATGGTTGTACCTAGAAAATGGGTGGAAATGAATTCCATAAAAAAGTTATGCAATCAAACACCAAAATTAAGCATGAAAAATGAATTGATTTTCTTTTTCCACCCATTTCCATGACTATCAAACATAGCCTAAGAGTAACACTCTTTGAATATAATCTTCTTAGAAATAAGAGAGTTGATATTGGCTAGCAAATTTCGTTGTGCTTTGTAAAGATCTCAATGCTCTTAATGTTCAGTGGAACTGACAATGAATCCAATGAAGTAGCGAACAAACTATTCATTTAGTCAACGTCTAATTCATAGAGAACGAGATTTAAATTGTCGTTGTTTATGAATCATTGATAATTACAATTAAATTGATAAATATATCTAGTATTATGAGTCACATTCCATTTACTAACACCTTTGTATTCAAAGTAGCATTAGAATTTGCTTAAAGTGAAGGTGTCAAAGTATTTATCGATGAAGAAAATGACTCAAGTCATAATGCTGTAGTGTTTGAAGGATCGAAAGACACAACATTCAAAGTACACGATCAAAATTCTTTGAAAACAATTAAGTACCATCGTCATGTAGTACTCCAAATCGGTAAGTGTGTTTGGTAGGTGATTGAATTAAAATTTAAGTAATTATAATTACAGATCTTGTGAAATATTCGAATAATAAATTAATAATAATTTGTCCTACAAAACGGAGTAAAATATTTCATTAATCACCGAACTTTACGAACTGGAGACGATAATTTGGGAAATTACAGTTTGTAAAGTTTAGTGACTAATGAAACCTTTTAGTCTATACAATGTGTGAATAAAAATTATTTTCAATATGTAATGATTAAAATATAATTATCTAGCAATGTGTTAGTAATGTTGGGTAATTTTGTATATAGTGACGTCAAAGAACATATATATATATATATATATATATATATATATATATATAAATCCTTGCTGACAAATGGATAGAGTAACGGCAAGGAAAGTAAGAAAAGAAAATGAGATGGAAAAGATCAAAACGCAAAGTCGAGACAAGTGTTGAACACTTTGCCCTTAAGTCGAATTTGTTTCGCAACGGTGCCTACAGTTTATAGCAATCAACTCCCAAGATACAACGACTACCACTTGTGTTTGCAGCACTTTAAACATAAGCACAACGAACCAGAATAATGGTTTTGTACTCCAAAATAAATATGAAAATGAAAACCAAAATTTATGCAACAAAAATGCAAGAATTTGGTTCAAGAAAATAAGAGAGAATGATATCTATGTTTGCATATCATTGGTGTGAGGAATATGAAGTTCCTAGGGTCCTATATATAGAGGGTGAAGAGTTGGGAACGAAGTGGTGTGGATCCAAATCGTGCAACACCTTAAAAGGACGCGGCACTGTTCTGTCGCTCGCTTTCTGCTAACCTCTCGCTCGAGCGCGAGTTGCATAGATTTCGACGCTCACTCTTCGCTCGACGTCGCTCGAGCGACACTTTCGCTGTATCGAAACGTCCCTAGGGTCCTATATGTAGAGGGTGAAGATTTGGGAACGAAGTGGTGTGAATCTAAATCGTGCAACACCTCAAAAGAATGCGACACTGTTCTATCGCTTGCTTTCCGCTAGCCTCTCGTTCGAGCGCGAGTTGCAGAAACTTCATCGCTCGCTCTTCGCTCGACGTCGCTCGAGTGAAAACACCTGTCACTCGAGCGACAGTGTTATCTAGCTCCTTTAAATTTTCTTCCAAACTTGAACCGCAATTTCTCATTAATCTGAAATTGGTTTCGAAACGTCAAATATAACCGAAATCATAATTCCCTTTCGGGGGCGTTGTCCCCGAGCACCCATGAGAGGCGCTACCCCCGAGATCTGATCGAGCAGGTCGATTCTCGTTTCGGAGCCCCGAATCGACAAAGCGGCAAACTATTTTACTTTAACAAATCGGATTTGAATATTTGACTGAAGTTGACATTAAGTCATACTTTTCATTGTTTTCGAATTATTAAATTAATTTCCAACAAGTAACATATACAAAATTAAATAGTTTTGTATTTTTGTAATGTGTTTCAATCATGAAACCACAAAGGTTAGCTAGCTCGGGCCACTTTAACTTAGGCAGAGTTCGAAAGCACTCGTGAAACATGCATTCGTGATGAATGATCAAAAATTATGTCACATCGAGTACGATCAAAGGAATAACACATGGATTTTGCTGTTTCTACAAAAGGATGGTTCAAAAGCAATGTTAGAAGATGAGTAGGTAGGAAATAATTAGATAAAAAAATTGACTGTATTTTAAATTGTTCAATAACATGATGTGATGTAATATTATGTAAATAATTATATACGGCTCGGTGGTCTATAACTTGCATCAATTTTGTGGAGCGCATGCTGTTCAATTTCCCGAATAACTCTCTCTCTCTCTCTCTCTCACATACCCAAATGCCAATTTTCAATCCACTGGTAAATGTAATGGATTCACAATAATCAGACGCTATCACGAACAAATCGGATTACCTCTACTTTCTGTTAGTGTAAAAATAGTAATCACCATAAACACAATCAAGAACAAATGCACCAAGAATTTCCAGCGAGTACATTTTCTGCATGGGCTGTTGATTTGATTGATTTTCAATTCATTTTTCAAATTGGAGCCAATAATTTTCTCCTCTTCTTTTTCCTTTGAGTGGTGGCCACGCTGAACCGGCGGTGCCATCTCTCTTCCGGCTGTGTCTTACCGGACTCCGCAGCCGATATGACGACTAGAAACGACTCTCATACGCCGCCCACTGCTGCCGAACCCCAGCTTGACCCGGAGGCTAGCGTCATCGACGTTGATGCTGCTTCCGCCAATGCAAAAAGCTGGGCGGCCGATGAAGAAGAGTTCTCCGATCCTTTCGACATTGGTAACACTAAAAATGCGTCCCATGAATCGCTCAAGCGTTGGAGAGTAAGTTAAAGATATTAGTATATTAGAACATTTTTCTATTCCAAATTCCGTACAATGTATTCAATAATTCGCCGTGTTGGTCTTCTCTTTTTTTTTTTTTTTTCCAACGAATAGCTGGTGATGAATGATTAATGAAATTTACTTAACTGTTTCAGCTGCTTTTTTCCGTTTCATATTTGTAATGAGTCCTTGTATTGGTTTCAGAATTTAATATTGGGAATGGATTTTTGAAAGGATGCAACTAAATGTTTATCAATCTGAAGGCTTAAGTCCGTGCACAATTTTCATAAATTGATAGAGGCAAGAAGGATGATTAGTCATATGCGTGATGTTTCATTGAGTTTCACTGGTTTGTCATATCAGTTTTGGTGTCCACTGAATTTTGTTAAGTTGAAATTCCATCCCTAGAACAGAAGAATATCTTGGCCAAGAATTCCATTATGAGTTACGAACTAAATGGTTCAATAGGGATGCCGCTCTGACCAAAATATACGTGCTTGCCGGGGAGATTCATGTGAGAGTTTGATAGCTACAAGGATAACGGCATTAAGTTTTTCTTTTCTTTTTTTCCAGGCAAAATTTGCCTTGGTTTTCTTCTACCTTTCCGAGGTGGCCTAATTTGTTTTTTTTTTTTTGGCTCAAATTTTTGTTGGGTAAAGTTAAAAGATTGAGGTGTAATTTCTGATTATTTTTCTTATTTATTTTTGCCTCTAGCTTCCTTTGCCCTTTCGTCTTCTGTTTTCGTTTCCCTTTTTGTGATCAAATAATAAGTAAAGGTTTTGTGAAGTTAACGATTGCCCCTAATTTTCTCATTCTACTACTGTAGCTTAATTATCAGTTCCTTACTTAATGACTACTTATAATTTGTTTCTGTATATGGATGTTTTAGTGTTATCTGTGCTTATAAGGCTGCTTTACTAGTATATATTTTTTATTTGTGCACATCCGGCATCATTTACAGGAAGCTGCACTTGTTCTTAATGCTTCACGTCGGTTCCGGTACACATTGGATTTGAAAAAAGAAGATGAAAAAGAACAACGAAGAAGCATGATAAGAGCACATGCTCAAGTCATACGAGTAAGACATTATTCCTAGTTGGTCTCAATTTTCTTCAAAATCAAATATTAATCAACAATGCTACATGTACACACACACCCTTACACAATGCCCTACACCCCCCTCACATGAAGGGGGGCCCACAAATATTTTATTATGTGTGGGCCCCCCTCCATGTGAGGGGGGTGTAAGGGATTGTGTGGAGGATTGTGTACAAGTAGCTTTATTCAATATTAATTTTGGAAATTTCTTGTGTAGGCTGCATTGCTCTTCAAATTGGCAGGACAACAAGCAATCGGTATCTACTCGACTAATTTTCCTTTTTAAAGCAGTTCTTAAAATGATTATCGCTTATTTATGTAGTTTATCTATAGATTTTGGTTAACCTATTTTGTAAATTAATATCCTTTTTCTGCAAGAACCTTGACTTATTTTTGGCTCATTTAGTATTGGGTACAGTAGTAACTCCTCCGACTCCAAATGGGGATTATGGAATTGGTCTCGAGGAACTTGCTTCAATGAGCAGGGACCATAATATTTCTGCACTACAACGATATGGAGGGGCAAGTCAATTCTATTTCCTTTTCTTCAAGTATGTGTAGAGAAATATGCTTACTATGCCGTTTTCTTCAGGTAAAAGAGTTATCAAAGATGCTAAAAACAAACACAGAAACTGGAATTGTTGGTGACGATGAATTACCACTACGACGGAATGCCTTTGGGTCGAATACATATCCTACAAAGAAAGGACGTAGTTTCTTGGTATTGCTTGGGGGTGTCATTCTTCATATGTTTTACAGTTAATTAATGTTTAACTTTTTCTAAATTTTTTTTTCCCTCTATTCATGTCTGATTTTATTTAGAGGTTTCTTTGGGAGGCTTGGCAAGATTTAACCCTCATCATCTTAATAATAGCCGCTGCGGCATCATTAGCTCTTGGCATAAAAACAGAGGTGAGTTTGGGCAGTATGTTCATTTCTTGGCAAATGATTTTCCCCCCTTATGTAGATTAATCAAATCATGTATTTCTTTATACAAACATCTCAAGGAAATCACATAGACCTTCTCTCTTCCTGTTGAAAATTTTCTCTTTTTATTCCCCACAATTGCCATCTTTCAACCATGCCATGCTGGCACAGACATCAGAATTACCTGAATCATTGTTCTGAGGACTCTTTCTATGCATTCTAAAAATATTAGTCTTAGATCTGAAAAAGGGTTTGTTTTAATTCCCAGACAACCAATTCCACGTCATTTATAAAGTCCTAGTGTATTGCCTTTTCTATCTACACTATACACCATGATAAATACTTCCATCTCCATTTGATGGGAAGCCTAACTTTTATGATGCTTACAGTATAAGTTATCTGTTGTGTTGTTTACCAGGGCCTGGATGATGGATGGTATGATGGAGGAAGCATTACCTTTGCTGTACTTCTTGTTATCTTTGTTACCGGTAAGATTATAACAACTTCTGTTTTCATTTTCTCTCTGTTTTCTTTTTCTAACGCTGCATTTTTCTCTCTATTTTCTTTTTCTTACCCTCCATTTTTTGTAAGTATAATTATCCATTTTAAATTATTTGATAATTTTCTTGAAAATAGAGCAAACGGTACAAATCTCAAATAGATAGATAAAGGTTTTTGGTAATATTCCATCTATTTGTCCTTACTTGAACCTTTTATTGGACTCTATTAAAACTTCTTTTAAGTTGTGTCCGAGATGACGACCAAATTTGAGGCAGTCCAGTGCTTCCTGGAGCACATCACGGAGCAATTCTTTCAGTTTTCTCTCCTTCCTTGGGAGAGGAGTCAGAAATGTTCCAAACTAGGGGTTCGGGGTGATATTGTCAAATCTGTTCTCCTTCCAATAATACTTAGAAGGGAAAAAGTCAGTTTCTATTTGGCAAATCTTCTTGTTTCTTGATTTTGGTAGAGAGACAGCTTTTAGTTTCCGCTGATTGACTTGCTTATATAATATGTTAATAAAATATTAATTGTTAATGAACGGAGAGCTCTGTTATAAATATGGCATCTCTTCTTCATTAAGATTAATATATCCATTATGAGATCATTTTAAACACGTGGTTCTTGCATTTACTGAATGAATCTAACTGCTTATGAATTGATTCAGGTAATTAATGAGTTCTGTAATATATTATTTTGAAGGTGCCGTCCCTTTTCCCGGGTTGTGGAACCAGGAACTAAGTTCCGTGGGGCAGAAATTTACTACAGATTTTTTTTTTTTATTTATCATACAAAGCAATACACAATTTTCTGAAATAATTTTTTAAAAAATGGCCAAATTCCTTTTCCCCCTCCTCTTTGGGGTTGCAGGAGTGAACTCTTATCTTGTGTTACCATGTTTGAATTTTTACTTGTATTCATTAATAGATTCTTTGTTCTTGGTGCTTAAGGAAGAATATTTGAATCATGTATGCAGATACTTTATTTCACAATTGTGTTTTACATTGTTTTGTAACTCTTTGGTCAGCAACCAGTGATTACAAGCAGTCACTCCAGTTTCAAAATCTGAACGAGGAAAAGCGAAATGTACAAGTGGAGGTAATGCAAGCTAAGAAGTAATACTAGTTTTAACATTTTATTTTTCATCATTTTTTTAGCAATGTGTTGGCAGGTTATAAGAGGTGGTAGAAGGGATAAGATTTCAATATATAACATTGTCGTTGGTGATGTCATACCTCTCAAGATAGGTGATCAGGTGATGTATGATTTGATTAAGTTGGGTTTGATTTCTTAGACAGTACATTACTTAAAAAAATCTCTCTGTGTATCTTATCTAGGTTCCTGCTGACGGAATCTTGATAAATGGTCATTCTCTTGCCATTGATGAATCTAGCATGACAGGGGAAAGCAAGATTGTAAGCTGTTTATCTTGTGCAGAATATTTTAGATGGTTGATCTTATTTTTTCTCAAGTGTCTTGTTAATTCGTAGGTTCACAAAGACCAGAAATCACCATTTTTGATGTCAGGTTGCAAGGTAGCGGATGGTGCTGGAACCATGCTGGTAAGATAGAAGCTTTTGAACTCCAGATTCCAGTAATTGAATCACGTACACCTGAAATATACTTTCTTTTGGGTGTATTATATTGCAACCCTTTGTTTTGTTCCTTTAGTCACTACGCTAGTGGTGGTTTTTCTAGAAGAGATTAAAATTGCATGAATTACAGAGGTAGTAACCAGGACCTCTCTTGCATAAACCTAAAGAAACCCCCATCCTATAAGAATGACACCATGCTAGTAGAAGAGGTTAAAAGAGGGAAGTGTAGATCAAAACTAACATGGCCCGTAATGGTTGCTAAGAATCTAATTGCTTGGATATTTTAGCAGATATAGCAATGAACCGTACAGAGAGGCAAAAAAGGATTCATGCAATCAACCCCAAGTTTAAGGGAAATAAGGCTTAGTTTGTTGCTCATAAATTTTGAATATTAACTATCTCGTATAAGTTAACAGTAGCATTTAGTTTCTCTAATTTCCTGCCAGTAGAATCATAAAAATTCCTTTTTCTTTGTCCTGATATGGATTTTCACCTAAGCTGTTACTTAAATGAACACCTTCAATCTTGTCTTGATTTATATATAATTGTTGAAAACTCTGTTGATGTATTCAATGTAAATGAACCCTTCAATCTTGTCTTGATACTTGATCTATATTTAATTGTTGAAAACTCTGTTGATGTATTCAATGTATTCATGCGAGACAATGAAAGTACTTTGCATAAATTTTTATTTGGCTCCAGTGTCCGATATTTCTATTTTTCTTCATTTGTGATTTAAAATTCCATTCTGCAGACTCTATTTTTTGAGGCTAAATTAAATATCTATTTGATTGTTAGGTAACTGGTGTGGGAATTAATACTGAATGGGGATTGTTGATGGCTAGTATTTCAGAAGATACCGGGGAAGAAACACCATTGCAGGTAATTATCAAGTAATGGTGCCTCTTATCACCAGTAGCTACTTAAAAGTGGATCACAGCTATTTATGGCTTCGGATGGTGTAATGTAGGTACGCCTGAATGGGGTTGCCACTTTCATAGGCATCGTCGGGCTGACTGTGGCTCTTTCCGTGCTCATCGTTCTCTTGACCAGGTAAGTTCAGCACTGTCAGTGTTGGCTTCTTACAGGGTTCACAGGTTAGTTACCCACGAGATATAATTTTCTCAGGTTTTTCACTGGGAATTCAGAAAATGCTGATGGATCTGTTCAGTTTGTCCGTGGGAAGACTAGCATTGGTCAAACTGTCGATGGAGCCATAAAAATTATTACCGCTGCAGTGAGTTCTTGCATTCTGAAATTATTGAATTCATCAATAATGTCTGTTCTATTTACTGACTGCAGTGCTGTTTAGGTCACAATTGTGGTTGTCGCAGTCCCAGAAGGCCTTCCTCTGGCTGTAACCTTGACGTAAGTATCATAAAATGTGCTTGTTTTCGGTAACCAATTGCTTTCTTGTTCATCTCCACTTCAATTTTGTCGATTGACGTTTTGTCTTTGAAATTACAACAGCCTAGCGTACTCTATGAAGAAGATGATGGCTGACAAGGCTTTGGTATGTACTCAATTTGTTGTATTTAGATATAGATATAGATCTGTGCACACAGTTTCCACATATTATGCTTTTCTCAGTGATATTGTTAACAGTACTGGTCTTCAGGTGCGTAGGCTTTCAGCTTGTGAAACTATGGGATCTGCAACAACCATTTGTAGCGATAAGACTGGAACATTAACCCTGAATCAGGTCATCCTTCAGTACTTTTAGGCTCTTTAGTTTGTTAGGAATGAAAATATATAGGTGCATGTTGTTCATGGTGAATGGCAATAGACTTCTATTCGTGTATTTATTTTTCATTCTTACTCTGAGTAACTAATCTGGCGAACTACACCTTGGTACAGATGACAGTAGTTGAGGCCTATGTTGGGAGAAAAAGCAAATTGATCCTCCAGAAGATGTCTCACAGCTGAATGCAGCAATTTCCTCTCTTCTAGATGAGGGAATAGCTCAGAATACTGCAGGCAGTGTATTTCTATCTAAGGTACGTTTTTTTCCTCCCCCGTGCATGTATTCTAGCGTGAAACCCTGGCTGCAAGGGGATAAGGTTAATCCATTACAACGAGTTGGGAAAGAGTCTTTTACAACATTGGAATTTAATGAAGGGGAATGGTATTAGTGGTCCTGGTACGTATAGCATGAAAAGAACACATGGTGATCCTTCCCCCATGCATGTAATAGATAATTGGTGTCCGAAGTTCAATGATTTCTACTTCATATTCGAGTGCAAACATTTTACCAACTCTTGGTCACATTCTTAGAGTTGTACTTCCAGCATGGTTTTATATTGATTATTTAGCATCATGTTCCTTTTAAAGCTGCTGATGGCTGCTCACCTGTTTCCTCCTTTTTACTTCTTTATACTATTTATGCGTTATTTACAGTTCATTTTGTCTTTTCGTTTGTTATAGGATGGTGCAGGAATAGATGTTTCTGGATCTCCCACGGAAAAAGCTATTCTTCATTGGGGTGTCAAGGTAATTCTGGTGCCATATTGTAGCCCATATGAATTCAAGTTTTTATTGACACAGATTATCTATATGATTTCAATTTTGTTATGCAGTTGGGGATGAAGTTTGATGCCGTGAGAGCAGAATCTATTATTCTCCACGTTTCTCCTTTTAATTCTACAAAGAAACGAGCGGGTGTTGCATTACGAGGACGGGTACCTGATTTGTTCTACTTTCCTGCTTATGACTTTAACAAAGATCTTTGGAAAGTGTGATCAATATTTGTATAGATCTTTAGTCTGTAATGGGTTTTCATTAAGAATCAATTTGATGTCACAAAATAATCTACCGAACCATGTTTCCTGATCTTTCAAGAGAAAATCGTGGTTTGAAGAACTTAAGTTTTCATACTATGTAAGATGTCACTTTACGAAGCATTCCATGGACCGTATTATTGCGTACCTCTACTTGAGTGTAAAAATTAATTTTTAGCACATCTTTCTTTTTCTGGCAGACTGACTCTCAAGTTCATCTACATTGGAAGGGAGCAGCTGAAGTAATTTTAGCCTCATGTTCACAGTATATGGATGCAAATGGTAGCTTGCAGTCTATTGATGACGATAACGAGGTTAGCACAAGATACAAACTTTAAGCTTAAGGAAATTCGTATCTTTACTGAAATTCGCCGGGGGGGGGGGGGGGGGGGGGGGGGGTGCAAGACAAGGAAATAAAATTTATGTTGCCACAAAGGAGAAGTTCCAAAAGCATAAAACAAAGAGGAATGGAGCAGAAGGTCTTCTATTTTCTTCAGTAATCCTTAATATGGAAATAAGAGAGAACTCATTACAATGTGCGGATAAAATAGTTTGTCTGAACTTTGGATAATAATTGACTTGGTATTACAGGTTTTTTTCAAAGATGCTATTGAAACTATGGCTGCAAAAAGCTTGAGGTGCGTTGCCATTGCTTACAGAACATGTGAAACAGACAAGGTTCCAACCGGTGAAGAACAATTGGAGCAATGGACTTTACCCGAAGATGATCTTGTTTTGCTTGCAATTGTTGGTATAAAGGTGGGAACTCTGAAGAATTATACGAATTCTCATTTTCAAGGCATCATGTAACTTAGACGTCTTTGCATCAAGTAGATATTACACTTCAAATATATTTTTACGTAAATAATTCCATATATTAGAATGGAACATACCTTTGCACAGTCTCCAAGCCAACTCATGATGCTCCACGCAGCTTTAAACATCTCACCTAAGGTAGTAAAATTTGATTTTGCCATGCACAACCATTTTTTTTTTATGGTGAATTAGAAATAGTTAATAGATAGCATTTCTACTCCTAGAAAAATCATTTTCTTCTGTTACATATTTCTTTTTTGTTTTAACACACAACATTTCACAGGATCCTTGCCGTCCAGGTGTCAAAGATGCAGTGAAACTTTGTACAGATGCTGGTGTTAAGGTATTCATTCTAATATCCAAATTATATATATACATGGACATTGTGTAGGCGGTTGCTGCAGTAAGATCCATAGCCTTGTTAACGAACGAGAACAAACTGTTAACGCAACTAGTTGATTTGAATATGCAGCCCATCATATTTGGTCTTGGTTGCACTTCAATGTCAATTTCTTAAATGCTTGTCTAATGCTGCTGAAATCATAAAATCCTTTTACGGTTTTTGAATACGGCGGGCCGAAAGTTCATTAAATATTTCACAAAATTCTACCATCCCCTGCAATATCTCTCACCAACAGTGTAATTGACTTCCACCTTTTTTTCAATTGACGGAACTGCTCTTGTTGATGTCATTTCACTAAAATATCTTCAATTCTGTGGAGGGCAATTTCGTCAATTGAACTTCCCGATCAAGGGCATTAAAGGAAAGGAAAATAAATGGGGAAAATAGCCGTTTGTTATTTTAAGTTGGCCCCCAAGGCTGAATTCTTTATAGAGATTTTGAATTTTCAAAGAATCAAGCTTTGCAGATTTTCAGGTTTTCAGCAATATCAGACAAGTGCTAAATGTAATTTTTACTTTTTTAAGATTGCCCAAACACAATCTAAATCTGGTTTCGATGCAAATGCATGGTAGTAGTAGTTAGAGAATTTTAAGATGCAGCTAATTTAGTACATTATTATGAAGGGTATTACTGTAAAAGTACAAGAACCAGAAATATACTAGCCTTCATATTATGAATATTCATTAGAATGGTGCATAAGATATTGTGTTATTCTCTCTATTAAAGAAAAAGAAAAGATATGAAATCAGTGTTAACCTACATCTGTCAATCAACAGGTGCGCATGGTAACTGGAGATAATCTTCAAACGGCCAAAGCAATTGCTATGGAATGTGGAATACTTTCTTCAGATGCAGATAACGTTGAGCACAGTATTATAGAAGGGAAGACTTTTCGTGAGTTGTCTGACAAAGAGAGAGAGCAAGTTGCAAAAAAGATATCGGTATGGTGTTGATGAAACGAGATATATGTGACTACTTTTATTGCTTTTCTCATTGCTGATCAAATAATGAATAACGAGTATTGTAATGGGCAGGTTATGGGAAGGTCGTCTCCTAGCGACAAGCTTTTGCTCGTGCAAACATTGCGTAAACTAGGGGATGTTGTTGCTGTAACTGGAGATGGAACCAATGATGCTCCCGCATTGCATGAGGTTTGATATCCTGACCAATTTTATCATATATAGGACACATTTCTTGATGTCCCATGTTAATAGAATTCGGCACTAGTATAATGTTGACAACTGCATCTAAAAAGCCCAAAATACTATCCCTAGTAAATTCTAGATTCCTGCATCTTTAGGAAAGTAGAATATCCCATGTAGCTATTTCGATGTCTGTCTTAAGACCAAGAACAGAACTGTTAAACCATATTATTTAAATGTCATAATATATTACAAAGAGACTATATAAGTGCACAACCCAATGTAATCCTAATAAAGGAAAAAACAAAGCTACAATTATAAGAGTGGAAAAATGAAGAGTTCATGTGCCCCGGGGGGGGGGGGGGGGGGGGGGGGTGGCAAGAAGAGAAGAATTAAGGGCAAAGAAAATTATCAATTTATCATATCAAAGTTGTTTTATTACGAAGCATAAGATCTCTTTATATAGTATTTCAATGATTCTATTTTAAGTAGAAAATATATAATGAAAGCTATTAAATCAAATTCTAATTATATTTCCTAAAATACGTATTAAAATTGGAAACTATATATAATAATATCCCTTCTAATATTCCATCATTTCTCTTCGGCTAAGAGCACTTGACTTCGACAAGATAAACTGTAACTTTTTAACCAAGGAGGGTGATCTTTCTTCCTGGCCAGATAACAGAACCAAGCAGGTGACGACTACTGAATCTGAACATCAATCCTAAGTATCTGAACTAACCAAGAAGAAGGATCTTTCCTTTTAACCAAATATTGATGAGGAACCCCATTAAGCGACAACTTGTGTATCTTATTCATAGAAACAACCACGAAATTCACATGAGAAACACAATCCACTAGCACAATAGACTACCCTGCAGAAATAATTAAGTGCAATAATGCTGGCTCAAATGTACCCCGTTAGGTAAACAATTCTGCTATATAGAAAACAAAACCTTCATTTATGGCCAGTTAAATAAATTAAGTTCAAGTGAGAAATTCAATTTTTGCTTTATTTTTTTTGGGGGAAACCCATGCTAAAAAATGTAACAAAGCATAAAATAATCACGAAAGCATCTGTACCTAAAATGTACGTCAAATTTAAGCTCACAAGTGTTATGAATGAAAACAATTTAGTTTTTAAACTCAACATGAAGATCAACAAAGTGCAGAGTTAAAGCAATATGATGGTAATTAGTAGGTAATAACCGAATATCGATATAAAAAGTGTGTGAACGAACAATAACCCTGAAAAATGTGGCAACCTCTGGAGTGACATACAGTAAAGGTAATATCATATTAAAGTCTATGTTAGAGTCACACAAAAGTTTAGAAATAACAATCTCGGTATGAAATTGAGGACATATGGGACTTGGTTGGTAAACCTAGCTTATGACATGCTTGGTGAAGATGAAATGATATGTCCCATATGTTGACCTATCGATAAGTTTCATCTAAGGCTTGGGGTGTGGGAACATCATGACATATGATTTCAGGATTCAAACCGTTGAGAAACTTAGATGTTGTACTGTGGGAGAGATTCTTAAATATCACAATTGTGTAATAACTCTTCGAAGTGGGCTAAATATTCCCTAATAGTGGATGTACCTTGTCTACAATATTAAAAAAAATTGATCTAGCAATTGAGTTCAGTAATATACAGGAGTGTATTTATTACTTTATATCCGTTTCATTTCACCCCATAAAGTGACAGAATGTTGACCTAGGAAATCGATGTTATGCAAAAATGAATTCCAATAACACATGGCAGATCTCACAAGTGACATATTAGCATAAAAAAGATGGCAAGAATCATGAAAGTCAAAGATTTTTTTCATGAAAATCGAGTCAATCAAGAAATAAGTTGCATCCATGAGACCATCAAAGTCTCATAGAAGGAATGCGATTTGCCTAGAAAGAAATTTTACATTCCCGAAAAAAGTTCCTAGATAAGGGATAATTATAGTGATCTGATTCGAACATTCATGATCATTTAAAATATATATATATATATATATATATATATAATTGAATTATGCTACTTGTAAAAGAGTTAGATGCAGTGCTCACATCGACCGCCAACACTGCATTTTTTTCCAATGACAGGATGCCAGTCAAGCTGCATGTACAGTTTTTTGTTCATACAGCAAAGTTTAACATAATTGATATTATCTCTCGGGGTTCAAAATCACACCGAATCAGATCGACAATATGGTGGCTCTAGAATTTGTCCTATTGATGAAGCTAACCGTATTCAATTTTAAGACTTGGTATTGTTGGAAATTTTGCCTATCGTTATTCTTCTTCTTTCGGTGATAAGCGTATGTGTTGGACAGGGGTAGTTATTAGCGCGATATAGAGGAAGTGGTGGTGGGGCACGACGGTAGCAGAAAATAGAAGAACAGAATCTGAGCTTGGAGGTGGTGGCTGAATGATGTGAGTTGCTGGTACAGAGGTTGCAGGGGGGAGGGTAGATATCGTTGTCGATAATAGGTTGGATGAAGAGTTGATAGTTGTCGGGAGAGACGGAGATGACGGTGTTTTTGGTCGTTGTGGATCGATCGGCGCCGTAGATGAATAAAGTGCAGGTGACGGAGCTTGTGGTGGCAGGCGACTGTTAGAGGTAGGAAGATGAAGTTGTAGTAGGCCGGATTAGGTTTTTAAGATTAATTGGGCTTAAGATTTTGGATCTGGTGTCGTTTTGGATAATAACTATGTGATGGGTTAGTTTTTTCGGGAATTAAAGGTTTCAAAAGCCACCCAATTTTGGGTATTGTCACAAGTCACTCACTGAACTTCAAAATACTTTTCAATAGTCACTCAACTTTATGTTGTTGCACTCCATTACTCATCAGATGAATTCCGTTTTGCTGCTGCCTATGTGGCTAACGAAATTCCTGCATGGCACTTAACTCTGTCCATAATTTAAGAGTAATGTTATTTAGTCCCACTGGGATTTCAACCCCAATCTAGATGGCATTAATATGACGTTAAATTATTAGTGAAATTAAATAAGTCATTTTATTTTATTTTTCATTTACTCTATCATTTAATGACACCTAAACTGGAGTTACAACTCCAATGAAGCTATATAGCATTATTCATAATTTAAATCAAACGCCAACATGGATGCCAACTCGTGAAAAGTGCCAAAACCAAAAACCCCTCTTAAACGAAACACATCCCCCAAAATTGATCAAAGTCTAGAAATTGTATCAGAACTTCCCAAACCATTCCAAGACCCAAATTTACCGACTTTCTTGACTTAGAAATTTGGATTTTCATCGTGTTTTGAAGCCAATGAGATGTATAAGTAATTAAAGAAAAGGAATTATTATTACTCAGTGTCCAATTTCGTCAATAGGAAATTGCAGAGTTTTTGTAAAAAGAATAACTGAGGCTCAAATTAAATGAATCCACCATGGCTGCAAAAGTAAGTTGGCTATTGAGATGGAAAAGTCAGATTTCACATTGCGCATTTAGGAATAAATAATCAATCTTAATCTATCGAGCACAAGACCGAACTCAATGATTTCTCAACGCGAAAAATGATTACAGATTAAGGATTAGGGTTTGGAGGAATGGAAATTAATGGGAGAGGTGTGTTTGATGTTGGCACATGAGTTGGCATCTATGTTGGCATTTGATTCAAAATTTTGACAGAGTAAAAATACCACGTACGAATTCTGTTAGCCACATAGGGTGACAACCAAATGGAATTTCTTCGATGACTAATGAAGTGCAACGGTCTAAAGTTGAGTGACTATTGAAAAGCATTATGAAGTTCGGAGAGTGATTCGTGACGGTACTCAAAATTGGGTGTTTGTTGAACATTAACTCGTTTTTTTGGTTAGAGATTGTTGTTTTGTCTTAGTGAGTTTGGAGCATTTTTTAGCAGCAGCCTTGTTGAATAGTACAGTAATATGAACAGCACCAAAGGATGTTATTATTATTATTTTTTTAAACTGGTGAAAAAAATCTAAAACTAATTTTTGGGCGTAAACAGTACATATGAACAGGTTTGTTATTTTTATTTATTTATTTTGCTGCTGTTGCTAGTCAAGGCTGAAATTTTGGTGGTTGAGGGCTATTTTTATTGGCGTAGGGCTCGTGGTACAATTTTTATATTGGTTTATTATGGTGGAAGGGGGTGGTGGATGGGAGTGTATATATGATTTGGAACTTGAGCGGGTTTGTGTGATTGAAGGTGCTGGATAGGAATATTGGCCAAAGGAAACGAAGTGAGCTCATGATACCAAATTGAGGAAGGATGCCATGGAACAATAAAGAAAGGGGGGGCCAAGAGCACAAGGATTGAGAGCAAAGCAAATTATCAATATATATTAAAGTAGTTTTTATTACAAAGCATAAGACCCTTTTATATAGTGTTTCAATGATTCTATTTTAAGTAGGAAATACATAATTAAAGCTATTAAATAAAATCATAATTATGCTTCCTAAAATATGTATAAAAATTGAAAAATAAATATAATAATATCATTTCTAATATTCTATCAGATAATATCGTAACGTCCCATCAAACTCACGATAGTATTGAGAGACACGATAGTATTGAGAGTTTGCAAAGAAGAACACAAAAACTGCTCCATGTATGACTACACGTGATCCGCTAAATATTAATCTTGTCATGCGTCCATACGTCGAACTCATCGTTGCAAAACCAACTGAATAATGTAAGTTTTGCCTTCACCCGTTCGAAATATCCTCCCCTTAGGGCTAGAGTCACTGGCACTCCTCCTCTACATAGGGCTGAGACATGTCATATAGTCTATGAGCATAACTTATCATTATAAAACCGAGTTAACAATCTGAAGTTGATGAAGTCACAAATTTAGCGAAAACATAGTCAAAGAACCTAACCAAATGAAAGCAAATTTCAAATCCAAATCCGAGATTAACTGGACCTAATATCAAATTCAAATTTCAGATAATCTGAACATATTGGAATGAGCTGGACATACCAAATAATTTCATATAAATGGATGCTGAAACAAAATTTCATATTGCAAATTAACTAAACCAAAGAGCAAATTCCAAATCATCACCTTGATGCAAAATTAGATAACTCTTGGAACCAAAACCAAACAAATTTTAAATTCCAAAATGCTGAAACATAACTTGCCCATGATAACTTTCAAAACTAACTATAAAATATTTTGAATGTTCAAACAAAAGAGGGGGGTTTGTTTGGTTTCGCAATAGTGTTTTTTTTTTTTTTTTTTTTTTGAGAATGTGTTTGAGAAGTAGAAAAAGTTTTGGGTTTATTTGTAAAATTATTTTATTGGGAGAATGTATGATTAAAAATGAATTTGAAAATTGAATTTTGAATGGGGTCAAACAAGGGCTAATTTAGCCTGAAAGTGATAAAAAGCCCAGGAAGTCATCCATTGGAAGGCCCAACAAAATAACATAGTGCAGACATCCAAATAACAATCCACTTTGTTAATAGTGGAAATTACACTAAATCCTACTTTATAAATTGAGTATTCTTAAATGAGACTGAAGGTTTAACTATTCAAAAATCAGATATTTTATTAATTAATTAATATATATATAAAAAATAATTAATCACTAATTCTCCCAAACTCTTTCTCTCTACCTCTCGACTCTCTCTCTCCACCCAACGAGTTCACTATCGACCATCTCTAACTGAAATGAAGAAGAGATGACACCATCGTCGGCACTACTGTAATGAAGAGGAGATGACACGGCGAACCAGATCCACCGTGCCGTCGCACTTTTCCCGTCGCGAATCACGAGTCGCGATGATGAAATGACACAGCGAGGGTAGTTTGGGTGGTGCGATTTTGTGGTTTTGGATGGTGACGGTGCAGGCAATGGTGGTGATCGTTGTCGTCGTGACGGTGGTGGATCTGGTGACGGCGATTTTGGTTATAGTTGCTGCAGTTCAGATCTGAAGAAGAAAATGGATGGTGTTTGCAGGTGGTTTTTTGTAGTTGATGCTGTTTTCTGGTGGTTGCGTAGTGATTTTGGATGGTGGCGGCGCTTATAAGGCGTTTTGGCGGTGGTTATGAGGGTGGTTATGGTGGTTATCGTTGTCGTCGTGATGGTGGTGGTGCTGGCGATGGTCGTTGTCGTCGTGACGGTGGTGGATTTGGTTGTGGTTGTTGCAGTTTGGAGCTGAAGAAGAAAATGGGTGGTGGTGGTGGCGGCGGCGGCGCAGCTGCGGTGATGGTGATGTTTTGCTGTTGGTGCCGAATTTTTTGTTTTCGTTTGTGTTGGGACGGGGTTGAGGTGTGGTAACAGTGGTGACTGTGACCACTAAATTGATTAATCTGTGATCGATAAAAAATGTGACCAATAATTTGAATAAATTGTGACTAAAAAATAATGTGACCTAAAAAATTGTTAATCTGTGACCAATAATATGATCATTTGTGACTGTATAATAACTTGTGACTTATAATAATTGTGATTTGTGACCGATGAATAAATTGTGACCCATGAAATTTTTGAATCGTGATCGTGAAATAATTTGTGACATATTAAAATTTAATTTGTGACCTATAAAAATTTTTATTTGTGACCTCGAAATAATTTGTGACTAATTAATTTGACAATATGTGACCAATAAATAAATTTGTGACCAAATTATATACATGTAACCTTTATATATTTAATTGATTAAATTATAAATAAATTTTATTAAAAATCTGATTTTTTAAAGTTGAAACTTGTTTTCTTATTATTGAAATTGGCCGTATTTATCATCTTATTTATGAATTTTTCCTTGTTAATAACCCAACAGGTGACCTAATCTTCAACATGGTTGTTCGCCAGCTCCAATCAAATGGAATCATATTAGAAAAAAGTACATGATTAACATGGTTTCAAGATACACTTTCAAATTTAAGAAACTTGTGAAAGTTTTTCAAAATTTGTGAGCACCTCATAAAATTTTATGAGCCATTAATTAATTAAACATGTCAAGGTCACAATGACATACAATTTATGATCACAATCATGTACTAATCATAAATCACATAAGATCACAATCATAAAGACACAAATTGTGGGTGAAAATTACAAATTTAGCCGCAAATTACGCATTTTTATTTTTAGAGGTTACAACTTTTTTATCCATTAGAAATTACCCAATTAACTGGTTACAAATTACTCTTCATCTCCCCCATCTCACCCTACCCCACTTCACCACCATTGGCACCTCCCAAATCACCACCGACACCTCAAATATACAACCCACCACCACCACCACCGCCACCGCCACCACCACCTCTTATAAAAAATACACCCAGACGCACACAACCAATGGTAGAAGCAGCGGCGCACCACCCAAATCGAATGCAGTGTCAGACCGCCGTCGATTGCAAATCCAACACAAGTTCACCTCAAAAGGGCCTCATCGTTCTCAGATTCATTTGAACTAGCTTTTCAAACTAATGATGATTTAATCTGGTAGTTGGGTTTCGGTGGCGATGGCGGATTTGTGTGTAAATAGATAGAGTGAATAGAGAAAACTTAGGGTCCGTTTGATTACAAGATAGAATTTGGGTGGAAAGAAAACGAATTACAGGGAATTAAATTGCCTAGAAATTGTTTTATCGAGAATTGTCAATTAATTTGTTTGATTGATATAATTTTTCACCCGAAATTTTTTGAAATTTTGGATCTTTTGATATTCGTTTGGCTTTGTTTTTCATTAAAATTGTCCATTAAATGAATAGAATTTGTTACAATTGGAGATAGAATTTGTTTGGATTGCCTAAAAAAAAATGAAAATTTTTTTGTGTTCGTTTGACTTGATTTGTCATGGAAATTGTCAATTAAAGTGATAGTTTTTTTTACAATTGGGAATAGAATTTGCTTGAATTGTCAAAAAAAAAAATAATAATAATAAAAATAAAAGTTGGAAAACAAAAAAAAACAATATGGTGGGAAATGGAATTCATCAAAAAGGTGGAAATGGTGTATGTGTGAGGCAAAAGTGGAAAATATTTTCCATATTTTCTACCAAACACACCAAAAGTTGCAAAACATGGCCAACCAAAAATTTTGACCATTTTATTAGGTTATTATTACTATACAAGTCAGTTTACCCAAGATGCTAGTTGGTTTCTTCAATTCTAGTCTAAATGATTTTTTTTCTCCAACTACTCTACTAGTAGTGGATTGCTGGACACTCCGTTTCACCTCAAAAATATGTTGGGCCTTGTGTGGGACATATTCACTTCATCTAATACTGAAGTGTTGTGACTCAGCAATATATGGCTGTTGACTTTTTAGGTAATGCCGTGTATATTGTTATTTCACACACTTTTTGACTCTATATTTGCAGGCTGATATTGGTCTTGCCATGGGAATACAAGGAACTGATGTTGCAAAAGAAAGCTCAGACATCATTATCTTGGATGACAATTTTTCTTCAGTGGTAAAGGTTAGTGTTGGAGAATTTATCTCATCATCTAGTTACAATTTCATTGGCTTCTTTAGAGTTCAAAAAAGATCTCTCTTTTTACTTATTGCATCTGACCTTAAATGGATCCCAAATTTACTACACAAGAAACAATGTCAAGGGTTATCGGCTTATCGCACATATTAATAAACACATGTACGATAATTCAGCTTTTCTTGCCAAGTTATGTACGTAATTTTTTCTTTAGCTGACACAGTTCCATTTACTTTTGAATAGGTTGTCCGCTGGGGGCGTTCCGTGTATGCAAATATTCAGAAATTTATCCAGTTTCAGCTCACTGTTAATGTTGCAGCTCTTGTAATAAATGTTGTTGCTGCAGTTTCTTCTGGTGATGTCCCTTTGAACACCGTGCAGGTATCTTTTTACTATCTCTTCATTATATTGTTTGCTGTTTCCATATATAATTATCAGGTGAAAATATGAACAAAATTCCAAAAATATAAGTCTGGTACTATTTATCAAGAAAAAAGTTTGGCACTGAAATGCATTAAATGGAGTGATGATTTAAAATAAATTCAAGAATCTTAAAGTTCTAGGATGCACAATTTTGGAACCTTTTCCTGATATATGAGTGTATTTAAGTTGGGATTTCAGAGTTCGAATATTGAGGTATCTCTCCACTGATTTGCCTTTTGGTACAGCTTCTTTGGGTTAATCTCATCATGGATACTTTGGGAGCTCTGGCACTGGCTACCGAACCACCAACTGACCAACTTATGCATAGACCTCCAGTTGGTCGAAGGTTAAAACTCCTCTATATATTGCATTCTCTTTTGATGTCATTGTGTGAGATACATCCCATGACTAATACATGCATCCAAAGTTTTCATAATGAGATCACCTGCGAGTTAACTATAAGTCTGTATACAATGTTGTTACAGTATTTATTTATGGGGAATTTACAAAAATCACCACAAAAAAGAAAATCTGACAGCAGGAGTCAACTCCGGCTTCAAAATCTGAATTGTTAAACACAAACACATTTGTATATCGAACAGAGGGATTTCATTCATAACTTTCTGTCCTGCTAACTACATTTTCAATTTTAAAGTAGGTTGTTAGTCTAATCAACTGGAGTATGCTGTTCCAAATGGGAATGGGAAAATAAATAAATAAAAGGCATAGCATAAAGAACTGCACCCTAATTTAGAATTTCTTCACATGTTAAAAGCTTGTGTAAAGAGTGCATGGCCATATTTTGTTTAATTGTTTCCAAATGCTTCAGGGAGCCTCTTGTAACAAATATCATGTGGAGGAACTTGCTTATACAGGTCTGTTATGTTATTATTTGTTGAATTTGGGCTGTTTATTTTTGTTATTTAAAGAAATTTGTTTAATATTACTATATAATCTCTATGCTGCAGGCTATATATCAAGTTACAGTCCTCCTTATTTTTAACTTCTCTGGCAAGATCGTTCTCAACTTGAAGAATGAGCTGCCAGAGCATGCTAACATGGTGAAGAATACCGTGATATTTAATGGATTTGTTCTTTGTCAAGTAAGTACATTCTAATTTATGTTTGACTAAGCTTAAACAAAGTTACTTTTTATTAACTCTATGTTTTCAAAATGTTTAGATAACTTACTTTTTTTCTTACTGTCAAAATAAGCAAGTTTTTTTTTTTTTTTTTTTCCCAAATCGACCAATATCTAGTTATTTTAAACTTTTTTCTTTACAAGTAAACTTTTAAGCTTAGCAAAGCATAATATATTTTATTTTATTACAAGAGAAAATAGTACCCAATAATTATGTGGGAGGCCAGGTTTACCACCAAGTTCATTCTTTTCACTTGGCAATTTACAGATATTCAATGAGTTTAATGCTCGGAAGCCAGAGGAGATAAATGTCTTTAAAGGGGTGACCAAAAACCACTTCTTCATAGGCATAGTGGCAACTACATTTATACTTCAGGTGAGATGCCATACATTTATAATTTCATGGATTTGGGATTTTTATTCCAATAGTTCATCATTAACAAGCTCCTGATCTGTAATAGATAATCATCATTGAGTTCCTCGGAAAGTTTGCCACAACAGTTAAGCTGAGTTTGAATCTATGGCTAGTTTGCCTCGCCATTGGCATTTTCAGGTTCGGATATTTTTCTTTAACATTAGTAATTATTGTTTGAAAATCTTTATTCAGTTAAGAATTTTGGGAAGATTGTGTGAATGAAACAAGGTAGCATAGAACGGGGACATTTATATAACTAGGAATCTTTTCTAAAAGAAATAATGGATATGCTATGCGAAGTGTTCCAATCATTACAACTTCTTGTGCTGAAAACCTGCATGTTCTCTCACAATGCGGTGATTAGTTATTGAACTTCTTGTAGTTTTCCAGGTAAAACCAAACTTATTAAAGATTTTTACGAATAGTAATACTCTAATATACAGACAACATCCATAGAAGTTTAGGTCTCAAATGCATGAACCATGAACTTTATACATCTTCATCGGGGAAAGAATCAAGAGAAAGGAAGAATTGGATTTGATCGATAGGTTTCTTGAGAAAGGAAACAACTAATGAAACACAAATCATGGACCAACTACTACTCTTATGGGGAACCTTTTAAGGAGGCATATTAACACCATAGAAATAAGATTTGATCCCGATCTATTCCTTTCCAAAAATAGAAAGTTCAATAAAGTTGGATTTTTTTTTTTCCATGAAAATCCAATGCAGTTACTAATTCATCATCTGTCATCAACATCATCAAAAACTTCAATCTTAGTTCTACAAGAATTTTATGAAAGTCTTTCATTTTCCTCAATCTCGTGTGTGTTTTACTCGATTTGATGACAATTATCTTAGGATATGTGGTAATTTTCTCTTGTTTTGTGCAGCTGGCCCCTTGCTGTTGTTGGAAAACTGATTCCAGTTCCACAGACACCTCTAGCCAAGGTGTTCATTAAGCCATACCAGAGATGTGTTGCAGCTCGTCGTAATTCTAGTTAATACATATTATCCAATGTTAACATACATTTAGAAGCCCATCCAATTTCTTGAAGATCGAAGTCTTCTATGGGAAAGTAAATGTCACAACCCATTTGTCTCTTTGAATCTATGACTGAATATATACGATAATATATCAACTTATCAAAGTGGGATTAGAAGCAAAAATAGTTGATTATTCATGTACAGCACATGTATATGGGAAAAAATCAGTATTGTATTACTGATGTGTTATTGCCTTGAGCTCGGTTGCTTTCACTTTTTTTGTTTTTGGACATACTTTATTGTACTTTCATTCAATAAAAAGAGTGGTAAATAATGGATGTCTGATTCAAATGTAGTCCATTTTCCCCTTCCTAAAAGAGAAAAAGGCCAAATTTTAACGGTATTGAGAGCAGGCATTGATAAACTACATTATTATGCTTGAAAAAGTAGGGATGAAAGTGCAGGGACACCTAATATGATGGGTTGCAGAAGGAGCTTCTAAGTTATTCTCTGCATAAAATGACAATTGGCAACAAGTTTCCTCCAGCCCACCTGCTTTTATGTTGTTACGTGTAAGATACTTTTAAACTTGTTTAGTAAGGTCGATTTGAATAATACTAGTTAATTTTATTATATTCTTGATGTTATCCAGTAATATGTGCAAAAAATTGCAAATTGGTGGGGGCAAAATGCATCAAGAGATGTTGCCTTCTCTCATCTCTATTTTCTATAGTGCCACATGATCAAACATTAAAATAATAAAAAATGAATGCAGATTCAAGATCAGCATGGAGAAATAGAAACGATATTATTGTCAGTCAAGCATCCATTTGATTTCCATTCAATTTGATTTATTTATTTATTTTTTCCTTATAGTAAAAATGAAAAGGAAGTAATGTGAGGAGACATAATCACTTTTCTCGAAAGTTATAGCTAATAGAAGAGATACAATTAAGCTCTATATTATTTAGTGTCAGGTGTGAGAATCTATTCCAATTACTATTTATTTTGGGGCTAATCCCCTTGAGCGATGGCACATCCCATGTTCAGTGATGATGTACATCATTTTCACCTCCTTGGAGAATCGAACATGAGCTCTCCAACTCTGAGTCTCTGATACCAACTTAGGTAAAAAGATATAATCACTTTTCTTAGAAGCTGTAGCTAATAAAATAGATCCAATCAAACCTTATATCACTGAGGATTAAGCTTGAGAATCCACCCAAACACTATTCAATCGAGGGGCTAAAACCCTTTACGCATTCGACCCACTCCTTTTTTCTATGACACAGAGCATCACAAAGAATGGAGAAGAATAAGAGTAAGACAAAATTATGCCCCTAATTGTTTTAGCTAAAATCAAATTTGTAGTATCATTTTAATAAAAGTTGATGAATAAAAATTGACAAAGTTGTGAATCCTGGTTAAACATGTCATCTTTTATTTCACAAAAATGTGTATTTTCTGATTATAAATTTCCTTTTTCCTTCAAGCAAATTATTCATAGCGAGCTATTGACAGCTATGGATGACAAAACTACAAAACTTGGATGTAAAATTTGTTTAATAAGGCTGTTTGTACAACTTTATTTGTACAATTAGGTACACAGCCCTCTCACATGAGGTGGGGCTTAATCTTATTTTAAGATCTGACCCACCCTCATATGTGAGAGACTGAGAGGGCTATCGACCGAGTGTGGCTGAATGTACACACAGCTCGGTTCAAATTTGTTACAAGGAATAGATAGTACAATGATTTTACAAAGCATTCCACAAACATTTGACTATTATACATCTTAAAAGTCTGTAATTGTACGACAAAACCGCGAAGGCAGAATCCTCTAAGAGAGGTCTCTTCCTATTCTTAAATAAAATCCAATACAATTCCAAAACAAAAATATGTTTGACTACTTATAAATTAACCCTGAACAATTTGATCCAGGAGAAATGACCGTTTTTTAAAGTCCTGTATAACTAGCAGAAACACGAATAGGCAAAATGATTCTTTTTTGAGACATAATGAGATATGAAATCTCCAGAAGATGCGGAAGAACCAGGAATGCTTGCTGGAACAAGTATCTGTGTCTTGCCAGAAGCAATTCTCTTCCCAGCAACATTGGCATAAAACAGGCCGGAAATGGCTGGTACAAAAACATCACTTTCAGAACAAATGTAGAAGTCGATAACCTTCTCATATTCAGAAGTTTCTGAGCCAAGGAATTTATCCTTTTTATCCATCGGCATTATACTTTCCTGAAATGTACAAAGGAAAATTAAATATTAGAGCATCTCCAATGGAATTGTGGATTACTTAAAAAATTGCGCTACATAAGCAAAAATAGACTGTGTTTAAAAAAAATTCCTCTCCAATGCAAACTGACACGGACTACGTCAAGCTAAATGGCAGAAAAAAAAAAAAAATTGTCTAGAGCTCCGTAGATTCAAAAGCTCTGATTGACAGAGTGACTTAGCAAAATGATAGACCTCCTATACGGCTCACATATTCTAGAAGAACCCAGAAGCAAGGAGGTGGAGCCATTGGGGGGGGGGGGGGGGGGAATAACAGAAATGGTTAAGCACGTGAAGTCTACAGAGTTTGTTAGGAAGAGTTACAAATAGAGAGAAGGAATAAAAGAGTTAGGAAATTACTGAGTGAAAGGGGGAGGGAATATGGCTGGAACTGGCCACAAAGGACGGGAAGGTAGGATTGGGGCAGCCTGCGAACATTGCGCAGTTGTTGGAACGCTATGGTCAGATTTTTAAAGAGCCAGAAACTTTAAAAATCTGACCAGCTTCCATGCTTCCACAAAGGACGGGAAGGTAGGATTGGGACCACCTTCCATGCTTCCACCAATACTACTCCCTTTCAAGCTGTCTACGGGCGAGAACCTCCTCCACTAATACGCTATGGTACACAGAACACGGGAGTATCCTCAGTTGAGCAGCAACTCTCAGACAGGGATGCCATACTTGACGAGTTAAAAGCTCATCTTCTTCAAGCTCAGGCAAGGATGAAGGTATCTGCTGACAAACACCGTAGAGATATTCACTATGAAGAAGGTGACCTAGTATATCTATGTAAAGCTCCGCCCTTACCGTCTCCGTTCATTAGCAAAGAAGCCGAATGAAAAATTGGGGCCTCACTACTTTGGCCCCTACAAGATCATCAAACGAGTGGGACCAGTTGCTTATCATCTCGAGCTGCCCTCTTCAACTACAATTCACCCTGTCTTTCATGTTTCACAACTAAAGAAAGCATTAGGGCCTGCAGTGGCTAGTCAATAACTTCCTCCTCACTTGGATGCTTCCTTAGAATGGGTGGTAGAACCTGACCAACTACTAGAAGTCCGACAGACAGGAACATGACAACAGACAGGAACATGACAGAACACTGAGGAAGAGGTTCTCATTAAGTGGAAGGATCTACCAGTCTCTGAAGCCTCGTGGGAGTCAGCCAAGTCAATTCGTCAATACTTTCCTGACTTCCACCTTGAGGACAAGGTGGTTCTTGCAGCCCGGGGTAATGATAGACCTCCTATACAGCTCACATATTCTAGAAGAACCCAGAAGCAAGGAGGTAGAGCCGTTTGGGGGGGGGGATAACAGAAATGGTTAAGCATGTGAAGTCTACAGAGTTTGTTAGGAAGAGTTATAATTAGAGAGTGAAGGAATAAAAGAGTTAGGCAATTACTGAGTGAAAGAGGGAGTCTAGTTATTATTCATGTACCTGTAATTCTCTGCCAGTTTTCAATCAAAAGTCCTATTCTAAATTCGGTTCTTCTATTTTTGAGTTAGAATCCTATCACAAACTTAATATTTTCTTTCCACATTTATATTTCCTATCCTTCAGACATTTTGTTTTTATTTTAAGAAAATACAAAAACGTATCCATAGAATGCACTGAGATTAATTCTGAACTTGAATGTCTATTTATTAGACATTAGTGCCACGTAAACCAGAAGTCTTTCAACTTTTATACCACCTAGATAGCAATACATGGAATCCATTTGAGATGGTCCTAATAATGCTCAACTATTGTGTTCAAAAAGTTCGATAGAGATATATTTCAAGGAGAGATAACAGAACAAGATTTCACCTTTGTATAAGTTTTCGGGAAGAACTCCTTTAGATTGTCAAGGCTGCTGTCCCATCTTGGTTCAGTCACATATACTGTCGTGTCCTTGTCATACCCAATCTTCTTCAAAAATTGCGCGATGTCATGAGGACCATAACAGCTTTTTGATCCACTGTTTTTATGGCAACCCTTTTTCTCTAAGATATCGAGCCTAAGGTCAACTGCTACGAACTGTCCATTTGACTTCCGACTTAAGGTCCTCAGGCGATTCACCAATGAGTCAACCACTTCACGAACTTCTGTCTGTGGCTCAAGGGTTCCAAACATTGCCAAACATCCAATAGAGTCAGTCTTACTTTTTTCATTTTTCTTTTTCATGTTTACTGAAGGGAAGTAAGTTGCTAGCCTTATGTTTCCTTTGCTTCTGAAGACGGGTTCAATATTTTCTGCAATGTACTCTTCACTAACCCGATTGGGGACCTTTACAACTGCAAGATTACGTGCTGATAATTTAGCAGGCTGAGATTTAACAACTTTCACTACACCGTCAAGGCTTGTTATGAACTTTTCAACATCATAAACATCTTCAAAGTTCCTGAAAGTTACAAAACTACTAAATCAGGGTAGTGATTTCCCCCAATATCACTGATGCAAAGGAAGACGATACAATAGGTTGATATGGCAAACTCATAAAACTTATAAGACACCTATGTAACAATAGGTTCTCACTTCTCTCAGTGGATTTATTCTTCTGGAGAGAGAAAAAAATGACTAAATGCTCACAGTTACATGATTATCCAAAACGGGGAGCATAGGGGTGTCAAAATGGGTGGGCCGATCCGGCCCGGACCGCTGAATAAAAAATTCAGCCCGTGAACCGGCCCTCTCAGTTCTCGGGCCGGTTCGCCTCCGAGCGGGCCTGCACGGCCCGCCCATCTTGACACCACTAGAGGAGGATATGCATTTCACTTTTCACATAGAAAATTTATTATTTTCTATTCGGCTAACTCTTTTTAAAGATAGATATAGAGAATCATCCATGGATGTAATACATTGGAATAATTCATGAATGAAGGTAATGAGACTAAATTACATTTTCCTCTCCTTTTTCCCAAAGATTATGCATATTACATTGTACATCACAAAAATCCATCACATTTGCCATGTACTATAACTAGAGAGATAGCCGCATCACTAAAAAATAGGCCACCAAAAAAGTACCTCTTGTCACCGGGTTTGCTTCCCCTAATGTCTGGGAGTACAATAATTGCACGTAGATATCTTGCCACCACCACTGCATCAGAAATCTGAACGAAACATTTACCAGATAAATGGTGAAATGCAAGAGATGAAAAAAAATCAAGCCAGTCTGAATAATATATTTCCCATGCTTAATCCCCCTCCCTTTCGAAGAAAAAATTGATAAATAGAAATATAAATTCCTGGGCCAAGGATGGATTTGTCAAGAATCAATATTACATACAACCTCACATGGTTAGAGCTGTTACTATGTTTGGTAAGGAAATCTTCCAATGAATGAGTTCATCAAGAAAGCCTACTAATATATATTTTAAAGCTGTGTACAAATAAAAAAAGCAGGATGGCAACTCAAAATACCTGTGAGACGTGATACTCAGGGCCATTAGTTAACGAGAAGGTGACATACCCTTGTGGTTCATCTGCCTCCTCTGTTAACAAAACACAAAATAAGACGAACATAGAAGAAAAATCCAAAAAACATAATTGTTAAATTAGTTCAGATTCAATAGGACTGATTTCTGAAGAACTCCATTTTACTCACCCAAAACTGGCTTATCCCAACATGGCTTTAGAGCCAAGCCTTCGTCCTTCCAAAGCCCTTCAGACTGTTTTGTACCACTGGCATAGCCATGCTCCGAAGCCTTGGTGGTCTCGTGAACAGCTGTCTGTATAAAGAGGAAAGCCAACAAGAAAAAAAAAAAAAATAGAAAAAGAAACACATTTAAGTCAACAATGATAGACCATGCCCATTAATATAATTGCAGTTTATAAATCTCTTCATCCCTCTTCACACTTTGAGCTCCAATTTTTTATTTACCCGAGCATCATTTTTGGCAAGTAAATATATGATTTCGATATCTTCCAAAATACACAAACGGGTCCCACTCAAAATTTATGCCAAAGTTACCCATTCAACTCATTTTTCCAACATAAAATTCATAAAATTGAGAACGCTAAAAGAAAGTAGAAATGTAAAGTTGCTGCTGCAACTGCAATATACCAAAAACAGAAGGCCAGCAACTCGGATAGCTACAGATATGCATACATCATCAGATACACAAACTAAAAAGACAAGATGTCAACAGACAATAACAGACATTAAGTTCAGAAAAATTAATGCTGTTGGCTGAAGCCAAATCGCACAATACAAAAGACAAATGAGTCAATGAGCATTCACAGATATTCAATTCGAAAAAATCAATATAGATCACGCAAGAGAGTCGAAATCAAAGTCAAATAAAATTAATCCAAGCTTCAAAATCTGTACATTATCATGATTCATGAGCTAATCTACCTAAAATAAAAGACAATTAGGAGAAATTAATGTAGTTCTTTGAAGTAAAAATCGAGCAAGAGAGGCGAAATCAATGTTGAATCAAAGTCAGTGCAAATCAAACCAAGCTTCACAAAGTTGCATATTATCGTGAACTAGACCACAAATTCAGATCAAATAAACCAAAATCAAATCAAACAGTAATTTCAGTACCAAATCTCCCAATTGAGCCCTTATTCGCTCAAGAACAAGCTCGGGAATCCCACCCCAAGCCAATTAAGCGTAAGAATCAATGCAGTAAAAGCAAAACAGTAGTACCTGAACAGAATCAAAGTGGTCACGCTTGATCATATTCCCCAGCATAACGAACATTGTAACGGTAAGCACTCCCGCCAACACCTGTCTCGGATCCACACCCATTTCTTCAGATCCAATTCTTACTCCAATCTGGGTCTGTATGTATATATTTGTAGCAGTAAAATTACTTCTCTACTACTTCCTCTTTCTCTCTCTAACTGTAATAATAACAGTAATGATAACAAACAAATGACAAATCAAATCATATCCACAGAATGAGACTAGAGAGAGAGTGTGTGTAGAACAAGTTTTGAGTATAGTGAGAGAAAGTAGAACCCCCAACCCCCAGCTTTATGGATTGGCGCTTATTGTTTAACCATCTTTTTCTTCCTTGTTACTTGTTAGGTTTATCTACCCATTATAATATGCATTATTTTATAGTTACACACAGATACGTACATTATACATACAGATACGTATAGCTAATAGGCACTCATGTGCAAATAGTATACTGAAATGGGGAATAAAAAGTCTCTGTAGAAAGAGAAATGGTTCTCTATAGAGAGAGAGAGATGTATGTATAGGTAAATACGTACTGATTAGCACCGACAATTTCCCGAAAACGATGGAGCACAGCACTTCTTTCACTGTTTTTCCTTCTTAGAGTCCATTTGGTAAAAATTAAAATTGAAAATATGATCATTATTGAATCTAATTCATCTAATAAAAATTAATAATAACGACTAGTTTTTCAATTTTAATCTTTACCGAACACGCCCTTAAAATATTTTAAGGATATAAATGTTCAAAGTCTATAATTTTTGGTGAGTAATTAAATTAAAATTTAAGGTCCGTTTGATTGTAAATGTGAAAAATTGATGGAAAGAAAATAAATGGTAGAGAATTGATTTACCTAGAATTCATTTGTCTGGAAATTATAATTAATTGTATTTGATTGGTATAATTTTTTACCTAAAAAATATCGTAAGTTTGATGTCCGTTTAACTTTATTTTTTATGAAAATTATTCATTAAAGTGATAAAATTTTCCACGACAAATTTTTTTAACATACTGAATATCATTCATTTGGCTTTATTTTTATGCAAATTGTCTATTAAAAAGATAAATTTTTCTACCATTGGGTCTAGAATTTTTTTTAATTGTCAAAAAAAACCTAGAAAATGTGCACGTATAAGCAAAACCAAGAAAAAAATATTTCATGGCAAATTTGTGAAATCAAATAGCCAAAAGTAGGAAAATGAATTTTTTTTTTTTTTTTTTTTTGCATAGTTCCATGACAAATTTGATTAATCAAACAGGACCTAAGTATTCCTCATGTAGATAACTATCTACGCATAATATTTTATGTAACGACCATCGACTTATCTTTAAGTGATATGTAATCTTTTTGAGAAAAGAGAACTTTTCATAAAACATCAAGATAGCAGGAATTGGATACAATGAGGAGTTTCCTCCAGCACAATTCTCTTCTCTCAAAGAGTTTAAGTGCTTCATTTTCTAATCTATGAGCAACTACATTTATCTTCCTAGGAACATGACTAACAAACCAAGAGTTAAAAGAAAAATTAAGCATGATCTTCGTGTCCTGGATCAGTAAACCGAGGTAGTTCCAGAATTTTAATTCCCCATTTAGTCCATTCACAACATTCACGTATTTCCTTCTAAAATGATCGACATCAGTTCTAGTTGTCTGCAAAGTGATACAGCTTCCATGGCACCGATGGATTCAGCCAAAAAAGCATCCGGGAAGACATTCCGAGTACACATCATAAATGCTTTAGCTTTACCATTCCAATCTCGCACAACAACTCTGATTCCAACCCGAGTGTTCTCTGAATCTACAGCAGCGTCCTAGTTAACTTTGTACTTGTTTGGGGGGACGCAGCCCAAAGTAGGGGAGGTTGGTCTCCGTTGATTATGGACCTGACCGGTAAGGAGTTTGCGTCTCTGAATTCCGATGCATTCTGTTGAGCCATGTTTGAGACAATGGTTGGTTTATCAAATTTATTCTCAAACACAAGGGAGTTTCGCCTCTTCCATATTAGGTTAATTGTAGCTGTAAAAATCTCCATCTCTTCCTCAGACAAAATGTTGAACAAATGGCACACTAAATCTTTGAAGTGCAGTGGAAAACCTTGGTTACAAGTAGTTGAAGTAATAAAACTCAAAGCAATACAATCGACGAATTCGAAATGAAGGACAACCACTATAATCTAAAACAAAACAAGTATTAGTGAAGTCTAAAATATAGGTAAAAAAAAAAATTGTGAGTGTCCAACTATACTCATCTTAGCCAACGAGTCAGCAATTGAATTCACCTCTCTAAAAACATGGGTAACTTTTAAATAAATAAAGTCTGCTAGATCAACAATGTCATTCCAAACCTGTTGAAGAGACCAAGGAATAATACCAAGCATATTAAACCAATGACAAACCACTTGAGAATCAGTTTCAACCCATACCTTCGAAACCCCCAAAATATAGCAATAATACCAACCCAATTTCAAAGCCATTGCTTCCGCCATGGAATTAGTTGCTACCCCAAGAGAATGAGTAAAGCCAAACAAATTTTCCTTTCCAATCTTTAAGCTCCCCACCACAACTAGCTCTACTAGGATTGCCACAACTAGCACCATCAATAGTAAGTTTAAGAATATCGTAAGGGGGACGGTACCATCGAACAAGGAGAAGAGCCTTAGTTGTCAAAGGAGTTTGAGCCATACCAAGGCAATAGAGAACAGCATGAAGACAAGAGGGAGTAGCAAGTGATGGCCAGAAAAATGAACTTAATTCAACCAATCAACATTCTACTTTGGAGCAAATTTTATCACCACCATTATATCTAGCCTCATTGCGAGCAAGCCAAAGCTCCCAAGCAATCAGTGCAGGGGTCAAAAGAGCAAGTTGGTGAACTTGTGAAGAACCATCAAATTAGTGCAACGGCAACCAATTAACAACCGCATGCCATGAACTAGCCAAAAACAATTCGAGCCCCAAAAATGTTAGCAAAATGAGTCCAAGCATGAGTCGTAGGTTCGCTAGTATGAAACACTTGCTCAATATCCTCCACCTTTGTATGAGAGCAACAGTAACATTTTGATACCAAAGGAATGCTAAGACTTCAAATAACACCATCCATTGATATTAAGTTGTACCAAACTGGCCAAAAAGAAAATTGAGATTTTCACCAGGAGCAATTTATTCCAAATCAATTTGAAAAGATGAAGTTTGTCCTTGGTCTCACATAAAAGATTTGAAGCCGTATAAGTAGAGAGCACTCCTGACGAAGTCAGACCCCAAATAAGTTTATCATGCACTTGCATAAGCGAATAGTCAAAGTATGAATGTAAGCCACCAAATTGTCACCCTCCTAGTTTAAGAAGAGGATCAATATTCCAAGCACCCTTTGCACAGACATCTTTCAACAGTAACCTTGGCTCATTAACAAACTAGGCTTGGTCATATAAAGAAACAAAACCTTACCAGTTTGCATACTAAAATGAGATGTTCCCTTCGCCGACCCTCGACCTAATTTGGTCATGAATAAAAGGAAAATATGCCCTTAAATACGCCAATAAGGAGATGCACCAATACAAGGTGAGCAAGAGGTCATGTTAAAATTTATAGTCAAATATTTCTGCCGTATGAATGAAGCCCATAAGGAATCACCCGTCAAAACTCTCTATAGCATCTTACATTGGAGTGAGGCAAAAACATCAAATAAACTTCTGACACCCAATCCCCTTCATCAATAGGAAAACATAGTTTCTTTTAAGCAATCAAATGATATTTACACTTCCCTTCATAATCATCCCAGAAAAAGTTAGCAAAGAGCTAATAAGTTTATGAACTACTTTATCTGGAGGGCGTATCATTGGCATTAAATATATAGGCATAGAGGCTAACATCGATCGAAGAAGAGTAAGCTTAGCTCCCCAAGAAAGAAGCTTACCTTTCCAACCTACAACCTTCTTACAAACTTTGTCAACCATCGGAGCAAATAACAAAGAAGTGCAGCGACCATAAAACAGAGGGGCCTCTAAATAAATCAAGGGAAGAGAACTCTCCCGAAAATTAGTAATGGAAGCAATAATCCCCTGAGAAAAGGCTGTTTTTCGATAAACCATAAAGGAGCTTTTCTGAGCATTCATGGGCTGACCAGAAACTTTCTCATAAGAATGCAAGGATTCCCTAATCGTGTTTTATCTCCCATGCCCTCTCTTGTGCCTATTTTAGTTAATAGTTATAATAATGATATGCTCTTTTCTGTGGTTTTGGAACGTGAAGTGTATGACGCTGTTAAAGGCATTCTTGAGGGACTGCATCAGTCCTGATCAGTGGCGGATGCAGAGATTTTGTATTAGTGGGGCACACTCAAACATGTCAAAAAGCTGACAAACAAATTAACTATTCGATATTTGATAGAAGCCACAAGTCCATTGCCTACCTAAAACTGTTACATGTAAATGTCTAAAACATCCAAAATACAAGGAAAATTTAGCTTTTTTCTTTTATCTTTATTTGAGCACCACCCATTATTTTTAATTTATTGACTGCATTTAGAGTTTGACCAAATTTTATTTCTATAAACATCTATTTTCTTGAATTGGAAAAACTGCTCCAATAGTCTATTCAAGATTTATGCTAGAGACATTAGTGAAGCATATCAATAAGGAAATATGTCTATTCCATGTTTCCCATCAAATAGATTAATCAAAATGAATTTCACGCACAACTTGGGGAGCTAGAAATGAAATCTTCAACTTGAGACCAACATACATTATATCTAAACCAACAGGCAACGCCGACAAGACAACAAGATATCCAAACCAACAAGCAACGCCGACAAGACGACAAGGCAACCAACAGTCTACAAATCAAAGAAATAAAACCTCTAAAGTAGAAGAGATTTTAAGGGTTAAAGAGGTTACTTGGCCAAGAATAAGTTGCAGTTAGTAGCGTTGGCGGTCCCGGTCAGTAACGGAATAAGAAGGGCGACGGTGCACGACAGATTTTCACTTGAACGACGGTGTCCTTTCTCAATCTGTGTGTGTGTGTGTGTGTGTGTGAAATGGACCATGTGTAAGGTATGGCCGTGTGAGTGTGTGACTATGTAAGTTAGGTCAAAAATTTGGGTCCAATGGGCCATTGCTATTGTAATAGCCCATTGGCCCCAAATCTAATGGGTTTTCAATTCTACCTTATTTTTTAAAAAAAATTAAAACTAAAAAAAAATGGTTGGTCCCAAAACCCACCAAGTCCAAAGGTGGGTCCACCAGTGATCCTGATGGCTTTTCTTATTATTTCTGATGATCTTATTGCAGTAGTCCGCAAATTTTTTGCAGGGGCTCTTTTTTCAGATGCCTTGGTTTATTTTATGCCTATAAGTATTTGTCAAGTGCTTTACAAAATTATTGCCAAGACCAATTGTTTGTCTAAGGTTCTTCCTAGAATTATCTCTTTGAATCAATGAGTTTGATATATATCAAGAAAACCATTCCTCCTATCAATGAGTTCGACAAATAATCACAATCCTAAGTTTAAGCATACTATCGATCTAGATGTGATTTTAAAAGGATTTGATAGATCTAAAGCATTAAAATAACTTAAATTATTGATTATGATTTGTAGGAAGAATAATCTCCATACATCAATTTGTCATATTGTATGTAAAGAATAATAAAACTTCTATATTTTATGTTAAATTTTAATAAATAATTTTTCATAATTGTGTCAGGGTAGTTGTGGATAGTCCATCACTGCCCACGGTCATTGACCATCTCATCAAATTGTTTCGCGCGTCAATTTTTAATTTTTAATTTTGTAATTCTATTTATTTTTAAAATAGATTACAAAAATGAAAAAATAAAACTTTGTAAATGTTTTCAGAAGCTTTCAAGTATAATTATGTAGAAATTCTCAATAAAATCACTTAACATTTATCTCCAATTTAACTCAAAAGTGCGCTTAACATTCAAATTGACTATTTTCATCACATGTGGGTACAAATGCAAATACTCAAAAAGTTCAACGTCTCAAAACATCGTTTTTAAAGGTTAAAAAACATAACGTGTGAATGGTTTGAGCCTTGAGGAGTTCAGCCCTAATTTGCCTTAAAATTTACTTGCAAAACAAGAATTTACCATCCTTGCACTATTAATTAATTATTTAATTAGTGAAAAGTTAGTGAGCAGCCCATTAAGAGTAGAAAATTGCTACTCAGCCATCATGGATGACTGTATGTGAGTATGCAGGTCTCACGTAAATAAAATATTTTTTTTCACACACTCACATGCGATCATCCAAGATGTCAACCGTGATATTTGTGTAGCAAGGCTCTTAAAAGTAAGAGTGGTAAGTGATCAAAGTCATACATGTGGATGGGATGGAACTTGTAGCATGTGACTTGAATTTTTCAAATTATAAATATCTAAATCTAGCACGTGATACTCACGTGTCGAGTCGTATAATTCTTAAAAAAAAATTCCCTTTAATGACAAATTAATTTGCTAAATCGACTTAATAGCAGAAAACCCCCTACATACTTGACGATGTGCGGAATATCCTCCTACCTATTAGAAATAGCAAAAAAGGTCCCTATTTGAAACCCATTTTTGTGCGAATACAACCTTTTAGGTGTGAAAAACCTCCATATTGTCCAATTTCATTAGTTTAACCGTTAAAAATAGTAAAAATTATTAAAATTAAAAAAAACAATATTAATAATTGCAATTGAACTTCCAAATTCTTTATATTTGCCACCATAATCTCAAACCATTAAAACTTTATATCATTCCTTCTCTCCAACCCCCACACACCACTTCGCTTCACTTCTTCCCCACCTTTGTCGCACTTTGTAGCCACCCAACTCTCCTGCTACCTCAATTAGGATTACCTACTGCTCCTCTGTCGCCAGGCCTCCATCGCTTCACCGCCTCTCCACTAGAAGAGTCTTTCTCTCAATTTCTCAAAAAAGACGTCAAGATCTGGGCTTCCTCACATCTCTTGGCGGTCCAAATGTCCATTTCAGTCTTCGTTGCCACTGGTACTGCCCAAGGGAGTAGAGGAAGCGTGGTGGGAGTGAAGAAGAAGGGAGACAATGTGTGGAATATATTGGGAAGGAAATGCATTGGGACAGGGGCGAATCTAGCACGAATGTTGAGCTAGGACGGAGGTTGACTTTGACCATTGACCGTCGACAATCAACGATTATAATAACCCGGTTCGGCCGGTAGTTTATTAAAATTTGATTAAATAATATTAAAAATTATTCAATATTGTTGCGCAAGTCACTCATTCTCAATTCTCTAATTTCCTAATTTCCCAAACTCCGCAAATTTCAAAAATTCCCAATTTCCTAAACCTAGATTCCCAATTCCCAAATCACAAATTCATAAAACCCTAATTGGCTAATTCATAATCATAAACCATAATTTTGAAAACCTAAAAACCATAATTCATAATCATACACCAAAATTCATAAGCCACTGCAAATTCATAAACCATAAGTCCATAATTCCAAAAAAAAATAAAAAAATAAAAACATTACAGGCAGGCCGCAGGAGGCAAACGGTAGTCCGTAGTCACAGACTCGCAGTGGCTCTCCTCCAAGGATGCGTCGACGTTTGCTGCTGGAGGGATTCGCCCAAACTCCTAGTGCAAATATGACCAAATTATTTGGACAATCACAGAAGCCGTTGCCCATCATCTTCAGTCTTCTCCCTTCCCAAATTGTTTTCACTTTGGTTGTGTGGATAATTGGACCAACCTATTGTGTAAATTAAATATATCCACCAAACATCTAGGCTCCAGCTCGTTGGGCTCCGTTGGGCTTTTTTTTTTTCCAATTTATAAGCCCAAAAACAAAAACAAGAAAAGGATTGGCCTAGCAGTGACCATCATCTTCTTCCTACATCAGTTAAGTCAGTTCTTCATTGCTTCCCGACGGAGCCATAACTCACAAGAGATTCCAGCGGAGCCAGCTCGGACGGCCGCGCAAGATCGCCAGGTGCTAGCTCCGCCACTGCATTGGGAGTATTATTCACCCTCTTATTCCAATTCTACTCCCAAATCTCTTTGTTTTCTCTTTTTTGTTTTGGGGTTTGATTTCTTCGATGATACCTGAATTATGTTGGGAAAACAGGCAATCTGTGTGTAGATCTGTTAACATAATAAAATAATAAATACAATTAAATAATAATATAAATATAAACAGAAAATAGTTAGAAATGCAAGTCTTAGGGAGTTATGTCAAGGACGTTGTCCTAAAATCGTGTTACATTCTCTTCGTGTGGGTACTTTCGACGCTACACGACTCTAAGATAAAACATATGTTGTTCACAACCGTTTCTCCTTCTATAGGTACGATCATATGGAGATAAAAAAACGAACCTTTAATCGAGTTGCTAAAATTATAGAAATATAGTATAAAATATAAAGGGAGTATTTTTATGTTTTCAAGTTGTATCTTTTTACGATGCATCTAACAATGAAATCACCATCCATTTTATAGGAAAAAAACCAACCTCCATAATAATATAAAATTAATAAATTCATAACCTTAATTCAAATATTTAAGGGTATGTTATATTATAAATTAAGATTTTAATTAAACCAATACTGAAAATTAAAAATGTAATAATTTCGAAAGCTGAAACTTTATATAATTTCCAACAATCTCCCACAAGTTTTAATCTTTCAAAATAATGAAATATATATTATAGTGACAACGTTATGATGTGCAATAGGTGTAGGTGTCTTTTGGAGACAAACCTCACTTAGTGATAACAATTTTCATCCGAGGGAGTCATAATGGACTAAGCCTTGAATTAGGCTCATTTGGCCAAATTTCAATTGTTATACACACAATATCGATTTAGGCTTTAGTTCATAGCAAGTAGCACTCTTAATGGTCATGTGCTCAAATCTTGATTTTAGTAAGAGTCTCTAGGGAATAACCCATCTCATAGCCACGATCTCATGACAATTTTTATTTAATTGAGTCCTCAAAAGGTGCGTGTGTCCTTCATCTCATGAGAATTCTCGCCTCGATACTCATTCATGGTTAAACAATTCTTAACTTCACATTTATTAACACGATCACCATAGCAATGAAAACAAATAAAATAGTATTATTACAAGTCATGCAGTACGAGTTGTTTTTATCACATTTAACCTTTTGCATAAGATTTCCAATCACAAAGGTTGGGTTACTATCTAAGGTGACTCATTTATGAGCTTAAACTCATCCTCCTCGATGATTTATTATATCCATCTCGAACTATAATTTATTTATGTCTCTCTTGGACAAAAAATTGGTACCATCAACTTATAAAGCTCTTATTCTCCACTTGCACATCTGTATACCTGCAAAGTCTTTCAAACTTTTCAAAATATCGATATCACATATTTAATTATAATAACATAAATACGATAAATTTCAACTATTGACTTTTAGTAGCACATATGATGGATGTATCAATCGAGCTCTTGCATTTCTCCCGCAGGTCTGCAACTTTATTTTGAACGCTTTCCAAAAGTCAATTTTTCAAATAAGAATAATAAAATTTAAGATGCACCTATCTGAAATTTTGAATACCCATGCATTCCAACAATATTCAACTTGTGGGACTTCTTTGCCACAATCCAAAATTGCCTTCTTCTTCTTCTTCTTCTTCTTCTTCTTCTTCTTTTTTTTTTATTTTTTATTCTCTTACCTTACATGAGGTGAAAATTCAATGTATATGACTACTGGTCAAAATTAATGTTCCACATAATTAATATGATTTAATTAAATGGATTGTCACTTCATCTATTTGACCAGACTTTATGAGCTTAGTGATTAGTCCAAATATAAATATATACCATTAATTCTCCAACTTGGACAATATGATCGAGCACAATAATGCTCGTGTATTACAAAACTTTAGACAATAAGAATTAACGTAACCATAAAATATCAAATATGGTTTAATAATATTGATAATGAAATAGATTTTATGTGGCCCAAAGAACATATAATATTACGAAATGCCAAAAACATCAATTTAGTAATGATTGATTTCACTAATTAAAGTGTCCAATCTGAACAATGGGTAAAAATTGAAAATGATAAATCACTTATTAAATATGATGAAAATTAAATGCTTTTGAAATTTATAATAATATTATAATCCTACTTAGTACATATAATATTTCTTTCACAGTCATGATGGAAATACTCAAATCTTAGAGTAGTAAACACCAACATTTAATTAGTCATTAGTGATTTCATTTATTAGGATTTAAGCAAAAAGAAATAACAAGGATTTCATATAACCAGCCAGGTACCTAATTTTTCATTTCAGCGAATGCACTAAGAAATTTACTTGGATCCTAACATTTCGTGCGGGTACTTTCGGCCCTACACGACTTCAAAATAAAACTCATATTGTTCACAACCAATTCTACTTCTATGGACACGGTCATAGGGAGATAAATATCGAATCTCTCATCGAATTGCAAAACTATAGGAATATAGTGTAAAAAATAAATGGAGGATTTTTTTTTTGTTTTCAAGGTGTATCTTTTTATGATGCATCTAAAAGTCAAATCACCATGTCTTTAATAGGGAAAAAGCAACTCCCACAATAATGTAAAATTAATTAATTCATAACCTCCATTCAAATGTTTAAGCGTATGTTATATTATAAATTAAGATTTTAATTAAACCAAAACTGAAAATAAAAAATGTAATAATTTTGAAAGTTGATCTGATGCCTGAAGTTGTTGCAACTGGAGCAGCAAATTCTTATTATCCCGAGAAGTTTTTGCAATGGAACTTTCTATCTCCTTAAAGTCAAATTTTAGAGATGAAAGGTTTTCTCTTTCAATTTCTGTTCTTCTACGGTTTCCTCGAGTTCCTGAAGAAGAGAAACAAGCTCGATATATATTTGATTCTTGACTTCTTTTCTGTTGTTGGGCTAAATTAGCATTTGATTCTTGTTGATTTTATCTCATTCTCCAGTTTCTTTTTAATCTGAATTAGCTTTCTGGTTATTTCATTGTGGATTCCTTGAGCAATAGTTTCAATTCTTCTCTATCTCTCTTCTCCTCAGGCCATCACATTCTGCATATGATCCCGAGAGATTAATTTGTCTGCCTAAAATAGAGAAGAAGATGAAGTTGAAGTGGAAGTGGATGGGGGTAGAATATAAAGTTTTAAAGATTTGGGATTGTAGGTGGTACATATAAAAAAGTTGGGTATAGTTTTTTTTTTTTTTTTTTTTTTTTTAAAAAAGAAAAAAAAGAAAAGGTAGTGTAATTGTAATTATTCATTTTTTTTTAAAATTTTACCATTTTTAACAGTTAAACTAACGGAATTGGACGGTAGGAGATTTTTTTGCACCTAAAAGGTTGTATTCCGCACAAAAGATTTTAAATAGGTGCCTTTTTTGCTATTTCCAATAAGTATGGGGTATTCTGCACATCGTCAAGTATGTAGCTGGACTTTTTGCTATTAAGCCTTTGTAAATCTGAATTTATTCCATCGAGTGAAAATTTTCATATTTGGTTCCTAAGCTTTTACAAAAAGTTGCAATATTGTCACAAACTATTTTTTTCATTGCCATTCTTGTTTACACCTTTCTACAAGTCAATAGAGTTAATTCTCAATGACGGTTTCTATCATTTTTTTTCTGTTAATTGACCCCTAGTTTGACAACCACTAAATTCAAAAAAAAAAAAAAAAAAAAAAAAAAAATCTACTTTTTAACCACACATTCTTCAAAAAATCATTATTTCAAAACTCATTTTCCTCAAAAAAAAAAAAAAAAAAAAAATCTCATTTTAATGGTTGTCTAATAGGGGGCCAAGTAATGGACGTAAAGAGGTTAAATTTTCAAGCATTTTAAACCTTAGATTTAATATTTTTTTTTAAAAAGGCTTATAATTTATTAAATAGCTATCTAAAAAAGAATGAAAAAATGAAGAAAAAGAGGAGGAAAAAATAAAGTGTTCTCCTCATTACCCACCCCCACCTCACAATAATAAATAATTTCTCTCCATTAGTGATGAAAAAAATTGATTTACTACTTGGTAATGTACAAAAATTCTATGAATAAAAAATGAAAATGAACGAAGGGAGGGAGGACACTCCAACAAGTGTGAATTTCTATAAAAAAATGCTTTGACGTTAATGGACTTTGTAATTGTGTTTTAAAGAAAAAGGAATTAAAGTGAATTTCATGAATTTTTATTGAATGAATCGATTACTTTTCAAGGTGAAATGACGGTGATAATTAGTTAATTACTTTTCCTATTTATTTAATAATTTTAAAATAAAGTATAAGTATTTTCGTTATTAAAATGTCGTTTTTATTTATTTATTAGTAGTTTCAATAGTGACTAGACGTTTTCGTCTTTTACTAAAAGAGTTGCATATAACCCACATGCTTGAATTATCGGAGAAATTGGATGAAAAATGTCATCGGGACTAACTATGCTAATCTTGTGAAGGTCGGGAATCAATAATGAGATGAAAAAGTAGTTGGGGGACAAGATTTTAACTGTTTTAAAAGGTTGAGAACCGAAAAAGTAGTTGGGGGACAAGATTGTAACTGTTTTAAAAGGTTGAGAACCGAATATACAATATACCATTCGTTGTATTTAACTTAGCGTGTAGTTTAAAAAATTGATAAAAATTTAAGTGAAAGTCAATAATTAATTTTAATTATGTGCTTAGTGAGACCAGTAACTTTTATCTATTTTTCAATAATATATTTTATCAACTTTTATTAAAATCTATTTATTTAAAAATTAATTATTTAGCTACACCAAACATGGCTTAATTTCCATTTTTTTTCCACGGCTTTTATTATTATTTAGACACGATAAATCATATAAAATTGAAAAAGAATATGAATTAAATGATTACATCATCATGGATGAGTAATGGTTTAGCAAAGTTAAAAAAAAAAAAAGGCTTTTTGTAAAGATTAACACTTAATTATTTCATAATTGCTCGAGGGTGGAGTCGGTTGATTACAAACCAATCACCCGCAGTAGCCTTAATTAATTATTACAAGACTATAAGTGTTCAGTCTAGTCACCTGTTGACTTTAACATGCATTATATATGCATATTATCTTTTTCAATGTTAAATTGTCAATCATAAGTGAATTCGAAAGTAACAGCCAACCAATTTAGTATATTTTAAAATTTTAACCTCATTGAAGAAAAAAAAAGTTGAAATTTAAGCATGTATCTAGTACACGAGTGCATATGAACGACTCCTAATCGTGATTAAAATGGATGTTGTAGATTGAATCTCTTATGTCCATGCACTGTATTGAGAGAGAGGAAAAGTTTCAGTCGAGGTTTTCAACTTATAAATTTGTGTAAAAAATATTTAATCTATATGTTTTGAGAAATACAAGTTGTACAGACTCTTTTAACATATGAGTTACAGAATAATAAGTTGGCAAGATTTCACATCATTTTGGACAAAAAAAAAAAGTTAAAACAGCCAATTAAATAAGTTGTGACCGATATATTTTGTAATTTGTTATTGAAAAATAAGTTTTGTAAATGTACGTGACCAAATCTGTATTCATTATATGTGACCTATACATTTAAAGTCCTGTGATTGTATGTGACTTGTATATTTAAAGTTTGTGACTATTTGTATGTTAAATGTGCCCATCCGTGACCAAGCATGTATTAATTATGATTGATTGTGATCAAATCTGTCTTCATTATGACTATTTATAATCAGATTTGTCTGAACTATAACTGTATGTGACCAAGTCACTGTTAATTGAATAATAGTGACTTGGTCACATACACTCCCAGTTAAAAACAGACCTGGTCACTGACAGACACAAGGAAGATAAATTTAATCAAAGTTAGTCACAATTAACACATGTCTAATCACAAATAATAACAACATGTATAGATCTGATCACAAAGAGTTACTGCTAAATAGAACTTGGTTACATATAGCACAAAAACATAGTCAACAGGTCACAATCATGTTGACATTTTATGAAATACAAAGAGACCTGTTCAAAAATTATGAATTATGCAATACAAAAAATGTTCAACATAAAAATGCAACCTATCATATTTGTGACTGTTACTCACAAATTTATGATATCTTTTGTTCCTAAATCACGCCCTATACATTTTACAACTTCAAGTTTGAATGTATAATTAAGAATATGATTGAAAATACGTGTCTTTAAAAAATGTGACCTCATGTGAAAATTATGGCTACCCCATGTCGAGAGAAGCATAAGAATTATCGTGCTCGAATGTCTTGGGACATACTGATCAAAATTTAAACTTGAAAAGGCAGCAACTTTTGAAAAGATCTAAATAATAAACACCAAAATAACGAAAAAATTATATGGATCAAGATTCAAAATTATACTATTATAATTCTAAGTTTCCTTTACAGTTATTAATCTAAAACTGAAATCAATAAATAATGAGTGCATTTTAGTTGGAAATACTTAGATTTTGCACCGCTTTATTCGTTCAATCAAAAGTGAAAAACGTATGTTTTTAAACGAAGACACAACCCAGATAAAACTTCTGGTCCCCCATTAAAATCACCAAATGTAACACACAAAATTTAGTGTAATACATCTCTATATTTCAGCTTTAACAACTCTCAAAATTTTATTCCAAATTAAAAAATCAAAAACTCAAAACACTATTATATTGTGCCCACGCCAACAAGCAACTTTATGCATTTACAACTAACGATGAGCTCTTTGGAAGGCTTAGAGGCTTTGCCTTTTTATTGCCAAATTCATGATAACTTCACTGATAAGTGTATTTTACGTACTTATTTAAGCCACAAAATATGAACAATTGTGGATATATATATATATATATATATATATATATATATATATATATATATTGAAATATGACTTAATTCGATACAAATTATGTTTGTAGGCTACATCGATGGATGGAACGAAAAGTATACGAAAACGAGCGAAAAATGACCAAAACGGAAGAAAATAAAAGTTTAGGGACCTGAGTGCAATCATTCAAAAGTTGACCCGAAGAGCAAATCGAGAATTGAAAAGAGTTAAGGACAAATTGAGTGATGATACGAGGCATAGAAGGAAGAAAAAAGTTGAAAGGAGCTCAAGAATGAAGGAATGAAATTCAGGGACCAAAATGCAAGTCTTTCAAAGTATGTTACACTATGCGGCTGCATAGTGTAACACCTATGCGACCGCATAGGATATTCCAATAGCAACATGGCCCCAACTTCGTACTACTATGCGACCGCATAGATTAACACTATGCGACTGCATAGTAAATTTCTGACGCCAAAATTTCAGTTCCCTTTTCTGATTTAACCATTTATGGAAACATATCTAGGACTTCTTTAAAACCCTAATCTCGTGCAGAAACGGAGGCTACGCATTATTAGACATATTGGAGAGCAAGAAGAAGGTAAGAACGAGAAGATTGATAACAAGATTCAAGATTTCACTTCAAGAATTGATAGGGTGATGTATTCTCTTATTTATTTCTTTTGTTTTTCTCTTTTTAGCATGTTATGCTAGTTTTTCTTGTACTAGAGATCGATAAATCTTGTAACATGATATTTTAATCATTAATTTCATATTTTTTATATTATAAACACATTTTTGGATATTGAATGATTTATACGTATTTCTTCCATATAATTATTATGCACATTAATTATATAAATATGGTGACCTGTTTTATGCATTCGAAAGAAGTGAATAGGTTCGACGTAGTATAAATTATCATAGGGTCCGATAGGGAATAGAAATATACCGCTATGTCTTGTGTAAATCTTTAAGTGTTCATAAAAACTCATGCATTCTTTTATATTTGTATTCGTCATAGAAATATAGTTAGATCACATGATAGAATATGTTTAACATTACTCGAAATAGATTGTTAAATTCAATAGGAACATTGATTCTTCAATATACAATCGTGTTGTCAAATTGTAAAACTAGGATTGAAATGGATTGTTGCATGGGGATTCGTGATCCTACTGCATTATTCTATCATTATGTAAATCAAGTTGCATTCGAATTTCATATTGCATTCTAGTATAATTCGCATCTAGTTTAGCTAATTCATTCATAGTAGCATTTATTATTTAGTTAGATTCTAATTTAGTATAAAACACATAAAAAAAATATATCTAGTTTCGATTAATGTAGAGATAATTATCATTGAACTACTCAATCTCTGTGAGATCGATAATCCGGACTCTAAAAATCCACTTTATTACTTGTAACGAACCGTACACTTGCGGTGATTTTAAATCGAACGTATTTTCGTAAACATTCACCACCACCACTAGCTCGTCGTCCAAAAAAATTAGAGAAAGCAAATGCATCCAAAATGACATCATTTAAATCCTCATCAACCATAGAAGAATCGAACCGAACATGAGGTACACTCTGTTGATCGTTCTTGTTGTCGAGCGAATAAGCTAGCATCTGCGACTTGGCTTCTTCCTTTTTGTTGGAGTTGGGGCTCCGCCATCACTGGTAGTGGAGGAAATTGAAGTGAAAAAGGGCTATCTAAGCAAAGTGAATCTGATGGAGATGGCAAGGGAATGGATTTCTGGGCAATGAAATTGAAATTATTTTCTCTCTCTTTTTAAATGGTTTAAGATTTGGATGGGGCTAATAAAGATTCTCTAACATTTCTCCTTATTTCTGAAATATTTTTTTAAGTTTGTAAAATGTGATTTTATACTTAAAGTATTGTAGTTACATAATTTTCCTTTATAAAAATCTAGGATTAATCATTATTGGAGCTGAAAAATGCAAGAAACTTTTAGGATTTCGCGCACAAACATCGGCAGAATGTAGAAATCGAACCACAAATAATATAGCAATAAATAAACCTTATTACCAGCCCTAGCGTTATTGTAGTACAGACAATGATTATATTCACTTCTCTTAAAGCCAATTTTCAACACATATATGTCAAATCTAATGTATTGATGCGTTAGACATTGCTTGAATCCATTCAATGATTTCGGCAACTTGCAAACATAATCTTCATTTTTCTTCACCTCAAACCCTTAGGTTTACTCATATAGATGTCCTCATCTAACTTACCATGTAAGAATGCCATCTTGACATCTAATTATTCAATTTCTCAATTGAATTAAACAACTAGTGCAAGAATTAATCTTATAGTATTGAATTTGACAACGGAAGAGAAGATCTCATTATAGTGAAAACCCTCCCTTTGAGTGAAGCATTTGACTACAAGCCTAGCTTTTTATCTCAAATGGTTAGATGAAGTAATCCCATCATTTAGTTTGAAAATCCACTTGTATTGAACAACTCTTTAATTTTTAGGCTTCTTTACTAGTTTTCATGTTTTATTTTCAAGTAAAGATTTCATTTCTTCCTTCATTACATCTTTCCATTTTTCAAGTTTAGAGCTATTCATGGCTTCTTCATAAGATGAAGGGTCCAAATACTTCAAAGATATTTTATTTTTCATACATGGCATTTCAGATTCATTAAATACCATATTTCTACTATTAATGATCTTAATGCCTTACACACCCAACACAGACAACCTGTACCCCTTCACCCCAATCAGAGTACCCAAGTATAACACATTTAGTTGCTCTAAGGATCCAACTTTCCCTCCATCTGATGTGCATACACTGCACATCCAAACACCCTAATGTTAGAAAGGTTTAGGGGTTGTTCAGTATAAAGTTCTTGTGAAGTCTTAACCCAATAGACTTACATAGATATCGATTTATAAGATAAAAAGTTATAGTCACAGCTTCAACCCAAAAACCTTTAGCTAATCTAGAACTAATCAGCAAACACCTAACCTTATTCATTAGAATTCTGTTCATTCTTTCAGCAATCCCATTTTGTTGAGGTGTGTGCTTAATTGTTCTGTATCTTACAATTCCATTTTGTTTACATAATTATCAAACTCAGTATTACAAAAATCCAAATCATTATCAGTTCTTAGAGTTTTTAACTCTTTATCAAGTTGATTCTCAATTATCTTTAATCAAGTTCTGAATTTTTGAAATGTCTCATATTTAGACTTCAATGGACCAGTCCATACCTTTCTTGAGGAGTCATCAACTATAGAAAAGAAGTAGTTATTCCCTCCAAAAGTAGGGTGTCTCTCCGGTGCCCATAAATTTGAATGGACATAGTATGTGGGCTTAGAGGTTGTATGTAACATAGTCTCAAAGCTCACCCTATGTGACTTACCCAACACACATGTTTCACAAAATTCATAGGGATCGATCATATCTTTCCTAAGTAATTTTTGTTTACTTGGATACTTTAGACCCTTACTTCCTATATGTCCCATTTTTTTATGCCATAATTCAAATTTGTTTTCTGTTATGGTCAAAGATTTAGCATTTTGAGGAGTAACTGTCTCACCTATAAGATACTAGAATCCATTTATTTTAGGTCCCCTGGAGATTACCAAAGATCCATTCATTACTTTCAAGGTGTTATTATCAAAATTGAAAGAATGTCACTCATCTTCAAGAATTCCTAATGAGATGAGATTTATTTTCAGGTTTGGAACATATCTCACATTTTTCAGTTTCCTAACAATACCATCATACATTCTGATGGCAATATCGCCAATACCAAGAACACTTTGAAAGTTGTTATCACCCACATACAAGGTCTATTAAGACACATGTGGAATGTACACTCTGAACCTAAAATCTAGTCCTTATCAATTTCTTCATTAGACACAGTCATTACAAGTAGGCTGTCTAATTCAGAACCTACGACAAAATTATTCAATTCACCATTATTTTGATCCTTTAGTTTTTTTTTTCCATTCGAAGCAATCTCTTTTAAAGTGGCTTGACTTCCCACAATGGTAACACTTCTTATTGATTTTATCTCTTGATTTAGATTTGAATCTTCTGTTGTTGAAGTTATTTTCCTTCTTCTTAGTTCTTCATTTTACATACCCTCCTCTCTTGAACTTGTTCTAGATTCTCTCTTAACCTCTAATTCCCGAGATCTTAGAGTATTAGCGACAATTGTTTGTGCTAGAGCATCTCTTGAGTATTTTATGGCATTCTTGACATCCTTATAGGAATTAGATAATGAATTAAGAAGGATCACCGCAAAGTCCTTATCCTCAAATTTTTTGTCATTATGAGCAAAGCTCTTATCTAGAATGCTAAAATCACTCAAATTAGCTTCCAAATATTTCCTAGTATCCATTTTGAAATTATAGAGTTTATCTAAGAGATAGATCTTATTAGACAATGTCTTAGTTAGAATCAAAGCGTCTAATACAATGCACAGGGCTCTAGGGGTTTTAGCATCTTCAACTTGTTTTACTATATTATCAGATAAACGCAATATGCAATTTTATTCATATCTAGAATTTCATCAGGCTTAACTTTCAATTCAACAAAAAAAGTTTTAGGATCATCCAGGGTTTTAACAACCCTTTTGTTGGACCAGTATGACACTCATTTTCTGCTTCTTAAATCATGCAAATCAGTTACTGAAAAATGTAATCGGAACAATCTCACCGAAATACTGTGTATAACAGTATTTAAATCTCCAGTTCATTTCCAGAAATCAGAATCCAACTCCAGTGATAATTTTAGAGATAGAGCTCAAACCCTAGCCTCTAAAAACCTCAGTTCAAATCAAGTTAAGAACTGCACATATCAGATTCTGGGCGCAAAAATAGGCAGAATGTAGAAACCGAACCACAAAATCATAGAAAACAATAAACACAACACAAAAATATGGTCAACCAGTTCGTCAATGCCTAATTTGGGGGGCTCAGAGGTAAAGAGTCCGTCACTATGTGCAAAGAACCGCTCAAGAAAGAGTTCAAGATTATAGTACAAAAATTAGATCCAAAGATACTATCATCAATCTGTATGAATCTCACTAAAACCAACACCTAATTGACATTAGACCGAAACCAATTGTAGCCTAAATTCTATATATAGATTAATCAACCACAAATGCACCTAAGACTTCTGCAAATGATCACAATACACAAGCTACCATACCAGCTTGACTTTACAATAGACTAAAACCAAAAATCAGAAACAATATCTGATTTATAGTGAAGAACAACCGGCCTTGAAGATGAAAAGTTTCTTGAGATTTTAGTGAGAGAAAATACGAGATCCAAAGTATGAAAGAATGAATTGATTCACCCAACCAGAAGAGGAGCCACTAACCAAATAATTCTAAACTTAAGCCATAACCATTAGATCCAAAACCAACAGTCCAGAACAGCCACAAAGAAACATAAATCTGAGTCACCACAAATTAGCCAACGGATTTATGACAGGTGGACATGCCATTTAAAATCTTTATTTTTTTCACTTATAAAAATTGGGTTTTAGGAAACACATTTTACAGAAATCTTATTGAATCAAATTGAACGAAGTGTAATTTTTCCTTGTTAGGCTAAAACTCAGAAAATGATCTGTTCTTTATAATTTCAAAATTTTCAACGTATTAACTTTTAAGGGTATAGTAAAGGTCTTGAATTCTCTACTTCTTTATGGATTTGTACTTGGGCAACTTACTAAAAACCCTTAAAATTAGGGGTATTTTGGAAAATCATATAAAAGCTTTTTGGAAGTAAAAAATACTGTGTAATATTAAAAAGTTGCACAATGTCACTTTTAAAAGTTAAGTGTTACTTTTTTATTTAAAAAAATGACATACAATATCACATGTTTGTCACTAAAAAAAGTGATATAAATCAAGAAGATAACTGAGAAAAAGTGACAAACACTAAAAAAAAAATAACAAAATTCAAAAAAAAAGTGACAAAATAAAAAAAGTTACACAAATTTTTAAAAAAAAGTTACACAAATTAAAAATATGAGTATTTCGGTTTTATAAGTTGTTGAAGAAATTCTCTTCTTTTTCTTTGAAGATGGTTCATCATCAACATTTCATTTCCTCTTCAAATCATTTTCTCTAACAATTGTAGAAATATGAGTCATATTTCGGAGTGAACAGACACGAGATGAAATTGGCGATTCAAATCTAAACAGATTAGGGCCACTACTATTGCAATTCCGAGTTGTTTGTAAGTGGTGTTTATGGTATCCATGAATAGGAGAATGAGAAGACAATAGACAGACGAACACAACGACAATGGATGGAGACGAAAACGACGGTAAATGGACAGAAAAAAAAATCATTAGGAGAGGAGAGCCTTTTTACATTGAGGAATGGGTTTGTACTAAATGAAGATTGGGTTTTAGGTTTAGGACGTATTTAATACAGGTTGAATGGTTTAATTAGTTTTAAAAGGATATTATTTAATAGGAACACCACATAACACCTACATATAAAAACAACATTTCAAAACTAACAAAATTGTACAATTATTTCATAAATCAGGTGATAAATAAAAAAATATTAAATATATAATTATAGTATAATATACACTAAATTTGAATAAAAAATATTGATATCCTACAAATTAGCTAATATGCCATATTTAAAGATTTTTATCACTATCAAACGCGATAATATCTCTCTTTACGTTTGATACTCTCTCTACAGAACGAGCTCCCCCAAAACTCTCAAAAACCAGGAAAATTTTACCGTCATTCGTCGACTTCGGGCTGGAATAAAGTCACAATCTCGTCGACGTGCTTCTGATTTCCATTGTTTTGGAGAAGTTGAAGCTTGGCTATGGAATAAATCAATTTTCCCGAAGCAAAAATTGAAGTTCTGTGATCTGAAAATTTCATGAATTTCACTGTTATTCATCGATTTCGAGCTGCAATCAATAAATAAAGTCATAATTTCGTTGACATGCTTCTGATTTTCATTGTTTTGGAGAAGTTGAAGCTTGGATATGGAGGAATTCGATTTTCCCGAAGCAAAAATTGAAGTTTTGGAATTTAATTTCGAAAGTAAGCTTATAATAACTTAACATAAGCTTATGATTTTCAATTTACAGTTATGAACATGCTGATCTGTGATCGTTTATATGATTCATTCACATTGATACATGTTTCTGTTAGCCGTGACCACTTAATTAAATAGATTGTGACATATATGTTAAATATCTTGACAGTCCATAAGTGAAATTAATTTAATCTGTAATCAATGTCGTTGCCTTGAAAATTGACTTTTCGTGACCCTATATTTGTTGACTGTATGTGAATATATTTACATTAAATATGAACTATTGTGACTTATTGATCTATTTGTGACCTATATTGATCAGTATTATTGGATTTGATTGTTTCCTGATTTTAATGAATGAAGTGTGACATGTTGTTCTATGTGTGTGATCAGGGATGGCAATTTTGCAAGTTTGCCTGTTGTACGGAGGTCACACGTCACTTATTCTAGTGAATGATTCGTGCAAGTATATGAATTGGTTGAGCTCGTTATTTCAGAATTGGGCTTAATTATGCAGAAGTGGCTGTGAAATTGACATATTCTTTGGATTCTACTTTGCGACCAGCCCGAATTTTAAGCAATAATAATGTTTTAACGTACTTGAGGCTAAAATCTTTGGATGAGATTGTATCGAGTTATCCTATTACAATTGATGTTACACTGTAGATTCTTGGCAGTCAACATGTGCATTGCAATGCCCAGAGTTGTCGACTACTTCTGTTGAGTCATCAACTAATGTGTTTTTTTTACAAAAAATAGCTTAAGATATTCGTGACTCAGTTATGACCGTTGAGAAAGGAAACATTGAAGAAGATGTGACATTGGTATCTCAAGCAGATGCTAGAGAAGTAGTGAAGGAAATGTTTTTCGAGCTTGGCCTTCTATGCTATAGAAAATAAATTTGAATATAAGTGTTGAGATCGGACAAGAAGGAATACGTGATAACATGTTCGTATAATGATTGCAAGTGGATATTTAGATCTTCACGCTTGGGGAAAAAATGTTTAAGATCAGGGAAATGTGTAATGGTCACACATGCTCAGTAAACATTGTTTTAGGATCTCATCGACAAGCATCTAGCTTAATTGTGTCGAACAGCATCAGGTATAAATATACTTCTAGCATACAATCTACACTCCTAACGATATCTCGAATGACATGCTTAAAAAATATGGAGTATCGGTGAATTACATGGATGTTACGTGAGCAGACATTAAAATTGATTGGAGGTGATCCAACAACATCATTTCAGTTGTGGTCTTCTTATTTTTTTTATGCTAGAACAGATGAACATGTGGACAATCACAAGAATAGAAACAGATCATTTGGATAGATTTAAATATTGTTTTATGGTCTTGGGTGCATCAATCGATGGTTGGAAATATGTAGGTCAGTTATTGTAGTTGATGGCACATATTTAAACGAGGGTACACTCTTCACGACTTATATGCAATATGCAAACAACATCTTCATACTTGCTTTTGGGATTGGGGACAATGAAAATGATAAGTCGTGGAGATGATTTCTAGAGACGTTGAAGAGTGCATATGGATCGAGAGACGAATTATGTATAGTATCGGACAGACACAATAGCATAAGAAATGCCATTGAATTCGTATATCCAGAGGCAATGCATGGGATCTGTTCGTATCATTTGGTTAAAAATTTGAAGACCCATTATGCAAAATTAGGTCACAATGTCACACATGCATTCAATGTTGCTGTACGAGCATATACAGTGGATGAGTTTGAATATCAAATGCAGCAATTGGACTCAATCAATGCAGAGATCAGAGGATATCTGGTATATGACTTGTTTTGTAAAATTACTTAGTGTCTGTGACTAGTTGTGACCATGCATGTTTAATGTATGAACTATATCTCACTTATTATGACATGTTGTTACTGTATTTTATTATAGATTATACTAAATTTGGAAGTTGGATATGAAAGATGGTCTAGATTGCACATGCTAACAAATCGATACTCCACTATATTGATGCGTTAGACTTTGCTTGAATCCATTCAAGGGAGATGGTAAGGGAATGGATTTATGGGCAATGAAATTGAAATTATTTTCTCTCTCTTGTTAAATGGTTTAAGATTTGGATGGGGCTAATAAAGATTCTCTAACATTTCACCTTACTTCTGAAATATTTTTTTAAGTTTGTAAAATGTGATTTTATACTTAAAGTATTGTAGTTACATATTTTTCCTTTATAAAAATCTAGGATTAATCATTATTGGAGCTGAAAAATACAAGAAACTTTTAGGATTTCGCGCACAAACTTCGGCAGAATGTAGAAATCGAACCACAAATAATATAGAAGTAAATAAACCTTATTACTAGCCCTAGCGTTATTGTAGTACAGACAATGATTATATTCACTTCTCTTAAAGCCAATTTTCAACACATATATGTCAAATCTAATGTGTTGATGCGTTAGACTTTGCTTGAATCCATTCAATGATTTTGGCAACTTGCAAACATAATCTTCATTTTTCTTCACCTCAAACCCTTAGGTTTACTCATATAGATGTCCTCATCTAACTTACCATGTAAGAATGCCATCTTGACATCTAATTATTCAAGTTCCCAATTGAATTAAACAACTAGTGCAAGAATTAATCTTATAGTATTGAATTTGACAACGGAAGAGAAGATCTCATTATAGTGAAAACCCTCCCTTTGAGTGAAGCATTTGACTACAAGCCTAGCTTTATATCTCAAATGGTTAGATGAAGTAATCCCATAATTTAGTTTGAAAATCCACTTGTATTGAACAACTCTTTAATTTTTAGGCTTATTTACTAGTTTTCATGTTTTATTTTCAAGTAAAGATTTCATTTCTTCCTTCATTACATCTTTCCATTTTTCAAGTTTAGAGCTATTCATGGCTTCTTCATAAGATGAAGGGTCCAAATACTTCAAAGATATTTTATTTTTCATACATGGCATTTCAGATTCATTAAATACCATATTTCTACTATTAATGATCTTAATGCCTTACACACCCAACACAGACAACCTGTACCCCTTCACCCCAATCAGGGTACCCAAGTATAACACATTTAGTTGCTCTAAGGATCCAACTTTCCCTCCATCTGATGTGCATACACTGCACATCCAAACACCCTAATGTTAGAAAGGTTTAGGGGTTGTTCAGTATAAAGTTCTTGTGAAGTCTTAACCCAATAGACTTACATAGAGATCGATTTATAAGATAAAAAGTTATAGTCACAGCTTAAACCCAAAAACCTTTAGCTAATCTAGAACTAATCAGCAAACACCTAACCTTATTCATTAGAATTCTATTCATTCTTTCAGCATTCCCATTTTGTTGAGATGTGTGCTTAATTGTTCTGTATCTTACAATTCCATTTTGTTTACATAATTATCAAACTCAGTATTACAAAAATCCAAATCATTATCAGTTCTTAGAGTTTTTAACTCTTTATCAAGTTGATTCTCAACTATCTTTAATCAAGTTCTGAATTTTTGAAATGTCTCATATTTAGACTTCAATGGACCAGTCCATACCTTTCTTGAGGAGTCATCAACTATAGAAAAGAAGTAGTTATTCCCTCCAAAAGTAGGGTGTCTCTCCGGTGCCCATAAGTAAATGGGGGAGTTTGGTTGTTAACTAAACTAAGGAAGCGATAAATGCAAAATAAAGAAAGACAAGAATTACAAAGTAAATAAAATGATCAAATAGGGAGAGTGTGATCGAGGGATATTTCTTCGCCGCTATAATGAATTTCTAATCGATATTCGCAAAGAATTTTCATTCTAAAGATCAACAACAATTCGAGAATAATCACAAGCTCGATTACCTCAATCTCTTCTTACATATTAATTGAATAAGATAAGCATCGTTACCCAACCCTATTCATCAAACAACTTAGGATAAGCTCGCTAGATTTAATTCAACAAAAGCATTACGACGAAAGAGACGAATTAAATTAAGCGCAAACTCACAAGCTCGATTTACTAACTTAAGTGATAATCCACCTACATTTAATAGAAAATTCCTCATAATCCATCAAAGTGTAGTTGCTACTAGGTTTTGGAATAAAAAGCAATTACGGACTATAAATCTCAAAATAGCATAAATTGTAAACAACTCAATCATCTAGTTGGCCCGCTAAATAATCGAGAATAACAATAAGCATTATAAGCACAATGAATTAACCACATTAATTTCAAGAACACAATAAAACATAAATCGATTAAATTATCATTTCTAGGGTTCCAAAATAACCCCAAATCACATAGGTTTATCTATCCATAGAGCATTTACATAAACCCAACAAAATAATACAACAAATGGATAAAAATGAAGATAAAGAAAAGAAGATCTTATTGATGAAGAGATGGAAAGATGAGGTCTTATCCTGGGCAGTGACACCAGTGTACGCACGGCCTGAACACATAGGCCATTTCTGTACCATTTTCATTTTCTTCCTGATTTTTGCCAAACTTGATTTCATCACCCTTCAAACCACCATTTCTTCATGGTTTAGATCGCCGAATCTTGGAATATTTCATCTTCAACTCTTTTGGCTCAATTGACGCTCAAAATACCACATAAACAACCATAAACTCGGGAATTCACCGAAGGAACAAAAGTAACAAAAATAATCAAAAACTAATAATTGAAAACTAACAACTATCTAAATTTAACGGTCTAAATGAGTGCGAAAATCGCACTTATCACGTCCTACTGAGACGAGGAAGAAATCAGCATGTGAGAGATCACAAAATGTGAAATGTGAAAGATGTGGTGAATCTGGTCACAATTGTAGGACATGTAAGGACCCGGTGTCACTTAACCAAATTGAGCAAAAATTGAAAATAAAGAAACAACTAAACCATTTCAAATAGCTTATTGTAATTTTTTAAACATGACGATATTCTTTGTACTTTCATTCCATTTCTTTATTGATTCGTCACCTCTGACATTTTAGATTATAGTTTCAAATTATTTTATTGTAACTTTACCATTTATGAGTTGTAAACATTGATTCTGACATATGAGAAGGTTTATATTGTGCTGTCTATGAATATATTTACTTTAGCATTTCATGTGTTGACAGGTTTTTTTTAGGTCATAAATGCAGTTATATGCTTCAACTTTGTTTTTGATGTTTGTGATCATCTGTGACTTTTCGTGCATATTGTGACCTCATGTGACCGTTTAAATTTGATGTATTAGAAATATGTGTATTGTAAACAAGCCGTTATTATCAGATTATTACTGGATGTGACCTGCTAGTGATAATTTTTGTAAGATGATTTAATTGTTAAGTAAAATATTCAATATTCAAACCTACAAGGTAATTTACAAAGTAAGTAAGATTTGTGACAAATTGTGACTGTTTGTGACCTGATATTTTAACATGATAGCTCATATGTCTAAATGTGACCAATTGTGACCTGTTTGTAATTGATAGAACATGTTCAAACACGTACAATATATATTTTGTTTACCAAATATCACACAATATTACGATGAATATAACAAAAACAAATACAATAATTCCTTCATAAACTCTATATACAAATATTTGTCCAAAATGCAATTCAGTTGAAAAATACCCACTAACAATTCATACCAAAAAACATCCATCAGAAAAAAATCATCAGTTAAGTGTATTATCCAACATACATCAATCTAATCTATCACAAACATCTATTTAATCAACAATTTCATCATTCATCTAATGTTGTTTTGCCTCTTCCACTCTACCTTTGATGTATATTCTTGAAGAGTAAGGCTGCAATTTACATCCTAGCTTTCTCAGCATCAAATGACTTCGGCATCTTATCGATATCATTATGTAACAAAAATTGTGCATACTTGATCACAAAAATGCCACAATCATGCCTACAATATTTATAGAAGACAATCATAAGAAATTACAAAATGACAGGTAAATGTTATTGTTGTAAAATGAAGACGGGTCACAAACCTACCCATTTTGCTGTTGAGGTAAACCAGACACAATCTCAACAGCCAACTCCTTAGACTCTTCATCTACACGACTACACCCCCACTGGTTTCCATCCACAAACCAACAACTTTCAACAAGTGTGAAAGTATTTTCTTAATATGTACAACCTCATCATAAACCATTTTGTCCTTGTATGTTTTGTTGCTAGAATTGAAAATATACATGACACGTTTGTTATTGTTCAACTGCCCCAACATCCAATGAGCCCTATTCGTAGGCATGAGGGGCAGAAGAACATATTCAACTTCTCTCCAAGGTGTATTAGAGGATAACATTTCACCATTGATTGTTTTGAGAAGTTCTTGCTTCTCATTCACAATGCTTAGGTCTTCAACAAAACTGGGGTATAATTTCCGAATTGACATGTCAAAGATGTAGTCCGTTGTTGTTGTCTTCATTTTCACATTGTCTCCCAACTTTGCGAGTTGTCTAATGTAATAGAATGAAGCATCCAAATGCTGTAACGAATAAAAAATAACATGCATAAGTTATGTGAAAATATTTCCATATATAAAAAAATGTTTGCAATATCATACGGTACTATTAATTGAAGAATTAGAATCAATCAAAGAATGTCACCAAGTTTTTTTTATGGACAGTGACTATCCCACATATGAATGACAAACTTATCACATCAACAGACACATTGAATTTAGCCATGTGTACACAAATATGCAAACATCATTTAAAAATAACAAGATTGTCCAGAACTGTTAATCTATGACCAGAAATGTTCTAGTCACAAAAATTAATAGCAGGTCACACTAGAAATTTTCAGTCACAAACAATTACAATATTCATTAAATTCACATGTTTCGGGGCTTGTATCCCCTGTCAAACCAATTTCTAAACGAAATCATATTTGCACTGTTCACTTCATTTAAATAGTCTTGAAAAACAATGTTTCTTGGATCAAATTTTGCTCCAGTGGCAACTTGGCGTGCATCAACCGTAATAAATGGAGATTGCAGAGTTTTTGATGGCTTATGTGCCCTCTTCACATGTAATCCAGAAGAAGCAGGTGCAGGTATAACTTCCTGAACCTAAAATATAAAAACGATCATAAATTAGAGTGAGAATAATCATATGAAATTTATAAATTAATTTTTTAAATATTTTTGTCCATCTCGCCTCTTCTTCATCAACTTCAATAGATCGTAGCACGCTTGCAATGACTTCATCAACTTGTTCTTGGACTTCTTTCTTTACAAAAAAATGCGTCATCAACCTTTATCGGATTTTGTATGGACCCAATTCCAAGATCAAACGAAGGACCTTCGAAATTGTATGCAATGGGTATGTCATAACCAAGATCAGATTCCATGTGACCATGGCCTTTCTTATCAGCCATATCATCAACTTTTTCTTCATGTTCCTGTTTTGAGTAGTACAAAATTACATTAAAAAAAATTGAATGATAAATATTATTTGGTGTTTAGATACATACATGTTCCTCATAACGTCATTTTCCAGACAACTTTGTATGAACTTCATCCATAAATGAAGATAAAATATCAGAAATCGAACCAACAAAAGTTTCCAGAGTCGACCTGATGTCACTCATCCCGTCTTTCAAAACCTTTTGAGTACAAATGACCTCATTCAACTTCGAAAACCTGTTTGAATGGCGCACAACATCATTAATTTCAGTCAAATCTGACTTGATGGATAGAATCTCCTCCCTAAGCCCTTTATTCTCAACACGAAGTTTGGATATCTCCACATCCATCTTCTTTTGCAATAGGTCACAGTCCTAATGGATTTTGTAGTTAGTTTGCTTGTATATCAATAAGATTCTTCAATTTGTTAACAAAGATACAACTTACTTCAATGCATGAACAGTCCGGATGGGTAGGTCGAGTATGAGCTGCAGAGCTTGAGCTTGCAACTCCATTATTTCCTTTTGGAGGTGGAACCACAAAATTATCATCTGTGACTTCTATATTCACATTTGGCTGTGGCACATTTTCTACATTTGCTTTTTTCTGTGGCATGCCAATATATGGAATTAATGCTAATGAAGAGACCTTGGTGTGAATGGGGGGTAGTCTCCCTTTTACCCACCTAGTTTTCAAAGCTCTCAACTTTATCGTGTGGCTGTTTTGACTTTGAGTATGGCACACCTACTGTGTAACACATACAGCACAAACAAAATAAGTTTATAGTAATACAAGTTAAGTCACATTATATCAAACATAAACATACACAAGATATTCACACTGCAGTTCACATTGTAGTGTTTTAGGTCACATTAATATAACAGGTAACATTATTGTAGCAGGTCGCAACATAATCTTACATGTCACATACAGAGACTCACATGTTTCAGTTAATGAAAACTACATGTCATGCCACATTATAGTATTGCATTCACATAACAAATATTCACAACGTTCAAGTCACAAAAACTGCATATCACATTAAGCATTACAAGTCACAAACATATTGTATTTCATGCCACAATATATCAAAATGTCATATTTCGAACATGTCATATAAGGCACTATAAGCTCAAGATCAGTCGGATCAATATCATTTATCTCACCCTGGTGGATGTAAGATTTCAAAAATTTACACGTCATATCTCAAATATGATTAGCAAGACAATTCATAATGTATGTAAAACTTACATTCTCATTGGAAAGCACCTTCTCATCCAACAATGCTACAGAATGATGGGTATGAGCACTCCAATTCATTATCCGATGATATTTTTTACCCACACATGTGGCCACATTTCCCTCAATACCAGGTCCACACTCATATAGCCACACTTGAAAAGCAATTAAAAATCCAGACAACCTATAGTGGCTTGTTTCTTTCTCCAATCCCTTTTTCAATGATGATAATGTCAATTCAAAGAGATATTTCCCCCAAGGGAACATATCCAGAGTTTCAAAATCATCGACGAGTGAAAAATATAATTGTCTACCACCTTGACATATGATGTGGCAAACAGATAATTGGTGATCAGATAAATGATCCCAAATCTAGGCACATCAGATTCAGGAGCATCATCATCTTGTGATAGAAATACCATTTTCACGTCATGGCTTGTGATTGTCTTTAATTCATTAAAATATTTTTCCTTAATTGGAGAAGGTTTTGCCTCTAACATGAGTCGATCATCAACACCAACATACCACAATCCAGTGACAAGACAAAATTCAGCAATTGAGAAGCGACAAAATCTTCCATTTATGTTAAACCACATCTCTTGTTTGTTCGGTTGATTGACCGTCCGTAACAAGACTTGATGAATCAGTTGTAACTGAACAACTATCTCCCTGCAGTGCATGTAATAGGAGAAACATGTATGTCCAAATATCTGCTTGCGTGCATCATTGAACTTCATCACAAAGTTCGTAATGACATGCTGATTAGAGTAGACTGTTATCTTGACTGGAAACCAATTGCTTGATTTTATAAGATACTTCCATTCCTGCACAAATCATAATGTACAACAAATTACTATGACTTCAACACATAAGGTCACAAACAGATCACACAGGTCACAATAGTTGATTATATCACATACATGCCACAAAGTTTAAAAATCAGATCACAACACATGATTGGTGTCGTAATCAGTCTACACATACACTCCAACACTAAATGAAAAGCAAATGCACAACAGAAATGAAAGCATTATAAAGTCAGAACACATCATAAACAACCTGACTCCGAACACCACATCATAAGGTCACATATTATCCAAAATAAGGTCAAAAGACACATCATAAGGTCACAACATTTGATCACATCACATAGAAAGCACAACAGTTGATTATATCATATACACGTCATAAAGTTGAAATATAGGTCACAACACTACATTATTTCAAATTCCAAAAATCCTTATCAATTTGTGCTTAGCATTTCACTACCATTCGATAATCACATTTCTTTGGAAATTGGTGTCGTAATCAGTGTACTCATACACTACAATGTTAAATGGAAAACAAATGCACAACAAAATTGAAAGCATAAACATCGATTTCACATTTTTCAAACTTTTTCCACCCGAACTCGACATCTTAACCCTCTTTCGAGGAGCAGATTATTTTTCTTCCTTTTGCCTTTCTCTATTGCCTTCCTTCTCTCCTCCACGTTACGAGTTAAAATCATTTTCTGTACTAGAAATTTTTGAAAATAAAGAAAAATAGAAGCGATTGTACAGTAAATCTTCGTGAGCAAGTTTAATGGTGAGTTTATTGATGAATATAATGTTTGTGTGAGATTGAAGTTCCTAACTATTGAAGATAAGGAACAGAAAAATCACCAGTGAAAGGAGATGATAGTGTGTTGCAGAGAGAGAGAGAGAGAGAGAGAGACGATCGTGTGTTTCAGAGAGAGAGACTGAACGTGTATGGAAGAGAGAGAGAGAGATGTGAAAATCAACTTGCAGAAATTTAATTATGAATTTACAGTTAGAAGTTTAATTAGTATGGAACTTCTATTAATTTCAGCTGGAATTAAATATTAATAATTTTTAATTATCACCTAATATTTGAAATTTAAATTAATCCATCTTATTTATGTTAATTAGTCTTTAATGATAGGTTTGTGGGTAATTTTTCGGGAAAATTACATATCACAGGTGTTTGCAAATTACCAATGCAAAAGTCAGGCCCAAAAGTGTGTTATGCAAATATCAGGTATGAAAATTAATAATTAATTAATTATATATTTTTCTCCAACCCTAATCCAATTGAAAACATTCGTCTCTCTCTCCCAGCACCCTAGCCCCGGCAGCCACTCTATTTATCTTCTCCCTCTTCTTTTCCCTCTGCTACGCCACCGCTCGACCACCTGCTGCCAGAGACTTACCCATATCACCTCAAACCGGTGGCTTGTGCGAATCATAGCAAGTTACCACCGCGAAGTACCGCAACCAGAAGCAGGCGAATTTGAAGAACTGCAACCCGTGGCGACTTTGCTGCCTAGACACCACCACCTGCGCCGCCACTGCCAGACGCCGGTGTTTTGCACAGATCGACGCTGCGCTGCTGCTGCCCGATTTGCAACGTCGCCTCGACTTTTTGGGAGTTTTTTTTTTCTTTTTATTCGATCTATGTGTGATTGGCAGTGTGGTGAGTTTTTTTTTTATTTTTATTTTTGCTTCGCGATCTGTAAGCGGTGGTTGGGAGTGGTGCGAAAATCTGAGGTGCGAAAGCTGAGGTGTGTTGTTTGACGGTGGCTCTAACGGTGGGTTTTGGTGGCAGCACTCTAGCGATTCTTTGTTTGTTGGTGGACGCGATTGTGATGGTTTGCTGTGTTTTCGTGGTGTTGGTGGCGGCTATGATGGTGTTGTGGTGGCGGGTGGTGGATGTGGTGGTGGTGGTATGACGGTGGTGGATGTGGCGGTGGTGGTTTTTGCTTGTGGTGGTGGTATGGCGGTGGTAGATGCGGCGGTGTCGGTGACCAACAATTAGATGTGTTTGACCAACTATTTAGGTATATGTGACCAACTATTTGGTTGATATGTGACTAAATATTAGGTGTATGTGACTAAAATTCATCTGTGACCAATAAACTATGACTTACATGACCCATAGATCAAATGTGACCTATAAATTGAATGATATATGACGTCGAAAATAATATGTGACCTACAAAATTTTTGATCTGTGACCACGAAATAATCTGTGACAAATTAATTTGACGATATGTGACTTGTAAATAAATTTGTAACCTATAATTATAAATCTGTGACTATTAATCACAAACTGTGACTTATTATTTTTATTTAATAAATATTTTTAATTAATTAAATACATACCTGATTTTTGAATTTTTCAAACTATTTAGCTGCCTTTTGAATTGGGATAAAGAATATCCCTGAATTATGATATTTTCCCTAATTTTCCCTTGTTCAATTTAGTTAGTTTAAGAGGACATTAGGCCTAATTTTCCCTTTGTACTTGTCATATGGGCCCCAATACGATCTGCGTCTGATTGGGCTGGGCAATAGTCCCAATACTTTGTAACTATTTTTTCTTTTTTGTATTTTTGGAATTGTTTTTTAAAGAAAATTTCTAAAGTGATTTTGAAGAGAATATAATTATACTGACTAAAAACTGGAATGTAGTTGATGAACCAGATCTGGATTGATCTGGATGACATAATTGAGTCGGATAATAATTAATTAGTTAAGACCTAACAAAAATTGGAGTGAAGAGGTGTTAAAGCCGGCCAAATTTGGCTGAGCAGTTATGCTTTAGAAAATTATTGTGGTTGCAAAAGATTTCAACTTTGGACCTCCAACTTATACGTCAAGCCTCCATCCACCAATTAGTTATTAAACTAATCAGCCAAATAATTAATATACCAAAACATTGTTTTTCTATTGAAAAAAATATTTTCATTTAGTTTTTCATAACGCCATAAACGGTTGAACCACTCATATTTTCAGTAACTCGATGATCCGATGCTTCATCTGAGTCAACAATTGAGTAGGATTTTACGAATTATGGTAGAGAAGTATCTGGCTATTTATTCAATGTCTTGTTTGGTTTCGTTTTTGTAAATAGAGCCTAGTCACACGAGTTGGCCAATATGGGCATTGAAGCTTGACCAAACTCAATGGATACCATGCTAGCTTAAGAATGCCAAAAGCACTATAGTCTTGCTAAAGCAATAGTTCTTTGAACTCGAAAAGTAATAACGAAAATAGTTTACCTAATATGAATTCTACTGCTGTTATAGTTGGAATTAATGAAGCAAATGATGAACTGATAATCAGAAGAAATGAAAAATAATAAAAAGTTCGAATTCTTGTGTGTTGATGTCAAAATAAGAAATATAAAAGCTCACATGAAAGGCAAGTCGAACCATCTCCCTTGATGGCGACAAAAACTGTTACTTGAATACACGTAGGTAAATTCAAAAATCATTACTTCTAAACCGTCAAATAACACGTGAATATATAATAGAATTAATTATCCGTCCACCACTAAACGATCGTCACTGTCATTTTCTAGAATGATCTAAAGCCACCAAGAATCTATAAATACCGCGGCCTAAGAGAAGAAACGCATGCAAATTCAAATATTAGACATTTCACCTATTGCTCCCGTTTAAGCATCAAAATCAATGAATTTAGGAGGAGAAAGCCCTTGCTAGGTGATCAATTGACAAGTGAAATGGATCCACGTCATAGAATACATTAGTTATAAATGTATAAACAAAAGGCAAGGGAATCTATAATTAGCTTTTGCATGTAAATTAACAAAAATCATAAACTTACAAAATTCTGCAAATAATTACATTACATGAAATTTACTTAATTTTTTGTTATTAATTGTTGGGTACATGCCAAATTGACATAAAAACATGGGGTTGGGTTTCTTAGTTTTGAAAAGAAGAAAAATAAGAAGGTGAAGAGTGAGGGGCAACGTGGAACGGTCATGAGTAAAAGGGAGAGGTCAGAAAATGTGTTTTACTTTAATATGTTACTATGTTAGCAGTTTCTTTGAGTGTTGGGTGGTTGTGAATCTCTTGATTTCTTTTGTTTGATAGCAAAGTTTGGTTTGAATCTGGTAGAATTATTTTCACATCACCCGTTGATGTTTGGTGAATCAACAATGCTTGTGTGTATGTGGGGTTGGGTGGGTTGGGTTGGGTTTATGCCGTGTCCATAAATTCATGCAGCTCAAGTGTTCTATAAAATGCCCCGAGATTTTTTCTGTAATAGATAGCAAATTTGAAAATGGCAGAGTTGGAGGGTATTGAAAAACTTGTTTCTGCTCAAAAATTTTTGAAGGGCAGCTTGAAAAAATCAAATGATATAGCTTTTGAAATCAATAAGATTAGTCCAAGATTGGAAAAATGTAACCAAAGTTTGCCATTTCTTGAAGCTGCTATCAAAGATATGGCCTGTAAATGCAGGCTTTACGAGATAAGAAGTCACATTGATCAATCAATAGGCCCTGTTGCTGGAGTTTTGAAGATCCTGGACGTGGTTTATGAGCTCGAGGACTCACTCGTGCCTGGTGCCGATTCTGATTTATTTGTGTATATTGCAAATCTGAAACGCCTTGAAGATGCGCTAAAGCTTCTTACTGGTAATTCGGAGTTGGTGATTTTGTGGATGGAAGATTTGGTGCAATTTCTGAAGAATTGTGAAGTTTCTGATGATCATTGGTACCTAACGAATGTGTCCAAGGCATTGGATATACTATGGGAACTGCAAGCAATGGGGCAAAACAGTGGGGTTCTAGTGGCCGCACTCGACAACTTGGAGAATGAATTCAGGCATATTTTGACGGAAAATAGTTTTCCATTTCCGTGGTATTCGTCCTTTCCCTCCCACAAGGGAAAAGCAAGTATATTACAGGTGTCTTTGCCAGTGCCTGTGGTCCAGAAGTTGCAAGCCATCACTGAGAGATTAGCTGCCAATAGTCGACTTGAAAATTGCGTGTCCATCTATGCAGAAGTACAAAGTTCAAATGTCCGAGCAAGTTTACAAGCCCTCAACGTGGATTACTTACATATACAATTGTGTGAATTTGACAGCGCGCAAACTGCAGAGAGCTACATGGATCTGTGGGATAAGCATCTCGAATTTGCTGTGAAACATCTACTTGATAAGGAGCATCGTCTTTGCAGTGAAGTCTTTGAGAAGGCCGGATCAGATGTCTGGATGCAATGCTTTGCAAAGATTGCAACACAATCTGGAATCAACGATTTCATCAAATTTGGTGAGACAATTACTAAATGTAAGAAGGATGCAGTCAAGCTTTTAAAGTTGTTAAAGATTTTTGCAACTCTGGACAAACTGAGATTGGATTTCAACAGGCTCTTCAGTGGGAAATTATGTGTTAAGATTCAAAATCAGACGAGGGATCTCGTTAAGAAAGTAGTTACTGGGACTTTCGAAATTTTTTGGGAACTTCGCGTCCAAGTCGAGTTACTAAGGCAATCCAGTCCACCACCTGATGGCAGTGTCCCAAGGCTCGTACACTTCGTGACTCAATATTGTAATCAGCTTCTCGAAGACGAGAATAGGTCAGTTCTAATCCAAGTTCTGGAGATATATCGAGTTTGGAATCACAAAAGTTTCGAAGAGGGAGTTCCTTTAAATGAGATTCATAACATAATGAAAGAACTTGAGCTCAACTCGAATTCTTGGGCAAAGGCATACAAGGAAACTGCCCCGTCATATTTTTTTATGATGAATAATCATTGGATCTTCAGTAACAACATCAAAGGAGCGAAACTCGGACATCTGATGGGGAATTCTTGGCTGAGAGCTAATGAAGAATACTTTGAGTACTATGAAACAATGTACATGAGAGAGAGTTGGCAAAAACTTCCGGTTCTTTTACACGAAGAATGCCTAATCTTGTTCCCCGGGGGAAGAGCCATTGATCGAGATCTGACAAAGAAGTGAATCAATTTGTTAAACGAGGCCCTCAACAATATGTATAAGAAGCAATCTAATTGGATGGTGTTTGATAAAGGCTTAAGATCGAGAATAAGACAGCCTGTGGTGCAGGCTGTTGTTCCACCTTATAAGAACTTCCTGCAGAAATATGACCATGGGATAGAAAACGAGGCCGAAATAGGCAACCATTTAATGTAAACTGTTGAGATCTTGGAGGATTTGATCAATTCTTTGTTCCAACAGAATACTAAGCATGGCCTGATCCTATTTCTAGTTCGAATTTATATGCAAAAAATTGCATTCAACCACTCGATTATCAAACAAAATCGTACACGCCACAAATATTACTTTTAGCACTTATTGTCCATGTGTCAATTATGCAATGTTCTAACATATTATAAGTCTCTTAACACTACAATAAGCAACAAGTTATCTAATTAGTAGCTAAGCAATCAAATAAGACGATAAGCATACATAATTAATCACCAAACACAAGAATTCTCTAAAATATTTAGGGGACGTTCTCTTCGTGTTTCAATTTTTTGTTTGAGTTTTGAATTCGTTTTGTGTTTTATGTTTTGGGTGTCCATTTTGAGATTGTTGAAAACTCGTTCTTTTTGTCGTTTTGAAAAAATATTTCTCAACCCGTGTTTTTTGAATTTTGGCAGATTTGTGAAGAAAACAATTAAAACGTAAAAAAATTGTTTTTTGTTTTCTTTACAAAATTTTCAGTCGTTTACAAAATCTCGTTTTCGAAAATAGGAAAGAGAACGCGTTTTCAATGTTTTGGAAAATCGAAAACAGAAAACGACCCAAAAACATTAAAGAGGACGCATTTAAACCAAAATCACATTACCAATAGTTTCATCATTCATCCAATACACAAGTAATTTAACCTAACATTATGATATTCAAATTATATAAAAGATATCGAAAAGATATCATGTTAAATAATTTATTAGAACAAGATCTTGAAAATTCAATTTTTTTCAATAATTGACTACATTCCGAACCTTGAATATCCAATTCTTATTGTAAAACTCTTCTTCGCCACTTGCTAGCCTCTCTTTCATGATAAAACAACGTTTCGTCCACGTTCTGCACCTCCCTTAGGTAATAAAAGATGCCAAAAATATCATCCCAAAACTTGTCGAATCAAGAAAATGAAACAAAATTTTATCCCCTTTCTTCAATGTGTGCGCCTCTAAGACAGAAAATCGCTTTTGCCGCCTATGTTGAGTGGCCAAGCATGCGCCTATTTGTATCCCAATGAGTTATCAGTATTTTTATCATATCTTGATTTTTCAATAATTGATTAAGGTGATTCAAAGTACGTTAGAAAAATTGACTCAAAGGGCTACAATTCTTTTATCATTTTTTTCAATTCAAACGTTTACTATGCTAAAAATGAGTTTAAATCTGAGGCTGAAATCTAAAGCATAACTTTTTCGGTTGAAAACTGTTTTGTAAGTGTACTTTGATTATATTTTACACACCATTTGACTTCTTTTATCATCCAATTGACCCTTAGCACTCTCGAATCTTTATCATGAAGCCCTACACATTTTTTTTTTGTGTTTGCACTTTAATCTCCAAATTTTGAATCTCTTACAATTGAGCCATTTTCACACTTTTTCTCCAATTCCACCATTTAAGTCGATTTATACCTAACAAACACAATACACATAGAATTAAGGCATAACTCATCAAAATAATCAATAAATAAAGGTCCAAATAAGTGTACAAAATATACTTTGAGAATATAAGACCAAACATTTGTCTTGGTGAGTTGGTGACCAAATGGTATTTTCACTCATCGGAAAATTGCTTCCACCTTCGAATATATGCACCCAATTCCTACATGATATATGAAATGATTATGAATAGTGACGTTCAATCAGTAGTAAAATAGAAAGATTATAAACATGTCATATCATGTTATAATCTTATCGTAAGATGATATGCATAACATTTCTTGGATTTTGTCATTTGTACCCAGAGGTTGACACTCCAGGTTACTCGGTCCCACCCGACCTCCGGGTGAGAGGTCGGATGGGACCGAGTAACCCGAAGTGTCAACCTCTGGGTACATATAGCAAAACCCACATTTCTTTACATACACACGAAGTCGGCTCATATTTATCATGAATTATATACTTTTTTCTTGAGGGAAATCGCATAAAAGAGCACAAACACTTCATGCATGCGACAAACAGTAAATTACTCACAACTCAAAGGGGGTTCTCTTGCTTGAACCAGAAAATAAAAGTTATTCTAACGTTTCGAATAGATTAAAGTCTTAAATCTTTTAATTGGGGTACTAATATCTGCTAAAACAGAGTAAAATCTCAATGAAATAGAGAATTATGGATACTAAAACGCCATCTAGATCGTGATTCCAATATCTTGCAGAATAAAATGAATTGTGGTATTAGTATCCATCGTCATCTATTCCACATTAATTTTAAAAGACTTTCAAGTTCAAACCCACCTTGATTGCTTATAAAATTCCTCATACTTTTTCATTGATAATTTGAGGGAGGGAACTTGAGGGAATTAATGAATATCTGGATTGTAGCAAAATGGTCATCTACTTGATTCTCATGTGTAGGATTTACTTTCATACTATTTTTTAAAAATTTAGACTAAGATAACGAATTAACAATATTATTTGCAATTTGAACTTGTACTTCACTTGGACATGAAATTATACTTTTATATAACTTTATGAATTGACATTTGTTAAATCGTATTAGTATGATATTTTAGCATAAGTTTTGGAATGAAAATAAGATTGAGTACGTGGATTTGGACATATAAAAACGTAAAGTAGAAATTTCAGCTTTATGTCCAATTATCAAACTATCACCTCGAACTGAATTCTTCAAATTTTTGGATGAGTCCATCGGGGTTTGAAATCCCTATAAATAATCAAATCATTTGAAGGTTGGTAGGATTAGTTATACATTTTATCGTGTGATATGTTCAATTTACCCTAGAACAAATTTTGGTGTGTAATTGAGTGTTCAATTGTGTTACTTAATAATTTTAGAAAATTATTAAATTTTAATATGTTGTACTTGAATGAATTTAGAAAAAAGTTTAAAAATTTCATAGAATTATGAACTCGTGAAACAATCCAGCTGATCTTGATCATTAAATAGAGCGTTGCATAGTTGAACTTTGTTAACGAATGTTAGCCTCCATTAATTTTGTTTCTTCAACATACCAAACCTAACTAACCCAACTCATTTGTCTTCGTTAATTGTTCGAGTTTGTACCAAAACATATGGGTAATCTACTAAATAAAAAGCAAATAAGAAAAAAATTAATTTAACCCGAATTTTGAAAACCTAAGAAGCACGTTTTTATAACAAATCCAATTCCTAATATTTAGGGTGTTACAAAAATGGTATAGATTGTTTTGGGGGAACATTATAGGCTTTATAGTCTCTGATCGCTGACACATATTCACTTGAAAATGTCAAGTGCTGCCAAACTTCACTTATTTTATTTAATTAAATAAAAGTAAGAGCATTTCAGTTTTTTATTATCAAAAGTTTGATCTTTTTAACGGTCAATTGGTGTAAACTATATGAAAGGATCAATTTTTATTAATTGAAAGGTTAAGGAAGCTTGTGCCAATATTTGAAGGTTAGGGACCATTTACACTGCAATTCCATAGATTTGAGGACCAGTTGTGCTAATTCTCCTAATTTCAAAGTAGGGCTGGGCACGGTCCAATTCGATTCGCTTCAGTTGCGCAGAAACCCATAGGTTGAGGTACAGTTGTGCTAATTCTCCTAATTTCAAAGTAGGACTGGACACAATCCGATTCGATTTGGTTCGGTTCTAACAAGAATCGAACCAGGCCCAAAATTTTAGGGTATTTAGTAAGTGAAACTGTTCGAGTTCGATTTCATTCGGTTCAGTTCGGATCGATTCGGTTCCATTCGGTTCAGTTCGAATCGGTTCGTTTCCCAAGTTCTATACTATAATTTTTTTTTTATATTTACAAAGTTACATTAATTCAATTAATGACATGTATAATTTTAGCTATTACAAAATAACGTAGTTCAATTTTATGTGTCTTTTACGTTCATCTTTGCTGAGTTTTTCGTATATTTAATTGTGAAAATCACAGAAAGAGGACGACGGTGAACTTACAATAATTAAGAGAGACGTTGTCGAGTTTCAATTCGATTTCTTCATAAGAAACATATTTGGATAAAATTTAGGTAAATTTGATTAAGTTGTGCTTGAAAATTTAGAAATAAGGAAATCATATTTTTGGGTTAACAAATTTATTAAAAAAATAATAAAATAACTTGGCTTATTTAAAATAAATAAATTAAAAAATTTAGGGAGATTCGATTCTTAGGCTAGAATCGATAACCGAACTAAACTGAACACATCAGTTCTCCATTCATATACTCGTTCGAGCTGTAAGTAAAAATCGTCAAACTGAAAAATCAAATCGAAACAGTCGGTTTGATGGCACATGGACCCGTCAACGAAATGGTTTTGAACCAAACCAAATCGGTAAAAAAAGGTTTGATTTAGATTTGAGAATTTTAATTGTGATTTAAAACCAAACCGGACCGACAAAAAAATATATATAAAAATAATAAAATAATAAAATAATAAAAATGAAATTTTTTGAAAATTCATCAAAAATTCCAAATTATTATTATTACTCAATAATCTTAATTTATACTTTATATATAAATTATACAGGCTCTCGATCAGCTGCTCACAGCCTTTTCTTCTGACGCCCCCCAGAGGTTCATCATGCATGAAGATGCAGCAGGAAGGCGGAAGGGATTGAATCAGGTCGACTAGGGGAATCGGAAGCGAGATAATCTCAATTTTATATTTTTCAGTCAATAGGAATAGATAATTTTCTAGCCCAACAGTGAACGGCTCCAACCCATAAGTCTATAACGGCAGAAGCAAAAAATTAAAAACTCATAACCCATACATTTTTCATTTCAATTGAATCAAACTCAAAACATAACCATTCCATTTTCATTTCCACGCGACGTGATCTCGCCTCCGCCCACCCATGTTGGAGAAAAATGATTTGATAGATTACTTGTTCAACTGATGTGAAGATTTGACTTAGGAGTCATTCGACATTTTATTGTGGTAAAAAATAAATGCTTATAAGTATAAGATTGTCTCTCAAATTGCCAAAGATGTATTAACAATTCAAATTTCTATAGTTTCTGAGTTTGCATTCTCAACTGGAGGTCTGATATTTGATTGTTTTACGAGTTCATTAGGTGCAAGGATAGTTGATGCTTGTATATGCGGAAAGAATTGGTTGCAAACTAAAAAAGAATCTATAGTGTTGCGCCAATATTTAGATGAAATGGAGACATTGGATGATTCAATAAAAGTTGTGGCAAGTGATTTATATTTTCTATTATCATATTTTTGAAGATTATCTTATATATCTAATATCTAATACTATGATGATGTAATGAATGTATTTGTTTGACTATGAAGACGATGAATCATGTGTGACACTAATTAATGTTTGGAGTATAAGTGAGAAATTGAATTCGTAACAACATACAATGATAAGTTTGTGTAATTGTTATGTTTAGATATTATAAACAATTATTTTATTATTGTGATTGATTATTTTCTCTGTCTAATTAGTAACATTTTTTCCAGATATGATGATCACCAGGTCTTGTTGGACATCATTATATTTTTTGGACCTTATATTTAGTTTAGTATACTTATATTGTAATGTTATCATAACGTCATTAGTCTAAAAAAAGCAAACTAATGACATAAAAGTAGATAGGTAAAAAAAAAATATGGCTAAATCGATGGTTTAAAATCAGACCAAACCGTTATGTTTAAGTTTGAGTTTTTTTTTAAATCGTTCAAAATAATTTGATTTAATTTAAATTTTTCTCAAATTGGTGTAAATGACTTGATTTGAAAATTTATCAAAAGTCAATAAAATTGAATCACCTACATCCCTTAAAGAAGAGTCGTTCCATTCGATTCGGATCCGGTTTGAGAATTTTGCCGGTCCTATTTTAAAGCATCAGCCTAGATCTCAATTCATATTTCACGCACGCCAGCTGAGGTTAGTGAGAGAAAGAAGAACCAAAAAAGGAAGAGTGTGAGAGAGCAATGGCATCAAACGCAGCGGTGCCGTTTTGGCGGGCAGCGGGGATAACGTACATAACGTACTCAAACCTGTGTGCGAACCTTGTGAGGCAGTGTCTCAAGGAGCCATACCGATCCGAAGCCTTGACCCGGGAGAAGGTCCATTTTTCCGTCTCCCAATGGGTTGAAGGCAAACCCCAGAAACCCAGTAATTTTTCTATTTCTCTCTGTCTTTCTCCCCCAATACTCTGTTATCTTGTTTAATTAGAATTGGAAATGAAGTTCTATAATTATCCTGATCTAGGGTTTATTTGGTTTTTTTTATTATTGTTTGAATTTCACATTTTGAATAATTTTTCTTTGAGTGGTTTTGAAGTGATATTTGAGGTCGACTGATTCAGTTATTGCGCGATTTCTGTTGATTATTTTTGACAAATGTACAGCTGGGATTGGCTTAAAACTATTAAGATAAACCCACATTGGTTAAATGCTGCAATATTAACCAACAAATAAGCTTTTGGCTAATCTGTTAACAAGGTTGACCATGGAACGTCAGCTTTCCATTAAGCAGAAAAAAAAAAAAAAAAAAAAAGAAAGCAATTTGATTGCACGTGGATTTATGCTTAAATGAACCACCGTCCTGCGGGAGGGATAAATTCTACAGTGGTTAAATATTGAAATATTAATGGGCAACATATTAGGATTTTGACTATCCCTCCCAACAAGGTTGACCATTTGAGATGCATTTCCGAGTCTCGATAAGAAATAAAGGTGGAAATGTTTGATTTGAAGGGAGTTTTGACTTCGTGTTATTTTAGGTCTCCCCAAAATTGGAAAATTTTTCATACAAATTTGAAATTGATTTTCTGTAATGTTCAATATTTGGGGTGACTCTGGTTTATGTATTGACATGCTTGTGCTGATGTTCTGGTTATTGTTCAATGAAAAACTACACATGATTTTTGTTTTAGTTTTTGTTCATCTTTATTTTGTTATTGGCGTGACATTAAATTTATTTTCTGAAATTATCACTGTCTGATTCAACTTTTTCACTGGTTTTTGTCTCAGCCATCCGTTCGGATACTCCTGAATGATATTGGTCATCGGCCATTGACTGTTCTATAAAGTTTATTCCAGCTGAAGAACAATTTTCATTTTCATTTTTGTCTGGCTTCACAATTTGGGCATAGACAATGATGTCGGAGTGTGCATCAAATTCTATTGGCAATAATGCAACTGCTGTGATTTGGATTTCTATTTAAATTTGTTGGATCTGAGTGGATGCTAATTTTCATTAACATGGTTTTGCAGAGTTCTACTTGACTTCTATAAATTGCAGCTGTCACTCTTTCCCCTTTATTCTTCTTCTGCTACTATCTGCATCTAAGCCCAACTCTTTAGCTAAGTATTTATCTTTTCGTCTAAACCATTTTACCAAAGTTTATTTTCTTCATTCTCACGGATTGTCATAAATCTGGAACGAGCATTCAAACAGGACTCGAATTGCCCTTTATTTACTCTGGCCTTTCTTTACCCGAGAGATTATTTTGTGCTGTTGATGTGTTATAATTTGCTGGGGTACCGAATTAGAACATTATGAGAAGTCGGTACAAGATTCTAAAATTAGGATTCTTGTGAATCGTCAATCTACTCTTAATTTTCATTGCATTCTAAAATTTTATGTTAGGAATTCAATACAATCTGCTTTTATTCCTGTTCGTTTGTCGAAAATATTGGGGATTTGAATGTTATTGCATTTGCAGTCTCCGTAGCATTGGTGTAAGCATGTCTTATTTGTATGATAAAGGCAACAAAGTCGCCCATTGTAAGAAAAATAGTTTCATGCAAATTAAGGTATTATTGAAGCTTTCAGTTTTTGTTGAACAGTATTATCTTGTGTTAGGAAAGGACAATTTAGATGACATTATAGGATTAGAATAATGCTATTTAACATCAATTTAGATTACTGTAGATGCCCAATTAAACTTGTTAAATAAATTAAAATGCATCTGAATTTTATTGGACAAGTTTAAATGGGTTTAATTGTTATTTAGACGGGTGTTAGATATCGCTATTCACAAGTTTAGCTAAAATTAATTGAAAGGATATGCGACTCATTTAATTAGTCTCATCTAGTATTACAGTACAATGAGACCAATTGTTATTTAGCACCACATACAAGAGAAATTTTTGTTAATGAGCAATTCGCATGTATTATGCTATGGAATAATGTTATTTAGCACGAATGGTGCTAGAACATTCGTCTATGTTATATTATGTGACAAGTTCAATCAAATGTGAAATTATGTGATTTATTTAATCGTACTTTTCATTTAATGACATTTATATCATTTAGACCGGTGAAGGTGTTATCTTCTGTAAATATTGTAATCATGTTTAATAAATAGACATTCAAATTCAAAATTAGTATCCAATGCATTATATAAGTTTCTATCTAGGCGTTTTTTATTTTATTAAAAATAAAAATGAAATCATACCTAAATCTTGATATTTAAATAAATATTATTTTTGTTAAATCGTTTCGCCTGACAGTTTTTGAATCTAAAGGGAATTGTAGACATTTTAATTTTTTTCTCAGCTCGACGGCATCCATATCAATTTGTATGGAGGGACTTTTATTAAATACCGTCTATTTCTACTTATGTAACAAATTTTTTTATGCCATCTACACTTTCATTGGAGTTGCTCTTAATGTTTGAGCATTAATATAAATAATATTATTTATTTTAATGAAAATTGACATATATATTTTTATTGGTTTTATTAATTTTGACCTCTAAGTCAGTTTATTGACAACAATTTTCGTACGGCCACGCAAATATATCCAAATTTCAACCTCAAAGAAATTTTTTGGTAGTTTATTGAATGACCTATATTTCCAAATAACGAATCTTATATCGTCATGCAGTTACTTTCAAACAATTTTAAACTCTTAATCTTTTACCTTTTTAGAGTTAAGAATCTTAAGATGTTCATGCTGGGTTTATAATTATTGCCGAGAAGATTTAATAATGTGCAATGTCAAAATTTGTGATAACAATTATGTTAAAAATTGGTTTGGGGAAAGCTATATTGAAGAGGAGTAATGCGTGAATAGCAATTGTGAATGTATAATTAAAATTACATTCAGTCTACAGGTACAGATACAAAACACATACAAGGAAGACACAAACATGGGGAGTCCACTTTTTTTTAATAATATTTTAATTGGGTGCGATCCACATCTATGTGATTGTCTGTAAAACTTCTGGCAATAAATAGTTCTGTACAAATGGAATTTTCCTTAAAATTAATGTTTGTTATGAAAAATTACAAATGAAACCAAACAAGTGCTATTTATGTTGTGTTTTTGGTAAGATAAGTATCCTATAGCAGCTCATAAGTCTTCAATTATTAGATGAATTAATTTGGTTGTACAAATTCTGTACAACGTTTACAAATTAAGTGTTGGCCATTGATTTCAAAAATTATTTTTGAAATAATTGACTTAAATTTTGTCAACACATAATTTGTAAATCAAATTTGTTAATCTAGTTTGTACAAATAACATGTCTAATTTTGATTGGCTGACAACTCACTTCCTCTTTTTTCTTAGCTCCTCCATTAAAATATGTGTAAACAATATCGAACCCAACTCAATCCACTTGCTCATCTTTTATAATATTGTAATAATTATACTCCAAATTAATTTTGTCATAACTAAAATATCTATACTATCTCATGAAAGAATTTAGCTAAATTATGATTGAGACATATAGAATCATATTGGGGTCTCCTAAATGACTACTAGTGCTAGATTAGAGTGTGCAATAAGAGATCTAGACGGAGTGATTAATTTATAATTGTTGATGTTCTCTTATTTTTAGCTTTGTAATGGATATTTCAAATACGATAAGAAATATATTTCATCGAAATTTTATTTAACTCTATAATTATAATGGAATGTATGTATGTATAATTTGCAAATGCAAAAAAAATATTATCAATCGAACATTTCTACTAAAATTAGAACCTAAAATCTATATTCCTTTGAATTTTAACCCCATGCACGAAGTATCAATATCACGCGTGGCTTGATGAAATACAAAATTCTGACTTTTATTGCACAATCTTTCTTTGGGTAGATTTTTTTTCCATTTTCAAATAAAATTAATAGAGTGTTTGGTGGTTATTAAAATTAGATTTTTTAAGTTGATTTTGATATAAGTTTTTGAGATATGTGATTGAAATGTTGTAGAATTCAGTTAATAATAATTGTTTGATTTTAATTTAGATGAAAATCAGAGTTAAATTGCTTTTGCTTAAGCTAAACTCGACTGGCCAACCAACAATCTCTCTCTCTCTCTCTCTCCCCAATGCAATCCCGTCGGAATCGGCGATTCTTTATTCACTACATGGCAATTCTGTTTTAATCCTCTAAAAACCTGAGTCCCAATTAGTTTTTGTTATATATTCGTTAAATCAAATTAAATTAGCGCTGAACTTGCGCAGGAGGAACAATAATCGGATCTGGATCGCGTTTTCTTGGTTATGGCGTCGTTGAAGTCGTCTCGGTCAAGAGGAGCATCACACACGGGAGGAGCAGTGAAAGGGAGTTCCAAAGATGTCGGCACCAAGTTTGAAGAGAATCTGAACGTCTTCAAGTCCGATAATTTTGACGCCGATACATTTGTCCAGTCCAAGTGTCAGTCCCTCAGTGAAAAGGTCTCCCATTTTTATTTTTTTTAATGAATCTAATTAGAGTTTTTTTTATTAAGTAATTGAATTTTTCATTCAGTTGAGAAAGTTTGATTATTTGTTAATGTAAAAATGGGGTATAGTTTGCATTATGATTTTGGTCTTCCAGGTCTATATATGTTACTGGTAGAGTTATCTTGTATTTAATAGTTGAAATTGGAAATAGGAGACCTTGCCCACACTTGTTCTTTACCCAAAGCAGGAAATTGGAAACCTTGCCCCCTTGGCTGCACCTATTTTTAGGACAGAAATTGATCTTTACCAAATGCAGAAAACTGGAATGCATCTATTTTTTGGTTTTCAAAAATTATTGTGGTTCTATTGCTATTCAAAATAGAAAATTAAATGTGAGAATATGCTATTTTGACTGAACAAATAGCTCCTCTTGCTACAGAAATTAACAAAGTTTAATCACAAATTGTTTGTCACCAACTACATATATTTCTGTTGCCTTTATGTTATGTCTTCACACCTTTCGCTACATTCATTTGGTTTTTCTTAATTAGGCAACCTAGTATTTTAGAACTCTAATTTAATTTACTGTTTAAAAGGATAGGAGGTGAGTGTAATGAAATATAAGAGATGCGGTTACAGGCCTAGCTCAAGCAATTTTGTTACTTTTCAATTTTCAAAAAACCAAACCACATTTGGGTTTTTTTTTTGGTAAGCATTGCGTAAAATGGGTGCAAGGTGGTGATTTGGTTGGCAAAATGTTGAAACTCATCGTAATTATTTTATATAATTGTTCGATCAAACGTGAATACAAGAAATTTGTCCCTTATGACATTGTATGTTAATGCGGCAGAAGTTACCATGTTACAAGTTGAACAAATGGATTTTACCAGTGATTATGGATCTAAATCAATTTAGCTGCGATGTCCATTGTTTGCCCTGCATCCCATCTCATGTGAGGTTTTCATTAAACACCCTTAAGTGCCATTTGTAAGGTTACACTTTGATTTATTGAGGCGCACACCGCGCTGTCCCAGGTGACTAAGGTATTTGTCCATCTGTCTTGCCTTTTATGGACATTTTATTAGTGATCTCAACCTTTTATCAGTTTTTTTCTGTTTTCCTTTTATGCCTTTTTGGTATTTTATATTCTTTTAAATAATTTTTTTGGTTTGTGTTAAGGTTTACACCTCTAGGCTTGGCATTGCCTCACTGAGGTAAAACGGCTTGGTATGAGCCTAATTAGACATTGCTGATGTCCGTCAACTAATTAAAGAACATCTTGAATAGTTTTGAAGCAAGTAATGCGGATAGAGGTCAATGAAATTTTTTTTTTTCAATTGGACTCACAAGTATTATCACATCTTATGTAATAATTAGCTTCCTATGTCAAAACTAAGAAAATGAAAAATATAGATCTCTCTGTCTCCTTCCTCATTTCTAGGGTAACCACACCCTTCATGGAGTTATATAATGCTGCATTGGTCATAAATTTAAGTTACTGGTACAAATGCTGAATAATATAAAACACTTGTCCTCTTGTCAATCAAAATTTTAAGTAAATTTTGTTAAATTAGGCATGTAACGGAATGAGGAGCTGCTATGTCACTGTATGGTCATATGCAAATGCCTTGTTAGTACTTTCTTCAATTAAGATTTCAGTTGGTTGTTAACATGGCATTGATGATTTCATTTACGGGCGTATGCCCATATATATATATATATATATATATATATATATATATAATGGATATAAATCCACAGTTTTGTCATGGTTGACACTGGACATGGTAAAAATATCTTCCAACGAATGTACATCTTGGATTGCTTTGGATGTTCACTGGATTGATATATGCACTCAATTCTTTAATAAATTTAGTTAAGATTGTCCTAGCTGTTCTGTTCTCTGTGTCAGTCAATGACTCCTGATAGCATCTTTTATGATTTATACGGTGTGATCATGATCAAAAGAGAACCTAGGCATGTGCCTGTATCCAAAACACAGACACATAGAGCCTTGATCACTTTTTTGGCATCAAATTGCTGCCCTTAGTGAAGCGCGATAAAAGCTCAAAAATATAAAGTAACAAAACAGGTTTGCTTTATTAAATTCTTGCACTTCTTGCATCTTTTTTCATCTGAACACTGATTTTGTTTTACTTTTTGAGGCGGTATTCGGTTGGCTTTTAAAATATGATCGGCAGCTGAAATATTTATAATCCCATGTTTGGGCTCCATTAAAAATGTATTTTGGGGAAAATTGTATTTTGGAATAGTAATTTCTTGGAGAATGCATGGTTAAAAATAAGAAAAAAATTTAGGTTTACCTATAATATTATTTTATTGAAGAATGTGTGGTTGAAAAGATGAAAGAGAAAAATGCATTTTTTTTATAATGGAACCCAAACAAGGGCGATATCTTATTAGAAATTATTTTACTGCTGAATTTGCTCAACATGGCGGTGATATTAATTGATTAACTGAAATTTATTAACAATGAAAATTACTGCAATATCATACTTTCACTAGCTTTGCACTCGAACCCCCGGAGAGTATGGTGCCTTGGTGTATTTTGTACATTTAATGGTATTCTGTGAGTATTAGCCCTAATGAGTTATGAGTATGCAGGGATGGATAGTGTGGGGGAAAATGATTTATAATTCATAAAATCCACATTACCTGCTGCGTATTTAGAATGCTTCAATCTCTATTTTTCTTCTGCCAAATATTGACGCTCTTGTGCCCCACACTATTATAAAGGATATTTCTTTCAGGAAATAACAATTGTACAATCACATTTCTCAGGAAATAAGACAATTATGCTCGTATCTTATGGATTTGAAGAGATCTTCTGCCGAAGAAATGCGCAGAAGTGTCTACGCCAATTATACAGCTTTCATTCGGTGAGTTCTTAGTACACTTTTCTGCATCATACTAACTAATTCTCTTCTTCCTTTTCACTTGCTATCTCTATTTCTTCTTTGGATAAAAATGATGTTAAAGAGTGTATATGTGCATACCTAAACAAAATATCAAATAACTTGTTATTTCAAAATATCTTTAAAGAACCTCCCAGTTTTTGAATTTCGGAATAGTCGAATTAATTAGTTGAGATGATTCCATATTACTGAAATAAGGTTTTTAGCTGCAATTAGATTTATACACGTGCCAACTAAGCGATGGGTCATATGTTGAATTTGAACACAAGGAAATTATTTTATTGATATAAAATAAGCTTACACAATTTTATCTCAATTGTGTAAAGAAATTCCTATTTTATGTTAATTATCTCCACTCACTATCTTTCACACTCCTGCACTCTTTCTCGCGCGCGCACACACATATATATGCAATCTCTCTCTCTCTTTCTGTGCTTCTCTCTACACACTATCAATTTCTCTCATCACTTATACATATTCACGCAACAATAACAACAACAACAACAACACACACACCCACACACACACAGATATAGATGCTAATGGCGGTTGGATGCATTCTAGATTATTCTCTTATGTTGGTGCACTCTAATTCCAGCATCTTCTTTTCTCAATTCCAGAAATTGATAGATGAATATGAAGAACCCAAAAATATTCTAGAATTTTCTTCAAAGTCGGTGGTGATTCTTCAATTCTCCCATTCAGCATCGACTTTTCATTTTGACTATTTTCTTTTTCATCACGTCTGGGAATCTCTGAAACTCAACAAATTTTGAAGCACTCAGTTAGTCATTTATTCAACGGGTTAATTTCAGAAATGGTCACTGAAGTTAGATGAAAATTACAAAATGGTCACTGAAATTCAAAACTTTCATGAACGGTCACTCAAGTTTCAGGTTCTTTCAAAAATGGTCACTGAAGTTTAAGATTTTCACCAACGGTCACTGAAGTTACAAAAAGTTTCAGGAACAGTCACTGAAGGGTCATACATTTTTTCAGTTTTTTGGGCGACTTTTTCGACCACTTCCGACCACCAAAACCGTCGGATTTTGATACCTTTGGAAAGTCCACAATCTCCTCTTCAATTATCACCCAAAATCTACCCCAAAATCCAAACGATTCGACCGAAAAATCGCCGCAAAAGTCGCCCAAAAAATTGGAAAAATCTGCCCAAATTTTTCCAATTTTTTGGGCAACTTTGCGGCGACTTTCCGGCAACTTTCGACCACCACAATCGTCGAATTTTGATACCGTTGGAAAGCCCACAATGTCCTCTTTAATTACCACCCAAAATCTCCCCCAAACTCCAAAAGATTTGACTGGAAAATCGCCGCAAAGTCACCTAACCAAAAAGGTCGAAAATCTGCCCATATTTTTCATGCTGACTTTGCGGCAATTTTCCGGTTGAATCTTTTGGAGTTTGGGGGAGATTTTGGGTGGTAATTGAAGAGGACATTGTGAGCTTTCCAACGGTATCAAAATCTAGAGATTTTGGTGGTCGGAAGTTGCCGGAAAGTCGCCCCAAAAATTGGAAAAATCTGGGCAGATTTTTCCAATTTTTTGGGCGATTTTTGCGGCGATTTTCCGGTCGAATTGTTTGGATTTTGGGGGAGATTTTGGGTGGTAATTGAAGAGAATATTGTGGGCTTTCCAAAGGTATCAAAATCCGGCGGTTTTGGTGGTCGGAAGTGGCCGAAAAAGTCGCCCAAAAAACTGAAAAAATACATGACCATTCAGTGACCGTTCCTGAAACTTTTTGTAATTTCAGTGACCGTTAGTGAAACATCTCCTAAACTTCAGTGACCGTTGGTGAAAATCTTAAACTTCAGTGACCATTTCTGAAAGCACCTGAAACTTGAGTGACCGTTCATGAAAGTTTTGAACTTCAGTGACCATTTTGTAATTTTCATGTAACTTCAGTGACCATTTCTGAAATTAACCCTTTCAACACACTTGCTACTTCAAATATATCTAGATCTTTCACATTCTCTTCTTCAACTATTTTTAGGTTAGCATACTCTGTATTTGATTTCTCAAGTCCAGTCGGCTTCTTTATTTATGATTGTGGATTTGTACGTACCCCAATTTCTCGTTGACCTGTCAATACTTCACTAGTATTTCCTGATCCGCACTATTTTGTGATTGGGTTGCTCTAATAAGCTCTTCTTTGTCACTTGACACTCGTAGATCTTTAGATTCCTCGGGCTTCATTGTTATGCTTCTGTAATCTCCTCTTGCAATTTGTCTTCCGTTTCTTTTAAATCTTGCAACTCCACCAGACACTAAGAATACGTTTCTCCAAACACCTCAGAGTCTGTTAGTTCTTCCCTTTGTGGAGTCCACCAAGAAGACACTTCATGAATCATGATGTCCTTTCCTAAGTTATCAATCCAATCATCTTCATAGTCAATATGTTCAGAGAGGACCATAACTAACAATTATTCATCCTTTAAACTCGAATTCAGCCCCTGTTTGGTACACATTTTTTTTATTCTCATTCTTCTATTCATTTTCAACCATACATTTTTCAATAAAATAATATTTTTCATCATATCAATAACTTTTCCTTCTTTTTCAACCACATATTCACCATCTATCACATCAAAAAAATTCATTTTCTCTCCAAAAATGACTATCAAACAGGGGCTAAATTTCTTTTCTCGAGTCTACTCAATTATTATTATGGATACCTTAGTATCCCGTTCTTCTTTATTATTGTAGGTTACTATATTGCCTTCTGCTAGCACCTTTTCAAATCAACAATCTCTAGCACAATGACCTTGTTTTCCACATACAAAGTTTGAGCCATTAGTTTGTTGATATCCTTAACCTCTCTTGACCCAATTTTGTGAAACTCCCCTTGTCTGATAGCTTCATTCAATCCATCTTTTAGATCTATCTTGTTTTAATTCTTTATTATTTTGTTGATAGAATTGATCTTTTATAGCTAAATAACACTTCTTCATCTTCTTTCTTTAATGAAATCCCTAACATTTGTTTGGTTAAGGATTCTTAATCAGCCAACAAATTTTCTAGATTGACTAATGAAGGTTGCTTTGGCCAACCTTGTATTGCGGCAATGAAACCTCTAAATTCAGGTCTTAATCCATGTATAATTATTTTTCTCATTCTAACTTCTGAAATTTTACTCGTAGCGTATAATTCAGAAATTTCATGACAAAGATACTTAACTTTGTTAAAATATTGACTTACCATCAATTCTCCTTAAATGATCAAGAGCATCTCGTTTTCCAGCAATTGCAATCTCAAATCATTTTCCTTTGAGAATAGTGCTGCCAAAGTGTGTCATGGTCTCCTTTGGTGTGTTCTTATCCCTTATGGTTTTTAACAATTCTTTCCCAATTGTTGTCTTTATCATGAACATAGCCTTATCCGCTTTAATTTTCCATCTTTTTAGAGCTATGCTTCCTCCGACAGTGTCACGTCATTTTGCTAACTACTTTCCATAGTCTTGTCTTTGGAGATACGGCTACATACAAGTTTGTCATGTAGTATAATTTTGGTTATTGAGCTTCTTCATTTCGCCTACCATTTGTATGCCGCTCATTGTAACTTGATTGACCTCATCGTAATTAAGCAAGCTTTATAAAAGTTTCACAATCTCCCTTTGTGCACGAACTCTAGAAACTCAAAAATCCGTCCTCAATTGCCTTGCTTTGATAACAAATTGTTGAATTTGAACCCAAAAGAAAATTATTTTATTGATATAAAATAAACTTACACAATTTTATCTCAATTGTGTAAAGAAACTTCACGCACACAGCACCTCAATTTTATGTCAATTATCTCCACTCACTATCTTTCACACACACTTGTACTCTTTCTCTTACTATCACACAAACACACTCTCTCTCTCTTTCTCTGCTTTCTCTACACACTATCAATTTCTCTAATCACTCGTACATATTCACGCAGCAACCAAATATATATATATATATATATATATATATATATAGATGCTAATGGCAGTGGCTGATCTTTCTAGTATGGCGATAGTGTTTAAATTATTGGATGCATTCTAGATTATTCTCTTATGTCGGTGCACTCTAATTCCAGCATCTTCTTTTCTCAATTCCAGAATTGATAGATGAATGTGAAGCACCCAAAATATTCTGGAAATTTCTTCATAGTCGGCGGTGATTCTTCATCATATAGGCCCAGCTGAACTCTCTCTCTCACACACACACACACGTATATTCCTCTTTTGTATCTCAAATCTCTGTTATAACTGCCATTAGCCAATGCTTACACATCCTATGCATCTCTCAGTGAAGTTTGAAAGCCATCAATCACGTCACCTACCTTCCCATCATCTGAGCCTACAGTATCCAAGCCGGCACATTGCATATATTTGATTTTTTCATACGATTAGTGACGCTTTTTGTTTGTCATATTTAACATTGTGTCCATTATATTTTACATCTGGTAGAATTTCATCCATTTTATGCATCTTTAGATTTTCTGTTCATTTTACTTTTTTAAAACGCAACTGGCAGTACGTCTAAAGAGATATCAGATTTGGAGGGTGAGCTTTCGTCTATGAGAAACCTGCTATCCACTCAGGCGACCCTGGTCCATAATTTATCTGAGGGCGCTCATATTGATTCTTTTTCTGATACTGATCTTGAAGGTTCTGCTGCAAATAAAGCATCCAATGATGAAGTTGGAGAACCGTCGGATGTGGAGAAATGGTCTAGAGAGTTCCCTGATTTCCTTGATGTTATGTTGGCCGAAAGGAGAGTTGATGAAGCTTTGGCCAGCCTTGATGAAGGAGAACTCATAGCGTCTGAAGCAAAGGAAAAGAAAATGCTGACTCCTGGCATGCTCTTGTCTCTGCAGACTGCTATAATTGAACGCAGGCAAAAGTTAGCAGATCAGCTGGCTGAAGTTGCTTGTCAACCTTCTACATGTGGTGTTGAGCTTCGTGCAGCAATTTTAGCTCTCAAAAAACTCGGGGATGGTCCTCGTGCTCATACTTTACTCCTCAATGCGCACTACCAGAGATACCAGTACAACATGCAAGGCCTTCATCCATCAAGCACCTCTTATGGAGGAGCATATACAGCTGCCCTGTCACAGCTTGTATTCTCTGCCATTGCTCAAGCAGTCAGTGATTCCTTGGTTATTTTTGGTAAAGAGACAGCTTATACATCTGAGATAGTAATGTGGGCTTCAAAGCAAACTGAGGCCTTTGCACATCTTGTCAAACGACATGCATTAGCTTCATCCGCTGCTGCTGGGGGTTTAAGATCTGCCACAGAATGTGTTCAAATAGCTTTAGGACATTGTTCACTGTTGGAAGCTCGTGGGCTTGCCCTTTGTCCTGTGCTTGTGAAGCTCTTTAGACCTAGTGTTGAGCAAGCGCTGGATGCTAATTTGAAGCGAATTGAAGAGAGCATAGCTGCTTTAGCTGCTGCTGATGATTGGGAGCTCACATATCCTCCAACTGCTTCACACCAATCCAGCAAGAGTCCTGCAGCTCTGGGTGGTATGATTGCACATCAGCACAAACTTTCCAGTAGTGCTCACTGTTTCAACGTGATGGTCCAGGTAAAATGATTTCTGCCTTGATTGCTGCCCGATGATAACAAAGAAAATCACTTTCCCATTTCTCACTTCAAGAATGCCAATGTACAAATTTAATTCCTTATCATTCTTCTTTGATGATTAGCTTCCTATATTTCTCGGTAGAATTGGCAAATAGTGTATTTTGTAAGATCATATGTTGCTGCTCAAAGGCTTTCAATTTTGATATGAAGCTTTCTTCTAGATATATCGTGATTTAGTGTAACAATGAACAATCCTTAGCCCTGGGTAACTCTATATTTAAATTTGAGTTCTTGGCCAGGTATTTATTATACTTTCCAAGTAGTATGTGCACATCCATAATGGCATGACCACGTTCAATTTTGTCAAGCATGAGAATCCAACTGTCGACTTCCTCGGGGAAATGTAATATAGACCATGAAGACATGCATATTCATTTACCGATTTTTCTAGAACAGTGTAAATTATTTTATTTCTGGACAAATTGTTGGCAGCATGTTGAATAAGCTAGAAATTAACAATCAAGTATGATTTCACTTCAATATAACTTTAAAGTTATTAGCCTAATGATTAGTATAGGCAATTCGGCTTAGGCTCTCTGATTTGATTATAGTTGGTTTTTTTGCGCACATCTATTAATTTGTACCTTTTATCAGTTATGTTTATTGGATAGGATCGAGTTCCATAACATCATCTACCTCTTTCTGGTTTTAAAACTGTCCTTTTGATAATGCATGTTTGGAATGGGTTCATAAAGTTCTTAATGTTAATTTTCAAGAAAAAGTAGATAGGCATGTTTACTTCTCTATAATTTGACTTTATGAAGTTTCTTTCGTTCTATCGTTGCTTATATTCTTTTACTTATGGTATTAAACTTAAGTTGAAGCAGCTGCCTTTTTGAACTGCCTTTGCAGGATTTTTTTGAAGATGTGGGACCCCTTTTAAGCATGCAGTTGGGAAGTAAAACCTTGGATGGTCTGTTCCAGGTGTTCAACTCATATGTGAATATGCTCATAAGAGCATTGCCTGGCTCCATTGAAGATGAGGCCAACTTCCAAGGTTCAGGAAATAAAAATGTTCGAATGGCTGAATCCGAAGCCCAGCAAATTGCATTGCTTGCAAATGCATCCTTACTAGCTGATGAGCTATTGCCACGTGCAGCCATGAAGCTCTCCCCATTTAATCAAGCTACTTACAAGGATGATCATCGTAGAGGACTATCTGAGCGGCAAACTCGTAATCCTGAGCAAAGAGAATGGAAGAAGCATCTTGTGAACTCTGTTGATAGATTGAAAGATAGTTTTTGTCAACAACATGCCCTAGATCTTATTTTTACTGAAGAAGGCGATAGCTATCTTACTGCAGACATTTACATAAACATGGATGGGAATGTGGATGAGAGAGAGTGGTTCCCTTCTCCAATATTCCAGGTATTTTTTTCTATTTTTAAGTAAATTTGTTGGCTGCATTTTTTAAATCTTATGCTATCATTATCTTATGATCTTCTATTGTCAATATTATAGCGATGTGGATCTTCTTGTTCGGTGTTCCTATATTTTTGTCTTGTATCATGTAGCTTGTACATATTACATTTGTTTCCTTCTTTAGTATCTTGGACCTTTACAGGGTTAAACAGCTTAAGATCTGGAACCACATTGTATTGTCTTTGTCCCAATATCATGTAGCTTGTTCTTTGTCATTTCTATTGCTTGTAAAAGATGGCACTTAGTTCTACTATTAAAGTCTTTGACCTTTTAGGGGTTAAGCAGCTTAAAAGCTAGGCATCTACATTGCAGTGTCCGTATACAATCTGTTTATGGTAATTCAAATCAAATTATAATTTTCTACACTTCTTGTTTTCGTTTTCATTTCTTTCTTGTTCCTGTGCTAAGATGTGTTCATAACTTCCAATACAACTTGTAATGTTTATAGTACAGATTGTATATTTAACAATATCTATTTTGTCTACTGTCAGGAACTTTATGCAAAGCTGAACAGGATGGCTGCGATGGCAGCAGATATGTTTGTAGGCCGGGAAAGATTTGCAATGTTGTTCTTGATGAGGCTCACAGAGACGGTTATCTTATGGCTTTCAGAAGACCAGACGTTTTGGGATCATATTGAGGAAGGACCAAGGCCTTTAGGCCCTCTAGGTCTTCAACAGGTTTGTAAATTGATATTTATTTGTGAACTCTGCCCTCTGATTGCCATGCTATTATAACCATCTTTTCTTTACATGTATTGGCTGCAGTTGTACTTGGATATGAAATTTGTGATATGCTTTGCTTCACAAGGACGCTACTTGTCTAGAAATTTGCGTCGGGCTGTCAACGATATTATTTCCAAAGCACTGGCCTCCTTTTCTGCAACAGGCACGGATCCGTATAGGTACTATCTATACTGTAACCTTGGTATGATTGTCGTGCATTTGTTTTTGAATGATTCACAAGTCCCAAGTGGAAGTGTATAAGAAGTATAGTTATGGTGGAAACAGGATGAAGGGAAAATCCTTTATGAGATATCTCAATAAAGAAAAAGAGAAGTAGAGGTCATAATCCTTTTTAAGTGTAGAATGACAACATCCAAAGAGTTACAATAGTAATGAGATCAGAAAATGTTAGAGAAATTAATTGACAAATTATGTCATGGAAAGCACAGCACATATCTTGTAGATTTCTTAAGCACCATTGAAGAAAAAATATTAACTATAATGGAAGAATTTGATTCTCGGAAGTAAGAGCTATTATGAGGATGAAGATCAGGATAACAATTGATCCACAGAGTCCTCAAGTGTCCGGGCAGCATGGGTATTTTATGCTTGACAGAATTATTTAATGAGATTCTAAAAAGTAAAAGGATGCATGATGGTCAGAGGGTGAGCAGTAATAAGGTTTAAGGAGATACTTTTAATTACACGAACTATAGAGGAGTTGAGTTCATCAGTCATACTTAAAAACCATGGGAGAGGGATTGTACAAGGGTAATTTTAGGTTCTATAAATTTGGCTTTATGCCAAGGAGATCTATTGTAGAAACCATTTTAGTACTTTGGGAGAACGATAGAAAGTAGAAAAGAAACAAGATTGGATGTTATTTTTATTAATTTGAAAAAGAATTTGGTATGGTGCTAGATGAAATGCTGTGGTGTGTGCCAAAGAAAAAATATCTACTTGATGTGTCAATATTATTTAAGATATGCATCATAAAACAATTTCAGGTGTGACATCTTGTGTGAGTAAAATTAGAAAATTTCCTATTACTATGGATATGTATCAAATTTCTACCGAATCCTTGTCCCTTTTGCTTTTGTCATGGATGGGCTAATGAGACAAATTCAAGACGAGGTCCCATGTAGGTTATTTGTTGGTTACTTAGTTTTAATGAAATGAACAAGGGATAAATTGGAAGTTGGAACTTTGAGAAGCACTGAGATTCCAACATTTTTATCTTTTAAGTAAAACTAAGCTGGATACATAGTAGGTTTTAACAGTGGTAAAAGTAAGGACAAATGTGAAGCTACAATCAAGAATTGTGGTGTTTGAATACTGATTGTTGTGTATTAATACTTTTACAATGCATAAGAGAGTAGGTTGGATGAAATGGAAAAATGTGCATGGATTCCTCTTCAGAAGATACCTGTCAAGTTAAAGGGAAAGTAAATTATCCATTAGACAAACATAAGAGAGATGATTTAAGATGGATGTACGGCTATTTTAGAATGGATGAGATGATAAATGAGAAAATTCTTCAACAAGTAATTGGGCAAAATTAATTGAATGACATCTGACCCTTTGAAAAACCTGCAAGTGCACAATATCGCAATCAAGTAATAAAATGATGAATAAATTGTTGAACCCACGAGGATTACATGTTTGATCTAGTTAAAATTAATAATATCCTTAATCGAATAGCAACAGTGATTTGAGTATATATATATATATATATATGTTAATTTATAAGAAATTTATAAGTTAACTAAGGGCGTGTTCGGTAGAGATTAAAATCGGATTAAAATTGAAAAATTAGCCGTTATTGTTGACTTTTATTAGACGAGTGAGATCCAATAACGGTCACATTTTCAATTTTAATCTCTACCAAACTGGCCCTAAGTGAAAGCAAGTAAAATTGGTTTTCAACTACGTGATAAGTATTTCTAAGATGTCAAATCTCCCTTGTTAATCCATTTTTAGTTCAACAATTTGAAATCATTCTTGTTGGTTAATGTTCATATTTTAATTAAAAGCCTTTTTCGATAGCAATTAAATCTATTCCTACATGTGATTTTTCTACATCTCTATGAAGATGCGAACATGCAAAAAAAGCATTAAACGTGTTAGAACACCTATAGAAAGCATGGTGGTATCTCTATTCCCTATCGGACTTTATAATGTTTATTATTTTGTGCTAATGATCTTATTGTCTCTCTTGATAGCAACAAATTTCACAAACAATTCAACTAGTGGCCAATTAATTGAAAAACATGAAAAACGATAATAAAGATCCAAGAATCAAAAGCAAATTAAAGTCAAAACTAATTTATTAAAACTAAAAATATTATAACAATGGTTTTTCTCATCCTAGCAATTAAATAACTAGCTCGACATAGCAAAATTACAGGAAATCATATTTAAGTGGAAATACATAACCCGATTTCTTGATAAATTGAGAAGATGAAGATGAATATTGAGATCTTGAATTTCTTCAATGGTTTCTCAATGAATCTCCACTTGCGCCTTCTCTGTTTTGTCCAAAAACTAAGTTTGAATCTCCACTTGATTGAATTCTTGCAAATCTCCTTCAATTCTCTTACAAAAACTATGAGTTTTTGTCTCCTCTGATGATAATAATTGATGAATCTTGAAGAATAAAATGTATATGAGAGGTGTTTTATATTGGCTGCCCATGTTTTGTATTTGTAGAGGTGAAATTAGGTAAAAATTTGTGCAAGAAAGTAGTCTCCACGTAGAATTTTGAATGAAAAAAAGAAACTGACTGCGATCGTAGATAACTGCCAGGCAAAATCCAGGTACTCGCCCAGGCCAAGTTTGAAGTCACTACTTTTGATTTCTTAAGTCGGGTGGTCACTATGATTTATAACTGGGCAGTCGCCCAATTATACATCTTTCAAAATTTACATTTTGGTTCCCAAATTCAATTCTTGATTCACTTAAGTCATTTTCTCTTGCAATGAAAAATGAAATTGATCGCGATCGTAGATAACTGCCAGGCAAAATCTGGGTACTCGGCCAGACCAAGTTTGAAGTCACTGCTTTTGATTTCTTAAGTCGGGTGGTCGCTATGATTTATAATTGGGCAGTCGCTCAATTGTACGTCTTTCAAAGTTTGCGTTTTGGTTCCCGAATTTAATTCTTGATTCATTTAAGTCATTTTCTCTTGCAAGTTCGGTCCTTTAACTTCTAATTGCATCCAATTGAACCCGTAACATCTTCAATCTTCATTTCATGGTCCAAATCAACTATTGAAATGTTGAAATTTAGTCCTCAAACTTTGGATTTCACAATTTTCACCAATATTCGCTTCTTTCTTTCAATTCCTCGTTCAACCATTGAATTTTACCTATATAACATAAAATACAACAATTTAAGATGTATTTTGTACTACCAAATATCGATATTTTAAGATCAAAATAAGTGTATAAGATGCACTTATCAACATCACAAGTGGTCGAGTTATGTACTAGGTAGATCTAAAGAATTTTTCGTGTACTGTGATCTCAACAAGATAGGATAGAAGCGGTTTTGGTGGAAACCAAAACTAATATCAAAGTTATGTGATATAATTGGAACTTTCGGTAGATGTAATCCAGATCGAAAGAATGGCTGAAAAGTATTCATGTAGTACCTCAATTTTATTGGGAGTTATAGCAAACTTCTTGTAAATTTTAATATGCTCAATTCTTGTGGAATGGTAAAATCAAAGATGCGGGAGCCTTTTCTGCTGTATCGCTGTGTTGATACTCATTCCACTACATCGGAAATGGTTCATCCACATGAGACTATTTGAAGTAGTTACCGACCCTGAGTTCTGTTTGGTCCTTTTATTCGTTTAGATGGGACTTAGAAGCCACTCTAAGATTATAGGATGGGTAGTTTTTCTTTAATCATTAGTTCATGTGTCGGGATGGATGAAAAAACTTTGAATTAATCTATTTGTACACCTTATGGTGTACCAAATATATTACACCCCTCTCACATGAAGAGGGGTCCACAAATATTTTATTATGTGTGGATCCCCCCTCCATGGTCCAAAAACTTTACAAGTGGCATCGTCATTCTTTCACTGACATATTGCTAGATAAGGCTGCCCATTGTTGAAGATACCCTGCTCTGTGTGGGTAGTTCAAGAAAATGAATAGTTGAACATGCTACCAAGCACCAACTACAGTTGCATATAGCCAAAATAACTCAAAAAAAATCTTCCCATTTTCTTCTTTAATTTCTAGCTCACCTGAGCTTAAGTATTGTTGGTGGCAGTTTACTTCCGGAAGACGAGTGGTTTACTGACATTTGCCAAGATGCAATGGAAAGATTGAGCGGAAAACCCAAAGCTGCTAATGGGGAACGGGACCTCAGCAGCCCGACTGCTTCTGTTTCAGCTCAGTCGATTTCATCAGTCAGATCTCATGGGAGTTCCTGATGCTCAACTATTTCATATTTGTAAAGCAGATAGATTTTCATGCTTTAGGCGACAATCTTGTATTCTCGGTAAATTTGTTTCTTCTTGTCAATTTTTTTCTCTCTTTTCTTTTACCTCCTTAAAAGTAGTGGTTGGAACTACAATTTTGTAGTTCTATAGTTGATTTGTTTCCAAGGTTGGAAATGCTTTGTTAACCAGTTAAAGGAGCATTCGAGTTTGTACATGCTGATGAAATTATCTGTTACAAAATCAAGTTTTGCCTCGTTCTTCCGATTGATTTGTACTAGGAATTTATTTATTTATTTATTTAACTTTTTCTGTGAAAGTCTTTGGAAATTACTTTTTGAGCCTTGTACAGTTAGTGGGACTGATACATCATGTACACGTAGTTGAACGGAAAAAATAAAAGGAGAAATTCAAATTATGTTTGTTGTAAATTGACAAACATGCTCAGTACAAGAAACCCGTAAAGTTACTTGGCTTGATCGAACATTTCAAGACGTGTAAATGAATTTTTCTAATATGTGAAGTAAACTATTACAGTTGCAAGAGAATTTTTAGGGTTCCTGCCACTATTCAATTGATGTGTATTATTCATTCAGATTGTTAATCTCAATTAATTAATATACATGTTATATAAATACATGAAGTAATGAATTTCAATGTTTCGCGTGTACTAGAATTTTCTAGTTGCGCATGGATTTCTGAACTAAATAATTGAGAATAGGTTTGTCCAAAACGATTAATTATTTAAGAGTATTCAATTGGGACTTTTGAAATTTTTGATGAACTTTTTTTAAGTGATGATTTCTGTGAATTTCATAAATTTTTTGTAGATTTGTATGAAATTAGTGGAAGTCTTTCGTAGAATTCAAAATAATTTTGAAAACTTTCATTTGAAGTAGAATTCATGTGAATCTAGTGCAATAATGTGAGATGATAGTTCTCACAATTTTCCTTCCCGATAAAATAAAAAGTTGTTTTAAAAAAAATAAAAATTTAAGACATTAATTAAATAATAATCAAATTTATAAATAAATAGATAAATATACATATATATATATATATATGATAAAAAATAAATTTAATATTCAATATTATTAATTTTTTTTTGGTAACTATCTCCCAAAATCTTGTGATTAACGAAAGATCATTTTTTAAATTTTATATAAGTACTTTTTGCTTAAAAGTTGATACCCCGCAAACTTTTATGAAAGTTTCTAGATGTCATTAAAATTTGAATACCCCAAAAGTTATAGAAACTTATAAAAAAATTTAATTGAATATACCATAACTTCTAGAGATTTTTTAAAAATCTATAAAAATCTCAATTAAATATATCAATAGTTTTAATTGGTGCATTCAATTAAAACTTTTGAAAACTTTGACGAACTTTTTTTTAAATGATGTCTCCTATGAATTTTGTTAATTTTTTTTGTAGATATGTATGAAATTAGTAAAAGTCTTTCATGGACTTCTACAAACTTTTATTTTAAAATTTTTATAGATTTTTGTAAAAATCGAAAAACTTTTCAAAACTTTTATTTGAAATAGAATCCACATGAATCTACTGCAATAATGTGGAATCATTATATACGAGGTGGTGATTCTCACAATCTCCCTTTCCCTACCCTTTCCCATAAAATAATTTTTTTTTAAAAGGAATAAAAATTTAAAACATTAATTAAATAAATAATAATCAAATTTATAAATATATATATATATATATATATATATATATATATGATAAAAAAAATTTAATATTCAATATTATTAATATAATATACCTTTAAAAATAAATAAAAATTCAATATATTTAAATTTAATTATAAATTGAATGCACTCCTTAGAGAATTTCAAAAAGTCTACATTGAATAACTTTAAACTTTTTAAATCCCAAAAAATAATTAAAAGACTCAATTGAATACACTCCCTTCCTTTTAGAGTCTCAAAAAGTTTACATTGAATACCCCTAAACTTTCTAAATTCAAAAAAATTATTAAAAATCTCAATTAAACACACCTCCAACTCTAATTGCCAATAATTACGATGTTAATTGCATAAATATTTTTGTATCTTTTATTTCATCATCACTGCACCTGTGTTTAATTGTGTAAACAGACTTTTAATTAAACGTAAAAAGATGACAAAAATAAGTTTTACAATCAACAAATTTGAAATCGGCTATATAATTTTATTTTATTTTTATATGATATAAATAACGAAGGGCATGGATCACATGGTAATGGAGCCTCGTATCGGATAAATCCCACCAAGGTGTCCCACAACTTTTGTAAACATGTACTCATGTTATAATCAGGGACGCATCTAGGAAAAAATTTAGCACGGGCTAATACGGGAAAAAAAAAATTTAGCACGAACTGATATGCAAAATATATATATATATATATATATATATATATATATATATATATATTTAACACAAAAATATATTAGTATTTGGGCTAGAGAGTCAGGCTGTAGCCCAGCCCAGCCTAGCCTAGTCCGACCCTAAATTCGCCCATGGTTATAATCGACCATTTATTGCACTCATGTTCCGAATATTTTACCTAGAAATATATAAAATATATATTTGAACATTAAACAACCACAAAGCACTCGCATGATATCATATATGGATTAATGCAACGAAATAGATTTCATGAATATTGATAGAAATCATCATTTGGCAGGACTACAAATGATAAATCATGGACACTGGTGCCACGCTAACAAATGGTTGGAGACCCCTAGTCAAAGTATCAGCTAAAAGCCTAAAGGGATATTTCATAAAAAATAGTGACACTATTTTTGAAAAGTTAAAAGCTCAGGTTTTCAACAATACCAAAAATGTTGCACTTGAGACATTGGATCCTCTGCGAAAATACGCACATAGGTCTCTACCTCTTTTTCGAGGAGTACTTGCGAAAACGAGAGGTGGTTCGACTCTGGTTTTATTGAAAACCAGTTAAAATAATGAAAGGAAAACCAATAAAGAAAATAAACCGGTTATTCATCTAACCAACAACCTTCTAATAATGAAAGGAAAATCAATTAACGTTAGCATCGTACCACATTATAATGCAGGAGCAGGACTATAAAATGACTCATTCAAAGTCTCAATCATTTTCAACTGCTTTGATTTAGAAGCAATTACGAAGATATCTTCACATTTAATGCACTAAAATTCAAGAATATCAACTTGGAAGAGTACAGAATCAACGAATGAATGAAAGGAGTGATCACTAAGCGTGAATAAATAAGTAGAGCAAGGAACAGCCTGGAGTGAAATACCGTGTGTGTTCTTGTGGACAGCATCCAGACGAAAATGACTGAAATATAGCAGCTCCAGCTCTTCAACATCCTCAAAATGCTCAATATATGGAAACCCTGCAAAACAGTAGTAGATTTCCCAAGATTCTTCCTACTACATTTGAATGTACGTTGTATTGGGGCGCTTATGGATGTATAGTGTTTTACTATGCCCAATGTCAGAAGGTGGTGATTGTTTTATTAATCTAAATGGTGATATGATCTACATGATGAGCATTTCTAGGTCGTTCGTATAATGAACTAATGATAGTGTAATGAAATAAAAGTATCAGTTTTCTTACTGAAATGCGATGACATGAGTGTTAGTGCAACTAAGTATCTTTCTAGGGTCATAAAGTCATGTTGAGGAATCCATTTCCTGATATCAAACGAGGCAGAAAAGCACAAAGATTGAACAGAATTACATGTGATAGGTTAGCAAACCATCACAATAAGGCAGTGCATGTTTTTAAAAATCTGAGTATAACATGAACCAACAGTATGTTTCAAGACTTCACGGAGTGAACAATACATGAGAGCAGATGCTAATGCTAATGACTTGATGATGAAATGGATGCATGCAATATCTGCATGATGCATCCTATCATGTAGTGGGTTTGCATTTGTCAGAGCATAGAGAACAGAATACATCCCCTTCTAGCTACTGGTAGGTCATCGGTGGTGGTGCTCCGTTCATCGCAGGGGAAACACCAGGGTAGTTGGAGTCCTTCCTCTTCCCAAACGGATTCTTTGAATATGTTTCTCGAGGTCAAAGAAAAACACAAACGCCCAAATAAGAATAAATTATTGAAATGTAGACTTCACAATTCAAAAAGGCTTGCTTAGTTGTTTCTTTATTCCATTTTGCTTCTTTTCTTCGAAAGTATGCGTGTGGGGTGGACATGTAGGGAAGAAATGAGGATTGGGCAAAAATAAAAGATAATTTACAAAATAATATATCTTTTTTTAAAAAAAAAAAATCAAGAAATGGCATAAAGACCTCATGCAGAAGCTAGAGAGCTAAGCATCAAAATTGAAGGAGACCTGAGGCAATGAATGGGTAATGACAAACATAAAAAATGGAATCATGAAAAAGCATCAAAGAAAGGATATTGAATACGCATGCCAACAGAACCAGAACTGAGTATAATGGCCCCCTGCAAGCTGCGGTGTACATTGGTGGCACTATTCACATCCTGCATGATACAACAGAACATCAATGTGCATAATCCAGCAGTATAGAGAGAGGAGCGACAAAAGGAATTACGAGAAAAAGAAACATCAACCAATTGACAAACCCAGAATCTTACTTCAAACTCAATGAAGCAAACAGTATGTCTTTCCTGTCTTATAACCTTCATCTGCTTATAACCAGGTTGTCTGCACAGGTAAAAGTACCATAAATCTCAAGAACTGGTCAATACTTAAAATGTGTGAAAAAGTTTGATACAGAATGGTTAGAAATGAGCCATAAATGTGAAAACCATACACTATGAAGAGGCCCCTCAGCTCTTCCTCGTTAATATTCTCCCCAAGGTTGCCAATAAATAGAGTATTGCAAGGAGGGTTGTCTTTGGTATTCTGCAAGAAATATGAATAACTTAGCTTTCTAATAACCATTCAAAATTAACCCCAGAGGGTGAGGGCCTAAGGAGTATGGGTAATAAAAATATCAAATAAGCAAATTGTTACAATAGGCAATTCGATAAGCATCGTACTGTGTTCTTCAATTTTTAACCTCAGGCTACTAGTATCACAAAGATTCAGCAAACATACATAAAAAAAATGAACCAGCTAAATAAGGCTAATAATTTACAGAGACTAATTTTTGGCTAAAGTATACATGTGTGATATCAAAAAAAGTGAAAAATGAATGCATTCACACTCAAGATGACATCAAACTCTTGAGTCAAGAGAAGCTAAATATTACCAGCAACTTGGAATGAATGCTCCAATATTGAGATAACATTTTGTCAAGACATTGTTTAAATTTAATTTACAGTGAGCTACATAGGCTTTTCTTATTTTGAAATAAAAGAGGAGCGAATTGGAGCACGCGATCATTCGTCACATATTGTGTGGCCAGGCTCTCTGCACGCAGTCCAATGCTTCTATAGAAATTTTGAACACTTTCATTAGGATAGAAAGGAATGAATAACTTATTTATAGGGAAATACTGCGCTTAATGCAAGAAATGTTGCCCTTTATATCTTACTATCTTAAGCTAATGCTTTCACATATGCAGCTAAAACAATTTCACTAATTAAACACAGAGAGTTTTAGAAAATGAATAGTTGAGGCATGATTACTTCAAATATGGCAGCAAAAGTTACTGCATGAATAATGATAGATAAGCTTCGAGATAACATCTATAAAGGACCAATAAGAATCAATCTGCCAATATAATACTACAGTGCACAAATGCCTACAAGAAATTTTGTATTTCCTAAAGTAATTTTTTTAATGAAATCACAATACTGAATGGAAGCTTTCACGTTGCCAGCTGTGCTTGCTGAAAAAACGTGGACTCAAGTTTCTAGAGATGCCAAAAAAGTGAAAACCATCAAACACTGAATGGATAGCAAATCAGTAAAATTATGAGCAAACTTCAAATTTGCTCTATACTTGGCTAAGAACTGGAGATGCTATCTGAACACGAGAAAAAGGGAAAGGAATAAACAAAAATAGGCAATCAACAAGATTCCAAAACAAAAGGAGCAACCAAAAGCACATATTGAATATTCACCTGAATAGGTGCGTAACTGCTAGGAGCTGGTCGAGGAGCTGGAGCAGGCATTGGCACTGGAGGAACAGCGTAAACCCCATATGGATCATAAGGTGGAGGTGCTGGTGCCATATACCTAAGCCGGATAGTCATCTCCATTAGTTAAAGTCACTGTTGAGTCTGTGATTTCAATCTGACAACTTCACTAATATGATAAAGAATCCTTTTGCCTATGATATATTTTTTAATCCAACTTACCCATGAGGTGCCCAAACAGGCGCTGTAGGAGGATGGAAAGGAGATGGACTTGAATAGCCAGTATGTGTATAATCATCACCAATTCGCATCCGTTTACTTTGGTCAAAAGTATTTGAATCGGAAACTATTCCTGTAAGACAAGATATATAGGCAATATCCAGTGAAATAAATTAAAAGCCAAACTGTCATAGATAGATGATTCAACTAACAGGGTAGCATGGACTGTATATGAAACCTCATGTAACAGATGTGATATCGACCAGGGTGTTTGGTAAGCATCGTAATTACTAGCTCAGGAGTTTAAATAACCAGATTGTATAATTCATACCCATTTACGTTGAAAAGGATGTTACAATAGGGGAGGAGAGTGTGTTACAGTAATACTCCAACAAAAAAAATAATAATAATGCAAAGAGAATGGAGACATAAATGACACAAATGCCAGTCCTCTACTATTTATTCCATATAGTTAACGGTAGTTCCTGTTCCTTTTCAGTGAACGTGTCAACTTTGACAAAGACAAAAGGATCCATACTTCAATTATCAACAACTAATCACTTATGTCATTTCACTGAATTTAACAAAAAACGAAAGTAAAGAGAAAAGCCAGATCTGTGTACTACGGAATTATTTTGAACAGTCAAGTTACCGGCCAAAGAATGTTGATCAATACAAGCTAACAGCCTGAAGAAGACCTCATGAAAACATCATCTTTTAAATGCAATTCAAGTAAGTACAAAATGTAATGACTCGGGCCTCTATACCCAAGCTATTATGTTATATTTTGCCCAATTGATATCAAAATTCAACTTAAATTTCTCATAAGGCAAAGATCCTGGGTTCAAATCATGGAGGTCGCGATAAAAATCCATGAGAGGGGAGATAGGCTTGAACTTTTTCAAAGTGAACAGGACATAAGTTAACAGCTTGGGCATAGAGTCTCGGATTGTTACAAAAAAAAAAAAAAAGTACATTTTTTGTTGAGCCTTATGACCAAGCGGTTATATCTTCACTTTCAAAGAGCGTGAGCCAATTTTACCTCTAACTCAATTGGTACCAATATTCAATTTAAGTCTTTCATAAGACAGATGTCTTAAGTTCGAATCATGAAAGACATGACAAAAAGTTGTGAGGGGAAAGATGAACCTAAACTCTTTCAAAAATGACAGTACATTTAATATAACAACTTGAGCACGAGGCTCCAGACGTTACACAAAATAAACCTGAACATATTAAGTTCAATAAGACGTGGTTAATCAGAGGCCGTCCTTGTCCAATACCACAAAATTATCAATACTCATGAAACAACTAGTTGGTCATTTTATAACTTCGAAAGTTCTACACAAGTAACATACCACTAAATCAAGACTTCTCTTAACGAAGAAGGTCTATCTACTCAAAAAATAGAACATTTTTGCTCCCTTGTTTCAAAATGGATGAGCATGTTTCTGTGCTAATCCTACATTTTTAGGAATTTTCATGATGACCAGCACATATCTTAGTAGGTTTGAAACACGTTCTTTCGAAACTTATTCCTTATTTCAATTCAAATATTCTCCAAGAAAGAAATAGACAATAACTGTTGGCTGTTGGCTGTTGCCCATTGGTTATTTTTTCTTTGGGCTACATAAAAGCTCGTATCTTGTGACTTCTATATTTCATTTCAAAAACACCATCTTCTCCTTTAGTTCCTTTCCTCCCATTTTCAAGGCTAACCTCTCCAGGCCAGCTAATAATAACAGAAAGCATAAAAATTCCGTGAATATTTCACAGCTTCATCAATTTAGAGCAGCCAGACTTATGAGGTATACCCAATGTATTTAAAAATATAATTCCAAGAAAAATAAAACACTAAATAAAGCTCACCCCTTTTTACGAAAAGATTCTTCTTTGCCATCTCAGTGTGCAATACTGATTTTGACTCCGTATCAAAAACCATCTCCTAAACCACAGAAAAATTCCAAAATAAAAAAACAACATTATGCCTCCAAAACATCCAAAAAGGGATCCAATTGAAAGACCCCAAAATATTAAAAGCATAAAAGATGACCTGAAGGGCATCCTTGGCAGCAAGAGCATGCTGCCCAGTAGCAAAAAGTGCGAAACCCATCGGATGTTCTCCTTTAAAATTAACCTGAGAAGCCTCGTACCCTGGCAACCACCTCAACAAATTCTGCAACTCTCTCTCCTTCACGTCCTCCGGTAATCCCGATATAAATATAGTCCGTACCTTCCAATCCGATATATGAATCATTAACTCATCATCGCAATTCTAAAAGAATCATTCGCATTTGATAATTACACTAACATTATAACAAATAAACGAATGAAAGTAGGGCGTTTTTTTACCTCATCTAACGGTGAGAGGAGGGGCGGAGGGTGAGGGTGTGAATGGGAAGGTGGAGCGGCGGTAGGAGGCGGAGGGCCCGGCGCCGGCAGCCATTGCTGGTGGTAGGGGTGTATTCCTGTGCCAGCCATCTTGGCAAACCAATTGATTACTTTGTATGCGCAAGACTGGGGTGAGGGCAGGGCTAAGGCCTAAGGGTAAAATTAGGAACAGAGCAGGCGAGCATGTTTGGTAAAATTAGCACGTCTTTCAGTTTTTAATTTTGGGTTCATTTCTAATTTTCTATTTCAATGGTCTGGTTTGAGATTGTTAAAAATGCGTTTAATTTATCATTTTAAAAAATATTTTTTAGAACGAAAAATAGAAAATATGTTTGACTTGAAATTTTAAAAAATTAATTTATGTAATTTTATTCATTATATTTTATTAATCAGTAAAAATAGAACAATTTTATATTAATATATTATCAGGTAATATATACATTTTAAAGTTGGTAAATTTTACTATATTTTCTCACTACAAAAGTAAATAAATAATAAATTGAGTTCAAAATATAGGAAATAAAAATTAATGACATGAATTGCTAAATATTTTAATTTTTAAAAAAAAAAAATTCATTTAAATAATCATTTAGAACTTGAACTATTTTATGTAAAAGATATGTTCAGTTTCTTTATTTATATGCCCCAAGTTATACTTCACTTTTCTTATTGTCGAGAATATTGATTTATTAGTTTAAAAGAATAGTTAATTTTATAATATATCCATATTTAATGTATTTTATTTTCAACAAATATGAACTACCTTCTTCGACGTAGTTAAAATAACAACTAAACCACTAAATAAGTTCCATCTTCCGTGATATTTAATAAACTATTATTTTGAGTATTAAAAAAGGCACACCATCATTGTCTTAAACCATGAGTAATAAACTAAAAGAATATATTATAAGTACAAAATAGTATACAAAATGAATAAGTGGCAGCCTCCTATTGGAGGAGCGGCTGCCTCAGCAGGCCCTCCAATAGGCAGTCACTCCTCCAATAGGGGACCACCATTTGTTTATTTTGTCAACCATTTTGTACATAATTTTGTACAAATATAATAATCCTAAACTAAAAGACACCCACATTCTCTCCGTGCTTTTAAGATGCTCTAGTAATTTTTTCATCTATAATTTTCTACCGAACTTTTTGCAGCCCAAGAATATCAACATGTTTGCTAGAAGTGGATGGTGCGATTATGTCCATGTGATATATTTTGTTAGGTTTGAGTGTAATAATTAAACAATCATTCTCAATTATATAGCCTATGAAGTTCTTTTTGGAATAGTATTATTCGTGGTCAGTGACTGCAGTAGTCGTTATATATGTCACTTACGCGACATAACATTATTAAAAGTTATTTTTTTTTCAAATTATTAAAATTATGTCATGCAAAAGTTACATAAAATAACTACTGCAATCACTGACTATTGATAGCATTATTGTATTGAATAATACATTCATATACTCCAACCAAAACTAACTGCAACATCTCAATGTTAAGCTAAGCAGACGGATTATCATCTTTATTTTGAGAATAGCTGCATTTGTTTCAGTCAAAACTTGAGAGTCACACTCGATGCAATTTGATAGATGTCCATTTCTAATCAATTTTTGTTGATCATATAGTTATTATCACTGAAAAATCTCATCACATCAAACATGTATGATTGTAATGTCAAAAAAGACATTGTTTAAATTTAAATCTTTAGTCAGAATTATGTCAAAACCCTTCTCCACAGTTGAAACAAATTTATCAATTGTAATTCCTCTTAGTAACCAACAAAATTGACTTTCGAAGTCCCCGCTCTACAATTTTTATTATTTGCTTGGTTGCTTCCTTAAACAAAGATGATCATATTCAAATTTTACCATTGAATTATTTATCGACAGTGACATCAAATCGTAAATGAGCAACAACAGCCAAAAATATAAGCTTTTCTATAAATCTTTTACTTTTGCATGTACAAAGGTCTCAGTTTCATCCAAATGGATATAATACTTTAGTAATGTCTTAAACATATAAAATCATTTTTTTCTTAATATGAATTTGATTGTGCACGTTAACAAACAAAGATTTAGATGAAAGTGTAACTTCATCGATCATTGACAAGCAAAACTTCAACCTTGCTTTCTTGTTGTCATCTGACAAATATGGTTCACGTGATTTGAATGCTAGCAAATATATCCTTCTTTGATTCTTCTACGTACAATTGATTTTGACACACCAAAACCTTTGATGAGAATCATATATTTGTTCGACTACGAAATAGAATATCTTTCATTCGTTTCTAAATCTACTTCAGCTCTCTCACAACCAACCCTTTTTCACAAGCTTTGAAGGACAAATTTGGTAGATCACCATTTGTAGTAGTAAAACATTTTGTGTCATGCCAAATCGAGAAATTGATTTAGTAAATATAGAAAAAGAGTTGGCAACTTTCAAAATGACTCTTCTTACTAATTTTCTATGTCGATATTCTTAGAGTAGCATTTCAGAAACGAATATCTTGAGGCTGTCATGGTATTGCCCAGAAGCTAACATCTTCCAGAAATGATTCAAATCAATAAGAATACTATGTGCTAAAGAAATGGATATCATTGAGTGATGGAACATTTTTCTAGCAAAGCATTCAAATCAGTTTAAGAAATTCGTGTTGAACTACTCATTGTTTACTTGAGACTAAATCTAACTATGCGTCATTATTTATAAAGTTCAATCTAAAAAATTGAAAACAAACTTGGCGGGTGAATGCAAAATATTTGGGAATTTTAGAGTATTTTCAAGAGACTCTCTATTTTCAAAACATATATTTTATTATTTGGAGAGCATCTATAAATTTAGAGAGTTAAAATTTTGAAGTACTCCAAAAAGCTTTCCATGTTTAACACTTAATTTTACTAATTCCAAAAACATTTATTATTTTTCTCTATCTTTTATTTTAACTAGTTTTTCTTTAGATTATTTTATTATTTTTCTATATTGAAAATTGAAACGTTTTGAATGCATTTTATTATAGAGAGTGAATTTGGAGAGCCAAACTCGCTCTGTAAATTAAAATATTAATTTAAAGAGTATTGAAACATGATTTTAAAGGTTGACAATTTAAAATAGAGAACGTCTCATGTTTAAAAAATCTTTTAGAGATGCTCTTAGGCGCATTACCAAATTGATATTTTTTTTTGTCCATCGATTTGAAGTTTTAATGGTTGCAAGGTTTGGCGACTTCATTATTTTTATTTATCTTAGCTAGCTTTGCATGCTAATTGCCTTGAGCCTTGGATTAAACAATTATTAGTTTCAAGAATAATTTAATACTTCATGGCCATCTAATTTTATTAGAGTAATGAATCATATGATACTAATGTAGGCTATATTTGAAAAACGTGAGTAAAATTTATTGTTACAATTATATTAATTAAGTTTTCTTAATTTATGTGAAAATAGAAATAAGCCTCTCTTTTTTATGGGACGAAAGAAGTACAGTAAAGCATCTATAAAATAATAATGTTGGAATTGAGAAAAAAAATATTGTTTTTGAGGAATTATTAATTTATCGATAAATGAATAATTTATTATTTTATCGATAAATGAATAATTTATTAATTTATTGATAAATGAATATTTATAAATTTTTAGAATATTTTATATTGAACAAAAAGTTAGTGAAGACGAAGGAATAGATGGATTGCCTGAAACTATTTTTGGTGTATGAAATAAAAATGTGGTGGATGTCGAGCACCTTTTAAACTACTAGCAATAAGCACATGCGTTGCACATCTTTTGTCATATTAATCCATAGCATTTATTTTAAATTATAAACCAAAATTTCATTCAAAACAGATATAGAAGTGAAAAATCTTTAAACATAAGTTTTTTCTTTTGAATGGGATCAATACAAATAGAGGAATATAAATTCTCCCTTTAAATATATCAAGATAAAATTCTTTTTCTTTTCCTTATATATTTATATTTGTTTGATCCTCATTATTCTCTATCTTATTCTTTTCTATCGCACATTTTTATTAAAATAATATTGCATGCAAACTCAAAACTTTTTATTATTTTTTAACTATACATTTTCCATCAACCTACTATTCCAAAATGTATTCTTAGCCAAAATATGGCTCAAATAGGCTACTAATAAATAATTGAATTACCATCAATTTTTATGCTTACAAAAATGAACGTGCAATAATAATAAAATATGCAATACTATATTAATTATTTTTTAGAACACATAATATTAATTTTTATTAATACTTAAAAATTTAGTTTTAGTGAAAATGTGTAATTGAGATGCGAAACTTATATTTAGTGGGTGAATACAAATATTAGAAGGGTAAGTAACTCTAATTAAGTTTTTAAGATTGATGGATAATTTCTCTCATCTTCGACTCTTTCCTAACTATTATTGACATTTAAACAATTTTTTCTTTTCAATTTATTATCATTTGTATTTAAATAGTTATATCATCTATTATATTAATTAAACCTGCAATTTATAGCATTTGAATAAAAATGTTGACAATGTTATATAAGGACAAAATGGTAAATTGAATGTTTCTCATATATATAATTATATAAGTAATTATAATATAATTATATAAGTAACGTTGATTTAAAGTGAAACCCAAATATATAAATAATAGAATATATATACATGTACATATGAAATAATACAATAATATATTAAGCCCCTGTTTGGAAGCCATTTTTTGCAAAAAAAAAAAAAAAAAAAAAAAAAAAAAAAATGCATTTCTTGACCGTTAGTTCCCAGCACGTAGGGCCCTGTGTGAGAGGAAAAGTCAACAATAGCAGTTGACCCTTCTCCAACGATACAAAATTTCATTAAAATAGGGGGGTGCGGGGGGGGGGGGGGGGGGGGGGGGGGGATGGCTTCCAAACAAGGGCTAAATGTAACATTAATGATAGATTAATTACAATTTAATTTCATGTAGTCTCATTTTTAAGTATAAAGTTCATTTTTCATATTGGAGTACTCATAATTTTATTTTAATTTAATTTAATTTAATAACTTAAAATCGTATCTCGTCTACGTATATAATTATATTAAAACTATAATAAATATTATTTTATATTGTAATTAATATACCATTATATTAATGCAACATTTAATATATTATATTATATAATTATAATAAAATTACATCTATATATATGAGCTTCGATTTTAAGTAGTAAATTTAATTTAAATGACGTAATTTAATTAATGTAAAATTCAAAGTACTCCAATATGGTGATGAAATCTTCTACTGATGAAGATATTATTCAAGGGTACTCAATACGCCTATCAATGATAATTATGATCCAAATGATATTGTGTTTTACCAAATGTTTCTTTGAAAGAGGTATTTCAAGCAATTGTAACTTAAAATAGTTACTATGTACAAAATGAAAAAAATAAAATATTAAATGTACTATTCACATTGAAATTTTTTTAGAAATGAAGTTGAGTTTGATTTGGGTGCCCAGAAAAAAACAAACAACTTTACATGCATAATTTGAAATAGAGGCAAACTAAAAAAAAAAAAATGTTGTCAAATTAAAAGTTTGTTAATTTGTATTAGTATAATTTTTTATGATTTAAGCAGCTATTATTTAATATATTCATTGAACCTTAAAAAATCTCCAAAAAATAAAATTTTATTATTTTATGCATGTAGGGATTATTAATTTAGTACATTGGTCCAAGTCGGAACTGAATAATTTTATTATTTAAATGAGATTATTAATTTATCGAACATTTCGAACTCGAGCATTGAATTTCGGCTCGCGAGCCAGCTAGTTGACGTACCTATCCTTGCCCTGTTGAAAATTTTTGGAAGGCGCAGCAATGTGGGATTAAAAGGGTTCTCATTTACCACTCCATTTGTAGGATTATAATGAAAGATCATTTTTCTCTTAAATTTTTTAATTATATTTTTCATTTTAAAAAACAATATAAATTGAAAATATACAAATATAATAAAAATTTGGAGTGGGCTCGAAAAATTCGGGATGGAGGTCATGTTCCCATCCTTGCATCATTTACTATTTGGATGGGGATTCTTTGCTGCGTTTGAGGTGGGATAAGACAGGCAATTTTGTTGTATTTATAGTGGATAAGTGTGTAATAATTATAAACATAGTAATCAGATTCAATATGAACATTGACCGGTCAAGTCAATGGATCATCAATCACAAATTGAACCAATATATTACTGATCGAACGGGTCGATCATTGCTTAAAAAATTAATTAAAGTTTTCAAATAATTTATTTTGTCGCCAATTATTTTTGTGTCTTTAAAATTATCATATTGTAAACTTATGAAAAATATAATTAACTTCAATATAAGTTTACAATATGATAATTAGTAAGTTTACAATATCAAAAAAAATTTGTTTACAATATGATAATTAGCTTTCAATATAAGTTTACAATATCACAAAAATTTAAGAAGTTAATTAGTACTACTACAATTTATCAAAAAATTGCTTAACTATCAAGAAATTGAGGATAACCCAACAATAGATTAAGATCAAAGCAAAAGGTTGATATTAACCCAAAATGTTTCAAAAATACCCAAAAGTTTCGCCAAACTAAATCAAGGAAGCAACAAATATATCCAGAAAAAAGAAGTTAATAGTGCACATAATCAAATTCTTAAATTGAAAATCATCAACAGGTACATGCCTTTTTGATAGAGGGGTCAAGCCACTCGTACCAACGACCCAACATGCCTTGCATTGCTTGGCTGATTTACGAACAAGGAGAGACGAGATTCGAGACCATCGGTTCTTCCCATACTTCATCACTACCGCCATCAGGATCTTGTCCTCCGTGTTCTTCCATACTCCACCTTTTATCATAATCCTCATTTTTGTTTCCTTTTGTTGGTCGATTCGCACTCTCTTTACAAGAAAAAATCAAGAACAAGAAAATAATGAACACAGCTGAAGCTGGATTGTAGGATTTCCCCTCCCCCCTCTTCATTCGTATGGACAAGCGCTAGGGTTTTTCGCCGCTACCTCCTCTTTCGGCAGACAATGCAACCAACCCAACTCCTTTGGTGAACTTCAGCAGATTCAGCTCGCCACTACCTGAATCCGTCACTGGATGGGTCATGGGTTTGACTCTACGTGGTATGTTAATCTATAATATATTAAATATCACGTCAAATAAAATTTTATTTTTGGACAATTTTAACTCTAATACAATTCAATTATTCCAATAATACCTTATTTTTTGCTTTTCAATATATAATAAATACTACAAAATCTTTGTCAAGCATAAATTTTGTATTATTAATTCTCAATTAATTAGCATTCACGTTAATCTAAACTCAATGATTATTGACTTGGTGAATCTTGATCTACATAAATTTAGATTTATTATAGCTGAATTTATTTCTATTCACGTATTTAGGAATTTTAATGAGTGTTTAAATTCCTATATTAACAATTAATTCTTATATACCAAATATAATATAAAAATATTGATCATTTTTCAAAATAATGTGCATTGCACGTTCAACTCTTAGGCCCTGTTTGATACAATAAATTTGCTATGAAAAAAAAAAAAAAAATTTCTAGTTCTCACTTTTTGTTATTTAATTCCTTTTTTTTGCCCTGAAATTTTTTTGCCATGGAATTCTAGGTACAACCCTTTGAAGCACAAAAGTAGGAAACTATTTTCTTATAATTTTGATGAGAATTTGTTTTCCACCTTGTTGAGTGTTTTTTCTTTTTCACAATTGATAAGTGTATTTATTACACTTATATGAGTCATTAAACTAGAGCAATTATTATTATTTTAAATGAATCAAGGCTAAATTATGTATATATTTCATTTGTCAGGTGCATCTCAATGAAAAATGATAGAAGTTGACAAAAGGAGCGAAAAAATGACAAAAAGGGATTGAATTCAAAGTTTGGGAACTAAAATGCAAAGTGCTAGTAGTTTATTCGAACCCTATATCGATGATCAGAGAAGATGTGGATACAATTAGATGAAATTGGAAGCTAAAGGAGCAAGAAGGCATTGAAAAAGAGTTAAGATGAATGAAGACTGAAATTCAGGGATCAAAGTGAAACGGTTGTAAACATTTTAGCCCGCGCTCGGGCACGGGCTTAAAGTGGCGCGCGCGCGAGACCTCAATTTTTATTACCGAGAGCAAAACCTCATATCCGCGCCCGCGCGGTGAAATGTATGGTGCTCGGGCGCGGAGAAAATTTCGGGCCGAACGGCCAGACTCTGTTTTTAACCTAACTACTTATGGAAACAAAAAGGAGAAGAACCAGAGGACGGCTGAAGGGAGAATAGGGCGAATACACATATTCCTCATCACAAGAATCTATTTTGGAGGATTGCAAAGCCGATTTTGAAGCAAAATAGATTGAATTTTACATTGAAGAAGAAAAATTCATCGCCGGATCCGGATTTGAAGGCATAAATTGAAGATTTCAAGATCTTCTTCGTCATTAATGAATCGGGTGATATATTTCTCTTATTTTCTTTGTAATCTCTACATGAACATGCTATGCTAAATCTTTTTGTATTGGATGGATGATGAAACTTGTTGATTTTTAGTTTTAATTCGAGACTTGGTGTTTTTATTATCGATTATTGTAATGTGATTCCATTAATATGTATAATCATATTATTTTAATGTTTGCGCACCATTAGGACAATAAAGTTGCTTATTCGTAGTGCTGAAAAACTCACGATAGGTAGAACATTGTTATTGGGACACATAGGCAACAAATATTAGGAATAATATTTGTGATGTGTGCGATCATGTATGATAATCCTAAATATTAATGCGTGTCTGCCATATGAATTCGGACTAGGAATATGATCGTCTCGTGGTAATCATAGGTTTGTTATATCTTGGAAAAGAATAATAAATAAATGCGAAATTATCGATTGTCACAGTTGCATGAATTGAGAAGTTTAACACTAGTCGAGAATTAGAATTAAGAATTGATTAGTGGAGTCGGAAATCCAATACTTTCACACATTTGAATTTTAAATCAAGTTTTCATAGATTTTCTAAGTTTAATTACAATTTCAATCACAATTTCCCAAATCTTCTCTCGGTTACAATTACGAATTGAAATATATCGAGTACACTAGAATTAAACCCTATTCCCTGTGGGATGATAACTCTTAACTCACTAATTATTACTTGTACAACGAACCCGTACGCTTGCGGGATTTTGACAAACAAGTTTTTAGCGCCGTTGCCGGGGAATAACGGTTTTACTTTTGGTTACTAGATATTTTAGATTCGTTTTTATTTTTTTTATTTTGTGGTTTCTAGGCTATTACTACATTGCTTAATTCTCTTGTGTCTTGACTTCTTCAGGCTAATTTGGTTTATGCAAAATCTTGACGAACCAAATCTCCTTCCGATAGATCACGAAATTGAAAAGACATTCAGAAATCGTAGAAGAGTACAACGTCGAGCAAGGAGAATGGCCGATAATAATAATCAACCACAAAATCATGGTCGACCTCAAGGACAAATACCGCAGCCAAATCAACAAAGAGTCATCAAGGATTCGCTCTTATTTTAGTTGGGGATTATGTAAACCCAATTCCTGCACCAGTGCAACCTGCCGTGGTGTACCCTCCCTTCGGACAGCCGAATTTTCACCTTAGACCGGATGTCTGAATTTGTTTCAAAATCACCAAGATATCAGGTTTTTTGGAAAAGCCACGGAGAACCCCCATGAACACATTTCAGCCTTTCTCATGTTAAGTGAAATGGTCAGTCACGAAGGGGTATCAACAGATGCGTTCCGAATGCGGTTATTCCCTCATACCTTGAAGGATGTTGCTAGAGAATGGTTTCTGTGTTTACCTCAAGGAAGCATATAATCATGGATTGATATGGTTCAAAAATTCACGATGAAATTCTTCCCACCTTCTCGAGTCCATCAAATCAGGAATGAAGTCCACACTTTCAAACAAAAAGATTTAGAGAGCTATCCTGAGGCATGGGAGAGATTCAAGAATTTGTTCAGGAAATGCCCTAGTCTTGACATTCCCAAGCAAGCTCAGCAGTATCTTTTCTACTACGGTCTACAACAAGAGTTCAGAAATATGGTGGATGCTTCAGCGGGAGGATCGGTGATAAAACTTGATATTGATGAGGCCTATAGTCTTTATGAAAAAATAGCTGAAAATCAGTCGATGTGGCCAATCGATAGGGAAGCTCCAAAGAAAATAGCAGGGATGCACAACATAGATGCAGTTACAGCACTGGCTACGCAAATAGAAGTTCTCACCATGAAAATGGACAATCTATCTCAGTCAGTGAATATGGTACACCAGTCACCATCTGTTTGCGAAGGGTGTGGGGCGGATCACACTACTACAAGCTGTCCCTTGGCCTCTACACATGTTAGTCAGCCTGATGATGTAAGCTACGCGCAAAACTTTCAGAGACAGCAAAATAATCCCTACTCCAACACATATAATCCAGGTTGGAGAAACCATCAAAATTTTTCATGGTCCAACAATCAAGGACAAGGTCAGGGAGGAAGTAATCAGACTAAACCACCAGGGTTCCAACAACAACAACAAGAAGGGAGAAAGTCATCGTTGGAAGATTTGCTATCTCAGTACATCACCAAAATTGAGACCAACTTTCAGAATCAACAGGCCTCGATCAAGAACTTAGAACATCAGGTGGGACAGATAGCAGCTACAATAGCTAACAGACCACAAGGTACATTGCTAGGTGATACGGAGAAAAATCCACGGGAGCAGGTTCTAGCAGTTGAGGCGATGAGTTCTGAAACTAAAAATGAACCATCATTCACTCCCATTGCCCCGATCAAGGCAGATGTGCCACCCATCCCATTCCCTCAGAGGCTTAGGAGACAGCTAACACAGGAGGATCAAGTTCAAGCCATTACTACTAGGAGTGGTGTTCAATTACCAGAAATCAATGCAAAGATGAAAGAGACAGAGAGCGCTCAAACTCATACTAAGGGCAAGGAACCAGTGGAGCAGTCTGAAGAAGCATCAGAGCATGATCAAAAGATAGTTTCAGATAGTCCACATTTTAAGGCAAATGTTCCTGGCACTTCAGTGACACCTCTGGCCCATTTTCCTCAAAGGTTGTAGAAAACCAAGTTGGAGAAGCAAGCTATGAAATTCCTGGAGGTCCTCAAAAAGCTACATGTCAACATCCCATTCATTGACGCTATCTTTCAAATACCACACTATTCTAAGTTTTTGAAGGAGATGTTGACTAAAAAGAGGAAGATGCCCGAGCATGAAACAATAGCACTATCTGAAGAATGTAGTGCGATCATCCAGCATAAGATCCCTTCCAAACTTAAAGATCCAGGGAGTTTTACTCTACCTTGCTTCATAGGAAATTTACATAATATTAATTGTTTAATTGATTCAGGAGCAAGTATTAACTTAATTCCTTTGCCTCTTTATAGGAAATTGGGGTTAGGAGACCCCAAGGCTGCTTCTATCATCCTTCAGCTGGCGGACAGATCGCTGAAACATCCCTATGGAATAGTCGAAGACATGCTTATCAAGACGGAAGAGTTCATTTTCCCAGCTGACTTTATCATTCTGGCCATAGAAGAGGCATCTCAGATGCCAATAATCTTAGGAAGGCCATTTTTGTCCACAAGTCGAGCCTTGCTGGATTTTGATACTAATGAGATAGTCCTGAGGGTGGAGGATAAGCAACATAGCTTCACCATGAAGAATCCAATCAAGCAACCCTCATACTTTGAGGATTGCCAACGAGTGGATCATTGGGAAAACTACAAAAGTAGGCCAAACGCAGGAGGAATTATTGGTAGGGACAACAATGGAAACATGATTGTTTGGAGAGTCAAGGATGTACCGAAGAAGTGCAACCAGTATTTAAAATGTAGGACTGAAAACCTTCTCTTCAGGCCACCATGAAGAGTCTAAAACTAACAGGAGTCGAGCTAAAGACTTTAAACAAGCGCTTGTTGGGAGGCAACCCAATATTTCTATCATTTTTATTTATTTTGCTTTCTAGTTTTAGGATAGTTAATTTATTTTTATAGTTTTAATTAGGGAATCATCATCCATATCCCATTTTTCCTCAGGTTACTTGTTGGTTTATTGATGTTTGAGCCAAGTAACACTTATTCTAGATCTTTTGTACCGTCGAGCTTTATTTATTTACATTGTGCAGGAACATGACATCGTAGAACACTTGAACCAATAATTACCAAGGAAACAACGGGATACATTGAAAAGCCAGCCATTGAATTCTATGTCATATCAGGGGAGTATTCTCTTCATTTTCTTCCCCACCCCTTTATATGTGGACTTAGGATTTAAGACATTGAGGACAATGTCTGTAGCAAGTTTGGGGGTGGGTATTTTATCTTCGAGATCTTGTGCTCTAGATTGCAAAGTGTTTATGTCAGTCGAATTATCTGCTAACAATGAGGAATATATTGGAACATATAGTTTGGCTGTAAATTATGGATGAATTATGTGTTAAGTTAATTTATGCTTATTCATGTGAAACTAGATATCTACGAGCACTAGATTTATGTTTTGCATCATGAAGAGCATCCTCCTGGTTCATAAGAAGGAATATGTGGAAGTTAAATGACCTTAGATGCTAGATCTAAACATCCATTATGTTACACATCCTTGAACCAATTTTAAGATAGTTTCGGGGTGATTGAGCTATTGTGGGGAAACATAGAGATAAATGTGGATTCCATGTGTGCTATGTCTGAGTGGATTGTCGGAAACCAATAAAATGAAACTAGGTTAAGATCTTAAGTTGGAGGTCGATTTTTTGAGAATGAGTGTTTAATAGGGGACATTGCACGGATCAAGGAAAAAAAAAATTAAATCTCTTCGTAGCCTTTTTGACTCGAGTTATTAAACCTGTAAGGGTGTTAAAACCTGTTACCCTAAAGTCAACTGACTTGGGAGTCTTCGGTCTAAAACTCGCTAAAGGGATCATTTAGAAAGTTTAAGGGAGAGAATACAAAAAAAAAAAAAAAAAAAAAATAGAGAGTTAATAACAATAATAAATTTGCTGCCTTATTGTGAAACTTCTCATCGTAGCCTTTATGATTCGAGTTATTAAGTCTGCAAGGGTATTTAAAAACCTGGTGCCTTATAGTCATCTGGCTTGGGAGTCATCGGCTGAAAGCTCGCTAAAAGGGTCATTTGGAAAGCTTATTGGTGAGAAGTTGCACAAAAGATAGAAATATACATATTGATATGTGCCTTGATTGTTCCCAAACACTTATTTGACAGAACTAGACTTTCGACGAGGGATTGTTAGCTTAGTGAATTTTTAGAAGTTGAAGCAATAAAAAATAAGAAGAATCCGCACTTGTCGATGTGTTAAACTGCAATCAGTAAAGTCTATCCAAGCTAGAGAGGGTGATGATTAGTATCTTATTGAATTTAAACCTTAGGTCACACTTTGGGCAAGAGTGAAACGATTAAAGGTTTTGGAGTGTGCGTCTTACGAGCGAAGAAAGGAAATGTTTGACCAGTAAGGGTTGGGAAGTGAATCAGTTATAACTTTGTGATGCTTTGCATGAATCTTCACACACACACGTCAAGTTTCACATTGGATAAGTAGAACTTAATCTAAGCATTATAATTTTGAAGGACTTTATAGTTCGACTTTTAAAATCCAATCCTGAGGCAAAAAAGCAGATCATCCAACTGAGTTGTTTGGTAGGGAGTTCTATGTAGTTGAGCTTTATTTTGTTTGAGGACAAACAATTGTTCAAGTTTGGGGGTGTTTGATTAGTGTATTTGTTACACTTATATGAGTCATTAAACTAGAGCAATTATTGTTATTTTAAATGAATCAAGGCTAAATTATGTATATATTTCATTTGTCAGGTGCATCTCAATGAAAAATGATAGAAATTGACAAAAGGAGCGAAAAAATGACAAAAAGAGATTGAATTCTAAGTTTGGGAACTAAAATGCAAAGTGCTAGTAGTTTATTCGAACCCTATATCGATGATCGGAGAAGATGTGGATACAATTAGATGAAATTGGAAGCTAAAGGAGCAAGAAGGCATTGAAAAAGAGTTAAGATGAATGAAAACTGAAATTCAGGGATCAAAGTGAAACGGTTGTAAACATTTTAGCCCGCGCTCGGGCACGGGCTTAAAGTGGCGCGCGCGCGAGACCTCAATTTTTATTACCGAGAGCAAAACCTCATAGCCGCGCCCGCGCGGTGAAATGTATGGTGCTCGGGTGCGGGGAAAATTTCGGGCCGAACGGCCAGACTCCGTTTTTAACCTAACTACTTATGGAAACAAAAAGGAGAAGAACCAGAGGACGTCTGAAGGGAGAATAGGGCGAATACACATATTCCTCATCACAAGAACCTATTTTGGAGGATTGCAAAGCCGATTTTGAAGCAAAATAGATTGAATTTTACATTGAAGAAGAAAAATTCATCGCCGGATTCGGATTTGAAGGCATAAATTGAAGATTTCAAGATCTTCTTCGTCATTAATGAATCGGGTGATATCTTTCTCTTATTTTCTTTATAATCTCTACATGAACATGCTAGGCTAAATTTTTTGTATTGGATGGATGATGAAACTTGTTGATTTTTAGTTTTAATTCGAGACTTGGTGTTTTTATTATCGATTATTGTAATGTGATTCCATTAATATGTATAATCATATTGTTTTAATGTTTGCGCACCATTAGGACAATAAAGTTGCTTATTCGTAGTGTTGAAAAACTCACGATAGGTAGAACATTGTTATTGGGACACATAGGCAACAAATATTAGGAATAATATTTGTGGTGTGTGCGATCATGTATGATAATCTTAAATATTAATGCGTGTCTGCCATATGAATTCGGACTAGGAATAAGATCGTCTCGTGGTAATCATAGGTTTGTTATATCTTGGAAAAGAATAATAAATAAATGCGGAATTATCGATTGTCACAGTTGCATGAATTGAGAAGTTTAACACTAGTCGAAAATTAGAATTAAGAATTGATCACTTGAGTCGAAAATCCAATACTTTCACACATTTGAATTTTAAATCAAGTTTTCATAGATTTTCTAAGTTTAATTACAATTTCAATCACAATTTCACAAATCTTCTCTCGGTTACAATTACGAATTGAAATATATCGTGTACACTAGAATTAAACCCTATTCCCCGTGGGATGATAACTCTTAACTCACTAATTATTACTTGTACAACGAACCCGTACGCTTGCGGGATTTTGACGAACAACAATGGAAATATTTTCTAAATTCAATGGTAAAATTTTTTATCCATTTAATTGACAATTTGTATGAAAAATGAAGTCAAACGAACATAAAAAATTTATGAAAATATATTTTTTATTTTACTTTTTGGCAATCAAAATAAATTTTAATACAGATTGTAAAAAAATTTATTCAAAAAATTAACAATTTGCATGAAAAATAAAATCAAACGGATTAGATAAAAAATTATATTAATTAAACACCATTAATTACAATTCTCGGATAAACGAATTCTAGACAAATCAATTTTATGTCATTCATTTTCTTTTCATCCATTTTTCACCTTACAATCAAGTGGACGCTTACCAGTCAGTCACTTCTAAGAGTTGGAGATCAGAAGGATCAAAACACAATTACCCAATAAACCCGGTCCGACGGTCAACTGGGCCAGTGGATAATCCAAAAAACTGGGTTTGGTTGGTTATTGACCTCGTCAATGGACACTGATCCGATCAGCTGAAAATGCCCCAAATTAAACACCTTTGCCTCCTCCTCTCATACAGCCACCGCCGCCCACTCCTCCGCAGCAAATCTTTTACCTCCTCTTTTCCATTTTTACCTTATCTCAAAAAACCCGCCTTCATTACTGAATTTTTACTCCTCACCACGTTGTCTTGCTATTCCAAGAAACCACGTAATAGCAACAGCTTACGTTCTTTTCATAGGAAAAAAAGTGTATTGAGAGATACCCGAGGAAAGAGAGATAAAATTAGTAATAAAGGCAGTTCCTTGGCGATGGAAGAAACAACTGGTACTAATTATTCTAGTGAGTCTATTGATTTTAACAGAAAAAGGGCTGAAGGTAGAGATGGAAGTGACGGGTCCAAGAAGAATTTGCAACTTAAAGTCCGGAAGCTCAATCCTGTGAATACCATTTCCTATGTTCAGGTAGGGAAAAAGGGTTTATATATATATATTCGGCGTCGAATTGAATGTTAATTATACTTTTCCTTATTTTTTATTGGTTGAATTGGCTTGCTGGCCTTAATTGACAGTGGATTGAATTATATGGCATTTTCTGTTTCTTTGGCTATTTTAATCTGTTTTTGGATATGGGTGCATTTGTTCCTTTTCTCGCAACATTTTTGTTTCAGTGATTTTAATGAATAATGGTAGAGCTCTGTTATTGTTATATAAATCCTTTTTTTTTTTTTTTTTTTTTAAATTTTATGATATGAAATGACGTGACAAGAGTTGAGTATATGGATTTTGCTTACCACCTTCATTTTCTATAAGGCTGTTCAATATATAGGGTGGTTAATTAATCACATTCTCAACTTTTTCAATTTTTAGTTAGTGGGGTTTATGATCTACAAAATAGGTAATCTTCCCTAACAGTGGGTTGCTAGAAGGGAGTCAGTGGGTAGTCCTCGAAATAAAATTTAGCTGATTTTCTATGTCTTCAGAGTTTTGGGTTGTGAAATATTATTGAACGGATCTTGTCTCCTCTCACTTGGAGCAAACTATGCAGAGCTGCTAATTCTCTATTTGACCTGGGGATTCTGGGGGTTCAATCTCATGCTGCCCAATATAGTGTAGAAAATCATGTTATTGAAAACAGTGACTTGGGAGAAAAGGTTGCATATTTTGCAAAAGTAGATGCTAAATTATACTCTTTCCTTAATCTTTACATTTTTTTAAACTGATATTTTGTGTTTACTTGCAGATTCTTGGAACTGGTATGGATACCCAGGATACATCACCATCAGTGCTACTATTTTTTGACAAGCAGAGATTTATATTTAATGCTGGAGAAGTAAGCATTACTTGGATTTAGCTCTTCATTGTAGGATGCATTTGAAATTTTTCATTCTTTAAACTTTTGATATGGCACTGGAAGAATCTTCAGTGAAAGGTTATCTGTAAATGCAAAGATTCCTCCCAAAATCCGAAATGAAAAACACAGACAGAAAGGTCCAAAAATCAGGAATGTGAAAAAAGAGGGAAGGAAAAGTGATGCCTCCAAAATATGCCAACTTTACATCAGACTTGATGTAAGAATACACTTTCCTTTTCACCCAAAAGAAATAAAAAAAACACATAGGAATATAGAGAGGGAAGGAACTCTTTCTATTGGTAAATCATTTACAAATGACAATATTGTGGGTGCAGCTTAAGCTGAAGTTTATAGTATGGTTTATGGGCCAAATAACATCACATAATCAAAGTTCATACACGGGATGAATATGAAAATAACTCTTTATTCACATTTAGGATTTCTCTTAAAATTTTGATTTTGCATTTTTTCGAGGAAATGTATTTGGTTTTGGATTTTATATATAATATACATTACATTTATTACAGGGATTGCAACGCTTCTGCACTGAGTATAAAATCAAATTGTCGAAGGTATCATGCCCATAAGCTCTCTTTTCTACTATGTTTTTCTTGCTTACTGCTAAGGAAAAACAATTAATTTTTTTTTTTTAAAAAAATAAAATGTATTCCAGATTGATCACATATTTCTCTCACGTGTTTGCTCAGAAACTGCTGGTGGACTCCCAGGTTTGCCATTAACCATTGAATGAACTTAGCATTATATTTCTCATCATATTACATAAACATGATTTTATCACTAAATTTTTGTATAATAGATAAATGCGAGGCGTTTATTCTAAGCTACTTAAAGTTAAAGATTTAACTTATTTGCTTGCAGGTCTTTTGTTGACTTTGGCTGGCATTGGAGACATAGGAGGTTCTGTAAGTGTTGGTTTGACTTAGTGCATCTTATAAAAATTCATGGCTAGGATTTGAACTGTAATTTATGAAATCACAATGTTCTTAACTCTTCTGAAGGTCAAGGTATGGGGTCCCTCAGATCTCAAGTATCTGGTTGATGCAATGAAATCTTTCATTCCTAATGCTGCTATGGTTCATACCACGGGCTTTGGTCCAATGCATGATTTTAATGGCACTGGTATTTCCATGTCTCGGAAGTTTGACGATCCTTTCGTCCTTATTGATGATGAAGTTGTCAAAATATCCGCAATAGTCCTTCAACCTAGTCACTCAGAAGTGAATGATCCAGAAACGGGTCTGGATGAGACGAAGCCTGCAAATCTTTCTGTGATTTATATTTGTGAACTGCCTGAAATAAAGGGAAAATTTGAGCCCGAAAAAGCTGCTTCTCTTGGATTGAGACCTGGGCCGAATTATCGTTTACTGCAACTTGGAAATCCTGTGATGTCAGATCATCAAAACATTATGGTAGATTATTAAACCTTTCAAATTTTTCTTTGCGCCTTTGGTATGTTCAAATTATTCCTACCTATAAATTACTGCACTTGTGATGTCCAGGTTCACCCAAGTGATGTACTTGGTCCATCTGTTCCTGGCCCTATAGTGCTGCTAATTGACTGCCCAACGCCGTTGCATTTAAAACAATTGTTGTCTGTGCAAAGTCTCATTCCTTATTATGCAGATACGACTGAGAATGTACATGAAGGTTCCAAAACAGTGCATTGTGTAATTCATCTAAGTCCTGCATCTATCACAAACACAGACGACTATCAATTATGGATGTCAAAATTTGGTGCAGCTCAGCATATTATGGCGGGGCATCAAATGTCTGTTTCTTTGAAAGATTACTATCTTCATTTTCACAATATGTTCTATTGCTTTATTGCTCGTTCCTTGAGAAATTAGAACTGAGGAGTCTCATATTTTGCAGGAAGAATGTTGAGGTGCCAATTTTAAAAGCAAGTGCTAGAATTGGAGCACAACTTAACTACTTGTGTCCTCATTTCTTTCCGGCTCCTGGATTTTGGTCTCTTCAGCACCTGAAGTGTTTGTCGTCTGGCTCGAAGGCATCAAATAATGTATATTGTGGAATTATGTTTTATATTTCAATTAAAATGATTTGTTTAAATCACATATTTGTGTATAATTTATCAATCTTGGTTGTGTCCTCTCAGGATCTTGTGCAAGGTATTGGTGAAACCGTTTCGGCAGAGAATCTTCTCAAGGTATGAATAGTCATCTAAATCTATTAGTTTTCTAGAATGACTATCGAAATAACCCTAATGATTTCTGCGATTTGCAGATCATGATTACTATTTTAGCTTACATGCAACTAGTTTATCATCCATTATCAAGCTGTCAATTGAATCTTTACTTGAAACTATTATTTTATCATATTAACAATCATTGCTTTGTGACACAATACTATTGAGCATCTGTTTGTAACATTGAAAGGTTTCAGAGAATCATAATTTCCATATTCATTTTAAAATGACAAAGACACGGCCAATTTAAATCCATAAAATATCAGAAGGTTCTTTATGGCAAAAATGTGGTTTAGCACTGTAGTTTTTTTTTTTTTTTTTAAAGCAAAGCAATGAGATAATGCAAAGATGAATGCTTTAACCCTTTTTTTTTTTTTTTTTGTTTTGAAAACAAATAGACACATAGCTACAATAAATTTGATTGCTCCTTTCACCTTTTTATCATATTGATTGTAGTTGGTAATAAAGAGTTGTTAAGAAGTATTGAGAGTTTAATATAAAATCCTTTTGAAGAAGTGCATGGAAAGTGGAATCTTGATAGTTACTATCTCTAGTTGTTCTTCCATTACTAATGTGTATGTTATTATGTTGATATGTTAATGTCTGTCAGTTCGTTAGTGGCTTTAAAAATCCTTTTATCACACATCAAATTTTATATAATATGCACTTGTTTTATGAACATCTACTACTCGTTGCTTTTATCAATAATTTTTGGGTTTGTTTCATTCTATTAGTAATATGCCATGTGTGGAACAGTTCCATTTTCGACCTTACACAAATCTTGGACTCGACAATTCTAGTATTCCAAATCCGACGTCTCGTTCAGTGATCATTGACGAGCTACTATCAGAGATTCCTGAGATTGCAGATGCTTCACTAGAATTAAACCAGTTGTGGTCAGGGAACATAGAAACTAATGGAGACAAGACAGACATGCAAACTAACCGAGTTATGACTGAAGAGCCATGGTTGCCTGATAGTGCACTTCCTAACTGTCTGGAAGATGTAATTAGAGATGACATGGAGATTGTTTTTCTCGGGACTGGTTCGTCTCAACCTTCAAAGTATCGAAATGTTAGTTCCATCTTCATCAATCTTTTTTCAAAAGGAAGTTTACTTTTAGATTGTGGGGAAGGAACGCTGGGACAACTAAAAAGAAGGTAAAGCCATGTCAAAAATTCTCACTTGGATTTTCTTCCAATTTGTGATTTATTTTCCCTTATTTTAGTAACAATTAATAAAATGTAACATCTTCTGCAATTTCTGGTGGCAACAGATTTGGTGTTGAAGGTGCTGATGAAGCTGTAGGACGTTTAAGATGTATTTGGATTTCCCATATTCATGCCGACCATCATACAGGTCTGGCAAGGATACTAGCGCTTCGGAGTTCTTTATTGAAGGGAGTGCCTCATGAACCACTAATCGTTGTTGGCCCGAGGCAGCTTAAGAGATATCTGGATGCATACCAGAGACTCGAGGATCTAGATATGCAGTTTCTTGATTGTAGGCATACAACAGAAACTTCACTTGAGGCTTTTGATTCCAATGACGATGACGCCAAATTTCAAAAAGCAAAAAATGGAAATACAATTCGTCAAGAGGAACATATTGATTCTAATTTGTTTGCTAGAGGAAGTCGTATGCAAAGCTACTGGAAGAGGCCAGGAAGTCCTACTGAAAATGCTGCTGCCCTTCCTATCCTCAAGTCCTTGAAGAAGGTCCTCATGGAAGCTGGGTTAGAAAAATTAATAAGTTTTCCAGTTGTTCATTGTCCACAAGCATTTGGTGTCGTGTTGAAGGGTTCAAATAGAATCAACAAAGTTGGAAAAACAATACCCGGGTGGAAAATTGTGTACTCTGGTGACACTAGGCCCTGTCCAGAACTTGTCAAAGCTTCTTGCGGAGCAACAGTTCTTATACATGAGGTAAGTTGTAGTAATGCTATTTCCATTAAGAGTGCAAGGGATTTGGACTTTTCATTTAGTTCTCTTAATTTAGGATCTGATATGTTGGGCAAATGTTTATAAATACTTGTTTGAAGTCAAATAACTTTTTATCCACATATTTCATAGGACCCACGAGTACTATATAATTATCTACTACCAATTTCTATCTATTTATAAACACTAGCGAAAATGCAGAATATCTTTGATTTTGTTTGTCAAGAATTATGAAATCGATATTATTAATTGTGCTAAAGTGAATCTCATGACCAAGTTTTGGGCTCCTATTGCAGGCAACGTTCGAAGATAGCTTGCTGGACGAGGCTATTGCAAAAAACCACAGCACAACAACAGAAGCTGTGGAAGCGGGCAACTCAAGTGGGGTGTATCGCGTAATCCTCACTCACTTCAGCCAAAGATACCCTAAAATTCCGGTATTTGACGAAACTCATATGAATAACACGTGCATTGCATTCGACTTGATGAGTGTTAACTTAGCAGATTTGCCTCTTCTTCCAAGAGTATTGCCATACCTCAAACTCATGTTTAAAGATGAGATGATCGTTGATGAATCTGAAGATGTTGATTTTGTAACTGCTGCCCTTTAAATTAAATTAGGGACATGCATATTGAATATTTTTTTTTAAATATTTACAAATTCAAAGTTTAAGGAATTTGACTAATCTACCCCATCAAAGTACACAGACAATTTTGGGTTGGGCATTTTGTATTTAAGGAGGTCGGACATTTGATATTGCGGATGGTTGATGGTGTGGTGGAAACATCCTAAATTAGTTATTTTAACTGATAGCGTGTCATTTGTATTTTATCAACTTGGTGTCATTTAAAAAAAAAAAAAAAACATAGGATCACACACAATCAACCTTCGTCTCACTTCGGAATGCAATGAAACAAGAGTTATGCTACATGTATACAATGCCAGGGAGACACTTTTCATCCCCTGTACATATAGTTTTATTCATGAAACAATAGTTTAAGGTACAATATCCATAAAGGAATATACAGAAAAATCCAATATTTTTCGGCTATGCAACAACTCTTCTGTGTCCCATTAGCCGTTGCCTAAATATGTCTAATTCTATGTATAGTTACCCTTAAGGAGACTACTGACATAATAAGGATTTTACTACGTATTAATCGATGTTTTAGAGTCGGGAAAAATGATGTAGTCCCAACTAAGAAGTTTGACAATTTATGGGTATTTTTTCCTCATTTATCTATTCTCCACGTGTGAAATAGCACTAACTGTTTACCAAATATTTTTACGTATGTTGGGTAATATCATAATCTACTAATAAATCTTGTTTGTCTAGAATGTGTGAGCATCGAAAGGTATGAACTATTAAGAAGTAAATATTTTCATTGCTCTATATTTCAAATGTGTCGTAAAATATAAAAATTGTTGCAACTTATGGAGGGGACTTTTCAGATATTTGAAAGTATGTTAAAATTTATGCAAGGAATGGTATTTCTTAGGCAATGTATAGCTGTAAGATAGTAAAATGGTGAGTTGTCTAGATGGCAGTTTGCACATATGAGCTGCTTATATTGAATGATTTGTCTCTAATTGACTGATAAAACTCTAAACTAATCGGAAGATATCTCCTAATTAATACTCTCAAAGAAAACTGAAGTCACACTTATACTGCAGAGACGAGAAAATTAGATAATTTTGTTTATTAAAAAAAGTTGAATTCCAATCTTGAGGGTCCCACATCACTCCTGTCCTGGAGCATCGTGAGGGAGGTAAATTGCAAGTTATGCCTTCAAGGGTATAGGATGGAAGACTGTTTGTACACTTGCACTTATCTAAGAATCAAATCCACATTTCAGGATTCGAACACTTTACGCGACAGTCTCTAGTAAAGCTGGATTTCTCCACACTCCCTTTTTACCACTTGGAGATGTGCCCGGGGGTTTATTGTTTCCTTGAGGCTTGGTTAGTGACTTAGCAGAAGTTAATAGGAAAGAACAAAATCTCACAAAACTCGAACTTTTTGATTTGAAAGATCAAAAACCAAGAAAGAGAGAACAATTTGAGAAACTTCTCAAGATTTTTTTTTATTTAATTCAAAACTCAACTGAATGTAAAAATTAATTATAACTCATATTTAAAGCAGTAAATAAAATCTGGATAATAACTAACTTTTTAGATAACGACTAATTCTAGATAATGATAAGAATAAAAGATAAAAGCAAACTCTTAAACGGAATTAAAATCCTAACCTAATTAAAATTAATAAAATTATCTAGAATAACGAAAAGCGCATTTTGGGAGCTTTTGCTGGGCCGTTTTTCACTCAAAATAGACAAAAAAAAATCTCCAAAAAAGGACAATTCGAAAATGATGCCTTTTTTTTTTTTTTTAACACTGATCCCACTTCTGCACGAACTCTTCTTCTTTATATGTTGTTAAGAAATATAAATTGTATTATTATGATCTTGTGAATATTACAATATAAGAGATCCTATTTATAGGGTTACAAATAACTGTAGAAGGAAATAAATATAAAAGGAAAGATTACACAATAATCTACTATGAAAAATAATCCTACACTAAAAGGAAATACTATAATGAAAATTACTCCATATTATTTTCTATATTCCAATACGCTCCCTCAAGTTGGAGCATGGAGATTACGAATGCCCAACTTGCCATTACGAGCCAGCTGTGCTGTCAAGTCATCATCTTCAAAGAACCCAGAAAAACGAATGACGCTAACAATTTTTTTCTTTTGTTTTGTTTAAAGAAAACCCCGAATTTTCAAGGGCAGGGGAAGGGCCGATAAAGTTCAAGGTATCGACCCTTCAAAGTTTTAAAAACCTCTAGTTAGTTTAAGAGGCATGGGGAGTGCCGGTAAAATTTAAAGTACCGACCCTCCAAAGTTTTAAAAAAATCTCTAGGTAATTTAAGAGGCAGGGGGAGAGCCGATAAAATTCAAGGTACCGACCCTTCAAAGTTTTAAAAAAAAAACCTCTAGTTTGTTTAAGAGGTAGGGGAAGTGCCGGTAAAAATCAAGGTACCGACCCACCAATTTTTGTTTAACATAAAAAAACTTCTAGGTAGTTTAAGAGGCAGGGGGAGTGCCAGTAAAATTAAAGGTACTGACTCTCCAAATAAAGTAGAATTAAATTCCCAAAAAAAGGGAAAAAACAAATTTTTTTTTTTTTATACCTCATATGATTTTGAAATAAGTTTGCTTACTGCATCAGATGATTTGGTTTCTTCACAACAATCTTCGTTATTTGCAGTAATCGTTGAATCAGCATCTGAATCTAAATTGCGCCACCTAGTTAATGTCTTCTTTGATCTTTGTGCCAATACCATAGAAAAGTGAAGAAGAGTTTTGTGGCCGTTGTGGAGGATCAGAAGATGAATAAAAAAAACAATTTTCGTTTTTTTTTATTCAATTTTTTTTTTTGTTGTGCAAGTTTAACCCAAGACCAAGTTAAACCTGCTCTGATACCATGTTAAGAAATATAAATTGTATTATTATGATCTTGTGAATATTACAATATAAGAGATCCTATTTATAGGGTTACAAATAACTGTAGAAGGAAATAAATATAAAAGGAAAGATTACACAATAATCTACTATGAAAAATAATCCTACACTAAAAGGAAATACTATAATGAAAATTACTCCATATTATTTTCTATATTCCAATATATGTTGCACCAGTTAATCATATAAATTCTTAATAATTTTAAGGTAAGTATGTGAGACGGAAGACTAAAGTTGGTTAATCTTTTAGTGATTGACTATGTTAATTAGTGTATTTGGTTAATTTTCATCAGTTGTCACTCAAGACTGCAGATTATGAATTAAGTTTAAGTTAATAGAGGATGGTTAGTTTATTTTTCCATTTTTCTAGTTTGGATGATTAAATGTTCAATTTGATTAAATATGTTGGTCAATAAAGTATTAATTCAATTGTCCGATCATGGATGAAAACTCGAAAGTTTTTACTCATGGAGACTAAAGTGGCCTAAAATAGAAAAAAAATGTTATATTCAACCAATGCTACTTTATACAAATTGGTTAAATTCGATCAGGATTTGTACAAATAGACGTGTCCTACCTTACAAAATATATATTGTTGGGTAATTTTGTATATAGTGACGCCAAGGACCAGAATATATTTGTAAGAACTCTTACCGACAAATGGACAGAGTAACGGCAAAAAAAATTGGAAAAAAATGATTAAAATGCAAAGTTGAGGCAAATGTTGAACACTTTGTCTTTAAGTCGAATTTGCCTCGCAACGGTACCTAAGGTTTATGATAATCAACTCCCAAGATACAACGATTACCACTTGTGTTTGTAGCACTTCAAACACAAGCACAACGAATCAGAATAATGACTTTTGTATTCCAAAATGAAATGAAAAGAAAATCAGAATTTATGCAACAAGAAAGCAAGAATTTGGTTCAAGAGAAGAAGAAAGAATGATATTTATGTTTGCATATCATTGGTGTGAGGAATAGGACGTTCCTAGGGTCCTTTATGTAGAGGATGAAGAGTTGAGAACGCAATGGTGTGGATCCAAATCGTGTAACACTTCAAAAGGACGCGACACTGTATCGTCGCTCGCTCTCCGCCAAACTCTCGCTCGAGCGAAGGTTGCAGAGACTTCGTCGCTCGAGCAATTTCCAACATATATTACATTCAAAATAAATAAAAAATTTAGGTTATAATTATATCGTTCGAGTTCATAGCAAGACAGGAGACTAGGATGAATCAAAAGGTGGAATGGAGGTTAACTAAGATAGAACCACAAGGCTAAATCACTTTTGGAGGGTTTCTAGAAAATACACAGAAAATTAAGGGACTCAAAAGTAAATTAAAAATATCAATTAGCCCCTTAAACCCCAAGGCTCTATCCTATTATAGCTGGGAATAATACTGCCTACTATTTACAAGTGGAGCATCAAAAAAGTACGTAGAAACGGTAGAAACCCGAAACCCACACTCACATTGGTCCTATAGGATAGGGTAGAGTGGCGTGGGGTGGAGTGATCAGGTAGCAAGTTGATTAAAATAGAAGAAAAATATAGGGAGGGCAAAATATTCTTATTCGGGGCTATAATACAAACCCATTTATTTCAATTATCTGCATGTTGCTTGTAGGTAAATATTAGAGAACCAAAGTAAAACAAATCAAATCGAATGTCCGTGGTTTCACGATTTCCTTAAATCAAATTCGCCGCCTCACCGGGTGCAAGAGGTTTTGATCGGTGTTCAATTCCAAGGATACAATCGGTTGTCGGATCACGCTGCACAACGTTACCCGCCTACGAACTAGCTGTGTCTATCTCTCTTTGAATCAGGAAAGAAAAGTTAAAACTGGAAGGGGAAAGTTTGATGCTAGAAGGGTTTTTGTATTTGTGTTTTTCTCTTGTTTTTCCCAACCGAGAGAGATCACTTATTTATACCCATAGAGGAGGAGCCAGCTCTTTAATACATTGAATTTCAGCATTGAAGAGATGAAACTGATGAAATCTGTGTAGTGGAACGGATGAAATGTATTCACTATATTCCAAATGGATGAAACTGATGTATTCAATATATTCAATTTTCATTCATCATTCAATATAGAAACTGATGTATTCAATATATCATTTTCCAACAATCCCCCACATGAATGAATATTTAGAAAACAAAGACTCAAGAGAGAAAGAGAGAGTATAACGAATCAATCCTGCATAGGATAGGTAGCATTTAGCTTTGAACATTACTTTGTGAAATCTATCGAAAATTACTAGTAAACCAGTGGATCTGATGCCTTGAACTGTTTCGCCATTTGTGTAAACCAAGACAATAGATCTCACACAGAACCATTCTAGACACAGCGTAGTTCTCAATGTTGTGTTCGTTTTGGCCATGAACACGTCACCTGGTTCTGCAAGTGTTTGTTCAAGGATGTAGCCTTCTCAATCCTTGTAGAAGCGGCCCCACTTCACACTCACATAGGTGACCTCTTAACTCAGTCTTTCACAACAACGGTTAATGGCCATTAAAAGCATAGCTTAGCCTGCATCTTCTAATCACTGTGAGTACCATAGGAATGAGCAGAAGGAGAACCTTCTCAGTGATTCACACAGATATACATGATTTAGTTGTTCATTTGAACCTAGATCCTGGGATCTCCATTCAGCTAGGTTGGGTTTCCACCATGATACCTTTCAACGTCATAGGCTGCAAGCCCATTCCCTTCGATGCTTTTTCAACTAGCTCTCGAGTTAGCCCTTTGGTTAGTGGATCCGCAATATTATCCTTTGACTTCACGTAGTCCAGAGTGATAATACCTTGTGAGAGTAGTTGTCGAATGGTATTATGTCGTCTTCGAATATGTCGAGACTTACCATTATACATATTGCTCTGTGCCCTGTCAATTGCTGATTGATTATCGCAATAAACACAAATTGCAGGCACGAGTTTTGACCATCTTGGAATATCCTCAACAAACTGGCGAAGCCACTCTGCTTCTTCAGTTGCTTTGTCCAAAGCGATGAACTCTGATTCCATTGTAGATCTTGCGATGCAAGTTTGTTTGGACGATTTCCAAGAGACAGCTGCACCACCAAGAGTGAAGACATAACCACTAGTAGACTTGGAATCTGACATACCTGATATCTAATTTGCATCGGCATACCCTTCGATTACTGCAAGGTATCTAGAATAATGCAGTCCAAAATCACGAGTGTACCTTAAATAATGTAGCACCCTGAAAATGGCTTTCCAGTGGATAACACCTGGGTTACTCGTGTAGCAACTCAATCTGCTAACCGAGTATGCTATATCCGATCTCGTACAAGTCATTAAATACATTAAACTCCCAATTATCTGAGAATATTCTAACTGTGACACACTATCACCAGTGTTCTTGGATAAGTGGAGACTCAAATCCACTGGACTCCTAGCCACAGTAGTTTCTGACTTGTTGAACTTGTCTAGTATCTTATCAATGTAATGAGATTGAGATAACACAAGTCCATTTGGTGTTCGAGTGATTTTTTCTCCCAAAATGACATCCGCAGGACCCATATCTTTCATGTCAAACTTTGAGTTTAACATATTCTTAGTGGCTTTGATAATCTTGTCAGAGCTACTGACAATGAGCATGTCGTCGACGTATAGACATAATATGATATATCCATCATTAGTGTCTTTGACATATACACACTTGTCGCACTTGTTGATTCTAAAACCACTAGAAAGCATAGCATTATCAAACTTTTCATGCCATTACTTCGGTGCTTGCTTTAAACCATAAAGCGATTTAACCAGTTTACAGACTTTCCTTTCTTGACCTGGAGCCGAAAACCCCTCTGGTTGCTCCATGTAGATTTCTTCATTCAAATCTCCATTTAGGAAAGCTTTTTTACATCCATTTGATGTATTTCCAGATTCGTAAGGCCGCAATAGCAATTATCATCCTGATAGATGTTATTCTCGATACAGGAGAATAAGTATCAAAGTAATCTAAGCCTTCTTTTTGCTTATAACATTTGATTACTAGCCGAGCTTTATACTTATCAATAGAGCCATCCGCTTTCATCTTTTTCTTGAAGATCCACTTGTAGCCCAAAGGCTTACAGCCCGGTGAAAGATCTACTAATTCCCAGGTATGATTCTGTAGGATAGAATCGATTTCACTCTTGATGGCTTCTTTCCACATATGACCATTTGGAGAAGATATGACTTCTTTATAGCTTTGAGGATCATTCTCCATCAAGTATGTGAGAAAATCTGGGCCAAACGTCTTAGAAGTTTTGGTCCTTTTGCTCCGTCTAGGCTCAACCTCACATTCTTCAACTGGATCTTTATTGCTGCTAGAAGCAGAAGATTTCATAGTCCGTTTAATAGGAGTTAACTGTTTAGGAGATTTACAAGGAAATATATTCTCAAAGAATTGTGCATTCCTATACTCCATAATCGTGTTCGGATAAATATCAGGTACATTTGAATAATGTACAAGGAACCTATATGCACTACTATTTTGTGCATAACCAATGAACACACAGTCAACTGTCTTAGGTCCAATCTTGATTTTCTTAGGAGGAGGCACTGCGACCTTCGCAAGACACCCCCACATTCGTAAGTATTTATACGAAAGTGTACGACCTGTCCAAAGTTCATATGGAGTCTTATCCATATTCTTTTTTAACACTTTATTCAAGATATAATTTGCAGAAAGAATAGCTTCTCCCCACATATTCTGTGGTAATCCAGAACTGATCAACATAGCATTCATCATTTTTTTAACGTTCGATTTTTACGCTCAGCAATTCCGTTCTGCTGAGGTGAATAAGGTGCAGTAGTTTGGTGAATTATTCCATGTTTAGCACAAAATTCACCAAATGGTGATTCATATTCACCACCACGATCACTTCGTAGCACCTTTATTTTCTTGCTAAGTTGATTTTCAACTTCATTCTTATAAAGAATGAATTTATCGATAACTTCGTCTTTACTTTTAAGCAAGTACACATAACAATATCTTGTGCTATCGTCGACAAAAGTAATAAAGTACTTATTGCCGCCTCTTGTTTGGACAAATTTCAAGTCACACACATCACTGTGGACTAGTCCCAATGGCTTGATACTTCTTTCAATACTATGAAATGAAGACCTAGTAAACTTAGCCTCAACGCAGGTTTCACATTTATGATTTGAATCAATTTGAAACCTAGGCAAATAGTTTAGTTTGCTTAGTCTACGTAATGCATTGTAATTTACGTGACCTAATCTACCATGCCACAGATTAGGAGACTCAAGCAAGTAAACAGAAGGAGTTTTCTCATTATTCATAACAGTTGGGGTTACAGCAATTACATTCAATTTAAATAGGCCATCAGTCATATAGCTTTCCCAACATAAACTCCTATTTTGGTAATAACCAGCTTATCTGCCTCAAAGACCATGCGGAAACCATTCTTGCTCAGAAGAGACACAAAGACCAGATTCTTGCGAATCTCTGGCACGTACAACACATTTGTCAGAGTAAGCTCTCTGCCAGATGTCATCTTTAGGATCACCTTGCCTTTACTAAGCACTTCAGAAGTTGTAGAGTTTCCTATAAACAACTTTTCACCATTTGTAACTGGTGCAAAAGTAGTGAACATGCTCCTGTTGGGGCAGACATGGCAAGTGGTCCCAGTGTCTAGCCACCACTCCTTAGTGTTAGACCCTACCAGGTTAACCTTACTAATCACCGCCGTAAGGTTTAGGTTAGACATGTCATCTGAGAGATGATCTCTCTCATTTCCAACCATATTAGCTTGAGGGCGCTGCTTGTTATCCCTCCGAGGCTGACGACAGTCTGCTGATCGATGCCCAACTTTGTCACAATTGAAGCACTTTCCATTGAACTGGAACTTAAGCTTCTTTCCTACCCCACTGGTAGGCTTCAACTGAGACCCTTTCGTGGTCTGCCTTTTGTCTTTCCAATTTCCATTACCCTGTTTGGCTTTAAAGGATTGACCTTTCTTAATACCAGAACTTTGGTCGTGTTCCATTACATTAGCTTTCTCAGAGTAAGAATTCCCTGACTTACGTTAAGCCTTTTTGTTATCCTCCTCAATTCGCAGCTTGATAATTAAATCCTCGAAAGACATCTCTTTCCTCTTATGCTGCAAATAGCTTTTAAAAGCCTTCCACTGAGGAGGTAGCTTGTGAATAGTAGTAGCCACCTGTAGAGATTCTGACATAGTCAGACCCTCAGCATGCATTTCTTGCATGAGCACTTGATACTCCTGCACTTGGCTCACCACTGAACGTGAATCAACCATTTTGAAGCCCATGTATCGACTGGCCAAGAATTTCTTAGACCCAGCATCCTCGGATTTGTACTTCTTTTCTAAGGACTCCCAAAACTCCTTAGCAGACTTCTTTACCACATACACGTGATACAGAGAATTCTGTAGGCCATCCAAGACATAGTTGTGACACAAAAAATCAGCACTTTTCCATGCATCCCAAGCCGCACGCCTATGCATATTAGTGTCGTTTTCAGCCACGGCAGGAGCATCCTCGGTGAGGAAGCGTGCAAGGCCCAAAGTAGTAAGATAAAAAATCATCTTCATGTCTTAAAATCAGTGCCAGCAAACTTATCCGGTCGAATTGCATGATAACAAAATAAGATACTGGCAAAGATATTGTGCCAAATTGGATTACCGAGGCCGATGCCGCAACCGTAGGCAAAGTGGGGTTCACTCCAACAAGAGGAATCCCGCCACCAATTGTCCCATCAACGAGAGGAATGCTAGTCGAGGTCTCCACAGGGGTCACAGCGGTCCCAACAATGTTGCTTCCATTGTTCACATTGTCATTTCCATGTGACACCATTTATTCTTAAAGAACGACAACAAAATGATTAGAATAATAATAAGTTTTTAAACTAGAAATAGATTCAAGATCTATGTTATCAATTCAAAACAAAATTGAAATATGAGAGCAAATTATTTAGTCAAATTTCTAACAATTATTTAAACATAAATTAAAAAATCACTAACACATGATTAAAATAATCATCAACAGAAAAGGTAGACAATGGTGAGGCAATCATACTAGTAATTGTAAAATAATTCACTAATCATTACCAATGATTGTAAAACCATGTTTGGTGATAAAACCATGCAAAACCAATAATTTAACCATGCAAAATCACTTTCAGCTTACAAACATGCAGAGACCGTGTAACTTCTTGTAAAAAATTCCTTCTTCCTTTTTCTATCAACTTTGATGATTCGAAAATCTACCTTAATGCACTGAGGGAAAAACAAGACCGGAACCAGGAAAAAAAATATGGCGAACTGAATTTTTTTTTTCCCTTCAGAACCTGATGAACGAACTGGGAATTTTTTTTTTGCCAGAAACGATGAACACAGAAAAGAACTTGATTCAACAAATAAATTTGATTTAAACTTGTAAGTAAATATTAGAGAACCAAAGTAAAACAAACCAAATCGAAGGCCCGTGGTTTCACGATTTCCTTAAATCGAATTCGCCGCCTCACCGGGTGCAAGAGGTTTTGATCGGTGTTCAATTTTCAGGATACAATCGGTTGTCAGATTACGCTGCACAACGTTACCCCCCTACGAACTAGCTGTGTCTATCTCTCTTTGAATCAGGAAAGAAAAGTTGAAACTGGAAGGGGAAAGTTTGATGCTAGAAGGGTTTTTGTATTTGTGTTTTTCTCTTGTTTTTTCCAATTGAGAGAGATCACTTATTTATACCCATAGAGGAGGAGCCAGCTCTTTAATACATTGAATTTTAGCATTGAAGAGATGAAACTGATGAAATCTGTGTAGTGGAACGGATGAAATGTATTCACTATATTCCAAATGGATGAAACTGATGTATTCAATATATTCAATTTTCATTCACCATTCAATATAGAAACTAATGTATTCAATATATCATTTTCCAACAGTTTTCAATTAATTGAAGTTTTAGGAATATTCACGTCATTATCAATCACTATTTACTACTTAGACATCTTAATTACTCAATAATTAACCACTCTACGTGAAGTATAGTTTGGATTTTAACTAAATTATTGCATTATAATTATCTTACTATTGCACTTTTTATTCAATGCTTTAGCCCACACCCAACTTCAGCTAAATATGGGCTGCATCAATTTGCCTATGGACGCTTTGCCAAATAGGGACGTAAGAGAAACTATATTGCATACTAAACATGCACCTAATGTTCATCGTTATTGTCCCTCTATTCATAATTTTTCTACCCATTGCTGCATTAGTAAAAGTAAATTTACCTTGTTAAATAATTCTTGAGGAAAAAAAGTAAAAAAAAAAAAAAAAAAAAATCTTCTGTGTAAAGAATTTAAGGCCCTTTAATGAATGGAACAAATGGTGTGGGCAAGAGGAGTATAGGAATTGCCAGTCAAGATGGTACCCTATTAACATGCAATGCGACTGTCAAGTTTCTGGGATCCCATCGAATTACTTCAGCCTGTCATCACATCTTGAGAGCACAAAAACGTCGTGGTCCAATAAGATTGCCTCGTCTATTTGCATCGCATCACTTTTTCTTTCAAAGCAGAACAACTACCAATTCTAGACCTACTTCCATAAAATTTTAAAAATTGCCCACTTCAAATTGGCGAAAAATGATTCATGTTGCCGTCTTTCAACATCCCCAGGATCAGCAGGCAATGAATATACTGGGAGCACAAAAATTCATCCATTCAAATAGAACAATTCACATTTAACCTTAAACAAAGTGAATAATTTAGAAAAAAGCATGCAATACTTAATTTATGTGCTCAACAGTGGTAGGTCAAAACATTACTCAGAAAGGTACTTAGAGCACTTTCCCCACCATGCAATAAAGTAATTGAACCCACCAACCTACTGTCAAAGCCAATAAATCATGAGGAAATATGATTTACTATAAAAATTACAGCATTTAAATTTTCAGGACCAGTTCTCACAGTGCCTAATGCACCATGCCCATGTTCATAAAAGATAAATTTCAATGGCATAAGATACTGATAGAACAGTCAATACACACTTCCAATTTCTCTACATTACACCGTGAATTGTCAAAAGTAGCTGTATCATAACTTGTACATGTTTTCTACCTACTAAATGACACCATATAAACTCCAGATTAAATGCCCCGACTTTATCTCAAAGTGATGTTCCTCAAGAAATCAACCAAGTTGTATCTGTGCTATTGAATCTCTTAGAAATTTATTTTTTCCTTCAGTACCGTTTCCAAACGTCGCAACATTTTCATGGAGTTCAGTGGTAAAAATCCCCATTGTAACTTGGTGGATGAAGAAAGGGAGCACATAAGCTTACCTCGAAGATTTTCATTTGGAAACAATGAGGCTGATTCTGAATTCACTTCAGCAAGAACATCTTGTGTGTCAGCAGCTTCATTCCCGCTTAGGCCTATTATCCCCGAGACGCCATGGACACGTTCTCCCGTATGCCTCTTTATCTCCACCTCTTCTATATCATTGCTTAGCCTCACTCCATCGCAGTGAAGGTAACATCTTCTCTATAGCAGTCACAAGCGACTTCATTTTTACAGGGTCTGCAAGCAGTAGGATCCATGCATGGAAACAACCAGATTGTACAGAGATGGGATGTATCAAGGCTACAATTGGTGAAATTCGAGCCATCTTAGCTTACGGGAAAATGCTTTTCACCACACATGGAGACTACAGAATCCGCGTGTGGGATGTTTCATTGACAAAAAACTTTAGACCAAAGAAGACGATCACCTTGCCTCGGAGAAGGTCATTCTTCTCCTATCTGAAGAAGAATAATGAGCAACATAGAGATTCTATCTCATGCATAGCATACAATCACAAGGAGAACCTCTTGTACACAGGATCACGGGATAATACAGTTAAGGTGTGGAAAATCTCAGAAAAACGACGTGTTGACTCATTTGTTGCTCATGAAGGTCATGTCAATGCAATTGTCTTAAACCAAGAAGATGGATGTGTATTCACTTGTTCTTCTGATGGCACAGTGAAAATATGGAGAAGGGTTTTTAGAGAGAGCTCACTTATTTTGACAACGACACTTAAGTTTCAACCATCTCCAGTTAATGCCTTATCTTTATCTCTCTCTCTCCTGGCGAGTGCATCCTATATTCGGGCTCATCAGATGGACTGATAAACTTCTGGGAAAAGGAAAGAATGTCTAGTAGGTATAATCATGGGGGATTCTTGCAAGGCCACCATTTTGCAGTTCTTTGTTTAGCAACAATAAAAGATCTAATCCTTAGTGGTTCAGAGGATGCAACCATACGAATATGGAGAAGAGAAGATGGGAACTCCTTCCATTCATGTCTTGCAGTCATTGATGGTCATCATGGACCAGTCAAGTGCTTGGCTGCTGCTCTAGAAACTGAGGAAATTATGACGGGGTTGTTAATCTATAGCGCCGGCCTAGATCAAACTTTTAAGGTATGGAGAGTCAAAGTTTATCCCGCAGAGAAAGAGAAACTTGAGAAATCAGAAGCAAATGATCAGCGCTCAAAAACTACACATTGCAAACTTAGTCCAGTGTTATCACCTTCATGGGTAGAGAAGAAGATTCAGGGCAGTGATTTCTGAACTAGAAGAAATAATAACTATAATAGCAGAACCACTATAAACACGGGCGGAGCTAGGAATATTGTTCGATGCGGGCAAAATTTAATCAACTTCCGACATTGAGTTTTCGAGGCCTAAGACGAACTTTAAATTTGGACCCTTAAATTATAGTATGTAATATGCATTCAAATATTTTTTAACGAATCTATAAACTCAAAAGATTTATTTAACTTAACTAAGTCCTTACTATAAACTAAATAGCTTGGAGACCGTACCGACTTTGGAGAATTGGAGCAATTCGGATAACCCGTTATCCCCCGTCAATAATATTCAAATAATAAGATACTTTCATTTTCTAAGCATTAATGGTAACTTTTCTACATTCACTATCGTCTCAAGTGAAACTAAATACATTCAAGAAAACATGGAAATTTAATGTATGTCATCAAATTCTAAATACTCAATCTTCAAGAAGCAAATAAGGATAAAGCCCTGTGTGCAGGGCTTTATCTCACAGGGGCCTACAGTGTATTAATTTTTTTTTTTTTTTTTTTTTTTTGTGTGAGACCCCCTCCTTGTGTGTGCCCTTCACAGGTCCATATACTTCAAATAGGGTTCAGCAAAATAATTGATAAACAAGTATACATAAGGTAAATTACTTTAAAGATAATAAATAAAGACAACCCAGATAGCTTTAAAGATTTTACAATATCTTTTCCACTTCAAGAACCAATATTTTCAACAAAATAGAAAAAAAAAGATTAAATACTCAGACCCAGTAGAAAAGATGAGTAGAAAAATGCATTGAGTGGCCCCTCTAGAAGAACTGGGTGATTACAGTGCATATGCTCGACCTTCAAAGCAACATAAAATTTTGCCCCTCGACACTGCATAACAAGTAATGCTGGATTGAGTTTGGCTATGTTGAGCTCTAATATCAAATTGTTGAGTTTAAACATCCAAAATAAATAGATTTTTATTTATATAAATTACTTATGAAAAAACTCAACAAGGCCACTAGTACTATTTTATTCACTCAAGCACTCACACCCCAACAATTTCTCTCTTTCACGCGCAACACATACACTTCATGTAAGTATTATGCCCTAGGTCCAATCAACTTTGGGCATAAGTACTTTTGATATATGTTTAATGCATTTATTATGGCAATATCTATTATATTAAATAATAGAGTCCGTAGATTCAAATTTCGATAATTTGTTAATCACAAGGAGTTGTGATTGTGAGATACAAATTACATATGATTGAATCTTAAATCATCCGTGGTCGTAAGTAATAACGAGATACGGATATCGTTATTACGGATAGACCACCACGTGTGACATTCCTTACTTGTGAAGTAAGTAGCTGATCTCACAAGTTAAAGTGTAGTGACACTTAAATGAACACGTGAATGTTTTGTTATAGAACAAAACATTGGAGACCCGCTGAGAGATTCCACATGGATAACTATCTGAGTGTCAGTGATTAATCTCTAACGTTCGGTAGTGGAATTGATCATTCGACTTGAGATCATTATAGTACCTTATGTGGGGACAGTCATGCTTTGGTGATGCTGGAAGTTGCTCTGTCAAGGACCGCTAATACGACATCGTTCGGGTATGTCAAGAATCATATGAAGGTTGTGAATGATCAATAGAGGATTCGTCGCCCTTAGATAGTAAGAGTTTATGATCTACATTTCATCCAGTTAAGTTGATAACGAAATTCTTGGCCAAGGTGTACCTATAAGTCGAAAAGGAGTTTTCGACTTACATTGACTTAATAAGTGAAATGAAAGATATGATCGATAATCGCGATTGACACAATCCATGTCTCGTAATTGATCGGATCATATTGACGAAGGGATTATAGTTTTACGATAAACGAACGAGTTTGATTTTGTCATATCACATGACATTTCCCGTCACATGTATTGCCCTGACACATTTCTAGATGTCAATCTGGGACGACGAATGTGAATGAGTGATAAATCAAAAGGGTGTTTTGATTTATCGATTTTGATTAGATCAAAATAATAATTCACGTCGTTAGGCATCGTGATTGGGAACCTAATGGGTCACGCACAAAAGGAGAACTAGAAGATTGAGATCCACCAATTAATTAATTGACAAGTGTTGTATAATTAATTAATTGGATTGTTTATTAATAGGCCCGAATTAATTAATTGGATTAATTAATTCATGGACCGGATTTAATTAATTGGATTAATTAAATATTGGACCGGGTTAAGTTTAAGAGACGGGTCAAGGTCGTTTGAGTTTATATAAATAAGTTGCTAGGGTTTGTAAACTGCAGATGGATTTTCATTATTCTTGCTAGCACAAGAAAAGTAAACCCTAGTTCTCTCTCAATCTTGTTTCCTGTGTGAATTCCATTGGAGGCTGGACAATTGGACAGTTGTGGGAGACAGATCGGGATTGCTGGAACTACAAGAATAGCAAATGAGTTTGCAGATCTGAATAAATGTATAATTTCTATCACAGTTTCTATCTAAACACAAAGCAAATCCTTGGATGGGAATTGAAATTTATTTAATTTTTCGCTGTGCATGAAAAGTAAATCCTAACAGTGGCATCAGAGCCTACTTTGTGCTTGTTAGAAACTGTTTAATATATCTGATTAATTAAAAGTTAATTATTCATGTTGTTGTTGAATCTAGTAATTATAAAGAATTATTTTTATATTCAAAAATTGTTTTTGAAACGAAAATAATTTTCTGGATTAAAAAAAAAAAAAAAAAATTGAAGGTCGAAGGAGGCGGCAGGGGTGGAGCCGCCACGGCCATTGCAGGCGCCGGCAACGAAGTGCGCTACAGTAGCGAGTCTGGCAGCAGCCGTGGAGGGGAGTTGCAGCTGTAGCACACCTTCGCGACTTGTGCCTTGCGGCGGTGCTGCTGTTCGAGAAATTGCAGCTCGAAGCTTCGCGCTGCAGTCGGTGGAAGCCACCGCTGTCTGACAGCAGTGGCATTGGCCGGACGTAGCCAGGGGCGGCGCCAGCTGCCGGCGCTGTCCTTGCCAAGTTTTAGGGTTTTCAGATTCAGGGTGACTGAGGTGGAGACGGGGGCTTGTGTTGAAATTTCAGAAACGTTGAGCCCCTGTGTGCAATTTAAATTAGGGGTCATTTTACAATATTGAATTGAGGGCCGATTCGCAAATATCTCATATTGGAAGACTCTATTTGTAATTTTAAATCAGGGGTCAATTTTGCAATTTGCAAAGGAGTTTTGAATTCAATTTTAAGTTTAAGGATTTTTATGCAATTTGCGAAATTGAAGGACCTCCTTATAATTTTAAAATTAGGGTCATTTGGCAATTTTCAAAAAAGTTTTAAAATTGGATTTCAACTGGGTTTTGACCTAAAGTTGCAACTTTGACCCAATTAAAATTTTAATAGAAATTGACGACTTTTATATTTTCGTTAAAATTAAATTTTAACTTAAATATTTAAATTTGACCCTAAATTGAATTTTGTTTTATTTAGGAGTTTTATCCTAAATTAAAATATTAATTCAATTTAAATTAGAGTTTGACTTTAATTTAGTATTTAATTAAAATTTGATTTTAATTAAATAATTTTCCCTATGTGCTCTTGAAATTAGAATTTGATTCTAATTTGACATTTCATTAGAATTTGATTTTAATTAAATTGTCACACCCTAAAATTTATTCTTTGAATTAGATTTTGACTCTAATTTAGTATTTGATTAAAATATGATTTTAATTAAATAATTCGCCCTAATTTGTTCTTGAAATTAGAATTGGATTCTAATTTGACGTTTAATTAAAATTAGATTTTAATTAAATTGTTTCGCCCTAAATTTCTTCTAGGAATTAGAGTTGGACTCTAATTTGATATTTAATTAAAATTTGATTTTAATTAAATTAGCTCGTCCTAAATCGTGGAATTAGAGTTGGACTCTAATTTTGCTATTTAATTAAAATTTGATTTTAATTAAATATTTTCGTCCTATAATTGTGAAATCAGAGTTTGACTCTATTTCAGTATTTAATTAAAATGTCATTTTAATTAAATAAATTCGCTAATTAAATTAATTGATTAATATGATTAATTAATTAATTAATTGCTTTCGATCCATTTGTCTAAATAGTTTAGACGACCTTTAATTGCTAGATTCTTGAAACATACTTGCATATAATATTAGATATTATATAGGAAACATTTATATGATGAATATTTATTAGTGGGTGATTATGGACTCGACCATGTGGATGTGTTGAATGAATGGTTTAATTCCTGTTGTTTTATGGGCCTGCGAACCCGTTACTATTGTTATTGTTATAGGACCTGCGAGCTCTTGATTATTTTGGACCTGCGAGTCCGTTATTATTGTTGTGGGCCTGCGAGTCCAATTTTCATTTAGGCCTGCGTGCCAACTAGTATAGGATACAAGTTGTAGCTAATCTAATTGAAGACACAGGAAGAGGAAGAAACCATGGAGATGGGGCATTGATAATGATTCAATGCAATACCCCCTAAGAATTGACCAACTAGTCTTCCTTTTGGCTCAGGAAGACTAGATAGAATTAGTCCATAATCATCTACACTATTATATATATGTTTATTTGCATGATTGATGCTTGTATATGTATATATAATTATTATGAGATATTTGCATGATAAATCCCTCACTAAAATATTAAGTCGATTTTATTATTCGCCTTCCATCATTATAGTGAAAAACGAGAGTCCTAAATCGTCTCAGCTTATTGAGTACACTCAAGGCTGGTCTATTAGGGATATGTTTGACACTATGAAATATTCGATATTTCTGAATGATGGGTTCGACTTAACTAAAATTATCTTTTGTTGAGTACACTCAAGGAGATAAATTTTAGAGGCATGTTAAGCTAACACATAAGATGTGTGAAGACAAGGAGTTGTCAGCTTAATGATCTGGGAGTTGTATATAGATACAATTGATAACAGTATCTACTCAAATATTTTATTAAGGTTTGTTGAGTACACTTAAGGTCTTAATATAACAAATGAGATCCCAGCCCACTAGGAGTCAAGTATGGATTCTATAAATTTATGCGAGGGTCATAAATTTGAGTTAAATAGTGGGAGCACAATTAATTTGATAAAAGACCATATTAAATTAATTGATGCATTTTATATATTATTATTTTACTTTTCGTCATTTATATTTGTTGAATCATGAGTAACTATATGTGGCATACTAGATGTCAACAACCAAACCAAACTTTCTTGATTGACACTGCAATATGAGAATTGTTCTCAGGTATGAGAAAATTGGTTATGTCCTTGAGTAGCCCTTTCTAGAGACATATGTTGATGACTCGACTAAAGAAGAGGAGGCTGCTATAATAAACACAGAGATGATGATAGTACTGCAACATGTGTGATGCTTGCAACTATGTCACCTGAGTTTCAAAAGCAACATAAGAGTATAAATGCTAACACATGACTTTTCATTTCAAAGAGTTATATGATAATAATCATGTATGGAAGGATATGAGACTTCCAAACAACTATACCAGTGCAAAATGACAGAGGAATCTTTAGTCGGTGCTCAAGTGCTGAAGATTATTGCAATTGAGAAATTGTCTCGATTGGGTTCATTCATGAACCATGAACCAAGTGTTGACTTAGTTCTATAATTTCTGTCAGAGAGTTATTTATACCGAATTATGAATTTTGATATTAATAAACTCAAGTGCACACTTATTGAGTTGCTAAAAATGTTTAAGACTATTAAACCCAATATCAAAGTTATGATTGGACAAGCCATTGATTCCTCTAAGGATATTAAGAGAAAGTCTAAAGGGGCTTTAGGAAATCATTTAAGATGGCTAAGATAGTCAAAGTAAATAAGGATATTATCAAATCCACTTGAGTAAGGCCTATATCTACTTCACTAGTCTCTTGGGTATTAGATATCAGATATGGATCTCATATTTGTATAAGTATGCAGAAACTAAATGGAAGTAGATCACTGCACAAAGAAGAAGTTGGCCTACACATTGAAAATGAGCAAATGTTGTTGCATTGTCTGTAGAAGCATACTTCCTACCGTTGCCTTTAAACTGAGTATTTGAATTAGAGAAATGTTAGTTTGGACTCACCAATACCAGAACATTATTTGAATTTCATGTTTGGACATGAACGATATTAATGTTAAGGACAATTGTTATTTCTTTTAATCTTAATGGTTATGGTGAATTACAAAATAACATTTATTATTCTAAATACTGAATATTCTATAGTAAGTATAGAAATGTAGAGGCATAAAGGTGATAATCTGAATACCGCTTATATCTAGCATTGTAGACTCGGTCAACTAATTACATATAGATGTATATTTGAGGTCAATTGATTTTGAATCATTTGACAAATGTGATTGAAAAGTCTGCACAATTGCTGGATCTAATACATAGTGATGTATGTGGATCCATGCCGATTAATGCTAGATGAGTTTCTCTTATCACACTTACTAATAACTATTTCAGAAATGATCATGTATGTTTGATAAAACTTAAACGTGAAACTCTTGAAAGGTTCAAGGGATTCAAGTTAGAAGTAGAGAAACAATTAGTAAAGATATTCTTACACTAAGATCCGATCGAGGTGGAGATATCTTAAAGATAAAGTTTAGATTATCTAAAAGAGAATGTGATTCTCTTGCAGTGAACTCCTTACATACACTACAACATAATATTGTGTCTGAGAGGAGGAATCGCAAACTATTAGATATAGTGCGATTAATTAATAGGTCGTGCAAACCTTCCAAAAGGTTTTGGGGCCATGCATTGATTGCAATGTTCTACACACTAAGTCATGTCTCATCTATGTCGGTCGACAAAACTCCATACGAGTTATGGAAAAGCAAAATGCCCAACTTGTCAAATATGAGAGTCTGGGGCTGTGATGCTTATGAAGCGCACTGATTCGGATAAGCTTGAGGCTAAATTCGATAAATAAATATTTGTAGGATATCCAAAAGATAAAATTGGATATCAATTCTATAATCTCGTTGAGAAGAAGATGTTCGTCTCAAAACATGTTAAACTCCTAGAAAAAGAGTTTATTCTAGGAGAGGACAGTGAGAGTAGAATGGATCTTGAAGGAGTTCAAGAATCCACAGATATGGTTGACCAAGTAGATAAATCTGAGTGTGATCTCACACTTGATGATGGACATACTCCTGATTTGGAAGTAGAGACTTCTGAGGACAGATTAGCTCTATGTTAATGCCTTATCTTTATCTATCTCTCCTGGCGAGTGCATCCTATATTCGGGCTCATCAGATGGACTGATAAACTTCTGGGAAAAGGAAAGAATGTCTAGTAGGTATAATCATGGGGGATTCTTGCAAGGCCATCATTTTGCAGTTCTTTGTTTAGCAACAATAAAAGATCTAATCCTTAGTGGTTCAGAGGATGCAACCATACGAATATGGAGAAGAGAAGATGGGAACTCCTTCCATTCATGTCTTGCAGTCATTGATGGTCATCATGGACCAGTCAAGTGCTTGGCTGCTGCTCTAGAAACTGAGGAAATTATGACGGGGTTGTTAATCTATAGCGCCGACCTAGATCAAACTTTTAAGGTATGGAGAGTCAAAGTTTATCCCGCAGAGAAAGAGAAACTTGAGAAATCAGAAGCAAATGATCAGCACTCAAAAACTACACATTGCAAACTTAGTCCAGTGTTATCACCTTCATGGGTAGAGAAGAAGATTCAGGGCAGTGATTTCTGAACTAGAAGAAATAATAACTATAATAGCAGAACCACTATAAACACGGGCGGAGCTTGGAATATTGTTCAATGCGGGCAAAATTTAATCAACGTCCGACACTGAGTTTTCGAGGCCTAAGACGAACTTTAAATTTGGACCCTTAAATTATAGTATGTAATATGCATTCAAATATTTTTTAACGAATCTATAAACTCAAAAGATTTATTTAACTTAACTAAGTCCTTACTATAAACTAAATAGCTTGGAGACTGTACCGACTTTGGAGAATTGGAGCAATTTGGATAACCCGTTATCCCCCGTCAATAATATTCAAATCATAAGATACTTTCATTTTCAAAGCATTAGTGGTAACTTTTCTACATTCACTATCGTCTCAAGTGAAACAAAATAGATTCAAGAAAACATGGAAATTTAATGTATGTCACCAAATTCTAAATTCTAAATACTCAATCTTCAAGAAGCAAATAAGGATAAAGCCCTGTGTGCAGAGTTTTATCTCACAGGGGCCCACAGTGTATTAATTATTTTTTTTTTTGTGTGGGACCCCCTCCTTGTGTGTGCCCTTCACAGGTCCATATACTTCAAGTAGGGTTTAGCAAAATAATTGATAAACAAGTATACATAAGTTAAATTACTTTAAAGATAATAAATAAAAACAACCCAGCTTTAAAGATTTTACAATATCTTTTCCACTTCAAGAACCAATATTTTCAACAAAATAGAAAAAAAAGATTAAATACTCAGACCTAGTAGAAAAGATGAGTAGAAAAATGAATTGAGTGACATCTCTAGAAGAACTGAGTGATTACAGTGCATATGCTTGATCTTCGAAGCAACAGAAAATTTTGTCTCTCGACACTGCATAACAAGTAAAGCTGGATTGAGTTTGGCTATGTTGAGCTGTAATATCAAATTGTTGAGTTTAAACATCCAAAATAAATAAATTTTTATTTATATAAATTACTTATGAAAAAACTCACCAAGGCCACTAGTAATATTTTATTCACTCAAGCACTAACACCCCAACAATTTCTCTCTTTCACGCACAACACATGCACTTCACTCTCTCTTTCCAATTATCCGTTTCTCTCACTTACTTTCTCTGTTTCTTTTTTTTTACTTCTTCTCACTTCACACACGAACACAGCAATCTGCAAACATATACACATGCAAAGTCGGTGGTTGAAGCTTCTAGCATGGCAGTGGAAATGGTCTTTGATAATTCTAGATTATTTTTGCAATTGGTGGTGGAAATAATAGAGCAGCTTGTCTAGGGCCTTCTCCGCCTTAGCGCCAATTATGGATCAACCAGATTAAGATACCACAAAATTCTGGAAATTTCCTTAAAGTCGGTGATGGTCTCTTCATGTTATGTATTGCTCCTGCAGGCCATAGCTGTCATTTGGCTTGCTAGAATGGAAATTGAAGAAAAATTAAACAAGTTAAGAACCAGTAGTATGGCATCAGTACCATATATGCAATTTCAGTTGCATGGTCGAGGCATCTCCTTAAAGAAATCTCTACAGAAGTTTCTTCAAGCTCCAAAGTTCAGTGCGGGCAGATTCATTATGGCTCCGCCCAGTATAATCCATCAATGTACAACTTAAGAACATCATCCATCTTTGATGTTTTATATCTCTCAAGTATTTGAATTTTATAGTAGATATCACTAAAAGTAGAGAGTAGCTTTTCTTGGCAATATATAATCACCGCCATGCTCTCTCTTCGGAAGAGGAACTAGAAAAATGATCCTTCCAAAGGCTATATGCAACTTTTCTGTTTTTAGTCTATAATCTGAGCACCAGCAATTACACTTAGTAAAACATGTACTTCCGGTGCTACTTAAGGAAATTTACAATAATATCGACATATCAAGTGAAAAGGTAGGAATTTCTGCAGTGTCCAAGTTTGCCTCACAACATAGCCCATAAACATCCCTTTCAATTAATCAAAACCTGCCCATTATAATGTTTTTTTTCTGGGTCCAACCACTGCAGGGTAATAGGGAACCATATCATTGGCAACTAACAACAAAATTGATAGTTTCCCCTTAGAAACTTTCTGGCCATGCTAGATAAAACACAAAGGAAGTTTGAGGTCAAGCTAAAGCATGCATTACTCTCGTGGCCATGCCAAATTGACAGTGCAGTAGAAATTGGTTATAATCGTTGAAAGAAGGAAGCATTCTTCATTTCTCATTTTCATTCGAGAGGCAAACAGCTTTTTCTTCCAGTTTTGAAAGAAATAGCTTTCCTTGAAGTAAAGTAGATCTAATGAAGGCCAATATCTTCACTTATAACATGCATAAGAATGAGCTCTGGATTACTTCTTATCAAAGATTACACTCACCCCTTCAGTATCCCTAGATACCCTTCTAAGCGCAAACAAAAACAGAGGGAGAGAGGACATGAACTTAGTCTCCAATACCCATACGGTAATGGCCAAAGAGTGCGGTAAGCATTGACCAAGATGAACTAGTAACAACTCGAGCCCATGGAGAGTCAAGATGTTAGTCAGACCCGCTGATTCACTTTTCAATATTGCAGCTGAAATTAACCACAATTGCGCAGCATGTTAACATGGTTAAATAAGATTACGGAGATTGTCGAAAATTACGGCTTGACGTCTATATTATCATTATAATTATAATTATAATTATATTATATATAAATAGATTGTTTTTACTATATTTAAATTAAAGGTTACCATTAATTAATATTATAATTTATTGCTATTATATTTAGTGGTGATTTTAATTCTATATAATGAAAAAATCTCTTACATCGAGGGACATCGAGTCTTATTGAAATCCAATCTCATGAACTTAAGTATGAATAAGGAGAATTATGTGATCAGGGAACATAAAAGTGAATATATTTTTCTTTTGTATGGTAGACCCGCAAACTAAAGATAAATTAGGTTTAACCTGTTAGCATTTTTGTTGTTGTATAGTATACTTGATAGCAATTTTTGTGCAAGCAAGTAGCTATTCAATTTGAAGAAAGTTCACCTCCAATAAGATTATTTAAATAAAACAGAAAGACTTGAATCAGTTCTATGACCAACAAATTCCATCATGAATCCATAAAAGAGTTATGCTACATGTACCTAATTTTTTACCTAAAAGGTTATCGAATTGACAAGTTGCAGCCCCCTATTGGGGGGGGGGGGGGGGGGGGGGGAGATAATAAATATGTCTTTCATTTAAAATCTTCACTCTGAAGCACCTGAATAGAGTACAAGCTGATGAACGTTAACAACCATCAGAGCAGGAGAACTTTCCAAATCAAACATTCTATTCCTATTATACAAGGGGGTACATCGTCAATGCACACAAATCAATCTAGTTGCATGTTTTCAGGAAATGGAATGGAAGCACAGCAATGGTAATATCCATTCTCATCAAAAGCAAACCTTTGCGAAAGATGAGCTTCGCGTATAAGATACTCTCCCCATTCCTCAGAACCATATTCATCAAAGATTCCTCTGGCATCAAATGAATCAAGCTTTCTTACTCTTTCCTTCCTAAAAAAATTAATGATACGCAAAAAAATACATATCAGCTTTGCCAATAGACAGAATGAAGCTTAATGGTATACTTATCAACATAGGAAAAGATTTCAAAATCCATTAATAAGAAACATGAACATAGAACTAAATAAAAGAATAGCTGTAGTACCTTTTTCTGTGTCTTGCATTCATAACAGTAGCATGCAACTGCAATCCAAAGATGAAAATGCCTTTGTCAACATTAATTTCAACAGAAAAAATTAGGAATAGAAGTTAGTGGAATCATGTGCTCTACAGACACCCAGGAAAACAGTGCTTAAACAGGAAAGGAATTGACATTTGATAGAATACAGGGTAGTAAACAACATATACTGTAATGGAAAGAAGTATAATTCTGGTTCCACAAATTTCCCAGTTAAGTGTCTGATGGGCACAGTTCCTGATATCTAAACACTTTCTAAAGTTTTAATCCTAGAATTGTCAATAAAAAAATAACAAGGATAGACTGAACCATAGGGTAGAAGTCAATTTTCCCTATCGGCTTCCTCGATGGAATGGATACAACCATGGCCCTATCTTATAAGTAAAAGATTATTTTTTGGCAGGCATAACCTAAATATACAAAGGAGAAAATGAAGGATAATTTAGATCAATAGCATAGTCCTTCGCCCATATAAATGCATAGACTTGCAACAATCAAGCGGGGGTCGAAGCATCAGAGAGAGAGAGTGATAGAATGGATACACTTGAAAACGTACAAAATGTTGTAAGCAATGTGTAAACAAACAATTTGTCCTGGACCTAATAAAATGTTCTTCTAATGAAGGAGAACAAAGTACCTTTAGCTTCTGCCGCACATCTTTTTCAATAACTAGACCAGCCTCAACAAATGCATCAATGATGACGTCTAAAAAAAGCTTAGGAAAATAAGAAGTGATTATCATTGAACACTTATAAAAGCCAACCAACTCTTGTTCCTATACACATCAACAATATTAGCATAGAGATAAATAGATCCCATAAATACAGATACAACAGGCATGCAAAAGTCGGTCCTTGCCACCAATTTCCTGAACAGGAGCATAAAGGACGTGGGCCTTGGCAAACGATCCTCTCATGCATTCCTGCAAGGGCAAGGCATACAAAACCTTAATGCCACCAACGCTGCCAAGACTAGAAAAATTAAGACAAGCAATGAGGTTCCATAATCTCATTTGACAAAGAAAGATGGGCTTCATGATTTCATTTCAAAACCAGCTATTGTGAGAACCATTTTACATAATATCATCCAAAACATTAGCCTTATTTTCTGGTGACATTGCACATTGATAAAGCGATTTGATCAATGCTTTGAATTAGTTGGAAGAAATGCAGATGCAGTTCAGTTCAACTCCAAAGTTAAAGGTGAATAGAAAATGATCATTTCACTTAATCCTAATGAACAGGTAACCATGTGCTAACATTTTCTTAGGGGCGGATGAATGAGTCTAGTAACATCAATTTAAGAAAGGGAAGAGAAAAGGCAACAAAATTTTGGTCAAACTAACATAAACATAAGCAAAAAATTGCACGAACTCATTACAAAATGGTAAACCTATTATCAAATGTCAAATGAGGGGAAAATTTACCAGCCCCTTGAGTCTAATAAAGACAGGCCGGTTTTCCAAGACATCAAGTACTTTTGATGAGACATTCTGGAAGGATAGGAGCAAGATTACTGTCAACAAAATCATAAGCTGCCTAAATAATTTAATGGGAAAAAACATTACCTGCAAAACCTCAGCAGCTGCTTTAACTCGGTCCTTATTCCATAACTTTAGCATGAGAACCGTCAAGTGAAATGTTTTTGGTTTGATAAATATAGACTTTTCAATCCCTAAATCTGAATGAAAATATATATTTTACATGTTGAATAAATATAGCCCCAAATCAGGAGACTGATAGAACTATTGCAAGACAAGGGCCCGGAATCATTTGCAAGTTTTCAGAACCTTAGTGGGTTTTTTAGCTGTTCATAAAACAAAAGGGGGTGTTGAGCAAAATTTGCAAGCAATGGTGGGATAATTTTTCCATCAAACCACTTAAGAAAGCGAAAATTAAAATAAAATGAATTCAAAACAACTCCCAGCAGACAGACAAAGCTAAAAGAGAAGGTATTAAAAACATTAATTTTGGATAAATAAGACTGCGGTTCGCGTACCTAACAATTTAGAAGACTTTAAATCCGAGGCAGGAGACTTCGACACTTTAGCAGGGTAACTTACAAGAGGTACATTGGATGTATTAATTTTAACATGAGCATCAGCATCTTCAGCTTTGAATGCAACAGAAACTAGTGGTGCTATATCTGATTGCTGGTCCTTGTCTTCCTGATTGGAAGTATAACCACTTGAATTAGGATCCAAATCCTCACCTTGATTAAGTTCTACAATTCCAAGTATTGAATTCTGAAAATTGACAAGTTTATCAACCAGTCCAGGATGGATAGCCAAAGGAAGTGAAATAAAGTGAGAATAGTCGAGGTTTGGGCTCTTGACCTCCTGTTATAAACATAACTGTATGTTAATAACGCAGCAAACTGCAAGCAAAAAATAGGCTTAGTCTAAGTAAACAACCTTAGATAACTTTAAGGCAGAGAATATTAACAAGTTTTAGTAAATAAATACTCTGTTGGCCATTCTAATTCATTCAAGCATTTAAGAGGAATATTTAGAAGCATTATCTTTAACACTGATCCTCATTTAGCTCTCTCATAGCTGTCAGGCCCGACCCGGACACTGATCCTAAAAATGCAATGGGTCAACGGGTCAGCGGTTCAACCGGTGATCCAGTGGTTCAACTGGTCGGTCAATTCCAATCAAGTATATTATTAATGATTTTCATTTAATAATAAAATTTTAACATTTTTTATCACTATAATTAAATTACTAAATTTAAACTGATTGCTGTAAGACTTTAACCATTTAATTGCTACTTCTTTTGACATTTTCTTCCATTAATTTAATGCTATCTTTACATCCTATAATTATAAACTGTAAAAAACAGACAAAGACATCTGAATAATTATTTTTAATACAAGGCACCAACATGCGTATGCAATTGTTTGACTAAAAAAAACATAGTCACTACATAAATGAAAGCAAACTGCAAAAGGATGTGGTAATTCAATTGACCAATAAAACCAATTATGCACTAAAATTGGAATGAAAAAGGGATCTGAAACAAAAATGAAATCAAAGGGAAATATGAGTTTACGAAGATATTGATTTTGGATTCTGGGGAGGGAAAAAGTTTAACCAACAGGAAACCAACTGGAAATTAAATCATATTTATCAATCAAGAAAGCCAGAACTTAGGTGTTAAAGAACACATCATTTTCTGGGTAAATAACGAGTTCAGTACACAGAAATTCACCAAATAAAACTTAAGTTTCAGACTTACATGTTCTTTTTCCATCTAACACAACTTGAAATGGAAGATTTTAGATTCTTGGGATGGGATTGCAAGAGACGGCTGAGAAGTGTGTTGATGTGAGAAATCTGGAAATTTTGGATTTATTAATAGACTTAATTGACCCGTCCGATTTAATCATAAAATGGGCCAGCGGACATCTTGTCATGGAGTTAAGGGAAAAATTCATATTTAAGGTATCAAGTTTAACTCAATTCAAAAATCAGGTACAAAATTTAAAAATTTAAAAATCAAGTATATATATAATTAATTAAATATATTTATTAATTAAATATAATAAAATTACGTTATTTTATTAATGGTCACAGATACCCAATTAAGATCACATTTTATTTATTGATCACATATTATCAAATTGATTAGTCACGTATTATTTCGAAGTCACAGATAAATTTTTTTACAAGTCACAGGTCATATATTTTCAAATTAGTTAGTTACAAATTTTTTTCAGTCACATATTTTTAAATTTTTAGGTAACATTTGAATCATTGGTCACATATAACCAAATAATTGGTCACAAACACTCTTCCTAATTGGTCACAGACTCTTCGTCTCACGAACACCAACACAAACACGAACACCAACCCCACCACAACCCTGGACTCTACCACCACCAAGCACTGCACCTCACATTACCACCGCACCATCATCTAAAACTCTACCACTGCAGTGTCATCTGAACTCTACCGCCACATCATTGCCAGTCAACCACCACACACCACCACAAACTACAAATACCAGCAAGAATTGGTCACAGACGGTGCGGTAGTAATTGGTCACAGACACTCTTTGTCTCACGAACACCAACACGAACACAAACACCAACCCCACCACAACCACTAAACTCTACCACCACCAAGCACTGCACCTCACATTACCACCGCACCGTCATCTAAAAATCTACCACTGCACTGTCATCTGAACTCTACTGCCACATCGTTGCCAGTCAACCACGACAAACTACAAACACCAGCAAGAATTACCTCACCATAAACCTCCGCAAAATCACAAAAAACCATCAACCACCATTACCACAACTTCATAGCATAAATCAAACTCGGAAAAAAGAAAAAAAAAAACAGATTTGGTGGAACCACCACCACCACAGCGACCGCACAACCGCCGCAGTCCACACCACCACAACCACCAATTCAACCCACCACCGCTACCACCCCGCACCACCACCACATCCACCACCACACCAAAAACCAACAAACCCGACTTGCGACGTTGTTACACTACCGCCGACCAGCGTCGCCGCACAACACAGCCACGACAACGCCACGACTTCGAGCTCACGCAGACCCGCAATTGCACTCAGATTGACGCTCAGCAGGCACGGCATCGACGCTCGTCGTCCTGCACCTACGCTAGTCGTGTCACCAGCATTAGTCATGAAGAGGGGAGCAACGATCAGATTTAGGAGCAGCCGGTGGTTTTAGAGAGAAGGCAGAGAGAAAGTGTGTGCGGGTTAGGGAGAGAGTTTTATTTTTAGGGTTTAAAAATATGGTTTTATAATAATATTTTAATATTAATAATTTATGATAATTAATTGGATACCTGATATTTGCATAAAAAATCTTGTGGCCTGATTTTTGCATTGGAATCTTGAAACACCTTGTAGGGTGTAATTTCCTCTGGAGTTAATCCCACATCGAATAAAGATGTAAATATAGACTAATTTATAAAGTTTTGAGCTACTCTTCTTAATAAAATTGACCTTTTAAGATGGACCTCCAAATCTTAACATGATATCAGAGCTCATTAAGTTCCGATGAACGATTCGATCCTTGTAAGACTAAAAAATATGAGCATGTAGATTTCAAGATTGGTCTGCTCAAACGAGCCACCATTTTGCGGGGCATGTTAAGGGATGTAATCCTACATCGAATAAAGATGTAAACATAGGCCAATTTATAAGGATTTGAGCTACTCCTCTTAATAAGGTTGACCTTTTAAGATGGACCCCCAAATCTTAACAATCCTTAGGGGGGGAAAAAATGGAAATTACACCATTCCCCATCTTAAGAATTCAACATTCTAAAATCAGGTAGAAAATTTCATTGTTCAAAAATCAGATCTTTTATTTTAATTTAATATTTTTATAAAATAAATATTTTTACTAACAAAAATCACACCAACCCTAGGCTAATCCACTTTCTCGCTCCCCACTCCCCCGCCTCTCTTCGCAGTCTCTCTACTTTCCCACGTCGGCGCTGCACCAACACCCTATCCAGGCACCGGAATCACCGCTGATTCAGTGGCAATAGACAGTGGCAAGGTAAGACGTAATGAAGCACCTTCATCGGCGGCGGAACCATATTCTTCTCTCCCTCTTCCCGGTTCCTGAACCACCTTCTTCTCTCTCTCTCCTATTCCTCGCTGTAGATGGCGTAGCAAGGCGTCGTTGCACCTTCGTTCGCTACGACGCGAAATTGTTGGAAGTTTTTTTGTGTTTGATTCGATCGCGCTTGCTGCACTCCTATTCTGCCACGCAACGTGATTTTTTTGGGGTGTTTTTTTGTATTTGATTCTATCAATGTGTGGTTGTGTGATGTTGTTGGTGTTGATTATGTGGTTGTGGTGTCGGCAAAACGACGGCGGTGGCGGTGGCAGTGTTGTAGTCGTGGTACGGTGGTGGTACAGGTGGGGGTGGAGGTTGGGTGTGGTGGTGGTTGTGCAGTCGGTGGTGGTGTGTGTTGCGGTGCGGTGGTGGTACAGGTGGTGGGGGTGGAGGTTGGGTGTGGTGGTTATTGTGCAGTCAGTGGTGGTGTGTTTTGTTGCGTTTTTTGAGGTGGAGACCTGATTTGTTGTGACCATTAAATTGGTTATTTTGTGATCAAACAATATGTGACTAATGAAACATATGAACTGTGACTAAGAAATAATGTGTGACCTAATCTGTGATTAGTAAACAATATGTGACTAATGAAAAATATGAACCGTGACTATAAAATAACGTGTGACCTAAAAATTCGTTAATTTGTGACCGATTATAAGTTGTGACTATAAATTGTGACTTATAATGTTCGTGATTTGTAATCGATAAAGAAATTGTGACTTATAAATTTTTCACCAGTGACCAAGGAAAAATTGTGACTTTTAAAAATTTTGAATTGTGGCCGTAAAAAAATTTGTGACATTTAAAATTTTTGTTTTGTGACAAAAAAAATAATATGTGACTAATTAAATTATGAATTTGTGACCGATGAACAAATTGTGACCTATAAAATTTTTGAATTGTAACCGTAAAATAATTTTGACATTTAAAAATTTTGATTTGTGATTGAAAATAATATGTGACTAACTGAATTATGAATCTGTGACCAAATTATATAGATTTGTGACCTTAATATAATTAATTAATTAAATATATATTTAATTAATTAAATTATAAATGAAAATTAACAAAAATTTGATTTTTGAAAGTTGTAACTTATTTTCTTATTATTGAATTGGACCAAAGTTATACTCTTACTTATAAAAATTTTCCTTAAAAAAATTCATATTTAAGATTACGTATCACCCATTTCAAAATTAAGAATAAATGTTTCAAATTTGAAAATCAAATATTTATTAAAATTTATTTATAATTTAATTAATTAATTAAATAATTTATTAGTTAAGTATATTAAGGTCACAGATCTATGCAATTTGATTATAAATTAACGATTTAGTTAGTCGCATATTGTTTTTAGATCACAAATCAGAATTTTTATATGTCACAAATTATTGCACGGCCACAATTTAAATATTTTATAAATCACAATTTGTTCATCGATCACAAATCGAAAATTTACAAATTACAATTTATTTATCGATTACAAATTACAAATATTATAACTTATAACTTATTATATAGTCACAAATTATCAAATTATCGATTACAAATTAATAATTTTTTAGGTCACACATTATTTTTTGGTCATAATTGATCTTTTTTCATTAGTCACATATTATTCATTGATCACAGATCAACCAATTTAATGGTTACAATTAACCAAATAATTTGTGACTACCACCAACACTTGCGACCACCATCCTACCACTGCCTCCAGCAGCACCACCATCCCCATTGTCATCAGAATCACCACTACCTCCTCCCGACAACAACTCTACCACTTCAAATAAATCAACTCAACGCAGAAAACACCATCACATCGTCGCGCTAGATCTACCACAAAAAAAAAATTATCACAGTCACTTCCACACCATGTACCGCATGCACCTAATCACCGCACCACCACAAACATCCCCACTCATCCCATCTGTGCTACGACCACCACTAATGTCACTGCCACACACCACAACATTGCAAAACCCATACCACCACAAACCACAACCACCACCAACCAACCAACCAACCCGTACCACAACCACCAACCACACCATGCCGCACCGCACCGACAGTGACAATGACAACCACCGATTCGCAACCACGGTTCCAAAACACAGATCCAAAACATGAATCCAACCATACCCAACCACCAGCCACACCGACAATGACAACTATCGATCCAAAACCACAGATCCAAAATACGAATCGAACTTCACCAATGGAAAAACACGAATCCAACTTCACCAATGCTAAAACACGAATCCAAAACCACAAATCCGGCACCACCTCGTTGCCACGCCAACACCGCCTCACAACCATCAACGGCACCTCGCTATAGCTGCGCGCACGAATCCAAAACCACAAATCCAGTACCACCTCGTCGCTACTCCAACATCGCCTCACAACATCAGTGATGTCTCACTGCAGCAGCGCGAAGTGATGCATTTCATTGAACCCCCATGCAGAGGCCGAACCCTCATGGACAAGGTGCGACGATATGCTGCAATCCTAATTCAAAATGAATAGCCTCTAGACACATAAGGCACATTCCCCATTAAATATTTTGTACAAGATCTTCTATGATTAATTGATGTAACCTTTCAGCAGCAGACACTGTACCAAATCAATTTCTCAATCTAAGTCACATGACATCCACATAATAAGATCACTTCCTATATGGTCGATTCGAGGCCCTTTAGTAGTTGAATTGATGCATTTTGTTGAACTCCCATGCAGAGGTTGAACCTTCATGTATGAGGTGAGGGGAAGCGATGCGATGCGATGCACTGTAGTCCCATGAAGAGGTGTTTTACTCATGAGTCTTATGCATTTTTCAACTTAATTGTAAGCTATATTTTATAAGGATTGGATGTTTTTGATATGTGTATTAGTGTTGTTTTATCGAAGTTGTGAGATGGCAAAAAACAATGAAGAGACGACAAAGCAAAGTTATTGGCATGGATTGAGGAGAAAATGTGGACAAAAAAGGACAAAAGGGTCAAAACGTATGAAGGACTGAATGAACGGCCCCATAGTGCTGTTAACTGAGAATGTGGCGCCGCGACGCCATACCTGTGGCACCACACAACCAGGAAGAAACATAGGGCATGACGCCGCGACGCTATGACCCAGGGGCTGCGGCGCCGCCAACTTAACGGAAAAGCGGAAAAATTTCATGTGTCAAAGCCCAATTAAAACCCTATTCTCGCTATGAACGTAAAATGGAGTATAAATAGAGGTCATGGAGACTTTGTAAGGGGTTACACACTTGGAGAGGCACAACATACTTGGAGAGATTCAAGAAGCAATTGGAGGGTTTCAAATAAAGAGTTTTTGAAGATCCAAGCAAGGGATTGAAGGGAAAAATATCAAGGAACTCACCATTGAAGCGTTGATTGGAAGAGGAAGAGATTTTGGTGCAAGATCTATTCATTTTCTACAATCTTATTACAAAATCCGGTGATGTATTCAGTGAAAATTGCTTCTTTTTCCTTGTATATGAGTAGTTAATTCCTTTGTTAGAGCGAACATGTAAACTTATTTGGGATTCTTAATGTTTTTAATTCGAGGTTCTTGTTCTTTATTCGTTTATGTGTTGATTTTTACTATGAGTTCAATGCTTCAAATTAATTGATCACTAGTTTCATGATTTTGTGAATTCTTTACGAATCGAGAGGTGAGTCTAGGATTTAGACCATATAGTAAAATTCGATAAATTAATATAATGTGTAGAGATATCTATATTGATTATTGCGGTCTTGTGTGAATTTCTAGAACTGTTTTTCGTTTAATTAAGGCTAATTTGCATAGAGATATGAAATTGGATTAGTTAAATAGGTTCAACGAGAACTGGATAGGGGTAAGTTGAATACATTAGGAGAATTCGGCCGAACACTACATTCGATTGAGAATCTTAACTTAAGACATAAAGATGATCAAATATGTGAAATGTTCTGCCCTAACATTCTCTTTATTGTTTAATCTCAAAATAAATCGTTGTGTGCATCACATTTAATTTTACGTTCTCTTTAGATTAAGATCCTCAACATACAAAATTCGAGTTTATTTTTGTAAAATAGAAGTTGGAATTAAATAGATTAGGTATTAGAGTATAGTTCTCGTGTGGAACGATTATCTGGACTCTAAGATCCACTTTATTACTTGTTCGATATTGTACACTTGCAATAGAAAAATCACAACATCCCAATCCAAGTCAATTTATCAGTCCATTCTTATATGCCAAACTAGGTCGTAGAGTGACTAAGTGTCAGAAATACTAAATTTCCCTGACCTTAGGACTAATGGAACAACACATATGACAAAACTTCTCGACAGTTAAGATGATGCCACATGTCTCTTTATCCAACGGTAATCATTTTCCTTCCTACAATAAAAGTTAACGCTTAATGTCATTTGAAAGTAATGCAATTTTACACTCTCAACCACTCTAGTTTTATTCTCTAAAATTGGTTCTATCCTAACCCCTTGTGTCCAAAAACCTTCATGGCTCACGTCTATAGCACGTTCCACACCTAAATAAATCCTTACAAGTAGATTGACTTGACCATTGGAGTGCATGCGACCTCCTCCTCTACCTTTGAAGAAGACCACGTGTTCTTAACGATTTTTCAAGTGTGTAGGGTAAGAGTTACGTGGACGTGAGTGGAGCAAGAATCTATTGGCCACATTATGCGTGCAAAAATTGAGGTCAACAACAATCATATAAGGTATTCTAAAAAAAAAACTCTACTATATTAATAGATAAGAATTCTTTTTGTTTTTTTAAAACTATTTTTACTTAGCAAACAAAGGATTGCCAAGCTCTAGAAAAATATACAATCAAATAAAGTTAACGATCATATAAGGCATTCCCAAAAAAATTTACTATATTAATAGATGAGGAAAAAAAAATCCGTAGCTTGACAATCCATTTTGCAGTTGGCTTTGGACAACATGTGTAAAACCATGAAAAAAATTACAACACATACAGGGAAACACAAGAAACGCAAACGTCAATCATCTTTGTAATTTCACAAGATGGATATTAACAGGGGTTTCTTAAGGAAGGTCTTAATTTTTTTGAAAAGAAGTAGATGAGAACACTCCCGGACGGGAAATTTATAATTAAATAGAATTAACACAACTCAAATAACAGCTACAACCTTGTCGATAACGATTTGTATTTTCTGTGATGCTTTGTTAATACTCTCAGCAAAGTTGCCCTCGATGACTACAAGAACAAACGTAGTGTTTAGACATGCTAATTGAAGCAATTGACATTGTATCTTAAATCTATAAACCAATGAGAATGCTTGATGTGAGTGAGAATTCAAACCACACAGGAACACATATTAATACAATAACATGGAAAGTAGAAAGAGAGATGACGAAAAGCCGAGGACAATAGGAAATTAGTAAATGGAGGTATTGGATGCCAAAATAAATACACTCAACTAATAAGACAGTTTTTAGCAAGAAATCCGCATTGCACCTCGGGATTTAGTAAATATCAATTTTATGTCAACGAGTCTAGAAAGAATAATGGCAACGGGCTGTCTATACTCAAGGATAGATTCCTATTGTATTATGGTACATATCTTGTTCTGCATCTACAAGAAAGAAGAAAGGAAAGAGCTAAAAGGACGTATTAGGGTTTAGGAGACTTGAATATTATAGAAAATGACATACAACATCGAGGTCCAATATCAGCATTAATTATAGCAATCGTAGATCTAATTTATCTTAGAATATAACAAAATATGTAGGTTTTTTTTTTTTTTTTTAAACATAATATTATGAAGAATGCATTACCATTATCAACTCATTTTTTTCTTCTTCTTGAAAATGACATTCTTAACGCAGAACTGAAAATATTTTTACCAAAAGCAAGAGACTTACTGACAGAGTCATCCTTTTTAGATGATGGAAATGTAGGACAAAATTTGACCGATCTTTACAACAAAAATACATAATTACTGAATAGCAGTAAACAACATAACGAATTATTGAAATTGCAATAATAGAAATCTCAAATCGAGGTCTGTGTAGCACACAGTTTCCTTAAAATAGATTCGCCCCCTCACCGTACGTGCTTGAGGTATGAACCGAGCATTTGCTTACCAGGATACAACGGCAAAACATTAAAATCCGAGCACCACAGGTTTTACTTCGACGAACTGAGTTAGTGCCCGAACTATATCACCACCACAAGACCCGGACATAATAAAAAAGACAGAATGCTGTATGCAATGAATAATTTTCGTGTGTTTAGGAGAGGCGGAAAATCGAGTTTAAATAGAGTGAATTAACTTGTCCATTAACTCAAAGAAATAATCACAAGTTAGTGGGCAATAACTTTTGGAGTTTTAGAACAACAAAAGTCAGTTCTAGAAAGTAAAAAATTTCAAAACGTAGGCCGGCATGAGGGGCCAACTTTTGGTCAATCTGGTCCGACATTCGTGTGCGCAGATTGTGCTCGCATACGAGTTTGATAATAACACATTTTTTTACGTTTTTCACCCTTTAGTATTTTCATTTATATGATTATTTGACACCGAAATGCACTAAATGTATCTATATCTTGGTTTAGGTGGCAAATGTGTGAAACATGTAAAAAATGGAAGAAACAAGTGAAAATGGATCAAAATGGAAGAAACAAAAGTTCAAGGACCAAATTGCAAATACCAAAAGGTGACTTGGAAGGAAAAATGAAGATATGAAGATTTGAGGGTATTCGGCATCAATTGGATGAGGAAAGAAGTCGACAGGATGAAATATAGTCAAAACATCATCACATATGCTGAAAAATTTTGTATCAATTTTCAGCCTCATATTTAGATCATTTTCACATGGTATAAGATCGAATTGGAAGTTTACATTTGAATGAAAATTGTAGCCCATCGAGTCAGCTTTCCAACGCACTTTGAATCACCTAAATTGGATATCGGGAGAGAAAGATATTGTCAAAATACTAAAAACTGTCCGGGGAAAAAATATTATAACTAAGCGGTCGCTTAGAGTAAATTGGCAAACGGTCGCCCACAACCCTACCGAGAATTCAAAGGCAGCTATCATTGAACTAAGCGCTTAGTGATTTTTTCGGCAGATCTGTTCTAATTCCGGAAATAACCTAAACACCTATGAAAATGCGTTTTGCTTGATTTTCTCGACCTAAATACATCAAAACACGTCCAGAAACCATTATTCATCATCTTGGAACAATTCTTTTCACCTTGGGAACAAGAAAACTCCATGGAAGGCTAAAGAATTGTGTGAAGCAAAGAAGGAACTCACCGATTTTTGGGATTTCATGTCAACTGTTCAATTCCTTTGGTATTTATTTGATTTAAAACACTTGTAGATCTAAGGTTTCATTCTTATATGTATATGTGGAATTGATTTAATGTTTACTCGATTTCTCATAGACTTAATCATGTTTCTTCTATCGTAGAATTATTAAACTAATAATTGAATTTCAATTTCATATAAGTTTATTGATGGATTTGTTGTGAATTTGGTTTAATTTGTATTAGGTTTTCATAGGATTAATCACGTTCTTCCTATTGGATAATCGAAATACTTATTGAATTTTCATTACTTGGATATTATTGGTGTGATTGTTTACAATTCTATGCTATATATATAGGGTTGATTTGTAATCTAATTCCAATTACTGCTTGCAAAAATTATGAAAGGAAATTAGGATCTACAAGTACAATTGTGAATTACATTGATATTAAACATCAAATCATCCGATTAAAGTGTCGGGATGAAAGCCTTTAATTGAGTTAATAAATTGGATAATTGACATTGAACGATCCAAACCGGGTGAAGGAATTCCGAGCTTCACTATCTTGCACTATTGAATTTTATCCTAAAATTTTGATATTGATCTAATCAACATTGATATCTTTAGACAATTTTGAGTGAACGAACACCTATTTAGAGACTCCCTAATTTAATTTCCATCTCCCTGTGGATACGACACCCCAAACTACACTACAATACCGAGGTATATTTTGGGCGTAATTAGAGTTCAAGGTTCGAAACCCATTTTGATCCGTGATTTGCACCTCCCTTGCGCGTGTATGTGGAGAGAGCCTCTATGCTTCACTTGATCACACCCTTCTAAAGTCAAATAATTTATATAGTGATTTTTGCTTTCATATTTTTCCTATGTGGGACAAGTCTTATTTCTCATTTCCTACCAACATAAACCTATTTCAAGTGGCACAATTTGAGCCTCAATTTTTCATTCACCCGAGCATCAATTTTGGCAAGTAAGTATATAATTTCGATGTACTCACGGAGGAGAACACAAACCAACTTTCATCTTCCAAAATAGCTAAGCGGGTCCCACTCAAAACTCGTGCCAAAGTTAATCAAAAACTCAGTTTTTCCATTAGGAAATATAATGTTAATTCCCATCTCCTTTTCAATCGCTTTTTTGAGTGGCACCCCTGTTTAAAGTATATGTAAGACACATTAGATAAACAAAAGAAAAATGCTACTCAACCACCCCCGTTGACCGCATGGGTGACCACTATGTGAGTGTGTGGGTCCTGTGCGAATAAAATAACATTTTTCTCATGTGAGTGCGGTGTCAATTAGGGTGTTCATATAGTATATTTCTAAACAAAAATGCTGCATGTACAGTCAGAGCTTGACACCCCGGATGACACGCTCTTCACAGAGGTGGGGCCTGCACATTTTTTTATTGAACGCTGGCCCCGCCCTGCTGTGAGTGCCGCGGAACTCTTAGATAAACTACTAGTTCCCATCTACACAACAATACATGTCATGGTCATACTCTTTCCCTTTGATGAAGCGCATTATTGACGTCCCTACCTACAAAACATGCACAAGATAAGATAAAATTAGCTGTGATTCAAGGGATATGATAAAATTAGTTGCGGTTGAGGGACAGGCATGTGCCTAGAATAAATAGGAAATCCACTATTTAGTAAACAAGGAAATTTCTAATTTAAAAGATGTCTTTTTAAAGATCTAGATTTAAAAATTAATGCTTACTCATATAACAGTATAATTTATAAGAGAATAATTTGCAGGGAATGGAAGATACTTTTATTTCATGTCAGATCAGAAAGTACAAGACTCGCTTCAGAAAGAAGTTAAAGAACCTCCCACTCCTCGCAAGTAATTCAAAAGAATACCAATTGACATTTTTTGATTCGCGTGTCGTTATCATTATTGACGGCACTAAAAAGATAGACTGACAAAGGTAGAAATGAAAATGAAAATGATAATGATAATTTCTTTTCTTTTTTTATTATGGAACAAACAATGACCAACTAAGAGTTTGACTTTCATTACTCATTAGATTCAGTAGCAGATTTATTAATTGCACGTAATATATCAAGTGAGAAGCTAAAAATTATCGTACAAATGCTAGAAGGAATAAAACCTTCATTTTGGTCCAACTCGATTCTAAAACTAGTAATTCCAATTTCTTTTCCTTTTAGGTTCCACATCTCTATAATTTGTAAAGTGATTCATATTACAAATAGCATGCGTAGGTTTTCCAAATACGCTAAAGTAAAGAAATCAATATGGAGACGTGTGAAAGAAAAGCCAATAACCTCCTGTGATAATAGCCAAGGAAGGAAATAAGCCAACAACTATTGGAACTTGGATATTAGGCTCCATGTTTTACAATAAGCATAATGTTGCCTCTAAAGAAAAGTGTCATTTTACTGTATTTCATAATGTGATTCAACATATGACAATCGGTTTCGTGGATCTAGAGAATGCTTGTGACATGGTACCTAGACATGTATTACGATTGGGTTTTTATCAAGAGTATTTACGAAGGGGCTGTGATTATATGAAAAAATATGCAGGAGAGACTTGCAACTTTAGTTCTCTTGTAACTATTTGCTCTTCTTTGAAATTGGCTCTTGAATATTACTTTATGGGCGAAAAAATATGTATATATGCTACATATGGTGGTCTCGAAGCAAAATACAAATTGAGCTCAGCGATAAGTTTGAATAGGGCTTTGTTGATTTGAGAATAAGATTATAATCACTTGACTTCGTAGTGTAGAAAAAGAAACTGTAAGCTCAAAAGTTTGTACAAAAGTTAAGAGAGAGAATTAGGAAAACAAATTTTATCAGTCCAAGTTAATTTAGACTAGATATACAAGAAAAATAAAAGTAAATTAGATACAATATTGGAAATCGCCTCCATTGATATTGAATTCTTCTGATGAGGCGCTAATTCTCCTTTTAAACATGTTTCTTTGTCACTGCCTTCTGCTTTAGAACATGTATTTGGTCAACTGGTTTGTTCATAACTTCAGGGTTAGGATTTTCACATCTAGTCGAGGAAATAGAACGATGCACTTCTTCCGCTCGGATTTGTACTTCCTACTTTTCACTCCCTCCTGAAATAGGTGAAATTTTTATATCAACTTTCACATGCTTCAACAAATATTCCGAAAGTCTGTATCACATGAAATTGACGAGCAATGGCCCTTACTCATTATCTGATTGGTACGACACAATTGCAGACTAAAAATCCAAATCATACATAACAAATTGCAAGGCGATAAGAAATTACCACCAGCTGATCTCTCAGCTTAGGCCACTTTGCGAGTTTGTCAGAGTAAGAAATATTAACTGCTAATTTTTTTGCTAATTGTTCTGATGATGTAAATTCATAGAATAAATAACTGCAGTTGAATCATGAATGTCATATTTTACAATCTTTTGTGGATTTTGTTATAAAATATTTTGCCGTGAACATTATTCACGAAAATACGTTTGATTTAAAACCACCGTAGGTGTACGATTCGTTACAAGTAATAAAGTGGACTTTTAGAGTTTGGATTATCGATCCCACAGATATTGAGTAGTGATGCGATCCCGGTTGGGGATCTCATGGATATCGCGGAATTGATTTGAAAACGTCGGGAAAGCCCAAATTGTGGTTGTAGACGATAGAATCTCGACCCGAAAATTATTGAATCAAACAACCAAACAAGAACGAAAGTTGAAAGACCTCTTGATTACAAAACTAATAAACCTCGATTTGCGAACGTCACAAAGGGTGCCTAATCCTTTGATAAGTTCTAGGTTTGAACGCCACAAATATATCAAAATATTTGATAAGTTCGAAAGTTCATTGAAGAACCATGGAGAGAAAAATCTTAATTTTTATAATGTCAAAAGTCTTATGTTTACAATGAAAAATAAACATATTTATACTAAAACAATAAACCCTAATAAATATGGAAAATACGATATCAAAGAGTCCTAAAATAACAAACTTGTCAAAAATAAGAATTCTAGCCAAAACAAAATACTTTATGAAAAATGACAGTTTCTTCTAATTATGGCATGTGCCAGATCATATCAAGTAATTCAATATTAATTATCTCGACCTTAACCGAAACAAAAGACTTTGTAAATTTTGTGAATGGAATTTTAAATAACTAAAATACTTGTGAAGTTAAGATTACGTTAAATAAACTAAATGCAAATGATGTTCGATACAAATTGATAAATTAACAATAGAAAAATGTACTAGGATCACGAATCCCCATGCAACAATTCATTTTAATTCTAGTTTTACAATTTGACAACACGATAGTATATGGAAGAATCAATGTTCTTATTGAATTTAACAATCTCTCTCGAGTAATGTTAAACCTATTCTATCATGCGATCCGACTATATTTTTATGACAAATACCAACATAAAAAATGCATGAGTTTTTATGAACATTTAAAGATTCGCACAAGGCATATCGGTATATTTCTTTCCCCTATTGAATCCTATGACAATTTATACTACGTCGAACCTATTTCCCTTCTTTCGAATGCATAAAACAGGTCACCACATTCATATAATTAACGTGCATAATAATTATATGGAAGAAATACGTATAAATCATTCAATATCCAAAAACGCGTTTATAATGTTAAATAAATAAAACTAAAGATAAAAATATCATGTTACATGGCTCATCGATCTCCTAGTACAAGAAAAACTAGCCTGGTATGCTAAAAAGAGAAAAATAAAAGATTGGTTGAAGAAACGTCATCACCCGAGTCAATATTCAATTAATTCTTTGGAGTGCGTGATGATTCTTCACGTTGTTCCTCGTATTTTTGCTCTCAAAATCACATTTTTATATCTCATCGCAGTTATCCTCTGTATCATCTTATCGCAGCTGTTTATATTTAGAGCATGGTCTCTGCATCAGCTTATCACAATTGCTTATATTCATAGTTTCGCCTCTTCATCAGCTTCATTATATCTGCTTATATTCAAAGTCTCACCTATACTTCAATTTATCATAGTTGCTTATATTCAGAGCATCGCATCTGCCTTAACTTATCACACTGCTTATATTTAGAGCATTGTCTCTGTATCAATTTATCACAGTTGCTACATTTATAGTATTGCCTTTGCATCAGCTTATCACAGATATTTATATATTCAGAGCATCACTTTTGCATCAGCTTCATCACGGCTGCTTATATTCAGTTCAGAGTCTCACCTCTGCATCAGCTTCATTATAGCTACTTATATTCAGTTCAAAGCTTCGCCTCTGCATCAACGTCATTGCAGTTACTTATATTCAGAGCCTTGTCTTTATCCAAAAGTGCACACATTATATGAACATCTATACATAGACTTAGGAGACTATTGTGATACTAGTATCTTAGTATCATTACATTATTACTGCTAGCATATACATTATATTATTGTTGTCAAGTACGCATGTCACATTTTTACTAGCATGTCATAAACACTAATTTCATTACTATCAATATGCATATCACGTTTTCAACATTATCATTTTATTATCAACATCATGTTATTTGCTTCACTATAGCACTACTATTACACTAAGTTGTGCAAACATACGATAGACTCTCCGCATATTCTACCTTGGAGAAGTTTGACTTGATATTATTAAAGCTATCATCATTAGTATTTGGAGCAAATGGTCCCCAGTTTATTTTGTATATATGCAGTAGATGCATTGTATATTTCAGATTGGTTTAATTCATATTACAGAGAAGATGTTGTCAAAATTTTCATAAATGATAGCGGCTTATATTTTTTAAGCAATTCGTAAGTCATCGTCTATTTGGGATCAATGCATATTTTCGAGATAGTTTGTAAGTCCTCACTTATTGGAGTTGCATATATATATATTTGGGGCAATCTGTAAGACTTCGCGCTACTTGACAATTTATATTTCAAGTTTGACTCGCAAACAAATATACAACTCAAACTTGGTTAACTATTGTTGTATTTACAAATTACGTGGCATGTACGTGACGGAGGGGGTCCTACATTGGCCGACTTGATATCGATTATTCAATTTGATGTGATCCAAAGAACGAAGGTAAGTCCGAGCAAAGTTTCGTTGATCGTTGAAGAAGGGCCGATGACTAGGTCGCGAGCGAAGAGGGTCAAAGAAGCGATGTAATTACTTGTTCAAACTACGGTGGATGAAACATCGATCATGGCAAATAAAGGAACAAGTTTTGTGTTGGGCTCAGAAGAAAAAACACGATGGATCAACTTGATTCAAGCAAAGGACGACGAAGTCGCAAGGAACACATAAATTTCAGGGGCTTTTTTGAATAGCCAATGCAACCGTATAGACTTACTCTATGCGGGCACATAGAGTAAACTATGCACAAATTTTTCAATTTTTCACGGAATCTTTTATTTATGTTAAAACTCTAATTTTTTTGGTAACTTTTGTAACTTTTTGACTTTAATTTTGTGTAGACTAGGGTTTTATAGGTTTCCTATAAATATGAGTCATTATTGACATTGTAAAAAAGCTTTTATTCATTCATCAATAGAGAGATTATTTGTGAACAATTTTGCTTTCAATTCCTTATTCTTCATTGAACTAATTTTACGAACTTATCAAGAGTTACTTCTTGTGGCGTTCAAATAATTCGAGTGAGATTTTAGAATCTTGCAATCACGGAGTCAACATATTATCGGCGATTGTGTTAGTTGTTTTGTTCAATATTTTTTGGTCAAAATCCAAACGTTGATTTTTTTTGGGTTGTGTGATCGGATTTAAATCGTATGCCGCAAGCGCACGGATCGTGATCAAGTAGTATGTGGACCTTTTAAAATCTGGATATCGATCCCTCGAAGAGTGTTGTTTTCAATTACTAGTATATTTGTTTCAATTTTACAAAATAAACACACACAATTAAAAACTTGAATTTAAAGATTATAAACTATGAAAACACAATTTTCTATTTAAAAAGATTAACTAAAACTTTGAAAAAGAGGGAAGATTTGATTTGAAAAGGATGTTGAAATTTATGATTTCATTTAACCGTTATTTCATTAATATCAAGTCAAATATGCGTTAATACAAATTACCAAAATAATCAGTCAGACCCGATTTTTCAATTTTAAATTACTATCCTCTTTCGAGCGATATTAACCCTAATCAATTAGATTATACCACATATTTATATGTCGATACAAAATTAATCAATTGCATTAAATTTCTGTGAAAATACTCAACGGGTCACCTAGGGTAGGTATATATTTCTATATACCTAAACGCGTATAGTCGGAACTATACAAACCCAGGGAATTGATTATTTCGGTCTAATATGTGCAACTATATTTCAATAACTACACATCCACCTAACCACAATATCTATGGATATCAAATAAATATTGCAAGTTTAAACAAGATAATCAAAACACCAATATTTTGATAACAAATGTATTCAACAACAGAAAACATGATATTAATGAAAATAAGTTAAACTAATACATAAATTCCAACATAAATTAGTTAGTTCATCATTCTACAAAATAAACAAGAGATTATCTATTACAAAACATTACAAACAATGGATATTTGGTTGAAGAATAGAAAAAATAAAGATAAAACCCTTTTGAGATGGATTTTGCACTTCTTCAACAATTTCTCCAATGTTTCTTTGTGTAATCTCTTGTTAATCCACCACTTCTTCAACAATTTAACCTACAAAACACAAAATAAAAGAAAACTAAATTAAAAGCAAAGAGAGAGAGAGAGGGAGAGAAAAATGGAGAGAAGTGTGTGTGTAATATGGATCAAAGTAGTATATATCTTAGGTAGTGGTAAAATAGAATACTAATATAATTTAGATATTATGAGATATTTTCGTGACACAAACAAAATATCCAACAATAAAATAAGCCAAAAATAATACTAACTTTGACCAATCAAATTGTGCAAGAAAATTAAACCGCTACAAAATATTTAACTCTATGCGGCCGCATAGTTCAATCCTATGCGGTCGCATAGAAGATAAATTTAATCAATTTGACGTCTCTGATTAACCCTTGCGACCGCATGGTTAAAACCCATGCGGTCGCATGTTTTAACTGATTTTGTAGCTCAGGTCCTTCAGCTTTCTGGTCCAGTGCAATGCAGTCCTTCAACTTTGATTTAGTGCAATTTGGTCCTCGTACTTTGACTTTTATTACATTTCAGCCCTTCCAAAATTGCACTTCAAGTCCTTCATCTTTTAGACTTTTGCACTTAAGTTCCCAGCTTCACAAATTTGTTCATTTTTAGTCCTTTTTTCTTCTCTTTTTGGTTGTTTCACCTCCGTTCAGGATTTTAGCCTACAAAAGTACAAAATACACAATTATGCATAGAAATCAACTCAATTTTATCAATAATAAATTAGAAAATGTGTAAAATAAGTGTGTAAAAACACACTTATCATTGTGCTTCAATTTTTTTTGAGTTTCGTAGCTCCTATTGCTACGTGGGTTCACATCCGTGGGTGGAGCCAGAGAAACATGTTGTGGTGGGCTAAAAGTTAAATTTTTTTATTCAACAAACTCCGTCCAAAAAAGATTCTCTATGCCATGATCAGGGGCAGAGCCATAAATCCACGTTACGGGGGGCAAAAAAATTTAAAAATTTAATGTACGAATGAAATTCATATGTATCAAAAGAAGTCGTAATATAGCATTAGCTATTACGGTTGTATCGTTAGATTTTTCACTCTTTCAAAAGAAAGATATCAATGTTCTTTTTTCTTGACAGAAGGTCAATCTTCTTCCATGTTTAAATCCAAAACTAAAAACATAAAAACCAAAACTCGATATGACAATATCCCATAAACATAAATTGATAAAATCATAATCATAAACTCATCCATATTGTAAGAGATCAAAACTTAAAATCTTCCTTCCTAAATCATAAATTCATATTCCAAATCATTCATTTCCAAATCATAAATTCTTATCCCTATATTTTCCTTCCCAACTTAAATTTTGCTAGTGATAGAAGGGACTTAACTTTAACCACACAACTTCGTTTTGATTTTTGATATTTCTCAAAGATGACCCGGCCCACATAGTTCATATGTAAATAGGCAGATATGGATTCATTATTTTCTCGATCTTTTCTTTGGAGAGATCCTATGATTTCTTTTCCTTTTCTTATTTTTGTACTAATACAATGTTGCTTTTTTCAGGACAACCCATGAAAAAGCAGAGTATTCAACTTTCGCCAACGATGCCTTTCATAAAACCAACGGAATTCGCTTGGAACTGGAATAGTGATGATGAAGTACAACGAAAAAGCCTCTTCAAATTCTTCATAAAAATTATAAAGCCAACTAAATTGGCAGAAAGGCTGATCTGCAACTCATCAAATTGCTTGGAGTCAGGGACGTTTGCTTCATATCCAGGCTTTTTAGCCATAGGCCCTCTTCTTGGAAGCAACCAACTTGGAAAATCAACCGGCTACTTCTGGCAAGAAGACTTTTTAGCCATAGTGGGCTTACCTTAATTGTTAGTGGACTAAACTGTAAACTTAAAACCATTTTCCACAAATTTCTTTTATTTTTGCTGCATCTGGGCTTGATTGGCAGTGGGCTGTAGCCAAGTGCAGCCCACTGCCAAATTCGCCCCTGAATCACATCACAATTGGATTGGACTTATTGAATTACGTAACCTCATATTAGGCTTGGACCTAGTCTATTAAGGGAAAAATTCATAAGTAAGAGGTTAAGTATCACATATTTCAAAACTAAGAACAAATGTTTCAAATTTCAAAAATCAAAATTTTATTAAAATTTATTTATAATTTAATTAATTAAATATATTAAGGTCACAGATCTATATAATTTGGTCACAATTGAACAATTTAGTTAGTCACATATGATTTTTCGATCACAAATCAGAATTTTTGTATGTCACAAATTATTTGATGGTCATAATTCAAAATTTTTATAGGTCACAATTTATTCATCGGTCATAAATAAAAAATTCATAAGTCACAATTTATTTATCGGTCACAAATCACAATCATTATAAGTCACAACTTATTATACGGTCACAATTTATCAAATTATCGATCACAGATTAACAATTTTTTAGGTCACATATTATTTTTTAGTCACAAATTACCTTTTCCATTGGTCACAATTTAACGATTTCGTTAGTCATATATTATTTTTCGGTTACAAATCAGAATTTTTATAGGTCAAAAATTAATTTTCGATAACAATTCAAAATTTTTATAGGTCACAATTTGTTCATCGATCACAAATAAAAAATTTATAAGTCACAATTTATTTATTAGTCACAAATCACAACTTATTATATAGTCACAAATCATCAAATTATCTGGCCTGTGAACAAACCATTTGAATTTGTGACCTGTGACATATGCACTTTGACATGTGACCCGAGCACTTTGACATGTCACATATTCAAGATATTTAGTTACAGAAACTCAATAGGCTGTAACCTAAGCACCTCCAAAATCACCAATGCCAAAACATCATAAAAACCACCACAAAATCACTGCCAAACCTTTACAAAAAACCACTTCCAACCACCACTTTGAACAGCTCATCCCATGTTCACTTAAACCAACACCAACACCACCGTTTGCAATAATAGGACCATCCCAGAACTACTACAACCATTACCACTTGACCAATCGCCGCCATCATCACCCACAAACCACCAAAAACTACCTTCACCACCAACATTCCATCACCACTATTTCCATAACACAAACAATAAAAAAAACCATCACACAATGTTAGATCTGTTCTCTGTTCAATCCACCCCAACACATGCTATCGAGCTTCAATGTTATTGAAAGATGTAGAAACTTTGCCAAATAGAAAAAAATAAAGGAAAAATATTTATACACCATATCCACCGCCAGATCTACCGTCGCCAACAACCACACAAAAATCGCCACCAGAGCTACACTGCCACCACCATCTCCTTCATTACTACCACACCACACCACACTACACCTATCAACACAACACACAACAGATGAAGAGAAAATAAAAGAGAAAAAAGAAAGAAAATGTCGGATCGTGCATCACCACCACCATCTCCTTCGTGCATCGTCGGATCACTGATGTACAAGAAGGCGGCGATGCTACGCCTATCTTGAGAGCAGTCAAAGCTACTGATTTTCAGTCGTCGGTGGTGACGCATGACGAGAGAAAGTGTAGAGAGAGAAAAGGGAAGAAATAAGAGAGAGAGAGAGAGAGAGAGAGAGAGAGAGAGAGAGAGGATTGGGTAAATTGATTAGGGTTTTGGATGAAAAATTGTATATTTAATTTATATTTGTTAGTGTTATATTTTGTATTGACGATTCTGTGAACAAAAGGACAAACTTGAACAATTATAAAGTTTAGGGACTAAATTATAAAGTTTTATAGTTGGTAAGTTAGTTTAGGGTTTGGGGTTTTATGTTTGGAACATGAAGGTAACTTGTCGATTTTTCGCTAGCTACGCGCTGGACTTGTGCTCGAGCGGATGAAGAAGTACATCCATCATTTGACCTTTGCCCCACTGTTGCTCGAGCGACAGGCCCTTCACTTGAGCGAAAGAGCTTCTCGTTCGAGCGACGTATTTATTCGGGCAACCTAATTTTCGATTTGCGAAAATTTTACTCGGCCCATATTTTCTAAATAGTTCAACATATAAATACTGGCGTCGCGTTATTCCGTCTAAGAAGGTTGAATATTATTCTCTCAAGAGCAAATATCCTACATCAAATCTAAAGAGTTCAATCCTTCATATTGTATGTGCCAACCTTGTTGACAACATCAAAATAACAAAATCAAACACCAATGTTGAATCTTCTCTTGGTTCTGTCAAAAGCTTGAAGATCAAGGAAGATTACTGATGAACGAGGAGTTCTTCTTAAATATCTACAGTAGATAAACGTTCGTGGAGAGTCAGGAGTGGAGTTCATGTGCTCACTTCAGGAGGACTGCTTTACAAAGAAGAGCCAGGTTTGGTGTTCGTGTGCGCATTCCAGGAGGGCTGCTTCAAATTTCAGACAGGAGATCAGAAAGCTTGTGTCGTCAACTTTGCTGGTGGTCTGTAAGTTTATTAATACGTTTATAGTGGATTTCTGACTGGCAAAGCGCCCGTAGTTTTTTCCACGTTGAGTTTCTTCGTGAACAATGCTTGTGTTTTTTACCGCTTTGATTATTGTTTTATATAATTGTGGTATTCAAACATAGGAAATTTGACTTGGTTGATTAATCACCTTGACATAATTAACCAGTGACTTTTGCTTATTAGTTATAATTTTAATTTCGCATTTACACCTAATCACCCCCCTCTAAGTGTAGTTGGATCGAATCTTGCGTTTCACCCTCCCTCTAGGTGTAGTTGGATCGAATCTTGCGTTTTTCAATATTTAAATGTGAGATGTCTGATTTGTTAAATGTAAAAGTTCCCACCTGATTTTAGAATAGTCGATTTGAACAATAGGGTTTCCTGTAATATTCAAGTCTATTAATCACTTGGCTTGTTTACATTTTCCTATATATATGTGAGTTCATTCACAACCAAGGTATGATGTTTTGTCTAACCCCAGCCAAACTCCCTTGTCATGTTTCTTACACTCATATTTATCTTTCGTTCGACTATTAACTTGACTGTTAGAATGCAAATGGTCGTCAGACATTTTTCTCGATTGACGACATTTGCCTTCTAATGGCGTGTTTCAGTGTACATGTGATGCCTACATGGAGGGGAGGTGACCGGAATTCCTTTGGCACAAAAATTGAGGGTAACATAATTAATTTTTGCAAATTCTTTATAGTTGAAAGAACTAATAAATTGCGTGGAGGTTTCAAACCATTGAAGTTACAATGTTAATATAAAGTCAATCAAAAAAAAATAAAATGTTAGGCATTGAGGAAGATCTAACATTTAATTTCTGGGTTTAGAAACATAATCACGTACCTACAATATATGTTTGTTACACAATATTAGAGAAAATATACATTACCGTAAATAAAATTTTAACTTCTTTGTTATTAGCATTGTATATATTTTACTTAATAAACGAGCCAATAGTGCTTCATTTATAGTTCACAAATCCATTGTACACTCAAGCAACGTAGCTCTCTAGTTTCAACAAGCTCCCTTCCCCCATTGGTTGAGGAAAATTAAGGTACAACTACTTCAAGCTGGTTCAAAATATTCACGAGCATTTTGGGATGAATCTCGATATTGGCTTGTGTTTTCCACTGTCCACACTTTAAGGACTCCATCAAGACTTCCAGTGCAAACCATACAACCATCCTCATTACTCTCCTCAGAACCTTGTCTAGGGAATGCAGCAACGCACCTAATCGGTCCTCTGTGCCCTTGGAGCATAGCAATACAAGTGTGTTGACCATCTTGTTCTTTTATCCAAATTCGACTAGTTGAATCTGCAGATCCACTCACCACGAAATTTGCCACACTGGTTAAGGACATCACTGCGTGAGTGTGCCCCGGGAGTGCAGCACCATATTGCAATTGGCCTGAGAACCAACCCTTTAGCCAATAATGTATATAACCATCCGTGCAACCACCGTACAACACCCCACCATCAAGGGTTAAGGCCAAAGTTTTGACCGGGGAGTATTTGGCTGGTAGGGTCACTGTGAGCGAATGAGGGCGAGACCCACTACAAAAGTTGCGCCTCCACACTTTCACAGTGGCATCATCCGATGCGGTATATAATACCCCATCATCAGCCACCACAATTGCATTCACGGGCTCGGGATGAGCTTGGATTGTCTCTATGCATTTGAAATCAGAAATTCGCCAAACTTTCAGAGTCTTGTCGAGGGAAGCCGAGTACAAAATGTCATCTGATATGTTGATTGCTAGTGATGATATTGGTCCAACGTGCCTCGTCTGTTAATTCAAACATTCAAGTACATGCACAAATCAATTCATACATTTATATACATTTAACTAAAACCACAAATTGAATTAATCCTAATCAATGCGTGTTGTTACAGCATTAAATTTCAATTGGAAGCAAGTTGGTATGCCTTATTTAAGAAACTATATATATTAATTTATAAATGCATATTATTGAGCAGACTCTAATATTTCAATGAGGTTGGTAAGTTGCATGAATACAGTAGCCTTTCTGAATCGTGCTTTAAATTCAGTTATTTAGTGCAATTTTCTTTGAATTTGAAAATTACTGACAATAGACAGAATCCATAAATAAAAGCTAGATGAGCTCAACTAACACTGTGACCTCTTCGTGCTGCTAATAAATATTTGGGGACAGCCCATAAAATTTCCCTCTTGAAATCGAAACGGAGGAGGAAATTAGAGTACAAACAATACATACTTTTTCTACCTTTTTCGGGAATCGAAATACCTAACCTAACTAATAACAAACTCCTTCTTAAAGGTTGAACCTCAATTTTGAGGGTCCTCACCGTCCCGCCCCTAGAACATTGTGGAGGAGGTAAATTGCGGGATGTGTCTCAGTAAGACAGGGTATAAGAGCAATCATACTGGTGCCCACAAAGAGTCCAAATCAAAATCTTGTAAGAGACAAGAATCGAGCCCTCACACTGCGACTGTCAGCTCAGCTGAAATTACCTCATTCCTGTTCTTTGCACCACTGAACTATGCCCCGGGGGCAATATAATGTATGATGTATGTTGTATATATAAATCCTAGATATGAAAATAGGCAAACTTCCTCAATGAAAAGGTATTAAATAAAAATGAAAATAATAGGCTAGGAAGAAATTGATAACGAAGAACCCAAGAGATAGATATAATGAATCCTAACATAAATAGTGTTTAGGTTCAACTTCAATAAAATATTGTAGATAATGTAGATAATAGACGGGATTATCTATCACTATAGAAAAATGAAAAACTTTCTCGAGATTTTTCATTCATCCACTTGATATTGCTCAAAAAAAAAAAAAAAAAAAAAAAAAAAAAAAAAAAAACTAACTGTACCCTTGACTATTATGAAAGTCTTGTTAAAATATTAGTAAGCATATTTTGTACACTCGACTCTACATACACGATTAAAAAGGAGAGACGATGTTTAAAAAAAGACATTGGACAAATACGTTAATTTGTTTCCTCCAATTTATACTGTCATGCCCTTCAATATACCCAAAAACCCTCTACAAGGCTAACTCAATAGTTTACTTATATTGGCTCATACAATCTTCACTAGGCGAATTTTTAGATAAGAAAAAACTCAATGACAAACGCCTTAACCAACACCATTAATTCTTATCAAATTTTCAATATACAAGAAAAATAATAATTAAGAGGTCGTCTTATTCAAAACCGTAATTAGGACAATTCTTCGGTTTCACTTCACATCTTGGAACACACCTTTATTAAATATAATACAAAATTTCAGACAACACTATCCACGAAATTCATTAGAATTTATAATCTTTTAAAATTCATTAAATTCTTAGTTGAGAACACCCTGTAAATTTCTTTTCACAATGACAACGGCCTATAATAATATAGCTGTTAATGATATTTATTGCTACTATCTTTTGGCTATATAAGTCTAGACAATTGTAGAATTATTCTACTTGTACATGTTATTGATTTGAATTTTAGAATTTTGATTCTGAAATTCAAATTGACGAAATCAAACTACCTATATAGATTCAATTTTGCTGTTTTGCCAAAGGGGCTGACCGCCCCTCTGACAGAAACCCCACAAATAGCGGTCTCTGACAGAAACTCCACAAATAGGGGTAAATTGCGGCCCCCATCCCCTATTTGTGGGGTTTCTGTCAGAGGGGTGGTCTGGCACAGTAACAAAGCCCATATAGATTATGCCCCTGTTTGATGCATATTTTAGAATGCATTTTTTTTAGTGATGTGATGGTGAATATGTTGTTGAAAAAAAAGAAAAATTTATTGATGTGATGTAAAATATTATTTTATTAAAGAATGTGTGGTTGAAAATGAGTAGAAAAATGAGAATGAAAATAAGAATGTGTATATATATATATGTGTGTAGGGCTGGGCATATATCCCGAACCGAACTGAACCGAACCGGACCCGAACCGAACCGAACCGAACCGAACCGAACCGAGCGGTTCTTCGTAAATGAAATACCCGAACGGGTATCAGAATCAAGAACCGACGGGTACGGGTCGGTTCTCGATTCTAGACCTAGAACCGAAGAACCGAATAAGAACCGAATTTTTTTAAAATTTTTTAATTTTTATATATGAGATAAATCAAATTATTTAATTTTTTAAAAATAAATTAACAAATATAGAGTTTGCAATGAAGAGACTGGGTTCTATGATGGCATTGAGACATGTAATAAAAAATATATATATATTTTTTATTATTAAATTTTATTAGTTGAACAATTTTTTTGTTTATTTATGTTTGTTAATTGTGATTTTTCAATCTTTCTTGTAGAGTTTTTTTTAGTATCTAGTATGACAAGTCAAGTAATTGATGGTTAAATCAAATAGTTGTTAAGTACTACTGTATTAATAATACTTTAAAATATTTTATCTCTACGAGTCTATGACTTTTAATTTATATGGATCACCGATGTTTTAGTATTACTAATTTACTATCTATTTTTTGTTATTTGTATATATTGGTAAATTAATCTTATTGGACAACTTGTTATTTATATCTTATTAAATTGGAATACGTTAATTTGTAAAAGTTAAGATTGAACATGTCAAACTGTAGTATTGTTATAAATGTTAAAAAAAATTAATTATACTATGGAACCGAACAGAACCGAACCGAACCGAACTGAACCGAATGGAACCGAACCCGAACGGTTCCAAAATTATATTTGGACCCGACGGTTCCGTTTACTAACTACCCGAAAATTTTCGGTTCGGTTCGGTTCTCTTCAGAACCGAACCGAACCGACCCGTGCCCAGGCCTATATATGTGTGTGTGTGTGTGTGTGTGTGTGTGTGTAGAGAGGAGCCCTAATAATTAAGTAATTCATAAAAGCCAAACGCATCAATGCCTAGTTGTGCTAGCTTAAAATTAAATTATAGTTACTGTTATTTGTTAACTTTTAAGTTACTAATTATACATGATTCTTAAAAATTACTTCTTCTTACTAAAAAACTTATTTGTCTATAAAGTAATTTTTAAGCCAAAACGTACATGAACACTTAAAATTACCATCTTATCCTTGCCGGTGATGTAGCTCCGGACATAACTTCCGGTCTTGGGTATGGTGGCAAGTCTTATATGCTTAATGGCTCCTTCCCAAGTTCTCCTCCAAACCCTAATTTTGCAATCGGAATATGCTGCATAGATTCTGTCATTTGACACTTCCAATGCAATCACCATGCATGCCTTCGTTTTGAGCTGCCCACATTCTGTGAACTCCGGCATCTTCCATATTCGAATGGTGTTGCCTTGTGCGCCGGTGTAAACGAGGCCGCCGGAGGAGGCGACAGAGAGGATCTGGCCATCTTTTTTCAGGACTGAACAAATGCACCTGTAGGTGGTGTATAGATCATCCAGTTTATTAGAGGGGGTAAAGGAAAGGCGGGGTGTTGAAGGCTGAGAGTGGGAGTGACTGTGGAGGTTGATGGAGAGGGAAGTGGCGGTGCTAAGGTAGGGCGGCGAACATGGAGCCTCCGTGAGCGGTGGCTCTTTGGTGGAGACGCTGCGAAGGAAATTGTTGGTGTGAGGTCCTCTTAGTGCAAAAGATAAATTTGGAGGGGAATTGGGAGGGTCGAGGAACGACACCGTTTCCATCTCTCTATCTCAGAGAGAGAGAGAGAGAGAGAGAGAGAGAGAGAGAGAGAGAGAGAGAGTGTGTGTGTGTGAGAGAGAACAAGGAAGATGGTGAGGAGACGGGTTTAAATGAAGTGAAATAATGGAAATGGTTGCCTAATGGCAAAGTTCCACCGAACCATGCTACTTGTATATTAGGGTCCGTTGGATTGCAAATGTGAAATTTGTAGGAAAGAGAATAAATTACAGAAAATTGAATTGTTTATAATGTGTTTTACAAGAAATTGTAATTAATTGTCTTTAATTGGTATAATTTTTCACCTAATCCGTTTGACTTTATTTTTCATGCAAATTATTATTTTTTAGGATAATTTTTTTTTACAATTTGTATTAAAATTTGTTTGGATTGCCAAAAAAAAAAAAAAAAAAAAAAATTTGCCATTTTTTTTTTTTTGTCTTCGTTTGACTTTGTTTTTCATGCAAATTGTCAATTAAATGGATAATTTTTTTACCATTGAATTTAGAATATATTTCCATAGCAGAAAAAAAAGGATGAAAAATTACTTTCCCACCAATGCCATGAGAAAATAGAGGTGGAAAAGTGTGCTTTATTAGGTTATACCTAGAATTTGGGTGGAAATGAATTTCATGGAATTGTTCGGCAATCAAATACCACAAATTGGATGGAATTGCACAAATTTTTCATTTCCACCTATATCAAACACACCTTTATTATTTTGACAGATGCTGATGTGAGATTCACCTCAACATCTGTCAAAACACCACTGCACATATAATTTTTGGGTATCGGTTTTGGATGATTTAAAAATGACTCAAAATTGATTTAGTGTAATTTTGACCGTTTGTCTCAACCCACCAAATCGACGGGTTTTGACCGCTTTTCATATATATTTTTTAATTTTATCTTTTATAAAATAATTATTTACAATTAACATATTTTGTTTAAAACTAATTTGTAAATAAAAATACATTAATTTAAAAAATTATTTATAAGCAAATTTTTTTTACTTATAAATAAAGTATTACTTATAAGATAAAAAATTGATTTTGTGTTAAAAAATGTTTATAAAGTAAAAATACTACTAATAAGACAAAAAATTACTTATAAATAAAAAATTCACTTCTGTGTAAAAATTGTTTAGAAATAACTTATAATTGTAAATTTTACTTATAACTAAAAAATACTAACTTGAAATTTTAAATAAATATTTAACTTTTAAAGTTAAATATTAACTTACATGTAAAAAATTACTTATAAGTAAAATATCACTTATGAGTAAAAAATATCATACAAGAAATTATAAATTGAAAAATTCACTATCTACATATACATATATGTAATTTTATTCTTCTAAAAAACTTTTAGGACAGGTGGATAATAAACTTCCAAGGGTTGGACTGTTTTGAATATCGATACTAAAATCATTCAAAATTGAACTGCTCATAAACGCTCAAAATCGATATTTTAAAAAATGCCCATAAATGCTGCTCCAAAACTCCTAAGCAAGCCCTTTGTATTTGAGGATAACTACAATACTGAATATTTTAAAAAATGCCCATAGATTCTGTTTGTGCCAAGAAGGTACATAGAAATTGAGGGACTTGCTACCAGCTTTGGGTCTCACGAAGCAATGTGCATTCTTAGCACATTCCAGTTTTTCCCCATGAATAGTGTATCACAAGGCTTTTGAGGATTAGATCAGATGCTTATATGATACTGGATCTCAAAAATTTAACTCATTTGGTTCACATTCATGAAGTTAGTTGATAACAATGGAGTCATGGGTACTTTATCCTTTCATTTGATGTAGTTGTTACAACCTAAGAAGCACGAGAGTAGACTTTTGCCAACATGACCTATTTCCAAAAGGGTCATTGTTGGGTTTTTTTGATACCCAATAATCCGGGCGATGATCTAAAATCGATGTTGGATAAATTTATATCAACACCCAAGATTACCCAATACTCTGTGGGACCATTGAAAGTAACCTAATTAATTAGAGATGCTCATGGCTCGGTTCTCACTTATTGGATGGCTTAATGTGTTAGACCCACTTACTGTATGATATTGGACTTAGCCCATTACTGTGACCTAACCCATCTTATATATTCTATCTCTCTTAGCTTCTTTCATTAACGTGTGTTTTGCCTTGGTGTTTGAGAGAAGTGAGAAAATCGACTGCTTGTGCTTTGTGGTATCTTCTTGCAGTTTCTTCTTTGTTCTTCTTCTCATTCTTGTTTAGCCTTTATGGCCGCAAAACATCGTCATCTTTGTGTCCTAAGTGGGTACAATTGAAGCAACCTAAGTGAGGGATAGTTGAAGATATTGGGTTTCGATTCTTGGGTGTTGCTGAGCCCGAAATTCATATTGAAAAGGAGATTAATTCTAACAATTGGTATGAGTGAGGTTGGTGGTGGATTTCCAGCCAAAATCTAAACAGAAACGCAGCAGAAAAAGAAAACGAATCTGCCTAGAATTTTGTGCAAAAATCGGACCTGCAAACGCGATTTTCGGCCAAACCAGAAGGATTTTGGAGAAACAGAGATCGGATTTGGAACGTGCAGGTGGAGGAGTACCTGGGTGACCGGCGCGTCCGTATTTCGACGCCGGAGACCGGCGGCGCGTGGGCTTCCGGTGGTGGCGCGTGTGGGCGTGTGAGAGGGATTTTCGAGGAGAGGTCTGAAGACAGTTTGCTCCTAACGTGATTTCTAACATTTCTGTGTTTTTAGTTTTCTGTTTTAGGCACTGCAGAAAAAGTTGGACGATTTTGCCCTTGGTCGGTCGTCGATCGAAATTGCTGCATATTTGCTAAATCTTTAGGGCGAATAGTGGTGGCCCTACAGCAGCAGATTCACATCTCTCGTAACTTACGGACTCAGATAGGTCCGCTCTGGTAAATTGGTTTATCCCGTTAAATTTCAGAATTAGCGCGTCATCGTGTGGGGTGACAATAGGATTGTGGTTACCGTGAAGGGGTAATATTGTTTGTGCTAGAAATTTAGGATTATTTGCTATTTTTGAAGTGTTCAATTTTGATTGCAAGTCAATTATTGATTTTATGCTCTAATTGTTATTTAGTCACTGTGTAAGACTGTGTTGCGTGAAAATTTGAATCTGTGTTATCATACCTTCGTGTTCCATTGATTATCCTGTTAGAACACCTTGACTTGACCTGTTTGAATATTCCCTTGATCTAAGAACGTGAATCTTACGAAATCATGAGAATTTAGAACGGTGTATATTGCGGTCTTAGGATTACTTTGTGCGACCTATTTGTGCACTCGTGGTTGTTCTGTTTTCTAAAAATGTCGTTGCATTTTGAAGTTGGAATTTTCAATGGGAAATGAGATTTTACAATTTGGCAACAAAAGGTGAAGGAGATTTTGGTTCAACAAAAGGTTTTGAAAGCTATAGATGACAAATTTATTGAAAATTTGACTGAAACACAAAATGAAGAATATGATGAGTTTGCTTACACTTCAATTATTTTACACTTATCTGACGTTATTTTGAGGAAATTTGAAAAACTCCACTCTACAAAAGAACTTTGAGAAAAGTTGCAGAGTTTGTATTTACTTAAGTCTACTCCTAATAAGTTGTATTTGCTTGAACGCTTTTTCAATTTTAAAATGGATCCTTCAAAGGACCTTGATGACAATTTGGATATTTTTAATAAATTTGTTTAAGATATCGTTAACTATAATGAAAAGGTGTCTGAAACTTATAAAGTTATAATCCTGCTTAATTCTATACCTGAATCATATAGAGAGGTTAAGAATGCTATTAAGTACGGTAGGGACACCTTAACACCCGAGATTATCATAGACTCACTTAGGAGTAAGGAGATGGAGATCAAAACTCAAAAAGACGATAATAGGAATGGTGAGTTACATGTGATGAGGAGTAGAATGAAATTTAAGCAAATGAATTTGGGTAGAGCTCAAAACAATAGTGATTCGAGTAGTGACTTGAGTGATGAGAGTGGTAAAAGGAAAGGCAAAGGATGGGACAAGTCTAGTGGTAGAAGGTGTTACAGTTGTAGTAAGCCTGGACACTTTATTAGGGACTGTCCCAATAATAAGGATAAATAGAAGGGTATGATGAGAGATGAGGCGAATGTGGCTATGGGGTCTAGTGATGACCCTAGTGAGGTTTATTGAGAGTAAACCTAGTTACTGCATTACATCTATGTGTAATCCTTTTTTGCATGTGTGTGAATGCTTGATTCTGTTGCATGTTGTATGTTACACTTTCAAGGTGTTTGATGTGTGTAATTGCATGAATTAAAGTGACTTGAATACTTGGTGTATGTGTTTACATGCATAGTGGGTTTGTGATACATTAGCAGTAAGTGTGTTGGTTATCTATTGGTGAGGTGAAGTATAGATGCCTAGGGGTATATTGTGGTTTGTACCGAGGATGTGGAGTGTGACATTTAGATCACGAGAGGAGATGTGATTAAATGTCTAGAATCATTTATCTAAAAGAGACCCTGATCAAGTGGAGTGTGAGAGAGGACACTTCTATCACTTCTGTTAGGTGGAGCCCCATTATCCACGTAGTTTGGGAGAAGTGATGTAGTGATAAATGATTATCCCGAGAATTTAGGATCTATTGTGACTTACTAGTTAGACATGAGTTGAATGATTAGTCTGTGAGCATGGTGGAGCGAGGAGAGGAGATATGTGTTCTCGAGGTGGGAGTAACACGGAATGAAATAGGATAAGTATGGTGAGATCTTTTTCGTGGGGTCATTTATGCATTTGTTGCATATGTGTTGGCTTGTTGATTAACTTGGTGTTAATCTGTGGTTCTCTGTGAACGTGTTTATGAAAAAGATCTGTATGTGTTATCCTATATGATATCTTCATCGCATGGTTATTTGCTCTTGATTGTCATTGTGATTATCTGCTTCTACTTGGGTGTTCTTGATCTTAGCCCTAGTGAGTACATGAAGCATGTATGGTATGTGTTTCAGGACGGAAACACGAGGTAAAGTCTGTGAAACCAATTTTATTGGTTACCTTGATTGTGCAAGTATAAACTGTGTATTTTTTGTTTGCTTGCAGGTTTATTGAGAATTAAAGTGGAGATTGTTGGGTTTTTTAATACCCAATAATTTCGGGCGATGATGTAAAATCGATGTTGGATAAATTAAATATCAACACCCAAGATTGATGACCCGACCCAATACTATTTGGGGCCATTGGAAGTAACCTAATTAGTTAGAGTTGCTCATGACCCGGCTCTCACTTATTGGATGGTTTAATGTGTTATTCCCACTTACTGTATGATATTGGACTTAGCCCATTACTGGGACCTAACCGATCTTATATATTCTATCTCTCTTGGCTTCTTTCATTAACGTGTGTTTTGCCTTGGTGTTTGAGAGAAGTGAGAAATCCGACTGCTTGTGCTCTCTTCTTGCAGTTTCTTCTTTGTTCTTCTTCGTTCTTCTTCTCATTCTTGTTTAGCCTTTGTGGCTGCAAAACATCGTTATCTTTATGTCCTAAGTGGGTACAATTGAAGCAACCTAAGTGACGGATAGTTGAAGGTATTGGATCTCGATTCTTGGGTGTTTGGAAAGGTTGCTGAGCCCGAAATTTACATTGAAAATGAGATTAATTCTCACAGTCATGATATGCTAGGGAGTCGCTCATACAAAAACCCTCAAGGCACAGGTCCAAAAACGGGGTCAAAAACGGGGGGCCAAGTGGCGCCAGTTTTTGGCCTTATGCCAACTGGAGGGTTCGTCGGTCATGAATGCATATCGGTAAAATATTATCAGAATAATACCCTATAGGAGTAATTATCACAGACATTTCAAACTTTAATCTCTTTCTTGGGTACTAAATGTTCATGTAAAGTTTTTAGTTTGCAACTTTCAAGCTTTAGTTTCCACCTATAATCACTTCTGTTTGTTTCTTCTGCAACTTTCAGTTTGTACTCACCTTTCAGTCAAGACTGGGCAAATAACAATGGTGTAAATTTTGAAATTGGCCTATAATTTTGGGACATCGCAAGGAAGAAAAGAAAGATTTAAAAATATATGCGATGGAGGGAGAAGTTAAGGAACTTAGAAAAGATATAAATTTAATAATTATGTGGGGTCATAATATTCAAGAAAAGCTGAGAAAACTATGGATTGATTGGTAATTAGCGCCCCCCCTCCCCCACCCCCCAAAAAAAAAGAAGAAGATTTTTTTGAAGAGAATAAATGACATTGTTGTTGCGTTAGAGAGAATGCATAACCATTTGCCAAACCATGGTTGAGGGAATCGAAGATGTATTATTCTCTGTTTGATTTTCATTTTTCTACCTTCGTTGGTATCTTAATCAGAGGCTGGAGAAAATATGTAGGGCAAAGTTCAGGTGTACATGATTGTGTTATCCTGATCTTTATGGGAAGATATGACACTCGCCTGCTGTCAAGTCATCCATTTGGCAATATCATTTTACATTTTGGATTTTGGAACAGAAGGGGACTAGAGGAGGATAGCTTTAGTTTTAAATTTTAATTGGGAGGAAATAAAATGATTCAGTGGCTCCTGGAAGTATCTTTTGGCCAAGTGGAAATGGTTTGGACTTGTTGCATATCCAAAGGATATGGGACGAGTACCCTGATGAGGAGATATTAGATAATAAGAATGGGGTTGAAGCCTGAAGGTAACAGATAAAAAAAAAAAATGAACACAAATACTCTTAACAAAAATTTGGTGCAAAATGGAAAAGAGGCGCAAAAAAGACATTAACCATTTTGATGCAAGTGAATAATATAACACAAAAATGGTACAAATTATAATGCTGGGTTTGAAAGTGATTGCACCAAATAATGGTGAAATTTGGTGGAATGGGGAATGGTGTTTGAATAATCCTACTTGTACATAAAAGAATTATATAATGGGTTACATACAGATAGAATGTCAAAAAATAGTGAAAGTTTTCGATTCAATCATATCTCACCACATTATGTATATGTAAATCTTTATATAAATTTTAAATACATGTAGCACAACCGTATTTGTTTACAACTACTTTATTTTAGACTTTGCAAAAATTGAGGACAAATTTGGTCGAGGCCCGTTTTGCATAGACTTATAAGGCCTTGCCTTTGTTCAATGTGATTTCTATAAAATATGATACGAGAGGAACGATTAGACCTAAATTAACTTCGTTATCCTAATTTTCCCAGTAAGACTAATAATGGATCAAATCAAGTGAGAAAGAAAAATTCGATTATTCTAACACGTCCATCCAGATGGACCCCCAGCCAATCGGGAGGTGCATGGAGAACAGGGCCTACGTGACCCTATCACAGTAGCATGGCCCGAAAAAGTTCATGTAATTGTAGTTTATTGTTATTTTGATTGCAGTATCTATTATTTTCATTAATTCAATAAATTTTTAGGTTTATTGAACTTTTGAAGTAACTTAATAAATTGTATGATTTGTTCAATTTTTTTGATTAGAAACTGATATGGGCAAATATTACATAAACTTTTGATGAACTAACGAGTATGAATAAGATTGAAACCTACCTATACCTTTGCAACATGTTTGGATGGTTGATTGAGTAGGTATCCTACAATACAAGGAAGAAAATAAACTAAAGGTACGTTTGATTGCAATGGTAAAATTTGGGTGGAAAGAAAACGAATTGCAGAGAATTGAATTGCCTAAAATTTGTTTTAAGAGGAATTATAATTAATGGCATTTGATTGGTATAATTTTCCACCTAATCCGTTTGACTTTGTTTTTCATACGAATTATTACTTTTTGGAATAAATATTTTACAATCTGTATTGAAATTTGTTTGGATTGTTGAAAAAAAAAAAAAAAAAAAAAAAAAAAAAAGTTTTGAACTTTTTTTGGTTTTCGTTTGACTTTGTTTTTCATGCAAATTATCAATTAAATGGATAATTTTTTTTATCATTGGATTTAGAATATGTTTCCATTGCCAAAAAGAAAAAAGATGAAAAATTTCCACCAAAATCATGAGAAAATAAAAGGTGAAAAATGTGTTTTAAATTGTTGTATCTAAAATTTGGATGAAAATGAATTCCATGAAATTGTTTGACAATCAAACACCAAAATTAAGCATGAAATTGAAATTGATTTTCCTCTTCCATCCATTTTCTAAAATATTGTTCGGTCTATAAAGGAGGATTCCAAAAATCAAGCCAAGGATAAATAATCAGCCAGCTAGCCAACATCATGCTTGTAAGTCATCATATCTCGGCAATCAATTCTCTGTAACTGTGGTTTTTGTATAGCCATATATTAGCTACTTTCCTAGAATAGAGCTTGTAAAGTTTGTATTTAAATGTACATGAGTCCTTGTAAAAAGCAGGTAGCACACTTTGTCATTTTTACAGAGAAATAAAGACATTGTTCTTGTTCAATTCTCCTCATAGGACGAGGAAAGCCATCAACTCACGAGAATTCGATCCCCATTCCATCTAACCCCACTCAGAACCCCTCATCTCTAACAGATATCCCCTTCATTGCCCTCAACATTTTAGCACAAATCAATGACAAATTTACTCCCTCAACTTTCCCACAGTGGCTCCTTAACTATGTCACCGGCGATAAACCTTGCCCCCATCAAACCGACACCCCCATATCCTCCCTTCAAAAAAACCCACTGGTTAAGGCAGGATAAACTAATCCTAAGTGCTATCCTAGCATCCACCGCAACAACCATCATCCCTCTCATTTTGGTTGCCAAAGCTTCCCAGGAAGCATGGCAAAAATAAAACACCCTCTGTGCTAGCAAATCTCGAACCGAGGCAATGCAACTCAAAGAGGAAATATAACACTGATCAAATGCCCATTTCAAATGATGATCTCATTTATACATCCTCAATTGTCTCGGCTCTGATTATCAGGAGATTACTACACTGATCAGAGCTCGGGAAAAATCCCTCACCTTTGAGGAACTTCATGATCTACTCGCAGGTCATGAGGCATACCTGCACCGTCTCGAAGCCTCCAAACATTAGCTACTAGCCACATCCAACGTCCAGGTTCATCCTCTTCATCTGGAAACAACAGTAACTCCTCTTTGGGTTCAAACAAGCAACAAATTTATAAAAGGTCTTTGGCCTAATCACGCCTAAACAATGGGCCACGTGATAACAGGAAGCAAAACAATTTAGGCCGATCAAATGGCCAGCGACGCTTCCAGCACAAATGTCAAATTTGTGACCAACTGGGTCACATTGCAAAGCAGTGTCCGCGAGTGATTTTTCCTGAAGCTACTGCAAATTGTGTTTCCACCTCTCAATAGCAGGGCAGTAAGTGGCTCATTGATTCTGTTGCTTCACATAATATCACAAGTGATTTGGCAAGCCTTTCAGTGCACGTGGAATATGATGGGACAAATAAAGTTGTAATAGGTGACGGTTCAGGTTTGCGTGTATCACACATTGGTTCTTTAGTATTTCAATCACCAACACACACATTTCATTTAAATGATACACTTTGTGTTCCATGTATCCGTAAGAATTTAATTTCACTTCACCACTTTACCACTCAAAATAATGCTTTCCTCAAATTTCACCGCACTTGTTTTCTTGTCAAGAATCAGACCACGGGGGGTGACTCCACTCAAAGGTGCATGTGAAAATGGTGTTTGCACGCTCCCAAACTAACTAGTGGACTCTCCTAAAAAAATGGTTGCAAATGTGCATGAGCAGACATCGATTGATGGGTGACACAAGAGGCTTAGATATCCATCTCAAAAAGTTGTCCATTATCTTATCAAATCTTTTTCTCTTCCAATTAAAAAAGACAAAGTGTCTCACATTTGTATTTCCTGTTCGATGAATAAAACACACCAACAACCATTTCGTTCCATTAATTTAAAAAGCAATGCACCTCTTGATCTCATCTACACTGATGTTTGGGGTCTCGAGCATACAATTGGTATTGATGGTTCAAAATATTACTTGATTTGGGCCAACCATTTTACCAAATATATGTGGTTCTACCCTTTAACAAACAAATCCGGAGTAAATACCATTTTTCCACAATTTAAACATCTTGTGGACGATCGCTTTCAAAGAAAAATCAAATGTCTCTATTCCTGATAAAGGTGGTGAATTTGTGGCACTCAAAATATTTTTCAATTCATGGAATTAGCCACTATACCACCTCACCTCACACACTACAACAAAATGGGGTCTCTGAACGTCGTCATCGACATCTTGTTGAAATGGTATTAACCTTATTACAAGATACTTCTCCACCCTTGTCATATTTGCCCCATACTTTTCAAATGGTTGTTTATCTTCTTAATCGACAACCAACACAATTGTTGAATAATAAATCACCATTTGATGCCTTATTTCAACAAACTCCAAATTATCTCACGTTAAGAAAATTTGGTTGCCTTTGTTTCCCCCTAACCCGGCCCCATAACTTAAATAAACTCCAACCCAAATCCATTATGTGCTTGTGTGTGGGCTATTCCCGAACCCAAAACGCATTCAAGTGCCTTGATCTCAACATAAAACAAACATCTCTCTCGGCACGTTATCTTCGATGAAACTAGAAGCCCCATCAAGACCCAAGACACCTGCACCGGATCCTCGCCATCTATATTGCCCATCTCAACGATGTCCTTGTCATGACCACCGCCAGTACAGTCTAAGAGCTCACTGTTTTTGCTACACCCTCAGGTAATTGCCTTAATTTCTCTTCGCAAAATTTTCCTATTTTGAGCTCCTTTTCTTCAATCGCACCACATGAGTGACTCAATTCACTCCATTACCTCACCCACCATGGATACACAAATCCCTTGTGCAGAAATCACTGAAACCGTAATCAATAACCACCTCCTGAAATAACCCAAACCCACACCCACACCATGACCACTTGGTCAATGAACAACATCCACAAGCCAAAATGGTTAAACTCGATCAAAAAACATCATATTCAACCTACCATTGAACCAAACAGTGTGAGTCACAACTCCTTGACCCAAAATGGAAACATGCCATGTTTGAAGAACTCATGGCATTGATGAGGCATGGCACGTGGGACTTAGTTTCTCCTCCTACACACCGCAAATCAGTAGGCTACAAATGGATATTTCAAGTCAAGAGAAAAACTGGCGGGTCTGTTGATCGATTTAAAGCAAGACTCGTTGCCAAAGGGTACAACCAACACATTGGCTAGGATTACAAAAAGACATTTAGTCCAGTTGTGAAGCCGACAACAATAAGAACCGTCTTCACTATTGCTATTATGCAGGGGTGGATTCTAAGACAACTTGACGTCAACAATTCAACCTCCGGGATTCAAGGATATGTCTAAGCCTAACCGTGTTTGCTAATTACACAAGGCCATTTATGGCCTAAAACAAACACCAAGAGCCTGGTATTCGACTCTCAAGAAAACTATTATAGAGCTCGGGTTTGTGAATTCTAAAGCAGATTCTTCATTATTTATATACAAAACCAGCTCTGTTACATGTTTTCTGTTGGTATATGTCGATAGCTTAGTCATAAATGGCAGTGATACTCAATTTGTTGCTTCAATAGTTGCAAAACTTGGAAACTGTCTCTTTCAAATATATGGGATAACTCCATTTTTTTTCTGCGCATGGAAGTTATACCTACTAAATCTGGCCTCTTCTTATCTCGGCATAAATACATTATAGATATCATGTCCAAAAGTAATATGGTCGGTGCAAAATATGCGTCCACGCCATTATCAACCACCACAACCCTAAAACTCATTGATGGAACTAGCTTAGTTGACAGCAAAGAATTTAGGAGAGTTATAAGTGCTCTTCAATCTCTCTCTTACAAGGCCAGACATCTCATTTGCAGTGAATAAACTTTCTCAGTTCATACATAATCGCACTGCAACTCATTGGACAATTGCGAAGAGGCTCTTTCGTTACTTAAAACAAACAATTTTTCATGGAATTCACATCAGAAAAACCAGCCCATCAACTCTTACAACCTACACTAATGTGGATTGGGCAGAAAACTTTGATGATAGAACTTCAACTTATGATTACATAACTTTTCTTGACACAAATCCAATTTCTCGGAGCTCTAAAAAACTAAGGGCAGTTGCTAGATCATCAATCAAGGCCGAGTATTGAGCCCTTGCAAATGCGGCTTCTAAAACCATTTTGGCTCCTTCAATTATTTAAAGAACTCAGCCACCCTATATCCTCCACACTAAAGCTGCTTTGTGATAACTTGGGCGCTACACAACTGAGGTTCAATCCAGTCCAACACTCTCGAATGAAGCATATTCAAATTGACCTACACTGTGTGCACGATATAGTTCAGAAAGGAACACTCCAAGTTCGTAAATACACAGGACCAGCTTGCAAATATTCTAACAAAACCACCATCAAGGCAACGAACGGAACAACTAAGAAACAAGATTGGCCTTGCCGATTGCAGCCTCATCTTGCGGGAACATATAAAGGAAAATTCCACAAATCAAGCCAATGGTAAATAATCAGCCAGCTAGCCAACAGTCATGCTTGTAATAGTCATCATATCTCGGCAATCAATTCTCCGTAACTGTTATTTTTGTATAGCCATAACATTAGCTACTTTCCTAGAATAGAGCTTGTAAAGTTTGTATTTAAATGTATACAATTCCTTGTAAAAAGCAAGTTGCACAGTTTGTCATTTTACAGAGAAATAAAGATATTGTTCTTGCTCAATTCTCATCACGGTCCAACCCAATTGCACTTAGACACATTTGGTACGCTATACTAGATACAATTCATTAATATAATGAACTTAGGGCTTGTTTGGAAAAGTTTTTAAAAAGTCAAAACTATTTCAAAGACTAAAAAATTGCTTTTAAATATGGTTGGATAATTTTCTGAAAGTACTTTACCCAGTTAGAAGAAATTGACCTAAGATAACTTCCTCAATAAACTTTTATATAAGAAACATAAGCAAAAACAAAAGTCATGTTAAACGGACCCTTAATTATGCGTGTGCAGCATTTAATCGTATCGAGACAATGTAGGGCATAGATCAAGCTTGAACAACAGTTCTTGAGTACACATGTTAGTGTTAGTAGTAAAGCAATACCTGGGATTTTGATTATTCACAGGAACTGAGGCAATCAGCAATCTGCAAGGAAGCAAGCACTTCCATACATGCTATATTACATATCTACTAAATTTCAAACATGTAAGATATTGAAACACTCATCACTTATCAGATTTCTGCAAATAGCAATTCTTTTGTTACTATTTGCTGCCCTAATTTTGGCTCTTGCACTTCTCGATTACCCTTGGAGCTGCACAAGAAAATCACAAACACACAACTCAATATCTTTCAGTCTTGTGGAAATATTTGAATTGGGAGTCGAAATATGAAAAACAAAAAATTTATGATCCGTACCTAACCCACTTGCCTCTGAGCCTTTCATGATCCTCAATCGCTTGCACAAATCAGTGAACATCCTGGACGGTCAAAAACTGGGTCAATAGTACTTCCTCAGATTCACACAAAAATTCAAATCTAGAAACAATATTAGTAAGTTAATCATCTATTCTATGTGCAATGACTTGAAGCGATCCGCTATAATTGCAATACCTACAATAAGTGTTTTGCATTTTGGATTTCAAACCCATTGAAAAACTCAAAATGTACAGTATTTTAATTAGGAAATGCCTTTTAACAAAAAGATTTTCCTTCAATTTTGAACAGAATATATATTGCAGGCTATATGGAACTACAACTTACTCCCATGGAACATCACCAACAAGCATCCAGTCACCATCCTTGTCTTCGTATGTGAGTACGTACTCAGAGCGGTCAAGAAGATCCATTAGATGACACTCATTAATTTCTTCTTTCCCTTGAAGTCCATGAGAAGCATATTGCCCTGAATTGCAGCCACACGAGAAATGGAAATTAATTGATGCCCAACAAGACAACATGGGGATAAATACTAGCAAAGTTGGAATCTTCATTATAATTCAGAAATATAACAGAATTATCATCATGCTTGTAGATACATCTGATGATAAAAACCAGGCCTGCATCGCATTTCTAATTCTAGCGCCTGATAAAAGAAAGCAACAAGAGGGGCTCGGGACTTTTTGAGTAATCTCACAGCATGCCAGCTTCTAGAAAGACTTAGGAGATTCTGTAACTCGACTAGGAAATATTCCTATTCAATTTACATGGGGAGGGAGGGAGGGAGGAAGGGGGGGGGGGGGGAGAGTACCAATGGTAAAGCAACTAAACATCTTCTCAAGTGCTGATGAAAGTTCTGCATAGCTGCAGTAGGTTTTAAGATCCACCTTCCTCAAGTATGGAGCTCCATCCATGCTGACCTTAACATAAAGGCAGCTTGATTCTGATTTTCCTGTAACATCATTATTTCTCGATAAATTAGTGGTGAGTTTGCTCTTATGGAAAGATCGAATAGGTGGCCAACCCACCACTTGTGCCCTGTTACAAAACAGAAAACGACTCATGAATCAGTGAATCAGGCACGATGTTTTTGTGCTAAATATCAAACAGTGGGTTAATCTTCAAATTTCATGGTAAATGTAAAATACACGTAAAAGAAATGAGAGAGAATAAAAACATCTGCTTGACTAGTCAAGCTTGAGCTAGTTCATAGATCTTTGGGCTTATCCTGTTTATCGTGTATAAAGATGAACAGAAGAAACATTTTCCTCGACTCTGGAAGATAAAATTTCTTTAAAACATAGCCGAGATGAATAGGAAACCAAGAATTTGCTTCACGAAAACTTAAATTCAAAGGGTGTGTACATGGCAATGACGACCAGAGCATTCGCAATACTGTCAGGTTTGTTTTGTACAACACATACACAATCAATTACAATACTTATTTCCCAAGATTGGAGTGAGCAGATGAATCTTAAATTCAAATATTTCCAGTTTTGGCTGAAAAACTAAGTGCTGTTAGAAACAAGTACGTGTTAAACCATCTCAAAACTTTAAATTATATCTCCTCACGTACACACTTCTCATCGAAGGGCCAATCTATTCACAATTTCCACAGCTATACCAGGTTAAACCAAGTCATCTAAAAGCTTAAATTTTTAGACCAAGTAGTTCAAAAGTACGTAGAGCTCAAGAATATAGATAAACGCTAAAAGAAACTAAAAAACTCACTTTGAAGCTGGGGTAGCACTAGTACTGCCATTTTCATTTTTCTTGCCCTCAACAGGCTGTGGAGGAACCTCCTTTGCAGGATGAGAAGATTGCAAAATATTAGTATTTTTCACTCCACCATTTGCTCCTCTAGGAGAAAACAAAACATCATTTTTCCCCAAAATCAACCTCAGATCCACCATTAATACACAAACCCCATTTATTAGAACCATCAATGGCATCAGAAAAAACCCTCTTAGCACCTGAGAATATGTTCTTATTAGTCTCATCCTTCAAATCTTTCCCAAAAAGAGAAAACCCAGTTGCCTTCTTGTCCAAAAATTCTGAACCCGGCAAACCCAGCCTCAGTTCGGTTTCTTTAAGGTTCAAAACCTCATTTTTCTCAGAAGAAGAAGATATTTTATCAGGGGTTTTTTCCATTGTAAAAGGCTCAAATTCACAATTTGGGAGAAAAAAATAGAAAGTTAAGCAGATTAGTGATTCTTGAAAACACAATAGATGCCTTTGTCTTTGATTTGGATACCCTCTAAAAAGTTTATTTGGCACTTTGTGAACTGAACCTTTTCTTCGAGGTCTGTATGTATAATTCATGCATTAAAATACTGCATCGTATAAAGGGTAGACAATTTTGGAATAAATACACTGTACATAGTACCGAACAATTATTCCAGTTGCTTTCTTAAAAAATATAATGAAACCATATCGTGGTTTTTCATTCATTAGGAGACAGGGGAGAAGGCAATAATAATTCTTATACCCATCTTTTGGTTAAGTTTGCAATAGCATGTTGGTCACCATTTAAAATTTAAAATTATTTATTACAATATTATTTTTTATCATAAATTCACACAATAAGATATCATACATACAAGTCAATAAAATTTCTTTATTTTTTAATCACGCATCCTCCAAAAAAATATTATTCAAAACTCTTTAATTTTTTAAATAATGGGTGACAAATAGGGGCAAAATAATTTAAATATATTCAATTAAAAAATTAATTAAAATTTAAGAAAAAATAATACTTAATTTTAATCATTTATTTTATGAGACCCGCAATTTTCAACATTACATTTATCTATTTTGATCAAAATTTACTAAAACTTTAATTTTTTTCTAAATCAAACAGAGCTTAGTAAGATTTCTAAAACCAAAATTAACTTTGGTTCGCTTTGGTGAGAAATACAATCTAAGTGAACTTAGTAAAAGGAGCACATGAATGAGTTATTTATTCACGTCTTAGTAAGGGCTTGTTCGATAGAGATTAAAATCAAATTTTAATTGAAAATGTAGCCGTTAGTGGGTTTCATGCGTGAGATGAAAGTCAACCATAACGGCTATATTTTCAATTAAAATTAGCAAACATCCTACTTCTCTAAATAGCGCTGCAATGTCAGAAATTGTTAGTGCATTTGATGCAAATTTCTCCATATATTTTTAATTGTTGGATCCATTTGGGAGCATCTGATTCAACTACTCCCAACATTCAATCCAGATTCTTTTGCAAAGGGCCAATGCCTCTTCCTCAGCTCGTGAAAAGTGCTCTGAAATATGTATGGAGTGCTATCAGTCACAACCACACCATGAATATCACGTATTACCAACTTCCATAATTCAATCTCAAACATTGGCATCTGAATTTTATTTCAAATTGTCCAAACTGTTACTCGCAATCCAAATGCACAGAAGTAGCGCACTGAACTTAAACCTATGGTGTATGAAAACTGTTCAGATGCTAGCGTTTCGTTTATGAGATGTTTCGAAAGCCAAGATTCTCCAGAAACTCTCCGAAAATGTTTCGAATGCTAAAAAAAATTACATTTTTTTAAAATAATTTTAATACAACATTTCCAACAGTTCGTGTCCTGCCATTTTTTTTTTTTTTTCAGAAATAGCTTTTTCTCGTTTTGTGCTGTGTCACATTTCATTTCCGATTTTCATTTTCGTTTGCATGCAATGTAGACTTGAACCATAAGTTAAAAGTTAATTTCTGAATAAACAACTTATTCATTTTCAACGTTAAATTAGTTATAAATCTCCCCTCACACGTTTTTCAAATCATCATCTTTTTTTTTTTTTTTTTCCTGGAAATACAATTAAACTCTAATGACAAAGATTCGGTGAAAGAAAAAATCCTAAAAAAATTACTGCAAAGGCTGAAACAAAAGGTCAGATGTAGAACAATCACCGCCAATCGCAGTTTACGAAAAAGAAAAAGAAAAAAGGACGGCAGTTGTGAGATCAGAACCTTTTTGGACGATTTCTATTTTTTTTTAAAAGGTATTTTTTTCTTTTTGTTTTTCTTTTCAACAACACATTCTTCGTTAAAATAATACTTCACGTAAATAATTTTTTATTTTTATTTTTCAACCACACATTATCCATTAATCTACTATTCTAAAATATATATTTTTTTTATAAAAATGGGGCTCAAACACCCTCTTGACCTTTGTCACAATACTTGTATCCACAGTAAGTATTAATCCTACGGTCAGAAATCGAGAGATAGCGTCGAAAGTTGCACACATCATCTAATTGGTTGTTTGGGAGCAAAGAGGCAATTGGTAGTTGAGTAGATGACAGTAAGAAGGTGTTTGGTGGGGATTAAAATTAGATTTTTTAGTAGATTGTGATAGAAGTTTTTAAAATATGTGGTTGAAAAGTTGTTGGACCCATAAAAGATGTAATTAATATTGATTGTTTGACTTTGACTTAGATTAAAATATAATTAAAATCAGAAATAAACAAACTCTAAATGAGCATTATTAATTATTGACAGGACGAATCTTTTCATAATTATATTTTTGACTTGGAAATTATGAATTATACATATACTACCTCAAATACATGGTAGAAAATCAATTGCTTGTTTCTAAAATCGATCATGTTATATGTATAATGATGGTTGACAATATTTGTTCACAATTATCATTTTACATTCATTCATTTCAAATAGACGGAATTAAAATAGTATATGAATGAATATTTCGTATTCGATGTATTTTTTTTAAAAATTCAATGTACAATAATAAATTTAAAACTTAATGTACCAAAAAAAAAAATCATAAATATTGTAATTGCTGAAAATCTTTAACAATTGCTCTAGTAATTTTCTCTTGTATTTAGTATGAGAATATTTGAAATTCACCTGAATTTTAGTTGTGAGTTGTATTGCTTTATATGAAATACAAATCAATGTCTGTACAATTAAAATGGAAATAATATACAAACTAATCTCCTAAACCACGTTGGTCCAGTTTGGCATGTAGGAGAAGACCGTGATTGAGGAGTGATATCCTCAACACCCCCGGCAAGCTAAGAGTCAGATTGGATAGATGTGGAGCTTGGATCGAAAGAACTCAAATAGAGGTCGATGAACACACTTGATAAAAATATCAACATCCTGTAAATGAAAGAGGACATGTTGTGTATAAAGTTTACCAGTGACAACAAGTTCACAAGAAAGTGGTAATCTAATTCAACATGCTTAGTCCATTTGTGTGAAATCGGATTGGAGCTAAAAAAAAAAAAAGGGTGGTACTTTTGTTATAACATAAGAGAAGGGGCTGTCGGCTGTCGAGGCATGGGTACCTAGAGGTCACTCAGGAGATGTATGAGCCAAATGAGTTCGACGACAGTGAAGGCAAGGTCACGATACTCAAATTCAAAGCTGGAATGAGAGACAGTTAGCTGTTTCTTAACAATACAAGAAACCAAATTATCACCAAGATAGTTAGAATAACCAAAGGTCGAATGGTGAGTATCAGGACAGACAACCCAATCAACATTAGAATAGGCAAGGAGAGCAAGCCAAAGTGAATGGTGCCTTTAATATTGATGTCATCATATAAAGAAGCAAATAAGTAATATTCAACTTATGATAAAAGACAAAAAAAAAATATGTCAACACGGCTGCAAGATGGGGTTTGAAGTATTGACATATGGTCGACTTCATTTTTTATGTTTTGATCATAACAAACAAGATTAATAATGTTTCTAACAATTAATTTTGAGTGATGATAGTTCAATGTTAAAATCAATCAAACATTATATATCGGACTTGAAATGAATGTCAAAGTGGAAGTTAAGCATTCAAGTCAAATCATTCTAGACAAGAGCTTAAAAGAAAAACGTCGAGAAAGATCAAGACGAGAAATTTAAGTGTCAAGAGCCAAACATGAAAGAAACTTAGAAGCTAGATCAAAGACTAGGCCTCATTGATCTTATGTAAAGGTATAACACTTTGATCTTTAATAATGAATGATAATAGCTCAAAAATCATTGTGTATGAAAAGTTATTTTCACTATCACTTGCATAAAATATTTTTAATCAAAAGTAAGATTGATTTTTCAAAAGTCATACTTGAACTTAGATCACAATTCTTAATAAAAAAAAACTCAAAGTCAATGGTCAACGATTGACCTGGCGGACATCCAGTACGCCAACGGTAAAATATTTGGACCTTTCTGACATCTGACGCTCAACCCTAGTTTGGTTGTCCGGTAGACTAGCGGACGTCCGGTTGGGCAGAAACTTTTCTGCTTTGATTTATATAATGCTACTTCACTTGCATTCGTACAACAACTATATGAGAGCTTTCTTATGAAATATGTGAATGAAAAATCTTCTTTGAGTCTACATCTTTACGTTCATTTCATTTATTTCTTCATATTAAAAACTTTGATTTTTGAATTAATTTCTTGAATCATTTCTTTCATTAAAGTTTTTCATCTCTCTTTGTGCTTAAATTATTTGTATCAAATCTTAAAAGAGAGATATTTTTGAAGAAGATCGTTGCATTTATATTGCATAATTTTTTCTAATTCTTCATATTAAAAACTTTGATTGTTGAATCAAACTTCTTGAATCATTTATCCAATCAAAGGTTTTTCATCTCCCTTTGTGCTTAACTTATTTATATCAATCTTAAAAGAAATAGATTTTTGAGATAGATTTTTGCACTTACATTGTATAAACTTTTCTACTTCTTCGTATTGTAAACTTTGATTGATTGAGTCAAACTTGTAAAATTATCATATCAATCAAAGTTTCTCATTTCTCTCTTAGTACTTGACTTATTACAATCATTCATTAAAATAGAGATACATCTTGAGAAGATTCTTTAAACTTACATTAGATTTATTTCTTCATCATCTTCTCATTGAAACACTTTGATTGAATCTAATTTTTATTATCAAAATCAATAAAGTTATTCATCCAACACTTAAACAATCATTTATTACTATTCATTAAAATGTTAGCCTCTCTTAGTACTTAACTTGTCATTTATTACTATTCATTAAAGTGTTAGCCTCTTTTAATACTTAACTTGTTTGTATCATTTATAAAGAGAAGAATTTCATTGTAAAATCACTTTGATAAAGTGTGGGTTGTGTTAAAGTCCCTTAAAAACCAACATTGTATAAGGATCGGTGCTCCTCATTGTAAGTTATCGTGTGAGTCATATTGAGGTCTTGTAAAGCTCAATAATGTGGGTCGTGTTGAGGTCCTATAAAACTCAACGTTGTATAATAATCGATACGCCTTGTCTATAAGTCACCAAAAACTTTGTAAAGTATTGGATTGCATCATAAGTCAATCAACATAGTGAAATGCCTTACTCGTGCCCGAGAGTTTGGTAACGGAGGACATAGATCATTGATTTGGATCGAACCTCCACAACTATATTGTTTGCATCTTCTCTCCCTTTTACTTATCGCTTTTATATTTGGGCTTATTAATTAAATTTATCTATTTAATCTTTACTTGCTTGAATTTAAATTAATTTATCGCTTTTACATCGTGCTCGTTACTTGTTCTTATTTGGTTTTGTATTTATGCATATTTGTTTAATTGTTTCATTGGTTTTTACATTAAAATTTGAATTAATTTTTGAAAAAGTTTTAAAAATCAATTCACCCCCTCTTGGTTAGTCACTCTTAGGCTTTCAATTGGTATCAAAGCTTCTTACTCATTTTTAAAGATTTTACAATCTTGAGTAATGGCTAACCCAATTTTTCAAAATTTTGAGGGGCATTCTACAAACCGTCGTCTTCTCTTTGATGGTAAGTAGGATCAAATTATCCCAAAAGCTAGAGAGGAATATAATGAAGAGGATAAAAGAAAATTATCTTTAAATGCTAGATCCAAAAATATATTTTATTGTGTTTTAGATAGAAATGAATTTAATCGTATTAGTACATGTGATTCCGCATATGATATTTGGCATGCTTTAGAAATTACTCATGTTGGAACTAGCTGATGCGAACCTCGTAGCAACGGTGACTACGAAACCCACAACTAGATTGATGCGGAACCCAAGAATGTTAATGAATAACCCGATTTTGGATTTGAACTCAACGAAGTGAACCAAAAAACTCAATGATAACAAAGATGCGCTGAACCCCTTGATTACACATTGAAGAACCCACGATCCGATGTTTGAACACCACAAGAATTAGATCTTGGAAGTTCGATTTGTTGTTCAATGGAAGAACAAGAGAGAAAGCAATATGCCTTTCAATTAATTCAATGTCAAAAGTTCTTACAGTAATGATGAAATAAACTATTTATACTAATGCTAGAAAACCTATAAAATTCGTGCATAATCTCCAAAACATAGTAAAACATCAATAAAATTAAAATTTTAAGGAAACTAAGATTCTTGCCAAAAATAGGAAATTTGCCCAAATTTTGTACCAAGCAGTCGCTTGGTTATGAGTTTTGCTGCCTGGAATTCTCGGTAGGTGTCTGGGCTATAACTTGGTTATTTTCCAAGCTGTAGCTTGGAAGTTCGGCTGGGTCTCTTCTTTTGCTTCTTGTACACGTTGATCCAATTTGTTTTCGACCTCGACCCAATCATGAAACTTGTCTCTTTTTACGTGTAGATCATGTCGTTGTCCACCGTTGCTTGTACAAGTAATCCCATCGCTTGATTTACCCATTTTGCCCTCGATTGCATCATCGGTCCGCCTTCGATAATCTACGGGTCTCATCCTGGGCTCGGCTTCATCGGATTTGACTCCTGGATCATATCATCCTCTCCTTTTTCAAAAAGATTCGACCTTGAATCTAGTCCTGCACCAAACGAAACAATATTAGAATCATCGTTGATAAAAATTATTAAATGCTTACCATGAAGAAGACCTATGTTATAGCCCGTGTTTCCAGTCATGACAGTGACGTGAAATGGCCCATCTCCTCTAGGTATAGTTTGGACCTCCTTTGAGTCCGTATCCACTTCTTTCGCATGTACAACCATCACCCTCGCATGGATCAAATAATACATGCCTCGACTTTGCCCTTTTGCAAGTTTGAGATGTACTAAAGAAAATATCATGTTTCTCATCTAAGCTACTACTAGAATCAATAGGCAAAGGAGTTAAAACCAACAAAATTAACGGATTAAAACCAATCATCAGATCATAACATGAGTAACGAGTAGTAGATAACGTAGGATATATTGTGCTAGTTCCTAGCATATCCCATCCAACCTTACACAAATAGTTTTGTAAATTAAGATCAATACATCTCAAGTTCTTGTCACGCATATCTAAATTCAAACCAAAACATTCAAGGACTTCATGATTGAAATAAAGACACTCATGCCTTAAATCACCAACCAGGCACCCACATTGCCTATCATAAAATAGTAAGAATTTTCCTATAGATGGATGCAATAAGCGTTTATTCAATCTCATGAAAATGCTAGGTAGATTAGTGAATTCTAATGACCTAACTAGCCACCTATATGTTTCACAATCAATCTTATAATCTAGTTTATAACATACAAATGACTCATGCAAGTGTTCAAGTTCATCAATTGGTCTAGATATGGTTGTGAGTTTTAAATTACATGCTCCATGTGAGGAACTATACCTACATGCCGGACCATTATCCAACCTATATATGAAATGACGATACCTTACCATTGGTGAGTCATCGCGCATCCTCCATGTTCTATCCTTCAACCGCTGCATATGAACTTCTTCTATTACCTTTGAAGCTCTGTTGACTCCTTAGGGATCACATAGTCGTCCTCCTGTGTAACAAAGGGATATCTAAACTGGGACGGGGTCGGTTTGTTCTCGTGGATCAAGTCTTCAGAATCTTGTAAGACAGAAATAGACAAATTAGGAAGGGAAGTATTAGTTCTCACTAAAGCCCTATCAACTTCACCATCATTTTCTTGCAAGCTCAATTCTAATTTTTTTTTCCTTCCGAAGACTCTTCTATTTCTTTTCTCTTATGTGGCTTCACTCTTTTTTGCTCTCTATTAGTCACCTCAACATTTTCTCTCGTACTCCACATCTCACTGTTTTCCCTTACCTTATCTAGCTCTTTCACTCTCTTCTCTCCCTCTCTTTTCTTTCTCATTTTTCAATTTGCTTTGGTTTTCATACACCTGTGTCGGTGTTAATGGTGCAAGAGTAATAGACCTTCCCTCCTCAACAAAGCTATACCGATTTCTGTATCCATCATTGGTACCTTTTCTATCATACTGTCATAGTCTCTCTAACAAGATATGACTTGCTTGCATAGGCACCACATCGCATACAACCTTGTCACTATAACTCCCAATTGAGAAAGTAATCATTTGTTTATTCACCCTAACTTCTCCACTATTATTTAACCATTGTAATTTATAAGGCCTAGGGTGTTTTAATAATACTAATCCCAATTTCTCAACCAAGGTCGTGCTAGCTACATTTGTACAACTACCTCCATCAATTATCATACTACGTACCTTATCGTTGATGTGACATCATGTATGGAATATGTTCTCCAGCTGCTGCTCCGTATCATTCGCCTTGACTTGAGTGTTAAGAGCTCTCATTGTGACCAACAACAGCAAATTCCACTGTGTCTCCATGATCACTAACCTCTTCCAACGTCGGCATGCCTTCAAATTCATCCTCGCTGTCAGTCACCACTTCTTCATTGCGCAGAATCATGGTCCTTTTGTTTGGACACTGAGAAGATATGTGTCATTTCCCCAAACACCTAAATCGCTGGATATCCCGATTTCTGGTTGGTTGTGATTCTGCCTTTGGTGATGCCCTGCTAGTATTTTCATCCCTTCATTTTGACACTTCAATTCTCCCTTTTGAATCAGCTCCATCTCCCTTGTTATCCCACCTCGATTTCCAATTTGAGTTGGAAACCGAATTACCTAAAGGTTGCCTAGTTGTTCCCTTCCTGTTCAACTGTTTCTCCACCTTCATGGCCACATGCAACATATCTTCCAACTCCACATAATGCTATAATTCCACCATATTAGCTATTTCTCTGTGCAACCCATTCAAGAATCTAGCCATAATAGTTTCTCGATCTTCCTCTACATTTGCTTTAATCATTAAAATCTCCATCTCCTTATGATAATCTTCTACGCTCTTCGACCTTTGATACAAACTCTGTAGTTTCTGATGGATTTCCCTGTAGTAATGACTAGGTACAAATCGTTTTCTCATCACCGCCTTCAATTCATCCCAAGTATTGATATGACTCTCCTGGTTACGACGCCATGAAGTAACCACTTGATCCCACCAAGTGATGACATAATCAGTAAATTCCAACACCACAACCTTCACTTTTTTATCCTTCAAATAATTATGGCAATAAAAAAAACTTACATAGTGTCACACTGTAAATATATTCGCAATAATTATTTAAAGCATAAGAATATGCTTCTCCGTGGCATTGAAAAGTTGTTCGAGTTTCTTATGACTACATCAACGAATACTCATGAATCATTAGCAGTACCTTCCCAGCCAGAATACACAAATGTGAATTTTATATCAAAATCACATGTTAACATCACATTTTGTGTTACATTAGTTTTCCTTCCACGAAAAAATATTTGTCTCGATACAGGTGTCCAAATTGCAACATGTGTTCCATCTATTACGCCTATACAATCCCTAAAGAAAGGATATTTGCGCGAAATCCGCTCATGCACACTGTCATGATTTGTTGGACGGATTATCTCGTTGCCTAATGAACAAACTGCCCCTAGAACTCGTTTAAACCATTTGTGTATCGTGTTGTTGGAATGTTGAAACCTATCACCAATAATATTGTATCATGTAGTGTGCCCTATAATCATCAGAAACATAGCAACACCCTCATCGACGCTCACTTTTTGTCCATCTTTCAACATCCCTTTCTCTTTCAAAATATCACAAAAATTCGTGAAAACGTGTATCTGCATACGAAAATTACAATAGCACCCGTCCGAATGTCCATTCAGAATTTCTAGCATATACATTTTTTCTTCAGCAATGATGTTCTATAAGATATCTTGTCGATGGTACTTCTTTTGTTGGCAACAAAGCAATTAAGCATCATTAAATTTCCAAAATTTGCATCTGAATCATCCATAAATAAAAAATAATCATCACTCGAATTTTCATCAATGGAATCATTTGTACTCACATTATCATCCACATTTGATTCACTGACCATACCGTGAACAAAATATATCCACAGTAATTATCATAAGTCATATCAACCATCATGATTCAAATAAAACAAGCAATCAAGCATTCAGAAATTAAAGAGAAATTAACATCAGTTCCACAACCAACATCATCGCTAAGTTTATAAATGTAAACAGTAAACATCACCAATAAAAGGAAAAAAAAGTACTTCAAGCTGAGTACGTCAACATTCAACAACCTTAAACATCACAAATTAGAACAACAAGATACTAGAGAAACTAAAACAACAATTATATCACAGTAGTTCGAAGATGAGTGTCCTCCTTGCTTCTGGCATCTTCACAAATGACACCCTGAAATCGGGATCCTTAAAAGCCTTTATTGCTTTCATATAAACCTCATTCGACACCCCTTCCATACTGTTTAAGATGTTCAAGCAAAAAAGATTTGAAGAATGATCCAGACTATTTACTTCACCATCTGATTGATTACATAATTTTCCTTGGATCTTTGCAAGTTTTTCTTTTAGGTAAAGTGTTCTAAGTTCAGTTTCTTCATTCCTCATACTAACCACAGATGACCACTGTGCCATGCAAGCCTCGAGTTTATCACTTTTACCGATCTTAGGTTCTTTACGTCGGCGTTTAGCCGATGTACCAATTTCGTCACACCGATGAGTATTTGAAACCTCATCGACTTCATCATCAATTTTCACACGTACATGTACTCCCCTGTTCAAAAAATCATCTTCTAGTTTCCTGTCTTCCTTTGATATGTTTGGAAGCTGAGTGAAGGCACTGCCTAATCTTCCAGTAGTTGTAGTCCTGCTAAATATCTCTCCAAGAGTGTGGTAGTGCTTACATCCTTCCTTCTTCAACATTTTGTAATGAGACTTGTTAATCTACCATTGAAGAAAGAAGCCACATTACCATAGTGTTCGGGTAAAATCAATAAGATAAAAAACTAATGACGAAAATATTCTTTAATAAATATATATATATATATTGTATAAAAGTGTTACCAAACTTCCTCTCCAACATTAACTTTGTTGGTATTTGGATCCCATGTAACACTTGTATGTCCCAAAAGTTTAGAGAACGTGTGATGAATCTTATGTAAGCGATTCCACTTTCCCTTTAATCTATCTATGCTGTAATCTATTTTTGTTGCAGCTATCATGGTTTTATTGAACCTGCCCCATTCGTCTTTCGTGAATGTAGAACATTGTAATGCGTTTGACTTCGCTTTCTCGTAAAGAATTTCAATAAAAGTATGCTCATTCTCATCCGACCATGACATTGGTTCGTTATTCCTAACTTTGTGACCACACATATTCTATATTGAATATACATCAAATTATCAAGAAATATATAAGTTAAAAAATGCAATTTGAATGCATATGAAATAGAATATATTAGAATCAAACTAAAACAAAAACAAGGAAAAAACAATTTGAATCACTAAAGAAATCAAGAATTGACATTCTCACTTGTCAATTAAAAAGGGCAAATAACATTCTGTACTTCAGCTGCTAACTCTCAGAAGAAAGAAAAAAATTCAATGCCTAATTTCAAAATTTTCAAATTCCAACAAATGAACATAAAAGATTGTCGACCCTTGTGCTTTTTATCTCTTTCTCCATTTCACAGATTATTCTCATTTCACACAACCCCCTTTTCCTTTATGCTAGTAAGTCGTTACATTGTATCTTCCTAGCATTTCACCCAGTCCGTATTTCCATCAATAATTGCGACGGCCAATAAGTAAAGGAACCATGGATATGATACTAACATTTTATTATTCTTACAAATCTACCAAAATAATTCTTTTATACTCTTGAATGCTTTGAAAACCAAAGGAAAAAAATTCAAATTTGTCTAGAGAAAATAACACCAAAGAAATACCTAGATTTGGTAGGATAGTATTGACTCGAACTACAAAAAATCAACAAAACTATAGATATTAAAAAATGCATAGAAATAATGTTGGAGTCGGGTGACAGGGACCAGAAGCCAATCCTCCCTTGCTTTTTTGCTATCTAGTAGAGCTATTGACTTACAACAAAAAATAGGAGATGGGGGTAGGAGATGAGGATGAGGGCATTTGATACCACGCACAAGGGCTGAACTGACAATCAATATCCTGAGGTGCTTTTCCCTGAGCTAATCCTCTTGTAGGAGCTCAGAAAGTTTGAGCGTTTGCCAAAATGTTTAGGGTTGATGGAGGACTACGAGATATTCCTACTCGTATACCAACTAAAGAGGCTTTCTTTGGCTTCTAGAATGGAAGGTAGAGCAAACCCTAGAGATGGAATGAATCTTATGGGAGAGAAAGGATATGTGAGTGATAACACGTGCACGAAGGGTTTTTTTTTTAATTTGGGTGTGTTTTTCGTGTTTTTAGTCAATTTCGTGTTTTGGTTTGAAAATGCTCAAAACCTCATTTTTGACGTTTTGAGTTTTTAGTATAATTTTGTTTTTTGTTTTGAAAAATTCAATTTCGAAAATAAGAAAGAGAATGCGTTCTCACTATTTTGAAAAATCGAAAATAGAAAACAACGTGAAAACAGCGAAGAGAACAACCCCTAAGATTTGCTGGATGGCGAGTTTTGAAAATACTAGCTTTAGTGCTCGTAAGCATAGGGTAAGTGTCCAACAGACCTATGGCAACAGGTATGGGATCTGCACTGGGCTTAGGAGGAGAAAGACTTGGAGCGGAGTGCTGTAAAGAGGGCCCTGCAAGAGAATTAGGAACCTGGAAAGATTCATTTACTGGACTAGTACACATAATACATGGATTAGACCTAGATTGAATAATATATGGAGGACAAGTGTCGGAGGGTAAGGTAGGCAGATCTTATGGAAAAGATTGGGTTCGAGGAAATAGGAAAAAATGAAGTGAGGATACAGGTTGGGCTTGAGAGGTAGTGAGGGAAGGAAAATGAGTTTCATCAAATCAAACATGGCGAGTGATATAGAGCCTAGAGATTGCGGGATCGAGACAGTGATTTATGAGGGGAACTGTAACCCAAAAAATACATGGAATACTGTAATGAGAAAGTTTGTTAGACATATAATCATGTAAACAAGAGGTACACATGGTAACTAAAATGATGAAAGTTTTCATAATTCAGAGGGTTACCATACAAAATCTTAAAATGTGATTTTATCTCCAAGAAGTGGTGTGGATAAACGGTTGATTATGCAAGTTGTAGTACTGAAGGCATCAACCTAAAAGCAAGGAGAAATGTGGGAATGAAAAAGAAGTGCTAATCCTGTCTCAGTCACATGGGCAATGTTTTCTTTCTGCTCCACCATTTTGGGTGTGAGTGTATGGACATGAGAACTGATGGTGAATGCTAAAAGAGCAAAGATGATTTTAAAGAGATCACTAGTAAATTCAACACCTCCGTCACTTTGGAAAATTTTGATACGAGCAGAGTATTGATTTTTCACAAATTTTTGAATTTGAATAAAAAATTATAAAAATCCAATTTCAATTTCAAAGGATAGAGCCACGTGAAGTGAGAATAGTCATCAATAAAAAAACCATAGTAGACAAATCCTAAATTAGACTTGACATGGAAGGGACCCCATATGTCGCAATGGATAAGATCAAGCACTTTAGATGACCTGTGTTCATTGCAAGAATAAAGCAAAAGATGACTTTTTGCAATTTGACATGTGCTACATAAAGCAGAAGAAGGCAACAAAGAAGTAATATAAAGTTGTCCTTTTTATTTAATAGAGAAATAATAAAATGATTGACATGTCCAAGTTGTGCATGCCATAAATTCTATGACACAAGAAGCGATTTGTTTTTAAGGATAGAAATAAAAGCAGAATTACCTTGCTCGAGCACATATAAGCCTCCATCATGCTTGCCAGTTGCCAACATCCTTCCTATTTTGCGATTCTAAACAATGAACAAGCTATTAGTAAATGTAATAGATAAGGAAAAATCAGGATAATTTATTAATGGAAAGAAAAATTTTGGTAAGGTTAGGTGAGATGCAACTATGCCATTGAGAAGATAGAGATTTGAGATAATAGAAATTTGACTGGTATGGGTAATAGGTAGCGACGCACCATTCCCAACAACTCGACAATCCTTACCTATGCAATTTGTGGACTGATCCAATTGAGAGTTATTCGGGATCATATAGGTCGAGACCCCTGTATCCACATACCACTCGGAGCCCATTTCTTAATTGCGGAAGTAGGAGCTTGTGAAAGCCTCGACAAGGTGAACAGAGGTCTCATTTCGATCATAGTATTGACTTCAGTGATCGACATAGTGGCTATCCATCCTACACTTTTGGAATCGAGGGGGACGATGCCATTAGCCTGAGTTGGAGCATCCTTGTCTGCAGCTAGAGGAATCGCTACCATGCCCACTGGTGTGGCCTCAATGGTTTCATAAAGAACTACCACGATGAGTAGAATTTTTGCTAGTTGTAAAATTCACAGTAAAGGAGTGAGATGATTCAAGAGATTTCAGAAAAATCACAAAGCTCTATGCTTTTGAGACTACATATGCAAATGAGGAGAGATGAGTTTAGGCCATCTATGTTGTGGAGAAACTTGAGAAGTCATTGTCGAGCCCATAGAGGAATTAGTACAACTTGTCGATGCATCAACATAACGACCAATCGCATAGAGTTGGTCACATAATGCTTTGAAAGCACGAAAATACTCGACAACTGATCTAGTGCAGCATTTCGTCAATTGTAAGTCATCTTTGAGATGTAACTCTCAGGCCTTGGAATGATGGCTGAACATATTCTCTAGTGCGAGCTATACGTCACATGTGGTGCAGAGGCCAACAATTGTTCAGCCATCAACTTTGTGTGAAAGAGTCGACAATGTCAAATTTTAGGGGCAACACAAGGGTGCCATCAACATGTTCTCATAATTTTTGACTCTCCAGAGGAGGAATGAGTTGGTTTTTTCAGATGAGATAATTTGAGGAAAGTTTGATAGTGATCATGTGGATTAAGGTATTGAATGGGAGACGGGTGTAAGGTATTTTAGAAGCCATGAGAAAAAAAGGGATCGGTGGTCTTCCAAACTTGTTCAACTCTGATACCATGAGAATATTTGAAATCGACCTTCCTTTCGATGGCGAGTCATATTGCTTTATATGAAATACAAATCAATTGTTGTACAATTAAAAATTGAAACCATTTACAAACAAATCTCCTACAATCAACTAGTCAACTTTAGCATGTATGGAAAGACTGTGGTTGATGAATGATATCCTCGACACATTAGTCTGCATATCACCGTCCTTCAAGTACATTAAAGTCTTATACTCCATCTATCCTATAAAGATAGACTTTATTTTCCTTTTCATTTGTTCCAAATTATATGTCACTTTCTTTATTGAGAATATAGTTAATTTCTTAATTTTCTAATATATATCCATATTTAATGTGTCTTGTTATAAACAAAACATATAAGAGATCTTTATATATATATATATACCGAATCTTATATTTCGTTTATTCAACCATTATTCGAGAAAATTAAAATTATTTGTATCTTCTTGGTTTAACACACTAAGAATAGCTAACATAACAAAGATTTCATTTTATCTAGTACTAGTACTAGAAGAAAAATGAGAAGGTGATGAACTTCCTAGAGTAGTCGTACTTAAATATGTGCACTCATAATAATCAATGAATGAAGAAACTATATAAGTTGGTGCAATGGATCATTATTTCTACCGTGTCGACAACATATTGAGAATATAAACTGTACAAAATACTTTCTATATTACAACGTATAATGATATAAAAAATGTTAAATGCATAGTTATTAAAATCGATCTGGGCCGTGAACGGTCAAACGAAATAATGGTCTACTCTGAGTTCATTAATTGGACAAATAAACAAAGGAATGGGTCAAAAACCGGTTGAACCACTCAAAATCCACCCGAATCAAATGGGTTTAAGAGGAATTAGATGTCACCAAAGTACAATGTAATTTTTTAATCAAATTGCAAAGAGACTGATTTGAACATTGGCCCTCCTTTAAATTTCATGTCCTTCACCATTTTGGAATTGCTAACCTTTAGTCTATAAGGTGAGGCAAATTTATATATTTCAATTTACAAAGTACTACGTAAAATTCATTTTTTCAATTTGCGAAGAGGATGATTAGAACGTTGGCTTCCTACTTGAAATTTTAGGTCCTCGACCATTTTGGAAGTTGGTGAAACTATGTTGTAATATGAGTCAAACATATATATATATATATATATATATAAATGAGTTTCTTTTTTGTTTCAAAAATATATTTAATTAAAATTACGATCTAACAATGACCTACCAATTCATCATTTGAACCACTGACCCGGTGACTCGATGATTTTTCTTGGTCGACAACTGGGTTAAGTCTAATAACTATGGTTAAATACAATTTTTTTTATAATACATTTACAACTTTGTAAGTTAATATGAGAGTCCATACGGCAGCTAAACGAAATAATATTGGCAAGTCCTCTTCATATTTCTAGAATTTCATCTTTATTGTAACAATAAGTGGCGGATCCAAAATCTTGGTCAGTTAGGACGATCGTTGACCATTCACTGTCGACCGTCATTTTCTACTTTTCTTGGGTGCTTCTGTGTATGTCAAAAAGACAAACTTAGCCATTTTTTCTTCCACGAACAATGTATGAAGAAGCATATTACAGAGTGCAACTAAGCTAAGTGCATTTTGGTTTATGAAAAGAATGTAACAAGAAACCAAGGGTAAAATCCAAATCGTTTTTACAGCTCCAAGCGTTGAATTATTATCTTTCTACAAATAGTTCCAAAGGCACCAAGCTTAAGAAGAAGTCGCCAGATAAAAATGGAATCTTGAGACAGACATAAGGACCAGTTTAATAACATAATTCAACACTACATATTAGTCTACCACAATAATTTGAAAAGAAATTAACAATTGCACGAGAACAATGAAAAAGACTCAGAATTTAGCCCAAAAGACTTAAAATCATTTAAAGTCTCATTCAATAATTATAATTTGTGCAAGCACAAAAACAACAATACTCCAACAGAAAAATTCCAATAAAGCAAACATGCACACATGTACAACAAAACATCATCAGTGCTAAGACATAAAAACCTTGTATAAACACAAGTAAATTAATTATCACATGCTTACATATAAATTTACACTCATATGTCATAAATCATAACTCATAACTCACACTTTCACATTCATAACATAAAATCATAAATTATAAATGATAAATAAAAAAATAAATTAGAGTCTAAAAGAACAAAAACCAAAAATTGAAAAAGAAGAGGCAATTGACTGAGACTCACGGACAGAAAGACGAAGATGTAGTGGGTCGGTGGCAGAGACTGGAGAAGCTCGACGGTAACTCGACGCAACCGATATTAGGTCGTAGGGACGCAATAGGGAGGAAGTGAGACAGGGTTTGGAATTGCAATTTGTTTTCTCATTTTGCAATTGAATTAATTGTTACAATTAAACAATATATACCCAGCAGCTGCATCCAATATTTTAGGCCTACGTTTTTAAAAAAAAAAAAAAAGGAAAGAGAGGTCCAACAGAAGAAAAGGCCCATAATTTTTGAAAAAGTACTTGTCATCTTCCAAATTCCTCAATTCCTCCATGCGCGGCGCTTGAACTTCAATCTTCAAGATTCCGCTTAGCTCCAGCGACAATTGTGAATTTCGACGGAGCCAACACGCACGGCTGTACCCACTCACTGGTTGCTGGCTCCGCCACTGATAACAATAATGTCACAAGAGATGAACAATCTATATATTTACTAATATCTTTTTTGCAATATTTACAAATGAGTTAGAACAAAACCATGATCTAAACATGCGCGGATGCATTGATTGCATCAAAGAAAATTGGCAAAAAAAATAATGATCTAAAAAATAATTAACTAACATTAAAATTTAAATCATTAGCAAAACCATATGAATGCCTAAAGGTAAAAAAAAAATTAGTAATAATGATATTATAATTAACATAAAATTCTAGTATTAGATTTATTGAGTTCGACATGTTACCTAGATCTCTTGTAAACATCTTGTCGGGTAAGTTAAAATCTGCACACACACACACACGCGCCAATGCTTGTTTGAGAGATGAAGAGACATAATTAAAAGCAATAGGATGTCTAATTTTTGTCAACTGTAATACAATATACTTAGGTCATCTTGCTTACTCAAATTAAAAATATGACAAATACAACATACTTGAAAAAGTTTCACATCTAATTCGAATGGAAATTTTTTGTTGATAAATTTTTCGATAACATTAGTGTTATCATTAGAATTATGAAAAGTAAAATTACGAATTTTATTTTTGTAACAACATTCTCTAAGTACACCATTAAAATAGCGAAAAATGTTTTAAATATTGTGTGAAAATTCAATGACCTTAAATGCAATGATTTTTATACATGATTCAAAATTTATCAATGTAATGGGTTGTAGAACAAATATATCATTCATGATTATTTTTTTTTAAAATTTTTTTTAGGACCAAAGATTGGAAGTAAATGAAATGACACCGCTATTATTACATAAATCATCAATAATACAAATTTATAACATTGTTAAGAAGAGTACTTTTATTAGTAGGTTTTCACTTTGATGGAGACATGTTTGTATAAATTTCATCAAGTGTACGCTTTCTACTATGAATAGTGGTAACTCGACACCTACTACGAATATTACTATACCTTCAAGCGCTATTTATGGATTGCAAATTTACATGAACTGCTCCAAAACGTCCCTCTTTGCCTGAACAAAATTAAAGTTTAGACTGTCCACTGTTGACACCTCCAATACGAAAAAGGCATTTTTCATAATGCATGTTGTAATGAGAAATTCCAATTTTTAGTTTCCAAGTGAAGCCCCTTCCATAGTAATTACAATAGCTTTTCATTTAGTCCCTCGAGGCATAGATCAGGAGTGCAAATGATAGGAGTGAGGTAGTCTCAGTTGAGGTGACAGTCACAGTGTGAGGGTTCGATTCCTGTCTCTTACAAAATTTGAAATTAAATTTTTTGTGAGTACCAGTATGACAGCTCTTGTACCCTGACCTGTTGAGACACATCCTGCGATTTATCTCCTCCATAATGCTCTAAGAACGGAATGGTGAGAGACCCTCAAGGTTGAGGTTCAACTTTTTACAATAGCTTTTCATTCTCATTTTTCTTTCTTTTTTTATAAAATGCTTCCGACATTAAAAGATATGCTCAAGGGTTTTTACCTTCTTTCGTCTCTTTGTAGAGACCGTTTCTTTTAACCCGTCATCAAGCGCAATAGTTGTCAGTTCAATAGTTCCGACATTTTGGGATTTGGAACATTGCAGGTTTGAGAAAAATCTACTGTAATCCATAACTATTTTGTAAAAAAAAAATATAAATAAATAAAAGGAATAAAAACTACAACTAATAAAATTAATTACAGATTTATCCTACCAATATATTAGCGAGATTTTAGAGAATTCTGAAATGTGATAAAATTGATTTATTATCCATCCATATTTATAGACCTCAAATTTTGAAAAATATAAATAAATAAATAAATTTGAATTAGGCGCATGTTTTTGGGCACCCTACATCAACATGGTGTCATCAAACACAATCAGATGGCGGCAAAAGCAGTCATGCAGACTATACAGCTAGGCGAGCGAACAAGTGGCTCGCACGAGATTTTCGTCGGGCTTAGCTTGGTTAAGTCGATTTGAGCATTATAATACTAGTATACTACCATGACTTTGCTTGTGATTTTTTACCATAAAAATAAAATTCAATAAACAAGAAAAACACACACACCCATGCACGCATTGATGTCGTTCTTTTGATTAAAAACTATCGAGTGATTTCAGACAATAATTGGAAAAATTATCAAAAGCAATATATTGATTTAAATAGAAAAAGTAAATCATACATAGGTATACCACAAGGAAGATGAAGGGGATGCTTTTATAACAAGTGAGTTTTCACTGATTTCTTTTATAGACTAATCACGAATGAATCGAGTCTTGCAGATTTGGGAGAGAGGAGCTATTGGGAATGGAGAAATGGAGAAATGAAGGGGAAAATTTAAATTTTAGATTATCTTAGAGGTTTTCGACCTCAATAAGCCCGTGGTTGAGAGAGACTGTCTTGGGTAGGGTTTGGGAACTATGACTTTGAAGTCGCGTGTTTTACCAGATTTTTGCTTCCTGCTTTATTAGTTTCGATTTTTTTACCTATATTCCAATTCAGTTCAATCAAGTTAGATCTTACTGATAGTAAAATTCAAAACTTGAATCGACCAACCTAATTTAGCCCCAAAACTATCCGACCCAAATCGAAAATCTAGTAAAATCGGCCCCTACTGACTCGAGTCAGTTTGTGAGCGATCGATTTTAGTTGAATCCATGGTTAGAATGGCCACCTCCAATTATCCTAAAAGAAGTGAGAATATATATCACTAAATTGAGTGACACTAACTGAAAATAATTTTGTAAATATTTAATGAGTTTTCATTAATCTTAACATAAGTAGGTTGAGTAATCAATGTCTAACTTAAATTGGCCTTTCAAAGGACTTATTAGACACCAAAAAATTAGGAACATTATTTTACAAGCAACTTTGACGAATATTGCTCCTATTAATTTTTTATATTACACGGTTTTATATAGTATTTATTACAAAAATACAATAGGGAACGTTGTTTCACAAGCAACTTTCAAATATTTCATTTGAATAGACTGATCTCCTGCCCCAATGGACAGGATAAATTTTTTACTGCTTACGTGGTAAGAGAACCTTAATTATGATTCTCTGATCTTAGTTCGGATTGATTAAAATTGTGACAATATGATGGTGCAAACTGCCAAGAGAATTAAAGAAATTTAAATATTAAGTTTTTCTATCTTCCAATTTATTATATAGTTTTAATTGTGCTCAATGACATGTTTATTTAATAGTTAGTTGATTATGTTTTTTTTTCAAAGAGATACAATTTTCATACTTTGGGTTACATTATGGATACTATTTTTTTTTTAATTTTTATAAAGAAATAAATCTTTATCACTTACACATTAACGTGAAGAAAAATGAATTATTTTAGTAAGACACTAAAGTTTATGAAAGTTGGGGTGTTGCAGATGATCATAATTACAATTCTCTTATCACGTCGATAATAGGAATTTTTTATCCTACACACTGGGAGCAGAATATCAATTTTATTCATTTAAAATATTTTTCATTTCCTAATACGATGCCAACATTTTTTTAAAATTGTTTTATTTGCTTAATTAAGAACTCGTAATTCTCTTTTGATTCGATGTGCAAAATCATAACTTTAGATTCTCAAAGTTCCCAAACTATATAGAGTGATTTAAACGAGCAAATTAATAAATATTTTGTGGTACACTAAGTAAAATCGATCAGATCGCATGACAAAATATTACTAAAATAAAGTTCTTGAACAATTAAATTTGTTTAATTATTTCATACCAAACCTGTCTTAAAAATTTGAGATTCAGATGATATAGTCATAATTAGAGGTAAATGGAGTCACATCAAAAGTTGTATTAGGCCGCCATAGAAAGTAGCTAAAAACAAGAAAAGTGTAACGATTAATGTAATGGTTCGACACCGTCTACTTGTACTGTGTTGAGTTAATTAGACTACTGATATTGATCAAAGAATAAACCCCTAAGTACAGGGCTAAATTTCACAGGCCCGTCACTGTGGGGTTGACGGGCAAGCCCCATAGACTATTTGAAAAAAAAAAAAAAAATTGTGTGAGCCCCACCACTATGAGGGGCCTGTAAGGCCTCTGTGAAGCACCCTTTATATCGCAAGCATCTTCCTTGATCAAATTTATTTAGAACTTCTAATCTAGTCTAGTCGTCTTTAAAGACAAATAGTATACAAGCAATCAATCATTTCTGATTCCAATAATTAAATGAAAATAAGAGAAGAATGTTTATGGAAATTAATATTCCCATATTTATGTGGTGGATATAGAATTAAGCAGCCATGAGTGTGGATGTTATTGTTCGACCACTTATATCTATCTTTCTTTGATTAACATATGATAAATGCGGAGGGCCCATTATGCCGCCCACCAAAGCTACAGTAAATACCCAGATGGGCCGGACTTTGATTGGCCGGTATGAAAGCCCATCCACTTAGATTATACGCCCCCCCCCCCCCCCCCCCCCTTCCTTTTTGGATTATTAAGAAGTTAAAAAAATATATATATGAAAAATGTTCGACTAGATGGCATGTTTAGATCACCGTATTTGATGTGTTGAGCCTTTCAGTGTCATATTCGATTCCTTAATTGAGGTCGATCCAATTGACAAAAAGTTTAAAGTACTAGTTTAGAATTTTGTTTCAGTCCAATCATCTCATTAAGATATATCGGTTTAATAAGAAAAATGCTAACAGTAATCTTATTCGGCAAGAAAACTCGAAACAATATGCATGTGTCTAGTAGGAAGATGAGGCTCAAGACCTAGAATAAAAGTCTTTAAAGACTCTTAATTCTTTAAAGATCTCTTAACTCTAATAATTAGCTTTATCCATTCTACATTATTTTTTGATTTGATAAGCTAATGAAGTTGGAATAGAGTAATTTGATTCAACTATAAATATAAATTAAGTGATAGAATTATGACAAAATTTACTAAGCAATAAATTATTGAATGGAGTCAAACTTCATAATGCAATTTAGATCCCCATGCATGGATTGATGAAGGTGTGTATACATAAGATTCAACTGCACCACTTCTTAGAAAAGCACCAAAAAGATAGTTTTTGTGCTTTACTAATTAAGCCAAGCACAATACATAAACCCTAGTCTAAAATTGCTAAATGTTTTCAATTTTCATGGCTAGGTTTTTCCATATTTCATGTCAATCATATTTTATAAGCTTGGTTTGAGCAGCAAAATTTGCGTTTCAGTAAAGTACATGTGGTATACTCTCCATAAAATACCCGATAAGGTCAACTCATTTTTAAATATAAAATATCGAATATTAAGAAAGCAGTACATGAAGATGAATGAAAATGCTAGAGAATGAATTATATCATACGCAATTAATAAGTAGGACCTCGGAGTGAGTGGGGGTGGGGTACAAGATACAATGAGTAGTACTAGTGATGCACTTGTGATCAATTCAAGAAACAATTGAGTACCTAGTAAAAGTGCAAGAAAAGACGATGGGGGGACGATGAGGGCCGGCTTTGAGGAGAAAAAGTGAATTAGTGCTTATCCCTTGTGCAAGATCAATCATGGAAAACTATTTGACCTATGTAGACCAAAGACTCAACATTCATCACGCTTTTATAATTGTGTCTAATCATAAAACATTGTTCTTGTCTCAAATTGAACAATTCATTGAATTTGAATTGTCAAAACAAGCACGTGTAAGACAAAATATTGATGCGAACTCACGTAGTAATTGAAACTACGGAACTCCCGACAAATTAAATCAAACCTAAGAAAATCAAGAATTAACGTTTGGAAAAGCGCGACCTGATAAATTATTGAACCAAAAAATCAAGACAATCGCAAACAATATCTTGACCCCGTGATCACAAAATTCATGAACCTTATTTGAATTAATGAATGCCGAAAGAAATTAATCATTGAAAGTAAATATGACTCACAAGAATATCTATCAAATTGTGTGTTTTAATGAAGAAAAAGAATAAGTTCTATTCATAGGTAATTCATAAAACCCTAATTAAAACACAATTTAAATCTAAAGACATCTAAAGACATCAAAAGATACCATAATTTTTTTTAGAAGATTACACGAAATTCGAAAAAATAGCGCCCCAATTTCTACTATGGGGCCTCATAGGTCTATGACATGCGGTCTCATAGGCCATCCTTCAATCTTCATGTTGGTCTCAGTAAGGAACTCTGCAGCCGCATGCATAGATACACTATGCGGTCACATAGGTCTTCACCTCAGCTTCCTCCTCTACTACTTGAACTAAGTTGATCCACATTGTTTCTTTTTTCATGCTCAATTTGAAACTTGTTCTTTTGCTTGTTGTAATCGATGTTTCACCCATTGTAGTTTGAACAAATAATCTCATGGCTTCTTTGACATTCTTTACTCGTGACCTAGTCATTGATCCGTCCTGCACGATCAATGAATCCTTGTTCTTGCTAGCTCTCGTACCATGAATCTCATCATTCTCTCCCTCTTCAAAAGGAATTGTCCTTGAATCTCCACTTGCATCAAAAAAAGGAAAGATCAAAAACATTGAAAGTAGAATAAATGTTATACTCACCTAGAAGATCTAATCTATTGAGATTGTCATTATTTTTTCAAGCACTTGGAAATGAATGTCTTGTTTGATTTTCAAATGGATATTTCATATTTAAAAAGATTGGAATCAAAACATTTGAGTACTTTAATCTTTCATTCAAACGATCATATCTAAAATTTAAAAAATATTTCAAGTATTGGTAAAGTTAGGTAGTGTAAAATCGGTGAAGTACACAACCTATCCTTAATATTATTAAAAACATGTTCTTGTTCAATGCCCTAATAAAATCCTACACTTTTATTTACAATCTCCGTGAGTGGTGTGACAATTGTGTTAAAGTCTTTAATAGAACGCCTATAGAAGCTAGCTAAATCGTGAAAGATTCTTACTTGAGTTATACTTTTAGGCATCGGTCACTCCTTGATAGCTTTGCTTTTCCCTCATCCACTTCCATTCCCTTTGCACTAACAACATAACGAAGAAAAAAATCCATGCAAAATGTATACTTTTTAAAAGTTAGCATAAAGTTGTTCTTGTCTTAAAACCAAAAATACACATCTTGAATGTCCTATATGCTCATTTAAATCTTTACTATATATCAAGATATCATCAAAATAAACTACTACAAATTTACTTATAAATGCACGCAAGACATGATTCATTAATCTTACAAACGTGCTAGGTGCATTAATAACTCCAGATGGCATGACTAACCACTCATATATTTCATACTTAGTTTTGAAAGTAGTTTTTCACTCATCACCTTCTCTCATCCTATTTTGATGATATCCACTTTTAAAATCTATTTTACTAAACATGCATGATCCATGTAATTCATCTAACATATCATCTAACCTAGGTATAGGATGATGATATTGTTATCGTTATGTTATTAATTGCCCGATAGTCTACGCTCATCCTCCAAGTTCCATCTTTTTTCGACACAAGTAGCACTGACGTGACACATGGACTCTTGTTTTTCCTCACTTACATTTGCTCATCAATTCTTCCACTTGCCTTTGAAATTCCTTGGTCTCCTCGGGTTAACTCTTTTAGGCTGGTCTGTTTGGAATGACATCTTCAGGTACGAAATTAATTTGATGCTCGATGCCTCGAATGGGTGGTAACCCACTAGGCTTGTCCTCCGAAAATAAGTCTTCGAATTTTTGCAGCAAAGAAATAGTCAAATTAGGGACGAGTGTGTTAAATTCCTCAAAATTGAGGACTGGTTCCTTAGAAACCAACAAGATCATAGGTCGGTTCTCAACCACTGCCCTCTTCAATTCACTCCCTTTTGCCAAAAAAAAAAAAAAATCCATTCTCGACTTTTCTCTTATCTTAAAAGACTCTTTTTCTTCTCTCTTGTGACTCTACTATTTTTTTTTCTCACTATTAGTTAACTCTCTATTTTTTCTCTTGCTCTCTTGTTGGAAAAGATTAATTTCACTCTCTTTTTCTCTCATTCTTTTATCTTTCTCACTTTTCAATTTAATTTGATCTTCATAAACTTATTGTATTGTCAACGGTGCAAAAGTATTAGAATTTTCATCTTTAGTAAAACAATACCTATTTTTGTACCCATCATGCATCACCTTCCTAACATATTGTCATGACCTCCCCAACAAAATATATCTGACATGTATAGGAATTACATCACACATCACTTCATCATGATACCTCTCAATTGAGAAACTTACCAACACCCGTCTATTCAACTTAACCTCTCTACATTCATTCGGCCATAGGTTTTAGCATGGTTAAGTCTAATTTCTCAACAAGTGTAGTGCTAGCCACATTGGTATAACTACCTCCATCAATAATCATACTACATATCTTGATGTTGAGATGACATCTCATGTGAAATAGGTTTTCTTTTTGTTGCTCTAAGTCATCCACTTTGATTCGAGCATTAAGAGCTTACCTTGTGACCAACAGCTCTCCTACTGCGTACTCCACCTTTTCAACATCACTAGCATCCTTTGATTTCGGCATGTCATCATAATCACCCTCACTATCACTCATCACTTCTCCATTATCTAGCAGAATCATCGTTCTTTCGTTTGGACGTTGATGAGCAATGTGTCCTGATCCCAAGCACCTAAAGTTTTTGATATCCCGATTCCTAGGAGGTTGGGAATCTGCCTTAGCCCTTAGGTGTAACTTTGCTGGCAACTTCATCTCTTTCCTTCGGTAGCTCAGTTCTACATTTTGAAACAGCCTCATCACCTTTATTGCTATCTCACTATGATTTCTACGAAGAGTTAAAACCCGGAGAACTTGATAGGTATTTAGCTGCTCCATTCCTCTTCAACTGCCTCTCTACCTTCATAGCTGCATGTAGCATGTCCTCAAACTCCTCGTAATGTTTCAGTTCTACCACATTTGCTATCTCCTTATTCAATCCATTCAAAAATCGGGTCATGGAAGCCTCCCGATCCTCCTCAACATTCGCTCTAATCATGTCAATCTCCATCTTTTTGTGATAATTCTTCACACTCCTAGATCCTTGATAGAGGCTTTGCAATTTTTGATAAAAATCAATATAGTAATGATTATGGACGAATCTTTTCCTCATGATAGCCTTCAATTCTCCCCATGTTTCAATAAGCCTATCATGATCTCTCCTCCTGAAAGGTTGCTATTTGATCCCATCAAATGATAGCATAATCAGTAAATTCAGCAACAACAAGTTTTACCTTTTTCTCATCCAAGTAGTTATGACAATCAAATATAAGTTCTAGCTTCTTCTCCCACTCCTAATATGTCTACGGATCCTCCTTTTGAATGAAGTAATTGTCATTTTAATATTGCTCATATTTCTATCAATTCCATCTCCAACATAATCTCTAGCCCTCCTATCTTGCCTAACTCCTCTATTTCTCATCCTTCATATTTCAACCTCTACTAATGCATCATCATCAATTCCACTACCAATTTCATTTTCATCGCCAATTTTCACTCTAGACTCCCGACTACTATGTCTCCTCTCGTTAGGAACTTCTCTAAATTGTTCCCTACGTAAATTAGCAAGCAATGTGTCTTGCCTCTCAATTCATGCATCTTGCCTATCCATTCTATCTCACATATCCCCAAACAACCTCTCAAATTATCGTATCATCTCCTCCATCATGATGACATGACTATTCTTCGCTCTTGATGTAGAATCGTCTATGTCAGACATTCTAAATCTAAAACAATATTTGTCTCAAGTGTGTACACTCGTGTATCACTTAATTTGGCTTTCTCCCTCTATTAGTCTTATCAGTCTACCTTTTTTTTCACTCAATACTTCCTTGCAAGCACTTCAAAGAACTAATTCGATCTCAATCAAAATTCAATCCTTATAGAGTTCAAGCAAAGAATTGAGTAAGAAAAATTGACTCTAGAATAACTCAAAAAGTAGAAATTGGCACTTACATGGAACACTAAGGATAAATTCAAAAAATTTGTTTCTTGAATTTGAATTGGACACTTTTGACTTTGGATTATTATTATTATTTTGTAATTGCTATATTTTTCTGCAATTTTCGGAATTTTTTTTTTTTTTACTAAAGGCACGAGAATTCAACGAGGAGCCCAATTCCGAAAAAAAAAATTGATTTTGACACTAATTTCGTGCACAAACAACTTTTGAATTTGTTTAGAACTTTAATTAGACTGAATGACTCAAAAGACAGAATACGAAGAATGAGGAAGAAAACTCAAACAAAAAAAGTACATAATATAACCTTGATTTTCGGACCCTAAGCTCTTATACCAAATGATACGAGCTCACGTAGCAATTGAAACTACGAAACCCACGACAAATTAGATTAAACTCAAGAAAGTCAAGAATCAACGTTTATAAAAGCTTGACCCGATAAATTATTAAACCAAAGAACCAAGACAATTGCAAATAATATTTTGACCCCGTGATCAGAAAACTTACGAATCTTACTTAAATTGATGAAACGCCACAAGAAATTAATCATTGATAATTTCGAAATTAATTCAATGAAAAACAAGTTAAAAGCAAATATATCTCGCAATAATATCTCTCAAATTATGTGCTTTTACAATGAAAAGAATCAGTCATATTTACAGTCATATTTATAGGTAACTCATGAAACCCTAATTAAAACGGAATTAAAGTCTAAAGATATCAAAAGATACCATAAAAAACAACTTTAATTAAAATAGAAGATTACGCGAAATTTCAAAAATTCGCATCCTAGTTTCTATTATGCGACCGCATAGCACAGGTGTATGGCTTGCAGTCACATAAGCCATCCTTCAATATTCATGTTGGTCTCGATAAGGGGCTATGCGGCCGCATGCATAGATACTCTATGTTGTTGCATAAACAAAATTTATTTACCATGTTTTCAAGGTGCATAGAGATTCCATTTGTCACTTGCTATTTATATTCGCCCTCTAATTTATATTGCACATTCCTTAGGCCTTGAACTTTGCATTTAAGGACTACTTTAAGAGACTCTTTAACTTCAAGAAGGACCGTGATGGCTACTGGAAATGGTTTGTTGGCAACCTTGCATCAAGTGGTGCTGCCGGTACTAGAAATGGTATGCTGGCAACCTTCATTTACGACGTACAATGTACATTGCTTTATACGGTGTGCAATAAAGCTATTTTGTTGTAGTGTTTGTTTATTTTATTTTTTAACGACTATATACATTTTTTCCTTTCCTATGTAGATTTCAATACAGATGATGTATCTATTGCAGATTGATGAGAGATTTCATATGATACTTTGGTCTATATCTATTTGGTTGACAATATGAATCTCTTTTTTTTTTCTTTTTTTTTGTATATTTTGAAATTATTTGTAGACTTTAGTAATTGTACATTGAAACATTCTTTTTATAAAGTCGTGAGTTTTTCATAAAGTATGTTACATTGTTGCACAAATGATAGTTTGACAAACTTTCATTGTTGTGAATAAATTTAATTACAAACATTACTTGTTACATAATAAATTGCACTACAAATGTTGAATATCTTAAAATATATTATGCAAAATATCAAACCCATTGTAAATCTTATTTCGCGACAAACATGACTTGTTATTGAAGATATAATACTACGAGCATGTGCTATTGCAAAATAAAATAAGTAACAAAATTTATACTTTTAAAACAATATTTGCAACAAATACTTTTCTCGTAAAAAAATTATTGCAATAATCGTTGCGACAAAATGATTTGTCGCCCTTTTAATTTTTTGCGACAAATATAAGTTACGACGAGATTATGAAGACAAATATGTTGTTGCTATTTCTTACTTACGGCGTCAAAAAAATAATATTGCGAATTTATTAATGTGATGAATGAATGAAAATTGTCGCAAAATACATTTCGTGACTCATATAGCGCGACAACGCCCGCAACAAACATCTTGTTGTCGCTAAATTACTTTTGCAACAAAATCTCATTTTGTGCAACAATATTTTTTTATCGCCAAATCACTTATTTTTTGTAGTGGAATAATTTATAGGACCATGCTATATGTACACAATAGTGTACACAATAGTTTACACCCCTCTCACATGGGAGAGGGGCCCACACATAATAAAATATTCGTGGGCCTCTCTCCATGTGAGAGGGGTGTAAGCTATTGTGTACACCATGAGGTGTACATATAGTTTTATCCTAATTTATATATATCAACATCAATGCTGCTAAATATCGGTGACATGTCATATCACCAATGGTAAATAAATTTATGGTGGAGCTCAATGTTTGAATTAAATTTTGTATCTACCAATGATTTAATATAATATGTTATTTGTACATAGAATAAGATGAAAAATAATTCTCATTAGATAATAGATTATTCCTCTATATATTATATATTAAAATTGTCAATGACAAAAATCTCCATTATTAATGTTAAATTATTATCTTACCGTCATTCCTTTCAAGTACGAAGTTTTTTGTCAAATAATATTTATTTATTTTAGTTTTTATTATCTATTTGCATTAGAATTTTTGCCAATAAAATAAATTTATCGAAAGAAAAAAAAAAGGTAAAATTAGAGTGCAAGCTGTAACATGATTGTATTTTAAAACTTTTATTTATTGCTTTAGTGGTAACACTAACAAATATCCTAAAACTCAATTAGATTATTTAATGTTTGCAGAACAATATAAACGAAAAAAAAAAATGTTTGAAGATCAAATTATTTTATTAATAAAAAATAAAGGTAAATTTTTTGGATCTTGTCAAATACGGACCCTTGGGCGGCCGTCAATATGAGCAGCTCTGCAAATGAAATAAATTGATGGGATAACACTAGCACTGAGGTGTTGAGGGAAAGAAGCTTGAAAAGTGAATGTAATATACACTCACACACTATATTGACTAAAAGTCGAATTTGAGGTGTTGGTTCCATTGAGCTGCTAATGTCAAATTGAATAGATTGGAGTAAATCAATTTGGACAAAAACTCGCCCATCAAATGAACTTGTCAACTTGATTTAATTTGAGATTAATTTTTTATAATTTGACTTGATGTGATGTAACGTAATAAAAAGCAATCATCTTCTTTATTTTTTACTTTTCATACTAATCCAATTCAATTTGAAGGACTTCAATTTTCATTTTTTTAATTTAGATTTTTGGTGGGGTATGGGGGCAAAAATACAAAACTAATATTTTGAACTTCTACTCGTCTATATCTACATTTACAATTTACAATATATTAAATGTGGGAAGTAAGGAAAAACTTTCAAATACCAATTTTATCCTTCTATATTTATCTATATACCCTCATTTGGTTTACAAAAAGAAAAAAAAAAAAACAAATTGAAAAATTGCATTAATATGTTATCTTTATTATTTACCCTTATTTAAAAGTTGTTTTAATTAACAATTACATATGAATATACCTGAGTATAGATAATAAAAAAAATGGAATACCAAATGATTCATTTTATTTCCTCTAAATAAGATAATTAATCATTATTATTTCTTTCAAAAATTAAATCAATTAATTTCCACTAAACTCAATTATTACTAATTATTAGTACACAATTAATAAAAACATTATAACATACAATTAAAAAATGTTATAATAATGCTACATATATAATTAACTACGGAATACCAAATCATTCAATTTATTTCCTCTAAATAAGATTATTACTAATTATTATTTCTTTCAAAAATTAAGTCAATTAATTTTCACTAAACACAATTATTACTAGTTATTAGTACACAATTAATAAAAACATTATTACATACAATTAAAAGAAATTATATGATTATATATATTTTTAAAAAAAAGTAATGTGTAATAATGTTTTTTAATTATTATTGAACATGTGTTCTTGATTGACCTTCATTGAAATAAGAAAAAATTGAAAATTCTTGCATTGAGAATGAAAATCAAATAAGGGAAAGTCAATAATTTTCAAAGAAACCAAAGGATCACAAAAATAAATAAATAAAAATTAAATTCACATTCATTATCCTTAAAGAAATAGTTAATGGTACAATTTTTGAATAATAAGTAATTATTTATTTGAATATTTACTATTGAAATTCTAAATTGTCAAAATAAACGTAATTAAGAACATTATTGGTTTACATTATTTACATTCATTTGTAGCAAATTCTGAATTTTATGCCCATTATATAGAAATGTTTCAAGTGTTAATATTATATATAGTGTTGAAAAGGTAAGTTTATTAGGTTTTGTAGTAGATGACAATTATACCCCTACAGTTCTAGAAATTATTATCATTGTATCCCTGATTCTTACCTATAAATATAGGACTTTAATCATTAATGAAATACACACAGGTATTGATTTTAAATCTCTCTTCTACGTTTTCTCTTTTCATAACACATTATCAACACGATTATCTCAAAATCAAAGTAAATTAATTAGAAAGTAATAATTTTTAATTTGTCACGTGTACCAAAATCAATTTGGTGATACATGAATTTTTTTATATGTACACATTATACTAGTGAATGAATTTTATTATTATTTTTTATTTTTACGAAGTGCGTGATATCTTTATACACGATTTAATGATTTCTTCAGAATTGTACAAAGCAAATAAATTTTTCGTAATTGTATGGTTGCAAATTTTGACTTTCCACCAAAATTGTACTCAGCTTCTTGTTACTTTCTAACTTACTCAATTTTTAATTATATATACATGTGTACCATTCTTTGTACCCAGCCTTTTGACTTTACCATAATTTTGTGTATTGGTTTATGTGAAATAGCTTAATTGGTACGTTAATAAGTTTAGTAATTGATGGATGCGTCTTCTTTTTTTTCATTGTAACAAATTACACTATCGAATTTATTATATGTGTAACATGATGTTAAATAATTCTTTATAATTCATTCTTTGCTCCTAGAATATTTATGGAATTTCTCCAAAATATTCTGATTTATAATTGTGGCGCAAATTACCATTGCTTTAATGCATGATTGGAGATTTTAATCATGACTTGTGTGTATATGAAGATTTGTTTTCCTAATATATGTATGGTAATTAATATTTTTAACCTAATTAGAGAACTTTAAATGTTATATTTTAAATTTTAAATTAATATTCTATCATGTTGTTGTTCCTGAAGTATCACAACTTTATGATTAATATTCCAGAAGAATGTTAATATTAGATTTGTTTATTATAAATAGTTTGTTGTTGCTCCTGAAGTAGCACAACATTATAATTAATAATCCAAAAGAATATTATTTGCTCTTGAAGAGCATAAATTATAATTTTCAGTATTTCAGAAGAATATTGACATATTGCTCCTGAAGAAACAATATTAAAATATAAAGTACTCACAAAGAAGTACAACTCTACAAATATTAATATTTGTCTAGAAAATGTACTCATGAAAAGTTAATGTTTTTAAACAATAATTTATTGGTGTTCCGGAAGTAGCACAACGTTGTTAATATTTTAAAAGAGTATTATTGCCCTGAAATAGCATACTATTATTGACAAATATTCTAATTAGATTGTACTTGCTCCCACAGAGAATGGTTAAATACGATCTAACGTAAGTTATATTTTTACTCCCAAAGAGTAAATCCTTGTATAATTTATTATAATAATATTTGATTGCTTTTGAAGAGCATCAAATTATCATTTTCAATATTCTAGAAAAGAATATACTAGTTGTATTCCTGAGTTATAATTTTTAAAGGAAAATAACTTTTTACTTCATTAATATTCTAGAAGAGTATTACTTGCTCATTAAGAGCATGATATTACAATTTCAATATTCCATAAAAATATTGACTCAATGCTCCTGAAGAAGCATAATTTAGATTATATTTAAACGAATATAGTGTTGATGTTCTTGAAGAAACACAACCCACGTTATATAAATATTTTAGAAAAATATTTCATTGTTACTCAAGTAAAGCACAAATTTTAATATTATGTTGTTTAGCTCGAAAGGAAAACAAATCGTTAATGTCAAAATTTCAGAAGAATATTGTATTTATACTCTTGAAGATTATATTTTTCGTTGTGTTCCTGAAGAAACACAACCCATCTTGCATAAATGTCTCAAAAAATGATTTGCTCCTGAAGAGCATGTCATTACCAAGTATATAACAATATTATTCTTGAAGAATATTGGTTGATTTCTAGGTAAAAATACAAATTAAATTACTCTATTTCATTACGTGTCAATTCTTCTGCATAAGTATTTATATATTGATGTTCTAATTATATTTTACTTGCTCCCGAATAGCATAATTTAAAAAAATCTATTTTTACTCTCGAAGAGTAAATTCTTATACAATTTATTATTTCAAATAATAATATGTTATTGTTACTGAAGAGCATGACACTACGATTCCAATGTTCCAGAAGAATATTGATATATTTTCTTAAAAAAGAATTATAATATACAATCTGCTCTCGATGTAGCACATGTCTCGAAAAATATATCATTTTGAATTCGTATTTATCCTTGAAGAAAAACATATAACTCATGTCATGTTAAAATTGATTAGTTTGTCTTTCTTTTTTTTTGATTGAATATTATACATGTATATAATATTTAATCATATTCTTCGAAATTAAATAATTGAATTATATCTTATATTGAACCAGAAGTTCAATTTGGTTTTATTATTTGGCATGATCAGTTGGACCATCACTGGATCAATAATGAAGCGAAATTAAAAATAATAAAAAATTAAATGGATATTCAATGAAGAACCAGAAAATTCTTCAATCAAATGAATTCCTATATATCATTTGTTCTCTTTATCGACAATTGATCATTAAACGCCACTAGCTAAAATAGGGATTGGATTCCTTATATTTCTGAAAATTAATTAGGGTGGTAAATGAGGCCCCATCATCCTCCACGTTGATCATCTATATATTATTTGTATCTAATAGATTTGATATATATGCTAGATGATTGCATGGTAATCGCAACCTGAAATTTGTGAAATTACTGCTCAAATTTTAAATTGAGAATAATTTTAAGTTTATATAATCAAGACTGTGTCTTGTTAATGCTAGTATGCATAAATCTCAACATTTTTATAAGTGTTAGTTGAGATGTTGATAAATGGTTTAACACTATTGTTTGTTAAACACCTCAATTTAATTGAGAACATAGTACTTCCTATTTTTGTTTGGAAAATTCTATTATGTACCATGCCAACACCATAGTTCCCCATATTATAATTGGCTAACGATTAGAGCCTAATTTTTCCATCTATTCATTTTGATAGTGCAGCGCATGTAAAATCGGTCCACCACAATGCACTGAAATGAAAAATAAAGAATGCAGAGAATAAATGCGTAGTTTGAACCCTTATCCTAAATGGGTGCTATTTTATAACGTAATTTAATTATTGTCAAATTTTGATTGAACAATTCTCTCAACATTAGGGGGAGGATTTATGAGGTTGAAAAAATCACTCATCTGCAAAGAGTTACAAATCAATTACTTGATATATTTGTTGACACAAAATAAGTGACAAAGTCATTTATTCCAGCAGAAAATATTTCAAAAAAAATTGATGTCCCTGAAGGACAATCTGCTGTAACAAATGAAACTCAAATACGCTAGAAGCGTGGTCGACCAATTAGTTCCAAAGACTCTGTACCTCGAAAGATGAAAGTACAAGAGTAATACCAACCAAAAAGTCCGGAAGAAATAATATTAGAAAAAATTGATCAATCAAATATTGAAAATATGGTTCCTGAAAAACCACAAGTGTCCGAAAATAATGAGATTTCAATAAATTATATGTTATCTCATAAATTATGAGAACGAAATAATGTTGTTATAGACAACATTTTCGCCTTTAATGTGGCTCTTGATATTATGCAAAATGAGGATCCTGAACCATAGTCAGTTAAAAACTGTCAAAATAGAAATGATTGGCCAAAATAGAAAGAAGCCATACAGACGAAATTGAATTCTTTAGAGAAACGATAAGTGTTTGGACATGTAGTTCGAACACTTGAAAATGTAATCTTTGTAGGATACAAATTGATTTTTGTACAAAAGAGAAATGAAAATAATAAAATTACAAAATACAAAGCCCGACTAGTAGCTCAAAGTTTCTCACAAAGACCAAAAATTGATTATGAGGAAACATATTCTCCCATAATGAATATCATCACTTTTAGATTTTTGATTAGTTTGACCGTGTCACAAAAACTTGATATGCGCCTTATGGATGTAGTAATTGTCTATTTATATGGTTCACTTGATAGTGACATATATATGAAAGTCCTCGAAGGACTTAAAGTACTAGGAACAAACGATACATGCCCGAGAATCGTGTTCTCAATTAAATTGCAAAGATCATTATATGGATTGAAACAACCCGGACGTATGTGGTATAATCGTCTTAGCGAATATTTGTTGAAAGAGGGTTATAAAAATGATGATGTCTGCCCATGTAAACCATAAAGAAAACAAACATTGGATTTGCAATTGTGGCAGTTTATGTTTATGATTTAAATTTAATTGAAACTCCTAAAGAACTCAACAAAACTGCTAATTATTTGAAAAATGAATTTGAGATGAAGAATTTAGGAAAAACTAAATTTTGTCTCGAGTTACAAATTGATTACTTCCCAAAGCGATTATTTGTTCATCAATCTACATATATAGAAAAAGTTTTAAAAAGATTTTATATGGATAATACACATCCATTAGTATCACCTATGGTTATTTGATCACTTGATGTGAAAAATGATCAATTTCGTCCACTTGAAGATAGAAAAAAAAAATCTTGGTCCTGAAATACCATAACTTAGTGCAATTGGAGCATTAACTTATCTTGCAAAATGCACTCGACCCGACATAGCTTCTTCTGTAAATCTACTTGCAATATATAACTTTACACCAAATCAAAGGCATTGGAATGGTGTTAAACACATTTTTCGTTACCTAAAGGGTACGATTGATTTGGAATTATTTTATCCTCAAAAGTCGGGATCCGCTTTAATGGGATATGCAAATGCAGGTTATCTCTCTGACCCACAAAGTAAAATCACAAACAAGATATGTGTTTACACGTGGAGGAACAACTATATCATGGAGATTTGTGAAACAATCTTTGACATCAACATCCTCAAACCATTCTGAAATTATTGCAATCCATGAAGTAGGGCAAGAATGTGTATGATTGAGGAACATGACCCATCATATCCAAGCATCATGCGAGTTAACTTCAACAAAAGATAGTCCAACAATTTTGTATGAAAACAATGCAGCTGTATTGCACAACTCAAATGAGATTATATCAAAAGTGACAGGACGAAGCATATTTCTCCAAAATTCTTTCATACACACGAGTTTCAGAAGAATGACGACATCGATATTCAACAAATTCGCTCAAGTGACAATTTGATCGATTTATTCACAAAAGCACTGCCAACATCTATATTTAAGAAATTAGTTCATGAGATTGGAATGCGTCGACTCAAAGATTTTCAGTGATTAACATCAAGAGGAGTATTTGTACTCTTTTTCCTTCGCTTAGGTTTTATCCTACTGGATTTTCCTAACAAAATTTTAATGAGGCAATATTTATTTTTAATACTCTAAAAGAACTGTGCTCTTTTTTCCTTCGTTTAATTTTTTTGTTCTATTGGATTTTTATCAAACAAGGTTTTAACAAGACAGATATTTTGTAATGTGTCATTCAAGGGAGAGTGTTGTAAAAGGTAAGTTTATTAAGGTTTGTAGTGAATGACAATAATACCCCTGCAACCCTAAAAATTATTACCATTGTATCCTTGATTCTTACTTATAAATATAGGACTTTAATTATTAAGGAAATACACATAGGTATTGACTTTAATTCTCTCTAATACCTTTTCTCTCTTTTCATAACATATAGTATTAAAACAAGAATTATGCTAGTGGTACATAATAATCATTACTAATTACTAATTATATTACAAGTAAAAAAATTTAATATAACTCTAATCCATTTTTTTCTCCTTCTAAATATAAATTTCATAACTTTACATTAGAGTACTTTATATTAATCAATTCAAGCTTAATTACTTAAAATCGAAGCTCAACATATATAATATATATTCATATTACAATATTACAATATAAATGTTTTATATTGAAATATTTAGAATTTTACATTAATCAAATTAAGTTTAATTACTTAAATTACATCATTCAAACTAAGTTTAATTACTTAAAATCTAAGCTCTCATATAATTTACTATAATTATAAAATATAATATATTAAAGGTTGCATTAATATAATAGTAATTTAATTACAATGCCATACAATAAATATTATAGTTTTAACGTAATTATATATATATAGATGAGTTTCGATTTTAAGTAATTAAACTAATATATTATAACATTATTTCATGTGTGCATGTGTGTGTTTTGTTACATCATTTACATATATGAGTTTCACTTAAAATTGACGTTCATCCACTTATATTATAATATTATAATCATAGTTTATTATATACAATATTAATAAAATATGTAGATAGATGAAAAATATTTAATATTATTATGTCCTTACATAACATTGTCTTCATTTTTATTCAAATATAATAACTTTCATGTTAAATTAATATAATAGATAAAATAATTTTATTTAAACACAAAGGCCAATAAATTGAAAAGAAAAAGTTGCTTAAATGTTGTAAGTCTAGGAGTTAAAGAGGGGGAGAAATTAATTAGCCATCAAACTTAAAAATCTTACTAATTACTCCTAATAATTAGGTGTTGCTTACAATTCCCATAATTGTATCAACTCCACTAAATACAAGTTTCACATCTCAATTACACATTTACCACTAAAATAATTTTTTTAAATATTAATAAAAATAAATATTATGTGTTTCAAAAAAAATATTAATATAGTATTGGGTATTTTTTTATCATTTCATATTTATTTTTGTATAAGCATAAAACTTATGGTAATCCACTTATTATATATAATATATTTTTGGTTATTCTTCCTCAAGATATGTTTTTTTGGTAATTTCATTTTGTATTTGATTCTCCTTTTCTATATTTTATGTGGAATCAAAAAATCAAGATTTCAAATTTTCATTAAGCAAATTACATAATCTTTAAGTTTCTTTCCTTTTCTTCCTTTCTATTTGTCAAAGAAAAATCATTTTTCTTTTTGTATTTGAATTTTTGAATTATAATGCCTCAAAATTATTGCCGTTATGTTCATATCAGGTCAAAACTCTTTTCCATGGTAGTTTCTCTCAGTTATGTAAAATTAGTGTTTGCACCTATTATATGATTTTTTTCAATAAATTTTGTATTATGATATATAGTTTGAATTTTCGTTCAAGGTTATATCTGTATTATCCACTTTGGTGTATTTTTTGTCTTTACTTGAAATATTATGTGTTCCAACAATTTGTATAGGTATGCATATTTTTATATGGTTTATATATTTGTGATTATGTAAACTACAAATAAAAAGATAAAAAGCCGTGGGACGTTGACAAAAAATATTGTGTACAAATAAATGTTATTGTAATCAAAACATTATATTTCATTTTATTCATATATTTATTATTTTAATAATTTTAATTTTTCCCTAATAATATTAATTACCTCAACAACTTTCAATAAACAATATTAGTACTTCGAAAATGTTACGAATATCATTCATCTGATACATAAGATGTGCAAAGCACGTGCTTACTATTAGTGTAATATATAATTCTTGTCTGATTTTTAATAAATTTGAGTGCGTTCATTTCATCGTCATGTTTAAAAATCACTTAATTGGGACAATTATCAAGAGCTTTACTCTGATGGATAACATTGATCTTTTGGCCATCAAGAGCATTTCTAATGATGGTTTAGAATTGAGTGTAAATTGATGTTTTCAAAAAAAAAAAAATTATATTTCAATTTATGTCCCGATAGATCTAAAACCAAATTCTACTCTAAGGAAAGATCTAAAAAAAATTTGGTGCAAATGAGTTAATAGCTATTTCTCTCCTGTGGATCTCACCAATAGATCTAAAAATAAATAAATTCTACCGAAAAATGCATTTTGCATTTTCTTTGATCACTTTGAAGATCTAAATTACAATATAAATTTTAGAGCACAATTGAAAATGCTCTACCAATGATAATTATCCAAATATAATTATCCAAATATAATTATCCAAATTATAAAGATTATAAACTATTAAAAGGTCAAATTTTGGTGTATCTAATCCTTCGTTTTATAGGAGACCCTAATGATCGTAATATACGGTCTATCATAATTTTCAAAATCTCAACTGAGTCTATTCCACCATAAAAAAAAGTATTTAATTATAACAAGTACAAATTAATTTCATAAGAAAAATACTTATAATATACGGTCTATCATAATTTCCAAAACTGACATGGTCACTTCTCTGAATCAGTGAATTACTTATTCAATCGACATGTTACTAGTTAAAAGTTAAATGGTAGGAATATCTACTTAATTATAGTATTAAGAACATCTCAAAAAGATTATTTATTTATAAAGAATATCTTATGCATAATACACAAATTTTTAAATTTAGAGAATAAAAAATTTTATACACTCGAACCTTGTACTTTATTTTGACTATTTTATTTTTTCTAAAAAATATATATTATTGTTCGTTATTTATAATTAATATATATTTTTAAATCTGAATGTCCAATCAATCCATAACTTGTTTAAATAATATAAGTAGTCGAGTGTTGAAAATTAGTAAATTGATGAATGTAATCACTATAAAGTAAAAGTATAAAGTCTCTTAAAACTTATTCTTGACTATTGACTCTTTAAACTAGAGAACATATTATTTTTAAAGAGTCTATTTGTCTGAGATATGCTCTGTATTTTAGAGGGTTATTGCATAAAAATAAATTCCAATAAACTTTATATTCTAACTTTATGAAATAAGAAGTGGGTTTTGGAGAGTCAGATTCACTCTATATTCTTTTTATTATTATTATTATTAATGATGCATTTCATAAGATATAGATTTCAATCCTATATGTCTTATATTATTCAAATTATATTTCAATTGATTGTCCATTGATGTATACAAAAATATGTTAAATAAAAGATAATGAAAAATCAATAAATGTTTCTTAAAAAAAATAAAGAGCATTATTGGAGTGTAAAAAAAAAGTACTCTTTAAATATACACATATTAAATAGAGTCTCTTAAAGATCTCTAAAAACATGTATCCCTTGTTTTTTAAATAATCCTATCTATTACTACTGGAGCAGTGTTAGAGTACCAGTGTAGTTGACAACACTTGATATGTTGAATTAAATGAATAATGCAACATTATATTTAAGTGAATCTATCATTAATATGATGCAATTGCCACCTAAATTGTTCCTTGATACTAGTGGTGTTAATTAGCATTACTTTTTTTTTTTTCATTCAATAAAGTTTCATTTAGGTTGGTCATATTAGAGCCTTTCAAGCGGAAAACTAACATAAATAACACTATAGAGGGCACTTAATGGTTACTAGCATTTGTCATTTTTATTTCTTCATTTCTCCCACGTCTTCAAGATTTTGTTGGGGAAAACATTAATTTATCATTTGGGCCAACATATGTAATTTATTGTGTATAAAGATTACTTAAAGTTAAGCTCAAAATTAAAGTGATTTAATAACGAATTAAGTAATTGAGTTTTGGACAACTAAATACATATGGAAAATATATAGGGTTATGGTCTTCAATTCATATGCAATTTTTCATTCTTTGCTGCATCTCATCAACATAAATTTTTATATGAAGTTTAAATTTAATAAAAAAATGTCAACAAGTTGTATTAGAGTCAATCCATGTTAAACCATTGAGATTAAATGAAGATTTTTAGGATTGAAATTCATAATTTTGGTTTTCTAAAATTTTGGGATGTGAATTTCAATCCCTTAATTTCAAAACTTTGGATTTTAGGCATTTTTCGGCTATACAGCAGTGCATCGATGCACTACGACTCAATAGAGTGTTGGTAGTACTGCCTAGGCGTTGTAAATGGCGTTGTCCAACGCCTAGTTTTAGGGCGCAGCGCTGCCCTATTTCTATCATTTTTAATTTTTTTTCTTGTTTTAATTGTTAAAATAAAAAGAATAAGGAATTAGCAATTAGAATTTAAATTTTGGTACTAAAATTTAATTTTGATTATCTAATGTTCTACATTTATTAGTTGAAACATGTTACCAATGTAACCTCTTTTGTTTAAGCTAATTTATTTGGAATATAAAGATGGTTGTATGTTTGTAATTCATGCGGATATTCACCGACTCAAAGGAGAGTAAATGTTTGGTTGAATTACATGCATACATATTGTAATAATTATGTGACAATTGTAAAGTTTTTTTATGTGAACAATAAATCGGTCCAAAGATAGATTTATTGTTTGACATAGTTTATTGGAATAAACTGCTCAAATAGTCACTGAACTTTACACCATGCTTCTATAAGGTTATTGAACTTTAAAAATCATCCAATTCATCACTGAACTTTACATCATGCTTCTATAAGGTTATTGAACTTTAAAAATCATCCAATTTATCACTGAACTTCCCAAAAGGTTTTCACGGAGTCAACGAACTTAAAAAATATTCTCATTCATCACTAAACTTTACAAAAAATTTCTCAGGGATCACTAAAGTAGTGATCTCTAGGAAACCTTTTGCAAAGTTCAATGATTCAGTGGGAATTTTTTACAAAGTTTAGTGATAAATGAAGTGATTTTTAAAGTTTAGTGACCCGTGTAAACCTTTTGAAAAGTTCAGTGATGAGTTGGGTGATTTTTAAAGTTCAGTGATCTTGTGGAAGCATAATGTAAAGTTCAGTGACTATTTGGACAATTCACTCTAGTTTATTGTCAATATTTGCTTACTACACAAAGAGTATCATTTACAAGTTGATATTTCTGTCCAAAGCTAAATATCAATGTTGTGATCGATCTCTTTTGATGGGGTTTACTATTATTAAAATTAATTAATTGTTTAATACAGATTCTTATATGAACATTTTTCTTTGGTTTTGTTCTCAATTCAATTAAATTTTCTGCTTCTTTAATATTTGTCAACATCAATTCAATTTCTATGCTTAATGGAACCAACTTTAAGGACTAGAAAGAGAACGTTCAAATCGTCCTTGATTACATGGACTTAGACCTTGCGTTAAGAATTAAACAACCTTCTGCATTTACGGATAAAAGTTCTACCGATGAAAAATGGGACTTGATAAGTGGGGTTGTTTAAACTGCAAGAAGTCTTATGATCATAAAGCACGGTATTCCAGAATCATTCAAAGGCGTTATATCTGATAAAGTAATTACGACCAAGGAATTTTTTGATGAAATTGAAAAATGCTTTGTGAAAAAGGATAAGGTCGAAACCAGTACGCTTTTGGCGAACTTGGTTTCACTAAAGTATAAGGGTAAAGGAAACATTCAGGAGTACATAATGTAGATATCATATTGCTTCAAAACTGAAGGCACTAAAGTTTGAGCTGTCTGATGATTTGCTCGTGCATTTAGTTTTGATTTCTCTTCCTAGAAGATTCAATCAATTTAATGTCAGTTATAACTATCAAAAGGAGAAGTGAACTCTTAATGTACTCATTTTCATACTGTGTACAAAAAGAAGAAAGGCTGAAGCAAGATACAACAGAAAGTGCTCACTTGGCTAGTACATCTAAGTACAAGTTCAAGAAAAGAAAGAATATAAGAAAGCTGCATCCGGTTTGACTCAAAAGAAACATCAAAAGCCTGAAAAAGATAAATCATTTGGCTGTTAGTTTTGTAGAATTTCGGGACACTTAAGATGGATTGTACCAAATACCACGCTTGACATGTAAATAAATGTACGCTCCTCGCTTTGTTTATTCTGATGTTAATTTAATTTCAGTATCTAGACATACTTGGTGAATTGATTTCAGTGCCACTACTCATATAGGCGTGTCTATGTAAGGTTATCTAAACAGTCAAAAGACAAATAATGTTGAGAGATTCATCTATGAAGGCGATGGAAAATCGGTAGAAGTTAATAGTATATGAACTTTTAGATTATTATTTAAAGACCGATTTTTATTTGGATTTGAAAGAGACTTTTATGTGTAGTCTTTTAGATGAAATTTAATTTCTATTTCGATATTGGATAAATCTGATTATTCTTGATCATTTGGAAATAATCAATTGTCTTTTTCTTTATTCAGATTTTGTGGATACCGATTCTATGATAATTTGTATTTTCTTGATTTGACTGCCTCTTATAATGAAACCTTTCATGTAAATTCACGAGGTGTTAAATGTAAATTAACCAATGAGAATTCTGCTTCAATACGACACAAGCATTCATGTCACATTTCTCGAAAGAGAATCGAAAAGTTTGTGTCAGAAATTTTTTTTGATTTCCTTGTTTTTTCAGACTTAAGTGTTTGCATAAATTGTATTAAGGGCAAACAAACATAATGAGATTAGGTGTCAATAGAACTTCAGATATTTTAGAACTAATTCATACGGATATTTGTGAACCATTATCTTCGGTTTCTTGGAATGGTCAACCGTCATTTATTACGTTCATAAATGATTATTATCGTTATGGCTATCTATATCTCATTAGTGAGAAATCACAATCGCTGGACATGTTTAATGCTTATAAGGCTGAAATTGAAAATCAACTTGGCAAAAGAATAAAACACGTTAAATCTGATCGTGGTGATGAATACTATGAAAAATATGACGGATCAAAAGAACACCGTCCATGACCTTTTGCTAAATTTCTAAAAAAGTGTGGAATAGTCCACAGTACACCATGTCAATTTCTCCTAACATGAACAGTGTTGTTGAAAGACGAAACAAAATATTTAATGATATGGTAATGAGTATGATTAGTCATTCCACATTGTCAAAATCTCTTTGGGGAAAAGCATTAAAAACTGCAGCTTATATTCTCAATAGAGTTCCAAGTAAAGTAATTGTCAAAATCCCTTATGAACTTTAGACTGGCAAGAAATCTAGTTTGAAGCTTTTTAGGGTTGTCCAACTAAGCTAGGCCTAATGAAAAAAAAAAAGATTCTAAAACTATTACTTGTTATTTCATTGGATACTCCGAGGGGTCAAGAGATTACAAATTTTATGATCCCACTACAAAGTCAATTTTGAAACGGGAAATGCTCGATTCTTGGATGATGTAGAGTTTGCGAGGGAGATAATATTTTGGATTTTGTCTTTGAGGAGGAATATATAAATATTCCTTATGTTGCAATGGATAATTATCAAGACCTGGGACAAATTCTTGTTCCAGATCTTGTTCAAGAAGCAATTTCGAGTCAAGACAATATTCTAGAACCCCATATAAATAATCAAGGAATTGTTCCAAAAGAACAAACTCAAAAATTTCAAGAACAAATGTTATTAATGAAATCCACTAGAAAAATGAGAAATTAAATTCCAGTTGACTTTATAGTATTTCTTCAAGAACATGATGACAACATTGGATTGATGGAAGAAGATCCTATCAACTTTCATCAATCAATGTAAATGAATAATTTTCAAAAGTGAATTGATGACATGAATGAGGAAATAAAGCCTATGAAAGACAATGACATTTTGGAACTTGTCTCGCCTGAAGGTACGAAACTCATTAGTTGCAAATGGATATTTAAAATCAAGAAGGATTCAAAGGGTAATATGGAAATATAAGACTCGTTTCATTGCAAAGGGCTTCACTCAATGGGAAGACATCGATTACAAATATTTTTTCACCAATTTCAACGAAAGACTCTTGAGGATTATAATGATACTTGTAACATATTTTGATATTGAGTTATATCATATCGATGTAAAGACGATGTTTTTCAATGGTAACATTGATGAGACAATATATATGGTGCAACCGAAAAATTTTGTGTCAGGAAACCTAAAGAAAATTATTTGCAAATTAAAAAAATTCATTTATGGGCTTAAGCAGACTTTCCGTCAATAATATCACAAATTTCGTCAAATAATCATCTCGTTTAATTTTGAGATGAATGTAGTTGATGATAGTGTCTACCACATGTTAAGTGGGAGTAACTATATTTTTCTTGTATTACTTGCCACAGTGATATAAGTTTAGTGCACGAAATCAAAAGATTTTTCTATCAAAGAATTTTGAAATGAAAGATCTTGGTGACGCCTTTTTTTGTATTAGGGATTCAAATATCGGGACTGTTCTCGGGATATTTTTAGATTATTACAAAAGAATTATATTGATACGATACTTAAGAGATTTGGGATGCAGGATTGCAAATTAGGTGATACCCCTATTGCTAAAGAAGACAAGTTTAGTCTTAATCAATGTCCTAAAACCAATCTTGAAGTAAATGAGATGCAGCAAATTTCCTATGCTTCAGCAGTTAGGAGTTTGATGTATACCCAGGTATGCACAAGTTCGAATATAACATTCATTGTTGAAATGCTAGGTAGATATTTAAGTAATCTTGGGATGAATCATTATAAGGCAGCCAAGCAAGTATATTTTTAGAGTACAAAAGATTATATGTTTACATACAGGAAATCAGACCAATTGGAGATCATTGGTTATTCTAATTTTGATCTTATTGGATGTTAAGATAGTAGGAGATCCACACCGAACTATGTTTTCCTACTAGCTGGAGGAGCTAGTGCTAAATAGCCACATATAGTTTCTTCAACTATTACAATGAAATTTGTAGCGTGTTATAAGATATCCAATCAAGGAATATGACTGTGAAATTATGTCACTAAACTGTGAATTTTGGGGGGAATTGAAATACTACTTAAGTTATTTTATGACAATAAGTCAGCAGTCATGTATTCGAATAACAATAAGAGTTCAACAAAGTCTAAATTTACCAATACCAAATTCCTAGTTGTTAAAGAAATGGTTCAGAGTGGTCAGTTTACTATTGAACATATTGAGACAAACTTCATGATAGCATATCTATTTACTAAAAGGCTACCACCCAAGTTCTTTCATGAGCACATTGCTCATATTGGTGTTTTATATTTTGATGATATACTAATTTAGCGAGAGTTTGTAATTTGGGATGTTGTCATTTTGGGCACGTGATTTTGTTTTTGCATATTCAATTTTTCACTCTGATTAAATTTTTGTTTGATCTCATTAAAGCATAAGGCATTAAAGAATAAAGTAGGACCAAATAAAAATAGGCATGTTTGGATCACATTACATGTAATTTTCATGCTGCACATCTATACTTGATTTATGTCATTTGATTGTATTGATATACATGATCATTGAGGGTTTAGTTATAATACTTGAAACGGAAACTGCTTTAATTCTATATTAACATAATTGATGGGCGAGATTGTTCAAATATGCTTTTGGTTATGATAACAAAGGTTTTGAGCTCATAAGGTTATATACACATTTATAAGGTAACATATGTGGCCCAAGTGGGATATTATTGGGGAAAAAAAATATTAATTTGTCACGTAGGCTGACATATGTAATTAAATTGTGTATAAATGCTATCTTAAAATTAAGCTCAAAATTGAAGTGATCTAATAAAGAATTAATTAATTGGACTTTATACATCTAAATAAAGTGTGGATCGAATTATATGTGGAGACTGGATTCCTTTAAAATTGTATTTCATGATAGGCGAAATACATATGAAAACTATATATAAGGTTACGGTCCCTAATTTATATGCAATTTCTCATTTTTTGTAGCATCCCATCAACATAAGAATTAATAGAAGGATCATATTGAAGAGAAAGATCCAAAATCCGCATAAAGGAATCCAAGAATCTAGAAGAATGATTGAAGAATTCAAGAATCGAGATTAAAGATCTAGAAGTCAAGATTCAAGGATTGTAATTTAAGGTTCAAGATTCAATATTCAATATACAAATCAATGGATCAATGTATGTTCAGCATTAATTATTTTTCTTGGTGATTTGAAATGAAGATCTTAACAATTATATAAAGTTTAAGTTTAATTAAAAAAAATATCAACACATGTCACCAATATTATTAAAGACTAGTTACAAATTTAAGTTGACGAAATTGAATTTGATGTTATTTTACGTGTTATGATAATATCAGAACTTCTAAATAATTTCTTCAATGTTAATATTATTTTTCAATCTAGGTTGAGAAATGATCATTTTAAAAGTTTTTAATCCTTGATCTTGGTTGAAATATTAATCTTCCAATTTCGTATTCTCAACCCGAGGACGAATGTCAACTCTAGGATGAAAAGTGTTGATGTTAAAAAAACAAATAACGTAGCACTTTCTAATTCAACTTAAGAGTTGAATTTTTTTTCTATTATTATTGATTTGTAGAGTTTGGAGAGTACAAGCACGAGGCGGGCTTATGTTTGTAGATAGAATTCTTGATATTACATGAGAAAAATGATCTATCTTTTATAGAGTTGAGATATGTTGTCCATTCAATTATAAATTGACACATCAATTTTAATTTTTCGTGATGTGTCAATTTACAAATAAATAAACAATGAATTAGACAGTAAAAATGATCAACAAATCTCAATTCTGACAAACATTGGGCACCACGATGGCGCAATGTTACCTATGATGCAGCCTAACATAGATTCTCTAATCAGCCTTCTTATTGTATATTTGGGATACGATCACTGTCATAGGGGACAAATCACACCTCAAGTAATGATAGCTATGCTAATTTCATATTAATTGCATCATTAGCTTCTTTAAGCATATCCGAACTCAACGCTTTTGTTCATCGTCAATATTCGTCGTGGCAGTTCGGACCTATCTATTTTTGACCTCTGTGGCTCCACATCGTTGCTTTCTCTTCATCTTTTACATAAAATAATTTTTTATATGTCAATTATTGATCAATAATTTAAATAATTTAAATAATAGAATATTGAAATCTGAAAATACAATAAAGGCCTATTTGATTGGTCGTAATTTTTCGTGGAAGGTGAAAAACATTTTCCTACTTTTTATTATTCACCTGTTTGATTGCATTAATTTTTCAGGAAAAACGTTTTCCAATGTACAAACAATTGATGCACAAAAGTTAGAAAACATTTTTTCACTATAGTGGTGGAAAAACGTTTTCCAACTTTTTGACTTTTTTTTTTTAAGCAATTGGAACACATTCCGAAATCAATGATAAAAAAATTTATCCATTTAATTGACAATTTGCATAAAAAAATAAAGTCAAACGAAAAATTTGTCAGATGAAAAATTATACCAATCAAATATCATTAATTACAATTCTCTGTAAAATATTTTCTAGGCAATTTAATTCCCTGCCATTCATTTTCTTTCCACCCGTTTTCCACCCTTGTAATCAAACAATCCCTAATTGTAAAGTAAGAATATAAAAGTGAATTTGGATTTTCATATTTCGAAAGACAAACACACTATCTATTTTTAAAAAATTTCAAAATAAAGAATCGTCTGGAGTTTATTTTTAAGTATTGTTTTTTAAAAATGGAGAATATTTTATATTTAAAGATTCTTTTGCTGATGATGATAAAAGCTGGTTTTGACTGAACTTTAATAACTGGAAACTTGAATATCATTTAGTGGACTTTCAACTGGGCCACGTTATGGGGCTCTTTAGTTGTGTCTAGTCAATAGGCTTGACATCTCAATCCAACATGGGATTTGAAATTGCTAAGGTTAAGTAAAATATATGACCTTCTATCAACTTTTCTAGGCTTTTGTCATTAAACAGATTGTAATTTGTAGATTAATTATTTCAAAAAGAATTAAAAATATATAATTAATCTATCAATATTTCAACTTCAATGACATCATATTTTAAATTAGAAGTTTATTAAATAGACTGTAATTCTAACTTTTAAATCCGGGTAAATCCACTTGAACATCTCTTGAACATCCAAGGGATATGTGGCACCCTCCTATAGACATCGATGGCCCAATAGGAGGGTGCCACATATTTCCTGAATGTCCAGGGGGATTTTCACCTATCAAAACCCTTTAAATCAAAGCAATATAAACTGGACTTGTTAAATAGGTTTGGTAGGCTCTTTTAGACTTAAATAGAGCTGAACATGTTAAAAGGTAGTTTATATTGACATCTTCATTTTTATTTATTACACCACTTCAATGTACTAAATGTCCCCAATTTTTGTATGTTGTTGCATTTATTTTTTCAACATTTATTTTTATCATATTCTTATCTTGGGTATTTCAAGTTTTGCACGTTGTCGTGTTTATGTTTGCAACTTTTTTTGTCGCATTCTTATATCTGGTCTTTGATGATGGGGTCCGTCCAAAAAGTTCGTTAAAAAGGTGTAAAGAGATTATTTCCTCTTCATATGTTTAAATAAGCAAAAAAATAAAGAAAAGTACGATAGAATATTTGCCTTTCATTTCAAAGCATGCTAACAAATTTACATTAAAATAAGTAAATTTATTATATTTCTATGTGAAATTTAACTTACATCGATGCATTCAATTATTAAGGAATTCAATTAACGATCGAAAAATTATAGAATGGTATCTGTATCTTCTACAAAAAATTTCAGCTTTTACTATCTGGTTTAAACTAATAATTCACATTTCAGCTCATCACTATTCACAAATAAATCAATTTAATCAAAATCAATAGCAAAACTGTACACAAATTCCAAGTGAAAATTGACACTTCATAATCAAAATCATAGGTTCAAATTATGTTTCATCGTTAGCAGTAATGGGAAAATTAGTTACACAAGGTGAGGTAAATATCACCAAATTTTGATGAAAAAAGAGAAGAAATAAAGAAAACTCAATCTTCCTCCAAGTCCTAGTCCTTCAATCAGTGGTGAAATTTAAATATTCTTCATTATACGGTCAAAAATTAAGTAATTTTTTTTTTTCAAGCAACATAACATTAATGAACATATTTCAATACATTACTACAAACGTTAGCTACGCATTTCGTAAAAATGACTAACCTGAGTATCGACACAAGATTGAAATTCGGGGCTTGAGAGAAGTTGAGAAGCAAAAAAATGGAAAAGAAAAAAGTCGTGCAAATATGTGAAAAGTAAAACAAAAAAACAGAAGTTCATAAATTTTTGTAGGGTCAACTGTCCCCACACGAGAGCATATGAATCCGCCCATGCCATCAATGCTTATTTTCCAACCCTACATAGATTTTTGTTTGCAGTATATATATACCCTCCTATTAAGCCTTGAATTTCGTGCCTCGAGAATCCCAAAAATGCCCCTAGCAAATTCCCGTCGATCACTAGAAATTGCATATTTGCGGGTACTTTAGGCCAACAATGTGTTGCAGTAGCTAATCCGCAATGGAGGCTTCTTCTCGCGGCAGCTCAATGTATCTCGAAGACGTGCTCCGCCACTTCTCATTTTTCTTCTTTCTTTTTCTATTTTTCATTTCATTCTCGACTCCCTTTCACCAACTCTTCGACACTCCAATATAAATCCTATTTTCATCTCAATTCTCCATTCCTCATCGTCTAAAGTCGAGGTATTTTGAATTGTTTGTTGAGACGGACAAGGTTAAGAAAAACCTCTGAAATTATTTCCATATTGAGAGGTGTTAAGCTTTTTATCATCCTGACGTCAAGCTATTTTTCCGCTGGAATCATCGGAGATGGCTTAGAACTAATAGGTCATTATCTAATGGAATCGAGTGCTAACTCTCATTTCTTATTGATATTTCCCATTTTTCGGGGTCTCAAAGGACGTGGAAACACATAAGAACTCTTAAATGGAAATGGAAGAGAGATAGTCATTCCTGTACATTCAATATACTCTACATATAGTCGTAGAGTTTATCATTCGGACCTTTCAATTCATAGATGTAGAACAACATTCATGCACTTCTCTTTACTCCATAGGGACTTTTCCACCAAGAGCGAGCGGATAATTGTTGAAAGCATCTCAGTAGTAAGCCCACCCGAAGATAAGTGCTCTCTTATTCCGACTTCTGATCGAACCCAAAAAAAAAAAAAAAAAAAAAAAAAAAAAAAAAAAAAAAAAAAAAAAAAAAAAAAAACAATACGAAACTAGCTAGTAGACATGTAAATGCACAAGTTCAAGCACTTGATTAAAGAGTCGGATATGAAAACTCTAACTATAATTATGGATTCTTCTACTATCAATTAATATATTCCAATATTTAAGTATTACAGAAATAATCAACTTACCCATCACTTTTCTCACAAAACATATTCCTACTATTTTATCTTTAAAATTGAAGGATCCAATGACCAAGCTCCACGTTCCAATTCGATTATTGTTAAGAAAAATGATGAGATTTGAAGTAGGATACTATTCTACAACAAAAGTTTTCTATCATATCCACTCAAAATAACACTACATTAATTATTAACAAAAATTCTTTAAAGTCAAAACTCTGAGGAATTTATCCTAGCCTCGTAAATTAAGGGCATATATTTGGTACCTTGAATTTTTTTAACTTATAAAATAAAGAAGAAAATGACTGCCAACAACTTTAGTATAATTTACAATTAATTATCTTTTGAAAGAAAAAAAGGTAAGATCAACAATTCACTAAATTTTAATTGTAATAATTTTCAAGATAAACGTTTTATCCATCTTATGTCCTTAATAATTTTTTCTTAAGAATGAAACTAAGGCCATGTTTGATTCTCATTTTGGGGGAAAGAATGCATTTTGAATAGTTGATTAATTGAGAATGTGTGATTAAAAATTACGAAAAAAATTTGGGTTTGCGTGTAATATTATTTTATTGAAAAATGTGTGATTGAAAAGAAGAGGAAGAAAATAAATATTGGGAAAAATGAGAATCACACAGTTGCTAATATTCCGTCGAATCCGTCCAAAGAGTAAACTCTTTGCTCAAAACAATCATCTTTACTTCCTTGATAGATATTTTTTTTTTTTTTTTGCCATTATTTCTTTGCTAGATCTATCTATGCTATATTATCTGAAATCCAATCCTTATTTATTAACAAAAATCTGAACCTAATCCAAATACTAAGCTAGCCTTTTAACAATATTTAGTTAGTCCACATCCCATAATTTAAATCATTAATAATTGTATTTTATCTCCATCAGTTTTAACTTTTTAGATGTGACAATTTAATTTAATTTTGAAGTAGACAAGGCAGCGCCATTAATTATTTACTTATGAAAATTATGAATATATATACCAAAGTTTTGATTAAAAAAAATGTAAATTAGACCTACACGTAAAATACTTTAGATGAATTGATTTTAAGGGCTACGACCCTAGTTGAAGGGAGTAAAGCTCCACAAACATTTGTTTTTTTTGGCTTGAAAACGCTCCCCCACTCAGCTTTTTCTGTCCCACTTTTTAATAAAGCTAAAGCAAGAATAAAATTATCAACAAATAAAGAAGAAAGAAGTGGGTGGGGGTGGGGGTGGGGGTGGGTTGGGGTGCAACAAATACAAAACCTTCCTCAACCCCACAAGTATAAAATACTCCTTAGTTGACAAAGACGTGGGGTTACTTCAATCTCTAATTATGAGAAAGCAAACATAATTCTGAAAACTTCAACAAAAGTTCGTTTTGGTTCACAAACAAGGAAAGATGAGAAAGTGAGAGCAAAACCCATAAGCAAAAGAGAAAATAAGGGGGAGATTAATTTGATTTCCTGTTGTATTTGAAGGTTACTCTCTGCAGCTTTAAATCAATTAGAGGAGTAAACTTCCAGTAACAAATGATGGCTAGAAACCCTAATTGGTGGAGTGTGAATGGCATGCATACACAGTCTCACCAGCTCTCTTCTTCTTCTCCATTCCTGTATGTTGCTTCTTCTTCTTCTTCGGCTGCTTCGGATTCTTCAACTGCGAATCCCTCTCAAGAATTTCCCGTACGGTCATGGAGCCAACTGCTTCTGTAAATCTCTCTCTCTCTCTCTCTCTCTCTCTCTCTCTCTCTCTCTCTCTCTCCCTCTCCCTCTGTGTGTTTATGTGTGTGTATTAAGGGATAAATCCCACCCATATTGAAGATAATATCAATAGCTTATATATAATTGGGTTTTTGTTTCTTTATCTACCCTAGCTAATTCTTGGTTGTCAGCATGATTGTCTTTGTGTGAGTAATCAAACTTCAAAGAATTTTATGAATCTCTTTATTTTCTATTTTTCATAGCATTTAAACTTCTTTCTTGATGTGTGCACCTTTATTTGCAAACTGCAACTATCTATCTATCTCTGTAAGATTTGGGAGGTCATTTTGACACCGGAAGTTGTGTTTGATCAGGGGCGGATTGGCCGGAACTGGAGAAGAAGAGAGGTTTGGTAGCAGTATTTTTCAACAACAGAAGAAGATGGAGAATTGGGAAGACCACGTTTTGAACCCATCTTTTAGGGTTCCTGTTGATGTAAAGCAAGAAGTTGCTCAAGCAAGCCAACTTTATGGTCACGTAGACGAGGAATTTCAAGTTTCCAGATCTTCTTGTTGGCCTCAAATCATTCCAGTGTCATCCCCCACCTCTTGTATCACAAGTGTAAGCAACAATATCTTGAATTTCTCCGGCGCCAAGGTCGACCACGACATGAAGACTCAACATCCAGATCATTCTTCTGAGGTGAGACAGAAACAAAAATAGAGCAATAATTGATTTTTTATTTTTTTTTTTTCTCCTTTATCATTCATTCATTCTTTAGTCCCACATCGAAAGCCTTATAATCCAGAAGAAAAAAAACAAAAGTGATTATTTTCTTAGCACGCCCAAAAAGTCCCATGATTAGTATGCTTGAAAATCTAATAAAATGACTCATAATTATAGCCTACAACTAAATTTGGTGTCAGTTACATGATTTTTTTTATTTTTTTATTTTTTGCCGTTCGTTCAATCCATTGCTACATAGCTGTTAGATTTGTTCATAATTTGTTGACTGCATATCTTCCCTCTTTGATCCTTTTGTTAAAGTGCAACAGCACGAGCACTGGTGGGGTATCTAAGAAGCCTAAGGTTCAACAGTCTTCCACTCAACCAGCTTTGAAGGTCAAGGAATAATCTTTTTCCCTTTTACTAATTTTCATAGGGGCTTCATTTTATTTTAATTTCTTCACAAAATTAGTTTACATCAATGTATAAGTTCATACGAGTTTCTTTAAACAGGTGAGAAAGGAGAAATTAGGGGATAGAATAACAGCTCTTCACCAACTTGTTTCTCCATTTGGAAAGGTAAATTGTTGCATTCTTGATTTTCCAGTCTCCATTATTTGCTCAACTCAAGGAATAAATCTGCAGCAACATTATAATCAATTAGACGAAACCAGTAAAACTGAAAAGATCCCTTTTTTTTTCCTTAAACTTTATCATCCCATCTAAGGTTGTCTTTTAAGATTAAAGAAAAGTTTTTAAAAAATGAGTTTTGATTCGAGGTTATGCTAACTGTTATGGCATATTTCTTTCTCTTTTGCAGACTGACACTGCTTCAGTCTTGTCAGAAGCCATTGGTTATATCAGATTCCTTCAGGGTCAAATTGAGGTAATATGCTCCATAATATTCTGTGCAAACAGCAAAAAGGAAAATCACTGGTTGAAAAATCATCGGTCCATTCAAAAAATTAGTGCAAGAAAGTCTCTGTAATATACATTCTTCACGCATTTTCGATTGTATAGTTAGTATAAAATCTTTTCTTTTCCTTTAATTGTTACGAGGCAAGAGAAAAGAATTACACAATTTCTCGAAAATTCTGCAGGCACTGAGTTCGCCGTACCTGCGCAATGCATCAAGAAGCATGGGTCACCAACAATCTGTAAGTAACTATACATGCGCATTTCACATTTTCCCATGCAACACTAACACTGTAATATATATATATATATATATATATATATATATATAAGTAGAATAAATTTTTTTATTTTTTTTTAATTTCTATGCAATAAAATTATGAACAACAAATGTTTTTATTTTTCTCAAGGTTCAAGAAAGGGATTGTTTATTTCCAGAAGAGTCTAGTCAGGTATGCCTTATTGGATCCATCACTTCCTTAAAAGAGGCTTTAAATTAAATTATTGGTTAATTACAGCATAATGCATGTGTTTTGAGTAGAAAAAGTTGCCTACGCAAAAACATGGTTCCCAGCTTTATCTACTTAATTTTGCTAATATCAAAGAATTTAATCTTGTTTTTCGAAAGCAATATTCTTAAAGCCAGCCTTAATTTGATAACAGTACTTTACCTTGTTTATGAATTTTCTTCATCTAGTTCTTGAATGATGTTGGCATGGAAGGGAGAGGAGCTTCTGAGGAGGTGAACGCTTTTCTTTCGTAATTAAATAAATGCAATGATTAATTACAAATATGATTTCAAGTTTATTTTTATTTTATGATTGGTTTCCTAATAAATTAAAAACTGAAACTTAATGCTTTAGAATTAATTAAACACAAATCTAACACCGAGTTTTTTTTTTTTTTAATTGCTCCCTCAGTCTTAATTTATATCAAAATTCGCCAAACTATTTGTCAGGAGAAAACCATCTAATTTTTAGCAGTTGTTCTATAAAATGTTTCATAAAATCGTCGAAAATTCAAAATAATCTAGACTAATGTCTCGTTTTGTGGCAACATAATTATAGAATAGCGAAGATGGACAGAAGGATTTGAGAAGTAAAGGGCTGTGCTTGGTTCCAGTTTCTTGCACCCAGCATGTGGGAAATGACATTAATGGAGCTGATTACTGGGCTCCGGCTCTTGGTGGAGGATTTTGATTCTGATTTATTTTCTGCCACCGTGCGCCGCCGCTTGGTGGTGGAGCTAGCGATAACATCAGAAACAGTCAGTCTCTAAGCAAGGTTGACTGCCACTGATGCTACCATGCATTCTGATAGAGTGAAGAAGACTTTCTGTTTTAAAAAATAATATGAATAATAATAATAATAACTAATGACCTAGCTGATGATGTCCCATGTATATATGCATTTTAACTTTAGTTGGCTCCATTTAATATCATCTCTAGCTCTATTATCCTTGTGTGCTTTTTCGTTTGGAACTTTAGAAGGATGTTTTATTATAGTTACACAATAAATTTCAATAGCAAGTATAATTCAACGGTTACATATATGCAGGGGCGGACCCACCTTTGGACTTGGTGGGTCCTGGGACCAACCAATTTTTTTCATTTAAAATGGGTATAATTTTGGGTATACTTATCAACATATACAAACAGAAGCAATGAAAACGAAGCTCATTGATCTCAAGTCCGGAGAATATACAATTTAAGTGAAATGATAAAACAAAAGTTTCTATTGAGTAAAGATGACATAAAAAATTAAAATGGGTATTCAATATCACCATCAAAATCAATTATAAACAGGCGTTTCAGTTGATGCTCGTGTGAATTACGCTTGAGGTTGAACATGAATTCAATGCGTACAAATGTTCACTATGTCGAATTTCCAGAATTATTATCTACGAATCATTGGTAACATAAGAATAATATAGAAAGACAATCATGTAATTATCACAAAGTGTTTTGAGCATGCTGGGCATTCGTGTGGTTTGCCCTTCTCTAGCTAGAACCAAACAACATCATGTTCGTCCTCTTTCAAATATCGAAGCAGAGAAATGAGCATCTATTCAATCATTGCCGGCGTTGTTTGTTCAATTATTCTGTTGGTTTCGATATCTTGTCGATGTTGCTTGCTGGTTTGGATATCGAATAGTGAAATTTTTTGTTAGCTTTTTGACATATTTAAGTGTGACCCACTAATATAAAATCTGTGTCCGTCACTGCATATATGAAAGGTAGACATAACCTTATATATTAGGTAATTCAATATTGATGTCCTAAGAGGTAAGAATATGTCAATCCTTGTTATTATTTGGAATTTTCGAGGGATAATTAGCTATATAAGTTTTTTTTTTATATATATATATTTTGTCATTAGTGATATTTTATTTTTAAATGAGAATAAAATTACAGATAATTGAATAATTAGTTGCTAAAAGCAAGGCACGAAAATATTTTGTGACAAGCTCATAGTCGCCATTCGTCCTATTTTCAGGAGTTTACATTACAATATGGATAAAAAAAATATTGGTTATCTCAATTATCTAAATATACCTTTTCAATTCAACATACGGTAATACATGGCATAAAAGTTCACATGCTTTAATTTTTGATCGATTTTACAATTGAAAGTGCTCAATGATTATTTTCCTTTCATTTGACCCTTACTTTTTTCTTATTTTAGTGATTGATATCTCACAACGAATATGTAATATTAAACACCAATAGAATTTTGTTTACTTGTACTAATCTAGCTTTTTTTATGTGATGATGATTATACCACTATCATCTTAGGAGCTAAAATTAAATTTCACTTCATATTAGAAAATTCTTTTTTCTAGAAATATAGAAGAAATCATTTCAACAACACTACAACAAAAATGCATTTTTGTATCATGTAAAATGTAACATTCATTAATTAAATATTGTTAAAAGTGTCTATTGCAACATTCTAATAAGTGAATGTTGTCATTGGTGTTAATAATTGAGATTTGACAATATTTTTTAAGTGAATGTTGTTAATGTTTTTTTTTTGTAACGTTTATCTAGTGTTGCAAAAAAAAAATTATTTTTTGCAAAGTTTGATAAATGTTGCGAAAGATCGCAACGTTTTATAAGTATATGTTTGGCCCCCATTCTTTCAAAAATTCATTTTTTTAAAACTTATTTTCAACCACACATTTTCCTATAAAATAATATTACACGTAAATCGAAAAAAAATTCTTACTTTTTAATCGCACAATCTCCAACAAAACACTATTCAAAAATACATTTTTTGTCCAAAAATGGGGCTCAAACAAGGGTTAAATGTTGCAAAAGATAAACTTTTTTAGACATTTTCGCAATGTTTGATAAATGTTGCGAAAGCCACTTTTTTTTTTTTTTTTTTTTAATTTTGATGTTTTTTAGCCTTCTTACCCATTTCCCCTTTCAATTCAAAATCATTCCTTCCCCTCGTCCGGCTCCATCTACACGACCGTGCCTCCGCTCCGCATGCTATGAATAGAACTAAAGTTTTAAAGTATTTTTATGGTAAATGTTTGTGAGTTCACATATTTCTTTATATTTGAATGTGATTTTAGTGAAAGAATGATATTAATGCACAATTTTTTTATTTAGAGAAATATATATTTTTGAAACTCAATAATGAAGTAATTCATTGTTTATATTAGAATTTCATGTCTTAGACAGTAGGTGTGGTCCTTGCCAATTCATGGTTCCTATTCTGGGACAATAAATATGAAAAGAGATTAGATCTGACCATAAAATTGAAGAAAGCGTAAATAACATATGATTTGATTGAAATTCAAACACGAAGACTTTTTTTCTTATTCATTCAATGCTTCTCTTGCAGTTTCGTTGGCCATCGTGAATTGTGTGACAAGCAAATTGAAGAATGCATGAAGAATAAAAAGATTGAGTATGTCATTAGAGTATTATGCAGAAGTTTGGTATTGCATGTGTGGCAATAAACTTTTCATGCCTAAACTATATCAAATTTTTATTTAGATGGTGTTGTATCACATTCTAATGTTCAAGTGTATGGATTCAAAATTTTGTAATGAAATTATTAATTTTTATGCAATTCTAAAATTTGTTCAAAATGAGTCATTTTCAAATTTTCCAGTCAATTTACATAAACTGCAGTAAAAAAACTACGTCAACGTTCAAAAAACGTTGTGAAATGATTTTTTGCAACATTCAAAAAAAGTTACTAAAAGGTTTTTTGTAACGCTAAAAAAAGTTGTTGTATCCTTCTACTCTACGACAACATCCGGATTTGCAACATGCCATCGAACGTTGCAAAATGTCTTTAGTAATATTTTTTGAATGTTGCAAAAAAAACTGTTTTTGTTGTAGTGGCAAGATAACATAATTCATTATTAGTTGGCAAAATTTTCTTTTAATAGTTATACATGATAACATGATTTATACTTGCCATAGTAAAATGTCATTATTTCCTCTTATATAAATTTATTTAATAGATTTTTCTGCTTTTTGTTATTTTTTATTGTGAAGTACCTTTTTTTTCGTCTTAACTAAATAAAGTAATGCAAAATTATGCACAAAAGAGGGTGTGAAACTGTCAATGAATGAACATATATAGAGAGCTATGCTTTAAGTTTTGTTCAAAATAAAAAAGCTGAGAATTTAAACCAATAATGTTTTTACTTCATAATTACAATACTATCATTGCTCTTACGACTCACAAATATTACATAAGGATTATCATAAATCAAATTTTTTCTTTTCTTTTCTTTTAAGTTTGGTGGTAATCAGAAGACAAATATAATTCCAGTCCTCCATCAAATGATAAAGTAACATACACATTCCTCCATCCTTAGAAGAGGCTGTAAATCATTCTTGACCACACAGATAAATAGATAATAATATAATTCATCAACAATATTAACGATACCAATAAAAAGAGTATGTTACATACATTTTTTGTCACTCAATTTAGAGAGTGTTTGGTAAGAATTAAAATTAAATTTTTTAGTAGATTGTGATAGAAGTTTTTGAAATATATGATTGAAAAGTTGTTGGACCCATGAAAGATGTGATTAATATTGATTGTTTGATTTTAACTTAAATTAAAATCAGATTTTAATTAAAATCAAACATGCACTTAGTCACCACATCTATTGAAAGATCCAAATAAATATCATGCTAATTTTAGAGGACTCCACGATCTCCAACGTATTGTACTTAGATTGTGTCATTCTCAGGAGCACGAAACTCTTTTAAATTTACAAATTTTTCATAATTGACTGTGAGAAGTTGAGAAATTTTTTTTTCCACCAACCATTCAAATCTAGTTTGAAAATTCGTTGAAAGTGAGATTGTTTAGACCCACTCCACCCCACCCCACCCCCACCACCTCCACCCAAAGGAAACCCCATGTTTGTTTTTGGGTCTACTGAAAAAACATTCTCAGGTGAATTGTACCAAAAATGAAGATGGATGGACCCTTCTCTCTCTCTCTCTCTCTCTCTCTCTCTCTCTCTCTCTCTCTCTCTCTCTCTCTCTCTCTCTACAATTTCTAACATTATGAGTGACACATTTTCATCATTGTGACGTCATGCTTTCATCATTCGCACAATCTTATAAAACGATTAAAAATTAAATTTAAATTGGTTTTTTTTTATATTGGACTATTCCACCTTTTGATAATCCACTTGTTTTCCACTTTGCTAAAAGAATTTACAAAAAAATGTTCCAAACAGGACACAGTGGTTGTATATATTTATATAATGAGTATTATTTGGAATGGGAAATTAATCTATGGCCAAAGAATAAGGTCAAACACAATAATCAATTCATAATAATATATAAATATCAAATGAAGGGTTGTCTTTTTATGCTTTTTAAAAGGGAGTTTTATTTTTGCCCAGCCTAGAATGTGACAGCTAACGATTGTAACAAATTCAGCTTTTCCCTAAAAAAAACAAAAACTGAGTATGAGAAATATTTTTTAATAAAAAAAAGAAAAAGAAAAAGGGACTGATCGCACGAAATGAGTATTTGAAGAGTGAGAAGTAATTGTGGATCATATGGCCGACTTTGACATCAACCCTTTAGTAACTTTTTAAATTTTTCCAAACAAGAATTTAATTTGTTTTTAAAAAAATCATAAATTTCTCCTTTTACAATATTTCAAAAAAAAAAATCAAGTTAATTTTGTTGGAAAAAGTGAGTAAATGGCTGACTTTGACACAAATTTTGAGCTATATCCGTTTGGCTAACTTGGAAGATTAAGATAGATTTGTGTTCTTCTCCGTGAGTACATCGAAATCATATATTTACTTGTCAAAAATGAAACTCGGGTGAATGAGAAATTGGAGTTCAAAGTGTGTCAATTGAATGGAGTTTACATTTGAGGGAAAATAATTTTAATATTTGTCCCACATAAGAAGTTGATGAAAATAAAAATCACTTTATATAAGAATACACTTTGGGAGTGCAAATCACTGACCAAAATGTACTTCGAAACTTGAACTTGTGTGTTAGCGCGACTTGCGTACACGAATGTAATGGTTGTTAAACCAAGAATTAATAAAGTTAATTCTTCCGTTTACTTGCTTGAGTCTTTCAATCTGTGGCATGATAGACTAGGACATGTTAAATACAATACTTTACGAAAACTAATTAACTTGAATTGCATACCAGCGTTCCATACTAATTCTAAATATAAGTACGAAACTTGTGTCGGGGTGAAATTGACAAGGTCATTCTTTAAGTAAATTGAACGGAATACGGAACCACTTGATTTAATTCACAGGGACATATGTGATTTAAAATTTGTACAAACGAGAAGTGGCAATAAGTATATCATTACTTTTGTCGACGATAGTACAAAATACTGTTATGTGTATTTGCTAAAATGTAAGAATGAAGTGATAGAGAAATTTATTCTCTATAAAACCGAAGTTGAAAATTAACTTAACAAGAAAATTAAGGTGTTGAGAAGCGATCGAGGTGGTGAGTATGAAGCACCGTTTGCTGAATTCTGTGCAAAACACGGAATCATACATGAAACCACCACACATTATTCTCCGTAACAAAATGGTGTTGTTAAAACGAAAAATCATACCTTAAAAGAAATGAAGAATGCAATGTTAATAAGTTTTGGGTTACCTCGGAACATGGGGAGAGAGGCTGTGTTATCAGCAAATTACCTTTTAAATAAGGTGCCCCCCAAAAGAAAATGGAAAAGACCCCTTATGAGTTATGGAAAGGAAGAAAGTCTTCCTATAAATACTTACGAGTGTGAGGGTATCTTGCTAAAGTGGCTGTCCCAACATCAAAGAAGGTGAAGATAAGCCTGAAAACTGTAGATTGCATCTTCATTGGATATGCACATAACAGTAATGTTTATCGATTTCTTGTGTATGAATCTAAAATCTCAGATATACATAAAAACACGATAATGGAATCGAGAAATGCTTCGTTCTTTGAACAAGTATTTCCGTACGGGTCCAAAAAAGAGGCAAGCTCTTCTAAACGGACATATAAGACTATAACTGAAAATAGTCAGGACCAAGGAATAAAAGAAAAGGTTGAGGTTGAATCAAGACGTAGCAAAAGAGAAAAGACTGAAGAATCTTATGGTCTAGATTTTCTGACATATATGGTAGAAAGTGAAACCTCAAAACTATCAAGAAGCTGTGAACTCCTCATAAGGACCTCAATGGAAAGAGGCCATTAAAAGTGGAATAGATTCCATTTTGCAAAATCATACGTGGGAGCTAGTGGATCTTCCTCTAGGAAGTAAATCACTAAGTTACAAATGAATTTTCAAACGAAAAATGAAAGCAGATGGAATTATTGAAAAGTATAATGTCAGATTAGTAATAAAAGGTTATAGACAACGAGAAGGTTTTGATTACTTTGATACATATTCTCCAGTAACGAGAATAACGTCTATTAGGATGATACTTGTGATTGCTGCTTTGTGAAATCTTGAAGTACATCAAATAAATGTTAAGACTACCTTCTTGAATAGAGATTTAGATGAAAAATCTATATGGAACAACCCGAGGGGTTTTCGTCTCCATAGCAAGAAAAGAAATTCTGCAAATTGGTGAAGTCGTTATATGGCTTGAAACAAGCACCAAAACAATGACATGAAAAATTTGATAGTGTCATGATGGAGTGTGAATTTAAAATCAACAAGTGTGACAAATGTGTTTACGTTAAAGACATTGAAAATTGTTATGTTATTTTATGTCTTTACGTTGACGTCATGTTTATTGTTGGTAGTAACAATAAGATGATTAAGTTCACTAAAAATATGTTAAATTCGAGATTTGACATGAAAGATATGGGTTTGGCTGATGTTATACTTGGAATCAAGATTTCAAAAATATCAAATGGGTTTGTTCTAAGCCAATCACATTATGTAAACAAAATTATAGAAAAGTTCAGTAAGGATGATACCGACACGGCGAGAACACCGATAGATACAAGTCAACATCTATCCAAGAACAAAGGTGAAAGTATATCTCAAGTAGAATACTCGAGAATTATTGGAAGTCTTGTGTACTTGGTGAATTGTACAAGACCAGACATAGCCTACACAGTTAGTAAACTGAGTAGATATACGAGTAATCTAGGAGCTGGTCACTAGAAAAGAATAGTAAGAGTACTAAGGCACTTGAGATATACTCGTACTTTTGGACTGCACTATACCAGATATTTAGCGGTTATTGAAAGATATAGTGATGCTAATTGGATATCTGATATAAAAGACTCAAAATGCACGAGTGGATTTGTGTTCACATTTGTAGGTGCAGCTATATCATGAAAATTCTCTAAACAAACAGTGATAGCCAGATCTACTATGGAATCTGAGTTTATAGCTCTAGATAAAAGTGGTGAAATGGCTGAGTGCTTACGTAACTTCTTAGAGGATATTTCAAGATGGTCAAAGCCCGTGCCAATAATTTGCATATATTGTGATAGTCAATCAGCAATTGGAAGGGCACAGAGCAACATGTACAATGGTAAGTCGAGACATATATGTCGTAGACATAATATCATAAGACAACTACTCTCAACTGAAGTTATCACTATTGACTATGTAAAGTCAAAGGATAACATTGCAGATCCGCTAACCAAAGAGTTAAATAGAGAGTTGGTTGAAAAATCAACGAGAGGAATGAGACTTAAGCCCTTGAATGGATAAGTTAAGACAAAGGAAAACTCAACCTAGTTGACTGGAGATCCCAAGATCTAGGTTTAAATGGACAACCTAATTGTAATGACTTAATATAATCACTGTGGGAGATGTTACCTCATGTCCATTCCTATGATGCAACAGTGATGCTCGTAAGGAAGAAGGATAAGCATTAGACTTTTAATGATTCTTATGTGTCAAAAATCGAGCCAAGTAATGCAGGTTACTTGAAATAAGAAATCACCTATGTGAGAGAGAAGTGGGGCCTCTTCTAGGAGAATTGTATGGGACGCAACTCTTGTGAAATCTCATAGAACCAAGTGTATGTTCATGGCCAAAACGAACATAATAATGAGAATTGAAGTGTGCTAGGAAGAATCCTATGTGGAGTATATCATCATTTACATAAACAGTAGAACAGTTCAAAGATATCGCGTCTACTTGTCAGCTAGTAAAGTAATTATGCTTTCATAAGGGAAGGTTCAAAGGGTAATATCTACCTATTATATGCAGGTTTCAACCGTTGAACTATATCACCAAGTCGTCACATGTAACATTCATGTATCGCTCCTAATTTTCATTCATATGGGAGACTGTTGGAAAAAAATGAGTAAATGGCTGACTTTGACACGAATTTTGAGTGGGACCCATTTGGCTAATTTGAAATATCAAGACAAATTTGGGTTCTCCTCCATGAGTACATCAAAATCATATATTTATTTGCCAAAAATGAAGCTCAGGTGAATGAGAAATTGGAGTTCAAAGTGTGTCAATTTAATGGAGTTTATGCTGGAGGGAAAATCATTTGAATGTTTGTCCCATATAGGAAGTTGATGAAAATAAAAACCACTTTATATAGGATTATACTTTGGAAGTGTGTAATCATGTGTAGTATAGAGGCTCTCTCCACGTGCACGCATGGAGGTGCAAATCATGAATCGAAATGTGATTCGGACATTCAACTTGTGTGCGAGCGCGATCTGCGTACACGAATATCTGACCGAAAGGAGCAAAATTGGCCCCTTAGAAGTGTCCAGGTTTTGCTACATTTTTATTTTTATTTTTTCAACTGATTTTTCATTTTCTAAACTGTTGAAACTCCAATTGTTATTGTCATTAGTTAATGGGCTTGTTATTACCATTAGTTAATGGGCATGTTACCATTGAAGAGCCTATAAATAGACTCGTTTTCCACCTTTCGAGACATACTGACTCATCATAAATACATCTGCATACACAGACCATTCTGCATATAGTTATGTCTTGTCTGCAAAAATTTTATTTTCTGTCCGAGTGGTGCTATTGTTCAGACACAAAGTCGGTTCGCCGGAGTAATATCTATGGTGCTCAGAAACTACTGGTTCTATCGTTGTATCCTGGGAAACGGACGCTCAATTTAAACCTCAAGCACGGACGGTGAGGGAGCGAATCTAATTTAAAAAAACTGTGTGTAACACAGACATCGGATTAAAAGTTCTCGTGTTTTATTAGTTTTGCAATTACTTGTTTTATTTATTTTATGTGATTCTGCGGATTTATATTTGTAGTTCTATTTAAATTAGTTGTTCTATCTTACGGTAGTTTCACAAAAAATACTAAATCTACTATATATATTCTATGAAAACTGCATATACGGTATGTTCAAACCGATATGTGTAAATCCGGTATTTAGTGCTGAAAAACTTGTCATACAAATTTTTGGTCCCACAATAAAAATTATCTTCCTTTTACTTATTTTTAAGCACGCATTCACACAGTAAAATACTCTACAAGTAAATTTAAAATTTTTCTCTACTTTTTAACCACATATTCTCCTAAAAATCACTATTTATAATATTATTTTTCTCTAATAATGGTTGTCCAACAGAGACTATGTTTGACTATTGGTATGTGTTGAGTTTCGACTTTCATCTATTTTAAAAACAATTATTTATAAGTAAAAATAGTAAAAGAAACAGAAATATGTAAACTTTAAAAATGGAAGCCTTAATTGGCCGTCTAGATTAGCTTATGGTCGAGCTGGCTCTGATAAACAAGGATTCGAAAGAGCAAAGGGTAGAAACAGTGTCGCAATCGTTTTATGATTGTAATTAGTGCTATTTGTGTCAATTAAGAAACTATAGTGGAACATATAAGGGAAAATTAGGTCAAGTAACCCATTAACCCAAACCCATAGCAAATTGTAGAAAGCTCTAAAGGAGATAATGACTCATTTCACTCTATCCTTAACTATAACTCTCTCACTCACTCTTCCTTTATCCAGCTCTACACTCCGTCGTCGCACAATCAAACAATAATAACCTAAATTCAAACCATCATAAAACTCCACTTCTTTCCAACACCACCGCAACAGCCTCCTCCGCTAGCTGCATTTTTCTCCTCCATCATCAGTAGAAGTTATTGACCACTTCGCGTGCCGTTCAACTCACCAATTGCATAAGTTCGAGAATAAATGATAATCTTGGAAGTGCTTAGCGTTGAAGTGGTGGACGAAGAAAAGCAAATGCTAGTAAGCAAGCGAGGAGAGCGTATCTGATCTACAAAATAGAGCATAAGTAGCAGCGGTATTGGGAGAATAACAAGACTTTTCGAACTCTTGATGAAATTGATACTTCCAAGCCAAGTTTCTACGTTTGGGCATGTTTCATTATCCCAGCCCCCTCTCTCTCTCTCTCTCTCAAATGTTTTAAGTGTGTGTGCAACAGATTGAAAAAGGAAATTTGATTGATGAGCAAAATTGACCTAGGAAAGAAGATAGTAATTGCTTGGGAATGGTGAAGGCGATGGCTTTAAGAGACGATGTATGTGCAACAAATTGAAAAAAAGAAATTTAATTGTTGAGCATAATTGATTTGGGAAGGAAGATAGTAATTGCTTGGGAATGGTGAAGGCAAAGGCTTTAAGAGACAAATTATAAGGTAGCTCAAACAAATTGTGTATTTCATGTCTCAACGGCTAAAGAATAGTCATTTTATACGAGACATATAAATAATGCAATTTAGACTCTGTTAAATATCATTTGCCACTTTTTGAGTTTTATTACTTTTTAAATTTGTCTTACTTTTTTAGTTCGTTACTTTTTCGAATTTTGTCACTTCCAATATATTCTCCGATGTGAAAGTAGTAGAATCCTTTGGTTATACGAATAGATATGGTCCATTTTGTTGGACAGGGAATGCTGGTTTCAGGTCCTCGTGTTGTATAACAAAACAAGTTACAGGTGGTTTGATATAATAAAAGTTAGAGTTTGTTCTCATGTTGGGATCTTCATTAAGTGGAGATCAATGGATTAACTGAGTTGGTAGATGACGGTGACGGTGAATTGATTTAAAAATGCTTGACATTTTGATTGGTGTCTTCTGGATGTACTGATTTCAAGATACTTGACAGAGAATGGAAAAAGAAGAGAAATGTTCGATGTGTCACTTTTTTAAAAAAAAAAAAATTTTGTCACTTTATTGAATTGATTTCAATGTTTTAATTAGTATTTTATCAATTTTTTTAGTGTTTGACACTTTTTTAATTATTTGTTACTTTTTTCTGTCACTTTTTTGAAATTGCTGTTACTTTTTTGAGTGATAAATATCATTTGTTTTATAAAAGCTACATTATATGTCATGTTTCAACAAAAAAAATGACACTTAACTTTAAAAAATGACAGTGTCACTTTTTTAATAAAATAAAAGTAACACCTAATTTCACACATTATTTTTTACTTTTAAAATACTTTTCATATGATTATTTTAAAAAATTCCTAATTTTAAGGGTATTTTTGTAAGTTTCTCATGTTTTAATTGGTATTTTGCAACTTTTTGAGTCTTTTTTTTTTTTTTTTTACTTTTTGTCATCTTTTTAAATATTTGTCATTGTTTTTAATTTTTTGTCATTTTATTGAACTGATTTTAATTTTTTATTGGTGTTTTGTCACTTTTTTTTTCTATCGCTTTTTCAGGTTTGTCACTTTTTTTAATTTTTTCTGTCACTTGCTTTATTTTTTGTTACTTTTTAAAGTAACAAACATCACTTTTAATGAAAGTGTAATAAAAAAAAAGTGACACTTAATTTAAAAAAGATACATTGGGTCACTTGTTAATGAAAAAGTGGCTTATATTTACACACTATTATTTATTTATTTTTTTGTCACTTTCTTGAAATTTTCGTTACTTTTTTGAGGAGTGAATTGGCCAAATAGTCACTAAACTTTACACCATACTTCCATAAGGTCACTGAACTTTAAAAATCATCCAACTCATCACTGAACTTTTTAAAAAATTTTCACAAGGTCATTGAACTTAAAAAATCTTCTCATTCATTACTAAACTTTGCAAAAAATTTCTCAAGGATTTCTGGGAAGCCTTTTGCAAAATTCAGTGATCCCGTGAGAATTTTTTATAAAGTTTAGTGATGAATGAAGTGGTTTTTAAAGTTCAGTAACCCCGTGTAAACTTTTTGAAAAGTTCAGTGATGAGTTAGGTGATTTTAATGTTCAGTGACCTTGTGAAAATATGATGTAAAGTTCAGTGACTATTTGAGCAATTCACTGCTTTTTTGAGTGACAAACTTCACTTTTGACTAAAAGTGATATTGTATCTCTTTTTTATTTTTTTAAATATAAAATTGACATTTAAATTTAAAAAGTGACATTGTGTCACTTAATCTTACAAAATATTTTTTACTTCCAAATACTTTTCATAAGATTTTTCAAAAGATCTTTAATTTTACAATCTTACTATATGTACATCCTAGTTTACATCATGACTTACCGAATTAACACTTGACACAATCTCACATCATCTTTCACATCTTACACAGTTAATTCAATGATTACAATATTGTCACATCACCCATCTGTCAACAAAAATGTCAAAGATAATGTACAAATAGCTTAATTGTTAATTTTAGGGGTATTTTGTAGATTGTCCAACATATATATGGCCATAATTTATGGAACGTATAATATGGCCAGAATATAAAGCCCATTCAATAACACGAAGCCCAAGTTTCCGCTTGAACTGTTGCCTGGAGCTGTCTATTGGGTTAATTCAACTCACTTAGACCATCAAATTCAGTTTAACACAGCGTGTCTATGTGCCAATTGATAAGATTCACAAGAAAATTTTGACGGTTTGATGACTTGGCACACATACATATTAGATTATCAATAAAAATGAACGTCAAATTGATTTTTTTTTTTTTTAAATCTATAAATCAAGGCAACACAAAATAAAGTTAATTAAAGGAGTAATCACTAACATTTACCGTTGGTTACTACTTGCTAACTAAAAACTGAAGTGTTACTGATTGCTGATTTACTTCTACAAAATATTTATCCATCCATGTCAATTTTGTTTGTCCACTTGGACAAAAAAATTCGTGATAGATGAAAATCTTACATGGCAATAATTAGTGTTAAATCTTGAATATTAATTAAATGAGTGATCACCAACATTTACCTATGATTACTACTTACTCACTAAAAAATAAAAAAGGTTATTGGTTGTTTACTCACTTTTAAAAATGTTACCTATCCATCACCATCTCAATTTTGTTTGTCTACCTAAGCAAATATTGGCAGATGGAAGCAAGGGCAAGAGAAAAAAAAAATATAAGCCAACAGAGATTTGAAGCTATAGAGACTTTGCTTGAAGTATGTGTATTAGTTTGATGTCCTTTTCGAGTAGTATTTTGTAAAACGATATTATGAATTGACGTTCGATTATTCGCACGTTACAATTTAAAATGATTATCTAAGATTCCATGATCATATAGGATGTCACAAATTGTATACTCGATGGCTCAAGTATAGTGAAACACAATTCGTGATGTGTTCAAAATATGTTGTTTGGAATCAGTACATAAAGGACGCTTTATGCTTGTTGACGTCAAAAAATGTAAATATTTGATTTGAGTCAACTTTAAGAAAAATGGCAAAGTGTTTGTACTGATTCCGTATAATTTGAGGATTACAAGTTTAGTAGTGATAAGACCTTTGAGGCGTTGAGCTCATGTCCCTTTCTAGCAAAGGGGATCAATCCTTTTATAGGAGGATTAAGCTAAGAATGATAAGAAAATATGTCTAATCAATCACTTCAAATATTATGTCGAACTTAGATCTGTGTGCCGCAGCTATTTGTTATGATTGACCAATGATGTCGGTTCCCATCAAATCTCCATAATTCTGTTTTTACCAGGTAATCATGACTTGCATGAGAATTAGTTTCCAAAGTAGCTTATTGGACAAAGAGGGTGGTACTGGCGTCTTTCCCCTCCAAGTATATCTGATTTGATTGGACAGGGTATTAAAGACCTGTAATCATGATGTTCTCTTGGATAACAGCGGTAATTGACCGAGCTCGAATTGAAGACCGAACTGAAACAGTAATACCGAACTGTGGTTTGCTTCGGGTTACTACTGAGTATGTTTTATATGAGATCAAAGATCGGTGATCAACAATGTTGATAAGATTACATTATTTTTATTAAGATTTGTCTAGATTTGGGAATAAGAACAATAATGTGTTTCTGATGCACATTGAACGGGACTGCATAGATAACTCATTTATGACCACTCAGAATGAGATTCTACTTGATTATCAAACAAGTCACCTAAATCCTAAGCGAGTAATGTACCTTTTATTGCTAGTTCAATTTCTTTGAGGTACCAATGAGTGAAGTCTAAATCAGAAGATTGATATTGGTGCTTTGGGAATCGGTCCTAAATAATTAGAGATTATATACTTGCAATAGTGAAATCCATTAATCATTGAGATGCAACGATCGTCACTCTAAGGTATTTTTCATATGCACGTGAACCTGAGCTCAGTAGTCCGATGATGAGATTGTTGGACTCTATATTGTGATTTGATCATAACAAATTCGCCTTATGAAAATGGAACTTAAAGGGTAATACATGTTGAAGGATAAAACGGTCATTTTGTCATTTTCAACATATTGACGGTCAAAAGGGGGTTGACTTGTGGAACAATAATCGGAGGATATTGTTATCGGATCATAATTTTTTGGTATAATGAGTCGAGATTAACAGATGTATCTCAATTGGTTAAGAGTTGACTCAATTAGAAACATCTATTAGAACTTGAGTCATGTGAGTCCCGTTAGGTCCCTCTCTTGGCTCCAATAAATGTGTATGACTTAATTGGTCTACTATAATAAAGTTCAAGAAAATTTGTGCAATTTTCAAACCCTATTTGAGTATTATAAATAGAATAAAGCTACTTGTACAGAAGAGGTTGACATAATACTCACATGCGAGTGGGTCTCATGTGAATAAAAAAGTCCAAAAAAAGAAATGGGACCCTCGCATGTGAGTGTTCTGTCAACCTCTTCTGTACGAGTAGCGGGATTGTTATAAATATGCCCTTTAAGTGCACATTTTTCAAGGTTTCTAGCGTTAGCCACATTTGATTTCCCAAAATTGGGAAGCACCTAAATGAGAACAAGGGAAAAGATCTAAGAGGGAAAGCAATTGGCTAGGCCATTAAAAGCTCCTTCAAGGTTATCATCTTCCTTTTATGTGTGAGGATTTAAAAAAATCCAATGATCTTAAGGTGATCTAAACTCTTTATTTATACGAGTTTAATCTTCAAAGGAAAATTATTTTCCTATTGTGAATCTGTGATGATTAAATTCAATAACAAACAATGTGCACATTTACTTAAGCACGATAAACTCGACGAGCTTGCAAGTGTTATGAAACCATTAAGTGAATATGTAGTTTCATCAAGGGAAAGGGCAATCTGGTAGATCAAAAGCCTATGGCTACAAGAAATTATCGCACGGATCCTAGTTTTATATATTTGTTAGAGATGATCAGTGTTTTCATTCTTAGCAAGTATATCTTGGATTTATTAATTTGTATTTCATGTGTTCATATTTTTAATTTATTTACCAAAGCTAGCTAATGTATAGATATGAATTCTTTGCCCAAAAAAAAAATAATAATAATAATATTATTTGAAGTTTGATGAAATTAGAACATATTAAAATGTCAGTATTGAGCATCTTGCTCAGTTTTTTTTTTTTTTTTTTTTTTTTTTTTTTGCATTGTAACATTCATATGATGATACAAAACATTTCATACAAGGCAAATCAATAAAAGTAGAAATAGTTTTTAGAATTTTAGGGGGCGTTCTCTTCGTGTTTCAATTTTGTGTTTTGTGTTTTGAGTTTTGAGTTTTGAATTCGTTTTGTGTTTTGTGTTTTGGGTGTCCATTTTGAGATTGTTGAAAACTCGTTCTTTTTGTCATTTTGAAAAAATATTTTACAAATTGTATTTTTTGAGTTTTGGCAGATTTGTGAAAAAAACAGCTAAAACATAAAAAAGTTGTTTTCTGTTTTTTTTTACAAAATTTTCGGCCGTTTTCAAAAGCTCGTTTTCGAAAATGAAAAAGAGAATGCGTTTTCAATATTTTGAAAAATCGAAAACAGTAACGAGAACGCCCCTCTTACTTTCTACTTTACAATTTGGACAAGAAATGCATACAATAAAGTAAGGACAAAACATATTAACGAACGAAATTGGGATGGATGATAAATGAATAATGTAGAAAAGTGAGTGAGCAATTAATAATCCTAAATGTAAGTCCAGAAACTAGAGTAACTCAACATTTAAATTTTACATTCAATCTCAATTTCGCCCATCTTGGAGTCGTAGACAATTGTGCATGCAGACCTATTTTTTTCTACTCTCTTTTTGCCATGTGAGAAGCACGTGGAGGCCATAGGGGGCTACGTGGGTGCAATTGTGCAAGTGGATGTATATCTGTTCAAATTTAATCTCGTAATTGGTGGAATTAAAATTTAAATCAAAATTTTAACCTTTTATTATGGCGCAATATCCCCTAACCCTTCATTTTGGCACAAAACCCTCCTAAATCATTCAAACTTTGTGGAATATAATATTTTCGTCATTTTTCTCCATAAAGTCTTGAAAAATAATGAATTTATAGTTCCCTTTAAATTATAAAAAAAAAAAAAAAAAATTAAGAAACAATTACAGTCATAGTCCCAAATCTTTTCAAAATATGCAAATGGCAAATGAGTCTAACAAAAAACATAGAAAACATATAATTTTTTTTTTTAAATGGGAAAAAGTTCATAATGCCCAATATGTGTAGCCGGGGAGGGGGGGGGGGGGGGGGGGGGAGGATGCACTTTTTCCTCTCTTTTTTTTTTTTTTTTTTTTCCAATTAAACTCACTTGCATATTTTAAAAAATAATTTGGGCATCTGACTCCAATTTTTTTTTTTCCTTTCGTTTATTTAAAGAGGAGTGTAAATTTGTCATTTTACAAAGTTTTATAGAGAAAACTAATGAAAATGTTGTATTCCACAAAGTTTGGATGATTCACAGGATTTTGCCCAAAAGGAAAGATTAAAGGGATATTGCGCTACGGGATATTCTACATGTACACCTCATACCCTACATAATATCCTACACTCTCCTCATATGGAGGGGGTCCCACGAATATTTTATTATGTGTGGACCTCTCTTTATGTGAGGGGGGGTGTAGAACATTATGTAGGATATTGTGTACATATAACATTTTTCTTGCGCTATAATAAAAGGTTAATGGGGGTATTGCACACAATAGGTAACGTTAGTGGGGGTCTTGCACCAAATACCCTTATATTATTGGTATATTTACAATTTTTAACTCTTAAATTGACGGAATTGGGCGGTGGAGGATCTTTCGCACATAAAAGGGCATTTAGGGGGTATTCCGTCAAAATGAAATGATAGACATATTCCGCAATAGACGTAAATGTTAGGGAGGTTTTGCAGCAATTATCCATAAATTAAGGAAAAAGTGGTAATGAACGGTACATTATTGGGGACTACACATTTTAATTGACCTTCAAGTATTATTCACTTCTCCATTTTTTCATTTCTATCTAATTTATAAAACAAATCGCTTATAAGTTCTTCACATTGGAGGCTCAGATAGTTTCTATCCAAAAGGACGAAAGTGCACCTAAAATGAAAGGATAGATTTAAATGCCAAAGACCTCAATATTGGAGACCGTACATGAAACCAAACCCCCAACAAAGGCCAAAAATTGAACCAATAATCTCAAAGGGATAGGCTTATCCAACTGTAACCCACGTGGCACCTCCTTAATGGGATACCATAATCTCCACAAAGAATCCCTGAGTGCCACGTGGCAAGCCAGATCCTTTGAAAAATGATCAAAATATACCAATGCATTTTATTAGCTTGGCCCTTCACATTTTAGATTTAGACTGACTAGCATACCCAATGGCATCCTTGGCAACCTTTGCTGCAGTGCAGCCCTCCAGTGTTAAGGGCCTTGCTGGGAGCTCCCTTGCTGGAACTAAGCTCCATGTCAAACCATCTTCCCTAAAAGTAAAGCCCACAAACTACAGGTAACAATTCTCGACTCCACTTGTTTAACTACCTCGTCTGAAAAGGAGATGCGTTTATGAAGGTCCCGTTTGATCCATATTATTTGTAGAATGAGAATGACAAATATAGTCGTTATAGCTCACACAAGAGAGAAAAAGTAAAAAATAATGGTTATATTTTTCATTTTTATGAAGCCTTGATAGCAAGTCCATCCTGATAGTCATATTTCTTTTTCTCAAATAAAACAATAAATTTTACTTTCAGTATACACCTACGTTAATACAACAATGTTCAAGGTAATTAAACTATTATTGGTACTAGTCATTGTTTAATGAAATAATCAAGATGATTAACATTGCAAAGTCATCTAACATGAAGGCGATACAAAAATTGCAAAAATTCAAATTTTATCAAAAAATAAATAAATAAATATTCAAATCGAGCAATGGCCTCACCGATTTGTTCAAATCCTGATCTGTGGTGCTAATTGTTCTAGGATTATCTTTAGAAACATTGAGGGAATATGTATGGTCTTTCAATTTCTTACTCGTGGTTTAAGACAATGATGACAATGGATGATGGTGGGCCTTTTTTAATACTCTAAATACAAATGAATAAATGTCATGGAAGATGAAAAGTTTTTTTAAAATTTTAATTTATTGCTTCAATTATAATTGAATAATGGAGTGGTTTATATTTGTGATAACAAAACACATTAAATAAGACCATATTAGGAAATTAATATATTAACGACGCTCTTAAATTAAAAATATGACTATAATTTGGGCAAACGAGAAAGGAAAATAAAATTATCTTTATGGAACAAAGGTAGTATGAATTTGAACTCGAGCCCCGTGTCTTCTTTGATATAACATTGAAACCACCTTAGTCATTCGTATGGGAACTAATTTTTCATGATTTTGAGTCGAAGGCGCCAATTACGTTACACTAATCGTATTCGCGTATTTCTTGGTGACAACTGCCTAGAATATGTGAAGTTGGATAGTGTTGAATCTTACATTATGGTTTTGTTATGCAGGGCTGGTGCTGTGGTGGCAAAGTATGGTGACAAGAGTGTATACTTCGATTTGGAGGATTTGGGCAACACCACTGGCCAATGGGACTTGTATGGATCAGATGCACCTTCACCATACAATCCCCTTCAGGTATATGTGTCTATCTTGAATATAAAGGTAGCAGTGTCCAAGTGGGTCGAGTCTGCTGGACTGTGTAAAGTTCAGTGCTAGGCTAGTATTATAGTGTAGTTTTGCTGTTGACATTCATTTATGATCACAGAGCAAGTTCTTTGAGACATTTGCTGCTCCTTTCACCAAGAGAGGTCTATTGCTCAAGTTCTTGATACTGGGAGGTGGCTTCACCATTGCTTATGTGAGCTCCAAAGCAACAGGAGACGTTCTGCCGATTGTAAATGGCCCAAAACTACCACCCAAGCTCGGGCCACGTGGCAAAATCTAATTTCCTCGGTATCACATTTTCAATCTTTTAAATTAGTTGTGTTCAACTTTTCATTTCATCAGCATGTAAGTATATCAGACTACTTGTGACTGTTTATTATTACATGTATTTTTGTACCATTCTAGTTGTATCTGATTCAATCATAAAGTCTCTAATAACTTAAGTTCAATTTCAAAATAAGTCACAGTGTAATCCATGGAGTACAATTCGGCATATACTTCCCATTTACAGAAGAGCACTAGAACTTTACTAGATCCTCTTTGGCATTACCAAGTTGTGTATGTACATTAGGGCTGAGCTCTTTTGCTAGAGTCGAGTTCTGTCAGTTAGTTGTCGATTCTGATGATTTTGTTCTCCAACAGAATCAATTAATGCCGAGCTCTTGGACTTCTTGTACACCCTAAGTTGTCTAGCCTCTCTATGTAGGAAAATTTCTTGTTCGTCACAATGTTAGCCGGTTTAGTGAGGACCTTAAAATCAACATCCTTTTTTGCTTCAGACTCTCCTTGATCAAAATTCCATCCCATGAAATCCAAGAGTGTCATTGAAGTTGGCGTTTCATCTGAATCTGTTTTCTCCAATTCTTCGTTAGGATTTGGAAATTTCACCGTAATAGGTGAAAGGTCTTTTAAGGGGTACCCCTTTTGTTCTCCGTTTGATAGATTCTGTGCAAGAGAGTCAGCTTGCATAACATCTTCTATTCTTGACAACACTGTGAATGCTATGCTTTCAATTATTCTTGAATAGCTTTCTAGAATAGCCTGTCCCACGTCCTGCAAGAGAGAGAGAAGATGAAATGTTAAGCCAAAATGAACAATAAGTTCCTGTTTGGTATACGCTACTAGATAGTTCACAACAGTATTACGAACAAGATTTGAGTTTCTTTTTTCTTTCTTCTTTTATACTGTCCAACACAACTCAATTCCCCCCCTTATGCCATAAGTTACGTGCTAGTTTCTGTAGAACGAGTGACTTAAAAGAATAGGCTTATAAAGCGTTAACTGAACTTCTTACTCGGTTGCATTGGATTTTACTGATGTCAAGAGACGATTGAGGAATTCCAGGAAACCGGTGCTTAAGAATGAGCATAATAGTCTCTGCTCTGTCTTCAAAAAGTTCTCTCTTCTCCAAACTCACGGCTGAACTCCAAGAAGACTTGCTATCTTTAGCATTCATTTTCCTTTTCCAGATTATCACAGATGCCTCAATCTTATTTTTTAAGTCGAGGATTTTATGCTCAGATGACAAGTCCAGAGTTGAAAGTAAAATATCTGGATCAAAGTATTCATCCGTGATGCTCTTGTATATCGAATCTCCAAGGCTTGATCTCCCATTCTGTCACGAAAATTAAGTTATTATTGCGCTGTCTATTACTGTGTGCCAAACACGCTATAAACGTTTGCTCTAGTAACATAGAAATGCGATATAATTTTCAGGTTTCCTATTACCTTAGGAAGAGTATCTATGTAGCTTTCGGGAATCTCCATTTCCGATAACACCTGAGCATTTATAGCCATTGCTGCTTTGAGTACCTGGTTTACAGAATCCTTCTGAGACTGTAGCCACTTTCTCGTCATCTCACTTAAGCCATTTGGAGGAACTTTAGGGGTAGGAATCCACCATTTGTCGTCTGTCCTTCCATCAGTATTCTTTGCATAGTAGAACTCGTTTTGGTCTTTAAAGTTATCAAGGCAATCCTGCTTATCATTGACACTATGAAATTGAGTAATCATTGCCAAAGAAATTAAATCTAACGCGAAAAAAAAACCAAAAATTAGGAGATTTGTTCTCTTACTAGTAGCACGGCATTGAGCTTTCGTAGGGCAGGGATGTTCATTTGGAGATCTGTTCGTTGCTTTGTCACCATAATCTGAGAAAGAATGAAGAACCTTGCGTACTCAAAAATAAATTGATAAGCACGAGCTCCACAAATAGTCTTGAGTGAGTTACCTCCATCTGTGTTCCATCTTTCGACCTTTGTTTTGAAGGCACGAATTCGACAATGTGATCTGTGACAGATAGGAGGCAGTCAATCTCTTTTTTCCATCTTGCTTTGGTCTCTGGTGCCATGGGTTCTAATCTCTTTTGTTCTCCAAATGCAGAGGCTGTATTTGCTCGTAAAAATAAAGAATTACAAAGAACGCAGAAAAAACTTTGTGCTACATTCGAATTCTGTAACAATACATATATAATAAAACTCAAGTAATTTGTCATTCGACTAATTTCTTATGCAAAAATTCCCTCAAGACAAAAAGAAATTGACAAACAAAATCTTAATTTAGTATTGTTCAAACATCTGTAAGATTAAAAATTCAAAATCCAGCTACCTGCTAAATTCGTGACAGCATTCGAAAGTGCCAAAGCCGATGAAACACCCTTTCCCCCACCGGACATATCCTCCCCGAGGAGCAACTTCACAAACTTTTCCTTCATTTGCTCCATATCTAAATCATTGCCAAAATTTAAGAAGGCAATTGTAAACATCATAAACTCAGATGAATATGGTATACTATATATTAAACCACCTAAGTTAAATAGAGAGGGGACAAACTTTGAATTATGTCTACATACAAGCCCAGATTCATTTTATCATCACTATATGTACAATTTCCTAATGGCTGACAATGAGACAAAACATTCGTTATGATACTATCTCGTCTAAGAGTTGAAGATATCTATTTCGACTTTATTCTATTAGAATAAATCTGGATAAAGATTCATGTAGCCGACCTAATATATTCATATGAACAAGCTTTTGTAATCAGGATGCATAGCAGCATCTTAATTCCCAGACTTGAAAGTATCAATCACCAATGTGTGTACAACCTGAACAAAACGTCGAACATTTTGAAAAATTGGAAAAATGAAAATTATAATTGACTTGCCTGAATGTTGTCTCTCTTTCATTCCATCGCTGCCCATCGGCAATTTAAGATTATCCGATCGGGTTTTTTGCTGTTCCGTTAGTTGATAATCTTCCTCCATCGCTCGAACCATTTCTGATTCGAGCGTAGTGAATATGAAATTAAATGAAGGAATAATTCAAAAAACTGGAGAAAAAAAAATTGTTGAATGAGATGGGAAAACCAGAGCTTCAATGTGATGCAGGGAATTTTGGGAAATGGCTTGGAATTTTTTCCTGAATTTTCTGAAAATGTGAGACGTTGGATTATTTTTCCTTTTAGTTTTTGTATAATTGATTAATTTCGATTTTTGTTGGCTTGTCAATTTTTTTCTCAAATTGGATGGTCGTTCTTTTGTTTTGAAGGTAAATTGTGCTATTTTCCTTATGACACAAAATAAATGAAGAAAACAGTATATTTTTGAAATTATTAGGATCCGTTTGATTGTAATTTGGGTGAAAAGAAAATAAATTTTAAGGAATTGAATTACCTAGAAGTTGTATTATTGGGAATTGTCAATTAATTATGCTTGATTAATATAATTTTTCACCTGAAAAATGTTGAAATTCTCTATCTTTTAGTGTTCGTTTGACTTTGTTTTTCATGAAAATTGTCAATTAAAGATATTGAATTTGTTAAAAAAAAATAAATTGTCTGGAAAACCAAAAATCACCAAACCCATGGGAAAATGAATTCATCAAAAATAAGGAAAAATGGGTCATGTGGGTCCCCCTCCAATTGGCCGGAAAATTTTGCTAATCAAACAACCAAAAATGTGGAAAATGAATTTTAATTTTCATCTTCCATGAAAAATATTATCTATCAAACAGATCCTTATAATCTCTTTTTCGATTAAATGAAACATCGAAAAAAGGCGTATTCTATCAAGTTAACATGAACTGTGCTATCATGGTATAGTTGATTTAGTTGACTCCAATAGATTATGTACACAAGATAGTAATATTTGTATCAAGTTTAGTACTTAACAAAAAAAAAAAAAAAAAAAAATTGATACTCACATTATCTTCTAACGGTAATGTTGGCAGCCTAAAGCTTGGCTCTGCTTCCTGTGACTATTCAGGTGTGAGAATTAATAAAAGAAGAAGACTGAGAGTGATTTGTATGTAAATATACGAAAAAGAATATATGTAATGTCTCCATACCTCATATCTTTGCTCCTTATTTATAGGAGTTATGGCGAATGAGATGTCGTCACTATAAGGTAGTAAGTGTATAAATGCATCCTTATCCTTTCTTAAAATCACACGATAATTAAGAAGCAAAAATTAATAGATTGACCGATATGAGAGTGTTATTTATAACGGTTATAAATATATGAGATAAACATCTTGCAGGGAAATTCGGATAAGAATGACTATACGCGTCTATTGTTATGTGATAATTATAAGTGTATGATGACAATTAAATATGCATGAGTTTGAATTATCATTTTCACGATAACTATCTATCTAACAATTGATTTAACTATGCCTAAGTCCTAACTTCTATTTGTGTAAACACAATTTAAAGTGGTTTTAATTATGATTCTAAGAATTATAAATCTACAAAAATTAAAATTGTATAAATTGACCACTTTAAATTTTTACTTGTGCATGAAAAGTGTTAGATTACACGAGTTTACCATAGTTATTTTCTTAATCGTAGTCAAAAAATATTGACAACAATCAATTATGTGTACTTGATCGATTTTTTTCTAAATTAAATGATTTACCTCTCAAGTTCAAATCAATCTTACTCAGTTAAGTTAAGTGGCTATGCCCCCATTTGAGCCCCTTTTTTTGGGGGATAATAGACTTTGGAATAGTGATTTTTTTAGAGAATATAAGGTTAAAAAAGAAGAAAATTGTAAATTTACGTATAACATTATTTTATGAGAGAACTTGTGGTTGAAAATGAATTTTAAGAATAATAGTGATCAAAGAGAGGCTATATCTCTATGTAAATATGGTAATCCTTAATTAAGAACATTCAATAAGAATAAAAGAATTTAATTAGGGACCGCAAAATTAATAAAAATTTATATCTACCTTCTACCAAAATTTCGACTTTTACAACATGGTCTAAACAAGTAACATACCTCTTGATTTGTTACCATTCACAAATCAATAAAAAAAAGTAGCCAATTATTTCAAAGCGTGAAGAATAAAAATAAGAACAATTTACAAACATTAATTGAATATCAAAACATAATAATTGAAATTAAGATAGGGATGGCAAAAAAAACACGTCATACCCGATATCCAAGGGGCCTTGTCCCCAATGAGGTGAAGATTACCCTCCTAATCGGGGTAATCGGGTCTGGTTAGGTCAGGGACGGGTAATAAGGGCCCTGCCCGCCGCATTTAACATTTTTTTTTTTTTAAGAATTCAATATTTTAAATGGAAAACTCTACTAAATTTCATTAATTTTAATAAAAGATGACAATTAAGATTAACTAAAGAATATGATAAACAATAAAAAACCTTAGTTGACTACATATATTCGAATAATTTAACTTTCAAAAATAAATTAATTAATTAAAAAATTTAATAACTAGTTATGTGGTACTTGAACGTCTTTATATAATTGCGAGAACATTTCGTAAATATAGAAATGATCCCGACTTTATTGCAATTATATATTCTATGAAATTAAAGTTCAGAAAATATTGACAAAACTTGTTAATGTTATTTCATTTAGCATGCACAATGGACCCCGATATAATTTATCGGGGACTAAATATGTAATTGAACAAATTTCAAAAGTTTTAACTTTTGATACACCTATCACGTATAGAAATTTAAAACAAACTTTAAGTGAAATGTATTAGATATATGCAGAACAATTGGGTATAAATATTAGTCGAGTACCCTCTTCACATACTCCTCCCACACATCTTGAAGAAGATGGCGTTGAAATAATGAATTTGTTCGAATGTATTAACACATATAGATATGATGCAAATGCAAATACTTTGTCACATGCTTCTGCATCTAATCAAACAACTTCAAATACATTATCTGCTGAATTGATTGATTACTTTAATCATAATATGCTTGCGAACAATACAATTAAAAAAAGTTCAGAAGAAGTTATCGAATTCTAGCGAAGGCATGAATGACGATGGGCGGTAATTTCTGCAATTGCAAAAGGCCTACTGACACATCCGGTTAGCACTGTAACTTCGGAGTCTGTATTTAGTGCAGGTAAGAGAGTTTTGTCCGAGGTCAGAAGTCGACTAAAAGAAGATATTTTAGAAGCATTAATGTGCGTGAAGGATTGACAGGACGTTCATTTTCGAATACCGGATAAATGTGTCAAAATTACATGTCGTCAAGTAAGTAATATTTAATTGAATCATATTAATCAAAAAAATTATTTTATGAACCGTGAAGTAATTGATGCTTTGGGTCCGAAGGGAATTCTCATCAACATTGGCCGGGGCCCGCATGTTGATGAACCAGAATTGGTATTGGCTCTTATGGAGGGTCGTTTGGGTGGTGCTGGACTCGATGTGTTTGAGAAGGAACCCGAGGTGCCTCAGCAGCTCTTTGACCTCGATAATGTAGTCTTGTTGCCTCATGTGGGAAGTGGCACGATAGAAACGCGCAATGCCATGGCTGACCTTGTCGTTGGGAACTTAGAAGCTCATTTTACGAACAAACCACTGTTAACACCTGTGGTTTGATTTTGTCATCAAACGGTGGGATTTTTTTCTTGCTATTAATCATCATTTTATTCCCCTTGAGAACTTGTCTTCATTTATCCCAGAATCCTCTAATTTGATATGTAAAATTTTTATTCTTGAAGCTGAAGATTGCGTTCAATGCTTGAGAAACTATATAAGTAAGTTCAGCAAAAATAACAGAATAACAAGAAGGGAAAAATTCATAAATAAGGTGTATACTTTACACCAATTCAAAAATTAGGTTTATAGTTTGAAAATTCAAAAATAAGGTTTTTTTTTTATGAAATAATAAATTATTAAATCAATTTATTATTAAATATTTAATTCTAATATAATATAATTAACACATCTCACATGCACCACTCATACCGCTTCGGGGACTATTCCGTCGATCATTCCGACCACCACTCTTCTCTGGCGATCGTTCCGACGACTACTCCGATTCCGGGGACTATTCCGGTGACCATTTTGGTCACATATTTACAATTTACGGTCACAGTTCAAAAATTTTATAGGTCACAATTAATTCGTTGGTCACAAATTTTAAAATTAGTTGGCCACAGATCAAAATTTATAGGTCACACAGTCACAAATTTCCTAATTAATTGGTCACAGATTTTTTTACGTTCACAGATTATATAATTTTTAGGTCACAGATAAAAAATAGTTAATTTCATTGGTAACATATTTTCAAATTTGTTAGTCACAGATTATTTTTCAATCACATATTGTCAAATTTTTAGGTCACAATTAAATACTTAGTCACATATAACCAAATACTTGGTCACATACCACTGACACTACTTTAGCCACCACCGCCACACAAAACATCGTCACCACCCACAGCCACCAAACAAAGCACGACCACCACCCCAACCATCGATCCACCGCCACAGACCCCACCACACAAAACACCTCAGATCCCACCAGATCCCCCACCGATCCAACAAAACAGATGGTCGCACGGCGCCACCATCTCTTGCAAGACCATCACCATCTGCAAAATTATCCAACCCATAACCTCACCAACATAACCGTCTCCACCGTCGACACAACCACTGGCAGAAACCATCACAACCACCAGGACCAGGACCACGACCACTGCCAGATCTGCCATAGCCACCAACACAACTACCTGTACAACCAATAAAAATCACCAGGACCACTATCGACACTGCCAAAATCACCACCACAGTCGACATCACAACCATCACCACTTAAACACCAAAAAAATCATATCCAAAATAATCAATCACCGCCACAACCACCAATGACATCACCACTACCTCCTCACCAGCACCGCCATTTGCAAACCACCACCCAAAAACTCCGATACCCATTACTCCAAATTTTTCCCTCATTTTCACCACCAGCAACGACTATCACGCCCACCACCATCGCCGTCCAAAAACTAAACAACTATCGATCGCAAAACTAGATCTGGATGACGATGACAAAGCACAGTGACGATAAATCATCGAAGCCATAAATCGGCACCACTAATGCCCAAAAACTAGATCGTCCCAAAATTGATTATGACTGTTGCTCGCTGCAGCAACGGCGTCAAGTGACATCATCGTTCAATGCACAACGGTGACAACATCATCATCATGGCTGCAGCGACGACTCTCGCCAGGTGCATCATCGTCACAGTTGCCGATGGATAATGAAGGGAGGGAATTGAATTTTGGTTTGGAGGATGGGAGGAAAGAGAGGGGAGAAGGGAGGAGGAGGCGACGGGCGGCGGCGGTCGACAGGCCGATTATGGAGAGAGAGATGAGAGGGTGAGAGAAAGCAGTGAGAGAAAGTAGTGATTGAAAATGAATTAGAGTTTGAAATATTAGTATTATAATATTATTTAAATATTTAATTCATACCTAATTTTTTATTAGATAAAACTTGGACCTGAATTTTGAATTAAGAAGTTTAAACCACTGATGTTTTTGTAATTTCCTCTAACAAGAAACCCAGAAGAGCCTTTTGTAAAGCCAATTAATGTGGCCCAAGTAATATTATTAATTAAAGTGGTTTACTATTGCTAAAATTCTATTGGTTCGTGATGGAAAGTGGGTAGTTATTTTTGTGATCCATGCAAGTGTCTATATTTCTACCTATAAACGTGAATGGATTTCATCAAATTATACATTCAATTACAAAGAGGAAAAGGGAGAGAACAATTTCTCTATTTTATTAGTTTTTTTTTTTTTTTTTGCAGATTTAAATATTTCAATTATTATCATGGATCAAGGTATGTTTCTTGATCAATTAAATTTATATGTGAAAATCATGAATTCTAAAGATCTTTGTAATTGAATTTAATTGTTTATATGTGTTATTAGAGCCAAGGTTAGAGAATTCTTGATACTTCTCTAAGATTACTATTTTTAGCTTATCGATCCTTAATTGTTTCTTATAGATTTATGGGTTAAAGTTTGAAATTAAAAATACAATTAAGGTTTCGGGGAAATTTTCATAAGAGCATAAGTATAGTCCATTTCAATAATAAGAAAACAAGTTTCAAATTTCAAAAATTAGATTTTTATTAATTTTTATTTATGATTTAATTATTTAATTATATATTTAATTAATTAAATATATAAATGTCACAAATTTATTTATTGGTCACATATTATCAAATTAATTAGTCACAAATTATTTCGAAGTTTCAAATCAAAAATTTTATAGGACAATTTATATTCGAGGTCACAAATCAAAATTTCAACGTCACAAATTATTTTACGGTCACGATTCAAAAATTTCATAGGCCACAATTTGTTCACCGGTCATAAATCAAAAATTCATAAGTCACAATTTATTTATCGATCACAAATCACAATTATTATAAGTCACAACTTATTATACAGCCAAATTTATCAAATTATTTGTCATAGATAACAATTTCTAAGGTCACAAATTATCTTTTTCATTGGTCACGTATTGTTTATTGGTCACATATTAACCAATTTAATGATCACAGTCAACAAAATAATTTGTGACCATCACCAACTCTTGCAACCACCATCTCATTGCCTCCTCCAGCAGCACCATCACTACCGTCGTTGCCAAAATCACCACCTCCCGATAGCAACACCACCCCCGATAACCCCATCAACACCATCTCACATCACCACCGCAACCATAGTTGCACATCATCGTTGTACCCACTACTACAGCCATGTCCACCATCGTAGCCGGCGCACACATACCCAACCACCACACCACCATCGCAGCCACCGAACGGACTGCAACATAGCCACACACATACCATCACCGTCACACCCACAGTCGCGCTACCATAGTCGCACCATCTCCAACGCTGCACACACAAATCTACCACCAGATCCACGCAAAAAACCATCAGACCCACCCACAGTCGCGCACTACCGTCGCACCGTCTCCAACGCCGTACCCACAAATTCGCCACTAGATCCACCTACGAAGCCGCCAAAAGACCACAAATCCCAAACCCGCCACCAGAGAAAAAGCGATGTTCACGCCCCTTCGCCGTGCGGCTCTCCATCGTGCAGCTCTCCGATACTACGAGTGGCACTGTCAAATGGGGCTCATAGCGAAGCCGGTGACCTGCTTCACTCACTGTTCCCAGTGTTGTCGCCAATCGCGACACAGTCACTGCTCACGACGGCTATACTTTATAGTTGTCACACTCTAGCCGACGATTCAAGCTTCTTCTGGCCGGTGACGTCGTGAGTGGCTATGATGAGAGGGAGGAGAGGATGAAGAGAGGGAGAAATCAGTGGTGATGAATTACCTAATTGATTTAGGGTTAAATATATAATTATTAAATTTTATAATATTATTATTTTATATTAAAATATTTTATAATACTATTATTAATATCTGATTTTTGTGTAATTAATGGTGCGTTCTCTTTACTGTTTTCAAGTCGTTTTCTGTTTTCGATTTTCCAAAATATTGAAAACGCGTTCTCTTTCCCATTTTTGAAAACGGCTAAAAATTTTGTGAAGAAAACAAAAAACAACTTTTTTACGTTTTGACTGTTTTCTTCACAAATCTGCCAAAACTCAAAAAACATGAGTCGGAAAATATTTTTTCAAAATGACAAAAAGAACAAGTTTTCAATATTCTCAAAATGGACACCCAACACACAAAACACAAAACGAATTCAAAATTCAAAACACAAAACTGAAATACGAAGAGAACGCCCCCTAAACCTTCTATCTTATTTTTGAAATTGGATCTTAAAAGGTAAGTTTGGCAAAAAATAACAAAATAACAAGAAACCCAGAAGAGCCCTTTGTAAGACCAATTAATGTGGCCAAGTAATATTATTAATTAAAGTGGTTTATTATTGCTTAAATTCTATTGGTTCATGATGGAAAGTGGGTAGTTATTTTTGTGATCCATGCAAGTGTCTATCTTTCTACCTATAAACGTGAATGAATTTCATCAAATTAAACGTTCAATTACAAAGAGGAAAAGGGAGAGAACAATTTCTCTATTTTATTAGTTTTTTTCTTTTTCTTTTTTTCTTTTTGCAGATTTAAATATTTCAATTATTACCATGGATCAAGGTATGTTTCTTGATCAATTAAATTTATATGTGAAAATCATGAATTCTAAAGATCTTGGTATTATGATTTAATTGCTTTCATGTGGTATTAGAGCCAAGGTTAGAGAATTCTTGATAATTCTTTAAAGATTAATGTTTTTTGCTTATCGATTCTTAATTACTACATCTGTCCCATAAAGATTTTCGATTGTCCCAAATTATAGTCCTATTTCTTATTTGACAGTGTAGTTAATATATTAGATTTCTAATATGCTCCTATTTAATGTGCTTTGTGATAACAAATATAAATCACTCCATTATTCAATTGTAGTTTGAACAAGAAATTAAAAACCAGAAAAACATTACATCTTCCATGGCATTTATTCATTTTTATTTGTATTGGATAACTTTGGAATGTTAATTAACTTGATTCTTGCATTAAACAATGACAAAGTACCAAGAATACTTTAATAACCTTGAATATTGATTGCATTAATGTAGGGGTATATTAGAAAAAATTATAGTAAAATTTATTACTTCAACTATATTAACTAAATTTTTTTAATCTCTGTGAAAAAAGAAATAGGACTATTTTTATAGGACGGATGGAGTATTTCTTATAGATTTATAGATTAATGTTTAAAATCAAAATACAATAAGCCTTCCTGTTTTAATTGGGATTAATTGAGTATTGTTGTAATTGTAATGATGCTTGCTGAATTTGAGATAAATGGGCAAACGAGAAGCGCGCTACGCTAAAAAAATTTGTTTTGTATGTTCATATAGATCTTATAAATTAAAAAAAGGACACGAATCGTCCAATATCATAATATTTTACTATCCATAAATTAAATGGCAACTGATTTTGCTTTTACAGAGAATAAAAAGGGCAGTAATAAATTGAAACATGCAAGCTAATTAATGGAAAAACATTGGCATAAGTATATATAATTTTTAACTGCTTTTGGCTAATGGGCATCTGTCATTTCAAGATTGTAATTTGAATTATGGATTAAGTTAGATTATTTCTAGTTTAATAACTTATTTTTCGTGCCTTGTTTATTATCGTCAATAATGAACAGACATTATGTGGTAATTACATGTAATAAGTGGTATGAAAAGTGATTCATTCAAAAGTTTTGATGAATCATTTATGTAAACATTTTGTTTATGTAATTAATGTTGTTTGTTAGTCACCAAAGTGGCCAAACTTTATGGTATTGCGAACACTAAATTACATAATTTATTTTTCAGTTATTCTTGATTGTTTGATACTTATAAAAGAAGATGGAATTAGGATTATTGTTGTCAAGAGTATATTTATATTTATAGATTATAAAATTGTTATGGATTGCCCAAAGGTTGATCAATTAATTTTATTAATCTTGAACATAATCGTGATTAATTGATATATTTTGTATATCCAAAAATATCAGAAATGTTTGATTGGAGTATATTTAGTTACCAATAAATAAAACTAAATTAGCATCATTATGTTTATTACGATAGTGTAATGTAGTTTCATCCAAAGGAGAATTATGGTATAATTTAATGTTATGTTATCTAAATCTGAATTTGAGTATTTAGTCAAAACTCAATGCATTAATATTAGACAGTTCTAAAACGCGCGCCTAAGCGCGAAGCGTGACTAAGACGCTTCGCCTTGAGCCTAAGCGGGAATTAAGCGGTCAACGAGAATGTTGACCGCTTAAATTTTTATTTTATTTTTTAATTTTTCATCTTCATTAAATGTACATTTCTTTTTGTTTTATTTATTTGTTATTATTAGATTAAGAAGAAGATATTGAATTAGAGTCCGATAAAGAGTTAGATAAGATTTAATTTACAAGCTATCTATGTTATGTAATTATGATTTTGAAACTTATCTTATTTATAAGAATTATTAAGTACATACAATATTTTATAATTTTAGATCTTTGGTATATATTATATGAATTATTGAATGTTTTTTACAATGATTAAAAATTAAAAATCAAAAACGCTTTTTTACGCCTAAGTTTCACCTAAACTCGTAAAACTTGAAGATTGACCTCCACGTCTCGCCACGCTTTACGCTTTTTAGAACACTGATATTAGAGCATATTATATTTTGCAATATATGTTCCCATTTCTCGGAATTCGCATGCTTCATCTGTATCACTGTTCAACAGGTTCAATTTCTCTAACTAGTGTGAACGCGTTCAGTTCAACTTAGGTGTTTTGGACTTAGATTTGACACTTCAAGTTGAGAAACCTACTGATCTCACTGATGAGAGCAGTGAACGTTTCCAAACAACTGACAAGTCACTTGCTAGCACATTGATGGGCACATTAACTACCATGAAATTTGATGGTTCTCATACCATGCATGATCGTGTTATTGAAATGAGTAATATTGTAGCAAGACTTAAGATTCTTAGGATAACTGTGGATGAGAACTTTCTGGTACAGTTTATCATCAACTTCTTGCCTCCTGAGTGTGGTCCATTCCAAAGGAACTATAATACTTTAAAGGACAAATGAAATGTGAATGAATTGCACAATATGCTCGTGCAAGAGGAAACAAGACTTAAAAATCAAGGAACTCGTTCAATTCATCTCTTGAGTCATCAAGGAGTTAGAAAAAATATAAGAAAATGTCTAAAAATGGCATTAAGTAAGGACCACTAAAGATAATGAGTCTTTTGTCCAAATCCACAATAAGGAACACAAAGAAGATATGTGTCATTTCTGTCGCAAACGTGTGCATCATAAAAGGGAATGGACTACTTGAATTGTAAGACATGGTTCGAAAGTAAATATAAGATTATTTTTTATCCATGTTTCGAATCTAGTTTGGCAAAAGTTCCTTATAATATTTGTTGGATTGATACCGAATGTACCACTCATGTTACCAATACGATGCGGTAAGTCTTTCAAACGGGACCATAAATCCAAATTAAAAATTTGTCATCATGGGCAACCGAGTCAAAACTCTAGTTGAAGTCATTGGAATCTATCATTTGATTTTAGATACCGGACATTATTTAAATTTATTTCAAACTCTTTATATACCTTATATTTCTAGCAATTTAATTTCCTTATTGAAAATTGATTCTACTGGATATTTCAGTAATTGTAAAAATGAATGTTTAAGTTTGTTTAAACAAAATCATTTTATCAGTTCCGCTACTCTTTGTGATGGCTTATATAAATTAAAGCTCGACAATTTTTTTTCCAAGACTCTTTTAACCTTGCATCATAATATTAGTACTAAACATAGTTTATTGAATGAACGATCTGCTAACTTGTAGCATAAAGTTTGGGTCACATATCCAAAGAAATGTTAGAAATATTAGTAAAAAATGAAATCCTTCATGACTTAAATTTTAGTGATCTTGAAACCTATATGGATTGTATTAAGGGTAAACAAACCAAACATACAAAGAAATAAGTCACAAGAAGCATGCAGCTTCTTGAAATAATATACATCACTATTTGTGGGTCTTTTGATGTTCCATCCTTTGGTGAAAAAAAGTATTTTATAATTTTTATTGATGATTTTTCATATTATGGTTATGTGTATATACTATATGAAGAGTCTCAAACTATAAATGATTTAAAGATATTTGTCAATGAAGTTGAACATCAATTTGACAGAAAGGTGAAAATTATTAGATCTAATAGAGGTTGTGAATATTATTTAATGTATAATAAAACTGGACAACGCCTTGTTCCATTTGCTAAATTTCTTGAAAGACATGATATATGTTCTCAATCAACTATGTTAGACACACCACAACATAATGATGTAATTGAAAGGCGTAATCGTACTCTAATATAAATGGTTATGTGTATGTTAAGCAATTCTTTTTTACCCATTTCTTTGTGGATGTGTGCATTAAAGATTGTTATATATTTCCAAAATAGGGATCCTAGTAAGGCTGTTCCAAAGATTTCTTTTGAACTGTGGGCAGTTTAAGGTACCTATATATTTGGGGGCGAAGTAAGAATTTATAATCCAAATGAAGAAAAAAAAACTGGACTCAAGAACAGTTGGTGAATTTTTCATTAGTTATCTAGAAAAATCAAAGGGGTATAATTTTATTTTCCTAAATTTGTTGAAACTAGAAATGCAAAGTTCATTGAGAATGGTGAAATAGTGGGAGTTTGGAACCATGAAATGTGAAAATACAAGAAGTTAGAGTTCAAGTCTCGCTACCTTCAACTTCTTCTAATGTTGTTGTTCCTCAAATTGTTGAACACTGTGACAATTTACCAAAACAACAAATAAATTATCAAACACCTTACAATGAAGTTGCTACTAATAAACATGCACTAAATGAACTACGAGAAGTAGCATTAAGAAGGTTATAAAGACAACATAGACCTGTTAATTCTGATGATGATGTAGTTTATCTGCAAAAGTTTGAATTTGACTTTGATATTGTTGATGACCATCCTGTTTCATTTTCACAAGCTATTGAGAGTGCTAATTCTGATAAATAGTTCGATGCTATGAAAGATGGTTGAAATCTATGGAGTATAATGAAGTTTGGGATCATGTCGAATTACCTGAATTGTGTAAAAGTGTTGGGTGCAATCGGGTCTTTAAGACCAAGTACAGCTCTAATGGTCATATCGAATGATATAAAGCTAGACTTGTTGCCAAATATTTTACTCAAAATGATGACATTGATTATAAGGAGACCTTTTTGTCAGTCTCTAAGAAAGACTTGTTCAAAATTATAATGGCTTTAGCAGCTTATTATAACTTAGAGCTATATCATATGGATATGAAAGCCGCACTTCTAAATGGAAATTTGGATGAAAAAGTTTATATGAATTAGCTTGAAGATTTTTCAATTGAAGGAATGAAATACGTGGTGTGTAAGTTAAAGAAATCAAATACAGATTTAAACAGGCTTCTCGTTAATGGTATCTTAAGTTCAACGATAACATTACTTTCTTTGGATTTAAGGAAAATATCATTGATTGATGTATATATGTAAAGGTCAGTGGGAACAAGTTCATATTTTTTATTCTATATATTGATGACATCTTGCTAGGTAATAATGTTCTTAGTCTATTACATGAGACCAAGAAATTTCTATCTAAAAATTGTGAAATGAAATATATGGGAGATGCAACATATGTTATTGTAATTGAAATATTCTAAGACAAGTCATAAGGATTGTTAGGGTTGTCTTATAAAGTATATGTCAATAAAGTTTTAGAGAAATTTAAGATGAAAAATTGTTCATTAAGTGTTGTTCCATTTTAGAAAGGAGACAAATTTACTCTCGTGTAATATCCTAAGAGCGAATTGGAACACAAACAAATGACAGTTACTCATTATGCATCTCTTGCGGGGAGCTTAATGTATGTTTTGACTTGCAAAAGGTTAGACATCAGTTTTGCTGTCGAAATGCTGAACATGTGTCAAAATAGCCCATGACTTGATCATTGGAAAGCTACAAAGAAAGTATTGAGATATTTGCAAGGAACAAAAGAACACATGCTCACTTATAGGAGATCTGATAACTTGGAGGTTATTGGGTATTTAGATTCAGACTTTTTTGGATGTGTGGATACTAGAAAGTCCATATTTAGCTATGTGTTCCTCTTGGCTGGAAGGGCTCATCGTGGAAAAGTGCGAAGTAGTCAGTCATTACAGCATCCACTATGGAAGCTTAGTTTGTGGCATGCTTTGACCACAGTTTAAGGAAATTGGCTATAAACTTTATTTCACGGCTTGGAATTGTTGACGGTATTTCCTAGCACCTGAAACTTTAATGTGACAGTTGTGCAGCATTCTTCTTTTCAAAGGACAAGTACTCTAAATGTGCTAGACACATGAATTTGAAGTGGTTTTCCATTAAAGAAGTTCAAAAACAAAAAAGTGTCAATCAAGCATATTAGCATCAATTTTAACGAAATGATTGTCACCAAAGACATTTAATAAATATGTCAAAAGAATGGGCATTATGGTAAATGATCATTGAAATTACTATGTAAGTTATAATGTTTATGTATTTGACACTTTGAGCTCGTTTATGTGTTGTTTTTTACAAAAAATATATTATTCATGTCTTAATTGTTGGTATATGTACATGAATGGATTATGTGAATGCTGACAGGATAATCTTTTCGAAAACATTATTGGAATGCAATTATCGAACTTTTCATTACGTGTCATGTTATGTGGGACTAATATTATAGTAAATTGAAGGAATTATGCCGAAATGATGATGTACAACCATCATAACTCTTATTAATCTTTACTTAAGAATGATATATTAAGTGATCAATGTATGAGGGATTTTAGCTTATCATATGCACCTTATGTTATAGACCACATAACAATGCAATATTACACAGGCCAAGAGGGAGAATGTAAAATCAAGTGGAAATTACACACATCCCTACATTTCAATATGTGATTTCCAAAATCAGATTTGAAGTTTAATATTTTAGAAATCATGTTTATAAATTCCAAAATCAGAAGTTTTATTTTAATAAATATTTTTATAAAATTTAATTAATTATATATAATACAAACCCTAATTATAATATTCACTTCCCTCTCTCTCTCTCTCTCTCTCTCTCTCTCGTTCTCTCTCTACCGCCCATTGATACCCATCTCTCCGGCGACGTCTTCACCACCCAGTGACCGGCATCACTGCTCCTCCGTTTCCCAGCCCTAGCGCCGATGTCAATTCATTTCACCCCAGAAGGAGCGTGAATCGACAATCAATTCATTTTCACCCTCCGGTGGCGTGACTGCGCGTGAGTTGCAGATCCACTCACTCCAGCACCGCACCCAACCCCACCACCGATTCAGCGGTGCAAATGGTGACAGGCAGACGGCGCAAGGCGGCGCTGTTGCTGCTTCGCGTAGCTGCGCCGTCTCGACTTTCATGTGCGGTGGTTTTATTCGATCCATGAGAATTTTTGGTTTTTGATTCAATTCATGTGCTCAGTGGGGTGACGGTGGGATGGTGGTAGATATGGGTCTGATGAGGTGGTGGTAGATCTGGGATGTGTGGTATTTTCCTGTGAATCTGTGATGTGTTAATTTTGTTTGATTTTCAGATCCGGCTTGTGGGGGGTGACGGTGGTTATTGTGAGGTGGTGGAGGGGCAGCGATGGTTGTCGGGCGGTGGTCACAGATTATTTGGTTAACTGTGACCACTAAATTGACTAATCTGTGACCAATAACAAATATGTGATCAATTGTGACTTATTAAAATTCACATATGTGACCTCGAAAAATATCTGTGACATAATAAATTTTGACATGTGACCTTGAAAATAAATTGTGACTTATTAAAATTTCGATCTATGACCTCGAACAAATGCTGTGACCTAATAAATTTCGACTTGTGACCTTGAAAAAAATCTGTGACCTAATAAATTTCGATCCGTGATCTCGAAAAAATTTGGTGACCTAATAAATTTTGATTTGTGACCAAACTGTGAATTGTGACCAAATTGTGTAAATATGTGACCTTAATTTGTTTAATGAATAAAATATATAATTAATTGAATAAATTATAAATATTTTTTAAATGAATATCTGATTTTGGAAATTTGAAACTTAATTTCTGATTTTGAAAATACACTATTCATAAAGTAGGATTTAGGAAATTTTCCCTAAAATCAATTAATGTGGCCCATGTAATATTATTAAGAATTAATTAAAGAGGTTTATATGCTAAAATATAATTGATCCATTGAGAAGTGGGCAGTTTCATAACTGCATGCTTTCATGAAAAGTGAGTAATTTTTTTAAGGCCCATGAGAAACTGTCTCTCTGCTTATAAGCGTGAATAAAATCCATCAAATAAAAGACATTAGAGGAAAATAGAGATAACAATTTCTTGGTTTCTTGTTTCTCTTTAATTTGTAGGTTTATCTTTCAATTAAATTGTCATGGATCAAGTTATATTTCTTGATCAATTAAATTTATATGTGAAAATCATGAATTCTAAATATCTTGGTATTAGGGTTTAATTGCTTATACTTCTGCCATGGTGACACTTTTGAAACCAGCAAAGTCATGGCTTATCTAGTCATTGTCAACTTGGAGGCTTACTCTCTACACAAACCTCTATTAACTGCAGTGATTTGAGTATATTTTATTCATTTTGAAGTAGCATTCTAATAAGTTTTAGCCTCTAATTATTGTTTATGAAGATTCTTTGGTGCTTCAACTTTGCCAACCTATTTATTTTTAGAAACAAGATTTGCTCAATTACTTTTGAAGATTGGTAGAATTTTCAATCAAATTTCCAACCTATTCATTCTTTCAGTGTAGTTTCCCATAATTTATTTTAAATTAGTGGAACCAAACACATTCTATTTTGCAATATCATACCAGAGAGAGCATTGGAAAAGCTGTTTCTGAAGTCAAGTATTACAGTACTTCTTTACGACCCGAAATTTCTAAAGAGCATACTTGGTAAGATGGACTAAACGACACTATTAAGGAAGAAAAATAAGCTGAACTCATTCTATTGTACTGTCTAGTTGTTTTTGAACTGTGGGGTAATCAGGGTGGCGCCGCAGCGCCACCGCCTGAAGAGGTGGCGCCGCGGCGCCACTCAGACAGTGCCGCGGCGCCACCACCTAAAGAGCTGGCGCCGCGGCGCCCCGGCGCCTATTTATACCCGGTTTTCCCCCCCCTTTCATTTAGTCCGAAAATTAGAGAGAAAAAGAGGTTTTTTGAGAGTTTTTTCCTAAGGTTAAGAGGTTGTTCTTCCTTGGTTGTTATAAAGACTAATTTTCTTTCTTGGTTGATTAACTTGTGGATTGTACAAGTAATCAAACATTGTTCTTCATTCAATTGGAAATCATTTCTTCCCCAATTCTCTTCTTTGTTATTTTTCTTGAATTGTCACATTGCTTGTGGGTGGTTCCATATTGATTCAAGAGGTTGATTGGGCATCATTTCCTAACAATTTGGTATCAGAGCTACATATCAAATCAAGGTGGTCAAGCTTCGATTTGAGGGAGGTAGGCTTGAGTCAATTGTGCACACAAGGTGTTTGTGAAAATTCTTGAGTGAACTTAGTTGTCGAATTTCATCGAAACAAGTGGATAGATCATGTCTACTAGTGGAACGGTGAAGGTTGGGAAGTATGATATCGAAAAATTCAATGGAAAAAATGATTTTTCTTATTGGAGGATGCAAATGAAGAATGTGCTCATTTCTCAAAAATTGCACAAGGCTTTGAGGGGAAAGGAGAAGAAGCACAAGGATATGTCGGACGAGGATTGGGAGGAGCTTGATCTTGAAGCACGAGCGTCGATCATCCTATGCCTTGAAAGGGATGTTGCTTTCTTGGTAGATGGTGAGGAAACGGCGGCGAAAGTGTGGACCAAGTTAGAGACAAACTTCATGACGAAGACTCTAACAAATAGGATCTACTTGAAGTCCAAATTGTATACATGCAAGATGGATGAAGGTACCCCAATCCGGGAGTATGTCAACAAGTTCGATAGGTGCATATCGGACTTGAAGGACATTGATGTTAAAGTTGATGATGAAGATCAAGCACTCCTACTTCTTCTCTCATTGCCTAAGTCTTATGAGAATCTAGTGCAAACATTGATGCTTGTGGGGGATAAACTTGTGATGGAGGATACTAGAACGTCACTTCTAGCGGATGATCTTCGAAAGATTGCAACTAGTGGCATGTCTACCATTGGTAACAAGGAGCAAGCTCAAGGGTTATTTGTGAGAGGGAGGAGCAATGAACGAGCAAAGGGGAAAAATCTAGATCCAGTTCTAGACCTCTTTCAGAAAAGGCTTGTTTCAAATGTGGAGAGCTCGGGCACTTCAAGGTAAACTGTACCAACAAACGAGTGGGTTGGAAGAAGAACAATAAGAACAACAAAAACTACAACGGGAAGGTGCAAGTCAAACAGGAGGTTAGCTATGCCTCGGATGGAGGAGAAAGCGATGAATGCTACACCATCTCTTGTGATGAAGAATCCTCCGGTAAGTGGATTCTTGACTCTGGTTGCTCCTACCATATGTGTCCAAATAGGGAGTGGTTTACTACCTATAGAAGCACTGATGGTGGAACCGTATTGATGGGTAATAACCATTCTTGTAAAACGGAGGGGCTTGGTTCGGTTAGGATCAAGATGCATGATGGAGTGATTAGAACTTTGATGGATGTTAGGCATGTTCCTGAATTGCGGAAGAACCTTATCTCTGTTGGTGCCTTAGACTCCGGTGGTTGCAAGATTGTGACATGGAATGGAGTAAAGAAGGTTGTTCGGGGTTCTTTGATTGTAATGAAGGGTATTCGTGAAGGCAATCTCTATGTCCTTCAGGGTACTACAGTTACAGAAGATGTGGCAGTTGGAACTAGTGGAAGTGGTGGAGACCCATGTGAGTGCACTCGACTATGGCATAGGCGGCTTGGGCATATGTCAGAAAAGGGTCTATATCTGCTCAGTAAGGAAGGTTTGCTGAAGAACTTGAAGAAGCCTTGCATGGACTTTTGTGAGCATTGTGTGTATGGGAAAGCACACACCGGGTTCAGTTCCAGTCAAGCAAACACAGAAGCAGAGGGATACTAGACTATGTGCATACAGATGTTTGGGGTCCGGCCTCTGTCACTTCCAAAGGCGGTTCCAGGTATTTTGTTACATTTGTCGATGATTATTCTAGATATGCTTGGATTTATTTTTTAAAGCATAAGAATGAGGTATTCGACACTTTCAAGAAGTGGAAGGCAATGGTCGAAAACAGAACCGGAAAGAAGTTGAAGACACTGCGATCTGATAACAGTACAGAATATACAGATGGTGCCTTCAAGGAGTTCTGTGATAAGGAAGGCATTGCGAGACACTGGACAGTTCGGAACACACCGCAACAGAATGGGGTCGCAGAAAGGCTAAATCGCACATTTCGAGAGAAATCGATGTGTATGAGATCCTATGCTGGTTTGGGCAAAGAATGGTGGGCGGAGTCGGTTGCTAATGCTTGCTATCTAGTGAACCGGTCCCCACATTCTAAGTTAGATGGAGATGTACCTTTTAGGGTATTGACAGGAGAGCATGCAGATTATGATAAACTCAGAATATTTGGAAGCACAGCCTACTACCACATCAACGAGGGAAAGCTTGATGCGAGAGCCAAGAAGGCAATATTCTTGGGCTATGGAGCGGGTGTAAAAGGCTATCGCCTATGGTGTGTAGAAAATTCTAAGTTCATAATCAGTAGAGATGTTACTTTTGATGAGAACTCCATGATAGCTTCATTGAAAGCTATAGTGCCCGGTGGTGATGAAGTTGAGACTTCAATGTCTCGTGCTATTGACCTAGGACCTACAGATAAATCGGGTCCTAGTCAGGTTCAAGAGGAGCATCATGAAGTCACTCAAGATGAGAGAGATGATGAGCTTGAACATGAGGCGATTCAGCAAGAGAATGTACAGGCACAGCAACAACAACAACTTGTTGATAACTTGGCTTCCTCTAGGCCACGACGAACATACAAGCAAGTTTTGAAGTTGGGGTCAGATGAGCCTTTGAGGCACTATGGGCAGACTAATTTGGTGGAGTATGCACTCTCGGTGGAGGATGATGAGCCTGCCACTTTCAAGGAAGCTATTCTTAACAGAAATAGTGAGAGTTGGTTGGGTGCGATGGAAGAAGAGATGGAATCACTTCATAAGAACCAAACATGGGAGATTGTCCCATTGCCCATAGGTAAGAAAGCTATTGGTTGCAAGTGGTTGTACAAAAGGAAAGAGGATCCTTCCAAACTCGGTGGTACAAGGTACAAGGCAAGGTTAGTAGCTAAGGGGTTTGCACAAAGAGAGGGAGTTGACTACAATGAGATCTTCTCTCCGGTGGTCAAGCACACTTCCATTCGGGTGCTATTGAGTATTGTTGCTCATAGTGATTTTGAGCTTGAACAACTCGATGTCAAAACGGCCTTCTTGCACGGGGACTTGGATGAGGAAATCTATATGCATCAACCTGAGGGCTACAAGGTTGAGGATAAGGAACGTCAGGTATGTCGCTTGAGAAAATCACTATATGGATTGAAGCAATCTCCTCGACAGTGGTACAAGCGATTTGACTCCTTCATGTTAAAGCAGGGTTTCTCCAGAAGTGAGTATGACTGTTGTGTTTATATTCGAAAGCTTCGTGGAGGTAATTTTATCTATCTTCTCTTGTATGTGGATGATATGCTTATTGCTTCGAAAAACATGGTGGAGATAGATAGGTTGAAATCTCAACTTGGTAAAGAGTTTGAGATGAAGGATATGGGAGCTGCTAGGAAAATTCTGGGTATGGAGATTAGAAGAGAGAGGTCGAACCGGCGAATGTTCTTGAGTCAGAAAGGCTACATTGAGCAGGTTATTGCTAGGTTTGGGTTGCAAGGTGCTAAGTCAGTGGTGACTCCATTGGCTCCACATTTCAGGCTCTCTGGTAAACAATCTCCCACTACAGCAGATGAGAAGGTACGCATGGATCGTGTACCTTATGCTAGTGCAGTTGGCAGTTTGATGTATGTCATGGTGTGTACACGTCCAGATATTTCACAGGCAGTCAGTGTGGTCAGTAGGTTCATGGCGAATCCGGGGAAGACACATTGGGAAGCTGTGAAGTGGATACTGAGGTACTTGAAAGGTACCGCGGATACGGGTTTGTGCTTTGGTGGAGACACTTGTCATATTAGTGGGTTTGTGGACTCAGATTATGCAGGTGATCTAGACAGACGACGATCTACTACTGGCTATGTGTTCTGTATACACGGTGCTCCAGTTAGTTGGCGATCGATGTTACAAGCTACAGTGGCACTTTCTACTACAGAGGCCGAGTATATGGCTATGTCAGAGGGAGTAAAGGAAGCATTGTGGCTGTGGGGTCTTCTAGATGATTTGGGACTTGAGCAGGATTGTGTGGACTTGTGGTGTGATAGCCAGAGTGCGATTCACTTGGCTAAGAATCAGGTTCATCATGCTCGGACCAAGCATATTGATGTCAGGTATCATTTTGTGCGAGATGTCATAGAGGAAGGTGATATTTCTCTTCTGAAGGTACACACAAATGAGAACCCAGCTGACATGTTAACCAAAGTGGTAACGGGTAGCAAGTTCCAACATTGTTTGGACTTGCTTCATATTAGCTCGTGGTGATATGCCCATATAGGCATGGCCCTTCGGGGCGGGGTTGGAATGAGGTGGAGTGAATGTGAAGACGGAGGTGAACTACGGAGGCTTGATCCCAGATTTTGGGTACGTAGGCAACCATGGTTTGTATGGTGCAGCCGAGTGGTAATTATTCGTCCAAAATTTGAGGCCTATCAAATGATGGACGAGGTGGAGATTGTGGGGTAATCAGGGTGGCGCCGCAGCGCCACCATCATGGCGTCGCAGCGCCACCACCTGAAGAGCTGGCGCCGCGGCGCCACTCAGTCGGCGCCGCGGCTCCCCGGCACCTATTTATACCCGATTTTTCCCCCCTTTCATTTAGTCCGAAAATTAGAGAGAAAAAGAGGTTTTTTGAGAGTTTTTTCCTAAGGTTAAGAGGTTGTTCTTCCTTGGTTGTTATAAAGACTAATTTTCTTTCTTGGTTGATTAACTTGTGGATTGTACAAGTAATCAAACATTGTTCTTCATTCAATTGGAAATCATTTCTTCCCCAATTCTCTTCTTTGTTATTTTTCTTGAATTGTCACATTGCTTGTGGGTGGTTCCATATTGATTCAAGAGGTTGATTGGGCATCATTTCCTAACATGAACCATAACAAACTATGAAATACTGTTATGGAGGTGGAGTCGTGGAGATGAAGTATCTTTGAAGATGAGAAAATTTAGAGTCTCCAATGTGAAATATATGAAAGTCCCTTTGCTGTGTGTGAAAAAACACCCCAAAGTTGGATCCCACGACACACTGCCATCCATTCCCATAGCTCTTGTCAAACTCCTACCAATCATAAATAATCTCATCAACTTGTACAGAAGATCTAGAAAGTAAAATGCACTGTTTAGTTATGCTTAAAATTGTCAAAAAAATAAAAATAAATAAATAATCTTTTTAAGTGTTAGCATCATCTTCTTGATGTGGGCAACAATGGATTTGCAGTCAAAAACATCATAGAGATCTAGAGCTTGAGAAGTGGAAGTCATTGCTTGGATCTGCATCTTCAATGACATTTGTATCCTCTTATCAAACCTTTCCCTTCTTGTTAAAATCTTGGATATATATATATATAGGTGTCCCCTCCAAATGTAAAGGAACCATTTGATATGTATTCTAGTGGTGGCACATAGCCCAAGATGTGTGTCCTTATTCTACTGGTTTTAAGGACTTATTTTTAGAGCCCTGCTATACAAATGGGGCTGGGGATAGGTTCAAAAATTGGGGCTGAGGTGGATCTTTTTAGAGCCCTGCTATACAAATGGGGCTGGGCTATTTTTTATCCCTACCTTTAGCCCTGTTCAAGTAGCATTTTTCTTATTTTTAACTTTATTATAAATTGGGAATTCCTCACTCCTCGTCATACACACGCGGATAATGACTTAGGTGGGGATAAAGCTAAGTGGATATCACTTTAAATTTGCTTCCCATGTTAGGAAATTATGTGTATTTGACTACTATTTGTCAATGTTCCAAGAATTTGTATTAATTTTTTCTCTCAAGTTCTTGACCCATGTTACACTAATATTTTATAAGGTAGATATGTGACAAGATAAAGTTCTATGTAGACTTAGTAAGAAAATGGTGTGCCCTTTCGAAGTGATTAGCAATGCTATAGCAAATATTTAAGTCAGCCATAGTTGCTAGGAGCTACCCTCGGGATGGTACATACAACTTCTTACTATCTTGACAGACCTCGACCTTAGCTATGAGCCGGTGAGGAGCCAAATCCCCCATATCGATGTCATACCCCATGCAAGCCTACTTATTCTGGTGAAAACTAATAAAGTCTTATAATGACGTGAGCATAACAGTTGATATAACATCTTACTTGATGTCAGAACTTATTTAATGTGACAACTCACTAGTGTGACGTTTTATATACTATTGACTCTATTTCTTTATGGATAATTAACAGAAATGGTCCCTAACGTTTACACTCATTGTTAAAATGGTCCCTATCATTTTAATTTTGGCATTTACACCCTTATTCAAACGTTTGTTGCGGGATTGGTCCTTCCATCCAATTCCTTTAAATCAACCGTTAACAATTTCATGGAATTTGCAGAAATGATCCCTAACATTTATACTCATTTGTTAAAATGGTCACTATCTTGTTTGAATTCAATTAAATTTTATTCAATTACATTTTATTTTTCTCTCCTTTTTTCAACCACACAATTTTTCATAAAATAATATTATACGTAAATCGAAAAAAATTTCTTCTTTTTCAACCGTTCATTTTTCAAAAAAAAACATTATTCCACCTATTTTTATTCACAAAAAAATTGGAGCCAAATAGGGGCTAAATTAATCAACTTCCCACATATTTTCTCCTCTTAAATTTTTTGGTGAATATAATTCCTATGATTTGATATGATTTACAAGTTTAGACCTCAACTCAAAACGTTGTCGGCAAATATCATCCCTAACCCTCAACCATTTAGCACAAATAATCATTGATGAGCTATGTAGTATAAGTTCTCAATATTAACCTACTACAATAGATACAAAATACCATATTAAAAGGGAAAATAAACTGTTATACAATAGATATTTGCCGACAACGTTTTGAGTTGGGGTATAAAATTGTAAATTACATCAAACCATAGAAATTATATTCACCGAAAATTTTAAGAGGAGAAAAATATGGGAAGTTGACTAATTTTCTCGTTTGGCCCCCATTTTTTGTGAATGAAAATATGTGGAATATTATTATTATTTTTAAATGAATGATTGAAAAAGAAGGAAAAATTTTCGATTTACATATAATATTATTTTATGAAAAGTTATGTGGTTGAAAATAGGAAAGAGAGAAAAATAAAATGTAATAGAATAAAATTTAATTAGACTCAAATAAGATAGAGACCATTTTAGCAAATGAGTGTAAATGTTAGGGATCATTTCTGCAAATTCCATTAAATTGTTAACGGTTGATTTAACGGAATTGGATGGAAGGACCAATCCCGCAACAAACGTTTGAAATAAGGGTGTAAATGTCAAAATTAAAACGATAGAGATCATTTTAACAATGAGTATAAACGTTAGGGACCATATCTACTAATTACCAATTTCTCTATACAGTCCGGATATGGTACACCTTAGTGGGTACCTTATGAAACCCATATCCCATGTGGCAAGGTAGCTAGCAATTGGAGGGACCCATTATCTGTGGAGTTTAAATCAGGTATATCAGCCATTGTACTGTTCCTGACATGCACATTAATTGTGCCAGCAAAGTCAACACATGATTAGGCCTTTTAGTCCATTTTCCATTACCATTTTTTCGTCCAATTAGCACAGGTAAAAAACAAAACACAATTTCACACCATTTTCTGAAAAATTGGACAACGGATTTCCGCTCTTCCCCGCCACTATTAGAAACGAAACACCAAACGAAGATAGTTAATTTCTCCTTCTATTATATTTTGTATGTACAATATTTTATATTCATCCTATTTTTGGTAGCAGACCTAATAGAAAATATTTAGGGTAAATGCTATTGTTGTAAATAATGTTTTGTATACGTAAATCCTATTTTTTGTGAAATGTTTTATATATATTAAAGTGTTTTGGATTTATTAGAATATTTTTTAGAATGTTCTATTTAATATGCATCTAATTTTATAGAAATATGTCTGTAATTATTTTTTATTTAGTATGTATTTAATTCCTTTAACCGAATATATTTGCTAATTGAATTTTTGTTCACCAATTTTAATAAGGATGGAATCAGAAGCTGATGACGATAATGTGTTTGTGCCTCAAGTTTCTGTTAATCTTATTCCCCAAATAGGGCAAGTATTTGAATCACAAGAGGATGCTTACAAATTCTACAATGCATATGCATGGGCTGCCGGTTTTAGTGCACAGATAGCAAATAGTAAGAAAAACAAAGGAAGTAACCAAATTTACTGGAAGTTGTTTGTCCGTTCAAAAGAAGGAAAAACGAATGAAACGTATCAGTTGAGATATAAGGATGTCGTACCACAAACATGAAAAAGAAATCGTGGCCACATACCCGTTGGATGCAACGCAAGATTGGCTGTGTTGAAGCTACAGACTGGAGAATCCTGGGTAGTGAACAAATTTGTAGAAGCACATAATCATGGACTGACAACTTCTAGCAGAGTACACTTGTTACGGTCACATAGGAATATCTCGACCAGCAAAAAGGCACTAACGCAGCAATTATCAGAAGCGAATATACCAACAAATTTAAAGGCCCAAAATGTTGAACTACCTAATAACTAATGACCCACTTATTTATACATTACAATTCCCATGTGTATGTAGTAAACATCCGATGTGGGACAAAATAAAACTAAAAAAGCTTCTTTGGTTTAGTCAAATTATAATTCCCTTATTCCTTCAATTTTTTTTTATTTACTTTATTAATTAGAATAGTTATTTTTCTAACTTATTTTAATTAATAAAAAATCAAAAACTCTATAAATATCTCAATTAATAATATTATACTATTTTCAAAGCGTCTTTTTGTATTTGTTTTTTAAAAAAAAAAAATCATTTAACAGCTAAAAAATAAAATAAAAAATAAAAAAGCATGCTTCTATAAAATATATTATATTATTATAAAAAATCGGATCGGATTATTATCGGATCGGATTGACATATATTCATATTTGATCCATTTAGTTAACGGATTATCGGATTCAGATTTTGATCGGGTTATCGGATTGAGACTCTACATCCATCTTCCATTAATTTCATCGAATTCGAATCGAATTCGGATCAAAATCCAATCTATTAACAACCCTAGTTGATATACCTCATTTAAAGTTCACAGATAATGGATCCCTTGAATTGCCAGCTGCCTTGCCACGTAGGATATGGGTTCCATAAGGTACCCACAAGGGTATACCATATCCGAACTGTTTCTCTATATACATATTTAAATCATCCAACTTCACAGCAAAAGCATTGAAAGTTTTTTTTTTTTTACATATTCTTTTTATCACTTTCTGGACAATTTTAACTTGCGGTGGTGTGGCATTGGTCATCCCCTCATGGGTGGACAAGTTCACTAATCGGGTCCTTTTTTTTGCAAATAATGTTGAAGAAATAAGATATGACTACTTTCCCCAAGCATGTTTGAAAAGTGTTTTTAACTTATGAGTAGATAGAATTAAGTGTTAGATAGAACTTGTAGATCCCTCAAATCATTAGTATAAAATCGGCTTGAGCTTTATTAACACTTTATATACGTGAGGATTTTCTAACGACATTTTTTTAATTTGTGGGTGACAAATCAAATAGAGTATTTAATGCCACATAGTACGTGCTTTATTAAAGATTGAACACAAACCTTGAGGGTCCCCCACCGCTTTACCCCTAAAGCATTGTGGAGGAGATAAATCGTTGGATGTGCCTCAACAGGTTAGGGTACAAAATCTGTCATACTGGTACCCATAAAGAGTCCAATTTCATACCTTGTAAGAGGCAGAAATCAAACTCTTATACTGCGATTGCTAACTCAATTGATACTACCTCACTCATATCATTTGCACTACTGAACTATACCCCGAGAGGCATTGCACGTGCTTTATTCGTTGGCCCTCGTTTTGCCTAATGGATATCTCTCCAATATGCTTATCAATATTCTTACAAGGTGCAGCTTGAAAGATCTAGCAGCTCTCATGGTGATAAGGTTCATGATTCCACTTGAGAATTATAATAAAAATGAATCTAATATGTATAAAAGGGGCATATTGATGTCTCTATAACAACTTAAATTTTAGATGAAGTAACGTAGCCCCGATTTAGTAGTAATTAAAATCTAAATTTTAATTTAAGTCAAAGTCAATAATTAATTTTAATCATATATTTTATGGATCATACAACTTTTCAACCACACATTTCATTAACATCTATCATAATCTACTAAAAATTTGATTTTAATCCCGACCAAACAGGGGCTTAACAAAAACGTGTTATCAATCATCAATGGAAGTTTTTGGTCGACAATTCAAAAACTCTCTTCTTTTTCACAATCTTACCCATGGCCGTGTTTGGTTCAACTAAAAAGTTATATCAAAATCAATAATTAATTTTAACTGTACATTTTATGGAATTCAGAACTTTCAAACTCACATTCAATTAACATCTATCAAAATTTACTAAAAATCAATTTTTTTTTAATCTAATCTAAACAAATAGTGGCTTATGTGGGATCAACTGTTCTGTGTGCTAAGAAAAGCTATTTTATTCTTTTAAGTGGGAGGCTCTCAGACAAAACATAAGCAATAATTAAGGGGGGCGTTCTTTTCGTATTTCAGTTTTGTATTTTGAGTTTTGAATTCGTTTTGTATTTTGAGTTTTGAATTCGTTTTGTATTTTGTGTTTTGGGTGTCTGTTTTGAAATTGTTGAAAATGCGTTCTTTTTGTCATTTTGGAAAACAGTTTCTCCAAACATAAAATTGAAAAACGCGTTTACTTTGCAATTTTGAGAATCTTTTTTTTTATAATATTTTATTCAAAAAATCTGATTATTCAATTTTTTTTAATAGTTTAATTTTAATATTTTATTAAATAACATATAAATTTGAAATATCATTGAATTTTGAAATATTCTTTCAAATATTAAAATAACATATAAATTTTGGTAATCTTTCTTTATAATATTTTATTCAATAAATCTGATTATTCAATAAATTTTAATAATTTAATGTAAATGTACTATTAAATAACATATAAATATGAAATATTTTTGAATTTTGAAATATTTTTTCAAATATTAAAATAACATATAAAATTTAAAAATAATATTTTATAATATTTTATTCAATAAATCTGATTATTCAATAAATTTTAATAATTTAATGTTAATATAGTATTAAATAACATATAAATTTAAAATATCTTTAAATCTTGAAATATTTTTCCAGATATTAAAATAACATATAATTTTTGATAATATTTTATTCAATAAATCTGATTATTCAATAAATTAAGATAGTTTAATATTAATATACTATTAAATAACAGGTTAATTTTACAAACGGTCACTGAAGTTACGTAAAAAATACAAAACGGTTGAAGTAGGGAAGTCAGCCACCTCAACAAAGTAACACACATAAGCCTGTAACTCATAGCTTCGAGCTTCTGAATCTGATCTCTTAAGGTCTCCGGGTCCTTCAAACTGCCAATACCTATTTTTTATCTATCATTCTTCAGAAATACTTTGGAAAACAAACCAATAACTATTTTTTGTTCCTCCAATTCTTGTCATGGAAGCATAGTGTGACATTAATTATGGGACATGAGTTTGCACTAGAGTTGTGCACAAATTGTAAGACAATTAAGTTAATTAACAATAGCACTGGTACATTTCAATTTGCAAATCCTTGATGAGTAAAGTTGAACTTTAATTAGTCTATTTCTTTTGTTTTGTAACTGTGTCAAGCAGAGGTAAGTTTTATTCTTTCAAAATGTCATTTTCTATACTTCCTCTAAATAAAAGTAAAAGATAATACAATAGACAAGAGGGAATTCCTTCCTTATGGTAATAAGTCGTTCAGTGCCATTAGGATGACCTCAAATTCAAAGTCTCCTGGCAAAATCATAATTAAGATCCTACTCCCCAATATATGTAGTTACGACTACTAGGTATTTCTCTCCATGAACCTGATTTCAAACCCTTTTTCCTATGTAGTTTTAAATTCCTTGCTTTCTCCAATCATCATAAAGAGATTACCAAAACATAAATGCACGTCCAGCGTTCCAAATGCCACCCATCTCTGTTAACTAGACATTCCTATTAATTCCGCACACCAGAACAAGAAAACAAAAAATCCATAATTGAACATTGAAAACGCAAAAAGGTTTGGCAAAATTAAAACCCTATGGAACGTAAGTATCTCAACAATGTTGCCAAGCCAACTAAGTAAGGGAGCTACTTGTTGAGTTTAATTTTTTCTTGATTCTCCTTTATCAACCAATTTTTTAAGCATTTTTATACATACAGGCACTATAAGTCTTAACAATGTAATATAAGCTTGAGAGAGTTGAATAAGCGGTATTACCTTGAAGAAATTGACGATGTGAGCATTTAAGAAGAATCGGTAAGGCTTAAGGAAGTTTACGATTGCATGAATCCATTCAAGTGTTTCACTCGCTGTCTTGCAAGAGTATTTATACTCGCCACCGTTGTCCATACTGTAACGCCTTTCCCGTCGCCACCGGAGGCCTCTTTGCTGCGATTTGGAGTTGAAGTTCCCTCTCCTAGGTGAACCCGGTGGCTCGCCTCTTGACCCATTTCTCACTCACGCCTCAATTTTAAATTGGGGAAAATGGAAAGAGGAAGTCCTTTGGCAGTCAAGAAAGAGGAAAATGGAAAAAGACGAAGTACAGGCGTTTCCCGTGTTTTGGATGTTTTGGCTTGTTTTGTACAGAAAATGTTCAAAACGACTTTGGTTGTTTTGAGTTTTCTTTGCAAATTTTTTTCTTGTTTTCAAAAATACATTTTCGAAAATAGGAAACAGAATACGTTTTCACCGTTTTAGAAAATCGAAAATAGAAAACGGCTTGAAAACGACAAAGAGAACGGGGCCTAAGTCTTATAATGAAATTTTGGGTCAACTATATGAATCTTTATATTATTTCGTTGATCATTCCTCAGTAAATCTGTTGCCTGTCATATACAAGAGGCAATGATAACCCCCTAGAATAGATAAAAGGTGATCTTCAATATCAGATTATAAAGGAAGATCTCAATTCTTGGGAATATTACACATTTACACCCCCCCCCCCCCCCCCCCCCCCCCCCCCCCAGAATTGATAAAAGGTGATCTTCAATATCAAATTATGAAGGAAGATCTCAATTCTTGGGAATATTATACATTTACACAATTGAAAAGAAGAAGAATATAAAAAAAAAAAAAAAAAAAAAAAAAACAATGGATATAAACAAATATTCCCACATGTTATGAAAACGTATGAATTATTTTCCTTCTATCTTCCAAATAATGTTTGATATGCCAACCCAACCTTGCAAGAATGAGGCAATGAGATAAAATATCACGTTTGATAATCTTGAAAAACATAGGAAATTCTTAAATTAGAGTTCAACAATACTTGCAAAGATTTTGAATGCCAAAAGAAAGATGTCTAAAAATGCTCGTCTAAGTATACTAATCATCTTTCTCACTACGTGCTGCCTTCAAACCACACAGCAATGGTAGTTACAGCAACAAAATAAAGAGCTGCGAGCAAGAATAACAGTGAGTCGAGAAATGATCATCTTTATATTCTCGAATCACGAAGTATGCACAACAACTAACCATATATAGAATTGAAGTTGGCCGGATAACTTACCATATGATACTGGAAATCTTTTCAAAAGATAGTATTGCATCTGAAGTCTTTAAACTAATTATTGGAAACTGTTTTACCGGGCAGCAGAGGTTGATTACAAATTTTAGGACGAGAATTGTAGTGCATCTTTCTCTTGCTCTAAGACAGAACTGAGAGGTGGTGATTCAGGGCTTAGATAGATATTTTCACAGTTCGAAATAAGTAGTACCTGCGACAGGGTCAGCGTCCAATATGCCGCTGAACAATTTGTATATTCCTATATTAAAAATGTGCAAGCCTTCTCAATTATAACTCATAAAAGAGTAAAATCTAGGAAAAAAATGCCATAAGAGAGAATTTTGTTGAATATAATTATAAAAACCTTGCTGATATGAAGTAAAAGGAATATGGCCCGGACAGCAATGGGAATACTGAGTTCCTTCCAGTTCCGGTCCTATTTACTATTCATGAAATATGCCCATAATGAGTGTTCAGAAAAAATAAGGGAAGGGGGAATCCGCAAGAATTTCTATTCACCCTCCTCCAACTACAGGCCACTCCTTGCCCCCAACAAACTGGCCAAATCATAAGGAAGTAAAGAAAAGGAACATATTCGAGGAGAAACAGTAGTTTGGACGAAGGCATGTGGCTCTTGGTTGGAACACGATTTTGGGCATATCCCGCCTTCGACCCAGTCGAATTTTAAAATAAAGGGAGAGCCGAACAAACAAAAAAATGACTAAACCGGGCCAGTAGTTCTGCACCTAGGGTGGAATACTCATATGATGTTTCACGAATAATGGTAATTTATGAAAATAAAAGTGGTTGACAAAACTTTTCAAGTAAAGTCATCTGTCCCAGAGCCAATGATTGCAAAGAAGATCTAGTCTGATTAACTGACTTCAACGAGGCATTGTCAATAACCGAGACTTGCAGGACTTGTCGAATCAGCTTTGGCCTGGAAACTAATTTGAGAATCTACAACTGTTTGTGCATGTTTAGTACACAGTAGAGAACAAGACTTGATGATATAACCAAGAAGATTTTAGCTTCTTTTTTTCTTAATATTTTTCAAGTGCAGTCTACCAAACATGTCATTAAGGTATTAGAAGTTTATCACCTCTGATGCTTTATCATCATTGAGACGTACTCCAGTTCCATTAGTTGGGCCTCTGTGCTGCACTTCTTCACTTCATTATCAGATTTCAATTCACATTCTTACTCGAATCCCTCTACCTCTAGGTAGTTTCAATTCAGAACTCTGCAGAAAACAATTACCTTAATATGCCAAATCGACGTCTAGCAGTCTACAAAAAATGAAAAATCAAAGTTGAGTTATATGATTGAGGAGAATTCAATGACCAGGCACAGTTTCCTTAGGGAAGCTATTTTCTTTGGGAAGCTATTTTATTCTTCGTCAAAGTTTCTGCAAGGTATAGTTGGATGCAATGATCAGTTGGAATTTGAGTATTTAAACAGAGAATCTGGATACTAATACAAATTGTTAACGATATAGCAGTCAATGATTTTGGATCAAATCCTACGATTTAAGTGAGCATAGGGACAAAAATTCCACCTCAACCAACACTCCCAAGAGCAGCAACAAAGAATCCAATCACCGTACCACCAAGAATTCTCCATTCAAATTGCAAAAATTTCTTTTTAGGGATGTTCGGAATGCAGTACTCGACAATACTTTGTTGCAGTACTCGACAATACTTTGTGTTCTCATTAATATTGTTGTCTCTTGTCCAGTCGAGCATATCAAATTCGTTGTAATTCAAGTATCTAAAAGGCACATTTATAATGAAAAAAATAAAAATAAATAAACTCACAGGCCAAATATGTGTGTCCCTGCTTTGCTGCAAGAAACTGATTATTTTGGTGGAACATGCTGATCCAAATTCTTCAGTAATCCAATTGTTTGTTGAATTCCATTTCCCAATTTCAAACTCTGATTTGCTGAAACAATCACACAAGCTAAAAGAAGCAATTCAATCAAATTCACTAAACCCTTTTTACATTTTAATCAAATTTGTCGATCCCTTTTTAATTCACTCCAAACAGATCAAAATTTCTCAAAAGTCAAATCCAAACAAGAATCCACACTGAAAGCACCAAGAACATTTGGATTGAGAAAATGTTTCAGTTTTTGAATTTGTAAGAAGTAAGAAGCCACTTAATTTGCAATAAATGGAGTAAAGATAACTAGTTGTTACATTAATTCAAATTTAAAACTGCAATTGTTTAGAGTAAAAAATAAAATTATCCATTTTTTAATTGCATATTCATCACTGAGCATGCTAACTATCAGCTTCAATGCGCAGCCAGCCACATTCGTCCGTGCAGAAAAATACAAAACAAAATAGGATTACAATCTGTGATTATGTGCTAAATTGATCAATAATATTTCTAATTGCAGTAATAATTCACTGGAATAAGAGGTAAGAGCAAAATTTGGACAAGATATGGTCGATAAACATACGGGTCAAATGGCAGAATAAATAATGTCTTCTTTACCATAAAAGTCAATTTTTTTTTTAATTTTTTATTTTATCGTGCTGTCCGGACCAACTTATGCGCATCTCAAGGTCTGAAAATTACAGTCAGGTACTCGCCTTTGAGGGGACTCAAACTGATGAACATTGGAAACCAAATCCAAGTCCAACCACTAAGCTACCCCTTCAAGGTTCATAAAGTTAGAATATATAGTAGTAGTTGGATGGTATTTTAGAATATATATAGAGTAGTAGTTGGATGGTATTATCGTGGATATTCTTTGATATTTTTGTCGAAAATGTTATTTGGATTATTGTAACAATAATGCCAATGGTGAAGAGGATTTCGATAAACAACATAAATGACATATGCTTTATTAAAAGATCAAGAAAAAAAGATCATTCAACATACTTCCTTAAATCCTAGCACCAATGCATTTGAAAAAAATTTGTGCTTAACCGAAATTACCGTCTAATTAATTACATAATAATTCACACATAACCTTCGTCTAAAATTGGTTTTTCTTCTTCTTCTTCATCCTCTCCTTTCTCATTCTTCATTTTCTTGTCCCGAATACCGCGACCCTTTCCTCCAATTTCCAGCCCCTGCAATCCATCAACACAAGCTGCCTCTCCATGCTCCGGCACACTTGATCCTAGCAAATCACCCGGTTTATCATCAGCACCCCCGCCGGTAACCACCACATCATCACCAGCCGCCTCCGTCAAACCGCCGCCTTTCTCAGCGACGCAGCTTCCAGGCGGCGATTTTACACCCTCCTTGATCCCCACGAGTATATCAGAGGAACCTTCTACTGGATCGTCCACACAACGTTCTTCGTCTTCGTCATCGGGTGCTGAGATGATTGTTCGGACAGCGGTGGCGGCCTTGAGAAATGCCTCCTTGATGGAATCCGGTGGCAATGCACAGTCTTCAAGGCCCGCGTCTTCGAGGCGAGGCGGTTTGATTTTATCGAGAAATCCTTCAATTTCTCTTTCCGCTTCCATGATTGACGACCTATTCTCAGAAACCCTAGTCTGAAATGGTGTGAGATGTACGTTGTGGTTTTCTAGTTGTACATTGTTGTAGTTTATATACGTGGTGGTAGACTGTAGATGTGTGGTAATTGCCAAATTTGACCCTTCACGTTCTGAGATGTTAATGTGTCAGGAACACCCTGAAAAGATTTTGAAAGGGCGAATATGGAAAGAGAGTCGGCTATAGAATCGTGACGAAATTAATAAACTATATTTAAGAGGGTGTTTGGGAAAATTGCAACAGCGATTTCTAACTTTTTCAATTTTTACATTTTGTAATGAACTATATAATTCGTATAGAGATTGGTGATCCTAAAAATCTTACTGAAGTAGATCATGATAAGAAAAAGGACATTGTTACATGTATATTCAATTTTATATAATGTCACATATCATATTATTATTTTGTCAATTTAAAATACGATCAATTTTTTAATTCAATTTTTTTCTTTATATTTTTTTATGTACAAGTAGCGTGATACTAACAAAAAAACATATCCTAGATGAAACCTTACTTATCTCAATAGTTTAGGATATGCACATTTTCCCCCAAAAATTAACAGCATACTTTTCAATGTGCCTCGTCATTAACATCATCTAAGCAAATCCTACGCGTACAGGGTTTTCGTCACAGAAGTTTCGCAGAATTTCGCTTGGTACAGTCTGATTGACAGTTGCCAAAAAAAAAAAAAAAAGGTCTGTGAATCAGGTGCTTTGCTGTAAAGAATCTGTGAAGGAAAACGCTGTACACCTAGCTTTTTTCATCCTACTTAGCACATAAATGTTGATTTTTTGGGTTTTGACAGTAATAGATATAATTCCAAACCAAATCTCTCAGTTCTCAGCAATTCTTCGATTGAACCGTATAATTTCTCTTTTAGAGTGAGAGATTTAGAGAAATTGACAAAACTCGGAAATACACCTACCCAAATTCACATTTTTCTTTTCACATTTTTTTATAGAACACACAGGAATCCCATTGATCTCTGTCCAGGCGTTGAATTGGCAGCACATACTTGCCCAATTATATTTTTTGTTCAATCACTTCGTGGCCTATTTTTGCTTCCGCCATTGACGATTGAGTTGCACTTTCTTTTTGGAAATTTCGAGAATTATTTCCTGAATCGTAGTTTTGAGGAACTAATTGGTTCAGAACTGATGGAAACTTTTGGGCGATATTGATTTGATTGCAATTAATTTTGATGACTTTTTTAGGCTGTTGTTGAAGAGTGGAGGTCAGAAAATGAGCACTGTAAGACAATCGGTTAGCATCCGTGACCTCGTGGAGGAAGCTAAGAAGCGGAGTGTTTTTTTGATCATATGCGTTATTGGACTGTCCTACCTCATGTCCTGTAAGTGATTCATTGTTTGTCCAATATTTGTTGTTTTATTGCTACTTTCAATGGAGATTATAATTCTGCTATAGCCTTTTTTTTCTCTTTAAAGTAGAAGATGATTTGCATTTGAATAATAATGTGCATTGAGGAGATTTCGCATCCATTTTCCCTGTTCGTAGCTATTGAAGCATTAGGAGGTTAAAGATTGCTGAGTTCATGGAGCTGTTTATTGCACCATCTTAAAGCTTTGTCTACAGTTAGGAATGTTGTGTGTTTTCCTTCATTTACTATTCCTTTCCTCTAAGCAGAAAGCATTAGGTTTTGGTAAGATCGGATCTAGATTTGTTGTATTGGATGCAACCGCATTTGCAAGTGGTAAATCTAGCTTAACAGTTTTCTATTCAGTATATTACGGATATTATGAGGATTTTGAATTCCAAGTATATAATTGTTTTTTCCTGTTTGAAACGTGAAAAAGATAAAAATCCTGAAGAAACAAAAGTGATGCTATCCAGTACAAGAGGTTAGTAGAGGGAGTAGACCAAAATTGGCGTGCCAAATTTGATTGCGAGACTGCATGGATCTTCCATTAAATTTAGGATAGACTCAACAGAATGGTGAAAGCAATTCATACAACTTACGCAAATTGGAAATAAATATTAGTTATAACCAAAATGAGAAAAAATGATGAGAAAGAAAATGGGGAGCTTTTATACTACATCTTTTTGCATTGGACCTGCTGCTTGGAGAACTGTTTAGGGTAATTTGAAATAGGGAATGGGTAGTTTATGGTGACAGGAAACAATTGAAAACCAAGAATTTCACATCATCCTGATTTATATTCTTAATTTTGGAAGAAACTTACATTTTCTCTTCTATGTTTCGTCGTAAAATGCAGAATTATATTCATTTCAGTTTAATCAATGTGAGTAGGCATAACACACCAATCAACAATTGTGAACCATTCCAGAACTCTTTTCCATACTTCAACTTTAGCATTTTAGTGTTATTCAACTCATTTTTTTTTATTTTATCGAAGTGCCAAACCCAGATGATCATCTTCATCTTTAACTGTAATGCCCATTTTATTCAACACACTTCTGCTTCATTCTTTAAAGAAGGCAAGCTAAGGAATTAGAGTGTTGGTATGAGCATTATTTTGTGGACTTCATATTTGACAGTTGTAGTACTTGATTCTAGATACTTGAAGATTTACCCTTGTTTAATTTGCCTATTCTTCCTTGAAGACCTTTTTAGAAGCTAGTCAAATTGTAATTTGCCTATTCTTCCTCGATTCAGTTTTGGGTGTTTTATGTCTAAAAATCCACAAGTAGAATTGACATTCACCGTTATGGCAGCTGCTACACGCGGGCCAAGTCGTGGTCATCCCCTTTGTCAATACTATATATTCCTCCATTTTCTGACACGTTTTCGATGTTTCACCCAACTCCATGCTGTACACAAAATTAGCAGAAAGAATCCTAATTGGGATCCTGACTTGAAATTGTAAGCCAACAAAAAGTTGAAATTTCATTCACTACGATCAAAATGTATAAAATTTATCTTGGAGAAGTTTCTATAACTAGCAAGTAGTTCCTCTTAACTAATATTTATCTCGTGATTTTACTGATTAGCAATATTAGTAACGTCCAATTTGCATGGATTGCACTTTCTGTCATTTGTGAACCTCCTCTCCATAAACCTCTCTCGCACTCAAAAGAAGGAAGAAAAAACTAAGCATTACAGAACTCACCCCTTTAGAAACTTTTTATTTTTTATTTTTTTTATCATCTTGAAGGAAGCATTATGCTTTCAGGAGCCTCTCCTCATTTCTGAAAAAGGTTTTTCTTTTAGCTCTAATGTGGACATGTATCCTTAAATTAGTGAATAATTCAGGTGACATGGAGACATTCAAAATTTTCTATATACTTCCTACTTCATTTTGTCCTAGTTTTCCTTGAGAATAACAGCTTTTTGGCCCATCGCTAGCTCCAGTCTCCAGGAAGGTTTCTTATTATTTTTATCGTGTAATCTTTCTTTTTTACTCGGTGTGATGAAAAACATGTGACAGCAATGTGTCTAACTAGTGTGCAGTGATGAAGGGAAGGCAGAAGGCATGCTTTGTTAAATAGATCTTTTGATAGGTTGACACAATTCTTTAGGGGTGTTTACATATGAAGATGGTAATTTGACAGCAATGCTCCCAAGTCATGAGAAATGTCAAAGACTTGCTTTATCAGGAGTACCTTTTTTTTTTTGTTTACCTGGAAGAGCTTACGTGGAAACATGAAGTTTTAATGTTTATCCATCTTAAGGTTTTGTACCTTTATTTTGACCAAGAAAAGTTTATGTAGGACAATTCTACTAGAATTCAATTATTACAACTAGTTTACGATTTAATCAGAATTGGTAATTAGGATTCCTAGTATTTGTAGGTTTCAATTAGTTTTATTATTTAGCCGATAGGATTTCTACTTCTATTAGAAATATGTTTTTTGTTTTCTTTTCTTTTTTAGGAGATTTTTTTTTTTTTTTTACTTACCCTACTAGAATTGAGATATTACATGTTCTTCTAATATAATCACAGATTCACAATTCATATTCATTATATTTATTCTAGATAATATTATTAAACAGTTGAAATAGTATTTGTACCCAACTTGTAGGTTTTGCATAGTTAGGGATTAAATTGTACCTTTCTCATCTTGTATATATTGTATCACTTTGTATCAATAAAATACGATTCTATTTTTTTTCAAAATCGTTGACTTGGTATCAGAGCGATGGCTACAGTAAACTCGAACCCTAGCCGCACCTAATTCTTGTTTACCCAGACGTCGACGACACCGGCGCCCCGCTCAGGCGTTGGTTCCGGCAGTCACGTGTTCTTTTGCTTCTTCGCGCGCCCTTCGCTGAGTTCGGTTCTGGTTAGTTCGAAGCTTCATCTCAGCTTCGCTTCTTCTTCACAGCTTTTTGACGCTGACTTGGAGCTGTAGTTTTGACCTCAAAGACTTCGAACTGAGGCGTTTGGCTTCGCGAATCCGGCAGCTGCTCCTCCATCGGCATACTTTGGCCTTTGTCGATCACACTCTAAGCCATCTCGCTTCTTCAAGTTGGGTGGCTTCTTCCAGCTCAGTTCGGTCAGTTTTTAAGCTGTTTTTGAACCTTTTTCTGCTTTGGCAATTTTGGGTTGTTCTGTGGTTCTGTGGCGATATATCCTTGGTAGTCTTCAGCTAGTTTTTTGTTTGAAGGGGGCAGCTACTGGTTCAGTAGGCTTTCCATTTCAGTTTTAGGTTGCTATTTCTGGGTGAATTTTGACCAAATTATGTTCTTGTTCATACACATAGCTTGAAGGTTATATGCATTAATGGTGTATGTATTGTCTATGTATTACTTAAGAGCCATATTTTGATTTTCAGTCAAAAGAATTGAAGTGTTTGGCAGACTTGCAACGAAGGTTCAAAGCTTCTGTGTTGCCTCTATGGTTGGTTGTTACATTATCCATTAACAACCCGAGATAATGGATGCATCTACTTTTTCCCATATTACTCGATCATCTCCTAGGGACGGTATTTTTGGGTTGCATCCTACTTCTACTGCGCCTGAATTTTGGGTTATAGACTCTGGAGCTACTGATCACTTTACTTGTAATCCCTCTACATTTAATTCCTTAACAACTTCACCCGTTCAGCCTGTTCAAGTTGCTAACGGGAATCCTGTCAAAGTTATCGGGGCTGGAAACGTCTCGTTTTCACCTACTTTCTCTCTCTCATCCATCTTACTTGCACCCACTTTTTTCAATAATCTCTTATCTATTAGTAAAATTACAAAATATCTTGATTGCTCTGTCATCTTTTCATCGACTAATTGTGTATTTCACGACAATCGAACGAAGATGACGATTGGCACTGGTAGAAAGAGGGGAGGGCTGTATTTTTTGGAGGGAACAAGGCGTTTGCAAATTGAGGATACTCATGGTCTCCAAGCTGTTAGTAAATCCTCTCCAAGAGATAGGATCCTTTTGTGGCATTGTCGATTAGGTCACCCTTCATTTAAGTACTTAGAACACTTGTTTCCAAAACTTTTTGAAAATATTCCTAATTCTAGTATGCGGTGTGAACAATGTATTTTTGCCAAAAATCATCGTGTACCTTTCAAAATCAATTTTAATAAAAGTTCTATTCCTTTTGTTTGTGTTCACACTGATGTTTGGGGAACTTTCTCTACTCCATTTGCTATATGTCATAAATATTTTGTCTCTTTCATCGATGATTGTACTAGAGTTTGTTGGGTATATTTGTTAAAAACAAAGGGGGAAGTCGTTCATGTTATTCCAAAATTCTTTAAAATGATTGAGACAAAATTTCATACACGGGTTAAAATCATTCATTCTGACAATGGTCGTGAGTTTTTAAACCAAACCCTTAACAACTTCTTCTCGACTCACGGCATTCTTCATCAAACCACTTGTGCTTACACACCTCAACAAAACGACATCGCAGAGCGAAAAAATCGACACATTCTTGAAGTAGCTCGGGTTTTATGTTTCACTATGCGTGTTCCAAAACGTTTTTGGGCTGAGGCGGTGACAATTGCTGTCTTTCTCATAAATCGCATGCTCTCTCGCGTTATTGACTTTCAAACTCCTTTAAGAATGTTATCCCGTTTTCACTCTATTCCCTCTGCTTTAAATATCTATCCCAAAATTTTTGGTTGTGTATGCTATGTCCATGTGCATTCTCATCTCAGAGATAAATTTGATCCTCGTGTCCTGAGATGTGTCTTCCTTGGTTACTCAAGCTCCCAAAAGGGCTACAAATACTTTCACCCACTACCAGAAAATACTATGTTTCGATGGATGTGAAATTTTGTGAATCGGAATCCTTTTTTTTATGACATGTCGTTAGTTCCTCTTCAAGGGGAGATTAGTAGTAAGGAAGAGGAACGAGTGTGGTTAGAGGAAAAAGAAGTGTGGATTTCTGGAGAGGAATATCGAGTTGAGGATAATAGATCACCTCGCCTGTTCCAAAAATGTTATACAAGGAGAAACTCAGACAATGCTTGTACTCCTATATTACCCTCTTCAGACCCTGAAACCCTCTGGTTGATACTACAGTGCCATCTGATTCTTCAGAGATTGAAAATAAGGTACCTACTCTGCTTACTCCTTCTACTCCTATCTCTATTTCTAATTCTAATCCTGCAGCTTTAGATACCGTTGATATTCAGAATAGGAGATATCCTCTTCAAGTTCATAATAAGCCTGATAGGTTTGGTTTTTCGAAATCTTCTTCTAATGCTATCTTTTCCATCTCTGATTATATCTCGTACCACCGGTTATCTAAAACTAATCTGACGTTTGCCCTTCAACTTTCTTCTATATCTATCCCTAATCACTTGCAGGAAGCTCTTGATCAAGCTAAGTGGAAATCCGCTATGGTAGAAGAGATGAATGCTCTCCAAAAAAACTCTACTTAGGAAATGGTCTTATTACCACCAGGGAAAAAGACCGTGGGATGTAAGTGGTTGTACTCATTAAAATACAGGTCAGATAGAACTGTGGATAGGTATAAAGCTAGATTGGTTGCCAAAGGGTACACACAGATTTATGGGATTGACTACCAGGAAACTTTTGCTCCAGTAGCTAAGATGAATAGCGTTAGAATCATCCTATCCCTAGCAGTCAATCTTGATTGGCCATTGAGGCAATTTGATGTTAAAAATGCATTCCTTCACGGTGATTTGACAGAGGAAGTGTATATGGATCCTCCTCCCGGTTTCACTCCTCTAGGGGATAATGTGTGTAAGCTGAAGAAAGCCCTGTATGGGCTAAAACAATCACCAAGGGCGTGGTTTGGAAGATTGAGTTGTTTAATGAAAGAGTATGGTTTTAAACAGGCATTGGCTGATTATACTTTATTTTATAAGAGAGATGATCATAATATTACTATGTTTATTGTGTATGTGGATGATATGATTCTTACCGGTAGTAATCCCAGTGAGATTGAGAAACTTCGAAGCTATTTGACAAAGGAGTTCGAAATGAAGGATTTGGGTACTTTGAAGTATTTCTTGGGCATTGAGGTATCACGGTCTCAGCAAGGACTTATCTTATCTCAACGCAAGTACGTCCTTGATCTTCTAGCAGAAACTGGTATGTCGGCTTATGTCCCTGTTGACACACCCATTGAGGTAAATCATGACATATCTATCTATCTATCCTGATCAGATTCTTACAAACAAAGAGAGATACCAGAGATTGGTGGGGAAGCTGATTTATCTAACTCACACGAAACCTGATTTGTCATATGCAGTTAGCGTTGTGAGTCAATTCATGCATAATCCCAGTGAGCAGTATATGAGTGCAGTTAATCGGATATTAGCATATTTGAAGTCCTCTTCAGGCAAGGGCATTCTGTATTCAAAGGCGGGGCATTTAGATATTATGGGCTATATGGATTCTGATTTTGCTGGATTGAGATTGGACAGAAAATCCACATCAGGATATGTATCATTTGTTGGGGGTAATCTTGTGACTTGTAGGAGTAAGAAACAGAATGTGGTCTCATTATCCAGCTCTGAGGCGAAATATCGTGCATTGCATCATGCAACTACCGAGCTTACATGGCTAAAACTTCTTTTTAGTGAACTTGGCCTTGGTCCTGACAAGCCTATGTTACTTTTTTGTGATAATACTGCTGCTATTAAAATCGCAAATAACCCCGTGCAACATGATATAACAAAGTATGTTGAATTTGATAGGAACTACATCAAAGATAATCTCGACTCCAAAAATATAGAGGTTCCATACATCAAGAGGGCAGAACAATTGGCCGATGTAATGACACATGGAGTTGCTAGTGGTCCATTCTATACAATGATATCCAAGTTGGGCATGCATGATATCTATGCACCAACTTGAGGGGAAGAGTTGAAATAGTATTTGTACCCAACTTGTAGGTTTTGTATAGTTAGGGACTAAATTGTACATTTCTCATCTTGTATATATTGTATCACTTTGTATCAATAAAATACGATTCTATTTTTCCCAAAATCGTCGACAAACTTTTTCTTGTTTTTACAAGATTTAATTTCCGCTGCTGCACTAAATTGGTATCAAAGCATACCTGAGCTGATGACTGAGGATGGTAGTAGTGGAGTCCGAACACAACACATAGAGGTTCAAAAACATGGAGCATTGACTTATCAGACTCAAAAAAACTCTTCAAGATGTTCATACTATCTTAATTGTGCTCGTCATTGAAGTCAAGCATGAGATTAAAGGAATTCAACCTGCTTCGACGAATGACAACCCCAATCATAGTACTACAGATTTCGAGTCGATCTACCATGGATGATGAGCAACAAGTTGAAGGTTGAGTTTTAACTACAAGACCCGAAGCTCGAGCCCACTCTAATAATGAATAAGTTGAAGTTTAAAAATGTCCAACCGAGGAAAAGGGTATTGAACTTCCCAATCGTGAAAGAGTTAAAAGTGAGGCTTGTCAAATTGAGAATAAAAAGTTTTATTAACCTTCTTCCTATGCCAATGAATTGCATAAGCATGAGGGATGTAGGGACGATATGAATTTGGCACTAGCAGCCTCTAATGAGAGTAAACTCAAGGATAAGAAATTGAACCATGCATAGTTTTTAAAGGAATGTCATGCTAGAAGTGTCCGTAAGAAATAGAAAATAAGTAAGATAGGAGAAAAGTTGATGCAGGACACAATGTTTATCAAACACGTATTTGTTTAGTATGTGATGTGACATTAATTTGAGTATTTTCCTCTTAGTTTATTGATTTTTTCTTCTTTTTCCAAATTCAAGGACGAACTTTTTTCAAGAGAGACTGATATATGACAATTCTACTAGAGATCAATTATTATTATTATTACTAGTGTTAGTATATAATTATTATAGGCAAATAACATTCCTAGTTTATAGGATTCAATTAGTTTATTATTTAGTAAATATGATTTCTTCTTCGATTAGAAATGTGCTATCTGTTTTATTTTCTTTTTTAGGAGATTTAATTTTTTTTTACTTAAGACTATTGGAAATAGGATACTACGTCTTCTTCCAATACTCATATAAGAAGAAGGTTAGACTTATTGTAGTGACCATATTCATTATATTCAAGTTATGCTAGATAATGTTCACGAGCTTTTTTAGCTTTTTCTTGTTTTTACAAGATTTAATTTTTGTTGCTACTCTAAAAGTTGATCTTGCATTTGTTTGAAAACATTCGAGATCGTAGTAGAAAAAAATATATAGATTTTAAATGTGTGAGTATTGTTTGGGATGTGCTCTTCATCGGACATATAACACTTCAATGAGATGTGGAATGGCACTTTATCATAGTTCATTGTCTATAGATGTTGTAGATATCAATGGAATAAAAGGAAAGCTCGAATATAAGAAAAACTACGATATTTAATAGGTTACCATTAATGAATATTGTAATTGATAGCTACCATATTTAATTGTGATTATGGTTACCATTAATGAATATTGTAATTGATTGCTACCATATTTAGTCGTGAGAAAATCCAATCAAGAAAACGAAAAAAATTCTAAAAAATAGCTTTGATTTCTTCCAACTACAACATCTTAACTAGTGATATATTGCTGAATTTTTTGTCCGTCCATTAGTCGTTAGAGCTTTTGTTGGAACATTAATTATGTGTTAGACCGAGTTCTCTCGACTGATAGAGATCATTATGTGTAGTCGGCACACTTCGTAAATTTCTTTTGAAAATTCTTTTTGGGGTGTGAGCTTTGTGGAGTGACTTTGAAGTGTTCTTAGAGTGGTTCTTGACTGTTTGTATACTATTTATTGTTCTTAGATCTCTCCATGTCACTAATTTTCGTAGATAGTTACTGTAATTTGGGTCTCTTCTTCATGGGCACAAGCATTATCACCACCATCTGTTCATGATTGCAAATCGATGTTTTTACCGGCATCAATTTGAGGGAGGATATTGGTGGAATAAAAGAAAAGCTTGAATCTAAGGAAAGCTATCATATTTAATAGGGTAATTGATATTTATCATATTTAGTTGTGATTTTGGTTCTATTATAATAAGAGAACCTCTCACGTTGAGAGGCATCGAGTTTTATTGAGTATGATTGACAGTAGACAAAAATGATAGCAAATGATTTTTTTAGAGTTTATAAAGTGATTTTTCTACACGAGACTCCTTTTTCCTTGTTTTTACGTGGTTGGGTGGTGAGATGAGGGGAGGAAGGGGTTTCCCCTAACTTTGTTCGATATATTTATTTAATTATCTCTTTGCCATTAATTGCGCAGAAATTTTTGCTACTTAGATGAAAGTTTCAATTGAACTGGAAGTTAATTTCAAATTATTTAATATATGTTAGTATGATTATTCTTTGTTCATGCATACACTTTAAGACTTGGTTGATTTTGAAAGAAGCTTTTATGGGTATGGGTTTTGTGATATTTACACTCCAGAAATTTAAGGGATAGCTTTATGCTGGACATCATGTTACTACTATCTGAAGTCCTTGCCCCAAGATTTTTTTAAAATAGATTTTGGAATCTACATTCTTTCATGGTTTATTTTTGTACACGTGAGAGGAATTGTATCAACTTGAACAATTCATGCAGGTGGTCATTGCATATATAGGTTATATGTTATTTCTGTTCCCTCTTCTTCAAGAGAATTTATTACTTCTGTCAAAATAAGCATCAAGGCAAACGAAACTGAAGTGTCAAGTGATTGAATTCAAAAGGGATAATCGATTGTAACATCTTGATATGAATTATTTACACTGAATCCCGCGATATAGAGACACTGGATCTGTCATTCAAATTGTATGGATGGAAAGATTTACTCTGTAGTTACTTTCTTTGCTTGTTGCTAATATTTTGCACTCCAATATTCAGTTGATTTTGAGCATGCATTTCTATATTATTCAAGCATTGCAATCTACGTAGGTGCATAATTTACCTAACAGGAATAATTTATGATATAAGTAATATTCGTAGATGTATTACCAATTGGTTTTTTGTTAATTTGCATGATTGGGATTTTAGAATAATATTCTTCTAATTTCATATTTATCATTTCTAGTTTCTGTTTTGGTGTTATTTTTAGCATCTTCTCATCCAGGTAAATGTTTCAATGTTTGCTTAAATGTGTTCAGTATTTTCCATGTGCATTCGTGCCATAACTTAATGATGTCACTGCTAAAGGCCAACAGTTACTAATGAACACAGTTTCAAATGATGTTTTAAGCCATACTTCAGGATGTGATACGGTTTGGATACACATATAGGCCTTGTCTTAGAAACAAAAATATTCACCCTTTGCAGTTTGCATTTTAGGCTCCAAGTGGGGCTTTTCATAATGCTCATTGTCACGTACAATTTAATCACAGCTAAATCCCTTCATCCCATGTATATCTGTATTTAATTTTTTTGTCTTTATTGTCTGTTTCAATCCTTGAGTGTTCATCTTACTCCTTTCTCTTCCCAGTGACAAGCTCATCGGTTTTAGTCAACTTGCCTGCTGCTGTATTTTTAATAATAGTATTTCGCTACTTATCTCTGGATTTGGATATGCGGAGGAAAACCGCAACTTACAGAGGAAAACCAATATCTGCAAACTATTCTTCCGAGAGAAAACCTTTTGAGGATACTAGAGTTATTGCTGAGAAGTATGATTGGAAGCTGAAAGTGAATTCCCCTGTTGTTGAGGATGCAATTGACCAGTTCACTAGACATATTGTCTCAGAGTGGGTAACAAATCTCTGGTACTCTCGCATAACTCCTGATAAAAATGGCCCAGAAGAGCTTGTGCAGATCATAAATGGTGTACTTGGGGAAATTTCACGTCGTATGAGAAATGTTAATCTCATAGATCTTTTAACAAGGTTTTATTTACCGAAATATTACTGATCATAATTTTCTTCACTGAGATATCTTCTGGAAGTATTTAACAGGAAGTATCCTTGCTTGGTGTGGTGCAGGAATAGTATTAATGTTCTATGCAATCAGCTGGAACTTTTTCGCACAGCTAAGACAAAGATTGAGAAACAAAAATCTAGAGTTTTAACCTTTGAAGAGAGAGATGTCGAATTAAAATTTGTGCTGGCTGCAGAGAACAAATTACACCCCGCTTTATTTTCTGCTGAAGCTGAGCACAAGGTTATTTCTTTTTGTTTTTTCTTCCTGGCACTCCATATATCTTCTTAATGACACAAGGTCTCTGTGGTTGACAATTTTTGTTCTGAATGCTTTGTTAGGTTCTCCAGCATGTTATGGATGGCCTCATTATGTTTACATTCAAGCCAGAGGATCTGCAGTGCTCCTTATTTCGTTATATTGTTCGAGAACTACTTGCCTGTACCGTAATGAGACCAGTGATAAATCTAGCTAGCCCAAGGTAAGGATACATTTCATCCTGTTTTTTAAAATTGCTATGTTTATGTTTTTTATACATTACCAAATTCGGTGTCAGGTTTATTAATGAGAGGATTGAATCTCTAGTTATGTCAAGAAGCAAGACAGATAAAGGAAGTAAGGCGATAGATGCAGCATCACTTTCAAAACCAAATGGATCGTCAAAGATATCATCTGCTTTTCCTCGTTTTATAGATCCTTCAATCAAGGGTGTTGAACTTGTAGATTTGAAGGACCAGCGTGATGTTGAGATTCCTGCATCAAATAATATGAACAAAACACTTCTTTCCAAAGATCCTTTACTTTCCCTTGATACACGATCCACCCGGTCTTGGAGTTCTTTATCAGAAACACATAATGGTGAGGGGAGAGGGTTGCAACAACAACACTCTGGTGGAGAATGGGGAGACATGCTAGATGTGGTTTCCCGCAGAAAAACTGAGACCCTGGCTCCAGAAAATTTTGATAATATATGGACAAAAGGAAGAAATTACAAAAGGAAGGAAGGGGCAAATCAGCTGGCTGATCCTAATAAACACAGCTCTTCGGTGGGGGTATCTAAATCAGTGGAGCAGTCGAAAGTGCTTAGTGGACAGAAGAAGAAGGAATTAGAAACCAAGGATATGTTTTTTCAGAAAGATGTTTCAATTTCTATTTCTGGACGAGATAAATGCTCTGGGGCGGACAATATGATCGTGCGGGACAATTTGAAAAACCAAGGTGGCACAACTGGTTCTTTATATGAAGAGAAAGATGAACATAATATTGTGAATTCTGATGAATCAGGGACCAGTAGTTACACTGAGGATGAGGACACCAGCTGTGTAACAGGTCTTGATTCACCAGGGGTTAGAGTTTGGGATGGTAAAAGTAAAAGAAACTCCAGTAACATTCACCATCCACTTGAAACTTTGGATGGTCATAAGAGTAAAAAAATGAGCACAGGCCACCTCCACTCTCAAAGAATGAAAAAAACGAAATCTGCAAAGAAAAGATCTAGGTCTGACAGTGATAATGGGCATGTATGGCAAGAGGTCGAAAGAACAAGTTTCTTATTGGGAGAGGGGCAGGATTTGCTGAATTCTTCTAAAGGAAACGTTAAATCTGAAGACTCGAGTGATGACTCTGAGGCAGAATTGTTAGGTAGAATACATAGTGGAGAAACAACTTCATCATCTGTGTCATTGGCTTCTTTACCTGAAAGTCATATTTTGGCTGCTAACTCTGCAAAAAATTCAATTATTGCTGATTCTTTTTTCAAGTTAAGATGTGAGGTACTCAATTCACCCCTTTAATCTTCTGCTTTAACAAAGTTAATGCTTTGAGATGTGAAGAAAGTGAGCTCGTTTCCTTTGCAGGTATTGGGTGCCAATGTTGTGAAGAGTGGGTCCAAAACTTTTGCTGTTTATTCCATATCTGTTACAGATGTAAATAGTAACAGTTGGTCTATCAAAAGAAGGTGCAAACTTGTGCTGCAAACTTTTTGATTGTATCCTCCACTTGTACTATGATGCCCCTTTATATTTAGTTTTTTATTAATACATATTTATGGTTGCATAATGTAATATGACAGTGAATGCTATTAACCAATTGGATTGTTCACACCGACAGATTTCGTCATTTTGAGGAATTACATCGCCGCCTCAAAGAGTTCCCTGAATACAATCTTCACTTGCCACCGAAGCATTTTCTATCAAGTGGTCTGGATGTTTCCGTAATTCAAGAACGTTGTAAATTGCTTGACCAGTATCTGAAGGTCATACATCTAATACCACTGGACAGTTTGACTTTTATATTTTGATTTAGTATGTCTTTTTATTTTCTTTGTCATAGAAAATCAAATATCCGTTTTGCATCAAAGTTCACTTGGGAAGCATTACTAAAATTTTCCCTCTTGTCATGATGTCATTTGGTCTTTGCCCTATTCTAGTACATTCTCTGTTATGAGCAGTGGTCCCTTAAAATAAAATGTTACTGTTGCTTCTTTATATTAGCATTTCTGATTTTTTATGTTTCCAGTTTTTGTGGGACCAATTGTTTAAACTGGATGATTTTACATAAGGATACTAGCGCCGATTGCTAGAAAAATCATCACTTTCTGTATTTTTATACTCCATGATGTACATACATGCATAGGGCTATATTGAAGTCTGCAGTTGTTATGCAGAAGCTTCTGCAGCTGCCTACTGTTTCCTGCACTATTGAAGTCTGGGATTTCCTTAGTGTTGATTCTCAGGTTTGACTTAATTATTCTCTTTTCTGCCCTCCTGCTTGAGTTTTGATATTTTACCTGTACTTTCTTGAGCTTATAGTTATGATTTTCGTAACAATGCAGATGTATACTTTCTCAAATTCATTATCCATTCTCGAAACTCTTTCAGGTGAGCAGTGTATCTGAGCAGTGGATTTTCCTTCATAAGTTGTTTTATATTTTTTATAGATTCGAACTGGTTTGGGATTTCAGTTGACCTGGATGACACAGCTCGTGAAACCTATAAAGAATATATGGATAACATAGGGCCAGTAATTGGTCCGTTATCCTCCAAAAGAGAAAATTTGGGTAATAAAAATAAAGAGTCTGCATTACTAATCAAGGGTGATCATGTTGCTGATGGAGCAAGATTGAAAACAACAGGTCCAGCGCTTTCTCCACCAAAAAAGCATGTGAAAGGGTTTGAAAAGGCTTTTGAGGATTCCAGCAGTGACTCTGCTGATCCGGAGCAAAAGAACCTAGTCTTGACGAGAAAATTGGAAAAAACTGTAAAAAGTGATGAGGAAGCTTTATGTGCATCTGGGTCTATGGATACTGCCACTGATCTAGCCATTCCTAGTGAGGTAATTCAGAGTCACTATTTACTTGGCATGTTTTCTTTGTTGTGTTCAACTAGGGAACAGAATCCAGTTATGGATAATGGTTGATGATTCCCCCCCCCCCCCCCCCCCCCCCCCAAAATATGGGCATGATCATTTCCAACTTCCATGTTCATGTGACCTGTCTGTAATTTTGCCCGTTTATGGTCTATAGTGGTTGTCTAATTTTATTTCTTCATGCAGTGGGTGCCACCAAATCTAAGTGTTCCCATATTGGATTTAGTTGATGTCATTTTTCAGCTTAAAGATGGGGGATGGATAAGGTATTATTTCTAGACAAATTGTACTAATTCAAAGGAGGTTTGTTTGTATATTAATTTTTTACTCTATAATCACCTCGGTCTTTCTCGGCTCATATAAACTTTTACGTGAATTCAGGAGAAAGGCTTTCTGGGTGGCTAAACAAGTTTTACAATTGGGAATGGGAGATGCCTTTGATGATTGGTTGATCGGGAAAATCCAGCTTCTGCGCAAGGGATCAGTTGTTGCTGCTGGGATCAAAAAATTGGAACAGGTATGTCGTTGATGGCCTGGTAGTTGAGATAAACACTTCTTCGCACATCTTGTTGACTGCCTTTTTCACTTCTGATTAGCTCACAAGTATTATTTTAAGAGCTTTTAATGTTAATTAAATTTACTAAATTCCAGAGCTACGGATCTAGGAGTGAATTGTCAACACTTGACTTTTTAACACGACTCATATGTTTTTAAGAAAATATTTTAGTGATTTCTGATATTGATAATCCAATTTCTGAATGGTACACCTAGATACTTTGGCCTGATGGAATATTCATAACAAAGCACCCAAAGCGTCAAAGACCTGCACCATCTGCAAGCCCAGCCCATGGATCTCCTCAGGACCAACCTACTCCATTTTCTTCACCAGAAATAGATGAACTGGAGAAGATGCAGCAGAATGAAGCAGAACTGCGAGCAAAATTTGTATATGAACTAATGCTTGGTAATTTTTAATTGTTTGCCTATTCAGTGTATTATTATTTCTTATTTCTTTACTTTCTAAGTGAGAAAGAAAAATATCTCTAAGATGTTAATAACTGTTAGAGAATCTTTTGCAGATAAGGCACCATCTCCTATTGTAGGGCTTGTTGGACACAAGGAATATGAACAGTGTGCCAAGGACCTCTACTATTTCATTCAGGTGATTTTATTTATTTTCAATTTTTCCCAAGAGCATAAATACACCCGCCTATACATATTGATTGTGTCATGGCTCTTTAAATCCAATTAGATTTATTGTTGGATGAACTGCATGGCCGGAATTTGCTGACATGCTAATTCAAGACTTTTTGTACCAAATTTCATATGATGCAATAGCTAATGATGACCCTTTACAATTAAGCACAGTATTGTAATTTTGAAATTTAAAAAAAAAAAAAAAAAAAAAAAAAAAAAAAAAAAAAAAATCAGATAAATCTGTTAGAACACCTTCTCTTTGTCTTGTACTCGAATGATATTGATCGCTGGTGGAACCAATGGTCTTTTTCCTGCTTTCATTTTAGCGGGCCTTTTGTTTATGTTTTTCTAGCATATTGTTTTCTCTTTTGTTTTTGAAGAAGAGACTTGTACTTGGTCTTCATTCAAATCACTTCTGAATCAGCTTTTGCACTCGACCTTACCTTCAAAAATTTCGGCCTTCCCTCATACAATTCAACAAAGTCAAAGGATTAATAGCTGAATGATTGAACGTGTTTTAGAGGTTTCATGGGAAACAAAAAAAGTAGGTGGTGATGTTGAGAGGATTATGCGTGTATGCGTTGGACAAAATGGAGATTGTTGCAGTAACAAAATATCAGATCACTGAAGATCATCAGAAGATACCTTTGAGATTAATCATGCTTTACTTGAAGTGAAGGGTCACCAAGGACCAAATGACCTTAAGATGAATATAACCAGAAGTTGAGGTAAAACTGATCAAGGATAAATTATATCCCGACATAACAAGTTAGAGAATAGGGAGAGATTCCAAAAATGAACATGGCATAGTAGGAAAAAATTTGACTTCATCGAATCTGTCAGTGAATGTATTGGATGCAGTTATGCAAAATAGATGCAGTTAATATTTCTTCTTGTTCACGGGGCGGGGAGATAATGTGGTCATTATTTGGGTTAATTGTCAATTTTCATATGCTTGGATCATATTCGGTTTGGTTAAAAAAAGGTGTGTTTTTCATCTTTCATTAATTTTCAAAATGTAATCCAAAATAAATGGTGTGTGTTTTACTCTATTTGTAGCAGCTTCTGTTTGGAACCATAATTAATGGGTGAACTTTTGCTGCTTCTACAGTCGTCTGTTTGTATGAAGCAACTAGCCTTTAATCTTCTTGAGTTGCTGCTGTTGTCACTATTTCCAGAGCTTGATTATGTTTTTCGAGAGTTAGAAAATGAGAAAGAAAAGTTTGGGAAATTCAAGCCGAGTTGAAGATTTTCACAGATTTTCTTGTTGAATGAGATTTTTAGTTGTTATCTTGAAGTAAATAGTTATTCTTTGTGAAATGTACGTGGATGTAAAATGGTGAAGCCAATTGAAAATAGTTTTCGAGTTATCTTCAGTTTTGTGTTGGTATCACAAAGAAATTTCATGTAAATGAGAAGTTGATACTGACAATTCTTTGTTGAGTTGATAACCAGATTTGCAAATGGTTCCAATGATTTGTTTGCTGGAGATAATTTCGTATTATTAGCTTTCAATACATTAATTGCGGTGTCTATTCTACGAACCTAATTTGTTCGTGAATTAGGATGTGATGTAATTTCTATGTTAAACAAACCATCATTTGTTGTTTGTCCATTCTGAAAAATATAGAAATCAAAAGGCATTATTGAATAAGTGCGTGTACATGTTTTGTTTTGAAGAAAGAAAGATTTGTGGATTCTTTTTTAGATAAATAATTGAAGTGCACAAATCATTTTCTTCAGTTCTTTTCCAATAAGAGGCGAGGAACTTCTCCGATTCATCTTAGCTTGCTCGGTTGATTGCTCATAGAGAGCTGTATGAGAAAAGCTCCACGTATGGTTTTGAAGTCGAGCCTTTCCAGCAATGGGGGCTCACGGGCCCTTATTGTGCCAATCTCGAATTCGAGTCTGCTTACTCTGTGGGCCTTCCAGGAATGAAGTGGGGCGTTCAATCTCATATCCAAGGGTGATCCACGAGCCTACGAAAGGTTATATCTGATAGGGAACTATATATTATACAATCAAATAGAAACATGGTGAGCAAACAATATAGGGGGAGAGGTTAAGAGTATGGGTGTGGGAGGTCGAGGGAGCCATACCTCTTATTTAATCTTGCTGTACATCCAAGCTTTCTCCCATTGATAGTCGGAAGCCACACTGAAATTCATTACCTTTTACTAAAAATTGTATGCAACTTCGAATCTGAAGGAGCTCGACTACCGAGGAAAGGAACATCGGCTCTCACCAATGATTGTCAGTTCTATTTTTATCTTAGTCCCAATTCAATACTAAGCAAGCTTGTTATCATCATTCGTAACATACATAATATCTATCTCAGGACACAGATGTGTATGAAAACAAGAAACAAAATTACGAATAATCATCTTATTTTTGATGACTTGTAAGAATTACGGTCGACGAGAATGATTAATTAATTTTATAGAATCATTTGGCAAAGAATTGAATTCGAAACGACTAATAATCCAACGTTCTCTAGTTGTTATTTAACAAAAAATTTAGTGTGTGACATGAATATAAGCTAATTCACCCCCATAGAAGAATAGTGGAATAAGCTAACTTTCAGGTGACTTAGTATGTGGGTTTTATCTCCAATTATGGAATGCCTTTAATTCATTTATAAAATCTAACAAAATGAATAATAATGTAGATACATATATTTAAGAATTTTAACCAACATTATTTTCTTATTAAAAAATAAAAAATGGATTTGGATGTGTTGGAAGTAGAGTCGACGTGGGTTCAATGTTTTCGTACCTTAATTTTTTGGTAGAAGATATTTATGGCTCTCCTTTAAAATAAAAATAAAAATGAAACTAACCGAACCTTTGTCATTCATGGTAGGTGAAAAAATCGGACCGACAATTAGGAAGTGAACAATGTTCTATTTAATTTTGATTTCAACGGAACCAAATCGAACCATGAATCAATTTTTTTAATAATGATTTTTTTTTTTTTTTTTAGATATGGAACCAAACCGAAACTGAACCATTTGGTTATGGCTTGGTTTAGTTCGGTTCGGTTCGGTCCGGTTTCATTATTTAAATTGCCAAATAATAAATATAAATTAAAATATATCACTACATCTATAGTAATAATATATGTTTAAACCAAAAAAAAAAAATTAAACATTTAGCAAATTCAACTTCAAATTATGAATCATCAAATGAAATATTGTATAGTAAAATTCATTCACCAAAGTCCAAACTAACAAACAAAACATAGTCACAATTTGAATACACAAACATCAAGTTTCATCCCCATACAAAATATTATCTAACAACAATGGTTCACTAATATAGACGAATGAATCACTAACAAAAGTTGGATTATTTGATGTGAATCACTAACATCGCATCCTGAGAATTCCTATGGGATGGGGATAGTAATAGCAACCCAGTAGCTATTATCTTCTGCAAACAAATGTCATTCTCTTATTGCCAAAACTTCAACAATTCTCTTCGTGTAAGCCGACACTACTGCTCCATTCTCATACTAAAAGGCAGCCCACGCATTGACGAAGCCATTTTCCTTCCTGATCGGAAAAGGTCTTTCTCCGATACCAGACCTTGAAGTTGATAACCTAAGATTAACTAACCAGGAGGGGGGTGAATTGGTTTTTGAAACTTTTTTGACACTTAGTCTCAAAACTACTCATAACACAAATAACAAATGCTAAGTGTAATACAACAAGTAAATATGCAATTTGTTAACTTAGTTCAAGTATAGATATTGCACAAGATAAATGACAATGTAAAGTAAAGTGCAATAATATAAAGATAACCACCAATTTAAAGGGGTTCGAACACAATGTGATCTACGTCCCCGTTACCAAGCTTTCTGTCACGAGTAAGGCCAAATTCACTAAAGTGGTAACTTACAACAAGGAGTATCAAATCCTTAGGTGACTTACAACAAGGAGCACTACCCTTAAGTGACTTACAACAAGGTGCACTTAACATTAGGTAACTTACAACAAGGAGTACCTAATCCTTAACAACAATCGAGTTTTCACAAGGCTCTCGAAACCGTCACAAAGTAAATGATAATTTTACAATAGAAAGAACTTTCTTAACAATTGATATAATCAAGTCAAGTATTTAGAGAGTCAGGATAATACTTCAATAGATAGCAAATAGTAAAGCTCAAGTGTTTATGAAGTAAACTTTGATAGATGATGGATAATGAAATAGTTTGTACTTTTGTATCAAAGTTTTCAACCAATCAATCTCTCTTAACAAAATAATACAAGTTAAGTATTTAGAGAGATTTACACTTCAATATAAGTGTTGGCAAAGAAAACATTTTTCAAGAATAGAAAATAGATGAAATTCAAGTTTTCTTGCAAGAGAAATTTCTTGATAAAATTGATGAAAACAAGTTTTGGATCAATCAAGAAATTCTTTGTAATAGATGAAATAGAAGATCAAAATAAATAAATACAATGCCTTTCAATAAATAAGCTCTCTTAAAATCTCTTGTAGGTTGGTGGTATTGAATGTCAAAATAGTGCCCTATTTATAGATGAAAGATTGAGGTTCATGGAGTTTCGGTTGATCTCTTTCGGTTGACCGGACTCATAGTCGTTACAAGATTTTAAACATTTAAATTTTCGACTGACCAAAGGAAGAGTTTCGGTCGAACATGTTTCGGTCGACCGGTACACATTTCGGTCGACCGAAATGTACTAAAACTCATTTTTCGTTTTTACATCAAAATGTTGATTTTTGCAAAATCAATTTCATGCAAGTGATGAGATATGAAAAATATAAGTTGAGCTTTATGCACTTGCTAAACATTGATAAGTTATATATTTACATATATAATGACATGCGATAAATAACTCTATCTTCAATGTTCTTGTTCTCTTCGAGCCTCATTTTGACTTATATATTGATTTGCGATTCTGTTAAGTTCCAATTTGATCGTCACATGTCATTCGCTATTGTCTTAAATGATTTGCCTTGAATGCTCATTTAACCTTCACTTTGAGTATGAAAGATACTTTCGACGGCTTTGAAAACTTAATTACTCAATTCAATTTGTTAGGAAACAAAGATGATTTATTTGTTATAATCAAAACAATAAGGTCATAATCAACCATAGGTCAACAGAAGTAGTGCAGTATGACCACAATATACTGGGAAGTTTGTCCGCCCAAGCTCCCTTGAGGTTATCAAGCTTTACCTTTAATGTGTGCTTGATGATCTTGTTATTTGCTTCCACTTGGTCGTTGGCTTGTGGATGATTTAGGGTAGAGAAATGTTTTCTTATGCCAAGTTCTTCACAAAATTTTACCAAGCGGACATTATCGAACTGCTTCTTGTTGTTAGTCACGATGGAATGGGGTATACCGAATATACATATGATGGATTTTCAGATAAAGTTTTTCGTCTTTTGTTCTGTGATTTTAGCAAGGTGTTCAGCTTCAGCCCACTTGGTAAAATAATCCACAGCCACAGTGGTAAACTTGGTCCCACCTTTCCCTGTAGGCATGGGCCTAATTAGGTTGACTCTCACTTGAAGAACGACCATGTATTCACAATCGTATACAGTTCTTCTAGCAACACCTTAAGAATGAGAACTAGGCATTGACATTTGTCACATTTTCATACAAATTCTAGGGCATCTCTTTTAAGAGTTGACGAGAAATACCATTGTCTTAGAATTTTATGGGCTAGCAAATGCCTTCCTGAATGATTGCCATAAACTCATTCGAGAACTTCTTGTAGAGCATACAATGCATCTTCTTCGTTCAGGCATCGTAGCAGGGGAGTTGCATATTGTTTCTTGAAAAGAACATTATCCATCAAAGTGTATTTGGCTGACCTTATTCGTAATTTTCTAGCTTTAGTAGGATCTTCTGGGCATATTCTAGTCTTGTGGTGCAATAAGATTTCATCTAACCAAATGGGTGTTTGGTCCACAACATTGAGATTGCACATCCTCTCTCAATGGTGGAATGTTGTCTCCTTATTGGGATGTTGTCGACCTCTTCTATTCCATCACTTATGACCAGTCTAGCTAAGGCGTCAACGTGGCCATTGTGAATTCTGGGAATTTGCTTAACATGAATGGTTTTGAAACCTTCGAATTCCTTGACAGCTTGAAAGTAGTTATTTATCTGTTCTTCTTTTGCTCAGTAAGTTTCTTTGATTAGATTGACTACAAATTGAGAGTCACTGTGAACCACTATGTAGGGGGGATCTTCAATTCCTTTGCCATCCGTACTATAGCTATTAGTACTTCGTATTCAGTTTCGTTGTTGGAAGCTTTGAAGTCAAATGCATGGGCTAGATAGAAATGGTGGTGATCTAGGCTTACTAGCACTATTCTTGCATCAGATTAAGTTTCAATTGAATAACCATCAATAAAAAGCTCCCATGGAATGTTATCAAGTTGATCTTCCAAAAGGCCGGTGCTAAATTCTGTAACAAAATCAACTAGCACCTGGCCTTTATTAGGTTTCTGCAGAATTTGTCTTAGTAGATAGTTCGTCGAAACTTCAATCAGATGTTTCAAGAAATAGGGTCTCAATATGCTAGTTGCCATAATCATTTCGTAAGCCAATTTTTCTAGGGGAGAGTAACTTAGCTCCACAAAATGTAGAGCTTTACTGACGTAATAAACAGGGTGTTGTGTCCCTGCCTCTTCTCTAGTTAGCATGGCACTAATGGCGTGCTTAGAAATAGTTAGATACAGTGCCAACGTTTATCTTGTCTTGGGTTTGGATAGGACCGACGATCGAGCTAATTGTCTTTCGAGTTCTTAAAAAGCATTCTAGCAGTCCGAAGTCAACTCAAACTTCTTTCTCCCTCATAGCGTGTCGAAAAAAGGTTAACGCCGATATGTAGACTTGAAAATAAAATGATTAAACACAAATATTCTCTCGGTAAGGCTTTGAAATTCTTTAGGGCAAAAAGGTGCTCTGATCTCAATGATGGCTGATATGTTTTTTGGATTCGTTTTAATCTCCCTTTGATTAACCATGTAACCTAGGAATTTTCCTGAACCCACTTCGAAGGCACACTTGAATGGGCAAAACTTCATCTTGTATTTTTTTTTTCATAATTTCAAACATCTCATATAGGTGTTGTTTGTAGTCCTTTGCTGACGTGCTTTTGACCAACATATCATCAACATATAATTCATGGTTTGCTAATTTGCTTAGATGATATATTCATAAGGCGTTGATACGTGACTCCAGCATTTTTTAGGCCAAAGGAAATCATTTTTTATGAGTAGAAACCTCATTCAGGAAGTATGTTCCTAGTCCGATTCATACATTAGAATTTGATTATACCCGAAATAAGCGTCCATGGAGCTAAGTAGCTCGTGTCCAACTATGGCGTTGACCATTTGGTTGATTCTTAGGAGAGAGAAACTATCATTTGGACAGGCTTTGTTGAGGTCAGTGAAGTCGATACATACCTTCCAATCCTCGTCGTTCTTCTTAACCAATACTAGATTAGCAATCCACCCGGGTAATTTACTTTGCGGATAAACCCATTGTGGAACAACTTCTGTACTCATTTACTCAAAGCTTTGTATCTTTTCGGGTTCAAGGGATGGCTTCGTTGTTTTAGCCTAACTGAAGGATCAATGTTCAGTCTATGGAAAAAAACCTTGGGGTCGATCCCTTCCGTATCTTGGTGACTTCATGCAAAAACATCAAGATTTTGCTGGAGAAATTCCACCAATGGAGATCTTATTGATTGGGCCAATTCATGACCTATCTTAAGTTTTTTTGGGTAGCTATCCTGGCTTTCTCGAACCTTATTCAGTTCTTCAATGGGTTCTCATCTTTGCCTCTTGAACTTTATTCATGGGTCCAACGGGCCGAGGTTAAGGTCAACTGTGTAAGCTATGCACATTGCAAGTGTAGCAGAGGATGCATCTTCTTGAGGCTAGACCTTAACCCGACATTTCTACGCCATATCCTTGTCGTCCTTAATTTCTCCTATACCACAAGAAATAGGAAATTTAAGTGAATAACGGTAAATTGACAAGATTTCTCTTAGGTCAAAGAGGAGAGGTTGTCCCATGATTACATCATAAGATGAAGTGGAGTCGAACCCTACAAATTCAGCGTTGACTCTAGCTCTGCGAAGAGCTTCTCCGACCTCGACAGTAAGTTTGATCTGTCCTTTTACTTTGGTTAAGGCTTCGTTCAATCCTAAGACCATATTTGAATATGGTTGAAGATAATGTTGTAGGACTCCCATACACTTTAGCGTGTTGGTATATAGAATGTTAAGGACATTGCCTGTGTCCACTGGAACTTTGGGAGTAGAGACGTCAGCTATGGTTAGGGCTACGATCAATACATAAGTATAAGGGTGCAAATTTGCTTCATCTTTGTCAAATGACAAGTGATTGTCTCCAGGTCTTTTACAATGATTTTCTGTGATACCTATCTCGGATAGGTTGGCTGTTATGGGTCTCTTCAGCCACATTTCCTTGGTGCGATTACTTCGTATTTCTTGGAACATGTTGACTTTTACTCTAGGCAAGTCAATATTACATGACCTGACCTCAATTTGGTCTCCAAGAACTATTATCATCCTTCTTGGGGTGGAAAACTTCATACAGTATTGATAGATTGAAGTAGTTGCCTTCCGCTCGTGTAATATCGAGTGGCCTAATATGGCGTTGTAACTGGATGGTAAGTCTACTACTACGAAATCGGTAATAGTTCTCCTTTAACGGGGAACATCTCCCAACTCCACAATCAAAGCAATTTGGTGTCGAGCTTCAACGAGATTGCCAATGAAACCTTGTAATCTGTTCCAAAGTTTTGGAGTATAAAATTTTGACCGAGCTTCCATTATACACCAGAGTTCAACATATTTGGACTTCAGTGACGAGCATAGTGATTACCAGAGCGCCACTTTGATTTTGCAGTATTCCTTAGGAATCCTTTTCTGAAAATCCAAACCATTCAATATTTGGTGTTGTGGCGTGTTTTATGTTAGGTCGTCCTGCTTCATAGGTTTACTAGACGTGTACATCCCTAGCTTGTCTGCAGTGTTCCCTTCTAGATACTTCCATGCATTGACTCTCACCTATTAGCATTCTAAATTCTGTCCTCGTTGAGGGATTTCTAACTGGTTGAGCGGGAAGAGATGGCTAGGATGCTCAAAGGATTTTGTATTACCTTTCCTGGGTTGGCCAGAAATTCCCGCAGTTGACATCATCGAATTAAGGACTCTACTTGCTCCTTCAAATCCCTACATTCGTCTGTATTATGTCCAGACGGCCTGTAATATCTCTAGTATTTGCTCTGGTTGGTTCCCATAGAGTTTTTTTTTTTTTTTTTTTTAGGAGTTCTACGGAAGACTTTGTTATCTTCTACTTGCGTAAACACTACTTCCAACGTGGTATTCAAGGGATGATATTCCTGGAACCTCTCCGCATAGGGACGAGGGCGTTCTTTCTCCCATCTTTCCTTCTTTTAGGCACAGGACCTTTGTCCATTTTTTTATCCTTTGTCTGAGCTGGGTGGTGAAGTTCTGCCTTTCCATCTTTGTGGTCTAAGGTCGCTTCCTCGGCACTTATATGTTTCTTAGCTCGGTTCAGGAATTCATAATAAGTGTTTAGTCCATATTTGTGCACGGACCACCAGAATCTAGTTCTAGGCCTCAGATTGGACAAGACTGCAATGAGGGTCACGTCGTTGGAGATCTTTTCTACCTCTATAGACTGTTTGTTAAACCTACTGAGGTAACTCTTGAGTTATTCCCTCTGCCCTTGCTTAATGCTTATTAGACGTTCTTTTGGCGTAATTCTAGCTTTATAAAGATAGTGGCTTTATCGGTCCAGCTTCTGATAGACTTTTGATGCAACCTTCTAAACCATCTCTGGGCTTTGTTACCTAACATTAAGGGAAAAGCTCTGCATATGATTGCATCGCTAGCTCCAACCATTAGGTGTATTTGTCACAATAGCTGTGGGGATCTCTTTACCCATTATACTCAGTAAGTTGTGGCATTTTCAGCTTCTCATGTAATGGTTCGACCAATATGTCTTCTGTGAAGGGAGAATGGCGATTAGTGAGATATTCTTCAACAGTGCCTATATGCTATACTTCCAGATCAGTAATACGCTTTCTCAAGGCACTCATTTCAGGTTAATCTTTTTTGGTGGGGTTCTTTTGAGTAGGCTGAGTTCGCTCACCTTTAAGTGTTAACGAACGTTGAGTATTCAACTTATCAAAAACACTCCTAGCCATCTTAGTGGTTCACACCGTAGCTGGGAGGGAGGCTCCTTACTTCGTCAGTCCTACTTTTGGACGACTCTCCTACTGAGAAGTGCAAACTTCTTCTGGTAGAAGGTTGTCCAATTCTTTCTCTCACCAGTCTGTGTTAACCAATTCTTTCCAATCCATTGACAACTTTTGTCTAAAGTTCTATGGCTTCCTTCATAGCAGCGTGTTGAGGGTTATCGCCTTCAACTAATTCGTTCCTCCTTTGAAGATTGTGTAGATAATTTGTCCTGTTAACATTGGTACGAGAGTAATTCCTGGAGGTAGAGCTATGGTCAATTATATTTTTATGGAAGGTCTAGAATGTATTCTCTTTTTCGAATCGAATGGAAATAGTATGGGTTGTTTATACAAGCGGTCTCTCTTTCTAGCGCCAAACTATTGATGTCAAAAAATGTAATGTAATTTCTTAGTCAACTTAAGAACAAAGGGAAAGGTTTATAGTTGAAAATCTCAAGGGAAAATACATGCCTAATGTGTGTTTCTTAAAGGTAATGAGATGAGCATTCTTGTTAGGGTTTTTCCTTCAAAATCAAGCTGTGCTCGATGGGCGACCCTTTCATGCCCATTTATAAAATGGGGGGATCACACCATTGGCCGACTTCCGTCATATCAGCTACAGTACCGTCCTAAAGATGTGTGTCATTTATCCAAGTTTTGGATGTGTTGATTGGCTATAAAGGTCAGCATGACAATTTATTATTATGTCAAATTCTACTAAACCGTCAGATAATGATAAGCTGACATCATGTAATCATTGTTCATCGTTGATTGGTTAAAATGGGAGGTGCTAACGTTTAGAGCAACCAGGTGTCACTGTTTGATTGGTTAGTAGAGAGGTTTATCAGCGTAGCAGAGATTTAATCATCATTATATTTTCAGTAATTACGATGACCCTGAGTTGATCTCAAAAAGTATCCTGTGTTCAAACTTATCTCACAAGTATCCTATATCCAACCTTCAAGTTTATAGAGTAAGAGGTGAAAAAACCTATCTAGGCGAGGTAATAGTTCGGATGTCAACATCAATTGACTAAAAATAATAATAATAATAATAAATCAAAACATTTTGGCACAACGAAAACATCTTTAACATAATGTCTAAAGCGTTTTAAAATGTCTACAACATGTGCTAAAATTGAAATTCTAGTGTATTTTTACCATGGATTTAGAAATAAAGAATAGTTTTCACTTTTCAATTAATCAGATCTCCAACTTTTGTAGCCAGAAAATTTAATAAAAAATTTAACAGATTTCTCATAAAATTTATTAAAATTGGAGTTTGATAAGTTGTAAAGTTTGATAAAATTTTAACAAAGTTCTATCAGGCAAGAACATAGTTCCAAGATTGTTTTCCCTTTTTTTTACACGCGGAAGGGTAAACATTCTTTAACCCTCCAAATTGTCGACTGCTTATTATTACCTCAAAACGAAATACCATTATAGAAGTAGCATGTGGTCTAAACCTCTAATAAAGTAGAAAATGAACCGTCACTAGTCCACTTCATTTCCGTGGTAGCAACACAAGGTGCACATTAAACTATTGTACACTTCGGTTAAAGAGGGAACTACACAAGGAGCACGTGAACAGCTCAACTATTGCCCATTGGCCCTTCATTAAAACTAGGAGATAACCATGAAATGAATCAAACATAAGTTTATGTCCCAGAATACGTAGGCATAACAACTATTGGTCAACATAAGTTACTTCCCTCAGCTTGCAAGAAAACAGATTTTTTAGTTTTATTTTTTGAAGGAAGAAAATAGTCAGCAGAAAGCAGGTCACATGGACTTGATGCAGAGACTCTTCGTATGAAAGGTTTCATGGGGTTTTCTGTGGTTGGGGTTAGAAATCTCTGTTATTTCATGAGAGCATAGTGATATGTCGCACGGAACTGAAATCTTTATATAACTAACCCCAACCACAGAAAAGCTCCTTGAAATCTTTTATACGAAGAGTATGCGCATCAAAAAGATATGCCAAGGCTGTGCAGAACTACAGGCTCACAAAACCCTTCTGCAAGTAAAAATTACCTTCTAGTCGGCATACCAAATCTAAACGGTCATTCGCCCATTTCTTGGCTTTAAAAGGTCGCCAGGACCCAGAATCACAAGATGCAGCCAGAGCAAATCTTCAATACAAATTCTGATGCCCTGAATTGCTATCATGTTGAATGAACTAAAACATGGAGGTGGACTTCAGAACTTGGCAGCCAAGAACTTTTTTTAAGGATCCTGAAGGATGAGAGCCCCCACATAACCCTCTAATCAACGTCTGTAATCAGCAGTGAATCTATCATAAATGTTTAGCTAGAGCGGAAGTTGACTTTGACCGTTGACAATCAAAGATCATGATAGCCCGATCCGACCAGTCGTTTATTAAAATTTGATTAAATAATATAAAAAATTATTAAATATATATGTAAATGCACTAAACGCAAAAATATACATATGAAAATATAGCTCAATACAACCTAAGTCCCAAAATACTAAAAAAAATACAATGCAACGTTACTCTATAATTTTAAGTTTAGACAATTGAATTTTACGAAGCCTCATATTTTGAAAATGTTGCAATATTGTCTCATTCTCAAGCTTAGTGTCACAGACATACCCCACAAGATTATCCTTTGGGATTATATATTCTCCTATAATTATTTTATATGTTCTCCTGTAATTATTAGGATTATATAAAATAATTATGTAAAATTATTTAATGAAAGATCAATATGTAATTCAAAAGAGGTTTTTTGAAAAAATAGGACTCAAAGAGGGACTTTATAAGTAAATTCCTGAAATATGTTCTATATATGTATATCAAAGCCCTCATAATCCCCTCAAGCCACAAACTTTGAATTGCACTTTATTCTCCTTTACATAGCTTCTTTGTTTGAACTCTCTGCAGCCAACAAATTCTGTGACAGACCGTCAGCAGCAAGAAATCATGTGTGATTCAAACTTCAAAGCCCCATTCATGGCAAGAAGCTTTCAAAGTCCTAGGAATCAAATACAACCCAGATGACACTTTAAACAGAGAAATATGAATCCCTATGGTGGATGCAATTGCAACCCCAACCACTTATACAAAGCAACCTAATCAGCTCACCCTCTCCACAGACATACCCCTCAGCCCATACACCAAAGCCTATATCCGCCTCTGAAGTAGACAACCGCACACTCACAGGCGCACACGGCACATTCACAACTCATAAGCTGGCATCAAGCCAATCACACAACATAGACACAGTCACACAAAGTCACAGAAAGAAACCGAACTTACCTAAGTCGAAGTCGTGGCGAAGTCCTGTCCAATTGTCTGAACACAACCAGTGAACTCCAACTCCAACTCCAAGTCTCCAACCAATTAACCAAAGCCGGTTTTTGCTTCTGCCTTCGACTTCGAGGCTTCGACAGATCGACTGGAAGTCTAGAAATTTGGAAGAGTAAGGGTTTGGCCGTTGGGAAGAATCTCGGTCTCTCCTCTTCTCCTCCTCAATCATGGCTGTGGGTTAGAAATTGGGGAAAATGAAATTTGTTTGGTTCCCTTAACTTAGGGCCTTAGGGAGAATGAAATTGGACCTGGACTCATCCAATATTCATATGGACTGGACCTAATTACCCGAATGATTTGGGCCAAATTTTTTTTTTTTTAAAATACGGCCCGCCAAAAACATTCCTTCGTTCCCAACTTCCCCCAGAAACCAGAGTCCCAGTTCTTCCCTTCTTCTCTGATCTCCCTCTCCATCAGTCCATTTCCGGCCATCTGGCGCTCCACAGGAGCTCAAACTTCCGGTGAATCCTGTTAGAGCGGCCGCTCTAGCTCGTCACTAGCTGGATCCGCCCCTGTCTATAATGGTATACTCAGACAGTTATGGTATATGTGGTGTTATGTTCCAACATTTTGAGTCAATTTTGGAATACAGGAGACAATTTTTAAAATCTAAATAACACTTCATTCATCTTACCCACACCCCCTCCCTCCAAACTTCTATAAACTCTCACGGTAGAGGAGCTTTCATCATCTCAAGTCTATAGAAGTACAATCAGCACAAACAAGACAACTATTATCATTATTGCAAAATAATGACCCACGGAAAATGCATACATAAAAGTTGAGAATTAAACATACAAGCTACTTCAAATATAATGAACCATAGAGAAAACAGAAAACGATAATCCAGATTACTCAATAACAATTTCAAGAAACAGACACCCGTCGGCTTCTGAAATGTTAGCTATGACTAGTCTGTCAAGACATGAACTTACGCATAAGAGTAAATCAGATTAGCACACAATTAAAAATAAGAATTCCAACTAAAGTCAATCTCCTTTCTGTAGGAATTAAAATGCAAACTCAAGTATCCAAACAACATTAACAACAATAAGGATCCAAAAGGCAAAAACGCTTCAAATGATGTTCTACAAAATTCAATTGTTCTCTTAATGACTTAAAATACCAATAAAAGTACACTTTAACAGTAACCTCCAAATCTGAATCCTGAAATACCCTCAAGCAGAAGCAGCTGCTCCCTTCTTCCTGGGTGCAGCTTGAGTGCCTAAACCAACCATCAAAATTTCAAATTAATTACCAAACACAAAATTACGGAACTACAAAAATCAAAGCATAAACTACCAAGCTTATACCTTCTCTGAAGTTGGTCTTGAATCTGCGCGGCACGTGGCGGAGGTACCTCATGCGTCCAGTTCCAGTAGTCTTTCTCCTTATGGCCTTCACACTCCAGTTGTCTGAAATATCATATCACACAAAAATTAAATCAACAAAAAAGTTATACACATTGATATATACAAATTTGAGAATTGTAAAATGAAACAAGTACATGTCCTCTTGCGGGCAGCAGGATAGGCACATGCAGAGCAGCGGCTCTTCTGGATGTGGAAGCTCCGGCGGCCGCACCTCACACACAGCGTGTGTGTCTTGTTTCTCCTCTTACCAAAGCTCCCTGTTCCCTTCCCCTACACGCACACAATTTATGAGAAATGAACATAGATCAGATCAGGATTATAATCTGGACATACATACAGATACAAAGAGAGAAAATTCGGTTACCATGGCTGCGAAGTTGCAAAAACCCTAGTTTCGGCCGCTGAGCTACGAAATGAAAAAATGTGGTGTCGTAAGAATGACTATATATATCTGAAGAGAAAAATGACAGTGTGTATATGGGCTTTAGGGTTGGGCTTGCGAAATAGGCTCGGTCCAGTCAATAACCCAGAAACGTGGGTGCCAAGTGCTGGGTAATATTATGGGAAAATTACCTACAACCCTAGAATTAAATATTAGATTTCATAAACAAGTGGATTAAGTTTAAATTTCAGATTTCAGGTGTTAATTACAAATTATTAATTTAATAGGTGATAAATAAGATTAGTTAAAATAATAAAATTAAATTACATCAACCCAACCCAACACAAAACTCCCCAAAATAATTTTTCTCGTCTTCTCTTCTCCATTACCTCTTCTCTCTCTACCCTCTCTTCTGGGGGCAAAAACCTAGCTAAATCTCCTCCTCACATCCACCACACCACCTCCAACCAAATCATAGTTACAGCGCCACCACCACTACTACTATGGTACCTCACCACCACTACCACCACCACCACCAACAACCCAACACACAGCCCAAACACAAATGCACAGAAAATTACAGATCGCACCACTCCTCTGAAAATGGACCTCACCCGACGGAATCGCTTCCCTCAGTTGCGAAGAAGCAATTATTTGGAATACTAATAAACAATTGAATGTGCCCCGCGGAATTTCTGTCATCTTTTTACTCTAATTGGTGCAGATCTGTGTTGATGCTGTTGTTAGATTTGGGTGAGATGGTGGTGTGATTTCGGACTTTAGGGTGGTGGTGGTGTGAATATATGTGGTGGTTGGACAAATCTATAAATTTGTGGTGTGGTGTGTTTTGGTGATTTATATTTGATGTGGATGTGGTGATGGTGATGCTACAGGTGGTGGGGGATCTAGTATTTGTGGTGGTGCTATGGTATTCGAGATGATGGTTTTGTTGCCGGGAGGTGGTGTTGGTGGTTCTGGCGACGGTGGTTTAGGCTGTTGCAATGGTGTGGTGCATTGGAGTTAAAGATTAGTTAAAGGTGTTAGTGGTGGTGGATTGGAGGTGATGGATTACGATACTTGTATGCGGTGTATGTAGATTTGTTTGTGGTGACCCTATGTGACCAAATATGTGTTTGTTGTGACTATTTGTAACCAATTTTGTGTTGGTTGTGACTGGTTGTGACTTGAGATTGATCTAGTCACAGACAGACACACTGAATACAAATTTGGTTACAGTTAGTCACACTGAAGATGAATTTGGTCACAATTAGTCACATATAATACAGATCAGTAATGGTAGTATTTATGGTCGTGGATTTGAGTTGAATGTGGTAGTGGTGGTGCATTGGAGCTTATGCTGGTGAATGCAAGATGAGTCCAGCCCCGCGCCATGGGCATTTTGGTCATTTATTGTGACGGCGTCGGAATGGGCTGAAATTTGGTAGGTTGATTGGAAACGGTCCGAAAAATTGGACTCAGGGCAAACCCGAGATCTCGGGATTTTAGCCAAATTCCTTCATTTAAGCCTTTAAATTGTTATTTTTAGTATAATTTGTTTTTATTTTTTGCTATTTTTGGCTCGTCTTTTAGCAATTTCCGTCTTGATCAAATATGTGTTAGTGGTGATTGCTTTGTGACCAATTCTGTGCTAATTGTAATCGATTGTGACTTGATCACATACGGTCACAAACAGTCACACTAAATGCAAATTTGGTCACAGTTAGTCACACTGAATACAAATATGTGATTATGAATAAATTTGTAATTGTGACATACAATTTGTGTCTCATGACTAATAAATAAGTTGTGATAAATTAACTTGATGATTTATTATCATACAATGACTTGTAATAAGTTAATTTAATAAATTGTCTCATATCATTAATTTTTTTGGCACAAATCAATTAATCGATCACGGTCAAATGGGTCATTGGTAGTTAAAAAATAAAAAAATAAAATCGTCGAAAAGTTGCCTTCGCCGGAGTTTCTGCCGGAGCCGTCGCCGGAGATGCTGCCGGAGCTGTCGCCGTCGCCGGGCTAATGGAGAGGTGGAGAGAAAGTGGTGTAGTGGGGTGATAAGATGGGGTGGATGAGTTGGCCTAAAGTGGAAATAATTAATGTATATTTTATTATTTAATAAAATTATTTATCACCTGATTTTTGAAATAATTTAACAAGTTTGTTAGTTTTGAAAAGTGATTTTTATATGTAGGATTTGTGTGGTGTTCCCTAATATTATGTAAAGAGGAAATTACAGAGTTCCAGGTGTTTAAAAATTGGAATTCAAAAATCAGGTACCAAGTTTTATAATTCAAATATCAGGTATGAGGTATGAATATAAATAATAACCAACCCTAACAATTTCATTCTCACTCTCACACACTTCATCTTCTCCCTCTTCCTCTCTGCTACGCTGCCCTCAACCGCCCATCACCGGAGACCTGCCTATTTCACGTCAAATGAGCACGTCGCGCTTTCGCCACCATGTTAGAAGCATCGCGATGATCTGAACCACGCAGTGGAATGGATTTGTGCGAATCACAGCAAGTACGAAGCTCTGCAACCAGCGCATAGCGAAGCAGAAGCACTATAATTAGGCAAATTTGGTGGTGGATCTTGCGGTTGGGGAAGCACTGTAAGGAGAAGCAATGTAATTAGGCAGAAGCACTATAAGGAGGCGATGCAGAAGCAGCGTTCCTAGGCAGATTTGGTGGTGGATCTAGATTTGGTGGGGTTTGTGATGATTTTTTGTAGCCCATGGTTAGCGTGGAATCTGTGGTTGTACGGGTCAAAGATGGCTGCGTTGTGAACACTGCTGCCCGTGGCTCTGCTTGATTTTTTTTTTGGTTTTGATCGTTGGTGTTTTGTTTGGTTGTGTGGTGGATCTGACGGTTTGGGGTAGGTTTTATTGAATTTGGCGGTGATAGGAGCGGTTTGTGGTTGTGATGGTTGCTGGAGGTCACGGTTTGTGTTGGTGTTGGTGTGGTGGTGATGGTGGCGTCAGTGGCTGTAGCGATAGTGCTGGTGTGGGTTCAGATCTGGTTGGTGGTGGTGGTGGTGATAGTGGTGAGGTTGGTGGTTGGCAATTGTGTGGTGGTGTGGTGCGTCTGTGACCAACAATTAGGCTTATGTGACCAATTATTTGACTGATCTGTGACTAAATATTATGTGTATGTGATTAAAATTAATCTGTGATCAATAAACTGTGACTTACGTAACCATGTGACTTATAAATTGAATGATATGTGACATCGAAAATAATATATGACTTACAAAATTTTTTATCTGTGATCACGAAAAATTTGTGACTAATTAATTTGACAATATGTGACCTATAATTATGAATCTGTGACTATTAATCATAATTTGTGACTTTATTATATTTAATTAATAAATATATTTAATTAATTAAATATATACCTAATTTTTGAATTTTTAAACTTTATAATTGATTTTTGAATTGGAATAAATTAGACACCTTAAATATGAATTTTTTCTCTGTCTAAATCCCCGATGGCCTAGCCCAGTCTGACAGAACCTCAAATCACACTGGACGACCCGACCCAGCCCACTTTTAGCCTCCGTCGAAGCGCGGGAAAATTTCCCCGGCACCGATTTCTTGCGAAACAGAAATTGATTTTCACCTCACAATTAACAGGCAATCAATTTGATAGTAAGAGAAGAATGGAAGAGAATTGTGAAATTGAATTTCCAGCATTTCCATATAAACCCTACCCAATTCAGATGGATTTCATGAAGTTCTTGTACCAATCGCTCGATAAAGGAGGCATTTCAATGCTCGAAAGCCCCACCGGTAAGTAAAATGAGTGCACAAGAACTACCATATGTTTTGATTTTATTTTTCTGAATGTTGTGTAATTGAATATGTCAAGTTGTTACAGGAACAGGGAAAACCTTGAGTATAATCTGCAGTGCACTACAGTGGCTAGTCGATAAGAAGCGTCAGGAAATTACAAAAGGTGCGCTTGGTTTCAATCTGCAGGAAAATTTGGGAAATAAGTCATGTTTGGATAATGATATTGATAATGAACCGGATTGGATGAGAAATTTTGTGCCAAATAAAGAATCTGATACGCGTGAAAAGAAGAAAACTAAAGAAAAGAAAAAATTTGGGGTTCGGTCGAATACTTTTAGTAAAAAGGAAAAAGAAGAAACTAATAGGGATTTAAGTAATCGTGGTGAAGAACAAGCGCTAGAGGGGAATGTGAATAAAAGGGGAGGAAAAAATGTGAAAGGGGAAGTTGGGATTGATAGGGAGGATGAAGAGTTTTTGCTTGAAGAGTATGAGAGTGAAGAGGAAAGTGGTGGAACGCTGAAGAGGAGAAATGCTGGAGCTGATGTTTGTTCGTCTAGCGATGAGGAAGAAGAAGATGGAGTGGGGGACGAGGAAGATGGAGCAAGATTGAAGATTTACTTTTGTAGTCGGACACATTCACAACTTTCACAGTTCATAAAAGAGTTAAGGAAGACTACATTTTCTAGCGAGTTGATGGTTGTCTGCTTGGGATCTAGGAAGAATTTCTGCATCAATGAAGGTATGAGAATAAAATCCACTTGTTTTCGTGGTGGAATGTACATTCATATAGTACATGTCTAACTTCATTGTGATTACATGTATCTTCATCAGAGGTGCTGACGCTAGGGACCTCCGCTCGCATGAACGAAAGGTGCTTGGAGCTTCAAAAGAATAAGAAAAATGAAGCTTCTAAAACAAAGGTATGAATAATTTTGTTCTTGAAGCATTCTCTGGTGCATTTGTAATACCCAGACCAGGAAAGCTTAAAAGATTTGATAGGTACTACTCATACCAACAAGGTGCACCTTCTTTTCTGGAAGTCCATCATTAGAAACTCCACAGTTAAGCATGCTTGGCTTAGAGAAATTCTATGATGAGTGGCCCCTTGGGAAGTTTTCCCGGGGAGCGTGCGAGTGAGGACAAAGTATGCTGAAAAGACTCATGTTGGTACAGTGGGGACAGTATGTCGTCGATCTAACTGCTGGGATAGCTCGTTAAGTGGGACTCGGGTCGTTACAAATGGTATCAGAGCCGGTTGTCAGCCGAAAATCGAGAACTAAATGCTATGCTGGACAAAGTGCTACGTCATAGGACGGGAGCAACTGCTTGAACCCGTAAGAGCTACCTCTAGAATCCCAACGCCTGGCAACGAATCCTCAGATGGATCAAGCGCGACGAGGACGTCGCGAGTCTAACGGAGGGTGATTGTAATACTCAGACCAGGAAAGCTTAAAAGATTTGATAGGTACTACTCATACCAACAAGGTGCACCTTCTTTTCCTGAAGTTATTCATTTTGAAACTCCACAATTAAGCGTGTTTGGCTTGGAGAAATTCTATGATGAGTGACCCCTTGGGAAGTTTTTTCGGGGAGCGTGCGAGTGAGGACAAAGCATGCTGAAAAGACCAATGTTGTTACAGTGGGGACAGTATATCGTCGATCTAACGGTCTGGATAACCAGTTAAGTGGGACCCGGGTCGTTACAGCATTGATGATTGGATTTGGTTTCATATTGTCAAAGCCTTTCTTTTCATTCATGAATTTGGTTTACCTCCCTCTTTCTACAGTAAAAACCTACTAAGTTTCTTCCCTTTCTTCATATTTTTTTAGAACCTCTTATATTACATAATTAACATGCTATCGTGCTTGAACTAAAGCAAAGGCATTACAATGCACAAATTATATCAATTAAAGTGAAATTGAGTTATTTCTGTTGGATATTGTTAGCACTCCAAGTGGATTGAACATTTTGGACAGCATATATGATATATGTGAAATCTTCTCATATTTGACCCAGATACTTCATCTTATCTAAATTTTATTATTTACCATAATCATCTGCCAAATGGTTTGCTTCCCTTGCTATTGGTAGTTTGCCTGCAATTTGGTAACTGGATCTCATTTGTGTTGCTTTCTTTTCATTTGTCTATATTGTCAATATCTGCTGAGAAAGTTTTTCAATCCAAATAAAAAGTATTTATTGCTTTTTGAAGTAGAAAAACTTGAAATATACACCACTTGTAACTCCTTTACTAAAACTAACACTTATTTATTTAGAACTTTTTAAAGTGCTAACCATTCAAATGCTGCAAAATATTGTTCTGTTTGTCTGAAGTCATGGTTCTGATTAGCAGAACTTGGGAGCTGGAAAAAGAGTTCACCGCACAGAGGCTTCCTGTGGATGTCCAATGCTCGGAAGTCATAAGATAGAAAAAGAGTTTAAGAATGAAATTATTCAACTGGAACCACTGGACATTGAAGATCTTGTTCGTATTGGACGCAACTTGGGAACTTGCCCATATTATGGTTCAAGAAGGATGGTGCCTGCAGCTGATCTTGTCATTCTTCCCTATCAATCTCTTCTTTCAAAATCATCGCGTGAATCTCTTGGTTTAAGTTTGAAAAATAGTGTCATTATCATAGATGAAGCTCATAATCTAGCTGATACTCTGATCAGCATGTATGATGCAAAAATTACTCTGTCACAGGTAAATGGTAGTTTCACAATCGTTGTCTATTATAACACCTTCAAATTTAGTTGTGCTATGCTCTTTTAGATGATTATTTAAGAACCCATATTTAAAAAGTTAGTCTATAGACCAGAGAGTGTGAGCATCTTCAATCCCCCTTCCTGTTTGACATTCTAAATTTCTTTCATGAGGTTCAGTCCTGGTATACTTTCTAACAGTTACTTGATCCTCTGTTCAGCTGAATCTCTTGCAGTCTCACTTAGAGGGATACTTTCAACGATTTCGCAATCTTTTAGGACCTGGCAACCGAAGATACATTCAGACTTTGATGGTCCTCACACATGCTTTCTTAAGGGTTCTACTTCCCAATGGGAAGCTTGCAAATCATGTTGATCCTTTATTTGATTCTGAGGAGATAGAAATTTCTTACGATTCTTCAATGGCCATCAATGAATTCTTATTTTCCCTAAACATTGATAACATAAACCTGGTCAAACTGTTGCAATACATGAAAGAAAGCAACTTAACTCACAAGGTGCTTGCTCTTCCTCATCATTTATTCAATATATAATTTTCAATTTTTTTGTGTGCACAAATTTAATATTCCATTGTTTTCTGCCTCTTAGGTCTGTGGTTATAGAGATAAGGTAGCAGTCGCCCAAAATGGTTCAAGTGTCGAAGATGGTGAAGCAACTTGCAAGGAAGAAAGTGCAGTATCTTGCTTTCAGGCATTGGCTGGCATGCTATCCTCCTTAACCAATAATGATGGTGATGGAAGAATATTAATTTCAATGCCAAGGCTAACATGTCATGGGAAAGAAGGGCATATAAAGTATGTCATGCTTACTGGAGAGAAGATGTTCTCTGAGGTTTGCATATTTTTTTGCACCTTAATATTCTAATGCACCTTAATTTTAGTTTGCATAGTTACAGTCATTCATCATTTTCTGTAGATTGCCGATCAAGCACATGCAGTCATCTTGGCTGGAGGAACTTTACAACCTATAGAGGAAACAAAGGAACGACTCTTCCCATCATTACTGCCTGATCGGTTGCACTTCTTTTCATGCGGTCATATAATTCCTCCAGAGAATATTTTGCCTATTGTTGTTAAACATGGGCCTTCTGGTCAGTCCTTCGATTTCAGCTACAAACTCAGAAGCCTGCCAAACACGGTGAGAAAGCCGTGTACTTTCTTTCATCTTCTCACCATGAAATTTATTGCCACTCTCGCATGTTTCAAAAGTTTCCTAATTGATAAATGTTCAGGAATTCAACATTCTTCCCCTTATAATGTATTCAATGCTGTCCTTTATCATCATTCTGATCCACCTTTAACACAATGACTGAAGATTCAATTGAACTTCTGTCTTTAGAAAAGTTGTTCCAAAATTTCGTAGTTTTGCTAATTGCTGCTGCATGTTGGACTGAAATGACAGATTGAGGAGCTGGGCCTTCTGCTATGCAATCTAGTGACAGTAGTTCCAGAAGGAGTAGTAGTGTTTTTTTCGTCATTTGACTATGAAGGCAAGGTTTACGATTCTTGGAAAACATCGGGCATGCTTACAAGGATTATGAAGAAAAAGAGAGTTTTTAGAGAACCTAGGAAAAACACAGAAGTAGAAGCTGTCTTGAGAGAATACAAGGAAACAATTGATGCAGTATCCACCAGTAATCCTTCATCCTGCAATGGTGCAATTCTTTTCGCAGTTGTGGGAGGGAAGATATCAGAAGGTATCAACTTCAGTGATGGGACAGGTCGATGCATAGTAATGGTTGGACTGCCCTATCCTAGCCCATCAGACATTGAATTGATAGAGAGGGTGAAGCATATTGAGGGTCTTGAGGAGAGTCAAAATCCCAAGTCTTGTGTCAATGGTGAACATCGCAATGGGGATGTTCAAACTGGATTTCACATCCTTAGAAGTTGCAAGGGCAGAGGAAAAGAGTACTATGAAAATCTTTGCATGAAAGCCGTAAATCAATCAATAGGTGCAGCTTCATTCTAGTTTTCTTTTTACATTGGTACATCATACATGCTTTCTTGCCAAAGTCTAATTTCCTATTTTATGTCAAATTCTTCTGTTCTAGGTAGAGCAATTCGGCATATAAATGACTATGCTGCAATTTTGTTGGTTGATGTGCGTTATGCTTCTGATCCTGCAACTGCAAAAAGAAGCTTCTCCCACTCGACTGGAAAGCTTCCACAGTGGATCAAAAGTCGTCTTGTTCCTACAACTGAGAATTATGGCCAAGTCCACAGGTTGCTGCATCAGTTCTTCAAATTCCACATATCAAAAGGAAGCAATCAGTAATAAACTTCTGATAAACATTGGTCAGATGTCAAATTTGAGTTGAGATAGCAGTTTTGCATAGTAGATAGAGAGCTGGATTTAATATCAATTGTATTGTTTGAGTTGTTAGTTAAAAGAAACATTTGTTACATTCTTTCTTTTTATAAGCACACGAAGTTTATTCCACTAAAGTGGTGAGTACAATACTACAAAATCTAGAGAACAAGCTATCAACTAACATGTTTGGCATTCCTATTAAACATAACAGCTTAGGATGTTAAATTTTTTATCAATATTCAGAAGCACTATAAGATGCCAAACGCGGGGTATGTTTGGATAATCTTAAACTTTACAAGTTTAAATAAATCAATCAAAGTAGAAATTAAGTACGTTATTTTGATATTAAAGTAAGAGTTGCTTTAGAAAAATTCTTTACTTGTACGAATATGTTAGAAACAAAAGTTATTTTAATTTTTGATGTTTTTTGAAGCTCGGCCAAGGTTAAAAACCGATAGCCCTCTGCTCCACAATAATTCACTTGTTTGGAACTCGTACGGTACGAAAATGCAGTCATGAGATGAGTTTCATTGTGTCTTGTTAGGAAATATTGGTAATAAAAGATTATCGACTAATAAGTGAGTAGAATGAATTGGTAAAATAAAGGCGAGCATAAAAACATGTAGATGAGAGTTTAAGTGTTTAACCTACATTTTTCCATGATCTATAATTCATGTTAACCTTGCATTGGTACTTCCAATAATCATCTTTTGAGATATGATCATCGTTTCTTGTAAAAAGAAAATGTCAAAAATATCTTGTACGAAATGCGACTCAATTAGAATTCAAGAAATACAAAATGTTAACAACAATTTTATTGCAAGAACATTTGCAATTAAAGAATGAAATTTGTACGAGATAGGGATCTATTTAGATTATTAATGTGAATACTTTCTCTCGTTTTAAAACCGTACAGGAATTCAACATTTGCTCCCATAAAATATTTAAATTTAACGCAACAACTGTCGTGGCAAACAACATCTACGCTAACCCATGTATTCATAGTTATTAAAAATGATTTAAGGAAAAAAAAAAAAAAGTGATGTATTTTCAATACAACAGTTAGATCAGGTTTACATTTTATTCCAAATAACAATGGCATGAGCAATCCACTGCAAGGTTCCAACTTGTCTTCTGTTTGGAAAGTGACAAGTTTTAATCAGTTTGGTCCCTCTTTCCAACCAATATGGGTTGCAATTTGCCAAGATAAGGGGCCCAAACATGAAACACCTCCTTCCTATAAATGCTATCAAAATTTATTAAGAAAATACTAATAATTATGTATCTTGGATTATCGTTAAACCACTACAATCATTAGGTATGGTTCTTTATTTCAGCAAAGATAAATTATAGGGATTAAAACCTAGGAATACTTAGTTAGCTTTCATTAACCTGCCAAGTATTGGGGTAAATTCTATTCATGCGCCCAATTCTGGCCGAACGAGGACATGTTTGGTGTGTAGTATTCCTTTATGAAAATGGGCCATTTACTTGAGCTGGAGCCTTTTCTTGTAGGAGGACTGACATTAATTCCCTATTCTCTATTTATGTTAAAAATTCAATTTTTATGGGGGCGAAGACACGCAATAGTGTGTGAAAATTGAAGCCAAGTTGTCCCTGATAGGTACTCCATTGTCCTTTATCTCAAAGTTTACAAAACAAAACCATTATTCACTTCTTTTTATCTTTGCTGTGTGGTGTCTCTGTAGAGGAAAGACGGATGAACAAGCATCACAGAGCAAAAGTAAAGCCACAAATGCAGATGCTGCTCAAAGAAACCTTTTACAACACCAAAAACTTCTTTTACATTACATTCCAAAATCTCAAATCATGTCTCTTAGGAGGGTACCAAAAGCTGCCTAAAACTCCTCTTGTCAAACCCATCTTTTCGACTAAGAATCCGAAACTCCATGAGCTGAATAATTTCTGTAAAGATTTCTCTGATAAAAATGAGATACCGAAGAAAATGGAGGGTCGACTCTCACCAGAGGAAGAAATGAAGGGAGACAAAAAATTTAATGGAAGCTCCATGAATATTGTGGACCAAAGCGGATTAAAGGAGTCGAAAGAAAAGAAGACTGGTAAATATCCAAAGGCAAACAAGTAAAGTTCATTTCTAAGAATACAGATGCTTTAGCTAAAAAAATGAAAGAATTGGAGATGATGGACGTGAATGACATGGATCATGTGCTGGATGTACAAGAGGTGCTCAATTACTATTCTAGGCTCACCTGCCCAGCTTATCAAGACATAGTTGACAAGTTTTTCATGGATATGTATGCCGAATATTATCTTCCACCGCCCTCGGCTAGTGTTCACAGTTCCATGAGGAAACTGGGCTCAGTTAGGGTTCATGGTTCAATGAGGAAACTGGGCTCAGTCAGTTTTCATGGTTCAATGAGGAAACTGGGCTCTGTCAGTGTTCACTGTTCAATGAGGAGTCTTGGCCCTTTAAAGCTGTAGAAGTGAAGTAAATTCCATTATTTGCGCTTATGAACCCATATATATCCCTTCATTCCACTCTGTGTGTGTGTGTGTGTGTGTGAGAGAGAGAGAGAGAGTTTGTGTTGTTCATAAATGAAAATTCTCTCTTCATGTACTGCAATTTCTTTGGCCAATAATGGAAATTATGTACCTTGAAATTCTCTCGTGTAAAGTTTGTAGATTTCTCTGTTACGATTACTTTTTTTGATATCGTGTGCCTACACCGACCGAATTCAATCCAAAATTTTCCCTCATAACTCTTGCAAACATTGAGATATCTTGAGAAAATAAACTTTTTATGAGTATTAGTGATAGTCATAGTGATATTAATAACGATAGAAAAAATCATAACTATTTATATGCCATTGATGAAAAAATCATCAACTAAATGCAGTCCAAGCGATAGTAAAGCTGACTAAATGTCAAAAAGGTGAATTTTATAGGTCAACAAGAACAAAATCCAAATTCAGATAGGCAGAACAAGATGTGCATTGCAGCCAGATCTTTCAGTTCACTTTTCGGCAATTAAGTCGAACCTGTCCCATTGGTGCCGTCAGGACCCGGAGATTGGACAGTTTGTTCATTGTAAGTCCAAAGTCCCTTTGGAACAGGGAAATATCTGATGCATATGCTCGGACCCAATTCTCGGTTTCTTCCCCGGTCGTCAGCTGCTGATCAACAAAGAGTAATCCCTTGCCTTGAAGAAGACTGGAGTAGTATACCGTACCAAAACCTGTTCCCGGTCCCTCATAGTCCATCTTCATTGCCGGATCGTTCAACGAGGCAGATGATAAGCGCTTGACAGAGGGTGAAGGGGATAATGACGGTGATATAGACAGTGATGATGATGAGGTATGGCTTCTATTGCATTTTGATCTCAAAAAGTTGAGAAATTCAGTATCTATAGAGGGGTCAGGCCCTTGAGTTCCACTGAAGTTATAAAGACGGTTGAAAAAGAATTTGCAGTGAATCGTGCCTGTGCTGTGGGCACCTGTGACCTCGAACATAAAAAGGAAGGCAAAAACGAAGTAATCTGATTGTAAGTAAGAGTATATAGAAATTGTAAGTATTGAAAAGGAAGTTCATAATCTGATTCCTTTTCGTCTAACAGGAAATGCATTATTTAAGAAACGGAAAGATGGTAATCTGATTTCATTTCATTTAGTTAGAGATTTTTACTTTAATCAAAATGTGAGAAATTTTATCACTTGGTACTGAACAACTAAGTTCAGGTATCTCAGTAATCACTTTTCGTTGATTTTCAATTAAATAAAATGACGTTAGATAGGTCATAGAAATTTGATACATGCAAGCACGTTAGATTCGCAGATTAGAGTTCATAAATTGTTTCATTAGCAGATTAGAGTTCAAAAATTAAAAGATAGGGAAAACGGTATACCTAATAGACTGACAGTCTCTCTTTGATCAAATCCTCTTGATGCAAATGCCTCGATTGTTTTAGAGAGATTGTCTAGGGGAGTCGGAAGCTCAAATGTTGCTACTTCTTGAAAAGAAACTGTATTGTCTCTCCTACCGGTATACAGAGGATAGAACGGGCCACCAGACTGAAATTTAAAAGATTTTTAGTGTATAAACTAGGCCATGCCAAATATGTAATAAAAGAATGCACATTAGCACAAGAAGATTTACCAGAAGGACACTTTCTCTTGCCGCCAAAACAACAATATCAGCACAAGAAACGATTCTGGGGCATGCTTTTTCAACATTCAGCTTAATGATGTCGATCAGATCAAACCCCTTTAAAGATTCATTTGGCGGAGAATCTTTCTCACTCGTTATTCCATCGGCAGCATCCAGTAGAACTGAAGCGTCACACCCCTAATCCAATATTGATCATATAGCAAGTTGTAATCACAACCCAGTATAAACCCAAAATAAATTCACAGAAACATAATCAAATTTCCCTAGAATTTACGATTCTCAAGTCAAAATGAACAGTATAAACTTCAGAAATCCCTTTCTGCAATATATTATTAGGCAACATTAGCCTAATCCCCAAAATGACTTTAGGGTAATAAAATAGATAGAATCTACAAAATAGACAATTAAAACAATTTTCATCAAATAATTCAAAGCAACATTCTATGAACACTATATAAGAAAATTGAATCAAATTTAGAACAATTAAATCATTCAACACTAAATTCATGGTGAAACCAACAGGAATCACTGATAAGTGAGTAGCTTAAAAAATTCACCTCCACAAAGCAATCATGGAAAAGCAGCCTCAACAATGCAGGGGCAACATTTCGCCGCAGATTGAAGAGTTCATGAACCGTTGTTCGAACGATTTTCTCGGCTGATGGGCAAGATTCATTGTAGTAATCATATCTGAGCGATCCCTGACGAGAATCATAAGAATGAGTTTCTGGGAGCTTCCTTTCCACCTTGTTTCTTGATTGAGGCCTTAGAAATGAACGTGAACTGTCAGCAATTCGTGATGAACCCTTGTTGGTTTCTGCATGTTGGTTCTTCAAAGAGAAGAGAACACATAGTAGAAATACAAGAAAGCTTAGTTTTCCTGTGAAATCCATAGCAAATTATTACAAGATTTGCATAACGAACTCGTCCGTCTCTCTCTCTCAAGATTGAGTTGCCGAGCTTAATGGGAGCTTCTGTGAAGTACAAGATCAAGAGAGCGCGGGAAAAAGAAAGATGAAACGACGAAAGTGCCCTTGTAACCAGAAGTTTGTTACAGAACAGATCCAACGGTATAAGTTGTTTGATCTGAATGACTGGAGGAAGTTAAAATTGTAGCTACTTATTTGTGGAGAATTTCTTAATTCAATAATTTTGAATTGCGTTTAAGAAAATGATAAGTAATTTTATAATGGTAATGCCGAGAATACATTAAAAATTTTAAAGGAAGGATTACACGAATTACTTCCATGTTATTTTTTGATTGACAAAAAAAAAAAAAAAACATTATTAATCAATCAATTTCTTTATGATTAAGAATTGTGACAATAAAGAATAACCGTATGTTGCTCTCCTTGGCCTATAACACAAAGGTCTTCCAAATACTCATCTTTCACATTCTGAACATGTCGAGCCAACATACATGTCACGTTTCCTTCTCGAAAACATTTCAGTTTTGCCTCTATTTGGTCAAAATTATTAGTAATAATTTCAGCCGAAGTTGGGAATAATCGCGTCTTCATGTTTTGTTCAAACTATTTCAATCATGTCATGTTAAGCTAAGCATGCTATTAATGGGATCGTGAAAACTCTCGTACGAACCATGCAAGGGCCAAAAAGACCATGAGAACATTAGCGGATCAAAGACAAGCAGCAAGGAATCATTCAAATTGAAAACAAGTGTCTTTCTCACAACATTCGATAACATTAGAAATTACATAGCTGCAAATCTTTAAAATGGCATCAGCTGCATGATTTTCTGTAATTTGTTAAAATGAAAATAATGATGATGAAATTGAGATGGGGGCCTCAGTCGGATGACTCGGGCGATTGCTGATACCCTATATTTCAACTTGCGGGCTGAATATACTCACAAATTTGCATCAATCCAACAAACAATTTCCTAATTATGACATCAATATTCCCAAGCAATATGCATCACACTGAACTCTGCATTTTCTTATGACACTTAATTACCAGAAGATACAAGAACGTTGTGCTCCTTTAGTCGTCTTTGGAAATGAGCCAAGCGATTCTGTAACTCTAAGATGCCGGCAGACTTTTGGGATAGGATTGTATTCAATCTGGTGACATAATCATCTAGCTGATTCCCTGGTTGATCTGCCTCAACCAATAGATTCATCTCCTGCAAAAAGGCCAATGAAAATTTTGATTGAGGTGCGTAGACTTAAAAGTTAAAAATACAACTTGTGTCTATATAGAGAATTTAGACACGTATCTGAGTTCACCAATCAACGTAGCAAAATCTATAACAGAAATTAACTTTAGAATCGATAAACAGAAAATGAGATAGCTACAATTCAGACAAACTCTTTGATGTGAACGCTGGCAGTTTGCATCAGAATAATATGATCCATCTAAATCAATGCCACATATACTTGAGAACCCATATAAAAAACCTCAACATACTTAAAGAGAATGATCAAATAGTATTATAAAGACACAAAGCTAAGAACCTAAGACGGTGTCTAAATTCAAGAACAATCTGTGCGTGGACAGTAATATATTGGTCTCAATCCGACTAACGTAGTTATATTGCACCACCAGGGAAATAAAAATTGAAAAGCAGAAAAAAAGTGCTAGAGCCGCTATAAGATTATCACTGACCTCTCGAACAATATCCATTGTCTCCTCCACTTGTCTCCTATGAGCATTGACTAGATCTTCCTCTTCCTACAAAATCAAAGAAACACTTCTCAGCACCTGCGTTGGACACAATTTGTTGTTAGAAAGCAATTTTTAATGGTCTTACCTTTAATAGAGAGTTCAAATCATCATCAGAGTTCGAGTATTTCATATTGGATTTAAGAGGTTCCTTCCACTTCGACTGGCCGTTGGCTCTCCTCATTTTATCGTCCGTGTTAGGAAAACGGTGTGATTCAACTTTTGAGTTTTGCTTCCACACTGGCTTCTCTTGCTCATAAAACTCTTCGTCATATTCTTCCCTGTCAGTTTGTTCAGGCCATGAATCACCAGTGTCATCTTCAAATGTTGAGGCAGGTGGTAAAACTGATGACAGGGGTTGTGTTATTGATTCCTTCAGATTTGAGGTTGATGAGAAAACGTCTTTTTTGTTGTTTCCTTTTGAAAGGCTCTTCACCCTATAATTTCCAGAAAATAAGATCAGACCTTATAAAGAAGGAAGCATTTGCCCAGCAGAAAATTTATATCATCAAAAGATCAGACTTACCTGTCCGCATATCTTAATGTGTTTAATGTATGTTCACAGGATCCCGCATTGGGTGAAACACATGAAATCATCACAGTACGAGAATTTCCAACAAATGAATCCCTTAAGACTTCAGTTAATTTACTGCCTCTAAATGGAATATGCCCTTGATCATTATCAAGGGCTCTAATGCACTCCTTCAAGGCAAGCAAACTTTTGTTAATCTCAGCTCCTTCCATTCTGCATATTCAGAAAACGCTAATTGAGAACTCATTAAAAGAAGGCAAATTGTTGGAATCATATCAATAACATCAGAGAGACCAATGGACACTACAATTATAACTTCTTATCTCAAATAACAGATAAATGTTGGGTAATAACAATGTCTTGCTATATAAAGTACCAATGTTATGCATCCTCAAACACAACATAATAATTACAGGCTGCATTTGTTAGATTACTATTTTAACCCCAGATTGAATTTTTTTTATTTTTTTTCAGAGAAAACAAAGGAAGTAGAAGATGATTAAGTAGTATATACCTAGTTTGTTTATCATTATCAGTAGTATCAGCACCGCGTTCACTTCCAGCAAGATCTATGAAGGAGAGCTTGCCAACAACTCGAGCAGGTTTGGATTCACTGCCATCAGTTGACCTCTTAATGGTAAGCTGAAGAATGGCATGTGAACGGGATGATTCCTCATTTGCACCAGTGGTGCCTGTACTTCTTGTTGCACTTCCTTTCTCAATAAGGTCCTTAATTGTCTCCACATCTGATACTTTGTACTCTTGCAAGCCTACAATACAAACTTGTTGTTTGCCATCCTCTCTCATGCAAAGTTTTCTACATAAAGAAATATGAAGTGTCGTGAGAATCCATATGGTGACTAGAAATAGACCAATGATTTAAGTAAGAATCAATCGGGACATCTTACTTCCGGTCGCTGAGTAAATCATATAATTTTCCTCCATATATCTCAAAGAAGCTTACAAACAATTGAAACCCTTGATTCCTGTAAGTGTGATGCATGAGCCTCAATATATCCCTAGATGCCTTTAGGGGCAGTGGTTTCATCGTAAAAGTTTTGCCACTTCCTGAACAAATTTCAGAGAGAGAAAAAAAAAAAAGGAATGTAAAAAGTCAGAAAAAGCTTGTAGATTAGTAAAAATAAATTAGTAAACAATGAGAGGAATGATGTCACAAGAACATACAAGTATGATATTCATGCAAAGAAGAAAAGCTGACACGATGAGAAGAGCAATCTGTACATTTGTCAAATTAAAATTTTAAATCCTCGCTATCCCAATCTTATCAAGATAAAATGGGGCTACATCTTACTGGGAAGTAGTATGACGCAGAGAAAAAATAACATTTAAATAGTGGATGTCTTTCAAATATGACAGTAATCACTCCACAGCCTATCATAAGCAACAATGTCGGCTTTTATTACTGCAAGGACCAAAATTCAGCCCCTTCTTATGTTCTATTTCAGATGATATAAAACGGAAGATAAAGACCAACCATGAATTTTGTTCATTTGATTGATTTAGCAATGCCTCACATAATAAGAGATGTCCACGAAAGCAGCTACAGCAATATCCAAGGATTTGGAGGATAATCAAAGTTGGTTATAATATCACCTAGAGTATGCCTTCAAAGAAAGGGTTATTGACTGATGCTTTAACAGGCTGGAGCATTTCTCCACACCACCAATAAAAAGTACTACTATTAGTACTTAATTTGTTAAACTAGACAAGAAAAAAATTTCATCCAGCTCCATTACTTCTAGATTTTTTGCACATAATGTCAATACCAAATACAAGTCCGTCTTTCAGGTCGAGGTCAGTTCTTCTCATCTATGACATCTTTGCCTTTGTTTGGGATTTGTCTCGCTTCTCTTGCAAGTCCATGGGTAGATGCAAAACCAAAAAAGATCTCACTACAAACTTCACTTTTGCATGAATGAGGTAATCAAGCATGTTCTTCTCCACATTCTTAAGAGACTCGCCTCGATGAAACATGAAAGTAATTCCGTGAAAATTGAAGAAAAGTTAAATTAGGGAACTCAAGTATGCCCTGCAAGCATGCAACAGGTCCACCATGGTATGTGGAGACCAAAACCAAAACTTGAAGTAAAGAAATAAAAGTCAAACAAACAATGGCAAGCTTTCTACGCCAAATCCATCTGACAGTTACATGTAAGCAATTACCTGTTTGCCCATAGGCGAAGCAAGTAGCTTTGGTGCGTTGGAAAATTATCGGAACAATGGGCTCCACAGTTTCACGATAGACCTATAGATATAGCATGTGGATCACAAATAAGAAGGGTATCCAATACACCATGAGTATTACAAAGTTTCCACTCAAGTTCATGCTCATTACCTCGTCATTTGATACTTCCTCATTCAGCACGGCATCAAAGACAAATTCATGCTTCTCCACATATTCTGTCAAGTCAACCTGCAGGAAATTAAGAATCAAAAAACCATTGAGCCCCATTCTTTAAGAACTTATCTTTCCCCAAACTCATTTTCAACCTCCACATTCTCCCAATAAAATAATTTTTCACATAAATCCAAAACTTTTAACTAATTTTAATCACACATTCTCCAAACAAAATCACTATTACAAAATCTATTGTCCCAAAAAATGGGGATCAAACATATCCTAAATATTTCACAAAAGAAATTCCAACTACAATCAGCTCCAAACAACCATTACATGTTCATTTAATTTTTGGCATGAGACTATTATCATGAGAGAATAAATTTGTTGATATAATCCATTATCTACAGCTTTTGCTTGAGAACAGCTAATGGCAAATGGCCTTTATATTACCCATGTCTCTAACTAATAACTTGAAGCAACCTTATTCTCTTATTGTAAAAGAAATCAATCAAAATTAATGTTTGTGCAACTTGCAGCATTAAAAAGGTAACAATACAAGTTATGAAAATATTGTCAAAATCAGTCACAAAGAAAAGCAAATAACCAGGAGGAAAAGATTTCCTGGAAATACACTAGTTATAATTGGCAATAGAATCAATCTTTGTATTAATTAAAATTTAAAATCATAAATCCAGTGTTCTATATTATGAGGACCAGTACATGACATCTCATTGACAATATGTAAGGCATCAAATAAATTCAGAAAATTACAACAATAGGACATCAGAAAGATCTATCATACCAATCCTTATATATGAAAAAAATTAAATAAGCACAAACAAATACTGTCACAGACCTTCAGTTTTGTCTCATGGACGACAAGAGAATTAGATTGTGTTTCAATGATATCTTCCTCATTCTTCGACAATTCTTTTTTGTTTAATGGTCTTTTGCGTACCTGCAACCAATCAACTGTTAGACAGCACGGTGAAAAGCATCATTACAGTCTCTGATTCAATAATCTAGAGTATGAAAGACATTGAAGTGAAAGAATTTGCCTCTTGGTGCAAAAATTGCGTTTCATGAAATTTACGTAGGTAATCCAATTAAAAGACTAATACTTTATGCAGATTCAGAATCAGACAAGTAAGAAATGTAGCTATAGGTAGCTACAGACTAATCAAGCAACAAAAAGGTTGAGAACAGATTCGTTAGAACACAGAAAAGTGAAAAACATACATACCACCACTTTGATCTTTGCAACATTGCTGGCCTTCACAGTGTCAGCTGCAATGCTTTTCATAACATTGTTCTCCTGCAAACCACGAGCTTTGATGGTTTGTTTATTGTTTCCAAGGTATGGGTCGAAGTCATCAAAGCTTCTCCCCCGTGTAAAATGCATTGAGGTTCCATTATACAGACTAGGAGCTGGCATCTAGTTTCCACATACAACAAAGAGGGAAAAAAATGGGGAAGATATTAAAACAATAAAATGAGAGAGAATGGCAAAATGTTTCAAATCCAAATTAATGCCATGAGACGTATAATAATGTTTAATATATAATGTGCTATCAATTTTCTGAGCATAATCTCATATTTAGAGACAATTAGCTTAGGGCTTATTATTAGTTACCATGAATCCAATTTTCTAAACTCGATAACAATGGAGAATGCTATGAGTGAAATGAAATCTCATGACATGTTAGGAAAAAGATCATCGGGCATCATCCATATACAAAATACTAATTAGGTTGGAGTAACTAAAACCTGAAGTCAACAAAAAGTAAAATGAAATTCACACACAATTAAACTTCGCTCATTTGACAACAAGATATCAACTGTAAGGGCAATTATGACCCAATGGAAAACCAATTCAGCAGCACACCAGAATACATAATCCACTAAGAAACCTTACAGCAACACAAAAAATCAAGCTTTTACTAATTCATTCCCTCGATTTATTGACAAAATCAAATCAAATATCTACCTCAGTAAGTAGTTCGGTGTCCAGAGAATGCAGATCCAAGAGCCCTGGACTGTACTCATTTGGCGAAACCTGCTCCTCCCCATTCCTTCTCTGACTTCCCGGCCGTGAATTTAGTGGAGGCGTCAATGGTTCAGCAAACAAATCGCTGCTTCCACTGTATGTCCTCTGCGCCTGCACGCTTCTAGACATTCTCGAGTCCTGACCCCCTCCATTATAGTTTCCAAAATCCTAATTTTAAAAAATAAAATATATATATATATATACAAAAATAAAAAATCGAAAAATTTTCCATCTCAGCATCAGATATTCAGATCTAGCATACATGCGGTCAACAAGAAAAGCAGAATAATAGAACTGCACCTGAAGTGGAGGAACTGCATTGTTAGATGACTGCAGATGCTGAAGACCAGCTGATTGGAGCCATCGGCCGTTTGATGATGATTCTAGAAAATTATCGGAGTACTGCCGCTGGTGGTGCACAGTTGATGATGCACCAGATCTCTGCCTTCCAACAGCATTCATTTTTTCTCTCTAAAAGTCACGATCACAGTCCGATCCTCCCGTTTTCTATCTCTAAAATGAACAGATTGAAATGGATGAGAGAGACAGAGTGACGGTTTCAGAGGCAGATGAAAATGTAAAGACTTTGTCGAGGAGAAGCTTTGAAGTTCAACGGCTGCGATTCATTTCTGCACAGTAAAAGTTTTAAAAATTTGAAGAGTTTTATGGGGAAACCGAGAAGGGGAGAAAGTTGAAAGGTACAGGAATTACCAGGGATTAATTAACAACGTAATGGGCTTGTTAAAATTTTGAATCTCTAATTTGAAAGGGTGCGAGCGGCATGAGTTATACGTGTGAGAAATTCTATTGGTAGAGAGAAGAAGGGTAGTTGGGGCCCGCTCGTTTTTGAATTGAGGATGCTATCTGTCAAATTCTTTGCCGTTTCACATGGTGGGGCTTTGTCGTTTTTGTACCACTATCCTACCCTTTTTTTTTTTTTTTTTTTTTTTTTTTTTTTGCCTTTGGATTACACTTCATTATTAACGCCTCCACCTACCCTACCCTAAAGCTTGATAAATAAGGTAAATCGCAGGTTATACCTTCAAGGGTACAAAGTGGAAGACTACTTGTACACTTACACTTACCTAATAGAGATATTCATATTCTAGGATTCGAACTTTTGACGCGTCAACTTCAAGAAAAACTGGATTTCTCCACCTTCCTCTTTTACTACTATCCTACTTTACTCAAGGACTAACTTGACATGTGCCATGGTTCTACTTCAAATTTGAGTCTAATCTTGAGAGTGTCGGCCCTTGTTTGGCCCATTAAATTAAAATTCATTTTTTTTCTCTTTTTTTATTAATAATAATTTTTTTAAAATAATATTACACATAAATTTTTAAAAAAAAAATTCTAATCATACATTCTTCAAAAAAATTATTATTCCTTTATTATAATTTGAAAAAATGGAAGCCCAAACAAGGGCTCAATATGGTGAGACAAAAAATGAAAATTAATGTTTTTAACTTTCTGTAAAAATTTCAAAACCATGTACTTTCTTTATCTTTTGATATCTTATTTCTCGCATATTCCATCCTTAAGTATAACAATTTAAGAAAGAAATTCGTGAAAGACAAGATAAGCACAAATTTGTTTGAAGCGAATATTAAGAATGGATATGATAAGGGATAAGACCTTGTGAAGAGGGAACCCGATCTTTACATGCATGTGTCTCCCCTTCTTTTGGCCAATGCCTCCTCCCACTTCTATTTGTTCAAGAACTCAAGGGATGCTTAAATTTCAATTTCGAGCTTATCTAGTATCTACTCGAGAGTCTCCTGAACTTAGGATAGAGAGATAAGAAAATGCATGGAAAGATGGGACTGGAAATAAAGGGGAAAAACACACAAATCAAGAAAGAGGGAAGGACTAGATAGATACAAGTGATGGTAGATGGGAAAAGATAAAGTGGTGAAATCGTTTTAGGACATTTAGGTCTCGTTTGATACACATTATTTGTAAAATGAGAATGAAAAATATAGCCGTTATGGCCCAACACAAGATATGTAAAGTCAAATATGGTGGCTGGATGTGATGGATAACAGTCATATTTTTCATTTTTATGGTGAAAAAATGGGAATCAAACGGAGGCTTAACTTGTAAACTTGAATACTATCTTATTGAACAAGTTTTTGGATAATATTTTGACGAAACCTATGCATGCATACTCTTTGATCAGCTATGCTACATAGAAATTGCCTACATGATGCTATTTTTTTACGTGTAGATCGTGTCACAAGTTCAATAGTAGCTCTTCCGAAGACTTATCTCCTTGGTGGCTTGAGGTCTCCAAGAGGAAGCCTTCTTAGTTTTTCACCTAAACTGTCACGAAAAGGTCCAAATTCAACTTTTTAGAATCAATGAACATTGGTAGTCTTTTTGTTCGTGTTCAGGTAGTTTACATCTTTATAGATGTATTTTGCCGAGCTTCTCTCCGGGACGCTGTCAACAAGTTGAGCAACAAATATTTCCGGCAGGTGTTTTAGATTATTGATTAGTTGAAGTTAGTGAAATATAGATTTAATCAAACCAAAAATGAGTTGAGAGATCTTATAGATCTGCCAGTGTTTTATTCAAAACTTGTGATTTGGTTTTTGAAGCAATAAGGAAAAATAATTTTTACTTGGTATTATCCTAGTTAATAGAGGATTAAATTCATTGTTTACTTCCTAGATATAATAGGATGTGTTGTTGTGTATACCATTTGAGTGATAGTTAATCATGCCTATAAATAGGAGTCTCCATATTATTTTTTGAATAATGTTATCCAACATAAGTGGTGCTTAGGCGGCTATATTTTATAGGTTGATTTAATGAGTCTTGTGACTTGCATTTAAATGAATCTATTATTTAATGTTGTGCAATTGTCACCTAAATCGATACTTAACATAGTGGTGGTGAATATCATTATTCTTGTTTTTTATTGATCCAAAGTTTGAGATAGTCATCGATTGTCTTGGACGAGACTTGTAGATCATTTGTTGTCTTGGGTATGCCTGGAGGTTGGGCTGTGTGAGAGAGGTTATATATTGATTATGCGGAATTTTCATGTAAATCATTGTGTTATTTTTTCTATCTACTTATATGTTACGGCTTCTAAACAAATTCTATGAACAAGATCATCTCGACAAATCAATGAATTGGTCTCAATTTCCAATAAAGGTCCGATGTCATTATATTGATATGTAAGGGTTCAATGATATGTTAACAAATTGATCGACTATAAAAACTAAACTTCATAAGTTCGGATACTTGATTATAGAACAAAAGGGAAGATTGATCCGTCTTCTAAATATAGTAATTTATGAAAACACCTTTTTTGTAACGAGCCTCATCTCCAATCGTTCTTTTATATACTACCCTCTTTGGCTTCATATTTGTCCTCTTACTCCTTACGATTTTCTATCGTGTCCCCAAAATTTGAACTCAAGATGTCTACCTTATGAAATACTTAAGTTGAATACTAGTATCAATATAGATAAATTCAACTTAAGTATCTAATAAGACAAATGTCATGAGTTCAAATCCTATGAATGTGACAGAAATTTGTGAAGGATCAGATGTGTTCAAATTCTTCTATAGTGGACAGTACATAAATTAATGGTTTAGTCACGAAATTCGAATTGTCACACCTTCCATTTTCAAAAAAATTTAGGAATGAGAAACCTCGATGAGGTTTAATTTCTTAAAAAAACTACCAATATTAGCAAAAAAATATATACATATTTTTCCATTTTATCCCTTTACACTATTTTGAAATTGTTATTTTGTTTTATTGCAACTATATATGCTTTTTCTTGTAAATACAATCCACAGATAATTAACAAATCAACATAAATACAAGTTTTAAAATAATATAAAAAAAACAATTTGAAAAAACTCATTAAACATTTTGTATTACTTGATCTAGTTTGTTCGGTTTAAAAGGGAAATCAATATTCACAAAAATCCGAATGAGATGAAATCACTATGCAACTAAAAAATAAAAGAATAAAGTACGATATTTAAATTGTAGTATTACATTTTTGTTTAAATTAAAATTAAGAAAAAGACAAATGACAAACAAATTAATTTCATACATATGGCATAATAGAGAAAGGTTAATACTATTTAAGATAAGGCGGCTTCCGTAAATTAGAAAAATACGCGGAGTATTTGTGTAATTGTCTTAAACTTCAAGAATTGATTCTATAGTTTATTAATCTTCAGTCTGACGATCATTAAAAAACTTTTTTATTCTCACAAACTCATTTCCAACTACACATTTTCCACAATAAAATATTATACATATAAATTCAAAAAATTTATTTACTTTTTAACTACACATTCTCTAAACAATCATTATTTCAAAGACTCATTTTTCCCCCAAAAAAACTCATTTTAATGGTAGTCAAACATGGACTAAATGAGTCGAATCAACTTATATGTGTAAAATTGTGTGATTAAAAAAAATAATATCGAAAGTATCTAAGAAAGTGGAGTAAATGTGACCAAAAAAAAAACCTTATTTTATTTGTAAAAGAACATCAAGTGTAATCGCAAATTAAAATTTAGTGGTGTCACTTCTTATATATATCAAGTTCAATATTTTATCAACTCAACCAATTAAAACTAGTTTATAATGTAACGATCAAATTAAGAGGGTGTTTGAGAGTAATTTTAGAATTGATTTTTGAATAGTGATATGATGAAAAATGTGTGGTTAGAATAAAAAGTTATTGATGTGATGGAAAATATGATTTTATTGAAAAATATGTGATTGAAAATGAGAATTAATTTTCAAAATCAATATCAAACCCCCGTTTGATTCCAATTTTTCATAAAATTCATTTTTCTCTCTCTTCTTTTCAACTACACATTTTTTAATAAAATAATATTATACGTTCTAAAATTTTCCATAATTTTTAATCATTCTCTATTAATCAATTAAAAATCAATATCAAACTGGGCCGAGAGGCTCCCCTCTCTCTCTCTCTCTCTCTCTTTTTGTCAAAGATGTGCATTTATTTCATTTATGAAATCACAATAATTTGCCTACCTTTGACTCCTCATTCAAAGGGTGGACCTCACGGGCACTATCAGGAGACAAAGATCTATTGGCCAATGAAATTAAGCCCTTGTCTGAGCCCCATTTTTTTTTTTTTTTTTTTTTTTTCAGTAAGAGTCAATTTGATTGTCAAAGGGAAATTTGGATGGAAAGAAAATGATTTCTAAGAAATTGAATTGGTTAGAATTATTTTATCGGGAATTGTCAATTAAATGTGGGGGTAATTAGCAGAAATGGCCCCTAACGTTTACACTCATTGCTAAAATGATCCCTATCGTTTCAAATTTGACATTTGTATCCTTATTTCAAACGTTTGTTGCGGAATTGGTCATTCCATCCACTTCCGTTAAATCAGTCATTAAAAATTTAATGAAATTTACAAATAATATTGAGTAATTAGGAGAAATGATCTCAAACGTTTACACTCATTACTAAAATGAGTAACCACTTGTTTGAATAAAATTAAACCTCATTCCATTACATTTCATTTTTCTCTCTACTATTTTCAACCACACAATTTTTTCATAAAATAATATTATACGTAAATCGAAAAATTTTTCCTTATTTTTCTTTTTCAATCATTCATTTTTCAAAAAAAAACACTATGGTTAACAATGTTTGGTTGGTTAACAATGTAATTATCTATTGTATAGTAGTTTTTTTATTTTATTATGATATTTTGTATCTATTGTAGTAGGTTAATATTGAGAACTCATACTACATAGCTCATCAATGATTATTTATGCTAAATGGTTAAAGGGTTAAGAATGATATTTGCCGACAACATTTTGAATTGGGGTCTAAACTTGTAAATTATATCAAATCATAAGAATTATATTCACCGAAAATTTTAAGAGGAGAAAAATATGAGAAGTTGACTAATTTAGTCTCCGTTTGGCCCCCATTTTTTGCGAATGAAAATAGATCGAATAGTATTTTTTTGAAAAATGAATGATTGAAAAAAAAAAATGAAGGAAAAGTTTTCGATTTACGGATAATATTATTTTATAAAGATTGTGTGGTTGAAAATAGTAGAGAGAAAAATGAAATGAAATTTAATTAAATTCAAAAAAGTTGTTACCCATTTTAGCAATGAGTGTAAATGTTAGGAATCATTTATGCTAATTACCCAATATTATTGGCAAATTCCATTAAATTTTTTAACAACTAATTTAACGAAAGTGGATGGAAGGACCAATTTCCACAACAAACGTTTGAAAATAAGGATACAAATGCCAAATTTAAAACGATAGGGACCATTTTAGCAATGAGTGTAAACGTTAGGGGCCAATTCTGCTAATTACCCATTAAATGTGTTTAATTGGTATAATTTTTCACCTAATACGTATGACTTTATTTTTCATGTAAATTGTTATTTTTTGAGATAAATGTTTTTACAATCTGTATTAAAATTTGTTTGGATTGTCAAAAAGTTAAAAAAATAATAATAATAATAAATTTTTTGAAATTTTTTTGTATTCGTTTGGTTTCGTTTTTCATGCAAATTGTCAATTACATTGAATTTTTTTTTTTTACCATTGAGTCCTAGAATTTGTTCCCATTGCCTAAAAAAAAAATGGAACCAAAAACTACCTAATAGGTGGGAAATCATTTCCAAGTAAAATGTGCATTGATGGGTTGTACCTAGAAAACGGTGGGAATTCAATTCCATGGAAAATTTGGTGTATCAAACACCAAAAATTTGGAAAATCCTGGAATTCAATTGCTAGTTCCATGGAAAATGTCTGTATCAAACAGACCCTAAAATGTATGGTTGAAAAAGAAAGAAAGAATTTCAATTTACGTATAGTATTATTTTATAAAAGATTGTGTAGTTGAAAGTATGAAAGAGAAAAAAATATATGAAAAGAAAATGAGGCCAAACAAAGGCTAAGATAGTAGACTCGGGTTTTCCATTTTTGTCGGAAAAGAAAAAAAAAAAAAACACACACACACACACACAAAGCCCACAGTGAAATGGGTAGTGGAAAATACAGCATACTGAGTTCTGAACTTTCAAATTCAAAATTAAGGTCTACTAGTTTTTTTTTTTTAACCAATGAAGTGTGGCATGTGAACATAAATCAGTGATTAGTGACCAATTTTAATTCATCTGTAACTTGTGGACATTAATTTGTGATTGATGCTCTTCACAACAATATTGGAAAGGTAATGGGGACGGAGTCCAAAGAGGACACCAATCTATTGACATTGATATGTAACCTATTGACATTAATCAGTGATTAGTGACCAATTTTAATTAATTCGTGACTAGTTAATTTTGATATGTGACCTATTAATTGAACAGTAACATGTGACGAGTTCTATCAAATATGTGACCAGTGAATTTTTAATTTGTGACATAGGAATAAATTGTGATTCATGGTCACTACCACACACCTAGCTATGCTACGCCGCCGCCACCAACGAATGTACCAACCACCACCACAACTAAAGAAATCTCTTCCCCCATACCAAAATGCTGCACTAGAACCTAATTCCACCAAAAAAAACTCTGGCGACCACAAAATTAGAACAAGATTGTCGCCGCTGGTAAACTGAATGTAGTTCACCACAAAGTCCAGGATGTTCGATAGAGGAAACTCGCCAAAATGTCTGGTGAATAAGTTTTAGTATTTTGGGCATAACTTTTGCTATAAATGTCGGAATAAGATGATTCTTGAAGCTATGGACAACTAACAAATGAAGCTACATTTCATCCGTTTATAACTTTCTCAATATAGTTGCCATCTTGGAGTAAATTTTGTTACTAGATTCGATGTAATATTATTTAGATGTGAATTAACATCCCATGTAACTTACAATCATTGCAACTTATAAAATTAAGCCCTTGTTTGAGCTTTTTTTTTTTTCAAAAATAGTATTTGGAATAGTTTTTTTTTTTTTTGTAAAATATGTGGTTGAAAAAGAAAATTTCGATTTACGTGTAATATTATTTTATAGAAGATTGTGTGGTTAAAAGTATGAGAGAGAAAAAAAATTATATGATAGAAAAATGGGGCCAAACAAAGGCTAAGATAGTAGACTCGGGTTTTCCATTTTTGCCGGAAAAAAAAAACACACAGACAAAGCCCACAATGAAATGAGTAGTGGAAAATACAGCATACTAAGGTTTACTATTTTTTTTTTAAAAATAAAATGATAATTAATGTTTAAAATATTAATAATTATATTACAAAATATTTAATTCGTCCTACGAAACCCCATACCCAACCACCCACACAAAACCCTAATCATTTTCATCATCTCTTTTATCTCTCTTCTCTCTCTACCCCACCTCGTATCATCTCTCTATTGCAACCACCAAAAGTCGTCGCTGGAAGCCATCGACGAGAGCGGCTGCCGACCCCGCAGCACAATCTGCTACTGTAGCGCGTTCTTCCTTCTTGCTCCATCACGATTTTTTTATTTCTCATTTTTAGTGCCCGACGATTTTTTTGTGCGATTTTTTTGTGCGATTTAGTTGTGGTATGATGTGGGTGCGTTGGTGCGTCATGGTTGTGCAGTGTGCTTGATGGTGATGTGGTGGTGGTGGTGGTGTACAGCGCGAGGTAGCAGTAGTGTGCGGTGTGCGTTGGGGAGAGTGTTTGTGACTATTTATTTGGGTGGTCATGGTGGTGCAAGTGATGGTGGAGGTGGTGCAGGCAATGATGGTAGAGATTGTGTAGATGGTGGTATGACGACGGTGGATGGAGATGGTGTAGATGGTAGTTGTTGTGGTCACATTGGTGTAGGTGGTTTGTTTGAGATTGTGGTGTTGATGTCGGTTGTCATGAGGTATAGTGGTGGTGGTGGTGCTGTTGAAGGTAGTGATGAGATGGCGATCTCATATTATTTGATTGAGTGTGACTAATAAATTATTTATTGTGTAACCAATAAATAATATGTGATCAATGAAATAGATAATTTGTGATCTAAAAATAATTTGTGACTAGTTATTTTGATATTGTGTGACCATTAAATAAGTTGTGGCTTATATTTTTTTTTTCCTTTTTTTTTTGTTACCAAGGAATAATACGTGACATACTAATTTGATAAATTAGTGATCAAGAAATAAGTTTGTGATTTATAAAATTTGTGATTTGTGATCGAAAAAATAGTTGTGTCCAATTAATTTGATAATTTGTGATCAAATTGTATAAAATTGCGACCTTAATATATTTAATTAATTATTTTATAAATAAATTTTAATTGATATATGATTGTTGAAATGTTATACTTATTTTTTTAGAAATAAAATTTTCCCAATGGGTATGCTTTTTAGGCTGAAAAGTAATAAACAAGCACTTGTGTTCTGGCATACACGAGAATTGACATGAATAACACTACATTTTCTGATATAAAAGCACAGTAATTTAGCCCATGTTTGGTTAATGCTTATGAATTATTTGTAATCGATCAAATAACTTTTAGTAGTTTAATTGTAAATTTACTAAATTGTTGTTTTTAACAATTTATGCCCGCAATGTATTGTAATCGTATGTTGCTTCAACTTATTCGTTTAAGTATAGCCGTGAATTAATTAAGAATCATTCATTTTCTGGTTTATAATGTACGTTTGTGTAATTGTGACCTTGATAATATAAAGAATCCATCATGATCGAAAAACATAAATCTAGATTAATTGTTGTTTGTTATAAAAATAAAAAGAAGAAAAGAGAATTAAAGTCAATACCTTGTGTATATTTTATTAATGACCAAAGCCCTATATTTATAGGTAAGAATTAGGGATACAATGGTAATAATTTCTAGGGTTACAGGAGTATAATTGTCATTCATTACAAACCCTAATAAACTTTCATTTTACAATACTTCCCCTTGAATGACACATTACAATATATCTGCCTCGTTAAAACCTTGTTTGATAAAAACCTAATAGGACAAAAAATCAAACGAAGGAAAAAGAGTACAGTTATTTTGGAATATTAGAAATAAATGCTGCCTCATTAAAACCTTACTAGGAAAATTCAGTGGGATAAAACTTATGCGAAGAAAAAAGAGTACAGCTACTCCCCTAATGTTGATCACTAAAAATCTTAGAGTCGGCGCATTCCAATCTCATGGACTAACTTCTTAAATGTAGATGTTGGCAGTACTTTTGTGAATAAATCGGCTAAATTGTCACATGAGCAAATTTATTGAACATCGATGTCGCCATTCTTGTGAAACTGATGTGTATGAAAGAATTTTGGAGAAATATGTTTCGTCTTGACACCTTTGATATAGCCTCCTTTGAGTTGTGCAATACAAGCTGCATTGTTTTCATACAAAATTGTTGGACTATCTTTTGTTGAAGTTAACCCGCATGATGTTTGGATATGATGGGTCATGTTCCTCAACCATACACATTCTCGCTCTGTTTCATGAATTGCAATAATTTCATAATGATTTGAGGATGTTGTTGTCAATGATTGCTTCACAGATCTCCATGATATAGCTGTTCATTCACGTGTAAACACATATCTTGTTTGTAATTTAGCTTTATGTGGGTCAGATAAGTAACATGCATCTGCATATCCCACTAAAGTAGATCCCGACTTTTGGGAGTAAAGTAATCTCAAATCAATCGTACCCTTTAGGTAACGAAAAATGTGTTTAACACCATTCCAATGTCTTTGACTTTGTGTAGAGTTATATCTTGCAAGGAGATTTACAGAAAAAGTTATGTTGGGTCAAGTGCAATTTACAAGATATGTTAATGCTCCAACTGCACTAAGATATGGTACTTCAGGACCAAGAACCTTTTCTTCATCTTCAAGTGGACGAAATGGGTCCTTTTTCACATCAAGTGATCGAACAATCATAGGTGATGCCAATAGATATGCATTATCCATAGAAAATCGTTTTCAAACTTTTTTGTATATGTAGATTGATGAACAAATAATCCTTCTGGAAAGTGTTCGATTTACAACCCGAGACAAAATGTGATTTTTCCTAAATCCTTCATCTCAAATTTATTTTTCAAATAATTAGCAGTTTTGTTAAGCTCTTCAAGGTTCCAATTAAGTTTAGATCATCAACATAAACTGCGACAATTGCAAATCCAATATTCGTTTTCTTTATGGAAATACATGGACATACATCGTCATTTTTATAACTCTCCTTCAACAAATATTCGCTAAGACGATTATATCACATGCGTCCGGATTGTTTTAGTCCATATAATGATCTTTGCAATTTAATTGAGAACATAGTTCTCGGGCATGTATCGTTTGCTCCTAGCACTTTAAGTCTTTCGGGGACTTTCATATATATGTCATTATCAAGTGAACCATATAAGTATGCAGTTACTACATCCATAAGGCACATATCAAGTTTTTGTGACACAGCCAAACTAATCAAAAATCTAAAAGTGATGGTGTCCATTACGAAAGAATATGTTTCATCATAATCAATACCTGGTCTTTGTGAGAAACCTTAAGCTACTAGTCGGGTTTTGTATCTTGTAAGTTCATTATTTTCATTTCTTTTTTGTACAAAAACTCATTTCTATCCTACAGGGATTACATTTTCAGGTGTTCGAACTACTGGTCCAAACACTTTTCGTTTCTCTAAGGAATTCAATTCCGCCCGTATGGCTTCTTTCCATTTTGGCCAATCATTTCTATTTTGACAGTTTTTAACTGACTGTGGTTCAGGATCCTCATTTTGCATAATATCAAGAGTCACATTAAAGGCAAAAATATTGTCTATAACAACATTATTTCATTCCCTTAATTTATGATATAATATATAATTTATTGAAATCTTATTATTTTCGGACACTTGTGGTTCTTCAAAAAGCATATTTTCAATATTTGATTGATCAATTTTTTCTAATGTTACTTCTTCCGAAGTTTTTGGTTGGTTTTTTTCTTGTACTTTTCTTTTTCGAGGTACAGAGTCTTTTGAATCAACTAGTCAACCACACTTCTGGCGTATGATAAATTCGTTTTCTACAGCAGATTGTCCTGCAGGGACATCAATTTTTGTTGGAATATTTTCTGCTGGTATATATGACTTTGTCACTCTTTTCGTGTCAACAAATACATTGGGTAATTGATTTGCAACTCTTTGCAAATGAATGATTTTTTCAATCTCTTGCTCACATTGATTACTGCGGGGATCAAAGTGAGATTGAGTTATTTCATTCCAAAAATTTTACCTTGTTTTTCAGAATGTAGCTTTTTCCCTCCCAAAGTTAGGAAAGTCATTTCATCAAAATGACAGTCTGCAAAACGTGTAGTAAATAAATCACCCGTTAAATGTTACAGATATCTAATAATTGATGGTGAATCAAAACCCACATAAATCTTAAGTCTTCGTTGGGGACCCATTTTAGTACGTTGTGGAGGTGAAATAGGGACTTGGACAGCACAATCAAAAACTCGTAGGTGAGAAATATTAGGTTCATAACCAAATGCAAGTTACAGAGGTGAATATTGATAATAGGCAGTTGGTCTAATACGAACTAATGATGCAGCATGTAATATGGCATGTCCCCAAACAGAAGCTGGTAGTTTTGTTTTCATAAGTAATGGTCTAGCAATAAGTTGTAAGCGTTTAATAAATAACTCTGCTAAACCATTTTGTGTATGGACATGCGTAACTGAATGCTTAATTACAATCTCAATTGACATACAATAATTGTCGAATGCTTGTGATCTAAATTCGTCAGCATTATCAAGATGAATAGTCTTGATTGAGTAATCAGGGAATTGTACTCGTAATTGTATGATTTGAGCAAGTAGTCTAGAAAAATGCTACATTCCTAGTGAAAAGTAGGCAAACATGTGACCATCTAGTAGAAGAATCAATTAATACCATAAAATAATGAAATGGTCCACATGGTGGGTGTATTGGCCCACATATATCTCCATGAATTCTTTCCAAAAAAGTTGAAAATTCAACATTGACCTTTGTAGTCGAAGGTCTAATGACTAACTTGCCTTGTGAACAAGTTACACATGGATAATCATTAGGTAAAAGAATTTTCTGGTTCTTTAAAGGATGTCCATGTGAGTTGTTTATTATTTTACGCATCTTTATAGCTCCTGGATGCCCAAATCTATCATGCCAAAGTATAAAATTTTTTGGGTCAACGAACTTCTGATTCGTAACATTATTTGATTCAACCATTTTTATAAATGTATAATACATGCCGAATGGGAGTGCATGAAATTTTTCTTTTATCTGCTTCTTGCCAGATACAAAGAAAATTATGCAAAGATATTCAACATTATTTTCTTGCATCGTCTCAATGTGATATCCATTGCAGCGAATATCTTTAAAACTAAGCAAATTTCTTCTGAATTTGTTAGAGTAAAGTGTATCGTTAATATATAATTTTGTATTATTTGGTAAAATAATACAAGCTCTTCCGGAGCTTTCAACGATATTCGTTGCACCATATATCGTATTAACATTATTTTCTATTAATGTTAAGTCCAAATTTTTTTTTTGTTTTGAAGAATTGTATGTGTAGTTGCACTATCAATCAAACAAGTATCTTGACAATCCATCATTAATATATAAATACAACAAAATACATATGTTTTAATAAAAATTTAAATTTAAATTTAAAGAAGTAAATATGATTCAATAATATGAAATTGACGATACATAACAAAGTTTTTCTTTTTTTATGTGAAAAGAAAAAAAAAAAAAATATTTCTAACTAAATTTGTAAAATAAAGTGAAATACTAGAAGTATAGACAATAAATTAATCTACATCTTCCATCGCACCACCCCCAATCAAGTGGTCAATATTTCCATTTGGATAGACAAAAAACGGAGACATCCAAATGAGTCACATCAATCGGACCATCATAATTAGCGAAATTTGTCTCAACTTTTCCTTTTCCCTTGATTGATTTTTGATAAAGATCCACAAGGTGTTTTGTCGTACGACAGGTACGTGTCCGATGCCCTTTCATTACACATCTAAAACAATTTTTTTCATGCACCTTTTTAGATGTGCTACTTTTGTTTGCTTTGTGCCTTTTGAAATTGTTGCCTTGTTGATGATAACTTTGTTGATTATTTCGTCCATGATTTATTCCTCGTGCACGTCCACGTCCAAATCCATGTCCACGTCCACATCATTGTCTTGATATTACATTTATTTTAGGAAATGCAGTACCATTTGCTTCAGGAAACGGTACAGAACCAATTGGACGTAATCCATGATTTTTCATTAGAAGTTCATTATTTTGTTCAGCAATAAGCAAAGAAGATATAAGTTTTGAGTAGTTTTTGAAACCACACTCACGATATTGCTGCTGCAGGAGCACATTTGAGGCGTGAAGGGTAGAGAAAACAACATATCTTCATCGGTGATTTTTCTCCACACAAGATCAATTTTGAAGATATTCTAAAGAGTTCAGAATTGTACTCACTTACAGTTTTGAAGTCTTGCAAACGAAGGTGCATCCACTCATAGCGGGCTTTGGGGAGGACTATAGTTCTCCGATGATCAAATCTTTCAGTCAATTTTTTCCAAACAGCATGTAGATCTTTCTCAGTAAGATATTCAATTTTCAATCCATCGTGAAGATGGTGACGAAGAAATATGAGTGCTTTTACACGATCCTGCAGGGATTATTTGTTTCTTTCTTTTATTGTCTCTCCCAAACCTTTTGAGACAAGATGGATATCAGTATCAAGTACCCATGATAGATAATTTTTGCCAGATATGTCAAGTGCAGCAAACTCAAATTCAGTGATGTTTGTCATTTGATTAACTACACGATAAAAAAATACAATTAGTTTCGAAGAATACAGAATAGTTGATTAAGTAGTCAATATCAACATGACATAAGTTACGTGTTTTCCTTCAAGGATAAACACTAATTTAAAATAATACGTTATTCGAAATATTTGCTACTTCGTGAGTACGTTGTATTTTACTATTGTTTTTCAACGGTAATATATCAATATTCTTCTTGAATATTGAAAATTATAATTTATACTATTCAGGAGCAAATAATATTGTTCTAGAATATTAATTATAAAGTTGTGCTACTTCAAGAGCAACAACATGATAGAATATCAATCGAAAGTTTATAGTAGAACATCTAAGAAAATTTAATCAAGTTAATGATACAATTTATATATAAAAGTTAATTATCAAATATGTATTAGGAAAAAAATCTCCATACACAGAATGAAGGCAGAATTAAGAAAAAATTACATACATGACACACAATTAAAGACATAGTATAAAGGTAGAATTAAGAGAAAATTCTAAATATGCACGTGAGACGAGTACGAATGCATAAGTCATTATTGATTACAGAACAACAGAAACTAATACATATATGTGCTCAATAGGTACAATTACCAAGGCAACTCAAGATATAGATGGAAAAATCATGCTTGCCAATTATATTCCTACACAAACCCCTAACGTAATTTTAAAGAAGAATACATTAGATGAAAAAACAATCATTATGTAAAAACAATGATTATGTGTTGTACAGATTCTTGAATAAAAAAAATAGCAAAGGTGACTACAGAAATTGCAAGGATTAAAGAGGCAGAGACACTGTACAAATTATATTTTGGATTATTCTTATATTTTATATCTTTAAATGGCGAAGGCAACAAATTGATGGCAGCCTCTTATATAATGATTGCTAGGCACGGCAGATAACAACAGAATTAATATGATTTTCGATCGTCTATATGTAAAATCACGTATTATCAAATTAATTTTGGTACACATGACAGATAAAAAAAATTATTACCTTCTAATTAATCTACTTTGATTTAGAGAGTTTCGTGCTGATAACGTGTTATAAAATAGAAAAGAAGAAGAAGAGAGATTTAAAGTCAATACCTTATGTGTATTTTATTAATGATCAAAGTCCTATATTTATAGGTAAGAATCAGGGATATAATGATAATAATTTCTAAGACTACAGAAGTATAATTGTCATTCACTATAAACCCTAATAAATTTTCTTTTTACAACACTGTTGTATATGTTGCCGAATTGTTATTAGATTTGTGGAATATCACATAAATAATCCATTTTTTTGAACATTGGACACAAGATGTGGGCAGGGCCGGTCCTGCCTTGAGGCGAAAGAGGCCGCCGCCTCAGGCCCAACGAATGAGGGGGCCTTTTTTGGCCCATTTTAAAAAAAAAAAAAAAAAAAAAAAAAAAAAAAAAAAAAAAATTTAATGTAATCCAACACAGTCAACACTCCTGTCTCCTCCTGCGATAACCCGTCCGGCGAGTCGGCATCTCCAAGACTCCAACTCGGCAACTCCGGATCGTCGGCGACAGCCTCATTTCCTGGCTGGCAGCCGGAGCCCTTCTCCTCCCCTCTCCAAAGGTGCGATCTAAGAGGTGAAATATTCGTTTTTGTATTTGATATTTCAATACTTTTGCATCACACACGCTGTAATTTGTGTTGGTATGTGCGGTGAAGAAATGATGTTGATTAAACGTGTGGGTGTGATGAAATAGGAATGGATTTCTGTGGTTGTTTGTTTAATTTCTTATTTCTTTGATTATTCACTGATCTGAATAATTGTGTCGGCAAATGATTTGGTCCTAATGGTTTAATGAATTTGATTTGATTTAATTTGATTTGATTTTGGGGGGGGGCAAGGAAAAGGAAGAAGAAGAAGCAAGATTCATTGGTTTAGTTCTTGTCCCGATTGGGTAATTTCTTGGTTTTCTCTGTTGATCCGTTGATCCGTATTTTCTGATATTCTTTGATCAAAACGATGAGTGGTTTGATTTTTTTGGCTTCTGATCCATCTCTTTTTCTTCATTCTGATCACACTTTCCAAAAAAAGAATCTCTGTTGGTAGTGAACGTGGGGGTTGCCAAGAAAGTTGGCTTCACATCGCCTGCCATTATCACCACTATCTTCTCTTCCAATCGACAGGGGCTGCTTGATTGTGGCGCTGCAGTTTTTCTCATCACCAGCCTCCATATCTCCTTCACCACCCTGTCCCTCTGCAGTAGTCATTTGGCCAGAGAGCTTCCAGATTAACAGAGAAAATGGTGGCTTTGGTGGTGGTGTTGTCAATGATGATGGATTAGTTTGTAAAGCGCCGCCAGTTCTCATTTTCTGTTCTTTTATTGTAACCTAAACAACAGGTGGAAATAGAAATGAGGAGAAAGTAGTGTTTAAATATTTTGTCATTAAGCAATGACTTGCTCTAACTTGTCATTAAATATTTGAATAGCTTGTGTAGTCTAAAATAAAATTGATGGAAAACAAACTATGATGGAGTTTGGAAGTTTATGAATTTTCAGAATCTAAATCAGAAAGGGGGAAGATATGATAGTGATGAAGAAAATGGCTCTTATTTCTTAATTGGATGATATACAAGAATACCCTCTTGTGTTGCATATGTACTTCTTTAATTGGGACCATAACTTTGTCAAGAGTAAAAAGATATTTGTAAAACATCTGAATCAGTTAAAAGATTGATAGGTAGCGTCCACACTGTGCATTTCAATTATAGAAATGTTATAAGCCTGGGACATCCAGACTGCAATCTGAATGTTTAATGTTTCTGTTTTGTACCTATAAATCCTTGTTCTGAAAATGCTCTATGGTTTTACAAGCCTAAAATGAATTTAAACTTGTAATACTAATGATTTCTATATCCTTAAATTCATGACTTCTAACTGCAAAACTTCTGTGGTTTTAACTTTTATTATTTTTCTTGCATGATTTCAATGTTTTCCTGCTTAAATATAATGCTTCTGCATTAATAGAGTTTTGGACATCTGACTTTTAGAATGGACCTTTGAAATAGTACAAACTGTGACTTTAATGGATCTTCAACATTTTTGCATCAACTAGTCTTTGGACAATGAGAACTACTTTCTTCTTAGGTAAACAATGACTTGCTCTAACTTGTCATTATATATTTTGGAAATGTTTGAAGCCTTGTCGACTTATATAATTGCAGCCTGGTCGGCTTATATAATTGAAACTTGTGAATCAATTGCATAATACACTGTTGGATTTTGTATTTACGTTGATTTTGGGGGGCCTAATTTATGGACTTCGCCTCAGGCCCCAAAAATCACAGGACCGGCTCTGGATGTGGGTCCCATGTGTGCAGTAGTAATTTACTCAAAAAAGATCCAAAAATAGAAGTGCCTCTATGTGCAGAACACTTAACTAAATGTTAAAAGAGTACATTAGTCATTTTAGAGAATTTAGTCAATAATTGATGCTCCTTCTGCGTAACGGTAACAAATTTGATTAAAATCTTGTATCAAAATCTCGCATTCATGTTGTTGCTAGTGAATTGTGACCTCACTAATCTAAGAAATCAATTGTGGCTGGAAATTTAAAATCTAGATAAAGGATCTATATAGGGTTGGAAGATTTGATGAGCGTTTTTCCGAAATTGAGCATTTTGTTGATATGAAACGGTACTGTGAATATAGAAGTTGGGTCGAAACTTATGAGATGAAAGTAGTGTATTTAATTTCAGCCCCTGTCTGGTAAAACTTTTCAGTCCAAAAAAATTATTTTTTTAGCCGTTGCAACAGTGTCATTGCCGCAACATTTGACTGCCTCTCTCACATGTGGGTCCCACCATTTGAAAAGAAACGGCTCCAAAATCAATTTTTTTGGGTTGAAAAGCTTTTACCAGACAGGAGCTCAATCTTTCTTATATTTATAAGTGGAAATTTCACCCAGCCATAGTTTTTTTAAATTTCCAACTCAAAAATCAGATTTGAAAGTTTTTTGTTCAAAAATCAGGTAAAAATTATAACTTTTTAATATTATAAAATTAGATTAACCTATCCCCACACTACACCCCCAAACCCCTAATTCATCTTCAAACTTTTGATTCATTTTCCACCTCTACCTCCACTCCATCCAACCCTTCGACGACTCTTCACAGTGCTCGTGGGAGCGAGAAAAATAGCACTGGCGACCGACGCTTGCGATGATAGGCACATCATTGGCCTTGTGTGCGGTGGTAGGTGGGGCATCGATGCCCGTGTACACCGCTTTGATACCTCACCCATCGAGGTTGTACACAAAACAACAATCGTTGCTTCTTGTCGGCGTCCATCTATTTCTCTTCTGCATCTGTTTCTCTATTTCTCTTTTGTATCTATTTCTTTGGTAGAGGTGAAAAAAGTATGTTGTGGATTGTGGTTGAGAGCCAACGAAGTTTGTGGTTGAGCACCGACGATGTCAAATCTATTAGTTGAGCATGCAACGATGTCTATAATTTGGTCATTTTTGGCGATGAGTTGTTGGGGTTATTCTTCCTTCTCCGGTTTGCTTATTAAGAGTTTAGGAGTGGTTGTGGTGGTCACTGTTATAATTTTGGATTTGATTTTTTGGTGGTGTTTGGGTGGCAGTGGTTGTGATAATGGCGCGCGCTGGTGAGGTGGTTGTTATGTTGGCGGTAATAGCGAGGTAGTGGTGGTGGTCATGACGGTGGTGCGATGCTTGTGTGTGGGATGGGATGGTTTGGTGAGGGGTGAAAAGTGTTTGTGACCAATTATTTAGTTGATTGTTGAGGCCGTGGTTGTGTTTGTGCTGTTGGCGGTGGCTGTGTTGGTGATGGTGGCGCTATTAGGTTGAATTGGTGGTGGTGATCGCAAGTAACTATATTGGTGGTGACGGTAGTGTTGATTGTGGTGGTATCAGGTATGTAACCAACTAATCGATGACCAACTATTTACTTGTGACATAAAAATTGGATAATTTGTGACTAAAAATTAATTTGAAAATTTGTGATCGACAAATAAACTATAACCTATAAATTTGTTCATTTGTAAGTTATCAAAATTTTTACTGTGACCATGAAATAATATGTGACCAATTAGTTTGATAATATGTGACATTTAAGTACGCATATGTGACGTTAATTGTATAATTATGACATTAATATATTTAATTAATTAATATCCGAGTTTTGGATTTTGAAACTTAAAACCTAAACATTGAAATGTCCCACGATTAATGCCTGACTTGTGGATTTGATTTTTTGGTGGTGTTTTGGTGGCAGTGGTTGTGATAATGGCGCACGCTGGTGAGATGGTGGTTATGTTGGCAGTAGTGGTGGTGGTCATGATGGTGGTGTGGTGGTTGTGTGTGGGATGGGATGGTTTGGTGAGGGGTGAAAGGTGTTTGTGACCAATTATTTGGTTGATTGTTGAGGCTGTGTTTGTGTTTGTGTTGTTGGCGGTGGGGCTGTGTTGGTGATGGTGCCGCTATTAGGTTGAATTGGTGGTGGTGGTTGCAAGTAACCGTAGTGGTGGTGACGGTTGTTGATGGTGGTGATATGTGACCAACTATTTACTTGTGACATAAAAATTGGATAATTTGCGACTGAAAAATAATTTGAAAATTTGTGATCGACAAATAAACTATAACCTATACATTTTTTCATTTGTGAGTTATCAAAATTTTTTACCCTGATCATAAAATAATATGTGACATATAAGTACGCATATGTGACGTTAATTGTATAATTATGACATTAGTATATTTAATTAATTAATATCCGAGTTTTGGATTTTGAAACTTAAAACCTAAATATTGAAATGTCCCACGATTAATGCATGACTTGTGAATTTTTTCTCTATTTATAATACTTAATCAAAAACCTAAAAATGAAAAAAAAAAAAAATATATATATATATATATATATATATATATATATATATTGTAAGTTGAGGATTTTTCAGAATATAAAACTAAGAGAAAATTAGGCACAATTTTACAGTGGGAAAAAAAATCATATCTCGAGCCTTGAGTTTAGGCCAATTTAATATTAAAAGAACAAGTTTAAGCCCCGTTTGACTACCATTAAATTAAATTTTATTTTTCTCACTCTCTATTTTCAATCACAAAATTTTTCATAAAATAATTTTACACATAAATCGAAAAAAATTTCCTTATTTTTCAACCACCTATTTTTTTTTTTTTTTAAATTATTCTACTCATTATAATTTAAAATAATGGGGGGCCTAAAATTTCAAAGCTCAGATGTTAATTCAGTTTTTTTTTTAAAATAATATTATTATCAAATTAACTTAACCTACCCCACCTTATCCATACCAAACCAATGCCCCATTTGTCCTGCGTGCGACGGACTAGATCTGAGCGTCGCGTAACCATTTGCAAACACTACCCACTACCGCCACCACCACCACCACCACCACAATCACAACCACCACCCCACCCACCGGAACCACCACCACTTGAGGATAATATGTTGATAAATTTACTGTTTTCAGGCTGATCTTATTGTCATCAACGAGCGATTTTAGGGTGCTTACATGTAAACTGTTACATGTAATGTTGATCAATGGCCTGATATTAGTTCTTTGTTATTTGTGACATTTAGACATTGATCAGTTAACTATTATATTGATCCAATGACATGTGACCAATTCTCTTTAATCGGTAACCTATAGACATTGATATGTTATCTATGCAAAATTACTTGTGAAATGTGAACCGTTACACTTGAGTTGTAGCATATGAATCCTTGGTATGTGAATTTGAAATTTGTGTCATGTTATCAATGTACAAAGATACGTGACATCTGATGTGTGACCAATTAATAATGATATATGATCTATGACTTATACAATATGACCTATAACCATTGAAGTGTGGCCTGTGAACATAAATCAATTATTAGTGACCAATTTTAATTCATTTGTAACTTGTGGACATTGATTTGTGATTGATGCTCTTCACAACTATATTGGAAAAGGTACTGGGGACGAAATCCAAAGAGGACACCAATCTATTGACATTGATATGTGACTTATTGAGATGATTAGTGACCAATTTTAATTAATCTGTGACTAGTTAATTTTGATATGTGACCTGTTAACTGAACAGTAACATGTGACGATAGTGGTGGCAAAAGCTCGTGGGCTCGGGCCGCCCGGACTTGACCAGCAAAAAGCTTGACTCGGGCTCGGTTAAACCGAGCCTAAGCTTTTAGGGCAAAGGGCCGAGCCTGGCTTGGCTTGGCTCGCTCGCGAGCTCGAAAATATATAGCCCTCTATTTGATATACATTTTTATGGAAAAAATGAATTTTTTTGATGTGATGAATGGTGAATATGTGGTTGAAAAAGAAAGAAAAGTTATTGATGTAATGAAAAATATTATTTTATTGAAAAATGTGTGGTTAAAAATGAGTAAAAGAATGAGAATGAAAAAAAATGTGTACCAAATAGGGGCATAAAATTTTTTAAAAAATTTTGGTAGGAAGAGAGGAAAAACTGGCCGGCCCGACTCAGAAAAGCCCGAGCCAAAACTTGGGTAGAGTCTCTTTTTCTTGGGTGAGCAAAAGCTCGGCTCGGCTCACAAAAAACCCGCAGATCGGGTCCCGAGCCGAGTCCAAGCCTCAAATTTCAGCCCACGAGCTGTCTCGACTCGTTGACACCCTTATGTGACAGTTCTATCAAATATGTGACCAGTATGCTACACTAGAATCTAATTCCACCAAAAAAACTCTGGCGACCACAAAATTAGAACAAGATTGCCACCGCTAGTAAACTGAGTGTAGTTCGCCACAAAGTCCAAGATGTTCGATAGAGGAAACTCGCAAAAATGTTTGATGAATGGGTTTTAGTATTTTGGGCATAACTTTTGTTATAGATGTCGGAATAAGATGATTCTTGAAGCTATGGACAACTAACAGATGAAGCTACATTTCATCCGTTTATAACTTTCTCTACGTAGTTGCCATCTTGGAGTAAATTTTGTTACTAGATTCGATGTAATATTATTTAGATGCAAATTAACATTCAATGTAACTTAAAATCATTGCAACTTATAAAATTTGAGGATTTTTCAAATTTTACTACAAAAAGGTTACATACAAGTTAAAAAAAATAAAAAAAAAAAATACATACTATAAACAAAATAACAGATTTGAAAATACACCTAAATTTTGAAAACAATTTCCTTTGGTTTTTGTAATGTTACAATTCGTATGAATCCACCTAGCTTTTCAACTCGATCTCCTAAATGTTGCCTAGTTGTGTATTTCTTCCTAAATTTTAAAACGGGCCCAGCCCAATTTTACAAATCTTTGGACCACATCTCGAGGAAATTAGGCCCAGTATGACACAAAATCAAGAAAATAAATCAATATCCTTATAACTTTAGCACATTTCAAAAATAAAAATGACCTATAAAAGTCTATAATATGATTCTATATCATATTCACGAAACCGTGTGTGACTTTCTTTAAAAAACTTTCTTTAAAAAATAAAATAAAAAGTAGCAGAGTACGTTACTTACAAAATTCAATACCTTAATTCATACGAGACCAATAAAGTGCTACAAAAGCAAATTCTGAATTCATATTCATATTTATATTTTCAAAAACACAATTTGTGCATCTCTTTAATTGATTCAAAAATGAATATTAATATATTTCGAAACTCTATCCAATTGATTCAAACGGGAATTTTCATCACAAAAAGTGCAAAACCTCAAAAATATCAAATTCATAGTCAAAAAAAATTAAAAATGTTGCAGAAATTCAAATATATAAAAAAGTTCATAAATCTGTAAAATTAGTTAATAATTGCTTTCCTTTTACTGAATGATTATTAAATGTAGGATTTAGATTGATTTTTTCGTAGATTTTGAGAATAAAATACACAAAATCCCTTGAAAAAATGTAATTGAAGGAGCCGTTGATTGTAGTTTTGATTGTGAGAGGAATTCATGTTTTGATTTTTGATATTAATTCTTAAAAAAATACATAAGTTCATTGACTTCTCTCTGTCGTTATCTCTTTTTCTCTCTAGTTTATAACATTAATGTATTTGTTAATTGTTCTAAATCTAAAATAAAAATAAAATTTCTTAAAAGTAACTTTAAGATCATCTTCAATAGTCTCTTTATTTTAAAAGATCATCATAATATATTTCTATCTTTAAATTTAAAGAATAAATTTTTTTACACACTTCAACAAACTCTTTATTTATTTATTTTCAATAATACTTTATTTTTCCCCATTTTCAATTAATAAATAAGCTTTTAGGTGTCAATGGCTAAAAATTCAAATATAATTTGAATAATTTAGAAGATGAATCATTGAAACTTGCAATTTATTAAATGCAATTATTATAAAATACAAATAGAAAGCGAGTTTGAATCGCTTCAAATATAGAGGGCCAAGTATAATTGCAAGAATTAAAATTTTAAAATAGAGAACATTTTGCAGTTAAAAAAAAAAAATTTTTTTAGAGTTGTTCCAAAAAAGGTGTCTATAATTTTAAAATTATTTTTGACAAAATTAATCCCCTGCCAACTGTGGACAAGAGTTGTTCCAACAGTTGACATTAGTAGTGACAATTGGGTCGAGCCAGCTCGTCGGGTCAACTCGTGAAAATCCGGTTTGTGAGTCGTTCGAGCTCGTAAAACAACAAGCCCAAGCTGAGTTGAGCTGAGCTGAGCTGAGCACGAGTTTTGCCCAATGAGCTGAGTTGAGCTCACGAGCGGCTCATGGGCCATGCTTGCGGATAGTTCAAGCAAATGGGTTCGTAAAAAATTGGACAAATTTTGACAAAAAAACCAGAAAAATCTCCAATTTTTTTTTAAAAAAAAAAAAAAAAAAGAGCTCGTGGGCTCGGCTCGTGAGTTCATGAGTTCGTAAAACGTAAGAGAAACCAAATTTTGTGCCCTCGTCGTTTTGTTTAATCAATTAATGTTGATATAAAAATATGTATTTTTTCCTTGTAAATTATTAGTATCATATCTTATGAAATATTTCTTTATCTTTATTCAGATTTGTTAGCAATTTAAAATCAAACTGGTAGTTTAACTCATAATCAAGTACTAACTATCTAACCTAATTCCACCAGTACCCAACATAATCAGCCCAGTGGCTAATGATGTCTTATTTTTACTTGCTTTTGTTACTTTGCATTTTTTTTTAATCCATTGTCTAATGTGCCCAACATTTGGCGAAGATAGAGAAGACGTTACCAACTCTTGATTTGGAGGTTTTACCTAACAAATTTGATCAAGAAATGGAAAGGTTGAAAACCTATGAATATATCCAAATTTTTACTGAATATTCTTGCTTCAATTTTTTGTTCCATATATTTAAGCCTCCGTTTTATACAAATTTATGAATAGTTTCTAAATTCAATCAAAATTATATATTAATTCAAAGCACACATTTATAACTATTATTTATTATTATCCACAAATTTTGCGAGACCTACTGTTGTTTCTCTTTATAAACCATTTAGAATTGAATAATGCTTTTCTGACAGGGATTGCAGACAGTATTTGAGAATAGATGAATGCTGATTGATTGTTTTTGTTTTTATTTTTCCAAGTGTCCAACCACAAGGTGATACGTGTTACCTGGAACCAAACCCTGTTACTATAGCTTAACTCTTTATAATTTTACCAAATAAAGGCTAAATTAAGTCTTTCACATGTAAAGTCGACTAAATTCATTTTTGTATCAAAAACCATGTAAATCACAATAGATATCAAAGCTTGAAAATATTCCGTGGCTCATAATTTTAATGGAGAAAGGTGTTTTTTTATCGAGTTAAGCTAGACGTACATAATTTTAATACATATGAATGTTCACACCCCTCACATGAAATGAGACTCGCGCGACAATAATGATGTACACGTAGACTTTCCCTTTTTTTTTTTATCTGATTTACAATAATTTTTGTTCAACATATACACGGAATCCCCGCCACCACATGGGTCAAGAGAAAATTTGGGAACATATTATTAATTAATTTAATTTGGTTGATGAGATTTGATGGTCAACCCATAATTGTTGGTCCCACCTAAAAAAAAAAAAAAAAAAAAAAAAAGCACTGGCTCAACTAACAACTAACCCAACCCAATAGAGTTTAGTTGTTTCCCAACTCTGGCAACTCATATCAATGTCACTGGGAATCAAATTTGGATCCGTTTGATAGAAAAATGAAAAATGAGTGGTAAATAAAATATTTAGCAGGAAAGTGATTTACCTGAAATTTATTTGATAGAAAAAGTGTTTGATTGGTATAATTTTTTACCTGACAAATTTTTCGTTTGACTTTATTTTTTAAGCAAATTGTCAATTAAATTGATAAATTTTTTTACCATTGACTTTGGAATGTGTTCCAATTTCTAAAAAAAAAAAAAAAAATTTGGTCAAAAAGTTGGAAAATATTTTTCCACTATTTTAGTGGAAAAATATTTTCCAACTTTTGTGCATCAACAACTTGTACTTAGCAAATATTTTTCATGACAAATAAAACGTATTAAACAGCCAAAAGTAGGAATTAGAAAAATATTTTCCTAATTTCATGACAAATAAACGGTATCAAACGGACCCTAACTCATAAATTTACCTCACATTCACATGGGCGACATCAACACCGAAGTATACAATTAAAATTCATTTTTTTCTCTCTTCTTATCAATCACATATGCTCCAGTAAAATAATATTACACGTAAAACTAAAAAAAAAAAAAAAAAAAATTCTTTTTAATCACACATTATTCAAAAAATTACTATTCCTTTCATTATAATTCGAAATAATGAAGCCCAAACAGGGGTTAGATTATTATTTTTCTATCAGCTTCAAATTCAAGTTCGATCATGTACGAGTTGAGGATTAAGCTGTGGATCACAAACCGCGTGTACCAAATTTTGTAAGCCAACTTATAAGTTAGATACGTGAGAAATTTTTAACTTATATAAGCTATGACAGGCCATGCTTGGGTGGATTTTCAATTCACAAAATTTGAAGTTCCCAACTTATACTTTCATTTTTATATGTCCATAGAGAAAGAATAACGTGAAGATTAAGGCACGCAATAGGTTAGGAAATTAAGTAAACCTTAATCAGTGACCATTTGACCATCATCAGAAAAACTAATCCAGTTGTGGAGATTTATGTAGCGAACTTTAAGGTAGAGCACGTGATCTGTGGGCCTGCACCAATCTCACGTGACCAACACTCATAGTCTCTAACCAGTGGCAGAACCAGTATATTAGAGTTGATGAGTTCTAAAATAAAAGATATTGAGATGAAGGAGGTGCTGTCCCAATTTTTTTTTTTTTTGAGTTGAGGGTAGCACAAACATTCATAATTATTAAAGAACTTGTACAATAAAAAGATAAAAGTTTGAAATACATATTATTTTTCATTCTTAAATTGCTGCGAAAATAAAAAATTTATTAACTCGGAAACACTTATTCGACCAATTACAGCAGTAGGCTGGCAAACTGAAATCAGAATTACTTTTTAATTTTGTTAGGCTGCTCGAAATTAAATTCAAATATATAGACAAGAATTTCTATCCAATTTCGAGACTTAACCCATACTACTAAACAGTTTCTTCAACAATTAGACGGATCTACTACAAGAAGTGAAAGCACTTTGTTGCTACTAGCAATTAACAATATCAGGAAGAACCAAATATACAATTAAACCAGCAAAACAGACAAAAGAACAACACCTTAATATCAAAACAAATCACAACCTTCAACAACTCTCTGAATTCAAATCTTAATTAAATAAAATTCATTTTCAAAGCCAGATTTTCGATTTTCCATATAAATCTGTACTTATATCTAACATGTTATAATGAAAAATTACAGTATACTTTATAGATGTTATATCCCAAAATTTGTACTTATATCTAACATCTAACATGTTATATTCCAAAATTGTAAAGTATTTTTTAAAAAAAAATAAAAACTAAAAAAAAATAAAAAATTGGTTGATTCTAGGACCCACCAGGTCCACTGGCCGGTCCCCCCCAGTCTCTAACTGCTTTAGACAAACTCATTCGCCCTTCCATGTTCGAACGTGCCTGAATATATTTCTACACCAGAAAGGAACACAAGAAGCTATTCACTTTATTCCAAAAAGCATAAAATTCATAATGTTTATGCCTTTTTAAAGAACTGGATGAACCGTATAAATGTACAGTTGAAACTGAATTTGATAAAAAATATGTTTTAAAAAATGAAGGCCAAACAAGGGATTAATATCAGAAACGATGCAAAGCTGCAATGTCAAATTTCAAAACTTATGCTTGCGCAATAAGACATTTTTATTTATTTATTTTTAATATTATTTTAATTATAATAATACCATTTTTTTTATTTAACTTAAGAAAATAAAAAAGTTTGGAAAAAAAAGGCGCATGTCTTTTAGTGTATAGGCCTGCACTAATCATGTCTTTTGTCGTTTAGGCTCACATTATAGACGGTAAAAATAGGGATGATCACATTTTTTCACGCATTTTTTATATACAGGGTGCCTCCCTTACACCTCGACACGGCTAAGCTCGCAATTTTCCTACGTGCATTGTGATAAATACAAAATGGTGGTATTGGATCCTACGATTTTTGGGTGATATAAGTTATATAAGTTCTTCCTATGTAGATTATTTTATCTTTTAAGCTCTGGGTCTCACATGTGCTGCCTTAGCACAGTGTTTTTTTTTTTTTTAATCATATCATGAAATGTATTCTTAGTGCTTGTTTGTATAAAATTATAAGTCGACAAAAACTATAATGATATGACAAATCTCACGAATTGTTACGAGTCGAGTCGTGGCAGGGCTTGACAATCAAGGGCGTGAGTCGGCTGGTTTAACTTGTGAGCTTTTGATGACGAGCCCAACTTGATTCGTGATGTAAAATTTAAAATTCGACTCGACTCAATTCAAATCGATGCATAACTATCAAAATGATGACCCAAGTCACTAATTGAGCCCAGAGCTCTCTCTTTGCGTCCTTTAAAGTAATCACGCACAGTCCCCATGACACATTTCTAACTTGTAATTTACCTCTTTTATCAAGGTCCAGGATAGAGTAAGTGAGGGTGTCAGTAATGGACTGTAATAAAAAAAAATAAAAATAAAAAGTAATCACGCACATGACTCACCGGTCTATTACTAGCCAAGAGTATTTTCTTAAACCTGGGGCCCATTTTTCTTCTGTTGAGCATATAAATATATTATCTATTAAAGTTGACAGCTCATCTACATGAATTGGACTTAACAGTTACTCAGCTGTATCCAATTAAGCAATTCGATTGTTCCACCGCTGGACTCGCCCCCTTCGGCGGCAAGCCACCGGGCACCGCCAAGTGGCTATTCGTTATATGAGAAAGCGTAATATACCCGCCAAATTATGGCTTGTTCTTTTTCTGGAACAAACGGGAGGAGTAGTTTTTTTTTTTTAGGTGATATTTTTCATGTCAATCAAACACACTCTAAATGAATTTTGAAGTCCAATAAATGAATTTTGTGTCGTACAAAGGATAACAAAATTTTATACCAATCAACAACTTATCGTATGATCAGCTTGGGCTCGACTACAATAAACTTCATTGATATTCGGATTAAAAAAAATATAATGTTAAAAATTAAAAAAATATATTAATTCAAAGAAAACACACAAATTTAGGACACGTAAAATGGTATTAATGATGTCGACAGAATTGTCTCCCGCGTTTTCCACTCCCACTCTCTAATTGCGTAAATGTGGGCCCGACTAACTCGCACTCTATAGGCTTCTAATCATTTTACCATATTACCCTTCCTTTCCGCCATATCTCCATAACTACCTTATTAATTACTCCAACAATCAAGCCCATTATTGTAATTACAACTTTCTACAGTTATACACCCCGTTGCAGTCTAACGTGGCAGAGCAAATTTAGCACTCCGTTCACGAGATTCTCCTCTTTCTCTCTCTCTAAAAGTATTTTATATGTATATATGGCCATTTTGTGTATATATTATAATTAAATTCAATGAACATTCATTTTAAATAAAGACCATCCTATATTCTTGCCTTAGCCTTTGTTAATTCTCCCCAGCTTGTTTTAGCTATTAAATGCGGATCCTCTTTGAGTCGCATTAGAAGAACAATTCTTGAAACTGTTTTTAACCAATTATCTCCAGAACCCAAAAAAAGGAGAAAATGTTTGACGGGATGTTGAAAAGCAAGTTCTACTCCAAATGGTAAGAACAATTAAAATTTCCCCCCCTTTTTAGGTTTTTTTTTTCCTGAATTTTTTTGGGGGTTAATTTTTTTTTTTTTTGGAATAGCAAATCGGCAATTAAGATGACGAAAACTAGGATTGAGATTATCCGCAAGAAGAGAAATGCAATGCAGAATTATTTGAGGAATGATATTGCTGATCTGCTTAAGAATGGATTAGATAATAATGCCTATGGCAGGGTGAGTGTATTTTCTTGATCATTAATTCTTATTTTTATTCACATTCGAGAACTTATGCTTCAGATTTCGTTTCTTGTTTCTATATATTGGTGAATGCTTGAAACATAAGGATTCTGATTGATGACATCTCTAAAGGTAGAATCACAAATAACTCAATTAGCTGGATGCAAGAACCTTAATTTTTTCTTGAATTATTGATCTATAGCGGTGTTCTAATCCGGCAAAAGGCTTTAGGAATTGTTCCCTTATAGTCCTTTTGTTGAAAAAGACTGAATCAGAATGTTTTTAGGCATTTGATTGCTACAAATCTTCTTGGCTAATGAAACTCGTGATGTATTAATTCTTGTTATTCTGGGTTCCAGTTGTATATTCTGTAGGATTTGAAATCTCAAATTATATTGGATCATTTCTTTAACATTTACTTTCTAGAATTCAATTTAAAATTTTGATGCTTGTTTTCTGCGTTCTTTAAAATTAAGATGTTCACTTGATGTTATTGTTGCGACTCAATCCCCTTTTTCTGTGAAAACAGGCGGAAGGACTTCTGGTTGAGTTGAACAAATCTAGCTGTTACGATTTGATTGAGCAATTTTCAGCTTTTATCTTTAATCATCTTGGAGCAATGGCTAAACAGAGGTATTTAACACGTTCGCCATTTTACTGTAACTGGGGTATATGAAATACATCTAAATATCATGCATTCACATACAAAAACGTGCTGTAAGAGATTCTGGCATATAAGGGAAGCATAGTTCAGTCGTGTTCATTGGGTTGGGGGTGGAGGTGTGGCATTGTGCAAGTGCCTTGAAGTTATTAAAGATAATTACTCTCAGGCCATATTTCTATACACATGTAATTCTTCCTTCCTTGAATATAATCTCCAGCTTTTTCCCATCATTTTTATCAGTTGGGACATGTTAAAATTGACGATATAGATTATATATCTGTGTTTGAAATTTTGGTTTGTTTTTTTTTTCCCCTTTATTGTATGGTGGACTTTGTGTGAAAACTAATTCATCTGTCCTGATATTTCTTATTCACAGGGAATGTCCTGAAGAGTGCAGGGAAGCTGTATCGTCTTTGATGCTTGCAGCAGCAAGATTCGCTGACCTGCCGGAATTGAGGGAGCTGAGAACTGTCTTTTCTGAAAGATACGAGAATTCTCTGGATGTTTATGTCAATAAAGAGGTACTCGTTCTTCTATGTGTGAATGTTGTCGAATTGGATATTTCTATTCCTTTCTTTTCCTTAGAAACTAAACATTTGATTTCTTATATTTAGTTCGTCGAGATGTTGAAGTCATCCCTTCCATCAATGGATATGAAGCTTCAATTAATGCAAGATATAGCTGTACATTCAGGCTTAACATGGAATTCAAAAGCTTTGAAAAATAAGCTTTATAATGGAACTGCCTCTATCCAAGTAAGGCCCTCTATAACCGCATAAACCTCCATTTTTAGTTTACTTATTGTGAACGAAAAAGAGGAAAACGATCAAAAATGGAAAATCTAGGTTCTTTATTCAAATTCAAAGATGAGCATCACATCGTATTTCAATGTATTTTCTTTCACACGATCCTTCTTTCTAAACAATGTTGAAAAAGTTTGGTATAATTTGATATTTAGGTTTTTTTCTTGGTCATGGGGAACATGTCGATTACCGTTTTATTGGATTTGTTTGAGTCGAAATTCTGATGCTTTGAGCTCTAGCATGCCCGGCGCATCTCATTACGCAATATTTTTTGACACCTAATGATATTTTCTTGGCTAAATGTGCGATTTATTTTCAGGATTTCGCCAAGGAGAGCAGTGGTAGTGATTACAATCTTCACAACGGGGTGAATGGTTCAGTTCAAAATAAGGACTGCAGGGACACTGAGAACCCGAGAGAATGTACTGCTCCCGAGAGGAAAGATGTCCGTTCATCTTATGGAGAAAAGGAAGCTACGAAAGAGGAACACAGATTACCTAGGAGAAAGGAAAATGCAGCGCCTCAAAGAGACAACATAGTTCGTCCATCCCATGAGACCCCAGTTGTTACACTTCCTATCAAGGACATTCAAGTGGATACTATTGGAAGAAATGAGACGCGAAATCAACCAGATAGGCTGAAAAGTACTTATGGGGAAAAAGTCGAGAATGGAAATCCTTTTAACTTTAAATCGATTCCTCCTCCTTATACCAAATCGGAAAATGACAACGAAAAGAGTCCCGACACTGATGATTCATTTGGTGATGCTAAGCCGAAGCCAAGATCAGTCAGGAGTAGACAAACTAAAAAACTGCCATCAGCCCGTGAAAATGTTGGTGTTTCCGAAAGTAACAACAAAGCAGCCCATGGACAAAAAATTCTAAAATTCCTAGACAAGGGTGATGGTGACCAACGTGACGACGAAGAAAGAACGATGGACAAGCTTTTATTTTACTACAGTCGAAAAAAGGCACCTCACGACATGGACGATTCAGCCTCAGATCTTAAACCGCCCCGTCAGCTTGCTGCCACGGAAAAAAGCAAATCATCAAAACATGGAAACAGAGATGCTCCTAACAGATTGTCTTCACTTCCTGTTGAATTAGCAAGTCCAACCAAGATTCCAAAAAGACACGTCCGGGCCACGTCCCTCCAGCCTGAAATACTGAGTGCAAACGGGCACGTGCACCCTAAGATGCCGGACTATGATGATTTTGTTGCCAGACTTGCAGCTTTTAGAGGAAACTGAAGAAATTGATGAAGTAGAAACACAAAAAGAGTCTCCATTCTCATTTTATGGTACAATTTTTTTCTGTTCGATTTAAAGCATGATTTATACTTACAAGAGGTGACATCACTATCAGTAGGAAGTTAAAGAGTAATCTTCCTTTACTTTTTTTTTTTTTGTTACGTCTCATTACTAGCGTCCTCACCTGTCCTGCCTGAGCCTTAATGAATGAGATAAATCGCTAATTATGTCTCCAAGATATAGAATGGAAGGTTGCTTATACACTTGCACTTACCCAATAGCTAAATTCATATTTCAGAATTCGAACTCTTGACACGATAGTCTCAAGCAAAATTGAATTTCTCCACCTTTCCCGTTTTACCACTTGGAGATGTGCTTAGAGCAATCTTCCTTTATTTTTGATTGTATTATAAACCATTTGTTGTCTGTAGGCCTGTGTACCCATTCAGAAAAATCATATTCTTTTTGCTTCTTTGCAGTTATGATACAGAAATTTGTCGCAGTAATGCTTTATTACTTTAATTGAAATTTGAAATAAGAGCAAAGTCACTTGGCCACGTTCAATAGACGTCCTCTCATGAGGTCTGACATTGAACCTAGTCTCATAGAAGAATTATTGAAATAAAGAGATTTTGTTTAGATACAATGTTAAACCACTTAGTCTAAAAAATATTGCATAAACAATAACCTTTGTTTTATATGAACTTGATTCATTGTGAAAATGGAGAATCTTATTAGAAGTTGACATGTTAGCCCCATGACAGAATTCTTGAAATAAAGAGATTTTGTTTAGATACTATGTTAAATCACTTAATGTTGCATAAACAATGACCTCCGTTTTATATGACTTTATTCGTTGTAAAAGCGGAGAATCTTATTAGAAGTTGACATGTTAAAGACTAAAGTTTTCTACAGCTTTTCTATATATATATATATGGTGATTGACTACATTTTTAACTCTTCACTGGATTTTTATTATTTCGGCCAAGTTTTCATGTTGAATTGATTTTTGTTCCGTCCTCCATGTTAAAGTACCATCTTTTACTATTTATTTGCACATTAAGCTATCTTTTGTACACAGTTTATATCTAAGTCAAGGTCTCTAAAGCATTTTTAAGATACTCTTTAGACATGATATGTTCTCTATTTTAAATGATGAATCATTAAAATAATGTTCTAAGAAACTTTTTAAATTAACATTTTAATTTAGAAAGTATATTCTCTAAAATTAAATGCATTCAAAGTATTTCAATTTTCAATGTAGGAAAATAATATAATACTCTAGAGAAAAGCTACTTAAAATAATAAATAGAAAAAAATTATTAAATATTTTTTGGGAGTAGTAAAATTAAGTGTTAAATATGAAGAGTTTGTTGGAAGGCTTCAAAATTTTTACTCTCTAAATTTATAGATGATTTCTACATTATAGAATATGTTCTTAAAAAATAAAGAGTCTCTCGAAAATACTCCAATGAATAAAACTTTATATTTTTTATTCATTTTCAGTACAAAGACGTACTATTCATTGAGGTAAATTTCTAAATAAATCAATTTACGCTACTTGTATCTTGATTTTATTGAATGTGTTTATTTGAATCTACTTTACTCGGCTTAGAACTAATTAAATTGAAGGAAAAATTGCAACAGTAGTTCCTAATCTTTGGATTTTTTGCAAATTTTTTCTTAACTTTCAGTTTGTGCCATCGGAGGTCCCAAACCTTCGAAAGATTAGCACCTGAAGTCCAAAATGACGGAAACCGTGAGTTCTACGATTAGTTGACCTAAAAAATAAAATAATTGGATACTTGACTAATTTAAATAGGGATAATTTCTTCAATCACATATTAATATTTAAAATAATGAAATTAAACAAAAAAACCACCCCATTTATTGATTAATATGCGATTGACGAAATTGCCCCTATCTAAATTAGTCAAAGTATCCAATTATTTTATTTTTCAGGTCAACTAACGTTGGAACTCACGATTTCTGTCATTTTGGACTTCGGGTGGCAATTTTTGGATGGTTTTGGACCTCTGGTGACACAAATTAAAGGTAAAAATAAAGTCTGCAAAAAATCTATAAGTTTGGGATCACTGCTGTAATTTTGCTTTAATTTAATATAAGAAGTTGTGATCCATTCATTTATTTTATTTTATTTTTTGAGTAAATGCAAATTTGTGCATAAATATTTGCTGGATGCCAAATTGGCCCAATTTGCTTTATTGTGAAAAGGAAATGTTCACTCACAATGTTTCACATGCAAATATGAGAATCCTACTTTATCTCTTAGGGCGCGTCAAATGTGGGTAGGGAATTTCTTGAAGGGACTGGAATCTAGAAAACTATTTTTTTTTAGTTGCTAATAAATTTTTTTCTTTGACCCATCTTTTCATAATTTTTCATTTATTTTCTTTAGATTATTAATAAGTTTTCACTGGTCAAAAAGAAAGCCCAATATAATATATTGAAAATATTTTCATAACATTTTAAATAAATAAATTATTTTGGACGTACATTGTTGGGTATTTTTTTTTTTTTTTTTTTTTTTTTATCAGAGGTTTTTTCCAATGGAAACATGGGCTAAAAATGCCAATGGTAAAAAAATTTTAATCCATTTAATTGTTCACTAAGTTTTCTAAAGTTTAAAGTTAGTCACTGAAATTAAACTATATTTTCGAGATGGTGGTTGAACAGAAGCTTTTGTAATAATTCGGTTATTTTTATCTATATTTTTAGTCCCTGTTTGGTGACAATCCAAACAAATTTTTAATAAAGATTGAAAAAAAATTATGAATATGAAAAAAAGTATAAATTTATAAAAAATTGTTAAAAACGAATTAGGTGGAAAATTAAACCAATCAAACGCCATTAAATCATTGAGACTTTTGAAGAAATTCTAGGCAAATTTTTCCCTGCCAAACACTTTCGTTTGCTATCTGGATTTTTCATAGATTTGCTATCAAAATGAAGTCTTTCGTAGCATCAAACTGTGGGTTTAAAAATTTTTTGTAGGGACTCCCTCTATTCCACTTTTTCATTTTTTACCTGCTAATAAATTTTTTTCTTGGATCCTGTCTTTTCATAATTTTCCTTTTATTTTTTTCCTTCCTCATATAATAAGTTTTAATGGTTTAAAATTAATAAAAATTTAAAATATTAATTAAATAAATACACTTCAAAAGTATAAATAAATAAATTAATAAAATTGGATATTCAATTTATAATTATAATATACTTTTTATTTCAAATTAGTATCATAGGTTTCATTTAATTATAAATTTGATATAATGGGCTAAAAATTTAATAAAAAAATAGATAATTTTTACAAAAAAAAAAAAATGAATGAAAAAGTTTTCTAAAGAATTTAAAGTTAGTCACTAGAAAATGGAAAAACTATAAGAGAGAGAAGGTGGTTGAAATCAATGAAAAAAATTTTGTAATAATTCATCTAATGTTTATCTAAATTTAGGAAAGAAATTTGACTATATATATATTTTTTCTCAAAGTCTACATTCTTCTATTTATTTTTTGACCAGACAATTTTTGAAATAAAATAATATTTTCTCATAAAATCAATAACTCCAACCACATATTCACCATCATTAAAATTTGAAAAAAAAAATTTTCTTCAAAATTTTATGTGCATCACGGGAAATTTTTAGTCCCTTTTTGGTAAGAATTTCAAATTAAATACACCATAACTTTTATAAAAGTTGATGAAAGTATGAATTTAAAACACCTTAAAATCTTTTAAATATCAAAAAAGTCAAATAAAAGTTTTTACTTAAATTAAAATTTAGATTTTAATTCCTACAAACATGATCTTAGTATTTACTAGTTTAACTATCTGAATCTAATTAGCCCCTGTTTGATGGTCATTATTGAGAAGAAAAAAAGTGTTGTTTTGAATAACTATTTTTTTTTTTGAAAAATTTGCTATTAAAAAGTAGGATTTTTTTTTTTTTTTTTAAAATTTAAGTGCTGAATATTTTATTGTATGAATGTGTTATGAAAATGAGAATGAGAATTAAAGAGTTTATCTTAAAGGGAGACAAACATGGACTTTGTTCGGTGACCATTGTAAGATAAATTAAAGCGTGGTGACTAATTCATTAAAAAAAAAAAAACAATAAATCTGATGTCATAATTTTATTCAAATTTTTTTATAAAATATCAGCAATTTTTTTTTTTTCAAATTTTAATATAGACAAATAAATATTGCATTCTAAATATTATGTCTGTAACAACTATCAAAACTAACAAAATTATGATTTGATTAACAAAATAAATTCAACATATGTATAAATATAAATATAATTCACCACTATAGATTACTTATTCTTTTAAAACAAAAAATAATAATAATTGAATTTTCAACATTTAAATTAATCGCATTGCTAAAAATATGATTTTGCTCACATATTCTATGGTTTTAGTAAGAGTAATAAAAAGAATTGTCAAATTGAGATAAAAATGTAAAATGGGTAAACTAATTGAAACTTATTAAAATTTGGTGATCAATTTGAAATAGATTTGCAAGTTAAGTGACTTCCAGAGAATGTCCACTGCCCGCAGGATTCCGAAACAGTGATTTATCCATATTATTGAAGAACGTGTGGTTGAAATAGTGACAAATTACTGTTTAAAGATACATTTTTTTGAAAAGAATGTAGTTTTGTATTTACAAAATTTGTTAACAAAATAAGTATCGGTAAAATTCAGGATATTGATTTTCAATGATTTAAAATTTTGTTTTTGAAATGATTCATGTAAAAATTATTTTATCAACCAACTTTATAAATCAACTTGTATATATAATATAACTCTATTTAGCCCCCGTTCAAGCCCCATTTTTTAAATAATGCATTTTTCAAATATCATTTTTAACTCGCACATTCTTCCATAAAATAGTTATACACATATTTCAAAAAAATTTCCTTACTTTTAAACCACACATTCTCTAAAAAAATTATTATTTAATAATACATTTTATCCCAAAAATGGAGATTAAAGTTATTTTTAACTATAGATCTCACAATAAAATATATTACAAGGCCCCGTTTGATACACATTTTTTGTAAAATGAGAATGAAAAATACAGTCGTTATGGGCCCCTACACAAGAGATGTAAAATCAAATATGGTGGCTGAATGTGATGGATAACAGTCATATTTTTCATTTTTATAGTGAAAAAATGAGAATCAAACGGGGGCTAAATTTACATTTTTTTTTCTACTATTCCAAAATTTACTATTCCAATTTTTTTTTTCTTTTGTTACTTTAATAATGATAGACAAACAGGCGCTAAATCACCAAATTGCTTTCTACTTCAGTTGTCATTCTTGCTTGTGAAGATTGTTCCTTTTTACAACAGTAAAAAAACCCGACGACGTCGTTTGCCGTTTGAGTATGGTGAAACGACAGCGTGGTCTGATCTCGCAAGCAAAGCTTCATCTTCACTACATGTAAATATTATTCTCCCAAAACAGGAAAAAGCAATAAAGCAATTTGTTCTCTTCGCTAAGCGATTGAAATTGAAATACGGATCCAAAATCCCATTATTGTAGTGTGTTTGTTTGTGTGTTCGAGATTGAAATTGAAAAAGCAATAAAGCGATTCTCTAATTGCAATCACTCTGTGTGTGTGTGTTTGTGTTGTAATTTCTTGGTGGGGAATTAATGGGCTGCACTCAATCTAAGATCGAGAACGAGGAAACTGTAAATCGATGCAAGGAGCGGAAGCAATATATGGAGCGGGCCGTTACGGCCCGTAACAAGCTCGCATCGGCCCACTCGGCCCATGCGATGTCCTTGAAGAACACCGGCGCCGCTCTCAGTGACTATGCTCACGGAGAAGTCATAAATCCCGGCGGCGGCGGCGGCGGCGGCGAAGGTGCTGGTGATGCCACTCTTCAGCCACCACTCCCGCCTTATGATAATTTTCCTCTGCCTCCTCCTCCCCTGCCCCCGTTCAATCCGACTTCTTCGCCGCTCCAGCGGGCGTCTACTGTCCCTGAATTCCGCTCTGAATTGAAGCACTCGAACACCATTATTCAGGAGGAGAATGAAGAGGATATTGACAATGAGAGCACTCACAATTTGAAGCATCGCACCAGTAAGAGCAGTGGACGCGGTAGTGGGGGTGGAAGAGGCGGACTTTCACTTAAGGAGGTTACTGAGGATGAGGTCCTGCAGAAGCCGCCTTCGCCGATGCAGCCAAATGAACGGGAGCTTGAGCACCCGGTCCCTCCTCCTCTTCCAGTGAATAAGGAGTCATCGTGGGATTATTTCTTCTCAGCAGATGTACCACGATCGACACTGGCTGATGTGGAGGATGATCAGTTCAATATAGATGAAATTCCGCGGAAAATGCGAGAGGAAAGGGCTAAGAAAAGTGAAATGGATGGTGAAGTTGATGGAGGGATTAAGGTTGAGCACGTGGAGGCAGCCACTGAAGTGGTGGAAGGCACAGTGGATCTTCCACCACAGGCTTCTCTGGCTCAAGCAGCAGTGGCAACAAAGCTGGCCAAGAGAGTGAAAATGGGGGCATCTTCTGAAGGGAAAATGCAAGGTGGTCCGAGTAATACAAACTTGTTGCAAATATTTGTGGCTCTTGATGATTGTTTTCTCAAGGCTTGTGAGAGTGCTCATGACGTATCTAGGTTACTTGAGGCGACACGCTTGCATTATCACTCAAATTTCGCAGATAAAAGAGGTATAATATATATAATTGGTGTTTAATGTGGTTGGAATAGCTTAGTAATGGTCTTGGAATAAACTTAAAATAGTAATGCTTAGTCAGCACGAATATTGAATAGTTCACGGATCAAATAAGTGATACTGTATCTTGGAAAGTTCTTTCACCTTACTCATTGTAGTTGTACAATAAATGTAGAATATGCTGACAACTAAATTCTAGTTTTGATTGGCAAGAATGTTAGTGTGACTTTCCTGTCAGTGTTTGAATGATATTTTCACCATTTGACGATAATGAAAAAGGTCACTTGAAAAATAACAACTTGTTTTGCTGAGGAAAAAAAATGCCTCTGATATATTTGGTGTAGCTGTGTACTCATGAAAACTATAAGTTAAATATCTTTATTAGATGCAAGGTCTGTACGGCTGGTGTGGAGTCGAATAACGATATAGTCCTAAAGTTCAGGTGAGCAATGGATTATTCATGTGGGTGTATAAATACTATGACTTTTTCTTTGTGTAGGACACATTGATCATTCTACGAGGGTCATGCGTGTCATCACATGGAATAGGTCCTTCAAAGGTTTACCCAACGCAGATAATGGAATTGACGACTTTGATTCAGAAGAGCATGAGACTCATGCAACGGTGTTGGACAAGATGCTGGCTTGGGAGAAAAAGCTTTATGATGAAGTTAAGGTATGCACATCAATATTTCTTTTCAACATGTCATATATACTTGATGGATCTTTAGAATTTGTTTCTTTATTATTCCTCTTTTGTAATTTTGATAAACAAAGTTATACTTTAAAAAGGGAATATCTTTTAGCTTTTATCCTATTCTTTTTTATTGTGTGCTTAGTATGGTGCTTGAACTCGTAAATTTTGCTTACATTTTATTTTAATTTTGGATGTCGCGGACTACTTTGTTTAACAGCTCCAATTTTTATCTGCTATTTTACCAAGCATCAAAATCAAAATTTGATGCTTTCAATGGAGTTTCTCGTTTAAATTGGCCTTTAGGTATTGGTACTCTAGGTTCACTGCTTCAAAATTCAACCAAATACTCTAGTGAGTGTGTGCACAACTAGAAATCAGCAACCTTCATAAATTTGACACTCTGTCAGAATATAAGTGTGTGACTGCCGTAGTTAGCTCTTATATTAAATTGATACAGAACTCACATAGAACAAGAATTAGAGAGGAGAGAAGAGAAGAGAAGAAGAATTTAGGAGGATGAAATCTTGTATTTATTATCAATATTTACTGATAGTATGAATACAAATGAAATCCTAGGTTCCTTTTTATATGATAAAAATGTTAATTTAAAAGATAATTGTATAAATTTCATTGTAGGGGTATGTCCAAATCCTGCTACTAGGTTTAAGTGGAGACATGAAAATCATACTTAGATTTAGACGGTGTTTCAAATAAATAATTAAAAGAACACTCAAATCTAAATGAACTACTAAATTAATGAAAACTATTAAAATATAATGTAATCAAAAGGAACTACTAAATAGCAACCTTATTTTGGATAAATTGACCACACTACAAAAGAAAAATAGTACGAGGAGGGAGGGCTAGTTAATCAAAACTATTAAAATATAATGTAATCAAAATCAAAAGAGGGAGGTAAATATGTTCATATCATGTCAAAATATTATTTAGAAGGGATTACGATTAATAAATAATTTGTGGAGATTTAATTGTACAAGGAGGTGGCGGCACGTATTACAGTTACTCAACCATCAAACTTTCAAGAATTGGTATAGATTTCCCTACAAATAAAATTAGATTTTAACCTGTAATTTGCTTGAATTTGATATAATGTTTCCTAATTCTACTGTTGCAGAAAAATGTCAGCTTTAGACATTCACTGCTGATACAGGAATGAGAAAGTAGTCCTAATCAATTTCTTTTTTTTCTTTGGATATCTAATTGAGTCGTTAAAAATAAAATTCTCCATTGTACGTTATGACTGTTTAATTCAGCTCTCTGGCCTTCACTCTGTTATGACTGCTTGATTCATCTCCGTAGCCTTCACTGTCTGCCTCTATGTATAGTGTATGTATCTTGATGTAGCACACAATATATTCAGTGATCACATACCAAAAATATCTTGCTGTATGTAATAATGTTCAATTTTCATTTTATTAGTAATGAGCAAAGACGACAATTTTGGATTGTCTTTGATGCTACAGGCAGGTGAGCAAATGAAACTTGAATATCAGAAAAAGGTTGCTTCATTGAATAAGTTGAAGAAACATGGTTCAAATACAGATGCCTTAGAGAGGATGAAAGCAGCAGTTAGTCATTTGCATACCAGATACATTGTTGACTTGCAATCCATGGACTCCACCGTTTCAGAAATTAATAGTTTGCGTGATGATCGATTGTATCCAAAACTCGTCGTCCTTGTTAATGCGTAAGTTCTTATGCTGCTAAAAATATTTTCTGATGTCTAGTCGTCGTTGAGGATCCATAGCTTGCTTATATTAGCATTCGTAATGAGCAAAATAGTTAATGTGGCATGAACTTTGAACACGTAACTTCTTAAGTATTCTAATAGAATTCTATGAATTTCTCTTACTTATCTCCACGTGCATGAACTTTTAGGTTTCATTGTTCTTACTATTTCAAAGATCACCTATCCTATGCAGCTTCCACTTATTCTTATCCCAATTTTGAATGAATTTTAAGTTTTATTTTTTTCTTCTGTTACTACAAAGTTCTATAAATAGTTTATCCTCTCTAAATTAACTTGAACTTTTAGATAAGATATCTTGACATGGTAACATAGCACGTAAAGTTCCTGAGTTCAAATCTCGCTATCGCCTATTATGAAAACTATGCTTGTGTTAGCCTATGACGTATATGAAGAAGGGAGCTTTGAAGATATAATCTATACCTATAAGACATATAAAGGTGTAGAAATAGGAAAACTGTTTTGGGACAATAATATAATTACAAAAAATTGTAAACCTCCAGGCTCCAGATTCTCCCTCGTTTAACATTAATAATAGAGTATTTTTGAACCATTAACTTTATTAATAAATATAGTCCATAACGAAGGGATGGATTCGAATTGTTTTAACCAAAACATTTATTTGGAATATGGAAAGTCTTGTAATTTAATCCACTAACATAAAATTGACTTAATTAACCCACTAAAAGAAGAAACCTCAGTTAACCCACTAATCTTCTAATCCATTCCATTCCATAGATGTATTTAAACATAATAAATTCAAATAAATGCGAAAAAAAAAAAAATTGAATACAAGCAATAGCAACACCGAACAAGAAGAGTGATGTAGATTACTTCAACCATATGTTTTCTACAGGTTGTATATGAATTCACACACACATGTATTCACAATTTTTTTATCTTGAATGCATGTATATTCCTTTTATATTGGAATCAATCCAGGATTATGCAAAGTAAATGAATGTTGTGTGGGTATTTTTTTTTTTGTTTTTTTTTTAGGGAATTGTTCTTGAATTCACGTGGCTTGGAGGGTATTAGGACTGGAACCAATCTATTATTTTGGAATTTCATTTTTTGTAGTTCCCATTGAGCATTTGAATTTTGAATTTTAGTTGTAAATTGTAATGTGTGTGTGAATGGATATGTAAGAGATTGATGGAAAATAATATGAAGCATGTATTCATAAATACATTTAGTACTTACCTCAACATTAGAAGATGGATACAATGTAAGTATTTAAGAATATCTGTTTGTCTCTATCCCTTCCTTACTGCTTGCGTCACTTTAATTTCTTCATTTTATAAATATCTGGAATCATGTTGGTATTTAATTGATTATTTATCTGAAAATTCTCAGATTCTGTTTTTATTGATTATTTTGACTAGAAATGAGCTGATTTAAATGACTCGCAGGGTTCTTTTTTCTTATTTCGCTAATTTATTCTATCATTTTATTTCGATGTGCTTATGTTTTGATTTATTGCTCTGGTATATAGGTTTCTACTGTTGAATTTTTATTGAAGCAATCAGCAATGTAAAGTAATATATATCATATAAAAATATTGATTACAATTATTAATACTTAGATGCTTGTTATTGTATCACTAGATTTTGTGTGCTGTTTTTTGTTTACTTGAGATTCTGGCGAATAAAAAACTTGTGTTTTTGTTGATGAATAGTTGACATCTATCTCCCATCTAAAAATAAAATAAAATCTACTTGACCAAATAATTGAGAAGATAGAAATGTTTTGGGATTTGTTTTTGCCTTTTTGGTCGATTATTATGTTGTCCAATTGTTCCCATTTGAAATTTTTAAAAGTATTTTCACTTTAAATTTTGTTAGAGTTCCTTTTGTTCTTTAATCTTTACTGTAAATTCTTATAACTTTGTAATTTGTGCAGCACTTGTGTAGAAAAAAAATTATGGTTGAGAGTGGTATATAAATTGCTTAACAATCTATTATTTAGTAGCCTAATTTTTTATTTGAGCTTACCATGTCAATTTAGCCCCTGTTTGGTAGCCATTTTTTCCAAAATGCATTTTTCTCTCTTCTTTTCAACCACACATTCTTCAATGTAAAATAATATTGCATGCAAATCCAAAACTTTTTCTTAATTTTTAACCACACATTCTCCATCAATCAACTATTCAAAAATGCATTTTCTTCTCAAAACTGGCTACCAAACAGGGGCTTAATGTATTTAGTTATTAAATTTTATGAGTGGCAATTTAATATGTTTGTTCACTTTCTTTACTTGGTGCTACCATCTTTTTACCCCTTGGTCCTTACTAGTCAGAAAATTTGGTATTTAATAATTTATTCCATATTTTTTCTCCGTAATAAACTCGTGTGTTTTGTCAGGATTCTATTTTTTAAAACTATATTTTAGATTTATGAAATTCTTGAGAGTAAACATTGTTTTAAAATATATATTCTTCCTCCATTCCAATTTGAATAGTGTTCATCATTGGATATTGTGTAGTACAATTGGCTGCTTTAGGATTTTTTAGGAAAACTGAAGGAATAGATATAAAATAGCACAGCATAGCACACGAGTATCTATTTAAATATTTGAATAAAACAAATCTCATAATGCAGTTTTAACATCTCATGCAACGCACATAATACTAGTTTTGATAAATATTTTTGTCCTTTCTCTAACTGTTTAATCTTTTAAATGAGATGGTAAATTGGTTCAAGATTGGTATTGGTTAAAGCTTGTTAGGATCACCTTCTCTAAATGCTTTAGATTGTTGACTTTCATGGTTATGCATTGCAATCAGCATTTGAATTACTCAAACATTGTAACTTTTCTTTTTCCTTCTCTTGTGCCACGTTGAAATAATTTATTTTTTATTGAAAATTACAATTTCTGTATAGCTTTTTACCCATACGATCCTGTAAAGTCTTATTTTGTTTCCTATCCATATTAACCTTAAAAACTATACTAAGCTATTTGTAATGGATTACAGGATGGCTATAATGTGGGAGACCATGAGAATGTGCCATGAAAAACAATCTAAGATAGTGCAAGCTTTGAAACATCTGGACATTTCTCAATCTCCTAAAGAAACAAGTGACCACCACCATGAGCGCACTCGACAGTTATGTGGTGTTGTTCAGGAGTGGCATTCACATTTCAGCGAATTCATGACTCAACAGAAAGAATATATTAAAGCTCTCAAAAATTGGTTGAATCTAAACCTCATTCCAATAGATACAAACTTGAAGGAGAAGGTTTCATCTCCCCGTGGGACCCAAGATCCCCCGATACTGACACTTTTGCACGCCTGGCATGATTACCTCGAGAAGATTCCTGATGAGCCGATGAAAGCTACTATCAATAACTTTGGTGCTGTGATTCAGACTATATGGCAGCATCAAAAAGAGGAGTTGGATTTAAGAAACAAATGTGCAGAGTCCAATAAGGAGCTTATGAAAAGGACCCGGGAATTCGATACTTGGTATAACAAATATACGCAGAGGGGAACCCCACCTGATGAAATGGATGCAGACAGGGCACATGATAAGGATCTAATTGCTGAAAGGCAGCGTCCTGTCGAAGCAGCAAAACTGAAATTGAAAGGCGATGAGGAAGCATACCAAAGGCAATGCGTTCAGGTTAGGGAGAAGTCTTTGATGAGTCTGAAAAGCAATTTACCGGGACTTTTCCAGGCAGTGTCAGATTTTTCTCTTGCTTGTTCGGATATGTATGGCAACTTGAGGTCCATTACAAATTCCCAAAACAAAAGTCAGGGTTGATGAAGAGACAGTTTATATATTATTTTGTGCTATTTGGTAAATTTTTGTTTTGCGCTTCCAAAATAAATTCCACTTTGTTGTACTTTTGTGTGAAATAGTGACTGGAAATGTGAAATTTTATATATATACATATATGTTCCTCGCATATATAGCAAATAACTTGCATATTGAAGTGATTTGTTGTCATGTAGCTTGTGAACTAATACATTTTTAAGTAAGATGTGTTTTATATGACGATCTAGGGGGCATAAAATGGTATTTAATTAGCATACATAACTTGTCATCTTGAACGAGAAAATATATTGTTTTGTTTTGTGCTCTACTTTGTCTATTCATTCCAGTGGGCTGTAAATTTCCAGTTTCTGTCAATTTTTTACTTGTGCTGTAGATGGTGAAGAGAGTAGTTGGGATAAGCTAAGAGTTGTTCAATCAAAATCATTTGACTAAATCAATCTTCCCCCAAGAAAGGTTGGTGGGTGGTAGAGCTGTACGATGGGCCCGGACGGCCGCTGCTGGTTAGGCTTGGTAAAATTTACCAATTTCACAGTAGGTTCATTGTTTTTGATATATTCATGATGAAAAATAGAAGAAAATGAATTTTTTTTTTTTTTCCCCCATTGGCATGGATAGCAAGGCTTCTGCCCCCTATGCCGCCTTTCCTAATACAATCTCAAGTGCCCTCCAATTCCAAGAGCGCGATTCCAAGTTCCTTTTCATGATCTTCGTATTGTTAAACAAAGGAATTTTATATGTAAATATTATTTAGAAGTGTAGTATTCTATTATTCAAATATTAGTTCAATCGCGAATGCAAATTTTTTCTTGTATGGTGGTGTTCTTTTAACTTTCAAACCTTCTACTAGTGACAAAACTTTATATAACTAGCGACAAAAAGAGAATGCATGATTGATTATTTCCCACAAAACTACAAAGAAAAGAATGATTTGATTTGATTAAATCAATAATTCAATAAAAAAAGTAAAGAAAATAAAATTCAGCACGGGATAGGATAATAAGCTAATCAGAACCTGCCAATGCCATTGCTGGCTGCAATCAAAATTGAAAATCAATCTCAAGATTTTTACAAAGCTTTCCCATGCAAGATCGTCCACCTCAATTTCGTCTTTTAGTGCGATTTCAATTTTACAAGTTTAAATGGCGGTTTTAGCTGAAACTTGACAAAATTGCTGAGAAGAAACTGGACCTACGTCTCCTTCCTACATCTCCGGGAGAAAAGTTCCCTACAATTTCTACCCCCCAAAAAATGCATTCAACAAGGCACTCTGATTCGCAGCCTCTCCTCTCCGACTCCCAACACCAAGAACCACCATACGTTGTCGTATTGACCTACCAACCACCGCACACCCACCCTCTTCTCAGTAAATCCTGCCGCCGGTGCCTAATATGCTTTGCCACTTTATTGCCCTTCCTCGCCGCCGCCACCTACCTCCTCTGGCCCTCCGATCCCGACCTCTCTATCGTCCGCCTCCGTCTTGATAGCCTCCACTTTCATACCCGCCCTAAAATCTCCCTCGATATCACCCTCGACCTCACCATTAAGGTACGGAACAAAGACTTCTACTCCATTGACTACGATTCCTTACTCGTCGCCATTGGCTACAGAGGGAAGCGATTGGGGTCTGTTATGTCCGATGGTGGCGACATAAAGGTCCGTGGAACGTCGAATATCAACGCCACGCTCGTTCTCGACGGAGTTGAGATATTGAGCGACGTGATTCAGTTGCTGGAGGACTTGGCAAAGGGGTGCGATCCCGTTCGATATGACTTCCCAGATTAGTGGGAAATTTGTAGTGTTCTTTTTCGACCTTCCTCTAAAGGTAAATTTTGTTTACAAATTTCAAGTATATATGGTAATTTTGCTGTTTACTGAATTGGTATTTAGCATAGATTGAATATGAGCCCTTCTAAAATAGCACTTTAGTTATCTATGATTTAGGCTCGGGCCAAGTAAGAATTCACGTAATTGTGTATCAACAGAGCTGTTTGGGTGAAATTTCATTTGCAGATTTTGACTCATGGGGCTATATTGCACTACTTTGAGAATTCAAGATAGATTTTTTTTTTGAATACTTAAACAGTATGTGACCTCAGCGGAAGAAGAACGTTTGAGATGATGGCTTAATAGAAAGGTAGTCTTAACCATTAAAATTGGTTAGTCTTTTGGAGCAAACTGTAGTTCTAGGTTGGTAAGTTTTATTTTGGCTACCGTAAGATATGGTTACTTTGTAGATAGCAAAGATAAAGAGTTTGCAGCTGTGACATTTTTTTAACTTGACTATAATTGGTTCAAATTTTTAGCGAGGCTTGTTGACAGTCTGAATTATGACAAGTTGACAACTAGACATTTAGTGATAACCATGATTAATACTTAATAGCTGTTATATTGTGCAAACGGTTTGCTTTGAAGAGAATAAGATATTAAGGAATGTACTGTGGAAACAATTAGACAAATTATAAATATTAAGTAGATGGTTAAGGATTTTCAACAATGATATAATTGTTTGAGATTTTTTTTTTTTTTTTTATGTATATTGGTGTGAAGAAATAAATGGGTAAGGGCTAAAAGTAAAGAGTGCCATAAAAAACTGTGCAATGTGCATTACTTGCTCAGTTGCTCCTTTTATGTGAATGGGAGTAGATATTGCTCTTCATGTTATGTTTAGCACAAGTTATACTGGGGTTTATTATTGAGTAAAGATAATATCTTACAATATTCCAAAAAAGCAGAAAATATTCAAAATACCAGTATTCTTAAAACCGAGCTGCACTGGACCAGCGGACTGTCTGGTTCAACTGAAACTGGTGAACAGGGCACGGTTTTGCAGGTTCGACTGTTGATTTTTTGCCCAAAAAAAAGAAAAAGAGAGTGGGTGAAATATAAAACAAAGCTTTGCTAACATTTATCTGGTTGTCCAATAATCACCGAAGCCCACTGGCCACCGTCTCCATGGCGAAGCCTTTGTACTACGTTTTAGTCAAAATTTCCAAAATCCAAACTAATCTTACAAGTTACAAAGAAATGAAAACATATAGATTCTACAAGTATTTATATGCATGAGACAGAGAATGAGTTGCTGTCGAGAATAGGAAGGTAACTGCACATTTAGATCTGAAACTAATGCGGGCCCAGGTTAAAATGAAAATAGTAGGATTTGAATAGGTGGGCTGTGTATTGTTAAAGTAGTTTTTGGCCCATTAGTTCTCACTTAATGTTAGATGGCTCCATAAATAGTATTGGTTAACTCATGGACTTTAGAATATTATTTTAATTAATAGAAAATTTTAATTATATTTATAAATCTATAAATAAATCAATTATTTAAAAATTTTAATTTTCGGGGTCAACCATATTTCATCCTCAATTCGACTGTTTGACCCTTGCCCCTTTAGCTTTATCGGTTCAATGGCTGATCTGGTGTTCAGAACATTGATAAATACTGAAGTATTTTTATTATGTGTATGTTATGGTTTTAGATAGACTCTTGAAATACAAATGGATCAACAATATGGCCCAAATGAAATGTGAAATGGAGGTTTCAAGTCACTTATTTAATTTGTTTAGGCTGAGTTCTTTAATGAATGTTGAAGTGGTATGGTATGGTGGGGGTTGCAGTTTATTGTTTTTGGATTTCTTTGTCAAATCAGTGTAAGCCCATATGGGATGCAAGAGATCATTGCTATTAGATATGGTTTTGAATGTAGAACAACCCTAATTGGTGAACTCGGTTTTCTCTTGTGCACTGTCTATGATCAAGCCTCAACTCAAGTTTGTAGACAAGTATAATTGGGACGAGCTAGATAATTAAGTAGCCATTCTTGCAGATGAAAAATGTATATGGATACATATGATAGATATTGTGACAAAAGTTTTCATATATATTAAGTGCTTGTTTGGTTTCCATTATAGTTTCCTTATAATTTGAAGTCAAAGTTAAAGATAATATTAACCACGCATTCACAACTACTATCCACTTATTGTCCATGGACACATATTTCGTGGGATCCTTTACTCATTATAATGAAACCCAAACCAGTACTAAGATTATTGATAAGAAGTTGACTGTATTGTAGGTACAAACAAATATACAAGTTCATCTTAAAAAACAAATCAATATGTGCTCTTTTAATTGAAATGAAATCAAGTTTGTAATTTTGAAATATAAAAGAACTAAAGTTTTGCCGGTGTGGGATAAAAAGGTAGGATCAACTTTCAAGATTTAATGTGACGACTATTAACCCGATAGAGGGGTTGCCTAATTTTATTATGTTTTTATCCTGATTATGCACACCTTGTGTATTATCATTTGATTAATAAAATGAGAGATTACCTAAAAAAAAAAAAAAAGGTTTAAAATGAACTTGACAAAAGAATATAATTTTTATAACCAACTAGAGGTGGAAAAAATGTTTACATCAAACCAAACCGAGTGGTTCTGTTTAGTTTTAAGAAAAAAATTAATGATTCTAGTTCTTAGAACTGAGAACCATTTTGTTCTGGTTCAATTCTAGTTCTAGAACCAAGAACCAGATGCAATATTTAAATTATATATATAATATTGAATTTTAATTCACACTAAAAAAAAATTCAAAATTCAATTGAAAATCAGGACAAAAAGGTCATGTACCTTCGATTTCTCATATCTCAAAGTGGAGATTGGAGATCGTAATTCATTTTGGGGACCCAAATCTTAATTCATTTCTCATTTTTAATTTATACGCTGACTCTCACATGGAGACTAGCAACTACCTCATGTCGTCTATAGTTGTGCTCAGCCACCACCGTTGTATGGATCTAATGTTCTTTTTTTTCCTCAATCAATAATGAAACTAAATCAAACCAAACCAAATTAGAACCGAACGGTTTGGTTATGGTTTGGTTCCATATCTTTAAAAAAAACATTTGGTTCCATTATCGAAAAAATCATTGGTTCATGGTTTGGTTCGGTTCTCTTGGAAATAGAACCAAATGAAACCATGTTCACTCCATAACCAACCTTGAAATTCATAGCTTCTTTTACTTAATTTCTTTACTGTCAATAATGAGTATACAAACTGATGCCCAGAGTTGCTATAGTTTTTTTTTTTTTTTTTTTTTGTTTTTTTTTTTTTTTTTAAATTTTAATTAGGAACTCGAACTTCCTTAGATGACGTTTGGTGGAGATTAAAATTAGATTTTTTAGTAATTGTGATAGAAGTTTTTGAAATGCGTGGTTAAAAGGTTGTGAGACCCATGAAAGATGTGATTAATATTGATTGTTTGACTTTGACTTAGATTAAAATCAGATTTTAATCCAAACCAAATAGGCACTTGGTTGATTTTACTTTCTAAATGCATGCTAAGATGATAAATCAGTTAGGTCATCATGATGTTCAAATTATGCAGAAAATTTGAACAACCCACCCACATTTAGCTTGTGGTCATTTAAGCGATACTATTTAAGACAACATTCTGCCTGTTCTGGACTCAAGTTAGCAAATTCTCCTTTTTGTCTTCTGATATGAGATGATTCAATAAGTGATACTATTTAAGACAACATTCTGCCTGTTCTGGACTCAAGTTAGCAAATTCTCCTTTTTGTCTTCAGATATGAGATGATTCAATTTTTGCTTTCTTTCTTTCGTATTTCTTCTTTTCTTATATTTTTGTTCGAATATTTTACTAAATCCCCTTAAATTATATTCTTTTATGTATATATGGATTTGTTATCCCCTTAAATTATATTCTTTTATGTACATATGGATTTGTTATCAACCATGTAGAATAGAAAGATCAACATGCAGATCAAATATCAAATTTATTAATTCCTCGTAATCCTACTGTGATTTCTGCAGACACAAATATCATGCGAAATCATTGTAAATACACGCAACCAAAAAATTGCCCGACAAAGTTGCTACCCAGAGGTAAAGTTCCCATTCTTAACTGGTTTCACTAGCATTTTGATCGATCATTTCTTGCATGCATATAATGGGAGGAGCAATTATCTGTCCATTACTTTCAATTACAGTTATTATAGTTAATGGCATGCAGTTGTTAATTTTCCCCAGTGCACCACATAAAAACCATCAATACTTTAGGCTTCCCCTTTCCAACCCTATTCTTCCCTGCCCTTTCTCCATCTCGGGTTGTTTGTGGCTAACGTAGTGTTGTCACACACACAACTAGTTAAAGTCACGTTCTTGTGAGTATTCGGTTCTGTTAAGAAACTTAAATAACATAGGTAATTCCTATTTCTGACAGTATTGGATTATTTGATAATGCATGCAGATTTCCAAAGAGAGCTAGGAGTGTGCATTTGTTACGGCATCCTGAAGGAAATGGTAAGACACGATTTACATTTCGTTAGGTTTTGGGTAGGTGTCTGCCCTATGATACACAGCCCATCATGTTCCGATGGTAACATACTATTATATATCACGTGTATATTCTTTTGATTTAGAGAAACTAAGTAGATCAATAGTTGTGAAAAATAGTTAGCATGTTGATTCTGGTCCAGAGTCCTGTATTGCTGCTGCATATGGAACTTCATTATTGAGGTTGTGGGGTGGGGGGGGGGGGGGACGGGAGGATTGCAATACAAAATGCTACTTACTGATCTTTATTTTTTATTTTGTACAAGAACATCAAAGAATAGAATGAATAATCTCGTCCTCATAATGTACTAGCTTCGCTTGGATCGTGGCTTATTACTAATCCATTCATGTTACCCGTAATGGAGCCTATGCCCCGATGCCTCCTGGGTGACTCCTCTTTCTTTCATCAACTTTACGATTGCCTACATTAGCCAATAATACTGACCACACTGTCACGACTATCAGAGTCATCTTTGACTTTAGATATCGTACCACCATAACAACGTACATCTTTTCCACAGCCACTGATCATCGTCACCACTACATTCATTGTTGATGTTTATTTTTACTTTTTTGATTGTGAAAATAAAGAATCTTGTCTGAATCGCACAAAACTAAATTTGGTTTTCAATTTTAACATGTATACGAAAGAAATGGAGAAGATTAATTAGAAAATGGTGGTAAGGGGTAGTAGTTGGTATTATTTCTAGGGTGATTGTTGCTGGTAGTAATGGGCATTCACAAGGGTGGACAAAATGTCTAGACCAAATCGAACCGTTCGATTCTAATCAAATCGAACTAGAATCGAACGGTTCGATTTGATTCTATCAAAAAAAATTATGGTTTTGGTCTTTGATCGGTCTAGTTCAAGAATCGAGAACTAGAACCAAATTTAATGTTTAATTATATATAAATATATATTAATTGGTGGAGACCCAAGTTTTATATTCATTGGAGATAACTCATTAATTGGATATAGTTTATTAATCGATTTTGGATAATTGGAGATAGACGGTTCATTATTTGTGTACACCTAAATTTTGTATATATTTGAATCATTTCTCCTTCACTTTGCTGTAATTTACACAACCTCACAACATGCTAGAGCCGCATTTCATTAAGTCAGTGGAGCCTCTTTTAATATCGAAAAATGAAATTGGTGAGTTACTTAAAAAATTTTTAAACTATTTTTTTTTTTTTTTTTTTAATCTTGATTGTTTGATGAGTTATTTGTGTTCTTCACAAATAGAGGAAAATTCAATAAACATTCATGAAGTATTAAATTGTTAATGTTGCATGTAAAAGTGGACTGTAAAATTTTTGCATAATTATTTATTGTAGAGGTGTGCTTTCAAAACTACTGCAATTAATTTAGTGAATTATTGCTATCACTTATTAAACAATTTTTGCATGAGAATGAAAACTAATTTTTGTATTCAAATTATAATTATATTTTGTTTGTTTGTTTAGACTTTTTTGATTTGATGATTGAAATTTGAACTTGTTGAATATTTAATGTTTATTTTTTGTTTTTATTTAAGTACATGTTACTAATTTATATGGTACAAATTTGAAAATTTAAGAAATGAAGTTAGAATCAAACCAAACCGAACCAGAATCGAACGTTTTGGTTTGGTTCCATATCTCAAAAAACAAATCATTTTGTATCAATATCACAAAAATCATTGGTTTATAGTTCAGTTCGATTCTCTTGAAATGAGAACTAAATAAAACCATATCTCCTCCTAAAAAATAAATAAATAAATTACGCAGACCTGTCAAAGCTCCTATTTTTAAATCCTGTCATTGGTAGCCTCTAAATTGTTTAGGCTTCGTTTGTGATTGATTTTAGAGCTCAATATCTAATTCTCAAACAATATTTTAGGTGTTTAATAAATTATTTAAAAAAAAAAAAACTACTTTATGGAAGAAAGAGGTAGATTTTGAAATTTTACTTTTAACTTTTTGTAAATATCTGTAATTAAAATACCAATTATTATCATGGTTAAATAAATTAATTCCTTTTCTACTATATGAACTATGCCTTTTATTTTGTAATGTTATAAATTTGGAGATTTGATATGGTCCCATTTGTTTCACATTAATCATCCATAAAAATGAAAAATATGATTGTCATCAATCACATCTTGTAACCATTTTTGACTTTTCATATCTTATGTGGGGGTTCTATAATAATTTTATTTTTCATTCTCATTTTACAAATAATGAGAATCAAATGGGTATATATGATTTTTTTTTTTCATTTTAAAATAATTACAGTAAATTATTATCTTAAAAATATATAATAATAATGTATATATTTTATAAAAGTAAAAATAAATTTAACAATATTATCATTACTGCAGACGATTAATAATATAAATCAATGCTCAATTTTGTAATAGTACACGCGCACAATAATCGCTTTTATTTACATAATGTTAAAATGCTGATTTTGAAGCATACAATAAATTTACAATAAAAGTTTGTCAAAAAATCTGCTGATTCTTCTTGCAATTATTATTATTATTTTTTTACAACACAATAAAAATTCATTCTCTTATAAAAACAGCAATACCAAATCAAATATTAGTGCATAATACTCTATTTCAACACCCAAATGGAAACAAATTAATGGAAGAGAAAGGAGAATACAAAATCACTTTTACTTCAAAAGACCCCAAAAAAAAAAATAAAAAATAAAAAATAAAAATAATAATAAAAAAGGAAAAAGGGAAAAAGCAAAAGCAAAAGCAAATGACAACTCTTTAATGACCCGAACACCCACTTTACTCTTTTCTTTTTTGTAGGCTGCGTAACCAAATCCACAAGAAAAAGGAAAGGCACGTATTTAGTTAATAGAAATAAGGATAAATTATCGTGACCTTTCGGTCTTACTAAACTTTAATTTAAAGTAAGTCTAATTTATCGAGAAGACATTTTATCCAAACTTAAGAGCTTGTTTGGTTTTTTTATTAAAATTTGATTTTAATTTAAGTTAAAGTCAAACAATCAATATTAATAATATTTTTCATAAATCTCATAACTTTTCAACCACACATTTCAAGAACTTCTATCACAATATACTAAAAAATGTAATTTTAATTTTCACCAAACACTCTAAATAAAGTATGAGTATGTGTGTCCTTGCATACAAAGAATACGAGTATATTCATATGTACAAAAATTGAGGGCGATGATAATTTTTAGAAAAATAAAATTGTGAAAAGTAATTTTTTTTTTGAAAAATATATGATAAAAAATATGAAAAAGTTATGACTATGCGTGTGAAATTTTATTATTAAGTTTGCGAAAAAATAAATTTTATAAAATCATTGCACCAAGTGGGACTAAAATAATCAGGGACGTTAATTTGTTAAAATCAAAATTTTACTAAATTTTGATAAAAATTAATAAAATATGTGAAAATTAATTATTAAATTTTAGTTAAATTAATATCAAAACGGCGGCTTAGAAACCCCGCATCAACCTCTCAATCCAAATGACAAGTTTATCCCTAAAATGTCACATCTGACTTGCATCATTCCCTAGGTGGACTGGACCGCTCTCACCTCACCACGAGGAAAAAGTATCTTTGGCACTTGAAATGACATTTTTATCCCTGAAATGGCACATGTATCACACAACGAAAAAGTATCGACACTACAAGATCAGATCAGATCACATAAAGCTGCATCATTATCTACTATAAATAGTCCAATCCACGAATATATTGAACCCTACTTTCTACTCAAAACCAACTACAAGTTCTTAGATCCATCTCTTATCCCATATCCTTACAACTTCGTGCTAGATCAAACCCGAGCACAAACGCACATATTCCATTTCGCGTCGAAGCAAGAAACATTAAAATCTTGATACAATGGAGCAGGGTACATGGTGCACCAATGGTGAAGTTTGTTGTCTTAGAAGCTACTCGAGTACTCGAAATTATGATCGGTTCGTAGGGTACGATGGTTTGCCATCAATGAGTAGATCGAAAGCACCCATTTGGACACAATTATGGAGGAAGATTAAGAAAGAGAAGAAAAGAGTTTTCGCATGCTCAAATTCTTCGATGAGGTTTACTTATGATTCGTACTCTTATGCACAAAATTTTGATCAGGGCACAGATGTTGATCACGATGACCTGATCTCAAGATCATTTTCAGCTCGTTTTGCTGTTCCATCAAGAATCTTTGAGAAGAATATATTATCATAATCAAGTAGTTTTTGACTTTCAGTTGTATAGAACTCCATTTTCGAAGTTTGTTCTTCTTCTTTATGTCTTCATTTACAAGGAAGATGGTTTTGAAGTTTCTTTAGTTTTCTAGATGGATAAAAGACTTTTGAGCACCCGCATATCATATTGTTCTTTTGTGTATCGATGATAAAGCAATTCATAAATGGTAAAAGGATTAATCATTTTTCTTATTTAGCATTTGTTTGGTGGAGATTAAAATCAGATTTTTAATAAATTTTGATAAAAGTTGATAAAATATATGGTTGAAAAGTTGTGAATTCCAATAAAATAAGTGATTAAAATTAACTGTTAACTTGTACCAAACATGAACTTAATTTCTATAGCGGTTACTAAAAAAAACTTGTTACAGTAAGAATTACTTTATTAGTTGTGCAATTCTTATATAGTGCACAAGGAACTTAACTCGTAATTAGCGTTAATAGCTCTTTAATCAGTGTTATAATTCATTTTGATGATGAAAACTCGGAAGTATATTGAATAATCCATAGTTTTCTGCAATGGACAAGAAAATCTTCTTGTTTGCTATTAAAAATTTACAACTTGTGCTGCTGTATTTGACTCATAACCACTGCTGACGTTGAAGTGAGTCGTTTAAGTCAAAGTAATATTGTTATCTATTTTTTGTGCTTTGGATTCCATTCGATTCTATTATATGAAAACTAGAGTTTTGTATTTTGACTTTCTAGATTTTGACTATGAATATGTGAATGTAGTGGTGGCAAAAAAGTTCGCAGCTTCAATTCGTGGTTCGATGGAACCGAGCCCCGAGTGGGCTCGCGAGCTTGAGAAATATAAAAAAAAATAGGTAGGAAGAAAGAAAAAATGGGTTGCCCGGCTTGGCTCGGAAAAAGCCCTCGTTGAAGCTCTTTTTAGGTGAGCAAAAGCTGGGCTCGCAAAAAAGCCTGCACCTCGGGTCTGAACCTCAAATTTCGACTCGCGAGTCGATTCAACTCGACTCGTTGACACCCCTATGTGAATGTGTCGCGCATAGTATTGAGTTTAAATATTAAAATAATAATCGAAACATAAGAATATACAAAATAATTCTTTTAATAATATTGACATTTTAAAACGAAATGAAATTTCATTACTATTGGAAGATATCAATAGACTGACTAGCCAAGCTAAGATGAAAATAAAACTTTACTGATAAAAATAATAATAATAAAACTTCCTTGATTAATTCATAATAACTATATATAAAAAAAAAAATATATTAAGGACGCTCGATGGGATTAAAATTAGATTTTTAGTAGATTATGATATAAATTTTTAAAATATGTGGTTAAAAAATTGTAAAACCTAAAAAAGATGATTGATATTTATTGTTTGATTTTGATTAAAATTATATTTTAATCTGTAACAAACAAATCAGCGTTTGTTTGATTCTTATTTTTCTCTCTTATTTTTAATAATATATTTTTCAATAAAATAATATTATGCACAAATTTAAATTTTTTTCTTAATTTTTAATTACACATTCTCTATTAATTAATTATTTAAAATATATATATTTTTTTTTTTTGTCTCAAAATAAGAATCAAACGGCCATCAGTGAATAGTCCTGAACTTTCTTGGGATAATATAAGTGCCTGAAGGAATCTACTTTTGATCTTTTTGACTGTTCGATGAGTCATTGAACTATCGAAGGAAATTACAAAACTACCAAACATGAGCTGGAAGCCTGGAACTTAATTGGCTGCCTTTGACTAGAACTGACATTTCCAATAGGTAATAAAATTGCCCTCGAAGTTATCCGAAGTCTCTTTTTAAAAAGAGTAAATCCATCCCTTATCATTAATTATATGTACACAATCGATCCTCTATATTGGTTATAAATATTCGTTAAATTATCATGTAACTTTCAGAAAAAAAAGACCATTCTTCATGTCAATGAATTGACAAATAATTTGAATATTTAATTTAAGTTAATCTGAGAATCAATATCTATAAAACCTTGTTTGTGTATGTTCATATGTGATTTAGAGATTTTAAAAGCTTTTAATAGATTTAGACCATCAAATTAGTATAAATTCAGTGTCATATTTACTTGGGGAATTTTCATGTCACTTTTTTTGATAATGCACCAAAAAACTTCATTGCCACTTGATTTTATCAAAAATGTCACTTTTTTGATATGAATGGTCTATATTACCCTTTGACCCAAAAGTCTCATAAATCTAGGAGCATTTAATGCTCATTGATACCATTAATGTCTTGATGTGATGATTTGATTTTAATATTATAAAACTTAGATATATGTATATTATATTTTTTAATATGAATTTTGTTAATAAAAAAAAACATAAAATAATTTGTTATCTTCTCCACTCATATTTTTCAACTCCATTAATATATAACTTTTTTCTACATCTTCTTCACTCCTTGAGAAAGGTCTTGAACTCTCCATTCATTTTGAAATGTTAGTTCTTGACAAAATAGTTATTATTTGAATAAATGTTCAATATAAAATGATCACATATATTTGAAGGTTTTCAAACAAGTGTTCATGATGTGTAATTTATGATATATTTTGTAAAGAGAAATGATAACACTGTCATTAAGGAAACACATTGAGTTATTAAATATTGTCAAGATATTGTAGTTGAGAATTCATTATGACCATTAATGTTGCCAACTAATTCTTCCAAGCTACCAAACAATGTGTCATGCTTTAAGGTTTTCCCGTGACCGAAAAATGTGTACTGTTTTAAGACTTTTCGACGAAACCCGACAGTTGAAATGTCGAACCCCAACAGTTTAAATGTTGAACCCGACAGTTTTAAAATGTCGAGAACGACATTTAAACTGTCGTTCCCGACATTTTCTAACTATTGGGTTGAAGTGTTCAACTGTGGTATGCGACAGTTGAACACCAGACCTAAAAATTATTTCACATTCATTTTTGCTTGATGTAAAAATTTAAAGTTGGACTTGTATGCTATTACATATCGGCTTATTCATTGTTCATGTTATTTATCGTTGCAATCCCAAAATTTTAGGTATGAACAATCATCTAAAATTCATCGTGTCGCATGGAGGCAATTTCATTCATGTCGATGACGAATGGAAGTGGACAGGGGACAAAATCACGTCCTTTTTAGTGCCGAGAAGTATTAATCTAATCGAACTTGTGTTAATAGTGAGACACATTTTATATAGCGTTGATACAGTTAATAGTGAGAAACACATACGTACAATATGTTCAAATTTGTCATTCTTTAAGTTGAACCACGCTCTGAGCACAAAAGTGTCACAAAACACATGTACAAGAAATGATCATATAACAAATTGAAATACATGTCCAACATGTGACCATATGAATGTGTCAAAAATTAAAAAATTGCAATGCATGTTTAACGATAATTTTATGAATTAACAAAAGTATCAGTTGTTTCGTGCGAATTAGTAATCGTTATCCACACTTCTGATTCATTTTTCATGATGATCCTTTGCACGTTCCTCTCTTGGACCGGAATGCCTCTGGTTGATAAACTTCCTGCTTCCACCTCGCGACCTTTGTGTACATGTAAGCCGCAACGCCCTCACAATAAAAGAAGTTCACTCTGTTAATCTGCTCAAGCCCATGAAAATGACATAAATTAGCATATGTGATAATGAGATTACAGGGGCATAGTGAATAGATGCAATGAATACGAACATCGTGTACTACAAGAAACAATATATAACTACAATGTACAATAACAAATAAAAAATTCAATGAAATACTCCATCTGTCGAGAATTATTGCGGTCAACTGTCGGGAACGACATTTTATCTGTCGAGATTCACCCATCTGTCGAGAACTACTGAGGTTAACTGTCGAGAACGAAAGTTCACCACGATTCTATCGGTATTATTCAAGAACTACTTACTCCACATCTTGAATTGGTTAAAATTTAAATTTTTTTACATACTAACATTCATTCAATTCATCCATTTTTACAGATGAATTTTCACATCACATATAGTAACATAAAAAACTTCGAAATATCAAATTCACGATAACAAAATACATCACCACTTCAAATACGTAGAAAACTCATAAACCACTAAATTAGGCCACAACAGAGCTAATCCTTAGAAAGAACATTATTCGAGGTAATTTAGTCCTTGGTAATAATAATATAGAAATAAATTTACTCCTTAGAAAGAACATCATTGGAGGTAATTTAGTCCATTCCTTGTGGAGACCAAAACGCGTAGACAAATTAGCATATTTTCGACAAATTTTAAAACTAATAGACACCAGCATCACTTCAACTACTTCAATTGATTTTCATTAATTCCTCTGTAATGTGACATCTAATTAATTGAAGTCCTCAATTGACTTGAAACAAAATAATCAAAACTGAAATTCGAAATTTCAATCCTGCAAAACAGTGGGTGTGGAAGTTATTATTAGTAATGATTATTGTTGTAATTTTTATAGTTTCACTCAAACTAAAAACAATAAATAATCAACTAAAATTATTAATTGTTCAATTTTACAATAAAACAGGAATGCATAGTAAGATGACTATCAAGAAATTCTCCAAATAAAATCGTAAACCCAAATAATCAAGACAGGGAAAAGAAGAAGAATTAAGGGGACTTATAAACCAAATATACAGAACAAAGAATCACAATTAAGAACAACAATTCATGATTTTTACATCCAAAAATCGTGCTAAGAATTAAGAACCAGGCACCACCGAAATTTCCTCTGCAAGGACTTTATCGTTGGGGCAAAGTTCAAACCCTCAATCAATTTAAGCCAATCAGATTCAATCTTTACAAGAAAAAATAGATTTTTAGCAATTATAATCAAGAGAATTAAAGACACAATCTTTAACTCAAAACTGAACCAAAAATGAAAAAACAAATTAGTGAGCCAAGGAGATGAAAATACCAGATGGGCTATGAGCGGCATCAATTCTTTTAGAGGAACCCAAGCAATTGCCCATGATGTGATGCTCTAACAGAGCTAGAAAAAAAAAGCGGTGTTCTTAAAAAACACACTTCAATAAAATTCCCACAAACTTAAATTATTAAAAAAGCTAAAAACTGAAATGAAGAGAGGATTTCATTAAATGTAGTTGTTCTCTAAAGGAAGAAAATATAATAATATAAAAACAAAAACTGGAAACAGAGAAAGGATAAGACCCATTCACACGCAGAGGAAGGAGAAGAGAAAATGTATTGAAATGAGATGGTACCTTCCTTTTTCTTTTCACACCGCTTTTAATTTGGCTGGTTTTTGTGGTGTCCCACCGTAAGAAAACTTCTTGTGTGTTCCTCTTTGTAATAACTAAAGTTTTCACTGAATCTGACGACATTAGTGATGTTCTTTGCTGCGGTGGCCTGACTGACGGTGGTGATGGTGGTGGTGGTCGACGGCTGGGAGTTCGACAAGTCAACGCACAGAGGAGAGCGAGTGCTCGGCTTGGGACGATTCGAATGACAAAGGGGATTGAGTTTAGGGCTAGTGAGTTGGATACATAGCTTCAGTTCGTATTTTGTTGTGGTCATCGTCGACGGTGAAGGTGGCTGGACGGTGGGCGATTTCAGTGAGAGAGAGGAGGGAATTTTTAGTGTTCTTTACCGTGATGATGAGTGGTGTATTTTTCTTCCTTTTTGTCGTTTGAATTTCCCTTTTTTTTTATTGAATTTTAGTCAATTCATCTGACCTTACACAGAGTTTTAGTACAAAATAGGGGTGAACACGGTTCAGTTTGGGCGGTTTATGCTATATTTTCAACTCAAATCATTTTAAGCGGTTTGAAATTTTTTCAATCAAACCAAACCATTTTATTTTTCAAACCAAACCATTATTTACGGTTTTGTTCGATTTTAATCCGCGGTTTACCTATCGACATTATAGTAATATATTTAAAACAAGTTAACATATAAATTTAAACGAACACTAATAATGTTAAATATTAAATTACATTCATATTTTTCTGAAATTCGATATATAATAAAAAAAAAGCAAAAAAGATAGTATTAAACTGGTATCACTCAAACTTTTACAAGCAACAATATCATAATAAATATAAAAGTACTAACTTCTTAGCTACTAGGCGTCACTAGATCAATCTTTTACATACTTCATAATTCCCTTGAACATATCAATCTTTGCATTTCGAACGATGACAGTAGTACCGGGCATCACTAGATCAACTAAGAAAGAAATATAAACAAAAATCAAATGGTTATATAGTTGAAAACCAAAAATGCAATCATCCATATTAAAGAAATACTCTAAGTGAAGGAAATGAGTACAATAAACCATAATCCATTAAACAGATGAAAATTACGAGATGCATTGTTTAAGGTTCACACGATAATTGATTGAAACAAAGATAACTAAGACGTAATAAAACACACAACACAAGATAAATCAACAAACACTTTTGAAACATGTATAGTAAAAGCAGCATCAAACATTTACTCGGACAATGTTTGACCCATTAAACAAAGAAAGTTCAATATCCCTTGTCATGATGACTATTGGACAAAAAGTGGTTGTCCACTTGAATTTCTTAGTGATTTAAAACAGGAAAATTCAAATTCTAGATGACAATTTTTCATCATATCCCTGTTTGGTTTAGAGAAAAATCAGGTTTTAATAGATTTTGATATAAGTTTATGAAACATGTGGTTGAAAAGTTATGAGTCCAATGAAACATGTGGTTAAAATTATTTGTCGACTTCTTAGATTTTAATTCGCATTTATACCTAACCCAAACGGAGGCATAGTAATCTCCTTCATAGATGAACTTTTCATGTCAAATATATTCTTAGATGAAACTGTTTTCAAACTTATCTTCAGGTCGCCCGGCTCAATTCAAAGACAAAAAGAACTGAAAATCTCCCACGCCCAAAAAAAGATAAATCAGCGATCATATACATACTACAGACCAAATAATTGACAAGAGAAAAGTGTGCGTCAAAAAATTATTTGTCTATCTCTTTAAAGCTAAACATATTAATACTAGAATTCTTATTTCTACCCCCCAATAAAAAATATTAATAAATGAAGAAACCTATTATTCAAAATAACAAGCCAAAAGAGTCAAAACCTGTTATTTACAATTTTGCAGGCATAGAAACCCATTCTAATAACTGAAATATTCGGCCCACTACATTAATTGTTTTCCACTTGATTATGAATTTTTGTTGCGTTATGCAAGTATGTCTAACTTATGTATACAACACACGTATGCATACCTTGGTACCACTCTCATCGCCAACAAGGCACTCAGCAATGCGGGTGCTACGCATGTGGGGGGAGACGACACGGCCTTTCTGCAACACCATATTGGAATTAAAAAGAATCTAGGTTTTGGTTTTGAGACTTTGAGTTGGGTTTTGTGTTCTTCCCCCCTTTTTTTTGGGGGCTTGGGATTCGACATAAATTCGAAAATTGAATTTCTAAGTCTAGTTTGGAGGTGTTATTTCTAATTGGTTTAAATTCTAAAAATTATACTTTAATAAAATTATATATGAAAATTTATAATTTCATTAAAAAAATTTAATTAAAAAGTGCGGTTCGGTTTGGTTTTTTGCAATTTTTGAAAATCAAAACCTAAATCAAACCATTTTGAAACGGTTTGGTTCGGTTTGAGGGAAAAAAAACCGCGGGTCCACGTGGAACCGAACCAACGGTTTCAAACCAACGGTTACGGTTCGGTTTGTGGTTTCGCGATTTTTTTGTACAGCCCTAGTACAAAATTCCATCAACTCATTTTTCAGAAAAGTACAGGACCTGTAAGGTATTAAATTTTTTTAGAGGGGTAAAAATGTACAAAAATGACATTTTTGACTGAATCTTAAAATGTGACATTTTTGTATTTATGAAAGTGAAAAGTGCTACTTGGTGTAATTTCCTCTATTTACTTATCAAATTTATTGATTGGACTGGATGAACGGTCCCATTTATAGAAAAATTTCCGATTTCAAATATTTGGACACGGTTCAAAGTCAAAATAAATTCTAACTTCATCATGTTTTAAGAAATGATTGAATTGTTTCAATTATCAAAGATTTATTATACAACCATAATGAAAGAGAGAGAATATTTTTTTCCTTTTACAAGTCGGAGAGCAACCTATGAAGTACTTATTGTTGAGAAAAAGTATTACTTTATCACGTGGGTTTATATATGTAATTAATTGTAGGGAAAAATTCATAATTAAGGCGTATAGTTTACACCAATTCAAAAATCAAATATATAGTTTAAAAATTCAAAAATTAGATTTATATATAATTAATTAAATATAATAAAATCATAATTATACAAATAATGGTCATAAATTTATAATTAAGGTCACAAATTATTTATTATTCACATTATCAAATTAATAAGTCACAAATAATTTCGTGAAAATTTTTACAGGTCAGTTTATTTCGAGGTCACAAATTGTAGGTTACAAATTATTTGTTGGTCACAATTTTTCATATTAGTTGGTCACAGAAATTTTTTTAGTCACAAATTGTAGGTCACGGATTATTTGTCGGTCACAAATTTTCAAATTTGTTGGTCCCAATTTTTTTCAATCACATATTATCAAATTTTTAGGTCACAGTTAAGTTATTGGTCATAGAAACCAAACAGTGATCACAATGGCCTCACCATCACTACCACCATCGTTACAACACCACAAAAAAAGTCGGACCACTAGATCCAATCCACTACCAATCAAAATAAATACAACCATCACTGTCATTGCCACCACTAGTCATCACAGCCACCGCGCCGCCATCACCACCACCATTGTTGCAACACCACCATCACCATACCCCACCAAAAACACCACACCACATACTACCACAAAACAAAACTGTCGTCGTATCCACCATCACCTCCAGTATTTCAACCTTTTTTTTTGCTCAGAAATATTGGATCACTAATTAATAAAAAAGGCAAATATGTGAAGTCTCTAGAACATTTTAACAACTGCCAGAGATACCAAAACATGATAAAAGCAACAAAACCATTAGCAATAAACCAAGAGTGAACTAGTGATGTCAAAGTGACTGAAATTCTCCATGGCGTATCACTAGACATTTTCACCAACATTCACTCAGAGTACAGACAATATATTTCGTATTTTGATTTCATTTGTAAAAGATCAAACAGATAATATATGTAATACAACTTAAGAAAAGTCGAAACCAGAGTAAAGGCTCTTCATCTGGCAAACATGTTTTTACTGAGCCGGGTTTTCCTACTGTTGCTGATAATTCAGAGTCCTTCTGAAGAGCATGATGTGTGGTTCTGGTCGGTGAATTGCATAGTGAACCCACTCACGACTTTGCTGAACACCAATTGCACGCCATTCGGTTTCAGAGAGAAGTCGATTATTGACCAGTATTTCTACCTGCACAACCAATAAAAATTAACTAAACCCCCCTACATCACCATCGTCGAATGCCACTACCACCATGGACTCCTCACCTCCAACAAAAATCGTCGCCGGATCGAAAAATAAAAAACCCCCAAAATGCAGATCGAAAACAGAGACCCCACCGTGAACACCTCATATCCACGCTCGCAGGAGTCGTGGCAACGAAACCATCGCGGTACCATGCTTGTTACGGTGAGGTGAGTTGAGCGACGCTCAGGTTTCCCGACCGCCGGTAGAGAAGGTAGAGATAGACCTTCTAGAGAGAGAAAGTGAAGAGAGGAAATGTGTAGAGAGAGGAATTTAGATTTTCAAGTTCTAAAGTTTTTAATTTTAAAATTTAATAAAATATTCAACAAGTGGTATCGGAGCAAACTCCATGTTAAACCAGTAAGAATAAAAGAGAATTTTAAGGTTGTAATTCATACTTTGGATTTCTAATTTTTAGGATGTAAGAATTTTCGAAGTTTTGGAATTTTTTAAAAAAATTGGGACAAAATGGGAGCTGGGCCGGGGGCCACGCATCTCGGGCATTGCGATGTCCAGAGGCTGTCTCTCCAATAGCGTTGTGACATTGGTTTTCCAGTGCTACGAGTGCTGCGGTGCCCAGACACATGGCGCTACAGCGTCCAAGTTCGATTTTTGTATTATTAATTTTTTTTTATAACAAAAGAGATAAATAAAAATAAAAAGAAAATATAAGGGAATCAAAATCAAATCTTGGTATTAAAGTTTCTTTCGGATTATTAATTTTTTGAAATAAATTAATTGAAAAAACATGTTACCAAAGTAATCATCTTATCTAAAGGTTGTTTGTATGTAGTTCATGCGAGTACTGAAGGTTGTTTGTATGTGGTTCATGCGAGTATTGATCGACCCAAAGAAATGTTAATATTTGGCCGAATTATTTGCATACATGTTGTAATAAATATGTGACAATTGTAAAGCTTTTCATTATATGAACATTGAGTTGGTTCAAAGATAAACATGATGTTTGACCGTGTCAATATTTGATTACTACAACAAGAGTACCACTTACAAGTTGATATTTATGCCCAAAGACTAAATATCAATGTTGTGCTCAATTTCTTATGATGGGCTCACCATTATTTGGAATTATTAATTGTCCAATATGGATTTCCATGTGAACATGTAATTTATGTTTAAGTTCCATTGATGAAAAATGAGATTCAAATAAGTGGGATAGTTTAAACAGCATGAGTTTTATGATCATGAAGTGTGAAATTTCAGTAATATTCAAGGGTGTTAAGGTAACTATCATCAATGAGTTTTTTGAGAAAATTGAAAAACGCTTTGCAGAAAGTGGTAATAAGGTCGAAACTAGCATGCTTTTAGCGAACTCAGTTTCATTAAAGTATAAGGGTAAATAAAACATAAAGAATATATCATAGAGATATTTCATATTGCTTCAAAATTGAAGGCATTAAAACTTGACTTGTCTTATGACTTGCTCATGCATTTGATTTTGACTTCTTGTCGTGCATAATTCAATCAATTAAAGGTTAGTTACAACTGTCAAAAGGGGAAGCAGACTCTTAATGAACTCATTCCATATTGTGTGCAAGCAGAAGAAATGTTAAAATAAGATAAAATTGATATTACTCACTTGGCAAGTGACTCTAAGGACAAGTTAAAAAATAAGAAAGCTGCATCAGGTTAAATTTAAAAAAAAATGTGAAAACCCGAAAAGGATAAATCATCTAGCTATTACTTTTGTGAAAATCTAGGACACACGAAGAGAGATTGTAATAAATACCAAACTTGGCGTGTAAAGTAAAGTACACTTCTCACTTTGGTCTGTTTTAAGATTAATTTAGTTTCAGTACCTAGACATACTTAGTCGATAAATTTCGGTGTCACTATTCAAATAAGCACATCTATGCGGGGTTGATTGAATAGCCTAAAAGCCAATTGATGCTGAAAGATTCCTCTATGTGTGGCCATGACAAATCAGGTAAAGTTGAGACTATAGGAAAGTTTATGTTATTATTAAAGACTGGCTATCATTTGAATATGAAAAAGATATTTGCGGTATTGTATTTTAAATGAAATTTGGTTTCTATTTTTATATTGGACAAATTAAGTTACTCTTGTTCAATTAGAAATAATCATTTGATCTGTTTCTTTATTTAAATATTATGGGTACCAGTTCTTTATCCGATTATGATAACCTATATTTGCTTAATACGACCGTCTCTTATAAAGAAATATTGCATGTGAATTCATGTATATTAAATATAAATTAACTAATAAGAATTTCGCTTCATTATAGCACAAACAATCATGTCATATCTCTCAATAAAGAAAGGAATAGCTTGTGTTAAAAAGAATTCTGGATTTTCCTAATTTTATGCACTTTAATATTTGTGTTAATTACATTAAGGGAAAATAGACAAACTTAACGAGATTAGGTTGTTTTAAAATCGTCCGCCCTTGCACCCACCCCCGAGTATATGCTTCAACAGGAATCACACAAGGGTTAATTAGAAACCTTTGGTAAAATGTCTACCTGTAACCAAGCAAATTACATAGTCTAGGGATTGACGACTTACCCATTTAGTGACTTTGGCATTGGACGTTTCCAAAATTGCTAATAAGACTCCGAACGTCTTAGAACTAAGTTATCCACAAATCTATATGCAGATAAAAACTTAATCAAAGCATTAAATTATTGTGAGAATACTCAGAGGATCACTTAGGGGAGGTATATATTTCTATATCACCCAAAACCACCTAGGGTACTAATTATCTAGGTCTAGCAATGCAACAATCTTTCGATGATTGCATAAACCACCTAACCACATCATCTATTTGGCCAAATAAATGAAACATAATCAACAATAATAATTAATACACTATGATTTTGACAACATAAACATCATTCAAAACATAAAATGATATTAATGAAATTTTGGTTAAACTAATACATAAATTCCAACATAAATGATTTAGTTCATCATTCTAACAAAATAAACAAGAGATTATCTATTACAAAACATTACAAACATTGGATATTTAATTGAAGAACACAAAAATAAAGATAAAACCCCTGTTAGAATGGATTTTTGCACTTCTTCAATACATTTCTCCAAGTTATCTTTGTATAATCTCTTGTTATCCACCACATTCTTCTCCAAAATAACCTACAAAAGACAAAATAAAATAAAACTAAATTAAATGTAAAGAGAGAGAGAGATTTTCGAGAGAGAGAGAAAAAGTACAATGTACACAATTATGCATAGAAATTAACTCAATTTTATCGATAATAAAGTCCCAAAAAGTGCTAAATAAGTGTGTGAAAACACACTTATCAATGGTCAACAATCATATATTACGTTCATAGACAATTATTCTCTTATGGCTACATGTATCTCAATCATAAGAAATATCAATAACTGGACATGTTTAATGCTTATAAGGTTGAAGTTGAAAATCAACTCAACAAAAGAATAAAACAAGTCAGATTTGACCGTGGTGGTGAATACTATAATAGATATAATGGATCATGAAAACAATGTCCAGAGTCTTTTACTAAATTCCTAGAGGAATATGGAATCACCCTATAGTACACCTAAATTTGTAACTTAAATTCTCAATAAAGTTTCAAGTATAGCAACTGTCAAAATCCCTTATAAGTTTTGGACGGGCAATAAGCCTAATTTGAATCACTTGCATATTTGGGATTGTCCTATTAAGGCAAAGCCTTATAAGCCATCCAAAAATAAACTAGACTTTAGAATTGTCAATTGTTAATTCATTAGGTACTTTGAAAGGTCAAGGGGCTACAGATTTTAAGATCTTACTATCAGGTCAATTTTCGAAACGAAAAATGTCCAATTCTTTGAGGATGTAGAGTTTACGGGAGAGATAAGGTTATAAGGTTAATGATTTTGTCTTAGAGGAAGAATTCCAATTGACAATGTTTAGGATCATGGACAAATTCTTGCTCCAAATCTTGTTTAAGAAACAATTTCGAGTCAAAATAATATTACAAAACTCCCTATACACATTCAAATTATTGTTTCAAAAGAACAAATTCAACAACCTCAAGAACAAATACCATTAATGAGATCCACTAAAGAAAAGAGAAAAACAATTTGGATGACCAGTCTTTCTCCAAGACAACAATGAAGGCATTGGATTCGTGGAAGAAGATCTGATCAATTCAATTTCATCAAGCTATGCAAAGGAAAAAATTTCAAGAGTGGATTGATGCCATGAATAAGAAGATAAAGTTATCAAGTGACAATGATGTTTGGGAACTCATCACATTACTTGAAGGTGCGAAACTCATTGATTGTAAATGGATATTTAAAATAAAGAGGGACTCAAATGGTGATATGAAGAGGTATAATGTTCGTCTTGTTGTAAATAACTTTACTCATATAGAATGCATTAACTTTAAAGAAACTTTCTCTCCAATTTTTATGAAAGACTCTTTTAGAACTATTATAGAATTTGTAATACATTTTGATCTTAAGATACATTAGATGGTTTACAAACTAAAGAAATCTATCTGAGTTTAAGTAAGCTTTTCGTCAATGGTATCACAAATTTCATCAAATAATTATCTCATTTGGTTTTGAGGTAAATACAGTTGATGATTGTATATACCAAAAGTTCAGTGGGAATAAACATATTTTTCGATATTGTATGTCGATGACATACTACTTCCATGCAATGATATATGCTTATTGTACGATGATAAGTGCGGGTTTTGTACTTATTTAGATCTTTAAACTTTGATAGTTGTTAGGTTTTCATTGTAATTCATAGCTTATTTTTGGTTATTTTTATTTTATAGGTGATGACCCGAGTTGAGTGATATTTGAAGGGAATTTAAGCGAGAAATGAGGCAAAAGTATTGAAGATGCAATGATCTCAAGTTTGGCGAAAATGGCTATCATTTTGAGGAGGAAGAATGGTTGATTTAGGAGTTTACAAGAGAGGTGGAAATCAGAATTTCAGCAGACCCGACGCCATAGCACCCAGAAAAAAAAATTTAGCGCGACCGGCACCAAGGCACTAGAAAACCAGAAATTTGCAGCACTCGCGGCGCTAACGAGAAAACCCGAATTTTAATCTTTTTTTCAGCCCATTTCGACCTAAACCCATCTCACATCTTCGACACAATATAATTACAAGATCAAAGACCATTTCTAGGTCAAGTTCTTGGGAGGAAAATCGACCAAAAAGGAAGGAGAAAATCTGGGATGAAAAATCTGCCACATTGAAGACTTGGAGAAGAGGAAGCCTTTTTGACATTGAAGACTCCATCTATTTGTCTTCTCATCAATAAGCTTTCTATTCTCCTTAATATCTATTTCTTCCATGTATTGTAAGATGTTATTGGTCATTTGTATATATTATGAGTGGCTAAACCTAGATGTGATTGGGGTAATTTTTGACCCGAGAAATGAGATTTCAATAATTTTGTGCTATATAGTTCTTTTGATTAATGTGATTAATCCATTGTGTTTTTTGTTTTTATTGTTTTTTTTGATTATTTAGGAGCGCTACTAGATGATTGAGTAGTTTCGATATATACTATTTTGGAATTTTTAGTACGTAATCGCTAATTTAACCAAAATCTAGTAGCAACTACATTTTGATGGATTATGAGAAATTTTCAATTGAATGTAGGTGGATTATCACTTAAGTTAGCAAATCGAGCTTGCGTGATTGTGCTTAATTCAATTCTACTCTTTTGTGTGAATGTTTTCGTTAAATTTAATCTAGCGATCTTATCATAGGTTGTTTGATGATTAGGGTTGGGTAAATAGTTTATTTTATTCAACTAAAATCTAAGGAGAGTTTGAAGTAGTCGAGCTTGTGATTATTCTCGAATTGTTGTTAATCATTTGAACTAAAATCTTTTGTAAAATTGGATTGGAAAATCATTCTCGCGGTAAAGAATTATCCCTCGATTGCACACTCTCTTTAGTTGGTTATTCGCCTTCGTTGTCTAAGTTAATTTCATTTCAAGTATTGGATCTTTCATATTTTTAGCATATCGCCTCTTTAGTTAAATGAATCAACCCCCCATTTAAGTGCTTTCCCCTTTTTACTTTCTTTTGTGCGATTAACATAATTGAACCAATCCTCTGTGAAAAATGACTCTTACTTATCATTATACTAATTGAAAGACATATATTTTTAGAGAAGTACGGAATTAATTTTTGACGCCCCTTTGGTGGCGATCATACGAAATCAAGAGATTTATTTCATAGAATTTTGAAATGAAAGATCTCAACGACGTCTCTTTTGTATCAAGGATACAGATACACCGTGATCATTCTCAGAGTATTTTTTGGATCATTATAAAATAGCTATATCAATAAGCTCTTAAGAGATTTGATATGGAAGATTGTAAACTAGATGATACCCCTATTGCTAAGGGAGACACGTTTAGTCTCAATCAATGTCCTAATCATAAACTTAAAGAAAATGAAATATAGAAAATTCTCCGTGCTTTAGTAGTTGGGAGTTTAATATATGTTAAAGTTTGTATAGGTTTGGATATGACATTCATTGTTTGAATGCTAGACAAATATTTAAGGAACTCGGGGATAAATATTTGGAAAACAGCCAATTAGGGTATTCGGTATTTACAGAGAACTAAGGATTAAATGATTACATTCACGAAAATCAGATCAATTGGAGATCCTCTCTTTTAAGGTAAGTAGGAAGACAGGAAATAAAGTTTGTTTTGAAGATAAACTTAATCTTCCATATGGATATTGAAGAGGTCTGGATTTTGAAGACTTGCAAGGACCACCGGATGACAAAGGAAACAAACACTATTTGATAAACACTAGTAACGTTAAGGCGCGAACTTGAGAAATAAACTAAAATGAACTATAGTTTTCTTTTCTTTATTCAATATTTTGCAGATCCTTGATTACCGATTAACCCCAACTGTGTTATTAACCCGTTGAGCCTTGAACTACAATTCCTGTGCCCAGCACCCCATTTTGCGCGCTCATACCATAAATGGACAGCTACAATTGGAAAGGAGTTTTAGAACAAGGTCCACTACAGATACAACATGTGGGCCCATTTACTTTTGCCAATAAACATTGTATGATAAATATTAGAGAAAATTAAATAAAACACTAATTTTAAGATTTAATAATCATTAATAAGTGTTGTCGATTTTTATATCTTGCAAGTATACGGATCGTAAAAAGTAATAAAGTGGACCTATGAATCCGAATATCGTTCCTACAAGAACTACTATATAACAATTGGTTCAATTATTCCTAACTTGAATTTCATCAAAAACAAATAAAATAGTTTTTTTTTTTTTTTTTTTTTTTTTTTTGTGATTTTCTATTTTAAATATACTAAGACAAATAACAAGTGATTTTTTAATATGACGATTTGTTAGGATTCATGATTTTACCATAGTTATCCCCTTAATCTCAATATCCAAGTTCTATACAATTGATTGTGTTTATCCGATCTAATTCTTCTAATGTATTCAATTGACCTCTCTCGAATTCTCATTGAATTTATTTAACTAATTCAATTTCATATCTCTATATAAATTAATCTTAGTTAAAAACACTTATGCTTTAAGAATTTATGTAACGATCGCAATAACTAGTATAAGTATCTCTACATTTTATACTAATTACAAGCTTTTACTACGTGGTCTAAACAAATAATCTGCATATCTAAGTAATTATTGTTCACAAAATCAATGAATTATTGGCCAATTAATCCAAGCATTAATAATAGAAGTAAAAATAATTCACAAAATCAATTAGATATTTAAAACTTTTTAATTAAAATTAAGGTTTAAAACTAAGTTACAAACTTACAATCATTCATCCTAATTAAAAACTTAATTACACATCATGGGAGGAGAATAAAACAAGAAAGAAAATTAAAGTACATCACCGGGTATTAAGAAAAAACGAGAAAAAGATGAAGATCTTGCACCAAGAAGCATAATCTTTTTGTAAAATCCTTGAAACCCTAGTTTCTTGATTTTTCCCTTTTTTTTTTTTTTTGGCTTGAATGTATGTGTATAATGAAACTCCATAATCCCTCTTAATTGTTGGACTAAGGTATGAATTTATAGAAAATATTTATACAAAATCTTTGTTCAACTTGATTTCCACCAAAAAGTTTAAATTGGTTTCTACTAAAGAGTTCAAATTAGTTTATACCAAATTTTGATTTGAAATTTTTCAAGTTTGCAATTTAATCCTCAAACTTTTCAAATGTCATATTTTTTTATTGAGGAAATCAGATAAACTATTATGATATCCAAATTAAATTTTTAAGTAGATAATCGCTCAAAATATAATTAAATAAGTGCTAATTATTTAAAAAAATATATTTTAAACTATATATAAAATAATATAGGTTTAGTAAGTAATCCTAGATTTGAAAGTTAATAACTATCTTTAACGGATCTCAAAATAACAAAATTTGGAGAGAGAAAACCATACTATTAACAATCGGATTCAATATTTTCATTCTCACGTTCTAAACAAAACCTTCAATCTTGAAATCGGGTCATAATTCTCGCATGAACTCACAATTTTCAAATAGACATGTTTTATGTCACATTCAAAGAGACATTAAGTCACAAAATAATGTCACATATTTATGAATGGTCGTCATAGACCCACAAAACAATGTCACATATTTATAAGTCAAATCACACAACATAATATGTCACAGTCAAATATCGTATTAAAAATATTTTAAGTCACAATCACGCACTTCATATATAATAGTCACACAAAATAATGACAATATCCACATGAAATGATAATTTTCAAAGACACATCCTAGGTTACATTTTTAAATATACATGCATTCTTGAATCTACAAGTTATTATAGTTTTGTGACTGGGAGTAACAATCATAATTTTCGCACAAAATAATCGAAAAAAATTGTGGCCGGAAAATATTATTATCGCACAAAATTATTAAAGAAAATTTGGGATACGATTTGACAACCCAGAAAAATACTAACAAACTTAATAGACTGAAGCAGATAACTCACTTCCTCTAAGATAATCCAATACTTCTCAAGTAGAGAAAACAATAACCAATTAATGTTACACAATATTGTGCAATTCAAATCAATCTAAAATAAACATTGAGCTGCAGTTGATGGGTTGATTCTTTCTGTGGAAAGACTAAATCAAATATCAGATTGTTTTAAAAATCAAACCATGCAATCGATAAAGGAATTGGAGGTTGAGTTCTACCATATTTTTTCACTCAAAAAAAAAAAATCATTTGCATTTGTAAGAGAAAATTCTATTCAGAAAATAAAACACAACCCAATGAAATGTTTGAAAATTTATTATCATGCACAATATATATTTCGATTAACTAACTTTTATGTGCATAAATCGGATAGAATTTTGACTTATCTAAATCAGATATGCAGAAGTGGAAATGTAGAAACGAGAAATTCATAAATATAATTTGATCGAGACAATAGTTTGACTTTCACCTTAAGACGATAATGCCCATACACTTTTTAACGATTTTCGACATTCGTCTCCCAAGATACGACGATCATGTCTCACAAGAAGTACTACAAATTATAAAGACCAATGAATTTACTAATATTTTGAACTCTATCATATGGATTTTGATTCAAAATAAATGCTAAAATATTTTCAAGTGAATGAATTAACATATTGATGCATTCTCTTGAAAAAAACACGACTTTTCATGCAAATTTATTCTAGAATATTTACTTAATTTTTCATTCACCCAAAATTGATTTTAGTAACTACATTACCTCTGTGATTTACTCACGGTGTAGAACGCATTAGGCTTTCAAATCTTCATCATCGACAACAATTTTCACTTAAATAATCAATCAAAAATTGATCAAAACCAATTTTCTATACTAACTTCCACCATGAATTACACTACTGACAAAACTAACGAAATTTAAAATGAAACATACTGATATTGGATAGTATTGATGATCGTTTATGATGATCGAAAAAGTGGGGGGTTCACATCTATACTAGGTCGTCAACCCCCTGGGCGCACTACATCAGCATTGGGCCATCACCTCCCCATGGGGGCTCTACGTCAAAGTCAAGCCTCGACCACTATAAGCATTGATATGATTCGGAATAACACTAATTCTAAGAGAATATTTCCTTTTTGCGCCAGTTGTCGTATTTCACTATAATTCTTAATTTTGACAAGTTTTGTTATTTTAGGACTCTTTTAATTTCGTTTCTCTTAGGATTTATTGTTTTAGTATAAATAAATTTATTTTTCATTGTAAATATTAAGACTTTTGATATTATGAAATTGAGATTTTTTTTCCATTGTTCTTGAATGAACACTTTATCGAACTTATAAAATATATTTTATATTTGTGGCATTCAAACCTAGAACTTATCAAATGATTATGCACCATTTATGACGTTCGCAAATCAAAGTTCGTTGGTTTTGTAATCAAGAGGTCTTTCAAGTTTCGTTCTTGTTTGGTTGTTTGGTTCAATAATTTTTGGGTCGAGATCCTTTCGTCTACAACCTGAATTTGGGCTTTCCCGGTGTTTTCAATTCATTCCGCGAGTTTCATGTGATTCCCCTACCTGAGATCTCATCAAGTGGTATCAGAGTTTGGACACCAGATTCATGTTCTATCTTTTTATTTTTTTGAGTCTTTGTTTTCCTTATTTTTTTATGTTTTTCGTATTCTTGTATCCAGTAAAATATTTGAGTCTTTGATCCAAAAATTCCAAAAAAAAAATTCAAAAGGTATTTTTGGGCTAATCTAACATCCAAATCAACTTCTGTTTGTTTTGTTGTTCTCATAGTCAATTTTCGAGTTTACTAAAAAAAATCGGTACTGTTCACGGGTAATTGTTCACCCGAATATAAAAAAATTTGATTTATCTTGGAACTATCAATTTTCTATTATCTATCCTAATTCCAAAATTCATTTGTATTCAATCCAATCCAAATTCAAGAACCACTTTCTTGAATTTTCATAGTGTCCATTCGAAATTTCATCAAATCATTTTTCTTCTTTCTTGAGGGTATAAGTCATAGACTGGATAGGCTTGAACGAAGGAGTAGACATCTTGTTGGAGATGGTGTTGATAAGAGTAATAGGTGTAAAATGGAGATGGTAGAATATCATGGAGAATGTAATGGAGTCGTGAAATCGATAGTGGAGGAAACTTGTGTAGTGATGCATGATCTACATACGCCCATCAATGTGGATGATGTTGAGCAGCTACGGGAGACGATCTTTCAAACTAGATGTCATGTCAACAGCAAAGTATATAGCTTGATTATTAATGGAAGTAGTTGTATTAATATCGTTAGTGTTATGCTTGTCAAGAACCTTGAGTTGATCATAGTAAAACGTCCAAAACCTTATAAACTGCGATGGTTAGATGAATGTGAGAAGGTTAGGGTATGTAGACATGTGTTGATAAGTTTCTCAATTGGGAGGTACCACGATGTGGTGTTATGCGATGTAGTTCCTATGTATGCGGAGCATATACTGTTTGGTAGGCAATGACACCATGATAGGAAGGAAAAATATGATGGATTCAAAAATAGGCATAGTTTTACTAAGGATGAGAAGTCTATTATTCTTGCGTCGTTGAACCACAACAAACGTATGAGGATCAATTCAAATTAAGGAGTGAGAGAGAAAAGGGATTGAGAGAAATTGAAAGTAAGAGCGAAACGATGAGTTGGTGAACTCGAGAGAAAATAGTGAGGTGGCTAAGTGTGAGAAAAAAGAGAAAAGTCACAAGAGAGAAAAGAAATGGAGAGTGAAAACGAGAGTGGAGAGATGGTAAAAAGAAAAGAAGAACCAAGAGAGAGAGAGAAAAGAAAAGTCAAAATTGAGCTTGCAAGAAGTGCGAATGTGGTTGAAAGGGCTTTAGTGAGAACTAACAATTCCCTTTTTGATCCATGAAGGCAAACTTATTGCCTATCCCAGTTTGATTTTTATTACCGAACATTTATTTTGTGATTCCTGAAGAGGTGAAGAAGTTGTCATGGAAGGAATTCATATGCGAGGGTTTGAGCAACAAAAATGATCTGATTGAGTTCCTGTTGCAATGCATACATATCTACAAATTTGATGGGTGCCATGCATTGACCCTCTGGTATGAAAGGAATAGTTTTCCATTTGATCCAGGTGTTACAATGATAAAACTAGTGGTAGGTTGGTTATTCCCTACGCGATCACAAATCATAGATTCGAGAACAAATCATTTCGAAGAGAGATGTGATGATATGATCCGGAATAGCACTAGTTCTAGGAGAATGTTTCATTTTTGTGCGAGTTTTCATATTTCACTATAATTCTTAATTTTGACAAATTTTGTTATTTTAAGACTCTTTCAATTTCGTTTCTTTTAGAATTTATTGCTTTCATATAAATATGTTTATTTTTCATTGTAAAAATTAAGAGTTTTGACATTATAAAATTGAGATTTTCTCTCCATTGTTCTTGAATGAACACCTTATCGAACTTATCAATTATATTTTATATTTGTGGCGTTCAAACCTAGAACTTATCAAAGGATTAGACACTCTTTGTGGCGTTCGTTGGTTTTGTAATCAAGAGGTCTTTCAAGTTTCGTTCTTGTTTGGTTGCTTAGTTCAACAATTTTCGGGTCAAGATCCTATCGTTTACAACCTGAATTTGGGCTTTCCCGGTGTTTTCAATTCATTCTACGAGTTCCATGCGATTCCCCTACAGGGATCTCATCAAGCATCCTACATCCATTTTTGACCATCGACCACTATGAGCCCTCTGCTACTACATGATCGACACAACACTTAACCATAAAGCACCATTGAATTGGAAAGAGGTCAAACGGTTATCATGGACGCAACCAACCGTCTTCCACTCAAAACGTGGGGTAGTGGAAGGGGCTACGTGGGACACGTGACACTATATCCGCCCATCGGTTATCCAGCCCTAGTCTCCTATAAATACCCCTAAGGCGGAACAGGTTTGGCTGTAGATTTTTCGACTATCAAAACACTCATTACTTAATTTCCTCCTAAGTCTATATTTCCACATCATATACTAATTCTCACGCTGGAGGTACAACGGGAGAGGAAGCCCCAACCCCATTTTGCAAGTGACATTTGCTCATCCGAGTAGTAGAACCACCTTGCGCCACCAGGAGGGCACGAATGTTTATTTCACTACCATTTCATTGGCACCGTCTGTGGGAAACCATTGAACAGAAAAGCTATGTGAAGAAAATGAACAAGAAGTGATACACATTTGGTTGAGAATACGGCAGAAATAGAGTCGGAGTCAGTCGAAAGGGTCTCGACCCGCCGCAGCGTCGCAGTATGTAACGCAGGGCCAATTCAGTGCTCTGGAAACTCAGTTGGTAGTAATGATGTCCACATTGCAGGATCAGACGCAGAGAGCTGTGTTTCCTTCGTCGAACCCAACTAAAGCAACTCAGCCGCCACAAGGGACACCTGCAATTGTCCCACCTGTTATTTAGCCGACTAAGACAGACTTGGGGGCTCCCGGGACCACAGATGTGCAACCCCCATGGCCCACGGTGGACCTGGAACGGAAGATAGAGGAAATGATGACCCTGAAGATAGACGATGCTCTATTCAGAAAGAAGGACAGATACAGATAAATGGTTTTGGAAGAAGTCCCATTTGCACCTAAGATTATGGTGATCCCCTACTTAAGGGGTTCAAACAGCCTATGATGGAAGCATATGACGGAGTTATGGATCCGCTTGACCACCTGAGGACCTTTGTCGATTTGATGAGACTCTAAGCGGCACCAATGAAGTGATGTGCCGGTCGTTCCCTCCAACACTTAGGAGGGAGGCCAGAGACTGGGTGGTAACTTTGGCCCCGAGATCTATCAGAACATTCGATGAGCTTTCTAGGAGTTTTGTAGCCTAATTCCTAAGTAGAAAAAGGAAGAGGAAGACAACTATTAGGTTGATGCAGGTCGTACAGGAGAATGATAAATCTTTGCAATAGTACATAGCCAAGTTTAGTCGGGCGACGCTTGGAATAAAGGACCTTCAGATGTTGGTGGTAGTAATTGCACTAATGAATGAGACGCGAAATCGGGCCTTCAAAATATCACTTTCTAAGAACCCCCAGAGTCAATGCATGACCTACTAAAGAAGGGAGACAAGTATGTGGATGCTGAAAAAGGGGAAAAGGTCACCAAAAACCTCAGAGAAGGATGTGAGACAGAAAGTCACAAGTGAAAGTTGGACAGTGAGCAAAAATCCACTGACAAAAAGAGTCTAAGAATGAGCACACAAACAAGGGGTACTCTTAGGACAGATCGACAAGGCAAAAGTGAGAGGAGGTCAAGGCTTTCACCCCTCTGAACACCCCTCGCACAAAGTTGTTAATGGAAATATGGGACATAAAGGAACTCGAATGGTCAAAACCAATGTTAACGCCTGCCAACAAAAGAAACCAATGGAGTATTGCGATTTCCATAAAGAGCATGGGCATGACACCGATGAATGCTTGCAGCTGAAGGAGGAGATTGAGTGCCTTCTAAGACGGGGGCTCTTAACCAGATATGTGAAAGAGGATAGAGGTAAACAAAAAGTAGAGGGTTATCCTCCACCTAGAGCCCGAGTGATAAATATGATCATTGGCTAGGTAATAGTTGGCGAAGACTCAAATTCAGCTAGGAAGGGATATACGCCCTCCTGTGGGGTCTACTCTATCTAGAAAGAAGCAAGTTACAATCAAAACATCACTTTCGGTGAGGAGGACTTGATCGACATGGCACGTCCCCATGATGATACCCTGGTGGTGGTGGGCGACATAGCGGATTTTGATGTAAGGAGGGTGCTGGTCGAGGGAGGAAGTGCAGCGAACGTTCTCACTGGGATGCCTTTCTGGGTTTGAAGATCTCCCCCGAAAGACTGAAGACAGTGACTAACATCCTACAGGATTTGGGCACGTACTTGGCGACCGTGGTGATTATGACGAGTTTTCTGGTTGTCAAAATCCCTCTAACCAACAATGCCATCTACGGTCGACCACTGTTGAATGTTGCTCGAGCCATCCCCTTAACCTACCATCATGTCATGAAGTTCTCGACAAGCAGAGAGGTCGGGTGTGTGTGAGGGAACCAATAGGCATCAAGAAAGTGCTATGTTGATAGCATCCAAGCCAATGATTTGTCACCAGTCATGATGCTAGATGTAGAACCCCCAAGAGGATAGATCGAGCCACTCGATATGACTGAAAAAATTTCCGTATCAAAACGACGGAGTTTAGTGTTGGAGCAGATTTGAAATTTGACGAAAAGGAAGAATTAGTAAAATGTCTGGCCAGTAACCTAGACATTTTCGCATGGAGTTCGGGTGACATCCCGAGGGTTAGTCTGACAATTGCCCAACACCGTCTCGGTGTCCTACCAGGGGCTAAATTAGTGAAATAGAAGAAAAGAAAACTTGCCCCGGAAAGGCAAGCTTTGGCAAAAGTGGAGGTTGAGAAATTACTACAAGCAGGTTTCATTCGGGAGGTACAATATCCTGAACGATTGGCAAACATTGTGCTCGTGAAGAAATCGAATGAGAAATGGCGTATATGTGTGGATTACACTGGGTTAAACAAGGTGTGCCTGAAAGATTCTTATCCACTCCCCTCGGGATAGACCATTTGGTATGTCAGGTCATGAGAGACTCAGTTTCCTGGACGTATTTTTCAAGTATCACCAAATTTCCATGGCAAAAGCCGACCAGGAGAAGACGTCTTCATTACAGATTTCGGAACATACTGCTATATGGCCATGCCGTTCGGACTAAAGAACGTCGAGACAACATATCAACGTATGGTGAATAGGGCCTTCTGCGGTCTAATATGGGATGTAATAGAGGCCTATGTCGATGACATGTTGGTCAAAAGTGTTAAGGCTGGCAACCACATGGCCTGCTTGCAGAAAGTGTTCAACGTTGCCCGATAGAATAATTTGAAGTTCAACCCGGAAAAATGTGTCTTCGGCACTACCAATGGAAAGTTCCTAGGCTTTATAATCACACAAATGGGGCATTGAAGTGAACCTCGAAAAAATCCAGGCAATCCTGGAAATGAAAAGTCCCACCAGTAGGAAGGAGGTCTAAAGTTTAACAGGACGAGTGTCGATACTGAATCTTTTCTTGAGCTGAGCAGCATATAAGTGCTACCATTTCTTCAAGGCCATCGAGGGCTCTAACAATTTTGAGTGGACTCGGGATTGCGAGGAGTCACTGGAGTCTCTAAAGCAATCGTTACAGGAACCTCCAATTTTCACCAGCCCGTGCCTAGGGGACGTGCTATGGCTCTACCTGGTAGTTTCACCTCAGGCAGTCAGCGTGGTGTTGGTAAAGGAATTCTCGAAAGCACAGAAGCCAGTTTACTATGTAAGCCAAGTGTTGAAGGGCGCGGAGACAAGGTATAGCCTGGCCGAGCAACTAGTGTTCGCATTGATCGTTGCAGTTAGAAACTTGAGGCCATACTTTCAATCTAACATGGTGCAGGTAATGATAGATCAGCCTATCAAGCAGATTCTACATCGCCCAAAAACTTTGGGGCGATTGTTGAAATGGGCGATGGAGCTGAGCGAGTTCAATATCGAATTCAAGCCAAGAACGGCTATTAAGGCGCATGCCCTGGCAGACTTTATCGTTGAGCTCATCACCCTACAGAACAATCGATGGAACGAAAGGCAGATTGAATTTTTTTTTGGATGGGTCCTCCAACAGTGAGGGATCCGGTGCGATGATCATAATGACAGGGCTAGACTTCGAAGTGTTGGCATACTCGTTGAGGTTCGAATTTTCAGTTACAAACAATGACGCCGAGAATGAGAAAGTGATCACGGGTCTAGGCTGGCAATTGGGCTGGAGGTATCCTCGGTGGGGCATATTTGTAGCGACTTTCAGTTAATAGTAGGGCATTTGACTGTAGAATTTGAAGCAAGGGACGAAAAGATGGCGGCGTATCTGATGGAAGTAAGAGATTTACAAAGGGGGTTTGAGAGCTTCAAGATAACTAAGGTCCCCCGAAAGACAATGAGCGAGCAGATGCATTGGCCAGGCTCGCCTCTGCTAACCCAAGAAATTTGCCTCAGACAGCAAACATACAAGTCCCACGACAACCTAGCATCCAACACATGATCGATGTCGTGAGCGTAGAGCACAAAAAAGTTGAGTGGACCCACTAGTTGAATATCTCACAGAAAACAAGGTGCCAGAAGATGGTCTCGAGGCAAAAAAACTTAGGGTCCGAGCAACATCGTTCGCCATCATCGATGGACAACTTTACAAGCGGGGTTTTACCATACCATATCTGAAGTGTTTGCAATCAGTCGAAACACAAGAGGTGCAATACGAGGTACACGCAGGAATCTGTGGAAACCATCAAGAGACGACCATCCTTGTCTTCAAAGCTTTGCGACAAGGATACTACTGGCCTACCATGAAAGACGACGTTAAAGAGTTGGTAAAAAGGTGTGATATTTGTCAACGACATGGAAACCTGATCCATGTTCCACCAAACCAACATGTAGTAATCTTTGGGGTATGTCCATTCTTCCAGTGGGGAATGGATATATTGGGACCGTTGCCCATGGCCAAATGGCAGATAAGGTTTCTATTAGTCGCCATCGACTACTTTACTAAGTGGGTGGAGGCAGAACCACTTGCCACCATCATGACAGCCAAAATACAAGGCTTTGTGTGGAAAAATATCATATGCAGGTTTGGTATACCCAGAGTGATCATAACAGCTAAAGGCAAACAATTCGACAATCACAGCTTCAGAGCCTTCTGCATAAGTTATCATATTGAACATCGGTTGACTTCGGTTGCTCACCCTCAATCGAATGGGCAGGCGGAAGTGACAAATCAAACCATACTATGGGATCTAAAGATATGGATGGAGAATAAGAAGGGACTCTAGGCGGACGAATTACCTAATGTGCTATGGACGTACTACACAACCCCCCGAGAACCAACTGGTGAAACACCTTTCAGACTGACTTTCGGCAGGATGAAAGTCAAGCAGCTCAACACCGAAGCGACCAAGGTAGAACTTAACTTGCTTGAGGAGATAAGAGAGAGGGAAGCCATAAGAATGATAGCTTACAAACGAAAGACTGTTGAATATTTCAACCGAAGAGTAAGACCAAGAATTTTCCAGTCGGGAGATCTCCTGCTAAGGGATGCGGTAGCAGCCGGACACCCCTCGCCAAAGCTAGGACCTAATTGGGTAGGACCCTATGAAGTGATTCCCAGCCTCGAAAAAGGAGCTTACAACCTGAAATATGTGAAAGAAAAACCGCTAGGCAGACTGTGGAACACTGAACATATCAAAAAATACTACACATAGGCCCGTCGAGTAACAAGACAAGTCGTAGTCTTTGGAAATACAGTAGATATGTCATATTGTTAAAAATTTCCTAATGTAGTGCCTCTTATAGGTACACTATATTGTAATTATTATTGTTATTCAATGAAAAGCCTTGGTGGTGACGGATGATAAGGGCACTAAGGAAGGGTCAGCCTAGTTGGGACGTCCCGGTGCGCCTCCTGAGCTCACAAATTTAGACAACTTTTATGTTAGAATACATCTAAATCTCTCTAACAAACTCGACAACCCTTTACGGTCCTAGTGGAGAGCTTCCAAAATCAAAAATTGCTTGAGGCCCTAAACCACTAGACCCCGTAATCAACACTCGACACATCCCTAGGGGCTAGGAGGAAATCAACAAATCTAATAAATTGGTCTACAAAGTCGACAACCCTCTAAGGTCCTAGTGGAGAGCCTCCAAAATAAAAAATTGGCTAATTCTCTAAACCACTTGACCCCGTACTCAACACTTGACACAGCCCAAGGGCCTAGATGAAATCGACAAAATCAATAAATTGGTCTACAAACTCGACAACCCTCACTGTCCTAGTGGAGAGCCTCCAAAGCCAAAAATTGGCTAAGACCCTAAAGCACTAGACCCCATGCTCTACGTTTGACACAGCCCAAGGGGCTTGGCAGAGATCAACAAAACTAAAAAATTGGTTGTAAGCTCGATGACGCTTTGTGGTCTAGTGGAGAGCCTTCAAAACAAAAAAATGGTTAAGGCACCAAAATCTCCATGCAGAATGCTCTACAATTTGGCGTAACCTAAGGACTTGACAACGAGCGATAGAATCAGGAAATCGGCTAAAAGTCGGCAATTGAAGTACAAAAACCAAAATCACTACCCGGGTGTCAACCGTGTGGCAATCGACCCCCGCATATCGACTAAAAGACGATCTGCGGTCGACAATAAGCCATTAGGGGGTGAGGCGTGCCACCATCAACAAACGTCACTTGAAGTTATTATACGATAAAAAAGGGAGGGTTATGCAAGAATAGGCAAATTAGCTTTTACATGTTGGCTAGCGGTACACACGTCAAGATAGAACTGAAAGGAAAACTAAACATTGATAGTATTCAACAAGTAAACACCCATGCTCAAAGAAAATTGTGTCTCTCGGCCCATATCCCGGACCGGTAGGAAGCAAAACGCGATCGACTCACAAAAACAAATGGCAATAGAAAATGCTAAAAGACATACAACTAAAGAATGCTTCAACTCGAGTGGGAAGCCCCATCACTCCCACCCCGCGATGTGTACCCGAAAGTCTTGGGTTGTTGTGCTCCACCATCTCTGTCCATGCGCTGCGCAAGAAATTTATCGAAGCTAGAGAGATCAATGGAGGGGTGATCAGCAGATATCCACTCCTTAGCCAACTTGATGAACGCCGTCATCGCCTTCCTCCCGTATGAATGCAAGGTCTTAACATAATCCAATGACGACTTGTAATGCTCTACGGATGCCTCTAGATCCTTAGCATACTCTGCGGAGGCCTTATACCGTCCAACAACCTCTTCCAGTGCACGGGCTAGAACATATCGCAGGTTATCAACCTCCATCTTTTGCTCGCGTGCTCTAGCCTCCAGAGTATCGATGGACTTCTTCAAAGAAGATATTTTCTTTTTGAGGTGATGAACTTCCTTCTTCCTATCTTCCGCAAGTCTTCAGCTCTGATGCTTGGCGATGGCTCTGCTCCAAGAGCCCAGTCTGAAGGGTGACATCCTAACAAGCAAGAGAACGATGTGATAGACAAGTGTTAGATACGCTATAAAGAATAGATTTAAACATGAAAAAGGAAATGTAGCAGGAAGCTTACCCTCTGGGTATAAACTGTCGGCGCCCTTTTAATGTCATCTGTACTACGCCGAGCAATCTCCTTGGCTTGGGTAGGCTTCGCTAGTGACCGAAGTATTCCCATATCGTGGTAGCCCCGAGTGGGGAAAAATTCGAAGTTAGGGAGATAGGAGTTCTCGCGCTCGTCCCTGGTTCGACTTTAGCTACCCCCTCAGGGCCTGGACGGCGAAGAAACCTCAGTAAGCTCGTCAGAAGGTTGTGGAGTTTCCCTGGTGGCATGAGACCTTGTCACGTTATCACCGGTCTTTTTTCTCTTCAGCGGAGCGGGTGTCAGGTCTGCATCACTCTCATACCTTTGTTCAGGCATAGAGTCCATGGCTCCCTCAAAATCAAATTTCATGCCTGCATATGCGATGTAATATCCATCAAGCACAAAGAACAACGAACGAAGATACGCACAAGTATGGAATTCAAAGTGATGTATTTGAAGACTTACCATCAATCGGGACGATCCCTCGTCGCTCCCTGGCGCGGGCAAGGTTTTCAGCACCTCATCAAGATCAAAGTCCATATCTACACGAACACAGTTAAATCTGTCAAGCCCGAGAAATAACAAGTAAAACACATACAAATGTAAAAGTGCATACAAGAAAAATAACCTACCAGTAGGTCGACTGATCCCCACTATCAACATGTTCCACATAGTCAGATCTGACCCTAAGTCAGGTGCCTGGGGAGGTGTACCGGTCAATTTTTGGAGTTGAGTTCTTAGAAGAGATGTAACCTCTACCTGACTATTGAAAATGCGAATTTGAGGGTGTCTCCAGTTGGTGTTAAAAGGGAACTAACCCTTCGAAAGTCGAACAAAGAAAAATTTGGATTTCCACCCATTGTTGGAATTCCTGAATTTAGGAAAGCGTAATGGAATCCTAGTGGTGAAGAAGATAAATGCATTGTATTGGACTAGCTTGTGCATCTCTAAAACATGCCTGAAGAGGTCTACGGAAAGTGAGATCTTCTTACTAAGACAGACATACAAAAAATATAACGATTTCCTCTACGCGTTAGGATTTATTTGACTCGGGATGAGGTGAAATTCATTGAAGATCGAGACAAAGAAATGATGGATGGAGAATCGAAAACCACCGTCCATGGTGTCTTTATATATGGAGACCTCACGGGGATCGAACCTGGGGAGTTTCTCTTTAGGCTTAGGGGCTCTATAAAAGTAATTATCGACATAGTTAAACCTGCCAGGAGATTTCTCTAATTTAAGTAGGGAATTGTAAAGGCTGTGACAATTTGAGATTTCAAGAGCGAAGACCTCACCTACCGGATCACGTTCGATTTCTATGTTTTGTCCCAACGACTTGTTGAGCTAAGGTATCTTTTAGGAAAACTTGGATGAAACATTTGAGGTTCGACTGAATGAGTTAGGCTATCAAAACCATGAGAATACATACTGGACTCACGGGGGAAACAACGAGGCTGGTTGAGGAATGACCAGCCCATCGGCCAGCCAAGGGACCAGTCGACGATCGACCAGCGCCAACGCTGGTTGACCGTTGACCAGCAAGGTTGTTCAATCGACGGGTCGATCCCGATCGATGCCTCCACCCTCTTATACTCACTTTCGTCGGACGAAGAAGTAATGCCAGTTTTATACATAGTGAAGAAAGGAAAGACAAGTTCGAGAAAAATAAAGGAGGAGTAGAGGAGTGTATTACCTTAGCTAATGAGGATGCAATAGTGCTTGTGAGGAAGTTGTGAATGGGAATGGAGGCTCTACCCCCTTTTCATAGGAAAAAATTGAATTTTTAGGGGGATTCCATGTGTACAGTGTTAAAACTACCCAACCTCACTTCTACAGCTCGACCAACTTATATCGAACCGACTTCTATAAAAAAAATAAAAAAAAGAGAAAAATATTTTTTACGGGAAGATGAAGATGCTACCCCTTACCGATAAACATCGACAAGAGGTAGAGTGGCTAGTGATATTGGATGGTATTGATGATTGTTTATGATGATCGACAAAGTGGGGGGCTCCACATCTATGCTAGGCCGTCAACCCCCTTGTGGGCGCACTACATCAACGTTGGGCCGTCGATCCCCAATGGAGGGCTCTACATCAAAGTCAAGCCTCGACTACTATAAACATCCTACATCCATTCTAGACCGTCGATCACTATGATGTCCTCTGCTACTACGCGATCGACACACCACCATTGAATTGGAAAGGAATTGTCAAACGGTTATCTTGGACGCAACCAACCGTTGAAAAGGTGGAGGTCCTCCACTCAGAATGTGGGGTAGTGGAAGGGGCTACGTGGAACACGTGGCATTGTAACCGCTCAGCGGTTACCCAACCACAATCTCCTATAAATACCTATAAGGTGAAACATGTATGACTTTGGATTTTTTGACTATCAAAACACTCATTACTTAATTTCCTCCTAAATCTAAATTTTCACATCATATACTAATTTTCACGCCAGAGGTACAATGGATAAGGAAGTCCTAACCCCATTTTGCAAGTGACATTTGCTCATTAGAGTAGCATAACCACCTTACACCACTAGGAGGGCACTATGGTTTATTTCACCACCATTTCACATACATACATATTGGAAAATAAGCAAATGTTTGGCTAAGCCCGGAATCAGTGAAAAATACTTTAAAAAAAATATATAAGTAAATTGGAAACTTTTTCATTACAAAAGCACAATTAAAAAACTTATAGGTTTCAAAATAAACTATTTTTTGTTGGTAAAAATAAAGAATAATAAGTTCTTATTTATAAAGTAACTTATATTTTTACTATCAAATAACCTTTTTATTTACATAATTTTAAAGTAATAAATGTTGCAATCGCGTTACGTGTATACATGATACTTAGCTATCATGGAGTTCAATAAAACTATGTTGCATTGTGTTTTCAAGCATCGATATCTTAATTCATACATAGTTATATATTGTGACGGTTTAGTACAACAACAAATAAAATATAGAACATATTTTCATGTATTATATTCTTATATTTTTATCGATTTTGGATTGAACTTTAATAATTAAAATGTTGTAATAAAAAGTAACAATACCATTATCAAATCACATCTAGTGCACATGTACCTGCTAATCCCATTACATTCTACTTTTTTTGAAGGCTAAACAGCAGAATACCCCTTATCTATTAGTCAAAATGTCGAAAATTCCTACCTTTTGGAAACAGTTAAAAAAGTCCATCTTTGAAACGTTTTGTGCTAAATATTCCCTACCGTTAGCATTCGTCCATTCTACCATTAAATTCCACTAAAAAGGGGAAAAATAAGACAAATTAAAAGGGCAAAACCAAGATTCTCTCTTCTCTCTTTAATAGGGGACTTATATAGCATGTGATGAATTTCTATGTCGGAACCCGCATCTTTTTTCCTTAGTTGAAACACATTTTAGTTTTAGCTTAGAGCTATAAATAGAGTCCCGTCTGTGCAAGTGTGGAGTGGAGATTCAGTAAAAGATTTTATAGACGACAGTGAACTCGGGAAGATGGTTTTGGACATGCACACAACGCTTGGTAATGGAAACTCAAACATAATCTCAAAATTTTAGTCATTACTGTGAAGCCCTGATTTCATTTTACCTTTCAACGATAGAATGGAGGTTGTGGATACTTCTCGTGGTGTGACCCCCTTTATGTGCCTTAGATCTTTAGAGATCATACTTGGCCTGTTGACAAGGGCGGAGCCAGGATTGAAGTTCAGTGTGGGCACAATTTTGTCCACGCTAAACGTCGAATAACACCATGGTTCTGAGCCTGATGGAGGGCTGGGATGGTAGCCCCTGTTAAGCACATCTCTCACTGGGTTTTACAGAGGGGTGCGTATGGCTTCCTATCTAACAGCAATGCAGGGAGTAGTCCAAAGGCAAAAAGTAGAAAAATAGTCGATGGGGTTAGCCTTTGCAATGGACTCGAAGGTTCAAGTTTAAAGAATCCATCCTTCCCTGTAATGTTATAATGTCATGCCCAATTGGTTTTTATGTGGTTTTTAAATCAGATTTTTAAACTAGACCAAATCAATTTGTGGGAAATATTAAGAATTGGGCCGGTGATCAATTTAGTTTTGGATTAGGAAAGTTAATAATGAGCAAATTAACTAGTTACCATATATAACTTGGGTTAATGTGTGAAATAAGAAATGAAGTAGAGATGGTTATTTCAATTGGTACATTATATGTATTTTAATAATTTTTTGTGCCATATTATGAACCAAACCCAATCCAAGCAATATGTAGTTCCTAAAACAGAGAGCAAACATTCATCGCAGTCCACAGAATGACAGACTTACAAAGGCAGAGCTGAAAAAAATTGAAACATTGGCAAAGATAAAAAAACATTAAAACAAAGAAACGAAATGGCGTCGGGAGGGCTTCACCTTCTTCTTCTGCTGCTGTTGTCTGTCGAATTTTCGGTGTAATCGATCAATCGAAGGCATCTCAGCGTTTACCGACTGCGGACTGCTCCGCCTCTGCGTCTAGGGCTCGAAAATGAAAAAAAGAATGGCAAGAGATTGAGAAGTGAGAAGTTGAATGGCGGAGATTGAGAGTTCGTGAGAGGTTGAGAATAGATTAAGAAATGGAATTACAGAGAAGATTGAGAGTTCGTCTGTTCGTGAGATTGAGATTTTATCTGTGGACTGTGTCGAAGAGATTGATGAGAGTTGAATCTTGAATGGTAATCCCTAAAAATGGATTTGGGTTTTACTTGGCTGGGTTGGGCAGTGGGCTTATACTTTTAAAAAAAAAATTAGTTATTTCATTTTGGGCTGGGACCTGGGGCCAAAATCTCAGTGCCGGCTTGTGCCTACATTGGTCCTGAATGGGCTCCGCCCATGCTTGTTGAGATCCATAAGCGCACTCGAACAACAGTTCTTGGAATTGCAGAGGCAGAACAGTTAGGTCTCGGGTGTTCGGGTTTCTGTGTTCATCACATGCTATATATAACTCCTCTATTAAAGAGAGGAGAGAATACCGGTTTTGCCCTTTTATTTTTTCCTATTTTCCCACTTTTTATTCGAATTTAATGACAGAATGGACGGAGGCTGACAGTAGGAAATATTCCGCACTAAACGTTTCAAACATGAATGTTTTATGCTATTTTCAAAAGGTAGATGGTTTTTGACAGTTTGGCTAATAGATAATATTGTGTTGTTTAGCTTTTTTGAACATCCTATTAAATTCTACTTACCTTAATTCATCAATGCATGTTTGGTGAATTTTAGTTATAAGTAAATAAATGCATTTTAATATAAATAGTATTTTTTTTACTTATATTGGCAGTAAATTAGAATTATTTTTTAAAACAGTTATTTCACTTGAAATTAAGAAGGACCATGCTTGGTGTACATAATCTCATGTACATAAGGGTGTCCACACCCTCAAATGGGTGTGGACCCCACTTGAATAAAATATATATTTTAGTGCATCTTTGTCAAAGTTTATAATTACATATAAGAAGTGGGCATGAAAAAAAATACATAATTAAAAAATAGGGTATGTAGTGTGTCCTGCGAAAGTTTAAAATAAAAATAAAGTTTGTCCAACTTATAAGTAATTATAAATTTTGACAAACATGCACTTATTAAATATTTGTATCTTTAACGATAGGAGTTCAATATAGTTCTTGTCGCTTTACCTTCCGCCCAAGGGATCCTCCTTGGCCAACAAGCTACTCTCTTTAGCTATTTTTCCCCATGAAATTTTGTGATATGATCCGGGATGCGCTACAATTTAGCAAGAACCCGAAGCTTGTTGAAAAGAGACTAGAGCCAAGTGCGAGACTTCAAAGAGCTAATAAAGTCGGTTATTTACATGTTCGAGCAACGGAGTCCATAATTTTGAAGACGACAAGCCAAAGAACAAGTTTCATGTTTGGGTCGAGGCCGAAAAAGAATTGAATCAATGTGTTAGAAGCAGCCGAAGGAGGAAGCTAAACGGACTTCTAAGCGACCGCTTAGAAGAAACAGGCAAGCGGTCGCCCAGCCCCTTACCGAGAATTCAAGGCAGCAAAACTGGAAACCAAGCGACCGCTTAGAACAAAACTAAAGCTGAATTTCCTAGTTTTTGGCGAGATTGTTTATTTTGACTATAATTCTTATTTTTGGTAATTTCTATATTCTAGGACTCTTAAAATTCGTTATTTCCATATTTCCTAGGTTTAGTATAAATAGGAATTTTATTCTCATTGTATTAAGAACTTTTTGAGATGAATTAAATTAAATTTTTGTTTTTCTCATTGTTCTTGATGGACAAATCGAATTTATTAAATATTTAATTATATTTTGGCGTTCAAATATCGGATGGTGGGTTTTCATTGTGTAATCAAGGGGTTCAACGTATCTTCATTATCGTTGAGTTGTTTGTTTCACCTTGTTGAGTTCAAGTCCAAAACTTAGAACTTATCAAAGGATTAGACACCCTTTGTGGTGTTCGCAAATCGAGGTTCGTTAGTTTTGTAATCAAGAGGTCTTTTAAGTTTCATTCTTATTTGGTTGTTTGGTTCAATAATTTGCGGGTCGAGATTCGAAACTTGTTGGAAAGAGACTAGAGCCAAGTGCGAGACTTCAAAGAGCTAATAAAGTCGGTCATTTACATGTTCGAGCAACGGAGTCCATAATTTTGAAGACGACAAGCCAAAGAACAAGTTTCATGTTTGGGTCGAGGCCGAAAAAGAATTGAATCAATGTGTTAGAAGCAGCCGAAGGAGGAAGCCAAACGGATTTCTAAGCGACCGCTTAGAAGAAACAGGCAAGCGGTCGCCCAGCCCCTTACCGAGAATTCAAGGCAGCAAAACTGGAAACCAAGCGACCGCTTGGAAAATAACTAAGCGTCCGCTTAGAACAAAACTGAACCTGAATTTCGTATTTTTAGGTGAGTTTGTTTATTTTCACTATAATTCTTATTTTTGGTAATTTCTATATTCTAGGACTCTTAAAATTCGTTATTTCCATATTTCATAGGTTTAGTATAAATATGAATTTTATTCTCATTGTATTAAGAACTTTTTGAGATGAATTAAATTAAAGCTTTACTTTTCTCCTTGTTCTCGATGGACAAATGGAACTTATCAAATATTTAATTATATTTGGGCGTTCAAATATCGGATCGTGGGTTCTTCATTGTGTAATTAAGGGGTTCAACGTATCTTCGTTATCGTTGGGTTCTTTGTTTCACCTCGTTGGGTTCAGTCCAAAACTTAGAACTTATCAAAGGATTAGACACCCTTTGTGGCGTTCGCAAATCGAGGTTCGTTAGTTTTGTAATCAAGAGATCTTTCAAGTTTCATTCTTGTTTGGTTCAATAATTTACGGGTCGAGATCCTATCGTCTACAACTTAAATTTGGACTTTCCCGGCGTTTTCAAATCATTCCGCAGTTCCATGCGATTCCCCCAATCGGGATCTCATCAAGTGGTATCAGAGCTCGGGCTCCGGATTCAGGTTCTATCTTTTTTTCTTCTTTTTAAGTCTTTTGTTTTGTTATTTGTGTTCTTGTGTTCAGTTAAATTTTTGAGTATTTGATCCAAAAATTCCCCAAAAAAAATTCAAAAGTTGTTTTTGGGCTAATCTAGTATCTAAATCAACTTCCATTTGTTTTGTTGTTCTCGTAGTCAATTTTCGAGTTTACAAAAAAAAAATTATTGTTCACGGGGTACTGTTCACGTCCCAAATATTTTTTTTTTTTTTCTTGAAAATTGTCCAAATATTCTACTTTCTTTTCTAAATTCAAAATCTACTTCTGTTCAGCTCAATCCAATCCAAATTCAAAAACCACTTTCTTGAATTAAATTCTCACTCATTCAATTCTTTTCTTGAGTTTTCTTGATTACGTCTACGTTAAGGATGGATTATGATTAGGGATTTATTTTCCAAACTCAGTGTTTTATGGGTAGTGCGGTATGTAATTTAGCTATTGATAAGAAGCACATGTCAAACTTGGCTAGCATTATTATGGTTAAAAAATTGGGATTACCTTTGCAACAACACCCTAGGCCTTATAGGATGACTTGGTTGAAAGAGTGTGGGAAGGAAAATGTGACAAAGCAGGTTCTAGTAAACTTCATTCTTGGGAGATATAGTGATGAAATTTGGTGTGATGTGGTACCGTTGAAATCTTTTCATATCTTTTTTGGGAGACCTTGGAGGTATGAGAAGAAGACTGTTTATAATGTGGGGAAGACAGGTATAGGTTTCTTCAGGACGGGGAAAAAATCACTTTAGTTGGTTTGACACTAGAACAGTCCCTTGCAGATCAACTCGAAGTGAGAAGTAAGGAAAGAGAGCATTCAGAAAGAAGAGAAATAGAAAGTAAAAATGAGGGTGAGAAAGAGATAGAAAAAGAAAATGAGAGTAGAGAGGTAGCAAAAAATGGAGTGGAGCCACAAAAGGTAAAAGAAAGTGAGTCTTCGGAAAGAAAAGAAAAGTCAGAAGAAAGTTTACAGGAAAATAAAAGTGAAGTTGAGAGGGCATTAGTGAGAACTAACAATCCCCTCCCTAGTTTTGCTATTTCTGTTTTGCAGGTTTCTGAATATATTGATATCCATGAAAGCAATCCTATTGAAATACCACCTAATCCAGGCATTGAACTTCGACTTGTGGGTGAAATTAACAAGCCCTACCTCTGCTTGGATCCTGAGGAGATGAAGGAGTTTCAAGGGCTTTGGAAGGAATTTATATGCAGTGGATTGAGTAACAAAGTTGAACAGAGGGGAAACGTGAGTTCATTTGCATTGACATTGTTACAGTCACTGAGACAACATAAGACATGGAGGAAGCACAGTGACATGCTAATGGAGATTATTTTGGGAACATCACAAACTTGCAGAAGGAAGCCGTTGGAACGAGCACACTTTGATCTATGTGCTGGTTATTGGGTGTTTATACGACATAGGCCGGAAAGGATTCAGAAGAGGTCAAACTACATCCTAGAGGAGATGGACCGTTCCATGTTCTTGACTTGATTGGGAGTAAATGGTATAATCTGAGCATTGAAGGTACGGATTCGAGGACGAATCCTTCCGAAGAGAGAGATGATGATATGATCTAGGATGCGCTACAATTTAGCAAGAATTCGAAACTTGTTGGAAAGAGACTAGAGCCAAGTGCGAGACTTCAAAGAGCTAATAAAGTCGGTCATTTACATGTTCGAGCAACGGAGTCTATAATTTTGAAGACGACAAGCCAAAGAATAAGTTTCATGTTTGGGTCGAGACCGGAAAAGAATTGGATCAATGTGTTAGAAGCAGCCGAAGGAAGAAGCCAAACGGACGTCTAAGCGACCGCTTAGAAGAAACAGGCAAGCAGTCGCCCAGCCCCTTACAGAGAATTCAAGGCAGCAAAATTGGAAACCATGCGACCGCTTGAAAAATAACTAAGCGACCGCTTAGAACAAAACTGAAGCTGAATTTCCTATTTTTTGGCGAGATTGTTTATTTTGACTATAATTCTTATTTTTTATAATTTCTATATTCTAAGACTCTTAAAATTTGTAATTTTCATATTTCCTAAGTTTAGTATAAATATGAATTTTATTCACATTGTATTAAGAACTTTTTGAGATGAATTAAATTAAAACTTTGCTTTTTTCCTTGTTCTCGATGGACAAATGGAACTTATCAAATATTTAATTATATTTGGGCGTTCAAATATCGGATTGTGGGTTCTTCATTGTGTAATCAAGGGGTTCAACGTATCTTCGTTATCGTTGGGTTGTTTGTTTTACCTCGTTGGGTTCAAGTCCAAAACTTAGAACTTATTAAAGGATTAGGCACTCTTTGTGGCGTTCGCAAATTGAGGTTCATTAGTTTTGTAATCAAGAGGTCTTTTAAGTTTCGTTTTTGTTTGGTTCAATAATTTGCGGGTCGAGATCCTATCGTCTACAACTTGAATTTGAACTTTCCCGACGTTTTCAAATCATTCCGCGAAATCCATTCGATTCCCCCAACCGGGATCTCATCATTTTGTTAGGTCGATAACATTCCTCAATTTCCTTTGTCTCGTCTTTTGTGATTTATCATAATAGAGTTCATGCTTTGAGTTAAAGAAAACATTTAAATGAGTTTAAGAATTAAAAAAATGAGGGAAATCACGCCTCACTCTTCTTACTTTTGAAATTCTAAATATATTGTATCAATTTTTTATTCAATAGTCACTGTTCTTTTTTTAAATAAACACACAAAACGAACACATATTACCATCGCTCAACACAACAAAACACCTAAATTGAACTCCCACCTCAATTGACCACACAATCACCATCGTAAGACCACCACTGAACCACCGTTAAGTACCACCACCACCAAGCCAACTTAATTCCACATCTCTTCATCCTTCTACTAAGCGGTTCAACTTGACAGCGGTGTCCCAATGTGGTGACTACTTTTACTAATTTTACAGCGCATTTATCGATAATTCAAGATAATCATAGATCAATTATGTTTCATCATAGAATCTGCTTTGAATTTGGATAAGGACATATGAATTTGTGATTCCATCCATGTCATTAGTCTTGATTGTATTGACGTTGATGCACATAATTGTTGATGGTGTTGAAAATATGTAGGTGGTAGTTTTGATGGTGGGAATGATGATACACACACACACACATATTTATTTTGTGGTGGCTTTTCAGTAGGTGGTGGTTGGTAGTGACAATGTTGACAGCATAACAAAGTATGTCATAAGTGATTGTTGAGGCAATGTCGATAGTTATAGTGTCACAACGTGTTATAAGTGGTTGGCTATGGTGGTGTAGGTGAATGTAACAAGGTATGTTACAAAGTGATGGTGATGACAACAACAATAAGATTGAATGTTACGAACTTAAAATACAATTTGTTATAATGAGTGGCACTAGTTGATGAAACATGATATCTAATAATATAACAAATTGTCTTACTAATGTATGAAAAAATTAAGTTAAGAAATAAAAATGTATTTTGAGAATAAAAAAATTAAAAGTAAATTTGAAATGAACTAACTTTTTTTATAATGTATATATGAAGGGAAATGCTACACGAACATAATACTTGACATAACGGTTGATACCTTCCTCACACATGAGGGGGAAAATATTATTTTATTCAAGTGGGACCTACACACCCATGTTAGAACGATGTCAACCGTTATGTCAAGTATTATGTTTGTTTAGCATTATTCATATGTGAATATGTGGAAATTACACATTTCCTACTTTTCAAAATTCAATTTCCAAAATAAGAGATAAGGTTTGAAATTTCCAAAATCAGATATTAATATTAATATTTGAAAATATTTTATTATTAAATAATAATATTATTAATTTAATTAATTATATATATATATATATATATATATATATATATATATATTTATAAACCCTATTAAAAATATTCAATTTCTCTCTCTCTCTCTCTCTCTCTCTCTCTCTACACCCGTAGGTTGCGCCTTCCCCCTCTACGTCTCTCTCTACAACTATACTCCGTGACGCTACAACTGTACAGATCGACGCCGGAGGCTATTGCACATATCGACGCCGTTACTTCAGTGGTTGCGTGGTGGTGGTGGATTTGCGTGATTTTGACTCTTCTACTCTCCAGATCGACGATGTTGACAGCGGATTTGAAGCTGCTACTGCAATGGTTGCGTGGATGATGTGGTGGTGAAGGTGGATGATGTGGCGGATTTGCACGGTTTATGTGGTGGTGAAGGTGGATGATGTGGCGGATGACGCTGCTACTGCAATGGTTGCGTGGATGATGTGGCAGATTTGCGTGGTGGTGGCGGATTTGCGTGGTGGTGGCGGATTTGCGTAGGTGATGTGGTGGTGGTGCCGTCGACCTTGTAGGGGGCATAGCGAGCATGAATGTGGTGGTGAAGGTGGGAACGGCTCTGGCTAATGCACAGTTTGTGGTAATGGATCTGTGGATGGCGTTGCGGTGGTGGAGTGGAGATCGGGGTGGTGGCTATGGTTTGGGGATTTTTTAATGTAGGTGGTGGTGGCAAATCTGAGCGGGTTTGGGGATGGTTGTGGAGACGGTGATCATTGGTGAGGTGGTGGCGATGGCGACTGTGAGGTGGTGGTGGCGGTGGTGATTGTGAGGTGGTGGCGGGGCGGCGATGGTTGTCAGGCTGTGGTCACAAATTATTTGGTTAACTGTGACCACTAAATTGGCTAATCTGTGACCAATAACAAATATGTGACCTATTAAAATTTTGATTCGTGATCTTGAAAATAAATTGTGACTTATTAAAATTTCGATCTGTGACTTAATAAATCTTTGACCCGTGACCTTGAAAATAACTTGTGACTTATTAAAATTTCGATCCGTGACCTCAACAATAATCTGTGACCTAATAAATCTCGATCTGTGATCAAATTGTGTAAATCTGTGACTTTAATTTGTTTAATTAATAAAATATATAATTAATCGAATAAATTATAAGTATTTTTTAAATGAATATCTGATTTTGAAAATTTCAAACTTAATTTCTAATTTTGAAAATATACCATTCTTAAAATAGGATTTAGGTAATTTTCCCATGAATTATACCCCAGAAAAATAACTTATGTTTCAAGCTTAGCACGTGCTCGTAAATAAACCAAGAAAGCCATGGGCCATAGGTCCATGACCCGAGAAGCCCACCCACGAAAGAATTCTCACAACAGGAAGATCTTTCTAGAAGCGGCGGCTGAGATTGAGTGTATGTATACAGTATACAGTATACATATAAGTACTCGCTCGTATCGTCCACACAAAACCACATATATATCAAACAAATACAGAAAAAAGAGTTTTTTTAAACCCTTTTTATTTTTTACGAATCGGAAGATAATTCTAGAAAATCCTCTCTTACGCCGCGGCGCACTCGATCTATTCTGAGGTACTATGGTTTTTGGTTCCCAATTTCTATTTTTCTGTTCAGATCTAATAAGATATTAATTCTTTTTCTAATCTGGTTAGCTACTTAATCCGTTATTGATTACAAATTAACACGCAAATGCGAATTCTAGATTTGTTTTTTTTTTTTTTCGTTCTTTCTTTCTTTTATGGATCTAATTCCGTGGGTTTGGTTGTGAGGAAATAACAAGGATATTGCCTTCCACGAGGTTTTTTTAGTTGATTTTGACGCTACTTTGAAATTTCTTGATTTTAACCCATTATGCATTATTTTCCGGAAAAGACAATGAAATTGGTGTATACAAGGGATTAATTGTCATTTGTTTAATATGACCTTAACTTCACTGTTCTTTTCATGTCAATCCATACTTGTAATAATAAGTCAGTTTCCGGATTTACTTGCATAGGTGGTGTGTTTATGCACCGCAATTTTCAATCTTGCAATGCATGAAGTCAATGTTGATCACAACGTATTAAGTAGATTGAGGTTGAATCTGAATATGGGATGTTTTGCAGCTAAAGCAAAAGTACTCCATTGTTTTATGGTTGCGTTTGTTCTATAGAGGAAAGAGAACTTGACAAGCTTGATTCACATATTAATGTGATGATTTTTTGTTCTTCAGGTCGTTGGGTATTTTCTAGAATTTGAGGCACTCTTTCTGCAACTTAGCTCAGTCTAGCAAACATGAGTGTGGTGGGTTTTGACTTTGGGAATGAGAGCTGTGTGGTTGCCGTTGCAAGACAAAGAGGTATTGATGTTGTTCTTAATGACGAGTCCAAGCGCGAGACTCCTGCTGTTGTATGCTTTGGTGACAGGCAGAGATTCCTTGGAACAGCAGGAGCTGCTTCGAGCATGATGAATCCCAAAAATACAATATCCCAAATAAAGAGGTTGATTGGACGCCAATTTTCGGATCCCGAGTTGCAGCAGGATCTGAAGTCCTTACCTTTTTCTGTGACTGAAGGACCTGATGGATATCCTTTGATCCATGCACGATATTTGGGAGAAATGAGGACATTTACACCTGTTCAGGTCTTGGGAATGGTTCTTTCTGATTTGAAGAGCATTGCGGAAAAGAATTTGAATGCAGCGGTTGTAGATTGCTGCATCGGGATACCTGTTTATTTCACTGACATTCAGAGGAGAGCTCTTATAGATGCTGCAATGATAGCTGGTTTGCACCCTCTCCGACTTTTTCATGAGACTACTGCAACCGCTTTAGCTTATGGTATTTACAAGACCGACTTACCCGAGAATGACCCATTGCATGTTGCTTTTGTTGATGTTGGGCATGGTAGTATGCAAGTTTGCGTTGCTGCTTTTAAAAAAGGTCAGCTGAAGATATTGGCCCATTCTTTTGACAGGTCCCTTGGTGGAAGGGATTTTGATGAAGTTCTTTTCCGGCACTTTGCTGCAAAGTTCAAGGAGGAGTACAAGATTGATGTCTTCCAGAATGCCAGGGCTTGCCTCCGACTTCGTGCTGCTTGTGAGAAGTTGAAAAAGGTTCTCAGTGCAAATCCTGAGGCACCTTTGAACATTGAGTGCTTGATGGATGAAAAGGATGTAAGAGGCCACATTAAGAGAGAGGAATTTGAGCAAATTAGTGTTCCAATATTGGAGCGTGTTAAAAAGCCATTGGATAAGGCTCTTGCAGAAGCTGGACTTACTGTTGAGAATATTGATACAGTAGAGGTTGTTGGTTCAGGCTCTCGAGTCCCTGCTATTATGAAGATATTGACAGAGTTCTTTGGGAAGGAGCCCAGGCGTACAATGAATGCAAGTGAAAGTGTTGCCAAAGGATGTGCTTTACAATGTGCTATTCTTAGTCCCACATTTAAAGTGCGCGAATTCCAGGTAATGATTCTTATAATTGATACATTGACAATCATGTACGGGCCCTTAATGCATACTAGTCACAATGCTTTAAGGCTCTCTCTCTCTAGCGCGAACACACAAAAAAAAAAAAAAAAAAAAAAAAAAAAAAAAAACCCAAAAATGCACTTGGAAGCTGACTTTTAGTTATGTAAAAAAGATTAAACTTCTAAGGGTCATAGGTTCTTTTGTGATGGTTAAAAGTTCAAATGATGCTTGGGGTACAGGCACACAACACAGGGTGGGTGGGTAGGTTTTTGTGTAATTTTTTATACAGGTGGGTCCCGACCCACCTGGTGTGAGTGTTGGTATGGGTTCTGTACACATGGTTTAACCCCTACCCTGTACACATGGTTTAATCCTAAAGTTCTGGGTTGCTATAAATCCATTTGCTGTGCTATTTCATGATAGGGATGGAGATAGTGGTTTGGAGTAGAAGTTCTAGAAAGGTGCCGTACAGTTGCTTATGTGGTAAGGGGTGTGTGTGGTTTGGAAGAAATCTACAGTGTGCAGTACAGAGTCATTAGGGGACATGCATTTCTATTACAATTTCTTTGTACAAGACACTAGATAAATGTGATTTAGAACTCTGTGTTACACCATCTTTCTGTCTGAATTTAGGGGACATAACTACATGGTATCTGGATTAAGACCTGGTCAACATTTTTCTGTGCAGGCCAATGAGAGCTTCCCATTTCCCATTGCCTTGTCATGGAAAGGCTCTGCCCCAGACACACAGAACGGAGCCGTGGATAACCAGCAGAGCACTGTGGTGTTCCCCAAGGGTAATCCGATACCAAGCATGAAGGCTCTGACATTCTATAGATCTGGTACTTTCACAATCGACGTTCAATATGCTGATGTTAGCGAATTGCAGGCACCGGCTAAGATAAGCACTTACACGGTAATTTATATAAGATTCATTCATTCCATTCATAGGGTAGTTTGGACAATTTTTTTTTTTTTTTTTTTTTTTTTTTTTTTTTTTTGGGGTTTTAACACTGCCCTTGTTTTTTATTTTTCATTTTTTGGTTCAAGATTGGACCTTTCCAATCCTCAAATGGAGAACGGTTGAAACTGAAGGTCAAAATACGTTTAAACTTCCATGGTATTGTCTCGGTTGAGTCGGCTACTGTAAGTTCTCTTATGAAAGATCTTTCAACTTCCTATGGTAGTGCAAATCTTGATATTTTTAATTGTAGATGATGTTTCTTGATATTTGAATTAGCTTTTGGAAGAGGAAGAAATGGAAGTGCCAGTTGTAAAAGAGTCAGTGGAGAAACCGACCAAGATGGAAACAAATGAGGCACCTGGTGATTCTTTGCCGCCAAGTGCTACTGAAACCGATGTAAATATGCAAGATGCTAAAGCTGATGCCCCTGGAGCTGAAAATGGGGTTCCCGAGTCGGGGGATAAGCCTGTTCAGATGGAAATGGACACTAAGGTGAGTTAACAATGTCCATCATAGTATTGTCTGTATTTTGTATTTTGTCCCGACTTTTTGATTTCTTGTCTCAGTAATTGGTTCTGGTTATTTTTTTTTTGCTTTTTACTTTTTCCACAATAGCATATAGGCTTGTGTGTATTCCTATTTCATGGGCTCTCTCTTTGCATGTCATTTCATGTGATTTTATTTTTCTGGAAGAGACGTAAACATGTTGCTTTTCTAGAGTAATTAACTTTAATGCCACGATGCTATAATAGAAAATTATTTATGATTTATGAATGCTTACAAATTTACTAAATACTGGGCCATAAAAACCTGCAAGAGGCTAGTTATCCTGCAAACTTCTCTTTCTCGTGTGTATCCATTTTTGTATCTCCTAGAGAGGACTTTATGTTTGCCTTTTGACAGGAAGAAAGCAGACCTTAGCATTCTAGAATCATACTGAGTTTATGTTATGTACCTCCGGACTTTATGAACAGCATCATTCGAAAGCTTAAAAATCATGAAAATGTGGTTTTATTGTATGTCAATTACCTTTTTTTTTGGGCCAACTTCACACGATCTCTGGTTAGTAACTATGTTTTCGAAACCGCACTGGACCAGCCGGTTCAATTGCAAAAACTGGGAACCAGTCCGGTTAACTATGAAAAACTGTTTGATAAAGAATTGGTGCTAAACTTGGTCAACCGGCTGTCTAACCGGGAACCGGTTGACCCGTATGTGTTTTTCACGGTTAGGCCAGTTGGTATTGCAGGGAAAAAATCGGTTACAAAGCTATTTGAATCTTCTAAATTGGAACCTCTGAAATCTGGGATGGAAATTTTATTGCTTCTTTGTAATATTCATCTTCCTTCAACTACTTCTTCACTACCTATGCTTCGCTGTAAGCTTAAAAGTTCTAATTCAAGATTTTTCATTCCTTGGTTATTTTCCCTTTCTCTGTTGTATTTCCCCATTCTTTTCACACAGTTCATGCCCATAAAGAATGAAGAGAGCAAGGCTTTTTTATGCCTTGGAACTGTAAACTCCTTTGTTTGGGTCTAGAACTCTCTGATATGTGGCTTTCAAATTCTTTTACTTTATGTTATTTAAATTATTTGTTAATTTATGTTTTACTAGTTTGACTAATTTAAATTGTAAATAAAGAACGAATAAATTCAATTATTGACATCAAATTACAAATTAGCTTATATGTTAAATAGCCTATTTAATAATATTAAACAGAAATAAGAGTAACCATTAGTTGAACTATGGAGTTGGTGTGGTTGATTGAATATTGGATTTTGCTTGTACTCATAAAATTTTTATAGTATATAAAAGTATATAAAATTTACTACCGGTTTGACCCTTGTTGAACCTTCGACCCTTGACCTTTTTATTGATGTCCGGTCTGGTTTTGAAAAAAATAGGTTACTAAGATAGTTGGAAGCTCGTCAGAATGTAAAACAGACTCTAGCATCTAGAATTGAACTCTATCTGTCATGTACCTTTGGACTTTGTGAACGGTACAATCAGAAGCTTGAAAAAAAAATGGTTGTATTATATGCTGATGGGCTATTTTGACCAGGAAACCAGTGAATCGGATCCTGGTCCTGTCTGGTTGGTATATATGGACCAATCAGCAATTGAACAATTGTTAAACTGGACGGTTTTGATATAAAACTGGCGATTTGGTTCAGTTTAACCAGTGCTTTTTCTGAACTTCTCCAGAATTTCAGTGGGGTTTTGATCCCCAGAACCTCTTGTACATGTCAGAAGCTGTGAACCACTAGGCTAAGGCTTTATATTGGCCAAAAACGAAACTAAACAGATATGCTGATGGGCTATTTTGACCAGGAAACCAGTGAATCGGATCCTGGTCCTGTCTGGTTGGTATATATGGACCAATCAGCAATTGAACAATTGTTAAACTGGACGGTTTTGATATAAAACTGGCGATTTGGTTCAGTTTAACCAGTGCTTTTTCTGAACTTCTCCAGAATTTCAGTGGGGTTTTGATCCCCAGAACCTCTTGTACATGTCAGAAGCTGTGAACCACTAGGCTAAGGCTTTATATTGGCCAAAAACGAAACTAAACAGATAAGCCATTCAAAAATTCCAAAGGACAAAATGATTTATTGCCCAAAATTTTAAAAATATAATTTTAAACTTCTATCCGCAAATCCTGGATTATTTATTTATTTGTTTATTTTAATATCTATCTATCATATGTGAAAAATCAGAAGAGAAAATTGAATATATTTAAATGGATTGCTAGTCCATTAAAAAAAATTATTAAAAAAAACATGTAAATAATACTTTTTGATAATTCAAAGTTATAAACAATGACCCAAATGACCCACTGGTTTGAATAATGACCTGGTGGCTTATGCAGGTCAGCTTTTGGGTTGGGTTCGATAACTATGGTTCCTTTTATTTTTGTTCTAAGAAGCACCAACAAGGCACAGGTGGGAAAACTTTTTAAAAAGTACTCGAGACACCACTGGTGTCAGAGCTTCAGTGTCGGACATATATCTTTCAGCGATAAGCGTCTAACATGCCTCGTGGCATGACCTTTTTATCTACCTTTTGATGATGGCACAGACATGACATCCATTTCATAATAATTGAAATAATAAGGAATGAAATAAACTAACCTTAGGGGCATGGTTTGAAAAAACCCTGTTGAGGCGCGCCTCATGGTGAGGCACATGGAAGATGCCTCGAGGCGGTGTTTTTGAGGTTCAAATCTGAAAGCGCACGCCTCTAAATTTGAAGGAGCCCGCCTCAAGACGTGCGCCTCAAAGGCGCGCATCCTAGCCACGCCTTTTCGGCTGAAATGTTGGCATTCTGCGCTTCTGGTCTGGCGGAATTTCTGGATTTCTGCTTCTAGGTTGGAAGAAAGAAAATGACAGAGTTGGGGAAGAAGATGGGGAGGAAGACGATGGGAAGAAGAACAGGTCGAACCCCGTTTCGAAGCCCCGAAGTGGCAAAGTGGCAAACTATTTTGCCTAAAAATATGATTTTTCTTTGGCCAAAATGATTGACGGATAATTATAAAATCAATATACATAAAATTTTTAGAACAATTTAATAGCATTTTTTTGAAATTAATATTTTTTCAAAACTTTACAAAATAGAAATAATCAAATAACATTTTTGATTAATTTTACATATGAAGTTTTTGGAGGAAAAAAAATTTGTTTTTTGTGAGGCTTACGCCTCAATCTGCCTCAAGGCTTACGCCTCGTCTCATAACGAAAAATCGCCTTAGTACCCGTTTACGTTTTTTCAAACCATGCTTAGGGGAAGGAGAGATGACATCCAATGGTTTGGCGATAGTAGGGGAAGGAGATAGCTAGCTGATATACTGGTGGTTTTCCGAGACGGCTGACGGCAGAGTATGTGGATAGGGAATGTAAAATAAAATTTGAAACCTAAAACTGGGTGTTAAATTTACTAATTTGGGTTCTCCTTTATTGGGTTTAAAGAAGATTTGGCCCATTAAATGCAGAATTTACCTTTACGTTTTCGTTCTCAATATTTTTGTCTCATTCTACTTTTCCTCTCTTTCTGTTAAATTTTTTTCTGAAACATTTACCTTTTCAAAAGAACTCTCCATTATGCATTTTTACAGTTCATCTTCCTCAAAGGTTATTGTCTCCAGCTCTATTTGCTCTACAATATCAATAAAAAAATAAAATATAGATTAATTTTTAACATTGTTTCCTTGACGTGTAGCCGGAGTGTCCATGTTGCGTGCATGTCCGTGATTCTGAGTTATTGCCATAATTGGTTATTTAATTATATTAACAATATAATATTATATGATACATAATTTCCAATGGTAGGTTTATTCTATTCGTGTCTTGAATGTCTGCTTTGTCCTGAATCTCCCTGACTTTCAAGGGTTAATTTATATAAATCTATCAATGGACTAGTAGACTTTTCTAATTTGTTTTATCTGTGTTTATGTTTATCAGGTGGAGGTGCCGAAGAAAAAGGTTAAGAGAACTAGTGTGCCTGTTTCAGAACAAGTTTATGGAGGAATGGGAACTGAAGAGGTGCAAAAGGCGGTGGAAAAGGAATTTGAGATGGCTTTGCAGGACCGTATTATGGAAGAAACAAAGGAGAAAAAGAATGCTGTGGAAGCTTATGTTTATGATATGCGGAATAAGGTATGTTTTAGGAGTGTTTGTTATACCAGAACATCAATGTGGTCCATGGGTAGCTCACTATTAAAAGATAGAAGGCATTGACTGTTCTTTTGATTCTGTAGCTTACTGACAAATATCAAGAGTTCGTAGTGGATTCAGAGATAGAACAGTTGATGGCTAAACTCCAAGTGGTGGAAGATTGGTTGTATGAGGATGGCGAGGATGAAACCAAAGGTGTGTATATTGCTAAGCTGGAGGAACTCAAGAAGGTAGTCTTGTTTGTTAGTTAGTGGTTTCCACATCTTTGTTTTCTGACCTTTATAAGAAGACGCTGTTTTATGAAATTGAAATAAATATCCTGCAGCAAGGTGACCCCATAGAGGAGCGATACAAGGAGCATTTGGAGAGGGGACCCGTAATTGATCAACTTATTTATTGCATCAACAGTTACAGAGAGGCAGCTATGTCGAATGATCCCAAATTTGATCACATTGATTTGCCAGATAAGCAAAAGGTATCCTCTCTGTCACCCTCCCATTCCCCCTCGAAAGTAGGCTCGTGTGATACATAAATGGTACAACTATTAATGGATTGGGATTTACTGTCTTCCTTTCCCAGGTTTTGAATGAATGTGTTGAAGCTGAGGCATGGCTGAGAGAGAAAAAGCAGCAACAGGATGCACTTCCTAAGTATGCAACACCAGTTCTTTTCTCAGCTGATGTCAGGAAAAATGCTGAAGCTCTTGATAGGTATTTCATTTAATTGTCGAGTAATTATGAGCCAGTTTCTATTTGAAGTTGTGGGTTTGCAGTCTAAATGGTATTCTTCTGTCTTTTGAGACTGGAAGATGCTAAATAGCTTGCTAATACGACCGTTTTTTTTAATTCTCTATATACATCCAATACAATACTACTATGCGTCTTTAATGAAAATACAACTTCCGTTGACAGATTTTGCAGGCCAATAATGATGAAGCCAAAGCCAGTGAAGCCTGCTACTCCCGAAACACCGTCACCAGCATCCTCCCAAGGAGGAGGTGAGTCCCAATCTCAGGGGGCTGAGAACCCTAACTCAAGCCCTGGCCAAAACACCAGTGAATCTGGAAATGAATTACCAGCGGAGCCCATGGAAACAGATAAGTCTCAAGAGTGACCCGGTGGCTGCATAATGTGTTTGTCTTATTGGTATTTCTATATTTCATACCGGCTTGTGTTGGCTCTCATTTGTACAAGTAGCAATCAGCAAATGGAACTTGACGTGCAATGGTGGCCATGAAATGTTTGCTGGAAATTGTTACTTTGGATAATGTATTATTCCTGTTTTTTGGTAGGGTTTACGAGAGAACTTAAATGACCATGATACTCCTTTTCCTTGTAATTCTTGTTCCCGAAAATGACTCGTCCCCGATGATTATTGGTTGACTGGTGGGTTAAGTCTTCCCATTTATGGATTATTGGTTGACTGGTGGGTTAAGTCTTCCCATTTATGCTATAGACTATCTTTTTGGATTTGATTTTGGATTTTTCAATGAAATTGGATTTTGTCTCAGGCATGGTTTACCCTTCTACAATGTTGAACCATTTGTGATAACGAGAGGATTTTATATATATTTTTTTCTCTTCATAGGTGTGATATATCAGTTCTGACATTCAGCACGAACAGAACTGGATCTGTAGAGATGTAATGTTTGCACATTGCTGGTGATTTAATTTGGTCAAGGTCTAATTTTCACGACCAAACCAAATTTCGTTAGTACAAAAAATTTGTTGACTTGTCAAAGAGCAGGTATTTATGTTTTGGCAGGATAAAGAGGAGCCATCTTCACTTTCGGTCCGGATTTCACATCATTTTATTGTAAAGTTGGAAACTTCATTTCAAATTTGATTTGTATAGAACCATGCTATCTCCTAAGCACCGATGATTAACGTATCTTAAAACACTAATAACAAAGCATACTAATTACCAATAAATTTAATCATTTTATTGGACCAATCGTTATCTTTCACCACGTTAGTGTGCTATGTCATCAATGCTTAGCACAAATTAAATGTCCGTCTTAAGAGATCAATTTTAATCATGATATGTCAATTTTCTTTTTGATTGTTTTGGGCAAGTCCACAAATGGCATTTATAAAAGATTTCTGTATTCACTTGAATGTTAAGGTGAACTTTGAATTAGTTTTTATTTATTCCTTATGTTACTGTCTGTATTCATCGACATCCCTTCTTACTGCTAACAAGGTTTATAGTATCTATGAACTATAATGTGTAAAAAGGGGAGATAAAAATAGGAAATTTTTTTTCTGAGAAATACCCAGCAACAGCGATTCAGAATTGCAGATTTCATTTCAGATAAAGGATGCTAACAGTGTTTGCCTGTGGGAATTTGAAATTAAAATTTATGACTGTCAATAATTAAACGGTGGGAGTAAAAAATTGGGACAGTAGAGGAATAAATTATGTTCCTTGAATCTTCAAATAATACATCATAAAGCAAAAAGTAATTGTAAATTTTACTTAAGATGAAAAAGAGATATATGGAAATCGAATAAGTCCAATGCCAGACAAAAAACATTGTTAGATGTTACCATTTACAATTTATGCAACTTTCTATCCTTTTTTTTTTTATTTGGTTTTTATATCCAGGTTTCCCAACTTACGTCAGACTATATCCTGGACCACCGGTCACCGGTCCCTCAGTAACAATTTATGCAACTTTCTATCCTTTTTTTTTTTTTTTGGATATCCAGGTTTCCCAACTTACGTCAGACTATATCCTGGACCACTAGTCACCGACCCCTCAGTAACTGGTGGAAGTAAACCGCGGGTTATGCCCAAGTTGACCAGGGTCCGTGCACCCTTTATACTCCTGGTTATTACCAAGCTGTTCCAACTAATAAATGATTATTACATCACTCAGCTGCTCCAACCATGAATCGAACTCCCCACGTTGAGGTTGCAAGCCCCACAATGCCCATCCTTTGCCAACTTGGATGTGTCTCGTGGGGCAACTTTCTATATGTTTCAAATGCATGTTCAGTTGGTTGACGATCATCCGAGCCCACAGTTTTTGAATAAATAGATATATAAAAATTGAACACAAGAAAAATGGGTTGTGATCATCCGCGATATTATGAACTTTGTTCTAAAAGTACGAGTTTTAATGCTATTCATAGTGAGATTATCGGTAGTCGTCATACGTAACATATACATGGTAGTTTGTAATTTGATGCACAAAGTCATAAATGCATCAAATAACAAATTATCACATGTATGTCACATAGGACGACTATTGATAGTACTCACTATGAATATCATTATTCTTCTTTTATTGGCTAATTTTTTTTTTTAAACAAATTATTAAAATCGTCCCTTCTATAATGGAAGAGTTAGTTTTATACACAATTTATATATTTTTTACAAAATGGCTAAGTAGTAAACTACTATGGCATTAAATGGGTGCAGTAGCATTGCATATCTATTGCAAACAAAATCTTAGACCCAAGATCCCATATGATTAACAGTTATCATAGCAAGTGCAGCATGCTTATAGAATCACGTTTGGCTAATCTTCAGACTTACTTTTAAGTAACTTATTTGCCAAACATTTTGATTTTATTTTTTTATCTTACTCTTTTAAGAATTTATAGTTTAAGAACTTACTTTCTCAAAAGTAAGGGCAGTTCTCTTTGCCCTTTTTAAGCCATTTTCTGTTTTCGATTTTTCAAAACAGTGAAAATGCGGTCTCTTTCCTATTTTCGAAAACGAATTTTTGAAAACAAAAAAAATATTGTAAAAAAAAAAAACTCAAAACAACGAAATGTCGTTTTGAGTGTTTTCAGGCAAAATAAGGGAAATCGATGAAAATGCGGAAAAACACACACACACACACACACACACACACTCTCTCTCTCTCTCTCTCTCTCTCAACGTTACTATATCTATTTCACCGGCTGTAGTCGACGATTTGTTGATATGGACTTGATTGGAGGTTGCAAAGTCGAAGGAAATTCGTGCGATATGTTTTGGAGGCAGCGACGTAAAGAAATCGACTCGTGATTATGGGGAATGTTGTGGATCTGTGGTGAATGTGGTGGTGGTGGTTTTGATTTTGGCTTTGATGTAGATGTGGTAGTGGTTGTGTTGGTGGCGGTATTGGTGGTTGTGGAGGTTGTGGATTAGTGGATGCTCTATTGAATCCACGTGGTGCGGGAGATGCCGTCACGATGATTTTTGGTGGTTTGAACATTCGTCGCGTTCAGGTAATTCTTTGCACAAAATCATTCTTCTTTTGTTTTAATGTATTTAAACTATGGGCCATGTTCTTGTTTATGTACTTATACATAATTTGCCTATGATCCAGTACCTTTTGAAACCAGTGTACGCCCGTTTACTATCATTTTCAGTTTATAGTTGCCTTGTATATTGAGTAAATTCATGCCATGATTTCCAGACAGAGCCACAAGTCGTTCTTTGACAAGTCTGATTTGGTTTGATTGGTTCCTATAGGTAGTTGACTAATGGGGTAGCCTAAGCCTCTTGAACACGCTCTGTAGAATTAACACTGGTTTAAAATGAATGTATAGTTAAACCTCGATAAAGTAATATCCTCGGAAACGAAAAAATATATTTATTTAGCGATGTTATTTACTTATCGATAAATGAATAAATTATTCATTTATCGATAAATAAATATTTATTATTTTAGAGAGAGCTTTTCAATATAAAATATGTACATTGCATATGGTAAAAAAAAATCAAAAGACACTAATCAAAGTATTATTTGAATTTAGGGAAGCTGAACTATCCTAGCGAGAATGATGTAGTTATGGAATCACCTATAGACGAAGAAATTATTCAATCGGTAATGAACAATAATGATGATGAGAATGATCCTGAACCAGATGATAGTAGCGTTGTCCCAAATGTGTCGTCAAAAGAGGCATTTCAAGCAATAGTCACCTTAAGCAACTACTTGCTACAATACGAGCAAAATATTCCGAAAGTTGTGTATGCTCTAGAAAAAGTTAAGGATGAGGTTCATTTTGGTTTAGGTGGGAAGAAAAAACAATCAACTATAAATGTATATTTTCAAAATGAATGATTATTGTACGGGTATTATTGATTGATTGAAAAATTTTGGTCTATATATATATATATATATTTTTTTTTTTCTTCAATGAAATCCAGTAATTATTACTTTATATTTTTATTGAACCCTTAAAGATTCAATTTTTTATTATTATTACTTAATGCATTTAGCGAGGTTATTACTTTAGTCCATTGGCCCAAGTCGGGATCGAAAGAAATTATTATATAATCGAGGTTATTACTTTATCGAACAGTCACTGAGGCTGTTAGATGCACTTATCAGGAGAAACGATGGGGTTAGTATAGAGGAGATTTTTTATAAAAAATACGTGAATGATTGTTGATTATATCTGCTGTCTGCTCTCGTATGGGGGCAAAAGTGGGGGAGATTATGATGTAAATGATTGCTGATTAGTCATGTTGTGTTCTGATGAAGTTAAATTTAGTACATAGTTGAAACTGCACATGGGCATTCAATCAGTTTCTAAACTAGAAACACAACTTATGCGGATGACCAATGTTTTCTTTTTTGTCAACAATGAAAATGAAAACCTATTGGTTAGGATATGAGTCCTATGTTGAGATCTAGTGGTAAATATAGTTAGATGAAGACGTAGGTAAATTAATGGAAAATTGATAGTATCCAGTGTCATGTGATTCAGTCCGTCATTGGAATTATGTAAGTGGGAAACACCTATTATGTTTCCATACAATTTTATGCTTTTTCTATTGCATTAAACATACAGTAAACATATCAAATGAGCTTTTTGGAGAATCAAAGGCTAGGCAACCACCTAACAAGGAAACATGGGGTGGAATGAACATGGTAGTTTAGAATCTTAAGACCAACAGAGAATGCTATAGACACTTAGCGTAAAATATGGAGGCTTTTGAAATATACAAGTTAGCTAAATGGGAAGCCAAGAGAGTGAGAGAATCCTGTTCAATAGAATATTGAGCAGTTAACTTTGGTTTACATAATGCTCTGATATGAGCTGTGAAGTTTAGTTTTTTGGCTTTGCTATTGAGCATTTCAGTTTGGATTCGATTTTTTTCCCGAGGAGTCATACTTACAGTTGACATGTAATGTGTCTATTTTTGCAGTTGAAGACAGGTACATATCTCCAGAAGTTTGGACCAGTCGAACTCTTGCAAGTGATGATTGTGCATGACATTTGGTGCCAATAAATAGAAGCACTTCCCAGAATCTACATATCAAATATTTTTGTCGGATGAGTGGGTGTTTTGTATTCCTATTTGCCAAACTAGTATGCTCTGTTTTCTTCTCTATAATCTATGTTACAATGGCCCTTCTTCATATTACATCTAATTGCTTCTGAACCTTTTAGCCCTGCTTTGTTTCCCTCAGATTCTTCCCCTGTATGCCTGTACTTTTCCTTAGGATAAAATTATATTTATCGTCCATTCATTTAATAGTAATTATATGTACAACAATTGGGAAATGGGAGAATTGAACGTCGCAAAATGTATTGCATCTTACTATCTTGGCTGCCAGATGCATATATATTGCATAGGTGTGTATAGAGACAATTTTTTAATTATTCTGGAGAAGGCTATTTCACATTATTCAAACATTTTAATTTGCGAAGCGTTCTCCAATTGATTGGTATGCATATCGTCTTCCTGTGACATTGGTGATATATCTGTACTTATTCTCTTTACCTTTTTAGAATTGCTTAATACATGATTGCTAACTGAAAATTATTTAACAACTAATCATTAAATGATAATTTTAGTTGAATTCACATTTTAAGGATTGGACCGAAATGCTATTAATACATTTATACAATTTTATTTGACGCAAGAGCTCTTTTGTAGTTATATTTTTCATATTAGTCAAACAAATCAATTTTTTTATTTGACGCAAGAGCTCTTTTGTAGTTATATTTTTCATATTAGCCAAACAAATCAATTTTTTTAGCTCAGGTGTTTTTCTGGGAAAGGATGGGATTTCTAGCAAATCAGAAGCTCCCATCTCCTCATTAAACTATGAAAATTAATTGAATAATCAAATTTTTTGAATAAAATATTATAATTTTTTTTTTTTTTTAAATTTCAAAATAAACGCCTTTTCAAGTTTTATGTTTTGAAAAACAATTTTTCAAAATGACAAAAAGAACGTATTTTAAGCAATTTCAAAACAGACACTCAAAATGCCAAAACTGAAACATGAAAAAAACGACCCATTTCTACATACTTTCCACAAAAAGTAAGTCTACATTTTCCTAAGCTTAGCCTAATATGCTACGTAGTATTCCCACTTCAGATATATGATACCTAATATGCTCCGTAGTATTCCCACTTCAGATGTATGATACCCCTATGGACAAAGAAACCAATCTAAGAGATTAGAATCATTGAACAATTTGACCTTTCTCGTAAATATGCAGAAATTGTACCATTTCAACCATATTTACTACTTGCCTCAATAGGAGATTTTTCGAACAAATTCTCACTTTTTCCCCTCGCTCGGTGCTCGTAAAGAGAGCCTCTTCTCTTAATGATCAATAGGCATAGTTCTAGGAAGATATTTCACCACAAAGCAGGAGGTAGGGACGTGCTCTCTGCAGTTGCTACTTCAGACAACGGAAAAATGGACAACTGTACTTTACTTTCCAGGAAAACAAATCTGAAGAGGCAACAACAAAAAAAATCTTGCAACAAATCACATTAAGTTAGGACACAATAATAATAATAATAATAATAATAATTCTACAGACACCTTAATGGAACTTGCAAATTAAGGTATACTCCATATCAAAGATGACATTGTTCCATGCCTGATGTTAGGTGCACTCTAACTCAAATAAAGTGTGAAGTCAACCATTTGATAGAGCAGGAGAATGGGTGGAAGCATAAAATTATTTGAATGCAGAGTCCTGAATTGCGTATTCAAGAGCATGCTGGAGCCGAATATGTGACTTAGGCTGAGGAATGACGCTTTCATGCAAATAGATGAAATAGAATATGACACAAAAATATATTATGAATTACTAAAGCCAGTGAAGACTACAGAATTGAATTCAGCATCTCAAGTATCCTCCTTGATAGGTTCACATTAAATGGAAGTTTTAAGTAAAAACCACATAAGCAGCAAAATTGGCATCTTAAATAAGTAAACAAAAAACAGCACCGTACAATAAGAATGCTTACGTGTGTCTAGTCACTGGTCATTGGATATGCAAAGGTTAATGTAGTCCTCAACAACAATCAACTGACATAAAACTTTATAAAGAAAACGACAAAAGAATTCACCAAACAAGAAATCCTGCTACAAGAATAACAATTACACATGACATCAATTTAAACGAGAATAAACTTAGAAAACTTTAATTACTATGATGCTAACAAATGTTTTCATCAAATCAGCATTATTGCCATGCAGATCAAGAACCAATAGGTGCTAACACACTGGACATAGTACAACAACTGCCAGCATTCAATAATCCACATACATCATTATATCCTGGGATAACGCCCTTGATATAATACAATGACGACAACATACATTAACTGCTGACATTCTCAGCAGACATGTCATTATCTTCATTACCTCGTCGTATCTTCACAATCTCAGCTTGAGCTCTCTCTAGAATCTGCCTCTTCTGCAATTCCAAATCTCTACGGAAGTCCATCCTCATTTTTTCCAGTTCTAGCATTTGTTGTCTCTTACTGTTCTCGATCTTCTCATATATGTCGGTAAATTTCTGGATGGAATCAGCAAGCAGTTTAAGAGAAGCTCCATTACCCATTTCATTCCTTGTTTTCTTAGGAGGAAGACCTTCCGATTCACCTTCCTCTACTTTGGTGGATTCTGAATTCCCCGGACTATCTCTCATCTCATCCATTCCATTTGAGCTATTCAGATAAACTTTAGGGTTCATGAACGTATACTCCCCTGAGTCCACTCCACATGATAGGCCTGCTTGCTGTGGGCCTGATGACAGCAACATATCCATTTTCTTGAAATACACCCATTTACTTGTGGAAGCCTCAGATTCTCCGAACTTCATCTTCTCTTTTTTGTATTTTTTCTTCAATGTATCTAAACGGTTCCGACACTGAGTATCTGTTCTCTCAAATTTTGATTCCTGGGAAACCTTCTTAGAAACTTCTTGCCACTCTTCAGACCGAAGGCTCTTCCTCCCATGTTTGAGAAACCTATCACCCCAAGCATCCAGTAAGATAACAGTCTCGCTCTCAGTCCAATCTGTATGCGGATTCCGTCCACCATACGATGGCTTAGGCACTGCAGGAGTCACAGATGATGGTGGTGGTACTCGAGGTGCAAACTCATAACTTGACATCAAGCTTTTCAGTTTTCTCTTTTTTGGGTGCCTCTGTAAATTACCATAATCATCATCATCATCATCCTCATCCTCGTCTTCATCACCATCATCATCAACATAATCATCTTTACCTATCCTCTGAACACTACTCCCTCCACCATCATCCTCATCATTATCTTCGTATTCCAAATCTTCGTCATTGACATCATTATCATCGTCCTCAACATACTCATTGCCAACATTCCGAGTATAAGTGGCATTGTGAACCAGAAACTCTTGGTTACTTATGCCAAAAGGGTTTGGCGGGTACCTAGCATCCTCCTGAGTATCATCCATCAGGACCCACGACCAAGAAACCACCGTACCACTCAGTGTTAATGCCCAATCTCTAAATTTATTTCCAAACTTAGTTATGCAAAGAGCAAAGTTCTTCGATTATTTCCCCAAATTATACAGCGTTCCCCAAAAATAGAGATAAAATTAAGTGTTGTCTTCTACCTGGAACACCTACATACCCACAAAAGTAAGATCATCACTATTTACAGCACAACGCCAAAATAAATGTCAAAAGGGATTTTAATTTAGTTCCAAATTCACTTTCTAACCTAAAACAGCGAAGTAGAAATTCGGTTTCTTAAAAATACATGAATTATAAAGATCATTTCTCAAAAAGGAGGGGTAAAAAATAAAGTCAGATGCCAAGAAATTATAAATCATACCTCAAATAATTCACTCATCATCCTGAGATGCCTTAAGATTCAAGCTTTCTGAAAAATCAAACGCCGAAGGCTAAAAAAAAATCATAATTAAATTAAAAAAAATCAAATGATCAAATTTCGAGAATAGGATTGGATTTTTCAGAGAAATATCATAATCTTCGTCTATAGAGAAACTAAGGCGCTTTTTATTTTTTTATGGGGAAGAAGAGGTTGTGAGAGTGGACAATGCGCATCTGAGGTAGTTCAGCTGTAGAGTGGCTTAAAGTGGCCATTGCTAAAATGCGCTGGAGGTGCGTTTTGCTCATTTTCTGGCGTCATCCTGCTATCTTTGGGCCCATAGGTAGATGTTATTGGGCCCGCATATTCACATTTCGGCCCAGACAAAGCTACACGTGCACTTCTTGCATTAGGTTACTTTTTGGCTCATTTTCGTTTAACAGTGGTTAATTTACGAATGATCACTGAACTTTACACAAATTCACTTTGGCCATTGATATTTAAATTGTTTAATTATCGTCCAAATATTTTGAAAATTATTTAATTAATAATCACTATCTTGATGATTCATTTAAAGTTTAACATATTTACTGTCACGGAAGAAAATTACTAAAATTTGGATGGATAATAAAGTAATGGTTTAACTGAAACACTTTTTAAGTTCAATGATGATAATTAAATAATTAAATTTTGGTGGTCAAACTGAAATTTATTGTAAAGTTCAATGGTCATTCATAAAATCGTCCCTGTTAAAAATTGGTCAAATTTGCAAGAATTCCAAAAAACTAAAAGTAATCTAATTTTATTTATAAAATTAATATAAAGGTTAATCACATTAGCTTGCAATCGAATTTTACACTTAGTGTCACTTATATCATCGATCTTTAAAATCTTTTATAAATTTTAAATTCCGTTTCAATTATACCACCACATTAGTGAACCATCCATTTTTATCAAAATACTATAAGTGGTTTCATTCCTTCATGTAACCTGCCATGTGAGATTGGATTACATACACCAATTGTCATCCAACTATGCACTTAGTGTCAACCCACCCGCAGTCAAACACTACCTCCACTAAAGTTTGGTGACAAGTGTTAAGTAACCTAATGTCACATTGTGGGTTACTTCATCGAACTAATCTAACGTTGACATCATGTAGGATTTTTAGTTAAAAATGGATGAGAGATTAACGTAATAGTATAACTGAATCGAGTTTTAAAATTGGATGAGGCAAATGAAATAATTTAAAGTTCAATAGTACACGTGGTACTAAGGGTCCGTTTGATAGCAATGGTGAAAAATAGGTGAAAATGAATTGAATTGTAGGGAATTGAATTGCCTGGAATTATTTTACCGGGAATTGAATTAAAAGTGTTTGATTGGTATAATTTTCCACATTTTATTATAATACGTTTGGCTTTATTTTTTATGCAAATTGTTAATTAAATGAATAAATTTTTTTACCATTGGGGACAAAATATGTTTAGATTACCAAAAAAAATAACGTTTGGCTTTGTTTTGTATGAAATTTGTCAATTAAATGGATAAATTTTTTTACACTTTATCTTAGAATTTGTTTATATTGCTAAAAAAAAAAAAAAAAAAAAAAGGTGGAAACCAATTCCCACCTATATAGCAAGTCATTGAATTCCACGGAATCACGCTTCAAGTGGTTGTACCTTGGAATTGGGTGGAAATCAATTCCATGAAAAATAAACGCTATCAAACAGCGCAAAAGTGGAAGTTGGAATTTCGATTCCAAATGAAACTAGTGTCCATGCTCTATTCTCTTGTGAGGCGAGGAAAAAATGTGGAAGGAGTTGGGTTGGTGGAAGGTTTTGCACAAGAAAATGAGTTTCAGCTAAAAGAAGTGGAGAGTGATTCTCTACAACTTGTCTAGAATCCTTCCTCATATTTTAGTTTGCTCTGTATGATGTGATATTACACGATATAGTTGTGTTGTTAAGAGAGGCGACTATTGGTCCTTGTCACTATTCCTAGAGATGAAGATAAGGTGATCCACGAGTTTGTCTTTTTCACTTATTCCATAATTATGTCGAGAAGTTGAGTTATTCCCGTGTTTCTTTCATTTACTATTAGTTGATTTAGTGCTTGTTTGCCTTAAATTGTATGACTTGTAATTTTAATCACATATTTTGTAAGGACATATAATAATAGTTATGGAAAAATCGTCAATCTAAACCATTAATCAGGCAAGGAAATATTAGGAAATGCCCGGTTGTCCTGGCCATATTTCTATTATGGCCTTTGACCATTAAAAAAAAAAAAAAAAGAAGATAAAAGTTAAATTGTGAAATTGAAGAACAAAAGCCAAAAATACATTTCATCTTGTGCAAACAGTGGAGGAAAAAGAAAAAACTCCCACAGTCGGGATCTAATCTGCACAGTTGACAATGCCACTCTCACAATCAACCCAACGCCAACCACCACACAACCCAGTCACCGACGACATTATCTTCAACAATGTTAATTTTTTCGTGTATTATGAGATTGATGAAATATGGTTTAGATTGGTGAATTATATTGTCAACAAACATTAGTTTTGTCAATTTTGATGATTTTTAGGGCTTAGATAGTCGAAAAAGACGATTTTCAACATTTTTTGCGACAAGAACGACTTGAGAAGACGGTGGAGACTGCTAACCACTTTTTCAAACAGTCAAGTGACTCAAAAGTTTAATAGTCGGTCCAACGGACAATTCGATTGTTAACAGTCAGTCCACCCCGGCTATTAATCGATAATTTTTTGGTCGATTTTTTTATTTTTTATTTTTTGCTTAATTTTTTTCTGTTTAATTAATTATTTTCTCATTTTATTTTTCAATTTTAAATAATATTTATATTCTTTATTTAGTTTTTATGTTTCCTTTTGGTTAATTATTATTATTATTATTATTATTATTAGTGATAATTTTAGAATTTGTTAATTGATTTCTTCTTATTATAATTTAATTTTTTCAATTTAAAACACTTTTTAATATTCTTGCTTTAATTTTTATATTTTTATATTTTTCTTTAATTTATTTTTCTTTTTTTGTTCTGGTCTTTAATTTAATTTATTATTGTTAAATTTCTTAATTTTGTTTTGTTTATCATAATTTTTAAAAAAAAATTTAAAATGCATTTTTATATTCTTTCTTTATTTTTTATATTTTCTATAATTTTTATATTTTTATATTTTTATATTTTGGTATTTTATTTTATTTATTATTATTATTTTCTTAATTTTTTAAATTTCTTAATTATTTTCTGTTTATCATAATTTAATTTTATTTCAATTTATAATGCTTTTTAATATTTTTTCTTTAATTTAATTTTTTTTAATTTTATTCATTTTATTTTAATTTTGTTTGTAATTTTTCCCTTTAATTTATTAAATCATTTTTTAATTAGCGTCAATGTAAAATGAATATATTTCTTGCTTATTGTAGTTACAATTTAGTTTACTTAATTTTTTGAGATTATACTTTATTCCATTATCTTTTATTGAAGGCAAAACATTTAAATTTTGTAGGATGACGTACCATTTCGATGCTGAGTTGAGACATGGCAGGAAAATATACTTGTAATAGTAGCTTTGACAATTTTACTACTCTATTAGAGTTGCTCGATGATCAACACATAGATAGCTACGTTAGTCCTTCTTGTGACCCCTGTACCAATTGAGAGAGGTGTAGTATTCCGAGCAGATCATTGCTACATTACTATGTAGGCTACTTAGGTCAGTCGATGCACTCCACTTCGACCTAAGGGGTAATGTTGCTAGTTTCTCTATATTTGAGTTTGACATTATGTCTGGACAGAAGATTACGAGCGATGAAGCAGCAAGCGATGGTACTTAAAGAAATAATAGGCTGTACGACACATATTTTTAGGGACGAGCGATGGTGCTTCTATTATAGTTGATTGGCGCAATCAGGGAGTGTGATAAGATGATGGACATATTAAAATGAAATTGGTCTATATCGTTGAGAGCATGGTGATGTATTATCATAAAAAGACCGTGATTGACCTTTTTGATTTGAAAGTTGTTGACGACATCAATGCCTTAAAAAACTCTCCGTAGGGTGGAGTTGTTTTCGGTTGTGTAAGAACGATACTTATGAATTGCCATTGGCAATGTAGGTAAATGTTTAACATAATCAATGCTAATTATTTTTTTTATATAAAATTTATATACAATAACTGTATGTATTGCAGATCTGAGCATATGTGATTTTTTCCCTCTTCGATACCCGATTTGCAAGGAGAGAGAGACACAGTACCCTCGGATGCATCATTAGCAAGCATCCTAGGCAGACGGTTGTTCATCTATAAGACAATTATTAGCTCTCCTCGATGACCCTTAAGTGAGTATTATAGATTTGTAATTTATATTGTATGTTATTTCAAAATTTCGACACATGATTATTAATTAGTTGATATGTTAATAAATCCGCTTGAAGTTCTAACTGAGTTGACGCTGTTGATCGAGGAGAATGATAGGGGTTTTGTGTGTAAAGTTGCCGTTTCGCATACTTAAGATGACTAGATGTTTGATGCCATCCTGGACCGAGATTGAGCATATTAATTGAATATAATTTGTCGATTATCATTTTGTATGGGTTGGGTTATTTTAATTAAGTTATTAATTTTTAATGTTCTTATTTATATAGGAGCGCGCTCCAGTTGATCGACGATAACTTTAGTTGAGTGGATCATTTCCATCGAGAAGAACTCATTCTTCCCCATCTAGGCTCCGCTCTATGGATCTCCTGTACATAGTCAAAGTCATTATTTTGATAATGTATATGTACGCCTGACTGGATTTACCATAGAAAAGGTGGGGGTATTAGGATAAAAATTGAGAGAGGAGATGGACGTGCTACGACGAGAGTTGGGAGAGGATGTAGGGCGCTGCGACGAGAGCTGAGATGTGAGGTTGTAGATTTATACCATGATGTTGGAGTGCTATGAGGCCATTTAGTAGACTTTCAGGATAAGGTTGCAGTGCTATGAGATGTTATAGTAAGTAGACGAGATGGTGACAGACATGGGTGATAGAGAGAATGACAGAGAAGAAGGTCACACATATCCTACCGTTGTGAACAGAGGATGGTCTCATTGGAATCATTTTTGTTATCTGTAGAGTGGGATGAGGTGTCCCCGATAGTGACAAAAGAGGTGGCGGAAGATGAGAGTATGAAGGGGTGGACCCGATGATGAAGAAGGTGACGATCCCCGGGCGGAGGGGGTGACGATCCACTAGGTGAAGGTAGTCCTTGGGACGGAGCTGGTGGCCGGGATGAAGCAGGTATTGGAGAGGGTGGTGGATGAGGAGAGAACACCCGTCATGATAGAGGGTAAGAAGTGTGCTGTTAGCCTACTAGAACAGGTGGTCGACAAGAGGCCGAGATTGCCGTCACAGTACTCGTTTCTCCCTTTTACGGCTGAGGCAAAGAGGAGGACATTCGTGGATAAGACGTACCTCAATCTTTTTCGAGAGGTAGACCCTGCTAAGTGGAAAGCGTTCGAGACAGAGTTGAGAAGAATTGTACCCAGGTAAGTATTTTATGATTTTAGTAAAGTACGTTAACTCATCTATGCTTCTTTTAACATTTTTTCTTTTTTCAGAGCTATCTACACTATAGCTTAAAAGACAATACCAGATGCTTGTAAGTAGTTTCAAGATATTACAACTTCGACAGCTTGGTTCGCTGTTGTAGTACATCCACTTGGCTTTGAACCTATTGCGCGATCAGTCTCGAAGATATCTAAGATCATTTGACGTTTAAGACAAAGTTATAGTGAGCACCGAGTTCCTACGCGCCATTAACATTGAGTATCAATCACTCCAACTTTTGGAGAATGAGTACAGGGTGCCTGAATATATGCTTGATGGGTCACAGGGATGTGGCCGAGTGTTAGGGAAAGCCATGAGCGGATTGTACGCATTTGTACACTTAACTGGTCGTGAATCATCAATGTTTTGTCGTCAAGATCATCTTTGCTGATTCTACTATATATGTGTACGACTCCTATCATACCCGTCTGCCGCAGGTTCAACTCGAGCATATACTGAAGCCAGTAGCTGTGATCGATCATTTAATAGCTAGACACGTGGAGATGATTGTGCAGGACATACTAACCATCGTGTGTGACACGACGGCGACGAGACAATCAAAATCGTAAGTATTTATAACTTTTTTAATTTAAAAACTTAGTTTTTAGGTATATGTTACGAACTAACACATTATTATTTTATTGTAAGATTGTGACATGTTTACAATCAAGTATATTGAATTTTTTAATATAGCACATAATGTTGATGTAATCAATCAATCATGGATACACAATTAGAAAAAGAAGTTAGCGTGCGATTTGTATAAATTCAATTGTGATTCGTAAATATTGTATATTGTATATTGTTCTATTTAAAAATGTAAATATTGATTATTTAATTTAAAGTCGTTGTACATATTGTATATTGTTTATTAAAAAATGCAAATATTGTTTATTTAATTGTGATCCGTAATACATTGTACATTATTTTAATCGTATGAAAACAAAGTACGAGAAACTAATTGTAACTTTCTAATAGTTGATTTGAAACATGAAATTGAGATCGAAGATTATAGATTACACATCTGTCTAATTGTTATTTAGGAAATCTTATTTGTACAAAATTGAAGAGTATGCCCTGTTACTCTGTACTTGTTGTACATATGCGGTTGATGAAACTTTCCAGTAGATAATTTCTCTATGTATGTGGACGTCCAGGACCACGCGGTTCAATTTCGTGTGGCTACAAACTATTAAGTGGGAAAATAGGGTATGCAGTTTATTAATTGTATAATAAGGAGAGCATAAGGTTATCGCTACAAAGTCTCAATACATAGCCACTACGACTGCATGCTCACATGGAAAACTCTCAAACTGAAACTGATTACAAGTGTATGTGTTATCAATCAGGTCCATCATGTATAAGTATAACATATTACGTGCACATTTTAGGGAAAAGTGCAACTTATCCAGTGGTTTTACATTTAACTTTTTTGCAACTTCTGTAGCCTTGAAGAGTTTATTTTTCTGAGCCGACGCTAGTACGGTAGTGTAACTCTGTGATTTCGCAGGTCGGTTGCGAAACCATTGCTGCAACTTGTTACTAATGTTTTAAATTATTACGAGGATTGGTAACTCTCGATCTTTCTTGAATGATGTATTGAGAGATTTCGCATTGTTTGACATCATCATGTTGTATCGATGTCCTAAAAATATAACCGTGCCTAATGTTCAATCCTCATTTTTGTTAGATAATTTCATGTCGAGAATTATTTACTTTCTATTCAACCATAAATTTATTACATTCTTCAACATTGTAAGCTTTTGCCACTTTTCTAAACAATGAAACGATACCTTTGTCTCAATACCTAGTTTTCAGGTTATCTTGTATATAGTACATGTAATACCCATGATGTGTTTCGAAAAAAACTTCAGCGATTTCATTTATTATAGACCGTCCCCGATCAATTACAAAGGCAATGTCCTTTGCATCCCTAATTACTTCCCTCAACTTTGTGAAAAATCAATGCATCAACGGATCATTCTCGCTATCGATTGCAAGAGGGTAAATTTGGATTTTGACATCTTGATATGTAGCAATAATCAACTTGTCTTTTTATCTAGCTTTCAGAGTTGTACCATCGACTAGAATTAAGGGTCGCATAACAAAATTGAAATTTTTGAATGCATTGTCCAAGAGTCGTGAAGAAAAACTTGAAACAATTATCGTCCTCCGTCTCAATAAAAAAATGCCAAGTTAGGATTAGTTGTCCTCATGTTATAACAATATCTAACTAGTTTAGCATAACTCTCATTGGTCGAGCCTATTAAATCTTACAACTCGCATTCTTTGGCCTTTTAGGCTTTTTGGTAGTTCATGACCACTCTGTATTCTCGATAGACGTCGTTAATGATGTCCGAGTGTCTATAAATCGTACGTCAATCCTGATACTTGTGCATTATTTGTTGACCAATAAACCATGCTTGGGCTTGTCTGTGATCATTAATAAGTGTATTTCATCCACTTATTTAGGCCACTAAATATTAATAATTGTTGGTAAATATATTGAAATATGGTTTAATTTTATACAAATTATGTTTTGTAGGATAACATTGATGGACATGGTGGAATTTAGGAGAAACAAGCAAAAATGGACTAAAATGGAAGAAAATTAAAGTTCAGAAACCAACGTGAAAATAGTCGAAAGATGAACCAAATGTAGAAATCGAAGATGTGAAATAGTTGAAAATCAATTTAGCGAATGAATGAAGTATTGGAAGAAGAAGAAACGAGAAAAGAGATCAAGAAACAAGAAAAATGGGGTCTAAAATGTAAAAATTTGATTTTTATTTATACTAAGTGGTCGCATATTATACTTTTCCATGTGGTCGTATGGTGGCCAACAAGAAATCCAGGGCTGGAGTTTGTTGAACTATGTTATAGCATGCGATTGTACTATACTGTAGCATAGTACATTTTCAGAGGAAAATTTCAAGTTTTCTTTATGACTCCAACTCTTATGGACACAATTTTTGGGACATCTTTTAAAGATCTAGGCCATCCAGAAGGAGTTTACCACACATTACAATGCATTAGAGAGCATAGAAGACGATAAGGAACATAAATAACGATTCCATGACATCAAGATCCAATCAAGATTCATAATTTGGATAATGTCTACTCAATATTTCTTTTGTTTTCTTCTTCATAACATGTTAGGATAGATTTTGTTATAGGGTCCGATATGTGATAGAACTATACCGCTTTGCTTTATGTGAATCTTCACGTGTTCATAAAAATTCATCCACTCTTGAATGTTCGCATCCGCCATATAAATATAGTGGGGCCATATATGATAGTAGGTTTGACATTACTCGAGAGATTTTGACTAAAATTACATCGATTCTTCAAAATTTAACCGTGTTGTCGAAGTGTAGAATTAATGTTAAAAATGACTGCCTGGAAATTGTGCTTGTCATTCATTAGAGCACATCAACTTGCATTTAGTATAATTTACATTTAGTTTTCTTAATTCACTCATAATTATATAAGTAGATTATTTTAGTTGCAATTTTGTCATAAATAAACACATCATGTTATTATTGTTGCGTTTAAGGCCGTGATAATTAAAATTGAACTAAATCAATCTCTGTGGGACGATACTTGGACTCAAATCCACTTTATTACTTGTTAATGAACAATACACTTTCGGTGGTTTTAAAACGAAAGGTATTTTCGTGAATAAGTTTTTGACGCTGTTACCAGAGATTAAGTTTTAGCTTGATTTTATTTAATTTCACACTGATTCGAACAATTTTATTTATTTATTTAGATTTTCTACATTATATATCCAAGCAATATTATTGTTCTTCTTTCAGGTCTCATATGTGAATGTCGATTGATGGTAAACTGATTTCTGCCAATTCGAAAATTGAACTCACCTTTCATAGTAGGATAGGAGAAACAAGAACAACATAGTAAAACGACAAAAATAGGAAGTACAAATGGCTAACGAGCAAAATAACGCAGTTAATATGAATGATGAGGAAGCTATTAATGATGAAGACATGCTTCTTGGAAACTTCATGACCCCACAGATCATTCAGAATCAATCCAGCATTGTCTACCTTTCGTTTGGGTAGCTTAAAATCCAACTGAAAATCAACGTTATACATCCATTTCAAAATGGACACCAATTTTATGGCAGAGCTAAATGAAATCCACATACACACGTCTCTCGACTCATGTAGATGTGTCAACATTTTAGATATCAGGGTAGTTTAGATGATGTTGTTAGACTCAGGCTATTCCCACATACTTTGCATGATAAAGCACTTGAGTGGTTGGATTCTCAATCCATTGCTAGTATCAACATGTGGAATGACTTAACTCAAAAGTTCTATACAAAGTTTTTCTTACAAACATGATAGCAAAGTTGAAGCATGACATATCTATCTTCCATCAAAGTGAATCAAAATCTTTTGATAAAGCTTGGAATAGGTTCAAGAACATGCTTCGAAAGTTTCCCCATCATGGTATTAGAAAGACTCCAGGTCCTATATTTCTATACGGATTTACTTCCATCTTTCAAAAGCATTGTAGATTCTTCGTCTAACGGCTCTTTATCTACTACGACAATTGACGAAGTTTTGAAATTATTGGAGACTCATGTGGGTTTTTGAGCAAGTTGTTCAAAAGAAAGCGCTAGGTGTATATGATGTAGATACTTACTCAGAATTGTCTGTGAAAATAGATTCTTTATTTCATAATGTGAGCATTTCATAGATATTTAACGTAGCACAAGTTAAGAAGCCAAGTTGTGAGGAATGTAGTTAGATCATAATACAACAGATTGCCCTATTCTAGCACAAGGAATGGAACAAGTGGATTTTGCACAATGAGAACATCGTCAACATAATAATCCACATTCAGATACTTACAATCTAGGTTGGTGGAAGTACCCAAACTACTCTTGGGGTAATTTCAATCATAATAAACCACAGGGTCAATTTCATCAGTAAGAGAAGAAGTCTCAGTTGGAAGAGATGTTTAGAAAATTTATGGAGAAGACATATTAATACATAAAATCTAATAATTAGTTCATGAGGAAGATGAAAACAATTCTCTAAAATCAAAATGCTGCGATTAAAAATTTGGAGACTCAACTGAGATAGATGCACTTTCTATAATTGGCATAAAACCAGGTACTTTACCTAGCAATACAGAAATCAACCCCAAAGAATACTCCAAAGAAATTACAACCAGAAATGGGGTGCAATTACCGAAAATACACTTCAAGAGGCCAGTTGCGAGTAAAGAAACAATCCTTATTTAGATGAGGATCACTTGGAACAGACTGAACGGACAACAGAAACATACCCATGAGGTATGTAATCCAAACATCCCCCAGACCTAATGGATCTGTCAGTATTAGTTTTCGGAACCGTATTCTACTTAACTGTGCTGGATGTAAAAAAATTTGACGAATGTGAATATTATGATTTAAATTTTGACGAGTTATTGAAGCAGTGTGTGTGTGTGTGTGTGTGTGTGTGTGCATTCGACATAAATGTTGTGGAATTAGGATGCAAAGCTACTTATTGCTCATCTCCAACTTGTGTTATATCATATCATATTGATTGCTCTATTACAATGTCATTTGTGTTTGTTAAATATATCTTGAGATTGACTGTTGTCATTCTGGTAGTGGTAGGAGCTTGTGGAAAATTGGAAATAAGATAACTATAGCTAAAATGAATTTTGAACTATAAATTGTTTGTGGATCATATACATTGTCAAATTTAACTTCAGATTGTTGAAACAAGGATCAGATTTAGCTGTTATTATTTGAACTTGATGTTGCAAGTGATTGAAGCTCTTGGACTTTCATCGCCGATATGTCTTATTTCTAGTGAAAGAGGTTGTTAAGCAACAGATTGATAATGGTAGCTATATTTTAGGGACAAAAATGTAAAAATGTTTGCGTGTTAACTTAGGTTATGTACTAGTTATTTGTGGTATATATATATATATATATATATATATATATATATATATATATATATATATATATGAGTTTCTGCCTTAAAAGATTTATCATGTAACTAATGCAGCAGGGACGTCAAAATGAGTTGGGTTGCATAGTGTTTGAGAGCCCAATATGTTTAGTTTTTTTGTTTATGTAGCTTAATAGACTTCACATGTCATGTCATGTGGGATTGCTATTACTGTAATAGACTTCAAATATGAATTGACACTCATGCTTAGGCTTTAGTCTAGTGATAAAAAGAATATTGGTTCAATTCTCACATGCTTTTTGTTTAGTTTATGTTCCCTTTTAAGTATATGCCACTTTTTGATTGTTGAATTCTTTAATTTTTTTGGTGGTGATGGGGTGAAATGTAAGCGAAGTATCAATTCTTGTATTTGTTCCGATACATATTGTTAAACCAGTACACTACAACCTCTCGTGTCACTTTTTTATTTTTATTTTATGTCACTTTTTTAGTTTTCATTACTTTTTCAACTTTATGTCATTTTTTATTTTTTAAAACTTTGTTACTCTTTTTTATTTATTGTACTTTTTGAGTGTATGCACACGTTTAATTGTTGGATTTAATTGTTGTATATTACAAAAATGTATCCAGTCATTATAACATATTACAAACGTGTATGTTATAAACTTTCCTAATGCATGTAATTCTTGTTGAATTTCATTTTAACTGTATCTTTTTTTCTTTTTTGTAGGATTGGGATTTATTAATCCCTCAAGCGTATTGGTTCAAAGGAAAAGTCACATTATTATCTCCACATGAGGTGATAACAAACTTAAATGAAGATTTTGGTCCATAGTAGAGAACTTTATTTAAGCCCCATTTTTCTATCAAAATATATTCTTCAACAGTGATTTCACCCTGCTTCAACCACTCATTCTTCAATAAAATAATATTACACTCAAATTCATAATTTTTCTTTATGTTTTAACCACACATTTTTCATCAATACACTATTCAAAAATTTATTTTTTTGACAAGAATGGGGCTCAATCAAGGGCTAAGAATACATGCTTTGGTGCCTTCATTGATTTGAAGGAAATGATATTGCAACCAGAATTGATACCCCAGTTGCTGCTTAGATAAGTTAAACAACCCAATTCAAATGAAATATGGTTCAACATCTATGAGAAATTTGTGAGATTTTCAGTTGAAGAGTTATGTTTAACATCAGGGCTTAAGTGTACTGGAAATGGCGACTTTGCCCGATATAGAATGAAGAGTCGTTTGAAAGAACAGTACTTCAAAGATCACCAAAGCATCTCAACAAAAAAGGTCCAAGAAGTGTTTTGTAAATTTGCCAGCTTATACTGTAGATAAAGATGTGGTTGATATATGCATAGTTTATTTGATTACATCCTTCCTTTTCGGTACATTGTATCATAAAGAAGTTGATGACTCATTTTTTTTTTGGTCTTGTGGACTTTGAAGAGTTGATTTCTTTTCAGTTTGGTATAGAAAATTTTAGTATAATTCTATCAACCCTAAAGTTTGAATTTAATTAAAGAATGAAGAATATTTTTATGGAAAAGAAGTTTTTAGAGTATAGATTGAATAAATTCCTAGTTTCTTTTCAAGTATGGATTTATGAAACTATCAATGCTATTGCTCAGAAGAATTATTTCATTAAACAAAAACCTCAGCGTCCTTGAATGTTGAGTTGGAGATGTAAAGAGCACGTGACATCTGTAACTTGAAGGAATACCATTTTCTATTCGATTAAATTAATTTTTGTACCCTTTTATTATTGATTTTATGTCTTTAGTTTTTCTTTGTTGTTATTTATATGATTATATATTTTTCAGCTGGAAGTAAATCAAATTGTGCCTCTTGAGGCAAAGAAGGAAGAAGAGTATACAATTAGTTTATATGTTGAAGGTTTGGGAGTGACTAGGATGTTGATGATTTTGAGCAATATGTTGTTCAATGAAAAAAGCAAAATTTGTTGACCGAGTTGGAAGGTCTATAGAAAAGAAAACAAAGAAAAAATTGACGGAGTTTCTGGGTATTTTTTCTTTTTACTATTTCTCTTCCATTTCAATTTGTTGCTTCTTATTATTTTGTATTCTTTCTAGCAATCGAATGAAGAACTTTTGAGACGGCTATCCGAGGTTGAATTGAAAGTTGTTCAATCAAATGATCTAATTTTAAACGTATTTCAAATCTTGAAGTTAAAATTCAGTCAAACCCAATTGATGACCATCTAAAAGATGTTGAAGAAAGGATTAAAACGATTGAAGAATTAATGGAGAGTCTATAAAATTTGGAACGCAAAGTAGAGAAGATGCTAGCTGGTAATGAGGAACCAATGAAGGTATTCAATATTTTTCGAGTTTAAAATTAATATTTGTGATTTTTTTTTTTTTTTTTTGAATTTTGTCACTTTTGAGTATCTTTGCGACTTTTTTTGTAGGATGGTGTGTAGAGTTTACCTGATGAAATATATAAGGTGTTTAATGAATTTTCTAGTTTTCTTTAGGTATTGAGTATGAAATGAGTGGTGGGGAAAAATGTTGAGGTGCTTGTTAGAAAAAGTGACAAGGCAGTGGAAAAAAGTGATAAGGCACTCAAAACGAATTTGAATGAAGAAAAAAAAAATTTCATGAAGATGATTGGTTAAGAGTTGATGATATTGTTGCGCGCAGTTTAACAAAAAATAAGAAGTACTTGTGTTTTCATTTTTATTAATTTTTTCCTCATAACTTATGTCTGTTTTTACGTTAATATAATTTGACATTTGTATTTGTGTTATTGTTCATGTTCCAGCATGTTACATAACCATCTGATAAAAGCAAAACTGAATTGGTAGACAAGGAGTTGGGATTGAAAGATGAAGTTTGGAAAAAGGTTGTGGAAGTCACGGCTGCAATTGAAGTTGAAACTAGAATTGAAGAGTGAAATATTGAAACTATTGATATTGATGATGATGTGACCCTAGACATGCCCTTGAAGAGACAAAAGAAACCTGGAGCACTTCTTCAATCCCCCTAGGTCAATGAATATGATTCTACATCGGGAACTAAGAAACCTGTTGTAAAAGGCACTTTTGCATGATGTTGATGCTTTTGAGCTTTGTTACATCAAGGGATTGATGAGAAAAAAATATGTAAGTTGTTACAATTATTTATTGTTTGTGAATTTTTTTCCAGTAAATTGGCATTTCATGTGACTTTTTGCATTATGTTACGTAGGCAAAAACATTTCAATGATGAAAATTCTATTATCAATCATTCTTCTACTTTAGTGATATTGCTATATCTATCAAACAGTGGTGGTACGAATTGTTTACTCCGAGCGAATATTTGGAAGATATGGTAAGTTATTTTGTTTGTTGATGTTTTAAGATTCTTTTGTATAATTTTTAGTACAATTGTTGATTTTTTCCTTTTTTTTGGTAGCATATTGATGTGTGTTTCTATTACTTGAGGAAGATGTTAAAACATTGACATGGTATAAGCATAAAGGCTACAACAACAGAATTTCCATTTGATAGTCAAATGAGAGGCACGTATACTGATTTTTGCCAAGATAAGCTTGCTCTAAAAAAGAAGACTTCACTTCTTTCATATGTCATCGGGTTGTATAAGCTGTTTAATACAAGTTGGAGCCTTGTTGATCATGTGCTCATGCCAATGAGAATACCTAATTCAGCCCATTGGAATCTCTGTGATTTTGACAATCAACATATGTGCCTTAATGTATATAATTCGTACCACAAGGTTGTTAGGGAGACTTTAGTACTTGAGGCTGTTAAACCATTTTCTAATATAATTCCTCATCTTTTTTTTTTTAAATTTTTTTTATACTGGCTTCTTTGAGGAAAAAGATATTTCAAAAGAAGATGTTTTGAAACCATTAGTTGTAAAAATGTTTCCAAAACTTCCATAGCAGAATAATGGGTTAGATTGTTTCCTAAAGAATTTTTTTTTTTCAATTTGATATTCAAGTATTTTATTGTCTATATTCCTTTACTTTTTAGCATGCAGTGGAGATTGTGGAATATATGTAATTAAGTATGCCCAGTACTTCATTAGCAGAAAGTTAAACGTATGAAAGCATCGCCTATCGTTTATTATTGGAACCTCTGCTTTGTTCAACACAAACCTTGATGAGAAACCGTGCAATCTCACCGCCACAATCAAAATTGATGGCATAACTTTCTAGGAGAATAATTGCATCCTTAATGGCGAACGCAGACATTTTGAGTTTGGGTCACAATCAAATTTGCAAAAAAATTGTGAAAAAAATTAAAGTATTCGATATATTATTACAATTGTTCTCTACGTGTTCTTATACTTTTATAATATTCCATAATTACATCTTTTTAATATTGTTAAATACATTCTTCTCAATATATGCAATTAAACTATCATTCAACCACTGGTCTCCAATTTGATTGCACAGACTATTTTTCAATAAGTCATCGTAAAAAAATACTTTCTCGACTATAGCAGTCGTCACAAGTTGAATTAAGATCAATATTATAAGCATATAGACTAATGAATACACTTTATATTTATTTTTTGCAACCAATTTATGTGCAAGATCACTAAAATCTTGTAATCCTGCAAAATCGTCGTTAGCACGCATGTAAAGAATATGTATCTAGCCGATCATCAAGTTTTGAGATATCTGTTGCGTCAAAATCTACGAATAATACTAACATAGTCGAAATACTTTGTTCTCACCAAAAACAAGAAGTAAATTATTTGGACACAAATACCTAACACAAAGGAGTAAGTCACTATATGTTCAGCTTGGAGATGAGGAATATGGTTGTGCCCCTACTTAATTCACTGGATGTGTTGGTTTAAATCACAAATACATTTATTTTATTAACAAGGAAAACAATTTACAAAATTTAATTGGATAACATAAGAACACCAAGACACTACTTATATTAATGTACTCAAGCAAAAATATACACGCTTACCACAAAAACACTGATGCCTCGCCTATATTCTCTCCACTCACTCTCTCTCACACATCTTTGCTCCTCTCCATGTCTTCCTTTCACACACTCTTTCTTTCATACACTCACAATACACACATCAACTATATTTATAGATAGTAATTTCGGTGGGCTGCACTTCTACAAGGTTTTCATGCATATGGTGGTAGATTAAGAACAGCAAACTTGGATAATTCCATTATGGCGACAATGATATGATGTTTACGAAATTGGATTCTACTTTCTTCTTCTAACTTTGGATGCTTCAGTACAATTTTTTTTTTCTTTACAATCTTCTATGAATGGCGGTAAATATAGCAGTCATTCTAGGACCTCCTCTTCAAATCGGGGGCTATAGAAAAATCTGGAATATGAATGAAATTTTTTGAGTCCAAGTCAGTGATTTCTTCTTCAGGCTGGAGGGTTTTAACTTATGTAGAGGGGTTTTCCAAGGGTTCTTTATAGGGCTATACAAAAAAATCGCGAAACCGCAAATCGAACCGTAACCGTTGGTTCGGTTCCACGTGGACCCGCGATTTTTTTTACCTCAAACCGAATCAAACCGTTTCAAAATGGTTTGGTTTAGGTTTTGATTTTCAAAAACCGCAAAAAACCAAACCGAACCGCACTTTTTAATTAATTTTTTTTAATGAATTTATAAATTTTCATATATAATTTTATTAAAGTATAATTTTTAGAATTTAAACCAATTAGAAATAATACCTCCAAACTAGACTTAGAAATTCAATTTTCGAATTTATGTCGAAACCCAAGCCCCCAAAAAAAAGGGGGGAAGAACTCAAAACCCAACTCAAAGTCTCAAACCCAAAACCTAGATTCTTTTTAATTCCATTATGGCATTGCAGAAATACCGTATCGTCTCCCCTCACATGCTTAGCACCCGCATTACTGAGTGTCTTGTTGGCGATGAGAGTGGTACTATCCTCTTCACCGCTCGCAATGACCAAGGTATGCATACATGTGTTGTATACATAAGTTAGACATACTTGCATAACACAGCACAAATTCATAATCAAGTGGAAAACAATTAATGTAGTGGGCCGAATATTTCAGTTATTAGAATGAGTTTCTTTGCCTGCAAAATTATAAATAACGGGTTTTGATTCTTTTGGCTTGTTATTTTGAATAATAGGTTTTTTTTCCTTTATTAATATTTTTTATTAGGGGTAGAAATAAGGGTTCTCGTATTAATATGTTTAGCTTTAAAGAGATAGACAAATAATTTTTTGACGCACACTTTTCTCTTGTCAATTATTTGGTCTGTAGTATGTATATGATTGCTGATTTATCTTTTTTTGGGCGTTGGAGATTTTTAGTTCTTTTTGTCTTTGACTTGAGTCGGGCGGCCTGAAGATAAGTTTGAAAACAGTTTCATCTAAGAATATATTTGACATGAAAAGTTCCTCTAGGAAGGAGATTAATATGCCTCCGTTTGGGTTAGGTATAAATGCGAATTAAATCTAAGAAGTCGACAAATAATTTTAACCACATCTTTCATTGGACTCATAACTGTTCAACTACATGTTTCATAAACTTATATCAAAATCTACTAAAACCTGATTTTTCTCTAAACCGAGTAAATGTTTGATGCTGCTTTTACTATACATGTTTCAAAAGTGATTGTTGATTTATCTTGTATTGTGTGTTTTTTCACGTCTTAGTTGTCTTTGTTTCAATCAATCATCGTGTGAACCTTAAACAATGCATCTCGTAATTTCCATCTGTTTAATGGATTATGGTTTATTGTACTCATTTCCTTCACTTAGAGTATTTCTTTAATATGGATGATTGCATTTTTGGTTTTTAGCTATATAACCATTTGATTTTTGTTTATATTTCTTTCTTATTTGATCTAGTGATATCCGGTACTACTGTCATCCTTCGAAATGCAAAGATTGATATGTTCACGGGAATTATGAGGCATGTAAAAGATTGATCTAGTGAAGCCCGGTACCTAAGAGGTTAGTACTTTTATATTTATTCTGATATTGTTGCTTGAAAAAGTTTGAGTAATGCTAACTTAATACTATATTTTTTGTTTTTTTGTTATATATCGAATTTCAAACAAATATGAATGTAATTTAATATTTAACATTATTAGTGTTCGCTTAAATTTATATGTTAACTTGTTTTAAATATATTACTATAATGTCGATAGGTAAACCGCGGATTGAAACCGAACCAAACCGCAAGTAATGGTTTGGTTTGGTTTGGTTTGGTTTGAAAAATAAAATGGTTTGGTTTGGTTTGAAAAAATTCCAAACCGCTTAAAATGGTTTGAGTTGAAAATATAGCATAAACCGTCCAAACGAACCGTGTTCACCCCTAGTTCTTTATGCCTAAGTTGGTGGGTCAAGTGACCCACTATAGGTCCGTCCCTATGCGTCGTCCTCTTATTAACGTTCTTCCATTTAGGCCGTCAGTTCAACTTCAAATTTTTTTTTTGGAAGGTCGAATTGGAGTCTATAAATAGGGACGTGTGACATATCAAATTCATCATATTTTAACATTCTTTAAAATGTCATAATACTCTCATCATCTTTTTAACAGTAAAATTTTAAAATAATTATATAGTTCATTTTTTTTTCTAAAAATTTGTTCAATTCATATTTTTCTTGTACTAATATTTCTCCAATATTATGCCATTATTCCTTTGTTCCTAAATATTTCTTGAATTTCAATTTTCAATTAGTTGTGTTTATTCTTAAATTTTCTATAAAAATCAATATGGACTATTTTGGATTCACGAACCCCAATAAAGATATTAAACAAAGTTTATACTGAATTTGATGCGATCCCCGTGGGGGAATCTCATGGAACTCGCGGAATGAATTGAAAACTTCGAAAAAGCCCAAATTTAAGTTGTAGATGATAGGATCTCAACTAGAAAATTATTAAACCAAGCAACCAAATAAGAATGAAGTTTGAAAGGCCTCTTGATCACAAAATCAACGAACATCGATTTGCGAACGCCACAAAGGTTGTCTAATCCTTTGATAAGTTCTAGGTCAGTGAACCAAAAAATCCAACGAACAAATATGCGTTGAACCCCTTGAACGCCACAAATATAATTAAATATTTGATAAGTTCGATTTGTGTTCAATCAAGAATATTGGAAAGCAAATCTCAATTTAATTCATATCAAAATTAATGTTTACAATGAAATAAAATCTCTATTTATACTAAAACAATAAACCCTAAGAAATATGGAAAATACAAAATCAAAAAGTCCTAAAATAACAAACTTGCCAAAAATAGAAAATCTAGAAAAATGGAAATAAATCACGTGAAAAACAGTTCTACCAGACGATCCTTTCGGACGTCCGATACGGTGCGTCCGGATACACAAAGAATTCTACCGGATGTCCGGTGGGCCATTGCTCGTCCGGTTGACAGAAAATTCTTCTACTAGCTTTATCATGTTGATCCCAATCTTTTCGACCTTCGACCCCAACATGAAACTTGCTCATTAACATGTTGTCTTCAACCCTATGTGCCCCATTTCCCGAACATGCATTTATATGGCTTTGTGCGACGTCGTTAACCACATTACCGACGCAAACACCTTCGAACGAGTCCTCAACTTATTTTCAATGAACATTGCACTTTTGATCGCCCGGGACCTATCCTGGATCATATCATCCCCTGTCTCTTCAAAAGGATTCGTCATCGAATCCGTACCTTATGATCGCGTAGGGGATAACCAACCTACTGCAAGTGTTATCATCGTACCACCTGGGTCAAATGGAAATCTTTCCCTTTCCTGGCAGATGATCAATGCATGACAACTATCAACTTTGTAGATATTTATACATTGCAACAAGAACTCAATCAGATCATCTTTGTTACTCAAACCCTCGCATATGAACTTTCCCATCTCATCAACCTGATATAGCAATGGTCTACAAATAAACTCCACCTAATGCCTTTGAAACTCCGTTGTTTTCTCGGGAATCCCAAAGTCAATCTCCGGTATTAAAGTGATATCCAAACAGAGGTAGGGCTTGTTAATTTCACCCACAAGTCGATACTTAATACCTGAATTAGGTGGTATTCCAATAGGCTCGCTTTTATGGATGCCATTATATTTAAAAACTTGCAAAACAGAAATAGTAAAACTAGGGAGGGGATTGTTAGTTCTCACTAACGCCCTCTCAACTTCACTTTTATTTTCCTGCAAGCTCTCTTCTGACTTTCCTTTTCTCTCTGAAGACTCACTTTCTTTTACCACTACTCCACTCTCATTTTCACTCTACATTTATTTTCCCTCTTGTGACTTTTCTCTTTTTTCTCATACTTAGCCAACTCACTATTTTCTCTCGAGATCACTAACTCATTGTTTTCGCTCTTTCTCTCATTTTTACTCTCTATTTCTCTTCTTTCTAAATGCTGTCTTTCATTACTCCTCACTTAGAGTTGATCTGCAAAGGATTGTTCTAGTGTCAAGTCAACTAAAGTGATTTTCTTCCCGTCCTGAAGAAACCTATACATGTTCCTCCCCACATCATAAATAACCTTCTTCTCATACCTCCAAGGTCTCCCAAACAAGATATGAAAAAAATTTCAATGGTACTACATCACACCAACTTCATCACTATATCTCCCAAGGGTTAAGTTTACTAGAACCTGCTGAGTCACATTTACCTTCTCACACTCCTTCAACCAAGTCATCCTATAAGGTCTAGGGTGTTGTTGCAAAGGTAATTCCAATTTTTCAACCATAGTGATGCTAGCCAAGTTTGACATGTGCTACTTATCAATAACTAAACTACATACCGCACTACCCACAAAACATCAAGTTTGAAAAATAAATCCCCAATCATAATCCATCCTTAACATAGGCGTAATCAAGACGATTCAAGAAAAGAATTGAAGAATTGGATGAGCGAAAATTTAATTCAAGAAAATGGTTCTTGAATTTGGATTGGACTGAAAAGAAATAGATTTTGAACGTAGAAAAAAAAGTATGATATTTGGACAATTTCCAAGAAATAAAAAAAAAAAATTCTCTCAGACGTGAACAGTAAATTTTTTTTTTTAGTAAACTCGAAAATTAACTACGAGAACAACAAAACAAATAGAAGTTGATTTGGATAGTAGATTAGCCCAAAAACAACTTTTGACTCTTTTTGTTGGAAATTTTTGAATCAAAGACTCTAAAATATTACTGGATACAAGAGCAATAATAACAGACTCAAAACAAAATAAAAAAGATAGAACTTGAATTTGGAGCCCGAGCTTTGATACCACTTGATGCGATCCCGGAATCTCATGGAATTCGCGGAATGAATTGAAAACGCTGGGAAAGTCCAAATTCAGGTTATAGACGATAGAATCTCGACCTGAAAATTATTGAACCAAGCAACCAAAAAAGAACGAAGCTTGAAAGATATCTTGATCACAAAACCAACGAACCTCGATTTGTGAACGCCACAAAGATTGTCTAATCCTTTGATAAATTCTAGGTTTTAAATTTGAACCCAACGAAGTGAACCAAAAAATCCAATGATAACAAAGATGCGTTGAACCCCTTGATTACACAATGAAAAATCCACGATCCGATATTTGAACGCCACAAATATAATTAAATATTTGATAAGTTCGATTTGTGTTCAATCAAGAACATTGAAGAGAAAATCTCAATTTAATTCATATCAAAGTTAATGTTTACAATGAAATAAAATTTCTATTTATACTAAAGCAATAAACTCTAAAAAATATGGAAAATTCGAAATCAAAGAGTCATAAAATAATAAACTTGCTAAAAATAGGAAATTTAGAAAAAAAGAAATAAATTGTGTGAAAAATAGTTCTACCGGACAACCCTTCTGGACGTCCGGTACGGTGCGTTCGGATGCACAGAGAATTCTACCGGATGTCATGTAGGCCATTGCTTGTCCGGTTGGGCAGAAAATTCTTCGGCTAGTTTTATCATGTTGATTCAAGTTTTTTCGGCCTTCGACCCCAACATGAAACTTGCTCATTGACATATTGTTTTCAACCTCATGTGTCTCCTTTCCCGAGTATGCATTTGTATGACTTTGTGCGACATCGTTAACCACGTTACCGACCCTAAACACCTTCGAACGAGTTCTCAACTTCTTCTCAATGAACATTGCACTTTTGATCGTCCGGGACCTATCCTAGATCATATCAGAATTCATGCACCCAATGATGAAATTAACAAATTATTCAATCGTTCAAATACTCTCATCTACAATTTTTCTCAAGCATGTGACCGTTCAACTACAGAAAATGTCGTTACTATTGAACCGACAAGTATTGAGCCTGATAACGAGTTGAAAGAAGCAGTTTCTGTACATAGACGAGAGAATAAAAATATTAATGAGCCTACTTCTAAATGTTGGAAACGGAATAAAAGACACTTTCGAATGGAAGCATATTGTAATTATTATGGGAAAGACTTCATTTGAAAACCAAAATTTGGCCCAACCCAGTAAACAGGCATTACAAAAAATGTTTTGCTCATACTGGGTCTACCAGTAGGCACTAGGCAGGATCAACTTCGGTCTAGTTCAACCACGTTCTGGAGTAGTTCTTGCAAACTGGATTTATAATCCAGAAACAACGTAAGAAGCACGGTCATGTTCGTAATCGGTGCCGAGTTACCTCTATACATAGTCGAAAGTGTGCACTTGACGAAATTCATACGAACATGTCTTCAACCCAAATACAAACCAACAAGCCGAGGTATGGTACAAAATGATGTTATTAAATTTATTACCAGAAAATAAAAAATATATATTGACGATTTCAAAAATTATAGTGGTGTCATTTATATTACTTTGATATGGGTCTACGGAAAATCATAAAGGATATATTTGCACTACGGTCGATTACATTAATTAGTTGTGGATCATGCACAAATATAATTACATTTAAGTTCATTGAATTTTCGCATAACGCATTAAATATTTTCAATGTATATTATGATATTGTTATTACTATTTTTATAATGGTAGGTTTTAATACGGTTCTAATTATGATTTAGATTCTAAATACTAACTAATTGTTTTTAGATAATGAAATTTTTGAAGATTTCTTCAATACAAACCAATATGTGGTTGGGCATCTACTATCGCATTACTCCTGTTGTTCTGACTTATTTTTTAATATAGAAAACGATTAAAAACTATAGAGATTGTTCATTTTTTAGTAACATTATTGCAACCATGTAGTTGAAATTTTGAAAATATTGAGAGGATTTGTCCATATCATTTTCTCTAGCTGTGCAAATATGGACCCTCATATTAACTTATAGGATTGTAAAAATATTAATAAAAAATATTTCTTCACATTTAATTGAATTAACTTAAATTGAATGTATTATTTGTCAAATAAGTATGTCAAATTTATGAGTAGGAGGCACGGTTCCGCTAAACGATAATTGTAATTAAATTATTCATGTAATTCTACATTTCATTTAACCTATTATTTAGCTCCTCTTAAATTGATGATGTAACTCTAGTGAAATTATATTGCATTACTCTTAAAAAATGGTCTAGACATAACTAATTTTGAGATGTTCTAACGGACGCTAAATCTTTAATGTTTTATATCAATCTAGTTCTCAATTTTTTTCAATCGCATCAGCCCGTCCGTCTAATTCTTATAAAATTGGCGTTGAGAGGTGTTAGGTAGGGATAAAAAGGGAATGGTGAGAAAAAAAGAAGAAGAGTTCTTTCACAATTTATTTTTATAAAGATAATTTAAAACTATTCAGTTCAAACTCCAAAACTCCAACTTAATGGCCTAAATAAGTATATTTCTACACTTATTTAGGCCATTAAGTTGGAGTATTTTGATGAATTCTAGCATGTGTGTCAATTTTGTTTATTAGGTAAAACTCGATATAAAATGGTGAAATTGCAATAAATGAACTAAAAATGATCGAAAATAAAAGAAATTCAAAGTTTGAAGACTAAAATGCAAATGTTCAATAGTTTATTCGGACCGAAAAATGATGATTGAAGTCCGTAGGAGTCAATTGGATGAGAATAGAAGATAAATGAGTGAAATTGCGAGAAAAATGACCAAATCATACACAACAGAAAGTTTAGGGACCAACTTGCACAGTAATACGCATGCGCAAGGGTGTAAATTTCATCTGCAAGGATCAATTTGAGAAAGCCATGCATGGGCAATGTTGTATACCATGTGCACACATGGTAATGTCCAGCCAAACGAGGCTGCTTTTCTTTTTTCGTACACTCTTTTTGGTTACCAATTGGATGCATTTCTTGATCTAATTTCTCTTTCTATAAGTACAGAACATGGGTACACATTCAAGGATCTTTCTATTATCTTAATTCACGTCCATATCATAAAATCATTGAAGAACAAGAGGCCAATTCATATATTTTTTGGAGAGAAGATAAAATAGCAAGAAAGGTTAATTACATCAAGAACTTGAAATTGAAGACCAAGAATTCTTATATTTGTTCATGTTTCGGGTGATATCTATTCATTATTCTTCTTGTAATATTATAAAATTCATGCTAGGATAAATTCTTGTTTGTATTGGATGAAGATGAACCTTTTTGTTTATTTATTTTTAATTCAAAGACAACTAATTTAGTAATTCTTGTGTTTCTTGATTAATCATGCATGCTTTGTTGAATTATTTAAATATTTGCGCACTATTTATAAAATTAGTTGCTTGTTATAGTGTTGAAGGCTCACAATAGGTTTAGAACACTGCATGATTAACACGTGGACAAAAGATGTTAGGAAAAACATATATGATGTGTGCAATCTTATTAATAATCGTGTTATTGAATGCATTACTTTTCATATGAATTCGCACTAGGAATAAAATCATATCATGCTTAAAATAGAGTCAACCTATCTTGTAAAAGAAATTAAGTTAAATACAATAGGATTATCGAATTTATTCCCTATGGAACGATATAACTCGACTCATCACATATTACTAATCAACGATCCGTATGCTTGCGAAATTTATTTGAACAATATTTTTCATTATATATTGTGATATTCGATATCTTGTGCAATTTATATTAACAATATGTTGTCAAATACAATATAAATAATACCACTGCCATATTATTGCAGAAGAGGCCCATTGGATCAGCTATTAAATTTGGGTCATTTAGTTGCATTAATACGAGTGAGTGAGGTCCTTTAGTGTAAGTTTTCCTTTGCAGAATTGATACAAATCACCAAAGTATAAGCCATGTAAACAAATTGTAGTTTTTTTTTTTTTTTTTTTTTTTTTTTTTTTTTTCCAGACTTTCAGTTTATCACTATCTTTTTTAAGCACACAATATGGTGAGAATAAGGGTCAATTTCACCAGCTATCCTCACCCTTTTGTCAGTGTGGCACTTATGTACTCAACTTACCATTCATTGCACTCATGTCTCTAATACTTTAAAGGGTTTAGCTATTTATACACCAAAGTGTCACACTTTAAAGGGTTTAGTTATTTGTACACCAAAGTACTTTAAAGGGTTTAGCTATTTATACACCAGGGTGTCATACTTTAAAGGGTTTAGCTACTTGTACACTGAGATCTGTGACACCCCAGTGTACAGACCTCCTCACAAGAGGAGGGCACATCAGCGTACACTTAGCAAAGCCCTACTTTAAAAGAGTGGCACCCATGTCAAATTGTCTTCAACTAATGGAAAATGTTTAATTGAACACGTCACGCTCATGTGATGTATGATTGACAAAGTGAAATTGTCCAAAAACAAGTTCTCATACTTCAAAACAATACAAACGACAACTTCACTAGAGTGTCATGAAATTGACACTTAACTTTGGGTTATTAGTACAAAAGGTTCCGATGTTTGAAGTTCATTTTGCAAAACGTCCACACCTTGCGTTTTTTGCATTTTCATCCATATTTACTCATTTCATTACGAAAATCATCATTTTCATCCCATTTTTCAATAAAAAAAACTGTGAACTAACGAATATATCATTCTATTTAAATAAAAATAATGAAAAAAAAAAAAAAAAACTAATTGCAATCATACTCCCAATTTTTTTTTTTTTTTAAAAAAATGTGCAAACGAGTTTCAAATAAATTGTGAAAAAATTAGAAAAAAAAAAAATCTGCCCAAATAAAATGGCTAGGGACTAGAAACAACAATGAGCTCTTGTGAAGGCTGTCTTTGAACTGTTGCGAAGCGTTGATACTTATCGCATCTTCTTTCAAACTGCTAGACATCCTTTTTCAAGGTCGGTTAGAAGTATCCATGCCTTAACACCTTTTGTGCTAGGGACCATCCTCCATAGTGATTATCACATATTTATTCGTGTATCTCTTGGAGCACATCATTAGCTTTTTCACCGTCTATACATAGGAGAAAAGGTATGGAAAAATCCCTTTGTATAGAATTTCATTTTGCCTTCTGAGCTTTTGTTCTCCCTCTTTGTCAGATGATAGGATTTGGTCCTTCAAGAAAGCTATGATTGGTTTAATCCACGATGAGGTATCTTCTACCCACATCACCTCTTCGCCTTTTAGAATAGAGGTCCTCAGAAGGTGTTCTATAGGAACCACGATGAGTAGTTCAGAATCTTTACTACTGGCCAACTTTGAAAGAGCATCAACATGAAAATTTTCACAACATGAGATTTGTGTCAACTCGAACCTTTCAAAAGTGGGGATGAGCTCCAGTACTAGCTTCAAATAAAAGGCCACGCCTTTGTCTTTAGCTGAAAAATTGTCATTGACTTGGCCAACAACTAGCTAAGAATCGATGCTGATGAGCAAGATTTTCACCTGCATCTCTTTGGCCAACCCGAGGCCGGCTAGGAGGGCTCATATTCGGCTCTGTTATTGGTGGCCTTGAAACCAAACCTCACATCAAAATTTAGCTTGTGCCCTTCTGGACTGATTAGACCACTCCAACTCCAGATCCATTCTCTCCCGAGGAGCCATCAACAAAAAGATTCCAAGTAGGTAGCTCTACAGGTTTCATCTCCACTTTCATTTCTAGAATGGAGATGACCTTTGCCACGAAATCTGTCAAGGCCTGTCCCTTGATAGGAGTCATTGCCTTGAAAATAATGTCAAATTCACTAAGCTCCACCACTCATTTGAGTAATCATCCCGAAGCATCTAGCTTCTGTAGCACTTGCTTGGGAGGAAAATTAGTCAATACCTGTGTGGCATGGGCTTGGAAGTACGGCCGTAGCTTTCATGAGGCTGTAACATGAGCTAAAGCAAGCTTCTCCATGTCTGGGTAGCGAGCTTTTACCATAAGCAATGCTTTACTCACGTAATAAACTGATAATTGACGACCTTCCTTTTCCCTCATGAGTACTGAAATGATAGCCTCAGCGGTCACTAACAAGTATAGTTAGAGTGGTTATCATGATATAGGTTTGGAGAGAATGAGAGCTTGTCCCAAGTGCTTTTGCAACGTTGCAAGGCCACTTCGCACTCTTCGGTCCATTGGAAAGTACTTCTTCATTTCATAATTTTGAAGAAAGGCAGGCATTTGTCCATTGCTTTCGAAACAAAGCGACTCAAGGCCGCTATTTGTCCAATTAGACTCCACACTTCTTTGGGTTTCTAGGCTGACCTCATCTCAACTAGGACCCTAATTTTCTCTGGATTTCCCTCAATGTCTCTCTGATTTACCATGTATCAGAAATTTTCCTGAGGCTATCCCGAAGGCACATTTGACGGGGTTCAGCTTCTTTTTATGTGTCTACGAAATATTCGGAAGGTTTCTTCAAAGTATTTAATGTGGTCCCTTGTTTGTAAGTTTTTCACAAGCATGTCACCTAGATACATATCCATAATCTTTTCAAAGAGTTCTGCAAACATTTTATTAACCAATCTTTGGTACATAGTCCCTACGTTTTTCAACCCAAAGGGCATCACCTTATAACAGTACAGACCTCGATCTGTAATAAAGGGTGTGTGTTCCTTGTTGGCTGGGTGCATTGGAATTTGATTGTAGCCAAATAGGCATCCATGAAGCTCAACAGCTCATGTCCGGCAGTGGAATCAACAAGTTGGTCTAAACGGGGAAGCGGAAAACTATCTTTGGGACAGGCTTGGTTAAGGTTGGAAAAGTCTACGCATACCCTCCACTTCCCATTGTACTTCTTCACCAAGATTGAGTTTGACACCCACTTCGGATAAGTCGATTCTCAGATAAAGCGGTTATCAATAAAAAATTTCATCGATTTTTTTAGAGTTCGTACCTTTCTGGGTTAAAGGTTCTCCTCTTTTGCCAACGAGGGTTAGCTTTTGGAACGATTGTCAAATGGTGGCAACTAACTTTGGATCTATGTCAACCATGTCCTTGTGTTTCCATGTAAAGACATCTAGGTTGTTGCGCAAGAAACTTTTCAATTCCTCCTTGACCACTTCAAACAGGTACTTTCAAACCCTAAAAAAATTAGCAGGGTCCTCGGGGTCCACCATAAGGTCTTCTAGTTCCCCAACTGGTGCAGTTCGTGGTTCACAGTCAATTATGCAAGAATCCAATTCGTCGTTGTCAACCACTTTTCCAGTAGCTCCCACTTCCTTAAGGGTTGCCTATACTTCGAATAGAGATGACAAAAAAACTCATTAAACCCAATACCCGCGGACCTTACCCCAAACGAGGTGGGCATTACCCGCTTAATCGAGATTTCGAGGCGGGCGGGGATCGTTGACCCGAGGCAGGTATGGGTATTAAGGTCCCCGTCCCGAAAAAATTAAAAATTTTAACTAAACCTTTAACTAGGCCCAAACCCACAACTAATTACCTTTAGGCTTTAAACCAAACAAAAGCCCAGTTGCCCTTGACGGCTTGACCCCAGACCAAAAGGGAAAACTCAAATTCTCAAAAGCGTGAGGAGAAGCCGTAAGGGTTTGGGACTTTAAGTTGAGAGATTTTTTCCATTTTCCACAAAAAAGTCGTGCATCTATAGCCTCTCTTGTCATTGTCATCGCCGACTCGCCGTCGTCTTCGAAGTTCTTTCTCGTATCTTTTTCTTTACCCTTGTTGTGATTGTGATTTTTGTTCAATAGATAATTTTAGTAAGAGTATAACTTCACAAATATTTTAACTATTTCACTATTTTAGTTATAAGCTAAGCATCAGATATACTAAGTTTTTTCTTTTATCTGCATTTTTTATGGGATTTTGGCTAGATATATGCTCTTGAGTTTTCCGGACAACTCAACCTATCTTCTGTAATGTTGGTTGAAAAATTGTTGTTATTACGTTATCTACCTGATAGAAATAATAAATATGCATAATAGCATCAGTGTTTCTAAATACACAATTGCCAAAATCAAAACAAGATGAAATTTAGAAGGCATTGAAATTTTTTAGTTTTTTCCCTTTTGGTTTGGGGGGAAACTTTGACAGTTTCTGAATCTATTAAAGTGAATACCATGTAAACTATATTATATCTATTAATGTCAAATTACTATGCACATTAAGTTAATAATTTCAGATGATGTCATACCGTGTTTAATTTATTTCATTTGAAGAAGTTTACATATGAAAATGGTTGATCTCACTACCTAATATTGCCTGACATTTGAATTGAGGGTTTTCTCTAATTGGAGTACTTATTATGGAGTTTTTTGTGATAATAATTGGAAGACATTGATGTCCACGCTGATATCAAAAAGACATTAAGCACACAATATTGAATCCATTAAAGGAAGCTTGTGGGAAGGTTACAATGGGTACTTACTCATTTGATCAAGACAATGCTAGGAAGGAACTTGGAAATAAGTTAATCTTGCATGAGTATCCAATTTCAATGGTTGAACACATTGGATTTAGAAGATTCACGAATACTTTACAGCCATTGTTTAAGAACGTTTCTCGGAATACTATAAAGAATGATATTTTGAAAATATATTATTATGAGAAATTGAAAGTGGTGAGCTTATTGGAGAAGAACAAAGGCAAAATTGGAATCACTACGACATGTGGACTTCTAATCAGAAAAAAGGATTCATGGTCATCACTGCACATTTTATATATGAAGCTTGGAAACTTCAAAGTCAAATTATGAGGTACTTTGATCTTGCATAAATTAATTAGCTTATTTTAATGTACTATTTAAAATTATTGTTGTTGTAATTATGTTGTTTTTATTTTAAATATAGGTTCATATATGTGTCGTGTTCGCACATGTCTGAGGTATTGAGTATATCATTGATAGACTGCTTATTGGATTGGAATATCGATCATAAGTTATCTACTTTGACTGTCGATAATTGTACTACAAATGATGCAATGATCAACATTCTTTTAGATAAGCTTTCTAGTAGTTCGCTTTTGTCATGATCAAACACCCATATTATATTAATAAAAAAGGGTAATAACGGGGTAGGGATCCGACCCCGCCCCGCCCTGCCTGCCTTAAATGGGTAATGGAACGGGCATGGGACGGAGAATTACCCATCGGGGTGGGAGCAGGAAAAGACCGTCCCACCCCATTGTCATCCCTAACTTCGAACACAGTCTCTTCTTCAGATGCATCTATCATCTCGATGTCATTCCATTGTTCAGGATTTTGCCCTTATACAGGGTCGTCAACCTCATCAATGTTCATTAAGATGACATTGACATCCCTTGGCTCAACTCTTGGCACTCTTCTAGTCATCTCTGACCGTGGCTATTCCTTTTTTTGTTGGGAACTTCATACACGGATGGTGAATGGAAGTGACAGCCTATAGTTCCTTCAAAATGGGTCTCCAAAGTACTCCGTGATAACCGAATCGGTGATCCACAACAAAAATTTCCATGAAGTGGTAGCTATCAGAGGTGCAACTCTCATTTATATTGTCAAGGTAATCTTTCCTCGTGGGATGATGCTGTCACTAGTAAATCCATACGGAGAAAAAATTATTGGAATTAACTGAAGGTCCACCTCCATCTTATCCAAAATAGCTCAGAATAGGATATTGACTGAGCTTCCATTGTCTATTAGCATTCTTTTAAGATCATTTATGGCCATCACAACTCTTACAAGCAGTGCATCATAGTGTGGATAGTATCCACCTACAGCATTATCTTGCATGAAAGTGATAGGTTGGACTCTTCTCTTAGAGGTCGATTGTTGTTGACTATGAAGCTCGCAATTGAAAGATCTTTGGCTTCCCTAACATAGTTTCTTTGGGCATTTCTAAACTCTCCCCCGACGAGGGGCCTCCGAAAATGGTGTCGATTTCTCGAATGGGTTCATGTCTAGCGTTGGCCGAGGGGCTTCTTCGTTGCCTTCGACCTTCTTCAGGTCTTCCCCTGTCATCTCGGCTTCGCTGGGTGTTACTCATGTTTATGCGACATGTACCATCATTCCTAGGTTGCCGGCCTTGCCTCGAGTTTTCATTTCTTTGTAGGCAGTTGTTTCTTTGAGAGTTAGGATGATTTACGATGTCCCTACATCCTTCAGTGATGTGGCTACTAAAATGATAGTATATACAATAGAGGGGTGCTTTGTCCTTATTTCTAGGACACATCGGCCCCTGCCCTTTTTTGCTTGAGGGGGTTGCTGATGAGGTCTCCCTTGATACATTTTTATAATAGGAGTTATCTCTTCGTAAGCAAAAGTAGGAACATCGTTTAGTGTTGTTGCACTAATGCTTGCCCATGGTTAAAGAGGGCTAATTGCCCACCTTGGTGATCTATCAAGTGAGAGGTGGGACCTCTTCCTCTTTGCATTTGCTGAGTGGGAGGCCTTAGTTCGCCCTATCCTGGTGATCCCTCAAGTTTTCATTAATCTCGCGCCTTATCATTTCCAACAAAGCGCCATATCTAACGGGGTCTTTGTTCTGCACGTCCCTCCAGAAAAGAGTGCATATCCCATCCTCCCTTAGGCTGTCAATGTCTCTTTATCTATGACTTGTACGTAGTAGGTCATCCCATTAGTAAAGATGGACAATAAGTTTTTTAATGATTCCCCTGATTGCTGCCTCATTTCCTGGAGGCGTTATTGGTCCATTGCCCTCATTGCTTGTAGAGAAGCATTTCAAGAAAGCCTTCTTGAGGTTTGGCTAGCTTCGAATACTTCTTTCTAGAAAGCCTAGTGTACAATACCTTAGTTGCTTCATTTAGGGTCAGATGGAAAGCTCTGCACTTCACGGTGGGTGTAGCTATCCTGAGGCTCATATGATTTTTGAAGCTATTGAGTTGCTTTGTCAGGTTGTCTCTTCCATCATATTTGGGGAGTTTAAGCAGCGTGAAGTGGTTCAAGACAGACGCATTCCTAATTTCTTGTGAATTTGACAGATTATCGTCATCGTCATCAAGGTCGCGTGACCTTTACGGCTCATTAGAATCATCCATCTCTCTAACTTGGGCCTCTTGGGATGGCTGAGATTATCTTGCTCGATTTTTTGCTTATTTCGCGCTCATCTCGTGCCTATTCCTAGGCGGAGGGTTGATATTACCAGGAACTGGTTGGGCTTGCACTCCGAATTGAGGCTCCTCATGTTGCCTATTTCTAGACGAACGAGGCTAATGTGTCGACCTATTTCTAGGTCGTCCTAGGCTTAATCTATCTAAGACGCTCACTGACCTCCTCGGTGCGTCCTCTGGATCGTAATTTGGTGAAAAGTTAAAGATGACCTCATGGGGTTGATCGGTGGCATAGTAGGTTGATGTATTTATCCCAACTTTTTCTTATGAAGGACTTCTCTCACGTGATATTGCTGATATTGTACCATCTGGCTTTGGACCTCGTCCTCACCATTGTAATAGTTCTCTTGAGTGGATGCATTCTCCTAGACGACATATGGAGGAATCGGGTACCCTCCTTGGTTTTGCATGTTTTTTAACAATTTTTGCATGACAATGTACTATTGAGTTATATTCATAATATTTTCAGCCATGGCGGCCAGTTCCCTGGTAAGTATTGTAGCTATTTTGGACCCTCACCTACTCGGTTGGTGAAATCTATGTCGAGATGTTGGGGCAATATGCGAGGGCTCCCCTTCTTCTAGGTGTTCCATAATCCTTCGAATTGTTGCTTCCTCATTACTAGTACTCATTTTAATGCTTCAAATTGTTAGGAGGTCAAGCAATATTCATTTTTTAAAATATTTTCCCTTTTATTCAAAGGCAAGAAATCATTTCGCACAAAGAGACTGGCCTTTTCTTACGGGATTCCCGTGGTTAACTGTAAACGTTCCACAGACGGCTTCAATCTGTTAACCCAAAAAATGTGTCAATACATGTCAAACCCATAAGCGCACACGTGAGCAATTCCCAGCACGTTCCTAATCGAAACACCAACAGAAAGGAGAAAAAGGCGATAAATACAACCACCTCCACTAATGATTCCCCCAAAGCGATGAATAAGTTTTTTCCAAGCAATTTAGTATTAAAACATTAACGAGTCGAGAACGATGAGTATCGACTGTTCTTATATGTTTGTTTCTCAAAGAAACCATCATTTACAATGTTGGAAGAGTTGCTCTTTATAGTGTTCTGCCCGACGTGGTAACTATTGGATCAGATCCACGTGGCTCCATCCAATAGACCGAAGTCTCATACCACTCATACATTAATAACATTGACAATGGGTCAATCACCCAACCATTTTAGGCTGACAGGTCTGTTATTTATTAATACAAACGTTACATCAATCATTCCTAAAGATACTCATCAAATCTGTCTCAAAGACAGCAAGTACTTCGACAGCATAGAGCTTCGGATATGAAGAGATTTTGCCTAGGAGGAAACACTTCAGTTTTGAGGGCACTTCAACATTGAGATGAAGTACTTCTGCTGAAAGGCAGTTTTTGTCTTTCTTTGTTTTGACTTGGTCGACCGTCAAATATACGCACAAAGTGCCTTCACGTGGCCTTTATTGAGAACTTTACATACTTTAATCAATTGGGGAGAATTAATTAGCATACCTCTGTTGTAATGGAGTCAGTTGAATTGGGGTTGCTTTGATCGGAAATTTTGTGAAGCCTACGAGTCTTATTCCGCGATGGGAGAGAGAAATTCAAGAAAAGAGGAGATTGATGGTGGAAATGTAGATAATGGGGGCGGACTCCGAGGAGGCCGACGTCGCTGAAAGTTGTAGGTACACGAGCCATGCTGGCAAAGTAGCGACAGTTTTCTTTGTAGAGCAAACAATACACGTATAATTTGTCAGTAGCGGATACAAATTATTCTAACGGCATAAATACTGATTGTGAAATGAAATTTAGATAGAATGATGATACACGTACAGAAACAGAAGCAATACAGGGACGACACAAACATGTGGGGTCCACTTTTTTTAATAATATTTAAATCAGGTGGGACCCACATGTTTGTGTCTTCCCTGTATTTCTTCTGGTAGCTACAGTTCTGTACATGTATATTAATTCATTTAGATATACTAATATTGTTTATAATTTTTATCAAACAATGTTATTTGGAAAATGAGTTTTCAAAATTTGAAAGGTAACGTCGTGGTGGCTAGAGGATATCTTCATCGGAACCTTGGGTGTGGTGTTGATTTTGTTTTTATTCATATTTGACATCTATTTTGGGCTTTCGGTGATCTTAGAAAAAGTTTGTTTAATTGTTTGTTACTGTTGCTACTGGTGGTGGTGGTGGTGGTGGTGGAGAATGAGGAGAATGAGGAGAAGAAAAAAAATTTTTATTTTTAATTTTTTAATAATTTATTTGGATTCGTATGGTTGTAATTAGTTCTTTATTTTTTTTATTCTTTTATTTAAATAAAAGGGTATATTCGTTATTTCATATTTTTTTTTTATTAAAAAATTGGATGAAAATTGATTAAAATGATGATTTTCGCCATGAAATATATAAATAGAAGTGAAAATGTCAAAAAAAAAAAAAAAAAAACAAGATGGGAACTTTTTGTAGAATAAACTTCAAACTTGGGGATTCATCTCTACCTTATTTCTCAATACCATTCCTTTTACACCCATGAAAATGTACAGCGCATTTACAAAATAAAAACGTTAATTCATAAAAGTTTAACATTTATGAATTATAAAATATTTTATATAGTTTAAATATTTAGCCTCTGTTTGACGTAGCTTAAATTTTGATAAAAAAATTGTAGTTAAAATTAACAATTAATTTGATCGTACATTTTATGGAACCCGCAATTTTTATCAATTTTTAAATTATATATTTTATTAACTTTTATCAAAATTTACTAAAAAAATTGATTTCAACTACCAAACAGGGCTTAATAGTACATAATTTGACCTAGACAAACTACATGTGCAAGTGCAACGGACAAATTTGAATATAAGCACCCCATCCCAATGGACATCTTTATACGTGGATGTTGGAGAGTAGCAAAGAGTGATATTATTTTTGTGTGGTGGGTTCATAAATAAAGTTTTGGGGACCTTTCTTCGTACGATAGGTGACCCATATTAATTAATTAAGATTGGACCCCAAAATTTATCTTAATCAATCTTAGACAAAACTACATCATTTCTAATTTTTAAATAAATCATTATAGGTGGTCCGTTTTTTAAATAATTAAAGAAAAAAAACAAAATTTAGACTTGCAACTTGCAAGGTGAATTCGGCCCGACCTTCAGTTAAATTTAAAAGAATAAAAATAATTTTTTCCTGTTGAAAGACAAGAATACATTGGAAAAAATTGTATTGAATTGGTTAATCACGGCTTGCCTTTCGATTTAATTAATGTATAGACTTAGACTACAATTATCAGAAGTTGGTACACATTTTCTCATGTCATGCTAGTTAATCTCAGTGCATGTTTGATATAATTTTTTTTCGCAGATTATAATGAGTGAATTCATAAATAAAAAGTGAATGAAAGTTGAGAGTCACACAGAATATAAAGGTAAAAATAATTTTTAACCAACTTACAAATTTGAAAATAAAATAAAAAAAATAAAAATTGATTTATTCAATACAAAAAAGTTGTTTTTACTTATATTCGTACTAGTGGTTCGACTCCGATCTGACTCCTTTCTTTTTATGGTATTTGAGTTAAAATGTATCATATTGACTTTTAAAATAATTTTTTATATTTCTATTACTAAGAACCGGCAATAGTCGAGCCTCTATCTGTTGTCCTAAACTTCTAGGTCTTCAATAATTCTTTTACAACTGGACACATCATCAATGAGAAGATGTCTAACATATTTTTTGATGGATTATTTTACTTTGTCCTCATGGATGATCTCAAACTTGACTTCGACCCCATCACTCCCCTCATATGGAGGAAAAAATATTAAATTTAATGAGGTGGGACCCGACCTCCATGTGAGAGGAGTGATGGGGCCGAAGATCATGTTTGAGGTCATCCATGATGGTAAGGTAGCATAATTGATTTTTTGATACCTTGATTTTTTAATATATTTTACTAATATCAAGGTGTTAAAAATATATTATAAAAATAGTATATTTAGAATCACTTGTGCCAGAGCAGCAGTTTAGACGGAGCGATAGAATCGATGAATGGTACAATGAAGTAATTTATTTAATTATACCTTTTATTTAATGTCACATTAGCGCCATTTAAATTGGGGCTCTAACGTCGATGTTGCTAAACTCCCGTTTGGTTCCTATTTTTATTTTTTTTCAAATTTTAATATTTGAAATAGTATTTTTTTTTAAAAATATGTGATTAAAAAGGAAAGAAAATTTTCGATTTACGTATAATATTATTTTCTGAAAGATTGTGTGGATAAAATAAGAAATAGAAAAAAAAAATGAAAGATAATAAATACCAAACGAAGCAAAATAATATGAAAAATGCCGATTGTACTGCACGGTGTACAGCACCATGCACAACCATCTCACAATAGGGGTGGAGCCCGTCCCCTATTATGAAGTGACTGTGCACCATACTGTGCCCCCAGCACAACTCAAATAATATTACTCATATTGTAAAGGCAGATTACTTGAGACAGCAAAGTCGAGATAAGATATGCCAACTTGGAATAATGGTGTGAATAAGGTGTATTATTAGAGAAGTAATAATGCGGGATTTATCCAATCCAATACAAAAACTCCATCTGCCAGCCTATCGCTCTCACTCACAAACGTATACTTTGATATTTGTCTCTTTCTTTCTTGTGTTTTTGTTTCTATATTTTGCTTCAACACCACATATCTGTGCAAGCAACCCAACTAACTCACTTTCTCATTACCTTAAATGCATTCAATTTTCATTACACTCTGATAAACTTCCAATGGCTGATTCACCACCGAGTTCTGAGTCACCGCCCGAGTCCATACAAAAAAGGTGTAAAAAGAGAGGGGGAGAGAGTGGGAGTAAGCATCCGGTTTATCGGGGTGTGAGAATGCGGAGCTGGGGAAAATGGGTGTCTGAAATTCGACAGCCACGCAAAAAATCGCGTATATGGCTCGGTACTTACCCGACGGCTGAAATGGCTGCTAGAGCTCATGATGTAGCGGCGCTGAGTATAAAGGGTAACTCAGCGATCCTTAATTTCCCTCAACTTAGTGATTCGTTGCCTCGTCCAGCTTCGCTTTCACCGACGGACATCCAAGCTGCAGCTGCTAAGGCGGCGGCAATGGAGGAGCTCAGCTCATTGTCGTCTTCTCCGTCGTCTTCTGAGAGTGTGACATCACCTAATACCAGTACAGCAGATGAGCTGGGTGAGATAATTGCGTTGCCGAGTTTGGAGGGAACTTATGATTCGTCCGAGACGAGGAATGAACTGGCGGTGGTTGACTTGGCGGCGGAGGGGTTGTTGTTTCCGCCATGGTGGGCGTTGGATAAAGAGTTTTATGAGTACTCATTTGACCAAGTGACCGTCGGAGGAATTCTTCCATGCAGTTTTTAGAGGTGTACCCTGTTCATTTCTGTGTTTGCTTTCACATTGTGTATATTTTCACCTTCCAATTCATGTCAATGATGTCCTCATACTGTATAATATACAAACTTACAGTGTTTGCCTGAGACTTTTAACTTGTAAATTATTACTCAAAAGTCTGTTGCTACTCATGAAAATAAATAAATTGTCACATTAAATTCTGCTAATCCCATATTTACTAATTTATTTATTATTTCAAATACTTTCTATTTTAATATTTGAAAGAGAACATTGTTATATATACATTAAAAATTACATGAGAGATTACATAATGTTCACATGATACTCTATCATTTGCCAATTTAAAACACAAATAACTTTTTCATCTAATCTTTTCCGTCGATATCATTTTCGATAATTACTTATATATCATTTTTATATACAGGTAGCAAAATCTTTTGAAAGAAGTGTATTGAAAATTTAAAAGAGGGTTAGTATGATAGAAGCCTGCTTGGTGTACATGAATTTTTTACCAGGGATTTTACATATAAACATTGGGTTGATTCTCATTCACAATTGAAAAAACAGAAGAAAAAAATTGCCAATGTTTCCCCGGCAAGTTTTCCTGTACAAGGGACAAAATCTTTTTGCTAGTCAAACTTTCTAACAGTTATAAGTATTTCAAAGTATTGGCTTTTTAGCATTTTTAGCGTAATATTTCTTTATCTATAACATCTTTTCTTCTTATCAGCTTCATTCTTTTCTCTTCTTCTTTTACTGCACATCTTTGAACATGTTAAGGCTCCACAAATAAGTATGCCCCTATTTGACAGCCATTGAATTGGAAAAATCATGTTTTGAATGGTGATTTTAGAAGAATGTGTGGTTAAAAAATAGGGAAAAGATTTACGTTCACGTACAGAATATTTTATTGAAAATAAATGTGTAAAAAAAAAAAGTTTTCAAATAATGATTGTCAAACAGAAGCTAAAGACTTATGAAGCTTTTTCTTCTTCCTCTTATTATTATAACTCGAGAAAAAAAGGTAGTCGAGCTCGAGCATACGTAATTATAACCATATACTATAAACTTATAGGAATGTACAATATATTGAGCTTTTTTTTTTTTTTTTTTTTTTTAATATAATGATAAATTTAAAAAGATAATATCATCTTAATATTTCTGAATTTATTTTTATCTATAAATACTTTTTAAATTCCAATTTCTAGTATAAATTTATATGTAACCATTTTTGTGGATGTCATTTTCTAAAATGAAAGAAATCCCTGAAAATATTCTCCAATCAAAAGTTGATTAATAAAGGTCAAAGGAAGCACTTTCTTTTTATCCCAAACAGCACCCAACCATAGGCAGAATATGATATTGCATGAACCAATCTAATTTTTTATTATTATTATTTTAATTAAAAATAGAAATAAAATAGGAATAAGTAGAATAGAATTGGGATTTCCTTTCACCATGACAGTGATATTCTGTCAGAACAGAACCATTTGGATACTATTTTTGTTTGATCCATTTGCACATTGGATACCATGAAAGAATGGTAGGTGAAATTCTATTGAATCATATATTGCCCTCATTTTTTTAAAATTCATCTTGCAACCTCATATTGAACCATACAATTTACGGGATCTACAACTTTTATTAGTCTTTCAATTACACATTTTATCAGTTCTTATCAAAATCTAATAAAAAATCTAATTTTTATCCGAACCAAGTTGTCAAATTTTATTCAATCACTCGTATGAAAGATACTCTCCATACTACCTTAGTGGAAAAATGATTTTGATTAATAAATTTTACTTTTTCTTAACTTGAAAACTTTTCAATATGTTATAAGGTCGTAGTGGTTAATCATTGTGCATATGGGATTACAAATTGCAGCCACGTTGAAAGAAGAAATACTTTTGGACAAAGTCATACTTCCTTTTATTGCTAAAAATTTCAAAAATTTGTTTTCTTGTGGACAAAAGAGCAAGAAAGAAGAGAATGAATACATTTTCCAAGTAACGAATATTTAATATGCTATATTTTTAAAATATAGTAGATGGTTGGTTTTACAATTTTGATCTTATTTCTAAATGACGAAATCAAAATTTTAATATCCAATTAAGAAGTTTTTATTTTGTGCTTGTGCTATCTTTTGAGCCGGGACCTTTATTAAGTGATAGACTCTCGACTCAATATAACAACTGGATCCCAATAAAAAAGAAAATTACTATTTTGACGTATCTTTTTCGCTGAAGATTAAGTTCAATATCCTTTCACCGACTCAAATTACGTAAGCTATCATTGTTCTTGAAGTTGAAGTCTATCTCCATTGTCCAATGTTAAGAAAACATGACACTAGTTAAAAAAATAAAGTCCTTTTCCCACATATCCCTTGGAGATGTTGCATGAAAGATTATTCAAACTAAATGACAAAAGAAACAAATAGCTAATGGAAATACACTATTAAACTTATAGAGGAATATATATATATATATATATTTTTTTTATTTACTATTACCTCAAATCTCTTATTTTTGTCCATCATCAAAATGGTATATTACTATGTACAAGTTCCTTGTATTTTTAGATTATTATTTACAAAGTACTAAGATGCTCATATCTAGATAATATATCAAAGAAGGACTTGAAACATCACTTGGACTTGTCGAAGATTAAGCCTATGTTTGGTTTAGCTTATAATCAAAATTTTAGTAAATTTTTATAAAAGTTGATAAAAATATGTAGTTTAAAAATTGATTAAAGTTGGGGATCCCCCGTAAATTGTGTTTTTAAAATTAATTTTGAAATTTGAAATAGATTTCTATCAACTTTTTTGGCTAAACCAAACAGGCCAAGCGAACAAGTTTTGTGTTTTGGATCAAGAAGTTGAAATTGAAACTATAACATGCTCAAGTAATTTAGGAAAAAGATTTTAACGAATAATTTTATACTTAGATGGAATTCGATCCTTAAAAATGAATCAAAAGTGAATGGAACATATAAAACATTGTGATTATAAGAATCGGTTAACTTTCGTGCATTGCATAGAAAAATGCAACGGCAAAAATAACTCAATGAATGATTCACCGACTTATTTGAATGTTGAAATTGGACCAATATAGTTAGATATATGAGTAAAAGATCGAAAAGTTGCACAAATAAAAGTCAAGGGAAAAACTAAATAATTAAATTAATTAAGAAAAAAAAAGTCTTTTTATTCCAGTTTGACTACAACGTTTTCCTTTCACAAAAGAAATAACAATTGAAAGGACAAAGTCGAGGCCAAAACCTCCAACATTATTTCTTGTCTTATACCTCGAGACGCATTTCAAGTGAACCCATTACAGATAATCTTGTTTGTACTTAGAGAATTTATACATAATTGATACAGAAATTTAAGTTCAATGAACATGATTAAAATATATGTGGGCTCAGATAAAATACAAAAGGACATGATGCTGCCACATCAACATCCTATATAAAATTTATAGAAATTCCTTGTACTTAGAGAATTTCTGAAAAGTGGGTCTCTATTAACTGAAAATTTTCACTTTTCATGTTTCTTAACTAATTATAAATACAAAAAAAAAAAAAAAAAAAAAAAGGGCAACTAGACAGACGAGCTAAAAATGACTACCATGGATGTTTGACTCGTTTTTACGTCATATTGACCTATGATTTTAAAAAGTTAAACTTTATTAAAAGATGTAAAAATTCAATCATTTTATCTTTACTATTGTAAACACTTTCAATCCAAACATTAGCCAATTGAACTTAATTAAATGTCAAGGCTTCAACGATATCCATTAAATGAATTTAAATAGTATTTATTAAATAAAAAGTTGTCAATGTAATTATCTCCTCTCCTTACATTCATTCCTCGTAATTATGATACAAAAATTTAACACGTTGAACTGAATAAAAATTTGAAAATACTAAAAACAAAAAAGTATAGTATGTCTCGTATTATTCGAGCACAAAAAATTAGCTTTATTTTACTTAAAAAATCAGAAATAGATCGTTGACACGCTTTCTTTCTACACTTTTAAAAGAATCTTTTTTGAAATGGCATACGCTTTTACAATTTTAATAAATAAATAATTGAAGCACCAGCCGTCTGGAAAATGACTATTAAAACTTTTAATTAAATAATTATGGTGGCACTTAATAATTAATTAGTAGGTAAATGACACTTAGTGGAAACATTATATTTATTGAAATCCATTATATATATATTTTTAAATACATTGTCAATTTATTTAAAATTTTGCAGTTTATTTTTAGACATCACATCATTACGTGTTCCCCACTGTTTAATTTCGGATTTAGCTTAGTACATAAACATCAAATTTAATTTGACAAAAAAAATTAAAAGCTCTTTTTCGATCGAGATCTTCTTGTTTTCTAGATTTGGACTCTCGTTTGAATCAAATTCGAGGAATTATTACTCAATCTGATAATCGAACATCATTATAACAAAATAATTTTTCTCAAAAAAAAAAAAAAAAAGAACTTTTCCCATGTAGCCGTTGGAGATGTTACAGGAAATAATTCAAAGTAAATGACAAAAGAAACAAATGAAAAAGTAATACAGACTTTTCAATTTGTGGAGAGATAAATGTGAGCCTTTTTTATAAGTTTCAATCAATCATTTTCCAAAGAGCTGGCGCCCAAGTACAGCCCAAGTATTGAGCGACATGAAATGACAAGTTTAATATTTTTACATGTTTTATTTTTTATTGGTGATCACTTTTGGATCACGTTTTCTCTATCAGAAAGGTAAATTTATAATGTTTTGTTTGATGTTAGTCATCTTCTCCGTATAGAGTACGGAATATATTATCAAGAAGTAATTATACGTCAAAATTTTACGTCAAATAAGGATTGAAAACGTCATTTTAGTAACTTTAATTTCGTGAAACTTTTGTATCATGGACATAACACTTGAGATGAAAATAGGCTCCACTGGCTAAAATAATTAAGGCATTAATATAACTCAACAAGATTGTGATAGTGAGGGTTAATGTCTCAAATAGCCACTGAATTTTGCCAAAAGTACACAGAAAGGTCATTGAATTTCAAAACGTCCTCAAATAGTCACTGAATTTTACCAAAAGTTCCCAGGAGGCCACTAAACTTCAAAACTTCCTTAGATAGTCACTCAACTTTACAAATTTTGACCTCATACATCACTGAACTTTGTTAATGTCAATGACCTTTTAGAATTTTTTTGCATAATTCAGTGACTATTTAGAGAAGTTTTGAAGTTCAGTGACCTTCTGAAAATTTTTGGCAAAGTTCGGTGACTATTTAGGGACGTTTTGAAATTCAGTGACCTTTTTGGGTACTTTTAGCAAAGTTCAGTTACTATTTGGGGTATTAGCCCTAATAGTGAAATAAGATTTAAAAGTAAATGAATTATATAGAGAAATATCTATTTATCTAAAGAAATTTTGAACTTATTGGATTGCATTGAGTGTGACCCAACCCTATCACTGTAATCAAACTAATACCTAAACCATTTTTTTTTTCTTGTTTTAATCCTGAGCCCAAGCTCTCTCTCTCTCTCTCTCTCTCTCTCTCTCTCTCTCACGCGTGCGCTTGAGCTTGATAATTTTTTAGGTAATAGATTTCATTCTAGTTGCAAAGATACGCTCGCCATGAGCGTATTATATGTTGACACTCATTTGGACCATCTAATGTGGCTTGTTTTTTCTTTATACTCAAACCGAGTTCATCCGCATATTTAATTTTATGCAATGCACATACCACATTTGATATATTTTTTCCGTTTTGTAGAAATAATTATTTAAGGTGACGATACTTGAAATGCTTCTTTTGAACAAAAACATGTTAAAACACATCCACTATTTAAATCATGATCATCAATATGCAAACTGAGAACCCCTTGACCTTTGATCTGCTGATCAAGAGCCCTTCACACGGGACCTAAATCACAACGGCCAACTTTCATCTCTGGTCCAGTAGACCATTCCATCACAGTGTTATTTCTATTACAATAATTTTAAGAAGTGTTCGACATCCATTGAAGCTTGGACTAGAAATGAGTACTTCACGTAATCTATAAATGAATTAGTAAATTAATAAATTAATAACCTCTCTAAAAAACATCTCAATTTTAATAATTATTATTTTATAGAGAATTTACTGTAGTATTTTTTTTTTTAACCTTAAAAATAAAATTTATTTCGACTTGAAATTTTTATTTGTCAAGTACCCGATTTGCTTTCTAGTAATCGAATCACAAATAACTCCACTTTGATTTGGTTGTTAATCTAATCTAATAATTCATGGTAGGATTGTTTTAGCAAGTACAGAACATGGGTACATATTGACTAATAATAAGTTTTCCAATAATAATACCAAATGTGAATGCATTAATTTGACTAATAATAAGTTGAGAGAGGCTACACGTATAATACCGTGCACAATCCTCTCACATTTGAAAGTGGGGCCCACGATTAAAAATCGTTGACCCCATGATTTGTGTGAGGGATGTGAACAAGAGTGTACAGCTCAGGTTGTTTTTTCTAATAAGTTTTCCAATAATAAATCAATTCAAATTATTATGATCTTGAATGAATTCATAACCTTGAGTCTTTTAAGTAAAATTATTTTTCTATCACAAATACCTCCTAATAAGACATTTGATGAAGTTACGAGGATATTTTGTGTTGTACATATGACTTGTCGAATCTCGAAGAAGAATTACAACTTTGGGCAAAATTTTCTTATACAAATTCAATTGAATTCTTCGACTTCTTTAATTCATGGCATCTAATAAAGAGAACATACTTCAACCAAATTTGTACTCTTTAGCAATGGAGCTTGTTGAGGATATTCTCCTTGAAATCGATAAACCTGCCTAACGTAGAATATAGTTGACAAAAAATATTCTTTCCATGCACGTAACATACAAATTGCTGGCAAGCATTACAAAGAATTTGGTGAGATGTAATGATCAAAGAGACCATTCAGAAAGGAGTGTACCGTATATAGTACGGGACAACACTTGACAATACTCGTTTTCAAATTTTAGGACTCATTTGATTTTCATTTTTTTAAAAATATATTTTTCTTTCTTTTCTTTTTAACTATATAATTTTTAGTAAAATAATATTACACGTAAATACAAAAGTTTTTTTTTTTTAATCACACATTTTTCATCAAAATACTATTTCAAAATATATTATTTAAAAAAAAATAACAATAATAATAATTGGGGCTCAAACATGCTCTTAGTGGCTAAAGATACGATCATGTGGCTTAAAAAACACCACAAATGTGGTTATCTTGAGGGACTATTGGTGGATTTTATTGTCAACTGTATATGTGACTATTAAATGTGATTTCATTGAGATAGCATTAATTATAAATTATATTTAATTTATAGTGATAAATGACTGGTTCTCAATTATTGTTTAGCAGTGATGCCCAATTAATGTTGTTAGTTTAAGTCACAGGTCAATTGAAAGATTAATGCTATGTAATCTCCCTGAATTGTAATTTCAGTCTAGATATTTTATTTAATTTCACTTATCATTTACTACTACATTAACATCAATTAGATTGAGATTGTAATGCTAGTAGGGCTAAATATTATTACTCTAAATCAAACTCGAGCAATTAATTCATTGAATTTGCTCTTCTTAATTACTTCACAGATTAAGAAAATGTAATTAATATAATTGAAAATATTTTTTCTTACATTTTTCCTAGAGTAATGCTATTAAGTCTCATTGGAATTATAATCACGGTTTATGTGACGCTAATGTAACATTAAATTTTAGACTTTTCATTTAACATATCATTTAATGCCACATAGACTGATTATAATTCTAGTGGAGTTAAATAATATTATTCTTTTTTTTTTCTAATATACACCCTACATTGAAATAATGATTTAAATAAAATTAATTTATATTTTTTGATAATAAGGTACATTAAATATGGACATATTAGAAACCAAACAAATATTTATACTTTTAATAAAGAAAATGACATATAATTTGGGACAGACGAAAAAGAAATTGAAGCCTATTTTTATGAAATATAAGTAGGGATAGCAATTTGACCCGTGGCTTAAACCGGCCTGGTACAGACTCGATTGAACCGAGCCAAGGCTTGGGCCGAACCGTATTTTGGGGTGTCGGGTTGAGCCCTAGTCAGCTCGTGTGGCTCGTTGGGGCGGTTCGTAAAAAAAAAAAAAAAAAATAGAAAGAGGCAGTTGTGTGCTACATTTAAAAAGAGAAAAAAAATCGAGTTGGCTCAGGTCGAGCCTCAATTTTTTTGTCAAGCTTTTGCTCGACTCGACTCGGCTCAGCTCGGCTCGGCTCGGGCCAAAAAAATTCCAATTTAATTTTACTCATGTAAAGTTTGAACCTCAAGCTTCGACTAACAAATCGGTTAGACTCGACTCTTTGTGATCCCTAAATAAAGGTGGTATTTGATTTGGAGGAACTGACAAACAATTTTAAACAATTGCTAGGTGTCCAGGTATTCCTTAAGTATTTAAGATTATCAACTTTGCCCATCAAGTCTGATTTTATTATTAGAAAATTGTGAAACAAGTTCCTAACCTATTAAAGTTGTGCAAATGGGCCCTCCATCTTTATTTTTTGACATTAAGATTCTCAAGTTTGTCATTAGTGAATGGTAACTCAATCTTTGTTTCTTTCTCCTTTAGTTTTATAATTATTATTTCATTCAGGTCGAGTATTTTCCACATTTTACTCATAACCATATTGAGTACATAGGAATGCAAGAGGATAAGGTTAGGCCGAATAGTCCTACCCATCCTCGTTCCATCAAGAATTTTTGAAAGGTAAAGTGAGGATTAACATATATAATTTTCCTCTCATTTATTAATGTATATTTTTTTTCCTAGGTGGAGCAGCGACGCATACATAACATTTATCATCCCAATTTGTAAGTCATGTGCGTTGTGCGCAAAAAATAAAAATAAATAAATAAAAATGAAGTCCATTTAGGAACAAAAGTACTGCAAATTTCAAAAGGTTCCCACCCTGATTATCCACGAGGCAGGGTAGGGCATGACCATGTCGGATAAGGACGACGTATTATGCCTTCCTTACTTCCTCAACATGAAACTCAATATCCAAGCAGTTACATGTTGTTGATTTAATACTCATCCTGTCGTCTTGATTTCCATTTCATTCTAAATATTCAATACTAAATGAATAATGTATCAATTCGATCTAAAAAAACTACTCTAAATTTCAAAAGTTGAGGTTATTATATTATATACAATATCAATTTGATGACATATAGAAACGATACAAGGCTACAATCGTGTTACAACATTTTCAAAAGATTTTCTATTTATAAAGAACATATTATGTATAATAGAAATCATCTTCAATTTAGAAGTAAAATTTTCATATGCTCCAACAACGTTCTCTATTTTAACTCATCATTTTGCTTTTTTAAATAAATATTTATTAATTTCTTCTCATATTTTCGTATATGTCAATGACAGTTAATTTAAAATATGATTTAAATAAAAAAAATATAGTATTGAAATATGTAACTTAACAAATTCAATAAAATAAGAATAGAGAGCTTATAGAGATAAACCCACTTTCTGTTTTAAAATGCTGAAATAGAGAATCTTTTAAAATTTATTTTTAAACATCGACTTTTTAAAATATATAGCATATTATATTTAAGGAATCTTTTGAAAATATTTAGGGATGATAATTTAATCCGCCCCGTCCCGATGGGGCCTCGATTAGAATGGGGTCAAAAAAACTCGTCCCGACGGGTTGGCGGGACGGGGCGGGACGTCAGGGATCGTCCCGTGGCGAGTCACGGGTCAGGGCAATGATGTCTTGCTCCGTGAAAAAAAAAATAGAATTTTAATAAATTGTTAGTTTTATTTACAATTTTATAATATGTTTCTAATCCAACAATTATATTATACAATTGTCAATTTAAAATTTTACATAACTAACAATTGTTTATATAATTTATAAATTCGACCATTCAATCTTTTTATTATAATTAAATTATATAATGTGAAATTCTGAATCATGATAGTTAAATAAATATTTTTTTTTACTTTTGAAAGATTTATACCAATTAATCAAAGCAAGTTAATATCTTGATCGAAAAAAATTTGAAAAAGATTTAAAATATATGGAATGACGTTTAGATTTTGGGTTAAGAATTGAACTTTAAATAATAACATAACTCGAATTTTGAAAATGTAAATTTAAAAAAAAAATTAAATTAAATTGGGTAAATTCTTGCCCTGATCTACCCCCCGCACCGCCTCGTTTAAGGCTGAGCGGGACGAGATTGGAATATGATGGGATGGCAAGGAGTGAAGATGTCCCGCCTCGAACCTGTTCCTTAACCAAACCAATCATTCTAAAACGAGACATAAAATTTAGAATATCAGATACAAAAGAAAAAAGACATAACACGTAGACTAATTTCAATCTTCCCTTTGTTTTTATTCTATGATTAACAGAATGACACGACATAAAGCGGCCAACATTAATCATGTTAACAGGAATAATTGTACATAATTGAGTTGGAGTTTATGCACATGATTGGGACAACACCACGCTAATTTTGCTTAAGATCAATTTATTTAGTTTGCCAAAATATTTAAAGTAAAATCTTGATAAATTAATAACTTCGCCTAAAATAAACTTTCCAACACAACAATAAAACCAATAACAAGTGTAATCATACATTTCTGCACCATGTCTCTAATAAAATAAAATTTTATATCAACATTCTTAGTTTTATCATGATACACAGAATTCTTAATTAGATGAATTGTACTTTGATTTTAGTAATCTAATCACTTCATCAATAAAATCAATTTCCTTCAAAAGACCCCTTGCTATATATTCTGCCTCAGTGGAAGATAAAGCCACAATCTTTTGTAGTTGGAATTTTCAAATAATGTGCCTATCACAAAGAGTGAAATATGAGAAGTTGTTGATCTATTTTCATCTAAATCACCAGCAAAGTCAAGATCTGTACAACCTTTCAAAATTATACATTCATCACATTTTTTAAACTTAAAACATAACTCAAGTGAACCTTTCAAATATCTCAATATCTATTTGATAGCAATTCAATATGTCTTACTTGGATTTGCCATAAATCTGCTTAAAATACTTATGTCATGTCCCAGATCAGGTATAGTACAAACATCAAATAGATAATAGAGCCAACAGTATTTGTACAATGTACTTTATTCATTCTTTCAAACTCTTCATTAGATTTAAGTGATTGTTCACTTGAGAATTTAAAGTGATTTGCTGGAGGGAGAGAAACAGGTTTGCAATCAGATATAGAGAATCTTTCATTGTTAACATAAAGAGTATAATTTTTCATTGTTAACTTAAAATTTTTGAACATAAAGAGTATAATCTTTCATTGTTAACTTAAAATTAATTAACATAAAGAGTATAATTTTTCTTATCACTGTTAATTTTCATACATAGAGTTCTCTTCACTTGATCTAGATCTTTCATTTCAAATTCAGATTTTAACTTTGATTTAATTTCAACGATTTCTTTTCTATCATGACAGATAAGTAGTATATCATCTGTGAGAATTAATCTCTTTTTCAATGTGGATTCCGGGCTCAGTTTCTCCTCCAATCGACACCACCAAGGAACCAACCCAAAACTCAACTTCGACTCTCCCACTACGATTGCTTCTTGATATTCCCACTAGAGAAACCACAAACAAATCAATATCACAAAGACAATAGCCACAAAGGTTGAAGAACTGGAAGGAATCAAGATCACATGCAAGTCTCACAAAGAGAGAAGGGAAGGCGGTTTTCTCACGTAGTGTGAATAGAGAGGGGCGGTCCAAGGTAAATAGGGATAGGTCAAGTCCAATTAAGGTAAGTCAAGGTAGAATAGGGTTGACCCAATTAACATAGGTAAGGTCCAATCACTAAGAATAAATGGGCCATTCAAGATGGGTAACACAATTTAGTCATTCAAGTAAATGGGTTGTGCCACGAGCAATTCTAATAAATTACGCTACTTCGAGTGGCCCAAACGGAAAGGAGTTGGATCGTTCCATTAATGGTGTCGATATACCGATCAATCATTTGGTTAAAGCCGACTGAATATAAAATCGAATTTACATCATCGCCCGGGATTATTGGGTATCAAAATCCAACAATCTCCACCTTGATTTCCAATAAACCTGCAAGCAAACAAAACACACAGTTTATATTTGCTTAAGTCTACTCTTAATAAGTTGGCTTGAACGTTTTTCCAGTTTTAAAATGGATCATTCAAAGGACTTTGATGACAATTTGGATATTTTTAACAAACTTGTTCAAGATATCGTTAACTGTAATGAAAAGGTGTCTGAAACCTACAAAGCTATAATACTGCTTAATTCTATGCATGATTCATATAAAGAGGTTAAGAATGTCATTAAGTATGGTAGGGGCACCTTAACACCTAAGATTGTCATAGATTCCATTAAGAGTAAAGAAATGGAGATTAAGGCTGAAAAAGAAGATAAGATGAATGGTCAGTTACACGTGATGAGGAGTAGAATGAAATTTAAGCAAATGGATTTTTGAAGAGCTCAAGACAATAGTGATTCGAGTAGTGACTCGAGTGATGAGGATGGTAAGAAGAAGAGAAAAGGATGGGAGAAGTCTAGTAGTAGAAGGTGTTATAGTTGTGGTAGAACTGGACACTTTATTAGGGACTGTCTTAAGAATAAGGATAAGCAGAAAGGTAGGATGAGAGATAAGGCGAATGTGGCTATGGGGCAAAGTGATGACCCTAGTGAGGTTTATTGAGAGTAAACCTAGCTACTGCATTGCATCTGTGTGTAATCCTTTTTGCATGTATGTGAGTGCTTGATTCTGTTGCATATTGTATGTTACACTTTCAATGTGCTTGATGTGTGTAATTGCATGAATCAATGTGACTCGAATACTTGGTGTATGTGTTTGCATGCATAGTAGGGTTAAGACGCATTAGCAGTGTGTGTGTGTTGGATGTCTATTGGTGAGGTGGAGTATAGATGCCTAGGGGTACATTGTGGTTTATACCGGGGGATGTGTAGTATGATATTTGGATCACGAGTGGAGATGTGATCAAATGTCTGGAATCCATTATCAGAAAGAGACCCTGATGAGGTGGAGTATAAGAGAGGACACTTCTATCACTTCTGTTTGGTGGAGCCCCATTATCCACGTAGTTTGGAAGAAGTGATGAGGTGATAAAGGATTATCCTAAGAACTTAGGATCTATTGTGATTTACCAATTAGACATGAGTTGAGCACTGTTAGGAATATATAACACCACATATCCCATTTATTATAAGTATGGGCTCACACATATCTCCACATTGGTATGATATTGTCCACTTTGGGCTTAGACTCTCATGGATTTGTTTTTGGACTTATACAAAAGGCCTCATACCAATGGAGTTATATTTCCACATTTATAAACCCATGATCCTCCCCATTTTTATCCGATGTGGAACTTTGGTCACATACCTAACAATCCTCTCCTCGAACAAATGACCACCGAGCCTCCCCTCAAACGATCATCTATCCGTACATCTTCCTGACCAAGAGCTTGCTCTATCCAGATCAACTCCTCTCCACCGCATTCGGACACACGCCTTATGTGAAGCATCCGGAGCACACCGCCTGTCCAATAGAGCTCATCAACGGATCCCATCACGAGCTAACCGAGGCACCACCTTCGTTCGGCATTCCAAGGATTCATTCACATGGCCAATTTTGGGGTTTAGCTCTGATACCAATTGTGAGAATTGATCTTTTTTTCAATGTGGATTCCGGGCTCAGTTTCTCCTCCAATCAACACCATCAAGGAACCAACCCAAAACTCAACTCCGACTCTCCCACTACGGTTGCTTCTTGATATTCCCACTAGAGAAACCACAAAGGAATCAACGTCACAAAGATAATAGCCAGAAAGGTTGAAGAAAGGGAAGGAATCAAGATCACAGGCAAGTCTCACAAAGAGAGAAAGGAAGGCGGTTTTCTCACGTAGTATGAATAAAGAGGGGTAGTCCAAGGTAAATAGGGATAGGTCAAGTCCAATTAAGGTAAGTCAAGGTTGAATAGGGTTGGCCCAATTAACATAGGTAAGGTCCAATCACTAAGAATAAATGGGCCACTCAAGATGGGTAACACAATTTAGCCATCCAAGTAAATGGGTTGGGCCACAAGCAACTCTAATAAATTACACTGCTTCGAGTGGCCCAAACGGAAAGGAATTGGGTCGTTCCATTAATGGTGTCGATATACCGATCAGTCATTTAGTTAAAACCGACTGAATATAAAATCGAATTTACATCATCGCCCGAGATTATTGGGTATCAAAACCCAACATCATTAACATAAACTAGTAAATAAACATATTCAAACTCACATTTACCTTTATAAAGGAAATAGGATTCAAAGTTACTTTAACAAAGCCTAAAAGTTTGAATATGTGAGTTCTAAATATTATGGTAATTTTTTAATTTTTTTTTTTTTTTACAAACACACTTTTTCAAATTTTGATTTTATCTCCCTTAGGATCACTCATATATATAACTTCATCTAGATCATCATTCAAAAAAGTAATTTTAACACCAAGCTGATCCAATTCCCAATCAAAATGAGCAGTTAAGGCAAATAAAATCCTAATAGAAGTATGTTTTGAAACATGTGAAAAATATCTCATTATATTAAATTCCTTCCCTTTGTTTAAAGTCTTAGCGACTAACCTAACCTTATATCTTCTATTTTCAACATTAGAATCAGCTTCTTTAATTTTATAAACACATTTACAGTCAATTGCTTTCTGATTTTTAGGCTTACCAACAAGAATCCAAATTTTATTTTTTTTATTAAAGAATTTATTTCTTATTTTATGGCTTCATTCCAAAAACTAGATTGTTTACAACTTATGACTTCTTCATAAGTAGTATGTTCGGAATTACAGGAGTCTAAAACAGAGAATAGGGTAATAAAAATCATCATTGATTATCATAGTAGAAGGAAACATATCTACTTCTATCTGTGATCAATTGGTAATCAGTTAGGGTCAAACTTTGAGACCGATTTTCTATTTCTTCACCAAATTGTACTTGCTCTGTTTCAGATTGAGATGTCTCCACTTGAATTTGATCATCAGGTTAAACATTCTAAAAATTCTAATTTTCTAAAATTATTTCCTTTATCAATGGATTTTCAACATAACCAGAATCAGAAGAAACAAAACCAGGGCATCATATATTTCAACGAAAATGGCATTTTAAGTCTAGCATAATTTGCAGATTGTCCAAACCATAGTTATTCAAATCAAACCGAAAGAATCGAGAATCGGACAGTGGTCCGGTCCCATTTGTATTATTAAGTTCGTTAGCATACAAACTAGTCACTAATTGCTCGAACCAGACCATAACCGTTCGAACCAGATCTGATTCAATCCATTCAAAGCAAAAATTTATATCACTTTGCGTGAAATCCGCAAGCGTACGGGATCGTTGACAGGTAATAATAAAGTGAGTTGTGAGTTATTGTCCCACGAAGAATAATGTTTAATTCTAGTTCACTAGTTACTACTAAATCTGACGTTCGTGACACAAAAGACGCAATTTTGTTGTTATTTAAAGTTTAAACTAATTCTAAACTAAAGAAGAAATAAAAATTGTTTTGTCTAATATGTAAATGATTGTATTGGATTTTGAATCCCCTTTATTGCCATTTGTTTTAATTATTAATTCGTAATACAGTTAATTTCATGCTTTCGTGACAATCGATAACACTAGTGTATTTAATTCTCTTTTTAAAGATAAATTAATTCTATTCTAATCAAGACCCGATCTTATTCCTAGTCCGAATTCATATGACCAAAATGCATTAAATTATATGTTATTTATATGATTGCATATGTGATAAAGATTATTCCTAATTCTATCTACATATGTTAATTTTGTCGCGTTCTAAATTTATTGTGAGTCTCCCAACACTATAACAAACAACTGATTATTCAATTGGTGGCCAATCAATTAAATAATGCAATGGGAATACAAAATCAATCAATAAAATCAATAAATAATTGAATTAATAGTCTTAAATCAAAACAAAAAGGGAATAGGGCTCATCATTCATCCAATACAATAGAAAAACTAGCCTAGCATTTTAATGATTAAATTATACAAGAAATATTGGGAAAAAATCATCCAAAAAGAAGAGAAAATGAAGAAAATTGAGAAATCCAATTTCTTGGCTTGAATCTTTAAAAGTGATGAATATTTTTCAATAAAATTGTATAATCAACTTTGATCTTGATGCTTAACTTCGTTCTTCGCCTCCAAAATATGTAGAATATGTAATTTTTAGGTCAAAATGGAGGTCTCTCATGTTTTGGACGACTCTGGGTATAAATAGGGCATCGAAAGATTGCAAATAAAAAGTTTCCAAAATAAAATAAAGAAACAAATTTTTTTTTTCCCGGAATTGAACCGTGCGTGCATGGTTCATTTGGAGTGGAAGCACAGTACACATGATTTGGTCTCTGGAATGAATTTTTGAAATCTCATGTGCTCAAGGCCTACAGACCTATACTTAAGCATAGTACAATTTTTTTGCCTAACTTTCTCCAAAATGTATTTTTATCTTTTTTAACAAATTCTCATCCTATTGACTTCTCTTTAACTCCATTTGACTCTTCGCATTCTTGAATCGTCGTTTTGCAATCTGACTCAACTTTTGAAGTATTGTATTTTAGTCCTCAAACTTTGTATTTGATTCGATCGAGCCATTTTCTCTTATAATTTTGTTCTTTAATCTTCCATTTGTATCCAATTGAATCATTGACATCTTTGATCTTTATTTTGTCGCCCATCTCATCTATGGATAGTTGGCAATTTAGTCATTGACTTTTGAATTTCGCCATTTTTCACTATTTTGCATTTTTTTTCTTCAATTCTTCATCAAATATCAAGTTTTACTTATTTAACACAATATAACATGAATTAAGCTATATTTCATCGGAAGAACTACAAAATATCATTATTTAAAATCCTAAATAAGTGTATAAAATACACCTATAAAACCCCCGAACTTGAACATTTGTTTGTCCTCAAACAAAATCATAACCTAACTTAAAACAAACATTCAAGCATGCAAAAATATTTAGCTAGCTAACCTGGTATTTTATCTCAGAATTGAAATCATGATTTTAAATCTAAGCACGACTTCAAGATCACAATACAGAAATCAAAGTCTACTTTTCCAATGCAAAGTCGACGTGTGTGTGTGTGTGTGAAGAATTAAGCATAGTATCATGAATTTATAAGTAGTTCCATTTCCAACCCTTGATAATTAAATATGTTTTTTTATCACTCGTAAGATTCACACACCCCCAAACTTATTCTTTTCGCACTTTTCAAATGTGTGACCTAAGGTTGAATTTTTATACTGTCATCACATCTCTAGTTTAGGTAAATCTTACAAATTGTAAACCAATACTTCAACAAACAAATATTCTCCATAGTTTGATTGGTTCAATCTCCAGAACTCAACAAGGCTAATAATTCCTTATCAAAAGTCAATTTTTCTTAAACAAGAGTTTGAGACATAAACAATGCATTTGGTGCTTCTTCTCTTTCATGCACAAGTTTTTTCTATTTTTTCTCAATTTTTTATTTCAACACTTTTTTTTTTTATTTGCGGCATTCTCTCCTTTAAACTTTCTAAATGACCTATTTAGCGAGCTTAAGACCGATAACTCCAAAGTCAATTGACTTTAGGGCAACAAGTTTTAACATCCATATAGGTTTAATAACTAGAGTTATAAAGGCTGCGAAGAGAAATTTTTAAATAATTTTTTCATGCCTTGTTCAGTGCATTATCCCTTATTAAACACTTATCCAAGTTAATCGACTTCTAACTTGAGATTTTTGCCCAATTTTATTCTATTAACCTTAGAAAATCCACACAAGATTTTTAATTTCACACATGGAATTCCTATTTATCTTAAATCTTCTTACAACGGTGAAATCTCCCCAAACTATTTAAATTTGGTCTAAGGATGTAAAATATAGTAATTTTAGGTTCAGCATCTATGGTCCACTATTTCAACCTATCCAATTATGAAATCAACGTGTTCCTACACAATGCTTAACTTAATTCATGTGCTCGATATATATCAACTTCACATGGAAAAGCGAAAACTAACCGAAGTATGTGATATATTCACCATTCATAGATAAATTCATAATTCAATATATTCATCATTGTCAGTCAGGCCAACTAACTCACTCAAGCACATAAAACACACAAAAACAAGAATTTTCAAATTTTAATTTTTTTTTTTTTATATATATCTGAAAGCAATAAGAGCACACAGAAGCACAAAAATTAAAAGAAAACTCATATTTACCACCCTGAAACTTAAATTGGACATTGTCATCAATGTCTTAAATCCTAAGTCCGCATATAAGGGGTGGGGTAGAAAAGGAAGAAAAGAATCCCCAAATATGACGTACAATTTAATGGCTAGCTTTTCATATTGCTCATGTTGTCTCCTTGGTCAATGTTGATTTAAGTGTTTTGTAACTTTATGTTCCTACCCAATGCAGTTAAATAAAGCATTAAAGATCAAATTTTTTGGAACATGTGTTACTTAACTCAAACGTCTAATAGCCCACTAATATATCAATGACATGGGGAAAAATGGGATGTGGATGATGAATCCCTAAAAATGAATAAAAACTAATCTAAATTATATCAAACAATTCTAAATCTAAAGGGAAAAAAAAAGACTAAATAAAAGAGATGAAAGTGTTGGGTTGCCTCCCAACAAGAGCTTGTTTAAAATTCTCAGTTCGACTCCTATTACTTTTAGGCTCTTCATGGTAGCTTGAAAATGGAATTTTTAGTCCTGCATTTTAGACACTGGTTGCACTTCTTCGGTTCATTCTTGACTCTCCAAACAATCATGTTTTCATTATTATCCCTACCAACAATTTCTCCTATGTTTAACCTACCTTTGTAGTTTTTCCAGTGATCCACTCGTTGGCAATCCTCAAAGCATGATGGCTGCTTGATTGAATTCTCCATGGTGAAGCTCTGTTGTTTATCTTCCACCCTCGGGACAATCTCATTAGTATCAAAATCCAGCAAAGCTTGGCTTATAGACAAAAATGGTCTTCCCAAGATTATTGGCATCTGATATGCCTCTTCTATGTCCAAAATGATGAAGTCGGCTGAAAAAATGAACTCTCCCACTTTGATAAGCATGTCTTCGATTATTCTGTAGGGGTGTTTTAGTGATCGATCTGCAAGCTGAAGGATAATAGATGACGTCTTAGGGTCTCCTAGTCCTAGTTTCCTATAAAGAGGTAAGGGAATTAAATTAATACTTGCTTCTGAATCAATCAAACAATTTATATTATGTAAATTTCCTATGGAGTAAGGTAAAGTAAAACTCCCTGGATCTTTTAGTTTGGGAGAGATACTGTGCTGGATGATCGCTGCATCCTTCATATAGTGCTATCATTTCGTGCTTGGGCAGCTTCATCTTTTTGGTCAACATTTCCTTCAAAAATTTGGAGTAGTTTGGAATTTGAAGAATCACGTAAATGAATAGGATGTTAACACGCAGCTTTTTGAGAACTTTCAAAAATTGAGTGAATTGTCTCTCCAACGTGGTATTTGATGTGAACCCGGCCAAGAATAAGTTTGGGAACTCACGAACAAGATGAAACAAACCCAAGAAAGCTATCAATCACGCCGTGCAAAGATTCAACTCGACACGTTGTTCGACCCGTACCAAGAACTAAGATTTCACGCAAGAAATCTGACCCATTGATTACCCGGAACAAGAACTGTGAAGTGAAAACTCCACAAAATGACTGCTACACCTTTTGATAAGTTCAAGGTTTAGATCTTTAAACCACCAAGAATCATGGATGAATAAATCTCACAAGTTTTATAAACTCAAATATTCACAATATCAAAAGTCTCTTTTTTACAATGAAAATGAAATCTTATTTATATGAAAACATGGTAAAACCCTAAAAAATATGGAAAAGACGAAATTTAAGACTCCTAGAATGTAAAAACTTGCCAAAATTAAGAAATATGATGAAATATAGAAATTCGCGAAAATTAAGTAAAACTGCCATATTTTTATTCTATGTGGCCGTATAGAAGGTTTCTATGCGGTCGCATAGAATAACTTCTGCCTGCCTTCGAGTTATCTGTTGGCTCCATGCGGTCGCATTGTGGGAAGCTTATGCGGCCGCATGACTTCCCGGTTTACTTCTCGGTTGTCTCCCGTTTTGGCCTTTTGATTCGAATGCCTTCCAAATCTTTTCGACCCCCGACTCCAACACAAAACTTGTTCGTTGGCTTGTCAACTTCAACCTTTCGCACTCCATGGCTCGAACCATCAATTGTGTGGCTTGTAGTGACTCCGTGAAGGCTCTAACCCGACTTTGACCCCTTCCCAACGTTCGCCCAATGTTCATTGATTTTTTGCGCACTATGGATCACATCATCCCTTCTCTCTTCGAAAGGATTCGACCTCAAATCTAAACCTGCACCAAATGAAACAACATTAGAAATATAAAAAATATCAACAATCACAAACTTACCCAATAGAAGTAAATAGTAGCCATCACGCTCAATCATAGCAATGGAATGGCACGGTCCGTCTCCCCTAGGATGTAATTTGGACCTCCTTTGAGTTCGTATCCACCTCCTTTGTATGTACACCCAATCACCATCACATGATTCAAATAACACACGCCTTGACCTCGCCCTTGTACAAGTTTGGAAAATAACACGTTCCTCATCTAAGCTACCATGTAAAGTAATAGTCAAAGGAATTAAACTCAACAAAGTTAACAGATTAAAACCAATCACCATATCATAACATGAGCAACAAGTAGCAGAAATAGTAAAATATATCGCGTTAGTATCTAACATATCCCATCCAACCTTCCACAATTAGTTTTGGGAATTAAGATCAATGTTTCTCAAGTACTCATCATGCACAACTACTTTCGAACCAAAACATTTAAGGACTACATGATTGAAATAAAGACACTTATGCCTTAAATCACCCACAATGCACCACAATTGCCCTTCATGTTTGGTCAATCTCATGCAACGTCCTAAAATATCACCATGTAACACATAAACCCTCACTTTGACATGCATACTTTTACTCTTGTAACACACTAGAGTATCATAAACTAGCAAGAATTTTCTCATTGATGGATGCGATAAATGATTGTGCAACCCAAAGCTACCACTAAGACCAACAAATGGAGGTAATGAAGCGAACAAAAAGATTGGTGAATTAGAAGGACTTGCCAAATTAAGATGTGGGATGAAATTATTAGACATTAAACTTAATCCCAACACATTCCAAAAATTCAGCCTACCCCAGTTAAAGACATCAGGACAGAAATCCAAACATGTTTGCCTACAACTCAAAATAATGCAACCTAATTGCCTATCACATATGATTAACTCGGTGTGGCATGCTAGAACTTCATGATGTAGCAGATTCATATCGTAGACAAGTAAGAATTTATCAATAAATGCATGTGGCACGGGACTGACTCTACTCATAGAAATATCAAATACATTATCACCATTAAATGTGCACAACCGATGTACAAGGTCAATCTCATGAGTTGTTCTAAGTTCTACCCTAGGTGTAAGGTTTTGATACGTTACCATGGCATGAGTACATTCATTCTTCTTGTCACTCACCAATTTTTTTTATGTGTTTTTCACCAAGTGGATAGACAATGTATGGAGCCTCGCGAATTTTGTCATCATGGATCAAGTTCTTGAAACCCTGCAAAAGAGAAATATCCAAACTAGGAAGGAGATCGTTAGCTCTCACCAAAGCCCTCTCACACTCAACGTTTCTCACATCGAAACTCACCTTGGAATCTTCTCTCATTTCTCTCTTTAGCTACTCCTCTTTCTTTTCTTCCACCTCTTCACTTTCATTTTCACTCTCTATTTCTTTTACCTCTTGTGGCTCCACTTTTTCTTTAGCCACCACGCCACTCTCATTTTTCTTTTCACTCGTTTGTGGCTCTACTCTTTTTTCATCACACTCAGCCACCTCACAATTTTCTCTCTTTTTCCTCTCTCGTTCTTTGGTATGATCAATGTGAGAATTAATCATATTGCATAGCCTGGAGAATTTTAGTTTATATTCCAAACTAGCTAGCTTATTTGACATATCACTACCATGCTTCACAACAGGCTCCCTAGTGAATTCTCAACTCCATCACATCGCCTAAGCTTCTCTCGACACCCCCCTTGCACGCATATCACTCCTACCTTGAAAAGTTGGAGTGTTCAGCTTGTTGCTCCCCACTTTCCTATCAACACCTCGATCAAACCTATCGCATATACCCTCACGAGGAACCCTTTAGGGCGCCCCTCGTTGTTGACTCCCAATCAAGGTTTCATGCCTAGCTACATCACCACTAATACGTTCAACCGTCAACCCCAACTTATCACACCTACGATTTATAGCATGTATACTATTCCTAAGCTCCACATAAAACTCCTTAGGCACCGCGTTCTCCTTACATTTACTCATGTTCCCCTTCTTCTTTTTTTGCTATAAATGGATAACAAAAAATCAAATGAAAAGAATGATAAGAAAGCAAAATAATTTACCTCACGTGTTTGTACTCGTGTATCACTCGAAATTGACTTTTACCCGATATTGAGTTCATCACTCTTGTCTTTTACCGCTCGTCCTTATTTCTCAATGGTTCGAGAAATAACTGACCTCAATCAAATGGGCCACATATCCCGAAACGATCACCACCACAAGCACAAGTCTCGGATAATCAACACAATTTTGCACGGACTAAGGTAATGACTCAAATGCAAGAAAAGACAACAAAAGACCCAAACTACAACTTTGAATTGCCTCTAAACGTTCACGAATTGTCTACTTTTTTGTTGTTTTTTAAATTCAATAAACAACTAACTAATAAATCTAGAGGCAATTAAACAATAAAATTATATGAAATTAAGGACTCAAATCAAGAATATAAAAAAATTTCGGTGAATAGTAATCGTGAACAGTACCCAGAATTTTATTTTATTTTTTTTTAATTTCGAATTTTTTTTATAGACTCAAATCAATTACGATACCAACAAAACAAACGAAAGTTGATTTGGATGCTAGATTAGCCCAAAAACAACTTTTGACTCTCATTTTGGAAATTTTTGGATTGAAACTCAAAAATAATTACTAAACACATGAACATGAAGAACACGAAACAAAAACAAAAACAAGGACTCAAAGAAATAAAAGGATAGATGACCTGAATTCTAGAACTGTGCTCTGATACAACCTGATGTGAGCCCGGCCAAGAACAAGCTTGGGAACCCACGAACAAGATGAAACAAACCCAAGAAAGCTAGAAATCAAGCCGCGCAAAGATTCAACGCGACCCGTTGTTCGACCCGTACTAAGAACCAAGATTCCACGCAAGAAATCTGACCCGTTGATTACCCAGAACAAGAACCGTGAAGTGGGAACGCCACAAAAAGACTGCAACACCTTTTGATAAGTTCAAGGTTTAGATCTTTAAACCACCAAGAATCATGGAAGAATAAATCTCACAAGTTTTATAAACTCAAATATTCATAATGTCAAAAGTCTCTTTTTTACAATGAAAAGGAAATCCTATTTATATGAAAACATGGTAAAACCCTAAAAAATATGAAAAAGACGAAATTTAAGACTCCTGGAATATAAAAACTTGCCAAAATTAAGAAATCTGATGAAATATAGAAATTCGCGAAAATGGCAAAACTGCTTTTTTTTATTCTTTGCGGCCGCATAGAAGGTTTCTGTGCGGTCGCACAGAACAACTTTTTCCTACCTCCGAGTTCTCTGTCGGCTCCATACGGTCGCATTATGAGAAGCCTATGCGGTCGCATGGCTTCCAGGTTTGCTTCCTGGTTGTCTCCCGTTTTGGCCTCTTGATTCAAATGCCTTCCAAATGTTCATTGATTTGTTGCGCACTCTGGATCACATCAGTACTTTTCAACCTTTGAGAAAATGGGACTGGGTGTACAAGTGCTTTGATATGAGCTTTTACCTCCATCTGTGGACAGTCCGAAGGCATTTTCTAATCCTTTTTCGTTGATTCTTCGAAGTATTCTACTTGTTCCTTGCACCCTGTAGTTACCCGAGTGCCCTCAGTCTCGTTCCTTCTTCTGGTAATATCTGGTAGCACCCTACTTCTAGTGGTGATGGCTTGAACATGCTGCACTGTTGACTGCCTTCGTAATCTCTGGGAGAATGGAATGGATGGTATTTAAGCCTTGACCGTAGCGGCGGGAGTGAATGATGGTGTCACTTTGATCTCAAAATTCATTGCTTCAATTGCTAGTACTTGCTTTTGTGGATTCTTCTCTGTGTTGCTAGGCAATTATGGTCTGTTAGCTAATGTTGCTGCTATCTGTCCCGCTTGATTCCCTAAGTTATGTATAGAGGCTTCTAATTCTGCATCGTTGTCTCAGTCTTAGTGATGTAATTGACAAGTAGATCTTCCAAGGATTGTCTATTTTCTTCTTGTTGCTAAATCGCTGGTGGATTGCCCCTTATCTGATTTACTTGATCCGAATTATTTACCGACGCGTAGTAAGGATGCTTGTTCAAACTCGGATGGTAGTTGTATGGGTAATGTCCATTTTTCCTCCAGTAGTTCTACAAATAACTGACCTCTGCTGGCTGATCTATGTGAATGGAAGCCAAAGAGCAGCTTACGATGATGTGATCTGCCCCACAACCTGCACAAACTAAAGTTGGATATTGTACCATGTGCACAGGTTAAGTTAAAGTGTCAAGATTCTTCGTTATTGCTTCTATTTGTGCTGCTAATGTTGTCACTAAGTCTACATTATGCATCACATTTGCCTTCCTTGGAGTCTCCTTGTCTGTTGGCCAGTTGACTTAATTCTCTGCAATTCTTTCAAATAGATCATATGCTTCATCTACCTTCATTATCAAAATCGATCCGCCCGCTAAGGCATCTACAATGTTATGAAATTCATAGCGTAGTCCATTGTAGAAGAGATCATTTGCCCCAGTTTAGGAATGTCAAGATTTGGACATTTCCTAAATGCGCACTTGAACCTAGCTCATGCTTCTGGTTATGTCACATAGTCTCTCTGTCTGAAAAGATATACTTCTTTTCTGATTTGATGGACTCGAGATGGCGGGAAGAATTTCATGGTAATTTTTTGTATCATGTCATTCCACGATACGATGCTCCCAAGAGGTTGTGACATCATCCATATTTTCGCACTCTCCTTCAAAGTGTGAGGAAATAGACGCATTTGAAATGCATCTCGTGGCATCCCTTCATGGCTAATTACGTCACATAGCATGGTAAAAGCTTGAATGTGTTCGTGTGAATTTTCAGTAGCTTTCCCACTGAACCTGATATCTTGATGATTTTGAAAGAGGTTTAAGACATTTGGCCGGATGTGGAAGTGGGCTTGTCTAAAGGGCAGATAGATGATCAGAGGTTGAATCGGTGTTGGCAAAGGATTCACAGAATCACCAACCAATATAGGTTGATTCTGAGGTGCTTACTGAACTAGAAGTGCTGCATTCTTCATTGCATCCTGAATCTGATTTTGATTCTCAACCATTACACTTACTCTTCTCAGTTCTCTTCGGTGTTGCTTGAAGGTCCTTTCAATCCCAGGATCTATAGGGAGGATCTTGATCTCGTCAGGATCTTACATAAACTAGTGAAAACTTGCGAAGAGTGAGAACAAAAGAAATCCGATATTTCAATTAAAGCCTAAAAAGAACAAAAATAAAAATAAAAAAATAATCAAACTTAATATTAACTAATAAACTAAAATTATGTTCTTACCCGGCAACGGTGTCAAAAACTTGTTTGCGTAAAACTCGCAAGCGTACGGGATCGTTGACAAGTAATAATAAAGTGAGTTGTGAGTTATCGTCCCACGAAGAATAATGTTTAATTCTAGTTCACTAATTACTACTAAATCCGGCGTTCATTACACAAAAGATGTGATTCTATTGTTATTTAAACTAATTCTAAACTAACGAAGCAATAAAAATTGTTTTGTCTAATATGTGAATGATTATATTGGATTTTGAATCCCCTTATTTCCATTTGTTTTAATTATTGCTTCATAATACAGTCAATTTCATGCTTTCGTGACAATCAATAACACTAGTTGATATGATCCAGGGTCGAGTCCGACGAAGTCGAGCCCAGGACGCGACCCATTGATTATCGAAGACGGACCGATGACGCGATCAATGGCAAAATAGGTAAATCAAGCGAGGGGATTACTTGTACAAGCAACGGTGGACAACGACATGATCTACACGCAAAAAGAGACAAGTTTCATGTTTGAGTCAAGATTGAAAACTAATTGGATCAATGTGTTACAAGGACCAAAAGAAGAAGCCCAGCCAGACTTCCAATCTACTGCTTGGAAAAGAACCAAGCTACTGCCCAAGCATGTACCGAGAATTTGTGAAGGCAAAAGAGACTTCGAAGCTACAGCTTGGTACAAAATTTTGGGCGAATTTTCTATTTTTTGCGAGAATCCTAGTTTCCTTAAAATTCTAATTTTATTGATGTTTTACTATATTTTGGAGATTATGAACGGTTTTTCTAGGTATTTTAGCATTGGTATAAATAGTTTCTTAATTCATTCTTGTAAGAACCTTTGACATTATTTTGAGAGAATTCATATTATTTGAGAGTTTTATTCCTCTTTATTTCTTAGTGGTTTAAAATTCTAATCTTGAACTTATCAAAAGGTTTCGCAATCCTTTTGTGGCGTTCCCACTTTACAGTTCTTGTTCCGAGTAATCAACGGGTCGAATTTCTCGCGTGAAATCTCGGTTCTTGGTATGGGTCGAACAACGGGTCGGGTTGATCTTTGCGCGACGTGATTTCTAGTTTTCTTGGGTTGAATTCATCTTGTTCGTAGGTTTCCAAGTTTGTTCTTGGTGGGGTTCAGATCAGGTTGTATCGGAGCAAAGTTCTAAAATTCAGGTCATCTATCATTTTTAATTCTTGTTTAAGTCTAAAAAATTAATGTTCATCCGTACGGTACTGTTCACATTACTGTTTACAAAAAAAATCAGTTTTTATTTTCTTGAGTTAGAATCATTATTCTAGTATAATTGTAATTGTTTAATTATCTCTAAATTCTTTGTTTAGTTGGTTTATTGAATTTCATCCAAAAAAAGAGAGAAAAAAAAGAGTCTCTATATTGCTTGAACGTTTAGAGGAAACAAAACAAAAAGAAAATAGGAATTTGAGTCACTTTGTTTTTCTTCTTGAATTGAGTCCATTACTTTAGTCCATGCAACTTGTTGATTATCCGAAAACTTGTGCTTGTGGTGATGATCGCTACAGGAATTGCATTCCATTTAGTTAAGCTCGGTTATTTCTCGAACCATTGAAAAATGAGGACGAGCGGTAAAATGTAAGAGTGGTGAGCTTATTATCGGGTAAAAGCCAACTTCGAGTGATACACGAGTGCAAACATGTGAGATAAATTATCTTGCTTTCTTGTTCTTCATTTTCATCTAATTTCTGTAATTTAAGTAGTTGCGAATTATATATATACATGGAGGAAAACATGGGTAAATGTGCGGAATAGGCGGTGCCGAAGAGATTTTATGTAGAACTTATGGATAGTATGCAAACTATAAATCTTAGGTTTGATCAATTGGATGTGGTAGTTGAACATATTAGTGGTGATGTAGCTAGGCACGAAACATTGATTGAGAGTCAACGGCGAGGGATGCCCTGAATGGTTCCTCATGGGGGTAGAGGAGATAGGCGATGGAGGAATTTTATGGCTGAATTTGATGAGGAAAATGAGGCGATGACCGTAAGGAGTGATGATTATTATTTAGAAGGTGATTTGGGACGAATAAGGAATAGAGGATATAGGTTTGATCGAAGGGTTGATAGGAATTTAGGAAGCATCAAATTGAATATTCCAGCTTTTCAAGGTCGTAGTTAGAGTGAGAAAAGCAGGTGGAACTAGTGTTTGATTCCATAATTACTCGAAGGAGAAGAAGTTGAAGTTTGCGGTACTGGAATTCACTAATTACGTCATTATCTGGTGGAATCAATTGATGACTAGTCGTAGGAGAAACTTAGATAGGCCAATTGAGACGTGGGGAGAGTTGAAGGCTTATATGAGAAAACGATTTGTACCGGGACATTATTACCAAGATCTTTATTGTAAATTACAAACTCTTTCTCAAGGTCTAGGAGTGTGGAGGATTATTAAAGGAAATGGAGGTGACAATGATTAGAGCAAACATAGAGGAGGATCGGAAGGCTACCATGACTAGGTTTCTGAATGGGCTAAATAGGGATATTTCCAACACAGTGGAGTTACCGCACTATGTGGAATTAGAAGACTTAGTGCATGTAGCCATGAAAGTGGAGACAACTTAGGTGAAAAGGGGTAGTTAGGTTTATTGTAGAACCCAAATGGAGTGGTGGTAATAGGAATGATCGGGCAGTGACTAGGAAAAAGGTTGAGGTGCCTAAGGTTAAGGAGAAGGTGAATAAAAATAAACCAAACATCGAGTCTCAAACTAGTAGGTCGAGAGATATTAGATGTTTTAAGTGTTTGGGTACGGGGCATATTGCTTCACAATGTCCAAATTGACGGGCGATGATCTTTAGGAAGAATGGAGAGATTGAGTTGAATGATGGGAGTGAGAGTGACAATATGCCTGAGTTGGAGGATATTAAGGATGAAACTTGTGTGGAGTACCCGATTGGAGAATCATTAGTGGTGATGCATGCTCTTACTATACAAGTGAAGGTGGATGAAGAAGAGCTACAATGAGAGAATTTATTTCACACTAGGTGTCACGTTATAGATAAGGTGTGCAATTTGATTATAGATGGAGGAAGTTGTACAAATATGGTTAGCACGACCCTTGTAGGAGAGTTGGGTTTATCTCTTATGAGGCATTCACAACCCTATAAACTGGAGTGGCTGAATAGTTGTGGAGAGGTTCAGATTACCAGGAGAGCCTTGGTGAACTTTAGCATTAGGCAGTATAGTGATGCGGAGTTATACGATGTGGTTCCAAAGCATGCGGGCCATCTCTTATTAGGAAGGATATGGCAGTACGATAGAAAGGAGGAGCATGATAGATTTACAAATAGATACAACTTTGTGAAGGGTAAAAAGACCATTACTCTTGTTCCTTTGACACAACAGCAGGTCCTTGAGGACCAATTAAAACTGAAAAGTGTGCGAGAGGACAAAAATAAAGAGCGAAAAAATGAGAGCATGAGAGAAGAAAGTAAGGTGCTGAGAGTGAAAAAAAAAAGATTAGAGCCACAAAAGAGAGAAGCAAGAGAAAATTCCAATGTGAGCTTATATGCAAGAAAAGTTAAGTGTGAGAGGACTTTAGTGAGAGCTAGCAACCCCTTCCCCGATTTGGATATTTCTCCTTTGCAGGAATTCAAGAACTTGATACATGGCGGGATAATTCGTGGGGCGTCATACATTGACTGTCCATTAGGTGCAACCATGCAAGGCACATGGAGAATTTGGTGAGTAATAGTGAAAATGGATGTAATCACACCATGGTGATGTATCAAATATCTATGTCTATGTTAGACTATAAGCTAGCTTGTTGGAATAGATCTTCACATGGGATATTTGTTTTAGTACATGAAAATACTTGTAATAATTCTATGAGTATAGTCAGCCCGAAGTCACATGCGTTTATGGAAAAATTCTTACTTGTCTATGATATACACTTGCTACATCGTGAAGTTCTAGCATGCCACACCAAATTAATTACATGTGCTAGGCAATTATGTTGCATTATTGGGAATGGTAGGCAAGCATGTTTGAATTTCTATCTTGATGTGTTTACCTGTCTTAGGTTGGATTTATGGAATGTGATGGGAGTAAGTTTAATATCTACTATTTCCACTCCACGTGTTCATTTAACGATTGGTTTAAATCTACTAACATTATTCCATTTAATGACTTTATGTATTGGTGTTAATAGTGGCCTTATGAAAGACAGGTGATTCTTATGCTGTCGAGTCGAGTCTTATTTGATCCAGGTGATAATAGTTGGGTGAACATACCTACTATGCGGATGCAAATTCAAAAGAGAGGTCCAGACTACATCCTAGAGGATGAGGACATTTCCATATCTTTACTATGCGCAAAATCGATGGATACGACTTGTTTCTTTTGGGTAAGTTTGTGATTGTTGACATTTTCGATGTTGCTAATGTTACTTCATTTGGTACAAGAGTAGATTCGAGGTCGAATCCTTTTTAAGATGAAGGGGGTGATATGATCCAATAGTCGAGTCCGACGAAGTCGAGCTCAGGACGAGACCTGTTGATTATCAAAGCGGACCGATGATGCGATCAAGAAAAAAATGTGTAAATCAAATGAGTGGATTACTTGTATAAGTAACGGTGGACGACGACGTGATCTACACGCAAAAAGAGACAATTTTCATGTTTGGGTCGAGGCCAGAAACAAATTGAATCAACGTGTTACAAGGAGCAAAAGAAGAAGTCTAGTCGGACTTCCAAGCTACTGCTTGGAAAAAAATCAAGCTACCATCCAGGCATGTACCGAGAATTAATGGAGGCAAAATAGACTTTCAAACTATCGCTTGGTACAAAATTTTGGGCGAATTTCTATTTTTTGCGAGAATCCTAGTTTCCTTAAAATCCTATTTTTATTGATGTTTTACTATGTTTTGGAGATTATGCACGATTTTCCAAGTATTTTAGTATTAGTATAAATAGTTTCTTAATTCATTCTTGTAAGAACCTTTGACATTATTTTGAGAAAATTCATATTATTTGAGAGTTTTATTCCTCCTTATTTCTTGGTGGTTTAAAATTCTAATCTTCAATTTATCAAAAGATTTCACAATCCTTTTGTGGTGTTCCCACTTCACGGTTCTTGTTCCGAATAATCAACGGGTCGAATTTCTCGCGTGGAATCTCGGTTCTTGGTACAGGTCTAACAACGGATCGGGTTAATTTATCTCTTTTTAGAGATAAATTAAGTCTATTCTAATCAAGACCCGACCTTATTCCTAATCAGAATTCATATGACCAAAATGCATTAAATTATATGTTATCTATGTGATTGCATATGTAATAAAGATTGTTCCTAATTCTATTTACATATGTTAATTTTGTCACGTTCTAAACTTATTGGAAGTTTCCCAACACTACAACAAGCAACTAATTATTAAATTTGTGGCCATTCAATTAAATAATGCAATGGGTATGCAAAATCAATCAAGAAAATCAATAAATAATTAAATTAATAGTCTTAAATCAAAACAAATATGCAATAGGGTTCATCATTCATCCAATACAATAGAAAAACTAGCATAGCATTCTAGTGATTAAATTATACAAGAAATATTGGAAAAACATCATCCGGAAAGAAGAAATAATGAAGAAAGTGGAGAAATCCAATTTCTTGGCTTGAATCTTGAAAAGTGATGAATATTTTTCAATAAACTTGTATAATCAACTTTGATCTTGATGCTTAGTCTCGTTAGAATAATTATGATTCAACACCCTTTTGGATGTTCACATGGTAGAATAAATATAGGAAAAGTGTTTGGGGTGAAAAGGGATTGAAAAACCAAGTGTTTGAAACAAAATAGAATTCTAGACGTCGACCTATCACTCGAGCGCTAGGCTAGCGACAAGCGATCGACAGTTGAGGAGTTGTCAATATTTTCTACGGGTGTCAACGAGCCGAGCTGGCTCGGGAGCCTAAGTTGAAGGTTTGGGCTCCCTCAGGTAGAACGAATCAAGCTTTTTTGGGGCTCGACCCAAGATTTCGGCTCGAGCCTTCATGGGCCGAGCCGAGCAGGTTTGATTTTTTTTTTCCTTGAGACAGCATTTTGCTGCCTTTAAATAAGGCAGCACTGCCTTTTCTCCTTATTTTTATTCTTCTCTCTTTCGAGCCACGGGCCTTGGCTCGGTGTTTCGAGTTGCGAGCCAGGCCCAACTCTGGCTTTTCATGGGCTGAGTCTAGGCGGATTGAGCCACGAGTCTTTTTGCCATCCCTAATATTTTCATCATAACTATTTTTCTCAATACAGATTGAGGTGATTCAAATTACGTTGGAAAGATGACTTAAACGACTACAATTCTTTTAAATAGCCTTCTCCAAATTATAATGTTTTCTATGTGAAAAATGCATTGGAAGTTGCGATTAAGAATTTGAAACATAATTTTGTGTGGGTCTTTAATACCTTTTAGACTTCTAATTACATTCATTTGATCATATTTGATCTTCTTGGACACCTTTGATATCTTGGACTCCTTCAAGACCTATAATATCAATCTTAACTATTTTAACTTTGATTATAACTTGATAAACACCTAATACAATTCAACTAGAATTTGATTTTGACTTAGAAAATTGCCAATTACAATTTGAACTTGACATTATTGAAAAACAGGTAACTTTATTTATCCGTCTATCACGCAACAAAAGTATAAATATCAATTAACGACCAAGTACATATAATTATACTTTGTCACACAAATATATATTTGGCCAATTAAATCACAGATTTCCATCCATTACCTGACCCGTAGCAAAAACGAGCCGGGAGATTTTTGAAGTACCCTCGACCATAGGCGGACCCAGGGGGGTCCTGGGACCCTCCATTTTTTTCAGATTTTTTTTTTTTTTTTTGTGAAAAATCCTCCAATCCATTTAACTCACCAAAGAATGCACAAGAATTTTCTATGAGGGAAAAAAGATATAACTATACAAGAAATAAATTCAATAAGAATAAAATTTTTGTAGAGTCAGCAACAAAAAAAAAAACTTGTGAGCCCCATCCAATCGGCCCAATAACTAATTATGAGAAAATATGTAGAGCTTTACCAACCTTCAGTATGGAAAAGTGAAAAAAAGTTTGGTAAATATCCTTTAGAGAAGTGTTCAGTTTCTTTAATATGGTTTAGCAGTAGATGTTTATTAAAAAAGGCAATTTGTTGAAAAATATCATATTTGTGGGTTTACTATATAAATGATTGAGCGAGCATCTTATTGAAATGTTTTATGAATGTTTGTGCTACCCTGAGCTCAAAAAAAAAATTCGAGGGCAGCACCCTCGTGCTCCCCCCTCCTTCATTTCAATATCTTTCATTTTAAGACCCCCCCACTCTAAAATCCTGAGTCCGCCTATGCTCTCGACATGTTGATGAGCATTTGAAACAAGGAATAAACTATTACAGTTGCTAAGACTCCTAGTAAGTACCTGATCAGCACAAATGCATTACTCAACCACTTTTGCTTTGTTCATTCATTCAAATCACATTTTCACCATTGCCTCAATGTCATCTACACTTCATAACCATTATAATTAAGCTACAACAATTTTTTTTTTATTTTTATTTTGTTTGTGGGACATTATAGTCATATCACATAATATGATGTCCTAAACCAAAAGTTGATTCAAGGGCTCTTGTTTTGTTCCATTTCTAACACAATGTCTTGAATTAGGGAAATACCATGTGCTCGACAAGGTGCTGAAAATGAAGGGCAATATAGTAATTTTAAACGTGTACTCAAAGGAGTCAGAGAAGGACCACTTGGAGAAGACATGGATACTAAAGAAATAGAGAAAGACCGTAGAAGCTTGTTCGTTAATGGCCATTGCAGAGACTGATGTTACACAAGTTAAAAGACAGAGTAGTCTTAGAATGGCATGTGGAATTGTCAAAGTCAAAGTGAAAGTCAAATAAGGACTAAAATGAAATAAATTATTTTATTGAGGTTATTTTATAAAATGGCAATATATGAGGGTTAAGTTGGATACAATTAAAATTTTGGGATTTATTTTTTTATTAAGGGAAGTTAAAATGACCAAATATTTTATTATAGGAATGTTTGAGGACTTCTTTTACAATTTTGGCTAATTGGATTGCATATGAAAAATCATTGACCCATTTGTATGATACATACACACACACACAAAGAAGCAAAGACGGGCAGAACCCAAGAAAAGAAGAAAGAAAACGACAGAGAAAGAAGAAAAGGGAAGAAGAGGAGGAGGAGAAGAAGAAGAAGGGTAAGAGGTAGTTCTAACTTGATTTTCATTCTTCATTCTATTTATTTTCTTCAAGAAGTGGAAATATATTATGTTAAATTTCTAGAGTTTTAACTTGGTTCGAAAATTTCAAATTTAGGGAGAAGATTATGATTTCTAGCTCAAGCTTCTTGATTGGTTAGCTTCCATTTGAATCAAAGTAAGAAATTTTTTCAAATCCTAGATTTTCAATTGGATTATTAAGTAAGGATATTTGGTGGGAAATGATGATGATGATGAAATACTTACTTGAAAGAATGAATTTATGGAACAAGAGGAAAATTTAATTGGTTGAACTATAGTTACTAGTTGTCACTAGATTGAAGTGGGTAGTTACATTTATGCTTGGAATGAAGGTTATGTTGATGAATTAGTTATTAGTAAAGGGACTATAAAGTGTAATTAGTTCAAATTTATTAAAGGAAAATTTGGGAAATTTCTTCAAGTATTGAGAAAATTAGTTTAAGTATTATAGCATTAGATATTAAAAGTTTCTTGATTTGATAGTGGTTAAATTGATTATTACCTTGTGAGTGGAAAAACGTATTTTTCAGAAATTAGTATTTATTAAATTTATATTAGATTAGAAGATTAATTATTTCATACATTTGATTTGACGGCATGGTTTTCAGAATAAAGTGATTGTTATAGCAAGTTCTTTTTAAAGTTAAATTCAGTTTAAGTTAAATCATTTCAAAAGCATGTTATATCAGTATTAAATATTTCAACATATTTGAAGTTATTTTTAAAACCATCAGAAAGTACCCATGTAGTTTTACCATAGTCTGCACTGGTGTGAATGTGTTTCCACATTGTATGACCATATATGATTATTTTACCCACTCTGTACTGGTGTAAATATGTTTTCACAGTGTATGATCAGTTATGGTTATTTCACCTACTCTACACTGATGTGAATATGTTTTCACAGTGTATAATCTTATCATAGATCTTTGGGACCCACTCTCGTATACACATAGGCGGGCAGCTCTGCGTACGTATGACCAGATTATCAGATTTGAATGACTTTGCCTTGTACATTGAGATTACTCTGTACATGAGTAAGACTATTCATTGGGTACTTATTGGTGTGATTTTTTGGTGTTATACAACTTATCAAATTTTAGAATACAGTATTTAGTTTATACAGTTTACAAAATAAAGGTTTTTATGATTCCGTTATGCTTAGTTGTAAAAGTATTATCAACTTTCAGAAAGTTTGTAAAAATGGAAAAAATTATATTTATTTGCAAAATTATCCACCCACTGAGTTACAAGTTCATATATTTTGTCATGTTTTTCCTATCAGGAGACCGCTGAGTTTGAGATACCTGAAAAGCCTGCTGAAGTCAAAAGCCTATTACCGTCATTTAGTTGGAGACTCATGTTTATTAAACACTTGATCTAATATTTTGTTTGATGTAATGCTTGCATGTGGACATGATGTTTTGTAGTAGAAGTACTCAGTCGAGTTTAGTTGCATTTTGTTTTAGTTGTGGTAGCATTTGTGGAACTGGTGGTTCCCAAAATATGTTGTATAGATGTTATATGAGGTTTTTGTTGATTTTCAAGTTGATTTTGTCCATATTTCAAGGGAAATTCTGTCAAAATTTCTACAAAAATATTGTAGTCATAGAATAGTTAACCAGTCATAGAGCAGTCTGTGGCATTGGTAATAGGTTCGACACTTAGTTGGTATCTACTATCGGTGCACAATATGTGTCGAGTCCACTAGAGTGATTCGGGATAGGTCGTGTGGTGACCAATTCTCCGGTAATCTAGGTCGAACAGTTCGGTATGCCAGTTTAGTCCAGAGACACCGCCACATGTCTCCGACAGCACATTCTTTGTTTCATTGGTCATCTTTTTTCTTCTTTTTCTACTCTTTTGGGTGTTAAACTACAAGATTTGAGAGGCTCTCCAGAGAGTGGGGTCATAGTGGTTTTAACATGCAGGTGAAGGGAAGAGAACACGTGGCAGAGATATATGTGGGTTGTGGAGTCAATAGGACTAGTAATATACTATGACTAAACATTTATGGTGCGTTTCATTGCAAGCATGAAATTTGTATAGAAAAAAAAATGAATTTTAGGCAATTTAATTTCCTAGAACTTATTTGTATGAAAATTATTAATTAAATATATTTGATTGATTTAATTTTCAACCTAAAAAATATTATACTTGTCAATATTTTATTAGTGGTAGATGAGAGAAAAAAAAGATAGTGGATTCTCTGGAAAATAAAATCATAATCCCACTAAAGAAATCATTTTCCATGGAAAAAAAATATCAATCAAACAACAGAAAAGTAAAAATTTGGGTGGAAAAAAACACATTTTTCATAGAAAATAGTGACAATATTTTTCATGGAAAATGTCATTTTTTTTCACCCAAATTTTTACTTTTGTGCTGTTTGATTGATATTTTTTTGATGGAAAATATTTTCCGATTTTTGGTCACGTAAGCATATTTTCTTGAAAATAAGGAAAATATTTTCTTTAAGGTGCATTAGATTGCTAATATTTTTATGAAAAATGTCATTTTTTCACCCAAATTTCTACTTTTGTGTTGTTTGATTGATATTTTTTTCATGGAAAATATTTTCCTATTTTTGGTCACGTAAGCATATTTTTTCTTGAAAATAAGGAAAATATTTTCTTTAGAGAAGTAAATTTTTATTTTTCAGATAATTCACTCTCTCTTTCGCTCTCATCTACTCCCTCTCTCTCTCCCATCCACCTGTCAATAAAAAAATGGACAAGTATAACATTTTTTGAGTTAAAAATAAAATTAATCACACTTATTTTTCTTTTCTTCTCTTCATTGGAAATTTACACCGTTTATTGACATTGCAGGTACCAAAGAAGAGACGTTGAATAAATATTAATAAATTGGATCAATTTCTACTTAAACTCTTGTTTGATACCCATTATCTTATCAAAATGAGTTTTATTATAATAATTTTTTAAAGAACATTCGATGAAAAAGTAGGAAAAAAATTAAGTTTACATACAAAATATTTTATTGTAAAAATCAACCACGTTTGTACAAATCCATCAAAAAAAAAATATCCCTACTCAAGGCATGTTTGAAAACTTTTCGAAAGTCAAAAATTGTTTTTAAAATTGAGAAGTTATCTTTGAATATATTTGATAATTTTTTTAAAATATTTTGTCTGATAATAAGAACATTTAAAAGAAGCTAATCTAAAATAATTTTTACAAAATGCACTTCCATAAGTAGTAGAAGTAAAACCAGAACACTCGTGTCTGGCCAGAATCTTGAAATATAAGTTGGTTGGCCTACCAATGCTACCACTTTGATGAAAGAATATATATATATCAGTTTCGTTCTCCTTTGCGTGGCGCGCAGAAAAATAGAATGCACTTTGCCTTGCCAAAATGGCAAGGCAAAGCCTTATTTTATTATTTTTTTGGTTGTCAGCCGCTGAAACCAACGGCTGACAACCTTTTTTTTTTTTTTTTTTTAACTATTTTTTTTATACTCGTTCGACGTAGTATAAATGAAATTTGTTTTTTTTTTGTCTTTTGTTAATTTTTTTTTAATATTAACAATTGAAGGACAAAAAAAAAAAATTTAACGAAAGACAAAAAAATTTTTTTAATTCAAACTACGTCGAACGAGTGCAACAATAAAATTAAATTAAATTCAAATGTAATGGTCGTCGGTCAAAGCACATTCCTCCACCATTAAACCACTTATTGTTGTACTAGTTCGACGTAATTTGAAGAAAATTTATCTAATTTATGCAATACCTATTTTATTTTGTCTGAATGTGTTGCAATGTTCGAAGTAGTTTGAATTAAATTTGTTTTTTTTGTCTTTTGTTAAATTTTTTTTTTTTTTTGTCCTTCAATTGTTATTATTTAAAAAAAAAAATTAATTCAAATTACGTCGAACGAGTACAAAAAAAAAATAGTTAACAAAAGACAAAAATTTAACAAAAGATCAAAAAAAAAAAAATTTAATTCAAACTACGTCGAACATTGCAACACATTCAGACAAAATAAAATAGACATTGCATAAATTAAATAAATTTTCTTCAAATTACGTCAAACTAGTACAACAATAAGTGGTTTAATGGTGGATGAATGTCCTTTGACTGACGATCATTAAATTTGAATTTAATTTAATTTTATTGTTGTACTCGTTCGACGTAGTTTGAATTAAATTTTTTTTTTTGTCTTTCGTTAATTTTTTTTTTTTTTTTTTTGGTCCTTCAATTGTTAATATTAAAAAAAAAATTAACAAAAGATTAAAAAAAAAACAAATTTAATTTATACCACGTCGAACGAGTATAAAAAAATAGTTAACAAAAAATTAAAAAAAAGGTTGTCAGCCTCTGAAACCAGCGGTTAACAACCAAAAAAAGATAAATAATAAAATAAGGCTTTGCCTTGCCTTTTGGCAAGACAAAGCGTATTCTGTTCTCCTGCGCTTGGCGCGCAGGAGAACAGTTTCGATATATATATATATATATAATATTACGTAATCAATTCTGACTTGAGCTAGTTCTTTTTCCTCGTAATATCATACATATACAGAGAAGCAATTATATTAATTAACAAGTATACTAAAATTTCATTATAAAAGATGAAAGAATTTAACATATGGAAAACAAAGAATGCTCGACCCTGATGAAGAAATCGTTGGATAAGTTTTCTTGTTGACGTCGTTAGTTGCAATCGCATGAGCATATCAAGATAGATAGTCGATAGTTTCTCGTCACGTACCTCTCGAAACAATTGTGAGCACACGAAGAAACATGATTCCTTCTTAACGCGTCCATTATCAATCAACAGACAATCAAAGATTCTCTCGATCGTGCAAAGTGTTTATCTATTATCATGTCTAATCTTTATCTAATACAATTAACGTCATTTGCTCAATCTGAATCATTGAAAAACAGAATTACAAGGAGATATAAGCTTACTGTTTTGATTCGACAGGCTTAGCAGCAGATTACGGTATCCAACTGTTAATCTTGAAAAAGGGCAGCCAAGTATCGGAAGTACATAGGAAAGACAGTAGATTTTGCATCGAGAAGTCAATTAGAAACCAAACATCAAGTCCATAACCTTCGAGACCATCGATTTGGCAGGTGTGACAATGGTACCGGCAGATTCCCGGCCACCAGAACTGCCATTCTGAGGATAGTATGGATGAGGGGACACTTCAAAACCATTTGATGTCGAGTTTCCATTTAATGATGCGGGAGGCAATGGCATAAATCCTTGATAGCTAAGCCTCTCGTCTAAAGCCCGCCGTTCTATTGGATCCACAGGCTTGACTCCAATAATAAGAACTCCATTTATTTCCATGCCATTTTTGCTGAGTGCTTTACGAGCGTCAAATCGATTCTGCACCAGCAATTTAGTAAGAAAATTAAGCAGAACATCACCATTCACATGTCATTATTACCAATTTAAGCAACGGGAATGAAATAAGGCCAGTTGAAGTAAAATCATTCTGTTCTTGCTTGTCATATTAACTGATACATTTGCAAGAAAACACTATAAATCAACCACGTTATCGATGCTTATTTCCTAAAATCACCAATAACACATGACTTGTGCCTTCATACACAGTTTAATATAAATATGCAGTATCTAAAACAAGACAATTAGGTCCCAAAATTTGAAGAGGAAAATACATGTTAAATTTCAACATGCAGTACAAATTATAAGTGCAGTTTGGCAAACTAAATTTCAACATCCAGCCAATTAACTGAAGCCAAACATAACTATCTGAGCAGATAATCAAGTGGTAGATTAAGAATCTTTAGAAATCATCAAATCAAGCAAACACAAGATGCATATTGATTTTTCTCAATACATCCCTATCATATTGCAGATACATGCCCATTCCCAGTAATGAGGCAAGACCTAGATGGTGGTACATCGATTATTTTAAATGCATTATCGCTTCCTAGATGAAAACCTGACACTTAGACAAGGGCATTGGGATCTGTTATTTTCTTTAATGATTTTCCCAATGCAATTGTTTCAAACAAGATTGAATCTGAATTTGTGTGATTAATGTACCAAATTGGAGAATGTTGTACCATAAAGTCCTACATTGATGATATGAACAGTCTTTATTCATCAAACAAAATCGGTCAAATGGGCTAAAGATGTATGATGAGAAAATTACTATAAAACATAGTTCAATGTAAAGTATTCTGTGAGGGAAAAAAAAAAAAAAAAAAAAGTCATTATTTCATGGTGCAAAAATAAAAATTTAGCCCCATTTAAAGGGTGTTTGGGAGGGATTTTAAGGGTAAGAATTGATTTTTGAATAGTGATATGATGGGAAATGTGTGGTTGAAAAAGAAAAAAAGTTATTGATGTGATGGAAAATATTATTTTATTGAAGAATGTGTGGTTGAAAATGAGAATTGATTGAGAATTGATTCTAAGAATCCCTACCAAACAGGGCCTTAGTATTTTTCTTTCTTTCTTTTTTTTTTTTTTTTTGATAGTCTTTAATCTTCAATTCGATGTGATTATGATTTCCCATGTTCTCTTCCACTAGTAAAATTATTATATACCCATACCATAGTTCAAACAACATAGATTCTCACCAGTTCTCTAGCAGAATAAAAAATTTAAGATTTTGAAACAAGACATTTCTCCAAACAACTTCTGCAAAATGAACGAAGATTCTCCTTTTCAATGCAGAAAGAAAGCTTACAGTCATGTCCAGTGGAATAATACAACAGCAAATCTATCTGAACAGTGGCATTAGGAGGATGCATTACAAGATATGTAATGAAGCCTCAGCCAATGTTTGGCTAAAGTTTATATAGTGTCTATAATTGATTAAGTCACTTTTTATCCACATATTTCATGGGACTCATAAGTAGTATCCATTTATCCACCACTCATTTCTACTTGTTTATAATTTAAATGGCTTATACACACTTTCAAACATGCGCTCAGTGCTTTGTGCCAAACAAACCTCTGGGTCTCACCACAGCCCAACTCCGCCACCCAAAAAGAAAAGCAAAGATAAGAAAGCAACATGAAAGATAAAACATCAATGTTCCTACCTACAGAGGTTAAAGGATTGACACGTCGATATGGAAGAGATTTAATAATTCTAAAAGGCCAACTCAGTATCCATGACTACAAGATGATTTTCCTCAAAAGGTGATCTCTGTCTCTCTACCTAACATAATAACTAAAATCACTAGACAAGTCGCCAAATTGATGTGGTCTATTCATAAGAACCATTTCAACAAGGAAAGGAGAAAACAATTGGGCTTAGTAAAGTTAACCCAAGTGTTCCTCATCCACAAAGAAAATAGTCTTAGAAAAAAATTATTGAAAGCCTTCATTGTCATAATATATGCATGCCAAATATCACAAACAAATTGCGTAAAGGATTAATATAACAGTGAATCTGAACTAGACAACAAAATAAAGTTAGGTTGCAGTAGTAGTAAAAGAACCTGATACAGAACGTGCATCCAATTAGCTTCTCTTGGGCCAGGAACATGTTTCAGAATCACACCACATTTTTCAAACTCCCGCAAGACTAGATTAGTATCAGCTGGTGAAAATCTGGAGATTTTCAAACATAAACATCACTTTATAGTTTATATGCTAACAAGTTGTGAGAGGTTGCCGTTAAAACTTTGAAAGGGATGAAGAAAGAAACTAAAAGGCATATTGCAAAGCACATCAGCATTCACAAAAAATTTACAATCAAATATACGAAACAGAACACAAGATGCTGGCAAAATTTATCAAGAGTCAGCATCATCAGTTCTACATAACTTAGAACTCAGTTCCTGTTATCGTTAAATACTAAAAACTGTGCAAGAGAAAAGTATATATAATCTAAATTCAATATAAAGTTAAAAACAGAAAGAGACTTGACAAACATACCCATAGACAGTGACCCATTCCTCCTCGTCAAGGTTCTCCATAGGCACCAAACTCTTCTTCATTTCAGGTCTAGCAACCTCCCTAGGGGGTGGCAATGTTATCAAGGCACCAGGTTGGATCACACCTTCAACTGGCGAACCCTTCCCTTTATCATCTTGCTCTGTATTACTTACAATTTTCACAGGGGACCACCAGCTCGAACTCACAGCGGGGCTCTGCTGCTGCTTACCAATAATGCCATACAAAGTACTTGATTCAGGCTTACTCCTAGGAGTTGAAAAGTCCCTAACTGAACTTAGTACAGGGGTTCTAGGATCTGATTTCACTTCTGGAGACATCACATAGTCTGAAATCCCCGATTCAGGAGAAAAATTAGACCGGTCCTCAAGGGTAAAAAATGGCGGAGGCGGAAGATCAGAGTTTGCTAAATTTTCACGCCTTAGAGCCGAAACAGCCACTGCCTGACCCGGAGTCGTGAATTTTCCCTCAGATCTTAGAGAAGATACAGGGGTTGTTAAATCTTGGAAGAACTGCGATTTCCTCCCAGATTTGGGAGTCCGATAGACTGATGTGCTCATCTCTCTTTGTGGTTTTCTACCACAATAAAAGAAAAATCATGGACAACACAAAACCAGAGATTCACAAAACATATACATATAAAAACCAACTCTCGAATTATGCATCTAGATAGCTCTTTGGACATAATTGTGAAAGCTATATGTGTGAATGTATAAACTCTAACCATATGTATGTATACATAAAATTGAAATACTTAAACTATTTCTCAATTCCAATTAGAGTGCACCATTTTCTATCTTTCTAAAGGCTATCGAATTACATATTACCTTAAATCTACTTGAAATGTACACAGACAAATAAAAACATTAAGTCATGGTACGTTTAGACAGGCAAATTTACCAAAAATACTCGTACAATTTCAGAAAAATATTGTACACGCACCTCACATATATTCTACATATACGAATATACATATTCATAAACCCTAATATGCGCTCAAGTAAGGACAGTACCATAAAACAACTGCAAAAGTTATAATCGACAAAAACTAAAGCAGAAGGAAAGCTCATTGAACTGAATTTCAATAAATACAGAAAGGTTTTGCTCGAAATTTTGCACTGAAGGAAGTAAATCACCCAAATCATAAAAATTTCAACAATTAAATTAAAAGAGTACCTGAATGTGGATTTAAAGATGCGAGAAATCAGATAATAGCTTCTATTTCGAGGGTTTTAGAATATTTGCCCCCCAAAACCTCAGAGAGCAAAGCGTAGCAAGCAAGTAAAAACCCTAATGCTTTGTATTCATTTCAATTCAAATGAAGATATCCGCACATCAGGAAATTTTTGAAATTCCGTTTAATGACTTAAATGTCCTCCACTCCTTCTTCAGTTTACTACTTGACTTCTCACCATTACAAGGATGGTCTCGTCTTTCCACATAACAATCAATTTGGCCCTGCCATCCTCGACTAATTATAAAACGTTTGCACGTTTGATCCCAATCTATTGTTGAGTGACAAATGGATCCAAAATTATAAAAATTAACTTGTTGATCCTCAAGTTACAGAATTAGTCTTTAAGGACGAAAATGGAAACCATCTAAATTTTGACTCAATCATTTACGTTATACATAACCTTCGTGAGTCCAACTTATGAAGTTGGATTTCATTTTATTTAAAGTGAGATATAACAATTAACATTAAGTCCCTGTTTGATTCCCATTTTTCTCAAAATTTAATTAACAATAATTAATTTTGTAATCTTGGATAACAAAAAGAGCATGTGAAAATCTTGTAAAACTACGTGCCACCCATGTTGGGCTGGACTGAAGTCAATAGACCCAATTAGTTTACTGAAAAATAGATTAAAGGGCTGAAATATGCCTTTCTTTAGAGCCACAAATTCATCTCAGGCAAATATCATGCACCGATTTGAGAGGTATCTTTAAGTCTTAACTATTACATACCCATCCTCAATGAAATAGTTACACTTAAGTAGTCTTACTACCTAACATCTTTTCAAAGACTTCGCTCTTTAACGAATGTGAAATATGTTAAAGAAATTGAATCGAGTGTCAAATAAACACATAACTCGATACAAATACAATAATACACTAAAAGCTCTATAAAATAATAACGTTAGAGCTGATAAAAATAAATATTTTAGAAGGGTTATTAATTTTTCGATAAATGGATAATTTATTAATTTACTGATAAATAAATATTTATCAACTTACAGAGTATTTTATTCTATCATAACTTATATTATATTTTACTATATTATGAATCACACAAAAAGGCACGCACATACATCCATTAAAGAGGAAACATTAATGTATGTGCATTAGCTTCAAAATTTAATATTTTGAAATATTAATCGTTCAAGTTATTTCATGTATCCATGGAACATAATTTCTATAATATTAGTTTAACTCAAGACCCCCAATCATTCCAAATTTCATAGTTTTTTTTTCTACTATGGCGTTTCATTTGAAAGGAGTTAAAAAAATCTGCAAGATTCAATCAAATGAAGATGTTAATGTTGAACCAAAAGCTGGTTAAGATGAAGGAATCAATGGATTGTGTGAAACTATTTTTGCTCTATGCTATAAAAATGTAATGGATGTCGAGGACCTTTTAAGCTATCCTTGTGAAAATGATGTTGTAATGGAATCTAATATCGATGAAGATATTATTATTCAAGGGTACTCAATATACCTATTAGGCCCTGTTTGATACTTTAAATTTTTCCTTAGAACTAGGAAAATGTTTTTCAACTTTCACATATTTGTTGTTTGATAACACATTTTTGCCATGGAATTCATTTTCTTGGTTTTGCTCACACGCTCACACTTTCCCATTTTTGTAGGAAAATCAATTCCAGTTTTTTTTTTTTTTTTTTTTTTTTTTTTCAATAGGAACAAATTCTAAACTCAATTGTAAAAAAAAATCCTTTTAATGGATAAATTCCAGGTAAAACAAAGTCAAACGAATGGTATTTTGGTATACAAATTTTTTTTTTTTTTTTTTTTTTTTTACAATTAGAACAAATTCTAGAGCCAATTGTAAAAAAAAATTATCCCTTTAATGAACAATTTTCATAAAAAACAAAGTCAAACGGACACCAAATTTTAAACATTTTCTACATGAAAATTATAAAAATCAAACACAATTAATTATATTTCACAGTACAACAAATTCTAAACAATTCAATTCCCTGCAATTCATTTTTTTTCCATTCAAATTTCACATTTGCAATCAAACGGACCCTTAATGATGATCATGATCAAGATGATAATTGTGTTTTATCAATTGTTTCTTTAAAAGAGACATTTTAAGTAGTCGTAACCTTAAATAATTAATTTGTACAAAATGAAAAATATGCCAAATGTAGTATGTGAATTGCAAAAAATTAGGAATGAAGTTGAGTTTGGTTTTGTTGCAAAGAAAAAGCAAAATACATTAGATGCATATTTTGAAAAGAGACGAATTAAAGGTTTGTTAATTTGTATTAATATGAATTTTATGAATTTAAGCATTGATTATTTTATATATTCGTTGAGTTTTAAAAGATTTCAAAAAATATTACTATCTTATGCATTTAACGAGGTTATTAATTTAGTACATTGACCCAAGTCGAAACCGAGAAATTTTATTATTAAAGCGAAATTATTATTTTATCAAACATTAATTTATCAAGGTTTTACTATACTACTCTTTCACTATGTGTTGTTAGATAAAACGTTGATAAATTTTTTTTTATCAATTTATATAAATTGTCAAATTTCAATTTTAGCTATATATTTTATGTGATCTACAAATTTTATCAACTTTTATTTTTTATTAAAATTTACTAAAATTTTAAATAAAAAGTCCTTCAAAAAATCACTATAAATAAGGCTGCCAGCTAAAGTGGTAAGTATGCTGTGTACCTAATCTTCACTCTGGAGAACCTAATTCCATTGAATTCAATTTCTTGTGGCCATAAGCCACGTGATGTGAGGGATGACAGAATGGAATTCTTCAAAGTGACTTTCTACTATTGTTTAATGTGTTTCCTCTTTCTTTAAAAAATAAAATATAATTAATAAGTTATGCATATCCATGTTCAATAATAGAAAAATATCACGACCCTTTCTAATTAGTTTTATTTTTTAAAATCAAATCGGTGTGAAGTATTTAACATTTGTTCAATCTAATCGAATTGATACGATCTCTTCTTCAACCTCCAGTGTGAATTGCATAATAAGTTGATAGCAGTAGTGTTGGAGCCACACAAGGACAAGGATGGCGATCGGCCCTGCCAAACATTTTGAATTTTTCTAGAAAAATTGAATTTTTAATAAATTAAAAATACATGTACATATATTTTGTTCCTTCAACATTTATCATCTTCATCGTGAAAATTCTGACTCCACTATTGAACATCATGAATATAGACGCGAAAAATCATATTCAGAACAAAAGTGGGTTAGTAGGGAAGAGGACAAGAATAATTGCAACCTGTTACCAAATAACATGGAAAGATCCCTAGACATGGACACACTGCCATGCTTAGGTTTTGTGTTTGTATATATATTAATTATATTATCCAAAGTTGCATGCACTAAATTGCACGTCGCATATTGCATGTGCTTCTTCTTTCCCTTCACATGCATCGTCTTTATCCCACCTCACCCCACCCATAACCTACCCTACCCTATCTACATATACATACTTATATTGTATTGTATATGTATATGTGGTACATATACATTGTACTTTAAAGTACATTTATATTAGGGTGTGAAGTTTGCATATAAAGTTCTAATGAGCAGGTTGCTAAAAACATATAGGTGACAAATTGGCTGAAATCATGTGTTTAGAATTTAGATATTCACAGGCCAAAGAAACTTCAAAGGGATAAGCCTTTGGTTATGGGTTCTTGTTTGGTTAAGATTAAATGATTAATTTGGAAATAATATTGAAATGAATAAATTTGTTTATTAGTTCAACTTGAAAATATGTAAGTAATCAAAATAAGTAACTATTAATTTGTTTACTCATAATGAAAAGAAACATTACATTCAACCAAACATAATCTCATTTGAGTATTATAAATACAAAGAGTAGGATATAACAAATATTTGCATAGATATAACCCATGTTTGATAAATCTTTTGAGATTATAAGTTGATGGATCCTATAAAAAAAAAGTGATTAAAAAATGGATAGAAATTGTAGATCTAATAAATTGTAGCATTAAAATAGATCTTTACTAATTTAACTAGACAAAGTTGAGTAAAACTTGGAACCGGTTCATAATGGAAAATATAATAAATATGACAGCAAAGAAGTTCCAAACTTTCACTATAGGAAATATCATTTTCAACAACCATATAAATGGTTGTAAAAGATACATTATTAGTTTTGATCACATTCAACGATCAAAAAAATTGATTGTTCGTTGGTCGATAAAGAGGTGTTGATGAATGTATTCAATGACTAAAAATATGGTTGGTCGTTAATGTATTATTTTAACAAATAAAAAATTGGTCATAAAAAGTTTGTATTGGCAACCAATTCCTTTTTCAACAATCACTTATTTCGTTGTTTTATTAACTATTTTAGTCATTAAAATACAATAGAAACTACCAAATTTTAGTTGTCTTTCATTTCAACAACAAAAGAAATAGTCGTTAAAAAATAATATTTACAATCGATTAATTTTATTTCAATAATTGCTTGATTTGTAGCTGTATTAATTATTTGTATCGATAAAATATCTTTGAAACAACTAAAATTTTGTTACCTTTTTTTTCAACAATGAAAAAAGTGGTTGTAAAACGTTTATATTAACAATCAAAATACTAAAATAACGAAAAATATGATCATCGCCAGTAATATTCATGATTCCATAACTTTTACACAATCACATCATACTACAAATATATCTTACCCACGTCCATAAATAATTATAAGGAATATAGGAAAGCAATTATAAATAACATTAACAATAACTAAATTAAATGTCATGATAATCAAATATGCATATGTTATCTATTAAAAAAGTGTACATATATAAATATATCGAAGCTTATTTAAACATGTATTAAAAAAGTATTAATTATGCTATTAAGATTTCTTCCTTATTTCCCTTGTGCCTCAATTAAGTTCGGAGAAGGATAGGTTCAGAGCACCCATCTTGTTTATTTATTTGTTTAATATTTAAAGCACCCAAAATACATAGTTATGGGGACATAGTCGATTTGAAATTTGTTTTCATACTAGGACAAATGAAAATATTATGATTGTAGTTAATTACCTTTGTTTTAAAATTAAAACACTTAAAATGTTATAAATTAGAGAGAACAAATTAGAAAAGTCAATAAATTTGTGTGTTTTATTAAAAACTAAAGTCCTATATTTGTAGGAAAGAATAAGGGCAACAAGAAATATAACAGAATTGATTAGGGCTGCAGGGTACAAAAGTCATTCTACTACTATATTTACAACATTTTCCCTTGAATGACAATTCATACAATATCTATCTCATTGAAATATTATTTGACAAAAATCCAATGAGATAAAAATGCAAACAAAGGAAAAAAAAAAAAGTACAAATAATTTGGAGTAATAAAATACTGTTTCGTTAAAACTTTGTCAAGAAAATCAAGTAGGACACAACTTGATTGAAGGAAAAATGGTATTGTTACTCCCCCGATTTCATTTCTTATATCAAGCTAGTTATGTTTTATCTGTCAATGTCTTTAATATTTATATTTTGTATGTCAATGTCTTCAATTAACACTATTTTCATATGAAATATTTATCAATCTTTGATGACTTAAAATAACTCTTGTTGATCTCTTTCGGGGTCTCATATATATATATATATATATATATATATATATATATATATATATATATATATATATATATATATATCAGAGTATTATTTTGAGGTCAAATATTTTATATGTTATGGACATTCATTACACAAAGAATATGCATTGTTAAAATTTTATTAGAAATAATCCTATGGATAAAATCCTAATGAAGAAAAATAGTACTTTATTCTTTTAAATACACTACAAATGTTGTCTCATTGAAAACTTTGCCGTGAAAACCTTAATGGAACATAACCGTGGTCAAGAAAAAAGAGTACAACAAGTATTTACTCACTCTCATGATAATATCACTTGAATTATGCTTCACACATATTAAATCCTTCAAGAATAACATTAATAGTCATGTCAGATGAGTTTACTATCATGTATTTTTAATTTTATATATAGTTAAGATAACATGATATCGACTCGTGATTTCATCCACCACAATCTTTGAGAAATTCACTACGTTGAAAGAATATGTCTCGTTAAAACCTTATTAGAAAAACCATGTGGGTAAAATCATAATGGAAAAAAGTACTTTATTCTTTTAAGTGCACTACAAAGATTGTCTCATTAAAAACTATCATGAAAACCCTAATGGGACAAAACATTGGACAAGAGAAAAAGAGTACAACATGTATTTACTCACCCTCATGAGAATATAACTTGAATTATGCTTCAAGAATATTAAATCATTTAGGAATAATATTAATAGTCATGTCAGATAAGTTGATTATCAAAAATTTCAAATTTTATGTATAATCAAGATAACATGATATGGACTTGTGATTTCATTAACCACAAGCTTCAAGAAATCCACTATGTTGGAAGTGTGCATTACATATTATGACATCATTTTGCTCGGTTTCTTTTCGTATAAGTATATATATATCTTTAGATTTTTGTACTGCAGGTCTAGAAATTTCAGGTTTCTCTAATAAAATTAATTTAGGATTGCATCCATTTTATTTGGTCAATCATTACTTCGATCAATATATTTCAACGCATTTATTTCGATTCCTCATTTCGATTCCTTTTCGATTCTATTCTTTTTCTATAATGATATAACTTATTGAGATATCTCAATTTTCAATATATTAGATACTTGAAACTCTTTTGAGGTTTTCTACATTGTTATGTCTAAATACTCATCAAGAGTATATGTCTCGTTAATGAGACCATCTTTGCTAATTGCTCTATTTTTTATTTTTTTTTTAATTTTCATATTAGAATTGAATATCATCACGCTTCACACGTGCCATAAATTTGTCAAATATAATATTAACTAATTGTCCTTGGGATGTTACTTCGAGTTGAAGCATTTAAAGCTGGTGTGTAAGTTATTGTTGGTCTCTTTGATTAGTAAATTCATTTAAATGAATTATCTTTTGAACTTCTAGTTCAAATTATCTTTTACAAGGATACATTATTTCAGCTTCTTAATTCATCACCCTAATACTGAGAGAATTGTCCAATCAGTCAACAAAACGTTTTATAAAATCACCCATTAGGGTTTAAGATATTATATAAGAATTCAAACAACTCATTTATTCCCAGCATTCTTTAATTTTCATCTTAATACATTGTGGTGGATCAATTTTACTTATACTGCATTATTCAAATAATTAGATAGAAAAATTATGCTCTGACCATAAGTCAATTATAACATGAAAAATTATAATGTTGGCATAATGCGTAATAGCATTCACTAAATAGAAATGAAAAATATTTTATTCTCAATTAAATTAATATGAGGTATTTAACAATTAATGGTGTTAACCATTTATCAATATCTCAACTAACACTTATTACAATATTGAGATTTAGAATCACTAGTATTAACAAGACATATCATCTTAATTATATAATTTGAAAATTATGCTCACAGTTTAAAGTTTGAGCAATGATTTCAAAAACTAAAGTTTTCGCGAACACCATGCAATTATCTAGTATATGTGTCCAACAATTAAATACAAATAAATTTAGATTGACAATGTAGAGGATGATGGGGGCACATTTATCATCTTAATAAATTTTCAAAAATATAAGAAATTTAGTCCCTATTTTAGTTATTGTTGTTTAGTGATTAGTTTTCGATAAAGATAATAAATAACATATAGGAATTCATTAGATTGAAGAATCTTCTGATTTTTCGTTGAATGTCCATTGGAATTTTTAATTCGCATCATTATTGATCCAGTGATGATCAAGCTGGGCATACTGATAATAAATCAAATTGAACTTTTGGTTCAATATAATATTTTTTTCAACTATACCACATATATTAGAAACTTGGGATAGTTATCTTTAATTTAATAGTAAATAAATTATTATCAATAATAAGATTTTATTCTGACACAAAACGCAGTATTGACTATTCTATAATATCAAAATAATTTTTTTCTGGAATATTTATATATTCCTAGTTATGATTATTCACAAGCAATAGAACAATATTTTTCAGCAAAATTGATACATTTAAATTAATAATAATATTCTTCTAAAATATTGTTATGTATAAATTTGTGTTTCTTTAGGAATACATTTCGGTACTCTTTAAGAATATTAATATTTATTATTTATGCTTCTTCTAGAACTATATATAAATATTTTTTTAAATATTGAAATTATAATGATATGCTCTTCAAGAACAAATAATATTCGTTATGGAACATTTACATAATGTAAGTTGTGTTTCTTTTCTAGAATATCAACACCATATTTATTTAGTACAAATATAATTTATAGTTGTGCTACTTTAGGAGCACAAATAAATTAATATATTTTACTAATCTAAAAATTAACAAATATAATATATAATAGGAATAGAAATTTTTTAAAGAATATAGTTATTTGAATTTGAAAGATTTAGAAAATCTTTAATAGTTGACAAATCTCACATCTTCAAAGATGTAAATTTGAAAATTTTATAATATTTAAAATTTTGCTACTGTTCACATAGCTATTTCTCACAAATGAATTGTTGGATTTTGATAAGAACAGTTGAATTTGAAGCACAATGAGTTTTGAACTTCTTGTTCAAATTTCATGATGATCGGATCACGAAATATTGAAATATCAATATTTTTGTCATTGATGTACAACTTGGCCAAATTCTCTAAATTTCTTTACTATTGATTTTGAAATTATAATACAATTCTTAGATAGTATCTAAAGCCAATATATGGTCAGCGGATATCTAGATTTTTTCTGAATTTACTAGAATAAAATCAAGATTCTTTGAAACATTCAACGATATCCGTGCACTTGATATCGTATTAACATTATTTTCTACTAATGTTAAATTTTAAGAAGTACTTTTATCTTGAAGAATTGTTTGCATAGTTGCCCTATCTGCTAAACAGATACTTGATAATCCATCTTAAAATCCTATTAATATTTCAAGATATACTTTTCTAGAAGGACTAATATGACACCTTTTGAGAATATCGAAACACCAAATTGTATGCTCTTCTGAAGCAATAATTATTATTCTTCTTAAATATTAATAAAATAAAAATTTATTTTTCTTTAAAAATTACAATCAGTAATGAATTATTTAATTTGTGTTTCTTCAAGAACACAATGAGATATAATTTTTCAAGACATGTGCCACTTTTATAGCATGTTATATTTTATTATTGTTTTTTCAAAAGTAACAGGTCAATATTCTTATGGAATATTGAAAATTAAAGTTCATGTTATTCAAGAGCAATCACATATTCTTATAATAAATTATACAAGAATTTTCCCTTCAAATAATTTATATTAGATCGTATTTAATTATACTCTTCAAGAGCAATTAAAATCTAACTAAAATATTTATCCATAATAATGTGTTACTTTAGGACAATAATAATCTTTTAGAATATTAACAATGGTGTGCTACTTCATGAGCACTAACAAATTATAATCTAAAAATATTAACTCTTCACGAGTATGTTTTCTGGCAGAATATTAATATACAGAGTTGTGCTTCTTCAATTTTAAAGTTTATAAAAGAACATATAAAAATATTTAATCATATTAAAGACAGAGAAAAATATTTAATAATCATTATAAATGTGTATGTTTTACAAACATAACATAAATTAAAACAAAGAGTACGTGTATTGGCTTGAGTTCATTAATGTGAATTGGATTGCAAAAGTAGATATATTAACATGAAATTGGTTCATTATTAAACCATGAAATTTGAATACATGTGATTTGATAATTCTCAAATTAATGGATATGCAAACGTACCTGGACCATACGTACCTAAACTAAGAATGTAAAGATTGTGCCCCCAGGGCACATCTCCAAGTGATAAAAGGGGAAGGTGGAGAAATTCAACTTTAGTTGAGGCTGCCGCGTCAAGAGTTCGAATCCTGAAATATGGATTTGATTCTTGAATAAGTGCAAGTGTACAAGCAGTCTTCCACCTGTACCCTTGGAGGCATAACCTGCGATTTATCTCCTTCACCAAGGTCCAAGGTACGACAGGTGGGAGCGTCAGTAATAGGGCATAATTCAAAAAAAAAAATGTAGAGACTGCAGATTGTGTGGTACCTTGAATATTTGAGCGTATCACTGTAAGCGTAGTTCTAGAACAAAAAAATTTCTTGAGAACATGTATTTTCTAATTGGCTGCTTCGTATTATATCCCATTGACTGGAACTTAGAATTTTGTACAACAACTTTTTTTTCCTTGTCTATTTGTTATAATCCTTTTAACGACTAAACATAATCGATCGTTGAATGTCGCCTTTAACAACTACGTAGTGCTAGTCGTTGAATGTCGAAAACTATGTTGATGCCATCTTAGAGTTGGTAACCAGGTTGTTATAAATTTTCAACGACTACAGATCATCGGTTGTTGTATTTCACCTTTAACGACTACTACATAAATAGTCGTCAAATGTTGAATTTTCCTTTAATTCCAACAACAAGATAAAATTAGTTTTTGTTTTTCTATATTAACGACCAAATATTGTGATCGTTTAATATATTTACTATATTACAACTTAGGAGCAAGAATAGTAATTAGGATAGGTAGGAGTTGCTGACACACAATGAACCAATCCTGAAAGTCCATTCTTTCGTTCACTGAGCATTCCTAGTCACCCGAAAAGAAAGGTCAAATGGCAGGACAAGACCATATGCCTTCTAACAATCAATTATGTTGTCATTAAATATGAACAGATATTTTGCTGAAAAACTTTGATTTGGCGTCCACTCACAACTATCAATTTTAATTTGGTTGTAGAAAATATAGAAATAAAAAAAATAAAAAAAAATGGTCGTTATGTGATATTTTCAACTAATTTAAAATTTAATTGTTTATCATCCATTTTGTACGATCAAACTTATAATTTAGTAGTTGAAAACAGTTTTTAACGACTAGTTTGATTTGGTCGTTGGAACATTAGTTTTAAAATATCATTTTTCTTTTAGTATTTTGCCCCCCAAATTTAAAACCATGTTTGATGGTCATTATTTTTTTTTTTTTAAAAATGATATTTTGAATAGTGATTTTTGGAGAGTGTGTGGTTGGAAAGTAAGAAAAAAAATTTGGCTTACATGCAAAATATTTTATTGTATGAATATACATTTGAAAATGAGTATAAAAATTAAAAAGTTTTGTTTTAAAGGAACACAAACAAATACTAAATTATGTTGCCCATCAGTATACTAGGGAAACACTTTACTATCTCCGCAAAATAATATATCAAATAATAGATAAAAATAATTTGCTTTATTAATTTTGAAGATTGACCATAACCTAATTTAAACGTTTTTTAGTTTCAAAATAAAAATTTAGTAAATTATTGATAGTAATATTCATATCATATATTTTTATAAATGCACCACATTTAATTGTATTAAATGTTTCTAACATTTACTTAATTTTAACATAGGTTTTTTTTTTTCTCGTTCCCTTTCGAACCATTTCTACGGTTAGGGAAGATTTAGAAAAACCATTCCTAAGCCAGTTTTCCTTATATCTTGTACCTTGTTCAAAGGCACGATCTTCTCTATCCCTTGATTTTTCAATTTGTTCGAATCCCCACTTTTCTCTTCGTTGTCACTACTACACTTTATATTATTAACATTTTTCATTGCATTCTTATTTTCAATCTTTCACTAGTATATATTGCCTTTGGTGAAGATTTTCATTCAAAAATGTGATTATTGTGCTTTAAAATAAGGGGCAAATATTTAATCTACTTTTGCATTTGTTACCTTATTGCTTATTTAGATACAAGGGGGCAAATAGTATTTTATACCCTCTTAAGAAAACATATTAGCAATTCTACCATAACAATTGACCGAGTGAAACTTGCAAGAATACGAGATCGTTAACAAGTAATAAATGTGATGAGAAGAATTATTGTCCCACAGAGAATAAATTTTAATCAAAGTGAGTTCGAAGTACGTAAACAAAAGAGATTATTTTTATTCGCAATCATTTTAAATTCTTTTAAACAAAAGAGATTATTTTTATTCGTAATTATTTTAAATTCTTTTAAGAAATATGCAAAAAGTGTTTATTTTTATCAAATTATTGATGATCGTATTGAATTTCAAATTTGCATATTGTTATCTACTTCAATTCTTGATTATGCAATCTAGTCTTATTCATGCATTTTGGACAATCGATAAAACTATAATGTGTTGTTGAAAATGATTAGAAAAATGAGAATAAAAATTATAATGTGTATCAAACAGGGGTTAAGTTTGGTGTAGCTAAAAATCAATGTTGATAAATGTTGATAATAATGTGTTATTTGTTGTAAAATGAAAGTTTATTAGGATTTGTAGTGAATGATAATTATACCCCTGTAATCCTAAAAATTATTACCATTATATCTCTGATTCTTACCTATAAATATAGGATTTTGGTCATTAATAAAATACACACAAGGTATTGACTTCAACTCTCTTCTTCTTCTTCTTCTCTATTTTACAACATGTTATCAGTACGAACACTTAATTCTTTAAGTTTAGAGAAAGTAGTATTTTTTTTTAACATAATCATCTGTCATGTGTACCAAAATTAATTTGGTAACACGTGAATTTATTTTACACATACTTGAATACGTGAATCTGATCTTTATATTTTTTTAATACTATTCATGATATAGCCATGCAACTTTTCTAGCTCTAGTCCAGAATCAAGCACATAGTCAACAAATGACGATTGCAAGTCTTGAAATCCAATTCCAAACTTTCATCTTGCTGGACCTTCATTGACCATGATTATAATATACTACGTGCCTTTTTCAGAAAGTTTCTTCTCTGCCTTTAATTTACTACGTGCCTTTAATTTACGAGTATGCCATTAATTCTGCCTTTGAATTATCTTGCGTGGGTATGAAATTCTGCCTTTCAAAAAGTACTATTTATGAATTCTTGTCTCCCTTACTTCTGTGGGTATGAAATTTAGGCACTAGAATTAATGCAAATTTACCACATCTTCCCAACTGCAATTATTTTGACCGTATGCAATATAACATCACTGCTTTACGTGTAATTTAATTCAATTTTTGCACCTGCTTTACGTGTAATTTAATTCAATTTTTGCACCTTAATTGTTACTACTACTTCATTCAATTCTACTAAAGGACCTATATTGCTTTGGCCATCACGTCACTACTTTATGTGTACTTTAATTTTCAATCCATGCGACTTAATTGCTACTGCTACGTCAATAGACTGTCTCCTAGATTTTTTTTATTGATTAATTACCATGTTTTTATTCTTTTTAATACTCAATATAATTTAGTACATGTAGATCTGTCTATTATAACAATAATTTGTTATTACTCATGAAATAACAAAACATTATATAATTAATATTTCAGAAGAATATTAATTATAAATTTATCGATTACAAATAATTTATTGTTACTCTTGAAGTAGCACAACATTATAATTAATATTCCAGAAGAATATTATTTACTCATGAAGAGCATAAATTATAATTTTCAATATTTCAGAAAAATATTTATATATTGATCTTGAAGAAACAATAATAAAATACAACGTGCTCCTGAAGTAGCACATATTTCTATGAATATATTATCTTAAATTAGTATTTATTCCCTGAAGGAAAACACGCAACTTATGTTGATATTATTTGATTAACTATTATGTAATGATTAATCATATTCTTCGAAACTAATTATATTTTGTATTGTGTAGTTAATCAAATGGAAAACATCACAAAACTTGAATTTGTTGCAATTGACATATCTGGCAAAAATTATCTGTCATGGGTACTTGATGCTGATATCCACCTTATCTCAAAAGGTCTGGGAGATACAATAAAAGAAGGAAACAAAGAATCCCTGTATGATCGTGCAAAAGCACTCATCTTTCTTCGTCACCATCTTTACGATGGATTGAAAATTGAATATCTCACTGAGAAAGATCAACATACTCTTTGGAAAAAATAGACTGAAAGATTTGATCATCAGAGGACTATAGTCCTTCCCAAAGCCCGCTATGAGTGGATGCACCTTCGTTTGCAAGATTTCAAAACTGTAAGCGAGTACAATTCTGAACTCTTTAGAATATCTTCAAAATTGATTTTGTGTGGAGAAAAAATCACTGATGAAGATATGTTGGAGAAATTTTTTCTACCTTTCACACCTCAAATGTGTTCCTGCAGCAGCAATATCGTGAGCGTGGTTTCAAAAAATACTCAGAACTTATATCTTGTTTGCTTATTGCTGAACAAAATAATGAACTTCTAATGAAAAATCATGGGTTACGTCCAACTGGTTCTGTACCATTGCCTGAAGTAAATGGTACTGCATTTCCTGAAACAAATACAATATCAAGACAAGGACGTGAACATGGACACGGATTTGACGTGGACGCGGACGTGCACGTGGAATAAATTATGGACAAAATAATCAACAAAGTTATTATCAGGAATACAACAATTTCAAAAGGTACAAAGCAAACGAAAGTAGTACATCCAAAAAGGTGCATGAAGAAAATTGTTTTAGATGTGGAATGAAAGAGCATTGGACACGTACTTGTCGTACGGCAAAACACCTTGTGGATCTTTATCAAAAATCAATCAAGGGAAAAGGAAAAGTTGAGACAAATTTCGCTAATTATGATGGTCCGATTGATGCGACTCATTTGAATGTCTCCGATTTCTTTGCCGATCCAAATGAAAATATTGACCACTTGATTGGGGGTGGTGTGATGGAAGATGTAAATCAATTTATTTTCTATGCTTCTAGTAGTTCACATTATTTTACAAATTTAGTTAGAAATATGTTTTTTACTTTTCACAAAAAAAAAAAAAAAAAAAAAAAAAAAAAAAAAAAAACTTTGTTATGTATCGTCAATTTCATATTATTGAATCATATTTACTTCTTTAAATTTAAATTCAACTTTTTATTAAAACATATGTATTTTGTTGTATTTATAGATTTATGATGGATTGTCAAGATACTTGTTTGATTGATAGTGCAACTACACATACAATTCTTCAAAACAAAAAATATTTTTTGGACTTAAAATTAGCAGAAAATAATGTTAATACGATATCTGGTGCATCGAATATCGTTGAAAGCTCTGGAAGAGCTTGTATTATTTTACTAAATAATACAAATTATATATTAACGACGCACTTTACTCTAGCAAATCCTGAAAAAATTTGCTTAGTTTTAAAAATATCCGCTGCAATGGATATCACATTGAGACGATGCAAGAAAATAGTGTTGAATATCTTTGCATAATTTCCTTTGTATCTGGCAAGAAGCAGATAAAAGAAAAATTTCATGTACTCTCATCTGGCATATACTGTACATTTATAAAAATGGTTGAATCAAATAATGTCACGAACCAGAAGTTCGCTGACCCAAAAAGTTTTATACTTTGGCATGATAGACTTGAACATCCAGGCGCCATAATGATGCGTCAAATAATAAACAACTCACATGGATATTCTTTAAAGAATCAGAAGATTCTTTTACCTAATGATTATCCATGTGTAGCTTGTTCACAAGGCAAGTTAATCATTAGACTTTAGACTACAAAAGTCAATGTTGAATCTCCAACTTTTTTGGAAAGAATTCATGGAGATATATGTGGGCCAATACACCCACCATGTGGACCATTTCATTATTTTATGGTATTAATTGATTCTTCTACTAGATGGTCACATGTTTGCCTACTTTCCACTAGGAATGTAGCATTTGCTAGACTACTTGCTCAAATCATAAAATTACGAGCACAATTCCTCGATTACTCAATCAAGACTATTCGTCTTGACAATGCTGGTGAATTCAGATCACAATCATTCGATGATTATTGTATGTCAATTGGGATTACTATTGAACATTCGGTTGCGTATGTCCATACACAAAATGGTTTAGTTGAGTCATTTATTAAACGTCTACAACTTATAGCTAGACCATTACTTATGAAACCAAAACTACCAACTTCTGTTTGGGGACATGCCATATTACATGCTACATCATTTATTCGTATTAGACCAACTGCTTATTATCAATATTCACCCTTGCAACTTGCATTTGGTCATGAACCTGATATTTCTCACCTAAGAATTTTTGGTTGTGTTGTCCAAGTCCCTATTTCACCCTCACAACATACTAAAATGGGTCCCCAATAAAAACTTGAAATTTATGTGGGTTTTGATTCATCATCCATTATTAGGTATCTGGAACCTTTAACAGGTGATTTATTTACTGCACGTTTTGCAGATTGTCATTTTGATGAAATGACTCTCAACTTTGGGAGGGGAAAAATTACATTCTGAAAAACAAGGTAAAATTTCTTGGAATGAAATAACTCTATCTCATTTTGATCCCCACAGTAATCAATGTGAGCAAGAGATTGAGAAAATCATTCATTTGCAAATAGTTGCAAATCAATTACCTGATATATTTGTTGACACGAAAAAAGTGACAAAATCATATATACCAGCACAAAATATTCCAGCAAAAATTGACGTCCCCGCAGGACAATCTGCTGTGGCAAATGAATTTCACATGCGCCAGAAGCGTAGTCGACCAGTTGGTTCAAAAGATTCTGTACCTCGAAAAAGAAAAGTACAAGAGAAAAACCAACTAAAAACCTCAAAAGAAGTAACATTAGAAAAGATTGATCAATCAAATATTGAAAATATGGTTCCTGAAGAATCACAAGTGTCCGAAAATAATGAGATTTCAATAAATTATATGTTATCTCATAAATTATGGGAATGGAATAATGTTGTTATAGACAATATTTTCGCCTTTAATGTGGCTCTTGATATTATGCAAAATGAGGACCCTGAACCACAGTCAGTTAAAGACTGTTAAAATAGAAATGATTGGCCAAAATAGAAAGAACCCATACAGGTATATTTGAATTCCTTAGAGAAACGAAAAGTGTTTGGACCTGTAGTTCAAACACCTGAAAATATAATCCCTGTAGGATATAAATGGATTTTTGTACGAAAAAGAAATGAAAATAATGAAATTACAAGATACAAAGTCCGACTAGTAACTCAAGGTTTCTCACAAAGACTAGGTATTAATTATGATGAAACATATTCTCCCGAAATGGACACCATCACTTTTTGATTTTTGATTAGTTTGATTGTGTCACAAAAACTCGATATGCGCCTCATGAATGTAGTAATTGTATACTTATATGGTTCACTTGATAGTGACATATATATATATATATGAAAGTCCCTGAAGGACTTAAAATGCCAAGAGCAAACGATACATGCCCGAGAACCATGTTCTCAATTAAATTGTAAAGATCATTATATGGACTGAAATAATCCGAATGCATGTGGTATAATCGTTTTAGCGAATATTTGTTGAAGGAGGATTATAAAAATGACGATATCTGTCAATGTGTTTTCGTAAAGAAAACAAATATTGGATTTGCAATTGTCGCAGTTTATGTTGATGATCTAAACTTAATTGGAACTCCTGAAAAGCTCAACAAAACTGCTAATTATTTGAAAAATGAATTTGAGATGAAAGATTTAGGAAAAACCAAATTATCTCGGGTTGCAAATCAAACACTTCCCAGAAGGATTATTTGTTCATCAATCTACATATACAGAAAAAGTTTTAAAACGATTTTATATGGATAATGCACATCCATTGGCATCACCTATGATTGTTCGATCATTTGATGTGAAAAAGAACCCAATTGTCCACTTGAAGATGGAGAAAATGTTCTTGGTCCTGAGTACCATATCTTAGTGCAATTGGAGTATTAACATATCTTGCAAATTGCACTCGACCCGACATAACTTTTTCTGTAAATCTCCTTGCAAGATATAGCTCTACACCAAGTCAAAGACATTGGAATGGTATTAAACACATTTTTCGTTACCTAAAGGGTACGATTGATTTGAGATTATTTTACTCCCAAAAGTTGGGATCTACTTTAGTGGGATATGCATATGCAGGTTATCTATCTGACCCACATAAAGCTAAATCACAAATAGGATATGTGTTTACACGTGGATGAACAGCTATATCATGGAGATCTGTGAAGCAATCCTTGACAGCAACATCCTCAAATCATTTTGAAATTATTACAATCCATGAAGTAGGGTGAGAATGTGTATGGTTGAAGAACATGACCCATCATATCCAAATATCATGCGGGTTAATTTCAACAAAAGATAGTCTAACAATTTTGTATGAAGACAATGCAGCTTGTATTGCACAACTCAAACGAGGCTACATCAAAGGTGACAGGACGAAGCATATTTCTCCAAAATTCTTTCATACACACGAGTTTCAGAAGAATTGTGACATCGATGTTCAATAAATTCGCTCAAGTGACAATTTGACCGATTTATTCACAAAAGCACTGCCAACATCTACATTCAAGAAGTTAGTCCATGGGATTGGAATGCGTCGACTCAAAAAATTTTAGTGATCAACATCAGGGGGAGTAACTGTACTCTTTTTCCTTCGCATAGGTTTTATCTCATTGAATTTTCCTAACAAGGTTTTAATGAGGCATCATTTATTTTTAATACTCCAAAATAACTGTACTCTTTTTTCTTCGTTTGATTTTTTGTCCTATTAGATTTTTATCAAACAAGGTTTTAACGAGACAGATATTTTGTAATGTGTCATTCAAGGGGGAGTGTTATAAAAAAAAGTTTATTAGGGTTTGTAGTGAAAAATTATCCTAGTTGTACAACCGGGGTTGACAACCCCGGTTGACAACCATCTCACATGAATGAGGGCCCATGATTTTTTTATTCATCGTGGATTCCCTCCCATGTGAGTGATTGTCAACCAGAGTTGTAAACCCCGATTGCACAACTAGCATGGTCCTTGTAGTGAATGACAATTATACCCCTGTAACCCTAAAAATTATTACTATTGTATTCCTGATTCTTACCTATAAATATAGGATTTTGGTCATTAATAAAATATACACAAGGTATTGACTTTAACTCTATTCTTCTTCTTCTTCTTCTTCTTCTTCTTCTTCTTCTTATCTATTTTACAACATTATTGAAAATTTGATCAAACTTATAATTTTCATTAAATGTATAATTAAAATTAAATATTTTAAGTCACACCAAACAAACTTGCAGTCTATATGCTTACTTTTTGTAGACTAAATTTCAATAAATCTTATTAAATTAATTAAAAAAATCCCTATTAAAGTACACTGAAAATCTGTGTTGCGGAATTTATGGGGCATGCCTTAAATTTTTTAATGGAACCTAATAAATCGACTTTATTTATTTTGACAAACAAATCAAATTTTCTCGAAATTATCCAGCATTTTATCCTAACCGCACTTCCACGCAAGTGTACTTCGTACACCATACGATGTTCTTAAATTCTCTTTTACTCTACAAATCCCAAATTAATTAGGTCAAGTACTCACTGAAATCCATGCTGGACGTTTACTTTTATAATTATAATTATTTATTTTAATCATGATTAGTTTAAGGCGCCACTAATCCCTGAATTTAATTCTTTGTTATAACCAATATGGGCAACAAAATTTGGCCCCTATATTTGGGACACACCACATGCTAATTTCCCCTATCCTTAAAATCTCAAAATATAAACTAAAAAAGAATCAATTACATACACAAATACCCCCGCCCCCTTCCCCCAAATGAAAATTTTCATTCCTTACTCTCTTTTTCTGTGGATTGAAATAGAGCCCTCGATTAACTAATTTCTTTTCTTGTGACTCTAATTTTGATCGTTGTCATATAGAAAGTCTCGCCGCATGTACAATGATAAATAGGCTACAATTTTCAAAACGATTTCTTCATATATAAAATTTTATTTATATTTACCTTATCGAAGTAAATATTAAAGGGAAAACAAAAATGAAATCCCAAAAATTCACAATTGAAATAATGACCCAAAACCATGTGCATATTCCCAAACTTTAAAGATATGGACATCCCTCTTGCCCCACCCACGTTCTTCAGGCACCTTGATATTTTCTTGTCCCATTTATATGGGTTGATTTTTTTTTTCCACACAGATTAAAAAATCTTATTTAAAATTATTGAAAAAGTAATTTTGCTTAAAACTTTTCTTGTTTACCCTTATTTATATTTGTACAATTTCAAGATTCAGTAGAAAAAAAATTAGTTATAACTAAGCAAATTATATAAGGATATATTAGTAAACAAATAAAACAAAACATTCTCAGTAAAGAAATAAGAGTCCAAGACTTTATTATTGGGACAAAAAATAAGAAAAATCACTCTATATAAATGGGAGGTAAATGGGAGGGAGGGAATATGAATTTTGCAACAAATCCCATGATTGCAATCCACTTTACTTGTACCCAACCCAACAAATTTTCATCATCTTCGCTTCTATAGGGAAAAAAAATCATGTTCCATTCACTTTTTGCACCAAAGGTTGAGTAAAAACTAAATTTTAGAAAATTTTGTTAAGAGCAGATGAAATTTATGGTTGAAATATTGTACATCTTATAAAATGTATGGTTAAAATTAATTATTGATTTTAACTTAAATTTTAATTAAGTATTTAAGCTTCACCAAATAGGGACTAAGCATAATTCAACAAAAGTAAATAAAATAAAATCTACTGAATTAAAGTAGAAATTCATATAAAGCATACAACTACAATTGAATTGACTATTTTCTCCCTCCATTTGGAGCAACTTCTCTATCAAATTCATTTTTCCTCCAAAATTCAAATCTCTAAACTGTGGTAGTGAATTGGAAAATGGGGTTGTCACTGGTTACTTTAAAACGCTAAAATTAGTATCCACTACACTAGATCACGTGCTTGAAATCAGGACCATTGGCACTATTATGATGATGAATGAGAAAATCATCACAGCCGTTGGATATGTTGAAAATTGACGTTTGACTAAGTAGCTGCTGCTGGTGCTGTTGCATCTGCAGCTCCTTCTGCCGCCGGAGCTCCACAACTTTCCGGTGAGAATTCGAGTGCTTGGCGGATACAAAAGTCGGGCTAGCGGCTGGTCGGTATTCGGGTACGAGCCGACCCGACTTGTATCGGACCCCACAAGCATTGCATAAAGTTTTTGGGCCCAATGGGCCGGTTCTCCACTGTGGAGTTTTCTCTGAGGCGCAATGCAGACATTTCCGGCTTGGTGTTTCAGTTGGCTCTCTTTTCTTAGTCGGCGTCGTTTTCACGGCCTTGGGGATGGGGTCTGTGTTTGTGGTGATATTATTGTAGGGAGTGTAGGAGGTGGAGTAAGGTGGGGCAGAGAGAAGGAGGAGGCGGGAGGACCAGTCACAGGGGGCGGCGCGAGAGCGCTTGCTGCGGGCTTTGCCTGGGACAGAGACATCGGAGGGGAAAATTGGCGGCGGAGGTGAATGGTTGATCGGCGAGACTGAAATTGTGGTGGCGGAGGAGGAAGTGGCGCTGGGCTCCGCGGCGGTGGCGGTGTGTGTCGGAATGAAGTGGAGTTTGTGGACGTCGTCGCTTGAGAATGATTCCTCCACAAAATTTGAAAGCCATTCCAGCTCTGCTAGATCATCGTACTGTTCACAAAATATAATCCGAAAATTCATTTTTGAATGAAGCAATTAAACGTAATTTTTCTGAATTTTGATTTCATGCTAAACACGCATGCAAAAAGTTAATTTCAACAGCGAAATTCGATAATTCATATTCAAAAATAGGATTGAATACGTCAACTTGCTAGCAACTAACATAGAAAATACAAAAGCTTATTTCATAACAGAAATTGAATTAATCCCAATTATTTTTGGGAGTTCACTTTTTGTTACAAAAGAACAGTCTGCACTGTAGTGTCGGTGAAAAAAAAAGAAAAGGCAGAGGCACACACCTCGAGGTGTTCCATGCATAAAATTATGAGACGAAAATTTTTAAATTATTTCGACAATTAATAACAATTATAGAAATTACGATCAAACTCACCGGGACAAAGAGTTCATTGCCGGAAAATTGAGAGTCGGTGAAGCTGCGGCAGCTAACGTTTCCGTTAAATTGGCCATCTCCACCACCAGAAACCGACGAATTACAGTTGTCGACGACGGTGACAGCCGAGGAATCGCCGGAATTTCCTGCCAAGCTATCAAAAAACGCGTCGGTCATCGCCACGTCCTCCTTGGAAAAATCCAGCAAATCATCCACCGTAAAATGAGCACCATTACCATTACTATTACCATTAATATTATCCACTGACGAAAATTCAGCATAATCCCCCATAAAATACTCCATCATGTATAGAGTTTGATCACAAATTTAATTTGGGAAGTTTTGGTTTGATTCTTGGGTGAAAAAGAAGCAAAAGCAACGGTGGAGAGAGTGTGAGTTGAAAGTGAAGGTGAGAGGGGGGATTTTGATGAGCGGAAGGAGGGGCCGAATTGCAAATATCAGAAAATTTGAGAGGTCAATTAATTGTTTTTATTTTTATTTTTTATTTTACTTCATTTCGTTAACGAATGGTTAATTGGTTACTTCATTTACTACTTCTCTTAAGTCTTACCTTTACTTCCTTTTTTATTCTTTCTTACATTTCGATTTCTTTTTTTAAAAATATATAAAGAAAAATGTCCTTCGTACAGAACATTTTCCTACCGTAAGGCCCCTCATTGTGGGGGTCCCACATGTTTTTTTTTTAAATTGCATGGAGATTGTTCTTGTGTGTTGCTTGGCAGAGACCTGTTTCGTATGTGAAGTGCGATTCATCATAAAAATGTCACGTCGTTCAATCAAATTTTATTGGTTCAGTTCTATTCATTGTTATATCTGAAATTTGAATGGTAAAATAGAAATTCTTCAAAAATTATACTTGATAAGTAAAAGAGTAATTACCACATTCGTCTTTTTTTGGTTGGATATTGTGATAAAAGTAAATTGATTCACAAGAAAAGCTACTCACTTTGTTTTTCATTTCAAAGACCCTTCTTTTTATAATTGGTTTCTTTATTTGGATTGCAAATACAGCCTCAGACATTGGGATTCTCATTTTACATATAAAATTAATTTACCAAAAACATATTTATAAGTCAATTTAAGTACTTATTAATTAGAATAATGCTGCTAATAAGCATTGATTTAACATGAATTTACTATAAATATAAATGTATCTCAATTTTATTGAACGAGAAGTCAATAATGATCTTATCACATGAATCAACGAAAATAGTCAACATTCGTAGAGGGAATAATTATAAGTGAAAAGTTGAAATTAAAAGAGATAAGTAGTAATTAGTTGCTTAAAGAAAACGATGTCGCAGGTTTTGTCGCCGTGACTCCTCCATTAGTGTCCAAGTTTACAGCCGGATTCCCTTGTTATTTTTCTCTCTCTAATTATTTTGCCTTGGGGACTTGCGCTTTTGTCCCCTTAATTCAATTTATTTATGTTTGCCTCCCCATTAATTTTAAAATCCATTATTAGCAGTACCTTTTCAAGTTTTACCTTATATTCTATTACCATGTTATTATATTCCTTAACCCACGTTGATGCACGACGGCTACAGCTTGGCGTGAAGAACTAGTGACGGTCATGATGAGTGCCACGTGGCACTTGTACTTATTTGAAATGTACTTTCATCAATTATGTTACATGTATATCAAGTTTGACATCATATGAGTTGACAGATTTTTGTACATTGATTTTAACAACATTTTTTTTCCAATCAATGACCTGACTTCCTACACAGGGTGCTGTCAAAGAAGCTATCAACTAGCATCGTACAATAAAATATTCTACTTTCATTGTCACTTGGATTAAATAGTCGGTGGACGAGATTAAAATTTCTTACGAGTGACGTCTGTGACGAAAGAATCTTAGTTAGTGCTCTCTGAAACAGTCATAAATTTAGAGAATCATAATTAACGTTCTCTTGTCACGTTAACGGTGAAAATTTTGTATCTTGTCCATTGGGGACATGAAATCAATTCTATGAGAATAAAAAGATTTGATTTTTAATATATTGTCCTCAATTGAGTTACCTTGATGAAATTGTAGAAAATTTCTCTTTTATGAAACCGTGAGACCGGAATGTGTTTCACACCTTCACTTTCATTGTCGATCATCCTATTACGATCATTTTCCTTTCTTGACTTGCTCAATTATGTCCAACCTCTTTATTTGTGCTTGTCTTTCCCTCTTTCCATCTTTAGGGTTACAAATTCCTTTGAAATGATTTAGACAGTTGCAAATGTTGATTGTTTTGATTTGATTTTATCTTGAAATAGTTTTTGCATTGTCAAGTGATCGGTGTTGTGATCAAGTTATTCGGAATGATGTAATGAAGAAATATTAACTTTCATCGACTTCAACTAAACTAATCTTCTTTGTATCTTTTTTTGGAATTGTTGTGCACCATACTTGTGGTGTTCAACCTTAATTGGAGGAAAAAAATGATAATTCAAATAAAAGGTGACATTTATATGTTCAAATTTAGTACCATAACCTATCATGTTATCAATTTACACCACATGATTTTTTTTTTTGATTTGATTATTACAACGTAGGATATGGTCAAAAGATTTCAATCCACACAACAATAGCTATTAATGGTAAATTCCACAATAAGAGAGAAAGCAAGAGGAAATAATTCTAATAAATCCCAATGTTAGAAGAATATGATCCTCATGAAATGACGAAATTGGTCGTTAAATTCTTAATTTCGAGAACATGTTTTCAATGCGTTGACTTAGAATATATACTTGATATGTCGAGTAAGTTTAACCGTATGTACACTTTTTCTCCTCTTTAACTTTTTTTTTTTTTTACACCAATATGCTTTAAAAACAACAAAAAGTTAAAAAGAGAGGTGTTAGATATTATTCATAAATAATGAACTTATTTTAAAAATAATTTATTTTCATCTATATTCGTGGGTCCAACTAAGCACATGACAAGGTGAGGAAGTAATTTGGTGCCGTCATGTGAGAGACTTGAATACGTTTTAGAGATATTAACACAAGCAGCTAACTCTAGCTGTGGTCAAAATTCCTATTAGCTGGAAATTGGAATCAAAGTTATAATTCTCCAATCAAATGGGCTTTCTTTGATGCTTCTCACACGTGAGTCAACACCCATGTAAGCCTACACTACCAACGTGGTTGCACGTGTAGGGGAAGTCACGTGTGGAGTCATGTGAGAGTGTGGACACCTCTATGGACACTTAATTATGTACACATAGCATGATTCTTTTTGTTTTTTTAAATCTCTCTGCAGTAATTTTTATTTATTTATTATTAATTTCCATGTTCCTCCTACTTTCACTCTGTGTGAAATATAACCACTCAAATTCATTTTCAGATTTTTTTGCTTTTGACCTTAATTACTCAAATGCCAACAAATGTGGAGATAAAAATATAATTAGTAGAATAATATTAAGTACTCTTAATCGACATACTATAAATTATAGTGCTACATTTATCAATTGTAAAATATTATGCATAGGACGGACAATTCATTTGTCTATTCAATATGTATTGTTCTACTACGATTTTGAAAAATAAATTACTTAACTCGTAGAATAAATTTTATTATTTTACATTGAAATTTGTACCTAAAAACATAAGTTGTTATTGGACGAAATCTAGGAAAAAAAAATTAAGAGGCCAAAAGGAAGGGTTCACGATTGAATTGGCCCTTTTAGTTTGGGTAAATATTGGGCTAATTAATGATTGGACTGAACTGTAAGAATGTACAAATAAATAAGAGGAAATTAGGCCCATTACTCTAAAAAATTTAACAAATTAGATTTATACCCTAAAAATATTAAAACATTCTCCCACACCGTATTTATTATTTTCATCTTCTTCCTCCATATCATAATCCCAACCCAGCCACACTAGAACCTCAACCACCGCACCCTCATCTCCATTTCTCATAACATCACCTTCCAATTTTTTTTCTTCAGCCTAAATTTCATCAATTCCTCCTTTTTCCAATTCCTCGTGTGCTTTACCGCACCTCTCATTCTGTTATGACTTTCTCACCAGTCAAAGTGATCGTCCTCTAAAATGGCTTCATCTTTACCCACAAATTCTAATAGGTAAATGCAGCAATTCTGTTATTTCGTCAATCATTTATTGTAGTTTGGATTTTTCCATTTCAATTAAACTATATACTATATAGCCCATGTATTTCAGAAATTATTTGATTTTTCTTTATTTCAATTTGATGATTTTGTTTACCGTATGTGCAATAGTGTATACCTGTTGTTATTCTCGGAAAAAAAATGGATTGTTTTCATGTTTTTTTATCCAAAAGCCCCAAACCAATAGATTACAAAAACAGAAATTTCCAAATCTTCCCCAAAACCACGATTCCATCATTCTTGATAGGTGGGGTGGAAACTGTTGAGATGGTGCTGATGTTGTTTCCTCGGTATCTTGAACTGTAGGTGGTGCTAGAGGGCTCGAGACAGTCGGTGCAAGTGCTGGTGCATGATGATGATGATGAGTGTGCCTGTGCTTATGCTTCATTTTTCTTGTGCATGCCAGGTGCTGGTGAGAGAACCAAATCTGGTGCTGGGGTTGGTGATGCGATAGGTGGTGGTGGTGGTGGTGGTGGTGGCGGTGGCGATGGTGGTACTGTTGCTGGCATTGGCGCTGGTGGTGCCATAGGTGGTGGAATTGGTGGGGTATTGTAGGTGCGGGAGCGGGTGCCTTTGTTGCTGGGGCTGGTGTTGGTGGTAGCTATTGGACAGGTGCAGGGATTGCCTGTAGTGAAGGTCAGTGGAAGTGTTGGCGGTGAAATCACTGGTGGTGGAGGTGTAAGTATTATGCCCTAAGTCCAATCAACTTTGGACATGAGTACTTTTAATATATGTTTAATGCATTTATTAAGGTAAGATCTATTATATTAAATAATAGAGGTGATTCAAATCTTGGTAAGAATCACAAGGAGTTGTGATTGTGAGATACAAATGTATGATTGAATTGGGAAGTAATAACGAGATACGGATATCGTTGTTACGGATAGCCATACTGTGTCATTCCTTACTTTGAAGTAAGTAGCTAATCTCACAAGTTAAAGTGTGGTGACACTTAAATGAACATGTGAATGTTTTGTTATAGAACAAAATATTGGAGACCCGCTGAGAGATTCCACATGGATAACTGGAGTGTCAGTGGATAGTTCGGTAGTGGAATCCCGTTTTGAGATCATCATAGTATTTATGTGGGGACAGTCATGCTTTTGATACTGAAATGCTCTATCAAGGGCCACTAATTTTGAAGAATCTTTGAAGGTTGTCAATTTTATTGAGGATTCGTCGCTCTTAGATAGTAAGAGTTTATGATCTACATTTCATCAAGTTAAGTTGATAACGAAATCCTTGGAAGGTGGGTTAGTTACTTAATTGACTTAATAAGTGGAATGAAAGATATAAAATCGAGATTGACACAATCCAATCACATAATTGATCGATCATATTGACGAAAGGATTATAGTTTCCACGATAAACGAACGAGTTTGGTTTTGTCATACCACGTGACATTTTTCACACATGTTTGCCCTGACACATTGTAATGTCAATGGACGACGGATGTGAATAGTGATAAATCAAAAGGGTGTTTTGATTTATCGATTTTGATTAGATCAAAATAATAATTCATGTCGTTAGACATCGTGACTGGGAACATAATAGGTCAACACAAAAGGAGAATTAGAAGATTGAGATCTACAAATTGACAAACGTTGGATAACTTTTAATAGGCTCGAAAAATTAAAAATATTGGGTCAGGTTAAGTTGTAGGACAAATCCCTTTTTTATATAAATAAATGTTAGGGTTTGAAATTAGTGATGAATTTTCATTGTTCTTGTCACTTTTTCTCTCAATCTTATTTCTGTGTGGATACCATTGTTGGACAATTTTTTGGGAGGCAGATTGATTGTTGGAACTAAAAAAAAAAGAGTTTGACTGAAAAAATGTATAATTCCTATTTTTAAATTTTTGGTGGGAATTGAAATTAAGTTATTTTCATTTTTTAAATTCTCAACAGGGGGTCAGCTATTTGTTGGAGGTGGAGATGACAATTTTTGGGATCAACTTGTTACTGGATTTGGCTTAAGTGACAAGGTGGCTAGGCTGGATAGTTTTTGTCCTTTTTATTAATTTTTGTTACTTTTTTTTTTAAATGCCACTTTTTTTGAACTTTTATCAATTTATTGAATTTCTTCCGAATCTAATTCGATGGGTTAGTTAATAAGAGTAAAACATAATTACTTTGTCGATATAAGACCAAACATTTTGGGTTAGATTCACCTTTCACTGTAAATGGATATCTGAAACCTGAAAATCATATTCATTGTGTCAAAAAAGTGACATTGTGTCAAAAAAGTGATATTGCGTCACTTTTAAAAAAAAAATGACAAATTTTATTTAAAAAGTGACATATTGTCATTTTTTTTAAAAAAATTACAACTTATTTATAAAAAAAAGGGTGTTTGTGTCACTTTTTTTTTTTAATTGTGTTTAAAAAAAAGTGACATTATATCATTTTTTTTTTTAATTTTACATAGTCGCATTTTTTTAATTTTTTATCTTGACAAACATTATTTTTAATAAAAGTGAAATTGTATGTCATTATTTAATAAAAAAAAAAGTGACACTATTTTAAATTGACATTGACGTTGTGTCACTTTTTTTACCCAAAAAAAGTGATTTTTTTTAAGACATTGTGTCACTTTTTAATTTTACACAGTATTTTTACTTAAAAAAAATTCGTATGATTTTTCAAAATACCCATAAATTTAAGGGTATTTTTGTAAGTACCCCAATAAATAATGGGCTAATGGTTGATATCTCTAGATAATGGCCAAAATTAAAATTGGGAAAATTTGATATCCAAGATGTTAAGTATTGATCATTTCAAAATTAAAAAATAAGATTTAAAATTTCAAAAATCACATATTAATTAAATTTTATTTAATAATTAATTACTTAACTATATATTTTGATAATTAAATATTAAGATCACAATTATATATTATTTGATCACAAATTATCGAATTAATTGGTCATAAATTATTTATTGGATCACGAATAAAAAAATGTATAGGTCACAAATCATTTAACGGGAATTCAACAAAGTGCAGTGACTCCCTTCTCTATAGAATGGGAAAAAAAAAGTTTAAATCTACAATAACTTTGATCCCCCACCAGATATACCAACCCTCAACACTCCCCAAGCATCAAATTTATCAAGATCCAATAGATTTTGAAACTATTGAAATAGATTTAAGTCAAAATAATGTGGGCATGTTTCTCAATGTTATTAAAACTCCATCCTATGCATCAAATCAGGGTCTGGGACCCTCACCAATGATTCCAAAAGGGCTGAAACCCCTGAGAGTGGTGGCGGTGCCGTCCGAATCGGCCGAAATTGACAAATCAACTACCGAGCAGCCAGAATTCTGATTTTGCAATTAAATCTTCTACAGAGCTTCAAATACAATACGCGCATTACCATGAGATTACCTATGATGAGATGAGTCTTTGACAAAAAAATCAGCCTATTCCGTCGCTGGACTCGCCGGAAACAGCTCTTGGAAGTTACGTCCAGTCGGGCGGTAATTTGCAGATTTCTGACCGATCCCGAACTCATTTTAGAGAAACGCGACACACACCACCATGATCAGCATGAAAATTCTACATCTTCCTGTCAAAAATCATAATTTTCTGACAACATTTGAAAATCGTCGCAGTCGTCCGACGGCTCATCGACCGACGCGAGTGGTCGTCACGCGCCGGTACATTCTAATCAGGATGTAGGAAATTTTGTCTCGGACCCAGTTCCATCATCGGATTTGTCACGGGAGGTCCCTACAGTAAGTAATCAAACTAGAAAGTCATATGCGAAGGTACTTTCCGGTAAATCTGTTATCGAGGGCCGAGCGCAGCCAACGGAAGTCATTTGCACACATTCTGCAGGCTACACAGGGCTCCAGTGACCACAGGTTTGCCACTAAAGAACCTTTCATGCATATGGGAAAGCCAGTAGGTGCATTTACCGAGGAAGGGGAGGATCTTCTTTCTGAGCCATACAAGTTTACACTTGTTGGCAAATTTTCACATCTTAAGCCCTCCATGATTAAGGTGTGTGACAGTTTTCAAAAAAATTGAATTTTGTGGTGATTATATGATAGGACTCATTGATGCTAGTCATATCGTGATACACTTGGCACATGAGGACGATTACTCACGCTTATTTCTTAAGCCCTCTTGGTATATTGATGGGTGTCCCATGCGAGTTTTTAAGTAGACGCCGAATTTTAATCCTAAGCATGAGACCCCTATTGTCCCCGTAAGGGTTTTTTCATTTCCATTATTGCCCATTCACTTTCGTGCAAAAATTAGTTTGTTTGCCTTAACTAAGGCCATTGGAGTACCACTTCGTATTAATAAGGCGACCTCAAATTTACGGTGACCTAGTGAGGCACAGGTATACATTGAGGTTAATTTGGAATATAAGCTCCCAGATAGGATTTGGATTGAGCGTGAGAAGCACAGAGGATATTGGCAGACCGTTTTGTACGACAAGAAGCCAGACTAGTGTTTTCAGTGCTTACATTTTGGACATATTAATGAGCATTGTTCAGTTGGATCACGCCCTGCACCACCAGCCCCACCTCATCCTCCAGTTGTTGTCCCTTCCCTATTCCAGCCCACTCCTCCTACTGTGACCACTACTAATAGGGCTGAAAATGGCAAAGGCGATGTTACTTTTGTTGAGCCAAGGAAGCAGTGGGTACCAATTTCGATATTAACTCATATGTTTCACACTACCCCTGTTGTAGCTGTGACAGAGTCAATTTCTCCATCGGCAAATCATACAGGGGTACCACCGGTTGTTCTCCTAGGGGCAGAGTCTACACCAGAGGTCCCTCCCATCGTCCATGAGAACACTCCTGGGGTTCCTATTCAGACTCAGACAGTTGATCCCTCAGTGGTTGAGGACACGACAGAGATAGCACCCATTGATCAGCAACTTGCTAAACCTACTCCAGAGGTTCCTGTTGAGGTATCATCTCCCCCCAATATTACCACTGATATTCCAGCTGCTACAATACCCTTTGAGCCTACACAGACCAATTCCCAGTATTCAAAAACACATTCAGAGGTCTCTCATTCATCATAGATGTCAGGTACTAGCGGTACATTGAGCGGCTTGAAGGCTAGGCCTCAGGCAAAGCAAATGTTGATTAACCACTTCAAAAAGACCCATGGCATCAAGATAAGAGCCTCTATGAGGGATGCCATTGACAACCTAGTTGGCAAGCTCTTCAACGACATATCATCACCTAGTCTTACCATCACACCTAGACAGGATAAGGCGGATGCTAAAATTCAAAGAGAAATGGATAGACTTTACGACTCCTCTCCATGATACGATGAATGCACTTATGCAAAGTGACATGGATGGAATGGGTCTCGGAGATTGCTCGGAGAATATTAAGGCAGATGTACCTTTAGTCAGCAAGTCACTGTCACATGCTTCAGATATTGCAGTACAGAACACCAAAAGATCAGACATACATGTGAAGAGCATCATGAGATGAGATGCACCTTCTTTTTGCTCGACATTCACTACAGTAAACGAGCCCAATTACACAGACTACTACGACCCAGAAATGTTTCAAACCAAAAGCATGACCCGATCAATGTCTATGTACTACCACCCAAAAATTAACTCTCGGGAGTACCCTTGAGTAATCTTCATTAGTTTTTGTTCACGCTTCATTTTACTTCCACTTGCATTTCATTTGAGACACTTGAAGCTTTTTTCAATTACTGGAGGTTAGGTATATGTCCCCCTCCTTTATTTGTATTCTTGCTTTTTATGATATAAAATAAACCACACCGTGGTATTTGCTTGGAAAAAAAATCATTTCACAGTCACCAATCAAAAAAAATTATAGGTCCCAAATTTATACGTTGATTACAAATAAAAAAAAAATTAGATATCAATATTTATTTATAGGTTTCAAATCACAAATTTTATAAGTCACGATTCAAAATTTTTAGGTCACAAGTTATCGGTCACATTATTTATTGGTTATAATTAACGAAATAATTGGTCGCAAACACCCCCCACACCATCCCACAACAAAAAACCACTACATCGCCGCCAAGAACACCACCACCACCAACAAAAAAAATCAAATCCAAAATTATCAGTCATCGCCACGACCACCACCAACATCACCATCACGCTACCTCAACACAACCACTTGCAATATACTCTCAACAACACCAACACCAACACCACCTGAACCACTACCATCTCTCAACCACCACTACCTATACCATCACCACCTCGAAGAACAAAATAACACAAGACTTCATCTAAGCTATAGATCCAAGGAAGAAAAGCTACCCTAAAATCACAAACAAAAAATCAGTTGCAAAGTATATAATACTCTCCCTACCGTGCACAATATGGGCACCACCGTGCCATAATATTCTCCCTACAATCGCCACAAAGTCGCACGGAAAGTATTGTCGTTGTAGCGGAAACTATAGAGCTCACAGAGCCGCTGCTGAAGTAGCGACTGTGGCGCGCATAGCGCCGCTATCAGTGCATCTCGTTAAAGTCTCCAGCTACCGTCTTCTCGTATTTTTATCACGTTTTCCAATGCATTCTTCCATGGAAGAGAGAGAGAGAGAGAGTATATAGATGGGAAATAATTAGGGCATGTTTGATTGGCCAAGTTTTTCATAGAAGGTGGAAAACGTTTTCCTTCTTTTTACTATTCACCTATTTGCTTGCACTAATTTTTCAAGGAAACGTTTTCCAAGGTACAAGTTATTGATACACAAAAACTAAAAAATGTTTTTCCACCATATTGGTGGGAAAACGTTTTCCAACTTTTTGACCTTTTTTTTTAAAACAATTGGAACACATTGTAAAGTCAATGGTAAAAAAATTTATCCATTTAATTGACAATTTGCATAAAAAAACAAAGCCAAATGAACACAAAAAAATTTCAAAAATTTTTTTTAAATTTTTTTTTTTTACTTTTTTGCAATCCAAACAAATTTTAATACAAATTGTAAAAAAAAATTATCCCAAAAAGTAACAATTTTTTTTAAAAAAGTCAAACGGATTAGATGAAAAATTATACCAATCAAACACCATTAATTACAATTCTCTGTAAAACAAATTTTAGGCAATTCAATTCCATGTCATTCATTTTTTTTCCACCAATTTTCCACCCTTGCAATCAAACGGACCCTTAAGGTTTGAAATAAAATTTGGTGAATTGGTGTGGGGTAGGGTGGATATGTAGATTAATATAATTTTATAATATAATTTATTAATATTAAAAATTTTAATTATTACCTGAATTTTGAATAAATAAACTTTGGATTTGATTTTTGAAGTTAGATCTTAAAAATTCCGATGAAGTGTAATTTCCACATTAAAATTAGAACTAACCATGCCTTTTAAGTTTACATTATAAAAAAACCAATTAATAATTTATTTTTATTCAAAAGAGGGGTATTTTTATTTCGAAAATTTCTTAAATATATTTTTAGTTTGTCTCGAATACTGTTAGTTGTAGTAATGTATATCACCTAGGAAGGACTCAAAAAGACAGTCGCTCAATTCCGTATTAAATGTTTTTTTTTATTGCATTTCAAGTTTGATTGTACAAATCAATTTCGAGCCTGAATAAAACTTTTTGCATGAGACTTCACTGATGATGGTCCCACATTACGAACTGTATGGCAAACAAGCATCCATAGATAGACACATTAGAGGACGAAATTTTTTGGACACTCAATGTTAGGGTCCGTTTGATAGAAAGATAGAAAATATATAGTAAATAAAATGTTTGGCAGGGAAGTGATTTGCTCGAAATTTGTTTGAGAAGTAAAGGTGTTTGATTGATATAATTTTTCACCTGACAAATTTTTCATTTGACTTTATTTTTTACGCAAATTGTCAATTAAATGGATAAATTTTTTTACCATTGACTTAGAACGTGTTCCAATTGCTATAATAAAAAAAATCGATCAAAAAGCTGGAAAATATTTTTCCACATGCTTTTGTGCACCAACAACTTATACCTTGAAAATTTTGGGAACAATTTGCCCTATAAAATTTGTGCAATCAAACAAGTTAATAGAAAAAAGATAGAAAAAAATTTCTAGTTTCATGGCAAATTTGTGCAATCAAACAGGGCCTAAATGTTTTTTTTTTTTTTTGAAATCTTCGATGTAAGTGTTTAAATTACACGATTGTTGTTCATTCATACATTTATGGGCTGTTTGATAGGGTGAAAAAGAAAAAAAAAATTCATTTTCCATACTTAATTTTGGTGTTTGATTGTATAACTTTTCCATGGAATTTATTTACACCCATTTTCTAGGTACAATCATTTAAAACACATTTTTCACATTTTATTTTTTCATGATTTTGATAGGAAAAGTGATTTTTCATCTTTTTTTTTTTTTACTTTTTGGCAATGGAAATATATTTAAATCCAATGGTAAAAAAATTTATCCATTTAATTGACAATTTGCATGAAAAATAAAGTCAAACAAACACAAAAAAAAATTCAAAATTTTTTTTTAAATTTTTTTTTTTTTTTTTACTTTTTGGCAATCCAAACAAATTTTAATACAGATTGTAAAAAAAATTATCTCAAAAAGTAACAATTTGCATGAAAAACAAAGTCAAACGAATTTGGTGAAAAATTTTACCAATCAAACACCATTAATTACAATTCCATCTAAAACAAATTATAGACAATTCAATTTCTGCAATTCGTTTTCTTTCCACCCATGCAATCAAACGCATCCTTATTGAGTTTCACATTATTTTTTACTTTAATTGATTTTTTCAATTTTTACCCTACAGGTGATCCATGCATGTCTAGTTTGGTGGGGGCAGCGGCAGCAGTGGCAACGATAATAGGTAGAGATAGGTGACGGTAAAGGTGAGCAGTGAGCACGGTTCAATTTGAAAGATATTCTACTCATTTTCAAACAAAACCATGTCAAACGATTTGAAAAAAAAAATCCAAATTAAATCAAACTATTTCACTTTTCAAAAAAATAAAATAAAATCATTCTTTTAACAATGCTGCTACATGTATAGAAGATGACTGACAAAAGAATTCCAGATGAGCTGTCAAGCATTATCTAGAAAAAAAAAAACAAAAAACCTGTCAATTTTTAGGAACGAAACACGTCAATTTTTTTTATTCTAACCAAAAATCGATCCCACTGTCCCATACCCACTTTTTCCTCGTCGAACCGACATCGTGAAACCATTAATTCCTACCAACTTCGTCGTCTTTCTCTTCACCATCTCCCGCTGCCATCTATCTGTTGAACAACAAAGAAGCCAATGTCTTTAACTTCGTAAAATTACTGACAGCATAAACTCTTTATTCCTGCCAATTTCGTCGTCGCTTTCATCACAATCTCCAGTTGTCGTCGATGTCTTTAGACATGGAACCATCACCAATTTCATAGTGTTATGATAAGGTAAGATTTGTGAGCATTTTAACAAATTATTTGTGGGTTTTTTTCACTCACTGTACACGTTTTCAAAAGGTAAGATTTTTGGATTTTTGAACAAATTATTAATGTTTTGTTCAAGATATGGGATATGTATGATGATGGACGAAAATGTGTTTCGACTTTTACCACCGCAAGTGTACGATTCGTTCAAGTAATAAAATGGAATTTTAGAGTCTGAATGTTGTTCCCACAGAGATTGAGTTAGCTTAAGTTTTACCTATCTCACCTTAACCGAAACTAAATATGTTTGATGTGTTTTGTACTAAATTATGACCAAACTAAGTTATGAATGCTATTATGAATGAATTGACTAGATTATATGCGAATTATACTAAAATGTAATATGAAGTTTGAATGCAAAGTTTTACGAAGTTAATATATGAAAAAGTGCATTAGGATCACGAATCACCAAACAAGTTCACTTTTAACCCTAATTTCACAAATTGACAACACAATGAATTAGTTGAAGAATCAATGTCCCTAATATATTCAATAATCCCTCTCGAGTAATATTGAACATATTCTCGCATACCATTTGATTACATCTCTATGACAAATGCAAATATACAAGAATGCATGAAGTTTTGTAAATACTTAAATATTCACGTAGGACATAGCTGTATATTTTTATCCCATATCGACCATGCGATGATTTATACCTTAGTCGAATCTATTTCCCTTCTTTTGAATGCATGAAATAAATCACCAAACTCATACAATCTCGTGCACATAATTATGGAGAAATTAAATTGCATATAAATCATTCAACATCCAATCGTGTTTTGATGTCAAAATGCAAAATAAGAAATTAAAAGTTCACATTACAAGGGTCATTGTTCCCTTAGTACAATGAAAATCTAGTCTACCATGGATAAAATAAAAAAACAACAAAAGTATTTAGAAGACAACATCACCCAATTCTTGAATTGAAATCTTAAAATCTTGGAGTGAAAGTTTTCTTCTTGCCTTCTTTCTTGCTTTTCTTTTGTGTTAGAATGTGTAACCCCTCCTTCTGGACGAGATTAGGGCTTTAAACGAGTTCCCAAAGATCATTTTCTTAAGTGATTGAGTCGAATAAGAAAACTAGAAATTTTTTGCCCGGAGTCAACTATGTGACCGCATAGTGCAAAGGTATGTGACAGCATAGAAGAATCAAAATTGCCTCCTGAAACTTCCACTTTTGTTCATCTTGGTCCTCAAATTTTATTCTATCACATCTTGGCCTCGTTTCTTGATTTTTTTTTCCTCATAACATTTCATGATATCGACAATTGGCAACTTAGCTCATTTTCACGCTCGATTCACCATTCGGTACAACTTTTGGATAATTTCACTTTGATCCTTGAACTTTCGTTTTCTTCCGTTTAGGTATTTTTTGCTCATTTTCGCATACTTTTCATTTCCATTCATCAATGTAGCCCTACAAACACAATTTGTATCGAATTAAGCCATATTTCACTATATATATATATATATATATATATATATATTATATATATTCATAATTGTCCATATTTTATGGCCTAAATAAGTGTCCAAAACGCACTTATCATATGAGATTGTTGAGAAGTTGTGAAATGGGCGTAGTTTATATTTTGATAAAAGTATAATGTAGTGCCTATTTCATAAAATTGAGCAAGAATGGCTCTTACAATTGACTTAGGTTACAATATTTGGGAAAAACAGGACCCAACTTTGTACATCTTTTAATCAAGGGAGTATGACAATTATCATGCTTTTTCTCAATTACCCCCGAGTCATTTTATCTAGCCAAAACAAGAGGTGGTTTAATTACATTTGTTGCAGTTATCTACCTCCTAGCTTGTGGGATCAAATGTGAGGATTGCCAATTTGTGTGACAATGGCATACTAGTTCTTAATTGTCCTTGCTTGGTTTAGAGTGAGTACTGCAGAAAAAACTTAATTTACGTTCTTGAGAACAATTAAATGGAGGAATGAACTGAACGTTATGCGACTTTAACAAATGTGATTTTGTTTGGAGCATGTTTGCTTGGAAAAAAGGTACATGAATTAGACATGAAGAAAACTAGTTATATTTTGAAACACTTCACACATTGAGTACTTATTGTAGTAAAAAAAAAAATCACCAATTCAGGGCTCTAAGGGGCATACCATTCTTATACTAAAACGATTTTGAAAATCTGTAGGAATTAGGTATACATACATGATCTACTAATATTATATTATTCATATCACCAATCAACTCGCTGGATCACAGTGGTGCATTTTTTGTTGGCAATGCAGCTTTGAATATACATTATCAAAAATAATCTTTTGTTAAATTTTGTGTAACTTCTCTATAGTTGATCTTCTATTGGTTTATATATATCAAGTATAAAATTGGGAAAGGCAAAAAGCTGGAGCAAATTGAAGAAGTCACCATTGAGGTAAGAATATATGATGATAACATAAGATCTTCATATTTTTCTAACCTCTGAGTTCAAATGTACGACTTAGGCATCATGACTAATACCAAGTAAATGAAGAGCACTTGTATTGGAATGACTTGGTAGCTATGTGTACACTAACTTGGATGCATGTGGTTGTTTCCCATGCAAGGATGAGAGGTGGGAATTATGGTGTTTGTCACAGTTGTAAAAATACAGATCACTTCTTTGGAGACTGCAAAAAAAAATGTTGTTGTCCATGGTGTGTAGAGGAATCTAAAAATATTTTGAGGTTGAAAAAGAGGGCAATAACAAAGACCGACTATTCAAAACTTGCAGTAATGACTGCGAATTTTTTGACTGAGTAAAAGAATAAGCAAATGGCGAGTCGAATACCATTAATGAAAGCAAATAAATTCTACCGTGAACGACGAAGTTGACGAGTTGCCAAGCATGTTCGAAAGTCTAACTCGAATAGTCGAGCAATGAAACCTCGAGATTTCATTGAATGCGACACTCCATAAGGGCAAAGAGGCCTCAGAAAGATAATGGAAAATGAAAGGGGTTGGCATAATGCGTAGTTATATTTGATATTACACTTTTTTACAATTATCTTGTTAGATTCGTAATATCGTGAAAGGCTCGAAAATGATTCTTATAACTCATCAAATTTTATATTTAACTCATGTTGGTGTATATTAATTTGAATCAAACTATGTTGGTGTACCTTGATCTTGCATCATGATAAAAAAATTCACATTCGTCAAATATAGATCTTCATTCATAAAATTCATGATCAGGAGATGTGAAGTGTTTTACTTTAACTAGATAAAGAAAATTACAAGTGTCAAATTCAATAACGAACTATAAGAAGTTAAAAACGTGTCCCGAAAAGCACAAAAGGATAAATAACAAAGGTCCTTATGGTAATACATCAAATCATCTCTTTTTTGCCAAGTCTAACCCAAATCTGCTTTGAAACAATTGGAATCCATAGTTCATATGCCTAGACCACCTTCTTGGATAGTTCATAGTTGATTTTTTTTTTTGGGAGGAGAGAAGGGGTCAAAGTTGAGGCTAGCAAGTGTTGTGGGAAGGCACAACTTTCTGTGTCATCGTACATCGTATAACGATGCAATTAAAGTTTTGAACAAATAATCATAATAAACTAAGTATACTAACCAACAATAGTTGCGAATACGAAAACAGTGTCTGCATAGAATATTGTTGAAATGTTTGAATGACGAGTGCAGAAGATGGTGTATTATTGTGCCTGGACGTCGCTCTCTTTCCTTTGGTTGAAGTTGACGTAGCCTGCACGTATATACATGTTACATAGTAATTGTAATGGAAAAATGTTTAAGACAAAAACCGTGAAAAACATACCTTTGTGTTTTTCGAAGAGGACTCCAACGGGCTTTTTCTTCAAAACTTCTTTGGTGCGCCCTTTCTTCTCGTTGACATAAGATCTCGTGTGCTCTCGCTGGCATAGTTTTCAGATTGATTACACTGCGAGGCTAACTGAATAGTGTGATGTGAAACCTGATTACTTCCGCTGTCGAACTTTATTGTAATCAACTCTTGCTTTTGATTAATTATCCGGTCTTTGATCGCATAGCAACACACTTCATCATCAGTTGTCAGGTTTGTAACATCGGCAAAAGCCTGACACATATCTTCGTATCTCAACTTTCCTGGAGTACTAACCAACCCGTCATAATTCACCGTGAACCTATGTGCGCTCTACAAACATCTTCCCCCATCGTCGTAGTATATATCTCTTCGGCGGAGACGTGACGTCATTACGAATCAACTGCAAACCAATTGCACGATCGTCTCACTGAAGTGAGATAAAAAAAAACATTTTTATCATCCGTTTGTCATGATACATAACAACCTTTTGTATTTCGTAGGTCGTCCTTGAAGTTCCTTCCATACTAGACATAATGTCGCAATAAATCTTCCATGTGAGTTAAACTTGAACTTCACTAAACTTTGAAATATTGTAACATTTTTTATATTGCTTCTGCATTTTGAACATTGTCGTACACGGTACCATTTGAGAGTATGACTTAAATTGTCCTGAAACTCATTCTCAACCTTATTTCCCAGTGCCCGTTCATACTGTTTGACAAATTGCTTCAACGAGATCTTCGAATAAACATACCAATTGAAGAATAACTTCATACTCCCACTGTGCTGAATTGTTGACATCCTTGGCCAAAATATAGTTTACAAATAGAAAGGAACCCAATGACCTCTATTATCAAACAGTCCTGGCAAAACCAATCATTACTATGGAACCCATAAGTGTCAATCAACACCCTCCAACCTTTTTCAAATTTTTCTACGAATTGTGAATCATACACCAATCCTTGTACAGTAAAAAAAAATGGAAGCCTTATCAACGTGGTATCCAAAATTTTTCGGAAACATCTTCAGAATATGTCACAAACACCATCTATGCTTCGTATTAGGAAAAACAATTTGAACTGCATTTTGCATAGCCCTATCTTGATTAGTAATGATTCCATGTGGAGCTTTTCCATGCATACACTAAAACCATGTCCTAAACAGTCACATAAAAGTATACGTGTCCTCATTGGACAACAAACCACAATCGAGTAATGTTAACTGTTCTTGATTATTAACACCAACAAAAAAAGGCGAAAGGTATATCATACTTATTAGTTAGATATGTGGTATCAAATGTGACAACGTCCCCAAACTCTTTGTACACTTGACTAGACCTGTTATCTACTTAAAATATAGCCTTGAGCTTAGATTTATCGTCCAAATCCATACTAAAGTAGAATCCTGAGACCGGGCTTGCATCTTAGAAAGTAAGATTGTATCGTTGCGGTATCTCCTTCACCAAGTTTTAATTGTCTCATTTGTTCAATATAATTTCAACAATCATTTTTAACGTAAGTCATATTTTCATATCTACCTGCTTTAACCATTGCAGAGTTTAAATTTTTGTGCAAGGAAATTTCAGCCATATCATTCACTTCAAACTTCCGTTTCACTTGTGAACTTAATTCTCGATTGCAACGATACAACCTCGACTTTGAAGGACTTATTTTATGATTTTGGTCGATGTGGACTGTGTTAATTCTCCAAATTCCATGAATATTTGAAGATACAGTGATCCTGACTTTACAATCTGTCTGAATTGTGTTGGTTGGGGCTTCAAACAATCACTTGTAATAGTGCTTTTTCGGCCTTCACGGCTACATGTTCAAGCCACATATTTCATTTTCTCATCGTCTCCCTTTTTCGAATTCTTTCTCCTAACTGGAAAACCTATATGATATGCATATCCTTTTGTATAAATCCCACAATTCTTTTCCATCCTTGAAAATCATACCCACCTCCGACACCTCAGACACCATCGAACCATCTTCTCCTAACATTTCCTTCTCCACTGGCATCATATTATCCGCAACATTCTCGTCGATATCTCTCTCCAACAAAAATGCATCATGTATGTCTTCTATAGAACCTTCTACTGCAACACAATTGAATGCAATGTTCAGCAAACCAATTATAGTTTAATAAGTAATTCAAAATGTAATCTGAGCGCTTTAAACCAAAATCCTTTCAACCAAAATTAATTGTGACAACAGAATCCATATAATCCTTTAAAGCCATTTGCTTTCACACAAAAAAAAGACACAGACTTCACTAAATATTTTAGTGATCAAAGGGCCCGGCCCCCAACTACGCAAACTCAATAGTTAATAGGGGATATAACATGTGGGTACTACATAACAAGGAAGCTTTTTGTGTTCACTATTTTTAATGTAGTAAAAAAGACCTAATTTTAATTGTCATCTTCTGCTTAAATAGGAAATCAATATCATTTATTATATTAAGTTTATAAAGGCCTAACTTCCGTCTATCGTGATTACTAAAAATTACGAATCCTTGAATATAATTCAAACGAGCCTATAAATAATAAAAAAGAAGAAAAAGAAAAAGACATATTTGTAGTGATTTTTGTTTGAAAGGTCCTTCTTATCCTTTAAAGCCCTTTAAACTAAAGATTACTCATGGAAAACAAAACAAAATCTGAAACATAATTACAAAAAAAAAAAAAATGCACACACACAAAATTTTCAACATGAGTGTGCCTCACGTGGGTTTTTCGGAGTTATTGAAAACTGGATATGGCCATCGCTGGAGTTGGGCATCACCATCTTTGCAGTCGGGAGATGATGTTGTTGCAGTTGAGTATGCTGGGGTTTACGCTTTAGCCGGCAGTCGCGACTTCAAATTTGGGAGGTAGTCGGGGAAATGTACAAGATGACTTCAGATCCAGCCACAGAGGATTGGGCGGGTGAAATCTCAATAGTGGGGGATTCGACAGGGGTGGGTAAAGTCTCAGTAGTGGGGAAATGAACTAATGTGGTGTGTTAATCCAAACATTTGGTCTCTTTTTTTTTTTTTTTTTTTTTTAGATTTTTGATCAAATTGGTCAATCACCAAACACTCACTGTACACGTCAATTTTTAAGGGGATGTTCTCTTTGTGTTTCATTTTTGTGTTTTGAGTTTTGAATTCGTTTTGTGTGTTTTGGGTGTCCATTTTGAGATTGTTGAAAACTCTTTTTTTTTATCGTTTTGAAAAAATATTTCTCAACCCGTATTTTTTGAGTTTTGGCAGATTTATGAAGAAAACAACCAAAACGTAAAAAATTTGTTTTCTATTTTCTTCACAAAATTTTCAACCATTTTCAAAAACTCGTTTTCGAAAATAGGAAAGAGAACGCATTTTTAATGTTTTGGAAAATCGAAAACAGCAAAGAGAACGCACCCTAAATTTTTGTATAGGTTTTGTGACCAGCTTGACAGCTTCTGTACAAGAGACATTTGTGTTCTTTTAGTTGGTTTGATTTCAAACTTCGACTTACTTAAAGACATAAAAATAATGCCTTTATACAACCTAAAGCATAAATATTTGTTCAAATCTCAATACGAAGCTCCAAACGAAACTTTATTAGCATAAGTTTTACAATATATTAGTTTCAACACAAGGATAAAGCTATAAAAATAATATAAATTTTAACTATAATAATTAACAAAGCTTACTTAAAAAATAATTATCAAAATTCAAATATATCAACACATTTAAGCCTCGTTTTAATCACTAGTAGTCCAATATGTTTGGATCGTATAGGTGAATAATGAATTCTAGTGATGCTAATGAATTTTTTTAATGTCGAAATTTAAATCAATAACTTGTTTGATTACCATTTTTTTCAAAATACATTTTTCTCTCTTTTTTTAACACACATTTTTCAATAAAATAATATTTAATGCAAATTCAATAATTTTTCTTATTTTTTAACTTATACATACTCTATCAAAAAACTATTACAAAATACATTACTTCCAAAAAAAAAATGGGGCTCAAACATGCTCCAAATTAGTTTTTAAGTTGTTTGATTCAAAATTGAACATTGACCGGGTCCACATTCAAACCATTTCAAACCAAAAATTGTGGTAGCTTCTTGTTTTACTCTGTTAGTGGAGGTGGGTAGAGGGAGAAATGTGTTTTGTCTATTTTCCTTTTTATGTTTCTTTTCTTTTCTTCTCTTCATTTTCAAGACAAATTTGATTCTTCAATTTTTGTTCTTGACTTTGACTTCTAGCTCCATAACTTGATTGCTTCAATACCTTCTTCTTGATTGTGGATTTTGAATCTTCTATTTCAATATGTTTTCTCTCGATATTCTTGTATTGATGAGATGACACAAAGAATGAGAATGTCATATGAATTGTGGATCATATATATATATATATATATATATATATATATATATATATATATATATATTGTCAATCATGAAATACAACATCACGAATCCGATCTCTACACATATTTAGACATATACTTTATTTAGATGTTCAAAACCCATAACTTTAATTATTTATTAGATCACTTTAAACATGCTTAACTTTAAGTTAACATTTATTCACAATTAATTACATATGTAGACTCACATGATAAATTAAAACCAAACGATCTCCCCTTTGGACTACATATGATATCTTATAAATGTGTATAACATTATGATGATAAAATTTTGTTATCATAACCTAAGGCATCTCCAAAAAATGTTGTCTATTAATTATGTTAATTTAGGATCAAAGCGGTCTTCGTTACAAGTATCATAACTAAACCCATCAACGATCACGTGTATCAACACAATCAAATGACATAGATTAAGTATGAATGTGTAGCATGAAAATTACATGTAATGTAATTCAAATATGACTATTTCCAACTGATCTTACTTTATTCTTTAATGAGATCAAACCAAAATTTTAATTGGAATGACTTTATTTCTGAAATGAACCATGGATAAAAAAAATATGCGTCTAGAATAGACAACATCAAAATATAAACTCCCACTAAATTATTATATCATCAAAAGATGCAACACCCATATGAGCAATATGCTCGTGAAAGACCTTAGATGGTAGCCCTTTTAGTAAGCGGATCCACAATCATGAAATTCGTTTTAATATGCTCTATAGAAACTTGACCAATCTGATTTTTTTTTTAACAACTAGGAATTTAATTTGTATAAACTTTGATATGCTCGAGCTCCTGTTGGAATATAAAATTGCTATTGTCACATAATAATATAAGTGGACTTTCAATTCCATCCAAAACGTGCAGACTAATGACAAAATTCCACATTCGTATTCTATGATCAAAATCAGAATATTCAATAACCTTCAATTGGTCTGATTTCTTGTATATGATCATGTAATTCTTAGTTCTCTATAGATACTGAATAACCCGTTTTATTACTTTTCAAATATCCATTCTAGAGTTAATTAAACATCTGCCTAGGGCTGGACAAAACTCACGAATTGAATCGGACCTGATCCGAACCGAACCGAACCGAGTCGAGCGGTTCTTTTTAAGTTAAATACTTCAACGTGTATCTGAATTGAGAATCGACGAGTTTGGTTCAATTCTCGATTCTAGATCAAGAATCGAAGAATATAATAAGAATCGAATCTCCCTAATTTTTTAAATTTACTTATCTTAAATAAGCCAAATTATTTTATGGTTTTAATAAATTTGTTAGCTAATTAATTTAGTCTAACCCCAAAAATGTGATTTTCATATTTTTAATTTCTTGTACAATTTCAACTTAATCAAATTGATCTAAGTTTTACCCAAATATGTTATTATAGCATAGTGTCGTTTCTACCGTCCTAGAGAAATTGAATTGAGACTCGGCTTTGTCTCTCTTCATTACTGTGAGCTCGATATCTTATTCTTCATGTAATTTTAACAATCAAAAATATTAAAAACTCAACAAAAAAGACGCAAAAGATACATAAGATTGGACCACATTATTTTGTAAGAGCTAAAATTGAACATGTCATTATTTGAATTAATGTAGTTTTGTAAAAATTAAAAAATCTAATTATAGTACAAAACTCGGGAATCGAATGGAAAAAAATCGAATCAAACTAAAACGAATAGAACAAACCCGAACGGTTCCGTAATTAAGTTTGGACCTGACGATTCCACTTACTAAATACTCGAAAATTGGAATTGAACCGAACAGAGAACCGATCTGAGCTGGACTACATCTATTTAACATTCCAACAATGAATGCTATATCAGAATATGTGCAAATCCAAGCATGCGTTAAACTCTCAACTGCTAAAACATAGTGAATTTTTTTTTTTTTTTTTTTATTGTCTTTAAGTTTATCCTTAGGGCATTGATTGATACTAAACTTGTCTCCTTTAGCAATAGGAGTATTACCTAGTTTACATTCCTGTATCACAAATATCTGAAGAACCATATCGATATAACTCTTTTTTGATAATTCAAAAATATCCCTAGAATGATCCAGTGTATCTATATACTTATTACAAAATAGACGTTACTAATATCTTTCATCTCAAAATTTTATAACAGAAATCTCTTGATTTCATGCAATAAGCTTGTATCAGAGTAGAAAAATGGCAGGTCATTGATATAAAATGCCAGAAAATATGCTTACACTCACTGAACTTGTACTTGTGATATACACAACTATAAACTACATTCTTCTTAAACCTAAACGATATAATTATTTGATGAAATTTGTGATGCCATTGACGAGAAACTTGTTTAAACCCATAGATGGATTTCATTAATTTGTAAACCATCTAATGTAGTTTAAGATCAACTGTCATAAGTGCTATAATAGTCCTTTCGTAGAAATCGAAGAGGAAGTCCTTTTAAAGTCAATGTTTTCCTTTTGAATAAATTCATTTGCAACAAAATGAGTCTTATATCTCTCCACATTACCCTTCAAAACCTTTATGATTTTAAATATTCATTTATAACCAATCAACTTCATACAATGGGATTAGTTCCCAAATCTCATTATTTTTGGGAGATTTTGTAATATTGTCTTGATTTAAAATTTCTTCTTAAACAAGATCTAGAGCAAGAATTTGTCCTTTATCCTAATTATTTTCAATTGCAACATAAGAGATATAAACATATTCTTCGTTCAAGATAAAATCCTTAACCTACAAACAATATATCTCCTCTTTAAACTTCACTTCCTCAAAGAATTGGATATTTTCAGATTTGAAAATTGACCTAATTATGGGATCTTTAAAAAAATTGTAATCCCTTAACCTCTCAAAGTATCCCATAAATTAGCAACTGATAATTATGAAGTCTACTTTATTTTCGATGGCCTATAAGGTCTTACCTTAGTTGGACAGTCCCAAATGTACAAGTACTTCAAATTAAGCTTATTGTCTGTCCAAAACTCATAAGGGGTTTTGATAGTTGCTTTACTTGGAACGTTATTGAGAATTAAGCTATAGTCTTTAGCGTTTCTTTCTAGAGAGATTTTGGTAAGGTGAAATGACTAATCATACTTCTTTTCATGTCCTTAAGTATTCTATTTTGTCTCGGTAACACTATTCATTCTAGGGGATTCTAGCATGGTATACTGTGGGATGATTCCATATTCCTCTAAGAATTTAGCAAAATGCCCTGGACATTGTTTTCCTGGTCCATCATTTCTACCATAACATTCACTACCATGGTTAGATATGACGTGTTTTTATTTTTTTAAAGTTGATTTTCAACCCCTGCCTTATAAGTCTTGAACATGTCCGGTGATTGAGATTTCTCATCGATAAGATTTAGGTAGCCATAATAAGAAATTTTTATACGAACGTAATAAATAACTATTGACCATTCTAAGAAGCCGAATGGAATGGTCCACATATATCTGTATGAATTAGCTTTAAAACGTCCTAAGTTCTATTGACACATAATCTCCTTATATTTGTTTGTTTCCCCCTTAACGTAATTAATATAAACACTTAAGTCTGGAAAATTAAGGGTGTCATGAATTTCTTCTGACACAAACTTTTCCTTTATTTTTTGAGAGATGTGACCTAATTCCTTGTACCATAACGAAACGAAATTCTCGTTGGTTAATTTATGTAATATCTTATGAATTCATATGTAATATTTCTTTATAAGAGGCAATTATATTAAGCAAAGATAGGTTATCATAATCGGGTAAAGAACTGGTAACCACAATAATTGAATTGAGAGAAAAGACTAAACTGATTAGTTTCAATTGAACAAAAGTTGCCGAATTTGTCTAAGGTAGAAACAGAAACCAAATTCTGTTTGAAAGACGGTATTGCAAATGTCTCTTTTAAATCCAAATAATAATCATTCTTTAATAATAACCTAAAAATCCTCATAGCCTCAAATTTAACTCATTTTCTATCACCCCACATTAAGGATGTTAATTTAGTTCGTCGGCTTGGTCCACCTGTGACTCGCCCAAAAAAGCCCACACGAATCGAGACTCGGGCTGAGCCCCATTTCAAAGCATCAAACTTAGCCCGAGCTAGCTTGTGTGGCTTGTTGGCTTGTGTCACAGGCCATTTTTGGCCCATGACAAGCTGACTCATACAAAAAAAAAAGAGAAAAAAAGTTACAAGCGGTCCTGTGTTATATTAAAAATATGAGCCAGTTCGGCTAGATAAGGCCCGAGCTGGAAGCTCAAGTCGAGTCTAGATTTTTTCCCAGAGCAAAAAATCGACTCGGCTCAGGCTAAAAAAAGTTTGAACCATTTTTACTCAAGTCAAGCCCGAATATCAAGTTTAGCTTGGCTCGACTCGTTGACATCCCTACTCCACATAGATGAATCTTCCAACATCAATTGACTATCGACTGTTCACGTAATCCCGCATAGACACAATTACGTGAATAGTGGCATCGAAATTTATTGTCAAGTGTGTCTTGGTATTTAAACTAAATTAACCCCAGAACAAATTGAAGTGAGAAGTGTACTTTTCTTTACATGTCAAGCGTGGTATTTAGTACAATCCCTTTTCATGTGTCCCAGACTTTTACAAAAGTAACAACCAAATGATATATCTTTTTAGGCTTTTGTTGTTTCTTTTGAGTTGAATTAGATGCAGCTTCCTTATTATTTAACTTGTCCTTAGAGATACTTGCCAAGTGAGCACTTTCAATTCTATCTTGTTTAGCCTTTCTTCTTCTTACACACAATATGAAATTAGTTCATTAAAAGACCACTTCCCCTTTTGACAGTTGTAATTGACTTTAAATTGATTGAATTGTACAAGAATAGAAATCAAAACTAAATGTACGAGAAAATCATCAAACAACTCAAACTTTAATCCTTTCAATTTTGAAGTAAGAGGAGATATCTCCATGATATACTCTCGTATGTTTTCTTTAGCATTATATTTTAGCGAAATCAAGTTCCTCATAAGCGTACTAGATTTGGCATTATCGCTTTTTGCAAGGCATTTTTTTTTCAATTTCTTTATGAAATTTCTTGACGATAGTTACTTTATCGGACTCAACTCTCCTGTTGCTGGAATTCCACGTTTTATGATCATAAGACTTATGCGGTTTGAATGAATCCCACTTATCAAATTCCCATTTTAATTAGCAAAAAATTTATTCGTAAGAGTAGTGGATTGTTTAGTCCTTAACACAAGGTTTAGATCCATGCCGCTTAGAACGATGCAACTGTTCTTTTTTCAGTCCTTAAACTTTGGTTCAAGCACAATAATTGAATTGACGTTGGCAGATATTGTAGAATTAGATATGTTAACCGAATAGAGAACTTAAACTTAATCAACATGTTAACATGAGAATCCATATTTGACAATCAATGAATTTAAATAACAGTGGGTTTCATCACAAGAGACCATGTACACTATTGATATTTAGTTTTTGGAAAAAAAATATCAACTTGTAAATGGTATTCTTGCTGTAGTAATCAAATATTGGCATTCATCCTGTCAAATATCAAGTCTATCTTTGGACAACTTACTTTTCACTTAATGGAAAACTTTATAATTATCACATATTTATTACCATGGGTGTGCATATAATTCAACCAATTATTGACATTCCTTTGGACCGGTGAATAACCACATGAATTACATAACATAACCATCCTATTATTCCAAATAAATTAATTTAGGCAAGAAAGATCACTTTGTTAACAAGTTGCTTCAACTAATATATTTTAGAAAATTAGTAATCCGAAAGAAATTTAATGCTAAGATTTGAATTTGATTGCCCTATACATTTATATTTTTATTTCGTTTAAAAAAAAAAAAATAGAACTCAGGGTTGCACCAGTGCCAAGGTAGTACTTTTCCAGTGCGGGGGCCTATAGTGCTCCGACTACCCCTATTTATTTTTTTTTCTGAAATTTTTTCCAAAAAATAATCGAATTTTTGAATTTTAGGGTTTAAATTCACATCCTAAAATTGAGGAATCCAAAATATGAAGTTTAACCCAAAAATTTCTTCATATAATCTCAATAGTTTAACTTGGAATTGACTCTGATACCATTTGTTAGAATTTTATTGAAACTTTAATTTTTCAAGAATTTGAAAATTTAAATATTTTATTGCCAAGATCCTTCAGTCAAATCATCATGAGAATTATTAAATGCGGAACATACCTTAATTCATTGAAATTTATTCTTTATTATTGGATTTTTGAATCTTGAAGATCAACTGCAATCTTTCATATTTGGTTTCTTAATCTTTAATTTTGAATATTGCCTCTTTTGATTCTTGAATTATTGTTCTTGACTTTGGCTTCTTGCTCCATAATCTTGATTGTGTCAATACCTTCTTCTTGATTATTGATCTTGATTGTGAGTTTTGAATCTTCATCTTCAATAAATGTTATCTTGGTATTCTTATATTAGTGGGATGACACAAAGAATGAGAATCACATATGAATTGGGGAATAATAACCTTATATATATCCATAACTATTTTGCCCATCATGAAATGCAATCCTAATGAATCCGATCACTACATATATATTGGACTCATACTTTATTTAGATGCCCAAAACTCATAACTTTAATTTTTTAATGGGTAAATTAGGCCACTACTCTATTAAATTAACCAAATTGAATAATGCACTTTTAAATAGAATAAAACACTTACCACGTAATTTATACTTCCTAAAAGCCAAAAACCCCCCAAATCAGATCCCAAATTCCCGTTCCAGAAGAGAGACGATTCACTGTGCTTTGAACTCTCTTTCTGCACTTACTTTCCTAAAACAACCCTTGCAAACGGGTGTAATTACACCGACGAAAAAGAAAACAACTCACTCACCGCTTCTGGTGTATCTGAATGCATGTCCTCAATTGCAGGGGCTCCTATGGCTCATTGCACCAGGTGAGTTCTTTCTGAACTAGAACTTTTGTTTCGTTTATAGTTTATTGCACTGCTATTCTTTTGGATTTCTAACAATGTTTAGGTCATTCATTAATTTGGTTATGCTGGACTAGTAACAAGACTTGAATGAATTGAAATAGATATGATTACTCAATTAGTTTTGTTTTAATGAGTTGTTGTTTTGTTTGAAATGCAATAGAATATGTCTACACCTCAAAGTAGACCAGAAAAGTGATGTCCATGGCTTTGGGTTTGTGATGTTAGAATTGATCACAAGATGAAAGTCGGTGGGGGAGTTTGGGGATGGTGTCGACATAGTGAGATGGATGAGGAAAACGATATTAGAGCTCTCTCAACCTTCAGATGATACTTCGGTACTAGCAGCAGTGGATTCTAGGCTTGTCGGCTGTCCTCTAATCAGTGTGATAAACTTGTTCAAGATTTCGAAGCTGTGTGTGGAGGGTGAGAGCTCGGCCAGGCCAACAATGAGGGAAGTTGTTCACATGCTCACTAATCCTCCACAATCTGCCCATAACCTGCTTAGTCTATGAAATGACTTTGAGAATTTGGAAATTTCTGGGTAAAAGATTAGTGTGTAATGTATTGTAATAACTTCTTGGCTTGGTTGGCTTGGCTTGACCTGTTATCTTAGAAGGGCCTAAAATGAAGAAGGAAAATGTATTTTGTGTTGCTGTAGGAGTAATGTTTGTTTGCTAAGGATCAATAGTTCAATTTGGCAAAAACACTGGATAAGTCAAATTGAAAACTTCATTTCAAGCTATATATTGACATATTTTACATGAATTTCAATGTTTTTTTGTCACTTTTTGAGTGTTTGTCACTTTTTTTTAATAATGGTCACTTTTTTAATTTTTGTTACTTTTTTTTTTTTTTTTTGTGTTAGTCACTTTTTTTCAATTGTCTTTTTGAAATTTCCATCACTTTTTTTAGTGACAAACATCATTTTTCAATAAAAGTGACATTGTATGTAATTTTTTTAATAAAAAATGATACTAAACTTTTAAAAATGACATTATGTGAAAAAGTGACACAATTTTTATAAAAAAAAATGACATTGTGTCCCTTTTTAATTTACATGGTATTTTTTTCTTTAAAAAAACTTTTCATATGAATTTTTAAAAGGCCCATAATTTTAAGGGTATTTTTGTAAGTTGCTCATTTTTTATTAGATCAAATTAAACGGGCTTAATTTTAATACAATATTTATAAACAATTAATTATTTATATAGGCCCCATCTGACAAATTAAAACCTAACATAAGGAGGATTTTTTTTTTTTTTTTTTTTTTTTTTAAAAAAAAAAAGACATTTTTCAAGGTAAGAACTATCCTTTGTTCGGATTCTCCTCACTTTCTTGGGCTACACGTTATTCCAATGTTACTAAATAAGAGCAATGATAGATCACAATGAAAACTAATCACTCTACTCTCATGCCTGATGATCATTAACGAAGCACAATCACCGAAAATGAGAGTTTTTTGTTCCAACTTATTATTTGTATTAACTGTATATCCTATATTTTTGTGCATATTTTGCTGAGTTGAAGTCATTGGACACACGATTGTCGATCATAGTGCAATATACCTTGCAAAATTTGTCAATAGTCTCCATAACATAATTTTATCTAATTATTATTTTGTTAGTATATACAATATAAATACACCTCAAGACCATGCATATAAGTAGGAATGTAAATTTCTAGTTTTAAAATATTTTCACTAGGGCGGTGTATAGGAAGACAAGACCACGCTAACTAGCTAATGAAATGTCATTTATCATCTCAAATTAAAAGTAATGATATAGAAGAGTTTTTTTTTTCCCTAAAGTTATACGACGTTGTTTTGAGAGAGGGCAAACAAAAAAGTAACGCACACAGAAAAAAAAAAAAAAAAAAAAAAAAAAAAAAAAAAAAAAGCTAAGCATGGTATAATGTATGTACAATATTTTTGTTTAGATGTTACCTATATATAAAATCTACTTTGAGAAATAATATTTGGCTTAACAAAACGATGTTCTCGCCTCTTGGTGTATATTTTGGGGAGGACCACACAAATTTTGTTACGGTTCGTGATTAAAAATCACGTTGACAAAATAAGCACATATTATACTTCACAAATCAAATGTTCTTACCTTGCAATTTACCCAAAACCGTGATTTTTAATTTGTTATGCTATGATAAATAAATAAAAATAAAAACTCCTAGACGTTTAAATTTACTAAGTATATGAAGTGATATGATACAATATAATTGTATTTTATGATTTATCACGGTCTCTTATTTTAAAATATGAATTTCAGCAAAATTATTGTGATTATTAACGTAAGATAATAAATATATATTCTTTGTCTCTGTTTTGTTGGAGAAAATTTTTTTTAGGGTTGAAAATGAATTTTTTTGATGTGATTGATGGTGATGAAAATATTATTTTATTGAAGAATTTGTGGTTGAAATGAGAATTGATTTATGAAAAAGGGCAATTTTATAGTAAAAAAAAATGAATTTTTTTTTTTAAATGTGATGATGATGAAATTAGTATTGAAAAAATAAATAAAAAAAATGAAAAATACCAAATTTATTGAAAAATTCTGATTAAAAAATTTGATGGCGAAATAAAAAAAGTGTACCAAACATATTTGAATAAATTCAAATTCGACATATAAATTCAAATTTGACAAAGTAAACCAATCATCACGAACTGACGTGAAAATTGGCATGCGGTACTGCGGGAGATGACATACGATGTCAGGGTCCTGCATCATTGCCCATATCTATAATATACTAAATGCGACTTTACTTTAAACATACATTAATCATTAACAAATTTACAACTTCATTTAATTCCCCCTCCCCCCAACGAACTTTGAATATTGGTTACTTAAAATAATTAGGGCTTTTTGAACCCCCCCCCCCCCCCACACCCCGCCTTTTTTAAAAAGATATTTTAAAAGTTAATAAATTACTTTTCAACATATTTAAATTTTATTTTATTTTTTAAAATGTTTTGTTCGACTGAAAATTTTTTTAGAGTAATAAGATCTTCCCAAAATGTAGAAACAAAAAATAGAGGTCCAGTAAAACAAACATGTTACTTATCTAGCATGTTGGTGGGCCATACTGTTTAAGAAGACAAGCGATTGAAGTGCCAGTGTCGTACTGTGACGACTTTAAGAAATTAAAACATAATTAGTTTCATAGAAGCGATTTTTTTTTTTTTTTTTTTTTATTACGCTCCATTACTGACGTCCTGTCCTGAGTTTTGGTGAAAGAGGTAAATCACAGGTTATGCCTTCAAAGGTATAGGGTGGAAGGCTGTTTATACACTTGCACTTACAAAAAAGTCAAATCCATATTTTAGGATTTTAACTCTTGACGCGGCAGCCTCAAGCAAAGTTTGATTTCTCCATCTTCCCCTTTTACCAGTTGGAGATGTGCCCTAGGAATAAGATTAAGAAAGTAAATTGTCATATTAAAAACCTAAATTGTCAAAGTATTAGAAGGATTTTATTCCTTGTGAGTTTGTTTGATTGTTTAAGAATGTGAGAGAATAAGTTTTTCGTATTTGATTAAGAAAGTAAATTGTCAAAGTATTAGAAGGATTTTAATATCTGACGAATGAATTGTATGATAGTATTTAAAATGGAAAAAAGAAGGAAATATATGTTAATTCTGAGAGTGCTCGAATTACAAGTTCCTCGGCGCCGAAAGTTCTTTAGATATTTTTTATTAACTTTTATTATTTTTACTATTAAAGTTGTACCAATATTTTGATGTTTAAATAATCAAATCACATGACAAAAATATAATCAAATAATGTAAAGGGATAATTGCAGCAGTGGTCTCAAACCTTTCATTTTTTTTGCAGATTTTACCCTAATCTTCAATTTGTACCACCCACCGTCCCAAACCTTTAATAAATTCACAGCCGAGGTCCCATTTCACCGTTAGTTGACCAAGAAAATGCAAAAATAAATATTTGGGTTAATTTCAGAAATGGTCACTGAAGTTACAGGAAAATTACAAAATGGTCACTGAAGTTCAAAACTTTCATGAAATGTCAATCAAGTTTTAGGCACTTTCATAAATTGTCACCGAAGTAAGTATTAGGACCTTTTTATTCTAATTGAAACTTTAATTAACAAAACCCGTCCCATTCAATTTTGGAGGACCCAAAGTGCAATTCCATTTTTCATAAAAAACCAAACACCGTCATTTGTGCGACTTCAAACGGGGAAGACGGTGATCTCTCTTCACCAAGAGTCCAAGACACGCCACACTTCCACCCGGCAAGAGAAAATCTAGAAACTCCGGTCGAAGGTCAGCTTTGACACTCCCAAACCGTAGGTAAGCTTCCAATCTATTTTAATCATCAATTTGTTCTTCAAAAATTGCACGGGACAGTGAATATGCTCGCCATTTTTTTAGCTAAAATCGAAGTGTGGGAACCACAATATTCCAAAATTTATTCGACATGTCGGAGGTGGAGGAACAAGATGAAGGTTAGTATTTTGGTTTTAACATTTTTTGGTCTGTATTGTGCGCGTAAAGGGTGTGTGGACAGTGATTTTGGGGTCACTGTAATTGCATTTTTTTTTGTTGAAATGTAATAAAGTATCCAGTAATATGCTTGACAGTGATTTTGGGGCTACTGTAACTGCTGATTTTGGGTCTTTGTTGTTGGCATCGATGGGTTGAGAAACAGACAAGGTCATTATATGTCTACCCAAACGTGATGGTCTTATTATACTGTGATCGGTGAGGTAGTAGCAATGGCTGGATGCCATTAACATTTTTTACCCTTTTTGGCTGGTCGTATGGTAGATTTGCACAATTTGATAGCTTGGAAATTAGTGTTTGAAGGAGTTGGGCTGTGGCAGTGGTGGTGTGTTGTTTTCAGTAGTGGTTTTGGTTCTTTTAGGTAGTTCTGATGGTGATGGTAGCATGATGGCAGTCGTTTAATAGGTTTTATGCTGGAGTAGATGTTTAATGACCTGGAGTAAGTACTTGAAATATAATGAACTGGAGTAGATGTTTAATATGTTTTATGCTGTTACTTGTGTTTATTCTATATAGACCATGATGTGATGATTTTGACTTGAGTCAGATAGTTGCTACATATTCTTATTTTTACTATACAATCAGCTAATATCGTTTTATAATCTCCTATTGTCTAGGTGATTTGAACAGTGCTTTGGATGAAGAAGATGCCACCTTCTATGATTCCAATTATAGCTTTGGTGAAGAAGACGACCTTCTCTCTTTCGGGAAACGTTACCGAAAATATTGAACTCGACATGAGAAATGAGATAGTGTCGTTGGAAGCAGCATATGAATCTGACAATTCTGAATATGCACCCTCAGATGACCTTCGAAGCGTTCATTCTGATAGTGACGAAGAAGTGGTAACGTATCCAGAATTTAATGGTGATGTAGATAAGGTGGATCCCGTGCTTGAGGTTGGACTGAAGTTTAGGTCCAAAGAGGAGGTAAAGGGTGTGATTAGAAACTTCATCATTCACAATAGGTTTGAGGTGGTCTTCCCGTATAATGATAGATGTAGATTAGAAGGTCGATGCAAAGAAAAAAATTGTCCATGCGTATTTGGGTTTCTCCGTTGGAGGAAGATTCATCGTGGCAGATTAAATCTTTCGAATGGAATCATACATGTTGGTTAGCCCGTAGATACATTGAGACATTTACTATTGCGCCAAAGTGGGATGTGAAACTGTTTAAGGCAACTGTTATGAAAGAGTATAGTGTAGATATTAGTGACGCAAAGGCATGGAGGGCTAGGAGATATGCGAAGGAGTTGCTGAGAGGATCTCTAGTTGAGCAATTTGGGTTGTTGGGTTCGTATGCATCTGAGGTTAGGAGAACAAACCCAGGTTCAATCGTTATACTATCTTTAGACGAGCTCGTGTTTAAGGCGATTTATGTATGTTTCGATGGGTGTAGAAAGGGCTTCTTGGGTGGTTGTAGACCCGTTATTTGCAAGATGGGTGCTTCTTGAAGGGCAATTTTAGTGGTCAATTACTTGCTGCAGTGGGTATTGATGGGAATGATTGTATATTCCCAATTGAGCATGCTATTGTAGAAACTGAAAGTAATGCTAGTTGGTCGTGGTTCTTGAAACTGTTGGGAGAAGATTTGATGCTCGAAAATGCATATGGAGTCACTATTATGTCTGATAGACAAAGGGTTGGAGAATATGGTTTCCGAGTTGTTTCCAATGGTTGAGCATCGGTTTTGTGTAAGGCATATGTACTCCAACTTCTTCCGCAAAGACTTCAAAGAGCTGAAACTTAGGGATTTGTTGTGGAGAGCAGCTAAGTCTACTTATTTGGCTGGGTTTACATATTGGATGGACAAAATAAAGGAGGAGAAGGAAACTGCTTGGGAGTGGTTATGTGCCAAACCAGCTGATCAATGGTCGAAGTCCCATTTCATGATCGTTTCAAAGTGCGACATTCTGTTAAACAATCTATGTGAATGCTTTAACAACTACATAAAAGAAGCGAGGGGGAAGGATATTTTGACTTTGCTTCAGACAATTCAAAACAAGTTGATGGTAAAGATGTACAAACGTCGCGATTTGATAGCAAGGAGTCATAGCGATATATGTCCAAAAATTTCAAAGAAACTTGAAATTAGTACCCATGATTCTTTTTCGTGGAAACTTCTGGACCGTATTCGGATGGTCAGTTTGTGGTAGATTTAAAAAGGAGGACATGCTCATGCAGAAAGTGGGATCTAACTGGTGTGCCATGTCCACAGACAATAGTCGGTATCCGTGAGTGGGGTAAAGATCCCTCACAGTTTGTAGACGAGAGTTACAAAGTTGCAACTTACTTAAAAGCATACAAGAATTGCATATACCCTATAAATGGACCAAAAATGTGGCCTTCTATTGGCTATGACCCAGTTAAACCCCCACTTGGGTGACCAAAAAAAGAGGTAGGAAACAGACAAAGCGTCGAAGAGAGGTTGACGAAGCTGTATTATCGAAGGAGAAGATGAAAAAGATTGATAAGAGAGGTGATGGCAAGAAGAAAATGAAATGTAGTATTTGCCATCAAAAGGGACACAATAAAAGATATCACTCGAATCATGCGTCACAGGCAAGCTATACAACAAATGAGGTAGAATTTTAGTCATAGTCATACATGTATATCATGCTTTTTTTGGTTAATTTATTGTGTTGGTTGACGTCCATTTTCCTAAATTGTAGGACGTAAATGATCCCCTCGCATGGGAAGCTGCAAGAGCAAATGTTGAACCAACAACTAGGGTTATTACGTATTTAATTTATGGTTGTAAGGGTTGTCTACTTTTCGAATTATATATCATCATTTATTTATGATAGAGTGATGTTTAAAATTTACACTTTCGACAGCAATTTGCCTATTCACAACCGACTACTGCTGCTGGAATTGAACAAGGTGTACCACGACATTTTCTTTCCCAGCCTAAGCCAAGGCGAGGAACCAGTGGAAGTTCAAACTCGACGACAACTCATAGCGAAGCATGGAACAACTTGATGACAAAATGACGTCGGTTGAACCCTATTATATGTTTTTTGTCAACGAAATCTATTTTTTGTGGAAAGTTTCCCCCGGTATAGAAAGCAGATCACATTATTTGGCCTGAAATAGCATATTCTGGGCAAATATGTGCTGTGTGTTTCTATACACAGTTCTTTTGGTGAAAAGCGGTCATTCTGAAACTTTTTTTGTCATGACGCTGTAATTTACATTGTTATAGCGAATGTTGAAGTATGGGGAAACAACTATGTTTGGTGAAATGTGGAATATTGTGAGTTGTTGTATGCTATGAAGTTGTAATGTAAATTGCTATGGTGAAATTGTTGTAAGTCTTGGTGAAATTGGTGTTTTATTATATGAACTCTAGTGTTTTTAGAATAAATTCTAAGTTGAAATAGCTACATTCTAAGGAAAAATAAGAAAAACGATTTATTTATTATGGTTGAGAAAAAAGGAAAAAAAAAAATTCAAGTTGAAATAGCCAAGAACAGTACAGACGTGAATTTGGTTTTTTAGAAAAAAATGAAATTGCTCTTCAGGTCCTCCAAAATTGAATGGGATGGGTTTTGTTAATTCAAGTTTCAATTAGAACAAAAAGGTCCTAAAACTTACTTCAGTGACCATATATGAAAGTTCCTGAAACTTGAGTGACCTTTCATGAAAGTTTTGAACTTCAGTTACCATTTTGTAATTTTTCTGTAACTTTAGTGACCATTTCTGAAATTAACCCATAAATATTTTGACCATTTTAAGTAAGGGCATTTTTGTCAATACCAAATAAACTAAAATAAAAAAACCAAAAAAAGAAAAGAAAATCATTTTCTTCTTCCCTCTCTCCCCCACCCCACCCCACCCCACCCCACCCCAATTCCACCCTACTCTCATCTCATCCCCAAAACAAACCAGAAAACAACCCATTTAAAAATAGCTACTATCACCCACGACCACCACAAAAATATCGTCGACCAACACTATCGCCGTCACACCAACCCATTGCTATACATCGTCCCAACCCATCGCTAACTTGCGAATTTGCTTGCTTCACTAAGTCCCGCCTTTAGCAGAGTTAGCGAGGACACGACCTGTAGCGTGCGAACTGCATGACCGGAGGCAGTGGCGGACTGCGAATCAGGTAGCAAAGGTGGTAGAGGGCATTTACAAGCTTCAATGAGCACAGGGCTTCTGATTTTTGGTTTTGGGATGGGGTGGGGTGGTTGGGAAGATGAACTATAATAATTCAATTGATGAGTTTAATTCAATTGCGATTTTGAAATTGGTTGATATTATGTGTTGTTTGTTTGAGATTTGTGTGGTGATGGTGGCAGTGAGACGGCGTGTTGTGGATGGCAATGGTCGGCCATGGCTAATTTTCAATATTGTTAGTTTAAGGGGTGAGTGACGGTGGAAGAGGAGGGGGGAGATGAATATTAGTAGTATTTTTGTTTTGGATAGGGTGGGGATAGGGGGTGGGGTTTTGGATGTGGGTCGAAGGTGGGGGCGGTGGCTATTTCTGGTAAGGTCTTGCCGCCAAAGAAAAAAAGCTGCTCTGTTTTGATTTAGGGTTTTCAAAGCTGTAGGTGTTTGTGGGTTTGGTGGCGGTGGAGGTGGCGGTGTTGTGGGTTTGGTAGTGGTGACGGAAATGATGGTGGCGGCGGGCGGTTGGATAGTAAAAGGGGGAGAGGGTATAGGAGATGATGATTTTTTTAATTTTTAGTTTAATTAATTTAATTATTAATGTGAGAAAATTGTGAAGTTACTTTTGTACCCTTTTGAAATTTGGTCAAAATCAATTTACTTGGTCAACTAATGGTGAAATGGATGGAATCCATCCATTTGGACCTCGACTGTGAATTTATTAAATGTTTGGGACGATGGGCGGTACAAATTGAAGATTAGGATAAAGTCTTTAAAAAAAGAAATGTTTGGGACCGCTGCTGCAATTATCCCTAATGTAAACGAGCAAATTCACTACGTTCAATCGATTTTCAGAATATATACAATCTGTAATTCTCATTACAAAATATTTAATGTTCTATCTCCATTATGAAATAAATAACTAGAGAGTGATTGTGCCGAATTAGAAGCACAATTACGAGCTTCTTTTGCAAGTAAATTTATCCGATTTATGCAATGAACAAATTGAAAAGGGTTTTTAATTTTTGTTTGACCAATCTTAGATTATATCTCATCGAAAAGGATTTGAAATCTATAAATGTGAGTTTAAATGAGTAGATTTTTCGTTACTATGTACATTGTATTATATTTGTTGTACTTAAGATAATAGAAAATCTCATATTATTATAAATAGTTAAATAAACAATTATTGTTGCACCTAGTTTGCACATAATATTTCCATTTTCTTGATTACTTATTCATATTATTATTTCAGCGTATTCTTAAAACCTTCCAATTTTCAAAATTTATTACAATAGGGTTTTGGTTGGTTCTATGGAAAAATCTAAACGAACACCCCAATTGACCATATGGATGACCGCATGTGAGTGATGTGGGTCCCGCGTGACTAAAATAATATTTCCCCCTACACTCATATGCGATCAACGGGGGTGTTTGTTTAACAAGACTCTTGATTATATAGAGCTAGAAAGCAGTCACATCTCTTGAAATCCATATTGTAGTCTCTATATTAATCAATAAGTTGTGTTACATCAAACGAGTTGTCATACAAATCACAATTAAAATAAGAAAAATCTTAAGATGTTAGGCTTAGAAATTAAAAATTTTCCTCGCCTTTTAACCCTGGTCGTATACTCAAAATGTAAAAATCACATTCACTGATTTATTTATTTTATTTTACCTAATTTACTAAATTCGTCTGAAACAATATGGGTTTAGGAAACTTTCCGTTCCAACTAGTTATGACATCATTTTACTACGACTTCATTTCATTTTGTTTTGAAATTTTAATTGAAAGTAATTTTTAATTTTAACTAAATTTATAAATAATTTATAAATTTATTTGCAAAAGAAAGGTTAAAAATAATCAATACTCAATACTCAAACTAATTTCGAGCATACCTAAAACCCTGATAATTTGCTCATGAGCTTCTCCAATGCTAGACACAAAAAATCATAGTAAGTCATCGTCAATCTTGCAAGTTTGTATTATAGTCTTTATCAAATGGCAATGCTATGCGTATAAGGAATTTTTACCGAAGGAATGATAAAATTTCACTTGATAGTATTGGCTGGAAAAAATAAGAAGCTATATGTTGCTAGTGCTACACCCGTAAAATTATTTATATAGAAATTCTGTACGAACAGATTAATCCTTACCAAATATCTCTTTCATGCAATATTAAAAAAAAAAAAAAAAAAAGTATCTCATGCAGTACTACAGTGACAAATTCAATAATATTAAGGAAAATTTTTTACCGCACTTTCTTAATTCCTTGTTCAAGCAAGATGTTGGTTCATACTTAAAAAAATAAAAAAAAAAAAAAAAAAAAAAAAATTCCTTAACATCTTATTATAATAGTACAACCAGTCCTAAGTCCATATAAATTGTTTAGAGACATTCATGCATCTAATTTTGTCGTTTTCAAATTGCATTGGCGTTAAAAATTTGAAGTAAGATATATTTTTAATGAATAGGGTCATCTCGTCCCATACGCGAGTCTTTGGGCGAGTCGAGCTATGTTTTTCTCGTGCAACAATGACATTGGGATTTCTTATGCGACAATGCAACAAATAGACATACATTAGCGTTGCTTTTGCAGCAATGACAATGCATTGCTTCAAAAGTAGTAATGTGATTTGACAGCAACAATATATGTATCGCTGCCATCTCATAGTAGTCGTTGCTACCTAAGATTTAAATTCTATGTTTGTTAACATTTTTCCTCATTTCGAACAATTTTCATCCTATAAGTACGGGAATGGGGATTGCAAGCGTTGCACCAGATATACCTAATCGTCACATTGTACAAATTATGTCGCATATTTGACAAAGTTTTGATTCACATTGAAGTACACATAACTTTATTCATTTTCTACTCATTGACTTTTCACTATACTTTAAAATGTTATCTAAATTGTACAATCCTAAGAATTATCAAGCAATTATATAATTTATTATTTGAAAACTTATATTTTTTTTGGCTGAAAATTTTAAAAGTATGTATATATTTCCTATAAAAATTGTCATGGTTAATTGTTTGCTAACTTATCTCAATTCCATGTACTAGGGTGATATGTTATCATATATTTTAGCTTTCAAGATATACAAGTAGCTTATTAATTTATATAATGGGTTTAGAATGATTAAAATAATGTTTAAAATATGAAAGAAAAAAAAAAGGCCTTATTGTAACAACCCAAATTTTAACGTTTAAAATCACTATCAAATTTATTTATTTTAACAGTGCAAGCACATGGAATTAACGAGCACAATTTAATTAATTGAAGAAACTCATAACCAAATAAAATACATCCCAAATAAATACTAAAAATCAATTTATTAGATAAATAATAAAATGTCAATTTCACTAATATAGCTTAACACAAATTAGAATTTATAGCCCAATAAATCATGTCTTAAATTTTTAAACAAAAATTCTTAAAGAAATAAACTAAGAAAATACTGAAATTAAAAATGTCTTGTTATATTGGATTATTTTATTGAATCCTATAAATCCTAGCACCACGAATGCACTTCATCGTCCGTCAACCAAAGACTCATTCTAACCCATGAGGAGCAGAGAAAAATTGTGAGTATATGAGAATACTCAGTAGGACACGAATAATGGTGCAATTCCGAATAAAAAGATTTAAAATATGTGTCAAAATATTATATCGTCATCATATATTTAGAAACTGGTAAGAACTCAATAAATATCATATCTTTCGTATCGGATGTCTATAACATGCATATCATATCATATCTTTAAACTTTTATTAGTATAATAATTTAACAACATGAAAATAAACCATTTAAACGAGATAAAACCAACAACATCCCGTTATCCTACCTCGTCAGATCAATTATATTTTTGGAGAAACAAAATCAGAATCACGTTCAAACTTTATTTTCAGGCCACTACCATATTTATAAAATATTAATCTGGTGAAAGAAATTTGACTTTTTCTATGGAAAAATTGGTTGCATAAATGGATAAATATAAGACAAATGTCCTATAGAAGTGGAAGTCCAATTTACGGTATTTACCCAAAACTTCCATCCAAGTAATTAGAAACAAAAAAAAAAAAAAAAAGCACTACTTTGACTCAGCTCGTGGCTCCATGAGTTATTAAAACATAAAATTTAATTTATAACACAACAAAAAAGTAATATAATATTACATTAAAATATTTCTTCAATCTCAAAATGCAACACGTGAAGCTAATGCATTATCATATCAAAGTAAAATCTTTGGTATTCAATAACTTGAACTTCGCTTATTCGAACTAACTTTTTTTCGAGTCGAAAACTTTTAATTAATTACAAGTTACAAAAAGAGTCCAATATCGATATACTTAGCTTCGTTCTATCATAATCTAATTATCTGACACAAATAAAAAATTAAACTATTTCACTTTAATCCCTCAACTTTCAAAATATAACATATAAAATAAATAAATTATATTCTAAAATTTTCGGGACTTTACACTTATTACACCCGAACTCAAAAGGCTTGAAGCCGTACTTTACAACCTTGAAGTTAAACAATTTAATTGCCTTTGAACTTTTTCAATTATTCGCAGTTTCATTGAAATTTAATAGAGAATTTTTAGTTATCATTGTGTTTCTTCAAATATTATTAATTGTCGTTTAACCTTAAACGTTTTCGTGTTCCCACTGAACTTGCAAAAATGTTAGTTCAGTTGTTACTTATTGTTTTAAAAGTTAACATATATGATGACATGCTAAACGAAACTTAACACGTGACATTCATTTGATGTTACCTACATTATTTTAATGAACTTGATGATATGATATGTTTTCAAAACGGCTAGTAATAGTGACAGAAGTGTTAGTCACAACTTGATTTTTTTTTAAAAAAAAATTCAATGGCAACTGAAAAATATTTGAAAAAAGACCATTAACATTCTAAAATTTTTAAAGTTCTATCACTCAATTGAAAGGTTCAGTATCAACTAAGATATTAACTCCTTGTCAAACGCTATTAAAATTGAATAAGTTTATGATAATTATAAAACATTCATAAAATTTAGCCCCTATTTAATTTAGATAAAAATTAATTTTTAATATATTTTAATAAAAATTGATAAAACATATGCTTGAAAAAAATGATATACTCTATGTATCTCATAAAATATGTAATTAAAAAAAAATTTAATGAAAAATAAAATTTTAAAAATGGGTTATACGTTTTTAAATACCCATTTTAAAAATAATTAGGGGCCTGTTTGATTCTCATTTTGGAGAAAAAAATACATTTTGAATAGTTGATTGATAGAGAATGTGTGATTAAAAATTAAGGAAAAGTTTTGAATTTGCGTGTAATATAATTTTATTAAAAAATGTGTGATTGAAAATAAGAGAGAAAAAAATAAATTTTAGAAAAAATGAGAATTAAACGGGGGCAATATGTTTTCCAATGGATAAACGGGTGGATCCGGCCCGCGTCGACCCTAATGCCAACCGGTTACATTGAAGACGTGGAGCCCACCACAATGTATAATGATACCGCCACCCACCATTCCGGTCCCATCATCCACACCTCACTTGTCATCTCTCTCTCTCTCTACTGTCATCTATGTATGTATTCATGTGTGTTATGTATGTATGTATGTATGTAATCTCCTAATGCATTAACACCCCACTCGCCTCGTGCATACGCACATGTCTCACATTTTTACAAGTTTTTAGTAAGCCATTTGACAACCATTATTTAAGAAAAATAATATTTTGAATAATAATTTTGAATAGAATATATAGTTAAATAGTAGATTTTTTTTTTTTTTTTTTTGGATTTATGTAGAAATCAAAATAAAGCTCTTCTTTGGTGATTTTTTATTTTTATTTTTTTAAAAATTGATCAAACTTCATTTTTAAGTACACATTTTATCGAATTCACATTTTTATTCAGTTTCAATTATACATTTTAAAGGACCACAATTTGTAAATTGTAATCAACACAATAATTCATACTCTAGTAATTGTTAAGAGCGTAGCTCAGTTGATTATCAAGTAAGCTAAATTTCTTTCACACGAACGATTAGTTTGGCACCCCAAATAAACACTCGTGTAATTTGAACAAGTTTGTGAAAAGAGTAAACTGCAATTAACTCACTATAGTGATAATATTTTACTATATGCATTTATTGAACAAAACAATACAAAAGTACCATAATAGTTTATTTTAAATTACTTTTATTATTAAAATTAATGCGAAGTATGGAACATGTTAGCTCGATTTATCCTTGCAAAATTCGAGCAAACTCACGTTTTTGGCGACATGCGCTAACTTTATTAGGAAGGGCAAATTTTTCCATCATGACACGGCCAACGTTATTCCATCTTTGGTAGTAAATGAGTGGGGTGATGAGGAACAAAGTCCGTGTCTTGTATTTCTAAAATTCACCCGATTTATTTTATTTTATTGCATTTTACTTTTATGTTTTGAAATTTAAATCATATTTCAAAAATAATTAAAATGAACAGTAAATGAGGATTTTTTTTTAAAATTTTTTCTTTATCTCGTCGTCATTTCGATTTTGACAAAATTCTTGTTCAGACGAGAATGGTAATGGTTGACCCGAGCCAGCCCCACCCCCACTCGTTACCATTGACCCGTGCAACATACGTGAAATGCATCCCTAACCCTAACCCAAATATAAGAGGTCTAATATGGAATGTGAAAAGGTGTATGAAAAAAGTTTAAATATTTAAAATTTGTGGAAAAAAAGGGGAAACTAAATAGAGGGAATCGAGGAAGGCGCATGCAAAATCCCTAATGATATTGTCCTCTTTGTCCCACGCAAATCTTACCCATGCCTTCTCTTTTTTCTCCCCATTCTCACATCATCATCTTCGCTCCACGCTTCCGTTAATTTACAATCTTGCCACTCACTCTTGTTTCTCGTTTGGGGATTTTTTTTTCTTGCCAATCCCTTTTTCCATTTTTGGAACTCATCCCTCATTGGATTCAAGTCTTGACTCCATCACTGACTGTAACTAGGTCACTAAGAGCCTGTTTGTTAGGCATTTTTACACGAAAAAAAATGAAAAATTGTACCATTTTTTTCAAATTATTGGGCCCCACTATCTCACATGTTGGTCAAAAATTTCGACTACCCCACCCTTCAACGGTAAGAATTTTTCTACAAATTGGAAAGAAATGCCTAACAAACAGGCTCTAAATTTCAATTTTCAATAATCAAGTCACTTTAACTTCCATTTAATAGTAATTAATTCACCTAAATTGGATTCAGTTAGCTTATCATTAAAATTACAATGTTGCTATAGTGACATATTCAATGACAAAAAGATACGAGTCAATACATGATTGAATAATTTGAAAAAAAACACTCAATCACTATCCATCGTCATTTCATCCCTGTTCAAGGAGCATTACTCTTATTCATATTACCGTGTCCACTCGGACTTGTCAAATCAACACAATTAACCCTTTTCTAAATCAAAATTCATTTTAATCATGTATTTTTTTAAATAAATAATTCTTGTATTTAAATTCTAGATTTTTTGTTTGTTTTTTGTTTTTAGCCCTTGTTGGACGTCCATTACACCAAAATTCTTTTTTTTTTTCAAACTCATTTTTAACTATTCATTTACATAATAAAATATTTTGCATATAAATTTAAATTTTTTCTTAGTTTTTAACCAAACATTATCGAAAATATTATTATTCCAATTTTTTATTAGAAAATTTCATTTTAATGGAGGTCAAACATGACTTAATTATACAATTTTTATTTTTTCAAAAAAACCACCCCTTACAAAATTTTATTTTATGAAGACGGTAAGTTTGCAATTTGATAAAAAATAATAATTTGGCGGATATTCCGAATCCAGAGTACACTCACGTACAGTGACGGAGAGCGTGAATGGGAAGTGATATCGTAATACCTACATAGTAAAAGCACCAAACTAATGGATAATACAGTAGCAATCTGACAAGAACCAAACCAAACAAATAAAGCCACAACCGAGCACTCCCCTTTTGCCCTTTCCTTCAATCATCTTTACCAACTCTTTTATTTCATTAATAACTCTAGATCCATTTATACACACATGTATGTACTAGTAATTTATGTATAGGCAGCTGCGTATCATATGTGAAACCCAATATGAAAGCTCATGGATTGAAGAAGGTTTTTGAATTTTTGTGAGTTTTTATTTGAAGTACTTTGTTTGTGATTTCTTGATTTTGTTTATTATGAAGGAAAACTTGTGAGGCATGCATGGATCCAACAACAGATGTGAGAGAAATTACTTTTTTTGGGTGGTTTGAGGAAATCTTCTTGTTTTCTGGTGGTGATTTTTGGAGCTTTGTGTTCTTGTGTTTGGTGATGAGAATACCCCAGTTTCAGTTTCAGCAATCTGTTGTCCGTTACATATCGAAATTCCTCTTTTTTCGTGATCAATCACTTTTAAAATACTAAATACCCACTGTAAGATTCAGAGTTCTGAAACATTCTTGCTTTTTTTGTGCTCAATAGTAGTCAATAACGGAAGAAAAATCTGGGTTTTTGCTGGAAGCCTCGGAAATAGTTTGCTCTTGGATTGGGAAAAAGAAGTGATGGGTTTTGCGGAATAGCCTCGAGTGTTTGAATTATTGTGAAGGGAGGAGAAGACAACCAGAGTGTTTCTTGTGATCAGTTAGTTGATTTGATTTTGAGAATATAATTTTGGGAGATGGCAATGTCTTGCAAGGATGCTAACAAGGCGGCTGCTGCAGCGGCAGGGAGTATGGATAATGGCAAGTATGTTAGGTATACGCCTGAGCAGGTTGAAGCACTGGAAAGGCTCTATCACGAGTGTCCTAAGCCCAGCTCCATTCGCCGCCAACAGCTCATTCGCGAATGCCCTATTCTCTCCCACATAGAGCCTAAGCAAATCAAAGTATGGTTCCAGAATCGTAGGTACGTTCTGTTTGACTTTAATTCTTTTTCTAAATTCAATTAATTGATTGACAAGAATTCATTAGTGTCAATGTATAATAGAAGTATGGAGAATCTTTTGTCTTCCCCCTTTGCAGCTCTGGATTATGATGTATCATTGACTGTTTTATGTAAAAAACGATGTAATCTACAAATGGGATATACATTCTCTAATTTCAATTCACGTTCTTTGTTATTGAAAGTGGACAGCGTTTTTCTATTTGAGGAAATGCAGGTGCAGAGAAAAACAGAGGAAAGAGGCATCGAGGCTTCAATCAGTGAATAAGAAGCTATCGGCCATGAACAAACTCCTAATGGAAGAAAATGATAGGTTACAGAAGCAGGTGTCACAACTGGTTTATGAAAATGGTTACTTTCGCCAGCATACTCAAAATGTAAGAATCCTAGACTCCCTATTGGTACATCTTGGCACGGCAAATTTAAACGTTGATAGCATGCCTGAATCTGACAAGATGAACTCAGCTGCATTTCGTACCATTAAGAAACAAAAAGAAGTTAAAATCTTGTTGTGTCGAGGATTATCAAGTGTTCTGCACCAAACACTACTTGTGTGAAATTAATAGAGTTTGAAAGAAAATTAACAGGTTTTGTTCTATTTTCTACTTTAGAATGCACTTCCTACAAAAGATACAAGTTGTGAATCAGTGGTGACGAGCAGTCAACAACACCGCTTGACACCTCAGCATCCGCCAAGGGATGCAAGTCCTGCAGGGTGAGTAAGTGTGTTTATGGTTGATGGGCTGTTGTGCTCTGTGACTCACTGCCTTTTGTGTGTTTGTGAGTGGCTTATGAAATTCTGTTTGCTTTTTGTATATTTCCCAGGCTTTTGTCCATTGCAGAAGAGACTTTAACAGAGTTTCTTTCAAAGGCCACTGGAACTGCTGTTGAGTGGGTCCAAATGCCTGGAATGAAGGTACAATGCCTCTTAAATTCTGTGAAATCTATTATTTTAATTTCCGTGATAAGTAAGTTTAATAAAAGTACAAGCATACACTGGTATGCGTGTATATTACATGAAGCAGAGGTTTTGCATACTTTATGCTTCCTAATCATTCATCAGAGAATAACATTATTTTTATTTTTCTTCTTTTCCCTTATTTTTGGTTGAGATACTGAAAAACCTTGTCATATATGCTTTTTTTTTTTTCGTCAAACTAAGTACAATTTAAGAAATTTTCTTTGCTGCTGTAGTTATTACTAGGTCTCTCTTCATGTTACTTCATAATGTGAACATCATATCAATTTGTTTGATTTATTATCATTTGTAGAAATTAAAGAACATTAATAAGTGCAATAGTAAATGATTGGGCTTGACATTGGAGATATGGTGGAACACAGTTACCAAAACAATGATAATTCTTAGATTTTATTATTATTTTTGTACAACTGAAGTGGATATTGAAATTTTAACCGATCGATGCTTTTGTTAATTTGGAGTAGCCTGGTCCGGATTCCATTGGAATCGTTGCTATTTCTCATGGTTGCACTGGTGTGGCAGCAAGAGCTTGCGGCCTGGTTGGTCTAGAGCCAACAAGGGTAAGTTCAACTCATTTTTGTGTCTATTTCTTTCATGCTATATGATTCTACTTTGGAATCATAAGAAGAATTGATTGCTGACATTTCTTTCAGGTGGCAGAAATCCTGAAGGAGCGTCCTTCATGGTTTCGTGATTGCCGGGCTGTGAATGTTCTTAATGTGCTGCCTACTGCCAATGGTGGAACCATTGAACTTATATATATGCAGGTGGGAATTTTTTATTATTGGTGTATCATGCTTGTTGGCCTTCTTTTCCCTCTTTTGGTTTATGGACTTGCTAAATTTGTTGATTCAGCTATATGCGCCGACTACTTTGGCGCCAGGTCGTGACTTTTGGCTGTTACGCTATACTTCTGTCATGGATGATGGCAGTCTAGTGGTATGTGAACCTTTATATCCTGAGACCATGTTTGGCTAAGCTTAAAAATAAATAAAAGTACTTGTCTCCAAACATGTTTAAATAAGGTAGGTTTTTTTCTTAACATTTAAAAGTGTGTTTGAGACCCATTTTTCTTTAAAAATGAGTTCCGTAATAGTTATTTTTTTTTGGAGAATGTGGTTAAAAAGTAGATAAGTTTTTAGCTTTACTTGCAAAATTATTTTATTAAAAGAACGTGTGGTTGAAAATAAGTTTGATAAAAAATGAGTTTTTAGAGATTGGGGGTCAAAAAGGGGCTAAGTATATTAGTTATTTATCATGAAAGTAACTCTTACCTTTTTGCTAGACCAATTTGTTTATTTTCAATTATGATCAATCAAAAACTTATTATTTACAAAATGTATACCTTTTAAGCTTAGCTAAAGATGCTCTACGTCTGATGGTGTGATCTTTAAATTCTAGTATATCTCATTAATAATTTGATGTCAAAAGTTACTCAGTTTCTCCAATGAAATACTTAGGTCTGTGAAAGATCACTTAGCAATACTCAAAATGGTCCAAGCATGCCACCTGTGCCGAACTTTGTGAGAGCTGAAATGTTGCCAAGTGGTTATTTAATTAGACCATGTGAGGGCGGAGGTTCAATTATTCACATTGTTGATCACATGAATTTGGAGGTAAAGTTGTTTCTGCCTTCTCTAACATTTTACAATCTCATCCATGATTTAACAGTTCCTTCGACTTTCCTCTTCTAAAACAATGTCATAAACAAATTCATTTTGTAGGAGACACTAAAATGATGTATAAGTGTTTTGAAAACCTATGCCATTTGGAAATTCATATTTGAATAGCAGATGGTAATATGATATTGGACGGCTCGTCTAAAAAATTATCAAGCTTTACAAATCTTAGAAAGTGGGTTAAAAACTGATAATAATGAACTTTTTAGAATGTATTAAATACATCCAATTGCGCATGCTTTTTATTATTATTTTTATCCGTGCTCTGTTATTTTGATGTGGGCGTTCTTATTTTGTTTAAAAGCCATGGAGCGTTCCCGAGGTGTTACGCCCTCTCTACGAATCTTCAACAATGCTCGCTCAAAAGACCACAATTGCGGTACGAATTTTTTTTCTACTTTTTTTGGCACTTAACAGCACTTTGATAACAATAGAGCTGATGTTTATAATGGTTTATTTTGTTTCTTCTTGCTTTGCTTCTGCCTCCTAATGCAGGCACTGCGCCAACTTAGGCAGATTGCTCAGGATGTTTCCCAGTCTAGCGTAACCAACTGGGGCAGACGGCCTGCAGCTCTACGAGCACTTGGCCACAGGTTAAGCAGGTAGGGTATTCTACTTATTTTGGTGAATTCTTTTAGTTAATTTGTATTGAATATAATAATCCTTTTGATAGGGGATTTAATGAGGCTCTCAATGGGTTTAGTGATGAGGGGTGGTCGTTGATGGGGAATGATGGCATGGATGATGTCACTATTGTGGTGAACTCTAATCCTGAAAAATTAATGGGCTTAAATCTCTCTTTCACGAATGGATACCCATCCGTTTGCAATGCAGTCTTGTGTGCCAAAGCATCTATGCTTCTACAGGTCAGCATGCTCCACAGGCTGAGTTGTTTTTCATATATAAATGAAGGTTATGGTACTTCATACTGAAACATTATTTTTCTGTGTTGTTTTTAAGTTTGGTACTGATGGGATCTACATCATTTAGAATTGTTATTATGCTATTTCTAAATTTGGTTGTTGATTCACTCGGTGATTGAAACTTTCCAATTCATTAGAGTTTTCTCAATAAGATCGATGAATTAAATCATTCCCAAGATATTCCTTTCTCAACCGCTCGCGACGCACTATAGTTTGATGGAGAATGGTGTACAATGTAAGGAATGTGGCACACGTTACCAAACATGTACCTATTTGCTGGAACACAAAAGAGGACATAATTTTGTAGAAAACAATGATTAGCAAGAATAATAGTACTGTCTAACACACACACACACACACACAAAAAATATGTAAAGTTTGTAGACAAATATCCTACATTATATGCATATTTATGTAGACATGATATGGTTTGTAAATATGGTATATAAGCTTATGTTCACATTATTAGCTTGTTTGTTAAGGTACAGTATACTGTATTTGGCCGTATTAAGAGTACAAGAAGTTTTTTGTTCATTATACTGTCAAATATTGCTCATCAAACATGTCTTGTATGGTTTGTAAAGAATTTTTTCAGATATATGCAATCAAGCATATATAAATGTGAAATGGTTTGTAAAGGATTTTTAATATACAGCCATGTGTATACTAGTTTTGATAGGATGTTTTTGTTGAGTTGAATATCAAGTCATTCTTTAGCACTATGATGCTTCCGAATATTTCATGAAACAAGTTTCCTCCCAATCTAGGGAAAATAGGCATTTGGAAACTATCTCCATTATCTTTTCTGCTAGAAAAATCAACGTCAAACAACTGAAATTGGTTTTCGATTGATAGGAGGTTTGAAAGTTCCAATACTATTTTATAGTAAGATATTGATTTCACTTGTGTTCCATGCATGAAATTTCTCTAGTAATCGTTTGAACAAATGAAGTTACAATGCATCCTCTCCTCGGCATCAGTAATTCTTTGAGTGACTGAAGTGATAGCAGATGTGTTATTTGTTAGCTAGAAATATGTTTCGAATCTTGCTAGTGATGACCATTTGAATCGAGATTGATATTTCTGGTGACTAGTACCAACTTTTGTCCTTGAAATAGAAGGCATGCAGTTTCTCCTTACTTTTTGGTCTCCAAAATTTGTAATTAGTATTTGTTCACATGTTATATTGTGGTATAATTTGCTTATTCATTCTCTTCTTTTTGGGCTTCAGAATGTGCCTCCTGCAATACTACTAAGGTTTTTGAGGGAGCACAGGTCAGAATGGGCAGACAACAATGTTGATGCTTACTCAGCTGCTGCTGTTAAAGTTGGTCCTTGTACCTTTTTAGGGTCCCAAGTTGGTTCTTTTGGGGGTCAAGTTATCCTTCCACTGGCTCAGACTATTGAGCATGGAGAGGCAAGTCATTTGAATTTCTTTTCATCGTAGATTTATATTAATGTTTTTAGACTGTGATCCTCATTCATTCCTGGTCTTTTTACCGTCCAATGTAAATTATAAATTTCGTTTATGCTTAATAGCTGCTGGAGGTCATCAAGCTGGAGGGTGTTGGCCATTCTCCTGAAGATGCAATGCTGCCTAGGGATGTGTTCCTCTTGCAGGTAAATATTGTTTACTCATCTCTGTTTTATGTCCATCCATTTTAAGAGTATTTGTGTTGCTCCATGAGGCATATTAAACAGGGGCACGGATAGTCTATTTCCACATGATGAGTCGAAACATTCTAGATGTTCAACATGACCAACGTTCTATTGAGGTGGTTATCAAGTTTTTAATCTCTGATAGAATGTGTTTTTTTCACTCAGCATGATTATTTGCTTAAGACTTATCATTAAAACAAAAGCTGGGACCCAAGTTGTTTCACGTGTTTCTTTAAACAATTTAAAGTAAAATAAGTAGAAAGTGAATGCTTAGTGGAGCTGGCTATATTTCTTATAAAAGTAAAGCCCTTCTATTTTAGGAAAGAACATTATTCTGAAAAGGACATTTTTTTTTTACCTATTTATGGTGTAAGAAATCATATTGGCTTATTTTTAGAGAATAAAAAGCTTTTGTTCTTTTGTTCTTATGTTTATGCTTTTCCGTGCCATAAACGCTCTCATATTCCTCTGCTTTTTAGGATTTGATTTCTAATTCTGAATACTAAGTTTTTCATGTGTAAAAAGATACATCAGCAAGAGTTGAGCTGAATGTCCTATAAATATATTTCACTTATTAATTGATATTTGAGATGGCTAATCTGTAGGCTCTCTTTGTTCTGGAGAAAGTTTCAGCTGGCTCTTGCTTATACGATGCCAGAGTTGCATATGTGGAGATATATTCCTTTGTAGTCTTCTATATGTGCATTAGCATGTGTTTGAATGAATCATATGGGAAAGAAAGAATGTTATAATGTGAAAACTCCAAACTTTAATGTGGCTGCTAATGTTATAATGAAATGAAAAGTATGATTGTTAATGATAAATAGTTATAGGCTAAGATCATGAAAATTCCACCAGGATTCTGGAAAATGAAGAATAAGTTCAAAGTGCAAGGCTCATCATGTTTTTTAACCTGAGTTGTGGTAGAAGACGATAAAAAATATTTTAAAATACCAACCCAGCAAAATTTTAGGCCTTCAAATATTGAAGGAAGAGTTACTATTTGCTAGCATATCCTTTCTTTTATAGATCTTGTGGATAACAGAAATTGCTCGGGATTCTTTCTTCTTTTGTGAAATCTGGCAAGTGAATTTGACTTTAGGTTGAAAATGTATCCTATTTCTATGTTGGGACTTAAAGTTGCAACATACTTTTTGATTATGAGAATCTAATTGGCATATGCTCTCGCAATTATTCTTACTTCCCCGTGTCATTAATCCAGGGCTGTCCTCCCTCAAGTATGTCCTGTGATTGCATTTTAAAACACTGATTATATGTTGTGTAGTGTATTTTCTTGCCTGCCAAGTATTTCTGCCCAGTGTCCCATCTCTTTGAAATTTTGCAGCTGTGTAGTGGGATAGATGAAAATGCAGTCGGCACATGTGCTGAACTAATATTTGCCCCTATTGATGCCTCTTTTGCTGATGATGCTCCTCTCCTGCCATCTGGTTTCCGCATCATTCCTCTTGATTCTGGCAAGGTGAGTGTTCATGTACAACTTCTGTATTTTGTATTTTTTACTTTCACGGCTCGAAAGAGAACTGTATTATACTGATGAATGAATCTGGGTTCTAGTTATTAGACTTAAGTTACAATTACGTTCAAGAATTGGTGGATGGACAACTACGAAATTATACACAAGCAATTTTGCATCTCTAAAGGATTTTGATTATTTATTTGATTGAGCATTGAATGGTCTTTTATTAATTCCATTTACTAATTCCCATATCCCTTTAGAACTTCTTTCTTGGACCTCTATTTATATGATTCTGCAATGTGACATAGGAAGCTTCGAGTCCGAATCGCACCCTGGACCTTGCCTCTGCTCTTGAAATTGGAACTGCAGGAAATAAAGCATCAAATGACCTTGTTACCAGTGGCGCTACAAGATCAGTCATGACAATTGCATTTGAATTTGCATTTGAAAGCCACATGCAAGATCATGTTGCATCAATTGCCCGACAGTATGTACGTAGCATCATATCATCAGTTCAACGGGTGGCATTAGCTCTCTCTCCTTCTCACCTGGGTCCGCAAGCTAGTCTTCGCTCACCACTTGGAACTCCTGAAGCACATACTCTTGCTCGTTGGATCTGCCAAAGTTACAGGTACCACTTACATCATTCACGTTTGTTAGTTTGATTTTGCAATATTTGATTTCACTGTGAAGATGTGAGAGAAATCTAAGGCCCAAGGTTTGTGCTGAGAATGCAACCGACCAAGACAAACTTTAGGGGAATGCTTTTCTAAAGCTTGTGGCATTTTGATTGATTTAGTCCGTTTGCTCTGCATCTTGATAGGAGCTATATGGGTGTTGATCTTCTCAAGTCTGCCGGTGAAGGGAGTGAATCGATCCTCAAAGCTCTGTGGAATCACTCAGATGCTATTATATGCTGCTCCATTAAGGTAAGTTTCTGATTCCAGGTTACCTTCCTTTCTTTTCCCTCCAATACTAGTACAAGAAATATAATTATAAGAAGCTTTACATAGATTGCCACTCTTAATATATCAATTCATTGTTTGAGCAATTCATCTGCAGTCGTAATTTTGTGAGTTACATTTCATGTTCTGTATATAAAAGCATTTTATTGCAAGATGCAACTCCGTTTTAGGAACTTGAACGTGCATGTTCTTTTTTCTTTTTAATCTTTTCTACAGGTCATTCAGAATTGGGCGGGAGGTTTTATTCCACTCATTTAAGGGTGAATGGAGGGTTTGGCATTGCCCCCTACCCTAGTATATTGATATGAACACGTTTTACATGGAGCGGGACATTAAAGAACCTTACCTCCAAGGAATTAGATACAAACATCTTTCAATCTATACAGTTAAAAGACAAGGAATTGTAAAAAGGATGACATGCATAAGAGGATCAATTCATCCAACTCAACTATGGAACTCCCCATTTATCCTGTCTAATCAGCCCCATAGGCGTTCCATTGAAGTCTTTAGCTTGTAGCATCTTGAAGGATTTCATTTTGTACCCATTATTAACAAACAACTCAGCTACTTTGTTCCCTTACTTGGAACTTGCATGTTTGGTGTGTTGAACTCGATAGGATTGGACAATACAATAAACGAGATTTTTAGCTTCTTTTTCTTTTTTAATAGTGTCTAGTACCATCCAACCCTCCTTGCCAAACATGCATGACGTCATAGATGCTATGAACAGCATGTATAATTTTTGAAAGTCCCGTTACTCCTTTCGTGTAACTTAATATTTTTCCATTTTATCTCACTTCAAGAACTCTATGCAGGCAATGCCTGTGTTTACGTTTGCAAACCAGGCTGGTCTTGATATGCTTGAGACAACCTTGGTTGCTCTTCAAGACATATCTCTGGAAAAGATATTTGATGATCATGGAAGGAAAAATCTCTGCTCCGAGTTCCCACAAATAATGCAACAGGTCAGTCATTCCCCGATTTAATATGTAGATGAAATGGGTTGTTTTGCAAGAAGTGGTACAATGTGCTATTCGGACTTTTTAGCAATTGAGACCAATAAACTTCTGCTTATATCATATGGTCTATGTCTTGTCATCCGAACCATTGTTGATATGAGTGTCACTTTGTCGATTATAATTTTTTTTAAAAAAAAAATTTAAAAACTGATACATTACTAAAATGCGTACTTTGTGCTCGTATCCTTCCCTCAATCATTACCCTCCTGTTGTGTGTTTTTTTTGTTTTTTTTTTCCTCGATATCTCAGGGCAAGTGGCTTTCCCTGAGAATGTTCATTCAATATTGCTACCGGGTTTGGGATTGGACTTGGGAACAGTCTTGTCTATTTGTTTTTTTTTTTGGGCGAAGGTCAGGAACTTATTTGTCGTCTTGGCACTTTCTGTTAACAGGGTTTTGCATGTCTTCAAAGTGGTATCTGTCTGTCGAGCATGGGGAGGCCCGTCTCTTACGAACGTGCAGTAGCATGGAAAGTTCTGAATAAGACGAGAATGCCCATTGCATCTGCTTTATGTTTGTAAACTGGTCATTCGTGTAAAGTTATGGGTGTGGATTAGAGGAACTTGAACAACAAAGTACTAAAAACAGGATTGCCATTTCGTCGTACTCTTTCTTGGTATAGAACCTTACAAACTGTTGCTTAGTTTGGCTACTCAGTAATCAAACTCTTTTGGCTATTTCATTTACTTTTCTGCTAGCTGTTATTTTTGTTTTTATCTTATTTTACTTGCTAAATATTTGCTTATTTGGTATGGTGGGTTTGGACGTGATAACTGACAAACTCTGGTATATTTATAAAATTTAGAAAAGAAAGAAGGGGGGGGGGGGGGGGGGGGGGGGGGGGGAACTACGTCGAGCACCTTGAAAATCCTATACTAATGTGGCATTGGCACCTATAAAATGTTAAATTTTACTTTGAAAAATGATAAAAAAAATTGAAAGGCAGCTCGAGTCGCTTGATATTTAGATTAGCATCGAGATCGAGTCACCGCTAATGCGGTTGTCTAATTTATTTTAAACCTAGTCAAGTGCATTCATTGTGATGGACTTGAAATTCAATTTTGGTGTGTTATTATTATTCATTACGCACTTTGATCAATTGTACACCTCGACAGATAGCAATCTTATTTATGGTTTCAATCATCGATTCTAAATTTGGTATTTTCCGATCTAATTGAGCACAAGAACCATATAAACAGTTATGCTATTCAATAACAGTGATGCATTTTATAATGAATAATAGCACCTTAGCATTACAGAGACGCTTCCTCTTATTTTTTTAAAAATTATAAAGACATTAAAGTTTCTTTATAGAATAAATTCCTTTTTTACGATTTTTTCAAAAATTTTGATGAGAAAAATATTTATTGAGTCATTATCAGTCATGTGAGAATTGATGATACAATTAAACCCAAACCCTAAAAGGTAGAATTTATAACCATTGGCATTTGCAAGCATGAAAGGCTACTGTTACCACAAAACCTCTTTTCTTCTTTATTTCAAGAAGCTTGTGACTCTTAAAATCAATTTTATTATGTGGTTAAAAATATTAGTCATGTGAAAAGCAACTTGTACTATATTTTAATTTCACGAACAAAGCTAATTTCTACTGCAATAATTTCTTGTGAAACATAAACACATGAAAACTAATATTTTTGAAATCCGGATTGAGGGCAACCAAGTCTTTATTTATATATATATTTTTAATATGTCCTCACGAGATGGTGAATCTTTTGAGAATATCAATTTTACAATTCGTCTACTCGCTTACACGTTGGATGGATTGATCGACTTGGACATTTGAGCTTTTCAGAGTTTGATGTAGTATTGAGTCTTTATATATGTTCTATTTTATAAAGTTAATCTTGTTAAAAGTACTCACCAAAACCCTTTTTTTAATATTTATGTTTGAATTTTTACCCTTGACGATATTAACTTTGCGCATTTTATTGTTTTCAAATTATTAAACTATATCTATCATTTTTATAGTTTCTCAAGTTTTACGATTATATGATAAATTATATAAAATTAACTAGGTATACATGTCGTGCTAGAGGCGAAACTACGATTGCCTTTTAAGGTGAGCTAGGTTTTTTAGTTTAATTTTAGTAAGCCCTTGTTTGATTGAGATTAAAATTAGATTGTTTAGCAGATTTTGATAAAATTTGACGAAATATATAGTTGAAATTTGGGTTTCATGAAATGTACGATTAAATATTAATTATTAACTTTCAATTAAATTAAAATCTGAATTTTAATTTCTATCAAACAAGTTAAAAAAAATTGTTGTACTAATTTTATGAATTAAAAGAACAAAAAAATTATGTGCCAAATTCAAGACTCGGCCATAACCCAAATTTTTTTTTTATATAATAAACCAACATATCATGTAATGCTCAACCAAGGAAAAAATATGGACCCCCCCAATTACTCATTGCCATTTGTTTTTCTTTGATTGATGGAGACGAATTCTTTCCTTGAGCATGTTCTCGATAATGAAGACTTTCCTATTATGAAGATACTCTCTTTGTGAAGCTATTGTCCACAAAGATGAAAGATCATTAACAAAAACACGTGAATCCAAGTCTCACTCAATAATAACTATAAAGAAAATGAAAAAGATATTCATCCAATAAACACTCTTGTTTTAAGCCACAGATTCTGATGAAAAATCTAGCACATTCAGTATTGTCCAAGTGAAACTTGTACAGTGACATGGGAGTTTATGGTCCACTAAATGTTCTTTTCAGTCTTTCCCAATTCATAAGTCGAATTAACAACTATAAATAGGTCCACTCATATGATCACTTATTCATCCAACAGAAGCTTTCAAGTATTTTCCATACACTGGTTATTTCTTTTGAGCCTTAACAGTCATCATATTAGGGTTTCTCGAGGCTTGAAAATTAACATCATCATCATGGCACCACATGGAGAGGCCATTGTTAAGATCTCTTCCAATACCCTAAACTTGTGCAAACCCTCAAAGAACACTAACCTGCATAGAACAATATCTGACATATCTTTCGAGCTAATCAAAGAGGCTGCAGACTTGGAAAATCTACCACCAATTTCTGAAATCGAAGATGCGAAATGCGAATGCTGTGACATGACCGAAGAATGCACTCCAGAGTATGTAGGCCAAGTGCGTGATAAGTTCTTCGGGAAGTGGATTTGTGGGCTTTGCACCGAAGCAGTTAAAGAAGAAACTGCTAAAAATGGTGGAAATAGAGAGGAAGCGTTGAATTCTCATATGCATGCAAGCGTTAGGTTTAACAAATTTGGAAGGGCTTATCCAGTTCTTTATCAAGCTGAAGCCATGAGAGAAATCTTGAAGAAGAGACAAGTTAGAAGCAAATCCATGGGTGCTAGAGATAATGCTGCTGCAACAAAGAAGGGTGCAATTCTTAGGAGTTCAAGCTGCATTTCTGCCATTACTAGAGATATGAATGATCTTACAATGGAAAATTAGTAATTATTTTTACATTCATATGTATTTTATCAATTATTAATCTACTAATTGTAAACTTCATAAAGTTAGTTTAGATTGTATTTGATTTGTAATTTCCTTACGAAGTTTTTGATTACAGATCTTAATTAATGAAGCTAACTTTTTTCCTAGAATCTGAGTCCATTCACTCTTAAGGATTTTTAGCTACTCTTCGTTATGCAGGGGAAATGATTTCATGAATCGAGTTGTTAACATTCAACTATGAAAGTTCTTATTTAACGGGCTGGTGTCAGTTCAATATAAAATTTGAAACAAAATAAATTTAACTCGTTTCCAACTCTCAAAGGAAACAAGGAGGGCTAAAAGCAAAACGACGTATCTCGCCTAGGTTCTAGTTATGACATTTTTTTAATTAAATTAACAACATCTTTGGGAAGCATTGCTCATACGATTGCATAATAACTATAAATAAGATTTTAATGTATATTTCTTATTAATACTTGATAGTAGTGTCGATTTTGTGTACAAAATAACAACGGATGTAATTAAAATACAATCTACACAAGCGTATTTCAAATTTAAAGAAGAGCTTTCAACGATGCTGGTTCTTATCAAAGTACTACCTCATGTTAGTCACAAGAAGAACTTGTATAAAATATTAACAAGTTCGAAAATCGTTAATCCACTTTGAAATGATTTTTTTCACTTGTGGTACATTGAAAGTATATAAAAATGTGCTAAAACAATAGAACCTAAATTAGTGCTATTTCTGAACAATCTTATTGGAACAGACACACAATGATGTGATCACGAATTGCATAAAAGTTCAGCTAGAGCGGAAGTTGGTACACTGTTGACCGTCGACAATCACCCAATCCGGCTTAAAAAAAATTCGATTAGATAATATAAAAAAATTATTGCTATTACGTAAATGCACTGAACATAAAAAATTATATACATATGAAAATATTGGAACAACCCACCCAAAATACTAAAAAAAAATGTACATGTTACTCTGTAATTGTAAGCTTAGACAATTGAATTCTACGAAACCAATTTCACAATTTCAATATCCAATTTCACAATTACAACATCTAATATATCAATTTTAATATCCAATATCCAAAATGCCCTATTTAATTTTCAATTATAATAGATTTCACAATTACAATCCCAATTTCGAATTTATACAATTTATCAAGGAATATCCAATATCACAAAAACAACAAGTAGAGAACCATTGTCTCTCACACATTTCACATAGTTTCAGTCAGGACTACGAGTTACGAGTCACAGACTCACAATTCACAAACTGAAACACCGAATAAGGCAATGTTGGTCACTGAGTGACTCGCGCAGTGCTAAAGTCCTTCCAAGATCACAGTTTCACAGACTTACTCACTCACATAGTCGAAGGGTCACACACGAAGCCACACAAAGAAATCGAACTTACTTCCTAACTCCTGTCGAAGTTGAGGCGATTCGGCGATGGCGATCGCGAAGTTGAACTCCAACTGTCCCCATTCTCCACCGACCACAGTCCACAGACACACAGTCCACTCTCCAGAATTAGAAAATTTGGAAGAGGCCAAACTCGCAAGTTGCACACACAGTCGCGCTCTCTTAGGTTTGCAATTGCAATTGGTCGGTTGGGGGAGAAATGAAATTGGATCGTTTCATTCGTTTGGGTTGGGTACCATTTGGGTAATGGGTATGAACTATGAAATTGGGCCTGGAGCTGGGCCTACTCAAGTTAGACCCATTTTTTTTTTAAATCCCAGCCCGCCCATTCCCACCCGTCTTCTTCACCATTTCGCCAGAAAACCAGCCTTCAGCCTTCCATCTCCTGGCGACAGACTCCGGCAGGTATCCAAAAAGCCCTTTCGTCCAAGAGCGCTGGATCTGTCCGGGCTGCGTCACAAATTCACGAAGGTTTGACGAGTGAGCGAAAGAGATTTAAGCCGGGTTCGAATTTTCAAGGAATATTCAACAAAAGTCGTACAATTATTTGTCTGGTTAGGGCAATAGGTAATGCTTTTTCATGTCGGAGTCGAATGTCGAAAAGACTTGAATCAATGTGATAAAGTTGACCGAAGAAGGGAGCAAAGTTCTGCCAAACAGGACGTCCGGACGCGTCCTATCGGACGTTCGGATAAAGCCGAAGACAAGAGCAAAAGTTCTGTCAAACCGGACGTTACGAGCCATTTTGGACTCTAAAATATAATTTTTCACGTTTTCGGTATTTTTTTTTTTGCCATATCTTAATTTTGGACTCTAAAATTCGGTAGTTTCCATATTTTCTTAGTTTAGTATAAATAAGATTTTATTCTTTATTGTAAAACACATTTGACATTATTATTTGAGATATTCAACTTTTTGAGAGTTTTAATTCCTTCATGTTATTGGTGGTTTAAAGTTCTAACTTCGAATTTATTAAAAGGTTTCGCAATCTTTTTATGACTTTTCCACTTCACGATTCTTGTTCCGGGTAATCAATGGGTCAGATTTTTTGCGTGAAATCTCAGGTTCTTGGTACGGGTCGAATAACGGGTCGGGTTGCTATTTGTGCGACGTGATTTCTAGCTTTTTTGAATTTGTTTCATTTTGTTCGTGGATTCCCCACCCTATTCTTGGTCGGGTTCACATCGCACACCCTTCAAATTGCGAAATGGGATCAACACATAAGTTCTAGTTCTAAAGATTACATTTTATAAATAACGAACTCACTAAAATATTTCAAAAATCAGGTGGTAAATAAATTTATTAAAATATTAAATTATAATATGATATACATTAATTATTTTTACTCTATGCCACTTCACCCACCACATCCTATCACCTCACTAACTACCTTCCCTCCACCTCTCTATCATAGATGGCCATCAGTTTCGGCGATCGCTCCGACGCTCCGATTGCTCCGACAATCACTCTGGTAAGCTGCTCCAACGACCACTCCGATGACCACCATTTCAACAACCACACCCAGTAATTTTTTTTACAAGAATTTGGTGGCAACAATGGTGCATTGTAGATGACCAAATTTGTGGCTAATTGTGTTATTTTTTACTATACATGTGTTATATGTGACTATTTGTGATCAAATTTGTCTTTAGTGTGACTAACTGTGATCATATTTGTCTTCAATGTGAATTGTTTGTAATCAGGTCATTCTTAACTGTGAAAGTATGTGATCAAGTCACAATCAGTCATCCTTAATACAGAATTGGTCACAACGAGTCACAATAAACATATATTTAGTCATAGAGGATAATCACAAACAAATCTACACACATCGCAGACAACGACACAACCCACCACCATCACCAGCATCACGACCATAAATACTACTTGCACTGGCCTGTGTTATCAATGATTAACTGTGACCAACAGTCTTTGTATTCAGTGTGATGTTTGTGATCATGTCAGTCTAATTTGTGACTATATATAACCAAGTTATATACAGTTATAATTAACATAAATCTGGTCACTAATATTTACAATGAAGATAGACTTGGTCACACTCGACTTCTATAGCCACTATCACTCCAGCACTACCACCAAGAACCAAATGTGCACAACCAACACATTCAACAAATCCCAACCACCACCACCACCACCACCACCGGCATCACCGCACAATGGCTACCACATGAAGATCCACTGCTCGTAGCTGTAAGCAGCAACGTACCTCATTTGAAGCCTCCAAATGCCGGCCAACATTTAGGCCTACCACTACACATCGTCGTCTATCAACCACCTATTCCTACCAAATTTTGGCAACTACAATTTTACCTTACCAGCATTAACTGCAAAAACTACCACCAACTGTAGCACCCTCACCAGCCAGCACCAGCATCAGCACCAGCACCACCACAACCACCATAACCATCGCCATCACTTGGTAGAACGCCACCAGAACTACAACTACTTGAAATCCTTACAAGAACCTACACAACACATGAAACCACCAGATCAGATCTGAGAAAAGAAAACTTATTGGAGGCAGCTACTACGAGGCTTCTTTGCTAGATCTCGATTCAATGTTGAAGGCGCCTTGCAGTGGACACAGTTGATGGCAGTGTCATGCCAGAGGAGAGGCGCCAAAATAAAAAGGTGTTGAGTAGGTGAAGAGAGAGAGAGGAGAGAGAAATGAATTAGGATTTGAGGGTTTAATTGAGTTGGGAGGATCTGGTGGGTTGGGTAGATTAATTTAATTTTATAATATTATTATTAATAATTAAAAAAATTATCACCTGATTTTTTTAAAAAAAATTAAAACTTTATTTTTGAATTGGATTTTAAAAAATTAGTTGTGAGTATAATTTTATCTTGAGAAATCAATTTACTATAAAGGTTACTTTTAAAAATTCAGCTCTTGTTTAATTTTCATTTTTTTTACAAAATATATTTCTCTCTCTTTTTCACACAATCATCAATAAAATAATATGACATGCAAATCTAAAAATTTTCGTTATTTTTTAACCATACATTCTCCATCAATTTATTATTTTAAAATGTATTCTAACCCAAAAAAAAAAAAAAATGGGGCTCAAATATGTACTAATTTCATAATCAGGTTATAATTATTTATTTAATATATATATATATATATTCCACCCACAACAACGTTTCTCACCCCAACTCCCCCCATCCACCTCACTCCACCCAACTCCAAATTCTTGAAAAATCCAGATTTATATAGAGAGAAAAAAAAATGAAAAGCAATAGTACATGATAAGTGTATTTTGTATACTTATTTAGACCATAAAATTAAGATATTTTTTTATTACTTTTGATAAATTATAGCATAATTTCGTGTATTTATCGTTTGTTATGAACAAATAAATGATTGGAAGTGAAATTGGAAGAAATGAACAAAAAATCGATGAAAATGATGATTTTCAAAGTCTGGGGGACCAAATTGTAATTATTTGATAATTGATTCGAACTACTAAACAATGATTGAAAATCATATGGATTTAATTGGACGAGAATAGAAGACACATAAATAAATAAAAAATTTAAAAAATTCGTTTGCCTTTGAACATGGGCGCGCGCAAGGGCCTTTTTTAGGCACCTAAGGCCAAATTTGGCCTTCCATTCATTTGCAAGACGCTTGGGAAAATTTTGGCAGACGGGATACAATTTTTTTTTTATTTGATACAAACATTTTGAAACTCGATTTGGACGCATTTTTGACCTAATTTCGTCACCTATAAGTACAAGACAAGGGCTAAACATAAAGGGACATGTCTCTCATATCTCACATATTACATCAATATCATAAAATTATTCAAAAACGAGGGGAAAATGCATCATAAGTTGGAGAGAAGAACAAAGTTAGTAAGAGATTGAATCAAGAAACATGAAGATCTTGAAGAATCAAATATTGAGACAGAAGATCAAGAACAAGAAATAGAATTCACATATCTTTCTTGTATCTATAAATTTTTGGCGATGATTTTTCAATTCCTTTGTTGTTTTATCTTTAGAAACCGTTAAGGTATATTTTTTTTATTTATGTTAGGACGAAGAGAACCTTATTATTATTTATTTTTAATTCAAAAATCAAGTAGTTCAGATAATTTGTATTCTTGATTGGTCTTGTATGCTTTATTGAATTATTTGATAATCAATTACGTAATTAGTTACTTGTAGTAGTGATGAGAGACTCACAATATGTTTATTTTGGAACAAAGGAGTTCTTCCCGAGCCTCTTAGAAACTCCATTAGAAGGGGGCTTTGTTGATGGTCTAAGAAGAAACAACTTTGCAATTTCAAAATACGACAATAGATGTTAGGAATATCATGTATGACATTTGTAATTATATAGATAATTGTGTAATTGAATGCGTTATTGTGCATATGAATTCGGATTACGAATATAACCGGATCATGCTTAGAACATTTTTAACTTACATCAGGAGAGAGAGTTAAATAAAATTGGATTATCGATTGTCATGAACATGCACACTAAATTACATAGGTCGAGAATTGGAAATAAGCTAATAATAGTTGGATCGAAATTCCAACACATTCATTAATATGTTTAGATAGAAATAATATTAGATAATTAGTATATTAATTTAGATATAAATAGAATCATCTCTTTTATTAGTTATATTTGAATTTGATAACAGATTGATGTATTTCATTTTAAAGCTTATTCTTCATGTAACGTACACTTTACCCATCACATTATTACTTATCAATGATTTCCTACGCTTGCGTACACCCCATCCCATATTCAAATTATTTTTTATCCACCCTTTCCCCACCTCATACCACCCTACGCAATACAAGTCTTTCAAAAATCATAATTGTTCTGAGAGCAAAACTAAAAGTGATTTCCCATCCCACTCTGCTCTTGCCAAGTCAACTCCAACCATCGCCAATACGGCCATCGTATGAGGAAAAAGTGGGACCCGGCCATCTCACCATAATGGCTTGAACAGAAAAAAGCAAAAATTTGAAAAACCATAAAAAACAATGAAAAAGCAAATATACCCTAACAGTGGAAACCATCAACTTGAAGGGAGAAAAGAGAGGAAAATATTGTAGCAGCCAGCCCAGACGTGCGGGAACGAGGAAATCGACGACCCAGACTGGAGATCAGCATTTTCTGAAGAAGGTGAGCTTCTATCTACCATTAATATTCGAAATGGTGCTTGTTGGATGTTTATTTGTTGAAAAATTATTGTAAAAGTGGTTGTAGAACATATATTCTAGACGAAACTACGCTTTTTTCTATATGTTCGATGACAATGTTTGCAGGCGACATAAGACGTTTGTGTCTGGATCCAGACGGATCCAGGTGGCCCAGAGCGCAGTTGTCAGGGCCGTTTGTAATCCCGACGGCCCAGAAAACTAGGGCGATTTTTTTATTTAATGTAAATATTTTTTTTTTACTTAATTTAGAATATATTTAAATATTTAAATAAACAATTAAATAAATATTTAAATAATAAATAATATAATATAAATAATCAAAATAAATCATTTAAATAAGTAATTAAATATTAAATAAATAATAACAATTAAATATTCAACAAACAATGAAAATAATATTCAAGAAACAACTAAACAATTAAAATAAATTATTTAAATAAACATTTAAGTATTGAATAAATAATTTAAATAATCAATAAATATAAATTAATTAAATTAATAATTTAAATAAGTAAATAAAATTTTTAAATAAACATTTGAAATAAATAATCAACAATTAAATATTCAACAAAAAATTAAAATAAACATTAAAATATTGAATAAATAATTTAAATAACCAATAAATATAAATAATATAAATAAGTAATTAAATATTAAATAAACAATTAAATATTCAACAAACAATTAAAATAATATTCTAGAAACAACTAAACAATTAAAATAAATAATTTAAATAACCAACAAATATAAATAATTGAAATAAGTATATACACAATTGAAATAAATAATTAACAATTAAAGTAAATAATTAAATATTCAACAAACAATTAAAATAAATATTAAATAAACAATAAATAATTTAAATAACAAATAAATATTAAATAAACAAGTTACCTAATTTTTAATTGTTAAATATTTATTGGTTATTTAAATTATTATGTTATAGTTAAATGTTTATTTAAATAATTTATTTTAATTGTTTAGTAGTTTATTTTATAATTATGTTAATTGTTTATTGGATATTAAATAGTATATTTTAATTGTTAATTATTTATTTTAATTGTTTATTTAAATTATTTATTTTATTTAATTATTTTATTAAAATTTTGTTGTTTAATTTTTATTTATGTTTATTTCCTTTATTTCATTATCTGTTAATTCTTGCCTATATTAGTTACAGTTCGGTTATTCCTTTATTTTAATATTATACTCTATTTGTTATCTCTTGTACAATGTCCTAATATTTGAAATTTTGTAGGATGCAATACCATTTGGACGTCACCATGAGAAAGATTTTCCCGTAAAGCTTACGTTGAATTGTAGCTTTGCCAACTTTACATTGGTACGAGATTTGCTAGATGAGGAGCATGCAGACCTATTACATCGATCATGCTTATGACCCCTGTATTTGTTACTCGACATATGATTTTTTGGACAGTTGCTGGAAGCATTACTATGTCGACTGCAGAAGCCAGTTGACGGAGATGCTCTCCATTTTGATCTTGGGGGCAAGGTTGTTACGTTATCTATTTTTGAGTTTGCCCTCATCACTGAATTGAGATGTACAGGCGAAGAAGCATCAATGATGTGTATTCTGAGTAATATGAGGCTATTGAATGATTACTTTTATGGGCAGACGACAATGACTCTTGTACATTCAGGGATTGCGATTTGATGTCTAACAAGTTGAAGTTATGATTGGTGCTTATCCTTGAGAGCGTACTCAGGTGTCATCACAAGAAAACGTCGATTGACGTTTTTCATTTGGAAGTTGTTGATGACATCGATATGTTCAACAACTATCCATGGGGTCATAGATGTTTTACAAATACTTTACTCGTCTTTAAGAGAGGGCATTCGATATCTAAAGGGGATAGGCCTGAACGTAAGTATGATGCATATTGTCTGCCGTTAGTTTTGCAAGCAAATGTTTAACATAATGAATGATATTTTTTACTTAAATTCTACATATAATAATTATAATTGTTACAGATATAGGTGTAGGAGACTGTCCCCATTTTGGCTAGTAGGTATGCTAGGAGAGGGGGGACATGCTACCATCGAATGCATCACTGGCGAGCACAAGGCAAGCCATTTACCAAACAATTATCAGCTCTACTTGACGATCCTGAGGCATGTATTATACATTTGCGATTTATGTTGTATGTCATTTCGAAATCTCGACACATGGTCGTTAACTCTGGTAAACTGTCAATATGTCAGCTTGAAGTCCTCACAGAGTTGACACCGCCTAGCGAGGAGGAAGGTCAGAGTTACCTCCATAAACTGTTTGTTCCGACTGCTCTAGATGATCGGATGCTAGAGTCCATCGTGCATCAAGATAGGATATGTGAATTGAATATAATTTGTTGATTATTGTTTTGATTTTTGAATTAAGTTATTCATTTGTAATGTTCATTTTTGTAGGAGTGTCGTTCATTATCACCTCCGCCGAGGAGATCACATTCCCAGAAGAGATCATCCCCCATATGAGATCACCTTCTCCCGTATCCAGACATATCCCACGCGGATCTCCAGCACGTAGTCATAGTACTTCTTATAGATGATATGTTCGGACTCTAACTACGTTCATGAGGGAGATGAGAGGTGAAGTAGCAGACTTACGACATGATGTCACAATGCTACGAGCTGATTTTAGAGACATTCATGCTGAGGTCGTAGCAATACGAGGTGACATAGCTGGCCTGCGTAGGACTATCGGCTATTGGGATGGATGGGGGGACAGAGGGACTGATGACTATCGTGATGGAGGGGTGACAAAAGGATTGCCAATTCTCAGGGACCAGGTCGTCATAGAGGAGAGGGTCAGATGGGGTACAATGATACGTCGTGGCCATCAAATGCTACGTTTGATTCATTTTTTGCAGACACAATAGAGGGTCAGGTCCCGATGGATCCAAAAGTGGTCGTGGAGAGAGTACCTGAGATGAATGGGGTACCCGAGGTAGAGGAGGTAGTAGATGGGGTACTCGAGGAGGAGGGGATGGATAGAGTACCGGATGACGTGGTGGAGGGGGTACCCGAGAGAATGGCAGTGAGGGATATGACGGAGGGGATACTGAAAGGGATGTGGTGGAAGACGAGAAGACGCCAGACATGACGGAATGATGTAGTTTTTGTGTCGGAAGAGGGTACGGGAGGGGGATGTGATAGAGGACGAAGAGGATGGCAGATACAATGAAGGATGTAATTTTTGTGTTGGAGGGGGTGACGAAGGTAAGGAAAGGTAAAAAGCGTGCTACTGACGTACCATAGCTGGTGGTCGGTAAGAGGTAAAATTGCCGTCACAGTATATCATTTCTCCCTTCACGATCGAGGTGAAGAGAAGAACGTTTGTGGATGAGACTTTTTCCAATCTCTTCCACGAGGTCGACCCCGTTAGGCACAAAGCGTATGATGAATGGTTCAAATCCCTTAAACTTGAGTAAGTATTTTATGATTTCCTAAACTACATATGAAATTATCCATGATTTTTGTAACATTTCACTTTTTCATTTTTCAAAGATAACTACAAGAGCGGGGAGATGACAATTTCGAACACAAAAAAGAGATTTGAAGATGTACTAACATTGTCAGCTTGCCTCGCCGACGATATTAGTGTATTCTCGTTGTTATTTATTTCTTTTAACGTAATTTGTTGTTTTATTTAATTAAATATCATTACTCTTTTTGTTGGTATTTTTACTTTAAATGTTGTGCGATTGGGCTTGAAGACACCCGAGATCTTTTAACATTCCTGGCCAAGCCATCCTCAACTCTAGGTTTGCATGTGCCGTTGATATTGAGCATAACACGTTCCCATTCTAGAGGAATGGATATGTGCTGCCTGAATACACGCTCGAGTGGGTCATTGGGATGGAGTCGACATGTGGAAAAGTCATGGACGAATTGTACACATATATACGTGCCTATGAATGTGAACTCACAGTGCTTAGCAGTTGAGATCGCATGTGTATGATTCGGATCATAGCCGTCTGTGACACAAGATCAATTGCAGCAAATACTGAAGTCGATGTGCATGATCGTTCCCATGACAGCTTAGACATGCGATGATTCAAGTAAATGACATATTAGTCATTATGCGGGACATGACGACGGCGAGACAAATATTATTATAAGTATTTACAAGTTTTTAATTTGACAACTTAATTTTTAGCTATATGTTATCGAGTTAATATATTATTATTTACTTACAGGTGCGATTGTGCTATATTTACAACAAAGTATATAGAATTTACGAGTATTGGTCACAAGGTTGATACAATAATCCAATATTGGATAGATATGTGGAGGTTGAAGTTAGCATGTGATTTGTATGAATACAATGGTGATCTTAGTATATTTTGAATTATTTTATTTGAAAAAATGTAAATCTTGTTTACTTGATTGTGACTCATGTTCTAATCCATCAATTGTATTTGTAATTCTGAGCATATTTGAATAAATAATTTAAATAATAAATAAATATAAATAATATAAATAAAATTTTAAATATTGAATAAATAATTTAAATAAGTAAATAAAAAATTTAATTAAACATTTGAAATAAATAGTTAACAATTACAATACACAATTAAATATTCAATAAAAAATTAAACAAACAACTAAACTATTAAAATAAACAATTAAATAAAAAACTAAAAAATTATAATCAATAAATTTAAATAATTTAAAAAATTAATTAAAAATTAAAAATTAAAAATATTTATTTAAAAATGTTTATTTAACTAATTTATTTTAATTATTTCGTAGTTTATTTTATATTTATGTTAATTGTTGGTTTAATATTTAATTATTTAATCATTTAATAATTTAAATAATCAATAAATATAAATAAGTAAATAAACAATTTAAATAAAAATTTGAAATATATAATTAACAATTACAATACACAATTAAATATTCAATAAACAATTCACACAAACAATTAAATAAACAGCTAAACAATTAAAATAACCAATAAATATAAATAATGTTGAATAAATAATTTAAAATAGTTGAGCCCAAATAGTAATAAAATTTGAGAAAATTTAGTTCTTATTTGTCATCTTTTACGTTATATTCTTTCTCATTAATAGAAGAATTTTGTCATATTTATTTTAGTTGTTAAGTATTTATTTTAATTCGATAATAATAAATTAATAGTTTGAGTAAAAAATTTCATGTTAGATAAAAATCCTGAAATACTACGATTTCAAACTATTAATTTATATTTAAACATAGAATGTCAAATGCAATGACTTGTACAAAATAATAAATATTAAATAACGGATAAAATATGAAAATAATAAATAAAAATTAAATTTAATTCCATATCTGTTGCATTGTTATGTAAATGAATCAGATTTGTACAAAATCTTCTAATATACCATGTTGCGCTGCATCTACCGCACTTACGTGATTGAAAAAATTCTCTGGTAGATGGTATTCTAGACGTACATCTACTTCCAAGAGTACGTGGTCTGACTTTGGATGGCAACAAATTATTCAGTGGGAGAATGTGGTCGGGAACTTCTCACTCGGCTTCGTTTGGTATGGAAATAGGAAATATTGTTTTGGCATATGCTGCTCTCCAATAATCAGTCATGTAATAAACATTGCACAAAGTGTGTGGTGAAAATCTTCTATGCATAGCCACTGCATGTGTACATGGAAAACTCTTCAATTGCAACTATCTTCATGTGCACGTGTTATCATCCAAGTCCATGATGTATCCGACATTACGTGTACATTTCACGGAGAAGTGAAACTGATCTAATGGTTCCACACATACATTTCCCGCCACCTCTAGAGTCTTGAAGAGTTTATCTTTCTGAGTTGGGATTAACACACTTGTGCAACTCTGTGATTCCTCATGTCGATCACGAAACCACTGTTGTAGTTTGTTACGAATGTTCTCAATCATTGTGAGAATTGGTAACTTTAAATTCTTTTTGAGTAAAACATTGAGCGACTCCACATTATTCGATGTCATCATGTTGTATCGATGTCTTGAAAAATGTGATCGTGCCCAGTGTTCGATCCCTATATTTGTTAGATACTCTCATACAGCATGCGATTTACTTTCTATTTCGACCATGAATTTATCAAACTCCTCAAAACTGTAAACCTCAACAACTCTCCTAAACAATGCAATGATGCTACTATTTCGATACTTAGTCTTCAGGTTATTCTGTATATGATACATACAATAACCATGATGTGCCTCGGGGAAGATTTCGGTAATACCATTTATTATTGACTGCCCTCGGTCAATTACGAATGCAAGGTTCTCGACGTCCCCAATTACTTTCCTCAACTTCGTGAAAAATCAACGCATCGTTAGATCATTCTCTCCATAGACTATGTCGAATGCAAGAGGGTAAATTTGGATATTGGCATCTTCGACATGTTGCAATAATCAACTTGTCATTGTATCTAGCCTTAATGTTTGTACCGTTGACTAGAATTAGGGGTCGCATCGCGTTTCGAAATCCTCGACTGCATTGTCCAAGGGCCATGAAGAAATACTTGAAGCGATTCTCGCCATTTGTCTCAATAAAAAATGTCGATCCAGTATTAGTTTTCTCCATGTTATTGCAACACCTGGCCAATTTAGCATAACTTTCCTCGGTCGAACCCATTAAGTCATCTAATACGCATTCTTTGGTCTTCCAAGCTTCTGATAGCTCATGACCACTACGTACTCTCGACGAATGTCATTAATGATGTCCAAAGGTCTGGAGATCGTTCGTGGGTCCTGATACTTGTGCATTATTTCTCGACCAATGAACCATACTCGGGCATGCCTGTTATTATTTTGGTGAATACCCACTTTGCAAGTATGTTCCCGTGCATACTTACTAATTACAAAGAACTCATTCGTGTCCATCTTCATTGCTCGCAAACGCCAATGACAACTGTCTTCAAATGTGGATAATGTGTACGTCGACTTATTTGATTTCTTCATTTTAAACTCGAATTTGTGTTTCAATGCAATCCGATGCACAGCTTCTTGTAAATTTTTCTTTGTTTCAAACAATTGTTCGATATATAAATCTTCATCATCGAGAACTACACATGAACAATTAGAGGATCGTATACTCGTTCCAGCACGTGAGCTCCTACCTGACTCATGTCTCCGATGAGATAAAGCAATCAAATCCTCATTTGTAAATACATTTTCATTGTCTCTTTTCAAAACCTTGTGAGGGTATAAATGGCTCTTCAATATTTTTTATGGTTTTAATAATTTTTTTTTTAAAGAATGGTCAACGGTCAACTTGCCATCTTCCACTATTTCCTCTAGAAAACACCCGAATCTAGCCGATCTTGATTATTCAAAAGTATGTCCAATGAATCAAACATCAATTAATCGACAATCAGTATCGTCATAGCCTGGAATGATGGTGGGGATACTGTGAAGAAAATATAGAAAGCCCCAACAATTTTTTTTAAAAGAATTTAATGAAACTAAATATTAGTAGATGAATTTATAGTAATATATATATATATATATATATATATTGTGGACGTAAACAATTGTTACATTAAAAAAAGGGCTAGTTTATCGAAAATTGCATCATTAGTTCTCAACCTATTCATTTAGTAGCAAATGGGTCCTCATTTTATTTCTTTGGTATCAGCCCCCAAAATATCATTTCTGTAGCATCATGGTTGGTAGTTTACAAAAACCGTCAAAATAACAGGGACAATTGTGATACAAAATTAAAGATTGAAGACCTAATAACAAATAAATAGAATAAGAACTTATTTATAACTAAGTGAATATGTTTGTGACTAATACCCATTAATCCTACTAATTGCTACCAAATTTTGCATTTTCTTTTTTTCGCGATGTATGACACGCAGTCAGACATGCCCTCACCTAACCTCAAACTTAGTATCACTTATACCATTGAACTTTAAATCGTTTTATTTACTTTACCAAATATACAAATTGTTTCAATTACACCACTACATTACTCATTCATTTTTAACATGAAATATGCAAGATATCCTGGGATCTTGGGGACCAAAATAGACTCGGAAATTCAAGAATTAAAAAAAATGAAAATCTCTTGTTTTAGCATTTAATCTACGTGATGGTGAATATCACTAAATATTTACTGAATGGTGACACATGATTTTCAGTTAAAGAATGAATGAATGAGTGACTCGGTGGTCTAACTAAACTATTTTTAATCTTCGAGAGAGAGAAATTAAACAATTCACATTTTACTACTATAAAAGAGTCCATTTGATAGAAAGATGAAAAATGAATGATAAATAAAATATTTGGCAGGAGAAGTGATTTGCCTAGAATTTGTTTTAGAGAGAATTGTAATTAATGGTGTTTGATTGGTATAATTTTACACCTAATTCGTTTGGCTTTGTTTTTTTATACAAATAGTTAATTTTTTGGGATAAATTTTTTTACAATCTGTATTAAAATTTGTTTGGATTGCCAAAAAATAAAAAATAAAAATAAAAATAATATTTTTATGAATTTTTGGTGTTCGTTTGATTTTATTTTTCATGCAAATTGTCAATTAAAACGATAAATTTTTTTATCATTGTATTTAGAATATGTTTTCATTGCCAAAAAGGAAAAAAAAAAAAACACTCAACAATGTGGAAAATAAAATCCCACTAATATCATAAGAAAATATTTTCCTGCTTTTGCGCTTCAATTGTACATTACAAGTCAAACATTTTCCATGACAAATTTGGCTAATCAAACAGCCAAAAGTAGGAACTAGAAAAATATTTTCCTAGTTTCATGGCAAATTTCGCGTATCAAACGGACCCTAAATGTAAAGTTTGGTGGCAATTGTATAATTAACTCTATTTAATGCTACAATTTTCCCACTAATCAAGATTCCATGCACCTAAGGTAATTTTATTTATTATCAACGTGCAATTTGGAGCGTCGTCTCTCCTCTTTGGAGGCCTTTATATACCACTCTCATATGCCTCCCCTAATTCAATATTCAAAACAATCTCTCTCTCTCTCTCTCTCAACACACCAAAATCTATCAAAAAAATGGAGCAAAATCTACCAATTGTAGCCAAGAAAATATGGAACATAGTGCGTGTGATGTTTTTCATGTTGAGAAAAGGCATATCAAAGGGAAAATTATTGGTTGATCTTAACATGATGATGAAACGTGGCAAAATTGCCGGCAAGGCAATTCAAAATCTCATGTTCCACCAATGGTCCGCCTCATCCGGCCGCCGCCCACACAACCACAATCTGTCGTTCCCTGTTTCAGTCACTGAATACGAGTTCAGTTGCAGTAACAGCCCGGCTTATCCAAATTTCCATATCCCCTTTTATCTCAACAAGCTCAAACACGGCAGCCACCGCCGAGTCCACGCGCCACCCATGGCCGACAATTTTGCGACTGCAAATGAGTTGGTGAAAGCCTTGGAGATGCTCCACAGCGAGGCGGCGTCACCGGCCTTGCCGGGGTTCGGGAAGAGCCCTCTGGTGAGGCAACTCAGGATTACTGATTCCCCATTTCCATTGAAGGATACTGAAGAGGATAATCATGTAGATGAAGCTGCTGAAAAGTTCATTATGAAGTTCTATACGGATTTGAAAAAGCAAAATGGAAAGTAAATATGATTATAAGTTGGTTTCAGATTAATCTGGTAGTGCCAGAATTTTCACGCATTTGAGGCCATGCAGAAATGATAAATCCAGGTCCTTTGATGAGCATGAGAAATCGAGAATCTGTGAAGGGATCTTTCCATTAATTATGAATATGAATGAACTGTACTCTAGAAAGTTTTTGAGAAAAATAATGTAATGAATGTTATGAATATTCCTTGTGCTACAAGAAAAAAGGGACCAATTTTAATAATTTTTTTTAACAATATTGGAGTTTTGTTTTTAAATTTTATTTAAGAAGAGCAATTTAAATTACTTTTCAAGGGACTCAACTGGTAGTGTTACTCCAACAGCCAACTAGCCCATGTCCTAAAGAAAAAAGCAAGAAGTTGACCAAGTTAAAGTCCGAGGTAAATTGTACCTTGCCATCCGAAAGTGACCATGTTATCATTGATCTTCTACCTCCATGGTTATTATATATAAAAGAGAGTTGTTGAGCATAGAAGTCTCTATTCATATTAGGAAAAAGATAAAGAAAAAGGGTTTGAGACAAGGTTTTGATGACCGACGTCATGTGACGCCCTCCTATACCGACGCCCCCTCCAATAGGAGGGCACCACGTGGCGTGGGTCCCCAAACCCTATTCCTGTAGCAAAACTCGTTCATATTATATGAAGTTGACCTAGAGAGGCTAGTTCTCACTTAAAAGGCACTAGATGCAAGAGTTTATTAAAAAATGTGACTTAATGGGCAAAAAATAACAAACGAATATTATCGGTTGGAATCACCATCTGAATTATTGACGAATTTATAAATGGATTAGATTTTACAATTACCGATTGAAAAATCGAGTGAGACGACTGAGTCTTGGGGCTACAAAGTCCAGTACATTCCAAGAAGGAAGCTTAGTACAAAAATGTCCAAGTTGACAAAGTCGACAGTGCTTGAGACTAGCTCGACAAAGCCAACCCGAGTCATTAAGACGCTTAGCTAAGTAAAATCTTCTTTCGTAAATGTTTAGCACCTTTTCCAGTTTGCAGTTTTGACAAAACGTGTCCAGTGAAATCCTATGTCAACACACGGTAAAACCTAAGGAGAAACTAGAAAAGTACTACCTTGACACCAAAAAAATTTCTAACTTAAAATTTCTTAAAATTTTTCTTATAGTTTTAATTAATACTGTACTTAGCCCTTGTTTGATTCTCATTATTTGTAAAATACATTTTTCTCTCCCTTTTTTTTATCTATACACATTTTTTAATAAAATAATATTGTACGCATACCCAAATTTTCTTGTTATTTTTTAACTACATATTTTTAATTAATTTACTATTTTAAAATGTATTTTTATAAAAATATAAGGCTCAAACAGACTCGGGGTTAATAATTTTTAAATTTCCTTTTATATTTATATTTAGTCCTTGTTTGATTTCCATTTTTTTTTTCTAAATTCATTTTTTTCTCTTTTTTTCAACCACACATTTTTCAATAAAATAATATTACATATAAATCTAAAATTTTTTTTTTTTTCCTAATTTTTAATTATACATTCTTCATCAATCATTTATTCAAAATGTATTCTTTCCCAAAATGAAATCAAACATAGCCTTATACTGCTTTAATGGGCCACTGGGACGAAGGCACTCATTGACCTGGCCAGACTCCTTTTGGGAAAGCTGGTAGTGAGATCCTCCTTTTTCCAAAGTGCATCAACTTGATTTTAACAGTTATATTTGATTATTTTTATTTAAAGTGAATCAACTTATTTAATTTGTTCACTTTTCAATTTTTCTTTTTCTTTTATTTTATACGACGTTTTGGAAAGAAACTTCACTTCTTTCTATATTGGTGTCGACTTAGTTAAAAACTTAACAAAAGATGTTAAGTAATTGCTTTGTTTTATTTCTAAATAATTAATATTTATTTCTTCAAATTCTTTCTGCTCAAATTTGGCTTTACAATTTTATTCGTCTCAAAATATAACAACTAGCTAAGCCCCCGTTTCATATAGATTCTTTTAACATTTATTTTTTTCAAAGTTATTTTCAATCATATATTTTTTCAATAAAATAATTTAACGTAGAGATCCATAGTTTTTTTTTTTTTTTTTTTAACCACATATTCTCTAAAAAATTAAATTTTCATAACAAAAAAAAAAAAAAAAAAACTATTTTTCAAAAAATTTACATATAAATAGACTTAAATTTGACCTCACATTCTTTCAAAAATTCTTTCAACCTATGTTTGGCTCCCATTCTTTCAAAAATTCAATTTTTTTAAAACTCATTTTCAACCACACATTCTGCTATAAAAATAATATTACACGTAAAATCGAAATATTTTCTTTACTTTTTAACCACATAATTTCCAACAAAACATTATTCAAAATATATTTTTTGTCCAAAAATGGGGCTCAAACTGAATCGAGTGTAAAAGTGTATTTTTTACATAACAAAGTTGGAATCTTTTACAATGTTTTTAAACTCAGGCTCTAAAATAAGCAAAGAAAGAAAAGGATTCACTGGTCGAAGATTTAAATGCAGTACTCAAATTGAAGGTTAAAATAATTTTTATATAAATATTCTGATATACACACGCACCTTAAATTTTTTTTAATTATAATTTAATTTTCTTCAATACAAAAAGTAAATACAGTAATAATAAGTAAATAATAAAATTTGGGACGTAAAAGATATTCACAATAAAATAGCATGATATATCAAAGTGGAATCACTTCTTAACAAATATTTTACTTTAGAATATAATTGTGAACCATGCTATGGGTACATAAAATACATACAAAATTGGTACATAAATTTAAATTGGATGGACAATATTGAAACACAGATAGACACAGATAAAATACAGATGAACATGATGCTTCTAATTTGAATTCCTATATAAATTTCATGTACTTAGGGAATAATTCTATAATTGTACTAGCTTCAAGTATTCAGGGATAGAGCCAGGGGGATCAAAAATAAAAAAATTAAATATAATAATAATAATAAATTCTACATACATAGAAAGATTTAGCCTATGTTTGATCCCCATTAAATTAAATTTCATTACATTCCATTTCTCTCTTTCCTATTTTCAACCACACAATCGTCCATAAAATAATATTACACGTAAATCGAAAAAAAATTTCTTCCTTTTCAACCACTCATTTTTTTAAAAAAAAAAAATACTATTCCTCCTATTTTCATTCCAAAAAACCAAACGGGGGCTTAATGTGCTTGGAATCACATTTTTATAACATCGATATTCGACAAATGTCACATAATAAGCCATCAAAGTAAGATCTTATAAAGCGAATTACAGATATAACTTAGAGAAAGTAGATTCAAAATTTTCTAGTCGATCGTTGTCACGCAATAAATTGTGTTCTTACAAAGCAAATTTCAAATATGACCTAGAGAAATTACTTTATATAAAATAAGGTTGTAATTTCTTGTGGGCAACTTAGTTGAAGGATAAAAATATTCAACTTTATGTAGTAATGCAGAAACAAATGAAGAATTAAAAAGCCAAAAGTTTAGGTAATTTGTTAGGTGAAAGAGTGAAAATGAGGAAATTGCAAGACACTTGGCTCTTTATGAACTTGCTTTTTCCATTCTTTAACGCCTTTGGACTGTCGTGTTTGTGTGTAAGTTCCATCGCGATAATACATTGCGGCTTTTGAGAAAGCAGCCTCTTTCTTTCTTTCTTTTAAAAAAGTATTAAAAGTTATTTTATATAAAGTAAGCTAAAATTTACACGTTGAAAAATAACTTAAAAATTATGTTTGTCAAATAAATAGCTTATATATAGATTTAACTTATTTTTAAGTATAGTCATCCTAATTCATTGATTGCTACTAGGAAAATCGGGATCTAGTTTAAAGGTAACAGAAATTCTCTAAGTACAGAGAATCTCTACAGATTTTATACAGGATGCTGATGTGGTAGCATATTATTCATTTGTATTTTATTGGAGCATTCGTGTATTTTAATCCTATTTATTGAATTTGAATTTCTATACTAATTCTATATACATTTTTTATACACAGCACTGTTCTAAAGGTAAAATATTATAATTTCAAGACTATTAGATATATGGAAAATATGTCATGAATTTACATTCTGTGCAATCAACCTTATTTGATTAAATTTAGAACTTAACTGCATGTTTAAATAAACAACGTAAATATTTTACATGTCTCTTTTACTTAATACTAGTTTTTATTGAAGAACTTGAGAGCAATTACTCCGAGAACTTAGTTGCAATAAATGAAAATAAAAAGAGAGAAAAAAAAAAAAAAAAAAAGTCTGTGACACGGAGAGTTGATTTTTTTTGCCTCTAAATATATGATTTATTTTGTAGATATACCCATATTTTTGCCACACTTTTGAAAAATGACTTCATAAGTAATTATGCAAAATATTCGAACGTATTTTAGTATTTCGACCATAACTTTAGCTACGATTTTCAATTATTTTTAACTCATCTCCTGAATTTTGTCCATATATTTGAGCTTCTAAAATTCTGAAAAAAAATTCAATCAACAAGAGGTACCCACCCTTTTTTGAGCCAAATTATTTCTCATTTTAACCTCATTCATAAAAGAAATCCAACCGTTGCCAACAATTTTGTCTGAGAAGGAAGTCAACTATGACGGCTTATGAGTCCGTTACGTTGGATAAAAAACAAAAGAAGGAATAAAATGGGAAAACAAAATACATCCTAAATGAATAATAAATGAGGGATTGCCTCTTTTAATAGAAGAGAGATAGCTATTATTTAGAGCCTTTATGTGTTTTATATTTATTTTATCGTTATTTGACACGGAATTTTTACTCCAATAATAATAATTGTAGATATATTCAATTTATTTTTTCTTAGGTGTAATTGGTAACGAAAGCATGACATGTTTTTATTTACCATTTTATTTTTAGTCACATATTCAATTCATTTATTCTCGAGGCCACATTTATATAAATATTAATTTTTATTTAATTGGCAAATATATAAAAAAAATGTTAGACTTATTAATAAGTATATAATTCAACAAACTAATAATTAAATCCCCAAATTCGAATTAAATAAAGTTTAGAACACATTACACTTTTTTGATATAACAATAAATTTGAGGGTGGGAATTAATTTTCCTATTTTATATATTTACTAACCCACCTTTAACCAATCAGAAAACTCACAAACCAAGGTTCTGTGTGATGCATCATTGCATCCAGAGTTCCAAAACTAAAGAGCTTATAAAATAATTGAGCTCGAAGAGTTCAATTGGAGCAATACAAAAAGCGGACTTTTAAAAAAGTTCAGTTTCTTTTATGTTAATGTATAAAGCATACCCTCAAAAGACCCAATCCAAAAACTCCATTTTCAAAAAGAAAAAAGTTGGCTCGTACAAATTATTTACATGAAATTAAAGTATATGTTTCCACCTTCAAGAAATTAATGGCATCATTATTTGTCTCGTGCTTGCGTGGCATGATGGCTATGTCCCGATTTTTGAAGGTAATAAAAGGGAGATCGAGACTCGATTGAAAATTGAAGTTTGATTATAAACGTGCAATAAAAAATGATAATTGTCTCGACTATGTCGAAGAAATTATCTACGAGCATTATTAATTCTCGGGCGAAACCGTTTATCCCTGGCCCGGCATTTCTAGCAAAACCCTTAATTCTTTACTTGTTATAGTACAAAATTACTTGGCTTGACATTGAGGCTGTGATTATTTTTAAAATAAATATTCTTTTTGACATGCTCTATAATAATGGGAGATTTAATTTTTCTAAACTTTGTTCAAAAACAAAAATCATTTATTACAGATTGCATGTACTTAATTTAGTTATAAGTAATTATTTTAAGCTAACACGCACAATATGTTAAATGTATGATAAATCCAAAAGCTATATATAAAAATAAATTATTTAGGCACCCTAAAGTCACATCATAGCTTATTTCACTTGAACTATGATTAATTAAACTTTTAAAAATCAATCATTCAAGCTGTTCACGTAATTATATCAACCCTCAAGTCAGCATACTCCTATTCATAAAAGTTAAACGAGGTTCTTAAAAGATATATTTTACTGAAAATTCCCCGTTATAAATTAACTGTATAATGAATGATTGGATCGAATTTAGTACTGCACCAACAAAGACGTGTCAATTAATTTACTTACATAAGTCCCATGATTCACGTCCTTAAGATCTCAATCAATGAAATTGGGTGTATGTTTGTCTATATATTTATAGTCATGGCACTTGATGATTTGACATATTGTAATGAAAACGATAATCTTTGTTCTTTTTTAATTTTGAGAAGTGATATGTTACTTCGGTCAAAAAATGCGAATCATCATCAGTGTTTGATTCGGTGATCGATTTAATTGAAAAGTATGATAACGTGTTCATTTTGTATATCGAAATTTATATGTATGAAAGTTAGAACATTTTTGCAAGAAATTACATATGTAATGGGCTACATGTTTTGTCTAGCAATCAGGTTAATTAAATAAAATAAGAAGACTTTAAAACAGAAACAAAAAGGAAAGTCTAGAAAAAGCGACTGTGGGTGGAGGTTAGTGCTCAATTATTGAACTCTCAAAACCACAAATCAAAAGACTCTTTTTCTTTATATATACATACTTCCAATGATTTATTTTGACAAAGATAATAATCACCATACATTTTGTGACACATGGCTAGGGGAAAAAAGGGCCAAAAATCAAACTCTAAATCTAATCGATTTAATTAGTAGAGCTTCTTTGAAATTGATGGTATTTGTTAGGAGGTATACTTGTTGACAAAAATATAATTGTAAAAGAGTTTTTTAAAAGTCAAAGAGACAATGATTTAATTAGTAGATTGTATAGATGAAGTTGGAGTCCTTAGGGTCATTTATGGAACAAAGAAAAAATGTTGACGGAATTATACAAATCTGCCATCAAAATATTGCTCGAGCATCCAAAATAAAAGCATTGTCGCTAGCCTGTCACCAGCCTATCGCTCGAACGGAGCACTTATCACTCGCTTGTCGCTAGACTCATACTCGAACAACAATGTTTCCCGAGAAATTTTTGTTTACGATTTTCAAGAGTTCTATCTATTCTATATTACACAAAACCTCTATACTATATATATATATATACACACCCATGCACCACTTCGTGAATATTGTAGGTTGAACATTGTGTCAAAGTTCTGAAGATTGAGAAAAGTGATCAGAGTTTCAATTGAAGGAGAACGAGGAGTTCTCGGTGATCCGTAGGAGATGGACGAATCCAGAAGATCGGGAGTTGGTGCAGGAGCATGCAATCTATGAGGGCTTTGATGATTACAGTCAGGAGGTTAGAAAATATTAGAATTAGTCGAGTCTGGATTGCGCGGGAAGTTGATTCGTTTATAGTGGATTTTCACTGGTTTGATTCAGAGGGGATTTTTGTTTTTTTTTTTTTTTTTTTTTTTTTTTTTTTGAGGGGTTTTCTTTGTCATCAATTTACTGGTGTTATGTACTTTTCAACAAACTATCAACTGCGATAATTCAACATAGGATAGTTATGCATGTAAATTCATCTGAATTAATTAAAAATTGTGATTATTGCTTTTATTAATTGGTAAATTTAAATTCCGCATAAAACACCTATTCACCCATTTCTTGGTTTTTTTGGGTCGAATGTCGTAATTTCCTTATTAATCCATGTTCAAGTATGATCTAATACAAGCTGAAATGTATGTATAGTTTGTTTTCGTCTATTGTCTCTTTACTTCAATGCTATGATTAGGGGCAATTAGAGCAGAGGCCAGCTCGCTTGAAGAAAATGAGGTCCATGCGAGTCGACGAGTGGCTCACATGAAAAAAATCGAGTTGGCTTCCCCCCATTTAACATTCCTAGCTATGGTTGAATCCAATTCCTACTCTCAAAAAATTGTGTGAGTTGATGGGGCTTGAGAACTTTGAGCTAGTTGTGAGAGTTTTCTACTCAAGTAATGATTGTGCTAACTATTGTATTTCTTTTGTAAAAAAATAGTGGTAAAAAATATCATAATAGAAAAAAAAAAAAAAAAAAATCTACTTTCTACTATTTTCATGCTTGTCGGATGGGGTTTTTACACACATACTAATCCATGTAGAGGTTTGATATGACACAAAAATAATGCACAATGTATTTAATTCGTATAATTGTGCGCCAAAATTTTCTCATTTATATCTTAACGAAGTTTATATCCATACCTTAACATACCCAAAACAAATATTTATTTCTACACATCCAACATCTTGAAGGACTTTAGGTGCCAATGCTTTTCATTAAACTTAAATAGTGGAGTTGATAATTAATTAACCCACAGATTAAAAACCCTTTATTACAACTCATCCAGAGTTTCACATTTGGATATCCCTTATTATCAGTACCAAGTTTCACACAAATCCTCTTCGCTCTATAAATTAAACACGTATCTTTTGCTTTATCTTTTTTTCTGCTTTCTTAAAGCCTAAAGGTGATAGTAAAATAACGCAATGTATTCTGTCCCACTCCCACTCCCACTCCCACTCCCACTCCTTCTCTCGCTCTCGCTCTCGCTCTCGCTACTCTAAATCTAATTAAATGGGACAGACAATTTTATCTATAAAAATTCGTCCTTTTTTCAAATTGTTTTTCAAGCTCATTGTAATGCTCTGCGTACACGGTTATGAACTGGTCTACAACGCGAGTTTTTTTTTTCTTAATATCAAAGTCGTGTACTATAATAAAAGTTGAGTTCACATTTTTTTCCTCTTACTCGATCTTCTTGTTTGATTCTTACATGAAAAATATTCATTCTTTCCAATTCAATTTTATTATTTACTCAATCGAATAGCTACCTAACACATTTTTATCTTGACAATTGATATGAGTAAAGTGAAAGTATAAATGAAAAAGTAAATAATAATATATTATAATCCTTGGGTTTGTAACTCAACCTCTATCAAAGGACAATCAATAACTTTTCTCAACTTGAGACTTGAATCAAGTAATAGATTCCCGTACTTGGTCTCCGTCTGAAACAACCAAAAATCAAGAAATAAAAGGAGAGACGAAACTAGAAGAGTAAAATTGAATATAGTTAGTCCACGTCCATGATGGTCATATTTTAGTTCAACTCTAGAGGCCCTAAGCTTGTCAAGCATTCCACCTCCGACTTTCCATTAAGGTACATAATAAAATACAAATCTTTGTCCATGGACCATTGAACTTGTTAGACCACCAAATAGTAGTTAAGCCCATTTGACATTAGAAGTGAAAATTATATCCACCCAAATATTTCAACTTCACAGTTCAAAAATAAGATTTATATATTTTTTATTCAAAAATTAGATAATAATTCAAAATTTTAATATTAATAATTATACTATATTATAAAATTAAATTAATATACATATCTACCTACCCAACCAAATTACCCACCCAACCAAAATCCTAATAATCTTCCTATTTTCTTCTCTCCATCCCTTCCTCCCCCCTAACCAAAGGAAAATATCGTCGGACCACTGCATCAGTGATGATGATCAATGATGCCGCGGTAGTAGCGAGTCATGAGCGAAGATGTCGTTGTTGATGAGCACCATGAGCCCCATTAGATCTGCAACAAAGTCTCTCTTCATCCTACCATGTTGTCGGAGTCGTAAGTGGCGACGCTGCTGTTGCTACGCATCGTGAGCACCATTGGATCCGCAGTGACATGTCTTTTCACCCTATCACACTGTCGCTTGATGACGGTTCCCCTCTGTGTTGCGTTTACCCCGACGACGCTCGAAAATATTCAACCCGACGCGCTCAAAGACATTTTTCTCCCATGCGGCTTTCATTTTCATCGAGCAACGTTCTAGTGCTAGCGATTTTAGATCTGATTTGTTGGCTTTCATCCTTGTCGATCGGCATCTAATTCTAGTGCTGGTATTGTGGTGATGACGGTTTCAGGGTGCTGGCGATTTTGGATTTGATTAGTTGGTGGTGTTTGGGTGATTGTGATGTTGGCTGCGATGGTGGGGTGGTGTTGGTCGTGGCTGTGGTTGTTGCTTCCATTTTGGATTCGTTTTGCAATGGTTGTTGTCGTCGCTGTCGTCACAACAGTGGTGAAGATGGCCATTTTTGGTCGTAACAAATTGGTTTGTTAGAGATGATTGAGATGGTGATGGTGCTAGTGTTGTGGTAGTCACAAATGGTGATGGTAGTTATAAATTATTTAGTTGATTGTGACTAATAAATTGATTATGTGCGACCAATAAATAATATGTAGCCAATGAAGTAGATAATTTGTGACCAATAAATAATGTATAGCCTCAAAATTTGTTAACTTGTGACTAATTAATTTAGTATTTTGCGATCATGAAATAAGTTGACTTATAAAATTTTTGATTTGTGACCAATGAATAATAGGTGATCTATTAATTTGATAAATTTGTGATTTGTGACTGTAATGTCAATAATTGTGACTAGTATATAAGCGTGACCATAATTTATATAATATTTAATTAACAAAATACAATTTTAATTAATTATTTCATAAATAAAATTTAATCAATATTTGATTTTTGAAATAATAAACATTGTTTCTTAGTTTTGAAATGGTTCACACTTAATCTCTTAACTATGAAATTTTTCCTTAACTAAAAAGCAGTGTTGCATGATAGTAATTTAGCCCATTGACATTAGAACACATTATTATTAACTAAAAGTCTAAAACAGGTTGATATTAGATTAGAGGAAATTACATCACATACATTTTTTTATAAAATATTTAAATATTACAGTACATCAATTTTATTCGCATTAATACTATAATATAAAAATAAAAGCTATATTTTACAAATCACTTCAGAAATCAGACCTAAAAGTAATCCCTATTCCAGTTAACATCTGTTTACCGATATCACAATCTAATCCAACCAATTTAGCTCGCAAATACCAGATTGAGAGTCTAAAATCCAAAAAACCTTCAATTCATTTTTTTTTTCATATCTCAAAAATCCTTCAAATCCTCTTTCCCATATCTCTTCCATTATACATTAGGCTGATTTAGACGAACGATAGGCTAGTGATCACTACAAATACCTAATTGAAGCTCATATAGTCACGATTCACCTTGTGAATCTTCAGATTTGGGAGTATACATCCTACATCATGACTTACAAATCCTTGATATAGCAACCCTTCATTTATTGATGGAACCAACTGACAAGTGACGACACAATGTTTTTTGAAGATAACCCAAAAAATGAAAATCTGTACACATCTTCTCGTCGTATTACCCGTTCCTTAAACATTTTGCTAGACTCAAATGTCAAAGTTCAAGGGTCATCTGCTATACACAGCTCACATATCCATCTAGGCTCAAATAAGAAAACGCCTCAAAAGAATAGGTGAAAAGAGGTGTATAGACACAATAGTTCTTGATTCAACTTTGAAGACGGAAAAATTGGTGTGCAATATAAACCACGGGCAAGTGATTATACATATGCATTTGATGATATTTCCATTTATATAATTGCAGTTTCAACTTGAAGAAACCCTAAATGTGACACCCCGAACTTAGGCTTCGAGTGTCATGTACTAAACATAATAACTTCTGTCTTTGCTACATGTAAAAAAAAATTCTTAAATAAAAGTATTACATGTTAGAAACTTATTTTCAATTTAGTAAAATATTTCTGATAAAATTTAATGGCCAGCAGAAGTGCATGTCGACATGAAATTATACTTTACATATACGGATTCGGCGCTACCACGACTAATTGGGGCAGCCAATTCAACTATTTTTGTAAAATTCATCCCAACTCCGTTTTCTATGAAATTTGAGGCATTAGAAAGAAATTTTCAAGTAGTTTTCTAGGTTAAAATGTGAAATTTTTTCATGATCATATGATATGGACGTTTTACTGAAAATAGTGAGGTATTGCACAAAAAATTCAGATTGACCCTTCGACGCTTAAAAATTTATATCTCAGACCACGGATATCCAATTTGAGTGATTCCTACGTTCATACTAAGGCAACTCAAGAAGGAGCGCATCAATATTTTTAGAGTCTCAAATAGATGTTTATAGAGTTGGAAATAGCGTTTTGAAGTTGGCGCAAAAACCGTCCCGTTTCTGCCTCTTTTATCATTTTAAAAAAAAGTCTATAAAAATGTCTCTTAACATAACATGAAAGATATGATTACATAATTTACTTCCGGTACCATATTACATCATATCTTATAAATGTTTTTATATAATACCATAAGAAAAACATATGAAAGACAGTCGTTGAACAAAACATACAAAATGAAACTTTGATGAAAAAAATAACTTTGTCTTTAACCCATCATCGACTATGCCAACTGACTTCCATCAACCCAAAGATCATGGATCTGAAAATTTAGTATAAAATACTATGAGTATAAAAAATACTCAGTAAGATACCATGTTTGGATTTAATGTGTTAATACTACACAAAAGAATGCAATCAAACACATACTTGCATATTCCGACTTGCCGATGCCCTTTGGACTTGTCCTAAGACATAAATAGATATCTAATTTTGTGGACTTGTCCACCACGTTCATATTATGGTTTTTCATGCATAACTTAAGCATAAATATTACCATGAAATCCTACTACTTAAGTATAGAAAATATCTTATAGTAAAATTTGAAGTAATTTCGGTTGAAAGATGAATTGAGAGTGCTAGGCTTTGCTTCCTTTTTCTTCCTTTACGTATTCTACCTATCCTCCAATTTCTATAAGGGATTTGCTGATTGTAAAGAATAAATGCAGGGAACACTTTAGTTATATAGAAGCAAGGCAACCTATGGATTTAATAGATGATGACTGTTCAAAGCTTTGTGCCTCCACGTGTGCTTGCAATTTCCTCACTTAAACACCTCCAGCTTGTTTTAAATAATCACCACCCTTACAGGCCTAACATTAACCACCTCATGCTTTGTTTAAAATAATAACCACCTCTTACATGTCCAACAATTAACACCTCCAACTTTGGTTAACTATCAAACACCTCATGCATTTAATCACTACAAAGGTGGCGCCATTCCCCCCATTCCTCTCGGCCAAGGATGAAACAAAGGATAATGCTTATCTATAATATTAATAAAATAGATATGGAATTTGACAATTATTCCAAACCTCTAATTAAATAATCTTGGTAAACTTTTAATCAATTGAAAATGCAAACTTGGCAACCATTAATAATTTAGATATATAAAAATTTCAAAAAGTTAAATTACTGTCCAAAAAAATAAATGAGCAAATTAAACGAGCATAGAATTTCGGAGTATTGCACTAAATCTCTGCATCATTTTCACTATTATATATACTGATGTGCTATGTATCGTGCTATGCTGAATCTAAAGTTTTCCCACCTTAATTTAATGTTGTTGATATTTGTAGGGAAATGGTTGTTTGTCAATATTCGGAATACTCTATTAAAAAAACAAAAAAACAAAAAAAAAGAAAAAGAACGAAAGAAAGTAGGAAAATTAATTCGAGGTAAGTGATTGACAATTTTTCTTGAAGACAAAATTACCTTGCAATAGTACTAACGGATTATGGGATTTGTCTCCCAAGATACAGAGGATATCACTTGTGGTAGAAACACTTTAAACCACAAGCAATAACGAACTCGAATGAAAAATCTTCCCTCTACAAGAAAATGATTTTTGGAAAGTTTTTGCAAGAATTTTTTTGATATAATGCTCAAATGAAAATGATATGTGATGCGTAATGGACGTTTAAAGAGTCCTATTTATAGAAGAGAGATTGTGAATGAAGTGACATGCCCTAAACTTTGCAACCTTACGAAAGGAAGCATCCCTTACTGTCGCTAACCTGTCGCTAGAGCGCTAGTGTCATTTTTTCAACAGAAACTTTTAGTCTACCTGTTACTCGTCTGTCACTCGAATGATAGTCTCATCGCTCGAGCACTAGGAGAGCGATGAAGTTAGACAAATTTTCTAGATAGTTTTTCCTCTTTTCTTTTCAACTTTGAACCACAATTTCTCATTCATCCGAAATTGATTTTAAGATTCCAAATATACAACAACGATTTACTCGACGATTAGAACAAGTTAATTTATTTACATTTATAGTTTGACTATCGAATCAAGTCCAAATATTTGGCCGAAATTGACACAAAGTCGCTTTCAATATTTTATAATTAACCAAAATTTTCAATCTTTAAACCAAATTTCAACAATCCCTCACATGAATGAAAATTCAAATATGTTCATGCTATGCAAAAGTATGATGCATTATAGAGAGAATGAGCAGAAAAATACTGCATTAGGTAAGATAGCTTCTGATTGAACTTTCTTTAGTGAAATACTGTCGAATTTACTTGGCTAATTGATGAATATGATGTCTTGAACCATTCAGCCGTTAGTGTAAACCAAGAAAATAATACTTACACAAATGTCTTTCCTAAATCATTCATGATTCCCATGACTTAGTTCATTTTGGCCCTGAACCACTATTGGGTTTCATAAGTGTTTTGAAAATTTCAACCTCTAAAATTTTCATTGGCCCCACTTTACATTTATATAGGTGACCTCCTATTAAGAGTATTTTGCCATACTCCACTTGACTTAGTCAAGATATAGGAATCAGTAAAAGTATATCTTAATCTTTAACATTCTGCAGAAAACACTTTAATTATCATAGAAATGAGTTGAGAAATATTTTCCTAAATTCTTGATTGAATCTTTATAACTTAGTTATCCAATTGAACCACGATCTTGGGATCCCTAGTCAGCATGGTAGGGTTGCTTTAATCACATTCCTTTCGATAGACAACATATTTGATCTCTAAGTAAACTTTTTATAAGTGGATCTACGATGCTCTCCTTTAATTGTACATAATCTATGGAGATGATACCATTAGAGATTAGTTGCTTAACGGTATTGTGTCTACGACATATATGTCTAGACTTACCATGATACATACTGGTTGGCTCTTTCTAATCACCGATTGACTATCACAATGTATACTATAGTAGGTATTAGCTTAGGCCAATATGGAATATCTTCCAAGAAGTTAAGCAGCCATTCTGCTTCCTCTCCAACTTTGTCCAAAGCAATAAACTCCGATTTCATCATTGATCGAGCTATACACATTTTCTTAGTCAACTTCCATGATACAACAGCTCCATCAATGGTAAATACATAACCACTAGTAGACTTAAAATCCTTTACGTCGAATACCCAATTCACATCACATTATCCTTCCAATACTACGGGACATTTTTTGAAGTGTAATCCATAGGTTAATGTATACTTCAAATACCTAGGAACCCTTGTTAAAGCATTAAAATGATCATGGCTTAGATTACTTGTGAATACACTAAGTTTATTCATAGCAAATGCTATTTTCAGTCGAGTGCAATTTTTAATATACATTAGACCGCCTATAACCTATGAATACATTAGTTGTGACACACATTTACCCGTATTTTTAACTAAATGTAAACTTGTGTCAATAGGGATTTTCACAAGAATTTTCCTGAAGTGCATTATATCTTTTAATTATACTCTCAATCTAGAGAGATTGGGAAATTATAATTTCTTCCGATGTTCTAAAGATCTTAATCCATAATATTACATCAGCCACACTCAAGTATTTCATATCAAAATGTTTCGTTAACATTCTCTTAGTGTTTAGCATTATTTTGTGATTATTGCTCATTATTAACATTTAGTCTACCTATAGACATACAATCACATAGCTTTCTGTGTTTGTTTGATGTATACACATTTGTCACACTCGTTTATCTTAAATCAATTTGACAACATCTTTTTGTCAATCTTTTGGTGTCATTGTTTAGGAGTTCGTTTCAATCCATACAAGGACTTAACGACTTTACAAATCTTTTGCTTGTGATTATGAAAGACGAACCCTTCGGGTTGTTCAATATATATCTCATCTTCTAACTCACCATCTATGAATGCAATTTTTACATCCATTTGATGAATCTCAAGGTTATGGAATGCAGTAACAACCTTATTGAAGTGATTTTAGTTACGGGAGAGTAGATATCAAAGTAGTTAAGTCCTTCCTTTGGTCTATATCCCTTGGCAACCAATCTAGCCTTATATTTTTCAATGGAACCGTCTGATTTTAGTTTCTTTTTGAAAATTCATTTACACACTAAAGGCTTGTTTATAGGAGGTAAATCAACTAACTACCAAGTATGATTTACATTATAAAATCTATTTCAATATCGTTAGCTTGCTTCCGATGTAGACATTGTTTCATAGAAAGTTTTTGAGTCATTTTCTACAATATTGGTTAGAAAATCTACGCCAAACGAAGTAGATATTCTAGCATTTTTACTACACCTTGGCCTTTCCTCATTTGAAATGTCATTTCATAGTATCATAAGTTCTTTTATTCGAACTTTCATTTTCCTAATCTTTACAATGAAAAAACTTCTTGAAGAATGATGTATTTCTTGATTCAATTATGGTTTTTTTTGTACATCTTGAATTCCATAATTATGTACAAGGAAACGATATGCACTGCTATTATTGACGTATCCAATAAATATGCAATCAATCGTTTTGAGACCGATTTTCACTTGCTTAGGCTTAGGTACTTCAACCTCAGCTAAACGCCTCTACACTTTCAAATGTTTGTAAAATGGAGGATGACATTTACATAGTTCATACGGAGTTTCTTTCATTTTCTTAAAGGGTATCTTGTTAAGAATGCTATTTGCTGATAGAATAGTTTCTCCCCACAATTTTTGGGATAGACTCGAACTTACCAACATTGCGTTCATCATTTTTTTAAGTGTTCGCTTTTTCGTTTAGCAACACCATTCGATTAAGGTGAGTAAGGTGTCGTTGTTTGATGAATAAGACAACTCAAGCATATAAATAGAATTCAAACTTTTATTCATAATGCTTTATTTCAGTACAATTGTTAGAATATTCATTTTGAACATTCCATCACATAGGTTTCCTTTACCAACATATATTTCATTCTTAGTGAGTAAAAATTTATTGGATACGAATACAAGTTTAAAGATATTTTTGCTAAGTAGAGACCTAGATACAAGATTCGTGCGAATGTCCAGTATATGTAGGATATTGTTGAGGATGAGCTCTTTACCGGATGTCATATTCAAAGTTACTTTCTCTTGTCCTTCAACTTTAGAACTTGCAAAATTTCCCATGACAAGTTGTTCTTCATTTAATTCTTTGTAGTTTGAGAAAATGGTCTTGTCTGCACAAATATGATGGGTAGCACCAGTATCAACCCACAATTCCTTTGAATTTCCAACATTGTTACATTCAGAAACAACCGCAGAAAAATTCATCTCTTGTATCCCTTCAGAAAGATTGTCTCTTTCTACCACATTTGCTTGTGCGTTCTTATTAGGCTTTCAACATTCATTTGAATGATGTCCATCTTTTTCACAATTATAGTAGTTGCCTTTAAACTTCTTGACATTCTTGGAGTTATCTTTTCTTGTTGTATTACCAGAGATCTTACGTTTCTTGTTGACAACCTTCGAACCAGTTTCAACAAAAATTGTTCCAAATTGAACATTAGACTATTTTTCTATTGTTCTCTTCAATCCTCAAACAAACTATCAATTCCTCTAAGTTCTTTTCTTTGCTTTTGTGCTTGAGATAGTTTTTGAAATCTTTCTACATAGGAGGGAATTTCTTAATGATGGCTGCAACTTCGAAGGATTCAGTCAATTCTATACTTCTTTATACCAACATCCTTGATTTTTTACTTCTTTTCCAATGAATTCTATATATCCTTGGCCGAGTCTTTCGAACTATATACTCCATAAAGTGCATTATCCAATTTATTTAGGATGTAGAAAATTCAAGCGCTTCCATGCATCCAATGCAATAATCGACTCGCTATTATTTTCTACTTCTCATATAGTAGGAACATTTTTTTTTAAGAACTTTGTCAAATTCAAAGTAGTAAAATAGAACAACTTTCTTGTTGCCATCTTTTGAAGTCTATTTCTCCAAATTTCTCCGATTTTTTTCCGATGTGGGATTGAAGTATTTTGAAGTGGTATAGCCAAAGGTGGAACCACATTGTTTGTTCCATTTGTTGTTTGACTTGTAGTAGTCTCAACAATATTCATTTATGTTACTAACGCACAAATGAAAGAAAGGAATAGCACACAAAGGCTTATTTCAAAGATGAAGAAAATGGTTTGTTTTTCAACAAATAATCACAAGAAATTTGTCTTACGATTGTCGTTGATATTTTTAGGGTAATGATTGTTTGTCAATATTCAGAATAATGGTTAAATTTAATTCGCAATAGAGTAATTAAACTCTAGGAAGAATAGAAACAAAAAGAAAAAAGAAGGACGAAAGAAAGAAAGTAGGAAAATTAATCTGAGACAAGTGATTGTCACTTTTCCCTTAAAACAAAATTGCCTCACAACGCTAATAGATTATGGGACTTGTCTCTACAATGGGTGGATACAACTTATAATAGAAGTACTTCAAACCACAAGTTGCGGCGAACTCAAAAGAAATTCTTCCCTCTACAAGAAAATGATTTTTGGAAAGTTTTTGCAAGAGTTTTTGATATAATGCTCAATGCAAATGATATAGGATGCATAATGAACGTCCAAAATTGTCCTATTTATAGAAGATGAGAGGTTGTGAGTGAAGTGACATGTCCCAAGCTCTGCAACCTTATGAAAGGGAGGCATCCTTTGCTGTCATTAGCATGTTGATGGCCTCTCACTCTAGCGTCAGTGTCATTTTTTTAATAGAAATGTTTTGCCCGCCTGTTGTTCGAGTGAGAATCTCATTACTCGAGCGCTAGGCGAGCAATGGAGTTAGACAATGTGTGAATTAAGTTTGGGGGTGTGAGCCTTGCCGGCTTTTGATTTTATTGATTAGATGTTATGAGCCTTGCCGGCTTTTGATATTGTGCTTTTATGGATGATATTGTATTGACATGTTAGATGGCCTTGCCGGTTTAGGATTGCTTGATGTTTGAAATTGTTATTGATTCGTGAGCTATGCATGACCAAATATGCTTATTGTGCGTAATATTTTTCAAAAATTGCTTGTCCATGTAAGATTCCGAGTTTCCTTGAGCACAATAGTCATGATTAATTGTCATCTAGATGTGAAATTTTTTGTGTTGATGGTAAAAGCTTTGTATTGGTAAGAACTAGGTTGTGAGTTGCTTGAAACATTAAATCAACCTATGTCTATTTCTCTTTCACCTTACCATATTGCGAGAAACGTAGAATCAACTAGTTAGTTGTTTTCATTGAAGATGGTAGTAACTAAATGGTGTAGACAAAAGCTGGTGAGATTTTGAGCCTATAGACTGACACATTTATTGTAGTCTCTTTACTTTTTTCACGTGTGACACTTTTCCATGATTTTGCTTCTCTAGAACTTGCCTTGATTCTCCTCAAGATCACATTAACACATGTATGCATGAATATGATTAAGGTCATCTTTGTTACATAAGATTTACCACATTAGCCAAATAGCTTACCCTGCCATTAATCTTTCCTTTGAAAAACCCCGTTGTGCCTATTTGCCTTTTCTTTGATAAACCCATATTGAACGCTTTCATATTCAGAAAAACAATATCTTTACCCAACCCTTGAAGGTAGTGGAGTATTGTTGGTGAATTTGAAAGTTGGGTGTGTTAGAAAAGAAGTGTCGGGGTATCAAAATCTATATTGGTGCTATGATTGGTGTAGTGGAATGTGGTTGAAAAAAATTGATCGACAAGGAAAAATGTGTGGAGGAGACTGATTTGTATGTCTATATTCATGATTTCTCCTGATATTTGAAGAAAAAGAGGTTAATTGTGATGAAGTTGTGAAAAATCAAGAAGTCATTGTTTGGAGTGTATTTATGATGAACTGAATTAAGTATCTTTACTCCTCTGAATGTTTTGGGCTTCTTAGTCACTGACCTAAATATTTTCCACACCTTGACCTTAAGCAACGTTACAACCCTGAAAAGATCTTATTATTTGTGTTGTGCATGAGATCTAAGTGGTGCCGAATGAGAAAATATGCAAGCTTATGGTAGAACATCTTCATTGGAATGAAATTGAGCGAAACAGTTACCCAATTTTAAACACTTGAAAGTGGAGTGATCATACTATATCTGTGAGGTTCTACCTGTTTAGTTACTTCATCTTCATCCGGGAATGCGTACTAGTTGAGTATATTTAAATGGAAAAAGAAATGAGTGATTGAGAACAACCTTTAGATTTACACCCTGGGAGAGAAAATGATTATCTATTTTAGGAGTGTGAATATCACGAGCGGGAAATGCCATATTTGACCACACAAGGTCGGGTTGAAATCAATTTAAAGATTTTTCCGTCTTAACAATTTTTTCCTAATTTAGATGATGATTGAAAGTGACTATGCACACACATACTGATCGAATATTGGATAAGTTTAAATTGTTTTTTACAGCAGTATTTGGAAGCATATTTGTGAATTGATATACAATTTTACACTCTTGATATTTTGGCAAGGTATCTAATGTGTTGACCATTATCGCATTTGCATGATTATGTTAGAAGTAATCTTGCTCGAGATGAGCAAGAGCTCAAGTTTGGGGGTTTGATAAGTGTGTTTTTACACACTTATTAAGCATTTTTATGGAGCTTTTTATTGATGAAATTGAGTAAATTTCTATACATAATTGTGTAATTTTTACTTTTGTAGGCTAAAACCCCGACAAGAAGGAGAACGAAGCTAAAAAGAGTAAAAAAGAACTTAAAACGTACAATTTTGTGAAGCTAGGGACTAAGGTGCACAAGCCAGAAAGTTGAAGGACTTGAAATACAAATGATAAAGGGCATGAATAAAAAGAAAGTCAAAATCCAAGGACCAAATTGTATGAGATTAAAGATGAAGGATCTGACGTGCAAATATGGAAGGGACTGAGATGCAATATAATTTTTTGGATTGAGCCATGCGATCGCATGGCTCATAACCATGCGACCGCATGACTTGGGCAGAGACTTCAAGTCACTCTCTTGGCCCTTCTATGCGGCCGCATGAGATATAATCATGCAGTCACATAGTTATAACAAATAGGACGGTTTAAATTTGCGTCTAGATTTTTATTTTGGCATAACTTGCATTATTTTCTTGTTGTTTATTGGTAGATATTTTAGGATATTTGTTTTGTGTCTTAAAATATCCCATGATATCTATTTTATCTAATATATTTTATTTACATAACCTAAGGGTATGAGAGAATATATCTAATTCTCCTCCTCTCCTCTTGCTAGAACTTATATTTCTCTTTTCTTTTATTTCCTTTTCTTCCATTTTTATTTTCCTTTGTTAAACTTGGCTCATTTGTGGGAGCTATATCAAGATAGCAAGGAGATCAACCTAAAGAAAGCTTGGAGAAAATCATTGGAGGAGTGCAAACCTACACTAGAAAAGGGGGTTTATCTACACTTTTGTATTCCTTCATTTAATTTTTCCATGTTTGTAATGTTTTGTATAATCAAATCTCTTTGTTATCATTTATCTATGATGAACTAAGTAGTTTTGTGTTGAAATTTATGTAATAGCTTAACCAAAGTTTCATTCATATCTTGTTTTGTATTGAATGATGCATATCTTATCAAAAGCATGGTGTTTTAATTAGTATTTAATTGACTATAATTTACTTGATCACTAGATGATGTGTTTAAGTGGTTGGGGTAATTATTGAGAAATTGTTACACTAACTAGACCAAAATAATTAATGCCCTAAGTTGTGTAGTATACTATGCTTGTTTAGGTATATAGAGATATACATCTACTTTAGGTGACCCTTTAAGTATTCTCACAACAATTTAATGCAATTGGTTAAGTGTTAATCGGCATAGAGATATTGTTGATAGACTTAATCAATTAGGGTTAATTTCACTCGAGAGAGGTTATTAACTAGAATTGGAGAATCGGGTACCTTGCATTTTGGTAAGATTGCATCTGCGCATTGTGAATTGATAATAATGAAACGATGGTTAAGCGAAATCATAAATTCCAACCTCTTTTAAATCAAACATCCGACTACCTTTTAAATTGCTATTTTAAATCATTTAAATCGAAATCTTTTCCTTTTTCTTTCAAGTATTTCCAAAGTTTCAATTGTGAGTGTCGTTCGTTAACTTAAAATCAATACACTTGTAATTGGATGAACACTCTTCGAGGGATCGACTCGGACTCAAAAGATCCATTTTACTACTTGATCACGATCTGTGCACTTGCGGCATAGTTTTATTTGGACTATCAGTCACTTTCCATATTTTATACTTAACCAAAATTTTCAATCTCTAAATCGAATTCCAACATTTAACTATACCAAGACGACATCATGCCCTTATCCGTTTCATATTATGTATTGATATATATACACTAAGCCAAACAAATTCTCCTGTTACTAATTTCTCATCTATCGCACCAAGTGGTATATGTTCCTTACACGCATAACATTTCAAGTAGATGTGATACATTGCACTCCATTAGACCATATTCAATAGTTCAATCAAAAGTTAATTTAAACTATTTTTGTTTCACACTATATACACGTACTGTAGCTTACTATGGTGACATGATTTTTTTTGTTACCAAGTATCACGTCACACCATGAGATGTTTATTAGATGCGTTACATTTTTTACGGAGGTACTATTGTGCACTCCAACTCCATGCCATATTCGGTGTCATACATCGAATTCCATATTTAGTATCATACATGCTGAATCTTATGTTCCTCCGCCTTGATTTCACTACATCATAACTAGGTCATGTCCCATGTGTGTTTCATATTATTTACCGATACACATACTCAACTAATTGTTTTCTCTATTTCTAAATGTCCAATGTATCACACCAAGTGATGTACCTTACACATGTGACATTTCAAGAGGATGTGATGTAATGCACTTCATTGGACCATAATTAGCAATTAAGATCTCTAAAGTCATGAATTTAAATTATTTTTGTTCTTCATAATATGTACCACATAATGCATCCTACTATAGTGTTACAATTTTTTATTATCAAATGTCACATGTATCATACCACATGATGTTCATTAGTCATTCACAACATATTAGTCTGGCGCTCATTTGATTTTGTTTCTTATTATTTCTTTGATCAGATTTTCTATAATTGATTCTATAGTAAGCATTAATTGTCCTTTTGATGTTAACACCTTAAATAATTTGGATACACTATTTGGACATTGATTGTAAGGAAGAAGACGAAAATGATTGCAACGAGTGGCTGTGATGCAGTAAATCAATTTGTGACATGACTCTAAGTGCGGATAAAGAGGAAGCATTTCATAAAGAAGAGGCATCTTACTTATCAATTTAAATTTATTTTCATTAAAAATTACTTGTGCGTTACGCCTTTTATGAAAAGGCTTCAAATTATCATCAGTTTGGCTGCCAGATAAGTAAGCTAATAAGGTCCGCACTACCGAAATATTAATACGCCGAGGTGTAATGGTCTGTATATATGTCATTTGACAGAAGCGTCGAAATGATATGCGTCGAAGAGATGTATGTCGAAGTGGTATGAGATGGAACAACACTGTTGAAATACTATCACGTCGTCTCGTCTATATTAACCAGGAAATATTTTGTACAAATATCTAGCTAAAATAAATTTTGTACATGATCGACTGATGTGACGTTTGTGCAGATGCCAATGAGTCAAGTCATGAATCTACTCATCAGAGGACTTTAAATACCACCCACCTAGGGATTAATTGATTAACACCTAGAAAATGATGATTCGATTGGCGAATGTGGCCACATTTTCCTCCATCTAACGGTCTCAAATCCTCATTTTCCCTATAAATGCCTACACTTAGTGTCATTTTAGAGGTAAAGCAATTCTATATATTTAAACATACACTTTGCTTTATTATTTGAGGAGTCTTGCAAATAGTGTATTATCTTTCTTTTTTCACCGTCAATTGACTTGACCGTCGGAGTGCTCGTGGCCACTTCTACCATCATCGAAAAAGGCCACGAATGACTAACAGTGTATTTCTATGCGCAAGAGGTTATTTACTTAGAGCATCTACTTGTTAGCCATGTAACTCTTACGAAAATTGATGTCTATGATTGGCATCATTTGTGGAAAATCATACTCAGCCATGATCATCCTCATGGACAAAGCTTGACGAAAAAGTATTCTAGCTTTCCCTTTGAACAAAAGTGTTGTTCTTGAATAAAGAATAAGCAAAAGCTACAAGTTCAAAGTGTTCTATTGATTTGGATGGATATTTCTTAAAAATTGGAAGCATTTTGAGGTCCAAATATACTGAAAAGTACATCTCTGTGAAAAAAAGATACCCATTATGAGTTCAAGCAATGAAGATGTAAATCTAAAGATGACTAGGGACATATCTGAAGAACAGGTCACTCGAACTACTATTAGACACAACAGACCTCATCACTATCATCGACAAGGTGGAAGGGTCACTGTACGCCTTACCAGGGATGTGGCAGAAGTGGCTGCCAACATAAGAAGTATCACAGCGTAAAATGCAATCATGCAACAACTCCTCATGCAAATGCATGGACAAGAGGGTTGTCACATGCCCCAAAACGTATCACAATCAGGCCTTTCCAATCAACAAGAAGAGGATGAGGTACAAAGTCAAATGACTTACTTTAGCAGGCATATGAGAGGTGACAACTTGAACGAAAGCGAATTCGGAGTAGATATGTCTTCGAATTTTGCCTCCGACCGACATACCAATAATATGTTCTTTGGAGGGACAACTTTATTCTAGCATACGAGTGAGAGCAAAGACCTCAAAGGTCCGCCAGTGTCTTTGATAGGATCGGTCCAGACACACTTAAAAATTGGCCTAAACAGACACTTCCCATTGTCAGACCTTATGAATAGATGCAAAGGCATCATAGTGAACTTTTACCTAGAAATAGGCGAGATAGAAAAGTCGTAGAGGCTGCAAGAGATCAAGTAAATCCTTCTCAGCCACCTCGGTATCAAGCTAATAAATGAGATTTTGAAGGGCCATGCATGTCGTATGCTAAACCATTTCATCCTCATAAGATTTCTTTATACAAAGGTAAATGTGATCAAGTTAGATACCTCAACAACTACAAAACCCATGTGAGTATAAGGGATGCTTTACCAGCTTTAAAGTGCAGAGCTTTTCATCTAAATCTTAGTGGAGCAACCGAGGTCTAGTATAGTAGGATCCCAGCTGGGGGCATCAAAAGTTGGCCAGACCTTAAAAGGATTTTCCTTAATTAATATTTTGGGAATAAAGATGGAAAAGCTCATGTCCAACGCTTACAAAACATGAGGTAAACTACTGGAAAAACACGGAAAAGCTATTCAGCTTGCTTCACTGATGAGATGAACTACTGTGAACTGACACTGAAGCACGCTCGGCCCTTAAAGAAGACCACAACATAAACACCTTATTTTGGAGGGATATACGAAATAAGAACTCTACCACCTATGATGAACTGGTGAAAATGATGAGAATCGAAATCATTAACGAAGAGATGATTGATATCGTAACAAGGCATCCCAAGGGCTCTCACCTCCTCAAAGGAAACTGGGAATAGATCACACCTCTTTCTTAGCCAACCATTAGTGGACTCAGGCAAGGCATGCAGTCTCTTCCACATTGGGCCAAGCTTTGCTCACGGCCACTCTGCATGTTGTACCCACTTTAGCATATGAGGAGGTTAGACCAAGTAACCATGTAGATACAAGAGCTACTTCCAAAAGACCCTCTTACCAAAAGAATAGATGGAAAGGCCAAAGCTCTAGAAATAGGCCCTATACCGAAGTGAGGCCTTATTGAACATTCCATAGATGTCATGGACACTATACCAGTGAATACAGTGAAGCACATCAGGTTACGAGCCATAATAATTACGGTGAGTCTAGGGGAGAAAATCGCCCCTCTTAAGGGAATCTACCCCACCGAGGCAGAATCAATAGCTTAGGCGATACGAGGCTATGCAGCCTTCCAGAGATCATTCGTCTTGTCGTAAGAGGGGAACGTTAGAGAAAGACTCAAAAGTGGATAGAGGCAAATGAAGGACCCCCCAACTAATGCGGATAACGCAACTATTTGAGAAATAGACACGATCATTGGAGGTCCGCCTGTTCGAGATGAGTCCCGAAATGCTCAAAGAAATTGTGTTAGAGAAGTCAATGATCCCTCTATGGCTAGCTACATTATCAAAAACCACCCTTAGGGATGTGAGAATGTGCCATCCATCATGTTTACATAGGAAAATGCGACGGGTTTGCATTATCCTTACCTTAGTGGTATAAGCAATAATAGCTCGCAATAGGCTGAAGCGAATTTTGGTGGATAATGGAAGTTTGATCAATATACCATCTTCCCAAGAGGAAATATCATCCTTACTGTTGAAATTGAGTCACCTCTCTCGGGTGGCTTGCCACTTTTTGGAGTTCTTCATAGTAGGTAACAGGTTGGCCCACCATGGTGTCATAGGGAGACCTGCTTTGAAGGAGTTATGAGCTATCACTTCTATACATTATCTATGTATTAAGATCCCTACTGAACATGGAATAGCAACGGTCAAAGGTGGTAAAATGAGGTCTAAGGAATGCTACTTCAATTCTTTGAGAAATGCTAAACCTTAAGGGTTAACATGGTGTTGGACACCGAAATGGTTGATGCACCTGAAGAAGGTCCATATCCTGATCAAGTGGAAGATATCAACATGATCGATGCTCCTAAAGAAGGGGCCATATATGATGAATTAGATCTTTGCAAAATCAAGATGGAGCCTCAGACAACTCTAGTAAGGAGTTGGAGAGTTTCTAGGTAAACCTTTTAGATCTCATGAAAACATTACAGGGGATCTCCAGGTAAAGGTAAACCCTTTGGATGAGAATGAGAGACTCAAAGGCTTCTTATGCAAGAATTTGGGCATCTTTGCTTGAAGGCACGAGGATATGGTTGGAATTGATCCAACAGTAAGTTGCTATCACTTGAAAATCGATCATATGTATTACCACATAGACAAAAGAGAAGAGCCATCAACTTTAAGAGGTATATGTGGCTTTGAAAGAGGAAAGTGGGAAAGTTAATAACCAATGTCTTCATCAAGGAGGATACATATCGAAGTGGATTTTCAATCATGTCACGGTGAAGAAGCACAATGGCAAATGGAGGGTCTGCATAGATTTCTCTAATCTCATCCAAGCTTGCTTATACGATAGTTTATACTTTCAAGAATAGATCAACTTGTGGATTTCACTATAAGGCACGAACTATTGAGTTTTATGGATGTCTATTCGGCTACAATCAGATCCATATACATCCTATAGATGAGGATAGTACCTCCTTCATCACAGATAGATGTCTCTATTGTTATAAAATGATGTCATTCCAGTTGAAAAATGTCAGAACTACCTACTAGATACTAGTTAATAAAATGTTTGTTGACCTCAATGACAATGTCAGCCCCCAAGCTCTACCCTTAACATTTTTCTTTTTATAGTGTTATTTTATTAATAGTTTTTATAACAGACTAAGGTTTAATCCAAATAAGCATCTCACAGTATAATCAAGACTTGTCACAAAAAATCAAATATAAAGGTTTAAAAGAACCGCCAGATTTTATATTATACCAAAAAGAAAATTTGTTTTACAAAAGACATTCCCTCGAAGATTTGTCATATGACTACCCAAAAATTTTGGTCAAAAGAAATGCCTGCAAATTTTCAAAATATTTTTTTTTCTCTATATCTATTTTACAGCAGGCAGATATGGCGGTATGTCAAAGTCAGTCAAATCTATTCATTTTCTCTGCATTCTTTTTAAATAGGCCCCATTTTCCCTTTTTACATAATTGATTTAACATCACAGTCTATTCCCACGAACATTACGGTATTCACATAACGACTAGTAAAAAAGTCATAGACCTCAATCATAACCATCACAAAATTCTTCCTCCTCTTCAAAAGTTTCAATACCTTCATCTTCATCAATCACTGTATAAAAGCGTGTGTAGTGGGTGCGTCTATAAATAACATGTATGGCCGAGAAATCCACAGTAATTTTGGCATGTCTGGTAGTTCGGATAATCTTATTATCTCGCTGGGCCATCTACAGTACAAAATACAAAACGTGAACCATAAAGTTCAGTAAATATGATGATGCAATGATGCATGTCAAGCATAAATGGGCCCAAATCCTTATTATAGTGTACCGTATGAACTCACAATAACATGACCATTTCTTGCGCGCAAACCAATATCAATGCATCCGTCGTTGCCCACCGAGACTCAAGATGCAACATTAGTGTATCATATATACAAATTCAAGGTCTGACCTACATATATACAGTACCCCAAGTGCCTATCCACAGTCCCAAGGCCACCAAGGGACCTCCTGACACTGCCTGTATATAGGTGCCGAACTCCGAGTATCCTATCCTTGGCTACCCTTAATGACCGTCAGGAGTCTCAAGCGGTATCTTTATTCGAACACAATAGTACGGTACATCTATAATGGGATTCACACTCAAAATGTTTAACAGCAACTCAATCAGAATGACAACAACATATGCATGATCTTGAAAACGTAATTATCTATACGTTTTCCAAATAAATTCAATGCACACGTATCATACTACCATGTAACGTAATAAAACAAGCAAACACATGTAAGCACATAATTACACATTTAACGTATCTTGTACTGTAGTTGAAAAAATCAATATTTACATTTTTCACGATTTCCTTGATCAATATCTGCATTAATACAATAATCCCTACATTAATTATGTCTTGTCATAGTACCTCTCAATTAACAAATCTAACTAAACCTATAAGATATTATAGGTTACAAAATTAAAACAACTCTAATAAAGATACTAATAGTACTAGTTTACTACTAATAAATAATAATAATAAAAATTCTTGTTATCGTTATTAAATAAATTTCACAATTTATAAAATAAAATTAATACATGTAAAATTTACCATATTATTTTTCATTTCATGTTTGATCCATTTCCCATTTTATTTAACACACAAATATCCACACACACACACACACACACACATATATATATATATATATACATATACACACCATACTTATTAATTAATTTCTTATTCCATATTCTTCTTTACTAAATTCTTCACATACCTCACTTTTTAGACTATGCATCATGACACATTACTTCTCATCAAATCAAAATAATTAAAATCTCAAGTGCTAATTATTTCTTCTCCAATTGAATTTAAAAAGATCCACATGTATACATATACCAGTGACTCATTAACCAATATAATTAGCAACTATTATTCCAAAATGATTGTTGCCTATCTTACTTCTTTACCTTCTTTCATCAAATATCCAGATTATTATTTTTGCAAATCTAAGTAAACTAAACTCAATATTTCTTGAAATATTTTTATAAAATTTAAAACTTCTAGAGTTAAGATTTCTAAATAGAAAAAAACTAATTAATCATTCTTAATTTTATTTTTACAAATAACTCTAAAAATCTAGCATCCATTATTGAATAACCCCAAGAGCAAAAAATTGCATAATTTCCTATTTGAACCAAATAAATACTTAAAACAAATAATTAATTGAATAATTATCTAAATAAATAATTAAGTAAATAAATAATTAACAAAATAATTTACTAAAAAAGTTTACCTTCCAAAGAGTGAAAGGGATAGTAAATATCAGATATGTGAAACATTTCTACTTTACCATCATCCCATATTTAAAGGTAGTTGATGTTAGGGTGTTAATTGTGTAATTTATCAAATTGCACTTTTAAAGGAGTAACAAATGCCAATCATTTATTGGTTTGAGAAATTACACCCTTAGTCCTTGGACACAAATGCAACGATTTTGTGTGTGGTGTTGTGAAATTACACATGTGGAGTGGATCCTTAGGCACAAATGAGGGATTTTATTGGTTTGTGAAATTACACATTTAATCATTGGGCACAAATGCAAATATTTTATTGGTTTGTGAAATTACATTTTTAATCCTTGGGCAAACATGCAATTATGAAATTGCACTTTCAAGTCCCTCATACTATTTTAATTAAAATTTCTAATAACATTTATTTTATTATTCAATTAAGCCCATACAATTAAAAACATTCTAAAAATACTAAAAATATTTACTAAGCCCATAAAATTAAAAACGTAATACTAAAAATATTTACTAGAAAATTTCGGGATATTACAGACAAAACTATTGAGGTCTATGTAGATGCATGAAGAGACAGCAAGCAAAGGACCATGCCAAGAACCTAGAGTTATAATGAGATTAAATTCCCTTAAGTGTGCATTTGGTGTCATCTCTGAAAAGTTCTTAAAATACATGGTCAATCAAAGAGGAATTGAGGCTAACCCCGAAAAGATCAAGACATTGATACGAATGAAGTCCCCACAAAAACCTAAAGAGTGCAGATCCTCACCAGGCAGGTGGTAGCCCTAAGACGCTTATTTCTCTAAAGCCATTGATAGCACCTTCATTTATTTAAAGTTCTCAAAAGGAGGAAAGAGGTTCCAATAGATAGAGGATGGGAAGAGGCTTTCCAAGGATGAAGAAGCACATCGGACAAGTCTCCCTTCTTTCCATGCCCAATTGATAGGTACATTGTTGCTTTATTTCGTAGTATCTAATGAGGTTGTTAACCCAATTCTTATAAGAGAAGAAAACAATCATCAATTGCCTATATATTATGTCAATAAAGCCCTTTTATCAGAGGAGCTCACTACCCAGATATAGAAAACTTTCTATATCTCTCATCAATGCTGCTAGGAAGTTGACGCTTGTACTTTAAGGCTCATAGCATCCATGTGCTAACTAGCTTTCCACTCAAGCAAGTGTTTCACAAGCTGATGCGTCTAGGAGAATGATGAAGTGGGATGTAGAATTGAGTGAGTACGATATTCACTACAATAAAAGAACTTCCATCAAAAGGTCAAGCCCTTGCAGACTTCATCGTAGAATTCATCTATCCCTCTGAAGTGAAAATAGCAATGGAACCCAAGCCCCCACTGGGAGCCTCTTCATCGACGGCTCCTCTGGAGATGTTGGCTCTGTAGCAGGAGTGGTCTTAATAAGTCTAGAAGGCCATAAACTTAATTATATAGTTAGGTTTAGATTTAAAGCTTCCAACAATGTGGTTAAGTATAATGCACTCCTTGTCGCCCTCAGGTTGGCAATGTAAATGCATGAGAAGAAGCTTCTCAACAATAGGGTTATTCCCGGCTAGTTGTGAGCTAAGTTAATAGCAATTTCACTTTAAGAGACAAAGGCATGGTAGTATACCTCAAAAAAGTCATAGATTTTCTCCCTCATTTTGAAAAGTTTAAGTTGGCACAAATTCCTCGTCGAGAAAATGCCTATGCTGATGCTATATCAAAATTGGCTAGTAGCTGATATTTTGGGCCGCTCAAAGTAGTCCCAATTGAGCATCTCGTCAAGCCCTCCATCTGAAAAGAAGAATAAGTAATTTAGGTCAAAGGCACCTCATCATAGATGCACTCCATCATAGCTTTCCTCAAGGAACAAATCTTACTTGAGAACAAAGACGAAGCCTACAAGCTTAAAAAGAGGGTTGCACACTTTGTTCTACGAGATGATGTCTTATATAAAAGAGGCTTCTCATCTCCCCTTTTCCAATACACCGATGGAGAAAAAGCAACCTATGTGCTTTGAGAAATTCATGAAGAAATATGCAACAATCACCCCAAAGGACCTACGCTTGCACAAAAGGTGCTTAGGCAATGATACTATTGGCCTACCTTGAAAATGACGTACTGTAATTTGGGCGAAACTGCGACAAATGCCAACTCTTCTCATATGTGTAGAGGTAGCTTCGTTAAGAAAGTGCAAACTGCAAGTGCATGGGTCGCGTTCAAGGAATAAAATGGACTTTTTGAGTCCGAGTTATCAACGTTTTCTTTAGATTACACAATTTTAATCAATTTAATTTTAACAATAAAAACAAACATACAATAAAGATTTATTTTTGGAAAATAAGGAAAATCTAACTAAAAATCAACAATAATAAGAAAAATACTAGGAATTTTTGGAAGAAAACGTGGTTAGGATTCATGGTTTCGCTTAACCGTCGTCTAATTAATTTCTCCACAAACCAATTAATAAATTAAACATTTACTATGTTAGACCCGATTTTTCCATTTTAAGTAATTACCTCTCTGGAACAAAATTAATCCTAATGGATTGATTTAATTTACCATATCTCTATGTCAATTAAAACGAAACGACCGCACTAATTTTTTGGGAAAATAGCTCAATAGGTCATTTAAGGTTAATGATATATCTTTATCCCCTACAAAAATCTAGGACATTTACTATTTGGTTTAAAATGTTTAATCTTATTTCAAACGATATGCAAATCACTAAACTCAATCATTTAATGGCCAAATAAATGAAATACATTCAACACAATAACAAATACACATGAAAATAAACATTTTAATATTTAAAAGCAAATATTGAAAATAATCCAAGCTTGGTTAGGTTTTAACCATAAATCCCAACAATTAAACTTAGCTCATATTAACCATTGATAAAAAAAAAAATATATATTTATAGTAATACATTTCAAACGTGACAAAATAATTGAGAAATACAAGGTTATAGATAAAAATTCATTTTTTTAAAGCTTGATCTTTACTTTCTCCACCTTCCTTAATTGATTTTGCCCTAAAAAAAAATAATAAATAAATAAAATAAAATAAAATTTGAAAGCAAAAGAAAATGAAAAGAAAAATAAAGAAATGAAAAAAAAGAGGAAAAAGAAGGAAAAGAGGAAAAAGGAGAAGGAGACTGAACAATGCTAGCAAAATTGCAGCATAAGTCCTTGAAGTTTGAAGAGAAAATTAAAACAGTCCCTAAAATTTTAAATGTGGCGCCTAGGCACTGTGAAATGGTGCCTAGGTGTCGCTTCTCAACCGAAACAAAATATTTGTTTAATTTATACCCAAGTCCTCCAAAGAATTGCATGTCAGATCTCTCAACTTTGATATTGTACTATTTGATCCTCAGATTTTGACTTTTATATCAATTTTGCCATCCATAAATTGCAAGCCAATGACCTTCAATTTTTTGGCTTGTGCACTTTGGTCCCTAACTTCACAATTTTGTACTTTTTGGTCCATTTTTACTTCCTTTTGCCTTGTTGTATTTCTTTTTGAGGGTTTGACCTACAAAAACTATAATTACACAAATTCTGAATAGAAATTTACTCAATTTAATCAATAATTAGCTTGTTTATGTATTAAATAAGTGTGTAAAAATACAGTTATCACCAACTCGTCTCATATGTGCAGAGGTAGGCATCTCAAGAACTTACATGTGTATCTAGCACTTGGCCATTCGCTAAATGGAAAATTGACCTTATGGGTCATATGCCTGGATAAAGGGGCAATTCCAGTTATGCCATTATCGCCATTGATTATTTCATCAAGTGGGTAGAGGTTGAACTCTTGGCTAAAATCATAGAAGCAAACATTTCCAATTTTCTATGGAAGAACATCATATGCCGGTTCGACATTCCCTCTCAATTGTATCGAACAATGGTCGACAGTTCCAGAATAAAAAGGTCAGGAATCTATGCAAGAAGCTAGGCATCAAAAAGTATTTCTTCATACCTCATCATCTTCAGGCCAACTACCAAGTCGAAGTTGTCAACAAGACCAATAAGTATAATATGAAAAGAAAACTTGATGCCTCTAAAGGTTCGGAGTTGACGAGCTCACTCGGGTTTTGTAGGCTCTACGTACCACTAGCCAAACTACCACTGGATAAGCTTCATTCTCTATGGCCTATAGGGATGAAATTATGAGTTATGTGGAGATAGGATTACCTTCATCTCGTCGCATATACTTTAATGAGATATCTAATAACGAGCTAAGGAAGTATGAGCTTGATTTCGTTGAAGAAATGAGAGACGAGTCATAATCAAAGCTTGTTGTAGATCAATGTAAGATGACCCGCTACTACAATGCCAAGGTGAAGAAGAGGTCATTTCGCATCTGTGATCTTGTCCTCATCCTCATGGTGGACTTTCCTTAAGCAGCCAAGCATCAACCGAGTATTCCAGGAAGCCAAGTAATTGGCAAAGATGTTATAGAGCTCGATCTTCTTTAAGTTATCAATGTAATTTTGGACCGCAACTTCACCTACGTACAAACTTCACCCTCACCTTTAAGGACTCAATTTCCTATGTTTGGGCTTCAGACATCTGCTTTAGTTTATTATTCTTTTTCTTTGAGGTCTCCAAAGTCTCGAATGATAGAAAATGATGTACGTTGGCATAATCGAACACTCCATCTCATGCAACTTTTTTTCAATTGACCTTAGCTTTCTCAAGCTTACTCTCAGCCTCTTCTCTCTTCAGTTTAGACTAATCCAACTTAACCCTTTCGACACTTACTTCATCTCCATAGTGTAAGGCAGTCTATAGCTTCAGTGCCAAATCAATGTTTTTGGCCCTCAAATCCTTCACTAAGCCTTCCAACTGCACTTCGATGCCGAAGTCTTGGTCCATGCAAGCATTGTTGCTAGCTGTGAGGTCTTGACCTCGCACAACACAGTATGGTCCCTCCACTCTTTGGTTTAATATTTGTTGTAGATCACTGCAATAGAGGTAGTCTCCGGAGGAAGAGCTTTAAGAACCTCAAGTACCAGCTTCTCTGAGTTCTTTCCAGAAAATCTTCGACCCATGCCAGCTGGCTAATTTCATGTTGTGATAAGGCGGGGGATAGTATGTTTAGTCTCCGAAGCCTCGTTTACCTTTTAAGGAGGAGGGGATGATTTTTTATTATTATCCCAGTCAGGATTTCAGCAGGAGACAGGGGTGGAGGCGATTTTGCCACAGTTGGACAAGAGGAAAATGCTCAAGAAAGACCAGTGTGTTTTCCTCTCTTCTTCAAAAGTTGATATTTTTCTACTTCATTGTCCTCATTCTTTGGAGGGAGTCTTTTACTGGCATTCACCAACTCTTTTGTTTATTTCTTATACGCAGCCGAGTTGGTCATCAAGGTGCGCGCTTCAGCCATCATTCTCTTGATGGTAGCAAAATCACGCCGCTTTTTCAAGAAGTCATTTGAAAGAAAACAAGTGTTAGAACCTCTGCGAATACCAATTCTAAATGCAATGATGAGGTTCGAAAATCGTTCTTGACGAAGTGGATGTTCTTCTTTATCAGCTCAATGCATGACCTCTCATAGAGGGAGAGTTGGTAAATGATGCAGATTGCGTCGAGGTCCTTGGTTGAAAGTTCACACCAATGAAAAGAATCTACAAGTGAGAATCAAAGAGATTTGAGGATAAGTAAAAACAATAAAGAGAAAATTTAACTCCTAGGAAACTCACTATATGTTAAGTAATTTGGTAGGAACTGTTAGAGGCGTTAAGGGTTCACCATCTATATTGTATCTCATCTCCTAGAGGCCCAAAACTATAAGCTCTTACATTCCTTGATGGCAGTCAATAGGTTGATGACAAATGGGGTGTGAGCCACAAACAGGTCAAATAATACCATTCCCTGGTCTTATCATTCCCCGTTGTGACTTTAGGCATGTATACTGCCTGAAAGACATAAAAGGGCATCTTCACCTAGTACGAGGCCTCATGCCATTGCATTCAAGACCCCTACCATCTGCCTCCCTGAGTTCAGGTTTAACTAGGTGCACCTTCAGCAAGCTAAGCAAACGAACAAGGCCCACACTACTAAAGCATTGATGTGTCGATGTGTAGTGGTCCATATATATATCCGCCATTTGAATGAGGCACTGAAGTGATATGCATCGAAGATATACATCGAAGTGGTATGAGGTGGAAAAACGCTGCTGAAATACTATCACGTCCCCTCGTCTCTATTAATCAAGAGATCTTTCGTACAAGCATCTAGCTAAAATAAAAAATTTTATACAATTGATTTATGTAACGTTTGTGCAGACACCAAAAAATCAAGTCATGAATCTACTCATCAAGAGACATTAAATGCCACACACTTAGGAATTGATGGATTGATACCTAGGAGATGACGCTTCGATCGACGGATGTGTCCCTCCATCTAACAGTCTCAAATCCTCTTTTTTTCCTATAATTACCCACACTTGGTGCCATTTTAAAGGTAATGTAATTATATACACTTAAACATACACTTTGCTTTATTATTTGGGGAGTCTTGCAAATCGTATATTATCCTTCTTTTTTCGACTGATTTGACCAAAGCTATCGACTGATTTGACCGTCAAAGTGCTAGCGAAAGGATATCTACGCTTCCACCATCACCAAAAAAGGCTATAGGTATCATGATAAATTAAGGAGAGAATTCTACTGGATCCTAGTTGATGCTGCGCACTGTACACTAGAAAAATGATATCTACTTGTGCTAAGAGACAAAACTTCAACCTGACGGCTGAGTTGTATGGAAAATTTTTGTTCTTCTTTAATTTCAAAAATTGTGCTGAGAGACAAACGGAGAGACTGATGAAGGAAAAAACGTCAATCTTAAACTTTTCGTTTATTAAAAAAACTAAGTCAATGTTTGATGTATATTATTTAAAAATTAAGTCAAGGTTTTTGGCATAATATGATGTAACCTTGTTAACATGCTTAAGGAATGACACAAAAACTTAGGGGGCGTTCTCTTCATATTTTAGTTTTGTGTTTTGAGTTTTGAATTCGTTTTATATTTTGTATTTTGGGTGTCCATTTTGATATTGTTGAAAACTCGTTCTTTTGTCATTTTGAAAAAAATATTTCTCAACCCGTGTAACCCTTGAGTTTTGGCAGATTTTAGAAGAAAACAGTCAAAACGTAAAAAAGGAATGACACAAAAACTTTTCGAAAATGGGAAAAAGAACGCATTTTCAATGTTTTGAAAAATCGAAAACAGAAAATGGCCCGAAAACAGCAAAGAGATTCCTAGTGCACAAGAGAAGAACATGGTTGACCATGAATTTGTCCCATGGACTTTCCCTGATGATAGAGGTGTTTAGTAATTATGTGATTCAAAAGGTACCAAATTTTGAAGTCTCGTGTTTGATATTTTATTCATATTTTGGTATATTCTTTTGTTGAAAAGTACATAGGGACGGAGGGAAGAGGGGTCCTAGGGGGACCCGGACCCCCAATTTTTGACAGTTTTTTTTTGGTATTTACGATTTTGTCCTAAAATTAACACTTTAAATCTGAAACCCTTCATTCTAATTCCACTTCGACCTCTTGTTTCTCTCTCGAGTCTTGATCGAACTTGGAATACACAACTCACCTCTTTCAAATCTGAAACCCCCCTCTCCTTGTCCCTGATTGCATACGCAATTGGAGGGGTTGCAACTTGCGAATTGATTAATTCTAACGGCAAGTTGATTCTGAAATCATCCCAAAATCAACAATTAGAACCAAGAATCCCAAATCCTAATTCTATAACATAAGAATATTAGAGAAAAAGTGAAAAACAGATCTCAATATTTTCTCTCTCAAAATTTCTGCTAGACAATATTGGAATATTGTCCTCGTTCAACCACTATGTCTATTTATAGGACAACAGTTTTTCTTTTTCTAATTTCAGTTGAATTAGGACATTCTAGGCCCTTGAATTTCAAGCTCTAACCATAATAGAAATTCTTTTATGACTTTGTTACCTAACTTGGTAAAATGAATTTTGACTTGATCAACTATGTAACCGCTGTAGTGCAGTTGAATCCTTATCAATTTATGGAGCTACCAAAAGGATTTAATTGAACCTATACAATTCAAGTTTCAATGATTCGGCATTTTGCCTTTTGGTAGGATCTAATTTTGACTTGATCAACTATGTAACCTATCGAATCATAGTTGATCAAGTCAAAATTTGTTTTACCAAGTTAGGTAATAGAGTCATAAAAAATTTCCATCATTGTTAGAGCTTGGAATTCAAGGGCCCAGGATGTCCTAATTCAACTGAAATTAGAAAAAGAAAAACCATTGGCCTATAAATAGATATAATTGTTGAACGAGGACAATATTCCAATATTGTCTAGCAAAAATTCTGAGAGAGAAAAGATTGAGATCTGTTTTTCACTTTTTCTCTAATATTCTTATGTTATAGAATTAGGATTTGGGATTCTTGGTTCTAATTGTTGATTCTGGGATGATTTTAGAATCAACTTGCCGTCAGAATTAATCAATACTCAAGTTGCAACCCCTCCAATTGTGTATGCAATCGGGGGCGAAGGAGAGGAGGGTTTCAAATTTGGAAGAGGTTAGTTGCATATTCCAAGTCCGGTCGAGACTCGAGAGAGAAAGAAAAGGTCGAAGTGGAATTGGAATGAAGGGTTTCAAATTTAAGTGTTAATTTTAGGACAAAACCGTAAATAAAAAAAAAATGTCAAACAATTGGGGGTCGGGATCCCCCCAAGACCCCCTTCTCTCCACCTCTGATGGTGTGTATGGGTGCAAGAGATGTTGATTTTGTTTTGTTTTTCATTTTTTTTTGTTACACATCATTACGAGCGCTCACACCTGCTTGCCCTAAACCTTGGTGTAGGAGGTAAATTGCAGGATATGTCTGGATTGGCCAGGGTCTGTGTGCGTTTTCACTGGCTTCCACCGAGGATATCCTCCATTAGGTTTTGCTCTCACGCCGATGTCCCCAGCTATGTGATTTTTTTTCTCCCACTCCTTTGCCAATCCAATTGTGCCCGAGGGGCTTTTGTTTTTCACTTTCTATCCATTTAAAGTTATTGCAGTCGCAATCTCAAACTTTTTAGATTTTTGCAGATTTTATCTAATTTTTTTATTTGTAACAACGCTGGTCCCTAGCCTTTTAGACTCATGCTACTAAAGGATATCTGAACGGTTTCCATCTAAAAATATTTAGTTGATCAAAAGTCAAGTTTCAAACCTTAATTTGATCAATTTTAAAAATGATGAAATGATGACTTTATATTTATTCAAATAAAATAAGTAAACAACAGAAAAAAAAATTTATCTTCTTCCCTACGCCCACCTGCCTTCACCACTTGCTTAATTGTCAAAACCCATTTTTCCACCACGAATTATAGAATCCACGATTTTTAGGATTAATTATATGAATGGTTACTGAACTTTGTCATATGTTACTACTTAATAACTGAGCTTTAAAATGTAACTCAATGGTCACTAAATTTCACCAAGTGTTACTACTTTATAACTAAACTTAAAAATGTATCTCAGTGGTCACTGAACTATACACCGTGTTACTCATCCATCACTTAAAATGGAAAAATTCGTTAAGGTCAACAAATCAATATTTATGAAAGAATAAATCAAAGAAAATGAAGGGAAAAAAGGGAAATAAAAAATTAGAGACTTATAAATCGAATAAAAATAGAATTTTTTTTTGTTGATATTCATCTGTTACGATGAAAGTGCGTTTTACTTTTAGATCAATAGCATCAGTTTAACGTATCTCGAACTTCGCATAAACAGATTGAAAGATAACTAGTAGGAATACTGAAAGAAATTGACAAAAAAATAGACGGAAAAAATAAATAAAAGAACAAAAATGTTCGAATAATGTCAATGTAACTGAGGTCGATTTGATTTTTCAACTTTTTTTCCTCTTCATTTTCTTTAATTTCTTATTGAGTGATGGATTAGTAACACGGTGCATAATTCAGGGACCATTGAAATATATTTTTAAGTTCAGTTATGAATTAGTAACATTTAACGAAATTTAGTAACCATTTAGTTACATTTTTAAGTTCAGTTATTAATTAGTAACATATGGCAAAATTCAGTGACCATTCATATAATTAACCCCAATTTTTATCAAATTTTCATCAACTTTATCAAAATCTACTAAAAATTTGATTTGTAACCAAACCAAACATGGACATTGGAATCTTTATTTATATGTAAAAATAAAATGACAACTACATCTCCTTCTCCTCGATTTATTAATCACTGCATTACCAATTCATCTGTAAACAATAATTTATATTCGTCGTCGTCGTTTTCATCTTCTAATTCTTGTTGCTCTTCTACATCATCTTTTTCTTTTTGTTTGATTATCTCGGAGGAAATAATTGTAATACAAACCGCATCTCCGATAAAATATTTGGTACTCCTTTTTGTTTCCTCCTATTAATTGTTATTTATTTGTTAGAAATTTACCATTGCCATTGGAATTATTTCTTCTATGATGTTGATTGGTAAATTTGGTGGCAAAAGTTCAGGATTCGATTTTTCTGCCAAAATTGGGCTAGGGTGCTGATCGAAAGAATTTTAGGGATTTTTTTCACAGTTATTTTTAGGGGTGCCGGCAATTAATATGGCAATGGATTTTGCTTTGGTGATATAGAAAAGTAATGCGTCTCTAGAATGGAATACTTGGTGTGGGGGCGATGGCATGATGAGAGTAGTCTGTTAGACAAGTATTGCAACAAATAAAAAATTTGAATAAAAATTGCAATTAATTAAAAGATTTAGAACTGCGGTTGCGATCATCCCTTTGTTTTTTTCTTATTAAAATTAAGTGTTATTTACTGATTTTGGGAATATCGGCATACAATACTTACATGAATGTCAAATTTAGACATGTTTGCTTCAAATAAAAAAAAGGTTGATAATTTGAGAAGTGATTTGTGAATAGTGATTTTCACGAGGAATGTGTGGTTAAAAATTAGTCCATGTTTGTCATACTTTAACAAATTAAGAGTTTGTTTAGTATCAATTAAAATATGATTTTAATTTAAATTAAAGTCAAATTATCAATATCAACCACATTTTTTATGGATCTCATAATTTTTCAATCACACATTTCAAAAACTTTCATCACAATTTACTTAAAAAATCTAATTTTAATCCCCACCAAACACCCTATAAATTGTTTGATATAGTAACATTCTTCATCACACATTCATATAATAAAATATTTTACACGCCCCCGGAACATAGTTCAATTATGCAAAGAGATAGGAGTGAGGTAGTTTTAATTGAACTGACAGTCGCAGTGTGAGTGTTCGATTTTTGCCTCTCACAAGGTTTGAAATTGAACCTTTTTGTGAGCACCAGTTTGACAATTCTTGTACCTTGACCTGTTGATGCACATTCCGCCTCCTTCTCCATAATGTTGTAGAGGCGGGACGATGGGGAGTGGGGACCCTCAATGTTGGGGTTCATTTTAATAAAATATTTTACACACAAATTAATAAAATTTCTTTAAATTTTCACCACATATTCTCAAAAAAATACTATTTAAAACTCTTTAATTTCTTCCATAATGAAAGACAAATAGGCTCTAAAATAAAAATTATTACTCCGTGTAGAAAATTATTTAATTTATTTTATTAAAAAAATTTGATTAAAACGAGTTTACAGAGAAGTGATTTTGATAAAATCAAAATCAAATAAGAATTATGATTTGAACATTAATAACCTATTTGAGACCCCACCCCCTACAAAATTTCCATTATTTTACTCACAATATGAATCATTTGAACTTTATTCTTGTGCCTTTTTGGACTTGACAAACAATGGTCAAAATTAAAATAATTAATGCCAGTGGAATGGAAGAAGCCCTTTTTCTCATTTAAATAAATTCCGTTTTATTCCATTAACAAATCTCCACCGTCATATCTTCGTAATCAACTGTCGAAAAAATCCTATTTCCAGATGAACTTTTCGAGTTTTTCTTGCAGAGTGCAGCTAAAATATAGAATCGTAATAAAATTCGATCACTTTCTTTCTACAGATCCCTAATTTTTATTATTACTTATCTGAAAAGTGAAACCCTAACGATCTGAAGCTGATTTTGTTCAATTTTATTCCGCGCATTTACCGATCATCTGTTTTTATTCAGTTCAATTCAATTCGAATTCTTGGTACGCTTTTGCCCCATTGTTGTTATTGTTATTTTTTTAGCTACTGTAGTGCCCAAGAAAGTGATATATAGATAGATAGCGCTTGCGTGTTTATTGGGATATTTGGTTTTTTATTTGTGGGTGAATAAATTTTAATAGGTGAAAAGGATATGGTAATTGGAGGATGAACGATGCCGGTGCTGCGTGGCGGAGTGCGCAGAGGCAGGAGAGGGGAGCCGCAGCCAGTACCAAACAACGAAGACTATAATAATCAGAATCAGAATAATCATAATAGTGAAGCGATTGAGGAGAACGCGGCAATTGCGACGAGAACAAGGAGGAGGAGGAGGGCGGCGGCTGCAGCTGTTGCGGCTCCGGTTGATGACAACATAGTTGCTGCACCAGCAGCGGCGAAAGAGATTAGGGAGGTTCCGGAGCGGGAGGAGAGGGTTTTGGAGCAACCAGAGAGGAGAGAACAGGTGGGAGAGAGGCTGATGGATGATTATGGTAGTGGCGGTGCCGACAAGGCTAATGCTGATGAATCAGTATCTGCTCCTCTTCCCGAAAGGGTGAGAATATTGTCTCGTATATTCTTTATGCATTTCATATATAAGATCATTTGGGGTGCTATATTTTTTATGTTTTTTGTTGCATGTTTTCGTATCAAGAGAACGAAAAAGATTTTTTTGTGCATATTCCATTCATAAGATTGTGATCTGGAATTTAAAGGTTGAATCTTTATGTGTGATTAAGGAAGGAGAGATTTGACAATTTGTTGCTCAGAATGAAATTGCTAGACGTAGAGCGTTGAATGATGACTTGGATGATGGAAAAAATAGCGTAATGTCATTTTGTGAACGGATATAACAAATAATAACTTCTCTGCCTGTTGTTGTGGTATACCTATTGAAAAGTATGATTAATATTAAATCGTTTAATTGTAAATGTGACCATACGGTTGAAATGTCACTCCAGTAACATTTAATTGTATCAGAAAAAAGTGCCAGACATGTCAGAGTGGTAAAACCAGTATGTGAGTAATGTCTGTCTTTTTATTATTATAGAACCATGTATTCAAAATTGATCCATGTATATTGTGCGCGTGTGTTGTATTATGTTTGTGATTTCTTGTCATGGCACGTGGTACTCATAAGATAGATGATCATTTGGCTGATGTTGTGACATAGAGAGCTTACATTATATTAATTCTGGGATGGTGAAGGCAAAGATCTTTGGTTTTGTCTGGAGGCTTGTGGTAGTGCAACGTAGAGAGCTTGAAGTTTAGAAATTCTGAGATGCAGACCACAAAGATCATTTGTTGTGTCTAAAGGCTTGTCTTATTGTTCTATCCATCTGCTGCATTAAAAGCAAACTCTTGTATTTAGTCTGAACTACAAAATGCATTTTGTTTCCTTCACTTTTGACCTCCCTTGGTTGTTTAATATCCAACATCAGGTAGCTTCTTCCTATTAGATTTTTCAATTAGCCCCTGTTTGGAAGGCATTTTTCACCCCACTTTAATGAAAATTTGTGCCGTTGGGGAAAAGCCAGCCGATATTGTTGACTTTTTATCTCACACACGGTCCCACATGCTGCAACTTAAACGGTCAAGAAATGCATTTTTTCTTCAAAAAATGCCTCCCAAACGGAGGCTTAGTGTATTGTGTCTCTCAAAATCTGAGAGTTCACTGATCTCTTCTTTTGAGCTTAGAGCTCTTGTGACTCGACTTGTATTGATCATATTTGTTACAGCCGTGTGATCAAATTGTCAATTAAACAATTCTTGTATGATAATGTTACTGTTTTATAGCTTCTCTTCCATTCAGCACTTTAAAGAAAATTTAGCTCATCACTCATTATGTGGAATTGACGTGAGAAACTTTTGCAGCCATTTTTCTGTTTTGGACCTGTGGGTGTCTGCACCCATCATCTTGGCACTAGTGTGTCTTAATAATCCTCAGCAGCCTCTCTTTACTAATTTAAAACTGTCTCTAATTAAAAAATGTATTTTCTTTTTGAAGAATTTAAAAGTGAAAAATTAGAATGAGCGTTAATCTGTACCAACATGCAAAATTATTTTTAAGAAATTTGGATGCTAAGTTTTCATGCTGGATATTATGGTGTTTGCAAAATATCTAGGTTTCACTATGTACCTACTCTTTCCTTTTCTGATGTCGCATAACCTTAAGTTACAATGCCACTTATTGTTTAACTTTCATGTATGTTATTAAAATGTAAATATTACCAAAATGACATGTGCAGACCCCAGTTGCTAAAGCCAATGCTTAATTTTTACTTATATGAGTAAAATTACTTGAATTTCACTTGGAACTTACTTGGTGGCAAGTTTGTTCTTATCAAGTTGATTTTTTTTTATGGAAAAATATGTCCCTAATGGTTTGTGTTTATCGATCCTATCTGAGTTGCATTCTTGGTATTTATTAATATGTTTGTTTTGTGTCATTTTTCTTTTTTCCCCTTTTATTTGAATGTTTGAGAAAATATAGCCTTTTCTTTAAGCATCCACTGTAATTTCTCTGCTGCACATTCTTCCACATACTCTTGCTTTATCACCACTCACAATGATATGCTTGGCATAAACTTATAAGAAATGCGTAGGATTGGTATCAACTCAGACATGTGGGCTCATCTATTGAGGCAGTTGAGTTCTTGAGGTTCAACAGATTTGGAGTTATCATGGCATTTTCCTTTGTGGTTATGTAGGATGGTTAAATTGAAAAAAAGGTTATAATGAGCTGATTAAAAGTGTTTTTATGGGCTTGTTTAGGGAAAAGATTCTTACTGTGGACAGCTGTCAATTATTCCTCATAGAAATAATGTCAGACCTAACGAATGTATTTGGGAATTTGGATGTCCGTATTGAGATTAATTGAATTCTATGATTCCACTAATACAGGTTCAGGTTGGTGGTTCACCGATGTACAGGATTGAGAGAAAACTTGGCAAGGGAGGTTTTGGGCAAGTGTGTGTTGGTCGACAAATCTCTGGTGGTATCAGTAATGATAGAAATGGCCCTGGAGCCATAGAAGTATGTATACTGCATTCAGCTTGTGTTAGATTTTAAAATTTTCAATCTCTTTTCTTCAAAGAAGGGACATAATTGTCTGTGACCTTCCCAGGTGGCTTTAAAATTTGAACATCGTAATAGTAAAGGATGTAACTACGGACCACCTCATGAGTGGCAAGTTTATAAGTAAGTCTTCTGATATTTTGCTGCAGCAATTTGAACTATTTATGTTTGAGTGTCTCATTCATATATTATCTCATTTGTACAGTACTCTAGGGGGAAGTCATGGTGTACCACGAGTGCACTACAAAGGGCGTCAAGGTGACTATTATGTGATGGTATGTTAATGCTACTGTTGCTCTGTCATTTTTCTTCTAGTACTGCCTTTTCAACTTTGGAGCCAGTATTTATAATCATTTGGTTACATAATAGAGACTTGATTTATGCAGGTCATGGATATGCTTGGACCTAGCTTGTGGGATGTTTGGAATAGTAACTCTCACTCGTGAGTATAGCGAAAACAAAGATATTAGGCTATCTGATTTTAATATCAATAGTTGATGCTTATCAAATTTTGCTGGTGCTTAATTAAATCTTTTGGCTCATAAAATTCAGGATGACCATTGAAATGGTGGCATGCATTGGCATTGAAGCAATATCTATATTGGAAAAGATGCACTCCAAGGGGTGAGTCTTTCACTGGCTGGATGTTTCATTTGAGATGCGTTAATCTGCTTCCTTTTACTTTCATCAATTTTCACCCCCTCCTTAAACATGACCTTTATTCTTTTCCCTTTCTTCCTGTTGTATTTCTTCTGTAATTTTTGCAAACAATGCTAAGTTTCCTTTTGATTTCATTTCTGACATTTACATTTTTTGCTCATTTCATTGTAAAAGCATGGAGTGCTTGGTATCTGCTTGTAAATGTGGCATATAGTCAGAAAAAGAAAGGGAGTGATATATGTGAAACATATTAATATTAATAGTAAATATGTGAAGGCATGTGTAGTAGGGGTAGCAAACCAGACGCTAAAGAATTTGGTTATAGTTGTGATTGTTTTTTGTCAATGAGGAAAGTGTCTTGCCTGGGATACCATCATTAAGAGAGAGAGCAAGCCTGGATCATAGAATTACGAGTGTAGCTTAATTTAGCTGATCTCACTAAATGAAATCAAAAGATAGCGTTGCTATGATAACTTGTTTGCAACAATAACTGTTTAATTTTTCACCACTTTATGGTACAATAACCTAAGAAGTCCACATTTTATCAGCATGCTGTTTCTTGGGTACAACAAATGGCCTTATCATTACTGTTATGAGGTTTGTCTTGTGGTGAAGGTTTTCATTACAACCCAAATATTTTGCCTACTGCCAAATCATTTGTTAGTTATAATGTTTGGTTAAAAGTTTATATTACCAGATTTACTTTTTCTTAATGCAGATTGCTTGAACAATTGATGTTTTCTGGCAGAGGGTAGTTTAGGAAGTGTAAAATTTGTTTCAGACTCGTAATGTATTGGGACTGATTTAAAGAGGAAGGAAAAGTAGTGCCAATAAAATGGATGGTATCAAATCAGTCAATGAATTAATACTGGAGAATTTCTTAGTATACTTTCCTCTTTGAATCTTTTAGATGTGTCGGAATATGTTCCAAAGTTTCTTATGCTCCTATTTCCTAATATCACTTGGTGTGCCTTGTGGATGTGCTGATATCATCTTGCAGATGTATAATTTATGAATTTTTAGCTAATATCTTAGGTGATGGCAGGTACGTACATGGGGATGTGAAGCCTGAGAATTTCTTGCTTGGTCCTCCAGGGACCGCTGATGAGAAAAAACTATTCTTGGTTGATCTTGGTTTAGGTACTTCACAGATTCAACTAATCCCAGGTTTCAGTTTATACTCCATGATTGTTTTAAGAATCTCATTTGAAATTCTGTTTGGCAATCAGCTACAAAATGGAGGGACAGCACTGGTCTGCATGTTGACTATGACCAAAGGCCAGATGTTTTCAGGTATGGGCATTCATTATAGACAGAACCTTCCTTTTCCGAGTAGTTATTCTGTTCTGTGAGGACAAGTTCTGGCTAGAATGGTGGTAATTATTTTGTCTCTCTCAGGGGAACTGTTCGTTATGCCAGTGTTCATGCTCATTTAGGTAGAACTGGTAGCAGGAGAGATGATTTAGAATCTCTTGCTTACACACTCATTTTCCTTCTGCGTGGACGTTTGCCTTGGCAAGGATACCAGGTTGGTCTTCTGAACTACTGAAGCTAAATGTTTAACATGCTCTGTACTTTGACATGCTTTATATGGCAATGCCCAATTATGATCGTGTCTTATGCTCACGACTTCTCTTTACTTATCTCTTTTCTTGACATTATTATTCTTTTCCTAGGGTGAGAACAAAGGATTTCTTGTTTGCAAGAAAAAGATGGCAACGTCGCCAGAGGCTCTTTGTTGCTTTTGTCCTCAACCCTTCAAATTGTTCGTGGAGTATGTCGTAAATTTGAAATTTGACGAGGAACCAAATTATGCCAAATGTATATCCCTCTTTGATGGGATTGTCGGACCAAATCCAGATATCAGACCTATCAACACGGAGGGTGCACAGAAGGTATTAAAGATTCTCTCCCGTTTTTCTTTTCCCCTCGTTAAGCCAAGACGCAAACTTTTATATAAAGACAGTTTGGCTGCCTGTCTAATTTTATGTTTGGCAAATGAAGCTAATCTATCAGGTTGGTCATAAGAGAGGCCGGTTGACTTTTGAAGATGAGGAAGATGAACAACCAAGAAAGAAAGTCCGAATGGGAATGCCTGCTACACAATGGATTAGTGTTTATAATGCTCGTAAACCCATGAAGCAAAGGTATGTGGCTTTCCTCTATTATTGCAACTGTTTTCCTTAGATGGCCTTAATTAAAATATTGCCTAGTGGTTGGTGGACTTTGTGCTTGTGTGACTTCTAGCAGGGTGTACTTCAACACTATTAATTTGTTTGATTTTTCCGCAATATATATATATATATATATATTCTCAAATCACTTGTTTCAGAGTTTTAGTAATATTCTTTTTGCTCTACCTTCATCCTGAATTTCATGATTTTGTTGTGTTGATATTGATATTGAAGGTATCACTACAATGTGATGGATTCAAGGCTTGCCCAGCACATTGAAAGAGGAACAGAAGACGGCCTATTTATCAGTTCTGTAGCATCTTCTCAAAATCTGTGGGCACTTATAATGGATGCAGGCACTGGATTTAATGCACAACTTTATGACCTATCACCTTCCTTTCTTCACAAGGTATGTAAAAATTAAGGGATATTTTCCCAATGTTGGATTATTGATAAGGATGCTTATGATCTAGTGATGATGACAACATTCAATTTATGATTTTTTTTCATGTATATTTTGGATTGCTTATTAGGAATGGATAATGGAGCAATGGGAAAAGAATTATTACATCAGTGCGGTTGCAGGAGCTACAAATGGGAGTTCATTAGTAGTAATGTCAAAAGGTAAACGTCTGGGTATGAATGCTTTATCACTGCTGTTTAATTTTTATATTTGCTGGACTGGACTCAGATTTGATTTAATTAAACTCAGGCACTCAGTATTTGCAACAATCTTACAAAGTGAGTGAATCTTTTCCATTCAAGTGGATAAACAAAAAGTGGAGAGAAGGTTTTTATGTTACCTGCATGGCCACTTCCGGTAGTAGATGGGCAGTTGTCATGTCTCGTGGTGCCGGGTTTTCAGACCAGGTTTCTTATGCAAAATTTATCTTCCTTTCCGTTGCGTTGGTGTTTCCATTCTGATAATCTTAGCTAATAATATGTCCATTTTTAGGTTGTGGAGCTAGATTTTCTTTATCCAAGTGAAGGTGTTCATCGGCGCTGGGATGCTGGATATCGTATAACTGCTACTGCAGCAACTGTAGATCAGACTGCTCTTGTTTTAAGCGTTCCAAGAAGAAAACCAACTGATGAAACACAAGAGACACTTCGGACTTCTGCCTTTCCCAGTACGCATGTCAAGGTAGACCTATCATAAACAAATCGGTTTTCTTGTGGTCTCTATTATGTTATTTGCTTGGTAACTATGCAGATTAACAAATAATTTTTTCTTTTTCTTGAATTGCAGGAGAAATGGGGAAAAAATCTGTATATTGCTTCTGTTTGTTATGGCCGTACAGTTTCATAGAGGTGCTACATTTTTACATTGACCTTCCATAATTTCAAAGATCAAGACTTACCGGGCAATCCAGCTGGAAGAAAGAATCTGGGTTTCTGTTGGGGCATATCCATGTTTTAAGAGTTTTTTAGTTGTAGTTACAGTAGAGAAGTTAATGCTTGAGCCTGATATCTGTTGTGTATTACGAAAGGCTTAGTTGCATGCAAATGTGAGGATGGTAGGAGTTTTTTAAATATTGACCTCAAATGTGTATAGTCCCTTCAATAAGAAGTCGCTGTATGGGCTTTAAGCCCGGATCTTCTCTTGCAATGTTTACATTGCCAAGCACGGGATGGAACTCCGATACTTTAGAATTCAGTTTTATGCTTATATACAGTCAGTTTATCTATCTCAGTTCTCATGACCTTTGCATTTCTTGCTAATGCTTTTTTATCATGTCATTGCTATTTTGTTGCATTGTTTGCGTTCTGGATGAAAACCAGTAGACAGTACTGTCTTCAACCACATCGGTCCTCAGCTTTATCTTGCTCGAATAGAAAGACGGTTTTTTAACACATGGGGAAAGTCGATCCTTCCAAATAGAACCAAAGCGGAAACCACCTAAATATTGCTGCATGTCCCTTTTTTATGTAGGGTCCTCGAAGACAGACACATCGTGTGGTTTGCATTACTTTTAATGCTTGGCCTGTGAAGGATTCTTACTGAAAAATGGAGAGAAAACCAAGCGTAGAAAGAGTGAGAAGCATTTTATGATCTTCAATATGCCTTTTTTCAGATCGATTATGTTATATATGTATATAATGATTTATACACACAAAATTTGGTGAGATATGATTTGGTCAAAACGTCTTAAAATGAAAAAAAAAAAAAAAAAAAAAAAAAATTCCCCACCCTTCGAGTAGCATTTTATGATCTTCTGCTTCAATGTCTTTTTTAAATCAGTTGTCTTACATGTACATATTAATTTATACACACGTAATGTTGTGAAATATTATTAAGTCAAAATTTCTTTAAAATAAAAAATTCACTCTTTTTTGACACCTCATACATATGTAAATCATTACGTAATTTCATTATGTACAAGTAACATTATTATTTCCCGATAGTTGAACATGACATTGATTTCCGATATTGAATTAAAGCTTCTGAAATCAAAAGATGGCATAGCACGTCCCGTGTACCACCTTCGGAATTTCCATGCAAATCAGCATCAAGAAAGCAAAGAGGGTGGTAAGGAGTCTGCAAGACTGCACAAACTGTACCCATGGAATGCAATATATTAAATGACATTATCGAGAACTAGTGAAAGAAAAAGGAACAGCATAAATTAAACATAGATTGCATAATCCGATGATAATTTATGTTTTCTAATTATCACTCAACCAAATTTAGATGGCCTGCTAAGTTTGACCACTTAGTACAAATACTTTTTCTTTTCATTCGCCCATCACATTGGGCTCCAAGTCGATAGCGGGAATGGAGGCTGAAGATGTTGGTCTGCAACATAATTTGTTAAGCACAACTTTGTCCTGGTATCACAAAGAAGACTATCAGAAATTCGATTTTTAACCATGTCAAATATAACCAAGGAACACCATAAAATAGGTACTATGGATTTAGAACTCTTGGAAAAGGACGATTTTGCTATCATCTCTGATATCAATTTCATGTTCCCAGTTCTATGCTATCTAATTTAGCTAGATGAATTTGAAGATAATTCCAAAAGCGATATAAAATGTGCTTAGAAAGAGGCTACTGACGTCAAAGTCATCTGTGACATATCTGACCACAAAGATGCACCTGCAGCCTTCAATATCATGTAGTTTCCGTTGGATATCCACAATGTGTGCATCACAATAAAGTGCATAATCCTCGTCTTCCTGGAAAGACAACAGAATGTTATCAAAAAGAAAAACCTACATGAAGATCGGTCCTATATTTGTATATTATTAATAATTTAATATTGAATAAGTCTCGGAAAGCGGAAAGAATCATGCAGTTTTTATTTGCTCAAGACAGAATACTACAAGAAGATAAAGGCAAAATGCGATTGGAAATAAGGACTGAATCATACTCTGAAGCAGAGTACAAGATCTCCAACATTGACTTTGTGACATTCCGATACTTGTAAAGGAATCGAGCGTTCGCGTACTGCCTCTTGTACATTAATCCATTCATCTTCATCCTTATTGAAGCCAGCAAATCTCACACGAACTGCCTGTCATATTAAAACAAAAATTTGCAGACAAATTATTAAGTAAAATCCCTCTATACATAATGAACTTCAACAAGTCCAACAATTGCATAATTCAATTAATTGTTAAGATAATTTTTTGTTCTAATAGAGCATTTGTATCCCAGTCCAATAAGTTCTAATATCAGTCTGGGGACTGGTGGGCAGTAGGACAAGTCATGGCAGCATCTATGTGGATGTGCATGCTTGCATTGCATGCACGAGAATTATGTGAATTTGTTTTTTCATGCTTCTTTATTTTCCGTTTTATCTTCTTCCTTCCAGGCATGCAATTATACAAGGGAGGGCTTACCTATTGCACAATGATGATAAACCAGTTTGATTTTCAGATCAGTAGATTTGATGCATAAAAGAAAAACAGTTCTCCTTTATCGGGTGAGGATCAACAAATTCTAATTAATGTTTTGTACCTATTAAATTATGAACACTGAAATCAATTTAATTGACTGCTAAGTTCCTCTCTATGAAGTGACTAGAGTTATAATACCAATCCCATTAAATAAATCTTCAACATATGCAGGGGCATCTCCTTGTAATGGATGTCATAAAAGAAAGAAGGTTACGGTAATTTCTAGCCCTGGATCATGTAGGAATATTTCATAATTTCAAAGTTCGGCACTCTTGAGGAATCAATTTATTTTCCATATAATTTCAACTGCAAATCCAATTATCTTTAAGATATTAATACTCGATTTATGGTTTAATATCACCAAAAATCTCCGTTTTCACTAGCAGGTACACAGACATTAACTGAAGCTCGGTAAGGCCAAATAGCAGGTTCAACTTCTTGGAAAATGCATTCAGATTTATCATATAGTCAAAAGTCCAGAAAGAACCGGCTGCAGAAGCTTAACACTAGTTTTTTTGTTTTTAAGATAAGAAAAAGTAGAAACTCAAATCTAGCTAATGATTATAAATATTGAATTAACGTGGAAAAGTAATCATCATGACAAGAATCTTACCAGTTCCCCTGATTTAGCTGCATGACAAGAATCCCAAAATATAAAAATTACTGAAGATCAGAAAATAAAACACGCAAAGTCTTCTAACAGAGGTTTTCTGTGCTGAGGGAGTTGCGGTTATGAAAGAAGACCAACAAGCAATGAAGTGGAAGAATCTTACCACTTCCCCTGAACTGAGGACTTTGTAGTTGAGGAAAGAACCAACATCAAACCTAAGAAACCATAAAAAGAAGCTCTATCAGGATGTTTCTAAATTATGTAAACTAGTAACAAAGTAAGACAGATTTAGCATTTTATGTTTTAGATTGCAAATATATTATTCCATTAATCCGTAATTGGAATGTCATTGTTTGAGACAAAACTAAATTGGTGTTGTAGATGTTTGTCTCACCCTAAGCAAAACCACAAAGCCAACAACAAAAAATCAATATTTAGGACAAGCCGTATATGAAATTATCATGATGTGAGACAAGGCAGATGTACAAAAAATCTACTGCATTCACAAAAAATTTCATGGAGCTTCGTTAACTTCACCCCGTCAATGTGATAAGTTTTCAGGAGAATGTTCAAGTGTTACTGAATAGTATGTTGAATTATATAAGCTGTCAAATCGGTTATATTCCAGATTAAATGGGTCACTAGCACTGCTTTGCCAAAATTTATTCACATGCACGCTATATCAGGTGGAAAAGGGGAAAAAATGAAGGCAAAATTATCATCCTGAATGATGTGTGTATATATTAAACAATAATCATTTGGTTACGAATGCAGTGAAATAATTGAGTCCAAGATCCAATTGAAATCTAGTTTAAAATGACAAGTGAATTCTACTCTTCAAATTGAATCCTCCCCGGTTTGCAGGAATACTAAAGGAAGATCACCATCAAAACATTAGGAAACAACTGAAAAGTACTGGAGTGCTCACCAAGCATAGTCTTTTGCTGATTTAGCTTCAAAAATCAAGTTTGAAAGTGCCACAGCCGCTTCATCAGCAGAAATTGTCGATACTGGCACTAATTTGCAAAGCAAACGTCAGCCCCAAGTAAAATATAGGAGCATCTCTTGAACGAGTTATTTGTATGTTTAATTCTTGTGAATGCGAAGCCAAACAAGGCTATAAAAGTTCAGATGGATAAGGGACTTCTAATTAATAAAAGCACCCAAAAAAATTGGTAAAGGGAGAAACAGAGACAGAGGACATTTATCGGAAATGATAAATTGCTCAATCATTATCAAGTACACATGAAAATTATTTGAGGAAAATAACTTGCAGGTTGTTGAAACACTTATCCACTGAATTGCATTTGAAGTGGCGTATCAATTGTTCACTCTTCAAAAGAAAATAATCTCACACCAACTAAAAGACAGTCAAACATGTTTGCTTATTCAAAAAGAAAATTAAACAACTATGTGAAGTCCAAAAAATTAGCTTCATAAAACATGTTTGATGACAGTGTAACATGCTACCTAAGAATAAATTAACTTCCTAACTCATATTAGAATAAAAGCCAGCTAAAAATAATTAACATAAAGAATGAATCCAAAAATTGATTAAATGCTATTTCATATCAAAAGCCAGTTTAACATTCAGCTCTATGAATATAAGGATAAAAGCTGGGTTGGTCTTGTTCAAACACAGTATCATGCATTCTGAACAAAATTGATCCAATATTTTGGAAACTACTTCAGAAAGGTAAGTAAAAGGCTAACATAAAAGATCCAAACAACAGCCTTTTAATCTACTGAAAATGTTAAAAAAATAAAAAAATAAATAAAGTATAGAAGCACCCTAATTGCAAATGGGAGGTGTTCTTTTCTCTTCAGGCATAGTCTCCTATGTTGAAAATGTCAAAGAAGCGTAAGAACATCAAAATGTCAACCACCTTATTTCATTAGGTGTTTCCCTTTTTCCTCATATTTAACATCAAGTTATTCATTAATTCTATATCAGCTTTAATAGGCCACTTACTTGTACTAATGACAAGGCAAGGAAGGATACAGGATGTACACCGTATTCTGAAATGGGTAAAACCACCATATAGCTAATGTATAACCTTCAGGACACTAGATATGCATATAACCAGTAATTATTAGGACAATTATGACGAGAATTCAATTAGAGTAATCACCTTGAAAACAACCATGTATAAAAGTCATGAATTTTGAGCTATTATGAGCTCTAATTTACTTTTTCGTTTTCTTTTTTTAATCATATTTTATCATAGAAAACATTGAAAAACCTTTAGGTTTTTTCCTCCTCGGTGCAGGATTGGTATAAGCAACAATTGCTTTGCAAGAAGATGTGGTTACTTTAGCTGCAAGACTTTTCTCTTTATCTTGGAACCATCCTCGCACCTACAACATAAGACGGGTAAATAAAGTAATAACATTTTTCAAAAGAATTCAACTGTTAATATAACCAAAAAAACAAAATACAAAAAATTTAGAAGAAGCACCTGTTCCCATTTTACAGAAGATTTTTCGGATCGGTGAGGTGAGCAACTGCTCAAACAATACAGACATCGAATAAATTCAGAAACATAAAATGAACATAAAGGGAAGAGCACAAACTGAAATACAGTCTGAAGCACTCAGTTAATCTCAATCAGTGTGGTAATAAGATATGCTCAAGGAACGAACATACCTGAACTTAGTTGCAAGTTCTTGACATATCACCTGACTGATTGCTTCCTCTTTCGATTCTTTAAATTTTTTCTCCATTTCCATGATCTGTTTAAGAAAGTGCAAAGTCACAATGAAACCCCGGTACACAAAGAACGTGAATAGCACCCATTTAGTCATGGTTGTTATACCTGTATCTCTAGTTTCGTTGTTTTGGAAATGCTATTGTCAAGAAATTAATTTCTGAAAAGTTCAAATTTGCAAATAGAAAGGAAACCCGTGAAAGTTTTGCTTTTTCAAACTATTGAGATAAGAGAAAGAGCTGAACCGAAATGTACCATGACTACAACACTATATCGACCAAGTTCTCTCAGAAAGCAAATGTCAATATGATCTCATGTTCACCTATAAATAAATGATTCCTCCGTATGTACCTCAAGCAATCTCAGTAGTGGTTTAATGACAAGTTTCCAGCAAAACATCGTAAGCTTTTCAACTTAAGAATACAAGGAAAAGAAACACAGTTAATTTCAAAATTGTAAAACTTCAAAAATTTCACTGTATTTTTCCCTTTTTATAAGTTCTCTTATCCTGAATGACAGCTGGGTTTCCCCTGAGGAAGGATAGTTACACCTGAGATTCAGAATTTAATTTCACTGCTTCAATATTTAGTTCCCAGTACTGATGGGCTTGCAGTGTACTTGCTGCATTTTCCAGATCAGAAGAGTTTGTCTTCGGTACTTAAGAATCATTTCATATTTGTTTGACATACTTGAGAAGATTAGACATATTTGATAGGATGTAGAAGTGTATGACGAGATCCATGTAAGCAGAAAAAATTTGTGTGGGTTAGTATTGTTATGCATATATCCAGTACTCTCCTTTGCCCTTTCACATACAAGCTAGGAACCAGATTCTGCACAATTTAATACTCAGATACCATAGCAACTCCTAGAGAAGGAAATTGGATGGCTGATAACTACATAAAAGGGTGATCATTTTGAAGAGTAGCCAAGATAATTATCATTCTCCGCCACAGTGTAATTCATGGAAAGTGGAGAATGCAAAACGCAGCATGCAGGGTCTGTAGGATCCCAACAGAATTTCAGATTGATATTTTCATTGATGTACAAATCAACATTAACTCCGGTAGGAGAATCACACCGAGCAACAGAAACTGAAGGTTCTGTACTGCCTTCAATTTGTCACAAGATTCCTTAACTTTTCACAGTGCTCAGTAGATGTCAGAATGTTTTCTACATGTGCATCAAGTATGTATGAATTTTGAAGCAGGGTATGCTACTCTATACAATGCAATCCTCACAAATTCACAGCAACGGAGCTCTTTAACTACTGTGAAAAAAATGTTTTTCTCCTCTATATGTTGCATTTAATTATTATTTTGAAAATAATACAACTGATGTATAATATTTGTCAATATAGTTTTCTTCGAGTACATCAGGTATTTATAAACTGCAAAGCTGTACTCCGTACAATGCAATCCTCACATATTAGCAGTAACAAAGCCCTTAACTACTGGGAAAGAAAATTATTTCTCCTCTATATGTTGCGATTGAATTTTTATTTTGAAAATAATGCAACTCGTGTCAAAAAAAAATTTAAGTTTTTTTTTTTGGAAGGGGGGGCATATTTCCAGAATAAGTCCAAAAGGCTTCCATTTTTCTTCCCCCAGGACTTACCTCTTGAACTAATTATTACACTCGTGGCACAGTTCTACTCAAACTATTGCTTCATTCACGATTTTGTTGGATTAATAGTAAGAAGGTAACAGCAAATCCACAAAAATCACAGCATGGAAAGGAAAGCAAAAACCACCACATTCTAAAGTTTACACAGTACTTCTATACCAGTATCAAGTCGAATCCCAAGCATAAATTACAGAAAATATCCCATTACGAAGGCCTTTTTTTTTAATTGTGACCGTTGTCATGAAGCGCAAAAAATAAGTCAAGCAAATCAAAGCCGCGTTCGACATTGACGCTCCATTAAGAACGTGCAGAGATATAATTTACAGTCGTATCCCAATTAAATTAGAGAGAGAGAGAGAGAGAGAGAGAAACACTTCAGTTCATAGACACCAAAATTATGTAAAATTCTTCAACAAAAATAAAATAGCTAACTTGTGAAAGCTTAATTGAAGAATACCATTTAAATTTGCAAAAACAGACACCGAAATCACCTCAGCTAGTGTGAACTCGAGAAAATCGTCTTCCATTTCCACTGGCTCAACCTCGAAATTCATTTCTTTCTGTAATTCAGTGAAATAATCTTTCATCGCTATTGTCTGAACTTCGTCTTCCATTATTTTCTCGCACACACCACAGCGATTTCTTGTACAGGTTGTGGGTTCTGTTCTCTGTGTGCAACACTGTAACAGTGAGTGTGAGATTCACTTGTGAAAGATTGACTACGGTGAAATGGGTGCGGTGAGTGCAGTTAACTCGGTAAGAGGTTGCCACGTAAGGTTTATTCACTTATTTAGAGAAATTTCCGACGCAGTCTTGTAAGTTGTAATTGGGGTCACCATGTTTCGATTTTGACAGTTTTTGTTTTATTTTTACAGAGTATCAAAATTTAAATGGTTCGAAACAATATCAAATTAAATAAATAGAAATTGTTTAATGCCACACGGTAGGCCAAAAAAGGTATGTTCACTGTCAATGAGTATGTACCAAGTATTCAAAAAAATCGAACACTTGACAATTTTTAAGTGATAGTGGGCAACAGAACACTTCTGATTAAATAAAAAAATTCGAACCAAACCATTTTTTATTTGTTAGATTTAGTTTCAAATCATGATTATAGTGAAATCAAAATAACATTTTTCAAAAATGTAAAAAAAAAAAAAAATATATATATATATATATATATTTATCTAAATTTTTACTATAATACTTATATATTGTAACGTTCTAAACATAAATGATATAGTACTAATGTTTTTGTGTCAATACAAATTTAAACCAATAATTATTATCAGTTCAACCATAAAATTTAAGCTTGTAATTTCATTCTTTAGAAAGAAAATTATTATTTTACTTAGGAGTCAATGGAAGCCATATAACAACTAAATTTGTTTGACGTTTAAATTGATCTAATAATTACTTGAACAAAACAAGTAACATTTTTTTTTAAAAAAAAGGGTCAATGAGAGGATTTGGTTTCAAAGTAATATTCGAATCAAGAATCATAAGAATCTAGACCATGTGGAATCAAACCAACCATTTCAATTAAAGCCCAATATTACAATGACTGTTAATTTTTTTTTTTTATTATACCGACAATAAAAATTCTGTAAAACATGTAATTTCTAGATTAAAAATTAGAAATTTAGTTTTTACCACAAAACAGGCTGAATTGGTTCGATTTCAATTAAAATTTAACTATTTTTAATTCTTAAAAATTGAAGTATAATTGATGGTAGAACTCATAGAAGGGTGAGATTTTCGACCCTGAATATATATATCTGAATGTGAACAAATTCAGTCTGAGCCCCATTTTTTTTTAAATTCATTTTTAACAATACATTTTTTCATAAAATAATTTTACACGTAAATTCAAGACTTTTATATATTTTCAACCATACATATTTCCCCAAAATAGGGGCTCTATGCAGGGACGGAGCCAACACCTGACGAGCTAGTCCGGCCGTCCTAGCTGGCTCCGTCGAAGCCTTCTGTAAGTTCCGTCATTACTTGTGTCCGCTAGGAAGAGAGTGAGCAGCAGAGTTACAGAGCAAGGAGGAAGACAGTGGGAACTGGGCTGGGCCAATCTTTTTTTATTTTTTTATTTAACAGGTTGTGGGCTTATCAATTAAAAAATGATTCCTCTACTAGTACCAAAATGGGGGGTACAGAAGGACGTACCCCCCTCACATGGAGGTGGGGGCCACAACTCGACATTATTTAATGCAGGCGGATCCCACGCCTCATGTGAGGGGAGTACACGCTTCGATACCCCCCTTTCGGTACCGGTACCGTTACCGTTATACTTTTCCATTAAAAAACCCAATTAGCTTGAACTTGGGATGGTGGATAAACACAATTGTTTGGTCCAATTATCCACACGACCAAACTGCTACTGCAAACAATTTGGGGGAGACGGACGAGTGACGTCAGCTACACGGATGCACCACTGTGACTGCCTACTGGAGAGGAGAGACGATGACTTCTGGTGAGTGACTGTGACTTCGACAGGTAAACAGTGACTTCTGGTGAGCGTCGGCACTATTTCTGGTCTGAATGCATTTTCAAATTTGAGATTTCTTAGGTTATTTTGCAAATTGATGCTGGTAAACAGTGATACGTGTAATGAAATCTTGAAAACTTGAGATTTTTATAGCAATATTACGGAAATTGCATTGACAGCCTTGATTGTATAATATGTTTATCTACTTACTGTTTAGTGTCTACTGTGAATCTGTGATCTGCTTTGTGTTTGTGCTACAATGCAAAATATCGTTAGCAGTTGTGATATTATTTTGCAAAATCAATTGTTTTCGTTTAATTGATATTTGAAATTTAAGTGGGAGGTAGACTGATAATGCTAGTTAGCATAATAAAAATAGTTACTAAGATGATGACTTAGCTCTGGAATATACATCTTTACTATTTTAGTTGAGAATTGTATTTATTGGCCATTTTGCATATGCATCTTTATGTGGAGAAACATATTTTTAAAAAACTTCAGAATGAGACAATATTACAACGTTTTCAAAATATAAGATCTCGTAGAATGTAGTAGTCTAAGTTTACAATTATAGAATAAGGTTGTATCGTATTTTTTTAGTACTTTGGATTGTATTGAACTATATTTTCATATGTATATATTTTTTACGTTTTAGTGCATTTACATATATATTGAATAATTTTAAATATTATTTAATCAAATTTTAATAAATGATAGATTGGACTGGACTATTATGATCGTTGATTGTCGACGGTCAATAGTTACGTTCATATTGGATTCGTCCTTGGCTCTATGAACAATTGCAAGGTCCTGGAAAAAGGAATTTATGGAAGCATTGCTCGGTGGAATCACGAGGATGAGTTCAAATATTAAATGCTTATTAATAGACAAATGTATTTAAGTTGTATAAAGAAAATAAAATGAGCATGATGAATGCTTATTTATACGATAAATGGCCATTTCAGTTAAGGGGTGTTAATAATTTTATCCTGTAAATGAAGGATCATAACATGTAATAAAGTGATTAAATATGTATTATTTTCATTAGAACTCGTTACCTTTTTTTTTTACTTTAATTTAAAATCCAACAATTAATGACTTAATGTTGATTTTAATTATTTCTAATTATCTATGAAAATATGCAACTAAAATTATATAACAAAATTTTAGAGTTCAATCAAACTAGGAAACGCACTAGGATTTTGTATTCACTACTGTGACCCTTATTTCAATTATCAATTACTAGTAAATTATCAATTTTTGCCTACGTTGAAAATCAATAATCAAATTTTAACCAATAGTCTCTCTCCAGGTCAATTAACTGTATACTTATATGTGAACCTAATTATCTATAATTAAATTACAAATACGCAAGTATCCATTAACTCACAAAGTTCATCACACAACAATTTCATAGGGTATAACTATACATTGTTTATTACTAAAGTACAAAGATCTAGATATCATTACAAATTATTTCAACATTTTTCAAATAATTATTAATGAAATCCATGTAAATGTAAATTTAATTATTGTAACAAAAATGTGCAAATAATAATATTAACACGTACCAATGAAATCCATGGGTAAATCAATCGATTGGACTACTTGTGAAATCAACAATGGACAACAACATGATCTACACAATAAAAGAAAAAAGTTCCATGTTGGAGTCAAGAGCTAAAACCATTTGGATCAACATGATACAAGCAGCCGAAGGCGGAGGCACCAGTTAACACTATGCGGTCGCATGGTGTTATACCGAAACCAAGAGGGGGCAATTTCATTGTTCCATGCGGTCGCATGGTTATAACTCAGACCAAAATTATTTATTTTTTACTTTTTATTCTATTTTGATTAGAATTATATTCCTACCATAATTTGTAATATTTTAGTTAGTTTATGCACGTTTTTTACTAGTTTTAGGTCTAGTATAAGTACTTTTCATATTTCATTGTATTACAACTTTTGACAATTTGAGAATTAATCGAAAGGCAATTATTGTGCTTTCAATCCTTGTTCTACTTGAACAAATCGAACTTACAAGATCTTTCTTGTGGCGTTCAACATCGGGTGTGGATCACGGGTCGTGTAATCAAGAGGTCATCAAATTTTGTTTTGTTTGGTTGCTTGATTCATTATTCTTGATTCAAATCCAAAATTGGGTTATCTTTTGGGCTTTTTTGGGATCGTCAATTTGTTGTTGGATTGCATAGTTGACATTGCTACATGGTTTTCATCAGTTGGTATCAGAGCACGGCTCCAAAATAACCAAGGTTATATCTTTTTATTGATATTGATCTTTATTTTATTTTTTTCCATTGTTCTTCGCGTTCTTCGAGTCCATTCATAGTTTCGAGTTTTTGATCTAAAAAAATTACAAAAAAGAGTCAAAAGTTATTTTTAGGCTATTTAAGCATCCAAATCAACTTTCGTTTGTTTCGCTAGTTTTGTAGTTGAATTCCCAAGCAAAAAAAAATTATTATAAATTTCAAGGATTTTCAGCAGTTTTCAATTTCCAATTTTTGAGTAAAAAAAAATTGTTCAAATCAATTCCCTTGTTTTATTACTTTATTGAATTTCATTTGTTCCAATTCATACACATTCATTTCTTGTTTGTTTGAGTCATTTTCTTTTCTACCTTTCAATCATAATTCGTGATCATATTTGGTTTGGATCCACGAGAATACATTCTTGTTGAGTTCATTTGTTCTTTAAGGTACTTGGACGAAAGCACTTAGTGGTACAAGACAAAGTAGTGAGATCAATAAAGGAAAAAAGTCATTATTTGAATGATACACGAGTGATCATTGTGAGACAGAAATATTATAGAATTTAGAGACCTCCATCATATGGGAGATTTAAGGAAAATCCTGGTACCAATTGAGCAAATTGTTCAATTGGTACCAGAATTCCCCTTAAATCTCCCATATGATGGAGGTTTTGAATTCGAATATTAGGGAACGCGAAAAAATTCGTGAGGGGCCAAGTGGGCGCAGGTTCACCCAAAGCGGACAGTACGTATGTTCTAGCAACTTGGACGCAAGGTTCGAGTCGTTAAAAAAAAGCTCATTTTTTGTAACGACCCGAACCTTACGTCCAAGACTTGCCCAATTGGTACCAGGATTCCACTTAAATTTTCCATATAATAGCGGTCTTGAGTTCGAATCCTGGGGAACGCGATAGAAATTCGTGAGGGGCCAAGTGGGAACAAGCTCACCCTAAACGGATAGTACGTATGTTCTAGCGGCTTGGGCGCAAGGTCCGGGTCGTTACAGTTCCAATTCCAGCAGGCAAGCCAATTAAATTAACATAACGGAAGATGTAATACAGCGGTTTGAAAGAGTGCTTAGGGATGTAAGTGATAGTCACAATACCTCAGCTGCAAGTTTTCATAGGGGACAATCGAATGCAATGAGATCGGGTAGGCAGGAGCTTATGATGGAGTTGCATGATGAATATGAGTACAATAGTGACTTAGATGAGGGTGCATCAATGGAGGGTGAAATGAGTAGGATGAGAAATAGAGGAGGTAGGCTTGAACGAAGGGGTAAAAACAACTTTGGAGATGAGATAGATGAGAATATGGGGCAACATTAAAATGTCAATTTCACCGTTCAACGGAATGAGTGATCCGGAGGCTTATTTAGAATGGGAGAAGAAGGTAGAGTTGATTTTTTAGTGCCATAACTACCCGGAGGAAAAGAAGGTGAATATAGCCGATATTAAATTCACTGACTATGCTATAACTTGGTAGGATCAAGTGGTTACATTAAGACGAAGGAATCGGGAACGATCTGTTGATACTTGGGATGTGTTGAAAGTTATCATGCGAAAACGGTTCATACCTAGTCACTATTATAGAGAGCTGCATCGGAGATTACAAAGTTTATATCAGGGGTCGAAAAGTGTGGAAGACTACCACAATGATAAGGAATATATTGATGATCACGGCGAATGTGTAGGAGGATCGGGAAGCCACCATGGCTTGTTTCTTAAATGGGATGAATAAAGACATTGTCAATGTTGTGGAGTTGCAGCACTATGTGGAGATAGAAAACATGTTGCATGTAGTCATGAAGGTGGAGAAATAGTTGAAGAGGAAGGGGACAATTAGACAACCATTAGGTACTTCGGGTTCTAATTCATCATGAAAATCGAGGTGGAACAACAAAAAAGACGGAACTATTTCGAAGGGAAGAACTGAAATGCCAAAAGGAAAAGATAAAGGTGCTAGCAGAACAACACCCAAAGTAGAGCCATAGCTAACCAGGGATCGAGATATCAAATATTTCAGATGTTTAGGGATAGGACATCGCTTCTCAATGCCCAAACAAAAGGATGATGATCTTACGGGACAACGGAGAGGTGGTGAGTGCCAGTGACATGATTATGAAGACATGTCAGCGTTGGAGGAGGTTAGTGATGGGGATACGTGAAATTTGTGGTTGGAGAGTTATTGATCATGAGTCGAGCTCTCAACACTCAAATCAAAGTAGATGACTTGGAACAGCAAAGAGAAAACATATTCCATACACGATGCCACATTAACAATAAGATATGTAGCATGATCATTGATGGTGGACTGGTGGAAGTTGTACAAATGTAGTTAGCACAACTCTTGTAGAAAAATTGGGATTAACTGTATTAAAACACCCTAGACCTTATAGGCTATAAGGGTTAAATGAATGTGGAGCAGTTAAGGTGAACAAGATGGTGTTGATAAATTTCTCAATTGGTAGCTATAGTGATAAAATCATGTGTGATGTAGTACTTATGCATACGGAACACATTTTATTGGGAAGACCATGACAGTACGATAGGAAGGTCATTCATAATGGGTACAAAAATCGTTACAATTTTGTTAAGGATGACACAAGTGTATGAAGACCAAATTAAATTGAAAAATGAGAAAGAAGTGAGAGTGAAAGAGCAAGAGAAGATGAGAGAGAATAGTGAGATGGTAAGTAAGAGAGAAAATGGTAAGGTAGCTCATAGAGAGAAAAAGAAAGTGGAGCCACATGAGAGTAAAGAAAGAGAGACTTTCGAGAGGAGAGAAAAGTCGAAAACGAATTTCTTTGTAAATGGTAATGGGTTGAAGAGAGAGATAGTTGAGAAGAAACAAGTGATCTTATTAGTCTATAATGAGTCATTTCTCAATCTTGAGTAAACTAACCCACCTCTCTCCAGTTTAGCTATCTCTCTGTTGTAAGAATTCAAAGATATATTTTCGGAGGACATGTCTAGTGGGTTACCACCCATTCTCGATATTGAACACCAAATTGACTTCCTCCCTGGAGCTTTCATTCCAAATCGACCAGTTTATCGAAGTAATCCTGAGGAGACAAATGAGCTACAAAGACAAGTGGAGGAATTGATGAGCAAGGAATATGTAAAGGAGAGCATGAGTCCATGTGCCATTCCAGTACTCCTTGTGCCAAAGAAAGATGGAACTTGGAGGACATGCTTGGATTACAGAACCATCAATAACATAACGATAAAATATCGTCATCCTATTCCTAGGTTAGATGATATGTTGGATGAACTGTATGATGCATGCATACTTAGTAAAATTGATCTTAAGAGTGGATGCCACCAAATTCGAATGAGGGAAGGTGATGAGTGAAAAATCACTTTTAAAATTAAATATGGCTTATATGAATAATTAATAATGTCGTTTGGACTCACTAATGCACCAAGCACTTTTATACAGTTAATGAATCATGTTTTGCGTGCTTTTATATGAAAATTTGTTATGGTTTATTTTGATGACATCTTAGTCCATAGCAAGTACCTTAATAAGCATGTAGAACACTTTAGAAATGTGCTTTTGGTTTTGAGAAAGGAACAACTATATGCTAATCTTAAGAAATATACGTTTTGCATGGAGAAGGTTGTTTTCCTAGAATTTGTAGTAGGTTCCAATGGGATAGAGGTAGATGAAGAGAAAATAAAAGCTATTAAAGAATTACCAATACCTAAAAGCATAACTGAAGTAAGAAGGTTTCATGACTTGACTAGTTTTTATAGGCGTTTTGTGAAAGATTTTAACACAATCACTATACCACTCACCGAAATTGTTAAAAAGAGCGTGAAATTTCATTGAGGTGATGAACATGAACATGCATTCAACACAATTAAAGATAGGTTGTGTAAAGCACCGATTTTAGCACTTCCTAGTTTTGATAAAACTTTTGAGATTGAGTGTGATGTATCAGGAATAGGTATTTGAGTAGTTTTAATGCAAGATAGGAGGCCGATAGCCTATTTCAGTGAGAAGCTGAGTGGAGCATCACTTAATTATCCCATTGGGGTGATGAACATGAACATGCATTCAATACAATTAAAGATAGGTTGTATAAAGTACCGATTTTAGCACTTCCTAATTTTGATAAAACTTTCGAGATTGAGTGTGATGCATCAGGAATAGGTATTGGAGCAGTTTTAATGCAGGATAGGAGGCCGATAGCCTATTTCAGTGAGAAGCTGAGTGGAGCAACACTTAATTATCCCACGTATGACAAAGAGTTGTATTCACTCTTACGAGTCTTGGAGACATGGCAGCACTACATGTAGCCTAAAGAGTTCGTGATTCACACAGACTATGAATCGTTGAAGCATTTACGAGACCAAGGTAAGCTAAACAAAAGGCATGCAAGATAGATGGAATTTGTAGGGACATTTTCTTATGTCATCCGGTATAAGTAAGGTAAGAAAAATGTAGTAGCGGATGCATTGTCTCGAAGGTATGTGCTTCTGACTTCTCTTAGCTCTAAATTGCTTGACTTTGAACATATTAAGGACATGTATGTTGGTGATTTAGATTTCTCGGATATTTATACATCATGTAATAAGGGGCTATAGATAAGTTCTTTAAGTAGGATGGGTATTTGTTTCGGAAAAATAAGTTATGTATTCCTAATTGTTCCATGCGGAAGTTGTTAGTAAGGGAAGCACAAAGTGGTGGATTGATGGGACATTTTGGGGTTAAAAAACCTTTAGAGATGTTGGAGGAACATTTTTATTGGCCTAAGATGAAAAGTGATGCCGAAAAAGCATGTAGTCGATGCATAGTTTGTAAACGGGCTAAGTCTATGATTTTACCTCAAGATTTATCCACACCATTACCTACACCTAGTGAACCATGAGTTAATATTTCAATGAATTTTGTATTGGATTTATGTAGGACTAAAAAGGGACAAGATTCGATTTTTGTGGTGGTAGATAAGCTTAGAAAGATGACACATTTCATAGTATGTCATACAATCAATGATGTCACTAACATTGCGGAGTTATTCTTTAGGAAGATAGTGCGTTTACATGAGATACCTAAAAGCATGGTGTCTGATCGATATTTCAAATTTTTTAGTCACTTTTGACGGGTTTTGTGGAGTAAGTTAGGAACCAAGTTGTTGTTTTTCAAAACTTGTCATCCACAAACCTATGGGCAAACCGAAGTAGTAAATAGGACTATTATACAATTGTTGTGCACTGTAGTCAATAAGAATTTGAAAAGTTTGGAGGAGTGTTTACCTTTCATAGAGTTTGCATATAATAGGGCCACGCATTCTACTACTTCATTTTCACCGTTTGAGATTGTTTATGATTTTCATCTAGAAACACCTTTGGATTTAATACATTTGCCTGTGAATGAACGATATAACTTAGATGGTAAAAGAAAGATCGAGTTGGTGAAGTCACTCCATGAAAAGGTAAGTATGCAAATCGAGATTAAAAATAAACAATTCGCATCGCAAGAAAACAAGGGTAAAAAAAGTGTGACATTCGAACCTGGAGATTAGATTTTGGTACATTTTAGAAAGGAATGCTTTTCCAGAGCAAATAAAATCAAAGTTGCAACCACGAGGGGACGGTCAATTTCAAGTCCTAGAGAAAATCAATTATAACGCCTACAAATTAGATCTTCTAGATGAGTATAAACTTTTAATGTGTCTGATCTCTCTATCTTTGATGCAAGTACAGATTCGGGGTCGGATCTTTTGAAGAGGGAGGGGATGATATGATCAAAGAGTCGAGACCGACGAAGAAGGGCCTGGGTCGAGACCCGTTGATTATCGAATGAGGACCAATGACACGATCGAGGGCAAAACGGTTAAATCAAGCTATGAGACTACTCGTGCAATCAACGATGGATGACACCATGATCTATACAAGAAAAGAAGTAAGTTTCATGCTAAAGTCAAGAGCTGAAATCATTTGGATCAACATGATAGAAGCAACTGAAGGCAGAGGCACTAGTTAACACTATGCGACCGCATAGTGTTAAACACCATGCGGTCGCATGGTGTTATATCGAGTCTAAGAGGGGGCAATTTCATTGTTCCATGCGGTCGCATGATTATAACCCGGACCAAAATTATTATTATTATTTTTTTTTTTGCGTTTTTTTTCCTATTTTGACTAGAATTATATTCCTACCATAACTTATAATACTCTAGTTAGTTTATGCACTATTTTTACTAGTTTTAGGTCTAGTATAAATATTTTTCATATTTCATTGTATTACAATTTGACAATTTGAGAATTAATCGAGAGGCAATTATTATGCTTTCAATCCTTGTTCTACTTGAACAAATCAAACTTATCAAAATCTTTCTTGTGACATTCAACATTGGGTGTGGATCACTGGTCGTGTAATCAATAGGTTATCAAATTTCGTTTTGTTTGGCTGCTTGATTCAAATCCAAAATCGAGTTATTTTTGAGCTTTCTTGGGATCGTCATTCTTGTTGTTGGGTTGCGTAGTCGACGTTGCTACATGATTCTTATCATAACCAATGACTTGAGAAGTGTAATCTGTGTCCTATGTATTATAATTTGCAACCTAATGACAAAAATATGTGACCAATGTATTATAATATGTGACGTGTACAAATAAACTATGCAATTGTACCATAAACCTGTTATATTTATCAAGTGAAAATGAAACATAACATCAGAGTAATTTAACATTTCAAACATTTGCTCAAATGCTAAACTAAACAAGTTTTCAACATCTCAATGTACAACCATAGTTTTATATTCTTACAATTAGTTCCATCGCACAAAATATTAAAAAGGACAAATAAAATGAAGCCAGTATTCATAAACTTTACAATTACCTTCATCATCTTGATTTTCAAATGTATTTTCAATTATCACTCTATGGCAATCCCCTTTTCCCTTTGTTTGCTTCCCTCGCTTTATAAGCTTCCTAATTTTTCAATGTTTATAGAGCGGTGTCGTTATATCCAGCCTAATCTTGTCAGCAACAAATTTCTTTGGTATGGACTCTCTATCGTTGTGGAGCACGTATTCAGCATATTTAATTGCGAATATGCCTCAAGTCCATACAATCTGATTCGTTGAAACACAATTTCATGACATTTCAAAAGTTTGCAAAGCATGTTTTCGTGAGTATACATCATTGGGCTTTACTTAGATATGTTTTGAGGTTTGTTAGAACACCCTTTTTATCATGGTAATGGTAATTTTTCTGGAAACCTATTATCTTGTGGTACAATGAAGTTCCACACCTGCATCACGTGTTTAGATGAAAACAGTATTAAAATCAAATTTGGAATGGTACAATAAACGAGGTCACAAATATAGATAAAGATGTCAATGGATCGAACTGAGGATCAACCCTTCTGATGAACTACCTTGCGCTCGCTTTAGGGCGAGTTGAGCATGCCCAGTGAGCCAATTCGTTAAAACAAAAGTTTACTAATTTTTAATATTTTTTTGAAATGTAAGGTAGTTGAAAATTTGTAAATGGCTTAAGGGAAAAATCAATTTTGTAAAAGATATTTAATAAAATAAATTTGAATTTTTAAAAATCCTCATCATTTATCCAAGCTTGGGATTGGCTACATGATATGTTTAATTTTTTTTCTATAAAAAATAAATTCACAAATTATTATTTCATGTATAAATTTTTTCTATATAAATTAAATACAATAACATTGTATGATTGAAATTGAAATAAATAAACTTACCTCTCTTTGCAATTACAATACATAAACACTTGTGGAAGGATTGGTAGGTCACATTATTCACTCCAATGGCGTACACAAACATATGCTTTTATTCGATTTGCAATATTGCGACTCCTACATAAAAAAATCTCGATTCGAAATATGATTCTCATCAAATCCCTTACTCTTGGAGTGTTGATAAGTTCGTGGGGAATGTTAATAAATAATGGATAATATTGAACAATATCGAATAGTGAAACCACTGTGCATTTCATCACTGAAGTAAAGTAAAGAATTCGGCCCCAACCATTGTTTTATCGTATGTAGGTTCTCAAAGCATTCGATTATCATATATTTGGAACTCGAGAAAAGTTAAATCAGTATTGTTCAAATTGAAGTACGAATTATATTATTCTATTATTCTATTACGTATGGAGGACATATTTTATGTAAAAGCTAAGTTAAATTATTTTGAAGGAAATCCAAACAATGTTCAGCTCAATGTAACTTGAGACAAGGATCGAACACTAGAACAAGTATAAAAATCATTGATAAACGATGAAAAATACGTTTGAGTTTGTTTTCCATTGCGACACAGACTTGGAATAAGGAGAAAAAAACCATTAAAAAAAATACGCTCAGTTTAATCATCATCAATAATTAAAAAAAAAAAAGGTTATTTCGTACTTAATAAAAAATGTAGTAATCTAATTTTTAAAACATAGAACAAATCCTAGATTAGAGTATTGTCATTTATAAATTTATGTGCAGCAGAAAAATTGAACACCGTCAATAATATTTTTAGGAACATAAGGAAAATTTCAACTAATCCAACATTTATGTGTCCACATTTTAGATTTTTCCGCCACCCAAGTTTACTTAATTGACATCTAATAGTTGAGCCCTAGATTGTATCATTAACTGTAAATATTGAAATTGAACATAACAATAAAATTCAAGTGTTTTTCCTTAATGCAAAGAAAAAATAAACTGTTACAAATTCTTTATTATATTATTGTTTTTCGTGCAATTAGTACTAATTAGATTAACATCTTACAAAGCATGTGTCATAAATCGTGCAATCAGAAGATTAGCTTTATATGATGTAACGTGTTTAACACTCATAAGTTTGCTTTCAGAGTCGTATCATTATTGTCAAGATATAACACTGTTAAAAGAAAAGAGTTTGGGGTACAGGATGTTAAGTGAATCGATGAACAACTCGTAAAAAAAGTACTAAGTTAGTGAATGAAAAAAATGCTCGGCTCGTGTCTAGAGCCACTTAACATCACTATCTTATCCTATATTGCAATTAGTTAAACTACAAACACCAACTCCTTAAAAAAATATTAAAAAAATTGACTAAAACTTAACTTTTTATTATGATGATTTATTTTTGACTTTTTGTGGATTGTTGGGATTTAACAAGAGTAAATTTTAGGTACGAAGTTGAGTGCCCATTTCCAATACTGGTCCACGCGTCTTCCTTTGAAATAGTCCGCTTGTTGACATGCTAATCGACTAATCTTGTCTCTCTATTTTATTCAAATAATATTATTTTAACATAACTGATGCTATAACACTAATTTAGTTGATGATAAATAATAAATTTAATAAAATATAGAATTAAATGACCCATTTAATTGTATTTCTCATTTAATGTCACATTAATATTAGTTAGATTAATGTTTTAACAACGGTGTTAAATATCATTACTCCTTTTTTTCCTTTTTGATTTTTTATAGTACAGTGACCTCGTAATCATGCAAGTCTTAATTGAATAATTTTATAAAGTTAAATTATTCCAACTTGGTTTCGTGTTAAGAAATTTGAAGCAATGATTGTTACTACAAAAGTCACGTAAAAATTAAGAAAATTCAAACGATTTCTATCATTAAAGATTGACATTACATGATTACAATCCATATCCATATAATATTCCACGAAAATTCATGAATCAATTTTTACGTTATTTACCTCTGATTGCTAAGATGTTTAAGACTTTGTCAAGACTCGATGAAAAATAATGAAAATCAAGATAAGAAGATCGAATTAACTCCTTTCAATGAAACTTTTCCTTTATAATTCTCTCTAGAAATTGGCAAAAAAAGTAGGGAGGGGTTTTCGTCAGTGAAGGTTAGAACCAACTTATTCTTTTTCAAAAGTTGAGGATTACTGTGCTTTTCAAAAAATAAATTAAAGACCAAAGATATCATTTCTATGCTCTATACCCGGGAAAAAAATGATTGCATAACATGTAGCATTTTTATTTATAAGTTAATTTTTTACGACATGTATTATTGAATAGTTATTTTTCATGTGGAATTGTGATTTACAAAAGGAAATAACGACATGTGACGTCACTGATTATCCAATAGCGTAATGATATTAATATATTCGGTAAAGTGCGTAGATTATGCCAACACAAGTGCTAACTATGTAAATATTTTTCTTTGAAAAGAGTCACACGAGAGATGAATAATGATGTTGAAATGAATAGAAAACATGTGAACAAGAAGACATTATAAATACCACAAATAGTCACTCTATTTCAACCATTCACACGGGGGCCTTGAAATTCTAGGATTAATAAGACAAACTAGGCTTTTTCTTTTTAGTGACTGGAATTGAGATAGGGGCTCCACGCTAGGCTTCTACTTTCTAGTTGGTAAGGATATGCTCTCACTATTCTATTTCAGTGAGAGTTTTGCTATATGAACACTCTATTTGATATTCTGATTGACACCGCACTCACATGAAAAAAATGTTATTTTATTCGCACAGAGTCCACACACTCACATGGTGGTCACCCATACGATCAACCAGGGTGGTTGAATAGCATTTTTCATTCTAGAGATTTCCTAGAATACATACATCAGCCATGCTTGGAGCCTCGAGTCAATGACAGGGATTGAGATAGGAGCGCCCAAGCACACAGTCCCCTCCAATAGGGCCAATCCTTGTCCAAAACCCGGGACAAGGAGATTTACTCTACATATTTAGTCTTGTTTGGCTCTTATTATTATTATTATTTTTTTTTACTCTATCTTATTTTCAATCACATAATATTCTATAAAATAATATTATACGTAAATCGAAAAAAATTCTTTTTTTTCAACTACACATTTTTCAAAAAAAATATATTTCAAACATTAAAATTAATAAAAAACGGGGGCTTAGTACATAAATTGAACATTTTTATGTTTATTAATAGTTTTACTAATCGGAACACAAAAATATTTGGGAAAAAAGATAATTTTAAATACGTATATTAGGGAACAATTATTCCAAAAAGAAAGAAAATTGTTTGTGTTAAATAGGGATTTAGCCATTTATTATGTCATGTAGTTAATTAAGATTGCTTTTGGTTAAACCATATTTACCCAACTCAATTAATTAAAATTTAAAATAATTTGACTTAGTTGTATCATCATTGGGCTGCTGTCAATTCAAGAGTTTATCAATTAGCTGATCTCCACAATCTCAAACATTTAAAATACTGTTTTTTTTTGGTCTAAAAGTCAAAAGATTTCAACTACAAAATTTTGGAAATTTCCAACATAATTGACTTACAAGTAATAAATTGTGAGACAACATTTTTAAATAGGAATTCCACTTCATACTTGCGTCATATCGTCATAATCTCCTTACATTGAATAAACTTCAAATCTTTCAAAGAAATTATTTTGGTCATCGTTTTTATCTAATTTTCTTGAATAAAAGTCCTTTTCACTACCCAATTTTCTGAAAAAATAAATTTCTTTATTTTATTTTGATTGCAATATTAAGTCGAATAATGTTTGAAGTACATTTTGTTTGACATTCATTTTGACACTCTATTCACATATAAAGTTAGGGTCCCACAATTAAAATAATGCGCGGGCCCCATGATTGTGTCTACAATGTCAAACTTAGTGTACAAAAACAATGTACACTCAGCTTTATTCTAATCTTTTAGTAATTGTGTAGTGCTTACTTAACTATGATATCTGCACAAAATTCCTTAATGCCCCAACTTTATTGTTTGTGGTTTAAGCCTTATGGAAAGCATGAAATTTTTAGAAAAATGCATCAATCATGATGTAAGATAGTTATCAAGATAGATTAGAATCCGTAAATTAATTAAACACGGCTAATACTAAAATCTTTGTTACTCATTCTGTTTAGTATTTATGTGCGGTCGTGCTTAAAAGCAAACCAAACTTACTTTTAAAAAAAAAAAAAAAAAATCCATTAAAATCCCGTCTTTCTAAATTACAACTTTTAAACATGATGAAAAATGTCAACGAAGTGTTAAAGATGCCTTCAAATTTTAAGAATTTAGTGGATGTTCATAGATTTTGTAAATTATATATATGGATGGTGAACATCTCCAACAAACTAGTGTATCTTTGTTCAACAAAGAAGACACAAATGGTCTAATACTAAGACTTTCTCAATTGATTTTAACGAAAAAAAGGTTAGGAATTTACCTACTACTCAAATAAGAATTCGGAGATTAAAGGAATTTGTTTTCATTCCCTTCTAAATTTCTAATTTTTGTGTGGGACATGTGTTCTTGGGGTGGGTGAAAAGAGGACTGTTAATTAGTTCAATACTTCAATTACTAATATATTTTTTTTCTTCTGAATTTGTAGTTGGCATGGACAAGTGGATCACTTGCGTATAATTAGGTTGCTAGATTAAAAATAAATTTAAAAATGATTGAAAACTCAAGACAAGAGAGTTATCGATTCAAGTCTCAATATTTGTCGACGATAAAATAATTCGTCAGTAATTTTGAATTTATGCCTGAATACATAAATGTGTACTTTGATACCCGACTAGTTTTTACTTGATATTGGAGTTTTGAGACTTTCAAGTTATTCAACCCAACTAGTTTGTTTCAATCATGTTACAAGTACATAAAATTTTGACAGACAATACATGACGAGAATTGATTGGAAGATGGAAAGAGAAAAAAAATACAATAATCTGCAATCACATTAGTGTATGATAAGAATTCCGTTAAAAATTTCTTGTACACATGACTTTTTCCAATTTGTTTCGAGTCTTTTGACATTTGAGTTTTTGGACTTTTATTTTGATAACAATTAGATCACCAGTGACGTACTCAAGTCTAAAAACCCGTTAGAACATGAAATGTTTGTGTGATATAGACATGTTCATTAAATGAAAATTATTTTTAAAAAATAGAGAAAAGATCTTCTTCTCTCCTACTCACCCTCACCACAGGTATACCTCCAAGTTTCAGCCCCCTTCCCCCAATCATTTCTCACTTGTCTTGTTCTTATAGACCCGGTATCTCTCCAATTAGTAAAATGGAAAGCAACCCCTCGATGCATAGTTCAGTGGTGCAAAAGATAAAAGTGAAGTAGTCTCAACTGAACTGACAGTCGCAATGTGAGGGTTCGATTTCTACCTCTTACAAGATATGAAATTGGACTTTTTGTGAACATCAGTACGACAACTCTTGTACCCTGATCTGCTGAAACATATCTCGCGATTTAACTCCTCCACAATGCTCTAGGGACGGGGCGATGGGGATCCTCAAGATTGGAGTTCAACCTTTTTTTTTTTTAAGTGAAACGGAGAGCATTTACACTTGGCCAACCTTTACATATATCATTTAATTTTGTCGATTAAATATTTTTACTCGTAAACCAAGAAAGTCTCAATAATTTAGTCATCAAGGACTATATTTTATAAAAAATTGCAGCCAAATACATAATAACAATAAACTATATTACAATAAACAACAGGAAAAACACAAATAACTTTTGTAAAATTATTTTATGATACATTATGGGATCTAATAATATCTACAAGCATGGTCAATTAATTCGAGTTGGTTTATCATATATACGCAATGATAACTTCAAGTTTTTTTTATAAGCATCAATTAGTTTCATGGAATATGTGGCTAAAACTATTGGATACCCATCAACGTGTTGGACAAAAAGTATAATGACAAAAATGTACGTCTCACTCCAACATAACAAACCACAATGAAGTATTTCCTTGTACAAATAGAAAACTGTAGAGCCTCTGTCGAACAGAGAGAAACAATATAACACTCAAAGTGAGATACAAAACGAGATAATTTTACATTAGTTTGAATGTATGACATTATATTATTAAATGCATGTCTTGAATATGTACTAGACATGACAAGTCCCACAGAGTAAGAAAATTTGTCTTTGATCGTGTTTAAAAGTAAATCAGACATGGATATTTACTAACAAGAGTTGCATATCACAATTTATTTACAATAGGTCCTGATGCCCAATCATAAGGTGTAAGAGGAACAATATAATGAAGGACATGAATTGATGACCAAGAAACTCAGAGATAGGGTTCTTCCATTTGATTCGTCTAATCAAGTCTTGATTCCACAATACGTAAATACGCGAAATTTTCAATTATCACCATGTGCTTATCATTCTCCTCTATCCGATAGTCCAAGAATATCTAACCCAAGAGGGAATAGAGTGAATTGATTTTTTGAAACTTTTTCTATTTCATATGAAGTAAATCACAAACACATAGATCAATCAAGTAATTATCGTAAACAAAAATAAGTAAAAGGGTGGAGATGAATCAGATTACGCAAACTATATATTTATGGAGATTCGATCCAAACCAATTATTTACGCCATTTGTTATCAAGCTCTCCACCATGCACCAGATATTTTCACTATATTGATTGACTTATGGTGCAATCAAAACTCTTACAACGTTTTCGATGACTTACAAGCAAGGAGCACCAATCTTTATACACTATTGAGTTTTCAAAAAACCTCAATGTAACCCACCGGTTTAAAGAATTGACTTTACAATGAAATTCCTCTATTAATAAATGATACCAATGAATTAAGTACCAAATGAGACTTGACACTTCAATGACTAGCGTCGAATAATAGCTCAAGTATTATGTGAGAAAAGATAAAAAAGTACTAAATGTAATGTAAGTTCAAAGATTGGCTCAAAATATTTTTCATTTTAATGCACTTGAAAGACCTTCCATTGAATGTAGAAAAAGAACCTATTTATAGAGACAATTTATAAAACTTTCTGTAAGTTCGGATGATGATCCAGTTGACTCGTACGAGTTTGGATGATTAAAATATAATCATTGGTCAAAAAGGTCATAAGTTAGAATGGTCAAATTTTGAACCATCGTTTCGATTGATCATTGGTTCGGCTAATTTTCTCATTTTTGCCCCGTTTGATCCATCCGAATATTTTGAAAAATGTAGACTTTTGAAAAACATTTTTAACTAGTTTTTCAAGAATAAATGATATTTTATATGATTTAAGTTCAAATATCAATTGATAATCAATCTTATCTTTTATTAAAATGTTTTATGCAAGTGATAATCAAAATAGCTTTTGTGCATAAAATGATTTTTGAGTTTTAATCATTCAATTACTAAACATAAAAGTATTAGTCTTTACATTTAAACTTAAAAGTCTAGTATTTGATCTTCTTTGAAGTTTTGCTCATAAGCACTTGATCTTGAAGGATTTTGTTTGGAATATGTGACTTCGATCTTGATCTTCTTCGTGAATCCGATTTATAATGATGGTGTTGATTTTGATCTTTTGACGGTGATCGATTGATTTTATTATTGAATGCTTTGAAAACTATAATAACTTAAATTCAATTTGTTATTAAACAATATTAACTTGTTTGTTATAATAAAAACTTTATGATTATAATCAACCATAGGTCAACAACATCTTCTCTTTCATTGATTTTTATGAAGTCACATCGGGAGCTAGTGCACTAGCATCTCAAATATTGATAAGGGGGAACATGAACTATTCTATAAATCGAAAAAATCTAAGGGTCCGTTTGATTGCAATGATGAAAAATGGGTAGAAAGAAAATGAATGGCAGTGAATTGAATTGCCTAGAATTTGTTTTACGGGAAAATTGTAATTAATGGTGTTAGAGTGGTATAATTTTCTACCTAATCCGTTTAGCTTTATTTTTCATGCACATTGTTACTTTTTGGGATAATTTTTTTTTTACAATCTGTATTAAAATTTGTCTGGATTGCAAAAAAGTAAAAAAAAAAAAAATAAAAATAATAATTTTTGAAATTTTTTTTTGTTCGTTTGGCTTTTTTTTTTCGCAAATTGTCAATTAAATGAATAAATTTTTTTACCATTGAATTTGGAATGTGTTCTAATTGTTAAAAAAAAAAGTCAAAAGATAAATAAATAAATGGAATAATAAACGGGGCAGGGAGCCCGACCCTATCCCGTCTTAAGTGGAGATAGGAACTTGGCAAGGGAAAAATCTTAACGGGGCAGAAGACGAGAATGACTGCCTCGAGCCACCTTATTGCCATCCATATACGATGCTTCCTTAGACAATAGAGCCATTAGGGGAGGGTAAAGAGCATCCAACGCAAAGTGACCTTTCATTCCCTCCACCCCTCAACTTGGGGACCAGAAAAACACCTTTAATTTTTCTTGACTGGCTTTTGTTACTCTCCTTAACGAACTTTCAAGTCTTTTTTTTTTTTTTTTTGCCGGCACCTTCTTTATAGAACCCCTAAGTTGTCCTAAAGGCCGAATTCAAAAAATATCAAAATTATAGGAAATTTTCTAATCTAATAATCAGTTGTTGAAAAGATCATATGTTTTCTCATTGTGCGAAGATACCCACAATAGTCTCATACGATGTGACCTTTGTAACATCGCATGGGGTTGTCAATGACTACAAAAAAATAAATATAATTTTCTTAAAAAATTTAAATTTCCTCAAAAAAATTAACAAGTAGTTATTTTAAACAAAATCACAATATACTGTTATTTTTGTATATAATATCCGTGTCTCTCCTCTATACTATTCGTGACTACGAAAAGTTGAAACGCTTTATCCTATAAATTAGTTTGTCTTCACCCCCTAATATTTAACAAAACTTCTGCAACCGCATATGGTAAAAAATTTAACTCGTTTGCGTTTGATTTCATAAAAGATCATTTTTCTTTATAGATAAAAGTCACCAAATGTCTTGTAACAAATTTTTTACACATAAGACCTATATATATAGCAACACAATTAACACGTGCACGCTTGTGTTCACATCCCACTTGCAAAGAAGAAAATATTTTCTTCAAATTCAACACACGCATGTTACACATGCATAGTTGTTAAATTTTCACCTAAAATTAAAGAATTAGCTACCTGACTTTTATTTTACTTGTATTTTAAATTTCGAGAGCTTTGAGAAAGTGTCAACAAGTTGATCCCTTCAATAGACTCGCCATTTTCAAAAGCTAGCTCTAGCTAAATGCATATTTTTATAGATAATTAATTAAATATAAGCAGGCAGGCAACCTGATGGTAAAATTGAAAAACGAAATAATAACAAAGCCGAGACTCTTTAATTTTTTTTTATGAACCGGTTTACGAAACCCGACATGGTATGCAAATACATCCTTACTTTCCCAGAAGCCAGAAGCGGATTGTTTTGACTTTCTCCTCACCAACCCATATTTGCAAATTGCGTGTGGCTTTCAGCTGTTCTTCTTTGAATATAGTCAATCCAGACCCTCATTATTCATTTGTCTCTGTTCACCAAATTGAATGCTAACCTCCAGTTTTGCTTCGGTATTGTAGCCAAATAACAAATTGAGAACACTGATATAAAGATAAAATATATGCGTCTGTGAGAAGCAGAGGTTTCACCTAACTCCCCCCTCCAACAAGTAAGCGTGCTTATATATAAGAAGCCATGTACATCTTCTTGGAAATATTGATCTTAACCAACTAGTTTTACTCTCTCTAAACAAATGAGATTGACTCTTTCAACTGGTTCAGAAATGTTCAAAGTGTCATTGACGAAGCCATTCTTATATTTCAACACCCCAACAACTTCCTCTTGCTCTACATAGCCATCTATTTCTCCATCCATCCATCCGTTTGTTTTATCTATCTGTTTGAGGAAGAAGAAGAAGACTGCGACGTTCTTACATTCTCCCAACTTTTCGACCTCGACTAAGTAAGCATTTCATTTTATGTTCTTGATGTTCCTTTTATATGTTTTTTCGGATTTTCTAGAGATATATTATGCTAGTTGTGATTTTCATTTTTTTCTTTAAAACTCAAGTAAGCAGAAAGGAAAAATGGACAGTAAAATGCGAGCTTCGAGAAGACAAACAAGCCGGAGTACGAGCAGGACTACTGGTAGAAGCCTAAGTAGGGCAAACTGGAATGTGGAGGATGTCTTTTCTGGCTCCACAAATAGGCGAAGCATTCGAGCCGAGGAAGATGAAGAAGCTCTACGATGGGCTGCTCTAGAGAAGTTACCAACCTACGACAGATTACGAAAAACTGTCCTAAAATCCTTCGAAGAAACTGCCAATCAAGACAATAAGGTTGTGCACAAGGAGGTTGATGTAAGAAAACTTGACATGAATGATCGACAAGAATTCATCGACAGGCTTTTCAAGGTGGCTGAGGAAGATAATGAAAAGTTCTTGAGAAAGTTTAGGAATAGAGTTGACAGGTAACCTTTTCTACACCAATTTTTTATTTAATGTCACAAAATTGTACAGTTAATCCATCATTTTGTTAAGTGGTTAATTCATAATCAAACTCTCTGTCTCATGCAAATAGAAAACGAAGGTTAACCAACTATACCCTTCTTACATTGAAAAAGTAAAAGCAAATTTTGAGTTTTAATTCATTTGTTAATTATGTTTCACGCATGATTATGAGTAGTTTTCAAGAATATAATTAATTACTGTATTTGTCAGACAATTAATTGCATGAAAAGCAAGCACACGAAAAAGAAAACCAAAATAACATTATTTCGTGGAGCTAATTTACTCTACACTGTATCAAGGAATGATTCTCAAGTAACAGTTCAACAACTGTATTATTATTATTTTTTTTCTTTTTCTGATAACCGTGGATGTCCGAGCCAGCTTACGCGCACCTCGACTAATCCCACGGAGCCTTGAAATTTACACTCGGATACTCACCATAGTGCTCTTGAGGAGACTCGAACTAGTTCAACAATTGTATTGTGATAGAATTAATCAAACAATAATGTATGGCATAATAATGTAATCAGCAACAACAAAAGTACAAGCAAACAATTACTAAATATGAGCTAATTGATATTCCTGTATGCTTGACCGAGTGATCTAATTTATTTCCTATTTAGATATTAATTGTTTCTCTTTATACATATTGTAATTGCAGAGTTGGGATTACCCTTCCTACAGTAGAAGTGAGATATGAACACTTAACCGTCGAGGCAGATTGCTTTGTAGGCAACAGAGCTCTACCGACACTGCCAAACGCTGCTCGTAACATCGCTGAGACAGCATTAAGTTGTTTTGGCATCAGATTGGCTGAGAAAACAAAACTCACAATATTAAAAGATGCTTCTGGGATCATAAAACCATCTAGGTAAGGTTTCGAACAAAAATTCATTGCTCAAAACATCGTTACGTCTCAAAACAATCATAGTTATAGCTACTGACTTTAATCCGAAAGTTACTTAGCTAAAAATCAAATTCAAATACTATGTTCGATAATCTTGATGTATATCTATCGGTTACATTTCGTAGGATGACCCTTCTGTTAGGGCCACCTTCGTCCGGGAAAACAACCCTTTTGTTAGCTTTGGCAGGAAAGTTAGACCCGACCCTAAAGGTTAGTCAAATTCACACCTACATTATCCAAGAATGTTATTGATAGAGATTAAGAACTCTTAACTTAATTTTATGATGAAAATATTAATGTGGAACAGACAAGGGGAGAAATCACATACAATGGGCATCAACTCAATGAATTTGTACCACAGAAGACATCAGCATACATTAGCCAAAATGATGTTCATGTAGGAGAAATGACAGTCAAAGAAACTCTAGATTTCTCTGCTAGGTGTCAAGGGGTTGGATCCCGATATGGTAATAAGATAAATTTCAAAATCATTATTATTATTTTTTTTTTTTAATTTTTCGTGGAAATAATTGTATTCTAACTATCAAAATTAAAATAGAACTTTTGACTGAACTGGCAAGAAGAGAGAGGGATGCCGGTATCTTTCCCGAGGCAGAGGTTGATCTTTTTATGAAGGTAATGAAAAAATAAATAATATCACGGACAATTTCAATTTCAATTACCCTTTTTTGGTTGACTTTTTTAACTTTGAGCCATTTTTTGTTTCTCTCAGGCAACTGCAATGGAAGGAGTAGAGAGCAGTCTCATTACAGACTATACTCTCAGGGTAAGATTTAATTGAAGTCTAGTTATTCATTAAAAAATAATTTTTTGGATTAAGAGCGTGTTTGATGGAGATTATTGGGAAAACAATGTATTTTAAATAGTGATATGATGAAAAATGTGTAGTTGAAAAAGAATAAAAATTATTGATGTGATGGATAATATTATTTTATTGAAAAATATGTAGTTAAAAATGAGTAAAAAAATAAAAATATGGTCCAAACGGGCTCTAAATAAGCAAGATTTCCAACATCTACTTAATCATCAACTCGTGATTTTCTATTCTAATAATATATTGAGAGAACAGTACAAATATCATGTGCGCGTGGGGTTTCCATATTTTTTGGTATATATATATATTTTTTATTTAATATTCTTTCTTTTTTTGGGTCAAAAATTTCTCCTTACCTACTTTACCATGGGACCCATATTTCTGCTGGCTGGATATTGAGGGACCCAGTAACCACATTTTCAAAATTTGCAACCCGTTTGATTCTCATTTTTATGAAAATATATTTTTCTCTCTTCTTTTTAATCACACATTCTTCATTAAAATAATATTTCACGTAAATCAAAATATTTTCCTTATTTTTCTACCACACATTTTCCATCAATCTACTATTTTAAAATACATTTTTCCATAAAAATGGGAATCAAACGGGCTATTGGTCTGAATAGGCCCTACACAGTTCATGTATTTTGGTTGGTGAACGAAACTCCCAATCTACTTCAAATACAAACATATATGAATATCTATATACATACAAATGTACAGATATATTAATGATATTTTGTATGTTTATGTAATGCAGATATTGGGACTTGATGTGTGTCGTGACACTATTGTTGGAGATGAAATGATGCGAGGAATTTCAGGAGGTCAAAAGAAGCGTGTGACAACTGGTAATTAATTGAAATGATTTATGTTTCAATTGACTTGGAAAATAATTTTACTAAGTGACACAGAGAGGCACTACGAATATGTTAACCAAATCCTAAGGTTAAACTACCTAACCTTATCTGCACAAAGATGACTTGAAACACATTCTGTGAGTGGCCACAATTGTAGAAAATCACTTGTGTGATGTCAACAAATTAACCATGTTTCTCGGGTCGTGCCTGAAGGAGATTCAAGTAAAAAAAAAAAAAATTCCACTCTAGCACAACCCAAGTGATGGCCTGCCCGGGGTTCCACATGTACTAGTTTTTATCTCAACCAAATCATTGGTACAATAGGAGAAAAATAGAATGTGAATAAATAAAGGCCAACGATCTGACTAAACTTCAAAAGACAAGGTAGCTAATAGAAAATACAGGAGGTCTATAGATTTAAAACTCAGAAAGGCAATTTTGAACATGTTAGTGGAACAAAGTATCATATATAGCGAAAAGTAATATGAAAATAGCAACATAAACATATATGTTAGGCTTTGAATCTTACCTTTGTTGATACAGGGGAGATGATTGTTGGGCCAACCAAAACGCTGTTTATGGACGAAATATCAACGGGCCTAGATAGCTCCACAACATTTCAGATAGTAAAGTGCTTGCAACAAGTTGTACACCTAACCGAAGCAACCATCTTGATGTCTCTCCTCCAGCCAGCTCCAGAGACGTTTGAACTCTTTGATGATATCATCCTCTTATCGGAAGGCCAAATTGTCTATCAAGGCCCACGAGAGCATGTCCTTGAGTTCTTCGAGAGCTGTGGATTCAAGTGTCCAGAAAGAAAGGGAACTGCCGATTTTCTGCAAGAGGTGACATCAAGAAAAGATCAGGAGCAATACTGGACAGACAGAATCAAACCATACAAATACATTCCAGTAAGCGAATTTGCAAAAAGATTCAAATGTTTCCATGCGGGTCTACGGCTTGAAAATGAACTATCAATCCCTTATGACAAAAGCCGAAGTCACAAAGCAGCTTTAGTGTTTAAAAAGTACTTAGTTCCGAAAAGAGAACTTCTCAAAGCCAACTTCGACAAGGAATGGCTGTTGATCAAAAGAAATTCTTTTGTCTATGTATTCAAGACTGTCCAAATCATCATTGTGGCAATCATCACATCTACTGTCTTTTTGAGAACTCAGTTACACACAAGGAATGAAAATGATGGTGCTGTCTACATAGGTGCACTATTGTTTAGCATTGTATGCAATACATTCAATGGTTTCGCAGAGCTCTCTCTCGCCATACAGAGACTTCCCGTCTTCTACAAGCAGAGGGATCTTCTTTTCCATCCACCTTGGACATTCACTCTGCCAACGATTCTACTAAAAATACCTATATCCATGTTAGAGACTATTGTGTGGATGGTCATAACATACTACACCACTGGATTTGCCCCCGAAGCTAGCAGGTATTTAAACTATACATTTATGTTTTCTCACTTCTTATTTCCACTCAACTGACAGAGTCAATGATTATATGAAATTACATGGACTAACTTGAGTTCAAGTTAATGGACATAATTCCAAACCTACGAGAAGTATTGATTCGAACTACCAAACCTAATTTTTTGACGGAGATAAGCCATTCTAAAGATTTCAAAAATTATGTTAATGTAGAAGAGGATGCAACTTAGTATGCATGTAATCAATCAGGTACTAAGGTCAAGGATATGGTACAGAATAATGGCTGCTGGGAAGAATATACACTTAGTATAATGTTGTCAATAGTCTATCAACATCTCTTGTCGGCCCAAAGTACATGGAAGAGGTACATGTAAGCACAGGGAAGAAACAGTAGAACACATACATAATCCACTCTCTTTGGCAGCGACCTAAAGCAACGAAAGCACAATTGAGCAGGAATCTATACTAAAATCTTGTTCTAATTATACTTGACTTATATTGCTTTATAAAACATATAATTTCTTACATGCAATGTAACTCTGAGTGAAACTGAAATCTTTTGCCACGCTCTCAGGTTCTTCAAGCAACTACTATTGATATTTGTGATCCAGCAAATGGCAGGGGGGATATTTAGGCTCATTGCAGCAATATGCAGGACCATGATTATCTCAAACACTGGTGGTGCTCTTACCCTTCTGCTCGTGTTCCTTTTGGGTGGTTTCATCCTTCCAAGAGGTTAGTTCAAGCACAAAACCCCACTTCGAATTGCAGAACACATTTATAATTTCACAGAACAGTCAACATATAGCGTAAACAACAAAAGAGAGCAATAAGTGCCTATTGCAACTAACATGAAAATAAATCTTCGAACTCAATAGTTTTAGTAGTCTTGCAATTGCTTCTTTATCAACAGCAAGAATGTATTATGTATCAGATGACATCTTTCTTTCTTTCTTTTTCTTTTTTTCTCTTCCAATAAATCAGTAATTTTTACTCTAAAACTTTTAAACTTAAAAAAGCCAGGAAATTTTCAAAGTAAAACTGGGGGAAAAAAGTACTCTTACGAGGACAACCAATCTCTCATTCGTACAAGGACAAAGGGGGTGTAACAAAACAACAAAAGAGCAAACAAAGGGATTTTGATACTCAGTATATATATTTAACAAGATACATGATACATCGAACTTAATTGGAATTTTTTATCATGCAGAAAAAATTCCCGTCTGGTGGAGGTGGGGATACTGGGCTTCACCCCTAAGTTATGGTTACAATGCAATCGCAGTAAATGAGATGTTTGCTCCAAGATGGATGAACAAAATGGTAAAGTCCTGTACATTTCCTCCAACTTATTTTTCATTGGATCTTCTATGACAAGGTGTAGCAATGTGTCATACTCGGCATTCGACCAGCATTCCCGGTCATGCTAACAGGAGATTTATCTTTTTCCGTTCGTATTATTTGGCTAACTCCTCCATGGAGAAACAAAATTTAAGCTGATTAAATGGTTCCATACAGGCATCAGACAATGCGACAAGATTGGGTGTGGCAGTGTTGAACAACTTTGATATCTTCCCTGAAAGAAACTGGTACTGGATAGGTGTAGGTGGCCTCATTGGGTTCACAATTCTCTTCAACGTTCTTTACACCTTTGCCCTCATGTACCTTAACCGTAAGTTCTAACATCACAATTAGCATACAAAGCCAGCTTCTCTTTATCAGGCAACTAATCTCTCTTTCTTCTGTTCTACACAATAGCTCTTGGAAAGCCACAAGCTATCATATCCAAAGAGATGGCAAGGGAGATGGAAACTGGCCATGAAGAAACAAATGAAGCACCAAGGCTCAGAATGATATTGTCAAAGAAAGAATCTCTTCCTCGATCCTTATCTGCTGCTGATGGAAATAACACAAGTAATAATCATTAAATTCATCGATATCTCAATGATTTTGGTTAGAAATATCAAATTTTCTCACATGTATTGTTTTTCCTATTGTTATTTATCTAATTAGTGGAAATGGCAATGCAAAGGATGAGCAACCATTCCAATGCCAATGGACTACATAGAAATCGAGACTCAAACCTTGAGGCTGCGATAGGCGTTGCTCCAAAGAGAGGGATGGTTCTGCCATTCACACCTCTGGCCATGTCCTTTGACACTATAAATTACTTTGTCGACATGCCTCCAGTAAGAATCAACATCCTTCTCATTCATGCTCAAATGTTGTCAACAAATAGCAGTCTTCTTATGAAATCAGTAGCTAATATAACCATCATTAACAAACTTCGGTAATTTGAACAGGAAATGAAGGAACAAGGAGTGACAGAGGATAAACTTCAATTACTTTGTGAAGTAACTGGTGCATTTAGGCCAGGAGTTCTGACTGCATTGATGGGAGTAAGCGGAGCCGGAAAAACCACGCTAATGGATGTTCTGGCCGGACGAAAGACTGGTGGTTACATTGAAGGTGACATTAGCATATCTGGATTTCCAAAGATACAAGAAACATTTGCTAGAATTTCGGGATATTGTGAACAAAACGATATCCACTCACCTCAAGTAACCGTTCATGAATCATTGATTTATTCTGCCTTTCTCCGACTGCCTAAAGAAGTTAGCAAGGAAGAAAAGATGGTACATTTGTCTTTCCAGTATAATATTCCTAAAAATATATGATACTGTAATTATTTATGCACTAAAATAGACCATTCATATGTACTCTTTGCAGACTTTTGTGGATGAAGTGATGGATCTGGTTGAACTAGACAATCTCAAAGACGCCATTGTGGGGATCCCAGGAGTTACTGGATTGTCAACAGAACAGAGAAAGAGATTGACCATTGCAGTTGAACTAGTTGCTAACCCTTCAATCATATTCATGGATGAACCAACTTCTGGCTTAGATGCACGAGCAGCAGCAATTGTCATGAGGACTGTGAGAAACACTGTGGACACAGGTAGAACTGTGGTTTGCACAATTCATCAGCCTAGCATCGATATATTTGAAGCTTTTGATGAGGTAAAATGAAAACTTTCACTTGATTACTCTCACCGACCCCCTTAAATGATTCCCATGTCATACCCACAGAACAAACATTCCCTCTCTACCTTTTTTTTCACTGACATTGTCTATATCATATTATGAATCAGCTGCTTCTCATGAAAAGAGGAGGACAAGTGACATATGCTGGACCATTAGGCCAGCATTCACAAAAAATAATTGAATATTTTGAGGTACTTCATACTCATACTCCTTGTACATTTCTGCCACTTGAAAGAAAGCATATTAAAGATCTCCCACTCAACACAGGCAATTCCAGGAGTCCCAAGGATTAAAGAGAAATATAATCCTGCAACATGGATGCTCGAAGTGAGCTCAGTGGCTACAGAAGCGAGACTTTCGATGGATTTTGCTGAACACTACAAATCATCAACCTTATATCAGTGAGTAACATTGAATACCTATACTAAATCTCTACAAGATTCACAAAAACATTGATCTCATACATATCTGCCCATTCCCAGGCGAAATAAGGCTCTAGTGAAAGAGTTGAGTACACCCCCTCCCGGGGCAAAAGACCTATATTTTCCTACGCAGTACTCTCAAGCCACATGGGGTCAATTCAAGTCCTGCCTCTGGAAGCAATGGTGGACTTACTGGAGAAGTCCTGATTATAATCTAGTCAGATACTTCTTCACTTTGGCTTGTGCACTCATGGTTGGGACAATTTTCTGGAAAGTTGGCACAAAAAGGTCATACTCTAAATCTTGGTCAATTAGGAATTTATTCAAAAGTATCAGAAAAAAGACTTGAAGGCCAAGGTGCTGATTCCTTCTTTCTTATTTTGTGGCATCAGGGAAAGCAGTGCAGACCTTTTGACGGTCATCGGGGCCATGTATACTTCTGTGTTGTTTGTTGGAATCAATAACTGCTCAACAGTACAGCCGGTAGTAGCCATCGAGAGAACTGTATTCTATAGGGAAAGAGCTGCAGGAATGTACTCAGCATTTCCATATGCCATTGCACAGGTGAAGATTTAATTTATAATTCAGATGATCTTCATCTTAACATGGTTTTCATAGCATGAGAGATGAACTTGTGACTTGTCAAAACGGAGATGTTAAGGAAGACCTGAACATACATGTAGTTAAAAAGCTAAAACTATTTAATAATGGTTTGTTGGTTACATAACATGCAGGTCATTGTAGAAATACCTTATGTACTTGTTCAGACTACATATTATACTCTTATAGTGTACGCCATGGTGAGCTTTCAATGGACAGCCGCTAAATTCTTTTGGTTCTTCTTTGTGAACTTCTTTTCCTTTCTCTACTTCACCTACTACGGAATGATGACCGTCTCCATCACGCCAAACCATCAAGTGGCAGCGATTTTTGCAGCAGCTTTTTATGCACTTTTCAATCTATTCTCCGGTTTCTTTATCCCCAGACCGGTAAGTTATTTAAGTCAAAATCATTAAAGTTCAATAATGATCTCCAACTGAGCTCAGTTTTGAAATTTCAGAGCATTCCCAAGTGGTGGGTATGGTACTACTGGATTTGCCCAGTGGCATGGACAGTGTACGGACTTATTATAGGCCAGTATGGCGACGTGGAGAAAACCATTAAAGTGCCTGGGATGTCCTTCGACCCTATGATTAAAAACTATATTCAAGATCACTTCGGTTATGATCCCAACTTTAAAGGACCAGTTGCTGCAGTTTTGGTTGGTTTCACAGTCTTCTTTGCATTCTTGTATGCCTATTGCATCAAGAAACTGAACTTCCAAATGAGGTAGAATGAATTGGTAAAAAGAAGAAAAGCAAAATGTAAATATATATTTTCAGGCATTTCGAGGTAGAACAAGAAAATGTTTGTAATGGCATATATTAAGTTAATATCATACAATAGAGAATGTTTCCTTCTCTATCCCCCAATTCATAAGGTCATACTTGTCTAATAGGGATAACGTGTGTATTCCGAAGTTTTGAGAACTATATGTAGTTGAAATGTAATTATTTCTTGAATTTTGTAAACTTATATCCAAAATAGTTATCTTTATGGAGAGGTAAAAGTTGTCATGTTATCTAGCTTACAGCAAGCTAATGTTTTAACTGAGATCATTAGTGATTATGGTTCTAACTACATTCACATAAGATTCCCGAGTTTATCTCCAAGATAAATGCTGTTTCATCAAACTTACTCTACACAAACAATATACATATTTACGCACGGTTAGTGGTAACACAGGCACGCAAAATTAAGGCAACTCATATATTCAATGAAAAAAGTATGAACACGCTTTTCATGAACAATAAAAAACGACAATTGATTAGATATAAAAGCCATTCCAAGCTCATGTGAAAGACGGAAAAGGAAATTCAAGGACCATACCTCAGATGCAGATACAAATGTTTGATTATTCGGAATTGGGAGCTTAAAATTGGAAACGGGAAATATTTGATTCAAAAATTCAATATTTCACCAATTCTAGTTCTATACTCGAATTCCATGTAAACCAACACAGTTAGAATCACCGATTTGTTTAGATAGAACTTTTTATTTTTATTTATTATTATTATTTTTAAGGGGATTGTATTCTGGCGCTGTTTGAGTTGCCATTAATTTCATTTGAACCATTTTCACTTCGTCTTCCATACATCATCTTCCTCCATTGCTGAAAATTTTACCTCCGTACTACCCTCACAACTGGTATCCCACCCTACATCCACAATAAACGCTCCTCATTTCCACGATCGATAACTAACACCCACTGGGAGTCATTTCTAGTTCTGTCTCTGACAATTGATTCTCTTTGGGAATTTGGCCAAATAGACTAGTTAGACAATGATTTTGAACAAATGACCTTTGACCAATATTAAAAGAAAAGAAAAAAATTCAAGATATTTTTATTGGCCAAATGACAAAATTATCTTTTATTTAATAATAAAATATTCACCTCATCTTTCCCATTTTCATCCCAAAAATTTTAAAATAGCAATTGCAAAGAGCTCTTTTTCTTCTTCCTTTTTCCACATGACTTTTTCATTCACAAATCGAGCTGAAGCCCTAGAATTCTGAATTAGTTAATGTATCGTCTTACACTGGATTCTTAGCATTTGGGTCAGCATTGATATATAAAGATCGAAGTATAATGCCTCTGTAATTATGCTAGAAATAGAGAGAGAAATTGAAAACCATACCACTTTTTTTAAGTCATATGTTCAGTTATTCACATTCATTCTTTTTCATAAGTGGGTTTAGTCAAAATTTGTTATTTAAACTGTAAATGATATTGATTTAACTTGGTTGTTGACAATGGCTAGGCGTTACGGATGGCAACTCCCTGCTCACTCCTTTCAGGTTTTATGTTTTCACATTTTTCTCATTCTAATCGGTTGAAATTTTGAAAATTTCTTGCTGTACGCAATTATTAGATGTATCGGTAGCGTAAAACGACAGTACAATCGTTATCTGTAATGTAGAACGACACTACAATCGTTATCTTCTATGAAAACGATAGTGCAATCCTTATCTGTTATGGTCTGTCCGTTATTGATAATACAATGTGGTTATTTCGATAATTAAAATATGATAACTATTTTCAAATTACTTTGATATATACACGACATATCTCTCAAATTTAAGTATAAAATGATTAAATAATGAGCATATCTCTCAAATTTTATACACGGCATGTTCATCTTACAACTTAAATAAGTTCAAATTATCGATTATCAGGGTTCAGACGGGTCGTGGCTGCTCATAATCGTGTGTATAGACAGAATGACACAACAGTCGTTCTACGAACAGTAATGACACTTGTGCCGTTCTCAAGAATAAGATTGTCTATTGGTCATAATATCACTTGTGCCATTCTCTAATAACTTTTCAATATTAGTAACGGCACAAGTGTCGTTCTCATATGCTAGTATTACAAACATAATGACATGTCCATCTTGCAACGTAAATGAGTTTGAATTATCGATTATCGGGGTTTAGAGGGGTCGTGAGCGTTCATATTCGTGTTTACAGACAAAACGACACAAGTGTCGTTTAATGATACATGTGCCGTTATTATAATTTCTCCAATATTTAGCTTACTTTCCACCTTAACAACCTCAATATTGGACCTCCTGATTTAAGGAAGTCATAAATATCGATCATGTGACAAGTAACGGTAGAATTGACATAAATTATATGATATCTTGTTGGTGAAATCACAAGTTGTTATCTACGTTCGTTAGAAAATATAATTAATGAGTGTAACTCTCAAATTTTTTTCACGGCATGTTCATCTTGCAACTTCAATTAGTTCGACTTATCGACTTAAATTAGAAGCTTATGCACTCAGCTCCTCACTCTCAACAGCCTATGGTAGATTAACAGTTCATTCGGTTTACTCGGTCGGACAGATTCTAAACAGAACTCCACATCCGAAAGATACATATGATTGTATAATGAAATGGCTCGATTAGCAGACTTCATGTCCATCTTGAAAAAGAAATAAGGATGTGAAAATGAGGAAAATTGGGTGAATATTTTACCGTAAGAACGACACAACTTAGGTGTCCAATTCGAAAAGTTGTTGTGTTGGAAACAAACGAAAATAAAGGAAAAATCAACAGAACGACTCAAGTGTCGTTACTGATAATAAAACAACACTTTTTTCGTTCTATCTATAAACACGAGTTTAAACAATCACGACCCGTCCGTGCCTCGAGAAATAATAAGTTGAACTCATTTAAGTTGTAAGATAGAACAAGTGTCATTTAAAGAATGAAAATGTCATTGAGAACGGCACTTGTGCCTTTATTGTAAAGAAAATGACACTTGTGTCGTTTTGTCTATAAATACGAGTATGAGTAGTCACGACTCATTCATGTTCTTAGAACTAATAAGTTGAACTCATATTAGTTGCTAGACGGACATGCATTTTACAAACGTCCAAGAAATATACTCATTAATTATATTTTCTAACGAATTAATACATTGACTTGTGATTTCACTAAGTCGATATCGTATAATCTATGTTAATTCAATTTCAAATGTTGTTTGTGTTGGAAACAAACGAAAATAAAGGAGAAATCAATGGAACAACTCAAGTGACGTTGCTGATCATAAAACGACACTTGTGCCGTTTTGTCTATGAATATGAGTTTAAGCATCCACGACCCCTCCGCTCTTCGAGAAATAAGAAGTTAAACTAATTTAAGTTATAAGATGACCAACACATTTAAAAAAAATTGATATGTGCTCATTACTCGTATTTTTTTGAAAATAATAGAATCACACGTGCTTTCATCAATTTTATATCAAATAATTTATATCATTTCAATCGTTCTTTGTCATGTAAACTATTTTTCTTGCATACTTTATGGATTCAATGTCTGAAGATGAAAGATCCATGAGAACAACACTAGTGTTGTTATTGACATTGAAAAATCTGAAAGAACAACACAAGTGTCGTTATGAAAATAAACAGTTGCTTCTTCAGAACGACACAAGTGCCGTTATTGTGACCATAACGACACTTGTGTCGTTCTACCCATAAACTCATATATAAAAACCAGAAGAAGAAATGTTGATATACGGTAAAAATGAAAAACAGCCAATATCCGGTATGAGCACCTCAAATACAGTAATTTTAATTAAACTTAAAATCCGGTATGCAGGAGTTTAGGTTGAAATACGGTAAGTTTAGATTTTCCATATTCGGTATGTGTAAAAAAGATGAAATCTGGTATGAAGCTTTCAAATGCGGTAGTGTTGAAAAATCGGTAAGTTGAAATACGGTATGCAATTCAAATACGGTATGCAACAAAACAGAAATCCGGTTAGTGCAAAAAATCAAATACGGTAAGCTCAAAGTTGTCGATATCCAATACGTGCACCTCAAATCCGGTATTTTTAGTTAACCTCATATACGGTATGTGCATCTAAAGAATGGAGAAATCTTCAGAACGGCACATGTGCCGTTACACGACACTTATGTCGTTCTGTCAATAAACAAGTATCTACAACTGTTGATCGATATTTTCGACTTCCTTAATTCAGGGAGTACAATGTTTGAGGTTGTCGAGGCAGAAAAAAATAAAAACATCGGAGAAAACATCAGAACGGCACATGTGCCGTTACACGACACTTGTGTCGTTATGTCAATAAACACGAATACGATGGCCACGACTCGTCCGAACCTCGATAATCGATAAGTTGAACTCATTTAAGTTGCAAGATAGACATGACATAGACAAAATTTTAAAGTTATACTCATTAATTATATTTTCTAATAAACGTAGATAAGGACTTGTGATTTCACCAACAAGATATCATATAATCCATGTCAATTCTACCCTTATTGTCACATGATCGACATTTATGACTTCCTTAAGTCAGGGAGTCCAATACTCAAGGTCATTAAGGCGAAAATGAAGCAAAACTTTGAAGAAATCATCATAATGGCACAAGTGCCGTTTAACGACACTTGTGTCGTTCTGTCGATAATCTCGAATATGAAACAGTTAATCGACATTTATGACTTCCTTTAGTCAGATGGTCCAATACTTGAAGTCGTTAAGATGGGAAAGAAGCAAAATATTGAAGAAATCATTGAACAACACATGTGCCATTAAACGACACTTGTGTCGTTCTATCAATAAACGCGAGTATGAACGGTCACAACCCGTCCGAACCTCGATAATTGATAAGTCGAACTCATTTAAGTTGCAAGATGGACATGTCGTGAATAAAATTTAGAAAGTTACGTTCATTAATTATATTTTCTAAGGAGTGTAGATAACGACTTATGATTTCACCAATAAGATATCATATAATCTATGTTAGTTCTACCGTTATTTGTCACATTATCGACATTGTGACTTCCTTAAGTCAGAGAGTACAATGTTTGAGATTGTTAAAGAGGAAATGAAGCAAAATAATGAAAAAATCATCATAACGGCATAAGTGCCGTTTAACGACACTTGTGTTGTTCTGTCGATAATCCTGATTATAAAACATATAATCAACATTCATGACTTCCTTTAGTCAGGGGGTTCAATACTTGAGGTCATTAAGGCGAAAATGGAGCAAAATATTGAAAAAGAAATCATCAAAACGACACATGTGCCGTTAAACGACACTTGTATCGTTCTGTCAATAAATGCAAGTATGAGCGGCTACGACCCGTCTGAATCTTGATAATCGATAAGTCGAACTCATTTAAGTTGCAAGATGGACATGTCGTGGACAAAATTTGAAATTTACACTCATTAATTATATTTTCTGACGAACATAGATAACAACTTGTAATTTCACCAACAAGATATCATATAATCTATATCAATTCTATCGTTATTTGTTACATGATCGACATTTATGATTTTTTTTAAGTTAGGGGGTCCAAATCTTGAGGTAGTTAAGGTGGAAAGGAAGCAAAATATTAGAGAAATCATCAAAACGGTTCATGTGCTGTTAAACGACACTTGTGTCGTTCTATCAATAAACAAGAATATAAAATAATCGATCGACATTTATGACTTCCTTAAGTCAGGGGGTCCAATTCTTGAGGTCGTTAAGACGGAAATGAAGCAAAATATTGAAAAAATCATCAAAACGGCACATGTGCCGTTAAACAACACTTGTGTCGTTCTATCAATAAATGCAAGTATGAGCGATCACACACATCCGAATCTCGATAATCGATAAATCGAACTCATTTACGGTACAAGATAGATATGCCCCAGATAAAATTTGAAAGTTACACTCATTAATTATATTTTCTAACGAACGTAGATAACGACTTGTGATTTTACCAACAAGATATCATATAATCTATGTCAATTCTATCGTTATTTGTCAGATGATCGACATTTGTGACTTCCTTAATTCAGGGAATACAATGTTTGAGGTTGTTAAGGCGGGAAGAAAGCAAAATATTGAAGAAATCATCAGAACGGCACAAGTGTCGTTATTGGACATGAAAACGGCAGATGTACTGTTACATGTATAAACACAACTATAAGCAGTCACGACCTATTCGTGTCTTGAAAAATAATAGGTTGAACTTATTTACGTTGAAATATGCACATAACATAAAAAAAAAAAAATAAATATGCTCATTAATTTAATCGACACATAGAAGTATTACGATTTATGATTTCACCATCTCGATAATATAAAAGCTATATCATTTCAACATTTTTGTGTGAAATGATCAATTTTTCTGTGTTATTTATGTTAAAAGTCCATTTTCAGATATTGTTTCGTTGAAAAAATCAAACCATAGTAGATAACAATTGTAGTATCGTTTTCTGTAGCGAAGAACGACTGGAGTGGTGTTCTACATTTCGGATAACAGTTGAAGTACCATTACCTTCTAATAGTTGCAAGCAACACAAAAAAAATACACTAAGTACAAAAATAACACCAACTTAAATATTATTCAACACTATATTCAATAATAAATGCACAATTTACATAAGATTTCTAAAATTATTTTTGTTCTTTCTTCAAATATAAATTAAATTCAATATAGATGATAAATATGTATAAAATACTCAAATAGGTGAAGAATATAATGAATAATAGGATTTTAGAGTATCAAGAATGATTGAAGAGAAAAAAACGGGTTCTTTGATTTTGGGGACCAAACATTGAATTGAATTGAGGAATTTTTTGGATTGAAAGGGGTGTTTGGGTATTTTCAATGGTGAGGGCATTTTGGATAATTGATATTACTTGTTTATTATATTTTGCAAATGAAGGCCATTTGACCAACAAACATTGAAGGAGAGATATTTAACCAAAAACATTGTTTGACTAGGCTATTTAACCAACTCTCCCTTTTCTCTTCCATAGTAATAGTATAAAATGAAATCGAAAAAGGGTAAGAAGTTTGCTGTAAGGTGCCCAAATCTATTTCATTTTTATTTTGTAAAACAGACTTGAAGTATTACCAAAATTTCCTCTTTTCTCAATTTAAAAATATACTTTTATTCAAAATGAAATTTGTTTGATAGGTTCATAATTATACATCAACAAACGTCAAATACAAATCTTAAAGTACTATGATTTTCAACCATCAATCCGAATTTAACATAAAATGTCAAATATTCAAACATAAGAACAAATATTAAATATTGTGATATAAATTCAACATAAAATTTATTCTTAATTTGTAATTTGCAAATAATCATTTCTTTTACTTGGTGACCCCATGAGCATCACTCAGTCAATCTTCCACGCGTCCACACGACCCGATCTAATCTGAAAATTTAGTAAGAGTGAGTATTTTGAAAACACTCAATAAAAATACGTGCATATCCTTATTAACATGATATAGACATAAATTTGGCATAATATACTGACATTTCATATATTTAGAGCAAACTGGTCGCGATTCCAATAGCTCAAGGAATTTCATAAGAATTCCTATATCCCGTAAAATTTAACATAGGTCACCAAAAGGTCTATCCCGAAAGATTTAACATAGTGACCAAAAGGTCTATATCGAAGGATTGAACATAGAATTCGACCCGAAGGCCTTAAAGTATTTCGTGCCATAGTTTATATAAATATCAAGAAATAAAGATTTACCATTTGCACCATGTATTCTTACCTTACTTTAATACCAAGTGAAATTCTGAAATATAGCTTGTAAAATAAAATGATGCTACTCAATAAAATTCTGTCGCATAAGTGTTCAATTATGTTTTATCTTTGTTAGTGATATTAAATTATACATTTAGCTCTTGTGGTTTTAATGTAAAAGTTAATCAGCATACTTTCATGTATATTAAAACAAACTAATAACATGCATAACATATTTCAATCTGGACATTCAATCATAATCCTTCATTTCATAAATTCAAGCTTAAATGATAAATAAATCATGCTTGAAAATAAAATGGAACATAACATTTGGTCCATACCTTAAGTTCATCGAACGGTAGTAGATTGACAAGCGATAAATGTCATGAGTCTTATTTTTGTTTAAGATTCAGTTAAAATCACATATCATATATATCTTAAAAAAATAAAAGTGTAAACACCATTTTTTTTAAAACAGAAGAATTTAATACCAAAAGAAACAATTTGAAAAAAAAAAGTCTTTAAAATATTTTTCATGCATGCATCCACTATTGATGTGAAATTCTAGGCAAAACTTTAAAACAAAAGTTGTTGTCCTTGTTTTCTATCTCAAGCTACAATTGACAAAATAAATTCGTTTGCATAGTTATTGACTCCGAAACTTCATGAAATTTTAATGTAAAGTAGAAAACTCCTTATAGTATGTCATATCCAAAAATTGATCCCCGTCGGCAACATATAGGGTATTAAAATATTTTTCAAAACCCAAGGCGACTCGTTTGGAAGGTAACCCAGTGCAGTTTACTTAAAGTGTCGTATAAAATTCTACACATTTAAACGACATGATTCCAAGTCTATTCATTAGCTAACTCATGAGGCCATCAAACCCCACTGGTTTTGTGCAAAAATTCCAAGTAACGATCAAGTTATGAATTTTTTGAAATCAAGGGCAGAAGTTGAATACAACAACAATACCCAGTACAGTTTACTTTAAGTAACGTATAAAATTCTACCGACATTGGATTGACATGAGTCCAACTTTATTCAGCAGCTAATCTATGAGGCTAACGAACGCCACTAGTTTCATCTGAAAATTTTAAGGAACGATTGAGTTACAAATTTTTAAAATCAAGGCAGAAACTGAAATTTTAAGGAAACAACAAACTTTAAATCGCTAACACTTTTTTTTTTAAATGGTGGATTGTAAGTAAATTTCTATCTCACATATCTACTTTCAAACATAAATTATTCATAAAAAAAAATATTTTTAGGATAGTTCCACATATGACGTCCATAGAAATAAAAAAAAAAAAAAAAACATAAACATTTGATAATCAAATTAAAAATATAAAGTCACCGGCTTTTCCATAAAATTTAATCCAATCAGATTTCCATATGTTTATTAAAATTGAAAGGACACAATCATAAAGCATGGTCTATGTTAAATCATCTAGATGTTGAGACTACAAATTGCACATAATTTACTTAACAAAATTTCAAATTACACATAATAGTATATAAATTTTACTCGATCTTCAGAAAGGTAGACCTGAGCTCTGATACCAAGTTGTAACGACCCAAATCTTTTAAATATATTTTATTTATTATTTTATATATTTAAAAAAAAAAAGATTTGAGGTGTTACCAAAGATCTTCTTTGTTTAGATTAAGCGAAAAATTACTTTCATTCAAATTTCGAGATTTGATCAATAATTCGATAAGAATAAACCAACAATTTAAATTTAATATATATTAGAACACTTAAAAAAGGGATACTAAAAATAATGTGCTCGTGATTAAACACAAAGATGTTCTTCAAATATAATTTGATAATAATCATTTCTAAAATTTTACTTGAGGACCCCAATACCATCACTCGATCAATCTGTCACGCGTCCACACGACCCGTTCAAATCTGAAATATTATTGTAAGAGTGAGTATTTTGAAAACACTCAGTAAAAATACATGTGTATCCTTATTAACATGATATAAACATAAAATGGGCATAACATACCGACATTTCATTGATTTAGAGCAAACTAGTCGCGATTCCAATAGCTCAAGAAATTTCATAAGAATCCCTATATCCCGTAGGATTTAACATCTTGACCAAAAGGTCCATCCCGAAGGATTTAACATAGATTTCGACCATAAGACCTTAAAGTATTTCATGCGATAATTTATATAAATATCAAGAAACAAGAATTTACCACTTGCACAATGTATTCTTACCTCAAATGATACCCAAAATTCTGGAAAAAAAGTAGTTTGAAATGTTAATATGGAAATGAATAGTGTGTGTGAATTACAATAGAATACTTTCTTTCTATCAAAATAAATCAGATATGACTAGTCCAAAATCATTTCTTCTTAAGCCAATATATTTTATTTAGCACGAGCTTCAAAATGAGTATAATATCGATATATTTTTCATCAACTTCTAAGATACTTAAATATTCGACCCAATTAACTTACGATAAATTCTAAAAAAAAAAAATACATGTAAGCAATTAATTTTTTATGCAAATAAACGGGTCGAGCTTATACTTTAACATTTAGACTTTAGTGTGACGACAAGGTCGGATATGGCTATTCTATTTTCTAAGTGATCATCGTTACATTTACATCCATAAGTAAAGAAAAATTCGGGGTGCTACATTTGCCCCCAAAGTTTCTCCTTATTTCTAACGCAAGGTATATTTATCTCCCATTGTTCCATCAACTGTGGTTTTGGATTTTTGAGTTTTTCTAATATTATTTGAAAATGTTGAAATTTTTTGTCAAAATTTTATATATATATATATATATATTTTTCAAACTTGTATTTTTACCTCTAATAATTGGTGTGTTTGCCTTGAATTTAGAATATATTTGTACAATGTGATTCATTGTCTCATGAATTGAGTTCTTGTAAGGGATTGGCTTGGAACTTTATGAGGGTATGTGATGTGATCCAGGATGCCAATACAACAAGAGCAAGTCAGTGGAAGGATCCGTTGATTGTTGAAGATGAACCAATGACACGATTGAGGGCAAATCGAATAAAACAAGCTATGAGATTACTTGCACAAGCAACGGTGGACGACGTCATGAGCTACACGCAAAAAGAGGCAAGTTCCATGTTGGGGTCGAAGTCCGAATCAATGTGGATCAACGCGTTGGAAGTAGCCGAAGACGAGGGTGAAAATCACTTCTATGCGGCCCCATAGAAGGAACCAGGGTGCGGCTGCATCCAATGGTCAGAGACCCCAGAAGAGGCGACCGCATGAACTATACAACTATGCGACCGCATAGTTTTTTTTTTTGGGACAATTTCGCGAATTTTCATATTTCACTACAATCTTTAATTTTGGCAAGTTTTATTATTTTAGGACTCTAATATTCCGTTTATTTCCATCTTCTAGGGTTTGGTTTAAATAGTTATTTCCTTCATTGTATGGAACAAGTTTTGATGATAATAAAAGTTGAGTTTTCTCTCCAATGGATCTTCCATGAAAAATGAACTTATCAAATATTTCGTGTTAATATTTGTGGCGTTCAAACCAGAACTTATCAAATGATTGGACTACCTTTGTGGCGTTCGCAAATCGGGGTTCTAGTTTCTGCACTTCAACGGGTTTAAGGTTAATATACCTTAAGTTCTTGAGTCGTGATGCTTGGGTCAAGATCCTATCGTCTACAAACCTGAATTTGGGCTTTCCCGGCGTTTTCGAATTCATTCCGCGAGTTCCATGCGATTCCCCCAACCGGGATCTCATCAAGTGGTATCAGAGCTGGTTCTAGATTCAGGTTATATCTTTTATTTTATTTTCTTTGTTTTGAGTCTTTTTGTATTCTTCATGTTCTTGAGTCCAGTAAATATTTTGAGTTTTAGATCCAAAAAAGTCAAAAAAAAAAGTCAAAAGTTGTTTTTGTGCTCAATTTGAGTCTAAATCAACTTCCGTTTTTTTTGTTTTTCTCGTAGTCAAATTTTCGAGTTTTATAAAAAAAAAAAAAGGTGATGTTCACGTCCGAAATTTTAAAAAAAAAATTTATTATTATTATTTTTTTAATTTCTTGAAAATTGTCCAATATTCTATCATTTATCCTTATTCCAAAATCCATTGTGTTCAATCCAATCCAAATTCAAGAACCACTTTCTTGATTTAAATTTTCACTCAACCAATTCTTTTTTTGAGTTTTTTTATTACGCCTACGTTAAGGATGAATTATGATTGGGGACTTGTTTTTCAAACTCGGTGCTTTGTGGGTGATACGGTGTGTAGTTTGACCATTGATAAGGAGCATATATTTAATTTGGTCAGTATCACTATGGTGAAAAAATTGGGACTACCTTTAAAACAACATCTTAGGCCTTATCGATTGACTTGGTTGAAGGAGTGTGAGAAGGTAAATGTGCTCAAACAGGCTTTAGTGAATGCCACCATTGGGGGATATAGTGATAATATGTGGTGTGATGTAGTTCCATTAAAATCCTTTCATATTTTGTTTGGGAAACCTTGGAGATATGGGAAGAAGGCTGTATATGATATGGGAAGGGAACACGTATAGGTTTCTTCAGGATGGGAAACACATTACTCTGGTGGGTTTGACACTAGCACAGTCTCATGCAGACCAATGTAAGGTGAGGGATGAAGTGGAAAGGGAAAAGCAAGAGAGTGAGAAGACCACACTGGAAGAGAGCAACGTGGTTGGATTGCAAGAGGGACCTAGAGATAGGAAGGTTGAGATGGAGGATGATGAATTGAAAAATGCAGTTGACATTGAGGGGAGAGTAGATGAGGTTGTTCAGTACAAGGGTGAAAAACTAGAAGAGTGTGTTGAGCAAATGGTTGAAAACATTGTGGGGAGTGAAGGGCAAAGTTTCATAGTTAAGCATGATGTGGTGGAGACGATACATCATGAGTACGAGAACCCATATTTTTTTTTGGGAACTAACAATTTCAATTGTATTATGCTTAAGTCTTTCCTTCAGGCTATACATTGTACGTGGGAGTTCAGGCAACAACAATGGGTGAATAAGCTTGTGCTGCAATACAACCATATCTGCGAGATGGGTGGGTACCGTGTATTGATCTTATGCCATGGAATGAAGAATTTTTCATTTGATTCAGGTGGTGCAGTGATGAGCTGGATAGCAGGTTGGTTCTCCCCTACACGATCGCAAGACATGGATTCGAGGATGAATCCTTTCGAAGAGAGAGGGGATGATATGATCCAGGATGCGCCGCGAACTATCAAGAACCCGAGGCATATTGGAGGGAGAGTAGAGCCAAGTCGAGACTTCAAAGAGTTGATAAAAGCCATACATTTATATGTTCAAGCAACGAAGTCTATAATATTGAAGACAACATGTCAAGGAACAAGTTTGATGTTGGGGTCGAAGGCCGAAAGGAGTTGGAAGGTGCTCGAATCAAGAAGTCGAACTCGAAGCCAAAATGAAGAACCATGCGGCCGCATGGTTCCCAGGCAATGCGACCGCATACAATGATCAGACACTTCCAGGCGCTGAAACTCGATAACCATGCGGCCGCATGTAAATGTACTATGCGACCGCATAGAAGAAATCTGTGACGGATTTTTATATTGAGTCGCGAATTTTCATATTTTGCTATCTTTCTTATTTTTGGCAAGTTTATTATCTTTGGACTCTAGAATTTTTTTATTTCCATAATTTTAGAGTTTTCCATATAAATAGGAATTTTATTTCATTGTAAGTTAAGTTTTGATGATAATAAAAGTTGAGTTTTCTCTCCAATGGATCTTCCATGAAAAATGAACTTATCAAATATTTCGTGTTAATATTTGTGGCGTTCAAACCAGAACTTATCAAAGGATTGGACTACCTTTATGGCGTTCGCAAATCGGGGTTCTAGTTTCTGCACTTCAACATGTTTAAGGTTAATATACCTTAAGTTCTTGAGTCGTGAGACTCGGGTCAAGATCTTATCGTCTACAAACCTGAATTTAGGCTTTCCCGGTGTTTTCGAATTCATTTCGCGAGTTCCATGCGATTCCCCCAACCGGGATCTCATCAGTATGCTTGAAAAGTAGGGTTTGTAGCATGTCAATTGTAGGCAATGCTTCTGTCAAAGAAATGTATGTTTAGCAATGTAGGTTGAATTTGTAGATTGATATGTCGTTAACACTTTTCATGGTAATTGTGGATTGCCATTAATTTAGGTTTGATACCTACATGTTATTGTAACGTGGTTCACTTTGTTGATTCATATGTTATTAGTTCTTTCTATGGTCATTTGGATTGACCTAGTGACAAATATAATTTAGGTAATTACATGAAGCAATTGTTAAAATTAGGGATTCATGTTTGCATCTCGAAGGTTTATTTTCAATATAGATAGAACATTTACTGGATTTCTCGATAGTTTGAATAAAATGAAACGAATTGTTGAGAAATTGACCTACTTGTGGATGTGTTTGACTTACTTTACTATGTGTAGTACGGATTCATTATATGTTAAATCATCATCTGACGTTGGAATTTTTTTATGTTAAAGGTGTTGTAAATTGATTTCGAATTTGTTTTGTTTGTTGAAGAACTGATACATGCACACACATCTCAATGTAGTAATTTGGGGTTATTGGAATGAATTCAAAAGGTCGAAATACAATCCACTTGAAATGGTTGAAAAGAAAGGCTTTTCATTGCCCATGGATCTAGAATGTGGATCGATAAGTCAATCTGAAGAAATTTCAATGATCGTGAATTACAAATTGATCACAAAAGAACCATAAGAAGATGGAAAAATCAATGAAGATAAAACCAACGTAAATTCGTATGAATTCATTGACTGTATAGAAATTGATTTTGTGATTAAATCTGATGAGGAGGTTGAAGTCTACATTGTTGAATTTGAATTGGATGGAATGAACAAGTCTTATTACATTGGAAATGACAATGTTGAAGTTTGGAGATTCAACAAAGAGTAGAGTAAAGTCAAAATAAGTAAAATGAGCAAGGCATTAAAAGATTTCTTCAAAGTTCCATGATGCAGATTGTCAGCGTCAAGCTAATAACGTTAAAAGAGCGCTTTCTCGGGAGACAACCCAAACTTATTTATTTATTTATTTTTTTTCGGGTTATAGAATAGTTAGTTTATTTTATAGTTTATTTAGGAATAATCGTCCATCTCTCGTCCATCTTTAGGTCCATAAGTAATTAAATTGGTTATTAGATATTGAGCTAAGTAAACATTGTTCCCTGTATTTAATATCTAAAATTTGATTTTTTAGGAACATGACGTCGCGGAACAATCAAACCAATATTAACAAGGAGAAAACAGGATAAATCTCAAATTTGGGAGAGAAGATAGAAGAACCATCAATCAAATCCAGCATCATAACACCATAACACATTTACAATATAGACCATTTGAGGAAGTTCTCCTCATTTTCCTTTAATTTCACATTGGGAATAATGTTAGGTTTAAGTTTGGGGGGAGTGTATTATAAATTGTCTAATTACCTTTTTTTGTGTGATTTGTGTGCATTTTTTTTTTACAAAAAAAAAAAAAAATAATTATTTTGCATGCTTGTATGAGTTAGATAGCCTTGTCGGCATTGATGTATGTATTTGATGACATGTGTTGGTTTATGAATTGTGGATAAGTTATGTGTTTGGATTAAATTTTTGCTTATTCATATAAAATGTAAAATATTTATGCACGTGAGTTGATTGTGGTGCTGTACATGAGTATGTTGATTCATGTTTATAGGTTGAAAAAGAGAACTTAGATGCTTAATCCAAACAACCATTACACATTATTATATCCTTAAACTAAATCTAGGATGTTTGGGTGGTTGAGCTGTTGGAGGGAGATATTGATCTAGATGTGGATTCGTTGTATGCTAAATTTTGTGTAGACTGTCTGAAACTAATATGATGAAAATTGGGTGAAAACCTTAAGTTAAATATTGATTTTCGAGAATCTGTGTTTAATAATGGATATTGCACTAATCACTACAAAAAAAAAAAAAAAAAAAAAAAAAGATCTCAATGAGGACAATCATAATAATCTCATTGTGAAACGTCTCTTTGTAGTTCTTATGATTCGAGTGATTAAGCCTAAAAATGTTTAAAATTTGGTGTCCTACAGTCATCTGATTTGGAAGTTATGAGCCTAAAGTTCGCTACAGGGATCATTTAAAAAGTTTAATGAAGATATATCTGCACATAAGATTAATTAAAAAATATACATATCTGAAAAAAAAGGTACATAAAAAAAAAGACGCACCACATGTCTTGATTAAATCCTAAACACTTGTTTTAGATGATTAGGCTTTTGACAAGAGATTGGTAACTTGGTTGATTATTGGAGGTTGAAGTAGTAAAAAATAAGGAGAAATCTCATCTGTTGATATGTTGAACTGCAATTAGTAAAATTCAACCAAACTTGAGTGGTGTAAGAAACTAGTATTGAAAATCAACTTTAGAATATACCTCGGGAAGTGAAAAGAAAATAAGTTTGACAGTGTGTGAATCCCACGAGCGAAGTAAGGAAATATTTGACTTTTAAGGTCGGGAATTAGATCAACTTATTATTGTACATCATTGCATTTTATTCTCCTAACACACTCGTTTTGCATTGAATATGTAGCTTCGAAGTGGTTCATAAAGTTGATATTATATTTTCAATCATGAGTTATGAATGAAAACTATCTAACTAAATTTGTTTATTTGTGTTTCTTTTCTTAAACTTGTTTGTTTAAGTGTATGTTAGTTAGTTTTTTTGTTTAGTGTTTGATCGAGAATGAACAAAGTATTAAGTTTGAGAATGTTTGATGAGTGTATATCACTCATACTTTAGGTACTATCTAAACATAATATTTAGCTAATTCATATAAGTTTTAGAACATTTTAATGTGTGTTTTAATGTTATGGTATATGTTGATGAGATTGGAGGAAATAGGCAAAAGATGACAAAATTGGAGAAAATGGCTAAGTTGTAAGAGATCCAAAGTTCAGGAACTAAAGTGCAAATACTCAAAAGTTGTGTCAACTCCCACGATGAAAATTCGAGAGTTCTAGGTGTCAATTGGATGAAGAAATCTGTCAACGGGATGAATATAGTCAAAGTATGATCACACATTAATTTCCAACCGAAAAAGTTATGCCTCGAATTTTTAGTCTCATATTGAGACCTTTTTTTGACATAGAAGCAAAGTTGTAGCCCTTTGAGTTACCTTTCTAACACATCCTGAATTGTCTCAATCAGACATCGGATGAAATATGATAAAAATATTGAAAGATGCGTAAACTGTCGATTCACCTGAAGTGGGGACCGCCTTGCTGAAAATTAGCAGAATATACGGTGCACAACGCTGCTACAGTGGCGCCAAGGTGCTGCCCGTGCGAGAAATGCTTTTTTTTTTTTTAAGATTTTTTTCTTGGCCCAATTCAACCCTAATTCGCTTGAGACCTCAAAATACTATAAATACAATATCAAAGACCCATTAATAAAAGACAATTTTGAAGGGGGAATTCAAGAGGGGAAGAAGACAAAACACCAAGAAATTCAAGAACGAGACAAAGAAGAACAAGAGAATAAATTGAAGATCTACAATCAATTTTTTTTCCTATTATCTTCCCTGTGTATTTTTATATGATTTTTTTTTTTTTTTTTTTTTTTTTTTTTTTTTTTTTTGTATTTCCATAGATTATAGCATGAAATAAATTCATTATCTAGGGATTGACTGTAACCAAAACTTGAGATTATGATTTGATTTTATCATAGTTATTTCCATTTGATTTTCCACATATGTTTAATTGTGTCATGAAATTAATGCTTTCAATTAATTGACCACTAATTAAATGAATAGATGTTAGTCAATTCCGACACTCAAGAGAGAAGAATTTAGGCGGGATCATATGATTGACATAGCGTAGATTTTATAGGTTTCGAGAGAAAGTATAGGATCTATGAAGTTTGCTCCATAAAAAAAATCATGAAGTTGATAAATTCTTGACTTTGATTCAGAATAGAGATATTGAGATCGAAATCTAGGATTAATTTATAACCGGCACTCGAGAGAGGGAGCATAAATACTTTAGTATTCTTGCTTTTAAACATGAGAAATTGATTAGAACAGCTAGACTTAATTGAATCAAAATTGATAGTTAGGTAAAATCATTTCCCTAAACTTTTCCATCTTGATTAAATTTATATAATTTGCATCCATTGAATCCACACAACATTCATCACGTTTAATTAAAATCGTTGATTTCAATTTTTATTCGTCTAGATAAAATAAAGGCTATACAATTATAGTACTTAATAGAAATTGAATTACAATTCCTGTGAGTTTGACATCCTAACTCCTTTACTATATTACAAAACTTGACACCGTACACTTGCGACATAATCACGTTATAGAAAACGCGTAACATCCAATGTCCAATGTTTAGCCATGTGTAAGGCTGGATTACACCAAAACACAAGTTAAAAGTTGTGTTTCAAGAAATGCGCCTTTATGATATAATCAAAGGCTAAGTTCAAGTCAAAATGTGCGGCAAATTCCCAATGTAATCTAACCTCCAGAATCCTCGATTTCCTCAAAATGTGGAGACCATTTTTCCAACCATACCATTTTATCATAGTCCAAGACGAAAATCCCTCAAAAACCATGAAAAGTTCAAGAGGGTTTTGGTTATGAACTCTATAATAGAAATGATATAAACAAAATTCTAGGCCCAAAGGCTTCTTGCATTTCATTCGGGGATTCTGCTTGCCGTTGCTTTGAATACATGGTCTCCAAAATGTACATCTTTACTTCTGTGGTGGTGGGAAGAAGGTGGAAAAGAAAGAAATTATTTATTATTTATTTAGGACTCATTTGTATTTTTTTTTTAAATTTTTTTTTTTTTTATTTATTTAAATAGAATAATATGTTCATTATTTTACAAGAATTTACTGAGAAAATACAAGAAAAAGGGGGTCTTCCTCACTTCAAATGTCATATAGGGGATTTTCGATCAATTTGAAAAAGGAATATGATATTTGGCAATAGGTACATACCTTAGAAGGTATTGCATCAATAAGCTTTTAAGAAATGATGATAAGTTAAAAATTAGGGTTAGATATAAATTCTTCAAGATAAGAATTGCAAAAACCACGTACTGCATGAGCTCGCCCAATTTTACTTGGGACATGGTACAACTTGACACGTGTTTTTCAAATGACACACTATTTTGACTTGCGTCAATGTAATCTACGTAAAATAAGAGTGTGTTTGATAGAGATTATTGGGAAAAAATGAATTTTGAAATAGTGATATGATGGGAAATATGTGGTCGAAAAAGAAGGAAAAATTATTGATGTGATGGAAAATATTATTTTATTGAAAAATGTGTGGTTGAAAATGAGTAAAAGAATGAGAATAAAAATGAGAATGTGGGTCAAACATGACTTAAATTTTGATCCAATGTTTGACTACACTTGAAAAAGGTCAAATTATTTTTAATAACATTTTTTTTTTTTTTTTTTTACTTTTAAGTAAAATTAACTTACTTATCGCTATTTTTTTTAATTAATAAAAAAGTTATTTAAAACTTATTTACTAAAAGCAAACTTTTTTGAAGCTTAGCCAAACGAATGTATATGAATCACCTGCATCTTCAGTCTTCCCTGTCGCCCTTTTGGCAAAAGAAAAAGGAAATGGAAAATCGGAAAACAGGTACACGGAAATATCAATTTTGAGAGTTTAATTTCTTTTATGTTTAATAAAATTTATATTCGGTGATTTATGACTTATCGTCCAGCTGCTCGTGTTCGGGATTAATAATTTTTCGTTTATTTTACATGAAATTCAAGGTTTTGTGGTATTAAACGTAGATAGAAGTACAATACAGTGTGTATGTGTACCTTAATGGTATTTGGTTTCATTTTCTTCTTTAATAATTGACGGATTAAATTGCAAGCTAGTTGCTGACTTGCTATTATTTGCCTTTCTGATTCAATGTTAGTTTGTTGAATTTGTCACTTTTAGCTTGTGATCTTACACATTGAACTACCATAGATTCTTCGATTAATTAACAATCTCGTGGAGACTGAAAACTTGTTCACCATTACATATGGTAATAGTGAAGCATAATTTATTTGGTTGATCATATTCTTCGATTAAATCAAAATCTTGTGGAGACTGAAAACTTTTTCTCCATTACAGATGGTAATATTGAAGTTTCATTTATTTGGTTGATCAGAAAGCCTTTTTTTTTTTTTTTTACTTTTTATGACTGGCATCGGAGTCTATAAAGTTTTATTTGATTTGGTTGATCAAAAGCTCATTTAATCTTTGTTGAAGTAATTTACCATGGACCATAACAACACAACATCTATCATAACAAGCCTCTTCGATTGAGGAGTTTATATATGCCCTAAGCACTGGTGCAGTGTAGTGAAGCATGTGAAACCATGTTCTTTGTGGTCAGTAAAGTTGCATGCTGGAAAAGATAAAGAGTAATATTTGAGGTAAGTGAGACCCGTCAATCTGTTGGAAACTTTTAGTGCAGTCCAAAACTATAGATTTTATATTTTATTGATAAGTTGGATGGATGGTATATATCACTTTTATAAATGAAACAAGAACAATGTATTGATTAAGATTCAATCATGTTTGGATACTGAATATGGATGCGATTCGGTGTAAAGACTTTTAGTCAGTTGAAGTATTTATAGAAATTTTTAAGATTCATGTAGATGGACGATAGTCAAATTATCAAGAATAGTTAGTCATGTTATTTTTTTCTTTGATATTCAACATATTTATGTTCTTGAGGGATGTTAAGAAACCAATTTCTTTCGGCATGAAGTCATGGTCTAGTGCAAACCGACACAATACTTTCTATCAAAATATCATTCAAATTATGTTCCAAAATGAGTAGAATTTTCCGTGTAACACTTATTGAAGATAGATACGGACACCGAGACATGTCTGTGATATTCCATGATTGGGCTTTTTAAGAAAGCAGGACACGGACATGTGGTACGTCTAATTTATTTATGATTTTAATAATTTTTTTAATAAAAAATTGATACTAACATTGATTTTGAATTTTTGAGATGAAATCTTTTGAATATGAGAAGTGATCAATAATAAATGAAAATATTCGTATATCGAAAGTCGCATTTGATAGATATAAACAATTCTATATGAAATTCCTACTACTATTCTCACGTTATGTTGATTTTGTAACGCAAATAGTTTATTAATTATAATTTTCTAATTATCTTTTCCAAAATTTACGAAATTGGTCTTGTTGCGTCTCAGATGCATTTAGGACATGTACCTCACATGTCAGATATTAAAAAGGTAAAATGTCTTGGTGGAGTGTCCATCGCATGTTAAATTTTTTTTAAAAATATAGAAATAAGATGTCATATGGTGTGTAAATATGTGTCTCAAATTGTCCAAAGAGTGATAGTATCTGTTGCAAGTTGGACATCGAAAGGCCACCCTAGAAAGGGTGTTCGTGCTTCACAATGTAACACGAAGTAATGTGAATTATTCCTTCATTATAAGCATAACATTGAACTAACAAGATTCCAACCATGTTTAGCTCGGTTGGTTGGCATTGTTAGATTGTGTCTATAACAAACAAAACTCAACATTTTATGTCCTTTTGATTCTGCCATGGCATTTTCAGGTTGATGGATCGAGGCCTATCCATAAAGCATATGTGTACTTGGAATAAAATCACCTTAAATGCTAAACCAAATTGAGCTGGGATCTTCTTAGGAGTGGAAAGATCCAAGATAGGCAGCCAACCTCTTGAAGAGCACAATTTGCATGTACTAGGTAATAGGGATGCAACTCCGTGCAATAGTCGTAAAAAAAATTCTCTCATTTTCATCTCTTTAGTATTGATGGCTTGCAGTGCACCTTTCATGGAAAGAGTAGGCTTTACGAGCCTTTAGGTTGGGAGATATCAAAATAGAACCTCGCTTAGTTTTAAAGGTAATCCGCCAATCTCGAGATTGGGAAAGATTCAATTAGTTTGCCATGTAGCTGCTTGTCATGTAGCTGCTATTGATATGATATGCAAGTGGTAGAAGTGATGCTACTACTTCAATACTTAGTGCTCGATGCTTGGACGATTCCCTTTTTTTTTTTTTTTTTTTTTTATTTTAGCAGCACAACCATTTCAAAGGAAGAAATGGACTCTCACGTCGATCAGAATGAACCATCCTTTTTGCAGAGGTCAATCTTTGCTTGTTAGGAAAGAGAGAGCAAGTTACAAATTCCATCTCGGTAGGACATGTATTTCTATTACTATAAAATTCATAAATGAAGTAGTTAATGATGAAAAGTGGTTAGTTGCACACTAAATGTGTTGACTAATGGATGATGACGTGGCAATTTATATGTATTGATTTCCCATTTCACCCTTGCAAAAGTGATGAGAATGGCAGGTTTAAACAAAGGAGGGTATTTCTGAAATTATGGAAAAAGAGAATGGGTAAAATTGACTAATTTGGATTTGACGGCAGGAATGATATTTTCCAAAGTTAACAAAAGTACTGAACTTGAATAATTTTTAAACAACAAAAATACTGTAGAAAAATGTGATGTCCCATGGAAATCTCATTTTAATGAGATTCAAATAGGATTGTGTTTCTTGTGAACAAGATGAGAATGTCGTCATCAAGATGCATTTTTTTTGTAAAAAGAATCTGAGTTTGTTTGAGGAAAGTCAAAATGTTACATGCTTGCTTATACATTGAACTTGACCATTTATTGTTTTGTGCATTTTACATTTTGGACATTCTCAAATGAACGAATATTTGTAATAAAAATCTTTATCTTCTCATAAGGACCTGATTTAATTTTAGTATCAAACATTATTTTGTAGTTGTTCTATCGTACTCGTTGTTGGTGCTTGCAGAATTAAACATTAATAATGCCGGTGTTCTTTTGTCTTTTCGCATAATTTTATTTCTGTTTAAACCAACTTCTATCCTAATTCAATTTCCACATATATATTTGTTGGCACGTGAAATCATCTTTTGAGTCTAGTTAAAGGCACCATCTTTGCAACTTTATATGTTGGTTTTTTTTTTTTTTTTTAAAGACTCTGAGGGAATCCTTTTTTGTGCTATAATTGAAGGAATTGCTTTTTTTGATTGGGATAAAAAGGTTTGCATTGTTTTTATAAGTGATGACAAGAAGTAGCTTTAACATGGTTAAATGATTGTTAAGAAACATTAATGCTCAAATACATAGTACTTTTTCTTATTTGTAAAATATCCATTTGGTATATGGATCCCTCTTTAACATGGTTAAATCATAAATGGTTGTTGATAAATGGAGAATCGTATCACATCTTTATTATAGAAATGGCAAGTGGGGGACAATGATTGAAAATTCGTCTCCTTTATTGTTGTGGATAAGTGCAATGAGAGTGACCTTCTTTGGTATGTTACAACTTAGAGTTTTATGCACATCGAAGTTAAATTTCGTGATATCCATTTGAGGATTCTGCCCCTAGCACAATGATTTTCAATGTGTAAAACTAAGCACGGAAGACAAATGTGAACACATGATAGTAACACTTCAACATGCAATTTTAAAAAAAGTAAGACATAGGCTTGTGGGGATACATTGATTTTAAATTCTTTAAAATCATTTATTATAATATTATATCCTGTTATTTTCAATAAAATCAATACATTTTTGCTTTTATTTTTCTTGTGCTTTTGAACAAGTGTTGCTATTTGTTGTATTAAGACAATTTTTGTTTATACAATATATAATTACATGACATGTTTCACACGTGTTCTGGGGTGTCCTAGGAGTCTCATGTTTGATACATGTCAAACACGGATAAGCCACCTGATTAGGAGTATCCATGCTTCATTGTTTTGAAGTTCTGGTTTGTCTTTATATTGAGAATGCAAAGGTAGTTTGAAGTTGAAGCTTCATTGGCCACTCTTCCATGGATTGAGGTTTGTTGAACTATTTGATACTCTCAAGGTTGCCTACAGTTTGTTATTGAAAAAGCCACATTACTAGTGTTGATGTATGTGTTACAAGGTTTGAAATATAGGTGTTTAGTATTGTATTTATTTTCTCAAACTTAGAGATTTCAATTGGAGACATCAATAGGGATATGTAAGACGTGTATTTAATTTAGACTTTTTAATACTTAGAGCATCTCCAAGAGGCTCTTTAAAAGTGGAATGCTCTCTATTTTAAAGAGTTAATCTTTAAAATTTCACTCCAAGGGACTCTTCAATTTAACATTTTAAAATAGAGAGTGGGTTTAACTCTCCAAATTTGGAGAGCCAAACCCACCTCTCTATAATTTAATACTTCAAAGATTTCAACTTTCAATGCACAATTTATTGACTTAATTAAATAAAGTGATATAATTATTAGAGGGAAGATGGTAAAAATAAAAGAATGAAAAAAATAAATAAATATATATTAGGAATGATAAAATTAAATGTTAAAAATAAAGAGGCTATTGGAGTATTTTAAAATTTTTGCTCTTTAAATTTATAGATGCTCTTTAAATTGTAGAATATGCTCTTTAAAAATAGAGTCTCTTGAAGATGCTCTTAGATAGACATTTTATAATTGACAGACTGACTTTTGTAGAGTTCGCGAACTTATATTGAATTTCTATATCTAGACATACGAGACTTTTGGTAGAATAAGTAAAAAAGAGAGGAATAGATCAAAACTAACATGGCTTGTTATAGTTGCTAAAGATCCTGTGATGCTTGGACTCTTATTTTCGGTCGACATACCTGTGTCGACACGATACGACATGGGTTCCGGTACGAGATATGGGGCGGACACGATAGTTTTCAACGGGACACGGCAACCTATGAAGGTTGACAGTAGCGACGCTGTGGAGGAGAAAGATGAGAATCACCTACCGTCCAAGTGAGGAAGAAGAATGGTTCATGCATCGATTTTAGTCGGCGGCGGAGGAAGAAGAACCGTTTATGCCGTGGAAGACGAACAGTATTGAAGGAGAAATGGCGGCTGAGGAGTTCTACTTGTTTTGTTTGATATCTATATTGGGTCATGCTTTGTAAGCCCAATCACTATATTGTGTTAAGCCCAATCATTAAATGGAAGAAGCCCACTAGAAAAATGTTTATAGGATGAATTGCAAATGAAAAAGTGGAATAAACTTGATTTTTGTAAGATTTTGAATTACATTTTTACCTTTAATTTTAAAAACAAGAGAGAGGTATTCTAAATCTTAAAAAAGGAAGCAAACTTATTACCATTTAAATTTATCATTTTTCTCAAATTAAAAATTCAGCTAAATTTATTTGTAATTTAAGTATTTATATATGATGCAACAAGTATTAAAAAAAAAACTAATTATTTCAAACTATTAAATTAAAAAATATTTAATATATTTTAATCAATATGTCAATAACCTAACATGTCGAATTTTTTTTCAAAAAATCACGTATCGACGTACCCAAGTACATGTGTCCGAAATTTGGACTGTTTTTAGCCATGTTCCCGTGTTCTACATTTTTCAAAATAAAAGATTCGACACTTAGATACGTACCTGTACCCGATACCTGTACCCAAGTCTGAACATCATAGTAAAGATCTTAGCATCAATTTCATTGAGACTTTTGTATGGGTTTCAGTGATGCCAAACTACCCATTTTACCGTAGAGCTTAATTTGAATATAAAATGGTCAGTGACACCAGATATTTCTAATATGACAGGGTTTGACGCTAATTTGAGCATGCTCAAATGTGATTTGGGCCCTAGAACGAATATAGTCTAAAAAACAATGATTTCTGATTTGAATTTTCTTAATTATGAAGCAAGTCTATAGGAATAAATTTTGAGTCTCAAAACACCTTTTTGAGAAGAAAGAAGAGATGAAGTTTGTGAATGGTTGAGGGAACCTTTTGGGAAATGCATTTGAAAGACATTGGAGATGATGGAAATTTTATGGGTTGGGAATGTGTTATTTAACTCTGCTTTTTTTCTAAGTTACTAGACACCCCACTTGTTGCAGCCACCAAGCCTTAGCATTCTATGACCAGAGTTAATCACCCGAAGGTAGGCATGTAGGGACACTACAGGGGAAACAGGGAAGCCATGCACGCTCCTTTCCAGACCAAGTGCTTATGCCGCTGCCTTACTTCTTTTAATTATGTCTGTGGTTACTTATTTAGTTTAAAACTTATGAGGGTGTATTTTGGTCTTTCATTTAATGCTTGTGAGGATAATTTAGTCATTCATTTAAAGTGTCTTAGACATTTGATTAAAGACCTAGCAGACATATTGTATTGGGTTGGTTTTTCAATTATTTCGTAAATTTGGCTGCTACCATTTCTTTCTGTGTTTTCTTCCCATATTTTGCCACCATCACTACTTCTGTTTCATAGTAACTAATGTTGAACTCTCTAAACGTCTTGTTGGTATCTCACTTCAGTTACATCTATAGTTGTGCATATAATTCAGATACTTTTTAATCAATGCTCTCATGGCATAAATCGGCAATCATATTTTCTTGAATAGACTAAGTGTTATAGTGGGTAACAAATGTGGAGGTAAATGGCCCAAGTAATAATCAATTACTTGAATACAATTGCTCAAATTTCTGTGAGATGTGACGATTAGAGAACTTTAGGAGATTTTATATTCTAGTTGAACGAAAAATGGAAACATGATTAGTTTGAAGATTCCTCTTTCCTAGAACGAAGATTAATATCTCGCAACTTTTCATAGTCACTTCTGGAATAGTTTTATGACAAGGACTTTTTTGTTGTGGAAATTTTGCATCATTTAGGGAAAATATAGGTATATGTCTCCACTCCTATCAGAGGTTATATCAAATTCAGTAACCCTTTTTATCTTATCTGAATGGTGTGCAGGTGAGTAACTATTGCGCAGCCAGACTTCATGACTGTAGCAGAGGAATGGGAGAGGCAATTGGATCTACAGCATTAGTTGTTATAGTATCAGCTTGCCAGATCATTGCCTCCAATTGTGGAGATTGCAGGGCTGTACTTTGTCGGGGCAACCAAATAATTTCCTTGACCATGGATCACAAGGTCTTTTTCTTTAATATGGATACATTTCAGCATCTAAAGTTTACATTTTCTCATTAGCTCATTATTAGAGTTTCTGAATTTCATTCATCTGTATGACCATGTTAACTATATGTTAACTTTTGCCTTTATCAGCTAGATACTCTTTTGAAACTTCAAGAAATGGTATAGACAGATTATTTCTTGTCGAGCATTCCTGAATTCAGTTTGACTTTTATAGTAACAAATTATTATTCCCTCTTGAGTTTTTTTTTTTTTTTTTTTTTTTTTTTTTTTTTTTTTTTTGTCATGGGCTACATCTTTGTGTTGTAACACTATTGATGTAGGACACAATGAACATGAAACAGAATTGTAGAAGGGAAAAGGGCAAAGGAGAGAGAAGAGAGAAGCATGAAATTAATAACAGGGTCGAAGATGATACCTAAGTGTTAATGAGGTTAAATAAGATTACAAAGATCATCGAAGATTACGGCTATATTACAATTATAATTGTACCATATATAGATAGATTGCTTTTATCATATTTAGTTTGATTTTGTTCTATATAATGAGAGAACATCTCACATTGAGGGTCATCGAATTTTATTGAGTATATTTGATATAGTATCAGAGTCGGTTTAACTTCATTTTGGGTTAAGTCCGATCAAATTTCTTGTTCCCGTCGGCCCACTCCTCTGGTCAAATTTTCTTGTTCCCGTCCAGTCTTTATTTAATTGAATCAATTGCTTTTTCCCGTTAATGTTCCTTTTAACATATTGAGGAAGTAATTCAAAATCAGTGTTTGGAGTCTTTGTCTTAGCTTTGGGTCCTTGGGGGGAGAGGGCAGCAGCGTTATAGGCCTTGGTAGCTTCAATTTCAGAATCTTATCTCATTAGTTCCTTCAGATACGTTAGCTTCTCTGCCATTCACCACCCTTACCATCGTCGTCTAATTGAAATTCAAACACCTAAAACAAGCTCCCGATTCCATTTAAATAGCACGAATAATACTCGCCAAAAGTGCAGTTAACAAATTAACTTCAAGAAGAAGGCATTGGCTGGATGTTAGAGAGATGGCAGACCACAAACGGCACCACAGACGCACCACGCACGGCAGACCACAGACGGTATCATGCTCATTGTTGTCGTCGCCGCTGCCACAGGTGATTGGGTTGAACGGAGGTAGTAGCTGGGTTCGATAAATGATGGAGGGTTGTTGTGGTTTGTCGATGACGAATATCTGGTTCTGTGGTGTTTGCAGGCGAAGCTGGGGACGACGGTGTGATGGTAAGCGAGCAGGTTCTGTTGGCAAAGTTGGTGAATTGATGCAGGGACGAAGGAGACATCGTCGACGTTGGATGGGTTGGCGGCCAAACGCAGGTTTGGTATAAACGGGAATAAGTAGTTTATGTGGGTTTTGTATATGGGTCTGTAATATGGTTTAAGGTTTGGTTTAGAGGTTACTGGGCCTGGACTTGTAGGTTGTATAAGTGGGGTGTTGGTTAATAGGCATCTTGGGCTAGGGTTTGAAGTGATAATGGGTCTGGGATTAAAGGGTTGAATATGGTTTGGTGGGGCTGAAATTTTTGATTGGGGCCAAAGAACAATATAATTGAGTTTGAGTTAGGGCTCTTAATTTCTTAAGTTGGGCTGTTTGTTTTGATTGCATTATTTGGGTTTTATCATAGTAGGACTGCTTTAGGCTACACTATTTGTCCAGCTGTCGGACTGATTTATTAGCATAATTCAGATGATTCTAGTTAATTGGTTGATTAATTTTATTGTGGGCTGAAATTTCTTCTTTGACGTTACGCTAAAGTTTGAGAGCAATATTCATTACATCTACTCAACTTCTTCATCTACAAACTTTGAAGAAGATGACATGCAGAATGACTAAAACGTGAAGGTGAGTGAATACATGGGAGTGTAGATCGTTGATTTTGGTTGCTCGGGTGATGAACTAGAGTTTTGGATTTTCGGAGGGGATCATCTTTAGGTGATTTTGGATTCTTAGTGGATGATAATTTTTGGGTTTTTGGTGTAGGTTGTTTTGTTGGCTAGCAATATATTGCTGGATTTTGGTCGGTACATTGGAGTTAGGCTTTTGTCGGAACAAGAATTATGTGTTCGGTCGAGTTCTCTCGACAGATTGAGCTCACTGTGTGTCGGCACATTTCATGAATTTCGTTTGGAAATTCTTCTTGGGGTGTGAGCTCTCTGTAGTGTTTTTGGAATAGTTATTGGTTGTTTCTGCACTATTTGTTCTTCTTGGTCTCTCGCCATTGCTACTTTTTGTAGATGGTTGCTGTGATTTGGATTTCTTCTTCGTGGGCACAAGTATTGTCACCATCGTCAGTTCATGATGCAAATTGTTGCTTTTACTAGTATCAATTTGAGGGGGATGTTAATCAGGTTAAATAAGAATACGGAGATCATCGAATATTACGGCTATATTACAATTATAATTGTACCATATATAGATAGAATGTTTTTACAATATTTAGTTTGATTTGATTCTATATAATGAGAGAACTTCTCACATTGAGGGGCATTGAGTATTATTGAGTATATTTGACGTTAAGAAAACCAAAAATTGCTTCATATGGGTGAAAAGATGTGAAAGTTCAGTTGTGGAGATAAAGAAAAGAATGTTAATATGTGGTGCCTAATCCAGAACTTAGTTAAGAAATGTAGACAGAAAGTTACATTACCCTTAGCCTACAGGGAAGGTATAATTGATAATTGGTAATGTAATTGAAGGGAGAACGAGTAATCAATAGCTTGTCTTCATTTAACGTTGATCTTCCCACTTTGAGAGTTCATATTAGTAATGGTCTTATCGTCTCTTTAATGTGTGTCCGCATGCATTATTCTCTTTCCAAACACATTTTAAGAGACAAATTTGATATTGGAGTGATTTCTAGGTTATTTTTTATATTTCTTTTTGGAGAACCGAAACTACCAAACTAGTTTCTTTATACCTATAAGTTTTCTGCCAGATGATGCGTAAACAAGGCTGGAGAAGGGTTTTTTAGATGTTATTTAGTTTAGTTTTTTCTATCTCCTTTTGGAATTAATAATGGAGCGTGCTTTAACTGTTTCTTGACCATACCTATGTGCATGCATTGGCAGATCCTAAAATAAATGTAAATTGGTGGACCATTCTCGTTTATTTTCTTTTTCTTGTTGAGGATTTTTTATAATTAGCCCCTGTTTGGTACCCATTCTGATTCTCATTTTCATTTTCAACCACACATTCTTCAATAAAATAATATTTTCCATCACATCAATAACTTTTCCTTCTTTTTCAACCACATATTTACCATCACATCAACCCAAAAAATGCATTTTCTCCAATAAAATGGGTATCAAACAAGCCATTAATTAATCACAGGCATGCATTTCAGTGCCTAGCTGCGCACTTAAGCTTTTGTCCCAAGCACTCGTGAGGGAAATGCTTGGAAGTGATTTCTCATTTCGCTAATATTATTTTCGGGGAATGGTCAACAACAAATACTAGTTCACTTCAAATATTGTTTATGTTGATGAAAAAGTCCAGCTTTGAAAGGTCTTCCAAAGATTTAAACATTCCCAAATTGCAAAATCTTTGTTATTCACATATTAGAGAAGCAGTGCAATTTTCCTGCATCAGATGTGAGGCGTTATTTTTGTGTACGATCTGGAATTTTTCCTTCTATCTTAAACACTAAAATCGCTTTCATTTGGCTTCACTGGTATTTACATCTTGATTCCTAAACATATATTGGGTCAGCTGTTGAAAATTCATGATCAACATTTTGTCGTAGTAAATAAACTCTAGTTCCAAGGGCATCAAAATTTCAATTAAACAAAGAGTTTATGTCTTCAAGGAAGTTTGAATTTAGTTATCAAATGTGTTATATTAAAGGTATATCAGCAGGATCCCTAAGCGTTTTATAATGGTTGATCATTATAACATTTGAGTCTTCATGGATCCTGTTATTTAGTTGGATTTTTCTAATCGGGAATTAGATCATTTCTCTTTGAAGTGCTTTCTAAAGCGACAATATGTTCTATTTCAACTTATCTCTTTTATTCTTCTATGAAATTTTCCAAATTTAGTTATTTTTTCATATGAAAGGTGTTTGCTCCAAGTTATCATTGGTAAGTAAGGATGTTCCATAACTATAAGCAACATATTTTTCCAACTATTAAATGCTTCTGACCAGTAGGTTAAACTTGGACTCAAGAATTCAAGTAGACAAGTCTTATAAAGAAAATCGAAAGCAAATAATAACTGCATAAAAGAGTGCCGAAGTAGTTAACATTATCCCGTTGAGGGCAAGAAAAGACAGTACTATATAGAAGAACTACAGTAAATATGCTTGCACTAGCCCCATTTTCCTTCTCTATCAATTGAGTGGAACTGAAAAGAGAGTCTTTCTACGGTATTCATGCATATCATGCTTTTTATTGCAAGAATATGTATCTATGGTTTCTGGCCAATTTTTTTCTCTTTTAAGTTGCCTTCCATGAGACTATTGTCTAGTTTACATGATAGATGATAGCCTTCCCTCTAATCACATCCTTCTTTAACTACTTTCATCTTTTTTTAACTGGACAGAGTTATGACTCATACCTACTTCTATACAGTTAGGTCAATCTTTAGTTTTCTCGTGCTTTTAGCAATAGCAGTCATGTTTGAAAGTTTTTTGCTCTTATGTAGATTTTCATGAACGTAGAGTTAATGTGCTATTTTTGGTTCTCAGCATCTATTCTTCCTACATTTTCTCTAAATTTTTTGTTACGGTTTTTCTTTTCCAGCCTAATAGAGGTGATGAAGTAGAAAGAATTACGAATGGTGGTGCAAGAATCATATTCTTCCAGGGAGAGAGGGTGGAAGGGATTCTTGCGGTAACAAGATCTATAGGTTTGCCTTTTTCACTCGTGCAATCGACTGGTTTACATTTATTTCCTTATAAGTTTTAAGTTAAGAATTTTTTGGAGTTCTGACAAGTGCCCATTACTTATTTGAAGTAAGAATTGATGATAAAATTAGTCTAAAATTCGGACATTTCATAGTGCACAAATTTTAACATTTCTTGTATATTTGTTTCCCTTTAGTATTGTGCTGTGTTTTTCTTTCGTTTGTCCATCCCAATATCCTTTTTTCACTATGAATTTCCATTTTTATTCTATATTGCTTTTCAGGAGATCATTACTTAAAACAATGGGTTACTTCTGAACCTGAATTGACTTTCATATCAAGACACGCTGAAGATGAGTGCTTGGTATTGGCTAGCGATGGCTTGTGGGATACACTATCTACTTGAGAAGCTGGGAAGTATGCCCTTAAACTGATGAAAAAGAAGCGTCAGCAGGGAACTTTTAATGTGGATTCTTCTCTCTTGACAAGATACGTGGCAAGTGCCCTTCTTTATAAAGCATGTAAAAGTGGAAGTGGGGACAATATTTCAGTCATCGTTGTCAATCTCACATCACAAATCCATGAAAGCTGCCAATGAATTGGTAAAACATCTTTCTCCTTTTGTAGCTTCTTTTTCACCAACACCGGTGGGCTTTTGATTTTTGGAATTTATGGAAATTTCTGGGTATTATAAGCAACTTTAGGCAACAAGAGGAGGCTGTTTGGTCTGTTTTTTCCTGGACACATAAAGTTAGTTGTCAGATTCATGAATTGTCTATGAGACATGAGGATTCAGGATTTTATGATACTTAAGTTCACTAAAGTATTAAATTGGATTTCTAGTAACTAGAAAAGATAAAATAAAAAGTGTGCATCCTTGATAATTGGTTTAGGTAGCAAACTATTTAAGAAGTTAATATTGTTTGGACACATTGAAGACCAGTAAGTGCGCTATTTAGGAAAGTTGATGGGATTTGTATTGCCTGGAATGAGGTAACTGACAAGGAGATTTGCAAAACAACTACTCAGGATTGTCTTCGGGAAATGTGGGCTGACTGTCCACCGTACTATACATAAGAATCTTCAAAATGACTTTTCCCTGGTAGAGTAATATAAGATCAATATAATAAACTCTTTCAAAAATCTTCTTTGAAACTACTGATAAAGGGCAAGTAGCTTTGTTGTCTAACCAATTGATGGGATGGTCAGAGTATTTGACAAGTCTTATTGAAATTGTTTTTGCGAGAGTTGCTTCTCTTGACATGATGTAAGTGAGAAGACACATCTTTTGATATTTTGATATTTTTTATTCCTAATTGAATGATTTCTTAAATCCTATTTACACTGAACAGCCTTGCATCGAGTTGTCACCACAGCTTGTCACCTATATGACACCATGACTAAAATTTTTGTCAACACATGCTAAAATACAGTCCAGCTCTGTTAACAATGTAAAAGAGAGAATTATTTGTAAAAATTAGGGAGATTTCAATTCACTACTACCACCACCTAGGCCTTTCTGTTATAGATCAGCTCAGTGTGCTTGATTTATGCTTTATTGGGACATTTCACTGTTAGAATCCTGCCTCCAATGCTCCCAAACTTCTCTTCAGTGGAAGTTTGATTTACGTGTCAATTTTTCGCGCTATTTTTCTGATTATAGATTCAACTTCTAACGGAAAATATATATACCTTGGTTATAATTCATCTATTCAATAAGTTAAGTAACAAGCACAACAATTCTCTTGTTCTGAGAGAAGAACCTGTGATTAGCCTTTGCAGAGAATTTGCAATCAAACAATTTCAACAAAATCCTTTTATTTCTTCATCTCTATGTATTACTCTATCCATAGAGTGCACTGAATGCACAGAAATGGCTATGAAAATGTTCCTCTTATTCACATTAACAAAAGTCGTAAATGAGGATAAGGAAATTACTAATTCTTATTTTTGTCCTTGCAGGTTCCCTGTTCTTTCCCTATCGAACTTAATTGCAATGCTTGTGGATTGTGCATCTCATAGTTTCAATTAAGCAGATCTCTCTTAGCTGGATATATTTCTCTATCCTTTCTTCCATTGTAGAATATCACTTGAATGTTGGATAGAATTCACAACGCAGTTTTAATTATTTGAAATGATTTTTATATTATTCATTATGGCCTTTCTAGTCCAAGAGAATGTATTTAGACTTAATTTTACCTGAGAATTTTCCTGGGATACTGCTACATTTTCTTAATAAGCTATCTTAAACTATTTGACTATGCATTTATTTATTTATTTATTTAATCAGCGATAGATATGATTCCTCGTTTAAATTAAAATCTACAATTATGTAGATTGTATCAGCAGTTAACTTTACTTAGAGGTTCACTTAAAGAATCTCTGTTCACATGGATATTTACTAGGCATTGCAACTTATATAATTCTTTTATAGTGAAGCATCCTTTGTCCGGAGAATAACAAAAAGGATTTTTAGTTGTGTTTCTTACTTTCAGATAGATAGCGTTTGATTTGTCTTTTGAGGAACTCCCTATTCATCAAAATAGTGCATCATTGTTTGAAACTAAGACATTATTGAAATATTTGGTATGTTAGATTGGATCGCACTTAATAGGATTTAAGAAGAAAATAAGGTCAAAATTTTGTACTTTGAACTGTCCAGTAGTGTCTAATATTGTATACCAATCTTGCCATGTGACGACTGATGAGTGGAATCATGTTTATGTCCTGTTGTTGCGCTATAAGCAACACTGTAATATTGGAATGTCAAATGTTCTTGTGATACAAGTGTGTAAATTGATGCGTTCTTGTACTGCTGATTGTGGTGGTGTCATACTATTTCACTTTCTGTATTTAGTTTGGGTCTTTTCGATTATTATAACAGAGTGACTGAAGATGACGTATTACATAGGATTAGAGAGAGAGAGAGAGAGAGAGAGAGATGAAATTGAGTTCTGTTACAGGGATTTTGTTGTTTAGGACCATGTTCATTGTGTTATTTTGTTTCTTTGAACAGCAAATTTTGCAAATGGAGCAAGTTTGGATATTAGCTTGGGTATGCGGTTGCAAAGATGAAGAGAATAAATGCTTTGAGGAGAATATCTGTGAAAAGCTGAAAAGGAAAGCAACCCAAAATCCGTCTTTTATATGATTGCATAAATGCTCATAAGTTAGAGATTTGGATTATTCTCTTGAGCACATTCTTGACTTTTATGGCGACAGCCCCATCGGTTGCTAATTCTCTGATGCGACAAGTGAATTTGCTTCTCGCTGGCCAGTACAAACTCTAGTTTTGGCTGCTAAAAATCTAGGTAGAATCTAGGTAGTAAATAGTAATGGGGTTTTTCTGTGTACATTTGTGTGAGTGCTGTGCGGGGCCGGGCGGGATGGTAATACGAAAAATGTCATTTTAGTACCTTTCGACGTTATTAAAAGAGTTTTCTTTTTTTATTTTAAATTTTTTTTTGAGAAAAATGTGTTTTGGAATAATGATTTTTTTTTGAAAAATCGTGGTTAAAAAGTATGAATTTTTTTTTTTTTAGATTTATGCATAAAATATTTTATTGTGACAATATGGCTAAAAATGAATTTTAAAAAAAAAAGAATTTTTGAAGAATGATATACAAACAGGTGCTTAAGTTATGACTGATATAGTTTCAGGAAAACAATATTGACGGGTTAAATTTTATCTCTTTCGTTCTCTGAGTTAAGAGTAAAATCAAATGCAAGTCATATGTAGCATTTAGAGTGAAAAAAATGGAATAAGATAAGGTGTTTGTGGTTCATCATATTAATATATATATATATATATATATATATATATATATATAGACACACACATTTCCATTGTGCCTATGCAGCTTCTCCTTACAAATGAAAAAATCAAAATAAAAAAAGTGTCGGTTTTTGAGTTCATCATCCAAATAAAATATCAGCTCGAATTGCTTATTTTCCAATTTAGAAATAAAAAAAATTGATTTTTACTTTCAATATGTAGTCTCAACATCCTCTCTACTTGATAAGTGTAGTTTCTAAACTTAGTCAAGGTCCTAAAAGATGACATTTTATTGTTCTTTGGATAAATTACTACCTAATTTGTGTTATATTACATTTTGTAGGTAAAACTCGATGTTTGATGAAGAATTGAAAAAAAAAAAAAAAATAGCGAAAATGGGCGAAATTTGAAAATTGGGGACTGAATTATGAACAATTCATAGATGAGACAAGCGACAAAATGAAGATTGAGGATGTCAATGATTTAATTGGATACAACTGGAAAGATAAAGGAACAAGATTACAAAAAAAAAAAAAAAATGCTGAAATGAAGCAAATTTAAAGTTCGAGGACTAAAGTGAAAATACTCAAAAATTGTGTTGAACCTTACGATGAAGATTCGAGAGTGTTAGATGTCAATTGGATGAGGAAAGAAATCAAAGAGTTAAAATATAGTTAAAGTATTATCACATATTAACTTTTAGACGAAAAAGTTATGCTTCAAAATTTTAGTCTTAATTTGAGACTAATTTTTGGCATAGCAAATGTTCGAATTGAAAAAAAATGATATATTGGTAGAATTGTAGCCCTTTGAGTTATCTTTTCAACGCACTTTGAATCATTTAAATCGAATATCGAGACATAAAGATATGACCAAAATAGTGAAGGTTGTCCGACGAAAAAAAACAATACCTATGCGGCCGTATAGCTTTAATCAGATGCTACCGCATTTATGCCTCCAGAGCTCCTATGACCAACTATAATTTCTTCTATGCGGCCACTTCCATTTGTACTTTGCGATCACATAGTACTTTTCCAAGGCAAGGTATGTTTCCTTTTCCAATTGAAACTCTACTTTGGTAACAATATTTTGGGGATCCTTTAATTACCATAATCCGTCCAGAACGTGAGGAGACCTCTCTAGACCTAAAATTCTCTATATTTCACCTATTTTGGAGGCGAAGAACAAGGCCAGATCATCAACATCTATATTGCTTTTGAATGATGGAAGCAGTCCCGCGTAGAAGTATTTGGACCTGGAGTCCCTTAGCTGATGCCGTGATGTGGACACTTTCGAATCATGTTCTTGAATCTGTTCCAAGCCTCATCAAATGATTCAGAATCCCCTTGACGGAAAATAGAGATATCATGCTTCAGTTTTACAATCTTGGTTGGTGGAAAGAACTTAGTACAAAACTTTTGAGCAAGATCACTCCATGTGGTGATACTAGCAATCGGTTGAGAATCTAGCCATTCAAGTGCTTTGTCACACAATGTGTGTGGAAATAGCCTCAAACGGATGGCGTCATCTGAGATACCTTGATATCTGAAGTGTTGGCACATCTCTAAGAATCTAGAGACATGTGTATGTGGGTTTTCCTCAGTTCTCCCATAAAATTGGTGCCCATTCTGAAATAGGTGTATCACGTTGGTCTTCAGTTGAAAATTTGGTTGCCCAAACGGTGGAAACACGATGCTGGATGACTCTGAATGATTTGGGGGATCATGAAATCCCCTACAAGCATGTTTCCTTCGTCCATTGCTTCCTCCTCGTTAGCCAGAACTACTGGATTTTGTCGTTCGTTAGCCATTTGCTGTTGTTGTGCTATTCTAGCTTCTCTTTGCAATTGGTGAAAAATACGCTCAATTTTTGGATCAGCTAGACTCAAGACTCCTCCAGTTAATCTTAGTATGCAAATCTGAAATAGCCAAAATTGTCCAAAAATAAGCAAAAGTTGAAATAACGAAATTTAACAAGTTATCTAACTAAACTAAAATCAAAATAAAAGGAAAATGTTTGAATTAGTGTCTAAATAAATAATTTTAAACTAAAACTCAATCCCCGGCAACGACGCCAAAAACTTGATTAGGAAAATACGTTCGATTTAAAATCACCGCAAGTGTACGGTTCTTTACAAGTAATAAAGTGGACTTTTAGAGTCTGGATTGTCGATCCCATAGAGATTGAGTAGTTCAATGATAATTATCTCGACCTTAACCGAAATAAGATGAGTTTTTGATGTGTTTTTATACTAAATTATACCGAGGTAGATAATAAATCCTACTATAAATGAATTGGTTAACTAGATGCAAATTATGCTAGAATGCAATATGAAGTTTGAATGCAAGTTGATTTACTTAAAATGAGAAAACGCACTAGGATTACGAATCCCCATGCAACAATCCATTTAAATCGTAATTCTATACTTTGACAATTCGATTAAATATTGAAGAATCAATATTCCTATTGAATATAACAATCTCTTTCGAGTAATGTTAAACATATTTTATCATGCGATCCAACTATATTTCTATGACGAATACAAACATATAATAATGCATTAGCTTTTATGAACACTTAAAAATTCACATAGAGCATAGCGGTATATTTCTACCCCCTATTGAACCCTATGTCAATTTATACTACGTCGAATCTATTTCCCTTCTTTCGAATGCATAAAATAGATCATCACATTCATATAATTAATGCGCGCACAATAATTATATGGAAGAAATACATATAAATCATTCAATAATTTAAAAGCGTGTTTATAATGTCAAAAATATAAAACGAAAGATTAAAATATCATGTTACAAGGTTCATCGATCTCCTAGTACAAGAAAAACTAGCCTAACATGCTAAAGAAAGAAAAACAAAAGAATAGTTGAAGAAACGTTATCACTCGAGCAGATATTCAATTAATTCATTGAAGTGCTTGATGAATTTTCGCGTTGTTCCTTGTGTTTTTGACTCTCCAATGTCAAAAAAATATCTAATAATGCGTAACCCTCGTTTCTGGTCGAGTTTAGGGTTATAAAGAAATCAAAAATTGAGTTTCCATAGGTGTTTAAGTTAAAAACGAAAACCTGAAATTTTCTTGCGAAAATATACCACGCGACCTCATGGTTCACCGTAATGTCCCCAGGGAGTTTTCTGTTTAAGCCATGCGGCCGCATGGAGGTTTGTACCATGCGGCCGCATGGTACAACCAACTTCCAAATTGCGTCGTTTTGGTCCCTGACTTCGTTCCTCCTTGTTTTGACTTCTTTTCTTCATTCTAACACCTTTGATTTCGTCAATATTGTACTTAGTTCATTTTCGTCCTTGATTTGGGTTTCGAATAAACTTTCAAATAATTGCATCTTAGTCCCTGAACTTTGACTTTCTTCTATTTTGGTCATTTCTTGCTCGTTTTCACTCACTTTCGTTATTTCCATCGACATAGTCCTACAAACACAATTTATATAGAATTAAGTCATATTTTAACATAATTACAATTAATTTTCCATATTTTGTGACCTAAATAAGTGCGTAAAACGCACTTATCACATATGCAATAGGTATTTGGAATAATATATATGATACGTGCAATTATGTGTGATCAGTGTTCTAAAAGGCAGCATAATGCGCCGCTTAGGCGAGCCTAGGCGTGAGGCGTGGGCAAAAGCCTCGCATTCCAGGCATGCGTGCAAAAATGCGGTCAATGCGTTGACCACTGAAAGCCCTCAAAGGCACGCATTTTATTTAATTTTTTAAAAAAAATTTCTTTCAAATTTTTTGTTTCAATTTTTTAATTGCAACTTCCAACCCACCAATTGGCAGGCCCAGGAAGCATATTGCATATATGAAGCTCCTCTTGGCCCATTTATTTATAGGCAAAATTTCTTGTGCTTCATCTATAGGATTCCAATGTGGGATTCTGAAAGGATGAAATTTTCGGCCATTGTAGATGAAATTTCAGCCATTATATTTCCTTAATTAATAAAAAATTTAATTAACTTCTAACATTAATTACCAATATTATAGTATTATATTAAATGTAAAAATTTATCATTTTTTAATTATCTTTTTTTTAAGGTAAAAAATCTATTTTTTTTTATATAAAAATATATTTAATGTCTTAAAAATAATTAAAATAATATTAAAAATACGAAACGCATTATGACGCTTATTCTTCGCATTGACACGCCTAAATTTGTGATTCTTGATTCTCGACCTCGACGCCTCGCAACGCATTATGCCTTTTAGAACATTGTGTGTGATAAATCTTATGAATCAATGTATTTTTTTAAATGTAAATTTAGACTAGGAATATGATCGAGTCGGGTTAAACATATATTTAATATATCCTGGAAAAGGAATATTGAATAGAAGTGGATTATCAATTGTCATAAATGCATTAATTTATTAGATTACAAATTAAGAATTGAAATAAATGGCAATAAGGAGACTTCAAGATTTCAATACAAATATTTACATTAGATTTAATCATTTTTTATTGCTTTTTTAGAGTAAAATTAGAATAAATAACAACAATATTAAAACTTTTTTATGTCACCAGACTTCGAATTTGATAGTAACTATTGAACTACAAATTATATAATATTCATCGTGGGAAATGATACTCTTAACTCACAAATCTATTACTTGTATAACGATCTCATACGCTTGCAGGTTCACGCGAACACATTTTTGGTGCCATTGACGAGGAATAACAGTTTTCATTTTTGTTAGTTTGTTTATATTAAATTCAATATTTTATTTTTATTTTTTGTTCGTTTTAGGCTATTCATATCACTACCGAATTTCTTTTTGTTTCACTTCTTTCAGCCTTTCAGGTTGCCAATAGTTTATGCAAGATTCTGAAGAAATTGAGCTCTTACCATTGGATCTCGACATCGAAAGAATATTCTGAAAACGTAGAAGAGAACAAAGAGAAACAAGGGCAATAGCTACAAATCAGAACCAAAATCAGATTCATGATCCGATTCAACAACCATCACCCTCCACAGATACATATTGCCAACGAGGTCCAAATATTAGTGGGGGATTATGTGAATCCAGTACTTGCACCAGTGCAACTTGCAATTATCTACTTGTCCTTCGGACATGCTAACTTCCACATTCGAACAGATTTCATCAATCTATTTCTGAATCACCATGAGATCAAGTTCTGCGAGAAAGCCATGGAGAATTCACATGAACACATACAGATTTTTCTCATGTTGTTCGAAGTTATCAGTCATGAAGGGATGTCAGCTGATGCATTTAAGATGCAATTATTCCCTCACACTGAAGGATGCAACAAGAGAGTGGGCCCACACGTTATCTCTTGGGAGCATCTTGTCGTAGAATGACATGGTGCAAAACTTCATAATGAAATTCTTCTCGCCATCTCGGCTCCATCAAATCCGGAATGAAATCTAAACATTTAAGCAGAAAGACCTCGAGAGCTATTTAGATGCATGGAAAATGTACAAGAACTTATTCAAGAAGTATCCTAATTTTAAAATTCCTAAGCAAGCGCAAGTGTACCTCTTTTACTGCGGAATATGCCAAGAATTCAAGAATACGGTAGATGCTTCAACAGAAGGATCGATAATGACTATGGACGTGGATGATGCTTATGAGTTCTGTGAATATAGTACAAAATCAAGCTCAAGTGTGCACATGTTGTGGGGAAAATCACATCACTACAAGCTGCCCTTCAGTTTCTACTCACATGGGTTAGCCAGTAGATGTCAGTTATGCACAAAACTTCTAGAGGCAGCAAAACTAACCTAACAATTACCATCCAAAATGGAACAAACAGCCAACTCCTCATGGGCTACTAATCAAGGGCAAAATTATCATAATAGACCACCAGCGTTCTAACAGCAGCAGCAACATCAGCAAGAGCGAAGGCCGTCACTGAAAGGTTTGCTCTCTCAATACATCACAAAGATTGAGACCAATTTCCAGAATTAGCAGACTTCTATCAAGAATTTGGAACATCAGGTGGGACAGATAGTAGCTGCAATAACCAATAGCCAACAGACCACATAATGCATTGTCTAGTAACACAAAGAAAAATCTAAGGGTAGGTACTAGCAGTTGATGCGGTGAGTTATGAATCTAAAGAGTCACCATCATTTATCTCCGTCCCTTAGGTTCAGGCTATCACCACTAGAAGTGGGGTTCAGCTTCCGAAAATTACAGTAAGAAAGAACGAGATTGAGTGCACTCAGGTATCTACAAAGGGCAATGAACAAGTGAAGTATTCTAAAGAATCAACAGAGAAGGATCAGGAAACGTCCTCGAACAGTCCACAGGTTGATGTAACAATTCCTATCAAAGTACTTGCACACCCAGTCCCATTTCCTCAAAGGTTGAAAAATAATAAGCCGAAGAAGCAGATTTACAAAATTCCTGAAAGTCCTCAAAAAGCTATATATCAACGTCAATTTCATTGACGTGATCCTTAAAATTTCAAACTGCTCCAAGTTCTTGAAGGAGATGTTAACTAAGAAGATGTAGCTGTCCGAACATGAAAAATAGTTTTATTTGAAGAATGTAGAGTGATCATTCAGCACAAGATCTCTCTCAAACTTAAAGATCTAGGAAGTTTTACTCTACCTTGCTCCATAGGAAATTTACATGATATAAATTGTTTAATTGATTCAAGAGAAAGTATTAATTTAATTCCATTGTCTCTTTACAAGAAATTGGGATTAGGAGATCCTAAGGCAACATCTATTATCCTTTATCTAGAGGACCGATCACTGAAACACCTCTACAGAATAGTCGAAGACATGCTTATCAAGGCGAGGGAGTTTACTTTTCTGGCTGACTTCATCATCTTGGCTTAGAAGAGGCATATCAAATGCCAATAATCCCGAGAATGCTATTTTTGTCTACAAGTCGAGCCTTGCTGGATTTTTATATTAATGAGATAGTTTTGAGGGCGGAGGATAAGCAACAAAGCTTCACCATAGAGAATCCAATCAAACAACAATCATACTTTGAAGATTGCCAACGAGTGGATCATTGGGAGAGCCACAAAGGCAAGCCAGACGCAGGAGGAATTATTGGTAAGGATAAAAACATGATTGTTTGCAGATTCAAGGATGAGTTGAGGAAGTGCAATGACTGCATCAAGTGTAGGGCTGAGAACTCTATTTTCAAGCCACCATGAAGAGCCTAGAAACAACACGAGTCAAGTTAAGGACTTTAAAACAAGCGATTATTGGGAGGCAATCCAATCTTTCTTCCATTTTATTTATTATACTATCTAGTTATATGATAATTTAGATTAGCTATTAGTTTTAGTTTGGGAATCATCATCCACTTCTTGTTTCCCCTTAGGTCATTGAAATATTAGTTGGTGTACTAGATGTTTGAACTAAGTAACACGTGTTCCAGGCTTTTGATCCTTAATACTATATTTAACCTCATTGTGTAGGAACATGAAGTCACGGAACACTTAAACCAAGATTGACCAAGGAGACAACGGGAGCAATAGGAAATGCTAGCCATTGAATTTCATGCCATACCATGGAGTATTTTCTTCCTTTTTTTCTCCACCTCATTATATGTGGATTTATGATTTAAGACATTGAGGACAATGTCTAATCTAAGTTTGGGGTGAAAAACACAAGTTTTCTTTTATTTTGTGTGTTTTTGTATGTGTTTTATTGCTTTAGATATTAGAAAAATACAAAAAACAAAAACAAAAAACAAAAAACAAAAAATTGAAAATTTTGAAAAATTCCAAAAATATTTTCTTTTTTTATGCTTGAGGAATGAGGAATATATTGAATTATGAATTGATCTATGAATGATGAATATGTTACATACTTAGGTTAATTTTTACATTTCCATGTGAAGTTTGATATATATTGAGCATGCAAATTAAGTTAAGCATTGTGTAGGAATAAGTTGATTTCATAATTGGATAGATTGAAATAATGGGTCATAGATGCTAAACCTAAAATCACTATATTTTACATCATTAGACCAAATTTAGAGTAGGTTGGGAGAATTTCACCGTTGTAGGAAGATATTGAGATAAATAAGGATTCCATGTGTGAAATTAAAAATTTTGTGTGGATTATTTAAGGTCAATAGGATGAAATTTGAAGAAAGGCTCAAGTTAGAAGTCGACTTACTTGGATATGTATTTAATGAGGGACATTGCACTAATCATGGTATAAAAAAATTTATTTAAAAATTTCTCTTCGTAACATTTATGACTCGAGTTATTAAGCCAGTAAATGTGTTAAAACTCGCCACTCTAAAGTCAACTAATTTGGGAATCATCAACGTAAAAGCTCACTAAAGAGGTCATTTAGAAAGTTTAAGGTAAATAATGTTGTATATAAAGGAAAAAAAGTGTTGAAATAAAATTGAGAAAAAAATAAAAAAGCAGCTGCATGAAACAGAAGACGCACTGAATGCCTTGGGTTAAATCTCAAACACTTGTTTAAGAAAATTTGACTTTTGATAAGAGATTATTAGCTTAGTTGAGTTATGGAGATTGAAGCAATTAAACTATGGAGAATCCTTTTTTATTGACATATTGACTTGCAATTAGTGAGAATTACCTAAACTAGAGAGGTGATGATAGTATAAAAATTCAACATTAGGTCACACACTTGAAAAGAGCGAAAATAATAAGTTTGAGGAGTGTGAATCTTACGAGTGATGAAAGAACATATTTGACCATTGAGGGTTGAGAATTGAAACTACTTGTGAATTTTTATGATGTTATGCTCAATTCTTCACACATGTCAATTTTACGTTGAAAAGGTTGATTTTAATTTCTGTATTGTGATTTTGAAGTTGTACATAGACTTGATATTATAATTTCAATCTAGAGATAAAAAGTCGGGTAAGTTAGCTAAATCGTTTTGCATTGCTTGATTGACTGGCCACCAATTTGGTAATTAGCATTGCGTGTTTGTGTTGATAGATTTTAGTTTTGTTTGAGGACAAACGAAGATTCAAGTTTGGGAGTTTGATAAGTGTAGTTTCTACACTTAGTTGAGGTCCAAAAATATGATATATTTTTTTGTCATTTTGATAAAATACTACCTAACTTATGTTGTATTACATTTTGTAGGTAAAACTCGATGTTTAATAAGGAATTGGATAAAAGAATGCAAAAATAGTGAAAAGGGGCGAAATCCGAAATTTGGGTACTAAATTGAAAATAATTCATAGATTAAACGAGTGACGAAATGAAGATTGAAGATGCCAATGATATTAATTGGATACAATTGGAAGATGAAGGAATAAGATTATAAGAGAAAATGACAGAAATGAAGCAAATCCAAAGTTTGGGGGCTAAAGTGCAATTACTAAAAGTTGTGTCGAACCTTACAATGAAGATTTGAGAATGTTCGGGGTCAATCGAATGAGGAAATAAGTCCAATGGATGAAATATAGTCAAAATATTATCACATCAACTTTCAGACGAAAAAAATTATGCTTTGAATTTTTAGTCTGAATTGGAGACCAAATTTTGGCATAGTCAACATTCGAATTGGAAAAATAATAATAAATGGAATAATTGTAGCCCTTTGAGTTAGCTTTCCAACTTATTTTGAATCACATCAATCTCATATCAGGACATAAATATATGATCAAAATACTGAATGTTGTCCGACTAGAAAAAACTATACTTATATGGCTGTATAACTTTAATTAGATGCGACCACATCTATGCCTCCAGATCTCCTGGGACCAGCTATGATTTCTTTTATGTGGCCGATTCCATTTATACTATGTGACAACATAGTACTTTTTCAAGGCAAGATTGTGTTTCCTTTTCCAATTGAAACTCTACTTTGATAACAATATTTTGGATATCCTTTAAATATCATAATTCGTCCAAAACATGAGGAGATCTCCTTAGATCTAAAAATCTCTATATTTCATCTATTTTGGAGGCAAGAACGAGGTTAGATGATCAACATCAAAGGAATTGTGCAAAATTCTTGAAGATTATCTATCCAAAATCAAGATTTGATTCAAGAAAGTCTTCACTTTCTTCCACATTTCTTCGATCTGGGTGATGTCTTTTCTTTATTTCTTGTATAATTTAATAATTAGGATAATTGGCTAATTTTACTATTGTATTGGATGGATAATGAACCCTATTGATTGTTTATTTTAATTCAAGACAATAGTTTAGTACTTTTTGATTTTTCTTGATTGGTTTTGCATTCCCATTGAATTATTTGATTGTTTGATCACCAATGAGATAGTAAGTTCCTTGTTGTAGTGTAGAAATACTCACGATAAGTCTAAAATGTGGCAAATCAACACATGAGCAATATATATTAGCAATAATATCTCTGACATGTGCAATCACGTGTGATAAATCCCGTGGCTCAATGCATGTTTTCATATGAATCCGGACAAAGAATATGATGAGGTCGTGTTAAACATATGTTTAATATATCTTGAAAAAGAATATTGAATAGAAATGGATTATCAATTGTCTTGAATACATGAATTTACTAGATTACGAATTAAGAATTGAAATAGTAATAATAGGGAGATTCAAGATTCCAATACAAATATTCACATTAGATTTAATAACTTTTTATTGCTTTTTTTTAGAGTAGAATTATAATAAATAACAAACATATCACAACTTTTTTGATGCCACCACACTTCAAATTTAATAGTAACTATTGAACTTCAAATTATACCTTATTTCTCATGAGAACAATACTCTTAACTCACAAATATTATTACTTGTACAACAACCCCGTACGTTTGTGGGTTTCACGCGAATACTACTCCTATTTCGACTCCTATACATTATGCTTCTTGGCATTTCCATTTTACCAAAGAATATCTTCTAACACCCTCAAGACTCATTTTTGATATGCATATATTGAAACCAATGAGTGATTAGTTAACCTCTTGTTGTTTAATACAGATGAGTGAGTGATCAAATTAATAAAATCGAATGAAGATTTTGTGCCCAGCTATAGGGGTGTGGTAATTGAACACGTCGATCCAAACTAATTTAAGTTCATTGTTTAAAAAGTAATGGAAGGAAAGAGAAGGAAATAGATAAAAGAATATGCATCTTTTGTTCAAATATTTTGGATGCATCTTATTCAGCATTAGATCCATCATCAATAGTGCTTATCCTTCTTGTTCATAATTCGTAAAGAGTGGCCTTAACCAGTACATCGATGTCCCACCCCTTTCCTAATTAATTCTCTATATTCCCATTCAAAGTGCACAACTACATATAGCAAGATTCGAGATTGTTTGAGTTGGAAAATCATGTTTGGAATACTATACTAAACTAAACTGAACATAATTAAATAAGAAACGAATGAAAAATTAAAATTCATTATTAGTGAATTTCCAATTGACTACTTCAATATCTTTTCATAGCTTTGGTTGATTTCTAAATTTGCGAGAATCTTCGAAGCATTTATATGCTCAACAACTTTAACATCCCATATTAAGGCCTCGTTTGATCCATATTATTTGAATGAGAATGAAAAATATAGTTGTTATGGCTCCCACATAAGAGATAAAAAGTAAAAAATGGTGACTGGATGTGATTGATAACGATCATATTTTTCATTTTTATGGAGGAAAAATGGGAATCAAACGAGGCTTAAATTCAATTTACCCCCCACCCCCTCTTACCATGTACTCCTGAAATAACCCTCTTTATTGTTATGCAAAACATGTAGTCTACCTAATTGTTCTTTCCTTAATTTATCTTTCATTTATTCTCATTTCATATATTATCCTTTTTAAAAGGGTAATTGGCGCAAAACATCCCTATCTTTGAAGGTTTTTGTGGAAAACATCCATACCTTTCGTTTTTTGGCACATAACATCTCCACCTTCCACTTTCTTTGCCTTAAACATAATTTTCACCAATTTTTACCCTAAAATGACCAATTTACCCTCCTATTTAAATAAAAACAAAACGAAAAATAAAGAACAAATTGCAAGCATATTCCTAAATTTTTTAAAAAGTGCAAACCGGTCCAAAAGATTTATTAAAATTGTAAATGAGTCCCAAACTTTGCAAAGTCAGAAACATTCACCAAACAAAAACGAACCATTTTTTTAAGAGCAACAACACATCAGATTACGTCAAAAAGTTCCACAATTAATTAATTCCAGAAGCCTCACTCTTCATTAGTACGTAATTACATCAAAGCATTATAAATACGTTGAAGCATTAAACCTAGATTACGTTCAGCATCCGTTGATTTCTTGAGTCAATTCCTAATTTGTTGAATTTTGAAAAGCTTGCTTCATGAAATAGACAAACAAGCATGCATATAAAAAATAGAGAGGTAACCCATTTTATTCACAAGAAAAAAGGTCCTCCCCTAACTGTCAAAACTAAACTCTAAGAAAAAAAAAAAAAAAAAACTAGAAATTCCACCATTCTATAAACTTTAGCAGACAAAAAATTAGGGGAAAAAACACTTTAACACCAATAACAACAACATTAAAATTCAAAGGGAAAAAGTAATCTAAATTGAGATGAAGACTGCAAAAATAGAAAAGTATGGGGCAATTGAATGGCCCATAGTCTATACATTATCCTGTGAACCTTGAGAAGCTCGAGAATCCCCAGCGGTATATCATTGACATAGAAAAACCCAGAAGCCTCGCTCTTCTTTGTATGGTGAAGCCCACCAGCCCAATTGATAGCAATATCAGCGTCCTAACGATCAACTTGACGGAAGCACTGATTAAGCCACCGACTGAGGCCTGGCAAAAAGGGAAAAGCCTATAAAAAAATGGAACAGTCCTCGCCGACATTGAACCGCTTAAAGTGGCGGGCGCGGGTTTGGTTAGTTTTTGTTTGGTGAATGTTTCTGACTTTGCAAAGTGAGGGACTCATTTACAATTTTAATAAAGCTTTTGGATCGGTTTGCACTTTTTAAAAAGTTTAGGAATATGCCTACAATTTGTTCTTTATTTTTCGTTTTGTTTTATTTAAATAGGAGGGTAAATTGTTCATTTTAGGGTAAAAATTGGTGAAAAGGATGTTCAGGGCAAATAAAGTGAAAGGTGGGGATGTTATGCGCCAAAAAACGAAAGATAGGGATGTTTTTCATAAAAAAACTTCAAAGATAGAGACATTTTACGCCAATTATCTTTTTTAAAATGATTAATGCTCTGTATTTTTCTTAGTATTATCATATGTTACATTTTTATTAACACTTTTTTTAAGTGTGTCATGGGATTGAAAATATATATATATATAACAAAATTTATCAATTATTTTATATGATCTTCTTTAATCTAACATATCGAATATATACCTTAAAAAAAGGCTCTAAGGCCGTACTGATGGGTAATGACAAGTGGTATACTTTTTACTCGTTCGACAACAAACAATTTGATTACCTAATAAAAAGAATTCCTATGATGTGAAATTTAATATATGTACTAAACATAGATTTTTTCAGATTCTTATCAGCATTGGAATAAGAGATAGAGAATCAGAGTCTGTGAATACTGAATACAAAAAATCACTTCTTTACAAAGAATCAGATGTGACCACACATTTACGGATAGAGAAAAAAGAATCAAGCTAAATTTACATATACATAACACGTATAAGAGAGAGACGAAAATGTGGGTCTCATTTTTTTAAATAATATTTTAATCAGGTAAAATTAGGGATGGGTATGATTCTATTTGGTTCTGATTTCAAGAGAATTGAACCGAACCATAAACTCATGATTTTTTTGATAATAGAACCACTTAGTTTTTTTTAAGATATGAAATCGAACCGAATCAATTCATTTAATTCTGGTTTGATTTGGTTTGGTTCTAATTTTATTACTTAAATTTCAAACTTATGTCATATTCATAAGTTAGTAATATATACTTAAATAAAAAATATAAACATTAAATATTTAAAAAGTTCAAATTTTTAGTCATCAAAATTTTTCAAAAGTTTAAATTAACAAATAAAATATAAACGAATATTTCTTTGCCAAAAGTTAATAATATCAACTATCAACTAGGGCACTAAGTTCTTCCAATACTGTAATACGTGGACATCAGATGCGGTGTAACGTAAGCTATGGCACCAACTATGCATGCATGGTTGTTTATTCTCTAACCTTTATAAAAAAATAAAAATACAGATTCTGCAAATAAGAAAACAGATTTCAGACCCTTCCTCCATTGATTCCTCCAGCATTGTTTATTACTATTGGTGGATTACAGTATTTTAAATTGCAGTATATGCTTATATGAAACAAATTCAATCCGATTACAAATATTGTTTATTGCTATTAGAAATCGATATATTGTAAGCCTGCAATTCAAATATATTATGTTGTCAAATTCAAAATGATATGGAAAAAATTCAAACCGATCCATTAATATTTTTTTTATTAGAAAAGAAGAATGTCTAGTAAATTATATAAAGAAGAATGCATAAATGTACTACCCCTAATAGTTTGAAGGAAGAACGATAAATTGGTGGTTGCGGAGTCGAAACTTCGGAAGGAGAAGCTGCTTCCTTTGAGACTTTGAGGGATCTGCACATGACAACGTTTGCCGTTTGAGAATCTTGACTTGAGGGTTTGAATTTGAAGTAATACTCTTAACGGGCTCATTTGGCTGTACAAAAATAATGGCTATTGGACTGGCTTCAATTAATGCAAAATTAGATTCATATATAAATAAAATTATAAATTAAGTTTGGTTCTTGGTTTGGTTCTCGGTTCTATAACTAGAACCAAACCCGAACCAAAATCAAATGATTTTCGGTACGAAAAATCAAATTATTCATTTCTTTTCGTAGAACCGAACCGAACCGCTCGATTTGATTTGATTTTGGTTTGGTTTGGTTTGGTTTGGTTTGGTTCTGATTTGGTCTGGTTTGGTTTGGACATTTTGTCCACCCCTAGGTAGAACCCATATCCATTTGAGTATCTGTAAGAATTCTGGGAGTGAATAATTCTGTATAAATGAATTTATTCGAGAAAAAATTAGGAACAATTCTTCTCCCCTTTGGAAAAATAGAGCCTACATGGCCCTTTTTTTTTTTTTTTTTAAAAGTAAAATTCAAAAATTATATATAATTGTGAGTTTATTAAAGGAAAGTGAGAATTTGAGTTCTAAAACAGGAAATTATTTATGAAAAATAGCTTTTGTACACCATGCTTTACAGTATGGTGTACAACTCTCTCACATGAGAGGGGGTCCCATCATGAATAAAAAATTCGTCGGATCTCCTCTTGTGAGAGGAGGTTGTACACCATATTGTAAAGCATGATGTATATATAGCATCCGTCATTATTTATAAACATTTTAAAATGAGGATCTATTGATTCTAGAAACTGTATTTTGAAAAGATTGCACTTTAATAAAAGATTTATGTGATCTAATTTGAAAAAGAGTTTTGAAGTGACATTCTACCTCTAACATGAGAAATGAATAAGCATAGAGAAGATGACGTTTGTCGAGTCTTAGAATTTGATCATAAAAAGTCATTCTAGTAAAAACGAATATTCTAAATCCTTGTGGTGCTCATTTCAGAACATCAATCCTAAACTTCAACGGCTCGTTTTCATATTTAGATGGTGTTTGAGAGCGATTTTTTGGGGGTAAAAATTGATTTTTGAATAGTGATATGATGAGAAATGTGTGGTTAAAAAAGAAGGAAAAGTTGTTGATGTGATGAAAAATATTATTTTATTGAAGAATGTGTGATTGAAAATGAGAATTGATTCTCGAAATTTGTACCAAAGAGGCCCTTAAGCTATTTGTAATTTTACCCTTTAGCAATACCAAAATCTCTTATATGACATTTCATATTACAAATTTTTTTTTTTGTTGAATTGTTGCCAAATGGAGAAAGAAAGGTGAACAAGAAGATAGACATGGACCATTTAAGCATATCGCGTGCCAATCATTGTCTAAGAGCAATTCTCCTCTTTGTTTTCCTTTTCCTTTACCTTTACCTTATTTGGTACTCCTCCATATTTCCTCAGTTGGTATATATGTCTCAAATATATTCTCCTCCCACCAAATCCCACTACCAAATTGTGCACCATTATTTTTTTTTTCTAGTGCATACAAGATAATTAAAAGAGAGAATATATAATGAGCAAAAAGTGGAAATCATATTATGAAATCCATGCTATATATACACGATATTTTAGATACATTAGATTTTTCTCATAAGTCAACAACATTCTGTCATTTTTGCATGTCAAGAAAGAGATTAGCATAACTTGCGAGTAATGTGATTTTTTCTCGCGAATAAGAAAAAATATATTTAGAAATGATTTTAGATATAAATTTATAGTTAGGCTCAATTCTTTTACTTAGAAGTAGGAATTGCCATCTATCTTGAAGTGTATGATATAAATTTCTTCTCATTTGAAGAACACAATATTTTTATGATTTATCGATTTGTACGATTGAATTTATTTGACAATATTAAGGAAAAGAATATATAAATTTTTCGATTATATTAATTAATTATATTATATTTATGTACTTGTCAGGCATTTAAAGTAGACTTGTGAATCCAAATCCATGCCAACCGATTTGTTTTCTAATTTCTTCCCTTTGTCACATGAACCATGCTTGCTGTACACTTTTATGTACAACAAGAGTGATAGCCCCCTCAAAATAGGGGACTCGTTTTTTTTTATTGGCGCGGGCCCACCTTGTTTTGAGGGGACTGTAAATATACAGTCCTACATGGACTATACAAACATCAATGTTCTTGTCACATATACATCATTCATACAAAATACAAATGACTGGAAAATGTCATTTCTTGGCCAAGATAGAATATTTGTACTTTCATTGCAAGTTTCGTATGTCATCTGAGCCTCCGTTTGGAAAGAATTTATAAGGGAATTAAATTATAAATAGATAAAAATGAAGTTGAGCTATCTTATGTGAAACTTATACTTTAAAACAACATTCTCACTCTAGAGAAATTTTCCATACCCTCAGAAGAATTAGATCCCATAAGAATACCCATTAATGCAAGTTACACGAAAAATGATTTGAACTATGTGGCAGAGAGTAAGTACCACTTGGAACCTTGTAACCTAGAAAAATGCATTTTAGTGTCCTATTCAGAAGTATATTCTTGTTGAGAAGTAAACTTGATTTTTGGACCAAGTAATATGGGCTTAAGATTTTGCTCATAGGCCCAATTCAATTAAAAGACCCAACAAGTATTTCAAGAAACATTATCTAGAAAAATCTATGTAAATATCTAAGTAACAATATGATCATGTGTGTATCTAGAATATTCTAGAAAAATATCTAATTTAAATATGTGGTCTAGAAATGTCATGAGGATTAGAATTCTCTAGCAAAATTGTGGTCTAGAAGTTTCATGTGACCACTATATAAAGAGGTAGGATCCCTCCATTTATAGTAAGCCAAACCAAGTGTGTAAGTATTGTATTTGAGAAATACAAGTTTCATTTTGTTCACTCACTTCTTCCTATCATTGTTGTCCTTCATAAAAGTTTTAGCCAATCCAAGTTAGGAAACGTTTCTTTGTTTCAACAAACTGGTATCAGAGCCCTAAGGTTCTTGTGAAAAATGACAAGTGGGATGATTCCTTTTCAAGTCCCCCAACTCAATAAGGATAACTACGAAAATTGGAGTATGAGGATGAAAGCATTGCTCAGGTCGCAAGATGCATGGGAGATTATAGAGAAAGGCTACACGGAGCCACAAATGAGGTCACTCTATCTTAAGCACAAAGGGATAATTTGAAGGATGCAAGAAAGAAGGACAAGAATGCGCTAACCCTCATCTATCAAGCCTTAGATGAAGGCATGTTCGAGAAAATAGCTTGTGCTACTATAAGTAAGGAAGTATGGGAGAACTTGCAAAACTCCCACAGAGGAGTAGAGAAGGTGAAAAAAGTTCGACTTCAAACACTTCGAGGTGAGTTTGAAGCTTTACATATGAAAGAATCAGAATCAATTTCTGATTATTTTTCTAGAGTATTAGCCATTGTGAACCAATTAAAGAGGAATGGAGAAAAGTTGAACGATACTCGAGTAATTGAGAAGATACTTAGGTCTTTAGATTCTAAATTTGACTACATAGTTGTAGCCATTGAGGAATCTAAAGATCTAGATAGTATGAGTGTCGATCAACTTATGGGATCTTTACAAGCCCATGAAGAAAAACTAAAGAAGAAGGTGAAAGAAAAGCCATTAGAGCAGGCTCTTCAAACAAAGCTCACCTTGAATGAGGGAGAAGGAAGGTTTGGCAACAGGAGAAGTCAAAGAGGAAGATGACGTGGCCAAAATCAAGGAAGAAGTACATTCTACAACGAGGAAAGAAGCCAAAGCTCATTTTCCACTAGAGGTCGTGGAAGAGGAAGAAGAAGAGGTACGAGGCAAAATGAAAGGCCAAGGTATGACAAATCTCAAGTTAAATATTACAGTTGGAAAAAACTTGGTCATTATGCTTCAGAATGTAGAAATATTACTAACCAAGTTGAGGAGAAAGCCAACTATGCTAGTCGGGAAAATGAAGTGGATCCTACACTATTGTTGGCTTACAAAGGTGAAGAAAGCAGAGAAAAGACCATTTGGTATTTGGATACGGGAGCAAGCAACCATATGTGTGGAAGAAGAAACATGTTCATGGAGCTCGATGAATCGGTAAGCGGCAATATTACTTTTGGAGATGAATCTGAGATCCCCGTGAAAGGCAAAGGTAAAATCTTGATCCGCTTGAAGAATGGTACATATCAATTTATCTCAAATGTCTACTATATGCCCAATATGAAGAATAACATTTTGAGCTTGGGACAACTCTTGGAGAAGGGCTATGATATTCATTTGAAAGATCATAGTCTTTTAATAAGAGATCAAAAAGAAAATTTGATTACCAAAGTCCCCATGACAAAAAATAGAATGTTTGCATTAAGTATTCAAAATGATGTTGCTAAATGCTTAAAAAACTTGTTTTAAAGATTCATCTTGGCTTTGGCACTTGAGATTTGGGCATCTTAATTTTGGAGGTTTAAAGTTGTTGAGTAAGAAGAAAGTGGTGAAAGGTTTGCCTCCAATAAATCATGCGGATCAACTATGTGAAGGATGCTTGCTTGGAAAGCATTCGAGGAACAGTTTCCCGAAAGAAGCATCTACAAGAGCAAAGAAACCGCTAGAACTTGTACACTCAGATGTTTGCAGGCCAATCAAACCAAGCTCTTTCGGTAAGAACAATTACTTTGTTCTTTTCATTGATGATTTTAGTAGAAAGACATGGGTCTATTTTCTTAAACAAAAATCGGAAGTTTTTGGAACTTTCAAGAAGTTTAAAGCTTTTGTTGAAAAGGAAAGTGACTATAGCATAAAAGTCATGAGATCAGATAGAGGAGAAGAATTTACCTCCAAAGAGTTTGAGAAATATTGTGAAGATAATGGAATTTGTAGCCCATTGACGGTTCCATCTCTCCACAACAAAATGAAGTAGCTGAAAGAAAGAATAGATCCATTCTTAACATGGCCCACTGCATGCTCAAAAGTAAGAGATTGCCCAAAGAATTTTGGGCTGAAGCTGTTAATTGCGCTGTGTACCTGTCTAATCGATCGCCTTCTAGAAGTGTGTGGAATAAGACACCACAAGAAGCATGGAGTGGAAGGAAGCCAAGCATCTCTCACCTACGAGTATTTGGGAGCATTGCATATGCTCATGTACCAGATCAAAAGAGGTCCAAGCTAGATGACAGGAGTGGAAGGTATGTTTTTATTGGCTATGACTCTCGCTCTAAAGGTTACAAGTTATATAATCCAAGCAATGAAAAGATCACCATAAGTAGAGATGTTAAGTTCAATGAAGAAGGAACTTGGGATTGGGGTGTCCAAGAAGAAGACTACGACCTCTTGCCATTCTTTGAAGAAGAAGAGCAAGAGAATGGAGAGCAGCAAGAGTCTACCAGTCCACATCCATCACCTACTCATGGAGATGCTTCACCATCATCTTTACAAGGAGAAAGTTCAACCGAAAGGACACCACGGATGAGGAGCTTACAAGAGCTATATGAGGTAACAGAAAATCAAAATGATCTCACACTTTTTTGTCTTTTTATCGATTATGAGCCAATAGGGTATGAAGAAGCAGCGCAAAGTAAAAGATGGAGAGATGCCATGGATGAAGAGATTAAGGCTATTGAGAAGAACGACACATGAGAGCGGGAGCTGACGACTCTTCCCAAAGGAAAGATAGCAATTGGAGTCAAATGGGTGTACAAGGCAAAGAAAAATGATAAAGGAGAAGTGGAGAGATACAAAGCAAGATTGGTTGTCAAAGGCTACAACCAACGGTCGGGGATCGACTATGAAGAGGTATTTCCCCCTGTTGCTCGCTTAGAAACTATAAAATTAATTATCTCTCTTGCCGCACATAATAAGTGGAAGATTTTTTAAATGGATGTGAAATCAGCTTTCTTAAATGGTTATCTTGAAGAAGAAATTTACGTAGAGCAACCAATGGGTTATAAAATAAAAGGGCATAAAAGTAAAGTCTTAAAACTCAAAAAGGCTCTATATGGGTTGAAGCAAGCTCCAAGGGCATGGAATAGTAGAATTGACAAGTATTTTCTAGAAAACAACTTCACAAAATGCCCTCATTAGTATTCCCTTTACACAAAGGTAAATGAGAAAGGAGATATCCTACTTGTTTTTTTGTATGTGGATGATCTTATATTTACAGGAAATGATCTAAGTATGATCATTGAGTTTAAAAAGGCCATGACTCAAGAATTCAAGATGACGGATATTGGTCTCATGGCCTACTATCTTGGGATTGAGGTAAAGCAAATGGAAATGGAATCTTCATCTCACAAGAAAGGTACGCAACTTTTTTTTAAAGAAATTCAACATGGCGGATTGCAAGCATGTATGCACCCTCGTCGAATGCGGAACGAAGTTATCAAAGTATGATGAAGGTGAAAAAGTGGATCCAACACTTTTTAAGAGTCTTGTCGGAAGTCTAAGATACTTGACATGCACAAGACCGGATATTCTCTTTGGATTTGGGCTCATCAGTCGCTATATGGAAATACCCACCATGACCCATATGAAGGCAGCAAAGAGGATTCTTCGCTACATCAAAGGTACGCTTGACTATGGCTTAGACTATTCATCATCTAATGAATTCAAACTTGTCGGATATGGTGACAGCGATTGGGGCGGAGACACTGATGAAAGAAAGAACACTACTGGGTATGTGTTCTACTTGGGCGACACTACTTTCACTTGAAGCTCAAAGAAGCAATCGATCGTGGTGCTATCTACATGTGAAACTGAATATGTTGCAGCTACATCAAGTGTTTGCCATGCAATTTGGCTTAGAAATTTGCTGAAGACACTTGTCTCACAAGAAGACCGACCGAGATCCATGTTGACAACAAATCAGCACTAGCATTAGCAAAGAACCCAGTATTCCACGATAGAAGCAAGCACATAGATACAAGATATCACTTTATTAGAGAAAACATTGCAAAGAAAGAGGTGCAGTTGAAGTATGTGACCTCTCAAGAACAGATCGCCGACATTCTCACTAAGCCACTCAAGCATGACGTGTTCCGCAAGCTAATAACTCTACTTGGAGTAACAAAATCAAGTTTAAGGGGGGATGTTGAGAAGTAAACTTGATTTTTTGAACTAAGTAATACGGGTTTAAGATTTTGCTCATAGGCCCAACAAGTATTTCTATAAACATTATCTAGAAAAATCTATGTAAATATCTAAGTAACAATATGATCATGTTTGTATCTAGAATATTTTAGGAAAATATCTAATTTAAATATGTGGTCTAAAAATGTCATGAGGACTAGAATTCTCTAGCAAAATTGTGGTCTAGAAATTTCATGTGACTACTATATAAAGAGGTAGGATCCCTCCATTTATAGTAAGCCAAACCAAGTGTGTATGTATTGTATTTGAGAAATACAAGTTTCATTTTATTCACTCACTTCTTTATATCATTGTTGTCCTTCATAAAAGTTTTAGCCAATCCAAGTTAGGAAACATTTATTGTTCCAACAATTCTAAGAGTGTCAAGAAAATAATCTAAGCAGATTTATTAACCCCAAAAATAATATATTTGGCTGAGGTTATATCATATGATATTATTTGTTTACAACATCAAATATACTAGAAAAGCGTGCTAAATCCATTAGGGACACAATCAAAAGTTCAACAGAAATGTATAAATTAAGAAGTTGCTGAAATGGAGGAACACTCTTGGAGTCATTCTTCATCTGCGTTTGGTTAACTGTTTTATGGAGTGTTTTGTTGTGAGTTGTATATTTGGATGAACCAGATTAGTGAGAAAATTGGTTTTCTAAATACAAAAACTGAAGAGGTTTACTATTCTTCAACTATATCTCGCAAGAATTTGTCCACTCAGTCTCGAAGCATGCTTAGATCGATAAAATTGAGATATCCTAATTAAGCCTTACTTGATTATGCAATGTGATTTTCTTGTGTGCTCATATGAAATTGAAATTGTCCTCAGTATAAAGTGTACTTGTCTTTAAAACGTATTAAAAATTCCGAATATAAGTACTGTATCCATGATTAGTCATAATTATCATGAAACTGACATTTTGACCAAATGTACGAATTGAAGTTGAATATTGCAGGTGAAGTGAAAGAGCTCAATGGATATATCTGTCCAACCATGATACTAGAAGTCAATATAAAATTTTTATGAAGTTATCTTATTATAATTAATTATGTGACATTGACATTTTAGAAAAGTGCCTGGGTGACTTTGCATATGTGCACTTTGCATATGTGTAGGAAGCGTTGCAAATTGATTGTACCAAATTATTGTCCAAGAGGAACATAAATAAATTGTAATTCGAGATGCATATACATAAATTATTGAGAGGGATGGACTTAAACCCATAAAGGAGTAACTAGCAGGAGTAACCCAACTTTTGTGATTGGAGATCCCATAAAGAGTTTAATGTGGTAGAAACAACTCGAACCACGTGACTTGTAATAACACTATTTTATTTGTTCTCATCCTAATGGTGATAGTGCTAATAATAAATGTCATGTTAGGAAGGGTTTAACCTTGAATGATTACCGAAGCGAGAATTTTCACAAGGTATGAGTCACATGCATTCTTGGAGGGCTCAACTATGTAAGAGTTGCCACGAGACCGTGGTTATGAGGTTAGACTATTCCCTAGAGACTCTTACTAAAATCAAGATTAGAACTCATGATTATTAAGAACTCTATCTGCTATGAACTAGAGTTTGAATCGATACTATGTGTAGAATAATTAAAATTTGGCCAAAGCAACTTAATTCAAGACTTGTTCATTATGGCTCCCTCAAATGAAAATTGTTATTACTAAGTGAAGTTCAAATCCAAAAGACACACATACCTATTGCACAGTATTAAGTTGCCACTAACACATTTTTAGAACAACGTCATTGACGTGACTCCCTAATACTTGTATTGCTACCTCTTATCTTCTTATGTTTATATTACTGTTGAATTATGTTTATACTATTTAATTGATTACGTTTATTGATAAATGTTTACACGCAAATCACCCATTTTTCCCAACAAGTAAAATATGAAAACACTTTGTACAAAATAATTACTAGCGAAAAACTATCTTTTGGACTATCTAAATAATCAACTTTAATGGAAAGTTTATAAAAATCGGATTCTCTAAATTGAAAAGTAACTTTACTATCATCAGATTTGTATATTACCCAAATTACATTGAATAATTAGATATTATTTGACGTCAAACTTAGCATGTATATCCTGTTTCGTTTTGTTAAAAATCAAAATTTTTAGCTGATTTTGATAAAATTTATGGTTGAAAAGTTGATAAAAATTAAAGATCTCATAAAATATAAAATTAAAATTAATTACTAACTTTAACTTAGATTTTTATTATTATTATTATTATTATTTTTTGGCTAAACCAAAACGGATAGAAATTGTTTCTCCAGAAGCCCTTAATGATACCATGATTTCCCTATCATGAAAACATCCTAGGATTTTTATTTATTTTTCAAAAATATAGTTAAAATCAAGATTATGGGCAAGTGAAAATTTGTTGCACAACTTGTAGTGAAAATTTCATGAGTGGGCTATCCCTTCTTGAACATGTGCCTTTGTAATGATTTGAGGGTTTTATGCATTTCCTCCGAAAATTTAATTCCTGTCCTAAAAAGGACTAAAGATAATGTTGTTATATCATTGGTTTTTTTTTTTTTTTTGGCAGCAAATTTTTCTTGCCAACTTTTATCTTCTTTGAGATAAATTCTGTTTCCTCTGGAAACAATTATATTTTTGTAGTATAAAAACCACCCGGGAAAAGGTTTGGAATAGCTTCTGGCCAATTATCCATTAGCATATGCTAAAGCAACTTTTATTTTTTCCTTTTGTATTATAGGGAAAATATATATATAAGTATAAAGGCTTCAAGATGCATTTCAAAAATAAGAAACTTATGGAAAAGTTTGTGATCACTAGATAACAATTTTGTGATTCATTAATTAAATAGATCAAGGTCATAATAATACAAAATTTATGATCACAGTCACATATTAATCATAAATCGCACAAATATACAGTTACCAAGAAAACACTTATGGATCACATTAATAATTTAGTTGCAAATCACAAAATTTTTAAGTCGCATATTATTAGGTTGCAAATTATCTATTTTATTGGTCACAATTAACCAGACATTTGATCACAATCGCTCTTCATCTCACCACCATTCCACAACCACTGTCACTACCCAAACGTCGCTACCACCTCACCACCATCACCACATAGATCTGTACATCTATTGCACCACCACCACCTCAATTACGCAACCATCACCACAACCACCACCACCTCTACGGTTACAACAAGCACCAGCATCAGCACTGCCTATAGTGCCCCCACTACCATAACCACCAACATCACACAAGTCCTCCTTCCTTGGCTCGCTGCACAGCTCCGTTCTTCTTCTATAGAAAATCAAACTACCTCTCCGACATCAACTCCGGCCGCCGCTACCGGTCTTCCTCCCTAGTCTCTCTGCAAAGCTCCATTGTGCTGAACTCAACGTCCTCTTCTGTCATGCTGTAAAAAAAATATTAATTGTTGATTTTTTAACTTGTAAAATTAAAATGTAGGGAATGGTCATTTTCTCTATATTATTTTCTTGACAACAATGAAGCTTGATGGATTAATTAAAATGCATAGATTGTTAATCAAATTAGATGGATATGGATTCTTAATTAATATATTGGACAAATACCGCGTAATATTATGAATACATGTATGTACATATATACACGTATCCATGCATATATAAGTCCCTTTTTATTGAGTTAAATATTGATTAGCTTCAAGCCTAGCTAGGATCTCTCTGTCTCGCATACATAGAGAGGAACAACTCTTGCCCTATATAAACCCTCTAGCTTCATGCAAAATTATATTGCATTCTCATTTCAACTATAACATATTTCCATTGAACGCCTCTTTCTCTCTCTTCCCCAACCTTTTTTGTATATCACACATTTCTTCAATGGAAAGGAATTTACATAGACAACTTGCTAACATGAAGAAGTCCCTTTTTGATCAGGTAATTACTACTTTCTTATTATTAATTAAGTGTGGCTCAATTAGCCAACACAAGATTATTCCTTTGTTCTAGGTGAAACTTTTCTATTTCTCCCATATTAAGAGACTTTGGCATGCAAAACACATTCGTTTTTGCAAGTTTCTTTATATTTGTGAGAAAGTTCTCTCTCTCTCTCTCTCTCTCTCTCTCTCTCTCTCTCTCTCTCTCTCTCTCTCTCTCTCTCTCTCTCTCTCTCTCTCAGAGTATTATTAGGTGTATATATACATGAATGTTAGAATGATGTGATATTGAAAGAGTATTGTCTGTATATTTTTATTTTGTTGTGTTGTGTTGTTGAGAATCAAAATAATATGGAACACTGTGCAGGGATATCTAGATCAGGAACAATTTACTCAGCTGGAAGAGCTACAAGATGAAGCAAATCCGAATTTCGTGGAAGAAGTTGTCACATTGTACTACAGGGATTCAGCTCGATTAATCCAAAATATAGAGCAGGCTTTGTGAGTAAAATCTTAGTTTTTCGAATATCAGTTGCAAGATTGTCACTGAATTGACTCTGGGGATTTCTCCGTCCCTATTGGAGATGCAATTCGGTACTCATTAGGTTTAATACAGTTGACTAAAATTGACATCAAAAGCTTAGATTCTTGATTATGAATTTGTATTTCATTTTTCTTGTCAGGGCGGAGAAGAATCCTCTTGATTTTACTAAGCTGGACAACCATATGCACCAGTTCAAAGGGAGTAGTTGCAGGTAATTATTAAAAAAAAAAAAACAATAATTATTCCATAGAGATCTTGTAGGTATATTTGTTCGTCTTTCAAAATTAACCCTACAATTGTGTAATCTATATATGCAGCATTGGAGCCAAAAAGTTGAAAAATGAGTGCACACAATTCAGAGAGTACTGCAGAACAGGAAATGGCGAAGGGTAATTAATTTTCTACTTCTAGTCATATATAAATTTACTGTCTAAATCTGATAGATCATGCAACCAAAGTTTCTTTTTTTCTTTTTTCATTTTCTTTTTTGTGGGTCAGGAGTTAAATGTAGCAGAACTACAGGTTTTCAAACCTGATTGTATTTAGAGAATAAATGGGAATTTGTTCATTAATATAGACTTATTCATGATATTAACTGATTCTTGATGTTTTTACAGATGCAAGAGAACTTTCCAACAAGTGAAGAAAGAATATTCTGCTCTTAAAAAGAAATTAGAACAATATTTTCAGGTCCCTTACTTTTCCCTATTTCAAATTAATTTGTGCAAGTCCGCATCCTGATCATGATTTTCCTACCCCCAGAGGGAAAGGTACTTCCCTTTTGGGCTGGTTGTGGGCGAGGAGGGATTCGAACCCCCAACACCGTAGTTCAAACACCTAAAACAGGCGCACACTCACATGCACAGCTCGAAAAAAATTGTTTGTTCTGAAAAGGTAACGTGCATAATAATTTAGAGAGTTTTTTTTTTTTTTTTTTTTTAAATTTTTCTTTCAGTTTGCAAGACAAGTTGGGCCTGTTGAGAAGGCATGTCGCTCAAAGTAAGGAATCTGTGCAGAGGCCGTAATTTTGGTGCATGAAAGATTCTATAAAATTGGTGATTATATGCTCATGTAAAATGCACCATTTTCATCACATAATCCTTCTCCAATGCAATAAAACAGAAAATTTTGGTGGGTGTATGTATTTATTTGGAAAATGATACTTGTCTAGGGGAGAGATTCAAAAACAGGGGGTTGAGGTGGCACCTCCTCAGTCCTTGATCTGAATTTTCAAAATTTTGGATCTCACCTCGGCCCCCTGTTTTTGGGTCGGTTCTCCACCCTGTTTTTATAGCAGGCCTCTACTTATTTAGCTTTAGAACTTTTTGCCCATAAGAGAATTTGGGTAGGATGCTGCCGTACAATTCAGATACTTAACGATTGATGTGATGTGACGAGTAAAGCAAAAGAAAGAAAGAAATTTGCAGTTATTAATATATTTATTTACTTTCTTGTTTTTAATCAAACTACTATATGAGTTTAGTATTTATTAATACCAAGTAGAAACACATGCGATGCACTTGGTTTTGTAATAACACTCATGTTCTTGAAATACATAAACAAATAATAATTTAACGAAATTTGCAATTAAGATAAAATAATGTACGGTGTTTATAATATGCAAATTACGTGCATCTGGATAGCACTCTCGTCATCTCCCCATTTTGAAATATCACCAATAATAAAAATGATTACATGCCAATTTGATCGTCATTTTTTCAACCACATCTCTCATAACATAATTTTACACGTAAATTCAAAATTTTATCTTATTTTTTAATAACACATTCTCTAATAAATTACTATTCAAAAATACATTTTTTTTTTCCAAAATTGGATCTTAAACAGGGGCGAATTTTGAAAAAATAAAGTACAATCAACTTACGCAAAGTGACAAGATGAGGGAAAGCGACAATGCACGGACGGAGCTATGCCTTGAAATTTGAAAATAAACCCACCTGCACGTGAGTGGTGTAAAAAATACATTACTTTATTTATTTAAACTTTTAGATTAAGTATTTTTAAAAAGACTAGTTAGATGCACGTGCAATGCACGTGATATGTTATAGTTGACTATATAATAGCGTGGATGTGTAGAAAAAATCACGCGTATAAGCAATGAAAGATGTATGCAATACTAAGATAAAGCTTATAATTAAAAGGTTAGAAAACAGATATTGATATAGATATTGATAAAGCTTGAACTTTTACAATAGATGAGTTATGAGCTTCAAAATAAACAAGTGCTACAAAATAAAACACAATCAGGTTGTAGCAAAACAAGCAAAACAAACTTTTAGGAGTGTATTTCGATCATGATTAATTTTTTTAAAGCACATTTTGGTATGTAATTTGGCTATTTATACAGTTTTGAAAGTCCTTTAATTTAGTAAGAAAACATCCAAGCTTTCTACTCTTCTTTCTTGTTCAAAAACTCTGTGAAATTTCGTGTTTCAAGCAAATACCGGATTTATATGCCAAATTCCGGATTTCAGGTTAAGTTAACTGAAATCCAGAAAGCAAATACCGTATATAGAAACCGGTATTAAACGCGTTGCTTCAAATACGGTAAGTGAAGGAATATTCCCTTTTACTTAACTCAGATCCGGTAAAAACCCTTTGAATCGGTAAGTTGAAGCCATTGAATCCGGTAAGTTAGAAACGAAATCTTTTTAATTGAAATTCAAACTCCTCTTCGAACCAAAATTTCAACAACTGAATTTTGGTGTTGACCTGAGTTTTGTGTAAAATAATAATAATAATAATAATTTGCTTCATGTGCTGAATTTACGCTTTGCTTACGAGATTTTCGCGTTGACCTAGGAGTTATTGTATTTTTGCAAAAACAGATTAATTTAGTATAATCCGATTTTGTTTGACCAAAAATAGTAAAACCAAAATAATCATACCAAAATAAAATACATAATTATGGAATAAATGAATTTTTGCTGTAAAAAGAAGAAAATGACTTAAATTGATGATTTGGAATGGAAAATATTGAATTTTGGCTTCGAAAAAGGCTCGCAACTAGCGGAGCTCGGTGGCTACGATGTGCGTGCTGAATAGAGGTTTTCGAATTTGGGTCATGAGCTCGATTCTGAAAATCGTAGCCAAAGTTATGGCCGATATATTAAAAAAGGACCAAAATTGCACAAAAAGATGACTTTGGGGACTGAAGTGTAGAAGTGCAAAATAGTTTAAGGACCTGAGATTGCAATTTTTAAGGATGAAATTGATAGAAAAGTCAAATTATGAGGACTAAAAAGTACAAGATGAAAATTGAAGGACTTGACGAACAATTACCCCGAGAACTTAGCTGCAATAAATGAAATGAGATTTTACTCCGTGTGCATGGAGGTTTTGCTCCGTGCGAACGGAACTTTTTACTCCTTGCACACGGAGCAAAGTGCACGGAGGAGCTTTTATTTTATTATTTTTGCTTTTATTTATTGCACCTAAGTTTTCAAGGTAATTGCTCGTCAAATCCTTTAACTTTCATCTTGTACTTTTTAGTTCTCATAATTGAATTTTTCTATCAATTTCCTCCTTAAAATTTGTAATCATAGGTCCTTAAACTTTTGATACTTCTGCACTTCAGTCCCCCAAGTCATCTTTTTGTGCAATTTTGGATCCTTTCTTAGTATTTCGACCATAACTTTGGCTACGATTTTCAGAATCGCGCTTATGACCCCAATTCGGAAACCCCTATTCAGCGCGCACATCATAGCTACCGAGCTCCGCTGGGTGCGAGCCCTTTTTGAGGCAAAAATCCGATGTTTTCCATTCCAAATCGTCAATTTAAGTCATTTTCTTCTTTTTACGGCAATATTTCGTTAATTTCATAATTACGTATTTTATTTTGGTATGATTATTGAGGTTTTACTATTTTTGGTCAAATTTTGAAAATAATATAGTGGTCGACAGGGTTTTTTTTAAAAAAAAAAAAAAAAAAAGAGGCTTAATGTTTTTTTTCGCAATGCAATATATTTTTTTTTCACAATGGGAAATTGACGTCAATATTTTTTTTTTTTTTTTTTCAAAACGAGAAAACGATATATAAATATTGTAGTGAGATGATAAATATTTGACATGTATATAAATTGTCAATATCACTTAATGAACAAAAAAATCTACAGTAAGGATTAATCCCTAGGATATCAATCAAAATTTGTAAAGTAGATTCACAAAATTTATCTGAAATGTTCAGTCGATTGTACTTCATTTTCAGTATCATAAAAGCATAATTGTAAATAAGTTGGTTTATGTAATGGTAAACTTGTCATTGAACCCTAAATGTATAGATGTCTTTGTTCTTCTTACACAAATCTTTGTCATATTTCACACCAAATGATGTGAATGCAAAATGATTGTTATAACTTCTTGCAATTTTTTTGAAATTCAATGCTTCAGGTGAACTTGAAGTAAATAATTCATATAATACATTAGGTACACTATGTTTATGCAATTTTACGTTGCCATCTGAACAACAAAACCCCTTACTCTCTCTATGAAATTTTGTGGCACCACAATATTCACAAATAGTCGACTGCACAAGCACATGAGATTTAGTTGGAATGTTCTGCAAATCAAATTTTGGAGTATGCTCATTATTTGGTACAACTTCATCGATTCTAAGGCAATCATGTTCAATGTCATATGGACTATCAACTCCTTGTTGGGTTGTACCAAATCCATCTCTCAAAGAAACATCGTAACTACAGTCGGCAACTATAATAAAATGAGTCGTCACTAATAAAAATAAAAATAAAAATAATGTCGAGCACTGAGAGGTGAAGACAGTTTATACATTCAATTCAAGCTAAGAAATATAAGTAACCAAATGTCTTATAGAGGCATACTTGCAGTTGCTATCACAATGCGTCCAAAACAACTCATTCAAACACGAGCTGGAAATCAAACATATGTGCAAAACATTTTGCTAATTGATAGAAGCTTCCACACAATCATCTTAACAATGTGGGATAGCTATGTCGAAAAAGAATGCGGGTTTCTCGCAGACAACATTGCCAAAAAACCTGTCATCCTGGCGAATCGGTTGAAAGTTTCATCCTTTAATGGTAAGAGTATTGCATCATAGTCTACATCTATACAAATATGGAGATAAAACACTTAAAGCATAATATATCTAAAAAAATACCTTCGGGGTTGGCAAAACACGGTCATCAACATGTGTAAAGCTACTGCTGATAGAATTGCTGCATATATCCTTAGTAAGTAGAGATGTTCATTATAAAAACTACATCGTTTTGGGTCAATGTATAAGTGAGTTCACTATCACTTAAATTGGTGATAATCACTACTAATGATGAATAACATTATGAAAAGGAGAAAGGTAGAGGTTTGCTCGTTATTCTTGACGCCTACGCTTATATATTTGCAATTATGTCAAGCATTTAATCATTAAGCCACGATACAATTTTTATTTTTTATTTTGTCTCTCAATGAACAATCTATTGAAATTGTTAATCGGTCGAGAGCTTCAAATTGGACGTACACCCCCTTGGGTAATAAGATTTGTGCCATTATAATACATATCCATTATCCATCCTTTTGAGAGTGGAAAATCCTAGAAGTAGGGATCTTGCAGGATCTCGATCCAGTACTTATGAATATTTGTTCGTACGATTCTTTAATTCTAACTTTGAAGAACATACCAAATTAGTTGATTTCATATATGTTCAATAAGATTTTGTCGACCATCATAGTTGAACAAAATAGTATAATGTTTTCCATTTAAGAAAGGTGTTTTCAATTAACTTTTAAGCTTAGCCAAACACGATAAACTTACTTTATCATAAAATCCAGCCATGCCTGTGGATTCTTCCTTAGAGCATTCACTACTGGCGTGTATTCATGCGGCTGAACGTCATATTCAGATAGTATCTCTGCAACCTCAGCAGCTTCTGCATATTAAAAAAAAAAGGTGTCTGTTATAATTAGAACTAATTGAAGCTCACATTCACCTTATGTCCTTATCTAGAAGCTATCCATCGATGACTCTTATAGAATTTTTTTGTCGCTGATACATTTTTCTCCTTTTTGCAACAAAAAGAACCAAAAACTCAGCACATGTATATGCACAAGTGTATATATATAGAATTGAAGTAATAAAGAACTAAGATTTTTACAATAATAGAGGGAAAAAAATTTAAATTTAAAATCATTAGATTAAACCAACAATACTAAGAGAGAAATCGAGGAAAGACATTCAAGTCAAAAAAATTCTAATATTTTCAAACTAACTTTCATAGTTTCTTCAAAATCCAACAAGGACAATAATTTCTTCAATATGGAATACCAATATTTATTATATTAATATCTATAAAAAGGAAGAAAATTGATTAATTTATCAAATAAAGAAAACCCCATTGCAGATTACACAATTCTAAGACTGATTTCAACCTGCTAACTAAAATAAGAGAGGGAGAAGTAAAACATCATCATTTAGGCTTAGCAACCGTAAATACAAATGGAGTAAAAAAAAATTATTGCTGTACAGGAAACAGGGGTTAAAAAATCAAACTCAAGTTTTCTTTTGTCAAAATTATCCCAACATTTGATAGTAAATAGACACTTAACCAGGCATTTAAATAATAAATAGACTCCACATTAACAAAGAAGAAAAAACTCACATTGTGTACCCCCGACATTTTGCAGGATTTTTCAAAACAACACTCAAAAAGTAATTCTTTGTCTACAACAAGCTTTTATTCATCTTGATTGTCACTCTTAGGATGCCCTGGAAAAGAAAAAAGAGAGAATATATTTTCTCGAGAAAATAATAAATATCATTTACTGAAAGTAAAAACACGAAAACCTAAAAAATAAATTTACAAAATAGACTCACCTTTCAAAAAGAGTCAGCAACGAAAAAATTTCAAACCCTAAATCTTTGAATCTGATCTAGAAGGGAAATAACAGAGATCAATTTGTGCGTATAAAAGTGAATAACATAATACAAACAACAAGAACCTAAAAAAATGAACACGATAAACTCTCACCTTCGCAAATAATCAGACAGCAATAGATTGAAACCCTAAATCATCGATCGTCGTTCAAAACACAACGAAAATATACCGAGTCCTTTCAAACTGCAAAAAAATAAATTTGATTAATATGCAAAAATTAGTGGACGGAGAGAAAATGGAAGGAAAAGAAGAAAGGAAAATGGAATTGGAAATGAAAAGTTGAAGAAAGAGAAAGGAAAATGGGGAGAAATGGGAAAGGAGAAAAGACGTGACCTCCATCTATTGTAGAGGTTTTGACAGAAAATATGAATTTACACGCAAACACTAAAATGGCCCAAGAACAGAAAAAAAAAAAACCACATCGTTTCACTGACCGAGAAAAAAAAAAAGAAAATAATAAATCTACTATTCGTGGCACAACTCCCTAGGAACAGTGCCCAACAAAGTGGCTCTTTTCTTTTAGTTAGGATTAGGAAAAACAAGGTAGGCTTAGGGGACAATTTGACACTTAGACCTTGTTTGGGTCTCATTTTAATGAGATTTTAGGAATAAAAATGTATTTAAGAATAGTGATTTTTTTAAAAATGTGTGATTAAAAAAAAAATTTTTTCTTTGGTTTACGTGTAATACAATATTATCGAAAATCATGTGGTTAAAAAGAAGAAAAAAATGCATTTTAGATAAAAATGGAGCCCAAACAGGAATTTATAGAAAAACTTATTCAACAACTCGAGATTTTTTTTTTTTAAATAGTCAATTGCTCGACATAAATTTCAAAATGGATAATTGGCACAATACCCCCCTCGCTTTTATCTGTATTGTGTAACACACTCCTATCATTTCATTTTGACGCAAAATCCCCCTAAATCACTCAAACAGTGTGGAATACAACCTTTTCTTTTTATTTATTATTTAAAAAGGAGGGTAAACTTGTCCATTGACATGAATAAATGTTGAAAAAGATGTATTTCGCAATGTTTGAATGATTTAGAGTTTTTTTTTTTTTTTTTAAAAAATCAAAATTAAAGGATGGAAGGGTATTCCACAATACAAGCAAATTTTAGGGGTATTGTGCCAATTACACTTTTAACAATCTTTACCTTAATATAAGAGGGTTATGTCACTTTGACAGAAAGGTGGTTGACAAATATAATGATATAATGTTAGTTAGTAAGACGTGATTGGATGAAAATTTTGATTATATTTAAAACGGTCTAATGATGAAGTGTCATGTAACATTATGTTAACCATTATGTCAATATAGCATGATTCAATATAAGAACTGTATAAATAAAAATGATGGTAATATCTAGTATTCTGACGATCAAGTCAAAATATAAGAACACAATAACAAGAACATGGGAAATATGGGTGTGGGAGAGACAATAAAGCAGAATTTTTGGCTAGGATTTAGAAAAAATTGTGTACCTTTGCTATTATTTGTGCATTTGTATTTAAAATAATACTATATATATATATATCTTGCATAACAACTTGGTTGACATTCTTCCCTATGTGGAAGAAATCTGTACAATGATATAATGGATGAGTTTAAAATCAAGAGTGTAGATGTTGTCATGTGGAAGAGTGTAAGGAAATATGTGAGGGAGAGTATAAATGTGTTAAGGTTGTATTTATTTATAGTTCTTAGGTCAATAGGTTAAGATGTAACCATAATCACGTTGGTAGCGCCCCTATTAGCTAGGAAATTATGGTTGTTCGATATATTGTTTTCTTTTCCAGTTAAATTATTTTATTAAAGATTATTCTCCTAGATCTTCCTTGATCTCAAAGAATTCTATATTAATATTTAGGAATGGGTAAAATAGTTTTCTTATAGCAGATTCACTAATTCTATGCTTCGGTTGTCCAAATGATAACGTGGATACTAAATACCAAAGGCGAAGGACCTTGCCTGCCGAACCAATTAGAGTTTGTCGTCCTCCTTTGATGTTGTGCGAGACTAGATGAAGGTGGTACTTATGAGAAGACCATGGGACATGTAATGTTGTTGGAGGCAAAGCACATGAGTCATACTCTTTAGGTTACCTTGGCGAGGCGTGTGGAAAGCATGCAAGGTCTCCACATGGCAAGTGATAAGTGCATTTTATGTGCTTATTTGAGCCTCAATTCTTATTTATTTATTATTATTTTAAGCGAATATCTATTTAGTTTAGGTTAAATTTGGTCAAATGTAGGTAAAATTCGAATTGGACAAGTTTTAATAAAATTTGAATTGAAGCTATACAAAATTGAGGAATTGGATACCAAAATGATCAAGTTTTAAAGTAGAGAATTGACCATGCAAATAAAGATGACCTAGGATGCACAAAAACTTAATATGGAGGATGCACTTAAATATAAAAAATTCCAACTTTTGTTGGATTCCTAATTACACTCTGATTCTACATTGAAGATGCTTTAGGACTCCTTTTTATGGTTTATAAAGACTTCTATGTATAGTTTCCATTTTTCTTTTTATGGGACCACAATTTTAAAGAGAAAAATACATGATAATCAAGATCAAAGAGCAAAAAGTTCATGTTTGAAAACTTTTGAGATTGAAGGCGATTCGTGGTGCAAGATTCAAGATTATAAAATCTGGTTATGAACTAGGGATGTCAACGGAGAGAGTACCCTGCCCCATTACCCGTTTAAGGCGAGGCTGGCGGGACGAGACCTTGTCCCGTTTACGTACCCGTTTAATTTAATTTTTTTTAATTTTTGATAATTCATTTTATTGTCACCATTAATTAAAGTAAGACAATAATATAGTTATTAAAAAAATTTTTTTTTTTTATTTTTAAAAGTTAAATTATTTGAATATATTTGGTAAACTAATGTTTTTATTGTTTATCATATTATTTAGATAATTTTAGTTGTCATCTTCTATTAGAATTAGTGAAATTTCGTATGATTTTCCATTTAAAGTATTGAATTCTTAAAAAAAAAAAAAAAAAAAGTTAAACAGGACGGAGCCCCTGTTACCCATACTTGTCCCGTCCCCAACCCAATTAAGCAGGTAATCTTCACCTGTTCGTGGTGGGGCCCTGCAAGTATCAGCGTTGAAGAATTTTTTTGTTATCTCGATATTAACTCTATATTCTTTTTATTGTTTTTCTTTCATTAATATGAGTAACTAGCTCAATAATTAGGACAAACAATGTAATCTATTTGTGATCTATTAATTTAATTTTCAAGATTGATATTCTTTAATTTTACGTATTGATTTTATTTATAGAATTTAATGCTTTGAATTAATCGAGATGTGAGTTTTAAGTTTAGACCACATAGTAAGGTTCGGCCGTTCAGGAACTAGTAAAAAAGCGTAGAGATACATTTTTTAGATCATTATATGTATTCTTAGAGATTTAAGGCATTTAAGTAAACTATATCTGGATTCACATAGAAATATATAATTAACTTAGTTAAATAGAATCAATTTGAACTCGAAATAAGTAAATTGAATACTATAAAAGAATTCGACTGAACATTACATTAGTAAATAATCTTGATTAGTGAATTAAAGGAAAGTCATAGATGAAATTGTAAATCCTAGCATCCAATTTCACACTTTATAAACCAAATTAGATAGATTGTGCACATTTTATTTATTTTGTTTAATCTGAATAATTTAGATAAATAGTCGAAATAGTAAATTAAATATGAAATTATAGTTCTCGTGAGAACGATATCCAAATTTTTAGGTTCACTGTATTATTTGTTACGATCAGTATACTCGTGGGATATAAAATCGACAACAACAAGATGTTGCTAACCAACTTGGTATCCGCATACATGGTGGTGCTGATGTGGACTTCACGTAGATTTGAGGTGTTACATCTTGTCAAAAGAAGGCTTCCAATTTTAATTACCAATAGTGAACAATTTCACTTTTATCACTTTATAAATTGTGTCCTACATTTTATAACTTATATATAAACAAATGTGATTATGGAACCTTATAATTGTTTGATCAATTTAAATATGCGAAACATGATAAATAATTCGTACTACTAATTAAAATATCTTTTATCACCCATTAATACTCCAATGGGCATAAAACTAACAGTATCATGATCATGTCTTGACGAAATTTATTAAAGAGCATATTTTGTAATTTATAGAGCATATACAAATTTAGAGAATAAAAAATTTTTAAATGCTCAAAATTTATCATTAACGCTTAATTTTTTTTTTTCACCCATCTTCCTCCAAATTATTATATTATTTTCCTCTATTTTCTTTGTATGTATTTGATTCGGTCAATATAAGTAGCATTGAAAATTGAAATATTTTGAATGTATTTAACTATAGAGAGTGTATTTGACTCTCCAAATTTGAAGAATTAAAACTACTCTCTATTTTAAAATATTAGTTTAAACGGTTTCTTGCAACTATAATTTTAAGGGGTTGACTTTATAAAATAGAGAGCATTTCACTTTTAAATAGTAGATTGAAAATGCGCTAAGTACTTTGACTACTTTTGAAAAGGGTAAAATGGTCTTTTGTCCTACTAATAATTAAAAAAGGGTAATTTACATTGGAAGTCCCAAACCTTTAGAAAATTTACATTGATGGTCCCAAACAATTAGTAAATGTGCATTGAAATCATCTCTAAATTGACAAAATTTTCATATTTTTCGATCCAAACAACCACCCAACTCCAACCCCAACACCTAACCATAATCCGAACCAAATCAAACCAAATCATAACATTCATTTGTAGGTGAAATAGCCACCGCCATTATCGCTACTATTGGTTTTTAAATTTTTTTATTTATCTTTAATTGTTTCTTCCCCATTTTTTAAAGGTTCTTATTAGGAGGAAATTGAGTTGACGGAGATGGAGAATATAGGGATGAAATGACAATAGTGGCTGATCTTGTTGTAGCTCAAACTCTGGTGACTGTTTTGAGGCTCACCAATCAAGACATAGGAGGTTTTCCATGGGTGGATTATGGTTTAAAGGTTGAGGTTGGGTAAATTGGGAAAGATGAATATTTTTGTCAACTGACAGATATTTTGAGGAAATCGTTAAAGATCCTTCTGACTCACATTTATTAAAGGTTTGAGACTTTCGTTGCAAATATTATAAAGGTGGAACCTTTTTAATTAATAAAAGGTTAAAAGATCATTTTAACATTTTCAAAATTGGTCAAATTATTGTCAAATATTGATTTTTGGTTGGAAATCGTTCCGAGGTCTTGGGACCAACCATATTTCCAAGACCAACACTATTACAAATCAAGTATTTAGGTAAAACTTGCAAAAAATTGAAAATTTTGAAATCAGAGCTGCAATTATCCCTTTTTTTCAGCATAAAGTTGTTGATACGAATTAGTTCGTGCAATCATAATTTCAACATAATGCATGTCAATCATAATTTAGCACCAATTATCCTCTCTCTTATTCCTTTTTAACATAGTAGCTAGAGAGCAAAGTGATTTGCCCCCCGGGCATAGCTCAGTGGTACAAATAATAGGAGTGAGGTAGTCTCAGCTGAGTTGGCAGATTCAGTTTGAGGGTTCGATTTCTGCCTCTTACAAGGTATGTAATTGGACTATTTGTGGGCACCAGTATGACAGCTCTTGTACCATAGCCTGTTGAGGCACATCTCGCGATTTACCTCATCCACAATACTCTAGGGACGGGGCGGTGGGGGACTCTCAAAATTGGGGTTCAACCTTTTTTTAGAGAGCAAAGTGATTTAGTCGATTTTAAAAAACTGTATCACGTGTATGAGAATCTCTTCTAACGCGCTTAAGACAGCATAACATGTACCAATCATTATGTATTAGCAATTCTCCCGTCTTTGTTTTCCTTTTATCTTAAATTGGGGGTACTCATACCTAAATATACTCTTCCCGCCAAATCTCTCTAACAAATTGTGCATGCCATGTTTTGTGTTCCTAGTTCATTACAAACTAGAATGCAAAGATTTTGAGCAAAAATGGAAATCTAATTGATCTAGATAACTCCCATGCTTAATAAATACAAATAAAAGTTTTACAGCATGTTCAGCTAAAGCTAAAAAAGAAGTTCCTACAAATAAAGAAGTAAGCTTTTTTTTAGCATGTATAATTGGTTAAAGTGCATTTATAAATTAGTTTATGTTTGGCAAAGGAGTTACCCTTAAGTAAAGTAAATCTCAAAAATAAAAAATAAAAAAATGGCGTTTATATGTGAGGAAGAAATTGATAGTTTCAGTGGAAGATACAATTGTCAAAAGAGCAACATTGATTATACACTTAGAAGTACTTTAACCAACTTTTAAGCTTGGCCAAACATGAATAGCATTAGTACGTAAACTCAAAACTAATTATGATGAAAATATGATATATATTATCAGAGATAGATGTACTAGATTTGTTCGAATTTCATCATGCTTTATCATTTCTGAGTATTAAGAAAGAGATTACATAACTTGTTATTTATTGTATTTCACTTCATCAACCTTGAGATCCCTACTGGAGATCATCTTTTTCGACTTAGGATTGAACACCCTATATCCTTTTGCATTGCCGCAATAACCAACCAGTATTTCAACCTCTGCCTTTTAACTTAGCTTATCTCTCTTTGCATCAGGAATGTGAGTATATCAAACACTTCCAAACACTTTTAAATGAGAGATATCTAGTTTGATATCATACCAGGCCTCATAAGGAGTCTTTTTCTCAACTGATATTGTAGGCAAACAGTTGAGAAGATAAACAGCAGTGTTAACTGCCTCAGCCCAGAACTTCTTAGGCATTTTTTTCTCAATCAATAAACACCTAGCCATTTCCATTACAGTATTATTCTTCCTTTCACTTACTCTATTTTGTTTAGGGGAATAGGGAAATGGTTAACTGATTTTGATACCTTTATCATTGCAGAAACTATCAAATTTTTCACAGCTATACTCAATTCTATTATCAGTTTTGATAGTCTTTATATTGCATCCACTTTCATTCTCCACCATTTGTTTGAATCTTTGAAACACGGCTGCAACCTCTGATTTGGCTTTTAGAAAATACACACAGCACATCCTTGTCAAGTCATCAATAAAGAAGATGAAGTATCTGCTGCCATTCAGTGTGGTAGTTTTCATTGGACCACAAACATCTAAATGCACCAACTTAAGCTTTTTGACAGCCCTTCTTAACTGATTCTTTGGGAAAGGCAACCTCGTTTGTTTTCCAAATTGACAAACATTACAGACACAGGCATCTTCCATGATTTTAGGCAAATTTCCAACTAGATTAAGGTCATGCATTTGCCTAAGTAAAGTGTGGCTAGTATGACCAAATCGTCTATGCCATAAAGTGGTTTCATTTTCTTCAGCTAAACATGCTTGAGTATTAACTTTCCTCCAATCTATAGGAAAACTTTTATTCCTCATTTCAACAGTCATTAACTCCTTTCCAGGTTCATCTAATATAGTATAGGTTTTTTCCTTAAACATCAAGATATGATTTTTCTCCAACAATTGCCCTACACTAATAAGATTTTAGTCTATTTTAGGAACATATAAAACATCATAAATATGCTTAATACTTGTAGAAGTTTGTACAGCAATTATTCCAATGCCTTTTACTTCCACAAAATCACCATTTCCAACTTTAACTCTGGATCTGTAGGCTTCATTCAATTCCACGAAAATGTTGGAGTCTGCTGTCGTATGGTGAGTGCAACCACTATCTAATAGCCATGTTTCAGCCTTGCTATAAGCCTTGATGGCACTGAACAGATGTTCTTCAAACAGCTCATCCTGATTCTCTACCATTTTTGCTTTTTGTGGTTGTTTTCACTTCTTGTTTTTGCATACCTTCTCCATATGGCCAAATTGTTTGCAGCCTTTACACTGAACTTCAGGTCTATACCAACACCTTTTGGGTGAATGGCCTTTCTTTTTACAATGAGGACAAGGTGCAAACTTATCCTCTTTGTTTTCAGACCTGAATCTGTCTTCAATAGCTTTCTTTTCAACCTGAGGTTTCTTCATTCCAAAGCTCATTTGAGCTCTATTCTTTCCCTTAACAAACAAAGCTCCTTCTGTTTGTTCCTCCTACCTCATTAGTCTTCTTTGTTTGGTTGCTTGTAGTGCATTAACCAATTCAGCCAAGGTTATAGATAACAGATCTCTTGTATCCTCCAATGAAGATATCTTTGCTTCGAATTTTACAAGAAGACTTATTATAACCTTTTCCACCACTCTTTTATTAGGTATATCATCTCTCAGAAGTCTGATTTGATTTACAATCTTCATCATCATGTCTGAAAAATCTTTCACAGCCTATGTGTCCTTCATCTTCAAGTTCTCAAACTCTCTTCTAAGATTGAGTACTTGCATCTGCCTAGTCCTTTCATTGCCTTGATATTCTTCTTTCAGAATATACCAAGCCTCTTTTGTAGTCTCACAAGTCATGATTCTTGTGAAGATAGCATCTGACACGGCTGATTGTATACAAGAGAGAGCTTTGAACTTCTTTACTACATCTTCACTATGCTGCTTTATCTGTGCAACAATTGGATTTGCCCTCAATGGTGAAGGCTCAACTCCAGTTTCTGTTGTCTTCCACAAGTCATAGGCTTTAAGATAGGCCTTCATCTTTGCAGCCCAGAAGTTGTAGTTTTCCCCTGTGAAGGTAGATGACAATGGTGTTGAAAAACCGTTCGAAGCCATTTCTTTTCTGTCAAACTGAATATCTCTTTTCTCATGATTTCTTTATCTGCTACTCCTGCTCCCTTTTCTCACCGTCCCTTTTCAAAGATCATTTAAACTCTGATATCATGTTGAAGTTTTGAATCAAAGAGAATGAAAGATTTTATCTTTACCAGATTTAAACTAAACTTACCGTATTTCAAATCCTTACCGGGATTGTTCTTACCGTATTTGAATGGAAGCTTGCCGGATTTCAATAGCTTATCGTATTTCAAATTACCGGTTCCAGAAATTACCGTATTTCAGTTAAGGAGAAAGGAATATTCCTTCACTTACTGGTATTTGATTTAAACTTACCGGTTTGTGCAAACTTACCGATTTCAAGCAGAAAAAACGAGAAAAGAGAAGAGAGAATTTTCAGACCAAAAAGGAAACTTATCTTTGCTCGATTTCTTGCTGAATATATAGAGTTACAAGACTATACTTCCTTACAACATCCTACCAACTCAAATCTATCAAATTGACAACAAAATATAAAGACCATACTTGGTCAATATTTCAAGGATTAAGTTACCAACTAAAGTACATAAATCCCATAACTTTAGATACAAAAATAAGTAGCTATCCATCAGCAAAAGTGTCAATCAATTTCAACACATACAAACACCATGGTAGATTGCTAATCTTCATCAAACTCATGAGTCCAAATAAAAATTCGATAATGCACTCCATCGATATCCTGAATTTTACGTGCACAAACAGTGGAAAAATCCTCTTCGTTTAACAAACAAATAAAAACTTTTTGTGGCCTGAGTAAAGCACTGACTACACACGATTCTTTCAAACCCCAATGATTTTTAATGTAGACTCTAATTTGATCAAGAGAAGGCCTCCTGCAAAGAAACCTTAATACCACTGAAAACCTAAAAAGAGCTGCTGCTCTTCTCAATTTTCTAGTATTGAAAGTGGGAAACGCCTCATCCCCTTCAAGCTGAACTTTTTTCGTTGGGATATCAACCTCTTGAAGGGGTTGACCGTGCTTGAAGGCATGCCGCATAAGAAATGACCCCATCAGCCGCTTTGAGTGGCGGCTGGGAGGGTGACCGCCAATGCAAAAAATGGAATTTTACAAAAAGAGACTAAAAAAATCCGAACCCTAGCATAACCTCCTTCTTGCAAAGAGGTTTTTAGGTGAAAATTATTCTTAAACTTTTAAGAAAAATTCCAACTCTGAGAGGCACCACCTAAAATTTTATATAAGTAAAGTTCTTATAGTATCTTTGTCACTTTTAGAGATATTTAATTCATCAATGTGAACTTTCTTAAGAGTTATATTATTCAACCCTTCTATTCATCACAACCAGCACTTGTAACCTAGGATAGAGTTTAGAAGAATAAATAAGTGTTGAATCTATCCCCTTATCGAATGATTTGTTATTACACTTTGAACCTGAAGTATACTTGTTAGTATAGCTAGGTAGGGTTGCCGTCATTAGTAGATTTAATTACAAAATTTTTACCACATCTTACTAATTATTGTTCGCACTAATTTCCCTGTGAACGGTTTAATGAATGGATCAACAACATAATTTAAATTTGTAGTTTCATTGATATTATTGTCAAACCATTCCATTACTAGAATAACAATTTTTAACAAATACGCCATTTCGAGAAAGTATAAGTTTGTCCGATTCATATGTGGACTTAATTCCCGATTTTCCAACAAATCACCACTCACAAGATTTCTATTCATATCTGGTAGATGCAATACATTTATTAATGTGATCTTCTTGTTGGATGTGAATGGTAATCTACGTTTCTTTTATCAACGACCTTTTATTGAACTTCATTTCCCATTTGAATGTGTTCGTCATCCAATTCTTGATACATTTTGAAAAGGAATCTATCTTAGCACACATGTATAATGGCACATGTATCATACCACCATCCTTAAACCTTTCCTTTGATTGAATTCACAATATCCACGATAGTAATGATGTCTACAATCTTGAGCATAATATCCGAATTTGCCACAGACATAGCAAGAAACTTTAAATTTCTTCTTATTCTTGTTATCTTTGTTGGGATTTGTGGATTTTCTCTTCTTGGAATCTTTGTTGTATTTGTTTGATTGATTCATAGCATGGACTTTGGAAGTGCCCTAATGAGAATGTTCATTCCCATCCCATCCCATGCCCTTGACTCTTCCTCCATGCAAAGATGCTTTTGAATCTCTTCTAAAGAATAATCTTGAGAATTGTGAAGAATTTTATTCCTATAATTCTTCCATGAAAATGAAAATTTCGTAATGATTGTACCAACTTGAAAGGCTTCGAGAAGATCAATCTTCACGGCCTTTATTTTATTGACCATAACTTACAACACATGTACTTGTCCAAAAATTTGAAATCAAAATATTGAGAAATCAGAAAACTTTTGGTACATTTTCGCCTCTGCCTTGTATTTGGTTTCCAAAGATTCTCATATCTCCTTTACCAAGGTGTTAATTTGTGTAGAGATCATAAAAGCGATCAGAGAGAACGTTCAAAATGTGTCTGATTGTTTAATTTTTCATAAGTGAACGGGGTTGTGAACAAGTAATAAGTAGTGAATACAGTATCAAACCTACGAGAACTATGTGTTTGATCAAGTTGAAATTAATTGCAACTTTAATCGAATATCAGACAAGTTGTTGTGATTTTTCTATACTAATCTCTAAATTTTCAATTAAACTAGTGAAAGTAAATGTTTTTTTTTTTTTTTCAAATATGTGAAATGCATTGTTAAGATGTCGAATCCCATTTGTTATTCCATTTTTAGTGTAACAATTAAAGTGATAATTTGAAATCATTCATGTTGGTCAATATTCCTAATTTATTTGAAAATTTCTTTCGATAACAGTCAAATATATTCCTCTCGTGTGAGCCTTCTATCGCTCAATGAGAGATTTGAACATGATAAATGCATTAACAAGTGCTAGACCACCTATTGAAATCATATAAAGCATGGAAGTATATCCATATCCTCTATCAAACCTTGTGATGTTATATTGTGTTTAAATCTTATTGTCTCTCTCGATAACAATAAAATCTACAAAACGATGCAATTGGTGATCAAGCAATTGAAAATAACAATAAATACGATAATAAACATCCACAAATCAATCCAAATTAAAGTCAAAATAATTAATTAAAAATTAAAAATATCATAATAAGGTTCATCTCATCCTAGTAATGTATAACACTAGCATAACATATTGAAATTATAAGAAATCATATTAAATGTATAGAAATTTACCTGAAAGTGTGAATTAATGATTGAAGGAAGACAGATCTTGCTGTTCTTGAATTTCTTCAAAGTAATCTTGATAAATTTTCAATAATTCTATGCTTCTTTGCCTACAAATTCCAGGTTTAATCTCCAACTGATGAGTTCTTGAACTTCGCTCTTGACATCTTCTCACAATATTTGATTTTGTCCCTCTTTTATGATGAAAATTGATGAAATATTTTAGTATGAGATGTAAATTAGAGGTGTCTAATATGTACTATGATGCTAGGCATTTGTAGAAGCAGAAAACTGGTTGAAAATTTTGTCCAAATTGATTTTCAAAAGAGTTCCAATCGAATAAGAAAAGTTGACTTCATGCGCGCATGTATTTTTGTTTCTACACTGTTGTTAATATTTTGGTTATAACTTTTTTCCCAATATCTGGTTGAGGCGATTCAAAGTATGTTGAAAAGCTAACTGAAAAGGCTACAACTATACTAGCAATAGAAATTTTTCAATTCGAACATTTACTATACCAAAAATGGGTCTCAATATTCGGCTAAAAATCTAGAATAAAACTTGTGCGATTGGAAGTTAATTTGTGATATTATTTTGATTAGATTCCATTCCATTCCTTTTTGACTTCCATTGCACCCAATTGTCTCCTAGCAATCCTCAAAGTGTCATCTTGTTGTCCGAATCAACTATTGGATATTTATAATTTGGTCCTCAAACTTTGAACTTCGTCATTTTTCACCAAATTTCGCTTCTTTCTTTCAATTCATCGTTCCTATATAGCATAAAATACAACAATTTAAGATATATTTTGTCAAAAACTACTGAATATCGCTATTTTCAGCCCCAAATAAGTGTATATAATACATTTATCAAACACTTCAAACTTAAACATTTATTTGTCTCAAATAAAACTATAACATAAATAACAACAAACATGCAAACATGCAAAAATATTTGATTAGACAATCTAGTTTTTTACCTTAGGATTTGAAGTTAACGTATTAAATCTACAAACTGCTTCAAAGTCACAATACCAAACAAATATCCTCTCTTTCAATGCAAAACTGAGATGTGTGTGAAGAACTAAGTAAACAATCATAATTTTGCAAGTTGCTTCAATTCCCAAATCTCCGTGGTCAAATATATCCTTTTACTTCTCGTATGATTCACGCACCACCAAATTATTCGTTTTTACTCTTTTCCCGGTATGCAATCTAATGTTGAATTTTTCATTACTAGCATCACCCTCTCTAGTTCATGTGGACTCTACTAATTGCAAGTCAACACATTAGTAAACTAAGTTTCTCCATTTATTTGATTGTTTCGACCCCCAAGACACAACTAAACTAATTATCATTCATCAAAAGTCAAATTCCCTCAAACAGGTGTTTGAGACTTAATCAAGGTATTTAGTGCTTTTACATTCTCTCATTTTGCCTTTTAGATGACCCATGTAGCAGGACTCCCAAATCTAATGATTTTAGGTCACCAAGTTTCAAACACCCTCACAGGCTTAATAACCCGAGTAAAAAAAATGCTTCAAATAGAACTAATTTTTGTTTGAACTGCAACTTCATCTTTAATTACTTTCTAAATGTCATATGTATCGAGCTTTAGGCGGATTACTCCCAATTCAGATGACTTTAGGGCATCATATTTTTAGATACTCTTGCAAGCTTAATTACTCGAGTCTTAAAGGCTTTAAAGAGATGTTTCAAATTTCAAAAACAAATTATGCATTGATTAGTATAATATCCCTTATCAAACACCTATTCAAGCAAACCGACCTCCAATTTAAGCATTTCGCCCAATTTTATCCCGTTAATCTAAAACAATCCACAAATATTTTTTTCATATAAGGAATCTCCATTCACATCCGTATCTTCCTACAACAATAAAATCACCCCAAACTATGCTAAATTTGGTCTAAAAATCATTAATTTTGGATAATTTTGGGTATAGCATCTATGTTCAATCTATCAACATATCCAACATATGAATCAACTTATTGTATCATGGTGTAATACTCAATTCTAGTGCGCATATATTATCAAGTTCTGCAAGGCTAAGCCTCAATCAATTTAATCATGTGACATATTCGCACTTTATAAATCAACACAGAATCTCAAATTAAATCATCATTATTGGCCAGATTATCTAACCCACACCATCACACGGTATAATAAAAGAATTTTTTTTTTTTAAATGCTTGAATTTTTATTTTTATTTTTGTAATTTTCTCATGTATGCTAAAGCAATACTAAAAACAAATACACTGAAATGTACAAACATGCGAAAAATAAAAACTCAAAAGTTTTTTTTCGTGCCCAAACTTAAAACTGATATTATCCTCAATGTCATAAAGCATAGGTAAGAATATAAGGGTACAGAGAAGAAAATGGAGAAGGTACTCTCCGATTTTTTCTGTTGAATGTGTAAGGAGCTATTTGTAAATTTATCACAACTTGTACTTTGCTAAGTTTCTTCCGGTGCCAATATCCATGGTACATATTAAGAGGGGAAGAATATAATCAAAAGAATTAAAAATAGGAGAAAAACGTAACATTTAAAAAAAATCAGCACCGATTTAGACTATGCAGCCGCATAAAAGAAATGAATTTCAGGTTTTAGGTCCATGGATATACTCATGCAACTGCATGTGGTTTTGAACCATGAAGCTGCATAGAATACTTTTGAAACTGTTTTTCTCCTCTTTATGCCTAAACTCTAATTTCATGTTACATGTAAATTTTGACACATGTTGACTCAATGAATGCTTTCTCTTATTTAAACTAAGTGTCAATGATAAAGATGACTCTAAAACTGAATTAAAACGTACCTAAATCTAATGCAAACTAATAATTAAATCTATATGAAATACAGTACATAAAGCAAGATAAATAAAAGGGAAGTGGTTGGGTTGTCTCTCAATAAACACTTCGTTTATAGTCTTTAGCTAGATAGTATGGAGAAATTGATCATGGTGGTTCAAATAGGTGTCTTGAGCCTTTGTACTCCTTGCAATTTCCAACCTTGCACCCTCTTTTTTTTCCGTCCAGACTTTGAACTTTCCATTCTCTTCCCGGTCAAGGCTTCCTAGATTTTTAGGATTTGTCTCATTTGATCGTTGTTGCACTTTTTTAGCAATGTACTTTCACTCTTTCTTAGCCTTTTTGCTAATCTCTTCATGTAATGGTTATCAATAGTAGTATAGATCTTGAACTTCTCTTGCTTATCATCCACTCTCAATGTCAATTCTCCACTTTCAAAATCCATGATAGATCGACTTGTTGATAGGAAGGATCTACCTAAGTAATGTTGTATCCCATGGTTTATCTACATCTAGGACAATGAAATCAACTGGGAATAAGAACTTGTCCACTTTAATGAGCACGTTTTCAACCACTCCTCGTGATATTTGATCGATATGTCTGCTAATTGAAGGGATATGGATATGTCCTTCAACTCTTCCAAATCTAAGTTTCTGCATACAAAAAATGGCATTAGGCTTATACTTGCTCCTAAGTCACATAAACAATTAAAATGTGAATAACTTCCTATTGAGCAAGGTATTTTGAGACTCTTTGGATCTTTTAGTTTAGAAGGTAATTTGTTCTACAAGATGGCACTACACTTCTCATTTAACTTGATGGTCTCAAAATTTGTGAGTTTCTTCTTATGCATAGGATCTCCTTCAGAAATTTTGTATAGTTTGTTATTTGAGATATGGCTTCAATAAGTAGGATGCCAACATGAAGCTTTCTGAAGGTGTCCAAGAACTTTGTAAACTATTCTTTCAACTTTCTCTTTTGCAATCTTTGTGGAAATGGTATTTATGGAGCATATTCTCTGGTAGGGACAGTTACATTAACCTTTGAATCCTCTGATTCTTTTTTTTCCCTGATTCTTCTAAATGTTTCTCGACCGTAGAGTGTACCTTTTTTTCACTACCACTTGTCTCTTAACTGTAATTTTCGAAAGTTGAGCCCCGCTACGTATAGTGATTGTCTCAATCTGTTCTTCTCAATAGCTTTCACTACAATTACCTGCTGTTTAGGATTTGTCTCAGTGTCGTTTTATAATGCTCCTGGCTTTCTTTCTAAGAGTACTTTAGCTATCTGCCACATCTGATTTTCTAATTCTTGATGGCATCTCCCTGACCTTGCAAAGTCTTATATGCTCTTTTGAATGTGCTGTGTAGAGATCTCTGGCAATTTAGAAACAAGATCTTTTGATGAAGACTTATTTTCAATCTACTAAAATCTTGGAGGTGTAGTATGGTGCCAATTAGGCTTACTGGTTGTTGCTCCACTATAAACCTAGATGGTTTGTAACGCCCCAACCTATATGGATCGAATTGCTACTTATCTATAGCCGTCACCTTAGTGCATATATGTACTTTGTATGTACCATTAAGAGAAAACTTAATATGAAATTCATGAATTTTAAACATCTCAATTTATTTCAAGAAAACATGGGTCCTAATTTCGACTGTCTTTAACATAAAGGTTTTGTAGAAATAATTTCATACACATTGGAAAAAAAATGGAACCTTAATTTAAGAAATTCAACTGAACTTTATTTAAAGAAATTCTTAAAACATGTAAAAATCACCGGCTTCGCATAGCATTTAGCATCTTCGTCAATCGTCATCCACGTCCCACGCATCATCACATTAACCTGTAGAAGGGATTAAACCCATAAGTTTGAAATTCAATAGATATCATAGGTGCATCGTTATCAAAATATATACTTTCAAACTATAGCATTTGCATTTAAAAACCGTCGCGTAGAAGGATTTCCGGCAAAATCCAATAACTGTTGAGTCATGACTTAACATGACGCCTCGAGCTGGAGAATGACCAATCAACTATAGCGAGAATGATCATTCAACTGAAGAGAGGTGCCGAAACACCGTACCCGGAGGTACCATAACATTCATTTGAAAAACATGTGAAAACTATACTTTGAACATGATAATAGCACTTTTACACCTCCACCTACCTTGATTTGATGTTTCGAAAAGAACTTGATGTTTTGAAAAAAATTTCGAAAAGAAACTTTGATGACTTTGATGAAGCTTGGACGTTGGAAAATGTACTCCTTGAATGTTTGAAAACCCTTGAGGATTGATGCTTGAAAACACCTGTTGATAGCACCCAAAACTTCTAGGAAAAATATTAACTTTTCTCCCCCTTCTTTTCTCTCTTGAAAACTCTCTCTTTTGTATATAAAAGCTTTTGCTTTTGGTGTGAGGAAAATGAAAGTGAAATGAGGTCTATTTATAGGTAAAGTTTGGGGAGGATGAAAGGTTTTGAAATAAATTTTTGAAATAAATAGGGTGGCCATTTACTTCTCAAAAATCATGGGTTTCAGGCAGTTTCGGTCAACCGGTTCATCACTTCGGTCGACCGGTAGTCATTTCGATCGACCGGTAGGTCAAAATCCGGTTTCCTCTTTTCTTTGCACATAAAATATCAAGTCAATGAAAATATGTCATTTTGATGAAAACATTTGCATTCCGTCCAATCTTCATCGAATCACATTTTTACTTTAAAAACGTATTGGACCTTTTATTGGGCTTTCATTCTACTGGGCCAAACATATAATCATGGACCTATCTTTAGTTAAAATTTCGGGGTTCTACATTCCTCATTTCTTATAAAAATTTCATCCTCGAAATTTACCTTACGTTTGGTTAAAGAGCGTTGGATATTTATCTTTAACCTCTTCTTCTCTTTCTCAAATGGCTTCTTCCACTCCATAGTTATTCCATTTTACTTTGACTAGATGGACTTCCGTGTTCCGTAATTGATGCACCTTTCGATCCAATATCTGAATTGGTAACTCCCCATAAGACAAGTTTTTTTGTACTTCTAAGGACTGATAATTTATCACATGCTTAGGATCATGTAGGTACTTCTTGATCATTGATACATGGAATACATTGTGTACTGCCGATAGTTCAGGTGGCAACGTCAATCGATATGCCATGTTTCCTACCTTGTCAAGTATTTCGAAAGGTCTGATATAACGAGGTCGTAGCATACATTTCTTGCCAAATCTAAGTACGCCTTTCATTGGTGCTACTTTTAGGAAAACTTTATCTCAATTTGGAACTCTAGATCCCTTCTTCTTGTATGACATAGCTCTTCTGTCTATCTTGTGCTACTTTTATCCTAGTACGGATCTTATCCATTGCTTCGATCATCCTTTCAATGATCTCTGGTCCTAAGATTTTCTTCTCTCCAACTTCATCCCAATGAATGGGAAATCTGCATCTTCTACTGTAGAGGGTTTCATACAGTGCCATTCCAATAGTTGCCTGGAAACTGTTATTATACGCAAATTCTACTAAAGGTAGATACGATTCCCAGCTTCCTCCTAGGTCCAAAACACATGCCCTTAACATATCTTCCAAAATTTGAATGGTACTTTCATATTGACCATCGGATTTGAGGGTGGTATGTTGTATTAAAATTCAACTTTGTTCCCATAGCTTCTTGTCAGCTTTTTCAAAGTTTCGATATAAATCTTGGATCTCTATCCGATACAATGGATACTGGGACACCATGTAATCTCACAATCTCTCTTATATACAGTTGTGCCAACTGGTCTAGACTGAAAGTCATTTTCACCGGAAGAAAATGAGCTGACTTAGTCAATCGATCCACTATTACCCATATAGCATTGTGTCCTCTTGCCGACTTTGAAAATTCTACCACAAAGTCCATCGCAATATTCTCCCATTTCCATTCAGGTATATCTAGCGAATTTAAAAATCCTGCTGGTCATTGATGTTCGGCTTTCACTTGTTGACAAACTATGCATTTTGCCACAAATAAGCCTATACTTCTTTTCATATTTCTCCACCAAAATGTATCTCGAAGATCTCGATACATTTTCGTACCACCAGGATGTGCGGTGTATGGGGGTGAAATGAGCTTCTTCCAGTATTTCATTTCTTAGATTCTCATCTTTAGGCATACAAATCCTTTCTTTAAACATTAGTGTCTGGTCCTCAGCTATTCCAAAGTCCTTCCTTTTATCGGTACCAACTTCATTCTTGATCTTTTGCAAGAATGGGTCATTTTTCTGTACTTCAATGACCCGACTTCTAAGAGTAGGTCGAATTATTAAGGTTGCTAACCGAGCATTAGCTTGCTCAGGCGGGGTAATCACTTCGATCCTTAGATTTCCCAAGTCTTTGATCAATTCTGTCTGAGAAGTAGGTAATGACGTCAATTGTCCCATTAACTTTCTGCTTAGGGCATCGGCCACTACATTGGCCTTGCCGGGATGGTAATGAATGGTACAATCGTAATCATTTACTAATTCCAACCATTGTCTCAATCTCATATTCAATTCCTTTTGTGTGAAGAAATATTTGAGACTTTTATGGTCTGTGTAAATGTCACACTTTCCTCCGTACAAGTAATGTCGTCATATCTTCAAGGCTTGTACTACCGCCGCAAGTTCTAGGTCATGCGTTGGGTAGTTCTGTTCATGTTTCTTCAATTGCCTTGACGCATAGGCAATCACCTTTCCATACTGCATCAATACACATCCTAAACCTTATTTGGATGCATCACTATATATGACATACCCTTCCGATCCTTCAGGTATAGCTAATACAGGTGCTGAAACCAATCTTTACTTTAGTTCTTGAAAACTTTGCTCACACTTATCCATCCATTGAAACTTCATTCATTTCCTTGTCAATTGTGTCATTGGTCCAGCTATTTTGAAAAATCCCTCTATAAATCATCGATAATAACTGGCCAATCCCAGAAAACTTCGGACCTCACCAGCATTAGTCGGTGCCTTCCAGTTTGTTACCACCTCCACTTTTATTGGATCTACTTCAATCCCTTGGCCAGTAACAACATGACCGAGAAATCCAACTCGCTCGAGCCAAAATTCACACTTCTTGAATTTGGCGTATAACTTTTCTTTGCGTAGTATCTCTAACGCAACTCCAAGATGTTCCTCGTGTTGCTCCTTACTCCTAGAGTATATCAAAATGTCGTCGATAAAGACTATGACAAATTGGTCTAAGTATTGGTGGAACACACGATTCATTAGATCCATGAATACTGCTGGTGCATTAGTCAATCCGAAAGGCATCACCGTGAACTCGTAATGTCAATATCGAGTTCTGAAAGCCGTCTTGGTTATATCACATTCCTTAACTTTCAATTGATGGTATCCAGATCGTAAATCGATCTTGGAAAATACTTTCGCTCCCTTCAATTGGTCAAGCAAATCTTCGATTCTTGGGAGAGGATACCTATTCTTTATGGTCAAATGGTTCAACTCCCGATAATCAATACACATCCTCATGCTTCCATCCTTCTTCTTTACGAACAATACCGGTGCATCCCATGGCGATACACTTGGTCGTATAAATCCAATATCCAATAGTTCTTGTAACTGGATTTTCAACTCTTGAAGTTCCTTGGGAGCCATCCTGTATGGGGCCTTAGATACTGGTGCCACTCTGGGAACCAGGACTATCGTGAATTTCACATGTCTATCTGGTGGAGTACCAGGTAGATCTTCTGGAAACACATCTTTAAATCCTCGTATCACCGGTACATCCTCAACCCTTAACTTTTATTGTTTCTCTCCTGAGATATTAACTAGAAAACCTTGGCATGTTTCCTTCATTAGCATCTTCTTGGCTTGTAAGGCTGATACTAGTCGGAGATGGGGTTTGGTCTTTCTTCCAAGAAAAGAAAATTGTTATTCTCCCGATTTCTAAAAAGACACTTCCCTTTCTCTATAACAAATAGTTGCATGATTACTCTCTAACCAATCCATGCCTAATATCACATCAAAGTCATTCATTTTTATGGCATACAAATAAGCTTTCAAGATTCTTCCCTCAATTTCAAGACTCACCAACTTGGCTAACCTATTAGTGCTCAATGATTTACCTGAGGAATTACTAACTTCTAGTTTTCTTTCTGCCCTATCACAAGTAATACTAGTCTTGGTAACGAATGTAGTTGATATGAAAGAATGTGTAGCTCCTGAATCAAACAGTACGTAAGCAGGGGTACTAGATATTAGTAGAATACCTGCTATCACGTTCGCGTTCTCAACAGCATCCTTCTGAGTCAGTGTAAAAACTCTTGCTTTTCCCTTCTTGTTTGGATCCTTGTCCTCATCCTTCTTCTGGGTAAATGCTGGACATTCCCTAGCCATATGTCCTAGCTTACCGCACCTAAAGCATGTATTCGTCCTAAACAAGCATTCACCACGATGAGACTTTCCACACTTAGCACATGGTGCTATAGTCGTAACCAAAGCCTTACTAACATCAGATCCGACATTGGTTTTCTTACTCTGCCACTTGCCTTTCCCTTTGTCCTGGCCATTCCACTTTCTCTTCCCGAACTGTCTCTTATCTTGCCGGTTGTCCAACTGGCCTCTCTCAAACTCGAACATGTTCGGATTGCCTTCTAACATTTTATCTCTAACCGTGACTCTCATATCTCCCCATTGAGGTGGAGGGAGTGTATGAGGTTATTTATGGCCTCAATATGCGTGATCTTCATACCGAAATTAACCGCCGTCATGCATCTCTCATAGATGTCATGCACATGATCGCTAAGCGGTCGAGTCGGATCAGTTACATAGTTTTCATAGGAATGGATAGCAATTCTACGGTTCAACTCTGCTCTATAACCCCTGGCCGTTCCGCCAGCCGTAGTCTTCCTAGCAGTTTCGTAAGTTCTAAACATCTCTGTTACATAAATGTCTAATTATGCATCATATCACAGAAGTCTTTTGCCCAAAACTTTACATTCTAGCCTAAGTCCAATACATGTCTTTTAAATCATATACTTGAAAATAAATCAAAGCATCATAACATAATCTTAAACATAACATTAACTTTGGACATACCTGGGTCGTAGAATACGATTGATGGATGCGCGATGCTTTGCAGAGTCGTAAACATTTCATCGTCTCATTTTAACTTTCTTTCATATATTTAGATTTTCATATGCAACTTTTTTTTTAAAACGTCGAGTCTTCAGAATCAACTAAACATTTGCTCTGATACCACGCTATAACGCCCCAACCCGTATGGATCAGATTGCTACTTATCTATAGCCGTCGCCTTAGTGCATATATGTGCTTTGTATGTACCATTAAGAGAAAACTTATTATGAAATTCATGAATTTTAAACATCTCAATTTATTTCAAGAAAACATGAGTCCTAATTTCGACTGTCTTTAACATAAAGGTTTTGTAAAAATAATTCCATACACATTTGAAAAAAAAACCGAACCTTAATTTAAGAAATTCAACTGAACTTTATTTAAAGAAATTCTTAAAACATGTAAAAATCACCGGCTTCGCATAGCATTTAGCATCTTCGTCAACCGTCATCCACATCCCACGCATCATCACATTAACCTGTAGAAGGGATTAAACCCATGAGTTTGAAACTCTATAGATATCATAGGTGCATCGTTATCAAAATATATACTTTCAAACTATAACATTTGCATTTAAAAACCGTCGCGTAGAAGGATTTCCGGCAAAATCTAATAAATGTTGAGTCATGACTTAACATGACGCCTCGAGCCGGAGAATGACCAATCAACTATAGCGAGAATGATCATTCAACTGTAAAGAGGTGCCGAAACACCGTACCCGGAGGTACCATAGCATTCATTTGAAAAACATGTGAAAACTATACTTTGAAAACGATAATAGCACTTTTACACCTCCACATATCTTGATTTGATGCTTCTAAAAGAACTTGATATTTTGAAAAAAAACTTTGAAAAGAAATTTTGATGACTTTGATGAAGCTTGGACGTTGGAAAAATGTACTCCTTGGATGTTTGAAAACCCTTGAGGATTGATACTTGAAAACACCTGTTGATAGCACCAAAAACTTCTAGGAAAAACACTAACTTTTCTCCCCCTTTTTTCTCTCTTAAAAACTCTCTTTTGTATATAAAAGCTTTTGCTTTTGGTGTGAGGAAAATGAGAGTGAAATGAGGTCTATTTATAGGTGAAGTTTAGGGGAGGATGAAAGGTTTTGAAATAAATAGGGTGGCCATTTACTTCTCAAAAATCGTGGGTTTCAGGCAGTTTCGATCGACCGGAACTCTGCAGGTAACCAAAATTCGAGTTGCGGGTAAAATCGGTCGACCAATAGGTCAAAATCCGGTTTCCTCTTTGCTTTGCACATAAAATATCAAGTCAATGAAAATATGTCATTTTGATGAAGACATTTTCATTCCGTCCAATCTTCATCGAATCACAATTTTACTTTAAAAACGTATTGGACCTTTTATTGGGCTTTCATTCTACTAGGCCAAACATATAATCATGGGCCTATCTTTAGTTAAAATTTCGGGGTTCTACATGATTTTGATTATCCAGCCTACGTGTTAGGATTTTGATTATTTTGTTGTCTTTGAAAATTTAGAGCATAATTTACATCATCTACTAATTGAACAAAAGGACTACCCAAGTGTCGTCAACACTCTCATGATTCCATCCATAATACTTACATTTTTGTTTCGTTGTTTGAATTGCACTCATTTGTTCCACCTTTTTGTGCCAATGATGCCAGTTGAGCTGATATTGCTATCAAAGAATTAATTTCATATACTCCAGGGACCTTCTTTCCACTCGCCCTTTCAATACGCCAAAGTGCATTAGTGAATGCCAAGTCCTCCGTGATTTGGTAGACCTGATCCATGATTTTTTGTGATGTAACAATCGTATGCAGAGTCTATGTTAGCCCTGCTAATTGGATTCAAACCAATATATAAGTATTGCACCCGAAGCCACTTCTGTAATTCATGTTGTGGGCACTGATGAAGTAGAATCTTGTATCACTCACAAGCCTCTGAATAACATTCGGAGTCCAACTGTTGGAATGTGGCAACTCGTCCCTCAACTTTGCAATCTTTTTTGGCAAAAAATATTTTGAAATTTCCATCTATTCTAGGGCCTTTAAACACAATATGTTGATAGAACTCCCTATTGACCTATGATTTAATATAGCTCTATTTGTTTTTATTATAAAAAACAAGATACTTATGCTTCTAACAAGTCATGTTTCTTGAGCTTTTCATGTATAAATCTTCTTAAGTATTCAAAGGCTTAAATCGTCATCCATCGAAGAACAAGTGATCAAAAGAGACTTAAAGAGAACAAGAACCTTGAAGATTAGAATTTAGAACTTCTTTTGAAACTTCAATTTATATGTAAATGTATCAACTCATCGATCTTTAGCAAGTGTATAAAGCTCGAATTATTTTCATAGTTCATCACTTGCATAAAATGTTTTTGATTCATAATATGAAATAAATTTTGAAAAAATGAATATTTTGATATAAAAAATTAATTTTCCGAACTCTCATACTTCGGTCGACCAAACTCTTGGTCGACCAAAATTACAGAATTGCTCAGCTGAAATTTAAATGGTTAAAATATTCAAACGACTATATCATCTTTCAATTGACTAAAATAACCCGATTTGCTCAACCAAAAGTTGCTAATTTTCAAACATCTTGATCTATAAATAGCCATTTTTTGCATTCAATCTTAACTTACAAGAGCAATTAAGAGAGTATATTTATTGAAAATCATTGAGCCTACTTGATTTTATATTCTATTTCATTTATTACAAAGAATCTCTTGATTGATCAAACTAGTTTCATCTATTTCATTAAGAATTCTATTTTTGCAAGGAAACTTCTCAATCTTATCCATTTTCAATTCTTGATAAAGGTTTTCTTTGTCAACACTTATATTGAAGTTTAAATATCTTTTCATACTTAACTTGCATTATTTGTTAAGAGAGATCATAGGTTGGAAAACTTTGATACAAAAATACAAACTATTTCATTATCCATTATTCATCAAAGTTTACAACATAAACACTTGATCTTTATTATTTGCTATCTATTAAAGTATTATCCTAACTCTCTAAATACTTGACTTGATTATATCACTTGTTAAGAGAGTTCTTTTAATTGTAAAATTATCATTTATATATTTGGTGGTTTCGAGAGATTTGTGAAAACTCGTTTGTTGTTAAGGATAAGTGCTCCTTGTTGTAAATCACTTAAGGATAAGTGTTCCTTGTTGTAAGTCACTTAAGGATTGGTACTCATTGTTTGTAAGTTACCACTATAGTGCATTTGGCTTTGTTTGTGACGGAGAGCTTGGTAACGGGGACGTAGAACACATTGTGTATCGAATCCCATTAAATTCGCTTGTCATCTTTACATTATTACACCTTAATTTAAATTGATATTTACATTGTGCTATATCAACTTAAGTGACTTTACTTGAATCAAGTTATCAAATTTGCATATTTACTTCTCTTACTGCACTTTACATTTATATCTTGTGTATTGAATAGTTTTGAGACTAATTGTTGAAAAAGTTTCAAAAACCAATTCACCCCCCCTCTTGGTTAGTTAGTCTTGAGTTATCATTCACATTATTCAAGAGTGTTCGATAGATAGTTCATTCGAACCACATATATTATTATGACAAGGATGTCGCTTTGGTCTTGCGGTGTTTCAGTGGAATCTTCTTCAAAGAAGTAGAACCGTTCGAACCAATTTTTAGGTCCCGCATTAGTCCAGGGCTGACTTACTTTGAGATTCTATCAAAACCGTACCTCTCTAACTTATTTCCAATGTTCTCTTCAAGAACTTTTCTGCACATTGATTTCTTCCAACTAATATTTGAATTTCTATTCTACACTGGTTATGTCTTGCTGGTTGGTATGGTTGAGGTGGTAGATCATTTGTTTGTGTAGGAGAAATCATTGGCAACAAATTCCCGGAGTTGGGCTCATATGATCAAAACCTCTCATTTTTTAAGATCTCGACAATCATTAGTATTGTGACTTGCCGACTTGTGATAGCGACAGTATTTTCTTTAATTGAGTTCGACCGAGTTCTTCCTTGAAGAAGGTCTATAAAATATCTCCTCATCTCTTACTTGAATGAAAACGCTCTCCAATGAGGTATTTAGAGGTGGGATTCCTGGAACTTTCCCAGATAGGGACGAGGTCTTCCACCTCTCATCATTACTTCTTCATTTCTAGCATATGTATCATGTCCGACCTTTTCTCTTTTGGATGTGCTACATCTTTAACTTCCATCTTTTTTTCTTCCTGGTTGGAAGAAGCTTTTTCGACACTTGTATGCGTTTTTAGCTCTGCTCAAGAATTTATAGTAGGTTCTCGATCCTTCTTCATGGATAGACTTGGCCTTAGCCCGAACATGGCTGCTACAAAAGGAAGCATCATTTGAGATTTTCTCAACCTCCATGATCTACTTGTAAATCCGTTGATGTTCTTCAAAAACTTGCTCTGTCATTATTTGATGCTCACCAAGCATTCCTTGGGCATGGTCCTAGCTCAAGAGCATATAAATTGTGCAAAAAAAAAATTTAGGTCGCTCCAAGTTCTGACCGACTTCTGGGATAGTTTCTGAACCACCTTTGGGTCAAGTGTGAAGGGACAAGCCTTAGACATAATGGCATCTTTATCTCATTGTACTTCTATCGATGATGTATATTTGTCGAGATGGCTGATTGGTCACCTTTCTTGTTATACGCGGTCAGTTGTGGTCTCTTCAACTTCTATGGTAATAGTTTAGCCAAGATATCTTCAATGAAGGAAGAATAGCGGTTGGTATGATACTCTTCCATCACCCATTTCTACTTTGCCTCCAAGTCGACTATTCATTTTTTCACACGAGTCAATTCTTTTTTTTTCTTTTACTCCTTCAACGAGCCTGTTTTGAGTTGGACCAGGATGATTAACCCTTTGAAGGACGAACTCTATTATCCTAATCGATTAGAAATGCTTTTGATTCTCCTGGCAATTCATTAGTCTTAAGGTGGGATATTCATAACCTCATCTGTCCTACTTTTTAAGGACTCTTCTTTTGAAAATCGTACATTCCTTCGAACGATCATGAATTTCTACCTCTAATAGGAAATTCCAAATTGGAACCTACACTATGAGTGGTGGGCTTCTTGATTGGCGCTGAGCTAAATATAGTGCAAAGTCGTTCGATTGTAAACCAAGTAGTGGGATAAAAAAAAAAAAGCATAACATACCTTGTTCGTGCTCCCATCTTTTTCGCTGCTTGCCAAGTAAATGAATTATCCCAAAAACAGATACATTCACCCTTGGGAGTAGTTGCCCACGAAATGCTCGATTTCCATTTCGATTGTAGGTGTAACCAACATACTATGAAGAATATGGCAGAATATACTTCGACTGTCTTATGCTAGAACTTTAGCTCGAAAACACACAAAAAAAGCTTGGATGAAAACTAAGTGGAGGTCCATTCATTTGATTTTATTCTACTTATCGTACAACACTTGTGAGGTGTTTTATTGCCTCTTTGATGGTAGTTAGTTGGGGATTTCCAACCTCAGTGAAATCATCCCCACCCTAAAAATTGCAGGAAGGGTTGATATCATCAAATATGAGAATGACTTCTTGATGCAGCATTGCTACTCATCTTTGTTGGACGACCTAACTTTGAATGCTCAAGAATATCGAAAACGTGGGTTATTCTATCAAAGGTCCCTCCTTCTAGTGCCAAGTTGTTGATGATTATAATTGACATGAATAACAAATTAACTTTAAGGAAAATTTAGTAGGATAATTGTATTTAATTGCTGGAATATTGTATAGAAAAAATAAATTCCCAATTAAAAATGTTTTGGTAATGTATTACATAGATTTGCTTAGCTTAACTCCTTTGTAGGGGAATGTCGTCCCTATTTATGAACTTTTTCATAGGAGCTTGTCGTTGTCTGTCTTGTCAAACTACAATGTCTGGCCTCATTTTATGTGTCACCATCTTGTTTGAAGAGTTTTGATTGGATCTTGAGTTCGGCCTGCCAATCTATGATTTTACCGTAGGACATAAGCGTAGTTTAAACCTGATTGCTTACTGTCTAGGCAATCATAACTTTCTTTTAATTGGTGAAAGGTGTGGTGTTGACGTTAGAGTTGATATTTGCTTTCCTTTGACTAGTTGTTGTGGAGGTGATGGCGTCATTAAGGAGAGTTTTTAGATTGATGAAAATAATGTTTACTATTGGCGGCAATGCTTTTGGATGAGCCCATGGTTCGATCTTAGTTTTTGGTTTTGAGAACTTCGTATTTACGCCTTTTTAATAACTTTTGTAGTAGGTTCGAGATTGTGCTTAAGATCGAATATCAGCAAAATGAATTGTCAAAATTGAACATTTCCATTTCTCTTATCACAAATATTGAGAGAGATCATGTTTGGACTCCGTTAAAATGTGTTTTTGAAATAAATATATTTTGAAATAGTGAATTTTTTAAGAATGTATGATTAAAAAAATTAAAAAATTGGGTTATATGTAAAATATATTTTGATTAAAACTGATTCCAAAACGGTGGCAGAATATCAATGTCAACTGTCAGGGTCAGCACAAGCCCGAACTTCTCCCGCAAAATTACCAACCATTCTGTGTAAATTTTCACTTTAATTGAAATTTTAATTTTCACTTTAATTGAAATTTAATCCAATTCAACTCGATTTCCATCCATGTGCAAGGTTTTCTTTTTCTTTCTTTCTTTTTTTAAAAAAAAAACTGCGATTGAGTTTCAATTTTGATCCCGAGTTTTTTTTCTCTGGGTTCCAAATTCAATCCCCCTTACATTTCAAGTCTTCAATTTGTTAACTTCTTAGCCTCGCAGCTAGAATTCCCATATCGATTTTCTAAGATTTTTTTTTTCTTTAAATGTGTTCATCTTCACCTCAAAATTCAATTCAATTTCTTCTTTGCTCATTACAGAGATCAACGGAATGACGTGAATTCTTGATCCGCCGCTAAATCTTGATTTGCAACTTTTCGCTAACCTAGAATTTTGCGCTGCAATCGTAAATTATTTCTCTGATTTCGGAGAATAATTTTATCCCCCCAAATCCCAGTAAGTGAACTTCGAAGTATAACAGAGTAGAACTGTGATATCTCACATGGCTTCATACAGGCCGTTCCATCCGCCGGCGCAGTCAACAATCGCTCCTCCACCGACAGCGCCACCGAATCAAAGTATTCTTCAGCCCCCAGCACCACCACCACCACCACACGGCAATCAGTACCCTCAGAATTGGGATACTTATAGTGGCAAAGAGGGCTCCGCATACAATCAGCACTATGCCCAGATGAATCTGAGTTCAAACTATCAACATGCAGGATATAAATCATCATCGCAACAGCATTTCAACCATGTGCCGCCACCGCCCCAACAGCAGCCGTTTCAGTATCAGCCACCCCCACCGCCACCATCAGAATCTTCTTCATATCCTCCACCACCACCACCCTCGTCCATGCCAGTGATGCCACCATTACCGGTCCCAGCTCCTCCAACATATCACCCGGATTCTCAGTTCAATCAGCCTCAGCCATTGCAACCGCCACCTCCACCACCTCCTCCTTCATCTCCTCCTCCTCCTCCACCACCTTCTCAGCCCTCGTCCCCGCCACCACTCCCTTCTGCTGGGCCTTCTGCGAGATTGAGCACAGAGAACAGGCATGCAGGTGAGAAATCATGGCATGGAAATCTGGAAGCTTCATCTAAACAGAAACAAAAACCCCCTTGCCGCATACTGGCCCAGTTCAAAGATCTGGTAGGCATGGGCAAACAGGTAAGGCTGAAACAGAGGAGGAGAGAAGGTTGAGGAAAAAGAGGGAGTATGAAAGGCTAAGTCAAGAGGAGAAACACAAGCAGCATTTGAAGGATTCTCAAACTAAAGTGCTACAGAAGACCCAAATATTGGCCACTGGGGTGAAGGGCCACGGGTCTATTAGCGGATCGCATATGGGTGACAGGAGTACTCCATTACTAAGCGGTAACAGAATTGAAAACCGATTGAAGAAGCCGACAACGTTTGTTTGCAAAATGAAGTGAGTATGATTAAAGCTGTGAAATTGGGTTTTTGCTGTTACTTTTACTCTTATTTGTCTTCTAATGAGATGATAATGCAATTAGGTTCTGTGTACTGTTGTTTTAGTAATCTAGGTGCTATTACTTGTAAATTATCATCTTGCCATTTAATGTGATTAAGCATAGAAGTTGCTGAGTGTGAATCAGGTGGATTGCCATCATATTGGCATTCTCTAATGTGTTTTGTGCATTTACATGTCAAAATTGCAAGGTTGCTTATAGCCAGCCTGCTATTACATTGACCTGCTATAGGATTGAATACGATTTCAGAAATTTATTAGGCATTTTTACGATTATGTTGGGTGAATTGGGTGGCATATCATTTTATTGATATCTGTCAATGGATTTAATCAATCGAATTATAATGTCAACCTAGTGCTGGAATATCTGGCTGTTGGAGGACTTAAAAAGTCTAGCAACAGATAAATCTTAAATATCAGAAAATTAGAATACACCTGGAGTCTTTCCATGCACATGTTGTGTTAGATGAATTAGTGTGAGCCCAAGTCTTACATCTTGAGTTTAGTATAAGCTATAAAGTGAAGATCTAATGTAAAAAGAGAATGAGAATCCAGTAAGGGCCCACTTGGTTTGTGGAATGAGATGGGGATGATAACTCTTCCTGTCTCACTCCTCACTTGGTTGCTTTTCCTTTTCAAGTGGATGTTTTTATTTAGTTCTAGGTCCAATCATGCGCATGTCTTATAAATATTCAGTGGCAGTAATAGAGAAGTGGTTTTTTTGAAGGCAAAAGATTATTCTACCCTTTATTATTTTGTGAAAGTATATTCTTACCCTTCTCATTATATTTCTTTTCTCTTGCACTTCACACATCTCTCGCATCTTTTCAGACTCCTTGGGTCAATGCTTCATAATTTCTCACCCTCACACCTTTTTCATGCACCCATCATTCTTCATAATAATTATTGGGTTTCCCCTCCCGAACCACAACCGACTGTTACCTAGAGCGAAAAGTTTCAGAAATCGGATTTCTTCTTGATAATGCAGATCTGCATGGGATTTCTTTATTGATATTTATGTGAGATTGAGATCATATAGTTTTGTGTTTTAATATATGATTGGAAATTTAAGCTTTATTTAGTTATTTTTCTTATTTGATTTTCATGGAGGCCGTGTGCATTCATGTTTGGTTTCACTCTTACTTAATAATTCCTCCTTGCAGCTAACCATGCAACCTGACCTACAGCTGTCGTGGGCATTGTTATGGGTTGTTAATGTGTAACTTTATGTTTTAACTATTTGATTTGGAGAATATACACTTCATTTATTTATTTTTCATTTTTGATTTTCAAGAAGGTTGTATGAGCCTTGGTTCCCTCTAAATTAATGATTGCCCCTTGGTATTAACTGTGTAACTTCACTCTAGGCTGTTATGGAGTTTGTCGTGAGTTTGTTCGTTAACTTTGTGTTTTGAGTAGGACAATTACAATTTTATTTATTTATCTGTCTTAGTTGATTTTCAAGAAGGCTGTATGATCCATGCCCTAGTTTATTCTAAATTAATGGTTTCCACTTGTAAATACAAATGCAACCTCACCTAGAACTCTCTTGAACTTTGATGTCAATCTGATAATTTCTTCTCAATGAAGTAGTTATAATTGTTGATTTTGTCAAGACATATATCAATACTTTCTGCAGACTGCAGTTGATTTTTTGTTTCTCTCTATATTCTAAAGTATACATTCACTAGTGACTTGTGTTCTTTGTAGGTTCTGGAATGAACTACCAGACCCATCTGCAAAGATGAAGCTTTTGACTTTAAGAAGAGACCGAGATCGGTAAGAAGCCTTACTTCTGTATACTTTATAATTCATGAGACACACAGTAGAGAAAGTACTGTTGTTGCAAATTTAGTGCTTGTTTTCCATAGCTGTCAATGCCATGCTACCATGAGTCTGCACCTCTGTTGTACCAGTAAGTAGGGCTAATACTCACTATTGGTTTAGGTCTTCTTTTTTATAATAAACAAGATAAGACATCCCTTCTTATGATCGAAGAAATGTGCCTTGGATGAACCGCAAAAAAAAAACAAAATGTTTACAAACTGGTTAATTATATGAATGGTTACTGAACTTTGTTTTATGTTACTACTTAATAATTGAACTTAAAAATGTAACTAAATGGTCACTAAACTTCGTCAAATATTAGTACTTCATAACTGAACTTAAAAATGTATCTCAATGGTCATTGAACTATACAACGTATTACCTATCTATCGCTCAAGAAAAAATTAAAGAAAATGAAGGAAAAAAAAGTTGAAAAATCAAATCGACCTCAGTTACGTTGGCATTATTCAAACATTTTTGTACTTTTATTTTATTTTTCTCTGTCAATTTCTTCCAGTGCTCCTACTAGTTCTCTTTCAATCTATTTATGCGAAGTTCGAGATACGGTAAACTGATACTGTTGATCTAAAAGTAAAATGTATTTTCATCGTAACGGATGAATATCAGCAAAAATTCTATTTTTATTCGATTTATAGTTTTCTAATTTTTTTTTTCCTTTTTTCCCTTCATTTTCTTTGATTTATTCTTTCATAGATATTAATTTGTTGAACTTAACGGATTTTTCCATTTAAGTGATGGATGGGTAACACGGTGCATAGTTCAATGACCATTGAGATACATTTTTAAGTTTAGCTATAAAGTAATAACACTTGGTGAAATTTAGTGACCATTGGAGTTACATTTTAAAGTTCAGTTATTAAGTAGTAACATATGACAAAGTTCAGTAACCATTCATATAATTAACCCTTTTAAAAACCATAGAAAACACTCTTCGGGGCGTAACTCATTTAACTATGAGACTTTTAAGTCCATTTTCAGTGGATCGAATTACTTTATTTTAGTCCTGTCCGTCATTATTTTTCAGCTCTGTTCAGGAAGTTGGATTTGTTACTGGAAGCGAAGGCATATGGTTTTCATAGTATAATTTTTTAATTTTACATAGTATGCCATAGTAGTTTGTCAAATTTACATATATAGTTGATAAATTTTACTTGATATATAAACATAATTTGTATTTTTTAAGGTTTGCAGTTAATGAAAACCATCAATTAGCCAAAGGACTTCTAAAAATGTTGTACCTACTTGCGAACAACTACAGATGCTTTTGGGCTTAACTCGAAAACGTAGAACCTCCAAAATTATGAATTAGAATGCGTACCATAACTTCTTATATAAACTATGCTAGATATTGATCCAATGGTTAATGTTTCCTCACAATGAACATGCCCCTCACACAACAGGTTTCAGATATATATCATCCCTGCTACTAACTTCTGATAGTAGGTTCCCAGCTGCTGCCTGTGAACTGTCAGTTTTACTATTTAAACTTATGGCCTACCTTCAAACTTGAATCTAGATCATAGCAACTTGACCAAGGACCCATGTGTTTTCTCAATCATAAACATGTGCTTGATACAATTTTTGTTTTCTAACTGTTGTTAGCAGCTTCTAGTTATACTTGAAACATTGTTTCGTATTGCTTAAATAGGTATATCCTTCAGCTTCATGATGGCTACTGTTTAAAATATTGCCTTTATGTAATTAACGTGGCTAGTAATAAGTGAATTAAGAATTAGTGAATTATTGATTATTGAAATCAAATATAATGCTTGCTTTTCATTTAGATCCTTTTGTGTATTCTAGAACAGAATTCTGGTTTTATACAAGGAAGCCATTAAAGATTTTATATGACAGTTGATCCTGTCCTCTCTTGTAATCTGAATTTCTGGTTTTGCTCCATCTGGCAGACATTCAGGATATGTGTATTTTGTTTGACTTTTGGTATAGTAGAATTGTAAATTGTTAAATAATCATAATTGAGAGTACAAGTTTTTATCAGCTATTATGTTCTGGCCTCCTCCTGAAAAAACACTTGTCAGGTGCAAAAAGGAAAAATGGAGAACTGCTGGAGCTCTATTTCTCATTTGCACTTTTATATTAGAGATCATAACTTATGCCTGAATATACGAACAAAAAAAAAGAGAGAGAGAGAATTCAACATGTATGAAAAGGGAAATAAAATAAGATTACTAGTATTTTTATTTTTTTAACTTTTGTCATAGAGCTTATAATTTAATCCTGCAGATACGTTAAATACACAATTACATCATTAGAGAAAACTCACAAGCCTCAGCTATACGTCGAACCGGACCTTGGTATACCTCTTGATCTTCTTGATCTGAGTGTATATAAGTAAGTTTCTTCAGCCCCTTGCGCCATTGCGCTTACCCTAAAAGATTTTAGCAGTACTTTCAAATGTCTGGCTGTTCTAATTTCTTTCTTGATGCTTTTTTTACCAGTCCTCCAAAGGATGAAAGGTGGTTGCCCATGGATCCTGAGGATGAGGAGATATTGCATGAAGATGTTCCTATATCCCCAATTAAGAAAGATGGCATAAAACGGAAAGCAAGGCCCACTGAAAAGGGTGTTTCTTGGCTAGTCAAAACTCAGTACATATCTCCTCTCAGTATGGAATCAACAAAGCAGGTATTGTTTAGTTATTTTTTCACAATGAATTATTACGACATACTGTCCAATGCCCACAACATGGTTTTGATGTTATGTGCAGCCTCTAACTGAAAAACAAGCAAAGGAATTGCGCGAATCAAGAGGAGGTCTGAACATTTTGGATAATCTTAGCAGCAGGTCAGTTGTATAATTATGTGTCATGATTTGTATCTAAACTTCAAGATGTATATTGTTTGGGTTTTATTTTGATATTGGATTATTTCTCTCTCTAGGAAAGGGAAAATTCAGAATATTGAGACTTCATTCAAGGCATGCAAGTCAAAGCCTGTTCATGCAGTCAACCGCCAACTACAGCCTAGAAGGATTTTACCACTTATTCCTTATTTTGAGCGGTACAGTAGTTGTCAATTTCTATCTGCACTATAATATTAGTAAGCACCTGTGCATCTGAGTATATATGGAGGAGAAAGTACATGGCGTTCATGGAGGAAAAGGAAGAAGTGATTATGATTTTAGTTCGCCTTGAATAATATTTGAATTTTGTTTTATTCAATTATTTTCCTATTGAAAATTTGATGACCTTTACTTCCCTGCAATTTCCTCAATTTTCTTTGCTTTTCTTTGAGAAATGTGAATGGGTACTTTCTTGGCCATTCTTTTTCTAGTGAAATTATTGGGACTTTTACTAGGGATGTTCACTTATTTTTTCTTTCCTGAAATAGACTGCGCCATTCACCTATGATCATGCTGCATGAGTTTTGTACATCTGAAGCTGATGTGCTGATGGGTGCTCTTGACAGGTACGAAGACCAGTTCGCATATGCGAGTTTTGACAGTGCTCCAACAGCTGATTCAGAAATCTACAGTAAGCTGAATGCAGCAGATCGTGATGAGCACGAACGTTGTGTAAGGGCTAATCAGATACTTAACCATATAGTACATTGTTAACATATTGTGCAAACCATTTAAACTGAAGCATGCCTTTTTAAAATTGAAGTTTATTTTGCCAGCCATTTGAACTTCTACTGTAGAATCTGCTGCAATATAACATTTTCTAGCTCCGATGTCTATAGCATTCTTTTCTTTCTATTTCTGAATTTAGGAATTGATTATCTTCAATGTTAAAGGCCTCATTTTGGTTTTTGTAAACCATGATTTGTGGTGGTTGTCACCAATTTGTGTTGTGGCAATTTTGCATTTCTGCCCTTACGTTTTTGGTCTTTCGAGTCATTTGTGAACTTCTTGGTTTCAATTTTGTAGACTTTTTTTTTTTTTTTTATCATAATTGATAGTTAAATATTTTGATACTCATTGTAGCCTTTTCCAGCGTAGTTTTTTGCCCTCGGGTGACTTCTAATTCCTCTGGATGCTTAGAGATGCATTGACATGCAAAGAGAGTATGAAGGATTTAAACTCTGCTATTTTAACTTGTCCATTACTTTACAGGCAATTATGAAAAGTTTTATGGCTTCAAGCTCGAGTACTCATAAACCTGATAAATTTTTGGCATACATGGTGCCATCAGTTGGAGAGGTATTCTAAATGAAAATGTTCAACATATGGATATTGTTTTAGCATCTTGCTCGGTTCATTTGGTCACCCTGTATTTGTTAAATTGTGGCAGCTGAAGAAGGATATGCATGATGAAAATGAAGATATTACCCATTCATGGATCCGAGAGTATCACTGGGATGTACGTTTCTTATTTTAACTTTCAACTTTCTTTTACTTCACGGGTCATAACTTGATAATGCCTCCACAGGTTCGAGGTGATGATGTAGATGATCCTACCACATACCTCGTCGCATTTGGCGAATCAGAAGCCAAATACTTAGTAAGTTTCTAACTTTTAGCTTGTAAATCCATAGACTATTAGCCTCTTTGTACTTAATTTCATTTCATGTAGCCACTTCCGACGAAGCTCATTCTAAGAAAAAAGAGGGCAAGAGAAGGAAAATCAGGTGACGAGGTCGAACATTTTCCTGTGCCTAAAAGGGTGACGGTTAGAAAGAGATCTCAAGTAACTGTCAGAGAATTGAAAGATGTTGAGGTAATACATGTGTTGCCCTCTGGATTTGGGTTCTTGTGTGCTGTTCATTATAATTATGAGCATGTTTGGCTAAGCTTTAAAAGATTATTTATAAGTAACCAAGAATACGAGTAACTGTTTTACCTAAAAAGTAAGAAAATAGTAAGTTTTCCATCTCAATGACGTCTCATGCTGTGCTTATTAGCAGGATTATGTAGCTTCAAATGGAAGATTAGGCGTGAATGGGAAGGGTGTGCACCACAGTGATGCTGATGATCAAGATAGTGGAGGTGAAGATTATATATCCGAGTAGTTCCTTTGGTTTGATTGTTAAAATAGACTGGAAAATGAACGGAATTGAAAGAGAAAATTGAGTGTAAACTAGAGAGAGAGAGAGAGAGAGAAATGCGTACATAATGTGAAAATATTGAATAAATTAAAATGTAATATTTTGTTTTCTTATTTGTTTATGCTAGAGATTGATTGGACCCTATTTTCAACCATTACATAGTAGTCATGTTTGTCATATTAATCCATTGCATTTATCTTAAATTAAAAACCAAAGTTACATTCAAAATAGATTAAAACAAAAGTTTTCTTTTTCTTTTGAATGAAATTAATATAAATGGAGGAATAAAAATATTTTTCATTTAAATGTATCAAGATATTTTTTTTTCTTTATATATTTATATCTAATAAGTAACTGAATTACCATCAATTTTTATGTTTATACAAAAATGAACATGCAATAATAAAATATCCAATACTATATTAATTGTTTTTTAGAACACATAATATTAATTTTTGTTAATACTTAAATAATTGGTTTTAATGAAAAATGTGTAATTGAGATATCAAGCTTTTATTTAGTAGGGTGGTTGCAAATATGAGAATGGTAAGTAACTCCTAATTATTAGGAGTAATTAGTAAGATTTTTAAGATTGATAAATAGTTCCTTCCTTCTTCGACTCTTTTCCTCCTAATTATTGATCACATTTAAGCAATTTTTTTAAAAAAAAAATTATTGTCATTTGTATTTAAATAGTTATATTGTCTATTATATTAATTTAACGTGCAATTTATAATCTTTTAATGAAAATGTATATAAGGACAAAATTGCAAATTAATCATATCTCGTCTATCTTCACATCACATTTTATTTTTACTAGTAGTAAGCACGTGTATTGCACATCCTATATACAAAATAAATTATTTGCCTAATATTTTAAAGTAAGCTAATTGATAATATTTAAAAAAAAAATGTTTAAGAATATATGTGTGTGTGTGAGAGAGAATAAAAGTTTTTGAAATATACGTACATAATGTGAAAATATTGAATTAATTAAAGTGCAATGTTTTGTTTTCTTGTTTGTTTACGCTAAACATTGGTTGGACTCATTTGTTCAACCATTATAGAGGCATCGGTCAGCTTTGTTGTATAGATGTATACGAAAAAGAATCGAATTAAGAAATGTACATTTAACTAAATTTAAAATGTTTACTTATAATTGAACTAAAGATACATAAATGATTTTCAAAATAAAAAATTATTTATTTTGTCTGTAACATAAACTTTTTTACATTTAAGAGTAAAAACAAAAAAAGTATTTATCTAAACACATTTAGAGACAAAAAAAAATTACGTATTAATGATGCTCGTCATATTAATCCACAACATTAATTTTAAATTAAAAACCATAGTTATATTCAAAACAGACATAAAAGTGAAAAATCATAAAATAAAATTGTTGATTTTTATTTTTCAAATGGGGTTAATACAAATGGAGGAATAAAAACTCTCCCTTTAAATGTATCGAGATAAAAATCTTTTTATTTTCTTTATATATTTATACAAAAATGAACATGTAATAGTAATAATGATCCCAATACTATATTAATTATTTTTTAGAACACATAATATTAATTTTTATTAATACTTAAAATTTCGATTTTAATGAAAAATGTGTAATTGAGATGCTTGTATTTAGTGGGGGTAGATACAAATATAAGAAGGGTAAATAATTCCTAATTATTCGGAATAATTAGTAAAAATTTTTAAGGTTGATGAATAATTTCTCCTATCTTCGACTCTTTTCCTTCTAATTGTTGATTACATTTAAGCAAAATTTTCTTTTCAATTTATTACCCTTTGTATTTAAATAGTTATTTTATCTATTATATTAATTAAATGTGCAATTTATAATCTTTGAATGAAAATGTTGACAATGTTATATAAGAACAACGCTTCTTATATATCTTCACATTTTCTGTCATTATAATAACTCAATTTTAATATGTTATAATAAAATTACATCTATATATGTGAGTTTCAATTCTTAGTAGTAAATTAAATAAATAATGTAATTTAAGTAATAAATTTAATTTGATTAATGTAATATTATAAGTACTCTAATATATAAAAATAAGCATTGCATTTAAATGGTTATTAAATAAAGTTAAATTATATTAAATAGTACTATATTAAATATATAAGGATATAATTGACATATAGCTAAACATATAAGGGTAACATTGATTTTCAAAAGTTTCTCCTTAATCCACACTTTTAATATATTGTAATTGTAATGTAATGTAATGTAATGTAATAATAATAATGTAAGTAATAAATATATATTGTAATTGTAATATATTTATATAAGTAGATGAAAGTGAAGCTCACGTATATAAATAATAAATAATATAATATATACATATGAAATAATATTATAATATATTAAAGATGACATTAAAGATATATTAATTACAATATAACTTTATATAGTCTCATTTTAAATATAAAGTTCATTTTTTTTATATTGAAGTACTCATAATTTTATATTAATTAAATTAAGTTTAATCACTTAAAAGCAAAACTTGTCTACGTATATAATTATATTAAAACTATAATAAATATAATTTTATATTGTAATTAATCTACCATTATATTAGTGCAACATTTAATATATTATATTTTATATGTGAGCTTCGATTTTAAATAGTAAACTTAATTTAAATAGTGTATAACTTAATTTAATGCAAATATCTAAATACTTCAATATAAATCAATAAGCATTATACTTAAATAGATATTAAATGAAGTTACTATATTAAATATATAATGTTAGAATTGACCTATGGTTAAATATATATAAGGGTGAAATTGGTATTTAAAGGTTCTCCTAAATCCACACTTTTAATATATTGTAGATGTAGATGTAGATTGTAGATTGTAGATGTAGATGTAGATATTTCAACAACTTTTAATAAAAATCTTGTAAATATCTAGTTTCTATCCAAAATAATAATAATAATAATAATAATAATAATAATAATAAATAATGGGGAGTAAGTATTTTGAAATTATTGTCAATGAGTCTAACAAAAATTCTAACAATCTAGCCAGGCATAGAACACTTTTTTTATATTTTTATTTAGCTTTTGAGCACGTAGCAAGTTTCAACATTTAAATTTCTTCTCTCTCATTCCCTATGGACTTTATATTTTATTTGGAATAGCTTCTACTTCTGTAATTTTGTATAAGAGTTTCTGAAGAAATCACATTAGCTAACTTGCCCTTAAAACACTTACAAGTAGTGTAGCATTTTCAGAAAAGGATCTTAATAGGCTCCAAAGTAACTTCACAATCTCAAAAGTCACTTTTAAACTTTTTAAAAATCATATCAAACAGAAAATCACTAAATTATCAACAACTGTAAAAAGAGCTCCAAGTAACACTTTCAATTGTGACAAGGCACAGGAAGAATTTACCTATTTAAATATTTAATTTAAAAGGATCGTTAAGCGTATCTTCAGATAACTTTTTAGAAGAAATAGTGGTGGAGATCCCAAATACGAAATTAATAATTATTAGTAATTTTGAATGTGTTGTTGAAATAAAAATTGGGTTTTAAGTGCATAATAAAAATAACTTATTTACCAAATAGAGGTTAAATCATATCTAAACAAGATAAATATTGAAACTCCTATCATATTCTCAATTTTTTTTCTCTTCAATCGATAGCTCTCCTATTAATCATCGATTTCTCTGACCTTCTAACAATAGACAAACTATGATGATCAGAACTACCAAAACTACAAATTTTCATAATAAAAAGATAAATTAATTAAACGTAACTACGTTCAAAATATGTACAAAAGATAAGTACAGACTGAAATTATAAATTTGTGTTTGTATCCCAACTTATTTGTTATACAGACATGTGTGCGACCAGTGAATTGAGTCCAAACATGCTTCAAACTATCAACCCAAACTTATATCGCTCCTCATATCTTATTTTACAAAAGTGATGCATGTAGTTTTTTTCAACTAGCGGTTCTCACGCAACCTAGAGCTGACTTAATGCTGATCATTGATGTGAGCAACACGATCCATTTGAGTAAAACAAATCAATCTAAAGAACAAATGGATCGACAAAAGCTATACTGAATAAAAAAAATTTGCTGAAATGCCTTTTTCATACAAGTACTTTCTAAAATGATTGCAAGGAGGTGGATCCAATCGCTTGTTGAATGGTTACTTGATACGGGTTGAATATGTGATTGACACATCCATTTCAAACTGAGTTGATTCAATTCATGTTGCTTCTAAAAATACTAGTAAGACGCACGTGCAATGCACATGTCATAATATAATTGATTACGTAATAGAGTAGATATAAAATAATATTTGTGTTAAGCATAAATTTACATCAAACATGATCACCTGGCATAAATTTACATCAAACATGATCACCTGAATACAATAAGGATCGAAATTTCTTTCTGCGTTGTAACACTTTTCTTCAAAAAAGCACATCTACAAGGATTCAAATAGTGCATTTAATATGGGAATGGTTTTAAATTGAAATTATACAAAAATATTGTTGTTGTTTTTTTTTTTTATAAATGAAATGTGGAGTTAAGAGTTTGTTTGACCCCCATTTTTTCACATTTTTTCTCATTCTACTTCAAAACATCTGGGTCCCACTGTCAGCTATGGATGACAGATTTGTACCTGTGGATGATGAGACATTCACACAATACCGTGAAATTGGGGACTATTGCCGGGATTTACCACTTTTGCCCCTCATTACCATTTCGTTGACTAGGGAGGAGAGTGATTTTCTCGCTTTGAATTTTGTTACTATTACGTGCTCAGTCCATTTACATTTACCAATAATTATTTATTACAAACTAATTGCAGCCTACAGTAGTTCAAAATAGGACAAATAATGGCTTGAAAAATAAAAGTTTGACTTCAAAATATCATCTATGCAAGACCCCACCGTATGCGTTTGCTTTTGATTTTTTGGAATTTCACGTGCCATAGAAAATCTATCGTTTGAACGTTTCTTATTTTCAGCAATTTTGTCACGATCTTGAACGTCGAAATTGGTATTCGTTGCAACTAATGCATGGCGTCAAAATTTTTTATGAAAACAATACAACAACTGAAAGTAGGAAAACATGCAAGAAAGTAGGAAAACATGCAAGTACTATCCGCCTGCACGTCAACAGTAACGTTTATCGACTTGGAAGCACATCGAAATTTATTCATCACCGTAGAAAAAAGGACTACAAAGGATCCCAACACGCACAACCTATGCCATACATTCTTCAATTTCGACATATCGAAACAGTTATCCTCCATAGTTTCTTGGTTACCGAAACCCGAAATACGTAAGAGGAACGAAAATAGAATGGGGATCACATAAAACATAAATATTAACGAAGAGCCTGTGCCATATAATCGCGCAAACGTATCCATGGCACATCCTCTTCGACTACTGCATCCTCCTCGGCAGCAGCTTCGTCTTCCTCATCCGGTAGGTCTATCTCAATTTCATCGTCGTCGACTTCTTCGGCTCTCCTAAAACCCTCGTCCAATCGACCGTTTCTCCGTAGGAAATTATGTATTCCCATAGTGGCCACGACCACCGCAACTTGCACTCGGATACTGTAACCAGGCATCCGATCAAGTACCTTCCATCTCTGTTTCCACACCCCAAACGTACGCTCGATCACGTTACGGCATGACGAGTGATGGAAATTGAACCGTTCGCGTGCATTCCGAAACCGACGGGGTTGACCAACCCGATCTCTGCCAAACTCTTGAAAATGATATCTAATGTCTGAGCCCTTATACGGAGCCATATAGCCAGGCCTATGTGCGAAGCCAGAGTCGACCAAGTAATATTTTCCGTTTGCTGGCTGCGGAAAATTTATATCCGGGCTGTGCACCGCCCGGGCCAAGATGCGACTATCATGTGCATTCCCTGTAGTTCCCGGCAACACAAATGTGAAACAAAGATTAAAATCGCATGCGGCCAAAACATTTTGCGTTGGAATCCCCTTCCTACCAATGAATTCCTCTCTTCTGTGACTCGGTGGCACGACTCTGACATGTGTCCCATCGATTGCACCTATGCAATCCTGAAAATGAGGAAAGCGTTCCGCATTCGGGTGATGGTAAGCTGCACTGTCGTTGTACGCAGGGTCCGGCTTTATCATGCTCACCGCAAACGCGAGGCATGCGCGAAGTACCTTCTTAAAATAATGACATATCGTCTGCAACGAATGACCAAAGAGAGTTTGCACATTTCGATAGCCTTTGCCATGTGCTAGTACGCACAAAAACATACCAACCTGTTCATATATATCAATGTTCACGCTGCTTGAAATGCCGTATTGATCGCGCAAAATGTGAGCGAAGTGCATGAACATCGGAGGGTACATCCTGAACTCCTGAAAGCACGTCTGTGGATATACGTGCAGATTTTGCATCATGAATATGTGGCCGCATCGCGTTGTCGGAAACAAGAAACGAAGCGCTCTGTTCGGACTCAAATAATCACGAGTCATGTGCTCGGCTATTCTACAATACTCGAGCCACGTAATTATGTCCTCCTCCAATTGCTGCATCACATCATCTTCCGAACACGCATCGGAATCAGACGGATTCTCGATATCGCAGTTCATTCAAAATTAGAGAAAACTGCTGAGTGGTTTGACATTTTCTCCTTTGCTAACTGGGGAAGTAACACTTACGAATAATATGCAGAAACTAATGTTAATTGGCTTGATACGTGAATGGGAGACCTCTCTCATATATAGGGTGAAAAAGGGGTATCATCATTTGCTTTTTGACCATTACTTTGAATAATTTTCCTTTGGTAAGCCTTCTGCAGGGAATATATTCCCTACAAGGCCCTGCAAAAAGCTAATATTTAGAACAGCCATTTGTCAGAAAAAATGCTTGAGATGGAGAAGTGAAACATGGAAAACACGTTAACAAGAACAACTAATTTACACATGCTGTCTAAATAGTCAAGTACAACAAAGAACTAAAACATTATATTATTGTCCAGGAAAAATGCATGACAAATAACAAGCAACACAACATACATTAAACAGCCGAATTAAAAACCCAAAGTTTGGCGCTCACTCCTTGCGCGTGGATGAATGATTGTCCCTGTCAAAGCAGTACTCTAGAAACTTGAACCTCATGAACGGTGTCTTAGCAGCACGATAAGAGTTCCGATTCTCCTTCACTCGAAGGAACCACAATGCAAACAGATGGAGGGGCGACCCCTCGTCCACATGTCCCGACGACAGTAGTTCACTCAGGCAATCGTCGATCGACATGTCGTTTGACTGATGTGAGCGCGCAATTGAGGCAAGATCTGTACCTACACTGACCATTTGTTCGAGAGAGGCAGAAACATCTCGTGCCCCGTACTTTTTCCTCTTTCCCTTGTCCTTACTGCGCCTGCCCTTTCTTTTATCACCGCTGTGTGTTCCAGATATATGCATGGATGACTGCCCTCTTTCAACGACTGGGCCGTCACTCGAATCCGTTCCCTCAGCGTTGATGGGCAACTTGTCCCCTGCGTCCTCTCTGTCACTATCTGTGCCCAAATCGAAACCTCGCTGTGAAAGCTTCGACGGTGACAATGCATACTTGGTGGAGTCGCCTGTGTCGCCGAACAGTTTACCATACGTGTCGTATATTTCACTGCAATCCACGTTCCTATACTTCGCATATTCTCGATTCTCCTGGACACACGAGGAACACAGTCAGCGAAATAAGAAGGCGAAAAATGAAAGTAAAAAAATGTGGTTGCAAAACGGTTATATACAAACCTTCTATACTTCTGATACCCAGAAAACGTTTGTTGTGCACAGCTTTAATCGGCTCTGGTCTATCTTGTGTAATGCAAATATTGAAGTTCTAACTTTGACTACTGTCACACGATTTTTGGATAAAACCTCTTAAATGTGCTGTCTAGATATGAAAGAAATATTATCATGCTATCTGGTGAATTGTTTCCAGTAAATTGATGTGGCTGTCTTCTGGAAGTAGGGGAGAAATATCGTCAAATGGTATATATTTTTGAAGAATAAAGTGCCTTATATTAGTTGAATTGGACAATATTGTCTTTTATTTTCAATTAGTGTGCCATATGGTGTTGTTTCTCCACTTGTTCAATGTATTATTTCATTTTTTTCATGGGCTGTGTACACTGGGTTGAAGATGTAAGAATACATCTGCATGTCTCTATCAATTTGCACGGGCACAGAGGTTGAAATTTCAATTGCCCTTGGACTTTAACAACTCCAATATACAGTTAAGAACATATTTCATCCCAATAAACAGATTTGGGCACTACAATATGTACAGATGAATTGCTTAAAATCAACACAGTATTTCCCTATGACCTTTAACTTAAACATATAGGGTGGGGAAAAAATATTTACGTTTTGGACACAAAAACATATTCAGTTGTTAATGCAAAACGAATTAGGAAGAAGAGAATTTATTATTTTAACCACCTCTTAAACCAGCACATATATGTCCGCATCGCCAACAGTGGCTGAAGAGTACACAACAGTAGGCAGAGCGTGAAGAAATAGATGAGCAGCTAGAAGTTCGTAATTGACATGTAACTCAATTACAGTTTGAAAAACAATGAGAAGCATAACCAACACATTGTGTGATGTGTACAAACGCAAATGCGATTATGAAAGTGGAAACGACGGAGTTGTACCTTTATCTTTGCCTCCCACCAGTGGTCGGGGGCGACGATTGTTCCCGTGCCCGATCGGTATTCAATACCAGTGCATCGTAGCAAATCAAAGAGCAACTTGTGTTTTTTGCGCAGCTTCGTCCAGTAGTTTTTCATTTGGGAGACCGTCCATTCCTTTCTGGCTTTGGTGTTGAATATTTGGCAGACCCGTTGCCAGCCTGTGGTGGAGAAGCACTTCCCCTTTCGGTGACCTTCGGCGATGACGGTTTCGCAGGTGGCGATGAATATGTTGTGCTCCGACGAATCCCATTTCGCGGATTTGCGCACAACGGGCTGGTGAACTTGCTGGTGCTGCGATGTCTGCTCGGCATGGTGTGGAGAAGCGTAAGTATATTGCTGCGAAACGAAAATGTTGGCATCAATAAGGAGATAAATTGCCTCAGACGGGACAACGCACAGGCTGAAAATGGGGAAAGCGCTCGGGTGAAGACACCACGAGAGGCCAACGACAATGATCGGCACAAAATTAGTAGGAATCAGCTTACCATTTGTTCGGGGTAGTAGTGGCGCTGAAATCCGTGGTCGTCCATCGTCAAAAGCGTCGATCTACTGTTGCAGTTTGGGGGACGAGTGGTTGGAGAGGAGCTTCAAGGAGGCGGGACGGTGACACGGTCCGTTGGTTTCTTGGTTGCTACTGACTTTCTGGCCAAAGTTGGAAAATATGCGATGTGCTAGGAGATTGTCATCTGGTTCTGTGATTCGTTGTGGGCGGCGTGAGAGAGAGAGAGTAGATGAGGCGGTGTGTGAAATTGGGGAAGGGAAGAGTAGGGTAGGAAATGGGGAGGGCATATCCGTCATTTGCGAAGGTAATATGAGGACTTATTGGGCATGGCATTTTCAACGGTATTAACACATGAAGACAAATAAAAAGGAGTGATTGACAGCTGCACTGACAATACTGTAGAAAAATGAGTTCTAAGTGGAAAAAAAGGAGTTTCAAACCCACCCTAAATAAAATCGTATTGCGGTTAGAAAAAAACGAAGGAAGTGATTGACATCGTATCAGGTCCAAAAAGAAAAGGAAAAAAGAAAAGAAAAAGAGAGAGAGAGAGAGAGAGAAAAATAGTAACTTGGCACACATTCATAGTGTCAATACAAAGTCAATCTCTTGCATCCTTCGTAAGGCAGGCTAGTTTGATTCTATTATTTTGGCCAAAAAATCATGGTCAAGGAATAATCCTGTGTTTCTTACACATCGCTATTCACTTCAACTTCTTCTCCAGTGCAAAAAGCTGCGCAGGTGCATACACAGTACAACTGTAATTTCATTTCAATTTATGTTTAGATTTTATTTCAAAATTCAAATTTTCCAACCTGAATTCTACATTTCTATTGTCGGAATTCGTTGAATTCACATATCGATTTTTTATCTCTTCAGGTGTTGATTGTAAATTAATTTTGTGTTTTGGGAGTTTAAATTCTCTCTCGATAGGTTTTGAAGTATAATTTATAGTTGAGTAAAATTTATACCTTGTACACAGATATCTGCAATGGCTTCGTACAGCTTCGTACAGGCCATTCCATCCGCCGCCACAGTCAAGTTTCCGTCCTCCACTGCCAGCTCCGCGAAGTCGAAGTCGAAGTCTTCTTCAGCCTCCAGCACCACCGCAAACGCAGGGCAATCAGAACCCTCAAAACTGGGGTACTTATAGCGGCAAAGAGGGTTCGGTTACTTCGGTATACAATCAGAACTATTCACAGATGAATCCGAGCTCAAATTATCAAAATGCAGGCTACGGACCATCATCCCAACAGCATTTTAACCCTCCACCAGGAAACCAACCCCCGCCACCGCCTCAAAAGCAGCAGTTTCCGTATCAGCCACCACCATCAGAGTCTTCTTCATACCCACCACCGGTTCCAGCTCCTCCAGCCTATTACCCACCTTCTCAGTATTCCCAATTCAATCAGCCTCAGTCTTTGCAGCCTCTACAATCACGACCTCCTCTTCCTTCTCCTCATTCATCTCCACCACCACCTCCGCAGCCCTTGTCTCCTCCCCCGCCCCCTTCTTCTGTACTTCCTGCTAGATTCAGCACAGCGAACAGACATGCTGGTGAGAAATCCGGGCATAAAAATCTGGAAGCTTCATCAAACCAACCACAAAAGCCCACCTTGCCGCCTGCTGGCCCAGTTCAAAGATCAGATAGGCACGGGCAACCAGGTAGGGTTGAGACAGAAGAGGAGAAGAGGTTAAGGAAAAAGAGGGAGTATGAAAGACTAAGGCAAGAGGAGAAACACAGGCATCATTTGAAGGAGTCTCAAAATAAAGTGCTGCAGAAGACCCAAATGATGGCCACTGGGGTGAAGGGCCACGGGTCCATTAGCGGGTCGCATATGGTTGACAGGAGGAGTACTCCATTACTAAGTGGTGACAGAATTGAAAACTGATTGAAGAAGCGGGCACTTTTCATCTGCAAAATGAAGTGAGTGCATTTGAGCTGTCAAATTGAATTTTGCTGTTAATTTTGCCTCTTGATGAGATTATAATGCATTAAGGTGACGGATAGCAATTATTTGAAAATATGGTTGTTTTAGTAAAATCCAGGCGTTATTATTGTGAATTCTTTGATATTGTTTTATTGTTGCATGATTTAATGCGATGTAAGGCATTTAATTGTATCCCGGACTATTCTTTTTAGTAATTACCACATTTGAATTGATTTCACCAATCTAGGATACAAGCATACAGATACACATTGTTGTGTGTAAGTTTGGTTGTTTACTGTCGTATTGGTGTTTATCTAGTGTGTTGTATGTATTTAAGATGTCAAAATTGTAAGGTTGCATATGCCACCCTACAGCTACAATTATTTTGCTGTACATTTGCATTTGATTTAAGTAAATTTGTGCTTTTTTATGTTTCAATTGAGTGTGAACTGGGTGGCATAGCATTTTACTGATATTTGTGGCTCCATGTTATGATGTTAATAGCTCAATCTATTTATTGAAAATATATTCTATTACCTTCATTAATAATAGTGAAAAATATTGGACGGATGTTACTATTGCAACTTCCTGAGTATTAATGGATACATATGTCAAATTGATAAAACCTAATGCTGGAATGTTGGGTGGTTGGTGGTTTAAGAAGTCTCTCAAATCGGGAATCTTACACATTGGAATAGTAGATGACCTGGATATCTTTCCATACATGTGTTGTGTTGGATGACTAGAGCATGCTACTTCTGTCTTTGCTCTTTGAATCCCGAGTGTTTCATATTGTGTTTAGTCCTACTGGGGACGGAATCTGAGTTTAAGTTTAGGTGCGGGTTATGATGCTTGGACTCAGGTACGGGTACGTATCTAAGTATCGGATCCTGTATTTTCTAAAATATAGGATACCGGGACATGGCTAAAAAGAATCCAAATTTCGGATACAAGTACATGGGTACGTTTTTCAAGTTTCAATTTTTTACTAATCCAAGATGTCATTTTGAATAAACCAAAATCAATTGTTGACAAAGAAGTAAATGAATATTGAATAAGGGGTTAAGACGGAAAAAATAGAATTCTGGCGTTTAGTTTTCAATTATGGGAAGTTCATTACTAAATATGTTATATAAAATAGAAAATGAGGGATTTAATTGCAATTTGGACTTAGTGGAATACTAAGTAGCACTATATTAGACTCATTTTCATTTTATACAAACAAAATCGTAAACCACTGATACAAAAAGGGAAAGAAAGGGAAAAAAAGGTGGAAAAAAGAAGAAGCAAAAACGGTGAAGTATTCGGTTGAAATTTGGAGGATCTGATACATATCTCATACCCATATTCATGCCGTGTCGTGTCTAATATGGGTACTCCAACCATTTCGAAGAGTCCGAGCATCAGAGTGTGCGGGTCTAAGCTATAAAAAGAGATTGGGAATCCAGTAAGCTCTCAATTTGTTTGTGGAATGAGACGGGATTGATAACTCTTTCTAAGTCAACCCTCATTTGGTTGCCCTTTTTTCAAGTGAATTTTTCAGTTAGTTTTATGTCTTATCATTAATTCAATATCCAGTTATAGAGATAAGTTGCTTTTAAGGAAGAAATATTATTCTGTCCGCTATTATCTTATGACAATCCATTATTATCCTTCTCATTATATTTCTTCTATCTTGCGCATTATCATCCCGTGCTTTAAATTAAAACCCTTCATGCACCGCTGTCCTCACTTCTCACCCGCCCACCTTTTTGACCCTTTTATCATTCTACCTAATAAACCGCCACCGCTGACAGCCACCTAACACTGCCATTTGGTAACCGCTCCTTCCCCTGTTCTCGTGAATTCCCTTCTTTAACGTTTGGCATCACCGTGCATTCCCTTTTCTCTAAATTAATGATTGCACCTTGCAACTAACCATGCACCTGATCTATGGTTGCGATGGACTTTCATGTGGAACATTTTGTTTTAACTATTTGATTTGGAGAATTTACATTTCATGTATTCATTGTTCTTTTCTTTCTTTTTTTTTTTTTTTTTTTTTTATTTTCAAGAAGGTTGCATGGTACCCTCTAAATTAATGATTTCTCCTTGTTAGTTGTTACTAAGTACTAACTGTGCAACTTCACTTAAGGTTTTCATGGACTTTGTAATGAGTTCATTCACATGCCACTCCGTGCTTTAACTATTTGATTTGGACATTTTACACTTAATTAATATTTTTTTCTCAGTAACAAATTCTTATGAATCCATGCCTTAGTTCCTTCTAAATTAATGATGGCCCCTTGTAAATAACCATGTAAACACTCACTAGAACTGTCATTGCATTTGTGGTTAGTTTGATCATTTCTCCTCAATAAAGTAGTTTTAGGACTCATTTCTGGTATTAATATGATTGTTTGATCAAGAGCTATAACCTATATCACTAATTTTCAGCAGACTGCATTTGATTTTTGCTTTTCTTTATATTTTCAATTCTTTAAATATAATATTCACTAGTAATTTGTGCTCTTTGCAGGTTCCGAAATGATCTACCCTCTAAATTAATGATTTCTCCTTGTTAGTTGTTACTGAGTACTAACTATGCAACTTCACTTATGGTTTTCATGGACTTTGTAATGAGTTCATTCACATGCCACTCTGTGCTTTAACTATTTGATTTGGACATTTTACACTTAATTAATATTTTTTTCTCAGCAACAAATTCTTATGAATCCATGCCTTAGTTCCTTCTAAATTAATGATGGCCCCTTGTAAATAGCCATGTAAACACTCACTAGAACTGTCATTGCATTTGTGGTTAGTTTGATCATTTCTCCTCAATAAAGTAGTTTTAACACTCATTTCTGGTGTTAATATGATTGTTTGATCAATAGCTATAACCTATATCAATAATTTTCAGCAGACTGCATTTGATTTTTGCATTTCTTTATATTTTCAATTCTTTAAATATAATATTCACTTGTGATTTGTGCTCTTTGTAGGTTCCGGAATGATCTACCTGATCCGTCTGCAAGGATGAAGCTTTTGAATTTTAAAAGTGACCTAGATCAGTATGAAACCTTACTTCTTTATCCGTTAATCTTTATAAGACACTCAGTAGAGAGTATTGTTGTTGCAGATTTAATGCTTGCTGTGTGATTTCCCTAGCTGTCAATGTCATGCTATTGTGTGTCTACACCTCTGCTTTACCATACTTTGATGCGAACCCCGTAGCAACGGTGACTACGAAACCCACAACGAGATTGATGCGGAACCCAAGAACGCCAATTAAACCCGGGTTCGACTTAAACCCAACAAAGTGAACCAAAAAACTCAACGATAACGATGATGCGTTGAACCCCTTGATTACATAATTGAAGAACTCTCGTACCGATGTTTGAACGCCACAAATATTCAACATATTTGATAAGTTCGATTGTTTGAAGCCAAATTTCGAAAGAGAAAAATCTCCATTAATTTAATTCATCAAAAGTCCCCCTATAATGAGAATAAAAATCCTATTTATACTAAAGCAATAAAATCCTAGGAAATATGGAAAGTATGAAATTCTAGAGTCCTAAACTATAGAAATTATCCAAAATAAGAATTATGGTCAAACTAAACATCTTGCCAAAAATAGGAAAAATCGGACCAAACTGATAACCAAGCGGTCTCTTGGGTATATCTGAAGCGGTCGCTTAGAAGAAGTTTCTCGCCTCCATGTAGCTTCGGTATTTGCTGGGCGACCGCTTGCCATTTACTCTAAGCGGTCGTTTAGAGTTCCGGTCAACTTCTTTCTTCGGCTGCTTGTATCGTGTTGATCCAATGGGTTTCCGGCCTCGACCCCAACATAAAATTTGTTCATTGACATGTTGTTTTCAACCCCATGTGCCCCCTTTCCCGAGCATGCATTTGTATAACTTTGTGCGACGTCATTAATCACGTTATCAGCCCTAAACACTTTCGAATGAGCCCTTAACTTCTTCTCAATGAACATTGCACTTTTGATCGCCTGGGACCTATCCTGGTTCATATCATCCCCTCTCTCTTCAAAAGGATTCGTCCTCGAATCCGTACCTTCAATGCTCAGATTATACCCTTTACTCCCAATCAAGTCGAGAACATGGAACGGTCCATCTTCTCTAGGATGCAGTTTGGACCTCTTCTGAATTCTTCCCCGCCTCTGTAGTATGAACACCCAATAACCAGCACATAGATCAACGTGTGCTCGTCCCAACGGCTTCCTTCTGCAAGTTTGTGATGTTCCTAAAATAATCTCCATTAGCATGCTACTATGCTTTCTCCATGTCTTATGCTATCTCAGTAATTGTAACAATGCCAATGCACATGATCCCTCGTTTCCCTTCTGTTCAACCTTATTGTTTAATCCACTGCATATAAATTTCTTCGGATTCTTGATGGTTTCTAGTGTAGCCCGGATCGTATCACTCTCTCTCTTCGAAAGGATTCGTCCTCGAATCCATGCCTTGATAGCCAATTTGAAGTTCAATCCCCGGGTCAAATGGTATTCCAATGGGATAGTTTGCTGGAAATAATTTTTCGGTAACTTGCAAAACAGAAGTATTCAAAATAGAGAGGAAATTGTTAGTTTTCACCACAACCTCCTCAACTTCAGGCTCCTTTTCACTTAAGCTCACCTCCAACTCCTTCTTCCCCTCCGAAAATTCTTTTTCAATTTCTTTTTGCAACTCCACTTTCCCTTCTGGATGTTCACTCTCAATTTCCCTTTTATTCTCTTGTGGCATCTCTTCTTTTTTCTTACAATCAACATTCAACCACTTTACTATGTTCTCTCGAGCCCTTTTGTTTCTCCTTTTGACTAATTGAGTCGCGAAACTCTGAAAGGTCACGCTCATAATCCAACATAGTCATTTTGCTTGACATACTACCAACATGTCCCACAAACGGTATTTTCTCTCCCCTCGAATACTCAACTCCACTATATTTTCTAGGCTCATTTCGAAATTCCCAATCACACCTATCCTTCCTACAAAAATGATTAGGCGCATAACGCTTCCTCATAATATTTCTCAACTCATCCCAAATTTCAATATTCCTCTCACCACACTTTCGCTTAGATGTTGTTAATTGATCCCACCAAATCACAGCATAGTCTACGAATGAACTCACAACCAACTCCAACTTTTCTTCTCGGAGTAATTATAGCGGTCAAACATTACTGTAATCTTTTCTTCCCACGCATGTACGCATCTGGATCACTTCTACCTTTAAATTTTGGAATTTTCGTTTCCCTACCTCTATCAACACCATATTCATAATAATTCATACACTGCCTTTCAAACATGTTGACTTGATTTCAGTTGGGTGTGACTAAAAGGAAATGGAATTGGACAACCTGTGATTGAATTTTTTTTGATAGATTCAAAAAAGTGGTTCTTGAATTGGATTTGACCCGATAAAATTGAATTTTGACTCAAGGGAATAGTTGAATAATTTAGATGAGTGAATAATTTAATTCAAGAAAGTGGTTCTTGAATTTGGATTGGATTTTTAAGAGGGGTTGATTTAGAATTTAGAATTGATAATAGGGTAGTAACAATTTCCAGAATAAATGAAAGGAATTTTTTTCGGATGAACAGTATCGATAATGAACAGTATTTTTTTTTTTTTAACAAAACTCGAAAATTTGACTACGAGAAGGACAAAGAAAACGGAAGTTGATTTGGACTCAAATTGAGCACAAAAATAACTTTTGAAATTTCTTTTAAGATTTTTCTGGATCAAAGACTCAAAATAAATTATTGGACACAAAAACACGAAGAACAAAAAAAAAAAAAAGGAAAACAAAGACTCAACAAGAAATAAAAACAAAGATAGAACCTGATTAGATTGGAGCCTTTGCTCTGATACCAATTGATGCGAACCACATAACAACGGTAACTACGAAACCCACAACGAGATTGATGCGGAACCCAAGAACGCCAATAAAATTCGGGTTGGACTTAAACCCAACAAAGTGAACCAAAAAACCCAACGATAACGATGATGCGCTAAACCCCTTTGATTACATAATTGAAGAACTCTCATACCGATGTTTGAACGCCACAAAAATTCAACATATTTGATAAGTTCGATTGTTTGAAACTAAGTTTCAAAAGGGAAAAATCTCCATTAATTTAATTCATCAAAAGTCCCCCTACAATGAGAATGAAAATCTTATTTATACTAAAGCAATAAAATCTTAGGAAATATGGAAAGTATGAAATTCTAGAGTCCTAAACTATAGAAATGATCCAAAATAAGAATTATGGTCAACCTAAACATCTTACCAAAAATAGGAAAAATCGGACCAAACTGATAACCAAGCGGTTGCTTGGGTATATCTGAAGCGGTCGCTTAGAAGAAGTTTCTCGCCTCCATGTAGCTTCGGTATTTGCTGGGCGACCTTGCCATTTACTCTAAGCGGTCGCTTAGAGTTCTGACCAACTTCTTTCTTCGGCTGCTTGTATCGTGTTGATCCAATGGGTTTCCGGCCTCGACCCCAACATAAAATTTGTTCATTGACATGTTGTTTTCAACCCCATGTGTCCTCTTTCCTGAGCATGCATTTGTATGACTTTGTGCGACGTCATTAACCACGTTATTAGCTCTAAACACCTTCGAACGAACCCTCAACTTCTTCTCAATGAACATTGCACTTTTGATCGCCTGGGGCCTATCCTGGCTCATATCAATACTTGTGTTGCTAGTACTCACTATCAGTTGAAGTCTTCCTTTTTGATGATAAACAAGACATTGAGTGGTTTTTTAGTGATGTTGGTCCCCGTGTTAGATGAACCACGGACGAAGTGGTATAATTTTTTATAACCATAGAAAGATCTCTATAAAGCAGAATTTATTCAACAATCAGGGTTTTATGCCCATTTTTTCGGTGGAACTGGTTTATTAGTTTGACGTGCAGTTGATTTATCAGCTCAGTTCCCAAAATTGGATTAATCACCAGAATGCATACGATTACCTTGTTGTGGAATTGTTTTACATAGTATGTAATGTAGTTTGTTATATTTACATTTGTAGTTTATTCAGTCTTCAATAATATATACATGAATTTGTTATTTTTACATTTTGACAACAGGACTTCTAACAATGTGGAACCTACTTAAAAACAATTCTAAATTATGACATGAAAGAAATAGGTTACAGTAAGCCTTCGTATAATCTATGCTCGGAAACAAATCTAATGATTAATATTTCCTCCTAATGAACATGCCCCTCACTCCCTTAGGTTTCAGATCTATCAACTAACAGCCCTAAATTCTGATAGTATGTGCCAAACTGCTTCCGTTAATTGTCATCATTTTACCACTTCATCATCAATGCTGCTATGATATCAGTAAATATGTTTGTTTTCTGTCTTACCTATTCAAAGTTGATTGAGGGACTATGTTTTTTTCTCAATTGCAGATACGTGCAGAATGCATTTCTTATTTTAAATTTTTATAAGCAGCTTCTCATTGTGCTTAAAACATTTTTCTGTGTTGCTTAAACGTCTATCCTTCAGCTCATCATGGCTGCTGATTAACAAATTGCCTTTTTGTTATTGACCTAACAGGTAAGAAATGAAGGATTCTTTATATTGATTGTCAAAACTGGTCCTTATGTTTTCTGTTCAACGCTGTCAGCTCATTAAACTGTACCAGAACAGCTTATTCTTGTCCACTTGTAATCTGAATTCCTAGTTTTGCTCCTCTAGTTGTCATATCTTTTTGATATTGCCATGATAATTTTGTTTAGTTCAGACTTTAGGTTTTGTAGAGTTGTTTTTGTTCTGACTGTCCCCAAATAACACTCAACCGGCATACTGCTGGAGCTCTATTTGCTGCCTTTACTTTTATTTTAGAGATCATAATTTAAGCCTGGAGATACATCAAATAGATGATTAAATCATTGCCTAAACACTCGCAACAACCTGGCCAGAAAAATTTCATCAGTAAACAGGAAAAACAAGATCACTCAACCTGTACTTTTTCTTTTAAACTATTGTGGTAGAGCTCATAAATTAATTCTGCAGATACACCAAATACACAATTACATCGTTGGAGAAGAATCACAAGCCTCAGCTATATGTCGAACCGGAACTTGGAATACCAGTCGACCTTCTTGATCTGAGTGTATACAAGTTTCTTCATTCCATTGTGCTGTTATTCTCACCCTAAAAATTTATGATAGTACTTTCAAGTGCAACACTGTACTGAATTCCCTTTTTATGCTTATTTGACTAGTCCTCCTAAGGGGGTGAAGTTACCCATGGATCCAGAGGATGAGGAGTTATTGCGTGACGATGATGATCCGATAACCCCATTTGAGAAAGTTGGCATAAAAAGGAAAGCAAGGCCCACTGATAAAGGCGTATCTTGGCTAGTGAAAACCCAGTACAAATCTCCTCTCAGTATGGAGTCAACAAAACAGGTATTGTTTAGTTGTTTTCTCATAATAAACTATTACGACACTCGGTCCAATGCTCAGCCACATGATTTTTATGTTAAATTCAGTCTCTAACTGAAAAACAAGCGAAGGAATTGCGTGAATCAAGAGGAGGTCTGAACATTTTGGAGAATTTTAACAACAGGTCAGTTTTATATTTGTATTTCATGTTTAGCATCTATAACTTCTATATGCATATTGTTTGTGTTTTCGTTGATATCAGGATAATATTATTTTTTGCTTTCTTTAGAGAAGGGCAAATTCAAAACATTGAGACTTCATTCGAGACAAGCAAGTCGAAGCCTGTTCATGCAGTCAACCACCAGCTATACCCTAGAAGGATATTACCACTTGTCCCTTATTTTGAGCGGTACAGTCTTTGTCATCTTTATCTGCGATATATTAGTAAACACCTGTGCATGTGAATATATTGGAAGGAAAAAATGCATGGTGCTTGTTTGGTGTGAGGGGTGGGGGAGTGAAGTGATCATGATTTTAGTTCACCTTGTGTAATATTTGAATTTATTTTTTACAATATTTTCTTTCCTTTTTGGATTTTGAACATTTTTGGCTGTTTCTGATGAGGAACTTCGTTTCCTTTACAATCCATCCTCAATAATCTTTTCTTTTTCATTGAGTGTGCATGTGGTTCCTTGCTTAACATCCTAAGATTTGAGGATGTTAAGACTTTTGAGAAAGAGTAAAAGAAAATATTATTTAATTGTGCTTCAAGTTTATTAAACAAGATGATATGGATGGGTATTGTCAGAGAATTACATGATATTTGATTAAATGAGATGATATGGATGGGCACTGTCAGAGAATTTTGTGTTATTTTCCATTATTGACGTAAAACTAAAAGCAAATGATTCAAATCTTGCAAAATATGGTTTTGAGTCTCATAAGCTTTTCATTTCCTTGATACCACTAGAGATCAAGCATAATGGTGGAAAATTGTGTTGAAAATTGTCTTGTCAGTTTTCTCCATAACTTTGTTTCTTTAAAGGCGGGGACACATGAATGCATGATAGAAGAATCACACCCCCTCTCTTATTCTTGAATGAGTTTAGTAATGTGTGAATCAGTTTCATAGTGGCCCTGCACCCCACTTCTGTTAATATGTACATTTCCCATAATATGTATAAATATCATTTGATTTATGTGACCAGTTTGCAGAATAGTTTATTTTCTATGCTTTGAGTACAACCAATAGGTAACTTTAGAGCCAACAGAATATCATGAACACATATTTCCAGAATCATTCAATTTCTCATGCATGCTTTTAAATGTTCTCAATTAGTGCAATGTTGGGACTTTTACTGGAAATGTTGTGGATGACTAGTTCGCATGCTTTTTGATCAAATTCCTTCCCTTTCCCCCTTTGATGAAATCAACATACCATTGACCTACAATCTTCTGCATGAGTTTAATAGATCTGATGCTAATGCACTGATGGGTGTTTGTCTTGACAGGTATGATGACCATTTTGTGGTTGGAAATTTTGACGGTGCTCCAACAGCTGATTCAGAAATCTAAAGCAAGCTAGACACAGGAGATCGCGACAAGAACGAACAGCGTGTAAGGGCTTATCAGAAACTTCACCACATGTTATATTGTTAGTTGTTAAAAAAAAAAAAAAAAAAGATGTATGTATGTATGTATGTATGTATGTATGTATGTATGTACTCTTCAAAGCATAGATTGCCCTCTGTTGTCATTTCATAAGTGGTACTCAAATTGGAAATTCTTATTGATCACAAAGTTGACTAAGAATGGGAAAAAAGAGTGTGTGGGTGGGAGGAAGGGAGGGATGGATTAACATAGTTGAACAAGAAAGTTTGTAATGTTAGGTTGCTTGGAAACTCTTCGGTAGTTGGAGCATGCAAATTGGGTATCTCCTTCTGTTTTGTTGTCTCCTTTGGTCTACAGTTATATGGAGGGATAAAGGAAGTTGAGATTTGTCATTTTCTGAATTGCTATACTAGAAAATGATTTTCTTAGAGCTTCTTAACAGCTGTAGAGTATCGACATTTTTCTGTATGGATTTTTCAATCTGCTCATTGATCTTTGTTCCTCGAGTCATTTGTGAACCTCCTTCCCACCCCCCGTTCTTAATTTTTTGTGGACTCTTGATATCTGAATCCTATCTAACTGAAAGTTGAAATATCTTGATATCGATCATCTCCTTTGCAAGCCTAGTTCTTAGTCCTAGGATGACCTCTTGGTTTCTCAATGACTTCTAATTTCTCTTGATGCTCAGAGAAGAGTTTGTTCAGACAGTTTCATTGGTACAACCTTAAAACTCTACCGAGGATGTTCTTTTACATGCAAAGATTGGAGAATAACACTGGGATTTGAATTTATCCATCTGCTGTACAGGCAATTATGAAAAGTTTTATGGCATCAAGCTCAGGTTCAGACAGACCTGACAAATTTTTGTCATACATGGTGCCGTCAGTTGGTTAGGTAAAGTATTCTAAAAAATGAAAATGTGCTAAAAATATTTTTATTGATTTAGCCTTGATTTTTACTTGGCTAATTTGTTCACCTTTTATTTGTTGAATGGTGGCAGCTGAAGAAGGATATGGATGATGAAAACGAAGATATTGTTTTTTCATGGATCCGAGAGTATCATTTTGATGTGCGTAATGTAACTTATTGTCAGTTTCAAATGTCTTTGCTGCAGCTGTTCACATATCATATCTTGATAATTGCTCCACAGGTTTGAGGTGATGATGCGGATGACCCTACGACATATCTCTTGGCATTTGGTGATTCAGAAGCTAAATATCTGGTAAGTTTCTAATTTTTAGCTTGTAAATTCTGTAGAGGAGACCTCTTTGTACTAATTCTCATCGAACTTTATATAGCCACTTCCGACAAGGCTCCTTTTAAGGAAAAAGAGGGCGAGGGAAGGAAAATCAAGTGATGCAGTTGAATACTTTCCTGTGCCTAAAACAGTGACGGTTAGGAACAGATCCACTGTTTCTGCCAGAGAATCAAAAGATGCCGAGGTATGTTTGATGTTACCCTTGATTCTTCCATATTGTTCATTGTTTTAGCTATCTCATGGCGTGCATATGAACAGGATTATGTAGCTTCAACGGGAAGATTTGGTGCTGATGGGAAAGGTGTACACCACACTGATGCTGATGATCACTATAGTGGAGCTGAAGATTATTTTTCTGATTAGTTACTCCTTTTATACTCTGGACAATAAACTGTAATGAAAAAGAAATCTTTGTAGTAAGATTTTTGATCTTGAGATTTTAGCTCAGTCTTTGGTCAGCATGATTTGGCTGCATATATTTTCTTTATTTGACTTGCCTGTTTTTGTTTTTTGTTCATTTTGCCTAATATATAATGTAGGTAATTATTTATAAGAACAAAAGAGAGTTCAGACTGTAGAAACTGTGAAGGTATTAGTTCCTTATTCATATGCCATAAAATTATATATAAGGAGTACTAAGCATGATAAATACAAAGTTTTATGTATAACCCAGCAAATGTATGCATTGCATCATCCCCATGTCATGATGGACACAAACAAGAATCTCAATGTTACTAGTATAAATTCTAGTTATCAATATAAGAGTTTTCATGGAAATGAAATGTATTTTTAAATCAGAAGTATCTCCAAATGACTTTCTATTTTTAAGAATATATTCTTCAATTTAGAGAGCATCTACAAATTTAGATAATAAAAATTATTAAGTATTATATTATGTTCTTTATATTTAATATTTAATTTTACTACTGCAAAAAAAAAAAAATATTTATTATTTCTCTCTATCATTTATTTTTATTAGTTACCTTCAAATTATTATATTATTTTTCTCCATTTAAAATTTTAAAAAATATTTTGAAGCATAATTTTAAAGGTTGACTTTAAAATTAAAATGATGTTATGTTTAAAGAGTTTTTTTGGAGATGCTCTAAAGCTACCAAAAAAGACACTTCAAGTCACGGGGTGTCATCAAGTAGGACGCTATAAGTATGACCTGATTTTCAACCAAGATACAATAATTATAATAACATGCCGAGTAATTTTGAGTTCTATGCTTTAGATAAGTCTACATTCTCATTAGGAGTGGGCAAAACTCAAACCAACCCGAGGAAACCGCCCGACCCGACCCGACCCGACCCGACCGGTTTGGGTCGGTTTTTTCCTATTTTTTGGTGGGTTTCGGGTTTTGGATTAAGTAGTTGGGTCGGGTTGAGTCGGGTTACGGGTTAACAAGGAAAACCCGATATAACCCGACCCAACCCGACCCGAACAACATTAAAAATTAAAAAAAAAAGAAAAGAAATGGGCAAAAGCGGTAAATGACATTAAAATGAAAAAAACCCTAATCTTTCTCACTTCTCCCCTTCATCCCTCTCGCCTGAATCGCCTCGCCTCCAATCGCCTCCAAGCCAAAACGTGTCGTCGAGCCCTAATTTGTCTCCCGCTATCCTCTCGTAAGTATATTTTCATCTGTAAGAGATTGTTAATGCCTACATTTCACATTTCCAGCAGTTATTGTTGAGTCGGGTTTTTAATCTTCAATCTTGACTTCACAGATCTACTCTTTGGATACCACGTTCTGAGATCTCTGGTCGGTTGATACGAATGTTATATTATTTAATTTCAGAATAGTCAGGCAAAAAACTTAGAGAATATGATGAGGTATATCTGTAGACTTCATGTTAATTGGGAATGCTTTTATTCTTACGTGTATATTAATGTGATTTTTTGTGATTTTATCTTGAAAAATTGTGAAGAAGTGCAATTAAAGATTGAATCTTTATTGGGTATATGAGAATTTCCTTTGAATGTTCGAAAATTGTTTTTTATTTTACGCATGCTCCTTTTTTTCTATTATTAGATTGTTATTTAGTGTAGAATGTTGGATTTGAGATCAATTACGCTATAGCGACTTCCCTTCATTTGTTTAGTTTGAAAATTTCCCCGATTTTTTTTGCAGATTTTTCATTTCTTTGGCATATATTTTACTTGCACGCTGTTCTTTTGTAAACTTAATATTTCAACAATTATATTCAATATAGATAGATCCTTATTTTACGATTGGCATCATCTCTGTTACAAATGGTTGTAATTTTTCTTTTTCTTTTTCTATCTTGATTTTTTATAGTTTGTGGCCTTTGATTATTGGAAAATTAATGGCTTGAGAACACTTCTTTTTTGTGTATCATTGCTCTGCGATACTTAATTATGTTTTGGTCGCACATAGTTTATGTTAGTTAACTATAAAAATATATTCCAACTAATCTCAGAATAGTCAAGACAAAAATATATGTAGGACCAGTGTTATATTATTTAATTTTGTTGTTGATATGCTTATGGTTGAGAGGGCAGCTATGGTATTTAGCTTGAAGCTGGAAACTGGGCATAAACTACTTTGCCCATTTTGAGGTTATTCAAAACCAGAAAATTCGCAGAGGCCAAGAATATATTGCATGTTGTTGTTGTTGATGATGATCTCAGATGCCCAGTTTCAAAGAATATAAGAGGTTTAAGGAGGGTTTGGAGGTTTTTGAACATATGATTAATAATGAATATAAGATTGATGAGCGAACTTGCATGGTTTACTTGATTGCACTCAAGAGATGCAATAAATGTGAATTTTCCCAAACCGACCAACCCAACCCAACCCGACCGACACTTGATTGGGTTGGGTTGGGTTTCAATATTTACACGGGTTGGGTTGGTTTGATTTTATATCAAACCGATCATGTTGGGTTGGGGCAAAAACCAACCCAACCCAACCCAACCCAACCCATGCCCACCCCTAATTCTCATTGCCAGAAGTTGCTACTAGAGATGAGTCTTGCACTTCTTCACTATAAGACGGTTGAGATTCATGCTTTGTTGTAGCTTGCAACACCTTGATTTGGACATCAGCCGACGAAGGAGATGTGGGTAGTCCATTTCGATTCGTTTCTAACTTGCCAGCAGCCCATAAAATTGCCTCACCTCCTCGTCGAATTGGAGCTTGTTATTTCTGAAGTATGAGTTTTTCCTTCAAACAATCTAATAGAATTACCTTTATGTAATCTGAACAGCGTAACGGTATGATCAACAGGATCAGAAAATAAATTCAAGCCCACTGACTTCACGATATTTCCTTAAAACGAATTTGTTGTCTTCAAAGGTGCTAAGGTGCTAAAGGCGTTCCGCAATCGTTTCCCAAGATAGATTGAATTTAGTCTCCTACGGAAGTAGCATAACAATCTGCAGGAGTTCCAATGAACTCAACGAAGTGTATTCACTTCGAAAATAATATCTGAACGAGAGAGAGAGAGAGAGAGAGAGAGAGAGAGAATGAGATTGAGATTCAAAGCAGAGGATATTTGCAATAAAAATGGTGTAATTATTTTAGCAGCGGGATTGGCTATTTATAGAATTTTTCGTGGTCATTCGAACATCCTTCAAGGGTCCACCCGCACCCAAACACGAACTGACTCGGGCACGAGCTTGTACCAAGCTGAGCCGAGCCGGCCGGCCGGACGGACGGCGACGACGGCACACACATGTAGGTTTAGGACCAAACCCGATAGGATATAAGTCTCCCCCTTTCAAAGACCATTGGTACCCCTTGGGGCCCAAACTCAATTCTCAAACTTGCACCATATAAACCACACCAAAGTTTCCTAACTTTCCTATATGGGATAAATGTTTGGCAATTTTCAATGCATCAAATTCTTCACTAGTTTCTAGTTTCAAGTGGGTTACTTTGACATTAAATATTTCATTCAATTTTAAATGGTTTTCGATAAATAAATATATCACTTTAATCACTTAGCGGAGTAGATTGTGAATAAGCTAGGTCCCGTTAAAATTAAGGCACAGGTCCCACTGAACTTTGGCTCAAAGTTGACCCATTTCACTAATATTAAACCATTTTTCCAACAGAGCTAGCACTAGACTGAAAGTGGAGGACCGAAAAGAAATTATGGTTTCTAATTGTAAAGAAAAGTGTTCCAGGATCAATTAGCATTTTGGATCAAATTATAATTCATATTTTGGATCAGAATAGTTAGATTTTTTATTCAAAGAGGATGAAAAGAAACAGAAAATTGAACTTACCGGATATGAGAATACCGGATTTCAATTCACTTACCGTATTTGGTGTTTGATTACCGGATTTCACTAGAGCTAACCGTATTTCACTATACTTACCGATTTTTCTCATTTCTCATCGGATTATCACAGAAAATGCTTAAACAAACAAGAGGAGAAGAAAATTCAATGATTTCATTCTACTTTCAATGGTTTATCAAGGCTAAATATATTGTCAAGATTAGATACAATACAAAAGTGCTTTTTAACAATAATCATATCACCTACTATACTAGATAATACTTGACATTGTACTAACTTGTAGTAGCTACAACATAGCCTAACTTTTACATCATTACATAAGCTAGACTTAAACCAAAAACATGTGACAATTACAAAGCAAAAAACACTTGTTTAGTTGACAACAAAAGTGTTACATACTCGACCAAATTCAACATTCTTCCTTGACACTTTTGTTGGAAACACCAAGATGGTATCTTAGTGTTTCAACCTTTGCTTTGGACGAAATTTGCAAGTTGATCCTCTAATTTGCAATGCACTAGCTACTGGATCATATTTTCAGCTTTTCAGTTCAAGCATATCCTTGTTGTCAACTGAATTCTTATTGTTGTCTGGTGGATCTTCCAATTGAAAACATTGTCTTGCATCAAGCTGCTTGCTGGAAGAGTTTTTAGACAGTGATTTTAAAAGATCACGAACTGATGCAGCAGCTACATTAGGTTCCACCAATTGCTCTAAAAATGCTACCAATGTCATCAATGTTTTTTTAGCTTCAGCAGACGATGGTTTGTCTCCTGGTGAAGCATCAAAACCCACAACTTCAAATGCTTCTCTGAGTGCATTCAATGCACAACACTCTCCATCTTTTGGTTCAACATCAGATTTGTTGTTCTCCTTATCTGAATTTGAAGTTTCCATGGAACATAAAGACTGATTTTCATTTGCATCTTCTAAACTTTCTGCTTTCTCACCATTGTTTTTATGAGCTAAAGTTTCATTTTTCCATTCCAAATGGAAACTCCTATTTCTCATTTCTACTTTCATCAGCTCAAAGTTGTTTTTATCCAATATAGTACAACAACTACCCTTAAATATTAAGGTGTAGTTCTTCTCAATCAATTGACCAACACTTATCAAGTTTTGATTAATTTTTGGAACATATAAAACATCATAAATGAATTTGATATTTGATGACATTTGAATTGAAACCTTGCCAATTCCTTTCACCTCTAGATACTCTCCATTTCCCACTTTCACCTTTGATCTATAAGCATCATTTAACTCCACAAAGATGCTTGAATTTGGAGTCATGTGATGTGTGCAACCACTGACAAGTAACCAAGTTTCAATCTTGCTGGGAGCTGTGAGTTTTAGCTGAAAACAGATACTCCTCCAGCTGATCTTCTGCTCCTTTGGCCTGCCGCAACTCATCCTTCTCCTTTTGATTCTTGCAGACCTTTTCAACATGTCCAAACTGTTTGCAAGACCTGCATTGTACATCAGGTCTGAACCAGCACCATTTTAGTGAATGACCAGATTTTTTGCAATGAGGACAAGGTGGATCATCACCATTTTTGCCAACATTCTTGCTGGTCTCCACCTTCTTCTCGTTTTGCCTAACCTTTCATTTTGCAAACAGAGCACCTTCAACTTATTCTTCTTTGTTCTGTGGCTTGAAGAGCATTAATCAATTCAACCAAGGTAATTGATGACAAATCTCTTGAATCTTCAAGTGATGATATCTTGGCTTCAAACCTTTCAGGTAAGCTGATCAGAATCTTCTCCACCACTCTTTTATTTGACAAATCGTCTCCTAACAACCTAATCTGATTTACAACCTTCATCAACATGTCTGCAAAGTCTTTTACCAACTCAGTTTCATTCATTTTCTAAGTCTCAAACTCTCTTCTCAAGTTGAGTACTTGCATCTGTCCCAAGCTTCTTTTACCATTTCACAAGTCATTTGAATTTCTTGGCAACATCTTCACTATGTTGTTTAATTTGAACAACTGTGGGGTTAGCTCTCAACGATGGATGTTCCATGCCTATCTCTGTTGTCTCCTAAAGGTCATAAGTCTTGAGATAGGCTTTCATCTTTGCAGCCCAGATGTTGAAATTTTCTCCATTGAAGGCTGAGGGTAAAGGTACTGAAAAACCAGTTGATGTCATTATACACTTCTCACAAAATCACTCGGCTGTTTGGTGAAGGGTTTTTGTCGAGTTTTCTCTCAAAAAATTCTGTCACTCTTTTACAGTTTTTCTAAGATTAGTAAAGCTCTGATACCATGTTGGATTTTTTATTCAAATAGGATGAAAAGAAACAGAAATTGATCTTACCGGATATGAGAATACCGAATTTCAGTTCACTTACCATATTTGGTCTTTGCTTGCCGTATTTGATGAGCTTTCCGGATTTCACTCTAGTTTGAATACCGGATTTCACTGGAACTAACCGTATTTCATTATACTTACCGGTTTTGCTCATTTCTCACCGGATTATCATAGAAAATGCTTAAACAAACAAGAGGAGAAAAAAATTCAATGATTTCATTCTACTTTCAATGGTTTATCAAGGCTGAATATATAGTCAAGATTAGATACAATACAAAAGTACTTTTTAACAATAATCATACCACCTACTATACTATACAATACTTGACATTGTACTAACTTGTAGTAGCTACAACATAGCATAACTTTTACATCATTACATAAGTTAGACTTAAACCAAAAACATGTGACAATTACAAAGCAAAAAACACTTGTTTGATTGACAACAAAAGTGTCACATACTCGACCAAATTCAACAAGAATAAACTGTCAAAAACTACATTATAGGATAAAAAGGCAACATGATGAGATGTTCAGTTCTACACTATGCCAAATCCAGTTATCAAACAAATGAAAAAAAATTCCTAAACAATCCTGCACTTCAAACAATATTTATCAAGTATTCAAGAAACAAAGATGGTACAAGAACTTGGATCTGAATCGCTAATCTTTGCACTTTCTCATCTACTAATGTCAAAGTGAATCCGCATATAACAAATTATTTCCCAAGTAAAACCTTGTTTCCACATCCATAACAATATCTATGATACCTATAATTTTGCAAAAAACATAGGTCTAAGATTTGACATATTTTTTTGCGATAGGAAACTGAAGATTTTTATCCTAAACAAGAATCGTGAATAATCTGTAACAAAAACTCACTCTTTTAAAGGGTCAAGTTAATTTCAAGGAAGAACATACAAGTTTAATAATATATTACTGTTCCATCCCCAATTGAATATTTATGATTATCTTGGATTGGCCGTTTTAATAGCATCCAAAGGATTATATGTATATCTTTTGCAGTTCCAAAACTATACCTCGCGGGCATGTGTCTTCAACTTCATTGTGGGAGTAGTAACAAAGTAGAACCTATGTATTACAAGCTCTCCATTCCCTCGTTAAACAATCTATTGGATTTTTGGTTCGAAGAGGATGAAAAAAGAAACAAGAAATGAACTTACCGGATATGAGAATACCGGATTTAGTTGAACTTATTGTATACCACTGGAGCTTACCGTATTTGCTAGAGCTTACCGTATATGCATTAAATTTGCATACCAGATTTACTCACTAACCGGATATGCATACACTCTCCTCACCGTATTTGCTGGATTTACACAACACTCACCGGGTTTACACTTTGCATACAGTATTTACTCTCAGCTCGCCGTATATGCACTGACTTACCGATTTTTGGTGTTTGCTTATCAGAAAATGGTTTTAACTCACAGGTTTTGCTCGATACTTAACAAAACGATATAAGACAAAGAAATGAGAAAAAATATATCAATTTTACTCTACTAATAATGGAGATACATGGCTCTATATAAAGCCAAACATACAAGACATTCTACCATCAACCATATTATCTACTACCACTAAACCATACCTTGACAATACAATAACTTGTAGTAGCTACACCATAGCCTAACTTTTACATCATTACATAAGTTAGACTCCAACCAAAAACATGTGACAATTATAAGTCAAAAAATACTTGTTTGGTTGACAACAAAAGTGTCACTCGACTAACTTCAACACTCCTCCTTGACACTTTTGTTGGAAACACTAAGGCCTCTCCTCAATGTTTCAAATCTTTCTTACCGAAGTTTGATAAGTTATTTCCGTCATTTAGAGGATCTTTAGGCTGAGATATATTCCCTTCATCAGAAACGAAATTCTCATTAACATTCAGTAACTTGAACTTGGACTTATTCACCAAAGCCTGAGCTAATGATCTGTCCCTAGCCCTTCTTAATAAATTCACACTCATATCAATCTCCTTTGCTTGATCCTGGACTTCAAGAGTCTTGCTGATCTGAATGACACCATCATCCTTGAGTTCATTATTAGACAAGTTCAACTTTGTGATAGCATTTTTAGCAGAAATACAAGCAGCTAAACTAGGAGCAACTTCATTTCCTATCAACTCCAATTTTATCACAGATTTTTCGACATCAATTGAGTTGTTTTCACAACTCAAATGCTTCTGTACTTCTATACTTGACTACCGTTTCTTTTCAACAGATTTAGCATGAGCATCATTTTTATTTTTCCATTCCAAAGGAAAACTCCTATGCCTCATGCCTACCTTCGTTACTTTCTGATTTTTAGGATCAAGTATAGTGCATCTCTTATCTTTGAATATTATTGTATATCCCTTCTCAATCAATTGACCAACACTAAACAGATTTTGATCGATTTTTGGCACATACAAAACATCATAAATGAGCTTGCTACCCGATGGCGTTTGAACTGAAACTTTGCCAATTCTTTTCACCTCTACATAGTCTCAATTTCCAAATTTCACCTTTGATCTGTAGCCATCATTAATCTCCACAAAGATGTCTAAATTTGAAGTCATATGGTGAGTGCAACCACTGTCCAATAACCACATTTTATCACTATTGCAGGCCCTTTCATTCATTGCTCTGAACAAATACTCCTCCTACTGATGAATTTCGGCAACTTTGGCATGCTGCAACTCCTCATTTTCCTTCTGATTTTTGCAAACTTTCTCCACATGTCCAAACTCCTTACAACTCCTACATTGAATTCCAAGCCTATACTAGCACCATTTTGGAAAATGGCCGATTTTCTTGCAATGAGGACATGGTGGATACTCAGTTTCCTTCTTCTCATTTTGTGGCTTCTTTCCACCAAAACTTGTTTGATTTCTCTGCCTTACTTTAGCAAATAGAGCACCCTCAGTTTGTTCTTCTTCTTGCCTGAACAATCTCCTTTGTTTAATGGCTTGAAGGGTATTAATCAACTCAGCCAAAGAGATGCTAGCCAAGTCCCTTGAATCTTCCAGTGAAGAAATCTTGGATTCAAACTTCTCTGGCAAACTGATTAACAATTTTTCACTATCCTTTTGGTCTAGTAAATCATTCCCTAACAGTCTGATTTGACTCACCACCTTCGTCAACCTATCAGCAAACTTCTTAACCATCTTTGAATCTTTCATCTTCAATATTTTAAACTCCCTCCTGAGATTCAACACTTGCATTTGCCTTGTGTCCTTGCATTTCCCCTAAACTCCTCCTGCAATCTGTCTCAGGCCTCCTTTGCTGATTCTAGGGGTGTCAACTAGTCGAATCGAGTCGGCTCAAGGGTCAAAATTTGAGGCTCGGGCTTGACTCGGGCCAGATCTACGGGCTTTTTTACGAGCCCGAGTCGAGTCGAGCTTTTGCTCGCTCAAGAAAAGAGGCTTGGCTCGGGCTTTTTTCGAGCCGAGTCGAGCCGGCCCGGCCCGTTTTCCCCTCTTTTTTACCAATTTTTTTTTTTTTATTTTTTAAAAGCCCGAGCCGGGCTCGGCCCATTTTCCTAAAAGAGGGCTCGGCTCGATCGAACCCGAGCCGAGCCTGGATCGGGCTTTTTTCGGGTCGAGCTCGAACTGCTCGAGCCCGCGAACTTTTTTGCCACCACTAGCTAATTCACATGTTATAATCCTAGTAAAAATTGTATCAAAGATGGCTGATTGAATGCAAGATAATACCTTGAATTTCTTGGCTTTCTCCTCACTATGCTGCTTCAACTGAGCAATGGTGGGATTAGCTCTCAATGGAGGTAGTTCTACTCCAGATTCGGTGATTTTCCACAAGTCATAGGCTTTCAAATATGCCTTCATTTTTGTAGACCAGAAGTCGTAATTTTCTCCTGTGAATGCTAAAGGTAAAGGGGCCGAAACCACTCGAAGCCATATCACTTTTTTAACAAAATCACTCGACTTTTTGTGAAGGTTCCTTACTGGTTTTCTCTCAATGTTTGCTGATGGTTTTGGCTTTTTCAAAGATCTTTTACAACTCTGATACCATGTTGGATTTTTGGTTCGAAGAGGATAAAAAAGAAACAAGAAGTGAACTTACCGGATATGAGAATACCGGATTTAGTTGAACTTACCGTATATCACTGGAGCTTACCATATTTGCTAGAGCTTACCATATATGCATTGAGTTTGCATACCGGATTTACTCACTAATCGGATATGCACACACTCCTCACCGTATTTGCTGGATTTACACAACACTCACCGGGTTTACACTTTGCGTACCGTATTTCCTCTCAACTCACCGTATATACACTGACTTACCGGTTTTTAACTCACAGGTTTTGTTTGATACTTAAAAAAACGATATAAGACAAAGAAATGAGAGAAAATATATCAATTTTACTCTACTAATAATGGAGATACATGGCTCTATATATAGTCAAACTTACAAGACATTCTACCATCAACTATGCTACCTACTACCACTAAACCATACCTTGCCAATACAATAACTTGTAGTAGCTACAACATAGCCTAACTTTTACACTACGTTGAGCATCCATCTAAGTAGTTATCGCTCTAATCCACTAGAATCCAGCAAGAATGCCAAAAATACAAGTTCCAGAGACTCAAGAATCATACGACTCAAAGCCATCAGACCAATCTTTCACAATTTTCTCCTCTTTTACAGATTCCAAAAAGTAACCAAGGATTACAGTTCACTAAAGAATACTAAAACCATAACCATACCGTAATCAACACTAGAAATCACCCAAGAAATCTAGACATCAAAGATTACAGACGAAAATCAAAGGTTTTTTTATAGAGAAAAAGGAGAGAATCTATACAGAGAGCAAACCCTAAAAAAGTCTTGAATGAATTCAGTCAAATGAATAAGACTGGTATATCAATAGTCACAATGCATCCAACGATCCAGCCAACAACACGTGTCACCATCTCATCTATTTTACTTCACAGCTAAAGTCTTGTTTAAGTGAGATGCGAGTTATCACATATGGGCCAGACGGGTCACATTCCAGAATTAGGCCAAGTTACAATTTTAATAGGCTGCATCATAGGGCCAAAATGTTATGCACCAAAAGTATAACAATCTCCACCTTGCTTGACATTTTGGGTTTCATATGGATTAGAGGTTAACTCTTCCTTATGGTTTCATTTACTCTAAGTACCTGTAAAGAAAATTAGTTAGCAATGACATTTATGAGATTTAAACAATCTCTGAATTGGTATAAATGAAGTATTTTTTTTTCAATCTTTAAAATTTCCTTTTTCATAATATCTCTTATGAAATGAAATTTAACATCTATATGCTTAGTCCAATCATGAAAAATAGGATTTCTACCAAAATGTATTGTAGATTGGCTATCAGAATGTATAGTGCATTATTATCCGTAAAACCAATTTTATCTAGCAGATTTTTCAACCAAATACCTTCCTTTACAGCATCTGTGGCTGCAATATATTCAGCCTCTATTGATGACAGGGCAACTATTTTTTGCAGTTGAGATTTCCAGCAAATGCAGGTATTATTTAGAGTAAAGACATATGCAGATGTAGATTTTCTATTAGCACAATTACCAGCAAAATCAGAATCAACAAAACCTTTAAGTTGAATGCCAGTTTTGCTTCTACTAAACATTAGTCCTAAGTGTGAAGTACCTTTTAGATATCTCAACAGCCATTTCATGGCTTCCCAATGATATTCACCTGGATTGCTCATGTATCTACTCAAGACACTTATAGCAAAAGAAATACCAAGTTTAGTACAAATCATTACATACATAACTGACCCAACAACATTGGCATAGGAAACTTTGTTCATTCTATCCTTTTCTATTTTCGTTTTAGGGCATTGTTCCACAGAGAATTTAAAGTGACTGCTAAGAGGCAATGTTACTTCTTTAGCCTCATTCATAGAAAATCTACTCAAAATCTTTGAAATATAAGTCTGTTGAGTAAGAAATAGAATATGATCAGATCTATTTCTTCTAATTTCCACTCCTAAAATTCTTTTAGAGTTCCTAGGTCCTTCATTTCGAATTCCAATTTTAAATTCTGTTTAATGTTATTAATTTTAGTTACATCACACCCAACAAGTAACATATCATCAACATAAAGCAAAAGACTATGAATTTGGACCTCCATTTCCTTTATAGTAAAAGCATGGATCATTTTCACTTCTATTAAAAGCAAGCCCTTTAATGAAAGTATCAAATCTAATATACCATTGTCTAGGGGTTTGTTTTAAACCATAAAGTGATTTTTTTAAAAGACACACAATTATCTTTTCCCTTTTGTTCAAAGCCTTTAGGTTGAACCATATAAATTTTTTCATCTAAATGTCCATGTAAGAATGCAATTTTCACATCCAGTTGTTCCAGCTCAAAATCAAATTGTGAAACAAGTGATAACATAATTCTTATAGAAGTAGACTTGACTACAGGAGAGAAAATTTCATTGTAGTCAATTTCTTCTCTTTGATTAAACCCCTTAGCAACTAATGTGGCCTTCGACCGTACATTTCCATCTTTAGAATCACTTTCCTTTATTTTATAGATCCATTTACAATCAATGATTCTTTCCCCTTTAGGTTTATCTACCAAGACCCAAGTCTTATTTTTTGCTAAGGATTGCATCTCATCTTTCATGGCAGCAAGCCAGGAATTAGCATTTTTTTTTTGCCTTCAATGGCCTCTTCATAAGAGGTAGGCTCATTGTCTAAAAGATTTTAGACATTGGGAGCAGTAACAAAATTTGGTTCACTGTATCTTAAAGGCGGTCTTATTTCTCTTCTAGTTCTATCACTGGCTAAGTGATAATATTCTAAGGGATTGACAGGCTGATCAGGTTCAGTTTCAATGACAGATTCAGTAAAATGTTCAGTATTAGGCTCCACCTCAATCGATCCTCATTTCCAAGATTTAAATCAGCTGGAAAGAATTCAGTTTGCTCAAGGAATTTATCTTGATCAGTTTCTGTAGCTGGACTCTCAATTTTTTTAGTGCAGGGCATGTCTAATTCATTAAAGACAACATCTCTACTTATAATAACTCTATATCCTCCCTAGTCCTTTAACCAAATCCTATAGCCTTTAACACCTTCACCATACCCCAAGAAAATACTTTTGATATATCTAGGCTCAAGTTCCCCCTCATTTTGGTGTACATAGGCAGCACAATCAAAATTTCTCAGTTTGGAATAATCAATAGGATGATCATTCCAGACATGATCAGGTGAATCATAATTCAGGGATTTGGCAAGGCATTTATTTATCAGATATGAGGTTGTTTTAACAGTTTCTCCCCAAAACAGTTTTGGGAGTCTTGAGCTTATTAACATGCATCTTACTCTTGCTAATAAAGTCCTAATCATTCTTTTTGCTAGCCCATTCTGTTGTGGAGTATAGGTGACAGTTCTATGTCTAAAGATGCCAAATTTTCAAACTCTTCATTGACAAATTCAATGCCATTATTAGTTCTAAGAGTTTTAATACTCTTATTAACTTGATTTTCAACAATAGTTTTCCAAGTAGTAAAATTTTGATAGGTATCAAACTTATTCTTTGAGAGTATGACTTAACTTTTTCTAGAAAAGTCATCAACAATCAGGGGGTAATATTTGAAGCCAGAATAAATGCTAACAGAAGCAGGCCCCCACAAATCAGCATGCAGGTAATCAAGAATAGACTTAGATTTATGGATGCCAATTTGAAAAGACAATATTCTTTGTTTTCCATAGAGACAGTGTTCACAAAATGACACTTTTTCAATCTTTTCATTTTCTAGAAGACCTTGTTTCTTAAGAATATGTAGATTCTTATCACTATATGTCCAAGTCTTTTATGCCATATTTCATATTTATCAAACAAAGAGACCGTGGCAGCATTGGACTGGTTCTTTTGATATAGAGCTTTCAAAACATATATCCCATTTGATTTTTCAACTTGAACAACTTTAGCAAAATTCTTTTGGAGTAACAAAATACCTTTGTTTAAGATAGTGTTAAAACCTTCATCATCAAGTGTACCTAAAGAGATCAGATTTCTCTTTTAAGTTGGGAATGTATCTAGGTTTGTTCAAAATCAGTGAATTCACATTTCTTAGTTTTAAAACAATCTTTCCAATTCCTTTAATTTTGCAAGAAAAATCATTTCCCAGTATTACTTATTCCCCATTGGTTTCAAGGAAATCAATAAAGTATTTTTTGCAGGGTGTCATATGAAAAGTACACCCTGAATCAAGAATCCAATCATCTTCAACAGATGATTGACAAGTCACGTAGACTTGACCATCAATGGCTGCAGCTTCTTCATAAGCTATAGTAGCCCCACCTTCAACTTTATTGTTATTCTTTAGTTCATCAATTCTCTTGATACAATCCTTTATGAAATGACCCATTTTCCCACATAAGAAACATTTCTTTCCTTTATCCTTACCATTATACTTATTGGATTTGAATATGCCCTTAGAAAAGTTTTCAGAATATTCTTTGGTTTTCCAAAATTTCTATTTATAAATTGGTTATTGTTTTTCTTGAAAGAATTGTAACATTTTACATTATAACCAACACCAGAAGTAGAAGATTTAGATTTCACTTTTGAATTCAAGTTCTTTATTTCTTAAAAAAGAAACAATATCATCAACAGTGACATAAGTTCTTTCATACTCAATGGCATTTTTCAACTCTTTATATTTTTCAGGTAAAGATGATAGTAAAGCCACAGATTTTTTTTATCATCTAAAAGAGTCTCACCACTATTGGTGAGATCTTGAGACAATTCTGTCAAGGTCAAATTTGAAACTAAAGAATTGTTTCCACAAGTAACACTTATTGGGAAGAGTTTTAGTTTTATAGAGGAATTCAAGCTTAGTCCAAATTTCAGCTGTAGTTTTAGTTTCTCCAACTTCTCGTATAACATTGTCAGATAAATGCAAGAAAATGGTACTCCAAGCAATCTCATCATGTTCAGCTCTTTTACCATTAGGAGTTTCCTCACCCCATGACTCATCTAAGGCTTTAACACATCTTTGTTGCATTAGAAGTGCCTTCATTTTCTAACTCCAGAGACTAAAGTCTCCTTTGGCATTCCAAATGTCAACGTCAATTTTTGTACTCCCCATGATTTGAAAAACTTTGATTATTTTTAGAAAATAATGCAAAGTGAAGTACACAGTAATAGAAAAAGTAAATTTTATTCACTGCAGTATACACATGGAATATTAAAGTGCAAATATATTCACACAGATGCACAATATTCATTAATAGAGAAGGCAGGTAATAGCAATTAACCAAAACACAGAATATTAAGGGTGCGTTCTCTTTGTCGTTTTGGGACCGTTTTCTGTTTTCTGTTTTTCAAAACGACAAAAACGCGTTCTCTTTCCCGTTTTCGAAAACGAATTTTTCAAAACAAAAAAAAAAAATTCAACACAAAACCCAAAACGCAATTTCACCGTTTTGGGCGTTTTACGTGTAATTTAGAAAACGCGCAAAACGATTGTGTTAAAAATCTCTCTCTCACATCTCACATCTCGCTCTCTCTCTCTTCGCTCTCTATCTCTCTTCGCGCTCGCTTTCTCTTCGCCTGCCGTCTTCCACCGGCCGATTTCAGGTGTCAATTTGTGTGCCTTTTCCATCGAGCTAGTAGCGATGAAGGATCCCCCTGTCTTTCTCTCCGTTTCCATCAAGCTGGTAACGCCTTGGCCAACCGGTTCCGCCGTTGGTGAAGTGAGTGAAATTGAACGGCTACGGTATTTTTCTTCATCTTGCTGGTTGTGTTTCGTATTCTTAGATTTGTAATAGCTATGTGCTCGATTGATGAAGAATTACAAACACAGAAATGATATTTCAAGATTAATATAAATAAATTTAGGGCTTTTTCTCTAGTTCTTGATTTTTTGGGCATTTTCTGTGGGCTGTGAATTTTTGCCTAAAGTTTTGCTATTGAGGAGAAAGATTGATTTTGCAGTTACCGTTTCATACAAAGAATTGCAGTTACCGTTTCATACAAAGAAATATTAAAGAAATATTATTTGAATCATATCTGCTGAAATGAAAGGCGAGATTAATGTGTTTGGTGCTGTGTGTTTGCTATTGATAACCAATTCTTGAAAAACATGGAATGTGTGTAAAATGTGGGATGGATGCTATGATTTTTGATGTTGAAATGGTGCATTCCATGGAATTTGATGTGTCTGTCATTTATTTGTAATCAGATTTTTCCTTTCTCTCTTCTCCATATTGTACTCCCATTGTTTCTACATCACTGGAAACAATTCTAGCTTTTGATTCATGCATTTCAGCATCGACTGATTACATTTCTAAATGCTTAGCTAACAATAATGTTGGTGCCTTGATCACTGATAGATGATTAATGGAAATACATGGAATGTGTGAGGCGAAGGGACAATTTTATCTAGTGATGTGGGTGATGAAAGCGTCCAACTCTTCGCGAGAATCACCTCCTTCCTCCATCGACTCTCTAACCTTAATACCTAACTCCTCAGCCCTCTTTCTTATCTCATCCCCATCTTCTGATGCCATCAACCTTTCTACAACATTCTAGATTGTTGATGTTTTTACTGGTTCCTCTTTCTGTGTCCATTCCCTTACAATGATACCTACCTTCAGATTTTCTGTTAAGATTATTGCATTCAATGGTTGATCAGAATGCATAGGCCATGCTGCAATCGGAACACCCATAGTAATACTTTCTAAGCAAGAATTCCACCCACAGTGAGTCATGGTCGACCAGTTGATTTGGGAGCCAAAATTTCAAGTTGAGGAGCCCAATCTCTCAGTACAATTCCAACTCCTTCCATTCTCTCTTCAAACAAACCCTGAAAAATAAATTCTATTTGCCTTATCGGCATCTCTCAACACCCAAATGAACTTCTGCTCACCTTCTTCTAACCCCATAGCAATGTCTCTGGCTTCTTCATTCGACAGTGAAGTTGTTGTTCCAAACGATCCAAATATAACCGAATTTGGAGCCTGTTTATCGAGCCACTCCAAGCATTTGTGCTTGCTTTTTGAGTCATTAGTTGAACTCAGTTTTACTGGGAACCATGGTCTGATAGCCCACTCCTTCTTATTCCCTCTGATCTCTTCTCTTGCAAGCAGATCAATATAAGTACTGTCTACCACTCTGCTGGTATTACTACTTTCTATGTCTACTATACCTCCCCTGTCCATCAAGCTGCCCATGACGCCACGCCCCAGCATAATAGTCTCCATTTGCATAATTCATTGTGCCCGTACCATTCTTCATGTTCATCACCCATGTTCCTCTATATGTATCATTTGAAGAACCTGTATAGCTTCCCTCACCATCCATGTACCCATTCTTGAATTGGCCCTCATAAGTCGCACTAGAGGGCCAACTAAACTTGCCTTTCCCCATTGCCTTGCCTTTGCACTAGTCACCAACGTACATACAACCATCAACCCACAGGTACTGTCCATGGCCATTAGGACAGTTGTCTCTTTGTGTGTTTTTGACAATACTTATGTAACTGGTATCACATCACCATCTTGGCCTGTTGATGAGTTACTACAGTTTTCAGATTATGAATCCTCCCATAAGGTAAGAAAATTACTACCTATTTCTACATTGGATGAATACATGGGACATGTTTTGTAGGGAGGATTGAGATAACGGTAGACTGTACGAAGGTAGAAGACAAATATAAAATGTACTTTTTCTTTCTCGTCAGATTGCAACACCATTAATCAATTTTTCAACTTTTGCAGAAGGATCAACTTGAGTTTGGTATTGTTGAGTGGTTTTCAGACATTGGTCTGTTTGGCGAACAACTATCGCCAAAGGCTTTAGCAGCGGAAGTACCTCAGGTACCAGTGTCTCAGCCAAGTAACTTGGGTTCTATAGGCCAGCCAAATTCTACATGCCTCACAAGAAACCTAGAATTGAAATTCTAGACGACAACGAGGAGCGATATTTCACGGTTCCTGGTCTTGGATGAATCTACCGTCACAAACTCAATATAATAAATATGTTGAAGCACAAATCAAATCATGCACCAGTTCTTCATAGATATACTCGTCCATTAGTTAGATGTTTTAGGAGGTGTGTTTTGCTTTTACCTTTTTCTCTCCTGTTTTTGTTGCAAGAATTATTGATTTTAAATTACTTTATATTGGAATTAAATTTGGCTGAATGAGTCAATCGAGTATCAAGCACAACAATGCATGTTGACATTTGTGAATTCACTGTTTCATCATTGGATAGTCTAAATGACGTTTGTCTTTAAAACTTCAGTTAAATTGGATTTTTTGTAGTGTAATTTGTAAAGAAAAATAGAAATCGAGTAAAGTTCGATTCTTGATTTTGGTTATAGGTTATAAGAACCAAAACCATTAAAAAATTTAGTAGAATTCAGTTCATTTGGTTCCGTTTCTTTTGTTCACCCCCACGATTCACGATGAATCGTTAACTTTTATTATTATTGTTGATTGTTTATTATTCCCTTATTCCGTTTTGATACTTCATCACTATTAAAATGTGTTCGATATCACGTCTCCAACACATATCGAAAACTAGCACGATCGAATACACCAGGTGTCAATTTATACACCATAATCAACATATTACTTGATATCAGAAATTGTTGGATGGAGAAAGATGACTCAAACTGCTGGACTGATATTGTGCAGTTCTGGAACATTGCATGATGGCTTGCCTCCAAATTCATTCTTCCAATTAATCCATTTATTGTCCTAGTTATTACATCTGCCCGAAAAGTTTGGTTTAGTCACAATTTTCTTTATCTTGAAATTCGCAACGCCTTTCAAAGCATCCTATCTAAGAATTAACTAAGACTTATCTTAATATCAAGATCAAGAGAGTTGTCTTGACGAAATCATCTTGACTGAATAATCTATTCGAAATAAATAAGTGGGGCAGTGATGTGGGAATATGTTATTTTATACTACATTATCAATAATTGATTAACATTAAACTATTAAAATTAATTGAAAATGCATAAATATTTCACACTTATATGTTATTTTATACTACATTAACATTAAACTATTAAAATTAATTGAATAATCAGATTTCTAGAATAAAATAATATTAATAAAAAATTTCACAAATTTATATGTTATTTTAATATATGAAAAAATATTTCATGATTCAAAGATATTTCAAAATTCAAAGAAATTTCAGGTTTATAATATATTTAATAATATATTAACATTAAACAATTAAAGTTAATTGAATAATCAGATTTATTGAATAAAATATTATCAAATAATATTCTAAAAAAGTGCAAAGAGAACGCGTTTTCTGTTTTCTGTTTTGAGAAACTGTTTTTCAAAATGACAAAGAGAACGCATTTTCAATAATCTCAAAACAGACACTGAAAACACAAAACACAAAACGAATTTCAAAACTCAAAACACAAAACAGAAACACGAAGAGAACGCACCCTTAGCTTCCAAGAACAGATATAATGATCAATCTTGAAGAAAACGTTAAACCTTGTCCCCTCGGATTCTAGGGTTGTCGTATGAAACCCTAGACAAAGGAAGATCAAAGTGGGCTTCGACCAAGAAAACCAAAATTATCTAATACCGAAAGTTAACAAAGGAGATAAGGTTTAAAACTCGTTACCAGACACGTCTCAGAACAGCAGTGTAAAATAGTAAATACCAGAAACTATTTTACTTTCTCCAAAATATGCATATTTAACCCTTAAAAGTACAAATCTGTGAAGATCTAGGGTTTAATCTGTCAAGAATGCCAAAAAATTGCAGATCAAAGGATTTTCAGAACAGATCGAGATGCTCTGATACCACTATTGGTATTTTACAGTCCCGGTTGAAGAAGATTCAACAGAAATAAAAGAACACAAGAATTTTTCGCCCTTAGACCCTGATGTTCACCCACAAAGGGCTAATCATTACGTTGAGCATCCACCTAAGTGGTTATCGCTCTAATCCACTAGAATCCAGCAAGAATGACAAAAATACAAGTTCCTGAGACTCAAGAATCATATGACTCAAAGCCCTCAAACCAATCTCTCAAAGTTTTCTCCTCTTTTACAAATTACACAAAGTAACCAAGGATTACAGTTCACTAAAGAACACTAAAACCACAACCACACTGTAATCAACACTAGAAATCACCCAAGAAATTTAGACACCAAAGATTACAGACGAAAACCAAAGGTTTTCTTACAGAGAGAAAAGAGAGAATCTATACAGAGAGCAAACCCTAGAAAAGTCTCGAATGAATTCAACCAAATGAATGAGATTGGTATATCAATAGTCACAATGCATCCAATGGTCCAACCAGCAACACGTGTCACCATCTTATCTATTTTACTTCAACAGCTAAAGTCATGTTTAAGTGAGGTGCAAGTTATCACATATGGGCCAGACAGGTTGCATTCCAGAATTGGGCCAAGTTACAATTTTAACAGGCTGCATCATAGGAAAAACATGTTAGGCACCACAAATATAACACACCCAGCCACCTTGGACTAGTTATGGACTGTGTTGTGCATAAGATGATATTAAAATTTATCATTAATTTATTTCGTATAATTTCTGGAAGAAGTATTGAGTAAAGATCTATGCTTGTAATGTGAAGAGCAAGAAGCTTCCTTGTGCTTTTCTAAACTAAATCTTTTGGCAATTCAAATTCAATTTGAATTTCCTGTGGCATCAATTCAACAAGTAAAATGCAGTGAAAATATGAACTATCTACCCTATCTGCCACAGCTTTTCTCCCTATGAACTTACAATATTGAAGGATTAAATGCCCTCGCAGTGAGAAATCCAAACTTAGTCTGACATAAAGAAAGGAACACGGGATGAAATGCTAATGTCAGCTTACAAAAGAATAAGTAAATAATTCCTACTAAAACAATATTTATGTCCGCACCTATGAGTTTGGTTGATTTGCTTGTGTAACTTATTAACAAATGATAACGAAAGGGAAGCAAAGGTCAACAAAGCCATAATTTCAAAAAACTAAGATTATTTATATCTCTAGTTTCTCATTGTTGTTATGATTGTAGTTGGAATACAAAAACTGAATCTAATATGGATGGAAATGGCATAGAACCAGTTTTGAACCACATTCTGAACACGAAGGAACCATTTCCATTCACATAGGATAATTGCCAAACTAAGTTTTTAGAGGTAACTTGTAACACCCCAAAAAAAAATTTACAGAATAAAATTATTTATTCCACCTACTATATTTTATATTTTGAAAGTTGGTGACTAAAGTGACATATATTAAATTCAATTTTATTTGGGCCAAATATTTAAATATCGATACAGTAATGATAATTATATTAATTTTGGGCTCATTAGACTACTCGTATTTAATGATGTATGTTAGGCTCAAGAAAATGTAAGATCGTGTGAATTAAGCCCAAGTTATTTCAATTCGAAGGAACGTATTTAATATGTATTTGTTTATTATTTAATAATGTACCTTTTAAGATAATTAGCAAAACGAATATAATGTTTTATTTCAGAGTCACTTTTGTCTTTAATTTGAAAAGGATTTAATCATATTCATTCCATTTCCCATTCAAAATCCACGATAACAAAATCTATTTTTGTTCTATTGGTGTACGTACACGTGTGTTGTTTGATAGTAGTTTTTCCTTTTTTTTTTTTTTTTTTTTTTTTATTACAATTAAATAAGTTAACAATGAATTGAATTCTTTCCTCACGTGTCTTAGTTGATATGGAGGAGTATGTCTTGATTGATGGAAAATATAAGTTAGCTTCGTTTTAGGAGTTTGAATGGTTTAGATTATAATATAATTTTGAACAAAACTCTTGGCATGACCTTGTACCTTAATATTATTTAAATGCTTTGATTTTGGAAAATTATAGGGATAGCTCCCACGTGTTGTGTGGAAAATGTTGGGATTAATTTATTAGTTGCATTTTAATTGCTAAATTTTGGGAATTCATAAGGATAATTGACACATGTTTGTTGAATAGGAAAATAAATGATTTTTGATTGTATTGATTTACGGGGATTGAGAATTTTCTGGGGGGAAAAAGGCACATTTATTTCAATCATACCAAAACTAAAATATTGATACTAGGTACGGGGCCCTATAAATATCCTATTATATCCAAAGAATTCTTACCCCAAAATATGTCTACTTACACATGGCAGAAAATATACACCACAAATGTTCATGTTCAAAGTTTTATTTTGAGTGAAAAAAGTGCAACCCGTATTTTCAAAAGATCTACAACATTTTTCATTGTCCAACGAGGTAGGATACTATGTGCAAGTTGATATGTCCCTACAATATTATAATTTTTTTTCTACATAATTTATTTCATGAAATGCTATTGACCTGCGGGTCTTAACGAAATGAAATGAAATGTGAGATCTCCTTCGAAAATGTTGCATAGAAATGTGTTAGAGAGCATTCGATTCATCTTTGATTGCTCTTGATGAAATGATGGTATGGAATGTTATAAATTTATGTTTAAAGAATTATTATATTGTTTTGAGCGCATGTATCCTACTGAGTTTAAATTACTCACTCCAAAATTTTAATATTTTCAGGACAGATCGGTTAACGTGGATGGCGGTTGAGCGGTGCGCGGGTTGCCAAGTAATATTTTCGGGAAAAACACTCGATAATAAATTATATTATGATAAATGTTAAATTTCATGACTCTATATTTATTTAATTCAGTGTATGAATATTCAAATAAATTAAGAGGTTAAGTCTTCAAATAAATATTTTTGTTGCAACTATGAATATGAAATGGTATCGGTAACACCCCAAAATTTAAGTCAATAAAATTTGGGGCGTTACATAACTAGTACTCAACTATGCACATTATAACTAGTTCTTGGGTATCCCAGACAGTACCAATAGGAATCCCAAATTTATCAGAACAACTTTTCCAACAATTCATTAATATTCTTAAGTGTGAACTTTGTAACACTACTATGTGTTTCTCTCATAAGTAATAGAAGTATTAATCTACAAGGGGTATTATGTAATTGACAAAAATATATTATTTATTGGCTTCAGTCATACTTGCCTTAGTTCCAAACTTTCTCAATCATCTTGCAATTCCCTTGGAACATGTTCCATCAGCATCTAGAATCAAAACCTTGGACCTTAGTCATATGTTATCATATTTGGTTGCTTCAGATCAATTTTATGCTTCAACTGAGAAAAAAACATGGAGACAGTCAAGGTTTTTATGTGCTTACTGTTCTTGCATTCTAGTATGTAGGTTTCCGTTGCTTTGGCGGGACTTGACGAAAGTTTTGGCTCAGACCCCAATGATCTCCTTCTCCTCATCCCAGCTGTTTTTTTTCTTGGAGTCTTAGCAATGTATGGTAAATCTTCCTCATTTTCTTGTTTTCTTCATCTTTTCTCTAGTTCACATTGCCATTGACAATTAGATAATGACCTTCCCCTCCTTTCTTTTAGACCTAGGTAGAGTTACATTTTTCATCAGATTTCTACCGGGTTTCTTATCGGGTATTAAAGTACAGTAGATATGCTAGAGATTTATCTCCCGGGTCAACTTTGGAGCCGATGGAATATTAGCTCAAAGAGAATGAAAATGAACTTACTGTATTTGAACTCATCTACCGGATTTAAAGTTATTGAAGTTTTTGGATTTCAACAGCACATACCGTATATGGATAGATTTAGTAAACTTACCGTGTATGATGTTCGAACTTACAGGATTTACTTAACCAATACGTATTTGCTTAGAACATACCATATTTGGTTTTACTTACCGGTTTTGAACCAAACTTGCTGATTTCCGGTATCATACCACAAAAATGGATATGAAGACAAAGAGAGAAAGGAAAAATATATATTTCAGACTTAAAAAAATGAAGATATATAGCTAATGTATATATAGCCAAACTTAATTGAAGTGGTAAAAAATGAAATGCTGAAGGTATTCGAGATGACAGATTTGGGTGAAATGAAGTATTTTCTTGGAATGGAGATTGATCAATCAAAGGATGGAATTTTTGTATGCCAAAAGAATATGCTAAACAGGTGTTAAGAAAATTTAATATGAAGAATAGCAAATCAGTTAACACCCCTTTAATTCAGAATTCAAAACCGATGAAAGAAGATGGAGCAAAGAAAATTGATGAGAAGGTTTATAGAAGCTTGGTTAGCTGTTTGCTCTACTTAATTTCCATCAGACCAGATCTAATGTTTGCTGTGAATATGCTATCGAGATTAAGGCAAGAACCTAGTGAAATTCACTTTCAAGCTGCAAAAAGAGTGCTAAGATATATCAAAGGAACAGAGGAGTTTGGGATCAGTTTTAAGAAATCAAAAACTCTGTTTTTGACTGGCTTTACTGATAGTGATTGGGTCGGATCTGTTGATGACATGAAGAGCACTTCAGTCTATGCCTTCTATGCTGGTTCAAGTATTGTGTGTTGGAATTCAATCAAACAAAAAATGGTGGCATAATCAACTGCTGAAGCAGAATACATTGCAGCAACTGAGGTAACAAATCAGGCCATCTGGTTGAGGAAAATGTTGAAAGATCTGAGTACCAACAACCTGATGTAACAACCATTCTTTGAGATAATCAATCTGCTGTGGCAATTGTGAAGAATCCAGTGTTCCATGGAAAGACAAAACACATAAAGATCAAATATTATTTCATAAGGAAAGCTCAAGAAATGAAGGAGGTAGAATTAACGCATTGCTATTCTGATGAACAAGTGGCTGACATTTTCACCAAAGCTTTGCCTAAGGAAAGGTTTGAAACATTAAGAGATTGTCTTGGTGTTTCCAAAAAAAGTATTAAGGAGGAGTGATGAACCGTACGTTGTGACACTTTTGTTGTCACTCAACTATATTTTTTGTTGTTATAATTTGTCACATGTTTTTTTTATTAAGTCTAACTCTGTGTAATAAAGAAAGTTAGACTAGTTTTTAACCTATTACAAGTTAAACTTTTGTCAAGCATTGTCTAGTAGTAGGTAGTATGATTAGTATGTACTTTCTAAATTGTGTAAGTTTGGCCATATATACATTAGCCGTGTATCTTCATTTTTGTAAGTATGAAATATATATTTTTCCTTCCTCTCTTTGTCTTCATATCCATTTTTGTGGTATAATTTCGGAAATCGACAAGTTTGATTCAAAACCGGTAAGTAAAACCAAATACGGTATGTTCTAAGCAAATACAGTTTGGTTAAGTAAATCCGGTAAGTTCAAAACATCATATATGGTAAGTTCAGTAAATCTGTCCATATACGGTATGTGCTGTTGAAATCCGATAACTTCAATAACTCCAAATCCAGTAAGCTCAGTGAATATCCGATAAGCTCCTAGCAAATCCGGTAGATGAGTTCAAATACAGTAAGTTCACTTTCATTCTCTTTGAGTCAATATTTCATCAGCTCCAAAGTTGACTCAGAAGATAAATCTCTAGCATATCCACTGTACTTTAATACCCGATAAGAAACCCTGTGGAAATATGATGAAAAATGTAACTCTACCTAGGTCTGAAAGAAATGGGGGAAGGTCATTATCTAGTTGTCAATGGCAATGTGAACTAGAGAAAAGATAGAAGAAAACAAGAAAATGAGGAAGATTATACCATACAGTGCTGAGACTCCAAGAAAAATAATAGCTGGGATGAGGGGAAGTGGATCATTGGGGTCCAAGCCAAAACTTTCTTCAAGTCCCGCCAAAGCAATGAAAACATACATACCAGAATGCAAGAACAGTAAGCACGTAAAACCTTGACTGTCTCCATGTTTATTTCTCAGTTGAAGCATAAAATTGATATGAAGCAACCAAATATGATAATGTATGACTAAATAACTATGTACGATAATTATGTTTTAACCATTCCTAGACATTCTTAAAATGTCAGGATACCCTACTAAAATCTATCTCTAGAATGAAAATTGGCAACAAAAAAGGTATCACAAGCATCAAATATATTACTTAATGTGTTGTCTATAGTTTAGAAGCAAATTTATAAGAAATATTACTTGTTGAAAAGCACTCCCAACGGGCCTCAATACTTTTATGACAGTCACTTCAATTAAATTAAGTGCATCTTGAAATTTTGAAGGAAGTGATTCCTTAGTAGAACTATAAGCATATCCAACATAAGTGACCCCCCTATGCTCAAGGGTGAATCCGGGGTTCTAGTTTAGCTAAGGTGGACCACGAATGTTGAACTCTTACTGTCAACGGTCAACGTTCATGACAGAGGTGTTGTTTATTAATATTTAATTAAATACTATTCAAAAAATCGTACGGACTAGAACTAGAAGAACTAGATGCACCACTAGAACTAGAACTAGGTATTAACTTTCATTTTAGATGAAAAAATCGTTCTACAATCTGCAAAATGTCCAAATTTATTTTTCATTCAAACAGGCAATATATATTAATAAAATGTCAATATTCAGTTTACAATTAAAGTTAATTAAAAAAGAATTAGTATATTAACAAAGTTGAAACTATTTATGTGCTTATAGCAATTTTATGTGATTATGTGATCCCATTTTTCTGCAATCAATTTTTTGTGAACGAAAAGTTGAACCTTCTATTAATTAAAGCCCCGTTTGATTCCCATGTTGGGGAAAAAGAATGCATTTTGAATAGTTAATTGATGAAAAATGCGTGGTTGAAAAGAAGAGAGAGAAAGAAAAATGAATTTTGAGAAAAATAGAAATCAAACAGGGGCTAAATAAGTTTTGTCGAAAGACTTCTTATGACACTGAGGCGAATTTTTCTACAAAATTCATTCATCATTAATTGACCAAACTCTCAAATCAATTGATTAGAGAAAAAAATAATTAAGAAGATGGACAAATCACCGGTTAAATTGTTTGTATTTGCATTAAAATCGGTAAAATGAACATATATTATTTTGTTTTGTTTAGTATTAGAAATCAATTTTTGTCAATCTGCCAATATGCTTTAGGAAAGGTCTCAAGTTTGAATCCCTGTATTTGCACTTTTGGTAAAAAGTGTTGAAATACAAAAATTACACAACATATTGCTCTCTTGGAGAGTTTCAAACCCGAAACCTCCAATTCAATAGTGGAAGCACCAATCAACTAAGCTACCAAGGATGTTTGGAAATAAAATGAATTATCAGATATATAATATAAATATTTTACCTATTGTCAACAAAAAAAAAAATTCTTCCCGGCGGATCCCGCACGCACGGCTGCAGGATCTTGCCAGGTGTTAGATTCGCCCCTACCTACGCTAAAGAATCCTCAACTTCCACAATTGTTCGTCTCAACACATCACCTTTCCCGATCTTAGCATTAAATCACTAGACAAGCCTATCAACTTATCAAAGCCCTCAGATTTATTGATGTCTGATATGATTTTATTGATAGCATTATCAACTACTTCATTAGCACTTCCAAGAGGAGTAGTCACTGATGAGGTGATGGTATCAAATGAGTTGTTCAGAGCATTTTCTCCTCTATTTTTTTTTTGGTACCTCAGGTGTACGAGTTTCACCCGACTAATCCTGATTACGCCCAAAGTGTTACGCGGTGTTGTAGTGTAGTTTTGGGGTGTCGTATCCACAGAGAGATGAAAAATTATTCAAAGGTTCCAAAAGTGGTGATTTGTTCTCTCAAAGTTCGCAAGAATGTTTGGTTGTTGACAATTAAATCAATAACAAAGTTTTAGGATAAAATTTAGTAAATTAAGACAGTGAAGCTTTGGAATTCCCTCACCCGGATCAGATCATTCAATGTCGTCTATTCAATTTAATAACGCAATTAGAGGCTTTCATCCCGGTACTCTAATCGAAAAATTTATCATTCAAGATCAATATGATTCACAATTATACTCCTAGATTCTAAGTTTCCTTCACAATTCCCACAACCATCTATTGAAATAGGATTACAAATTTACCATCTACTTGTAGCATAAAGTAATAAACAATCACACCAATAGATTAAATGAAATACAAATTCAACACATGGTTCAATTATTCGATAGAAAGAACGTGATTAATTCTATGAAAATCTAACACATGCTAAAGCAATTCCACGATTAATTCATAAAGATGAAAACCTAGATCTAGAAGTTTATTTAACAAAATAAATACCAAGTTTGATGAATAAACGACATGAAAATTCTAAACCCGAATGGGTTCCTCCTTTTGCTTCACAAGATTTGATTAGCCTTCCATGGAGTTTCTCTGGCCAAAATGGTGTTTGAGAGGTCCAAGATGATGAATAATCAAATTCCCTTCTTCTGGTCGACTTTAGGGTGAGAAAAACGCGTCCAAAAACTTTCCATAGTTGATTTGGTTGATTTCCGGAAAGAAAAGATTTTTGGCCCAGTTTATACCTATGCGACCGCATGGCATAAACCCATGCGGTCTCATGGAATAAAGTAATTCAACCCTGAAACTCTCGGTAATAGCCATGCGGTCACATGTCTTTATAACCATGCGACCGCATGGTTTTGCCAATTTTCTACCGGACAGCTTTCAATATTTTGACGATATCTTTCTCTCCTGATGTCCAATTGAGGTGATTCAAGTTTCTTTGGAAAGCTAACTCAAATTTCTAAAGATGTTCTTCAGATATCATCTTCGAATTCCATTATTTTCCATGTCAAAAACCGGTCTCAATATGAGACTAAAAATCGGTGCAAAACCTTTCAGCATGTGTGATAATGCTTTGACTATATTTCACCCTTTTGGCTTCTTTCCTTATCCAATTGATGACAAACACTCTCAAATCTTCATATCTTCATTTTTCCTTCCAAGTCATCTTTTGGATATTTGCAATTTAGCCCTTGAACTTCCACTTTCCTTCGTTTTGGTCCTTTCTCGCTCTTTTCTCCATTTTTCCATTGTTTTCATCCATTTGTGACTAAACCAAGATATAAACGTATTTAGAACAATTAGGCACTAATTAATCACGAAAATGCAAATATAAGCGGATGAAAACGGTAATAAATGTGCTACTATGACACCCCCCCCCCCAACTTACTCATTGCTAGTCTCTAACAATTTAGTGCAAAATAAAATAATCAAAGACTAGTCAACGTTGCAAGTAAATTGTCAAATTCTAATTTACCACAATCCATGCTCCCTTAAAACTCAACACCACAAAAAAATTAATAGTGTTATGGTCACCAAAATGTCAAAAGCACATGCCAAATGTGTAAGTGTGTGTCAAGCCATGACCATCTTACCTCTGATCATAACACATGCAACATCAAGTATGTCTCAAACTAAAGGTTCAACTCCATAACTCATGGGTATCAAAGTGTTTAGTACGGGGTTTCTCTCTATGGAGCTGAGAAAGAGATACGCTCAATTATGGTAGCTTATATATTCATGAACAGGCAACGATTAAACATTGATCTTATGATAGGCATACTATCAAATGAGAGTTCATCAACTTCTTACCACAAATCCACTTGGAATCAAAACAGTCAATGTATAAGGTTGTAATGAGGTTTAGGTTGGGATATATGAAATGAAGGGCTTAATGAATCAAAATTTCCAAGCACACAGTCAGGTATTTCATTATGCGTTTCAATAAATTTCATCGTTTAACCAATACATTTCCCAACATTCTCATCAACAAACCAGTCGTCATTTTTCATCACTTGTTTTTCTTTTCTTTTTTTTTCATTTTTTTTTTGTTTTTCATATTTTTTGATTGATTTATACAAGCACCCATCGACTTTTATCATTTTGCTCATTACTTTTCTTCTCAAATGAAGTTTTATTACCTACTATACACTTGGAAGTATAAAAGTGGAAGGATGTTTACGTTGTATTCCAATGTGTAAAGGTATGGAATAACATAGTTGCATCAAAGAAAAGGCTATATATGTGTATTGGCTCAAAGTGGCAACTAGAGGGCTGCAAATTAGCTTGAAAATGCTCAATTTGTTTCCTAAGTTGACTGTTATCATTTTCCAAGTATAATCCACCATCTTACCACAGACCGTGTAATGTTATTCTCAAAAGAAGTTTTCAATTCACAAAATCAATGCATGTTCATCACATTTCTAGTGTATTGTAGTTCTTAATACTCACCAATTCTCTCACATGAAAATTTCAACAAGAAACTTCTCTAGCTACATGTATTAAACAACCATCTTACCACAAAGCTTGTGTGCACAAAAATAATTCAGCAAGTGTCTTGACATCTAGACTTCCATAACAAAATTAACTCCTAGTGGCATATTTTGTCATTCAAGAGCACAACATGCAGCAAATCAAAGACTTAAGAAAAAAAAATTAAACCAATCATAACAAATTCAACAAGGGTACATGATAATCATGGTAGAATCCAAAGTAACTCTCCCCCCAACTAAATATTGCATTGTCCTCAATACATAAACATGAATACTAAATAGGGAAGGAAAAATATCACCTGGAGGCAGATGTAAATCAACATAAGCATGAAGAAAGGTGAACCTTGAAGTTCTCAATGTGATAAGATATGTAATGGAGAGAAACATAAAAAAATGAATTACATACCTAAAAGGGAAATGTAAAAACTAATATGTAGAAAAACAAGGTAAAAAACATACCTAGAAGATTCAAGGGTGGTAAACAGGGTCTTAAAGAGGAATTTTTTCCATTGTAGGCACCTGTTGCCCATAGAGTATCTTGAGATGCTGTCCATTCACCTTGAATACTCTACCTTCAATAGGGTCTTCAATTTCAATTGCTCCATTTTCAAAAACATGTTTCACCACAAAGGGGCCAATCCACCTAGAACGAAGTTTACCTGGGTGCTTGTGGAGCCTAGAATCATACAAGTACACTTTTTGATTTGGTTCAAACGTTCTCCTCCAAATGTTTTTATCATGAAATCTTTTATTTTGGACTTGTAGATTCTAGAACTCTCGTAAGCATCGTTTCGGAGTTCTTCTAACTTACTTAATTAAAATTTCCTAAGCTTACCCCCCTCTTTGAGATCGAAGTTAAATTGTTTGATGGCCCAGTAGGCTCTGTGCTCAAGTTCGACAGGTAAATGACATGGCTTTCCAAATATTAGTCTATATGGGGACATGCCTAAGGTAGTCTTAAAAGTCGTACGGTAAGCCCACAGTGCATCGTTTAATCTCAAAGACCAATCTTTATGATTAAGGTTCACTGTTTTCTCCAAAATTTGTTTAATCTCCCTGTTCACTAAATCTACCGTCCACTCGTTTTGGGGTGATAAGTAGTAGAAATTTTGTGAATAATCCCATACTTTTTCATTAAAGTCTCAAATGAACGGTTACAAAAGTGTGTGCCTCTATCGCTAATGATAACACGTGGTGTACCAAAACGAGACAAAACATTTTCTTTCAAAACTTTTACAACTGTTTTATTATCATTAGCTCTACAAGTTGTCGCTTCTACCCATTTAGATACATAATTGACCGCAACAATAATGTACAAATAGCCAAAAGAATGTGGAAAAGGTCCCATGAAGTCAATCCCCCAACAGTCAAATACCACAATTACTAAAATAGGATTTAAGGGCATCATGTTACGTCAAGACACAGTACCTAGTTTTTGACATCGTTCACATGATCTACAATATTCATTTGTGTCTTTAAATATGGTGGGCTAAAAGAAACCACATTGCAAAATTTTTGCAGCGGTCTTTTTCACAGAAAAATGGCTTCCACATGCATGGGTATGACAAAAATTAAGCACACTAAAGATCTCGTTATCAAAAATACAACACCTCAAAATCTGGTCAGGACAGTACTTAAATAAATATGGATCATCCCAGTAGAAATTACGTACCTCAACCAAGAATTTTCTCCTATCCTGTGCGCTCCACTCTTGTGGAATTTCACCTGCAGTCAAGTAATTCACAATATGAGCAAACAATGGTAGAAAAGAAATAGAAAATAAACTCTCATCTAGAAATTCTTCTCTGATTGGCAAGGTGGTCGTTTGGTCCTCAAAGGTTAGCCTTGACAAGTGATCTGCCACAACATTCTCCACTCATTTCTTGTCCTTGATAGAGATATCGAACTCCTACAATAGCAAAATCCACTGTATTAATCGTGCCTTAGCATCCTTCTTGGTAAGAAGGTACTTAAGGGCTGCATGATCTGTGAAAATTGTAATAGGGGAGCCAATCAAATCAGATCTAAACTTATCAAGCGCAAAGACTAAATCTAGCAACTCTTTTTCAGTTGTGAAATAATTCATTTGAGCACTATTTAAAGTTCTACTAGCGTAGTAGATTACAAAAGGCTTACCTTCCCTTCTTTGTCCAAGTACAGCACCTACCACATAATCACTAGCATCACACATAATTTCAAACGACAATGTCCAATCAGGTGGTTGCATGATGGGTGCTGAGGTTAGGTTTCTAGTCAATGTTTTGAAAGCCTCCTGGCACTCAGGAGTCCAGTTAAAAGTCACATCTTTAATGAGGAGATTATACAATGGTCTAGCTATAGATGAAAAGTTTTGTATGAACCTCCTATAAAAATCTGCATGGCCTAGGAATGATCTAATGTCTTTTACTGTCTTAGGTGTAGGCAATTTAGAGATCAATTCAATTTTAGATTTGTCAACCTCTATTCCCTTAGACGAAATTACATGCCCTAAGACAATTCCTAAAGGTACCATAAAATGGCACTTTTTCCAATTCAACACTAATCCATTTTCCTCACATCGAGTTAGAACACGTTTCAAATTTAACAAGCATGCATCAAATGAAGTTCCAAAGACAGTTAGATCATCCATAAACACTTCCATGCAATTCTCTACCATGTCACTAAACATGCTGGTCATGCATCTTTGAAACGTGGCAGAGCGTTACAAAGTCCAAATGACATCCTACAAAATGCAAAAGTGCCAAAATGACAAGTAAATGTGGTTTTATCCTGGTCTTCTAAAGCAATTTCAATTTGATAGTAACCAGAATACCCATCCAGAAAATAGTAAAAGGGATGGTCTGCCACACGCTCAAGAATTTACACTAGCTCCTAAATCAAGTAGAGCCTGTGCAAAATCATGGCTCCCAATAATGCAGGAAATAGTGGGGCAACCAGGATCCTTGTACTTAGGTGGGGTCCTTTGTTCAATTACAGCGCTAACCTGTTCAGTTAAGAAAGCTGTTTTCTTAACATGATACTTCATCTTCACAGTGCATAAGTCCTTGATGACTTTAGCATATGTGGGAACCTGTGAAATCACATGCAAGAGGGGTAGGCTGATTTTGACTTACCTAAGGTGTTCTAGAATTTCATTTTGTTGACCGGTTGATTTCGAGGTGGACTTGAGGGCTTGAGGGAAAGGCACTCTAGTAGGAATTTCCACTACATCCTCGCTAGGTTTATCTTCTTCTGAATTGCTAGAGTTTCTCTCTTCTTCCCTAGGCCTGTTGGTTGGCTCTATAGTCTTTTCGGACCTAGTGGTTATGGCATTTACTTCCTTAAAGTTGTTTTCTTCCGAGTTTGAAGCTTGTGCCATATGTTGTCCTCTGGGATTTGGTTGGGCTTGAGCTGGAAACTTCCCACGCTCTCCTACAGCTAGGGCATTGGTTAGCTTGGACATGTGGGCTTTCATCTCTTTACTCTCCTCAACAACCTGGGTAATCATAGTCTCAAACTTGTGATTGGTCTTACCCTGTGCTTCTATAAAAGCATGTAGTGTGTCCTCTAAGGAGTTCCTAGAAGGTGTAGGTTGAGATGAGGGTATAGTGTATGTCCTATTTGCTGGGGCTTGTTGTTGATTGTCAGATTTCCAACTAAAATTGGGGTGATTCTGCCACCCCTTATTGTAGGTTTCAGAATAAGGAACATATGGCTTTTGGTATATGCCTAAGGCATTGCAGTGTTCCTCATACACTCATCTCATCTTAACATAAGTGGCACACTCTTGCGCAGGGTGATCACTTCTTCCACACATAAAACACGGCTCTAAGGTCTTAGCTCGGGAAACAGATCGAGTGGTTTTCGACTCCTTAGTGCGTAGGGCATCTAGTTCTCTAGTAAGGGTTTCTACCTTAGCTCTAAGGTTGTCTTCTCTCCTTAAGTTGGTAAATTCCACTACCATATTGGTTTCCTACGGGTCGTGCTCTATTGGTGCTCTCAGTAGCACTAGGTCCTGTCCAAGTATGGGCCTTCTCAGCTAATTCATTTAAGTATTCTATAGCCTCATCCGGATCTTTTTGTAAAAATTCACCATTGCACATCATCTCAACAAATTGACGCTCCCTAAGTAACAATCCTTCATAAAAATAACTCATCACGCACCAAGTTTCATTACCATGGTGGGGACATAAAGCTTGCAATTCTTTGTACCTTTCCCATGCTTAATATAGAGTTTCACTTTCTTTTTTGAGTAAAAGTAGAAATTTGCTTTTTTAATGCAGTTGTTTTATGATGGCGAAAGTACTTGCCAAAGAATGCTTGAGTCATTTCAGCCCAACTCCCAATCGAACGTGGTCACAATGAATATAGCCAGCTTTTAGCTCGATCATTGAGTGAAAATGGGAAAAATTTTAGCCTGACTGCATCCATTGTACCACGTTGATTGTGAAAAGTTGCAACCACCTCTTCAAATTCCCTAATATGCACGTACGGATTTTTATTTTCAAGACCATGAAAGGTGGGAAGAAGTTGGATCATTCCTGGTTTAAGGTCCATACGTGGCATATTGGGTGGAAATATAATGCATGACGGTGTAGATGTGCGTGTGGGATGGAGATAATCGTGCAAAGTCCTAATTGGTGCCTTTTCGTGCTCACTGTCAGTTATTGTGTTATATGTACCAATAGATTCTGTATCAAAAAGAGGGTTAAAGAGATTTTCAAACACTGGAAGATGTCCTTCGGTAGAGCTTCCTTAATCTCCTCAATCCCTGTTCATAAAACATGAAAACTAACTATATGAGAATAAAAATAAAAATTAAATTAACAATGAAGAAAATTAAATTAGCTAAAAACAAAAATAAAGGAACGATGTCACCATTTTGCTAGAAGATCCTTCAATTTATTGTACCGTCTCTTCGGCAATGGCGCCAAAATTTGATTATGCCCAAAGTGTTACGCGGTGTTGTAGTGTAGCTTTGGGGTGTCGTATCTACAAGGAGATGAAAAATTATTCAAAGGTTCCAAAAGTGGTGATTTGTTCTCTCAAAGTTCGCAAGAATGTTTGGTTGTTGATAATTAAATCAATAACAAAGTTTTGAGATAGAATTTAGTAAATTAAGACAGTGAAGCTTTGGAATTCCCCACCCGGATCAAATCATTCAATTTCATCTATTCAATTTAATAACGCAATTAAAGGCTTTCATCCCAGTACTCTAATCGGAAGATTTATCATTCAAGATCAATATGATTCACAATTATACTCCTAGATTCTAAGTTTCCTTCACAATTCCCACAACTATCTATTGAAATAGGATTACAAATTTACCATCTACTTGTAGCATAAAGTAATAAACAATCACACCAATAGATTAAATGAAATACAAATTCAACACATGGTTCAATTATTTGATAGAAAGAACGTGATTAATTCTATGAAAATCTAACACATGCTAAAGCAATTCCACGATTAATTCATAAAGATGAAAACCTAGATCTAGAAGTTTATTTAACAAAATAAATACCAAATTTGATGAATAAACGACATGAAAATCCTAAACCCGAATGAGTTCCTCCCTTTGCTTCACAAGATTTGATTAGCCTTCCATGGAGTTTCTCTGGCCAAAATGGTGTTTGAGAGGTCCAAGATGATGAATAATCGAATTCCCTTCTTCTGGTCGACTTTAGGGTAAGAAAAACGCGTCCAAAAACTTTCCATAGTTGATTTCCGGAAAGAAAAGATTTTTGGCCCAATTTATACCTATGCGACCGCATGGTATAAACCCATGCGGTCGCATGGAACAAAGTAATTCAACCCTGAAGCTCTCGGTAAGAGCCATGCGGTCGCATGTCTTTATAACCATGTGACCGCAAGGTTTTGCCAATTTTTCGCCAGACAGTTTTCCGTATTTTGACGAGATCGTTCTCTCCTAATGTCCAATTGAGGTGATTCAAGTTTCTTTGGAAAGCTAACTCAATGTTATATAGATGTTCTTTAGATATCATCTTCGAATTCCATCATTTTCCATGTCAAAATCGGTCTCAATATGAGACTAAAAATCGTTGCAAAACCTTTCAGATGTGTCACAATGCTTTGACTATATTTCACCCTTTTGGCTTCTTTCCTTATCCAATTGATGTCAAACACTCTCAAATCTTCATATCTTCATTTTTTCTTCTGAGTCATCTTTTGGATATTTGCAATTTAGCCCTTGAACTTCCACTTTCCTTCGTTTTGGTCCTTTCTCGCTCTTTTCTCCAATTTTCCATTGTTTTCATCCATTTGTGACCTAAACCCTGATATAAACGTATTTAGAACAATTAGACACTAATTAATCACGAAAATGCAAATATAAGCGGATGAAAACAGTAATAAATGTGCTACTATCACATCTTTAGAGTGGTGGTCTTCCCCCCGGTTCACCACTCGGGTAAATTTAGTTGCGATAAAAACTTTTATACACACTTAGGCCGAACATTTGGGATGCGGTTCTCCTCCCTGTGGACATTCCTTTACGAAGTGCGGACAGTACCCCCAGAGGGATGACAAAACGCACCATAACTATGCCTCCACAGGAAGATGTCTTCCAATATAAATATTGTCTTCTAGCTGTCACAGGGATTCAAACCTCTAATGCTCCGTAGAGAAGCATTTTCTCCTCTATTGATCGTATCAGCAATAGATCATTCAGTTTAGAAAAAATATCAGCATTACTTATTTTCAAATCCGTTAGGGAATTTACATTCACATTCATTGAATCAAATATTGGGGCAGGATCATCTATTGCACCATCTATTGGTATAATTAATTCAGGATTTAAGATATCAGTATCCTCAATGGTTTAACTTGAAAGATCCATTAGCTAATCATCTCTAGTAGAAAAACTAGATCTCTCTACAATTTCAATTATGCTAAAGGGTGTGATTCGTCTAATACCCCATCTGGATAACTGTAATTGGTTATTGGGTTTTATGTCATCAAATTTTAAACTGAGCCAGATCACTCACCGTTTTTGGCAAAATTAGTATAGAAACATGAAGCAGGTTGTCTCTTGAAAAGAAATCTTCCATTTGAGAAGTTGCGGAATACTCTGTCCACAGTGTTGAAATTATCCCCAAATGTCTTTGTTAGGCAATTTTTTTTCAAACGACCTCCTCGGACTATGATGTTAACTCGGTAACTTTGTCAGTTGACATCGACCTAATGACCAAACAATAAATCAACATCAAAACGAAATGACCCAACCCCAATTTGTTTGGGCCATTTGAAGTAGCCTAATCTTAATTAGTGCTATTCATGGCCCGTCTCCACTTATTTGGACGACTTATAGATTAAACCCATTTAAATGCCCACTTAAACCCTTGATTGACCCATTATCGTGACACAATTTCACCATTCATCCTTGGGCGTCCTTTTTTGTTTTCGTACAGTTTCGATCTCTTTTTCTCTCTTCTGCGTGTAAACTTGGTGTTTCCTTTCGTGATCTCTCACCATCGTCTTTCACTGTCTTTGTGGCCATGGTATTTTGAGAGTTTTGGGTTGATTTTTGATTGAGGTGTCGATTGGAGGAAAAACTGAGTTAGGTTTAAGCCTTGGTGGTCATCATCTTCCGCACAACATCTAGTATCAAAGCCTTAGGGTGTTTTTCCGAGCAAAAATCAACGAAAGGAGGCTGAAATTGCAATTTTTGCAAAAGGGCCAAATCTGAAAACCTCAATTAGTGACCGAACGGGAAAACTAATCCCATATTCAGACTCTGCAGGTGGAGATACCCTTTCAGACACTGCGTGGTGACGACAACACGTGACCTCTCCGATAACGGTGCGTGGCGACTGATCTGGACAAGCTACCTTTATGTAGATTGCTTGTTTTGATTTTCTGAACATATTGATATTGTTGGTTTCGTGTTTCAGGTTACACAGAAAAATATGGACGATTTCATCCCTAGACGCTCGATTTATGATCGTTGGCCGATCGCATTGGTATATTTACTGAATCTTTAGGGCAAATAGTGGTGGCCCTAAAGCAGCAGATTCATCTCTCGATTTTACGGACTTCGGACGTGTCCACTCTGGTAAATTGGCTTATCCCGATTAAATTTCTGCACTGGCGCTTTATTGTGTGGGATGATAATAGGATTTGAGGTTACTGTGTGGAGTAATCATTGTTTGTGCTAAAATTTTGAAACTATCTGCTTTTACATGATTGTAGTATTTTTTTTCTTTGATAAAATTCATTCATTGTCTCTGTGATATACTCTATTTTAGAATTGCTTTCATTGAAACTGTCTTTTTAATTGACACACTTCGTTGTTGTCTAGTTAATTCCGTTAGAATACCTAAATATTACCTGGTCGAACATTTTCTTAATCTGAGATCGCAAATCTCATGAAACTCTAGGAGTCTAGAACGATGTATACTGTCTGTGACCCTAGGACTACTTTGTATGGCTTGATTGTGATCTATGCATTTTTGAATTGATATGTAAAATGACATATCGCAATTTTGATTTGGGAATCTTTAACGAAAAATGTGATTTTTCTATATGGTAACAAAAGATTTGAAAAGTCGTTGAAAGCAATTTTTCTGCTAATTTTTCAAAAATACAAAACGAGGAAGCTGATGAACTTGCATATTTTTCATTCATTTTACACTTGTTTGGCGTTGTTTTAAGAAAAGTGGGAAAACTGAAGACCACAAAAGTCAAAGGATCTTGATGACAATTTAGACATTTTTAACAAACTTGTCCAAGATATGGTTAACTGTGAAGAGACCGTGTCAAAAACCTATAAAACTAAAATTTTGCTTAATTCTATTCCTGACACATATAAGGAAGTAAAAAATGTAATCAAGTATGGTAGGGATACTTTGATGCCTGAAATTGTCATTGACTCTCTCAAAAGCAAAGAGATGGAGATTAAAGCTGAAAAATATGATAAGAAAGGTGGTGAGATTCACATGGTGAGGAGTAGAACTAGTTTAGACAAAATAGTCATGATGGGTTCCATGGGAATAGCGAATCAAGTAGTGATGAAAGTAAAAAAAAAAAAAAAAAAGCAATTGTAGGTCTAGAACAAAATCTAGAACCAAAGTTAGAAAATGTTATGGCTGTGGAAACACGGGATATTTTATAAAAAAAAAAAAAAACTGATATAAAGAGAAGGGCAAGTTGGAGAGAAAAGAGAGATGAAGTTAATGTGTTGTCTTCCGTTTCCAACATTGATGATGGTGAAGTGTATATGATTTCTAGTTTTGTTGCTTATCATGTTCAATTAAATCTAACTACTGATTCTCCTTTGTATGAGTGGATACTTGATTTTGGTACATCTTTTCATATAACATCTCAAAACGTTTTGTTCGAAACTTTGCATAAATCAAATGATGGGCATGTTATGCTATGTGACAATTCTGCTTATACTATTGCTAGAATTGGTGATATTACTTTAAAATTTGACACTGGTTTTGTGTATACTTTAAAAGATGGATACATCCATGAACTGTCTAGGAACTTAATCTAAGTAGGGAGACATGAAAAAGGCTGACTTCACTAGTAAAATTGGAAATGAAACTTTAAAATTGGTAAAGAGTACTCTGGTTTCCATTTAGGGAACTAGGAGAAATGATATTTATATCACTACTGGAAAAGTGTTAAGAGGTCTAGATCCTCTTAACTCCTCTGTCAAGGTAGATCACACACATAAATAGGATAATAGACTCTCACACGTAGGTATTAAGGAAGACCTCTTAAATGAAAATGGTGCTTTTGGAAATGATCATGTGCCTGACTTTTTTTTTTTTGTGATCACTGTGTGCTTGGTAAACACCATAAATCTTCATTTTCCATGAGTGTTAATAAAACTAAAAACATGCTTGAATATGTGCATTCAGATCTGTAAGGTCCTACTAGTAATCCCACCTTGGGTGAGAATAGGTATTTCTTATCTATTATATATTATTTCACGAGAAATGCGTTGGTTTATCTTTTAAAAGATAAGTCCGACACTTTCCACAATTCTAATAATTGGAAAAAAAAATAAGTTGAAAAACAAATTGGCAAAAGGATCACATTTTTGAGAACTAGTAATGATCTAGAGTTTTGCAACACTGAATTTAACAATATGTGCGATTAAAATGAAATAACAAGGCATAAGATTGTTCTTTACATTCTCCAACAAAACGGGATAACTGAAAGGATGAATATAACTATACTCGATAAGGTGTGTTGCATGATGTTAAATTATGGTGTCCCAAAGTAATTTTGAGACGAAGTTATTATGACTACATGTTAACTAATTAATTTGACTTCATCTACTGCATTGAATGGTGATACTCCTCGTGAAAAATGGTTAGGTAAATTAAGTGATATTTTGCGCTCAAAACTTTTGGCTATGCTGAAGGAAAACTTGAACCTAGAGCTAGGAAATGTATTTTTCTAGGTTACCCAGATGGTGTTAAAGATTATAGGTTGTTGTGGGATAGAAGCCAAAAGGGATGAAGATCACTGTGAGTAAAAATGTCACGTTTAACGAAGCTGAAATGCATTGCCTTAAGACTGAATTTGAACCTGTGAGTGAAGAAGAAAAAGGTGAAGAGAGAGATCAGTTGATGGTGGAGTTAGGAAAATTTAGCATATCTATACATGTTTACCCTAATACTCAGGTTCAGCACCTTGAAGTGGAGAATAGAGAGGACGAAATGATAGAAGAGCACTCTGAGGTAGAAATTCACTTAGCAAACTATAACTTAGCTAGGGATAGAGAGAAAAGACAAACGAGTGAGCCTAAGAGATTCGGATATAAACCTGAATTAGTTTTTGCTCATGCTAGCTATGAGGATCTAGCAGATAGAGAGTCAAAAACTTTCGAGGATGCTATGAGAAGTGAACAATCGGAAAAGTGGTTTAAGGCAATGAAAGAGGAAATGAGTTCTTTAGAAAAGAATCAAACGTGGAAACTAGTACCTAGACCTAAGAATAAATCAATAGTTGATTGTAAGTGGGTCTTTAAGTTTAAGGAGGATGCTAGTAAATCTGAACCCTTAAGATTTAAGGTTAGGTTAGTGACCAAGGGATACACACAAAAGGAGGGCGTTGATTATAACAAGATTTTTTCACTAGTTGTTAAGTATACTATCATTACGGTCATGCTTGCATTAGTTGCACACTTTGACTGAAAACTTGAATAACTTGATGTAAAAACTGTTTTTTTTTTTACATAGTGAACTTGATGAACAAATCTTTATGAATCAACCAAAAGGTTTCTAAGATAAACTAAAACTCGATCATGTGTGTTTTTTAAAAAATCCTTATATAGCCTAAAACAATCAACTAGACATTGGTATAAAAGATTTGACTCTTTTGTACACACTATAGGGTTTCAAAGAATTAATTTGATCATTATCTGGTCTTTCAATATGATCATACCAACAATGACTGTTTGTTTTTATTGTTGTATGTGGATGATATGCTATTGATTGGTTCTTCGCCAAAATAGATAAGTAATATAAAAATGAAGTTGAATGGAGAATTTGACATGAAAGACCTAGGTAAAGTTAAGAGAATTCTAGGTATGGAAATTGAGCCCTTGTTTGAGCCACATTCTTGTCAAAAAAAATGCATTTTTGAATAGTGTATTGATGAGAAATGTGTGGTTAAAAATAAAGAAAAGTTTTGGGTTTATGTGTAATATTATTTTATTAAAGAATGTGGGTTGAAATGAGGTCAAATCATTGTTGAAAAATGTATTTTGATAAAAAAAAATGTGACTCAAACAAGGGCTGAAAGAGATAAGTCATATTCTATTTTGTTCTTGCATGAGTCTCCTTATATTTCAAATGTATTGAAAAGATTTGACATGTATGAGTGCAAACCTATTATATTACCTTAAGTTAATTATTTTGTATTATCTAAAGATCAAGCTCCTTGTAATGAAAATGAAATAGAATACATGAGTAGAATACATTACTCTAATGTGATTGGTTCTATTATGTACTTAAAGAGAAACGTACTAAGTTTCTAAAATGTATGGTATATTTCAAACAACTACTATATTGAACCAGAATTTCAATTATTGATTGTATTATTTTTGGTATGACTAGTTGGACCATCACTTGATCAATAATGATGCGAAATTAAAAATTCAAATGTATATTCAACATAGAATCTGAAGATTCTTCAATACAATAAATTCCTATATGTTATTCTCTACATCGAAAATTGATCATCACCAGCTAAAATAGGGATTGAATTTTCGATATTTTCTAAAATTAATCAAGGTGATAAATAGGGTTCATCATCATCAACGTTGACCATCTAGATATTATTTACATTTGATACATTTATTAGATGATTGCATGGTTTTCGCAACCTGGAGTTTGCGAAATTGCTACTCAATTTTAAATTATGAACATAACTTTCAAATTATACAATCAAGATGGTGTGTCTTGTTAATGCTAGTGATCCTAAATCTCAACATTTTAATAAGTGTTAGTTGAGATGTTGATAAATAGTATAACACTATTGCTTGTTAAACTCTTTCATTTGATTTAATTGAGAACAATGTACTTACCATTTTTATTTAGAGAATGGTGTTACCCATCATGACAATATTATAGTTCTCCCTATTATAATTAGCTTATGGTCAAAGCCTAATTTCTTCATATAATTATATGATAGTGCAATATATGTACAATTAATCCACTATGTTGTATTGTGATGAAAAGTACAAAATGTTGAAAAGAAATGTGTAGCTTGAACCCTTGTACAGTATCTCAAATCCTTACATGTAACATTTTATAAAACGGTTTGTTGATTATTAATTTTACTGGATAATTTTCTCAGTATTAGGGAGATGAAATAAGAAATTAAAAATAATATACAAACACGTCATTATATAAATCTCCACAAAAGAGAATTCGAATTAGAAGTTCGAAAGAATAATTCGTTTAGATGCATTTACTGATCACAGATATCAATAATATCACACACATCAACTTTAAATGCTCCAATTCAAATTAACTCCTGGAAAGATAATTCGTTAATATTATATTTGATAAATTTATGGTACGTCTGAAGTGTGATGATATTCGATTCTAATACAAAAATAATTCAAATGAAAATGGACCAATTAGCAAATATGGTATCATTAAGGAGACATATACTCTTAATGAGTATTTAGACATAACAAATTATAAAATTTCAGAAGAGGTTCAAGTATTCGATATATTGAAAATTTAAATATCTTTATAAGTTATGTTCTCATGCAGAGAAGTGTCAATGAGTCAAGTCAAGCCAGAGCACAACTCAAATTTGGAGGCTTGACTTAAGCTTCATTGAGCCAATTTACAAACTTTTTTCATTTTTTTAATTCATGAAATATTAATATAAAAAAGTCAAATAAATTCTTCTTCTTCTCGACTAAAATACAATAAAAAAATATTTATATAAATACGAGACTATATGAATTAGAGTACAATTTTCAAGTTTATAAATATCCTGATATTAACTTGTAGAATTAAAAAAATATTGGAATAGAAAATGTCATTTAAGTTTCAACACCATAAGATAACAAATAATATTATAATAACTCCTATATAATAAAATTTAAAATTTACATCAATAAAATATAATGGGAATATTAATTAATATGATAATAAATTATAAATATAACCCCTGTTTGAGCCCCTTACTTCTACAAAAAATTTCCATAACAGTATACATGGCCCATGTTTGCAGCATAAGTCAACAATGACGGAATTTTATTATTATTTTTATGATATGTTTCTTTCCATTTTTTCCCTTACATACCAAACAAAATGTAGGAAAAAGATGGAAGGATGAATACGTAAATTTACAAGTCGGAATAAGCACAAACACAGTATTAAGTTGTAATGGCTGGATTTTTTTAAAATTGTGTCAGAAACCCAGTCACTTTTTCACTTCTCATTAATGCATTTACTGTTGGAAAAAAGGAAATTGTTTGGGAAAAAAAAGGGGCTCAAACGGGGGCATAGATAGTTGTAGCATAATTATGAATATTAATTATGTAAGCATATTTATATATAAGTTATACTTTATTGATTTACCTTTTAAATTAAATATTAATAAATAAATTGAAGGTTGTCAACGAATTGGGCTGAGCCTATGACACTAACCATTTTCATCGAGCCGCACGAGCCAAGTCCCGAAATTTGGGCTTGGCTCGAGCCGGCATGAGTTTTTTTGTCATCCTTAGTCATGCAAAAGAAATAGAATTGAAAAAAAATAATGTCGACAACACTTTTACACATTATGCATTCCATCATGTGCACGAGAAATCAAAATAAATACATCGAAATATATCGATCGAAGTAATGATTGTCCAAATAAAAAGGATGCAATCTTAAATTGAATTTATAAGATAAACTTAATGTTTCTAGACCCACAGTCCGAAAATCTAAAGGTATATACTTATGCGAAAAAGAAATGAAAAAAAATGAAGTCGTAATATATAGTGCACAACTCTCAACATAGTGAATTTCGCAAAGATCGTGATAAATGAAATCACAAGTCCATATCATGTTATCTTGATGATGTATGAAATTTGAAATATATTATAGTCAACTCATCTGACATGACTATTAAGTATTAATGCTATCTCCGAAGAATTTTATGCAAAAAGCATATAATTCAAGTGATATTATCATGAGGTGGATAAATACGCGTTGTACTCTTCTTCTTTTTACTAATATTTTGTTCCGTTCGATTTACCAACAAGATTTTTAATGAGACAATTTTTGTAGCGTATTCAAAAAGAATAATGTACCATTTTTCTTTCATTAAAATTTCTCCTAATAAGGTTTTAACGAGATATATTCTTTGTATTATGAATGTTCATAACATACAAGATATTTACCATCAAAATAATACTCCTATATGTATAAGACTCTGAAGAGATCAATAAAAGCTAATTTTCGAATCATCATGTTATATAAGTCATTAATGGTTGATACATATTTCGTATGAAGAAGGTGTTATTTGAACATATTGACGTATAAGATATCAACATTGAATACATTGACATACAAGATATCAATATTAAAGATATTGATGTACAAAACATGAATCGCTTGATACAAGATTGAAATCAGGATGAGTAGTTGTACTCTTTTTCCTTCGATCAAGTTTTGTTCCATTGAATTTTCTTGACAAGGTTTTAACAAGTCAACATTTTATTAATCCAAATTATTTTTACTCTTTTTTTCATTTGTTGACATTTTGTCCCATCGAATTTTTATCAAATAATGTTTCAATAAGATAATTATTGTGTAAATAGTCATTCAAGTAGAGTATTATAAACATAGTAATATTTATGAATGATTTTTATAATCCCTACAACTCTAATCATTATGGCTATTGTATCTCTTATAACCTTAATTTTTCCCTTTAATATGAGACTTTGATTTTTAATAAAATACACAAATTTCTTGGACTCTCTCTAATTTATAACATATGATATTTAATATAATTAAACGTTTGTTTGGCCCCCATTTTTTGGCCAAAATTTTCCTATCATTTTTTACTCTGTTGGGCCCCACGGTTGAAAACTAGGAATTTAGGCTTGACAATCTAGCTGGCACACACAATACACCTGAAATACATTCTTCAATTTTCCTTTTATGCCCTTCACATAAGACTTCTTTTGGTTGGTCAAACAAAAAAGGTTGCTGATTATCATCATTATTTTCCCGGTTACTATACAGCAGCCGCATTTTTATGATCAAAGTGACAACATCGAGTTTTTTTTTATTACAACAAACGCATGGACTTGGAAAAAAAATGCATGGGAAAATACATCACAACTTACGGGCGCTCGTCGACCCCCTTTACGCTTCCGAAATTACGAATACATACGACGAAACAACATAGAAACGAGAGTGTCTACTTTATAAGTACTAACATAGGGCATGTGCCATGTAATCGTGCAGTAACTGCCATGGCATATCCCTTTTGCATATTGCATCTTGCTCGGCAGCAATTTCATCTACTTCATCTGGTAAGTCTATGTCAACTTCATCATTGTCCACTTCTTCGGCTCTTATAAACCCTTCATCGACCTGACCATTTCTCCGTAGGAAATTACGTATTCTCATTGTAACTACGACGACAGCAGTTTACGCTCGGATACTGTAACTAAGCATCAAATCCAGTATCTTCTACTTTTGTTTCCACACACCGAACACACACTCGATAGCGTTGCGACACAATGAGTAATGGAAATTAAACTTTTCACGTGCATTACGAAAATGGCAGCATTGCCCATCAACCGAATTACCAAATTCTTGAAAATGGTATCTAATGTCAGAACCATTATATGGAGTCATATACCCAGGCCTATGTGCGAACCTGGAGTCGACCAAGTAATATTTTCCATTCGTAGGTTGTGGAAAATTCACCTCCAGACTATGTACCGCTCTGGCCAATATGCGCCTGTCATGCGTGTTTTCGGTTGTCCCAGGCAACACAAACGTGAAACAAAGGTTAAAATCGCAGGCGGCCAACACGTTCTGCGTTGGAATCCTCTTTCTACCATGAAACTCTCTTCTGTGTCTCAGTAGTACGGCTCGAACATGCGTTCCGTCGATTGCACCGATACAATCCTGAAATAGGGGATACCGATCTGGATTACGGTGATGGTGTGCTACACTGTCGTTGTACCTCGAATTTGGTTTTATCATTTGCACCGATAAAGCTAGGCATGCGCATAGGACCTTCTTAAAATAATGACATATAGTCTACAACGAATGACCAAATAGAAATTGAACCTGACGATACTCTTTGCCATGTGCAAGTATACATAAGAACATTCCGACATGTTCGAAAATATCAATGTTTGCACTGCTCGATATGTTGTACTTGTGGCGCAAAATATACGCGAAGTGCATAAACATCGAAGCATACATCCTGAACTCTTGGAAACAAGTTTGTGGATAGACATGAATGTTCTGCAACCAGTTTGTGGATATATCGCATTGTTGGTAACAAATATCGTCGCGCTCTGTTCGGTCCCAAAAACTCGCGGACAATACGTTCGGTTATTCTACAATATTCGAGCCACATCATTATGTCCTCTTCCAACTGCATCATCACTGCTTCATCGGAACGAGTATTGGAATCTAACGTATACTCGGTATCGCAATGTCTCCGAAAAAGAGTACACCGCGGAGTGGTCTCACATATCTGCAGAGGAATGTGTAGTTTATTTATGCTTAAAATGTTTTGCGTTCAAGGAAAAAAGGAAAACGTCACAAGCTTCGTGGAATTATGCTCGAGGAAATCTGCTTTCTTTCATTTCATATGTTCATGCACTCTGTTGAATGACATTCATCTCTCATTTATAGGAAAACATTGTGACAACTTTTCATAACTTTCACACTATCCAATTAAAGAAACAAAAGTGGGTGTTTTTGCAGGGAATATATTCCCTTTTTCACACTATCCAACGCTAACCATTTGCTTGAGGGAAGCGGATACCTTTCTTGCACCGTACCCTTTTTTCTTTCTCTTTTCCCTCTTTGTCTGCCTTTTCTCTTATCCCCACTGTGATTCCTGGATATATTCATGGAGAATTGACCTCTAACTTCGATGGGGCTATCGCTAGAATCCGTTCCCTCTGCGTGGTTGGGAAACTTGTCGCCTTCGTCATCTCTGTCGCTATCAGTGCCCAAGTCGAAACCCTGCTGCGAGAGCTTCGTTGGTGACAATGCATACTTCGTGGAATCACCAGTATCGTCAAACAGTTTACCGTATGTGTCATAAATCTCACTGTAGTCAGTGTTCTTGTACCTCACATACTCTCGTTTCTCCTACGTCCACAAGGAAATGTAGAAATAAGAGTCCAACATACTAAACAAGGATTTCAAGTGAAACAAAGGAATTCCTACTTTGCCCACTAATGAAAACAAATTAAGGTACTAAAACAACATATGCTATTGATTATTTATAGTTTTGTTACCCCACATTTCCAAGGAGTAAAGCTAAAAACAAAGAATGAAGGAAAAGTTCAACTCTTTTAAACTCTTTTATGAAATAAAAATCCAAAAAGGTTAATAACAACATCAAAGAACAAAATGAAATAGCCCAATTTTGTGAAAGAAACTGGTGGACATAAATGATAAACCCTGGTTAAGATGATTAGTGGAAATGACACCCTTCAAAGAATAACCTATAAGATTCAAACCTAATAAATCTACGCGCACACCAAATGAGTTAAGCGAAAAACTTCATACATCTATGCGTTCATTATTCACATCAAATACAACATTCGATGACAATAACATTCGAATCACAACGTGTGACTTCATTTGAAAATATTGGATAATTGAACATGATTGTTTAATATTGAGATGAGTACACAATTTCAAACGTCAACGTCCAATTGCTTCATTTATTCATTTTGACAGATAGGTGTGTTCTATAAGTGGAAACTGGAACTTCGAATATAGCATTCGATTTGGTACCACGTAAATCCAGACACTGACACATGAAGTCGTGGACACATTTGAATTAAACATAACCGGTGTAGGGATGCATATGAACAGAGGAATTGTGAGCACCTATGCATGTATCCTACAAAATTCGTCCGACAATAAGAAATGTAAATGACAAGTACTCCAATCGGATTAAATTCAACCGCCGTAAGATATTATGGGTACACAAAGTCACTTTGGAGTTTCGGATCACAGGGGCAGATTTCAGGTATGCATAATGCAAAAAAGAAAAAATGCGATGGGAACTACCCGTTACCTTGATCTTTGATTGCCACCAGTGCTCAGGAGCAACAATTGTACCCGTCTCGGAGTGGTATTCAATACCACTACATCGAAGGAGCTCGAAGAGTTGCTTGTGCTTTGTTCGCAGTTTCGTCCAATAGTTTTTCAGCTGCAAGATACTCCAGTTCTTTTAGCGGACCTGTTGGAATAATTCATAAAGTCGTTGCCATCCTTTGGTCAAGAAACATTTCCTCACCAGTGACCTTCGGCAATGACGATTTCGCAAGTGGAGATAAAGATTATGTGCTCCTGCGATTCCCACTTTGTGGACTTACGGGCAAAGGGCTGAGGCGGCTGCGGGTCCTACGACGGCTAAACGAATTTGTTTAAGCACCGAACACTATATCACAGCATGAAATAGAGGAGAGAAAGCTTTAGCACTCAATTTTCAAAAAGATAAGCACAAAGACAGTGTGCAATTGAAAAAAATTGATAACAAAAGAAGGAAAATCGTGACTGGAGATAAATCTATAGCAGTCTAATCGAGGAAAAACGAAAGAGGAAGACAAAAAATTTCACAGTTCGAAGATTTGCTTTTCGACATATGTAAATCTGCTTACCATGTGGTTGGGGTAATGTTGGCGCTGCGATCCGCTGTTTTCCATAGCTTTGGTCGTCGATTTTCAGTTGTGGTCGCAAGTGGAACTTCGAACAAACGCAGGTGAAATACGCGATCAGCGGAGACGAGGTGGATGGATGCCACATTTGATGATAAATTGGAGTGGGAAAAAAAGTGCGTTGTGATTTTGGTGTTTTGTAACGCATCGCCGGTGGTCGATTGGTCTCGCCTTCCGTCGTCGGTACGGTGCCTGTGTTTGTAATTGAAGATGAGGTGTTGTTGTCTGCTTATGGGAAGAGTATGGTTGAAAATAATGGAGGGCAAAGACAAAAATAGAGCGGAACATCTAAGGGTAAATAAGAGAAATTGGCTCAACGGTCCTCTGACACCATTTCAATGCCTGTCTAAGGAACACTGTAGAAAAAATTCCCTGAAAAAAACTTATTAAAGTCCTGTTTGATTCCCATTTTGGGGAAATGAATGCATTTTGAATAGTTGATTGATGAAAAATATGTGGTTAAAAATTAAGAAATTTTTTTGAATTTGCGTGTAATATTATTAAGAATGTGTGATTAAAAAAAAGAAAAATAAATTTTGAAATAAATTAGAATAAAACTGAGGCTAAAATGACTTTCAAACACATGCTAAAATACGATGTATTTATATAAAAAAAATTGTGTGAATATAAATCACGCTCTTATTAATCTTAATTAATAAATAAATAAAGTGTAAAAGTGTGAAGAATAAGAAGTTTGCAGGTGTGAAAGTGAATGGACATGAATATCCCTTGCCCTAGAAACATCCACACAGCTAAATGGAAGGCTCGAATTAAATTGCTAAAATCCAACGGCCTACAATAATTGGCTATTATACATATATATGAACTGCAAAAACCCTAAAGTTTATTTCTCTCAATCAGTAACCCTTTCCATCGGCGCCTGAGTATTTCTTCATCCGTGCTCGAGATCTCTCCCTGTTCAAGACTTTCTACAACTGCTCAATCTCTCTTCAATTCCAAGATGGTGAGATATCGAGACGTGGTTGTTTTAACAGAATTTAGTTTGATTCTGTGTATAATTAACTGTAAACTCATTTGTGTTTATAGGTTCTGCCAAACGACGTTGATCTGCTGAATCCACCGGCTGAGCTTGAGAAGAGAAAGCACAAGCTCAAGCGTCTCGTTCAGTCCCCCAACTCCTTCTTCATGGTACGCATCTCGATCCAATAAATTTTTTTCGTTTTTTGCTAATTATCTCTTGTTTATGCTTTGTTTATTTTATTTTTTTTGTTTTTCAATTGTAGGATGTCAAGTGTCAGGGTTGCTTTAATATGTAAGTGCTTTGGTTTTCAGGTTATCCATTAAAGTTTATTTTTCGAGACAAAGAATTTGTTTTTCATATATATATGCGTGTTTATTTGCAGAACCACAGTGTTCAGCCACTCTCAAACTGTGGTGGTGTGTGGGAACTGCCAGACCGTGCTGTGCCAGCCGACTGGGGGTCGTGCCCGGCTCACTGAGGGCTGCTCCTTCAGGAGAAAGGGTGATTGATGCGCTAGTATTTGTGTTGCACTCCCTGTTTGCATTCTTGAATTGGTTTAAAGATAGTATCGGAGCTTGTGTTCTGAGCGAGAATGTGAGGCGGGTTTATATTTTTGGTACTTTGTTAAATTAACATTTTTCCTTGTTAAGGGTTATCTTGTTGAGATGGGATATATTTTGGTACATCTTGCGAAATATTTAATTATTGCTTATTTGCTTTCTTATCTGTGGTTAAGTAATGTAGATGATATGATGGTTGAGATGGTAAATCACATGCTGTATAGTTCATATGTTAATACTTTATTGATTATTCGAGTCCAGTTTATGTGAGTTCTCAAAATTCGTTTTGCCCTCGCCAAGTATTCTCAAAGTCTCTAAATTTACTCATTATTATTTTTCCAATGGTAGAGTTGACAATGTAATGTAAGTAATGACATAAACGTGCAATAGAAAGTGGTACAACCAAAATTTATATCAGAATCTGATCATCTGTTTTGCTTCTTGCCACAAAATTGAGTTGAGATCTTGGACATTGGTTTAATATGGACCTCTTTAGGCTTTAATTGGCACTCTGGAAATTTGGGTTGTGCTTTATGAAAACATGGTTCTTGGTTAAGGTGCGTTTGAGCCCCTTTAATTTTGAGAAATCTATTATGGAATAATAGATTGATGGAGAATGTGTGGTTAAAAAAGAAGGAAATGTTTTTTATTTGCATGTAATATTATTTTAATGAAGAATGTGTGGTTGAAAATGAGTATTGTAGAAAAAATAATGGGGTAGAATGTAAAATAATGTGTGACAAATAGAGGCTACTAAATACATGATGTTGAAAATATGAATGTTGAATTTAAAGGCCTGTTTGTCCTTGAGAGAGTTACAACTGAATTTTTGTTTAGAAAAAGAAAAATAAAAGTAAAATGATGCTGTGTGTCATGTTGAACACATACAGGTTCTAGGCTCTATCCTAGAGAATAATTGATGCAAAACTAAATTCTATTCTAAGCATAATTAAAATGAGATTCATGGAGTTTTTGATTAACTAGAATTTGGTATTTCGATAGGTTCGTTTTGTGATATGTTAGAAGCTCGCAATATGGGGAACCTACTTTTCTATCCAGATAACATAAATATTGTCTATGGATTACAAGTATTTCATTATTTTTAATCACATACATTCTCTTCTTTTGTGTCCTCTCTTTCTTATTCTGTCTTCACTCTCTTTCCTTCTCCTGTGTCGAGTTCTACATTAGACGTTTACCGAAAAAAACGTAACCCTATGGGTCCTTGGTGTAAAAATGAAAACATGTTTTATGATATATGATTGACAGTAGTGGGTTAAGCAGACGAGAGAATACTTGATTTTGTTGCAACAAAATTTTACCCTCTTGGCACTTAGATCCTCTGTTCTGGATATATTGAGATGCTGTTGTCCCGAGAGTTTTCCAAGTAATGTACTCGCGCGTTTCCTTCTAAATGCAGAGGAGGTGTACTGCCAACCCCTTTTTTCAAATTTTAGCATGGTCATAATTTCTTGTGGATTGCATCGTTTAGTGTGATTTCAAAGCTTGGAATTCTTTGTGTTGGGTTGGTTGTGCTACTCCGTATTTAGGAGTTTATAGATCTATCTTATGCCAATGGTAGAGTATGAGATGCTCTAGATGTATGAAATCTTCTCTTGAAGGCGTGCTGTATTCTACCCTGAAATTATCTATTTATGCATGGACACACAAGCTAAAATCAGTAAATCACTCCCTCCCAACTCCTGTAAATAGATATGGACCACGCCCAAGATATTCAGAATCTTAAATTGTTATCCTATTTCATTCTCAAACTACAGTACATGCGTTGAAGTATCAGAGTACGTTTAGCTACCCGCTCATTTTTCCAGCGGGGCGGGTTTAATTGATTAGTAATTGTTGATCTTTTCTTTTCACAAGTTTGATCAGGCTGGATTTGGGCCCCTAGACATGGAATTTCTAAGCAATCTCTAATTTTTATCAAAGGATTAGTGACGAAACTATATTTTTCAAAGTCAACCAAATCACGTGCGAGATGCGAAGCCTTATAATCAATATCAAGAATAAGCAGTGAGCAAATATACTTTTAAGATTTCAACAGCTACTTTTATATTAGGAGAAAGCATTATCAAAGCGCGTGAGTTAATATAAATTATGACTTCATAATCAATGAATGAGAAACAAGTGGAAAATGAATAAAATGTGGAACGCTAATAGATTCAGTTATAGGTACTAATCAATGACTGCCTTGTGTCATTAACAAAAAGGAGCTAATTACCTACATGACCTCATAATAGGTATAGTTGGGAACAAAAAATGATATGCAAAATCTGAATATCCTCCTTTCAAATATTTATTTGTTATTTAGCTTCTATGTAGAGCATAAAACCAGTGAGTTCATGAGAAAACAGTTTTGTTAAGATGAGAGATTTATTTTCTTATTTTCGAGGTCAATAAATTGGCATAGTATGTGAAAAATCGAGATGGAGGCAACCGTGATGTCATCGTTTCGTACAACGTCAAAACCACCAATGAAGTTATCAAAAAAATAAATCAAATGGAGGCAAATCAAGTCGAAGTAGAATCATTGGAGGTCGGAATTGAAATTCCTAACAATAATCACGAGAACATTGATATAAATCTAAAGCAACAACAATCTCTGGCAAAATTGCCTGTAGGTGGCTCCTCGGCGAAGCTCCACTGCCCAGCGATGGAAGATCTCCACGACAAGGAACATACAGGACCTACGGGCTTTAATTGCTAAAAACGCTTTCCTAAGGGCGATGACATTAAATCCGAAAATAGACTCTCTAGAGAAAACTATCTCAAGCCTATTGCAAGTTTTTTCCCCACCCAATTAGCAGTAATCATAATATTCAAGTATCCAATATGTAGAACAGTTTGCTTCACAAGTGACGACAGAAACATCAACTCATCAGATCTCCAAGCATGTTTTACAGGCTAGGGGAGGAGGTAAGCTCCTACAGAAGAAAGTATAACCATATCTATCACCATAATGATAGGAAGGCAAAGAGCTTGCTTAAATCTTCTTACTCTGCTCCACACTATGAGCAGTAGCGGAGCCCATTAAGGACCAGTGCAGGCACAGGCCTGCACTGAGATTTTGGCCCCAGCCGCCCGCCCAAATATGAAATAGGCCTACATTGAGATTTTTTTTAAAGGTATAATGCCCCAGCCCAGCCAAGAAAGAAGATACCCAAATCCATTTTTAGGGATTCAACTCTCATCTCTCAATCTCTTCGAAGTCGAACCACAAAAGGGGCTCCGTCCCTGCTCATCTCCGATTCTCGCCATAACTCGACTTCTCAAATCTCAACCTCTTCTCAAGTCTCAAGTCTCAACCTCTCACGAACTCTCAATATCTGATTATCCGCCATTCGACTTCTCACTTCTCAATCTCTAGTCTTGCCATTTTTTCTCATTTTCGAGTCGACGGACGGCAGTCGGCAGAGTCACACTGAGAATCTGAGACGTCTTTGATTCCAATTTTCACTAGAAATTCGACTCTCATGAGATGAGACAACTAGGGGCGGAGCCCATTAAGGATCAATGCAGGCACATGCCTGCATTGAGATTTTAGGCCCAGTTCCCAGGCCCCAACCCAAATATGAAATAGGCCTGCACTGAGATTTTTTTTTAAGGTATAACGCCCCAGCCCAACACCCCAGCCTAGCCAAGAAAGAAGATACCCAAATCCATTTTTAGGGATTCAACTCTCATTTCTCAATCTCTTCGAAGTCGAACCATAGAAGGCGCTCCGCCCCTGCTCATCTCCGATTCTTCGCCATAACTCGACTTCTCAAATCTCAACCGCTTCTCAAGTCTCAAGTCTCAACCTCTCACGAACTCTCAATCTCCGATTATCCGCCATTCGACTTCTCACTTCTCAATCTCTAGTTTTGCTATTCCTTCTCATTTTCGAGCCCTAGACAGAGTGACAGACGGCACTCGGAACTCCGCAGAGTCACACTGAGAGTCTGAGACGCCTTCGATTCCAATTTTCACCGAAAATTTGACTCTCATGAGATGAGACAACATAGCAGAAGAAGAAGTATTGCCCTCGCCCCTCTGTTTGCCCTTTTCATTTGCCCTCTGTTTTAAATTTTTAAAGTTTTTTATCTTTGCCATTTGCCCTCAGTGCCTATTATCAAGTATCAACATACATAGCTGTATTTTCAGTTTTTTATATTGACCATTAATCTCACGGTGAATCTGTGATGAATTTTCAATTATTTTCAGTATTGTTTTGCCTCTGTGAATCTGTAATTCTGTAATTCTGATTTCTATGAATCTGTGATGAATGTTTTAATGTTTCATGTTTGCCCTCTGTAATGATTGCCTCTATGATTTGTGAATGATAAATGCTTTAATGTTAGCCTTAGCGGCTTAGCCCTCTGTAAATCTGTGATGAATTTTTGCCCTCTGCCTTTGTGATGATAGATGAATGTTTGCCCTCTATGAATCTGTAATGTTTGCCCTTCCAAGTTAATAGCATAACATTGATACTTGTTTTTCTTTATGCTTTAGGCATCCATCGAGCCTGATTCGGGATTCAACTGTAAGCAGTGAAGCCTGCTCAAGTCTCAACTCTATCTCTCTGACTGTGACTGTGAGTTTGCTTACTCTGTGATTGAAGCTTGATTCCATTCTTACATTGCTAAATGCCTAAATGCTAATTAAAATTATTAATGTTTAATACTTTGAATTGAAAACATTCTTAATTAAAATTATTAATGTTTAATAACAATAATGTTTAAATACAGATATGAAATGAAGAGATTTTTTCAAAGAAAATTGAATGTAGAAAATGTTGATGATGGAAAGATATCGAATAAAGTAGAATTTGATGTTACACAACTTCCAACTGATCCGGGACTAAGGATATTCATTTTGAATTATAATGCTAATATTCGAGGTCAAGTTCGAAGAGCATATATGTTCTGTATTGTTATCTTTTCAAATCAAGTTCTGGAAAGCAAGAAGGAGGTGACTCTTTTGCTGGTGAATGTTTTACGTATTGGAAAGATAAAAAAAATGTTTCACACTCATTTGGGAGTTCATGATAGTGCACATAATCATACTCGCATTAAGTGTGAAAATTTGATGTGTCAAGAGCAACAAATTCAATCAGTTTTCCACAAGCAGTCAGAACAATTGAGAAATGCATATGTTACCCGTCTTAATGCATCTATTGATTGTGTTCGAGTTCTATTACGACAAGGACAGTCATTTCGGGGTCATGATGAATCTGTTGATTCTCTTAATCTTGGTAATTTTTTAGTTCAATTGCAATTTTTGGCTGCTCATAAGGAAGATATTAATGCCGTCACATTGGGAAATGCTCCGAAAAATTGTAAATTGACATCACCTGATGTTCAAAAAGATATAGTAAGTACTTGTGCAGTTGAGATGATCAATGTTATTATCAAAGATGTTGGTAATTCAATATTTTCTATTCTAGTTGATGAATCTCGTGATGTGTCAATGAAGGAGCAAATGTCTATTGTATTGCATTATTTAGACAACAGTGGACATGTAAATGAACGCTTCATTGGGATTGAACATGTTACAAGTACCACGGCTCTATCACTTAAGGCTACAATTGATAAGGTCTTTTCTAGATATAACTTGAGCATGTCTAGATTGAGAGGACAAGGTTATGATGGGGCAAGTAATATGCAAGGTAAGTTTAATGGCCTAAAAGCATTCATTTTAAAGGAGAAATCTATGTGCCTTTTACGTTCACTGTTTTGCTCATCAACTCCAACTCGCTCTTGTAGCTATGGTAAAGAAGAATGTTCCCATTTCTAATTTCTTTCTTGTGGTTGGTGATGTAGTAAATATTGTTGGAGCTTCTTCTAAATGTTGTGATCTTCTTCGAGAAAAATAATCAGACTTTATTGTTGAGGTATTGGAAAAATGTGAGATTTTAAGTGGACGAGGACTTAATCAAGAAACAACTCTTCAACGTTCTGGTGATACACGATGGGGTTCACATTATAACTCTTTGGTCAGCATTCTTGCCATGTTCTCTTTTGTTACTGAAGTACTTGAAATGATTGTTGAAGATGAATCTTCTTCATATGATCAAATATGTGATACAACAAATTTATTGGAGTGAATACACATATTTGATTTTGCATTGAATCTCCACTTGATGAGAATTGTCTAGGGAATTTCAAATGGACTGTCGAAGGCATTGCAAAGGAAAGATCAAGATATTGTTAATGCAATGCAATTGGTGAAATTGTGCAAACGACGACTCCAAATAATGAGAGACGAAGGGTGAGACTCCTTTTTCGAAGAAGTATGTTCTTTCTGTCAATGGCATTATATTTTTGTATCTGATATGGATGATATGTTTGTATGATGTGCACTTCGTGGTCGCCCACAGCCTAATCCTCCAGAAATTACAAATTTACATCATTACCGGGTTTATTTGTTCTACACTGTCATCGATTTACAACTTCAAGAATTGAATGATCGTTTATCGGAGGTAAATACAGAGTTACTCCTTTGTGTAGCTTGTTTATGTCCATAAGATTCATTTTCTTCTTTTGACAAGAAAAGCTTGATTCGACTTGCAGAGTATATCCATTAGATTACTCTGTAGTAGATCTCATTTTACTTGATGATTAACTTGAGAGTTATATTTTTGACATGCGCTCTAACAAAGAGTTTGAAGGGTTGAATGGCCTTGGTCATCTTGCAGAGAAGTTAGTTATGACAAAGAAAAATAAGGTATATCCATTGGTTTACAAACTTTTGACTTTGGCATTGATTCGACTGGTTGCCATCGCTACTGTGGATAGAGTCTTTTGTGCAATGAGCATTGTAAAGGATAGATTGCGTAATCGGATGGGTGATGAGTGGATGAATGGTAGCTCAATTGTTTATGTAGAGAAAGATATATTTCTGAAGCTCGACAATGAAATTATTGTAAAACGATATCAAAGTATGAAAACTCGCAAGGAACAAGTGTAATATATAAATTATGTCATTTTTAGTATTTTCATAATATTGTTTTATATTTTTATCATTATTATATCCATGACCAAAAACTTGACGTTCGGCTTGGACAATATTGTGCCCGCACTCATGCCAATCCTGGCTCCACCTCTGACTATGAGTTAGATGAAGACGACAAAAGCTTGCCATTTCAAAGGAGATCAAGGAAATCCTATTTCGGATAATTTTGTTCGATGAAAGATAGAAAAGTATATGGGGCAGAGAGATCATATATATAACCTGAATGAGTATATAACACAAATGAAGCTATAAAAGGCAAGTCTTGCACTCAAATGCCAATCTTTCCACTTGAAATTGATTGATTCAGCAAAAAAATGATATATCAAATTGCCTCTAGGATCAATCAGGAACTGGCCACAATTGAAGCAGGCTTTCCTCGGAGCCTTCATCGAAAGTCGATTCGACGAGGCACCTGCCACGAGATTCTGAAGAGCTACTTCGCTCCCTTCAACATCGAGCTCATTACCTTCGAAACCATATCGACAAAAAAGTGAGACGTTTTGTGGAATGGGTTACTGATGGAAACACTTTTCTAGAGAGATGTCTGCAACAAAAACCCTGCAACCTATTATCTTGTAAATCTCATTCAGACCGAAATCCTAAAAGAAGTAGTAGTAAAGAATATGAAGAAGACAAAGCAAGAGCGAATAGAGAAGTTAAAGGACAATGGAAAGGCTCCAGTGCATAAAGCTGTCAAAGCAGCAATACTTTCCTTTCGACAAACTTAAAGGGAGAGTGCATACTATGTAGCGACCCGAATTTTTAAAAGTACAAATTTCATAATTTAAATTATATCGCTACGACATTCCGTCAAGGTTTAGAATTTATTTTACGTTCGTCGAATTGTCTAGCAAAAACAATTAATTTAAGGATTTCGAAAACGATTTTAATCTTAAAATTTCAATATTTACTTATCGAGTTCAATCTCGAACCAATTTTAAAAGTATCAAATTCTTATCGATTTAAATCCAATTTTTTGGTCGATATTCCAATTAAAATCCAATTCCATTAAGTCCAAATTTTATCCTTTAATTCAATTTTATTTAAGTCCTATTAGCCGAAGAATTATTTTCCAGCACAAACTCTAGACCCAATTTACTGCCTCGATTTGCGTGCCCTACATTCACTATTCATCACCACCGTTTTCTCTCAAAACCCACGGCCTTCTCTCCAACAACTCCACGGCCTCCCAACACCAGGAAACAGGTGAGAAATCATCGCCAAATTTTCATCAATTTCTGCTCAATAAGCAACTGAAAACCTTGACACAATCATCACCACCATGCCCATGTCGAAACCCTCCAACCTCGATTCACCTTGGCACACACAGAAACCCAGATTAAATTCCCACAGTCGAGCCACCATCCACGATCCAACTACTTACGTTCGAACTCCTATTACAATTCACCCAAACCCAAACTGCAAACTACAAACCACCACCACCTCGATGCCGCACCGCCACTACCCAAACGGCAGCCCGTTCTGCCCCAAATCGACCCCCCATCTCATCCAAAAACAACCCCAAACAACCACCAAAACCAAGAAATCACAACACCCAATCACTTACCTTAATTAATCGACCGTTTTGGCCGAACTACAACCAAGGAATCCGAACTGTAGCTTCGGTATTTAGCTCCGGTCGACGCCCAAAAAGACTCCCAATCGACCTCCAACCGTCGCCGCTTCCTCGCGACGGCGACACTCTCGACTTTTGGCCGGAAACCACCACCCTCTAGCACCACTTCCAACGCCGGCTTCGCCTCTCTTCTCCCCTGCCTTAATCGCGAGTTGTGAGAGAGAGAGAGAGATATGTTATTTTTGTAAAATTTTGACTTTTGAAAATTACTCCTTCAGCCCTAAGTTTTAAAAGTTATTCGAATTGGCCCCAAAGTTTTAAATGTTTATTATTTCAATTTCAAAGTTTTTCAAATGGTTTAATTCAGCCCTATGTTTTAATAACTTTTAAAGTTAGCCCACAATTTCCAAAAAAGTTTATTTTTAGCTTTCAAAAATTTAAATTTAAGTTTCAATATCTTTTCAATTTAGTCCCTAAAGGTTTTAAAGTTTTAATTAAACTTAGTTTCTTAAATTAAATTAATTTTGTTCTTGCTAGACGAGTTCGCGGGCAAAGTGTGAAGCACGGTAACACTTCAATTGTTCAATTTCCCAGAAAAACTTTCAAGACTTCGAGGTGGGGTTTACTTTTAAGCAATTGTGGTTATTTGTTCATGTTAATTCTCGATGTGTGATTTTGATTGTGATATGATGTTTATACATATGAAAATGTTGCCAGGGACCGTAAATAGGTCCGGGATCGAAATCGGGTCTTTGGGAATGCCCATAGTGCTAAAAATTTGCTAAGCTTATGCCATGTTGTCAGGGACCGTAAATAGGTCCGGGATCGAAATTGGGTTCTTGGGAATGCCCACAGTACATATTCTATAGTATGTTGTATGGATATTATGTTCACCACTTGATTGCATATTTTGACTTAATTTGGACTGATTGCTGTATCTCCACTAAGTATAATTCGTTATGCTCACCCCACTATTTTTCCAACCTTTCAGGTTAAGGAGCTTGGCAGGGCAAGACAACGTGCGGGGCAAATTTTAATTTATTAATAACACTTTTGAATTATTGATTTTGAACAAAAATTTTAAGTAGTTGGTTTCCATTTGACATTTTAAATACCGAATTTGGTATCTTTGCAAATGTTGATTTTTGCTTATTACATTTGGTATTAACTCTTGAATGTGAGAAATTATTTTAGAAGTGATGTTTCCGCGTTTTGTGTTAAATTGCTATGGATTTTTAAAGTATATGTTTGCCTTCATATTGTGGCGACTTTTGAAAATATTTATTTACAGGCTATTTTGATTTAAGTAGCGCCTCGAGTTAATAGTGAAATTGGGGCGTTACATACTATATCACCTATTTCTCCATAGGCAATGAGCAAAGCCTATAATAATCTATCTCGTGAAGTTTTCAAACCAAAATTCTACAAGATACCCCGCACAAGAGATCATGAGAAAGATGAATGTCCTGAGATCATCAAAACAACAAAGTCAGCAGGGAAGTACGCGAAGCTCCTAACAATCAAAAACCTCCCTACATCAGTCAAAAAATGAAGGGTCGAGGAGCAAATCCTAGGAATGCGGGGCTTATGTATGTACCAGTAAATACTCCAAATCATCAACCATTGATAAGGAGATCGATACTATTATCGAAGGACATTATGGGGTTAAATAAACAATGAACTAGCAAATGAATTACGTATGAGCTGCAAAATTTCATGCACTAAAAAGTTATTGGGTTGGGTTCCAGGTAATCCTAAAACTAAATCTCCTTCAATTGAGTTTAATGATGATGATAAATGCAGAGTCATTTATCTCCATTGTGATGCCTTGGTTATACATGCTATAATTATTCGTACGAGTCCCAATCGAATGCTAGTGAATAATGAAAATTTTATAAATGACCTATTTGGGAATGCATTTGATTAAATGCAAATTGACCACCCTTGGACCCCATACCAGATCCTCCATACGGTTCACCGGAGATAGTCTAGTCCACATGGACAGATTACTCTAGTAGTGGAACTTGGAGAAGAACCTACAGTGTTCTAAGGGTACATATATTTTTTTATTGACAGCATATCCGCTTACAATTTGATCTTAGGAAGGCCCATTTTGAAACAACTTAAGGCAGTAACATTAGTTCTGTTGGAAATTGGTTCAAAACTCGAGAACTGGTTAAGTGTTGAAAACCAACGTCAGACTGCGTTCAACTTCGGTCAAATATTTGACCCAATATGTTTAGGTAAAATAGTTTGCCACTCCGCCGCTTCGGGACTCCGAAACTGGGATTAACCTGCCCGGTCAGGTTGCAGGGTCGAGGGAGCAACGCCCCCGAAAGGAAATTTTGATTTTCGTATATATTTCGTATGTCGAAACCAATTTCGAATGAATGAGAAATTACAGTCCAAAAGTTGGAGAAAAATTAGAGGAAGCCAGATAACACTGTCGCTCGAGCAACAGGTGTTTCGCTCAAGTGAAGGTGTCGCTCGAGCGACGTCGAGCGAAGAAAGAGCGACCAACTCTCTGAAAGTGTCACTTGAGCAAGGATCTAGCGAAAAGCTAGCGAAATGAACCGAGTCTTCTTTTCATAAAGTTACGTGATTTTGTCCGCAATCTTTCACCCACACCACTTCATCCTCTATATAAAGGACCCTATGCACGACCATTTGGGCACACCATCTCATATTTGTCATTGAAAATCATTCTATCTCTTGCAAATCATCTTTCTTCTTCATTTCATATCATTTTCTTGTAGAGAGGGAAACTTCGTCAAAAGTTCGTCATTCTTGTGGTTTGAAGTGCTGCTACCACAAGAAGAATTCGTTGTATCTTGGGAGACAAGTGCCGTAAACCATGAGCGCCATAGCGGTGCAATATTGTCTTAAAGAGAAAGTGATATCACTTGCTTCATATTTCTATTTCGTCTTCTTCTCATTTTCTTATTTTCTGGTTTTTGTTGGGTTGTTATACTACATGTTTTATTCCATTTATTAGAGGTTTAACTATGCTCCTACGAGTTAAACTATTGCCCATTTATTTTCTTCTTACAAATAACATTTCCGCTCGATATTAAGCCCGGTCGACAACAAGTTCACTATCTATGCATCAAATCCCAAACTCCAATGGAGATAGCCTGCATCAAAGGAAATCAAGGGACTAGACGAGAGTATTTTTCTCCCTTAATAATATATATATATATATATATATTGTAAACTACAAATGAGAACCTGAAATAAAGTCAAGAAAGGAAGAAGAAGAAAAAAACAATCCGAGCAAGTGAATTTCACTCTTTCCTTAAGGTAAAATTGCCTCGCTACGGTGCTCACGGTTCGCGGCACATGTCTCCCAAGATACAACAAATTCAACTTATGGTAGAAGTACTTCAAACCACAAGTTACATCGAACTTTCGATGGAGTTTTTCTTTACAAGAAGAGAACGGCTATTGAATGAATTTAGGAGAGGTTTTGCAAGAGATTTATGTAATGTTCAATGCAAGTATGATATGTGATGCCTAATGGACATCAAAGGGTCCTATTTATAGAGGATGGTGTTTGTGAGCGAAGTGTTGTGTGCCAAATCTCGGAACCTTACGAACAAAAGTATCACTTGTTGTCGATAGCCTGTCCTTGGCCTCTTGCTCGAGCGCTAGCATCAAAATTATTTACAGAAACTTTTTGATAGCCCCATCGCTCGAGAGATACGCGAGTGACGAAGTTAGGCAATTTTCCAGGCCAATTTTCCTCTTTCTCTTTTCCATTTTGGACCACAATTTTTAATTCATACGAAATTGGTTTTGAGATTTCAAATATACCACGACGATCTACTCTATGAGTAGAACAAGTTGGTCTATTTACATTTGTAATTTGACATCAAATCAAGTTCAAATATTTGGCCGAAGTTTACAGGCTAGTCACTTTTCCACTTTTGATTTTAACACTTAACCAATTTTCTTAACTTTCAAAACAATTTCCAACAATCCCACACATGAATGGAAATTTGAGTATGCATATGCAATGCGAAAATATGATGCATTGTAGAAAAATGGCAGAAAAACACTACATCAGGTAAGGTAGCTTCTGGCTTTGAACATCACTTAGTGAAATACTATCAAACTTGCTTTGCTAACTGGTGAACGTGATGTCTTGAACTATTCAACTGGTAGCGTAAATCAAGACAACAATACTCACACAAATATCTTCCCTAATCCGTTCATAGTTCTCATGACTTGGATCATTTTGGCCCTGAACCGCTCTTGGGTTTCATAAGTGTTTAGTGAATTTTAGCCTTGAACAACTCTCATTGAAGTAGCACCACTTCACACTTTCATAGGTAACCTCCTATCAAGAGTATTCTGCCCCACTCTACTTGATTTAATCAAGATGTAGGAATCATTAAAAGGGTATCTTAACCTCTAATCACTCTATAGAAAGGACTGTAACATCCTAGGAATGAGTTAGGAAAGTAATTTCATAAGTGCTTCATGGAATTTTCATAACTTAGTTGTCTCCTTGAACCAACATTTTGGGATCTCCAGTCAACAAGGTAAGGTTATCATTACAAAGACTTACGTAGTAGGCTTTAATCACGTTCCTCTTGAAAGGCAACGTACTTGATCTCTAAGCAAACCTTTTGTAAGTGGATCGACGATGTTCTCCTTTAATTTCACTTAATCTTTGAAGATGATGCCATTTGAGATCAGTTGCTTAATGGTATTGTGTCATGACGTATATGTATAGACTTACCATTATACATACTGCTTCAAGCCCTTCAAATAGCCAATTGACTATCATAATATATACTTATTGCAGGTGCTGACCTGAGCTAATATGGAATATCTTCAAAGAAGTTACGAAGTCATTCTACTTCTTCTCTAGCCTTATCCAAAGCAATGAACTCAGATTTTATCGTGGATCGAGCTATACACGTTTACTTTGTCGATTTCCATGATGTAGCAGCTCCACCAATGGTAAATACATAACAACTAGTAGACTTGGAACCCTCATGTCGGATATCCAATTCGCATCACAATATCCCTTCAATACTGCAGGATATCTTGAGAAATCCATAGGTTAAGCTATACTTCAAGTACCTATGAACCTTTATTAAAGCCTTCCAATGATCATGGTTTGGATTACTTGTGAATCTACTAAGTTTATTTACAGCATAAGCTATGTCCGATTGAGTGCAGATCGTAATATACATTAGACTGCCTATCACATGTGAATATTTTAGTTGTGACACACATTTATCCGTATTTTTTACTAAATGTAAACTTGTGTCAATAGGGGCTTCTGCAAGACTTTCCTCAAACACGTTATACCTCTTAAGTATATTCTTAATGTAGTAAGATTGGGAAAGTACAACTTCTTTCGATGTTTTAGAAATCTTAATCTCTAATATCACATCAGTCACACTTATGTCTTTCATGTCAAAATATTTCATTAGCATTTTCTTGGTGTTTTGTCATTATTTTGTAACTACTGCCCATTATCAACATGTCGTCTACATATAGACATACAATTACAAAGGCATTCGGTGTATGTTTGATGCATACACACTAGTTGCACTCGTTTACTTTGAATCTGTTTGACAACATCGTTCTGTCAAACTTTTGGTGCCATTGTTTAGGAGTTTGTTTCAATCCATACAAGGATTTAACGAGTTTATAAACCTTTTGTTTGTGATTACGAGAGAAGAACCATTCGGGTTGTTCCATGTATATCTCATCTTCTAACTCACCATTTAGGAATGTCATTTTCATAATCATTTGATGAATCTCAAGGTTGTATATTGGGGCAATTATAATTAACAATCTTATCAAAGTGATTCTAATTATAGGTGACTAGGTATCAAAGAAGTAAAGTCCTTTTTTTTCTATATCATTTGGCAACCAATCCAGCTGAAGAATAAAGTAGACCTAAGAGTCCGGATATCATTTTCACGAGAACTACTATTTAGCAACTGGTTTAATTATTCTTAACTTTAATTTGATCGAAAATAAACTAAGAATTAGATTTTGTAATTTTTAATATAACTATTTGAAAATATGTGGATGCACACAAAGATTGATTTGGAATTTAAATAATGAACGAATATTAGAATTTAGTGAACAATTTCATATATTGATCACATTTAAGTCTCAATTCAAGATTCAAAAGTCTAATTTAGTATTCGGTCGAATCCTTCTATTGTATTTAATTTACCGCTCTCGAGTTATTCAATTTCATGTCTCTATGTGAATCAACTTTAGTTAAACGAAATTATTTCTAAGAATTCATACAATGACCGCGATAATCGGAATAGGTATCTTTACACGTTATGCTAATTTACATGATTTTAATAAGTGGTCTAAATCTAAAACTCAAATCTCAATTCGTAATAGATTCACGAAGTCATTGAATAATTGGCCAAAGAATTTAAAGCATTAAGTACATAATTAAAATCAACACATATGCATTTAAAGAATTTAAATCTTGAATAAAATAAACAAAGGGTCTCAAAAGATTACATTGTTTGTCCTAATATGATTCTAGTTAATCATGACAATGGAAGAAAAATTAAAGAATTGCATTGAGTACATACCAAGTTTTGAATTGAAATGTAGAAAAGATGATGAATCTTGCACCAAGTTCATCTTCTCATTCCAAATCTTGATTTCAAACCCTTGCATTGTCGTTTTCTCTTCTTGAATTTGCTCTCTAATTCTCAAGTTGTGTTCTCTATCTCTCAATGTGTGAAAATCCCCTCAAAAGTGTCAGAAACTTGTATTTATACTCATCTCTACGTTTCGTGGTTGTTGTAAGGTTTTTTATGGGCTTTAAAAAGGATCAAATCATGCCCTAGGTGAGCCCAGGCTGCGCCTTGGTGCCATAAAAGTGGCACCACATCGCCGCGTCTCTGTTTTGCTTTTGGAATGAAAATCTGCATGCACTTCTTTTAGTATTTTATCTTAACTTTCTCTCCTAATATCTGATTGAAGTGATTAAAATTGGGTTGGAAATCTGACTCCAATGACTACAACTTTTCTTTAGATATCATTTTCCAATTCGAATGTTTGCTATGTCAAAATTGGATTTCAATCTTAAGTTAAAAATTTGAAGCGTCCTGGTGTGGTTAAAAATTGATTTATATAAATTTTTGTTCATATTTCATTCCAATGACCCCTAGCGTTCTCTAATCTTCGTCATGAGGTTCAACACAACTTTTGAGTATTTACAATTTAGTCCCCAGACTTTCGATCTTGCTCTTTTTTAACAATTTTTGCTTATTTCTTTCAATTTCACTGTCATTTATCGAGTTTCACCTAATAAACGAAATATACAATAAATTAGATTATAATTGTTCAAAAAAATATTAAATGTCTATATTTTTAGGTCCAAATAAGTGTACAAAATACACTTATCAGTATGCAAGCTTTATCGATCCATATATGGATTGAGGCAACCCTCTTGAAACTAGAATCTTTGATTTCATGAGAAAATAAAAAAAAAGTTTGATTTTATCAAAAATGAAGATGAAATATGTGTTTAGAAGAAGATAGAGGGGCATTGTCACATTCATAATATTATATGTATAAGAAATTATCGATAGGAAACTACATCCATGTATTTCAATCGTTGAAATTATGGATGTCAAATAATATCTCCATGAAAGATATGGAAGAAGCAACTTGATTTATAGAAATAGATCTAGAAAATTGCTTAACTTATCCCGATCTACGTAGATAAAATCTTGAGAAAATTTTATATGGAGATATTGAACTGAGAGTTCATGGATACAGTGATACTAACTTCCATTCAAATTAGAATGATCACGTATCTCAATAAAGACATGGTTTACTCTTAGTAATTGAGCAGTTAGTTGGAAAGGTAAAAACTTAATACACTATTGTTTCAGAAGCAGCAAAGAGTTGCAATGTAGATCAAGAAGATCATTAATGAACTTGAAGTAGTTCATAACATTGTTAATTACATACCTTCGTATTGTGATAACAATGAAGTCATCGCGCAAGCAAATGAACTAAGATCTCATCAATGATCCAAACATGTGTTAAGATGGTATCATCTCACTAGAAAGTTAATACAAAGAAATGACGTAAAGAATGAACGAATTTCTACAATTGATAATATTGTAGATCCATTGACAAAGAGTTGTCACAGCATAAACATGATTTTCATGTAGACTCTTATGATATTAGAAATATAAGTGATTGGATCTAGTGCAAGTTGGAGTTTGTAAGTGTTACACCCCAGGTCTAATCAACTTTGGACATAAACATTTTTAATATATAGTTGATGCATTTTATTTGTGACATGTCTATTATTTAATTTAATTAATATTCTAATAAATTAAATTAAATAATGGAATCCATATATTCAAGTTTTGTTAATCACAATGACTTGTGATTACGATATACAAATTAAATATAACTGAATCTTAAATCATTTGGGGTCATAAGTCTAATAAGATATGGATATTATTATTATGGATAGACCATCACGTGTGACGTTTCTTACTTGTGAAGTAAGTAGTTGGTCTCACAGGCTAAAGTGTGATGACACTTAAATGAATACATGAATGTTTTATTATAGAACAAAATATTAGAGACCCACTGGGGAGATTTCGCATAGATAACTATCTGAGTGTCAGTGATTAATCTCTAAAGTTCAGTAGTAGAATTGGTCATTCGACTTGAGGTCATCATAGTGCCTTATATGAGGACAGTTATACTTTTGTGATGTTGGATGTTGCTCTGCTAATAGTCGCTAATACGACTTCGTTTGGACATGTCAAGAATCATATGAAGGTTGTGAATGATCAACAGATAATTCGTCAATCCTAGATAGTAATGGATTATTATCTTCATTTCATTCAGTTAAGTTGATAACGAAATCATTTGTCAATATGTACTCATAAGTCGAAAATGAGTTTTCGACTTACATTAACTTAATAGTGGAATGAAAGATATGATCAATAATTGAGATTAACGCATAACCATATCTCGTAATTGATCGAATCATATTAACGAAAATATTATAGTCTCACGGTAAACAAACAAGTTTGTTTGTCATACCACGTGTCATTTTTCGTCAATTTGGGATGATTAATGTGAATTGGTGATAAATTAAAAAGATGTATTTTAATTTATCGATTTTGATTAGATCAAAATAATAATTCATGTCGTTAGATATCGTGATTGAGAACACAAAAGGAGAACTAGAAGAATGAAATTAATCAATTGATTAACTAACAAGTGTTAGAAAATTAATTAATTGAGTTGCTTATTAATAGACCTGGATTAATCAATTGGAATAATTAATTCATGGACCAAATTTAATTAATTGAAATAATTAAAAATTTGACTGGGTTAAATTTAAGAGAGGGGCCAAGTCCACTTGAATTTATATTGATAGGTTGCTAGGATTTGAAAAATCAAGAGAGAATACAATTCATTATCTTGCTAGCACAAGAAAAGAGAAACCATAATTCTCTCATTGTTGTTCCCTATCTGAATTTTCATTGAAGGCTGAATAATTGGACATTAATGGATTGCAGATCGTGATTGTTCGTGTTACAAGATCAGCAAAGGAGTTTGCAAAATATACAAAATGTATAATTCCTATTACAATTTTTATCTAAAGACAAAGCAGATCTTTGATGAAAATTAATATTATTTTATTTTCGTTGTGTATGATTAAATAAATTTTCAACACATCATGCTCAATTATTCAGGACACTATTCAAGATTATCAATAATTCAAGAAAGTGTGACAAATTTAGAAGAGTATAATCATGATTCTAATCATTTTTTAAAATACTGACTTTTTGACAATTCTCATAGTGCTTTAATTAGTACAATTATATGGTTCAAGAAATATGTTTACAAAAACCCTTAAGGCCCAGGCACAAAGCCAGTGCCAAAAACAAGGGGGACAAGTGGTGCTCCCTATTAGAGGAGAGGCTGAATGTTTGAAGACGAGGGTCATGTGGCTTGAATCCTGGACTTTAAGATTTGTTGAGAACTTGATTTGTTTAGCACTTGAATTTCGGGGTTTAGATTTGCACTTCGGGACTTGGACTTGAATTTGATTTAATTTAAAGAATATTTTGATCTTCTTAGACTTGACCTGGACTTGCATGATTTGAAGAAGATTTTAATCTTCTTCATATTTGCTGGACTTAGGTTTCAGAGATTTCTTCTCTTCCTTCGGCTTCAAAATTTATTTAGCACTTCATGATTTCTTCTCCACTTTCCCTTGTCCAATTTATAGACATTTGGTCATATTTATAGGGAAAAATCGTAACCAATTTGGTAACCATCCAATTATCTTTAATTAAAAAGAATAATTGAATAATTTTGGATTTTGGATTTTGGATTTTAAAAAAATAGGATTGGCTTTTGAATTTTTTATGGGCCTTAGTAGACTTTAATAAATTTAATTGGGCTAATCGTTTAAATCAACCCAATCCATTATTTATCATTATCATTATTATTATTATTTTGTCTACAATATGCTAATATAATGGTTTGTCTAGTAGATAAGGAAAAGTGAAGAAAATCAAACAATGATCATTTTTCAATAAGAAATCAATCATACTCGAAACAAAGTGTGAAATTTCATTCACATCTCGGACTAGGAAAAACTACTAGTCAACCAAATGACATAAAGAAATAACAATGAGAAGGGCTAGAAAATCTACAATAAAAGATCATATTACCCCAGGTGTGAAGTTCCTTCGCCCTTTCCTCGTGGTGTGCTCGTGCGCCCAAACATCTTGGACTATTTGGCTTTCCCGTCTTTTCCTTTGCCCTGCGGCAGAAATATGTTGTAGCCCGAAGGGTCAATAGAAGGATGCTCAGTAGCCACTCACTCCTTGGTCAAGGCAATAGAGGCTGGCATTGCCTTTCCCCTATATGAATTCATAACCCTGTCATACTTTGAACATGCTTTATATCGCTCTACAGATGCCTCCATATCCTTAGTATACTCTGAAGAGGCTTTTTGTCATTTTTCTGCCTCCTTCTATGCATGGGCTAAAGCTGATAGAAAATTATCAATTTCTTTGTCTTGTTTACAAACTCGGGCCACTGAAGGGTCGAGAGACTTCTTCAAAGAAGAGTGTTTCTTCTTAAACTGGCGCTTCCTTCTTCTTTTTTCCTCAAGGGCTTTGAACTCCGATGTTAGACCGCGACTTACCTTAAAAAGCGTAGTTTGCATAGTTAAAACCTAACAAGCAAAAAATAAAAAATATTAATGCAACTGTTAGGCAAACTCGAGGACATAAACATAAATAAAAATAAGAAAAATGAGCGAGAAGAATACCCTCCTACTGTAGACTGCCAAGCTCCTCTCCATGTTATTGACGTTGTGCCTAGCCAAGGTCCTAGCATGATCAGGTATGACAAAAGTCTCAATCATCTCAATCCCACGTACGTCCCGAGTCGGGGAAAACTTAAAATCTTGAAACGGAGAACCCTAGCTCTCAGACTTGATGTGACTCAAGCTGCCTTCTCCAAGCTCGAACAATGGGTTCTATAGGCTCCTCCAGTAATTTTGAAGTTTCCTCGCAATGTATTTTCTTTTTTCCATGCCTATGGCCCTTTTCTTCTTTTTGAGGGAGCAGGAGACACCCTTCATCGCTCCCAAGCTCAGGCTCGAGTATCGAGTCCAAAGCTCTTGTAAGTTAAAGTCCACATCTGTATGTGGACAATGAAGTTTATCAAGCCTGGAAAACAATGAGTGAAGGTATATGCAAATGTAAAACTAAAAAAATAAACGAGAGCCTACCAATAGTAGGAAGAAACCCCTCATCACTGTCCATACATACATGTACACAATAAAGATTATTAGGCTCGAAGAACAACAAGTGAAAATATGTGCAACTATAAAAGTACAAGCAATAAATGAGAGCCTACCTAGGGGTGAACACGATTCGGTTTGAGCAATTTGTGCTATATTTTCAATTCAAACTATTTCATGTGATTTGGAATTTTTCCAAACCAAATCAAATCATTTTATTTTTCGAACCAAACCAAATCAAACCATAATTTGCGATTTTGTTCGATTTTATACCTATCGACATTATAGCAATATATTTAAAACAAGTTAACATATAAGTTTAAACGATAACTAATAATGTTGATGTTAAATTACATTCGTATTTACCATGAAATCCATGAATAAATTATTTTCAAAGTTAATTGCTAAAAGATGTTAATATGACAAATACATCTTTCTTCATTTTTATGTACATTTTTTTATTTGCCTTTCATATTATCACATTACGGTTGGTAAAGGTAGAATCACATTCTACTATTGTAGTTTGGTTAAAATTCCTTTCGCCTTGCCAGTGAGATGTTAAATAAGGATTGAACATGATTTGTTTAGTGTACAAAAATTGATAGAGTTCAAACTTATTGGAAATTGTCGAATTTCATTCTCTAACTATTTTATGAAAATAGAAGGTAGTAGTACTAGTTAAGGACTTTAACATTTTCACACAATCAATACGCTTTGTCTTTCGTTATTTCCAAACCACAAACAAGTTTATTAATCATCTATGCACATAAACAATCATTTTTCTATCCAAACCACAACCTAAAAGTGTATAATAAGTTCAAAAACAACAAATAAAAGAAAGAATAATGGAAAAATTGTTTGAATGAGAATTTGAGACTTTCTAAGAGAAAAGAGAGAAAGTGGCAATTCAAGTAGAAATTAGTAGACTAACAGGCAAAAGATGACAGGCAATTCGATCAGCAATGACAGACAAGCGTCAAATATTTGGGAAATGAGAGTTTATGTTAGTGATTCTGAAGCTTTAGACGTGATTTGATGTCGTAATTTTGTTAAATTGTGATTTGGATTGTTGAAAATATATGTTTTTTCATTTCATATGATTTGGGAATAATTTTTGTTTAGTTTAAATATCGAATGAAGTCATGTATTGTGAACTTGTTAAACCATGGGTCAATAATGATGAACCTAATGTACTTTGTATGATTATTTCAATGAGCTAGTTGTAATTTGTATTGCTAAATTGGTATTTTTTTTTTTATGAAAAGTGAAAACTATAAAATTTGTAAGTTAATAAAATTAATGTTTTAATTAAAAAAATTTAAAAACAATTTGGTTTGCTTTTGTGCAATTTTTGAAAAGTGAAACCTAAACCAAACCATTTTGAAACGGTTTGGTTCGGTTTGAGGGAAAAATAACCACAGGTCCACGTGGACCCAAACCAATAGTTTCAAATCAATGGTTTCGGTTCAATTTACGATTTCACGATTTTTTTGTGCAGCCATAAGCCAACCAATAGGTTGACCGAACCCCAATATCAACATCTTCCTCATGGCCAAAACTGGGGATAGAAGGGGTGCAAGAGGTGGTATGCGGGTCAATTGTTGTATTTGTTCTCTCAAGAGATGAGTAAGCTTGACTGACTGCTGAAGAGGGGAGTTTGAGGATGTCTCCAATTAGTGTTGATTTGGAATCGGCCTTTGGAAGGTCGAATAAAGAAAAGTCAAGACTTCCATCCACTGTTGGAATTTCTATACTTAGGAACACACGACAGGACTCTAGGAGAGAAGTATACAAAGGCATTATATCGTGGTAGAACATGCATTTCGAAGACATACCTAAAAAGGTCTAGGGAGAGTGAGATTTTTTCACTAAAGCAAATGTAAAAGAACTATAGTGCCTTCATCCACGCATTGGGATTTATCTGGTTAGGAGTAAGGTGGAACTCATTGAAGATTCAAATAAAGAAATGATGGATAGGAAATATAAAACCTTTGTCCATATTATCCTTAAACATGGCAACATTGCGGGGATTGGACTCGGGAGTTGGATTTATGGGCTCTATATATGTAACCGTCAACGCGGGCAAACTTTCAAACAATTTTTTTCCATTTGGCTGAAGATTTATAAGAACTGGGCCCTTGTGGAACTCTAAGAACTACAACCTCACCCATCGAATTCCGTCCAATTTCAAGATTTGGTATAGAGACTTGGAGGAACTATTGTGATTTTTGGGAGAACGTGGTTGAAAGAAATGAGAATCAATACAATAAGTCGGGCTATCAATAGACTAAGGAAAATGACCAACCTCATGAGATGAGCTTCTTGATCAACCAATTAAGGGGCTGGCCGATCGACCCGTTCAACGATAGGTCGATCATCAAGCTCCCTCCTTCATTTTCAATTTTGTTCAAGTAAGATGATAAAATTGTCTTGTATATTTTGATGGAATGAAACTAAAGACTAAGAATTTTTTAAAAAGAGAGAGTCTGAGGAAGATATTACCTTAAATGTGAGAAGATTTGAGGAGTGACTAGGGTTTGTAAAGGGAGAAAAAGTAAAAAAGAAATGAAAACACCTCTCCCTTTATATGGACCCAACCTTTGAATTTCCCTCCAAAATGCTAACCCACTCATGGGGTGCCAAGTGCACAAGACTACGAGGCATATTGCTCTTCACCATTTGGCGCGATCAATTCACTTGTACTCTACCAAATGTCAATATGTAATGAAACAGAAAAATAGAGTTTGCAAGTGAGTGTGCTATCCCTTAACGATAACCATCGATAAGAGGCAAAGGGACTAATAATGCTATATGATATAGGAAGCGGACTACGATGGCCAATTAAGTGAAGGCGATAGCCTAACTGTTGCTATGCTAACTCAATTATTGCTATGGTAGTTCGTCTACCACTATGCTAGTCCGTCTACCACTAGGCTAATTCGTCTATCGATATGCTTGACTGTCACCACTATACAAGTCCGTCTACCACTATGTTAGTCTAACTAGCACTATAAAAGATCGACTATTATAACTCTCAATTGTCTGAACATCCTTTTAATTGATTGAAAACTACCTAATGGTTATCACGAGTCAATTTCAACAGCTCAATTGGTGGATGTTGACCACTAAGTAAATGTGTAAAAATAGTCTAGTGAGTGGATAGTTTTCAATAGACACATGGACGAAAACCACCTGTGATTATATGGTTTTGAATGCCTATAAATACTAAAAAGGTGTGTCAGGTAGGGGGTTCTTTTTCACAACACAATTTTTGGCTTCCTCTCATTTTTCCTAAGTCACTATATAAATAATCCATTTTACTAATTCTTAAGTCGGAGGTATAACAAGAGAGAAGGCATCAACTTCTGTGTTCATTTGTTCACATAGGTAGCAAAAGTAGCCTTGCTCCACCCATGAAGTCCGAAGGTCGTTTCTTAACTACTTTACTCATAATAAGTATTTGGTTTGAAATAAATTGGTCTACGAAATTAAAAGGAAACAAGATGGCAATGTGGAGAGATTCAAAGCCAGACTAGTAGATAAAGGATTTGATTAAAGGAGTGGAGTTGACTTCTTCACAATAATAAATCCAACTACCATACGGTTGATTTTAACACTAGTAGTCACATTTAATTGGCCAAAATCGGTAGTTGAACGTGTCAAATGCTTTCCTCCATAGTATCATGGATGAAGAAGTGTATATGGAGCAAACTAAGGAATTTATTGATGAATCTAAATCGAATTTTGACTGCAGATGTATTGATTATGGATTGTTATATACTCCATCATCCATATCTTTATATGCTTTTCGTATTTTCGATTGGACTGGGTCTCCAGATGATAGAAAATCCACAAGTGAATATGGTGTGTTCCTTGACCAAAATCTCATATCTCAGAGTGCAATGAAGCAAAATGTAGTCTCAGAGTCCAATACAAAAGCATATTACAGATCTATGACATTGACTACTGCTGAATTAAATTGGATCTAGATGCAACTGCGAGAACTACAGTTTCATTATATTTCACGCCCCTACCGGTTCTCTAGTATGATAACATAAGTGCTATTGCTTCGGAGTCAAATCCAACATTTCATACTAGGACAAAACATGTCGGGGTAGACTATCATTTTATCAGAGAAAAAGTGGCGACCATACAAGTAAGATATATTTCTACACAAGATCGAGTGGCAGATGTTTTTAACAAGGACCAGACCGTCATGCATTTCAACTATCTATCCATTTGCAAGGCTGATAGACTATCTGACATTGTCAAAAGTCTTTGGGCTTTCAAACCCCAGTACAACCAATTCAGTTGTAATTTCCCTTATCTCTATTTGTAATTTATAACTCCCCTTATTTTACTTCTTAGGAGACTCTAGTTGATTGTACATTTGTACTATTTTAGAATAAATACAGTATGAATGTTATATTATTTGGTATCCAAGCCGATCACTTTCAACCCATTTTTCATTTTCTGTACATTTATAACCCAAAATTTTAGGGTTTTGATGTTTTTACATCGAGCTTGACAGCTCGATGTACAGACATCTCACAAGAGACGGGGGCTCGAGTTCAATAAAAAAAAATCGCGAGCCCCCTCAAGCTCGGTGTACGAGTAGCAAAGTTCAAAATTTTATCGCTTCATTTGTCCTACGTCTTAAAATTCTGTCACCATTTAGTCAAGTACGGTCGCTGCAGTGAGTTGAACATAGACTTCATTACGTCCAAGTAATCCAAAAAAAATAAACACTTAAACAAATCAAAATGATTGTAACATTTTGCTTTGTCCGATTGCCTCAAGATTCCCAGGACACAGTAGAAAAGAAGAAAAAAGCTCAACGGATCTTGATAATCAAAGATGACTCAAAATTTCTTCACAGAAATCAAGATTCATCAGCAGAAAATCTTTGATGGGCTTGTTTTTCCCAAAGTATTATCGCCCGGCTCGAGAAATTCAGTAGAATTTCATAGTTTAACTGACGCCATTAAAGATCAAAAGCCATGGATAGACTCTGTTCTGCATCAACACGGGGCTATTCTTTTTAGGGGGTGTTCTGTATCCTCTGCTGCTGACTTCAACGACGTCGTTGACGCGTTTGGATACGAGGAACTGCCGTATGTGGGCGGCGTTGCTCCTAGGACTAACGTTGTTGGCCGGGTTTTCACTGCCAATGAATCCCCGCCAGATCAAAAAATCCCTTTCCATCACGAGATGGCTCAGGTCTGTTTGATTTTGTTTTTCTTAATGTTGCTCTTGTAATTGAGATTTCGGCTGAGAAATTACAATCCTTCGCGTGATTTGAGGCTTTTTCTTCGTTTTATATGCATATGTTTGTGGTAGTATTCCCTAGTCTTGTAATACTAGTCTATAATTCTTGAATTCGTGTATATATACGTAGGATATAGTTAAATTTTCACAATGGATTTGTAAAATTTGAGAAATTGGCTGCATTTAATCAATAACAAATTATGGCAGAATAAAATAACTTAAAGAAGCAGAAAAAACAGAGGAGATGAAAGAACAGATTTTATTCTTCAGAACTAGAACCAGAAAATGAAAACTGGAGCTACTGCTATACAGAATCAGCAGCTTACAAGTGCTATTTATAGTGAGAAATTCTCCTAAACTTTCTCAACTAATCAAACTGAAAAATGAACGTGTTCCTAAACTTATTCACCAAACAAAAGACCAATTCAACTAAACTAACTCCTAACTTATTAAAAAATAAAACAATTGACTAATTCAATGTTACATATGGTTGCAGACTTGCAGTAAGCTGCACTAATTTGTAACATATCTGGACATTTAGCTGCAGTGTTGATTGTTGTATCGCAAATTATTCTTAATTAAAGGCTGGTTTGTACAGAAAACGCGGTGCGAGGAACTGTATGTAGAGCAATTCTTCATAAATTGAAGCCGACTTCTCAGATTTCAGTAACTTCAATTCGAATAACAAAATCATATGAATCTTTTCAGTATATGCCCCTCATCTACAGTTTTGGTTCGAACTAATCCATTGAAACAAATAGTTCATGTGAAGAAAATTGAGTTATTTTAGCTCGGAGGTCTAACGGGGCGTGCTGCTAGTTTGATCATTGATTGGTAGTGGTTATAAATGGGACCATGACAATTATCTCTTATTTCCCTTCATTATTTACTTCGTGAGTTTTTCTGCAATTTACATGCTATTGCTAGCTATGTTTGTTTAGAATGGGCTCAGATCTAAGAAATAGAGTTTCATTCATTAAGTTTTTTGATTTTAGACATAGATTATACGGACAGATCAACTAAAATCAATATGTTCCAAAGATGCTTACATAAATTTTACGATATATGATAGTTATGGAAATGATTGTTTGAATCCATTTTTTATCAATATTGAATTCATTGGGAAATTAGTAGGTAAATTTTATGCCTTCGGCTTTATTCATTGCTCATTCACTCTCCATGTTGACCTACAACTTGAACTGGACTTCACTGCATGTCTGCAACAGGTTCCCGAATATCCTTCCAAACTGTTTTTCTTTTGTGAAGTGGAGCCTGTTAATGGGGGAGAAACCCCTATTGTTCTAAGTCATGTTGTATATGAGAAGATGAAAGAGAAGTACGCCGACTTTGTTCAAAAATTGGAAGAGCATGGATTAATATATACTCGAGTACTGGGAGAAGAGGACGACCCTTCATCCCCAATTGGCCGTGGGTGGAAGTCAACATTCTTGACTAAAGAGAAGAGTGTGGCCGAGGAAAGGTTTGTACTCTTCACCTATTTATCTTAGAAATTGTTCCATTTTGGTGACTTGTACTTTTTCAGTGTTTAACTTGGTTTTAGACTTTCAGAAAAAGCCTTTTCAATGGTAAAACTTGTACTTCATTTTCTCGTTACTTCAGCAAAAGACAACATTCAGTAATCATTCCAATCTAGTATTTATTTCCTTTTCTATCATTACATTATCATGTGCATAATGGGTTTCTCTGTTTGCAAACTTTAGTTGCCGATCCAGACAACTATAGGTCACTAAATTCTGAAAGTGTTTTGCTTGAAAATAATCAAATAATGTGTTATATTTGGTGCCTAACATTTTTGGCCCAATGATGCTGCCTATAGAATTGTTATCTGGCCCAATCTCTGATATGTGACCCGTCTGGCCCAACCTGTGCTAAACTCGCATTCTGCCTAAACACGTTTTTTAGTGTTAAAAATAATGGTTAAGATGTTGACACATGTTGCTGGCTGGACCGTTGGATGCATTGTGACTATTGATATGTCATCCCTTGGTTGGAAATACGCATTCGAGACTTTTCTTCTAGGGTTTGCTATCTGTAGTATTCTCTCCTTCTCTCTAAGAAAACCGTTGGTTTTCACCTGTAATCTTGAGTTCTAGTTTTCTTGAGTGATTTCTAGTGTTGATTACTCTGTAGTTGTGGTTTAGTGTTCTTGTGTGAATTGTAACCCTCGATTACTTTGTGTAATCCGTAAGAGAAGAAAAAACTGTAAAAGTTAGGCCTGAGGGCTTGTGAGTCGTGTGATTCTTTGAGTCTCTGTAATCTGTTCTTTGGCATTCTTGCTGGCTTCTAGTGGATTAGAACGATAACCACTTAGGTGGATGCTCAACGTAGTGAGTAGCCCTAGTTTGGGTGAACATCCGGGCCTACGGGCAAAAAATCTTTGTGTTCTTTTAATATTCTTTTGATTCTGCTTTATTTTGGGACTGAAAATACCAACATAATGGAAAACTAACTGAACACTTGTCAGGGCTGCTAAGTTAAACATAAACCTGGAATGGACAGAGGATGGAGTGAAAACCATAATGGGCCCTATCCCGGCTATTAAATTCAACAAAACAAGACAGCGCAAGATTTGGTTCAACAGCATGGTTGCTGCTTATACAGGCTGGGAAGATGCACGAAATGATCCAGTCAAGGCAGTCACTTTTGGGGATGGAAAACCATTACCATCTCATATTATCTACGACTGTCTAAGAATCTTAGAAGACGAAAGTGTTGTCATACCATGGAAGGAAGGAGATGTGTTATTGATCGATAATTTGGCTGTCCTTCACTCTCGAAGGCCATTCGCTTCTCCTCGACGCGTCTTGGCTTCACTTTGCAAGTAAGAGAAGTTCTCTGGCAATAGTTTGCTGAATCTTTGTATCTAAATAAAGCTTTCTGAGTTATAATTATAGTGGTTTTTCCTTCACTTCTGTTCAAGCACAGTTATCATATGCCGTGGAAAAATATTCAACCTGGACCCTGTATATATGAAATAAAAGTTTCTGTATGTGGTTCGAGGCTTGAGGTTTTCATCAAGTATGTTATAATTTGCATTTGAATACCATCTTAACCTGTAGGAATTTTCAATATTTACGAAAAATTAGGACTGACTCCTCAACATTCAAAATTGAAATTTTTACTCCTTGCCTATTTAAAGTTGTAGGCTTGTAGCCTTGTAGGTGACTTTCTAGTGTTGAGAATTAGGTGACAGCATCACACTCACCGGTGTGTGATAGTTTTGGGAATAGCCTATGACATAAACATTTATCTTAGAATGCAATTGAAATAGGTTTTCACTTCCAAGTTTTCATATCTTATAACAAGGTGGGAAATGGGTGGAAAAAAAATGAATGGCAGGGAATTGAATTGTCTAAAATTTGTTTTAGAGAGAATTGTAATTAATGGTGTTTGATTGGTATAATTTTTCACCTAATTTGTTTGGCTTTGTTTTTCATGCAAATTGTTACTTTTTGGGATAAATTTTTTTACAATCTATATTAAAATTTATTTGGATTAAAAAATAAAATAAAATAAAATTTTGAAATTTTTTTGTGTTCGTTTGGCTTTATTTTTCATGTAAATTGTCAATTAAATGGATAATTTTTTTTGCAATTGGATTTAGAATATGTTTCCATTGTTAAAAAGTTTTTTTTTAAAAATGAAAAATACTTTTCCACCAAACCCATGGGAAATTAAAAAAATTAAAAATGTGCTTTAAATTGTTGTACCTAGAAAAGGGGTGAATGAATTTCATGGAAAAGTTATGTAATCAAACACCAAAATTAATCCCCTATTTGGTAGTAATTTTTGGGGAAAAAATGTATTTTTGAATAATTGATTGATGGAGAATGTGTGGTTAAAAATTAAGGAAAAGTTTTGGGTTTGCGTGTAATATTATTTTATTGAAGAATACGTAGTTGAAAAGAAGAGAGTGAAAAATGTATTTTGGAAAAATGGCTACCAAACAGGGGCTAAGAGTGGAAAAAGAAAATGTTTTTCTTTTCCACCATTTTTCTTGCCAATCAAACAGAGCATAAGATCAAATATTAATCGTTCACTGAAGTTCAATGTGATGTTGACTAACAAGGTATTATAGCTGACAAAATTCCCGAGCTCAAGTTGCTTGGTATATGGAGTTCACGTCATAGTATATTAAATTTTCCCCGTATCTTATATACATTAGCATGACCTCCATAGTACACACGTCGAATGGATGTGTCTGCGATCCTACTTGGTACATAGATGGTAAAATTATTTGGATCGTAATAGTTTATACGAATAAGTCTCATAACTAGCAATGAGAATGTCAAGAAAATACGATATTCACTTTATAATGGGTCCAATAAATTGCTTGAACTTGAATTATAATACCACCTAACAAATGAATAGCATTTGTCAGTTCTTGATAACAAGGAAAAATTGACGTGTTGTAGTGAGAAAATGTTAAATACTGAAATACTCTTAGTGCTGTTACTAAGAGTGAAAGTGGTGCCACCAAGAGTCGGGTTAAACATCCAAATAGTTATTAAATTTTGCACTATTTTTCGTGGGTCATGGAACTTTAAAAGTTTTTTGAATGGTTACCAAACTAGGGCGATCCCGATTACGGGAATTTCATGGAACTCGTGGAATTGATTGAAAACGTCGGAAAAATCTAAGTTCAGATTGTAGACGATAAGATCTCAATCCGAGTCCCACGAATCAAGAATTTAAGGTATATTAAACCTTAGACCCATTGATATGCGAAAACAAGAACCTCGATTTACGAACGTCACAAAAGTTGTCTAATCTTTTGATAAGTTATAGATTTTGGATTTGAACCCAATAAAATGAACCAAAAAATCCAATGATAACAAAAATGCGTTGAACCCCTTGATTACACAATGAAGAACCCACGATCCGATATTTAAACGCCACAAAAATAATTAAATATTTGATAAGTTCGATTTGTGTTCATTCAAAAATATTGGAGAGAAAAATCTCAATTTAATTCATATCAAAAGTTGTTGTGTTTTACAATGAAAATAAACCTATTTATACTAAAACAATAAATCTTAAGAAATATGAAAAATACGAAATCAAAGAGTCATAAAATAACAAACTTGCAAAAAATAAGAATTCTAGTAAAAAAGGAATAAAATCGCTCAAAAACAGGTCGTACCGGATGACCCTTCCGGACATCCGGTAAGTGCGTCCGGATGCATAGAGATTTATACCAGACGTTCGATAGGACGCGTCCGGTAGGCCATTGCTCGTCCGGTTGGGCAGGGCAATCTTCGATCAACTTTATCACGTGAATCCAAGTCTTTTCGATTTTCGACCCCAAAATGAAACTTGTTCATTGACATGTTGTTTTCAATCCCATGTGCCCCTTTTCCCGAGCATGCATATGTATGATTTTGTGCGCGTCATTAACCACGTTACCGACTTTAATACCTTCGAACGAGCCATCAATTTCTTTTCAATGAACATTGTACTTTTGATTGCCCGGGGCCTATCCTAGCTCATATCATCTCTTCTCTCTTAAAAAGAATTCGTCCTCGAATTCATACCTTGTGATCGCCTAGGGGATAACTAACATGTTGCTAGTTTAATCACCGTACCATCTGGGTTAAATGGAAATCTTTCCCTTTCCTGACAGATGATTAATACATGGAAACTATCAACTTTGTAGATATTTTTGCATTGCAGCATGAACTCAATCAGAACATCTTTGTTGCCCAAACCCTCGCATATGAACTTTCTCATCTCATCAACCTGGTATAGCAATGGTCTGCAAATAAATTTCACCCATTGTCCCTGCAACTTCGTTGCCCCCTCGGGAATCATAAAGTCAACCCCCGATATTAAAGTGATAACCAAGCAGTGGTAGGGCTTGTTAATTTTACCCACAAGTCACTGTTCAATGCTAGGATTAGGTGGTATTCTAATAGACTCGTTTTCATGGATGCCAATATATTCAAAAACTTGCAAAACAAAAATAGCAAAATTAGGGAGGGGATTGTTAGTTCTCACTAATGTCCTCTCAACCTCACTTTTATTTTCCTACAAGCTCTCTTCTGACTTTTCTTTTCTCTCTAAATACTTACTTTCTTTTACATCTTGTGGCTCCACTTCATTTTTTGTCACCTCTCTACTCTCATTTTCTTTTTCTATCTCTTTCTCACTCATTTTTACTCGCTATTTCTCTTCTTTCTGAATGCTCTCTTTCATTACTTCTCACTTCAAATTGATCGGCAAGAGACTATTCTAGTGTTAAGCCAGCTAGAATTATTTTTTGCCTGTCCTAAAGAAACTTATACATGTTCCTCCTCACATCATAAATAGTCTTCTTCTCATACCTCCAAAGTCTCTCAAACAAGATATGAAAAGAATTCAACGGTACCACATCACACCAAACTTCATCACTATATCTCTCAATGGTGAAATTTACTAGAACATGTTTAGTCACATTTACCATCCCACATTCCATTCAACCAAATCATCCTATAAGGCCTAGGGTGTTGTTGTAAAGGTAATCCCAATTTTTCAACCATAGTTATGCTAGCCAAATTTGACATATGTTCCTTGTCAATAGCTAAACTACATATCGCACTACCCACAAAACGCCGAGTTTGGAAAATAAATTCCTAATCATAATACATCCTTAACGTAGGCATAATCAAGAAGACGCAAGAAAAGAATTGAAAAATTGGATAAGTGGGAATTTAATTCAAGAAAGTGGTTCTTGAATTTAGATTGGACTAAATAGAAATAGATTTTGAATTTAGAAAATAAAGTATGATATTTGGACAATTTTCAAGAAATAAAAAAAAAAAATTTCACATGAACAGTACCCCCGTAAACAGTGCCGATTTTTTTATTTTTTTTACAAAACTCAAAAATTCAACTACGAGAACAACGAAACAAATAAAAGTTGATTTGGATGCTAGATTAGCCCAAAAATAACTTTTGAAATTTGTTTTGTAATTTTTCGGATCAAATACTAAAAAATTTTACTGGACACAAGAACACGAAAAACAAAACAAAAGAAGAAAAAAGATAGAACCTGAATCCACAGCCCGAGCTCTGATACCACTTGCTGCGAAGCTGGTTGGGAGAATCTCATGAAACTCGCGGAATTGATTGAAAACGTCGGAAAAGCCCAAATTCAGGTTGTAGACGATAGGATCTCGACCCGAACCTCACGAACCAAGAACCTAAGGTATATTAAACCTTAGACCCGTTGATATGCGAAAACAAGAATCTCGATTTGCGAACGTCACAAAGGTTGTCTAATCCTTTGATAAGTTCTAGGTTTTAGATTTGAACACAACAAAATGAACCAAAAAATTCAACGATAACAAAGATGCATTGAATCTCTTGATTACACAATGAAAAATCCATGATCCGATATTTGAACGTTACAAATATAATTAAATATTTGATAAGTTTGGGGGTGTGATAAGTGCGGAATTCGCACTCATTTAGACATTTAAAATTTATATAGTTGTTAGTTTTCATTCGTTAATTATTAGTTATTTTGTTACTTTTGTCATTTAGGTGGAAAAATTCAACGATAACAAAGATGTGTTGAATCTCTTGATTACACAATGAAAGATTCATGATCCGATGCATAAACGTTACAAATATAATTAAATATTTGATAAGTTTGGGGGTGTGATAAGTGCGGGATTCGCACTCATTTAGACATTTAAAATTTATATAGTTGTTAGTTTTCATTCGTTAATTATTAGTTATTTTGTTACTTTTGTCATTTAGGTGGAAACCCGAGTTGATTGGATGATTAGGAGGGATTTTGAGTGAGAAAAAGGACTAACAGTGCAAAAATATAAATTTGGGGACCAAAATGTACAAGTCCCGAAAGTTGGAGGACCTAAGTTGCAAAAAAGGGAAAAATGTTGGTTGGTGCTACTGTCACAAGCGCATTGGCGCCCAGCCTCCCAGGTAGCGAGAAAAACGTGATTTTTGACCCGTTTTCAACCCTTTTTCGAACCGAAACGCCTCACATCTTCAACACAATATAAATATAATATTTTGGGGCCATTTCTAAGTCAAGAAAAGATGGAGGAGCCGACCAAAATAGAGCCAAAAATCTGGGAGCTCTCCCCTCCATCAACAATGGTGATTTTTGGGTGAAGAAGAAGAATGCATTGATATTGAAGACTTCATCTTTCCATCTCTTTATCAATATGCTTTCCTCTTCCTTAATCTCGATTTCATCATTGTGTAGTAGTATTTTGTTGGTTATTTATGTATTTTTCATGAATAGCTAAATATTTATGTGATTGGGGGTTATTTTGGAACCCTAGAATGATTTTTCTAATGATCTGTGCCTTAATGTTTTCTTGAAATTGATGTGTTTAATCCATTGTGTTGAATGTTGGTATTGCTCTTCTTGATTATTTGGGAAGTACAACTAAATGATTAGGTGGATGCAATGAATGCTATTTTGAGATTTATAGTACGTATTCATTATTTGATTGAATGTATGTAGATTAACACTTAAGTTAGTAAATCGAGCTTGTGAATTTGCACTTAATTCAATTTGTCTCTTTCGTCGTAATACTTTTGTTAATTAAATCTAGCGAGCTAATTCTAGATTGTTTAATGAAAAGGGTTGAGTAACGAGCTTATCTTATTCAACTAAAATGTAAGAAGAGATTGAGGTAATTGAGCTTTTGATTATTCTCGAATTATTGTTAATCTTGAGAATGAAAATCTTTTGTGGTAATTGAAAAAAAAAAAAAAAATCATTCTCGAGATGACGAAATACCCCTCGATCCCACTTTCCCACTTTGATTTCAAGCTACTTTATTTACTTTATAACTCTAATTTATTTCTCCTTTGGATTTATTGCTTTCCTTAGTTTAATGAATCAAATCCTCTCCCCCTCCCCATTTAGTTATTTGCGTATTTTGTTTTTCTCGTTGCAATTGACATAATTGAAAACAATCCTACGAGAATGACTCTTGCCATTTTCAACGATACATTTTTAACTAAGTAAGAAAATTATTTTGGTACGTCTTTTGAACGGTATCAATTTGTGTTCATTCAAGAATATTGGAGAGAAAAATTTCAATTTAATTCATATAAAAAATTGTTGTGTTTTACAATGAAAATAAACTTATTTATATTAAAGTAATAAATTTTAAGAAATATGGAAAATACGAAATCAAAGAGTCCTAAAATAACAAACTTGTCAAAAATAAGAAATCTAGTAAAAAAGGAATAAAATCGTAGAAAAACAGGTCGTACCGGACGACCCTTTCGGACGTCAGGTAAGTGCGTCCGGATGTACAAAGATGTATACCGGGCGTCCGATAGGCCATTGCTCGTCCGGTTGGGTGGGACAATATTCGATCAGCTTTATCACGTGAATCCAAATCTTTTTGATCTTCGACCCCAACATAAAACTTGTTCATTAACATGTTGTCTTCAACCTCATGTGCCCCTTTTCCCGAGCATGCATTTGTAAACACTTTCGAACGAGCCATCAACTTCTTCTCAATAAACATTGCACTTTTGATTGCACGGGGTCTATCCTGGCTCATATCACAAACTCATCAAATCGTTATCTCAATAGCTTTTAAACTTCAAAGTTTCTCAAATGGTCAGCAAATTTATCAAATCGTTATATTTTGGTCATTAAACTTCAAAGGTTTTTCAAATAATCACCAAACTTATAAATTATTTTCCCATTCATTACTCAGTAACTCGCTATTAGAAAATTAATGGACTTACTAACGTGACAAACTAAAATGTTGATATGGCACATTATTGTTATTAATTGACGACAAACCAGTCAAAAATGTGCTTCCATTCATTTCAAATCACACATTCTTTCATAAAATAATATTACACATAAATTCAAAAAAAATCATTATCTTTCAACCATACATTATTAAAAAAAAAATCACTATTTAAAAATACATTTTCTGTTTTTTTTTCCCCATTAATCGCATTTTTTATAAGCACGTTTTAACTAATTTATATTCAACTAATGACCAAGTCATCGAATCCATTTGCCACATTAATGAGTCCATTGAATTTTTAATGGTGAGCTATTGAATGATGAATGTGATAACGATTTGATAAATTCAGTGACCATTCATAAAACTTTTAAAGTTTAATGGTCGATAAGATAACGATTTAATAAATTCGATAATCGTATGAAGAAACTTTTAAAGTTTAATGACAATGGGATAATGATTTGATAAGTTCGATGACCATTTGAAAAACTATTAAAGTCTAATGATCAATAATAAAATACTGTGCAAAGTTTAATGACCATTTGAAATTTTAAACCCGAAGAACCTAAACCATTATCTAGGCCTTTTGTGGTGCCATCCATGAAGTATATATATTTTAACTTCAAGATCACTATGAAGAATATTAGAACACTTATAAATTGATTTTTAAGACAATTGTTGTATGATGAAATCAAGAATCACAAGCAAATCCAAGCCAAACTACCCTTTAAGGTGAGCAGAAGATAGAATCTATAGGATGCTATATGAACAGTATAAATTTTCAAGTCAAATATCCATTTCCATGTCATATGAATGAAGCCTCTGTCTATAACGTGAATAATTAAGGTCTGTTACTATTTATATGTCAAATATATTAAGCAAGTTATGAATTTATTTTTTATTTTATTTTATTTTTTTGTATTTTATGAGGCTCAAAAAATAATGCATACACTGTATTAAATTTGTAATTATGCTAGAAGAAATGATAGATTGTAGTAAGATGAATATATGTTCACATGTTTATCATACAAGTGTCATTACTGCATTTTTCCACGAATGTATGTTGATGCGTGAAAAAAAAATACATCGTGTGATTTTTCATGATTATGGAGAAGAATATGAACGACAAGTAGTGATTTTGTCCATTTACATATATATCGTACTAATGGTAGTCTTATGATGACCAAGTGATGTTATAAGTTTCAGTGTCATCAGAGATTCTACTGATTAAGTAAGTTTCAATTGTATTTTATAGATTAATTTAATTATATGTACTTGTCAAATACGGCACTAATATTTTGGAGAAAATGACTATATATATATGTACTATTATAAGAAGTAACGTGACAATTTAAGACTTTAGAATTTAGAATGAGGGGGAAAAAATATCTTATCTTGAGGGTTTGTGACAAGTGCAACTGTGCAAGACAAATTCATGCTGAAGAAATAAAAAAAATGGAACTCTTAGATCGACCAAACTAATAATTATATTATCGTCTGAAAATTCAAATTCATTTATAGAAGTCTAATTATTCTCAAATTGTTCATTTCATTTATTTTACTTATACATTGGCATGGCGTATTTAGACATAAGACATTTATGTTAGATTTCGAACTGTCCACTTTCAACTTTTACTATCTTAGAATTAAACTCAAACGTCACTAAAGTTCAATATAACATTGGATCGGCAGAGTATTACACTCGACAAAATTTCAAGTTCAAATTTCCTCGTCACCTATAATTAAAATTATATGCGTTTCAAATATTTAATATGAAAGTAAATTTGGCATTCTCATGACCATCGTTTTAAAGACATTAATTATTATCGTCATAACTGTTAAAGTTTTATTTTTCACTATTTGCAAATATAAATATAAACAGTGTTCTAAAAAGCGCATTTAAGCACGAGGTAGGGGCAAAACGCTTTGTCTTGACAGTAAACTAAGTTAACCGCTTAATGAGCTCCTAGATGTGTCTAGATGCACTTTATTAATTTTTAATTTTTTTATTTTTAAAAAACCTTTTATTTGTTTTTAGTTTATCAAAAAAAAAATTTCCTTTTTCTAAAAGGCTTTTATTTTATTTTAATTTCAAAATTGTAAATGATTGTATTTGTACAAAAGTAAAAACGACTTTATCTGATAAATGTTTATAAAAAAATTTAAGTTACGTTGCTATCTATATTATGTAATTATGCTTTTGAAACTTTATCGTTTTGTTGAAAATTTCGAAAGTATGTATGCAGTTTTATAAAATATATTAAGCAGAACTTGTCTAGTTAAAAATTAAAACTATGAAAAATATTTTAGCTTTTAATTTCAAAAATTTACAAATTTTATAATTAAAATTATAAAATACTACATTTACTTAGATGATTTTTAAAGTATGCTTAGGCTCGTGAAGATTAGTACTTGACCTCCGTACCTAATCCAGTAGGTGACTCTGTTAGTGAATTCAATTTGTTTAGCACCGGTTTGAACCTCATTGTTCTCAAAACTCATTTTGTTAAAACTCATTTTCAATCATACATTCTTCCATAAAATAATTTTACAGGTAAATGCAAAAAATTTCCTTCTTTTTAACCACACATTTTTCAAAAAAATCATTATTCCAAAGTATATTATCCCAAAATAGAATATTCCAAAATCACTTAATAATTTCTTTCTTCACTGTTTCTTTTGTGAATTTTAAATTCTTAATCCAAAAAGGATGTGTTTGATGTAAATTTTTTAGAATAAATTTTGTGAAAATTATTATTATTTTTATTTTTATTTTTTGTTTTGAGAATATGTGGTAATAAAAACGTAGAAAAAGTTTTATTGGTCCACGAATAAAATTATTTAATTTAGAGCGTGTGTGAATGAAAATAAATTCGAAGAAAAAGGAATTTGGAGGAATCCCAGTTAAACAAGGGCTAATTAATTATTGAAATTGAGATGAAATATATTGAATTGCGAAGCAATCTGTAATCACATTACTCAATGGATCTAATTTTATTTAACATTTTTCACATGGTCTTAGCTTTATAAAAATTGTTCTATCGGATTTTTGTGTTTGTTTCCAAAATTATATTTATAGGTAATTAACACATAACGTCTTTACATTTCATTATTATTTTGAAAAATGTTCTTACGTTTCATTTTTTGACATTTTCACCTTTATTTCCACATTTCATTAGATAAAATGTCATTTTCATCCATTTTATCAATTAAAAATGTGAAATGACGAATATATCATTCTATTTAAATAAATAAAAATAATAATAATAACAATCACAGTCCTAAATTTTTTTAAAATGTGCAAATAAGTTTAAAATAAACTAGTAAAAGAGTAATTAGCACATAATATTCATACCTTTCACTATTATTATGAAAAAAGTCAATATCTTTCATTTTTTGACATTTTTCACATTTAATTATACCTTTGACTGCGTAAACCATCATTTTTATCAATTTTTTCAATAAAAAGCTGGGAACTAACGAATATACCATTCTATTTGAATTTAAAAACAACAAAAAAATAAAGAACTAATTGCAATTATAGTCTTAATTGTTTTAAAAGTGTAAACGAGTCTTAAATAAATTATTAAAAAATTAAAATTAATATTTTTTTTAAAAAAAATACTAACGAGTTCCAAATAAATTATTAAAAAAATATTTTATCTTTTTATTTAAATAGAAGGGTATATTCACTATTTCGCAACTTTTATTGAGAAAATGGATGAAAATTGGCAGAAATTATGATTTGCACAATTAAATGCGTAATTGAGGGTGAAAATCCAAAAAATTGAAAGGTAGTGATGTTTTTCAGAATAATGGTGAAAATGTTGGAACGGTATATGTTAATTACCATTTTAATAATTAATTTGAGACTCGTGTTCACTTTTTTTTTCTATAATAACAATGAAAGGTAAGAACGTTATGCACTAATTACCCTTATATTTATCATTTTTTTGTTCTTATGGGAACTGATCAGGGTTTCCTATTGAAGAAAGTGTAGATAAATTAGTTTTGATTTAGGGTTTTCATAAGTTGGATTTTTCTATTCAAAATCTCGTGTGTGGCTAAAGGTGCAAATTGTGTTTCGCATTAAGGGTCCATTTGATTGCAAGATGGAATTTGGTTGGAAACAAAACGAATTGCAGGAAATCAAATTATCTAGAATTTATTTTACTGAAAATTGTCAATTAATTGTGTTTGATTAGTATAATTTTTCACCTAAAATATGTTGAAATTTTTTATCTTACGGTGTTCGTTTGGCTTTACTTTTTTTTCAATGAAAATTATCTATTAAAGGGATATAATTTCTTACAATTGGGGATAGAATTTGTTTGAATTCCCAAAAAAAAAAAAAAAAAAAAAAAATTAAAAATCGAATATCATTTGTTTGGATTTGTTTTCCATGAAAATTGTCATTTAAATGGATAAATTCTTGTACAATTAAAAATATAAATTGTTTGAATTGCCAAAAAAAAAGGTGGAAAACTAAAAATCACCAAAACAAAAGGAAAACTAATTCCTTAAAAAGCTGGAAAACAGGGTCACGTGGGGGGGGGGGGGGATTTTGGCTTTTAAACAACATTAAAGATGGAAAATGAAATTTTTTTACTTTCAAACGGGCCCTAATTGTTTTTTTTTTTTTTTTGTTGAGGTCGAAGGATTTAATGTTATATGAGTGCCAATTGGGATTTTTATCTGCCATTTGGACTCTATCAAGAGAAGGCAACGTATTCTTAATGAAGGATTGAAAAGATTTTCATATATGAGTGAGTAATGAGATACATTTTTTAGTTAATAAGTAGTCACTTGAATAAAATTTGGTAAGCTTTCACTGATTTAACTCCAAATTAATAGAAGCTTATCAAACATAGTAAAACAATCATGAAGATTCACAAAAAAGCTTTTAAATACCGTGAACAAATAATCATTGAAAAATTACACAAGATAGTGAATCAAACTTTAGTGCCATTTATGTCAATTGCTATAGTGCTAGTAATGAATTGGCTCTCTTTCGGGATGATGGCCCAATTAATCCACATTGGGCATCAAAGCTAGGCTTGGCCAGTGAAATATACCCCCTAAATTCCTAATGAGGATTAAAATTGAATTTTTAGTAAATTTTGATAGAAATCGATAAAATGTGTGGTTAAAAAATTGTGAGTCTCATAAAATGTGTGATTAAAATTAATTGTTGACTTTCACTTGAATTAAAATTTTGATTTTAATTTCTAACAAAGGGGCATAACAATAGGCTGATTCTATTTTGGTAGGTGATTCAAATTAATTAAGCAAATGTGGTATTACAACTTGATAAACTAAAATAATTAATTGCTACTTGGAGAATCAAGTGGTCCAACTATTAAACTAATTTCAACCACAATCCCTCTTTTAAAATTAAAACTTAATTTAGAGCTATGCTTTAGAAGAGAATAATTTGAGAACATAGGCCATTCCGTTTATTAAGGTGAAGGCAAAATATTCCACTCATCATTATACTAAATGCTTAGTTTTATACTAATGCAAATATAATTAGTTGAACTTAAATTTTAAGCTGTATCCAGGGGTGGAGTCAGGATTGAATTCAATATTGGACTACAAAATTTCAAGTTGGACTAATACGTGAAAAAAAAATTACACATAAAAAAATAGTTTTTACAAAAAAAAAAAACCTAAAAATTATTTTTTTTGGGCCTTGGAGGAGGGATTACAGGCCAGCAAGTCCCCCTGCCTCCGCCCCTGGCTGTATCTATATAGACTAAAAAATCAATGCAAGTCCCCCTACCTCCGCCCTCGGGGCACATTCAAATTGGTAAAGGATGGGCATTGTGGGGCTTGCAACCTCAACGTGAAGAGTTCGATTCTGGTTGTAGCAGCTAAGTGATGTAATAATCATTTATTGGTTGAAACAGCTTAATGATGTAATAATCATGGAAGAGGCTCCTTTGGGGTCAGAAATATAAATGGTGCACGGATTCTTGTCAACTTGAGCATAACTCGCGGTTTACTTCTGTCAGTTACTGAGAGGTCGGTGACTGGTGGTTCAAGGATATAGTCTGACGTAAATTGGGAAACTTGGGTAAAAAAAAAAAAAATAATGCAAGTCTTAGAGCCCGTTTGGCCTCTATTCTATTCTCAATCTCATTTTTTTTCTCTTTCTTCATTTCGATACACATTTTAAATCATAATTTACACATAAAGCAAAAATTTTCATCATTTTTCCACCACACATTCTTCCATCAATCACTATTCTAAAAATTCTATTCTCATTAAAATCAACATCAAACACACTCTTACTCGACTACAATCTCAGTTTCTTTAAAATTCGATACGTGTAATCATTTCATATAAAGCAACTAAATCATCATCGAATCCATCTACTTTTTAAGCATTGGATCAATCTTGCCTACCCCTACTATCAGTCTTGACTAAAATAATACTCATTAGGGTTGCAAGAATGATAGAAATGATTAACTCCACTTCTGATTATGCATAAAATATCAGTCTTGACTAAAATAAAGGTAAATGAGACTTTGTAAGTTCTAGTTATGGGTGAGATCAATCAATTAATTCATTTATAAGAAAGTTTTAAATAAATAAAGGCTAAAATTGAATTTTTCTGGAGACAATCATTTATAGCTGCATTGTATCATCATGTGTACAAACACACACTTTTAAAGAATCACTCAATCACGTAATTAAAAAAAGCTTAGTCCCTTTTGGTAGAAATTTTTTGTGAATTTTTTTTTAATTTTTTTTTGGATAATATGTAGTTGAAAGGTATAGAAATTAATGAACTTACATGTAAAAATATTTTATTGAGAGAATGTGTGGTTGAAAATAAATTTTAAAAAATAATAATAATTTTAGAAAATGTGGGACAAAAGGCATAGGCTTTGGCAATTTTTATAGACTGATATGATGCTATATGGTGGGTTCATGTATGAAATTGAAAGGTCTCACTTTCGAAAAGTAAGGGGAAAATACGCATTAATTTCAATAGAAAATTAATTTTGACATAAACAATCAAGAAAACTCAATTTACCTAAATGCCAAAACACAGCTTAATTCCACCCTAATGCCACCAACTTCGAACTTTGAGGACAAAATCTACAAAATCTCCTAAAACTTATTACTTATTTTTAATCGAAAGTGAAAAAAATAATAATAATAACTAGGTTTGGACAAAAGAACTGAAAAATCAATCAAACCAATCAAATCGAACCGACTCGGGTAGGTTTTGGTCGATTTGACATAGTTAATTGGTTTGGTTTGATTTTCTTTTAAACAAAACCATGGTGGGTCAGTTCAATCGTGGTTTGAAGTTTAAAACCGTTGGTTACCCGAACTAACTCAACACACTTATATGTTTACTTTTTATTTTTTAATATAAGAAGAAAAAACTGAAAAGATAAATTCTAATCTCATAATTATATCTCAATTCCCTCCAATCTATAATATTTCTAGGAAATAATAGCATTAAAAATTTTCTTTCATAACCTCATTATGTTATATTCACCATTTTTTCCTCCTCAAACAGTCAGACTACATAATACATAAAGAAACGACAATTTTTTAAATTTTCTGTTGATCTGTCTCTATTAATATAATTTTATTTATTAGTCACTAGTTCTTGTGATATAAAATTATTTGGTTATTTTAGTTCTTGTAATCTAAGTGGGCTCAAAACTAGTACAATTTAAAAAAAAAAATCAATTTGGACTAAAAGTTCAAATCGACAAATCAAACCAAATCGACTTGATTTGGTTCAGTTCGTTTAAGGGTTAGAATGTGTTGATTTGTGTTGAAATTCGTTCAAACCGATTAATTTGATTTTGGTTTCGGGTTGGAGTCGAAATCGATCCAAACCAAATTATAATCATGCCATAAAAATAACTGCGTATTGTGGTAATCGAATTAATAGCCCGAATCATCTACTTATAAACAATATCATACAATAAACTAATTAGATTTCCGATTTTCATTAACATGCGCATTTTAGTCCTTTAAATAACTGTGTCAATGCTTGTCATTTGGTAACAAGTGGAGTAACTAGAACAATGATCAAGACAATGCATAATGCAATTATTTCTATCTTTATAGGATAGTGATGGAGGCAATGAGTGAGTCCATGAAAATGAAGCAAAGCAAAAGGCTTTTAGTGATAATAATGCACAAAGTGAAAGATGGAACATTAGAGAGCTCCACACAAGTCTTAAATCAATGGTGGGACCTACCAAAAATAGGCCATGTTTGATTCCTATTTTTGGAGGAAAATAGGCTTTGAAATAGTTATTTTTTAAGAATGTATGATTAAAAATAGGAAAATGTTTTGAGTTTACGTGTAAAAAAAGCTGCTTGTACACTTACACTTACCCAATAGTCAAATCCATATTTCAAGATTCGAACTCTTTGACGCAGCAATCTCAAGTAAAGTTGGATTTCTCCACCTTCCTCTTTTATCACTTGAAGATGTGTCATGGGGGCAACTCCTACCTTTTTTGTACTAGTAAATGTTTAGGAAAGAAAAGGCACTTCTATCACCAAAGTTCAATGTTTCTTTGTGTGTATATTTTGACGTGGAAAGGTCAGTATAGAGAATGAATTTAGCCCTTCTTTGAGTCTCATTTTTGTCATAAAAATATATTTTTTAATAATGTATTGATGGAAAATGTGTAGTTAAAAAATAAAATATTTTTTTTAATTTGTTTGTAATATTATTTTATTGAAAAATATGTGATTGAAATGATGTAAAAATACTATTTACGATGTTGGAGTTATGGTGGTCCAAAAGTGGCTGCTTGGACTGATTTTCAGGAATTTTCAACCCAAACCGTCCACTTTGGCTCAATTTTTCGTCTAATTCCGACGGGGTTACGGCCAGTGGTTGAGTTGATTGCGAAGAAGACATTGAGGGTTTAATATGGTATATTGGTCGATGGCCAACGTCGTCCAAAATTGGAGTTATGGTGGTCCTAAGGTGATTGATTGGGTTGAAAATGAGTCTGATCCTCCAGTGACCGTTTCTGAAATCGCCTGAAAGTTCGGTGGCTTTTTCTGAAAATTTTGAATTTCAGTGATTGTTTTATTATTTTCATGTAACTTCAATAATTATTTATGAAATTAATCCGATTGAAATGATATAAAAATACTATTTACAAAAGTATTTTTTTTCAAAGAATGGGCTCAAACAAGGGCTTGATACAGATGAATGAAATTATGGATTGACTTCTTGTAGTGCAATATGCTCAGCTACCTGTTTAAGAATTATTCTTCTGCGAAATCGACATGCACTAGTATTTGTATTTCGATTTGAGTTGTCCCCGTAATTATACATGTGGTCTTCCTTTTAACACGACACAAATGAGTGGAGCTGTAAACTGTACATTTTAGAATTCTGAAATTCGTTTCACACTGTTTGACAACCTTTATTCCGATAAAATAGACTTTTAAATAGTAATTTTTTTAAAGAATATAGTGTTAAAAAATAGAAAATATTTTAAATTTATATGCATAATATTTTATTATACGAATGTGTGGTTAAAAATGAGTATGAGAAAAAAAAAAAAGAGGAAGTTACAAGAAATATTCATTTTGAAATTATTTAGACCAAAATACCCTTGTTAAAAATTCATGATTACACATAAAGACATAAATGTACATTTTTGCAATTAAAATTTTTATTGTCAATACAATTTTGACACATAATCTGTCATAATTATTTCAAAAGTACACATCAAATCACAATAAATGTTATGTTTCTCATTAACGCAAAAATATCAAGAACTATATTTCAAGTGTAGAGAAATATTATGTGCGGAATGAAATATCATTCTAGACATTTAATATGTCGATATCAACGTTTAATATTGTAATTTGACATGTGTACTTTTAAAATATAAACGAGGCTCAAATATCAAGAACAATATTTGAAATGTCGAGAACATTAATTTTCATGAAATCTACTTCTCGAAATTTACAACAAATTAGAAAAATATAAATTGCTTCATTTTTTTTATTAAAGGCATAATAGACAATTTTGCAAGAGTTATTAATTGACAAGCATGAAATTGGAAATTTATGTAAATTCCCCCAAAAAAAAATTGAAACAATAGTTGAAAAACAGAGTTTTATAAGAAAAGTTAAATCGGTAATGAATTATGATAATATGTTTAAAAGTTAAAAGCAATAACTGAAAAGATTGTCAACTTTAATTAACGCATAGTGCGCTATGTCTAACTTCCCATAAACTCCAACCTAAGCTGAGGAAGACCATAGGCATCATTACTTGTACCCTACCCATGCACCTGCTCTATTGATTTGACCTGTATATCACGAGTTGCTCCCCATCTATTTTGAAACCCTCGCCAATCAAATCATAACCATCGATCTCTTTCCATCACCATCGATGAGATTTTTGCAGACACGTACGATCGATGGGGATTCGCACAGACATTTAATAAGCTGTGAAGTGACGTCAAGATTCCAGATCCTGCGTATACCTGAGCGTGTTGAGCGCGTGATATCAGTCTATTGTTTCGAAGATTTTGAACTAGACTTGAAGATTAGGCCCTGTCTGACAACCATTATTATTTTAAAATTTATTTTTCTACATATTTATTTTTAATCATATATTTATACACTAAAATATTTTATACATAAATTTAAAATATTTTTCTATTTTTTAATCACATATTTTTTTAAAAAAATTATTATTTAAAATATTATTTTTGTCAAATAATGATTATCAAAGAATGACTAATGTTGTTTATGTAATGACTAAATATAGTTATCGTTCGCAATAACTAGATTACATTTTTATTGGATAAAAGTTCATAATCCATATATATATATATATATATATATATATATATATATATATTTCACCGTATTCTTAATCTCAAATTAGAGTATGTTTGAGCTACATTATTTTTAAAGAATATATTTTAAAATAATAAATTGATGAAAAATGTGTGATAAAAAAAAAAAATTGGACTTGAGTGTAATATTATTTTATTTAAGTATATGAGGTTGAAATGATATCAAATCACTATTTAAGAATATATTTTTGAAAAGAATGTGGCTTAAACAAGCTCTAGATATAAATTATTCGTAATTATGATTTCTCTTCAAAATTGAGTAAAAAGAGTCACTTATCCATTGTATTTTTTAATAAGCAAACAAATAATACTATAAAAATGCAATGAAATATTTGACACTCATTTAAACATTTTTGGATGAAAACCATTATTGATGACAGGACTTTTTTATTAATGAAATATTTAAAATAAGAATATGATGAAAAAAATTAAGAATATAAGTATGATAATAAAAGTTCACAAATACCTCACATTTATTAGAAAATAGTTAGGATTGTAAGGCTATCATAGTCATTCATACAAGAAGCATGAAATTACAGTCTCGTTTGATTTCTATTTTTCCTCCATGAAAATTAAAAAAAATATGATAGTTATCAATCACATTCAGCCATCATTTTTAATTTTTCATCTCTTATATGAAGTTCATAACGATTATATTTTTCATTCTCATTTTAAAAATAATGTGGATCAAACGGGACCTATATAAGGTTGGTGTGAATATATATATATATATATATATAAACATGTGAATATAAACACTTGACTTTATCTTAATAATACTAATAAATATATGTCCCCAAAACATTTTATGATTATTAGTGAGCTAATTGTGTAACAATAGTCCATGGTTTAATAGAACATTTATTAAGAGTCTTTTGACATTTTACAATCATTTTGGTAAGTAAAAAAAAAAGAGTTTTGAATAATAATTTTTAGAAAATTGTGCTGTTAAGAGTCCTTTCGACAATCATTCAGGTAGGTAAAAAAAAAAAAGAGTTTTGAATAATAATTTTAAGGAAATTGTGCAGTTAAAAAATAGGAAAAAGTTTTTGATATACGTGTACAATATTTTATTCTCTAAATGAAAATAATCCTGTAAAAAACCGTAAATTAAAGAATGTTAAAACAAGCACTAAATGCCTCTAGATTATTGCTAAACAAATACTATTGGGAATATAAAGGCTTATGTTTCTGCTTAGAGATTTTTATTTTACAAGCAGCAATATAGGTACTCATCATGCTAATATGATGTTCTTTCCTTCATAACTAGATTTTCGTCAGAAGCCTAATGATACTTTTTAAAGTAGTTTTATCGTGCAATATATGTTCCAATTGCTCCACCATAGTTGTTGGGTGCTATTTTACAGTAGGCTTTTTCAACAGTCATTTGAAAAGACGATATTCTCAATACTAGGAGGAGAAATTAAGTAGCTGAAAAGAATAAAAATAATGCGTAATTGTGTAAGCTAGATCCTCGTACAAGATTATTTAAACAAAAAGTTTGAAAGATAATAATTTAATTGCAGTTACTGACCAAAAGAGATTAACTAAAATCTCATATACCAATTGTAAAAGCTTTATAACTTAGATTGATGACCTAGAAGTACAACTATTTACACCATGTTTGGTAGTCATTTTTCTAAAAATTTATTTTTCTCTTTTTTTTTCAACCATGCACTCTTCAATAAAATAATCTTACACGCAAACCTAAAATTTTTCCTTAATTTTTAACAACACATTTTCCATCAATCAATTATTTAAAAATGCATTTTCTCCCCCAAAATTGCTACCAAACAGGGGCTTACTCTATCTTGTTCGGTACAGATTTTCAAAATCAATTCTCATTTTCAACCACACATTTTTCAATAAAAAAATATTTTTCATCACATCAATAATTTCTCATTCTTTTTCATCCACACATTTCCCATCATATCACTATTTAAAATCAATTTTATCTCCAAAAATTACTCTCAAACAAGTTGTCAGCTTATGACACACTATGACAAATAATTTCAAAAGAAAAATAAAATAAATAGTAAAGATTGTCCATTGAGGAGACGTATACTTTTGGAGAATACATCAACATAACTTGGTAATAATCCAAAAGAAGTTTAAGTACTTGAAATGAAGATATCTTGATAAATTACCGTGTTATTGACAACTTATAGCCCACAATATATGAACGAAAGCAAATAACTTGAATTAAAATTTGTCGAAGAATGTGGACATAGAAATGAATGATCATGATGCAATACAAGCAAGAGCGATCTTACTGGATAAACTTAAAATTTTTGGACATGCATTCCTAAAACCTAAATGTGTGAAACCATTAAAACTTGTGCGAAAAGGAAATGAGTAAAATGAAGTCTTAAGATATGGTTTACCATTGTCAACGTAATGAGTTTCAAATACTTACATAAATAACTAATTTTTCTTGTGGTGGATTCCTTTTGGAATGGATAACCTTTTTGCCTCAAACCTTCAAATTCACCGCAAAAGAAAGAGGTTCAAACTCTAAAAGTTGAAGACGAAGGGAGGAAGGCACTTACAAGCCAATATTTTGCTAGTATGGAAAATGCATGAAACTTGATAGTGTCATTGATATGTGATTATGACCAACTTGTATGATATGCATGATAATAATATTTATATAAAATCTCTGAAGGATCTAATATGCTTAAAGTATATAGTTCAAGTTTTCAAGAAATTTTATTCGATCGAAGTATAAAAATACTTTACAGTAAGGACTTTAGAAGAATTCAAATGAAATATGACACTTCCATTTGATACCTAATGGTTATTTGTCCACTTAAAGTTAAAAGATAACAAACTTGTTATTGAGAAGATAATAAATAATTTATGGGCATTGAAGTACTTTATCTTAGTGTAATAGATGCTTTATCGTATCTTTATAATGATTCATGATTCGGGGACAAATTGATTATGGTGATATAATTTATTTTTTGATACACGTAAAACTCCTTAACCAATTTGTCAGTCTGATATATTCATAATTTAGTATCTACCACAACACTTGAGAAGTTGATAAAACAATATACATATGTCAAGTGATAATATCATAAGAGGAGTAAATATGCGTTGTACTCTTTTTATATAATTGAAATTTTGTCCCATTGGATTTTTCTGATAAAGTTTTTAATGATACTAATTTCGTATCTTATTGAAAAGAATAATGCAATATTTTTCTTTCAATAGAATTTTTCTCATAAGATTTTTTCTAGTAAAATTTAAATGGGTACATTATTCGTGTAATAAATGTTCATAAACTACAAAAATTTACCCTCAATATAACTCTATGATTTTCCTTTCATATTGTATAAGAAACTCCTGAAGAGAGCCATAACTTCACCGGACCGTCATTCTCTATACAATAAATCATGATGAATACAGTGTATGAAAATGATATTATTTGGATACTATAACAAGACAACAACATGGAACAATAGAATTGTTTACAGGGGAGGATCTAGTTAGTGGCGAGTTAGAACGACCGCTCTAGCTAGATTCGCCAGAATTTTTGAGTTCCGATGACTGTGACGCCAGCAGCGAGGGGAGTGGAGAGGAGACCGGAGAAGACGCAGAAGAGGAAACGTTTCTATGGCTGATTTCTAGGCCGTTTTTATAAAAAAAAAAAAAAAAAAAATTGGCCCAAATGATTTGGGCCCAATTACCCAATAAGTAAATAACCCAAATCTAAACCAATTTCATTCAATCTCCCCCAATCCCTAACCTACCGACAGTGATTGAGAAGAGGAGAGCCGGAGAGGAGAGCAAAGTCGCATTGGTGGCGTTGCAGACGGTGCTTCTAGTTTACTGCTTTGACCCACAGGATTATAGGAAATTTTCGTCGGACAGGGAGTAGAGGTGAAGTACTCCTAGGGCTGGGGAAGCACATTACACCATTTGGATGATTTGCCATTTAAGTTGGAGGAAATGCCAACAAATTATGGAGGGTTTAAGGAGAAAGTGAAGGGATTGGATTTGGAGGTGAGGAAGATGATCGAGGCGATAGATCAGACAAAGGGTTGCTGCCTGCTGGCCAGAGAGGGGACGTGGAACCTGGGGGCTGGGGGTGGATTTGGGTCTTAACCAGAATGCAACTATGGGCCAGGTATGAATTTTGGTTTGCTAGATGATTTCTTGATTATATGTGGATGAAATATGCGCTGTTAGTTTTGATTTGATAACATGGAGCTTTAGTGATTAATTTAGGAAAATGTACAAGCTTATATGATTGCTAAGAGTGCATCTTATTGGTTCTTGAGGAAAATTTATATTTTTAGGCTTAATTGAATTTTCCCACTTTGGAGTTATTGATTCACTAGAGCAAAACTAACATGAGTGAGTTGTGGTTGCTAAAGATATAAAAATTTGAATCTTCCGTTTTAGCAGTGAATATTGGATGGAGTGGTAAAAAATGATTCTTGTAGTTGACCCAAATTTGTTGATAATAAGGTTTAGTTAGTTGTTAGAACTTAGAATTGTTGATTTGATAGTGCAAAGAAGTAGTAGAGTAATGAAAGAGGGACAGTGGAAGCTGTGAAACTTCCATAGATTTAGCAATGAATTGAATGGAGTGGTAAAAAAAGATTCTTGTAGCTGACCCAAATTTTTTGAAAATGAGTTTTGTTTGTTGTTAGAAGTGTTGATAGTGAAAAAGGGGCAGGGAAAGTCGTGAAACTTCTGTATATAATTTTTACATTTTAGTTCATTTAATAATTTTTAATATTATTTAATCAAAATTTAATAAACGATTGGGCTATTACAACTGTGGATTGTCGACGGTCAACGATCAAACTCCGCTCTAGCTGACCTTCGATGCTGGATTCGTCGCTGATTGTTTATACAAGTTTGTAAAAAGGTGATGGCACTCAATACAAGGATTTTTATTTAGCCCCCGTTTGAGCCACTATCATATAATATCATATTCTTTTTTTTTTCTCTCTCTCATACTTTCAACCACACAATATTCCATAAAATAATACTATATATATACCGAAAACTTTATCTTTTTTTTCAACCACAATTCTCCAAAAAACACTATTCTAAAAACTCTTTTTTGGAAAAAAAAAAAAAAAAAGGGGCTCAAACAAGGCCTTATTGAAATCTTGAGAAGTAGCTGCATTATTTTTGTGGAAATTACACAAAATCCTAGTTAAAAAATTGATCATTCTAAAATAAGATGGAAGGTTTAACTATACAAAAATCAGATTTTTTTTCCTAATTAATATATTTTAAAATTAATTAATTTATCTTCCACAAATCAAACCCTAAATTATATCTCTCTCACTCCCCCCGCCCCCTTCTTCGATATATGAAAAGCTCGCCTCTCTCTCTCTCTCCCTCTCGTTGCCTCTACCTCTCGTTGCCCTCCTCTCTCGCGTCGTCGGCAGGATCCTCTCATTGACTGTTTTGCATCTGATTTATTGGTGGCTGGCGGTGGCGAATCTGGTGGTTGTGGTGATGGTAGTGGATACTGCGATGAGGTGTTGTGGTGGGTTATGGTGTTGTTGATGGCAGGGCGGTGTGGTTCAGTGGCGGTGCGGTGCTGTTGATGGTGGTGGATCTGGCGGGGCCGGGCGGTGCGGTGCGGTGGTTGGTTGCGGTGCTGTTGATGGCGATGGATCTGGAAGTGCCGGTGCGGTGTGGTGAGGGTTGGGTGTGGTGGTTTCCGATCTGGAGGGTTTTTCTGGTTGCCGTGGTGGTGGTTCTGTGTGTTGTAATGGTGGTTGGGCAGTGGTTTTGATGCGGCGATCTGGTGAGTTAGTGGGGGTCTTGGAGCGGCATCCAGGTTGCTGTGAAGTTCGGCCTGGTTGTGGCGTAGTAATGGTGTTGACGGTTCAGTGGTGGTGGCGTGACGAGTGGAAGTGGGGTGCAGCTGCGTTGGTTGGTGGACAGTGGTGGTGATGTGTGGCGGTTCTGTGTGTTGTAATGGTGTTGTTGGTGATGTGTGGCGGCAATGGTGGCGTGATGATTGTGGGTGGTTGATGTGAGGAGATATTTGCTAGATCTGGTGGCGGAGTGGGTTTTGGTGGCCGCGGTGGTGGTGGTGGTAACTGCTATGACGTTGGCTGTGAGGAAAAGTGTGACTGTGACTTCCACTTGTGACTTGAAATTGGATATGTGACTTGAATATTGTGACCGTGACTTTCAATTGTAACCAATAATTTGATAAGTTGTGACTAAAAATTAATCCGTGATTTGTTGTGATCTATAAATAAATTGTGACGAGTAAATTTTTGATATGTGACTAATGGAACAAATTGTGACCCGTAAAATTTTGAATTGTGACCTCAGAAATGATTTGTGATTTATTGAAAGTTCGATCCATGACCTCGGAAATGATTTATGACCTATAAATTTTTCACATGTGACCAAGGAAAAAATTGTGACCTTTAAAGTTTTTGAATTGTGACCGTAAAAAAATCTGTGACATTTAAATTTTTGATTTGTGACCGAAAAGTTATATGTGACTAATTAAATTGTGAATCTGTGACCGATGAACAAATTGTGACCTATAAATTTTTTGAATTGTGACGTAAAATAATTTTTGACATTTAAAATTTCTAATTTGTGACCGAAAATAATATGTGATTAACTAAATTGTTAATCTGTGACCAAATTATATAGATTTGTGACCTTAATATATTTAATTAATTAAATATATATTTAATTACTTAAATTATAAATAAAAATTAACAAAAATCTTTTTTTTTTTTTAAATTTGAAACTTATTTTTTTATTATTGAATTGGACCAAAGTTATACTCTTACTTATGAAAATTTCCCATTATTTTTCCTTCGCTAAAATTTTGTCCAATTACTAGTCAATGTTTGATACACATTATTATTTTCATTTTCATTCTTTTACTCATTTTCAACCACAAATTCTTCAATGAAACGATATTTTTAATAACATTAATATTTTTTCCTTGTTTTTTAAACCACATATTCACCATCACATCAACCAAAAAATATATTTTTTCCTAAATAATGTGCATCAAACAGGTCTGTCAAAATTCGATTACTCCAAATTTTATTTTATATTTTACTGTACTTTTTTTCTCATTGTCTGATATTTTTGTTGCATCGAGTTTTGTCAAATAAGGTCTTTAATGAGACAAATATTTAATAGTTAGTTAGTCATTCAATTCAGGGAATGATAAATTATTTTATGAATGACTATTATTGCATTGCAACTCTAATTATATTTATTGGTTCTCCAAAAAAATATACACTTGAGTTGTCTCTCTTTATTCTTTTCTGTCATTCTAATTTTCTCTTACTTTTATAACACTTATCTTTTTTTATTGTTGCTTATGTATTTTCATATGGTTATGTTGCATAATGGAGAGCTCTGAATGGATTTGAGGGAGTCTAAGGTTGACCTTACAATTAGGGATGGAGTTAAGATTTCGATCCAGTGAGATTGAGAACAAGGTTTAATTATAATAAAATTTAATCATAATATTACAACAACATGAGAAGTAGTTGCACTCTTTTTCCTTCATTAAAGTTTTTCCAATTAGATTTTTCTAACAAAATTGTTGGATCGAGCATGAACAAGGTTTAATTACAAATTTTTTTAATCAAAAAATGACAATGCATGTGTAACAACATTTTTATTTTTATTTTTTTTTATTTTTTCAATTTTTCCTACGAATTTTGGCTCATGTTCGATTTTACTAAAAAAAAAAAAATTTAGTAAGTTTTAATATAAGTTGATGAATGTATGTTTTAAAGGTGATAAAAAATAAAAAAAAATTGAAACAAAGGATTAATTTATTGGCAACGCTCTGTCATGATTTGATTACCAATTTTACGAATACATGTATTTAGGTATACATGAATATCAAATATTAACATAAAACATGTCAAAATCATGATTTAATTAAATATTGGAGCAATATTTGTTATTTGGCCTAACATTAAATTTTTTCTAGACTCGAAATTTAAAAAAATTCCAAAGCCTCGTGAGGGCATACGCGGCATGTAGTAGCTCCGTCCATGCCCACAATCTAGGCACTCCATGTCGTGCCTAGAAATTTTTATTTCATTTTGGAGTGTTCAATTTTAAATATATCTTAATCCCTGTTTGACAATTATTATTTCAAAATTCTTTAATCTACATACTCATTTTTAAATAATAAAATATTCTGCACGTATATTCAAATTTTTTCTCTACTTTTTAACTACTATTCTTCAAAAAAATTACTATTCAAAACTTTGCAAAATAATGATCATCAAACAAGGGCTTAACTTTTTGAAAGTATGTTGGAGCTTCAAAATGGTGAATGGTGAAAGAATAATTTAGAATTTTGATTGCGTTAGCATTTTATCATAAAAACATGGCTTTTGTGAAATATTTTTTTCAATTTTTTCTACTTGACACGTCTTGAATTACATGAATGGCGAATTGAAGGCCTTGTGCTTTGCAAACTCTCCTACTTCGATGAGCAATGACAGAGTCAAATGAGGTTCGGTGAAGTTCTAGACAACCATTGAAATTTGAAAAAAAAAATTATTTTATTATTTTTAATATTATTAAATTCATGATTTATTTTTGTTATTAAATTTGAAATCCATTAAATTCGATTCCTGACATCACTGCTATTTATAGGTAAATCAAGTTTATGTAGGATATCAAATCGTCAATTCTTGGACACAACATCTTTTGTAGCCGTGCCGGTCTTAAATCCATGAAAAATGTGCATGGCATTGACGTAGTCCGTTTCACACGTCGAATACAGAGCAAAGCATTCTTAAATCAATCATGTACAAATACAATATTAATTGACAATATTGATTGATAATCACTCACATGTGAGAGGAGCCCACGATAAATAAAAAAATCGTGAGCCCCCTTCATGTGAGATGATTGTCAACCAATATTGTATAAATAATAAAATTCTTCTTAAATATATTTATCTGTTTTTCAATTCCGCTACGATGACAAACTTTTGACCCGTTTGTTAACAAGGGTGACGTGGCGACAAAAAAAAAAGACATTTCAAAAATTTTAAAACCAGCCCTGCAATCACGTGAACCCATTACACTATTTTTTTTCCCTAAATCAAACAAATCCCTAGAACAGTGACTGAACTCGACGTAAGGCAAAGCAACGCCTTGCACATTCCCCATAGTCACCAGAGAAACCATCGACGGTGACGAGATTGAAGGTCTTCACATCTTCAATTTTCCAGTTGTGAGCCGCGAGCCCACGTGTTGTAGTCCCGACATCCGACTTCACCCATATTCTTCGACGACTACTACGACAAAAGCAAAATAGGTACGATATGCAGTGGGTGTTGATATATTTGCAATTCCAGTTTGTGTTAAATATTAAGTTCGAGCCGTAACAAACCATGTTCTGAATGTCGAAGGTTCTCGATTTGCTTTGAGTTTGTGGTGTGATAGCGAAATTGATTTTATGAACGTCGATGTGTCACCGAAACGTGAATTTTTGTATCTTTATTTCTCAAAATCTTTTCTTCTATTTTCCTGCAAATTGAACATATAAATTCCCTGAGCTTTTGGATTTTCTTTGTTATTTTTGTGTGGATATTTGTTTCCTTTCCATGACCTGGTAGGTATAAAAATCGATGTGAAAATAATAGCTAATGTGGAGTCAAATGCGAGTGCTATCATTCTTCGAGCAATAAGCAGTTTATAGCAATTGTGTTTCCTTAATTATGACTTTTTGCCCCCTAAATCAATAATTAAAAAGGTGGAAAGTACTATTGTTGTGAATGTTTTGAACCTCTACTGGTATTAGTTTTCTTGTAATTATTGTCGTCGGCAAAATCACTAATGATAGAAATTGTATATGGTTGGTTTGTAGTTTACAATAGTAGAAAAGAATCGCGAAGTGTGTCATAGTTGTAGACACAATGGCCATTTTTTTGCCGATTGCCCGAAAAAAAAATGCTCGTGTCCATGGTGCAAACACGCTTTTGTCAAGTGTTTCGAGGTGGAGAAAGACACGAAGAACAAAGGCAAATTATTCAATTGTTGCAATGCAAAGTGCGGATTTTGGGAATGGGTAACAATGGGTGAAACCAGTGGTGAGGCCAGTTTCGTTAGTGTTGCCTCGACTATTCACGTTGCGACCGATGAACTCTCTAGCATGTTCGAAACTAAATGGTGTTTCACTGATGAACATGTCACGAAGATTTCTGTTAACATGACATTACACAAAGGAAGAACAAGTGTGGAAGAGTTAGAGAAAGAAAAGGGACCGGCACGAGTTGTAGTTATTGAATGAATGGCCATGTATTTTAACTTATGTATGTATATAGATTAGTAGTTGGAAGTGGCTGGAATTTGTAGTATCGAATTTGTCATTTTGTCGTTTGTATATAAGGTCGAAATCTGTACTTCTATTAGCTAATTGTAAGAAGAAGTGGTTGCTTTAAACTCCATTCTTTACTGATATGGTGAACAATTGCCAGGTTGTGTATCAATTTCGGTGAACAAACAGGCCACCAATTTGTTATAAAAAAAAAAAAAGAAAATAGTAGTTGTGATCCCTAACCTTTCAAAACTTAGAAGAAATTACCCAAACCTTTCATTTTGATAGGCTAGGTCCCAAAACTTTTCTTACTGTTGCATATACGTGGATGGAATCTATCCATTCATCCGTTAGTTGACTCAAAAAAAAAAAAAAAATCTTTCCCCTCATTTTTTACCATTTAAGTGAAGGACAAATTGGTCATATTTTTATTTTTACTTTTAGCTTTAAAAATATTATCTTCCTCATCCCAGCCCAAAACAAAACCCACCAACCACCTCCAGTCAACACCCACCATCGACAACCCACCCGCCACCACCATCTACCACCACTTTTAAAAGAAAATGTTATCTTCCTCATCCAACCTCACTTCACTTCACTTCACTCCACCCTACACCCCACCACTATCCCCCAAATTAAATCAAACTAAACCCAAAAACAAAACCGATTCACCAATCCCCACCCACCACCTTAAATGGTTTCTATTTTTCATGCTTGAAATTTTTTGCAGAGTTGAAAATAAGTGAAAAATGATTTAAAAAACAGAAGATTGATGTTAGGGAAGATTTATAAATTAGCCTAGCTTTGGGAGAGACAAGTGCTGAAGCCAAAATCAAATGCAAATCAAAGGCTTATTATATTCAAATCTACCCATTCAGCTTTAATCTTATGACTTTCTCATCAGTTCCTTAGAGTCAAACTTCATTAAATAAGCTTCATTTTTCATGGATAATCGAAAATTGTACAGCCCAATTTCTTAACTTCTTTCATCTTTGTAATAGTCTAGGAATTTCTTTTTTATGCAAATGATTTGAGTACTGGCTAATTTTTTTTCTGGACATTGATCGGTGAAACAGGATATGTGGACCGGACGCTGCTGAGAATTCCATGGCTATTTCATCTCTAAATGATGGCGACGAATGGTTGTGGTTGCCAGCAATAGGTTGCGACTGATGATGGTGGGTGGGTTTTGTTTTGGATTGAGACGAGGCAGATAATATTTTTATAAAAAGTTAAAGTAAAAATGAGATACATGACCAGTGTGCCCTTCACTTAAATAGTCAAATTGAGGGGAAAATTTTTTTGTGGGTCAACTAACAGATGATGGATGGATGGATTCCATCCACGTGTCTTTCATTTGTAACAATAAGTAAAGGTTTGGGTAATTTTTACTAAATTTTGAAAGGTGAGGAATCGCAGTTGCTATTCTCCCTAAAAAAAATTGTTGAAGAATTTTTTTTTTAAAATTTTTAAAATTGTCCAATGACAGTTTTTTAATGTGACAAATCGTCGAACCATCAAACTTGATTCCGATAATAATTCAAAGAAGTAACGAACATCCCACGAGCCGTTATGTCCCGCTGTAACTGTAGCGCCCCCATAAATCAACCTTGGAGGTTGACACGTGGCATTCAAACTTGTGGGGGGCTGGGCTATAGGTTTGTGGCGTCTCGCAGACATTCACCAGTGACCAGGATAGGCAGACCACAAAGTCCAAGCGTCTTTCACATGTCCGAAATCTTCTTACGTCATGCAATCGTCCTCATTAACTTTTAAAATTTGCAAATTAACCTCCAAACAAAATTGCCCAAAAATATTTGTTTTCATGATTTCATTTTGTCCTGATGTAATTACGGTTTGTCTCCCTTACATCTCATTCAGTGTGGCTTTAGCTCTCCGACGTTCACAAATGAGGTTTTCAGTTCCGATCAATATGTCTTCACGTGATGAAATTGTCAACATGAACGTTATAACCATACAAGAATTATTGCGTGATTTAAAATTGGAAGGATGAAACTATCATAGATTTAATGTGGAGAACTCAATTCACCGATTTCAAGTGATTTTCACTTGGCATTTCAAGGCCTACACCGATAGGTTCCATGACATTATTTCACGATGACCCAAAACTATACTTTTGAAGTTTGGGGAGCCAAAGCCATACTTACTAGAATTTAAATGAGTTGAACCCATATTTTCTCTCTTATTTATTTATTTTTAAATGTTTGAGCTTTTTCCTTGTTATTTCATTTTATGTGGAAATTGCTAGGGGTGAATACGGTTTGATTTGGACGATTTGTGTCATATTTTCAATTCAAACAATTTCGTGCGGTTTAGAAAAATTCCAAACCAAACCATTATTTGCGGGTTTGTTCGATTTTAATCCGCGATTTACCTATCGACATTATAGTTATATATTTAAAACAAGTTAACATATAAATTTAAACGAGAACTAATAATATTAAATGTTAAATTACATTCATATTTGTCTAAAATTCGATATATAAACAAGAAGGTAAAAAAATTAGTATCAAGTTAGCATTTAACAACGTGCACTCCACTCAAATTTTACAACCAACAATTTTAGAATAAGTACAAGAGTACTAACCTCTCATTTGATAAAAATTGGATAAATATCCTCTATTGTAACACGTGATTCGACCGACATACAGATATCAAAATATATATTAGTCCTTATTAATGATATTAACAAATAACTAAGAAACAATATGCATAAAAATATTAACAGTGGCCAATTTTGAGGGCCCTGGTGAGAGAGCAACAGTGACCAATTTTGATGTTATGTTTGTAATATCTTAGGACCTTGCAAAGAGTTCAAAATCATCTGTCCTCAACCAAAATTCTAGTCCCAACCATCTTAGTGAAATTTGCATAACTCCCTTAATTTTTATATTTCCATCAATAACTGAAATTTTTTAGCACGATATTGGGACAAAAGACATTGAACAACACCTAAAACATTCATCAAATGCCAGATTCAGAAAGCATTATAATAACTAAACCAACCGGTTCGTATTACTATCAAAGAACATGTAAACTAAACTTAGACAGACCCCGAAACAAGAAAATTAAAGGTTTTGATCTCGATTTTTAATTTCTCTTGTATAAACAAATTATGAAAAATTGTTTCAATACACAAGGAAAAGGAATAGAGGCTTGCAGTCAGAGTTACAATTAGTGGTGGTAGACAGTGGTAGAGAAACGACATCGACGACAGCAGGTCACAAGGCTATTGACTGAGGGAATGGACAGACTCTATAATTATAAGGTTGAGAACTATAGTGCAATCATTTAATATGAAAATATGGTAACCTTAGATAGACATTTTTTAGATAATATTGAACTTGACATTAATGTGATTTTGCATAATCATATACTTTAATAAAATTATATATGAGAATTTATAATTTCATAAAAATATTTTTTTAATTAAAAAAGTCCAGTTCAATTTGGTTTTGTGTGATTTTTGAAAATTTAAATCTAAATCAAACCATTTGGAAACGGTTTGGTTCGGTTGGGGGGGAGGGAAAACAAATTACGGGTCCACATGGATCCGAACCAACGATTACGATTCGATTCGATTTACGATTTCGCGAATTTTTTGTGCACAATCCTATAAATTGCATTGAATATGATAGTTCACTTCACACATGAAGAATGTGTTTTCCAGGATGAGGGCTTGGTTTGCATTCCGTTGTGCAAGTATTGAGCTCGTACACCTTGTTACGTTGTTAATAATTTTAGTTTGATTAGAGAAATTCAAAATTAAAAGTCATAGGTTTAATAGGAATATAATTTTATCTTTTTATAACATATTAGCTTTACCCAAATTGATTTTTAACTAAATCAAATGGTGGCTTAATTGGACAAAAAATTCCTATGATAAAGAAGATAATCATTAGTGAATAGAAATGACTGCATATTTGACAAATAATCGTAACTTTTAATTTAAGTCAATTCAATGCTTAGGATTATACTATGGTGCCAGACTCCTTGACAGAGAAGCAGACCGAACCCTCTCAAATAGGGGGTGAGGCTAATTGACCCCACCCCCTATTGGGAGGATTCGATCAATCCTTCTGTCAAGGGGGTGGCAAAGTGGCTAAACCCAAAGAAAATATATTTCAGAAAAGAGAAGTGGAATTTGACACAAAACAAATGGCAGTACAGAAAATGACACGAACAGGTACTATTTCCGGTCAAAAATCTAGAATAGAAAAATATACTCTTCATTTTCCCGATAAAGATTTTGAAAGTCAAAGTACTTGACTTTCAGTTGCAATTCAAGTTATTTATTGCAATTTTTAATCCAGTGATCAAAACTATGGAAATCATTATTTTAGCCAAGCCATTTAGATTGTTGACTTTAACGAGACAGACGACCTACTGATTGGACTAATACATTTGACTTTAGTTATGATTAGGTTTTCAGAAATTTAAAGGAATTGAAGTGTTTATAAATAATTTTACAAGAATTATTCTACTTTATCTTCATGCTTGACCTTATATTTGATCTCGACCTCACCACTCCACTCACATGGAGGTCGGGTCCCACCTCATTAAATTTAATATTTTTATCCCCCATGTGAGGGGAGTGATGGGACTGAGGTCAAGTATGAGGGTAAGGTAGCATGATTAAATTTTACAAACATCCTACAAGTACAATATTAATTGACAATCACCCACATGAGAGGAGATCCACAATTTTTTTACTTTAGTTATGATTAGGTCTTTAGAAATTTAAAGGAATTGAAGTGTTTATAAATAATTTTACAAACATGCTACAAGTACAATATTGATTGACAATCACTCATATGAGATGAGACGCACGATAAAAAAAAAAATCGTGAACCCCCTTCATGTGAGATGATTGTCAACCAATGTTGTCAATCAATATTGTACAAGTAGTAAAATTCATAATTTTATTTATTACATAGTTGAAAATTGAAGTTAATTCATCGTGGGCCCCCTTTTATGTGAGATGAAATTCAACCAATATTGTTAATCAATATTGTATAAGTAGCAAAATTCATAATTTTATTTATTACATAGTTGAAAATTGAAGTTAACAAGCTATCACATGTGTATGAAACTAAATCAGAAGGTGATAATTGTATTTGACTATTACTCTGATTGAACACTAGTTATAACTGTAAGCTTGATATATAATAATATTATCTTAGTGATATAGTTTAATATAATATTAAATATATAATACTTAAGAGTTAGAGTTTTATCATTACTTGTTATAAAATTGTGTAAATATCTGAATAAGCTTCACGCTCTAATCCTCTACAGTAAAAAATACGAGTTCTTATTCTTAGCACAATACATCAGGAGTCTGGAATAATTTAATAGAAGATGAACTAAGCCTAAAGCACTAATCTTGATGTGCAGGGTACTGCTAGAAGCATTTACACTCTCGTAATCACTTATGCTAATTATTCTCGATTGACTTGGGTCCCTTGATTAAGATTTGAAAAGAGATGTTTAGAGGCCTCATTTTTTTTTGGCTGAAAATGTAGTTTGGAATAATATTTTGATGGTGAGCGTCTGAGTAAAAAATAAGTAAAAAAATTGAATTTGCGAACAATATTATTTTATTGAAAAATGTTTGGTTGAAAATAAGATAAAAAAAAATATATTATGAAAATAATGAAAACCAAGTAGGGACTAAGGGGGTGTTCTCTTTATTGTTTTTGTTTGGGATTTTTACAAATTCCGAAAATATACATTTTTATTTTCGAAAACATTTATAAAAAGAATGAAAGTTTTGTGAAGAAAACAGAAAATAATTTTTTTTACGTTTTGACTTTTTTTTCACAAATCTATCAAAATTCAAAATACACGGGTTGAGAAGTATTTTTTCAAAACGACAAAAATAACGATTTTTCAATAATTTTAAAATGGACACTCAAAATATAAAACGAATTCAAAATTAAAATACGAGGAGAAAGCTCCCTAATGTTTTTGGTGGGTTGTGTACTAATTCCGAGGCATACATTTATGCCCTGTTTGGTACCCATATATGGTTTTCAAAAAGACATTCTTCAAAGTTAATAATATTTTCCATGGAAAATAACTTTTCCTTCTTTTTCAACCACATATTATTCAACTCAAAAAATTCATTTTCTCTAACAAAATGGCTACCAAACAAGCTATTATATAAGAATTAATCTCCTTATGCGGTACTCATCGAGATTTTTACAGGTAATAAGGTGGCAGCACTAGCTTTGTTTATTTGAATAGTATTTTATCCAACATATAAAATTGAGTCTGACAATATTAAAAAATCCGTTTATTTATTCCTGGACGATTTGCTTCTTGAAGCAAACAACATATTTCTGGCGAGGGAATGGTTGCGTGCTAGTTCTGTTTCCTGTTTTGGGGTTCTTTGAGTGAAAAGAATCTCTCTGATTCTATTCTCCTTTCTTGCATTAATTCTTCTAAATTATCCTCCACAGTATACCAAAGTCCTAAAACAAAACAAAAACGAACGAGTAGGGGATAGACTGCACAGTATAGAGACACAGAGTAAGTGTTTGTGTGTGTGTGTGTGTGTGTGTGTGTGAGAGAGAGAGAGAGAGAGAGAGAGCTTGACAAGATAGCACTCTCTCAGCGTGCCAAAAAATAAGGCATAAAAGCAAGATCACAGTCCTGGAGCTATAATTGCTCCCTGGGCTCCCCTTTTTTTTTTTTTTTTCTCTTTAGGGTTTTTCTTTGTTCTTGGTGGGGTTTCTTTAGTGCTTCTTGTTTTATATTTCTGTTGCTTTTGTGGGTTTTTTAGCTATCATATATTGATGATGGGAACTCTCTTTTGAGATTCTTTTAAGGGTTGCTCATTAGCTTTGATTCTTGTGTTCATTTCTTGAGTTTTGTGGGCTTGGAGGGGAGAAGCTTGCTTTTTCATGATTTTGAAGGTGTGGGTTTTTATCAATCTAAGCTTTGGGTAAGCATTTCAAGGTAAAACTTTAAGCACATGCACTGATCTTTGCCCTTTTCCTTAGCTTAATCTTTGTGATTTGTGCATTATGATGCAGTTACTCCTAAATAAAGTGCATTTTTGGGTATGTGTTTCCATTTATTATTATTATTATTATTATTATTTTTTTTTTTTTGCAGCAAGAATTTTCTAATTGATTACTGATCCTTGAGCTAAAACTTGAAAGAGAGTCTGCTATAATTCACCAAGAAAATGGAGGGTTATTCAAGAAAAGATGTCGGGTGTCCTCAGTTGCTTGATTTGATTCCAAAAGAGAAGGAATGGCTTGTGAAAAGTGCAGAAGAAACAAACCATGGACTTTCAGAGGAGAAAAAGCTTGAGCTAAGACTTGGTCCACCTGGTGGAGATTGGACATTCAAACAAATTAATAGTCTCAAAAATGAGTCTTTTCTCCCTTTTGGCTTCTTCCCTAACACCACCACCGGCGCCACCAGTGCCACCACTCCATGGAAACACCAAACAAAGACTTCATTTTTTCCTCTTATGGAAAAGGAATCGTGTCGAATAGTAGAGTTGCAGGGTGCAGAAAAGAAGGCATTTTCACCTGCAAATACAGCAGTGCCTAACAGCAGCAGTGCTCAGAAAAGGTACCTCATCTTTTTCTTGTGTCAACACTTGAAAGAAATTAAGCAGAAAATACAAATCTTTGAATATGCACAACACCCAGAAATTCCCATCCCTGTTCCATGCATGTAGATTTAGATCAATCTGACGATAATTTTATATTTTGTATGTTTGCCTGCCTTGTATTTATGTATTCTTGATCGGTTGATCCTTATCCTCTCTATCGTACCAAGGATGTTTTTCTCTCAACTATGTGTGTATCTGTACAAATATTCATGTTTCATATTAACAATTAGAAATTTGCTGAATGGCCAGATGGCCTGACAGATGGGGTGACCGACCCCCCAAATAGGGGGTGGGGCCCCTTTTACTTCCTGCAGTTGTCCTGTGAATATTCATTTAATATGATACTAACCCTGTAAGGATGTCACTTTTTCTGCATGCTGCAGTTTTTGCTAATTAGATTTATGGGTGCCTCTGCTTAACTTTAGTAAATGCTTTATGTAGTAATGCTTTTTGTAAAGATTTGGTTGTGTCCTACTTCGATCCCTTAAATTACCCTCACCGCCCAGTAAAATCAAGATAACAATGGAAAAAAAAAAAAAAAAAAATTTTTTTTGTGCATTCTTCCCATTAAAAATTTTATTCATTGAATCCAATCTCGATCCATTTGATCAATCTTTATGTACAAACTCATCATGTTTTTGAGTCGTCTTGACGAGACATAATCATTTGTATTGGTTCTTGAAAATTTAGGTATAATTTTGATTCGCCAGGCTTTGCTATAAAGATGGAATGTAAATTTTAGTTGGCCATTAACAAATCTTTGTTCACCATTTGTAATAAACAATAGAACTGCTCCTGCTCCAGTGGTGGGATGGCCTCCCATTCGTTCGTTTAGGAAGAATCTTGCAAATGGCAATTCTTCTAAATTATCCTCTGAGTTGCAGTGCGTGGTCCCGGACAAAAAATTCAGCAAAAAACCTATTGAAAATTGCCCCCAAAGTAAGTTTGTGAAGATAAACATGGACGGTGTTTCCATTGGAAGAAAAGTGGATCTAAAAGCGTTTAATAGCTATGAAAAGCTCTCCTCAGCCGTTGACGAACTCTTCAGAGGCCTTCTTGCAGGTTATTATCCAGCAAATGATTCATAGTATTGCTTTGATCGAGCGAAAGTTGAATTATCGTCATATCTCATGTTGATGCTATCGTGTACAAAGTTAAACATGACCAAGCCTTGTCAGAGTGCATGATGAATTTACGCATAGAGCATGTGTTTAGCTATTTTAATTAAAGCATGTTTAACTAAACTCGAAATGTTCACTTTTGGGTAAAATACTCGTATATGAGTAATATAATACCTTTATTATTGAGAGTTACTTTCGAATCAAAAAATGTAATAAAAGTGAGAAAGAATTAGTAATCGACTTAAAAGTAACTTTTATTTTTGAAGGCTTGGCCCTACATCCTCTAAATCTAAATATAGATGCATATTTCTTTAAAAATCTGACTGGTTCACTTGTTTTTAATTTATATTTGTAGCTCAAAGTGATTCTTCGACCAATGGTATCAAAAAAGAGGTAGAGGGAGAGAAAGCGATAAGTGGTTTATTGGAGGGAAGTGGAGAATATACCCTCGTGTATGAAGATAATGAAGGGGACAGGATGCTTGTTGGGGATGTCCCTTGGGAGTAAGCCTCTTACCTCCTTGGATCTGATGCAATTTATTTGTCTAGTTCTTTTAAATATTCTGCCACTTGGTTCTGGGTTTTTCGAATAGAAAGGATGGCACATTTGCTCATTCTTTCGTTTTTCTAAGTAAGTGGCATTTTGTTCCTAAATTCTGAGAAATGCCCAAACGCAATTAAATTTAAGATACTGTCTTGCAAAAATATCAGTTTGTGAAGTTCGCTTGGAACTTCGTCACTTGGTTTTCAATGGAATTAGACTGCTAAAACGCCACTTGTTTGTATATTCTTTTTGCAGCATGTTTGTATCAACTGTGAAGAGGCTGCGTGTACTGAAAAGCTCTGAACTGCCAATGCTATCCTGTGAGTTCGGTTTTCAGTTGCGTCGATGATTTTGTTGTAGATTGTAATGAATAATAATACTTGCACTGTTGTGACTAATATTAGGAAACATTGAATCATTGTTCTTTGCAGGTGGAAGTAAACCGGGAAAGCTCTCTCTCAACTGTTCAATCTAATGAGGCAGAAACACCACCATTGCAGAATCTAAATACAGAGATTGCAGGGGCACTGTTTTGTGTTTATTTTAAACTTATGGATAACAAGTTAATATGTTTTAAAGCCAAAAAAAAGAGGGTCATTGATCATTTGCTCAAAACTCCCGGTACTCGTCGAATTTTGGCCTTTGGAATATTGTTCGAAGAAAAGATGAAGCTGCATATCTTCTTGTACTTGCTTTATTGCCTGAGAAATTCCAATTAATATGGTATATTGTGAGGATTTTATTTCTTATGGGTTTTTAATGAATCTTGATTTTATTTCAGATGCAAGAAACTATGAATTCTAGGATTACTAGACCAGCAGAATTAGGTGAAGGTATCAATCCTGTGCACTTCAACATAGGTGTAATCTTGACCGCGTATCTATAGTTTCTCATCATGTTCAAGAATAGTTGTTATCCTCCAGTTTTTAAGGATGGATCAACTTATAAGGTTTTAGGCTATTCTTAATAAGGTTGATATTTTAAGATAGAACTTCAAATCTTAACATGATATCAGAGTTCATTAAAGTTTCAAGGAGCGATTCGATCCAATTAAGACTAAAAAAAATGTGCATGCGGATTTTAAGATTTGTCTGCTCAAACAAGCTATTTTTGCGGGGACATGTTAAAGGGATATAATCCTACATCAAATAAATTTGAAAATATAGATCAATTTATAAAGTCTTGGACTATTTCTCTGAAGAATAAGTTTAGTAGTACATAATGGGGTGTACCGAATGGTGTACACCCTCACACATGGGTGGGGGGCTTTTACTCTTAAACTGAGACAATAGAATCGTTGTATAGGATATTCAGTGCAACCCAAATGTTTTCACCCTTAAGCCAGGAGAATTTCAGCTGTGCCTGCCTTTCAGAACCTTTAAGCCAGGAGAATATTAGCTGTGCATGTCTTTCACCTTTAAGCCATTATTTTTAAAATTTTCTAGCAATGAATTCTGAAACTGGAACAAATATGCCATCTTTCCTCACTGCTGTCCCAGCTGCCCTAGAGCATTACAGTGACTCTTTTGGTTATCAGATCATATTAATCAATCTGAGTTACCGTTAGGGGGAGGTTTTTGTATCGCTGCAAAATTAGTTTCATCCTAAGTTTGAAGAAAATTCTTCTAATTCTGGAAAACTTGAGCAGATAGGAGGGTTAGGTATCTGAGTTACCATTAAACTTACATTAATGTTTTTCAGTTGCTATTAAAATTTAAATGTTCTGAGAGTTGTCTTTGAATTTTCTCAAATGGTTCCGAGCAATCGTTAAACTTATTCACCGAGTTGCTGTCGAACATCAATTTTTTGTTCCATTAGTTACTCTCTCGACTTGTTTTTTAAAAGTTAACATACTTGAAGATGTGGTAGACAGTATTTCACACTACATCAAAGCATCTGTCGAATATTAGGTTTTTATGTTTGAATAAATTCCTAGTGTATGGAATTTTGAATTAGTCTAGCTTCTGCTCCTATCTTTTAGGATCAGATTGTTTTTTCTGTTATAGCTTAGGCTCTTAACAGAAAAATTTGAATGGTGAAAACTGCCATGACTTGAGCTACCAAGTCCAATTCACTTACGTGGGGAACAACGGATGAACTAGAGAACCAAACACGTTTTACAGTGTCCTTTAATTAACTGGAGTGGTCAAATTCCTTGTAGATCGCAGTTCACAAACTAAATGGGAAGAACTAACTGGAGTGGGCTCAACCTATCAAGCCGATGGGAAAGAGAAACTAGGTTATCTAACTGGTGAAGTGCAGAAACTAGTAGATAGATGCCCAAGTAGGCATGGAGATATCAATGATCATGGCACGGTGGGTCAACTCGATAGAATCGACAATCGAAAAGCCATTCCTTTTATCCAATAGTGAAAGGTTTCTGGGACGATGTATGAGATGCTTACTCGGATGTGGAGAATTCATCATCATCATAGGTTTTTGAGTTAAAAATCAGAACTCTGGCAATCAAGACAGGCTCTTGGATGGTTATAGATTATTATAATGAAATGCAGGCATGGTGGCAAGAGTTGTATCTGTGCTATGTTAGGCAGAAGCAACGAGTTGAGAATGATCGAGAGTTTCTATTTCTTAACCATTGAACCTGATCTTGATGAATTAAAAGGAAGAATTCTTGGACCGAAACCTCCAAGTTTGAGAGAGGTGTTCTCAGAAATCATGCGTGAGGAAGGAAGAAGGCATGTTATGTTAAACAATAATTCAAACCTTAATATTGACAATCAGAAGTCTCAATCTTTCGCAACTATTTCCGAAAAGGGATTCTGTTGTAATTTCTCAGTGCCTTACTTTAACTAATGTTCTTCATATTCCAAATATTTCTTATAATTTAATGTCCATCATACCTTGAAACCTTTCCCTCCATCTTTCGCCAGTCACCTTGTGCTACCTACTACAAAAGACGTTGAGTATATCCTAGCTTACCAAGCCATAACTGTGGGCAACTGACCCAAGATTTAAGCGTCAAGCTAAGTTTTTTCCTTCTAAATGTGAGTCTCCGGATTTGAACTTAGAGGATGATGATTGACAACTAGACAGAGGAAGACTATTTCTTTGAGATCAGACTAACTTGAAGGGACAATCTCATCAAACTTATTTTGGAACTATAACTATTTCTTGTAACAATGAAATATTGTTATGGGATTTTAGGTTAGGACTTAGACCATCCTAGCTTTCAATATTTAAAACATTTGTTTCCGAATTAGTTTAGCAATAAAGTCTCTTTCATTTCAGTGTGAAGTTTGGAAGTCAGCAAAACATCATCGATCATCTTTTCCTTTAAAATCTTATGAACCATCTAAACCTGTTTCCATTATACATAGTGATTTATGGAGGACAATCTAGGATTAGCACACTTGCGGGATAAAATTGGTTTATTATTTTTATAGATGATTATACAATAATAAATTGAGTTTTTCTGCTTAAAAATAAGTACGAAACAATACAAGTGATTATAGACTTTCATACGATGATTCAAACTCAATTTCATCCGAAAGTTAAAATTTGTAATAGTGATACGGAAATGAGTATTTCAATAAGATATTAGGAAAATGAATAATGCTACTTGTATACAAGTATTTATATAATATTTTACATATAAATAAGATGTCAAAAAGAGAGTTGAGATTTTTTTATTTTTTTTGGGTTTAAGAAATTTTGATCAAATCATATTTCACCACATTATGTGTGTAAATTATTATATATATGTAGCACAACCATAAAAAAAAAACTTTTTGGAAAATGGAATAATTTATCAAAGTTCTTGTAGTGATAACCCACAACAAAATGGAATGGCACAAAGAAAAAATAGGCATCTTTTGGAGATAACTAGGTCCTCGATGTTTTCAACTAAAATTTCTAAATATCTATAGGGTGAAGCAATACTCACAACAACTTATTTGATTAATAGAATGCCTACAAAAATTCTGAATGGTAATTGGTGCAGGTGATGGTGGTGGTGGTGAGTTGTGGATCTATGATGGTGGCAGCAATGTTTTGGGTAGAGGTGGTGGGGGTGGGCAGAGAGGGTTGAGGTAGACGAGATGCATGGTAATTTATGACTAATTAATTGGATAATTATGACCAATTAAATCAAATTGATAATTTATGATCGATAATAAATTGTGATTAATTAATTTGATAATTTGAGATAGCAAAGCAAGTTGTGATCAATTAATTTGACAAAATATCCATTTGAGCCCCATTATATAGAAACTCATTTTCAATCACAGATCCTCTCAATAAAATAATTTTACATGTAAATCTAATTTTTTTTTTCTACTTTTTAACATCACATTATCCAAAAATCACTATTACAAAATTCATTATTAAAAAAAAAAAAAGAGACTCGAACACAACCAAAATATGATCGAGAAATAAGTTGTGACCAATTAATTGAATAACTTGTGGCCGATAAAAAAAATTGTGAGTTATAATTAATTAATTAATTAATAAGTCACAAAATTGTAATCAGATGATAACAAATGTGATCAGCTAATTTTTATAATTTTTTTCACAAATTTCTTGTTTTTGAAAGTGTATATTGAAACATTTGTAGTTAATCAGGATATCGACTAATCTTAAAAAAGGGAGGCTAAGTTAATTTGGATATAGACTAATCTGGAAAAGACTAATTTCATATATAAGAGATTAATTATGACACATCTCAAAACTAAGAAATAAAAACTAAGATATTATTAAATTTTATTTATAAAATAATTAATTAAATATATATTTTATTAATTAAATATATGAATGTCACAATTTTATATATTTTGGTCACAAATTATTTCTCAATCATAAATAAAAAAAATTATATAGGTCATAAATTATTTCACGGTCATAAATAAAATTTTTTATAAGTCACAATTTATTCATTGACCACAAATTAAAAATTTCATATGTCACAACTCAAATTTTTAGATCACTTATTATTTATTGATAACAATTTATCGGTCACATTATTATTTTTATCATAGTACATCCAATTTATTAATCACAATCTCAAATAATTAATCACAAACACTTTTAATCCCACCACCTATCCAATCACCGCCACCACCAACAAAACTACTGCCACTAAAAAGATCTAACAAAACCACCACAACAAGATCATCCACCACCGTCACCAACAAAACCAGCGCCTCCACCAGATCCAACAAAATCGTTGCCACCGCTGTCCAAACACAACCAACAATTCAGATCTACAAAGACCATCACCAGAACCAGAATGTCGCCGCAAATCCAGAACTAGAATGTCGAGGATGAGAGCCAATAAATAATGTCACGTCTCTCCAGCATCCTTCTGCGGAGCAATAGTGCATGGGGACAGGCTGCGCAGTTGCACCTTTCGCAGCACGCGACACACTTGGCTTGAATAATTTGTGAAGAGTCATCGGAGGTGAAGGAAAGGGTTAGCAATGGCGTACTATGTGAAGAGTTGCTGATTACTAATTTGTGAAGACCGCATTTCCTGAGATTTTAGATAGAGAAATGACAGGTTGAAGGAAGATGAATTATGGTAGAATTGGATAGGTCGGGTGTCGTGGTTGGGGATGGTGTGGGGTGGGTTTATAGTAGATTAATTTAATAATATAATATAATTATTAATACTAAAAATATTGAATTATGATATGATTTTCGGATAAATAAATTTAACTTATGAATTGTGAATTGTGATCTCTAAAAGTATGTGTGCTCGTAATTTCCATGTCTGGAAAAAGAGAGGCTATAAGCGGTCTGGCTAAGGCTGTCACATACTGTAGTTCTATCCAACCTTCCTTTAGATCTACCATTGTGTATGTTTTGAGAGCACGAACCGACCTTTAATGATAATTAATAAAGTAGATGTAAGAAATGAAAAGGGAAATTGCAAGCTAATAAAAGGAATTACTCTGAATCAATTTCTTACTGAAATGAATTGCTTTTTTACAAATGAGTGCTGAGTGTATATATATACAAGCATAACAGAATGGGAAAATATGTACAACACAACATAACAAACGAAGCTTCTAGTACTAGCCAGGTAAGAGCTGATGAGCCACTTGTATAAGCACCTGTGAGCTGTGATACCTTCCCGCAAGATGGAGAGTAGAGATTAACTACCCCCATCTTGAGCAAATGAGAATTAGGGAGGGGAGAAGGTAAAGCCTTGGTGAGAAGATCTGCAAGCTGAAGATGGGTAGAGACATGGGAAGTAGAAACAGAACCATCCAGGATTTTATCTCGAATTAGATGATTATCTAACTCGATATGTTTCGTTCGTTCATGAAACACAGGGTTAGCAGCTATATGAAGAGCTGCTTGGTTATCATAGAATAGTTCGGCAGCTTTGGGGCGTGAAACATGAAGATCTGTAAGGAGAAATCGAAGCCAAGTGAGTTCTGAACATGTTGCTGCCATGACTCTATATTCAGCCTCAGCAGAGGAACGAGAAACTACGGATTGTTTCTTCAACTTCCAAGAGATAAAGGAGTTCCTAACATGACACAATAGCTAGATATTGATCGTCAAGTATCAGGGTAAGAGGCCCAATCCGAATCACAATAAGCCAAGAGTTGAAAGGAAGAGTTAGCGGGAGAGAAAATGCCTTGTCCAAAAGCTGCTTTGATGTATGGCAGAATCTTATAGGCTGCAGCTAAATGATTAGAAGTGGGACTGGACATAAATTGACTGAGAGTATTGATAGCATAGCAAATGTCAGAACGAGTTATAGTCAGATATAGCAACCTTCCAATCAGCCTGCGATAAATAGAAGCATCGTTCAATCCAATGCCACTCTCTTTATTGAGTTTCAAATTTTGATCCATGGGAACATGAACAGGTTTGGAGCCTAAAGTTCCTAAATCATTGAGTATGTTGAGGGCGTACTTGCGTTGACAAATGTAGATTCCATGAGGAGAACGAGCTACTTCAATGCCAAGAACAAAATGAAGAGGACCTAGGTCTTTCATTTTGAATTGATCATTCAAGAAAGTTTTCACATTAGCAATAGTGTCCTGGGAATCACTAGCCACAAGTATGTCATCAACATACACTAAAAGTGTTGTAAAAGAACTGTTAGAGGACTTGATGAAAAAACTATAATCAAATTTGGATTGAGAGAAACCAAAAGCCAGTAAGCATGAGGTAAGCTTGGCATACCACTATCTATATACCTGTTTCAAACCATATAGGTCCTCACTTTTTATATCCAGGCGGTTTCATCATGTAAATGTCCTCTTTTAGATCACCATGGAAGAAAGCATTATTGACATCGAATTGGTGTGAATGCCAACCTCGAACCGCTGCAATGGAAAGAAGGCACCTGACAGTCACCTTCTTTGCTACTGGTGAGAAAGTCTCAGTGTAATCAATGCCTTCTTGTTGGGTATAGCCCTTGGCCACCAATCGGGCTTTTAACCGTTCCACACTGCCATTTGAATTTCTTTTCACCTTGTAAACATATTTGTAGTCAATGGGCATCGTTCCAGGAGGTGAATCAGTGAGAACCCAAGTATTGTTTTGTTCTAAGGCATGTAATTCAGCCTCCATGGCATTGCACCAGCCAAGATCTTTCACTGCTTGAGCATAGGTGGTAGGTTCAACAATAATAGAAATGGAAGAAGATAAAGCTATGAAAGAAGGAGAGAGATGATCATATGACAAATAATCATGTAAATGAAATGAGCAAGTGGAATGATTAGGAGATACCTGAACTTGTGAGTGAAATGAGGGAGTCAAGGTAGCCCGTTGACAGTGAAAATCTCGTAAGTAACTGAGAGCAGTCTTTGTTTTTGTGGAATTGTGCAGATTAGAATGAGGAGAATGAGATGATGGGGAAAAGACAATACTATCAGGTGATGAGATTGGAGGTAAAAGTTTGAGATGAGGAAGGATCTACCATGGTTGGAGATGGAGATACTGGAGCTTGTGGATAATCAAGGAGGTCAGGAAGAGGGTAAGTGAAGACTGGTGGAAGGGAAGAATTGGTATTTTCTAGAGGAGAGTTAATGAGTCGTGGAGAAAGAAACGAAAAAACATGCTCATGAAAAATAACATTTCTAGAGACAAAAGTAGTGTTGGTGTTAAGATCGAGAAGCTTGTAACCTTTAACTCCATAAGGATAGCCTAAGAAAATGCATTGTCTACCTCTAGGATCAAACTTCTTGCGGCCATGGGAATTGGGGATGGCATAGCAAAGGCAACCAAATATTCTAAGATGAGTGTAAGTAGGTTTGACAGAAAATAAGACTTTATATGGTGATTTATTGTCAAGTAAAGGTGTGGGAAGTCTATTAATAAGGTACACACCAATAAGGATACAATCATTCCAAAAATGAAGGGGCAAACCGGATTGGAAACGTAAAGACCTAGTCACATTTAGAATATGTTGGTGCTTTCTTTCAACTATTCCATTTTGTTGAGGAGTTTCCACGCATGATCTTCGGTGGATAATACCTTTTTTGTTAAAAAAATCAGTCATTTGGAACTCAGTTCCATTATCACTTCGAAGGGCTTTGATTTTAGTGGCAAATTGAGTTTCAATGAGATTGTAAAAGGATTCAAGACACCTTCTAGTCTCAGACTTAGTTTGGATAAGATAAACCCAAATAGTTCATGAAAAATCATCCACAATGGTCAAGAAGTATTGGGTTCCATCACAGGCAAGGGTTGAGCAAGGGCCCCATAGATCACAATGTATCAAATCAAATATAGCAAGTGATTTATGGTGGCTAACAGGGAAGGAGAGCTTTTTTTGCTTAGCAATAGGACAAATACAACAAGGAACATTTGTATTACCATTGAAATTGTTTTTTACAGCAGGATCATCAAGTAAAACTAGTCTAGAATTTGAAAGATGACCAAGGCGACAATGCCAAAGGTCTGAAACATAACTACTAGCTGCAACTGAAGCAGAAATGAATGGAAAATGAAAGTTCAGAGAAGATAAAGTTGTTGTAAAGGCATTTGGAGGTACTTCCACTATCAATAGATGATAGAGGCCATTCTTGAGCTCACCTATCCCAATAGTGGTCCTGTGGAAAGGTCCTGGATGAAACAACAATTGGACAAGAAAATCAAGCAACAAGTAAGAGATTTTGTGAGTCGTTTAACAGAAAAGTAAATTGAATGAGAATGTTGGTACACATAAGACATTTGCAAGGAGAATGTTTTTAGTCACTTGCACATTACCCAAATGAGTGACAGGGATAGAAGCACCATTAGGTAATTTTACTGAATATGGAACTTCTGAAATCATGGAATAAAAGTGAGAAGTAGCACCTGAGTCAATTATCCAAGGTTTAACAGTGACGGAGGGAGACTTATAACTAAAGGAGGAAAAACAGTGAGGCATACCAGATATTTTGGAAGCCTTAGGCTCGGAAGAAGTGGGTTGATGAATGACATTTGCATGATTTACAGAGGGACCAGCAGCGAAGAGATCTTTGTGCTGAAACAAAGATATTAGTTGCTGATATTGGTCCTTAGTGAAACTTATTTTGTCCTCACAAATTTCCTGTGGACTGGAATCATCTGATGAACTGATCTGGTTAGCATAGTGTCTGGTCTCATTTCCCTTGAACAATTTATGTCCTGGAGGGTAGCCGTGTATCTTAAAACACTTGTCAATAGAATGACCAATCTGGCTACAGTAAATGCAAAGAGGAGCTTGTGCATTACCTATCTTGAAACAATTGTTAAAAGTGTGTCCCTGTATTTTGCAATTACTACAATATGGCCTCTCATTTCTTCCATTCAAAGGAGGTTTAGCAGTAGGTTTGTATTTAGAATAGGTAGTTTTGGTGATTAAGGCCATAGTCTCAGGATTTGGGATGGCATAAATGATGTTATGCTGCTGCTTTTGCTGTTGAATAAGGGAAAAGACTTTGTTGATGTGGGGAATTGGGTTAAGGAGCATAATTTGGTCTCTAGCATTTGCATATCTATAGTTCAAACCCATAAGAAATTGAATGACATTATCCCTTTGATATCTCTCAGTAATAACAGTCAATTTTCCACAGTTACAAGCTGGTATGGGATTATAGATAGCAAGTTCATCCCACAGAGTTTTAAGTTTTTCAAAATAAATACTCATAGATTCATTCTCTTGTCTCAGGCTTGCTAGGTTTCTTTTCAATTGAAAAATTCGAGGCCCATTTTGCTGAGTGAAGCGAAGTTGAAGCTCATTCCACACTTTTTGTGCATCATCCACAAAGGTAACACTAGATTTTACTGCAGGACTGATAGAATTCTGTATCCAGGATACAACCATGTCGTTGCACCTTTCCCAAGCATCGAATAAAGGTTCTTCCAGATCAGTTGGCTTAACAAGGCTTCCGTCGATAAAACCAAGCTTGTTTCTCGCTCGAAGGGCTCGACGCACAGCTCGTGACCATATGACATAATTGTCAGCAGTTAATAAATCAGTAACTAGTATAACAGTGGTGCTATCCCTATGATCAACCCGATAAGGATTATTTAGGTCAGTGAAATTGAGGAAAGAAGAATTGGGTTTTAATTTCGAAGCAGCAGAATTTTCTTCAGCAAGAGTAGTAGCTTGAGAATCTGTTGATTGATCTCCCATGGCAAAGAAGGGGAAAAATACACGAAGGATTAACCCTAGTGCTCTGATACTATGTAAGTACTCTGAATCAATTTCTTACTGAAATGAATTGTTTTTTTACAAACGAGTGTTGAGTGTATATATATACAAGTATAACAGAATGGGAAAATATGTACAACACAGCATAACAAACGAAGCTTCTAGTACTAGCCAGGTAAGAGCTGATGACGTGTAGTGCATGTGCCTTGTATGGAGCCACTTGTATCAGCACCTATGAGCTGTGATAGTACAATGTGAAATTAAATATTTTGTTGTGTATATTGAGATAATTATATCGTATGCATTACGAATAAGAAATTTTTAGAAATAATCTACGACTTCAAATCCGTAGGTAATAAACTCAAAAGTTGAAGCCTAAACAGATTGCTATGTGATGGTGTGTCGTAAACAGTAATATAAATTCAAATAATGATAATTGAATCATCAAGACGTGACACATCAACTTGCATGCATAGTTGGTGTTAGAGATGGCAAAAAAAAAAAAAAAAAAACTCTCCCCGACGATGAACCCGTCTCGTGAGGAAAAAAAATTAAAATAGAATTTTGATGAATGGTTTGTTTTAAAATATTGTTGAATGTATTTACAATTTTATAACATGTTTCTAATCCAACAATTATATTATACAATTTTTAATTTAAAGTTTTATAAAATTTCGGTCCAACAAACTCGAAAAAAATTTAAAATATATGGAATGGCCTTTAGGTTTTGAGTTAAGGGTTGAACTTTGAATAATAACATAACTCGGAAAAAAATGCGGCAGCAAAACGAGCAAACTCCTGTCTCGAGCCCCTCCTGCTCACCCCACCTTTTCTAAGGCAGGACAAGGGTGTTCCGTCTCGAACCCGACCCACTGCCATCACTAGTTGGAGTTATTAAATAGTTGATCAAGCCCATTAAGAGATATGATCTAATTTAAAACTGGAATGAGCCAAGTGAAATAGATAAGGCCGACCCTATAATTGAATTCAATTTAATCATGGGCTTAACATTATACATCAATGGTGATAGCAACTTTTGACAGCTATGAACAAATAAAACCATGAAAGAAAATCATGAACATAAAAGCTACTCAAACATTGATTTTTTGTTATTTATTGTATTGCTTCAAGTAAATTATTTTTGGCATGGACAAAGGGGTTGAAAGAATAGGATAAGCTAAGGAAGTTGGTAAGTTTAGACCTTAATAATCAAATGTATGTCCCAAGTAGGGATGGAAACATAGTCCCTATCCCGAACCCAACTTGATGTTTTTTATTCAATATATTATATTATATTTTTATTTTATGCTTTTCAATTTAAATTGTAATTAAAAAATAAGGCATCCTCGTCGCAATAAAGCTCGTCTTTCTAATTTAGTTAAGAGACTTTCATAGGCATGATAAGTCTTTCTACTATACTAATAGGGTGGTTACCTTCAAATGCTTTAATTTTCCTTTTTAGACCTTTGTCAACAAGAGCCTTGCCTTAATCTTCAATCCCCTTGAGTTGCTAGCGAGCATCCTTATTTGGTTTCTTTGAAGTGTGCTGCTTTCAAAGTGCTTATCTCTTCGCTTTTCACCTTATGCTAATATGAGTATTTCGTTCTTGGTTCTTAAAGATATGTCTCCTACCCCTTTTATGTTAGCATCTCTAATCTCATCTATTGGTTGGCGCTCTCTTCAAGAAAGAGTCTAAAGTAGAGTGCGAAGCTAGGAAGTCAAGAAGTTTAGTAAAATCTACCAAATGGAAAGTAGTCATTGTCGAGATAGAAAGCTTCTCATTAACCACTTATTTAAGCACTATGTACCAAACCTCAGTTTGGAAACAAGCTTGCTAAACTTAAATTCTTGCTAAAGAGTTCGTTTTATCTTCTCTCTTTATGTTCAAAATAATCGTCTATCGACATTGTCTGCTTACTCTTATCGCACGTTCTTGTTACTCAAAATTATTCCCAAATCATCCGGTACTTTGTCCGCTCTTCCTTCTCTAGTGAAGGAGAGAGAGTTTAACAAGCTGTTGCAGCTAAGAAAGAAAAGTCTCATTGAAAGCAGGAATCTTTGATCTCGACAAAAATCAGATATAGAGAGTTGAATAGCTTAAAAATTTCAGAGCAAGTGATGTGATCCGGGTTGCGTGACAACTTACGAAGATTTGACGAAATGAGCGGAAGAGGTCTAAACTGAGTTTGAGTATTCAAGGAATCAACAAAAGTCGTGCAATTGCTTATTCAAGTTACAGGACACAACATATTGGAGGCGACGAGCCAAAAACCAAGTTTCATGTCGGGGTCGAAGGCTGAAAAGACTTGAATCAACATGATAAAGTTGACTGAAGATGGGAGCAAAGTTTTGCCAAACCGGACGTCCGGTAGAAACTTATTTTTCTGCGTTTTCTTCATATTTGACTAAGATTCATTATTTTTGGCAAGTTTTCTTAATTTTGGATTCTAAAATTCGGTTTAAAGTTCCAATTTCGAACTTATCAACAGGTTTCGCAATCCTTTTGTGGCATTTCCACTTCACGGTTCTTGTTCCGAGTAATCAACGGATAAGATTTCTTGCGTGGAATCTTGGTTCTTGGTACGAGTCAGGTTGCTCTTTGCGCAGCTTGATTTCTAGATTTCTTGGGTTTGTTTCATATTGTTCGTAGGTTCCAAAGTCTATTCTTGGTCGGGTTCACATTAGGTGGTATTAGAGCACAGTTCTAGAATTCAGGTCATCCATCCTTTAATTTTTTGTTGGTTAATTTTCGTTTGAGTAAAAAAAAAATATATTGTTCATCTGTACGACTACTGTTCACGTATTGTTAAAAAAAATTCAATTTTTTATTGTTCTTGTTTAGCGTCATTATTTCCTATAGTAGTAATTGTTTGGTTGCCTCTAAATTTATTAGTTAGTTGTCACTTGTCATTAGTTACTCAAAAAAAAAAAAAAAAAAAAAAAAGAAAGAAAAATAAAATAAAAAAATAAATAAATAAATAAATATATAGTCTCTACATCTTTGAACGTTTAGAGGTAAATCAAATTTTGAGCTTGAGTCTTTTGTTGTCCTTTCGCATTTGAGTCAATACTTCAGTCCGTATAAATTGTGTTGATTATCCGAAACTTGTGTTGTGGTGGTGATTGTTGCGAAAATTGCATTCCATTTGATAGAGATCGATTATTTTTCGAGCCACTGAGAAAGACGGACGAGCGGTAAAGGCAAGAGTGGTGAGCATAATAACGGGTAAAAGTCAACTTCGAGTGATACACGAGCGCAAACACGTGAGATAAATTATCTTGCTTTCTTATTCTTCATTTTCATTTAATTTCTGTAATTTAAGTAGTTACAAATTATATATATATATATATGGAGGGAAACATAGGTAAATGTGAAGAAGAGGCGGTGCCGAAGGGATTTTATGTAGAACTTATGGATAATATGTAGGCTATGAATCATAGGTTTGATCAATTGAATTTGGCAATTGAACGTATTAGTGGAGATATAGCTAGACATGAAACTTTGATTTGGAGTCATCAACGAGGGACCCCTAAAGGGTTCCTCGTGGGGGTAGAGGAGATATGAGAGGACATAATCTTATGGCTGAACTTGATGAGGAATACGAGGCGATGAGTATAATGAGTGATGATTATTATTTGGAAGGTGATATGGGGCGAATGAGGAATAAAGGAAATAGGTTTGATCGAGAGGTTGATAGAAATTTAGGAAGTATCAAATTGAATATCTCATCTTTCCAAGGTAAGAGTGATCTTGAGGCTTATTTAGATTGGGAAAAGAATGTGGAATTGGTGTTTGATTGCCATAATTATTCGGAGGAGAAGAAGTTGAAGTGAGTCGTAGTGGTGTTCACTGATTACACCATTATCTGGTAAGATCAGTTGATGACTAGCCGTAGGAGGAACTTGGATAGGTCGATTGAGACGTGGGGAGAGTTGAAGGCTTGTATGAAAAAGCGATTTGTACCGAGACATTATTACTGAGACCTTCATAAAAAATTACAAACTCTTTCTCAGGAGTCTAGCAGTGTGGAGGATTACTATAATGAAATTGAGGTGACAATGATTAGAGCGAACATAGAGGAGGATCGGGAGGCGACCATGGCTAGGTTTCTAAATGGGTTGAATAGGAACATCGCCAATATAGTAGAGTTGCAACACTATGTTGAATTGGATGACTTAGTGCATGTGGCTATGAAGGTGGAGAGGCAACTTAGGAAAAGAGGGGTAGTTAGGCTTACTGCAGAACCCAAATGCAGTGGTGGTGATAGGAATGATAGGGTGACGACTATGAAAAAGGTTGAGGTGCCTAAGGTTAAGGAGGAGGTGAATAAAAATAAACCAAACATCGAGTCTCAAACTTAAAAGTTTTAAGTGTTTGGGTGCGTGGCATATTGCTTCAATATGTCCAAATCGACGGGTAATGATCCTTAGGGAGAATGGAGAGATTGAGTCGGATGATGAGAGTGAGAGTGACAGTATGATTGGGTTGGAGGATATTAAGGGTGAAAATTGTGTAGAGTACCTAGTTGGAGAATAATTAGTGTTGATGCGTGCTTTTACTACACAAGTGAAGGTGAGTGAAGAAGAGCAACAACGGGAGAATTTATTTCACACTAGGTGTCATATTATAGATAAAGTGTGCAGTTTGATTATAGATTGAGGAAGTTGTACAAATATGGTTAGCAAGACCCTTGTAGGAGAGTTGAGTTTACCTCTTATGAGGCAACCACAACCCTATAAACTGGAGTGACTGAATAGTTGTTGAGAAGTTCGGGTTACTAGAAGGGCATTGGTGAACTTTAACATCGGGCAGCATAGTGATGAGGTGTTATATGATGTGATTCCAATGCATGCGGGGCATCTTTTGTTGGGTGGGTCATGACAATATGATAGGAGAGTGGAGCATGATGGATTTTCAAATAGGTACAACTTTGTGAAGGGTGAAAAAATTATTACACTTGTTCATTTGACACCACAGCATGTCTGTAAGGACCAACAGAAAATGAAAAATGAGCGAGAGAACAAGAATAAAAAGCAGAAAAAGGAGAGTTCGAGAGAAGAAAGTAAGGTGGCTGAGAGTGAGAAAAAGGGAGTGAAGCCATAAAAGAGAGGTGTGAGAGAAAAGTCAGAGTGGATAGAAAATTCCAAAGTGAGGTTATACGCGAGAAAGGTCGAGTGTGAGAAGGCTTTAGTGAGAACTAATAATTCTCTCCTCAATTTGGATATCTCTCTTTTGCATACATTGAAAGAGTTATGCCATGGATGGATAAGTCACGGTACCATGTGTTGATTATTCACTTGACGCGAGGTACATGGAAAAATTGGGAAGTAACAGTGAAAATGGATGTACTCCCACCAAGGTAACTTATCACAACCCTACACCTAAGCTAGGATTTGGAACAATTCTTGGGAGTAGTATTTTGCATAAGTTATGCGGTCTTGAAAGTGGTGATGCAATTGATAATTCTATGTGTAAAGTCAGTCCAGTGTCACATACGTGTATGGAGAATTTATTACTTGTCTATGACATACACTTGCTACGTGATGAAATTCTAACATGCTACACCGAGTTAATTACTTTTGTTAGGCAATTAGGTTGTTTTGTTGGGAATTGTCGGCAAGCATGCTTGAATTTCTGTCCTGATGTTGTTACCTATCTTAGGTCGGGTTTATGGGATGTGTTGGAGGTGAGTCTATTGTATAATGACTCCATCCCGCCTTTTAATTTGGCAAGTGCGTCTAATTCACTAATCTCATTGTTCAATTCATTATCTTCATATGTTGGTGTTAGTAGTAGCTTGGTGAAAAACAGGCATTTCTTTTGCTATCAGGACAAGTCTTATTTGATCTAGGTGATGATAATTGGGTGAACATACCTACTACGTGGATGCAAATTCAAAGGAGGTCCAGGCTCCACCCTAGAGGAGGAGGACCTTTCCATCTCCTTGCTATTCACGAAATCGATGGATATGACTTGATTCTTTTGGGTAAGTTAGTGATCCTTGACGTTTTTGAAATTTCTAATGTTGCTTCATTTGATGCAGGTTGGGATTCGATGTCGAATCTGATGCAAACCTTGTAGCAACGATAACTACGAAACCCACAACTAGATTGATGCGGAACCTAATAACGCCAATTAATAACCTGATTTTGGATTTGAACCCAACGAAGTGAACCAAAAAACTCAACGATAATGAAGATGTCATGAAACCCTTGATTATATAATGAAGAACTCACGATTTGATATTTGAACGCCACAAGAATAGATCTTGACAAGCTCAATTTGTTGTTCAATAGAAGAACAAGGAAAAAGCAAAGTCTTTCAATTAATTCAATGTCAAAAGTTTTTAATGTAATAAAAGTAAGTTTTTATACTAGAACCTTAAACCTAGTTAAAAACATACATAAGAAAATAAATATTACAAATATGGAAAGAAATTATAATTCTAGTAAAAAGGAATAAAATTACGTAAAAACAGGTCGCACCAGACAACCTTCCGAACGCCCGGTTGTGCATGTCCGAATGGACATAAGTGCTCTACCGGACGTCCGGTAGAGTGCATTCGGTTGGACAGCTTGCATCCGATTTGGCAGAGATTTCATAACTTTGTTTACCGGACGTCTGGTGGGCGCGTCCGATTGCCCCTTGTGTGTCTAGTTGGCCAGAACTTTCTTCGGCCAGTTTTATCACGTTGATTCAAATCTTTTCGACCTTTGACCCCAACATGAAACTTGCTCCATTTTGCGTCCCGAACATGGTTTCATCAGTACTGGCTTTGATGAGTATTCCGAATGCCATTTTGACTCATTTTGCTCTCGATCGCATCATTGCCCCTTCTTCAATAATCAACGGGTCTCGATTTGAATTTGTGTTTGTGACTCCTGCATCCTGGATCATATCAGAATCCTTTCGAAAACAGAGGTATGATGTGATCCGGGTTGTATCACAACTCATGAAGGTTTGGCGAATGAGCGAAATAGATCTAAGTTGGGGTTCGGGTCTTCAAAGAATAAAAAAAAGCTGTGCAATTGCTTGTCCGAGTTATGGGGCACAACTTATTGGAGACGACGCTCCAAAGACCAAGTTCATGCAAGGTTGAAGGCCGAAAAGACTTGGATCAACGTGATAAAGTTGGTCGAAGACGGGAGCAAAGTTTTGCCAAACCGGACGTCTGGTTGAAGTCGAAGATGTGAGCAATTTTCTGCCAAATCGGACGTTCGGTAGAAACCTATTTTTCGCGTTTTCTTCATATTTGACCGTGATTCATTATTTTTGGCAAGTTTTCTTAATTTTGGACTCTTAAAATTTAGTATTTTCCATATTTCCTTAATTTAGTATAAATATGATTTTATTCTTCATTGTAAAACACCTTTGACATTATTATTTGAGATATTCAACGTTTTGAGAGTTTTAATTCCTTCATGTTTTTGGTGGTTTAAAGTTCTAACTTTGAACTTATCAAAAGGTTTCAAAATCCTTTTGTGGCTTTCCCACTTCCCAGTTCTTGTTCCGTAATCAACGGTCAGATTTCTTGCGTGAAATCTTGGTTCTTGGTACGGGTTGAACAACGGGTCAGGTTGCTCTTTATGAGGCGTGATTTATAGCTTTTTTGGGTTTGTTTCATCTTGTTCGTGGGTTCCCAAGTCTGTTCTTGGTCGGGTTCACATCAACAAGCAAGCGTATTAATTTTAAAACTGTGTTGCATACGTTCCAATTGATATTGACTATACCCTTCAAACGTTTAGATGATGTAAACTCTTGAGATGAAGCAAAGCAATTGAAAATTTGTAAAAATTCAATTATGAACTACAGGCCAGATTTGAGAAGATTATAAACAATACTAGCAGCTACTGAAAATGAGTTGACACAAACTCCTATCGAACTGCAACCATTAAAAAGGTAAGTGACTCTGAATCTTCTGAGAATGATAAGACTGCTGAATTTGATTATAACTATCAGTTACTGAAACCACTATACGGTGAATGTTAGCTTACTATGATGGTAGGAAAGGGCTCAGTTGCATAAAACAAAGGAAAAGAGAGATTGGACCAGGTAGTTTACTCTTCGCCTCTAAGGCTAGGCTAAGGAATAAAGGATGAAGGAGTACACCAATGGTTATATACAAATCAAGGAGTGGAAAAGAAAAGAAAAGCTCAGCATGCTATCATCTTTAAGCTGAACGATGCTCAGTGAGTCCATATTATTGTATCCACACGTTCGAGCCTACTTTCACCATATGGCATGGGAAAGGAGATTAAAGAAAACCTGAAAAAGGTACAGTGGAAGGGGTGAGGTAAGAAAGCACACATCAATGTCTTGTCTTTTTCGTACATTTCCATTTTCCAACTCGGTTATTCCAAAGCACACTTACCCCCGTTTTACCAAGGTTGCTAGCACGAAGTTAGTTGAGGTATCTTCCTCGAATCTTGTTATGATCATGCACTCGATGAAAGAGCTTTACAAGTGGCATTGTCCATTTTCACTATTGCGATCTCAGTATCTTACTCGAGTCTTGTCATGATCGTGCACTCATTAAAAGAGCTTTACAAGTGGCATTGCCCTTTTTCCCTAATGCGATGTGTTGGATTAAGCTTTCTCTATTGTCCAAGATCCCCAATACTTCTCGATAGGCATTTGGATCGTGTCTTAGTCCTAGTATGATTGATCTTTCGTAAAGACTAACTAAGCATCACGAGCTTGGTCATCCTTTACCTGCCTAACTACCTAATACTACACAAGCTCATCAAACAACATTTTTTAGCTTTCTTCAAATTTTGGCCCAAATTGTTCAGCAAATTTTCACGTGTTACGCACCTATTCACCACTTTGTTCTTAACACTTCGCACCTCTTGGATAAGACAAGCTACCTTTAGATAGGAGTTGCTTTTCCTTTTGTCCAACTCCTCAAAAATAAAGTTCGGTATACACGTGTTAAGCTTAAAGGTAGTGTTTTTTCTGAGTCGGAATCAAACTCTTCGACCATGCAGTGGTAAAACCTAGTGTGCTAAGCTTACTATTTAAGCACACTGGATCTATTGTGGGTGTTCCTATAAGAGAGGCTATGCTAGGATGTGTGGTTGACTCATTGGGATTACCTATTGATGGAAAAAGGTCTCTAAGTGTTTACGAGCGAAGACGTATAAAAGTGAAAGTCCTTAAGATTTTTGAACGTAAAATCTATGCACGAGCCTATGCAAATAAGGTTAAAAGCGACAAATATATTAAAAATAATTAATTAAATAGGACGTTAAGTAAGAATATTCTAATCTCACTTCTAGGCACTCCTGCCTGGTCTTCACCCCGACTATCAAAAATTCATGATAGGGTTGACTGGCCCATCCTCACAGACCTATTACAAAACAATCATATTCTAGTCGATAAAGTACAAAGTAGAATTAAATACGAGTTATTTATGTTGCTTTAATTGAGATAATTATGTCATGTGTTACGAAGTATAAATCATAAAAAACAATGAACAATTTCATATCCGTATTTGAGTAACCAATTCATAAAAAAAAACAATGAACAATTTCATATCCGTATTTGAGTAAACCAATTCATATTAATAATGCAAGTAATAATCAGATTGCTGTGTGCTGAGCTGTGCAGTAAACAGTCATATAAATTCAAATAATTAGAATACCAAACACATATTTAATGTTTTAGAAAATTAAAAATTTAAAAATGATCTCAAAATAGCAAACCAAACGAACTCATATAAATCGACAAAAGACGTTACACCATGCAACGCATTTATAGTTGGCGTTATTAAGTCATATCTATCCAATAATTATACTCGCCTCTCATGAATTTACTCATTTTTTTTTGAAATCATGAATTTAATCATCTTATTCAAGCAACTAATTCAAAATTCAAAAACTCAAGAACCCAATTGTGTATGCAAATATGTAACATCAAATGCCTCTTCCTGTCATGATATTTTGTCAAATATTTACCTCCCTATTTATAAATGGGATTAATCTTGGTGTACATGTCGTGTGGATTCCATTTCATGTGAGGGTATGGACACTTCATATACAATAATTATGTACCCCTAATATTACTCATACGATGCAAAGAAATTAAACCACTCACCCCACCTCCTGTTAATTAATGTAGTGCCTTTATTTTTGCATATTTTGGAGATCTGCTTGCGCATTATCTCATTGGGTGGCACTCTATATAACTTGCCACCAAAACCCACCTTCTACCACAGAGATTTTCTGCACTAAAAATGGCAGAGATTTCTGAGTAAATTAGCCAAAGTCAATGAAAATCTACTAAGATACGCAAGGCGATTTCTATAAGCATCTGTTTTGGTGAGTAGAAAGGAGAAACCGTTCAATTTCACTTCTTCCTTTTGGTAAGTAAGAAAAAAATATCATTAGTTCCCAACCCACTCTCTCTCTAGTATTTAAAAGCTCGAGGAGAAAAGGCTATGGCAAAAGATTTTTATGGGCTTTGCTGAGTGTAAAGAGAGAGAGAGAGAGAGAGAGAGACGTTAAAATATGTTGAATGTTTTTGAAGGAAAAATGATTTCTTGAAGTGGAGAATTTGAGAAGGTCTTTTCTTGAGTAACTTTCAAGTTACATTTGAGTATTTTCTTTTTCTCTGGGATTATGATTACTACATTTCATTCGTCTTGAATTTTACAATGGTCTCTCTCACTCTCTCTCTCTCTCTCGTCTAGATGTGATCATTACACACTTTTATTCAAACTTTTACACTGATTTTGTCTGTAATTTCTAGTTTTCTTGGTTAGTGGAAGTTCCAATCTTTTTTTCCAAATTAAACTATTTTTTAATTTTTTTTTTCTGTGATGTCTTTTTGTCTTGTAATCCAACTCCTTCACGAGGTCGTGTCAGATTTTTTTTTTTTTAAAAAATGGTTTCAAAATATTTGAAAGGAAAAAAAAAAAAAAAAAAAGTCTTTATCCTTTCATTATTTTAAGGTTTTATGCCTTTCATAAACCTTTTGCTCCATCCTCTGTTTTTCTCTCTCTCACTCATCAGTTCTTTGTTTGCAACATGTAAAGATTCCAAGTGTTTTATCCCGTGGTATTTTTTACTTTTTCTCCCTAAAAATCTATACTTTTTACACATTCTCTCTCATTATTTTTGTAAATTTAGATTTTTGCAGAAATTTTGTGTTTTGAATTCAACAAAAGATGGGAAAAGCTACAAGGTGGTTGAAGGGCTTGCTGGGGATGAAGAAAGACAAGGAAAATGTGGAGAATAATTCAAATTATGGTGAAAAGAAAGAGAAGAGAAGGTGGGGCTTTGTTAAGTCCGGTAAGGATTCCGGCGGATTGACTCAGATTCCGGTGACTGACGGGGCATGGATGAGATCTTACATTGATGAGACAGCGAAGGAGCAGAGCAAACATGCCATTGCGGTGGCTGCTGCCACGGCGGCTGTGGCTGACGCTGCTGTTGCTGCAGCTCAGGCAGCGGTGGCTGTTGTGAGGCTCACCAGCCGCGGCCGAGGAGGTTTGTTCCATGGTGGCAGAGAAAGGTGGGCCGCCATCAAGATTCAGACAGTTTTTAGAGGCTTTTTGGTAAGTGAGATTTCAATTTAAATTTCATTATTCACTTCAATTTTGATTTCTTGTATTGAAATTCATTGATTTGCAATAATATCTCTGTTGTTCTGGAATTTGATCAAACAGTATCAATGTTATTACATTCTATAAATGTATATAATTCCCAATTATATAGGAACTGGGAAGGGAGCGGATTAAAATGGTTCATGTAGTAAGGGAGCGGATTAAAATGGTTCATGCAGTCGACCCCAAATTTATTAGAAACACTATTGATAATGTGTGTAAGTCGCAATTAGGCTCATCAAGTTAGGCTCATCAAGTTGTGATTTTTTTTTCCTGCCAGGCCCGAAAAGCGCTACGAGCCCTAAGAGGACTCGTAAAATTACAGGCTCTTGTTAGAGGCTTTATTGTTCGAAAGCGTGCTGCTGCGACATTATATAGTATAGAAGCCCTCATTCGAGCACAGACTGCTGTTCGGTACCAAAGGAATCGTCGTTCAATCAGTAGCGATTACAGATTCCAACCAGAAATGCGCGCTAGGAAGTCCATTGTAAGAATCGGTTATTTGGGTATAGAAAGAATTTATTGAATTTGAATGAATGCTAGCTAACTTACACGATTATTGCAGGAAACTAGGAGCGAGTTCCATAGCAAGAGAATATCAGCTTCTTGTGACCTTTCCCATAATGCAATTGATGAGAACTCGAAAATAGTTGAAGTCGACCCTCACAATCTCGGATCAAGATCAAGATCACGCAGAATGAACGCTTGCGTTTCACAGTGCTGCGATGATCAATACTATCAAGGAATTCCATCTCCTCTTCGAGTTCGATTATCAATCCCTGATCATCATCGCTGCTATCAAGATTTTGACTGGAGCTTCCTGGCTGAAGATTACAAGTCTTTGACCGCACAAAGCACTCCTAGATTTGTGACTCATGGACGGGCAAATGGTCTGGTTACACCAACCAAGAGTGTATGTGGGGACGGCTTCTTCAAGCAATACTCAAACTGTCCCAACTATATGTCGAACACTCATTCATTCAGGGCAAAGTTAAGGTCTCTAAGCGCCCCAAAACAAAGACCGGACTCCGGCTCTAAGAAGCGGCTTTCACTGAACGAAATAATGGCTTCAAGGACTAGCTTTAGTGGTGTTAGAATGCAGAGGGCAAGTTCTCAAGTTCAACAAGATTTTGATTAATTTCTAAGAAATTAGCTTGTTTTGAGTAGAATAGCTTCTCTATGCTTTGCTTTTCTAATGGCTCTCTTGAAATCTGATAGAATAGAACAGAGTTGCTGTTGTAAATTCCTTCACAGAGTTATTTTCATCAATGAAATCAAAGCTCTCTTTTTTTTTTTCACTGGATTTTCCTATTATTTGGATTTTCTTTCTTTTGTGATTTTTTTGGTAATTTCATGCATGTTTGTCAAATTTTATAATTGTTTATAAGTTAATCAAACTTTATTTTTATTTACATATTTCATAAAACTTATAAATATTAGTTACTTTTTGACCACATATTCTTGAGATAAATGATTTATAAGCACTTAAAAGTTAAGTCAAACACGAACAAGCTCATTTGCTTTCATGACAAGCATTAAATTGAATTTCATAATATGACACATTATTCGACTGGTCCTACGCTTTTATCATGAAATACTTGTTTCATATGGCTAATTTTGTCACATTGAAGTTTGAACTCAGACAGCTTATTTTAGGTTGTACTTTTTTTTACAGAAGAGAGGGGGGGGGGGGGGGGGGGGGAATTTTCAATATTTGATTATGTTTAGACATTGCCAAGGATTTCTCCTTATCAAGTGCCTATTTATGCCACAGTACAAGAATATTCTTTCCTTGCCATTGTATCATAACAGCCGTGACTAATTTTCAAAATTTAAATATCCAGTACTCGAAATTCAATTAATCTAGTTGTACAAAAATAGTTGACAAAACAAGTACTGGCAAAATCGTAGTCATTGATTTCAAATGATTTAAAAATTATTTTCAAAATGATTGGTGTAAATTTACTTTGTCAATCAATTTTGCAACCTGAAGGAGTATAAATTTAATTGTCCTGACTATAATGCTAGAATTGTTGAAACTGAAAATGATTCATTGAGAATGGTAAAGTAAAAAAAAAAAAAATCTTGTATACATATCATTGCTCAAATTTGAAATTGAGTCATGCTACAGTGTTATCCTGGTTGACACAATCTTTGACATCCTACACACATATGAGAAATATTATTTTATTCACTTGGGACCTGCACACTCACATGCAGTCAACCAGGATGTCAAGGATTATGTTCATTTATCATTTTTCTTCGAAATTTATCTAAGAGATGCGCCCTTGTTTGAGTCCCTTGTTGGTCAAAATATATTTTAGAATCGTATTTTGTTGAAAAGTATATAGTTAAAAAGTTAGAAAGAGTTTTAAATTTACGTGTAAAATTATTTTAAAGGAGAATGTGGTTGAAAATGAATTTTGAAAAAAATAAAAAAAATCGGAGCCAAACATAGGCGTAGTTTTTAAGGTCATGATAATAAGGATGAATGGTATACTTAACATCAACAACAATCGAATGGTGGTCCGATATCACTTATTTTTAGAGTGTTGATAAATTAGATTAGAAATATAATGCAATAAAATCTTGATAAATTAATAATATCGATTAAATAATAAAAAACTTTTTTCACAACTTGAATTAAAAAATAATTATTTAAAGTCACAATGCTTGAAACTTCTTCTGGAGAAAAATTTTGTAAAGCACAACCATTATCTAAATTATGACCATCATTGGTGAGCATATTCAGCATCCTGTGAATAATATCTTTGAGAGTAGATTTTTCTTTAAGACTCTATCTTACTATTTGGAGGCCCCATCTACATTTTTTTTTTCCCTCACTGATCTTCATGTCTCTTTGTTCTTTCCATTTTCTTAATGTCCAAAGGTCCACCTAACCTCGAGGTAGACACTGCCATTAATTCTAATTTCTAAATCACAATACAACATTACGTACTTGAATAAATAAGTGAGTGATAAAATGTGACGAACTATGTGAAATGATGTAGTCACATGAAATTGGTAAGCAGTGAGGAATCGGAGCAAAGGGATGTAGTTACATGAAATTTGTAAGCCGTGAGGAATCAAAGAAATGAACGTTGGGAATGGGGTTTGAAAAGGGGAAAAAAAATTAAGGAGAGGAAATTGAGAGTAAAAGAAACAGACAATTGAGATTCACATGTACATGTACAACATGAAGTGGTGAAAGGATGGGGAAAGAGTGTCAAAGGAAAGAAAAAAGAGAAAGAAAAATAGAGAAGGATTCAAACATCAATGACAACAAACCATATGTGAATCCTAGCCATGTTTGAGAAAAAGTAGAGGTGGGTTCGGGTTGGGCTAGGTGTGGTTGCCATCGCATGTACTTAATCGTGGATGGGTGGGTCGTAGGGTTCGTTGGAAAGATGCTCGGAGTGACGGTGACAACGAAAGTTGTAGCGACAGGGACTAGCTCCTGAGTCGAAGGGAGGGGATGGTAGTGGTATGGTAAAGAAGAAGATCTATTTATAATTTTATGCAAAATTCTCATATTTTTTGTTGTTTCATTATTATTATTATTTTATTTAAAGAAGAGGACAAATATATCTTTTAATGATCAAAATGGATGGAAGGACGAGTTCTTTCGTCATTGAAAGATTGGAAATATATTATGGTAAAAAAAGATTGAGGATAAATTTATAATAATTTGTAAATATTGGAGACTAAATTGCAAAGTTCTGTAGCCCACTTTTGGGATATTATCTTTTGTAAAATTAGAAATATAGGAATTGAAGAGGAAAATTATATTATAATGTACACTTTTTAAATCAAATAAAAAGGTAATTGAAAAGAGAAAAAGTATTGTGATTAAAAAAAAAAAGTGACTCAATACATATCTTTATTCTTTTTCTTTTCAACATTCCCAATATTGAAACTTTTACATATTTTTTCTGAATACTTATGCCACGTGGCATTTGGTAGGATCTTTAAAATTCCTACGAATAATAATGATTAGGGCTTGATTTGATTGATGTGTTTAGGGATGTCTTGAAACTTGTGTGGCTTGGCTCATCATCTGCGGGTTAATTGGTAAAAAATACACATTTATGAGGATGTTTTGGTAATTTGCAGCCATAGACATGCATTATCGACATCTCGTGCATTGCGTAGAGGAGATCGTTTTCTTCTTACGTGTTGTAGCACAGTAATTTAGACAGCAAAATTACCCATGTTTTGTTTCCGGAATGACATTATTGTCCTATAACACAACTATCGAGTTTTCAAATTAACATAACATGTTTGTCTTCTAATTTCTTTTTTTCCCCCTACCGAATTCAGGTAAATATATATGAACCTATTACCAAAATGAAAACCGCTATCAATATCTAGGCTCTGTTTGATGGACATTATTTTAAAAGTGTTTTGTAATAGTGAATTATTGGAGAATGTGTGATTAAAAAGTAAGAAATTTGTTTTGAGAATTTGAGTTTACATGTAAAATATTTTATTTGAAAAATATGTGATTCGAATTTTAGAAGAAATGATTTTTGAAATAAAGAGAACCAAAAAAGGGCATAATATGATCGAAACGGACCATCTTACTCATAAATTTGACAAATAATCGTAACCTTTAATTTAAATCAATACAACGTTCAATATCTTATGGATTTCAAGTAGTTATAACCAACTCTCCCATAATTTTAGTGAAATACATATTGAATGTTGGATTAACTTAAATTAAATATTACGATTATTTGTCAAATAAGTGTGTCAGATTTATGAGTAGGATGATCCGTCCTGTAATATGACTACTCTAGCAAATAATAGTATAGTATCGATACACGTATGATATGTTATAAGTAGTAAGTACAAGATTATATGTAAAACTCATATTTTTTGATCGACGAATAATTGATTGAATTACAAATGAGGTTGATGTTAAGAGAAGGTATCAATCCAATCTAATTTGAAATATTTAAAATTTTTGTTTTGAAATTCGAAATTGTGATTCATATTTACACGAGATAAATCCTAGTTATCCCCATGACATATAGGTTTTAGGTGATTCTCATATTAAAATCATAAAACTTATGAAAACAAAAAATAATAATAACAATACTCTTGTTTTTCTAAAAACCTTGAAAAATGAATAATTTTACAATGGAAGTTTGAAATATAAACACCAAATCAAGAAAAAAAAATATATAAAATATTAACCCTAATTAAGTGGCATGTTGCTTCTAATTCAAACACTAATATTTGATTAAAGTATTATCATATCTAAATCTCTTGTTCCAAGAATAACATGGAAGGTGATAAGTGATTTGTGGTTAGATCATAACAAAAAATTAACATTATAAACACTATCTAAAGATCTGTGGAGGCTTGTTTAGCAATTAATTAATGCAATAAACAAGTTTAGTTAATGCAAATCGAGGGCCTTAAGTTTTTTATAATCTTATGCAGTGGTTTGAGGAACTTTGAATTTTGAAAAGGGTTAACTAATTTATACTCCGGTTTTGTTCGTGAGTTTTTATTTTTTTATTGGTTGTGTTCAAATTTTACGCGTTTTATAGGTGTCTAAAGATGCAAGTAATGCTTTTAGGCCTTGTGTAAGAACTTTTAATAGAACATTAATTGAAACATTTTAAGTTTAAGATCAATGTTGGATTTAGGATATTAAATGGGGTAAGCCGTTCGATTTGCCTATTATAGGGCTTTACTTGGCTCGCTTCAAGAAAGTTAAGCTCGATTCACGAGCCAATTCATGCTAGCCGCTCATTAGTGGATGCTTGGCTCGCTAGTGAACTAGTTGAGTCGACAAGTGACTTGCCCCACTTGACATCCATATGTTAAGTTGGGTTGTATTTTAGTTTGAGCTTCAATTATTTGTTGTGGTGTAATTTATTGAGGGATAATTATGCCCAAAACTTTAAAAATGAAAATAATAAGAATAATACACTTAAACCTAATTATATCTTTAATTATCGTATTAATTGCGCTCTTAATATGATGAAATTCATCCACAAGAAAGGCGGATCCTCTCCAATCTAAATTTTATCACTTCTTCAAATACAACGATTATCCATTTTGAGCGATTCAAAAATCTGTTAGAAACTTGCAACGCAACATTATAAATATGTAATGGACGATGTTTAAATATTAAAAATTAACTTGCATAAACTATTGAACGCATAACTATAATTATTAATTTTTCTTTTTATTTCTTTTCCTTGTTGATATCAATGTAAAAATTTGTTCATTTTAAACGATGATTGTTAAGTTAATTTCTTGTGGCCATTTTTCGACTTGTTATTATGAACTCAACATTTATCATTTTTTAAATTAGAAAGATGTATTTCAAAGTTTGTCGTGAATATTTCGAAAAGATAACAAAAACCTCACCCGACAAGTGAAGAAACGTAGACTTTAAATAAGTCAAAAGAGGTAACATAAACATATACTTTGAACTCCAAAATTTGCCTAATTTAGCTTATGTAAAAAATTAAGGATACATCAGTTGTTTAATTGATGAGATTGCATACAAATGACAACAATGCATTGTTTCTTGCAAGAACTTAAAAGTAACAATATTTATTTATAGTAATATATGCACTTAAAAGTGACATGATATTATAAAAAAGCGACATGATATTTTCTAATAGTTAAATCCTTCAAAAAAAAAAAAAAAAGAATTTAATGAAGACATTAATTTTATTCATATTTGCAAAAAGAATACAAATAAAATAATGTGAGACTTTTTTTAAAGTGTCAGAGTATGCCACTTTTAAATTTCAACACATTAATTCATACACAAGACAAATAAAGTATTATATCATGTTACTTTTTAATGTAAAGCAAAGTTTGAATTCATATTCATATTTAAAAATTCACAAAGACCTTGTATGCATTTCTTTAATTGATCCAAAAAGAATTCAAATGAGATAACTAGTATGAGATTTTCTTTAAAAAAAAGTTGCATAACATGTCACTTTCAAATTACATCACCTTAATTCAAACACAAAGACAAATACATTTTTGGCTAAGCTTAATTCATTAAAAAGTGACACAGCATGTTGTGCCATTTTTAATTAAACTAGCAATAAGTACGTACGTTGCACGTCTTATGTACGAAATAAATTATATGCGTAATATTTTTAAAGTAAGGTAATTGATAATGTTAAAGAAAAATTAAAATTGTTAAAAGTTTTATGAAATTACATACATAATATAAAATTGTTGATTAAACTAAAATGTAATATTTTGTTTACTTATTTGTTTATGCTAGACATTGGTTGGACCCAAATTTTCAACAATTACAGTGGCATCAACCAACTTTTTGGCACGGAGGGACACAAAGAGGAATCAAATTAAAAGATGTACATTTGACTAAATTTAAAATGTTTACTTATAAGTAAATTAAAGGTACATAAATGATTTTCAAAATAAAAAAAAATTACTCATTTTGTCTATAAAATAAAAAAAATTTACCTTAAAAAGTATAAAAACAGAAAAGTATATTATCTAAACACATTTAGAAACAAAAAAGTACGTCCTAATCATGCTCGTCATATTAATATATAGCATTTATTTTAAATTAAAAATCAAAGTTACATTCAAAATGGATATAGAAGTGAAAAATCTTTAAACAAAAGTTTTTTTTTTTTTTTTGAATGAGATCAATACAAATGGAGGAATATAAATTCTCCCTTTAAATGTATCAAGATAAAATTCTTTTTATTTTCTTTATATTTGGTTGATCCTCATTATTCTCAAAATACATTTTTATCTATCTTCTTATTAATCGCATATTTTTCATTAAAATAACTTTACATGTAAATTCAAATTTTTTTCTTATTTTTTAACTATACAATCTCTATCAATCTACTATTTCAAAATGTATTCTTAGCCAAAATGGGGCTCAAACAGGCTACTAATAAGTAACTGAATTACCATCAATTTTTATGCTTACAAAAATGAACATGCAATAATAATAAAACACACAATACTATAATAATTATTTTTTATAACACATAATATTATTTTTTATTAATACTTAAAAATTTAGTTTTAGTGAAAAATGTGTAATTGAGATGCGAAACTTGTATTTAGTGGGGTGGATACAAATATGAGAATAGTAAGTAACTCCTAATTATTAGGAGCAATTAGTAATGTTTTTAAGATTGATGGATAATTTCTCATATCTTCGACTCTTTTTTAACTATTGATCACATTTAAACAATTTTTTATTTATAGTTTATTGTCATTTTTATTTAAATGGTTATATCATCTATTATATTAATTAAACCTGCAATTTATAATCCTTGAATAAAAATGTTGACAGTGTTATATAATGACAAAATGGTAAATTGAACATTTCTCCTTTATCTCCACATTTCATATATATATATATATATATAGTAATTGTAATATAATTATATAAGTAACGTACGTAGATTTTAAGTGAAGCTCACATATATAAATAATAAATAATGTATTTGTTTGAGCTCCATTTTTTCATCAAAATACATTCTTTAACAGTGATTTGATTTCATTTCAACCACAAATTTTTCAATAAAATAATACTATATGCAAACTCAAATATTTTCCTTATTTTTTAACCACACATTCTCCATCATAATACTATTTCAAAATACATTTTTGAAATAATATAATAATATATTAAAGGTGACATTAATGATAGATTAATTACAATTTAATTTCATGTAATCTCCTTTTAAGTATAAAGTTCATTTTTCACATTGGAGTACTCATAGTTTTATTTTAATTAAATTAAGTTTAATATCTTAAAATCGAAGCTCGTCTACGTATATAATTATATTAAAACTATAATAAATATTATTTTATATTGTAATTAATCTTCCATTATATTAATGCAATTTTTAATATTATATTATATAATTATAATAAAATTACATCTATATATGTGAGTTTCGATTTTAAGTAGTAAACTTAATTTAAATAATGTAATTTAAGTAATTAAACTTAATTAGATTATTGTAAAATTCTAAGTATTCCAATATAAAACAATAAGCCTTATGATAAGTGTATTTTGCGCACTTATTTAGGCCGCAAAACATGGATAATTGTGAATAATTATGTTGAAATATGGCTTAATTCTATATAGATTGTGTTTGTAGGACTATGTCGATGGAAATAACGAAAGTGAGTGAAAACGAGTCAGAAATGACCAACACGGAAGAAAACGAAAGTTCAAGGACTAACGTGCAAATATTCAAAAGTTGTGTCGAACCAAACGATGAAGATTTGAGAGTACTAGAAGTCAATTGATTGAAAGAAGATGTCAAAATGATGAAATATAGTCAAAGTATGATCACACATCAATTTCTAATCGAAAAGTTAAACACCAATTTTTAGCCTCATATTGAGACTCATTTTTGATATGGTAAACGATCGAATTGGAAGATGATATCTGAATCAAAGTTGTAGCCCTTTGGGTTATCTTTCTAACTCACTTTGAATTACTTTCATCGGACATCGGTAGAGAAAATTATGACCAACATATTGAAAACTGTCCAGCGGAAAAAAGTGAACCATGCGGTCGCATGGTGTTATTTCCATGTGGTTGCATGGCTTCCCCCGAGAGTTGATTGAGCCAAATTGAATGAACCATGCAGCCGCATGATATATTTTTGCGAGAAAAATTCTGGTTTCCGTTTTTAACTTAAACTCTTATGAAAACCAATTTAGGACGACTTTTAAACCCTAGACTCGACAGAAAAAGAGGGCTACGCACTTTTAGAGATTTTTTTGATATTGGAGAGCAAGAATACAAGGAATAATGCGAAGATTCATCAAGCACTTCAAGGAATTAATTGAATATCTACTCCGATGATAACGTTTCTTCATTTATTCTTTTGTTTTTCTTTCTTTAGCATGTTAGGCTAGTTTTTTTCTTGTACTAGGAGATCGATGAACCTTGTAACATGATATTTTAATATTTTGTTTTATATTTTTGACATTAAAACACATTTTTGGATGTTTGAATGATTTATACGTATTTATTCCAGATGATTATTGTGCACACGTTAATTATATGAATGTGGTGATCTATTTTATGCATTCGAAAGAAGGGAAATAGATTCGACGAAGTATAAATTGTCATAGGGTCCGATAGGGGATAGAAATATACCGCTATGCTCTATGTGAATCTTTAAATGTTCATAAAAGCTAATGCGTTCTTTTATGTTTGTATTCGTCATAGAATTATAGTCGGATCGCATGATAGAATAAGTTTAACATTACTGGAAAGAGATTGTTAAATTCAATAGGAACATTAATTTTTCAATATTTAATCGTGTTGTCAAATTGTAAAACTAGGATTTAAATGGATTGTTGCACGGGGATTCATGATCTTAGTGCGTGTTTCTCTTATTAACTTAATCAATTTGCATTCGTCTTTCATTTTGTATTCTAGTTTAATTTGCATTAGTTTAGCCAAATTATCTATAATAGCTTTCATAATTTAGTTCGGTTAGCATTTAGTACAAAACTCATCAAAAACTCATCTAGTTTCGATTAAGGTCGAGATAATTAGCATTAAACTACCCAATCTCTATGGGATCGACAATCCGGACTCTAAAAATCCACTTTATTACTTGTAACGAACCGTACACTTGCGGTGATTTTAAATTGAACGGTATTTTCGTAAACAAGTTGGATTGAGTTTTAGTTTGATTTTATTTTTCTTGGCAGTAATTCGGACTTCTACATGTATTCTTATATTGTTATTTTCGTTCCATTTTAGTTCTATTTTTTTTCTCCTTTTCAGGATATATGCAAGAACAAAAATAACAGGATAAAAGATGATTGCGGTTGATTTCAACAAAATGCTCGTATTTGACTTCATCATAAGGCAACAACAATTGGCAGCTCTAGAAATTGATGAGGGTGATATGTTTGTGGGAGATTTCATTATAGGACAGCGACTACGGGATATACAAACAGAATTTGAATTTGATGAAACTGTTCTGGGTGACTTACCAGTTGCATTATTTCTCTCACCACAATTTGATGTGGGTGATTTGCCTATGGGTTTATTTCTTTCACCGATTGTTAATGGACATCAATTAAGCGAATCACGTCAACCGGATTTTTTACAAATACAACAAGAGGAGAAGACTCTCCATGAAGATGTTGTTGTTTCCTTGCCAAAAGTTTTGGATATGGACGTTGAACTTGAGAAAATTTCAATTAAAGAAGAAGAGCATGAAAAGAGTGAGAAATTAATCATAATGGGCGAAAAGGAACTTGTTGCATTCAAAGAAGAGGAAATTAACATACAATCCCTCGACTTTATCGTTTGCTCAAATATTGATTTTGTGATTAAAGCTTATGAGGAGATTGAGGTTTTCATTGTCGAGTTCGAAACAGGAAATGAGGGAAAATCATACTACTTAGAGAATGGTGAGGTTAAATTTTGGAGGAAAGTTGCCATATGGAATAAAGTCATATTGAGAAAACTAAGCCGGACTTCCAAAGCCATATTCAAGGTGCCATGAAATGCTTGTACAAAAGTCGAGCTCTAGACTTTAAATTGAGCGCTTGTTGGGAGGCAACCCAACTTTTCTTCCCTTTTATTTATTTCGCTTTATGTATTAGATTAGGAATTTTTTTTAGTAGTTTTAGGTCATCGTTCACCTATTCTATCAATTTCCATTATGCCGACTAATATTCGTCATTTGCACTCTCGCAGGATTCCATAAAAAAGAACTTCCAATTTTCTTCCACCATCTTCATCACCACCTTCGTTTTGATCAGGGGACTATCTGTAACCCCACATTTTGTAGTATCTTATACCTTGTTCCTAAATTCTGTACAAAACTTCTATACTGTTAACATTGAGGATAATGTAATGTATAAGTTTGGGGGTGGCAGAATTTCATGACTTTTTCGTTATTTATCGATGTGATTGTGTGATTTACTACTTTTGTGTGTTTTTTTTAAAAAAAAGATTTGTTTATGATTATTTCAGTATTTGCTTATTTGTTTTGTATGCTTGTGTGAGTTTAATAGCCTTGCCGGCAATGATGTGAATATTGGAATATGTATGAACTATGGATAGTGGAAATGGTGCATGTCTAGATTAGCCAATAATTATCTATGCAATACTTGACATTTCTTGCGCACGAGACTCATGTTTGACATGTTAAGTTAATGATTGAGTTCATTTTTATAGGAGATTCGAACATGATATGTTACATCTGAAACACCTCTATTATGCTTAAAGATATTCCATTATTTTAGTAACTTGGAGATAGATTAGTTATTGCAAGGGAGCATTGAGATGAGTTGTGATTCTATGCATGAAAACTATGTTGTGTGGATTGTTTAGACCAATGAGACGAAGATGAAGTGAAAGTCTTAAGTTAGAGGTTGATTTTTGAAATTAAATGTCGAGAAAAATAGGGGCATGACATAAATTTATGTGAGGAAAACACTATTTTCAAGCTTTAATGATTCAAGCAATTAAGCCTGTAAGGGTGAATAAAAATCTGGTGCCCTAAAATCAACTGATTTGGGAGTTATCGGCCTAAAGCTCGCTACAGGGGTCATATAAAAAGCAAAAGGAAAAGAGTCAAAAGAAAATAGAGAAAACACATTTCTCGAGTCTTTATAACTTGAGCAAGTAAGCCTGTAAGGATGAATACAAACTTGGTGCCCTAAAATCAACTGATTTGGGAGTCATCGGCCTAAAGTTTGATACATGGGTTACATAGAAAGCAAATGAGAATGTGTTGAAACAAAAAAAAGTGAAAACTGCCCCATGACATTTAGTTGATAGAATCATACATTTGATGCAAGACGAGTAACTTAGTTTAGTCTTAGAGGTTGAACCAATCAAAGAAATAGGAGAATCTCTGCTTGTTGAAGTGTAAACTTGTAATTGCGAGTCTTATCCAAACTAAGAGAGGTGAGAATTTAAGTTAACCAAATCTCAATTATAGAACACACCCCGGGATAAATGAGTAAAAGAATAAGTTTGTGGGTATGTATCTCTCGAGCGAAGAAAGGAAAAATTTGACTACTGCAGGTCGGGAATTGAACCCATCATAAAATGAGCATGTTTGCATAAGTACACACACACACACACACACATATGTCAGGTTGCATATGATAAGTGGAGGTTGATTTGATGTTGCACTGTTGATACTAGTCACTATGTTATTACTCAATTCTAATTCTGAGACACGGCAGGTTGTTAAACCATGTTTCGTGTTGAGTTAAGTCACCAGTTTGTTTGAGGACAAACATTAGTTCAAATTTGGGGGGTTTGATAAGTGCGTTTTGCGCACTTATTTAGGCCAATAAATATGGATAATTGTGAATAATTATGTTGAAAATGGCTTAATTCTATATAGATTGTATTTGCAGGACTATGTCGATGGAAATAACGAAAGTGAGTGAAAACGAGCAAGAAATGACCAAAACGAAAGAAAATGAAATTTCAAGGACTAACGTGCAAATATTTAAAAGTTGTGTCGAACTAAACGATGAAGATTTGAGAGTACTAGAAGTCAATTGGTTGAAAGAAGACGTCAAATGGATGAAATATCGTCAAAGTATGATCACACATCAATTTCTAATCGAAAAGTTATACAATGGTTTTTAGCCTCATATTGAGACTCATTTTTGATATAGTAAACGATCGAATTAGAAGATGATATCTCAATCAAAGTTGTAGCGCTTTGGGTTATCTTTCTAACGTAATTTGAATCACTTCAATCGGACATCAGTAGAGAAAGCTATGACCAACATCTGAAAGCTATCCAGCGAAAAAAAGGTGAACCATGTGGTCGCATGGCTTCCCCGAGAGCTGGTTGAACCATGCGGTCGCATGATATATTTTCAGCGAGAAAAATTCTGATTTCCGTTTTTAACTTAAACTCTTATGGAAACCAATTTTGGACGACTTTTAAACCCTAGACTCGACAAAAAAAGAGGGCTACGCACTTTTAGAGATTTTTTTTTTTTTCATTGGGGAGCAAGAACATAAGGAATAACGCGAAGATTCATCAAACACTTCAAGGAGTTAATTGAATATCTACTCGGGTGATGACGTTTCTTCATTTATTCTTTTGTTTTTCTTTCTTTAGCATGTTAGGCTAGTTTTTTTTCTTGTACTAGGAGATCAATGAAATTTGTACCATGATATTTTAATATTTAGTTTTATATTTTTGACAGTAAAACACGTTTTTCAATGTTTAAATGATTTATACGTATTTATTCTAGATGATTATTGTGCGTACGTTAATTATATGAATGTGGTGATCTATTTTATGCATTCGAAAGAAGGGAAATAGATTCGACGGAGTATAAATTGTCATAGGGTTGATAGGGGATAGAAATATACCGCTGTGCTTTATGTGAATCTTTAAATGTTCACAAAAGCTAATGCGTTCTTTTATGTTAGTATTCGTCATAGAAATATAGTCGAATTGCATGATAGAATAGGTTTAACATTACTCGAAAGAGATTGTTAAATTCAATAGGAACATTGATTCTTCAATATTTAATCGTGTTGTCAAATTGTGAAACTAGGATTTAAGTGGATTGTTGCATGAGGATTCGTGATCTTAGAGCATTTTTCTCTTATTAACTTAATCAATTTGCATTCGTCTTTCATATTGCATTCTAGTATAATTTGCATTTAGTTTAGCCAAATAATCCATAATAGCTTTCATAATTTAGTTCGGTTAGCATTTAGTACAAAACTCATCAAAAACTCATCTAGTTTCGGTTAAGGTCGAGATATTAAAAACTACTCAATCTCTGTGGGATCGATAATAAGGACTCTAAAAGTCCACTTTATTACTTGTAACGAACCGTACACTTGCAGTGGTTTTAAATCAAACGGTATTTTCGTGAACATATTACAATCAAAGAGATAATAAATGAAGTTAAATTATATTAAATGGTACTCTATTAAATATACAAGGATAGAATTGACATATATCTAAATATATAAGGGTAAATTTAGTATTTAAAAGTTTCTTCTCAATTCACACTTTTAATATATATTGTAGATAGATGTCACACAATTAATTTCTAATAGAACAATACATTTTTAGCTAAGCTTTCAATTTAATTATAAGAATTTCTTTTAGATGTTAATTTATTTTGTATTGTATTAAATGTGAATTAACCTAAAAGAAAGTGACATTGTACATGACATTTTAGGTCACTTAATAAAAAGTGACATACTAATTAAAAAGTCTCACATATCTTTACATAATATTTTTTACTTTCAAATTTTTTTTAATATGATTTTCCAAAAAATCCTTTATTTTAAGGGTATTTTTGTAAGTTGCCCTTTAATTTTTGGGTTTGGGTTAGTGTTGTGCTAGGTTTCAAATTCGGGTTGGGTTCAAAGTTGGAATGGGTTTAGTTTAGGGTTGTGTTCATTAATGGGCAAGATTTTATTATGGGTTTGAGTTTTCTTTGGGCAATGATTCACAGTTGCGCTAGGTTCAACTTTCAGTTTGGTTCAATATTGGCTGGATTTTAATTGGGATGGGTTCAATGTTGGGCTGATTTTTATTTTGTGCTTGTGCGCTGTTAGGCAGGATTTTGGTTCGATCTCATACAAAAAGATCTATTGTGTCATCAACTACTTTGGGGTCGGCAGAAGCATTCTCATCATTGACTGATCGGGCATAAGAATCCCGCCTTTGTTGGATGGGATTAGATTCAATCCACCTTCAGGTCTTGGAGGAGGTATTGAGAATTATTGAGCTGGCTTTGAGTTTGGGTTTGGGTTCAATGAAGGGAACACCACATACACTCTACATATAAGAACAATATTTCAAAACTAACAAACTTGTGAATTTATTTCACAAATCAGGTGATAAATAAAATAATATTAAATATATAATTATAGCAGTGTTCTAAAATGCGCCGCCTAGGCATGACGCGCGATGAAAACACGTCGAATTAGTGATATGCGCGTGAAAATATTTTTTGTTCTAAAATGCGCCGCCTAGGCGCACCTAGGCTCGAGAAGGCACGCCTAAGCGGTGCCTTTTAGAACACTTCTTTTTTTTTCGATGAATTTTTTTTTTTGTAGCAAATGTGTATGTATATTTTTATATATAAAAAAAATTGTTGTTTTAATATAAAAATCTATTTATTAAACTTAAAATAATATTAAAAGTACGAAACACATTATGACGCCTATTCTCCGCATTGACACGCTTAAACTTGTGATTCTTCATTCTCGACCTCGACGCATCGCAATGCATTACGCCTTTTAGAACACTGAATTATAGTATAATATACACTAAATTTGAATAAAAAATAATGATGTCCTACAAATTAGGTAATATACCATATTTAAAGATTTTTATCACTATCAAACGCGATACTCTCTCTCTCTCTCTCTCTCTCTCTCTCTCTCTCTCTCTACAGAACGAGCTCTCCCAAAACTTTCCAAAATCAGGAAATTTTCACCATCATTCGTCGATTTCAAATTGAAATAAAGTCACAACCTCGTCGACGTGCTTCTGATTTCCACTGTTTCGGAGAAGTTGAAGCTTGGCTATGAAAGAAATCGATTTTCCCGACGCACAAATTGAAGTTCTGTAATTTGAAAATTTCAGGAATTTCACTGTCATTCATCGATTTCATTGTTTTGGAGAAGTTGAAGCTCAGCTATGGAGGAATTCAATTTTCCCGAAGCAAAAATTGAAGTTTTGTGATCTGATTTCGAAAGTAAGCTTATAATAACTTAAAATAAGCTTATGATTTTCAATTAACAGTTATGAACATGCTGATCTGTGATTATCTGTGACCGTTTATATGATTCATTCACATTGATACATGTTTCTGTTAGCTGTGACTAGTTATGTCCACTGAATTAAATAGATTGTGACATATATGTTAAATGTCTTGACAGTCCATAAGTGGAATTAATTTAGTCTGTGATCAATGTCGTTGCATTGAAAATTGACTTTCTGTGACACTATATTTATTGATTGTATGTGAATATATTTACATTAAATATGAACTATTGTGACCCGTGTGACTTGTTGATCTGTGACTTGTATTGATCAGTGTTATTTGATCTGATTGTTTCCTGATTTTAATGAATGAAGTGTGACATGTTATATGTGTGTGATTAGGGATGGCAATTTTGCAAGTTTGCTTGTTGTACGGAGGTCACACGTCACTTATTCTAGTGAATGATACGTGCAAGTATGATGAATTAGTTGAGCTTGTTATTTCAGAATTAGGGCTTAATCATGTAGAAGTGGCTATGAAATTGACATATTCTTTGGATTCTACTTTGCGACCAGTCCAAATTTTAAGCAATAATAATGTTTTAACGTACTTGAGGCTAAAATCGTTGGATGAGATTGTATCGAGTTATCCTATTACAGTTGATGTTACCATTGTAGATTCATGACAGTCAACATGTACATTGCAATGCCCAGAGTCGTCGACTACTTCTGTTGAGTCATCAACTAATGTATTTTCTTTACAACAAATAGCTCAGGATATCTGTGACTCAGTTGTGACTGTTGAGAAAAGAAACATCGAAGAAGATGTGACATTGGTATCTCAAGCAGATGCTAGAGAAGCAGTGGAGGGAAATGTTTTTCGCAACAAGAAAATACTGAAAATGAGCTTGACCTTCTATGCCATAGAAAACAAATTTGAATATAAGGTGTTGAGATCGGACAAGAAGGAGTACGTGATAACATGTTCGCATAATGATTGCAAGTGGATATTTATATCTTCGTGCTTGGGAAAAACAAAAATATTTAAGATCAGGGAAATGTGTAATGGTCACACATGCTCGATGAACAGCATCAGGTATAAATACACTTCTTCCCGTACAATCTACACTCCTAACGATATCTCGAATGACATGCTTCAAAAATATGGAGTATCGGTGAATTACATGAAGGTCACGTGAAAAGACATTAAAATTAATTAGAGGTGATTCAACAACATCATTTCAATTGCTCCATTCTTATTTCTTTATGCTAGAACAGATGAATATGGGGAAAGTCACAAGAATAGAAACAGATCATTTTGATAGATTTAAATATTATTTTATGGCCTTGGGTGCATCAATCGATGGATGGAAATATTATAGGCCAGTCATTGTAGTTGATGGCACATATTTAAATGGCCACTACAAGATACACTCTTCACGGCTTGTACGCAAGATGCAAACAACAACATCTTCATACTTGCTTTTGGGATTAGGGACAATGAAAATGATAAGTCATTGAGATAGTTCTAGAGACGTTGAAGAGCGCATATGGATGGAGAGACGGATTATGTATAGTATCGGTTAGACACAATAGCATAAGAAATACCATTGAATTAGTATATCCAGAGGCAATGCATGGGATCTGTTCGTATCATTTGCTTAAAAAATTGAAGACCCATTATGCAAAATCAGGTCACAATGTCACACATGCATTCAATGCTGCTATACGAGCATATACAGTGGATGAATTTGAATATCAAATGCAGTAATTGGACTTAATCAATGCAGAGATCAAATGATATCTGGTATGTAACTGTCTGTTACTTTTATTATGACTGCCTGTGACTTGTTCTGCAAGATTACTCAGTGTCTGTGACTAACTGTGACTAGTTGTGACCATGCCTGTTTAATTTATGAACTATATCTCACTTATTATGACATGTTTTTACAGTATTTTATTATTGATGATACTAAATTTATTTTGTAGTTGGAAGTTGGATAAGAAAGATGGTCCAGATTGCACATGCTAACAAATCGTTACTCTACTATGACTTCAAATATAGTTGAATCGGTAAATGCAGTCACAAAAGTGGCCAAAAATTACCCTATTGAAGCACTTCTTGAGTCATTAAGGAAAATGGTTCAATCTTGATTTTGCAAGAATAGGGACAACGAACATGGTACATTTACAAAGCTTGCAACCAAATACGAAAAGTTGTTGAGGGAAATGAGTCATGATGTGCGAAATCTGAAGGTAATTACAATGTTCAATATATAAAATTACGATGGTCACATTTATAACTATAACCCTCTTAAAATAACAATATTAACTAGTTTATTTAATTGCAGGTTTTCCCCACAAGTCACACTTTGTTTGAAGTGCGGGGTGATTATTCATCATATATGATTGATGTAACTCAACACACATGCAGTTGTAGAATGTTTCAGGTGGATCAACTTCCATGTCCACATGCACTAGCAGTGTTTGCAACATTAAAGCTTGATGTGTATGATTTCTACTCGAATTATTACACAATGGATGCATATGTGAATACCTACAACGAGACAGTTATGCATGTAGGTAATAGAGCAGAGTGGATTTTGCCAGAAGACGTGAAGAGTAAAATTGTACTTGCCCCGAATTAAAAAAGATGTTTTGGTCGTCCTACTAAGATGAGGAAGAAGTCAGCACGTGAGAGATCACAAATTGTGAAATGTGGAAGATGTGGTGAATCCGGTCATAATCGTAGGACATGCAAGGACCCGGTGCCACTTAACCAAATTAAGCAAAAATTGAAAGTAAAGAAACAACCGAACCATTTTAAATAGCTTATTGTAATTTTTTAAATATGAAGATATTCTTTATACTTTCATTCGATTTCATTGTTGATTTGTCACATTTGACATTTTGGATTATAGTTTCAGATTCTTTCATTGTGACTTTAACATTTATAGTTGTAAACATTGATTCTGACATATGAGAATGTCTATATTGCGCAGTCTATGAATATATTTACTTTAGCATTTCATGTGTTGACAGGTATTTTAAGGCCTTAGATGTAGTTATATGCTTCAACTTTGTTTCTGATGTTTGTGACCATTTGTGACTTTCCGTGTATACTGTGACCTCATGTGACCGTTTAAATTCGATGTATGCCGTTATTACCGGATTATTATTGGATGTGACCTACTGGTGATAATTTTTGTAAGATGATTTAATTGTTAAGTAAAATATTCAATATTTAAACCTACAAGGTAATTTACAAAGTAAGGTTTGTGACTGTTTGTGACCTGACTCATGCCTGAATGTGACCAATTGTGACCTGTTCGTAATTGACAGAACCAGTTCAAACACATACAATATATATTTTGTTTACCAAATATCACACAATATTACGATGAATATAACAAAAACAAATACAGTAATTCCTTCATAAACTCTATATATAAATATTTGTCCACAATGCAATTCAATTGAAAAATATCCACTAACAATTCAAACCAAAAAACATCCATTAGAAAAAGAACATCAGTTGAGCGTATTCTCCAACATACATCAATCTAATCTACCATAAACATCTATTCAATCAACAATTTATTCATTCATCTGACGTTTTGCCTCTTCCACTCTGCCTTTGTTGTCTGCTCTTGAAGAGTAAGGCTACAAGTTCCATCCTAACTTTCCCAGCATCAAATGACATCAGCATCTTATCGATAGCATTGTGCAACAAAATTGTGCATATTTGATCACAAAAATGCCACAATCATGCCTACAATATTTAAAGAAGACAATCATAAGAAACTACAAATGGCAGGTAAATGTTATTGCTGTAAAACGAAGACAGGTCACAAACTTACCCATTTTTCTATTGAGTTAAACCAGGCACAATCTCAATAGCCAGCTCCTTGGACTGTTCATCTACACCCCCACTGGGTTCCATCCACAAACCAACAACTTTCAGCAAGTGTGAAAGTATCTTCACAATATGTACAACCCCATCATAAACCATTTTGTCCCGTATATTTTGTTGCTAAAATTGAAAATATACAGGACACGTTTGTTGATTTCCAACTGCCACAACATCCAATGAGCCCTATTGGTAGGCATGAGGGGCAGAAGAACATATTCAACTTCTCTCCAAGGTGTATTAAAGGATAACCTTTCATCATTGATTGTGTTGAGAAGTTCCTGCTTTTCATTCACACTACTTGGGTCTTCAACAAAATTGGGGTTTAATTTCCGAATTGACATGTCAAAGATGCAGTCTGTCATTGTTGCCTTCGTTTTCACATTGTCTCCCAACTTCGTGAGTTGTCTAATGTAATAGAATGAAGCATCCAAATGCTATGACGAATAAAAAATAACATGCATAAGTTATGTGAAAATATTTCCATATGTAAAAAAATATTTGCAATATCATACTGTGCTATTCAATGAAAAATTAGAATCAATCAAAGAATGCCACCAAGTTTTTTGATGGACATGGACTGTCCCACATATGAATGGCAGACTTATCACATCATCAGACACATTGAATTTAGCCATGTATACACAAATATGCAAATATCATTTAAAAATAACAAGATTGTGACTACAGTTATTATATTTGTGACCAAAACTGTTAATTTGTTACCATCCCTGTTCTAGTCAGAAAAATTAATATCAGGTCACACTAGACATTTTCAATCACAAACAGTTACAATATGCATTAAATTCACCTGTTTCGGGGATTGTATCCCTGTTAAACCAATTTCTAAACGAAATCAAATCTGCATTGTCCACTTCATTTAAATAGTCTTGAAAAATAATATTTTTTGTATCAAATTTTGCTCCAGTGGCAACATGGCGTGCATCAACAGTAATAAATGGAGATTGCAGAGTTTTTGACGACTTATGTACTCTCTTCATAGGTAATCCAGAAGAAGCCGGTGCAGGTGTAACTTCCTGAACCTAAATTATAAAAACGATCATAAATTAGAGTGAGAATAATCAGATGAAAATTATAAAATAATTTTTTTAATAATTTTGTCCATCTCACCTCTTCTTCATCAACTTCAGTAGATCGTAGCACGCTTGCAATGACTTCATCAACTTGCTCTTGGACTTCTTTCTTTTCAAAAAATTCGTCATCAAACTTTGTTGGACTTTGTGTGGACCCAACTCCAAGATCAAACGAAGGACGTTCGAAATCGTATTCAATGGGTATGTCATAACCAGGATCAGATTCCATGTGACCCTTGCCTTTCTTGTCAGCCATGTCATCAACTTTTTATTCTTGTTCCTGTTTTGAGTAGTACAAAATTACATTCAAAAAAAAATTGAATGATACATATTCTTTGGTGTTTAGATACATACATGTTCCTCATAACGTCCTTTGCCAAACAACTTTGTATGAACTTCATCCATAAATGAATATAAAATATCAGAAATCGAACCAACAAATGTTTCGATAGTCGACCTGATGTCACTCATCTCATCTTTCAAAACCTTTTGAGTGCGAATGACCTCATTCAACTTCGAAAATCTTTTTGAATGATGCACAATTTCATTAATTTTAGTCAGGTCTGACTTGATGGACAGAATCTCCTCCTTAAGAAGCCCTTTATTCTCAACACGAAGTTTGGATATCTCTACATCCATTTTCTTTTGCAATAGGCCACAGTCCTGATGGATTTTGTAGTTAGTTTGCTTGTATATTAGTAAGCTACTTCAATTTGTTAACAAAGACAAAACTTACTTCAATGCATGAACAATCAGGATGGGTAGGTTGAGTATGAGTTGCAGAGCTTGAACTTCCAGCTCCATTATTTCCTTTTGGAGGTGGAACCACAAAATCATCATCTGTGACTTCTATATTCACCTTTGGCCGTGACACATTTTTTACATTTGCTTTTGTCTGTGGCACACCAATATATGGAATTAATGCTAACGAAGAGACCTTGGTTTGAATGGGGGGTAATCTCCCTTTTGCCCACCTGATTTTCAAATGAAGCAACCTTATCGTGTGGATGTTTTGGCTTTGAGTAAGGCACACCTGTCGTGCAACATATACAACATAAACAAAATCAGTTTATAGCAATACAAGTTAAGTCATATTATATCAAACATAAACATACACAAGATATTCACATTGTAGTTCACATTGTAGTGTTTCAGGTCACATTAATATGGCAGGTAACATTATTGTAGCAGGTCACAATATAATCTAACAGGTCACATACAGAGACTGACATGTTTCAGTTAACGAAAACTACATGTCATGTCACATTATAGTATTGCATTCACATAATAAATATTCACAACGTTCAAGTCACACAAAAACTGCATATCACATTAAACATTACAGGTCACAAACATATTATATTTCATGTCACAATATATCAAAATGTCATATTTCGAACCTGTCATGTAAGGCACCATAAGCTCAAGATCAGTCGGATCAATATCATTTATCTTACCCTGGTGGAAACAAGATTTCAAAAAAATTACAAGTCATATCTTAAATATGATTAGCAAGACAATTCATATGTATGTAAAACTTACATTCTCACTGGAAAACACCTTCTCATTTAACGATGCTACAGAAGGGTGGGTGTGAGCACTCCAATTCATTATTCGAGGATATTTTTTACCCACACGTGTGGCCAAATTCCCCTCGATACCAGGTACACACTCATATAGCCACACTTGAACAGCAATTAAAAAGCCAGACAGCCTATAGTGGCTTGTTTGTTTGTCCAATCCCTTTTTCAATGATGATAATGTCAATTGAAAGAGATATTTCTCCCAAGGGAACATATTCAGAGCTTTAAAATCATCGGCAAGTGCAAAAATGTAATGGTCCACCACCTTGGCATATGATGTGGCAAATAGATAATTGGTGATCAAATAAATGATCCCTAATCTAGCCACATCATATTCAGGAGCATCATCATTTAGTGATAGAAATACCATTTTCACGTCATGACTTGTGATTGTCTTGAATTCATTAAAATATTTTTCCTTAATTGGAGAAGGTTTTGCCTCTAACATGAGTCGATCATCAACACCATCATACCGTAATCCAGTCACAAGACAAAATTCAGCAATTGAGAAGCGACATAATCTACCATTTATGTTAAACCATATCTCTTGTTTGTTCGGTTGATTGACCCCCCGTAACAAGACTTGATGAATCAGCTGTGACTGAACAACTATCTCCCTGCAGTGCATGTAATAGGAGAAACATGTATGCCCAAGGATCTGCTTGTGTGCATCATTAAACTTTATCACAAAGTTCATAATGACATGTTGAATAGAGCAGACAATTATCTTGCCTGGAAACCATTTTCTTGGTTTTATAAGATACTTCTATTCCTGCACAAATTATAATGTAAAATAAATTACTATAGCCTTCAACACATAAGATCACAAACAGATCACATAGGTCACAACAGTTGATTATGTCACATACATGTCACAAAGTTTAAAAATCAGGTCACAACACATGATTGGTGTCGTAATCAGTCTACCCATACACTCCGACACTAAATGGAAAGCAAATGCACAACAGAAATGAAAGCATTATAAAGTTAGAACACATCGATCACATATTATCGAAAATAAGGTCACAAGCACATCATAAGGTCATATATTATCCAAAATAAGGTCACAAACACATCATAAGATCACAACATTTGATCAAATCACAAAAAAGTCACAACAATTGAAATACAGGTCACAACACTACATTATTTCAAATTCCAAAAAATACCGATCAAGTCATGCTTAACATTTCACTGCCATTCGATAATCACATTTCTTTGGAAATTGGTGCCGTAATCAGTGTACCCATACACTACAATGGTAAATGGAAAGCAAATGCACAACAAAACTGAAAGCATAAACATTGATTTCACATTTTTCGAACTTTTTCACCCGAACTCGACATCTTAACCCTCTTTCGAGGAGTAGACTTTTTAACCTCTTTCTTCTTTTTTCCTTTCTCTATTTCCTTCATTTTATTCTCCACGTTATGAGTTAAAACCATTTTCAGTACTAGAAATTTCTGAAAATAAAGAAAAATAGAAGCGATTGTACTGTAAATCTTCGTGAGCGAGTTTAATGGTGAGTTTATAGATGGATATAATGTTTGTGCGAGATTGACATTCCTAAATGGTGAAGATAACGAACAAAAAAACCTCCGGTGAAAGGAGTCGTGTTGCAGAGAGAGAGAGAGAGAGACGGTGGTTTTGCAGAGAGAGAAACAATGAACGTGTATGAAAGATCGTGTATGGAAGAGAGAGAGAGAGAGAGAGAGAGAGAGAGAGAGTAACGTGTAAAATAAACTTGCAGAGGTTATAATTATGATTTTACAGTTAGATGTTTAATTAGTATTAACTTCTATTATATCAGCTGAAATTAAATATTAATATATTTTAATTATGACCTGATATTTGAAATATAAATTAATCCATCTTATTTATGTTAATTGATCTTTAATTGTAGGTTTGTGGGTAATTTTCCGTTCAATGAATTTGGATTTGAATTCAATATTAGGCTGTCTTTTAATTTAGATTTGGATTCAGCTTTGGTTTTGGTTTAGTGTTGGAGGTGGGTATTATATTATGTTTGGTATCACTATTAGGCTAAAAGAATGTTTGGGTTGGGTTCACTGTTGGGCTGGATTTTAGTTTGGGTTCACTTTTCAGATGGATTTTAATTTGGTCTTGGGTTTATTTTTGGGCTAGGTTTGAGTTTTATTTTGGGTTCACTGTTGGTTTGTAAAGGTGGGTTTTATATCACTATTGGGCTAAAAGAAAGTCTGGGTTTGGGTTCACCGTTAGGCTGGATTTTAGTTTGGGTTCATTTTTTAGCTGGATTTTAATTTGTTCTTGGGTTTATTCTTGGGCTAGGTTTGAGTTTTAAGTAGAACATGTATTTAAATAGAGGAATTATAGCCACCCCTACATTTAAACATCCAATTTCAAAAATAGGATGAAATGTTTAGTTATAAAAAAATCAGGTATTAATTATAATATTATAAAATATTTTAATATTAAATAATAATATTATAAAATTTAATTAATCATATATTTATTAAAAACCCTAAAAATCATTCATCTCTCTCTCCAATGTCGCCGCCCCACATTTTCTATATTGACGTCGTCGTTACCGGCAGTGGCGACAGGCAGCGGTGCAGATTCACTAGATCACAGGTAGTCGGCGCAGCGAACGCTGGACTTTTTGGGGGGTTTTTTTTATTGTTTTTGATTCACATGTATTTGGGGGGTTTTTAATATTTTTGGTGGTAATGGTTTTGACCTTCTTTTTCTTGGGTAGTTCAGGATCTGAAATATGGTGGTGTGGTTGGTAGTGTGGGGGTGGTGTTGGCGACGTGAGTCACAATAAGCGCGTCGCTCCTGCTGCCCGATCTGCAACGCCTTGAATTTCTGGTTGTTTTTTTATTCGATACATGGTGATTGGCAGTGGTTGTGATGTTGGTGTTGGTGTTGGCGCCGGGCGACGCGACAACAGTGGTTGTAGTGGGTTGTGTGGCTGGGCAGCGCAACGGACTTTTGGCGGTTTTTGTTTGTTGGTAGTGGTGTCGGTTACTGGAGTGCCGGTTACTTCGGTGGTGATGTTTGTTAGTGGTTGTGGTGGAGTTGTGCATGCGGTGATTTGTGACCAAGTATTGGTGGTGGATCTTGATCGGGATCGATTTGTGACCATAAAATTCGATAAATTGTGACTAAAAAATTAGTTTGTAACCTATTAAATTCTGATTTGTGCTTCGAAGAGAAATTTTGACCTATTAAAATTTAGATTCGTGACCTCAGAATTAATTTTGTGACTTGAAAAAATTAATCCGTGACCTATTAAATTCAGGTTTGTGACCTTAGAGTTAATTTTGTGGCCTAAAAGTTTTTTGATTTGTGACCTCGAAATAATTGTGAAAAATTAATTTGATATTATGTGACCAATAAATGAATTTGTGATCAAATTGTATAGATTTGTGACTTTTATATATTTAATTAATTAAATAATAAAAAAATTAATAAAAACCTGAATTTTGAAATCTTGAACTTTTTCTCTTAGTATTGAAATGGACCATACTTAAAACCTTAATTATGAATTGTTCCCATTTAAATATCACACTTCAAAAATCAAACATTAAGTGGGGAAAGTCAATGCCAAAGAACAAAAGACTAAGCACAAAACGGAAAACCAGAGGCAACGCTATATTTAATCAAAAATCATGTGACAATTTAATATTTTAATATTAATAATTATATTATAAATTCAATACCTACCAAAACACCCATCCACCCAAATTCAAACCCTAAATCATTTTAATCAATTTTCTCTCTCAGTCTCACTCTTCCTCTCTCTCCCTCCCTCTCTACGAATTCGGAATCATCCCACTATCCCTCTCCTCTATGAGATCCATCAGTAACATGGATGTATGGTTTATTTCCTTCAATATGTCTGAGGTGACTCTGCGCTCCAATTGTCGTCATTGCGACAACGTCGTGTGCGCTGCTCCGCGCGCTATAGTCTTCATTGCAGCGATGATGACATGATGTTTCTTTACTCCAATTTGTTGTAGGTTGTTTTGGGTGTTGGCGATAAGATATCAGTGTTGAAAATCTTGAGTTTTTGGGGATAGTTGGTGGTGGTTTGCAAATTGTGGCGGTGTTTGTACTTGGGTGGTGGTGGTTGTGATGATGGCTACGGTGGCGAGCTAGTGGTTATGTTAGCGGTGATAGTGGGGTGGTGGTGGTTGACGGCGATGGTGTTTTGTTGATGGTGGTGTTGGTAGTGGCATCGATGACGAGGTGAGATGAGGAGTATTTGTGACCCACTATTTAAGTGTTTGTGACCAAGTATTTGTAGTGGATTGAGATTAGGGGGTGAAGTGTTTGATGTCTGTGACAAACTATTTGGTTATTTGTGACAAACTATTTAATTGTAACTTAAAAATTCGATAATTCGTGGTTGAAAAATAATGTAACCAACTAATTTGAAAATTAAGTTGTGACAATAAATAAATTTCGTAACCTGTAATATTTTTAATTAGACACCGAAAAATAATTTGTGACCAATTAATTTGATAATATGTGATCAATAAATAAATTGTGACTTATAAGTATGTAACTGTGACAATTAATTGTATAACCGTGACCTTAATATATTTAATTATTTAGTTATCACCCGAGATTTGAAAATTTAAACTTATTGTCTGAATTTTGAATTGGCCTATACTTTACACCTGAGATATGAATTTTTCCTGAGTTTTATTTGAGGTTCACTGTTAGTTTGGGTTTTACACTTTTAGTTTTAACTTTATTTCAGTGTTCTAAAATATTCGCATATGCTTCGCATATACTCGATACATTTTCGAAATGCCACATTTATAGGGTATACATGTGATAATATGATCAACTCATTTCATTAGCTATATATTTACACTTAAACACAAAAACACACACGTTTTATGTTAAAAATTCACAAAAGTTGCATAGCAAAATTTAGTCCATTTTTATAACTTAAAGAAATAAATTAAGGGGAAAAGTTCATAACTAAGGGGTATTCTTTACCCCAATTCAAAAGTAAGATAAATAGTTTGAAAATTCAAAAATTAGGTATGTATTTAATTGATTAAAAATATTTATTAAATAAAGATAATAAAGTCACAGTTTGTCATTAATAGTCACAGATTCATAATTTTAGGTTACAGATTTATTTACTGGTCACATATCGTCAAATTAACTGGTCACAGATTATTACGAAGTCACAGATCAAAAATTTTGTAAGTCACATATTATTTCGACGTCACATATCATTCAATTTATAGGTCACATTTTATCTATGGGTCACGTAAGTCACAGTTTGTTGGTCACAGATTATTTTTAGTCACATACGCCTAATATTTAGTCACAGATCAGTCAAATAATTAGTCACAGACGCTTAAATAGTTGGTCACATACGTCTAATTGTTGGTCACAGATGCCCCCACAGCCACCACCAAACCCCTGCCACTGCACCACCCCCACCACCACAGCCACCGCACCCCCACCACAACGAGAGTAACAAAAACCAACTCCTTAGAGCCCCTACCACGACAGCCCTCATCGCCGTCGCCACACCCAAATCCACCACCATCGTCATCCTGCAAAACCAACAAACCACTCCAGACCCGTAACACCACCAAACGTCAGATCCACCACCACAACCACGACTACAAAAATGCCACCACACAAACATAACCACCACTTCCCAATCGCCAGATCCCTTGCTTCTGCTTTGCGAGCGTTGGTTGCGGTGTTCGCCTGGGAAGAGTCGCCGGCTTAATTCTGAAACTGCTAGCTGGAGTGGCTCTCTTCGTGAGGCATCAAACAACGAGTAGTGGAGCAAAGAACTGTCGACAGCCACTACGAGCAGTGGAGCACAGCAATGCCGAACGGCGAGCAGTGGAGCGAATAGCGACGCCGTTATGCCCATCGTCACCCGTCACACGAATAGCCGCTGCTGGTGCTGTGTCATCGCCTGTCTCTCGTTGACGATCTCTCGACGGCGACTCCAGTGGAAAACGAGGAGAGAAGGGAGAGGATGGAGATTTGATTCTGGTGTTTAGATAGATAGAGAGAGGAGTGAGACGGGGATGGGGGAAATTTTAGGTTTTGTAATTGATACCTAATTTTTGCTTAAAAAAACTTCGTGACCTGACTTTTGCATTGGGTTGTTCAAACGCTTGGAAATATGTAATTTCCACTAAATTAAGCCCAACAAACATCAAATTTGCACAAATCACTCAAGCCCATGAGTTTTATGCAGTAATTTGTAGGGTTTTGATGTTTAAAAAAAAAAAAATCAAAACCATTTTTCCTAGAGTTGTAAACTTTCTACACCGAGTCAAGTCTCATTTTCCTTTGGTCTTCCTCTAATTTTACTAGAAAATTATGTCATTAATGCACAATCTTGAATTATTGATGGTTGTGATGATGAGGAGTAGGTTGGGAATGATATCTTACCATTTACAAGAAGTAATAGAAATTCTCAAGCTGAAATAAGGGCGCCTGAAGAAGATTATTTTGCATCGGATGACACGAAAGATAACTTAAATGAAGAAGAAGATGTTGAATTAAAATCCGATACAGAATTTGATAGGATTTAGAATTTTTTAAAAGTTGATATTCATGTCTAATCTAATTGTAGGAATTGATTATCAAGTAATTGTAGTGTTTATTATTTTGAGCAATAATTTTTTGTTGAAAATTTGATGACGATGTATAAAGTTCAAGTAATTATAGTATTTATGATTTGAACAATATATATATATATATATATATATTTTAAATATTTTAAAATATGTATTATTTTATAATATTAAAAATTGCAAACGCATATGCTTCGCATAAGCACGCATATTTTTGTAAGACTTGATACTCGATCGAAACGCATTGTCATGCGTTACGCATTTTAGAACCTTGGTTTATTCTCCGTCTGTTTAAAATGAGCTCTTTGGTCGTCCAACTATTCAAAACTATAAAACTGGTGCTCCAATTATGTATAAGTGTCAATTATTTCCTCTTATTATTTATAAGTAGCAATTTAGTCCTCCATATACGACTTTGATATGATGTCCTTCCAACATGGATTCACGTAGAACATCGTACCACCATACGAACATGGTATATATAATAAATATAAAGTCCAAATTAAGAAGTGTTGCACCCTTTCATTCAATAAAGATGCTCTTCAATTATGGCACATTGCTTTCACTTTTGTAACAGAGGCAATTTAAGTAGCTAGCTTGACTAAGCAATAACAACCTTGGTTCGCAAGAGCTGCTCGAAAACTTGACGAACAAGCAATCAAAGCCTAAGGGCTTTTCCCATACTAGTCATTTGATAAGATAGGATGCTATTTGATGAAAAAGGGACTTAGGAAAAGAGCTTCTGATAGCTCAATTGGTTATAGCAAATGATTGAATATCCTTGTGTCAACGGTTTGAAGTCCACTTAGGTAATTAGCTGTATTTTGCATTTTATTCTGAAATTTTTTAAAAGCATGTGTAAAAATAGTCTTTGGATATTGGGCCAATACTATTCAACTGAATTTGTCACGAGCTTTTTCGATCTCTTATGTATATCGATGTTCTTGTGAATATTTAAAATCGATCATACCATAGAACTTGTTTGAAATTAATAAATTTTTTTGTTTGTCTTAATTTCCCTCCATCATCTCAACAACCCTTGACTTGCACACAATCCAATCTTCTTGAATGTGCATGTAATTGCACGTATAAATGATTTTTCGAATAACTTGTGGTGATATGCATGTACATCATATGATGCTCTAAAAACTAAAATACAAATAAACTAGTTTTTCAGTTCACAACCATATTAAATTGGTGTCTGAAAAAATGTTAATCATATGCAGACATTAGCGTCGTTATTGGATTCACACCTTAGTTGGTTCATTTTGGATTAGACACGTAGTTTCTTGAAATTTTATATTTCAATAATCAAATGTGATGCGGCGAGCGGCAAAAATTATACTCCTACAAAGAATAAGTCTAAAATACAATAACTCTAAAAATATCGTGGATTTAAAAAAGACAAGAACTCGTTAATTCACTATTAAATACCAAATTATAAATTGAGAACTTTCAAAAGTAACTTCTATTCAATGAACTAAAAATAATCCACTTCAATTAGCACTACTAATATTTAGAGGGTGTTTGAGAGTGATTTTTGGGGGTAAGAATTGATTTTTGAATAGTGATATGATGGGAAATGTGTGGTTGAAAAAGAAGGAAAAATTATTGATGTGATGGAAAATATTATTTTATTGAAAAATGTGTGGTTGAAAATGAGAATTGATTCTCAAAATTTATTCCAAACAGGCAGGTTTTTTTTTTTTTTTGAAGTTCAATTTAATTACAATATCAAAACACTCTTGAACTTTATTACAATATCAAAACACCCCCACCCCCACCCCCACCCCAATTTAAAAAAAAATCACACTAATCTATTATATTTCTAGTTTTGAATATCACATATACTCCTCGATCACTTTTTTTACCCATATATCATCTAAAATGAAATTGATATTATCTAAAATGCCCTTGTAAAAAAAAAAAAGATGAAATTTTATACACAAATTAATTCTCACTTGGTAAACTATGAAAATATAAATTGATATGTTATATAGAGCTCATTCAGCATAGTTTAAATTTTAACAATATAAAATTTCCTTCATTTTTTACAAGTGATATTATTTTTCTGAATATATACTTTATTCCAAAATCGATCTGAATAAAATTCTAACATAGGCTTTAATGACAAAAAAATCGCTACCCATGGACCTCTACCCTATGCCTAATCAGGTAAAGGAGACTAGGAATGACAATAGGGCAAATCGATCATTCCCACTTGTCTTGTTGGGTATTTTTGTTACTTTGCCCTGTCCCATGCCCAGTTAAAGCGGGATGGGGGCACCTGCTGCATTTATCGTCCTGTTTGTTTATTTTATGATTTTTTTACGTATTTAATTAGTAAATATTATTTTTTTTCCAATTTGTTAAGAGCAACTCATGTTCTCTTTAAAAATAATGATAAATATTTTATTTTTGTTTGATAAAAAGTTTAAATTTGAAATTAACGGGTAGCGGGACGGGGTGATATGATCCAGGATGCGGGAGTCATGAATGCAAGTCCAAACCGAGACCCGTTGATTATCGAAGAAGGGATAATGACGCAATCGAGAACAAAACGAGTCAAAGAGGCATTAGAGATGCTCGTCAAAGCTACTATTGATGAAACCATGTTCGGGACGCAAAATGGAGCAAGTTTCATGTTAGGGTCGAAGACCAAAAAGACCTGGATCAACGTAATAAAGTAGGACGAAGAAAACCCTGGCCAACCGAACATGAAGGGATCAATCAGACACATCAACTGGACGTCCGATAACCCAAGACTTGGAATCTCTGTCAAACCGGACGTGAGCAGCTCAACCGAACAAGCTCTACAAGACGTTCGGTAGAGAAGTTCTGTGAAACTGGACGAGCACAACTGGACGTCCGGAAGGTCGTCCAGTAGCGACGATTTTTACGCTATTTGTTTCTTTTTTACTAGAATTCTAATTCTTTTCATATTTTGACATTATTTGTTGTCTTATGCACTTTTTTTACTAGGTTTAGGACTCTAGTATAAATACTTAACACTTTTGTTACTTCAAGAACTTGTGACATTGAATTAAATTGAAAGACTATTTGTTTTCTCCTTTGTTCTTTATTGAATAACAAATCGATCTTCCAAGATCTAATTCTTGTGTGTTAAAATATCGTATCGTGGGTTCTTCATTGTGTAATCAAGGGGTTCAGCACATCTTTGTTATCGTTGGATTTTTTGGTTCATTTCGTTGGTTCAAGTCCAAAACTGGGTTTTCATTGGCGTTCTTGGGTTCCGTATCAATCTAGTTGTGGGTTTTGTAGTCACCGTTGCAACAGGATTCGCATCACGGGGATTATGTTTCCCATATCCGTCTTGTACCCATTTTGGGCCAATGATCTCCACCCCCATCCCCTTCCCATTTACTCGGTTATGCGTCCCATTCGGGACTGAGCTCGTGAGTATCGGGTTGAATATGTTTTTTTGCCATCACTAAACAGGACGAGGTAAGGTGGGACGATGATCGTTGCCTTGAAGCAGGTACGAGATGGATACGGAAACAAGGTCCTCGCCCCGTTTAAAATCTATTCTAAATTTAAGTTTTTTATCCAAAGCAAAAAAGATTTATCATCGTTTTTAAAGATAACGTGAATTATTTTTAACAAATTGAAAAAAAAAGGTAATAATTTCCCATAACTAAAGAAATAAAAAAATTAATAAATGGGGCGGTAAATGGGTCGTGGAACATGCCATGCCCCGCCTCGTCTCGTCTTAACTATGTATGAAATTAGGATAAGATGACAAAAATACCTAACAGGACAGGGGACGAAACTCGACCCCCCGGTTACCATCCTAGTTTTTTTCTTGTTCCCTTTCGAACCATTTCTACGATTTAATAAAGATTCAGTACAACCATTCCTAAGCCAGTTTTACACAATTTAAATTTTAATAAAATAACCATATTTTTAATAAGGGACATTGTTTGTCTCAATAAATATATCTTTAACAAGAAATTTTGAAAGTATATAATGTTAAATTAACATACTAATTTTGAGCTAGATTTTACCTAAATTGTAAAAAGTACAAGTTTATATTTAACTTTTTTTTTGTTTGTAAATTATAAATATAAAATATTATTGATAAGTTAAAATTTAAATCATTTATTACCAAATTTTTAACACATATAGGTTTAAATTTCCACTAGAAAGCATATTCAAAATTACGTATATACAAAGTCTTAAAATATTAATTTATTATAAAGGGGACAAATTAAATGGAAATTAATTACAAAAAATATATTTTTTTTTCTTCACAAGGACATTTTTGGTATAACATCACTTTTAATTTATTATAGGGGAAATTGCAGCCGAGGTATCAAACATTTCGTTTATTGGCAGATTTGACTCAAACATTTCATTTGTGCCAATGGAGGTACCGAACCTTTTAAAAATTTGCAGGTCCTATCCAGAATGACAATTTTCATCTGTTTGACCACCAAAACCATCATTTGACCCTAGAAATGAAAATTTTAATTATTTTCCCAAATAAAGTCAGGACAATTTGGACATTACACATTTTTCCTTCAAAATCAAAAATAAAAATAAAAATTCATTTTCTTCTCCCCCAACCCCCTTCACCCAAAAATCAAAACCAAAACCAAAACCATCTAGTTGATGGCAGCCGCCACCGCCTCAACCTCTAGCCCCCAACACCGCCTCAACCTCTAGCCCCCAACACCGCCTCAATATTGTGGCTGCTACCAGTGAGGAAATATGGGCAAATAGCCCAATTACAAAGGCCATTTTTTTCACAATGGCCTTTGACCATTTTAACATTTTAAACTTCCTAAAATACCCCAAATATTAAATTACAATCTAGTCACTCTAGTATAAAAGAAATACAATCAAATCCTAAAAACTATTAGGGCTGGACAAAAGTTTCGAACCGAACCGAATCGAGTGGTTCTTCTGAAATTAAATACCCAAACGGGTACCCGAATCTAGAACCGAAAGTTTCGGTTCGGTTCTCGATTTTTGACGAAGAACTGAAGCACCGAACAAGAACCTAATCTTTTTAAATTTATAAAATTTTTATATTATATAAATCAAATTATTTAACTTTTTCTAAATAAATTAACAAATTATTTTCAATTAAAAAATTAACAAATAGTTGATAAGTATTAACAATACTTTAAAGTATTTTTATCTCTATGACTTCTAATTTATATTTCTTTATTTTATATAGATTTGAATGTTTGAAGTAAATGAATTATTGATATGGAATGGATCACCAATATTTTAGTATTAGTATTTATTTTTCGGTAAATGTATACATTTTTAAATTAATTTTATTGTATAACTTGTTATTTATATGTTATTAAATTGAACTACGTCAATTTGTAAAATTAAGATTGAACGTGTCGTTAGTTATTTTTATTATAAATGTTAAAACATTTAATAATAGTATGGAACCGAACTCGAATGGGTCCATAATTATATTTGGACCCGACGGCTCCATTTACTAAATACCCGAAAATTTGACCATGTCCAGCCCTAAGAACTATTTAAAAAATTTATGGATCAAGAACCTTTGATAAATTTAACTCCTAATATCATACAAGATTTTATCGATCTAAGAATTGCAACAAAAAGTGAATTAAACTATTTAAAAGAAGAATTAAAAAGTTTCTTTATAGATTATTTAGATCCAAAATTAAAATATAAAAATACTTATATAGATAGTCAATCAATTAGAATTGAAAATAATACACATAAAGAAATACTTATGAAAATATTAGACTTTAAAGATTTTGAGATTTTGAAGACGGTCATAGTACCCGCCACTCTAATTGGTATCAGAGCTATAGATCATAACATGATAATAGAAGATTTAGGAAATAAATATAAAATTAAAAAAGAAAGATTTAGTATAATAATAGGAAAACCTATAATAAAGAAAGAAGGCTTAAAAATTATACTTATAAAACTAAAAGATATACTTTTATATATCAGAAAAGATATAATAGAAAAAGTAAAAATAAGCATAATAATAGATTTTATGATATAGAAAATCATTCTAGAAATAATAGACTAAGAAGAATATGCTGCCATAATAGAAAATAATATAAGTAATTATGGGAATTAAGATTAAGAAGATAGATAACTATTATGACTTAGAGGAAGAAAAATGATATAAAATATGTTATGAACCTATTCCTAATAAATCAAAAATATTAACATTAAATATAATTAAAAAATTACCTACAGAAATAAAAGAACAAATACTACATAAATTAATTATATGATCTATAAAAGATATATACGTATATGAAATGATTAATAAAGAACTTGAAAGTATTTTATATTACAGAGAAATATATGAATCATCATAAGCTATAAATGAGTAATGATAAAATAGCTAGAAAGCATAATAATATTGTTAAAAATCTAAATAAAATACAAAAAAAAACCTCAAATATACTAGGAACACCAGAAGATATAAAAGAACCACAAGAAAAAATGTTAGGAAAACTAAAAATCAAGAAATTAGAATTAAAAGTAAAATATTTTAAAACTGTAAAAGATGAATTATCCAATAATGAGATAACTATAAAAAGCTTTGATAAAATTATAGAAGAAAGTGAAAATAAAAAATGTGGGATATCATATTTATTAGAAGCTAAAAGTGATAGACAAAAAATATAATGTCTTTTTTAGAAAATTTTGAAGACTTAAAGAAATTAATAAGAGGATTAATATATGAAGTTAAGGAACTAAGAGATGAAATAGGAATATTAAAAATAGAAATAAGATAAATGAAACAAAATATAAAACCAACAGATAAAAAAGTGGATAAAGAGAGAATAAAAAGAGAAATAATAAGAATAGGAAAGAAACATGTAGAAACAGAAGGATATTATGAACCTGAAAGTATGGATAACAAATTCAGAAAAGAAATATTACCAATAATCTTAGAACAGGAAAGAGAATTAGAAAAATATACAGAAGAAAAAGGAAAAGATAAAAAAGATGATGAATGAAGAAATAGATAATTTAATAGAAAACTTTGACCAATTAAGTATAGAAGAATTATAAAGTTATGAAATATTAATAAATACTGGTGGAGGACCAACACCTGCACCTGGAAGCACAAGCAACAATCCAAAATTAGAATTTCCTGAATTAGAAGGAGGATATGCATCAATGTCACATAGACCTTATAGACAGTATTATGATAAAATTATACCACAACATAAAATAGAAAAATATAAAGATCAATTTACTCCAAACTCATACTATAATAAACCAATAAATCATGGAGGAGCAGAACTAGATTTAGATTGTAAAATAGATACTAAGAAAGCCTTACTACAATGGGCAGATGCAATGATATTATTCTTTTTATATAACCAAGATGATACATGAGAATCTACGGATTGAAGAATTTACTATTTAATAGTATCATTTGAAGAAGATGTAAGAAATTGGTGGGAAGGAGTAACTGAAGATACTAAATGATTAATGAGAAGAAATATACAAATAGAAATGCAAAAAACTTCACAAGAGGGGATAAAAAAGTTAGTAGAATATATATCAGATGAATTCCTATGAGAAAATTGGATAAGAAATTCAGAAGAAGAAGCTAGAAGAGAAAAATGAAAAGCAAGATTAGGATTGACAAACATTATGATATGTGATATGTGTAAAATAAAAGAATATACATGTTAATTTAGAAATTTTTATTATACCCAATTTTATAGTAATGAAAATCAAGGACCATACTTAGAAATGTATTTTGCTAAATTATCAGGAACATGGAATATATATTTTAAGATAGAATATGAAAGATATATAAAGGATAATCTTGTACCAGATACATTAGGAAGTAGAATAAAATTCATATTTGAAAGATTAGCAAAAATATGTAAAAATATACAATTAATGAAAAAGTCTGAAAAATTAACAAGAATATGTTGCGAAGAGATAGATAGACCTATTAATTAGGGATGTGCACCAAAAAGAAAAAATAAAAGAAAGTTCAAACCAAAAAAGTATAAAAAATATAGACAGTTCAAAAGAAATATAAAAAATCAAACAGGAGATATTATAAAAGAAAATATCAACCAAAGAAAAAAGAGTTTAAAAAAGATAAAAAATAATGTAAATGCTGGAATTGTGGAGAAATATGACATATAAGCCCTAATTGTACAAAAAAGAAGGTTAGAATTTTACAAAAAGAATATGAAGAAATAGCAAGTAATTTGGAAAAAAATATCAGATAAGTGAATATGAAGGAGAAGAAATCTATATATCAGAATCAGAATGAGTCAGGAAATAGAAGAAGTAGAAACTATAGAAAGAAAATAAGAAATAGAAATTTCTGAAAGATATGGATTAAAAGTAACATTTGATAATAATACATTTAGAAAAATAGAAAAATTATCATTAGACTTAAAAATAGGAAAATGGGGAATATTAGATAGAATATTTAAGAGAGAAAGAATATCTATAAGTGAGTATTATAAGTTAGAAAAATTGATAGATATAAACAGTTTCAGGAAGCCATAAATTAGCATTATTAACAAAATCTGCAGTTGACCAATTGATGGTAAAAGTAAAAGGAAAACAAAAAGAAAAGATACAATATGTTTATATAGTAGAAATACAATTAATGTTCAAATATCTATTTAGAGAAGGAATAGATTCACCAATTACAGTAAACTTATATGATGGAAGAATACTAAATATTAGTAATAGTCATTTAAGAACTATAGAAGGAAATTTAGCATACAAAAAATTAATATTTACATGTTATTCAAAATATTGTGTATCAATAAAAGATAAAGATTTTAATGAAATATTAGGATTGTATTTTAAAATACATAGAAATGATATTATGGAAGAAGGAAATCATATCATGACTATAAAATACAAAGTATTATACACATTTACTAATTCAAATTATGGAAACATTTACTCTAAAAAACCCTATATAGAAATTCACAAAGAATGTAAAAACATATTGAATATTGTAGAACCAAACAAACAACTAAACCTATTACCAGAAATATATGAATTAGAAATATCTAAAACAAAACCAGATTTAACAGAAAAAATAGAAAATAATTCTTTAATAGAATTTAAAGATGGAAGATTAAGAAAAAATGATAGTACATATATGATACCAGGAAGACCAAGCATAAGTCGAGAAATAATGATAAAGAGGAATATAGGAAGTATGCAAATATATGGAGAATATTTTAATGGAATAGAATATATAAAAGGAAAAAATATCATAATTGATATGGGAGCGGCAAACTGCCATATATCAAGAAATAGAGATAAATAATTAACAAAAAGAAGGGTAGAACCTTATAAATATATCAATTTTGATGTAAAAACACATACTAGTGAATTAGAAGTAAATATACCAATAGTATTAGATGGAGAAGAAATGATAATATCATATTATGTAGATAATAGTATGGGAGATCATTACATATATTATTAGGAATGAGTTTTTTACAAGCTTTGAATCATTATAATATTAATAAAGAAGGAATCTATATAACACATAATAATAAAACATTGTTTTGTTCAAAAGAATGAATAATGTAACAACATTTCCATTAGGGGTATATATACAAGTTACTATTGTAGAAACTAATATAACAACATGTGCTTTAATAGGTACAGGAAGTGATATAACTATTATAAAAATATTTTTTTTTGGTTAAAAAATTGGAATAATGATAATACTATAAAAATTACAGGTGTTACAGGAATATCAACACCTATTAAAAAGAACAAGGAAAAGATAGAAATTTTACTAGGAAGTAAACAAATAATCATAAATAAAGTATATGCATATGATATACTAGAATGTGATATACTATTAGGAATGATCTTGTTCAACAATTACAATATTACCAACAAAACAATTATATGATTATGTTAAAAACACCATATGGATATCTACTAAAAATTTCAAGAGAATTCAAACCATACAGAGTTCAGCCAGTCTAGTATGGTGAAAAGATAGTACAAAAAGTACCAATAAGAACAAACATCAAAATACAAAAAATACAAACAAGAGAAAAATCAGAATTAATAGGAGAAATAATAAAAAAGATAGGGAATGTCTATAATGAAAACCCATTAGCTTATTGGAAACCCGAACATCCAAGAGTAAAAATAAAATTAACTGAAAATGTAATAATAAGAGTAAAACAAATGATGTATACTATACAAGATACTCAAGAATTTAGAAAACAAGTTGAAGAATTAAAAAATATGAAATTAATCAGAGTTAGTAATGGACCACATAGTAGCCCAGCCTTTATGTTTATAAAACACGCCAAACAAGTAAGAGGAAAATCAAGAATGGTAATAAAGTATAAAAAGTTAAATAAATATACAAAATTTGATGGATATTTTCTACCAAATAAAGATGTTTTGATAAATCTTGCAAAAGGAAAAAAATATTATTCAAAATTTGATTGTAAGTCAAGATTTTGGTAAATCAAGATGGAAAAAGAATCAATACCATATACGGCATTTAGCATGCCTCAAGGTAAATATGAATGAATGGTTATGTCATTTGGATTAAAAAATGCACCTTAAATATTTCAAAAAAGAATGGATAACAGTTTTAGAAAATATAATGCTTTCTTATTAGTGTAAGTTGATGATATACTAATATGTTCATAAAATAAAAATAATCATAAAAATCATATTATAAAATTTCTAAAAGAATGTCAAAAAGAAGGAATAATTTTATCTGAAAAGAAAGCTATTATAGAAAAATCTGAGATAAAATTTCTTGGATTAATTATAGATAAGAATGGAATAAAATTACAATATCATATATCTAAAAAGATAGAAAACTTTCCTGATAAATTAGAATCTAAGGAACAAATACATAATTTTTTAGGATGTTTAAATTATGCAGAAAGATTTATTGACAATCTTTCAAAAAAGAGACATAAAATACAAATTTTACTTAGGAAAACTAATACTAAAGGATGGAATGAAAAACATAAAAAAATAGTCAGATTACTTAAAGAAGAATGTAAAAATTTACCAAAATTAAGACTATCAAATGAAAAGGATAATTTGATGGTCGATAATGATGCCTCAGATAAATATTGGACAGCAATATTAAAAACATATTTAAATGAAATATGTAGATATTCAAGTGAAACTTTTAATCAAGCAGAATAAATTATATCACTCATGAAAAAAATTATTAGCAATTATTAGAGGGATAAAGAAGTTTTCATTATTCTTATTATCTAAAAAATTTGTAGTTGAAACTAACAATTCTCAAGTTGCAGGACTTGTTAGAAATAAATTATCAATGGAACCTCAGTATAGAAGGTTACATAGATGGCAACCATATTTATCATTCTATAATTTTGATATTATCCATATTAAAGGTGTAAATAATTATCTTGCTGATTTTTTAAGCAGGAACGTTGAATTTGGAGATGGATAATATCAAACAAATTATATCAGAGATGAAATCTGCGACAGCATATGCCAAAGAATAAGCAGATAATATAAAAGTTGGGATGGGGGCATTAGCTGAAATTTTAAGTAATAATTTTAACCTATTATTTGAGATCAGTGAATCCGACGTCAAAGTTGCCAATGAGATGAAAGACAAAATTGATGCTCTTGAAGCACAATTAATGTCGACTGATACAAATAAAAATACAAGGGTTGATACATTGTCACAATCCTATGATGCCAAACAGGAATACCAATAGATACCAAGAAGTGATCCACCATGCGGAAGCAGCAGTGGACCAAAGAAAGATATTATGATCCAAAGTCTCAGAAAGATAAGAATTGGTGATAATCCTAAAAAGATTATTATCAATGAAGAACATACAAGATCAATTCGAATACAACTGGATGAAGAAGATGAAATCTCATTGTCTTCAAAAGAAAAAGAATATAAAATATTTACTAAAATAATTTATGAATTACAAACAAGTGATTCATATTTTATTTCACTAGACGATCATATTTATCCAAGAATAGTCATAATGAAAAAATCTGATCCATTCATGGTTAAAATGGCAGCTGATTATAGATATTCGGATTTAATTTATCCAGATAAATCTCTTAAAGAAATAGATAGATTTCATGACATATTCAAATCTGAAGTCTCAAAATATGCACATGGACGATCTATTTATCTAAAATTTTATACGAAGAGTCCAGAAGTCGAAGATAGAATTTTCTATCCAGTAGAACATATAATCATCATCGGACATGTTGGAAGAAACTTTCAAATGGATGTAGGGAATATTGATAAACCATTACCAAAGTTTACAAAATCATGGATAAAAAAAAAAGAGTGGTTGAATACAAAGTCCTTTATAACATGACAAAAACTCTTTATGATAGAAAATACAGATGCATATACCAATATAATAGATGGATACTTTTGACTAATGATGGGAATAAAAAATATGAAGTTTTGAAAGATTTTATCACTAAATTTAACACGCATCAGATTCCTGGTGCCATTTCAACGTTACAAAGAGCATGTGAAGCAAGAGACTGTCCCACTTGCCGACAGAATAAAGACTGAAAATAAAAGATACCAACAAAGAACTCCAAAAGGGATAAGGATGATATGACAAAGAGAGCCAGCTGCATATGAAGACAATGATTAAAGGACAATTATAGAGAAACTATGCTCTTTATTAAAAAAAATGTATTGTAAAAGCTGCATGTGATAGAGGGGCTAAGAGGCTTTTAATGAAAAACACGAGGTATAAAATTATTGATATTATGATGTAAGCAATGATGTAATTTTGCTACAAATTTGTGTATAAATAAAGGCCTTCAGGCTTAGAAGAAAGGCAGAGTTGGTTGAATACTCAAGTTGTGAGTTAGCCAAACAATTATCTGTCTTTCATTGTAATCAGCCTTCAGATATCAATAAAATTTCAAGTTATTTCATATCCAAATTGTTTTAAAAGATATCATGAGTTTCTAAACATTTCATCCCATAGATTCTTGAAAGATTAATGAAGAATTTTTTTCTTACTTTAACAAAAAATAGAGTTTTCTTTAGTTAAGATTTATAATCCGAATTCAAAGAATTGACACAGTGAAGGTGAAAAGCTGGAATAACAATTATCCTGTGAAGGCAGGAGGCCATTGAAGAGAGTCATTTGCAGATCCAGAGCCTGAATGTTACTCGGTTCTAAGAATACTGAGATCAAAACTAAGGTAAAACTATTATTTTTGTTAAATTTAGAAAGATATCTTCTGAAATCTTAAAGAATCGTCGAGATTACTCATTTGAATATTTGCATGTCTAAATTATCTGAATATTTAATGCTTATTTTGTTAGTATTAAGATGTCAGGATATACTATTGCAGGATTAGATAGCTTATTAGAAAAATTATTAGAAAAGATAAATAATATTACCTATCAAATGGAAAGATTAGATGAATCATCATCCGAGGAATATTATATACTTGCAGAAATTTTTGATAGATATATTGCAGATTATGCTAATCTATTAGATCAAATGATGGATTTATATGCTAAAATTCGAGATAGAAGAAATAGAGGGCAAAAATTTAAAAACTATTCTAAAATAGGGATATACCCTGCAATATACAAAAATTCATTTCATTAAGGGTAATATAGACATTTTACCTCTATTCATAAAAGGCATGGTCAAACAGGTCAATCTTAAAAGTACCCCGCTACCAACTCCCACACTATTGTAGGGTTTAAGGTTCTTAAAAATTTCCGTCTCTATTTCTCTTCTTTACTATCCTATTAGGTAAATTTATGATTTCAAATTTAGGGAAGAAGGAAAATTATGATTTCCATTTTTTTTTCTTGCTAAAAAAAAGTAAAAAATAAATTTACAGTGAGGAATTCGTCATTAATGATTACGACTGATTTGTTTTGCAATCATTCATCTCTTTTCATTGATAGACCCCATCTCAGAGTTGGTTCCAATTGTTGTTCAGCGAAAGGAGGAGTGAAATTACGTATATGGCTTCCTCTGTGCTTGTAAGAGAGGATAGTCGATAGCATTTGGGCTCCTAGTCAAACCTTCATGCCACAGTCACTTACACCACAAAAATGGCAAAACCTCAAAATCAAATTGATTTCAAGATCAGTTTCGGCCTAGGTGAATCTTAGAAATAGAGATGGTGGTGGAAGAAGCTAGGTGAAAGAGAAAAATAAGTTAGGTAAATCTCAGAATGCTTTCTTTTTCTCTTTCACTTGTTTAAATGGTGAAATAGAGAACGACGGTGATAGTCATCCTATGTGGCGGGAATGGTGGTCGTTGGGTTGGGTGGCAGGTGGCGACGATCAGTGGCGAATCCAGAATGCCAAGTCAGCTAGGGCGGGTTGACTTTGACCGTTGACCACGATAGTCAACAATCATAATAGTCGGGTCCGACCGGTCGTTGATTAAATAATATAAAATATTATTCGATATATGTGTAAATGCACTGAAATGTAAAAATTATATTCATAAGAAAATATAATTCAATACAACAAAAAGTTCTAAAAATATATACGATACAACATTACTCTGTAATAGTAAGCTTAGACAACTGCATTCTACGAGGCCTCATTTTTTGAAAACGTTACAATATTGCCTCGTTCTTAAGTTTTTTAAAAATATCTTTCTCCATGTAAACCACCAAATTGTTGTTCAACCAGTCATCTCCCATTTGTTGCGCAACTCACTCTTTATAAGATTCATAGCAGAAAAAATCCTTTCAACACTAGCAGTTGCGACTGGTAATATCAAAACCAATGTGATCAGCCTATAAACCAATGGAAAATAGTAGGAACTCCTAGTTTCAACCAACTTCTTAGCTACATAGGATATGATATTGAGATTAAGGAAATCTTCCTTCATTCTCACAAAAATAATAAAGTTGTCAAGTTGAGGTTTAATTAACAAAAGCTCTTCACTATTGAAGTCCAAAAGATATTATTGAGCAAGACGCATCAATTTGGCATTATCAAAAGCTGCAAATGAATCTATTGGACTTAAACACGAAATGCAAGTCAAAAGCTCAATATTTGTTTCTGAAAAACGATCATTCAATTCTTGCAAGATTGAGTCTATCACATAACAATACAAATCAATGTAAAAGCGATGAAAATAAGTTACCTACTGAGCTGTACGTCTAGGTCGACCTTTCACTATTACAAAATCCTCCATATTAGGCACTACAATATACCTATCAACACAAAACTCAATCACCCTACTCAACAAAGTATCCCAACCATTGTCTCTCATATTCTGCAATGCACTCTTACACACATTCAATAAACTCATAGCATTCTGAATATCCTGATCCTTTTTCTGTAAAGCTTGTGAAAAGTCGTCTGTAATTGCAAGAATTGCAAACATAAAGTGGAGAGTGAACACAAACTCAAAATCTTGCATAGTGTTCATTTGTCTTACGGCCATTGTTTTTTGATCTGAATTTACGCCATCTTCTGATATGTTCTCAAGAACATCTATGATAGCATTAAACATACTAATGAAACGAGTGATTGTCAGTAGATGTGAGCCCCATCTAGTATCACCTGGACGTGCCAAATTCATTTCTTGAAACTGACCCATTCCACCAGAAAGTTCCCCGATATTCAGCTTCTCAAGAATATTATAATGATAACTTGCTCGAGGAGCATCTACACGCTTACATGATACACCAACCAAATTTACAACAACAACAAACATGTTGAAAAAAATCACCAAGCAAATGGTTCCTACGTGCCACAGAAACAACTGTCAACTGAAGCTGGTGAGCAAAGCAATGAACATACATAGCATATGGATTCTCTCTTAGAATTAAAGCTTTCAAGCCATTAAACTCACCTGACATATTGCTTGCACCATCATAACCTTGACCTCTCAGGCTAGATATGCTCAACCCATGTGTAGAAAACATTGCATCAATGGCATCTTTCAGTGATTGGGCGCAAGTATCAGCTACACGAGAAATGCCCAAGAAACGTTCCTTCACTTGACCACTTTTGTCAACAAACCTCACAACAACTGTTATTTGTTCTCTTATAGAGTTATTACGAGTCTCATCAACCAAAATTGAAAACAACGAATCACCTATCTCATTGATAATACCCATTGTCGTCTCTACAGCACAACAATTAATCAAATCCTTTTGAATATTTGGTGAAGTCATTTGGTCATTTCCAAGAGCATTACTAAATACTACTTCTTCAACTTCCTTACAACGAGCTGCATACCATTGTAGTAGCTCAATTAGATTTCCTTTATTAAGGGAGTCTTTCGATTTATTGTGACCACGAAATGCCAATCCTTGCATCAAGAGGTATCTAGTACAATCTAGCACCGCAGTCAACCTCGTCCTATAATTTTTTTGTTGACTACTACTTTGGCTAGAAATAACATAGGAGATACTCTGTTTTTGATTCATCAAGTTAGTACACTTCGCAAAAGCTTGATTATGAGTACTATTAAAGAGACCGACATGATCTTTCAACGTCTTTTTGTGCTTCCAATCCCTAAAGCCGGTCTTAGTGAATGCATGTCCACCCCCCTGACCCCCTCTATCGGGTTTGAACAAGTAGCAATACAAACAATATACCGCATCCTTTTCTATACTGTACTCCAACCAATAAAATTCAAAGAACCATTCTTTCCGAAAAACCCTTGTATCATTTCCCATCGATCTTTTTGGAAAGTCATGTTCATATGGTTGACAAGGACCTTTCTCCAAATATGTCATCCTAACATCATCTCTGATATTAGGATCATATTACTCAATAGGTGGGCGTTTCCCTGGATCAGATACAAGATCATCCGCATTGAATTGAGCTCGAGACTTCTTTGTGTTATTTAATAACTCTTGTGCTCGACTCGAATCAGTAGCGGGACTAGATGCACAACTTGAAGTCGAAGTATTAGGTATAGACTTTCGTTTTGGATGAAAAAATCGTTCCACAATCTACAAAATACCCTAATTTATTTTTCAATTAACATAGATTAAAAAAAAGAGCATGGTTCAGTTGAGTCAAACACATTCTCTATTAAAACTTCCCCAATTTCCTAATTCCCCAAATTTCATAAATTCTCAATTCCCTAATTTGCTAAACCTAAATTCCGAGCATCCCGATTCCCAATTCCCAAACAGCAAAAATAAGAACATCATAATTCATAAACCAATCCACAATTCATAATTCATAAATCATAATAATCATAAACTATAATTCAAAAAACCCTAATTTATAAACCCTTATTCATAAACCAAATTAACCAATCCATAATTCATATACACATAATTCATAAATCATATTTCAGTTTCACACTAGTACATAAACCAATTAAATTAAAATCATAATCCAAAAAAAAAAATTAAAAATGGAGAGCCAAACATTACCTCTCACAGTCACTGGCAAACCGCAGAGAGCAGTGTGCAGTCCTCCCTCCCTCGCAGTTCGGCAGCAGTGACCGAAAGAAGCCGTCGCCGGTCGCACTGCAATGGCGAATCTAACTCCAATCTCCTCTCCCATAGACCACATTCCACAGTTAGCCTTGCAGCCTCGCAAATCGCAATCGCCAGTCGCCATTCCAAACTACAAAACAGTCACTCCAGTCTCCATAGTCACTGTCCAGACTCCTCCAATCCACCAGTCCACTGCCACTCGCCAATCACCCAAGTCTCTCAAAGCCAAACTCCAAACGATTTAGGAATTAGGATTTTTGGAATTAGGGATTTGGTTGGATTATTGGATATATAATTCAATTTGGATTTGGGCCTTTTTAATTAGGCCTTTTTATTTCATAACCCAAAACACAATTTTAAAAAAAAAAAACTTTTGGCCCAATCCACTCCACTCTCCGGTCATCTTCTTCCTTGGAACGGTGGAACCTCGCCAGACGCCAACTCTCCAGCTCCAGCAATCTCCCAGCGACAGCAGATTCTGGCAAAGCTAGCACGCGCGGCCGCGCAAGCTGGCCAGGTATTGGCGACGATTTTGGGGAGAAGGGAATTGCATGGAGATGGGGAAGGAGATGGCTTCGTTGGGTGGGTGCCTGTAAAAAGAAATTTTTTATTTTGGAGGGAAAATGTGTAATGTCCAAATTGTCCCGACTTTATTTGGAAAAAATAATTAAATGTGTTTGATTGACATTAATTTTCATGAAAAAATGTCATTTTTCACTACAATTCTTACTTTTGGGATATTTGATTAACAAATTTTTTCCATGAAAAATGTTTTCCAACTTTTGGTCATGTGACCACATTTTTTCAAAAATAAGGAAATGTGATTTTTATTTTCAAGGTAATTGTTGTCTCTTTCTATCTCATCTATCATGTCTCTTTTATCTACCTACCCATAAAAAATGGACAAGTATATTATTTTCTAAATTGAAAACTAAATCAATTAAACACATTTAATTAATAATTTTCATAGAAATAAGTTCTAGACAGTTTAATTGTATAAAAAAAAAATCGCACAAATTTCATGTTTGCAATCAAACACACTCTAAACTTTTCATTTCTAGGGTCAATTGACAATTTTGGTGGTCAAACATATGGAAACCATCATTCTGGACTGAATTTGCAAATTCTTTAAAGGTTTGATACATTCGGTGCCACAAATGAAAGGTTTGTATCAAATTTGTTAATAAATAAAAGATTTGGCACCTTGACTACAATTTTTCCTTTATTATAAAGGGAACAAATTAAATGGAAATTAATTAATAATAATAATCTTTTCTTCACAAAGAAATTTTTGGTATACTATCATTATTATTTGAAATAATATACAACTCGAAAAATGATCAAAGTGCATGTTTCACTTAAAACTAGACTTGATGCCTTGATGTGACTTTTTAAACATATCTTTGATATTGTCAAAACAGTTTTGGGATGGTCGAGTTGTTAAAATAGATGAGCGTGAAAGTCCTTGATCACGAGTTCAATTCCCTCTGCCAATACTTTCTCGATCGAACATATCGCACTGGACTTGCCTAATGTGATTAACCTGACTAACGTGATTTGCAGACCATTGCGTCAACCCGAGGATTTACCTAATGCGCACCTGAAGGGTAGCGGCGGCAGATTTCCCCGTGAACCCCAAAAAAAAAAAAGTTTAGGAAGAATCTCAAACATCACCTCTGAAGCTTAATGATTCCATCAAATTGAAATATCACGAATATCCAGTAGAACTACATAAGAATGATTCAATAAGAAACCTGATGCAACGCTAAACTGAAATTGCATTTTAGTCCTTACTCTATTTGTAAGAATAATTATTAAGTCCTAGTGAATAAAATAAGCAAAAAAATATTACACCAAAACTCGTAAACCAAAAATAAATAGTAATAACTAATAAGCCATTTGGCTTCATTTCCGCTCCAGATTACATCATAATATCATTTAGTAACTACCTAGACAAGGATTTTCACATTATTATATAAAGAAATATTGCCATTCCACAAGAAACTAATTTTCTTAGACGCATTTTAATTCATAACACAAGCTACAATTGCGTAGATTAGTTCAACTTTTTTTGCATAAGAAACTCACAACAAAGAAAAGGAGCAATAATTAACTTGAGCAGATTAATAAAACTATAGCGATGAAGAACAATCTATGTAGCCGACCCCAAATTTATTACGAATAAGAGAAGATCTCCAATGCATTGGAAATACTTGAATTACTAAAATAGATTAAATTGAATTTTTGTATTTCCAACCTAACATTGTGCAGGCCAACCCACTCTACTTGAGGTGATTTGACCTTAACTTGTCTACAACCAACCTCAAGCTGTGATTCTGGACCGACCCTTCGCAATTCGCCGAGCAATAACTCTCCGGCCACCTTTTGTTGCTTTCCTGTCCAGGATAGAGAAAATGCATTAGTTAATAGCACAATGCAAATGACCACATAATCGAGCCCAGTGGTGCCAATGATGGACATCATGTGGCTAATCCGGTAATGGAAGGAAATAATTTTCTGCGAGCTAGATCTACCAGTTATAGAAAAAAAAAAAAGGTGAAGTCTCACATTTACATTTGGGAAGTGGGATAGGTAGGTCGCTAATAGAAGATGGGAAAAATAGAGGAGACAGGAAGAGAGAGGAAGTAAAAACAAGAGATATTTGCACAAAAAAATGATTCGAGATTTTTTATGCCATTCCTTGATACTTTAATGCAAAAAAAGATGTCCATAACCCATAGAATGGAAGGAAGATGCCAGCAAGAGATGGTAATTCTTGTCTAGCTTGCTTGTATAGTTAGAGAATTATTCGAAGTACTCTACCAGTTTATCATAAATCACCATTATAATTTCATCATATCCATGAACCAAAATTCTAGAGAGATGTACCGTGCAAAGAATCCATGTGTTCTTTTGCGCCTAATGTTGCTTGGTTGATATGTTCGTTTTGGTAATAAGAGCATAGGCTCGCTTGATGAAGAATCATCTCCTGTGTAGGATAAATAAAGAAGAAAAATCATAAACCAAATTTTGCAGGTAGCAAAATAAAGGCTCAATGCAGATAGGAGTAAAAAGAATCACTACGACTTAATCTAGCTAGATAAACTCACAAACAACATTGAACAATCATGATATTCAACTCTACACATTAATTCAGTCGCTCAAAAGTCCTTCCTTCACTTATAGACCCAAATCAAGACTTGGACAAACCTCCTTAGCGTGGCATATTCTTTCCAAAACCATCCTTTTGACAATGGTCGTCATTGATTAATTTGAAGAGACACACAGCTGAGTCATCATGAAAGCTTTCAGTTCACTATCCGATGAACACGAACCCACTAATAATTGTAAGTCCCAATCTCTTGAAATTTCTCCTAATTCCAAAATCAAATTTGAGTGAAATTTCAGAAGCAGTAGCTGTACTAGTGATTCTTTATCACGTTAAATGGAGTTAAATCGGTTGTTGCCTCGTTATTTACTAAAAAACCAGCCAAATCCATCAAATAAGTTAGCCACATAAACAAATGCGTACAAACTTGCCAAATCATTAATTTGATGAAGAAAACATGTTTTCAGGAAGGCATAATATAATAAAATAATCTTCATAGAACAGGCTATCCCTGCTAATTATAACTTCAATACAGCATTTATAATTCACTTTCAAGGCCTGGAGCATCATAAAAAATATATCACCACACTAATCGATGTTCACCAACAAATTAGCAGAAAAGAATGAGGATATGCCTTAACTAATGCACCGCGTACCAGGTAGAACAAGACTTCTAAGTTGATTGCTAATCACAACTTAACAACACTGTGCCTAGCCTTGATTCATAGCTGAAGGCTTTCTTGAACTTCACTATACAAGAATGAGGACGTGCCTTAACTAATGCACCGTACCAGGTAGAACAAGACTTCTAAGTGCAGGTCCCCATGATAACATAAAAAATCTTTGCAAGACCCCAAATTCCCAAGATAGTGAGACAAATGAAGGCGAATTAAGAAATAGAATACTTGATGGACAAAGCCACTAATCATGTAGCAGGTATAAGGGTAAAGCATACAATTAACCATATCCATATCACAATGCTAAGGTTGCAAGGCGCAATTTGAGAATATACCTAGTGACACCAATCAGATTAGAAACACATATGGTGAGCATTGTTCATTAGGATCCTTAGAATTTACCCGGAACATTACTATTGTCGGTCTATAAGACTTCGAAATAAGTATAATGAAAACCCTGATCAAGTTTAGTCTTTTCATTCATTTTCAAATTTCAAAGGAAGATCTAAAGTCATCAACTATAAACTTCACAAGTAAATTCTTGCCTATCCTAGCACAATATTGTGGATATATTAACACATCAACATCATTTTTTTCCTAAAACTAACCACTGCTTAGCATGAATGTAAATGTTGAAATTGAAAGGGAAATACAGTCTTCACTCATGGTATGTTCTTCTCTTAAAGTATGTACATTTCACAGTACAAATCTCAAATTTCCAGTAAAAGATGTTCAAGAGGACAAGAACACACACACACATATATGCATATAAGTGGGAACATGGGAAATACCTTCTGGGAGGAAGAAGGGAAGAAAGGGGAGGCCAGAGGGGTGTAGGAAGACCTCTCTGTGGGATTCGGCGTCGTTTTGGTGCTGTGGAAACTGTAGAACGGAGGTGTGAGACTGAGGGATGAAGAGCAAGGGGAACAGCTGCGGAGGGGTTATCAATGGGGCACTCTGACAGAGACTCCTGTGGTGGGGAATTGGGTTCTTGTTAACAGCCGGGTTGATGAAACGATTCATCAGAGAAACTCCGGTGCGAATTAGGGTTTTGGACAACGCCATTTTTGTATTTTGAGTTCGATTAGGTGGGCATTTAGTGAGGAAATACCTGTGAATGGCCAGATGAAATGGTAGTATACCACAATGGCCCATGACCAAATAATAGCTGAATAAAAATAAAGAAAAATGCTAAAACTTAAAAAAATCAACAAAAAACCAAAATTACCCTCACAATACAGAGCCAACCGACTTCTCTCTCTAAACCGACCCTTTCTCTCTCTAAACCGATCCTCTTTATCTCTCTCTAAATCGACGACGGCGATTCTGAGTCGCCGACGAGCAGAAGACGACGAGAAAGATTAGTTTTAAACTGTCAATGAGAATGGACCTATTTTTATTGGTATAAATTTAAATTTTTGTACATTTAGTTGGATTAATAGTTCATTATTAAGTTAGAAAGATGTAGTAGATAGATTGTGGACAATTTTTGGGATGCAAAAATGGATTTTTGGCACGTTTAAAGCACCTCAGTCGTCGGAAATGGTTTTTTCGGCGACTGAGGAGGAAGCCTGAAAACCGGCTGTTTACAGCCGATTTCAGGCTGTTGCAGCCGGTTTGTATAGCTGGTTTGACCGGCTGTGTGCAGCCGGTTTGACCGCCGATTTAATTTTTTTTTTCTAATTTAATTAATATTATAATTAAATTATAATAACAATAAAAAATTATCGAATTTAATTATTATTATAATTATTTTTTTTAAAAAAAAAAACAAGAAACAATTTATTTTTTCGAATTTATTTGTTATTCTGTATATTATTATACATAACAGAAATTTAATAAAATTTAATTTTTAATATAATAAAAAAAATAACTTTAAATTTATAATTAGGAAAATGAAATAATATTAAATTTTTAATATAGTATATTCCAAATATAATTAAATAATACTTGTATTTTTTCTTCAATAATTTTCTTTTATTTTAAATTGCATATATAAAATACAATAAATAATTTTTTTAATTTAATAATTTAATACCAAAAATAAAACGTAACGTAATTAAATAATATTTGTATTCTTTTGTTACTTTAATAAACAAAGAATTCAAATTTATTTTGTTTTATTTGTATATATAAAATAAAATAAACAATTATTTAATTTTAAATATTATTTTGTAAAAAAATTTACACTCTAATTAGATTTTTCATTTGAATTTGTTAACAAATAATATAGAATTCTTGAATTTAATATTATTTGTTAATAAATATTTATGTTATTCAAAGTTAAATAAATAGTAATAAATTTTTTTCATTTAATTATATAAATATATAATTAGTAATTACCAAAAATCAAACGTAATTAAATAATATTTGAATTATTTTTTACTTTCATAAATTTGTTTTGTTTTAATTAAATGTAATTGTAAAATTGATAATTACCAAAAACGAAATTCAAAGGAAAAAATTAAATTGATAATTATTTAGTCCGTTTTTTTACTTGTAATCCTTTATGTAAATCTGTTTTGCGTATAATTGTTAGAATTCGATTCACTTAATTTTTAGAGAATATGTTGTATTCCAGTATCTATTGTTTCATGTGCTAATAATTTAATTTTTGCAGCATGGAGTATCATTTAGATGCGACATTGAAACAGATGCCAGGTAAGGCTACCTGGAACGGTAGCCTGAACAGTTACAGAGCAGTACTGGATCAGTTGGATGCAGAGCATCAAGATATGCTTCAGCAGTCCTTTTTGTGGCCCTTGTACGAGTTGAGACACTTACAGTTTTCGGGGCAGATCATCGATGCCCTACTATGTCGATTGTTGAGTCCAGTGAACGGCAATGCCCTCCATTTCGATCTCGGAGGCAAAGTCGCCAGTTTTTCTGTGTTCGACTTTGCAATGATCACTGGATTGAAGATTACGGGCGTTGATGCGGGTCATGCCGGTGCGCAGAGGGCCAGTAGGCTTCACGACACATACTTTCAGGGGCAGGGGTCAGTTTATTTGACGCAGTTGGCTGAGGCTATTACCAGGTGTGACGACATGTTAGATAGACTGAAGCTCGGCCTGGTCTACATCCTGGAGAGCACATTACGATGTCACCACAGGAGGACTGCGATTGACCCCTTCCATTTGGAGATGGTCAATGATCTTGATGCTTTTAACACATATCCGTGGGGGCAGAGATTTTTTAAAGACACGGTGCACGTTTTCACGAGATTGCATTCGAGGCTGAGGGGGACCATGCGGAAGTATGATACATACGGATTGCCCCTGGCTGTGCAGGTATATTTTCTCATAATTTAGACTTAGAATATTGTTCATAATAGATATGAATGTAATAATTGTATTTGTTGCAGATTTGGGCGTACGAGTCTGTCCTAGTCATCGGTGACCGGTATGCGACTCGACTGGAGACACGCGTCCCTCGGATGCATCATTGGCAAGCATCTCGAGCTGTCGGATATCCAACTAGCAAACAATTATCTGCCATCCTCGACGACACTCAGGTGAGATAATACGTTTTCCGATTTATGTTGTTTGTAGCTCAGATATCTGAACACATGATTATTAACTAGTCGAAATGTGGTTATGTCAGGTTGAAGTCATAACTGAGTTGATGTCATCGATGGAGGAGGAGGCTCACGGATATGGGCGATGCGAGACCGATCCGCACAATGAAGACGAGCCGACTCCCGATTCCATCCCATACCCCGAGGAGGTACGTGAATGGAATATATAATGTTCCTCGCTATGTGTTATCTAACTTTCGTTAAATAAAAATTAATTGTCAATGTTATCACTCGTGTAGGACCGTGATTTGGTTGATCGACGATTGTCTCCGGGGAGGGCATCACCGTCGCCGATGCCGTCACCTTCTCCCCCCCCCCGAGGTCATCACCGTTGCCGATGCCGTCACCGTTTCCCCCCCAGGAGATCACCCCCGCCTATGAGATCTCTTTCTCCTCCATCCAGACACCTCCCCCATGGATCTCCTGCACCCGATGACCTGCATGTCCTTCTAACTGGATTTATGGTGGAGATGAGAGGGGAGATAGGGGCGATGCGAGAGGAGATAGTGGCTCTTCGAGGGAAGATGAGAGAGGAGGTGGGGGCACTACGGGATGATGTAGGGGAGATGCGGACCGAGATCTCAGCCGAGATATCGAGCTTACGTGAGGATGTATCAGTGCTACGCACCCATATATCAGACCTTGACATGGCAGTCGTAGCTCTTCGATGCGATATAGCAGGACTACGAGGAGATGGTGATGGACGTGGTGGTAGACGGGGTGATGGAGAGGGAGATCGAGGTCACTCACCATTATGGTCAGATGATGGATTACAGTCACTATGGACGGCGGTCCGTGGGATGCCGGAGGCGAGGGTGCAGGAGGCAGGGTCAGGGGGGGTGACCCAGATGGCAGTTGAGGTGGGAAGCCACGAGGAGACGATGACAGGGGTACAGGAGACGAGGGTTCAGGAGGCGGGGGTACAGGAGGCGGGGGTGCATGAGGCGGAGTCAGGGGGGTGACCCAGATAGCAGTTGAGGTAGGGAGCCACGAGGAGACGACAACGGGGATACAGAAGGCGGGGGTGCAAGAGGCAGGGTCAGGGGGATGACCCAGATGGCTATTGAGGTGGGGAGCCACGAGGAGACGACAGAGACGGTGGCGGAGGCTGTGACTCCGACAGCGGTGGAGAGCACGACCCCCGAGGTGGTGGATGCCGCTAGTACACCCGGGGTGGGCACGGGGGAGAAGCGTGGCGCTGTCGACGTGGAGCAGGTGGTCGGCAAGAGGGCCAGGGTACCGTCGCAGTATGTAGTTTCTCCATACACAGTCGAGACAAAGAGGAGGACGTACATTGATGGGACGTACCCCAATCTCTTCAGAGAGGTGGACCCCGCGAAATGGAGACTGTTCGAGCCGGTATGGAGATCGATGAGGCCCGGGTATGTACTGTATTAATTTATTAACGTGCATTACGTTTACTGTACTACGCGTCATTTAACATTCGTTTTGTATTGTTTTCAGAGCCAGCCACACGATATCTTCCAGGACGATCCCTGACACATACAAATGGTTCCACGACATCAGCTGGCCTGGAGCATGGCTCGCCGACGATGTAAGTGAATTAGGCTTATTTTTATTGATATTATATACTCACTGTTGTATATGAATTGAAATAATATTTTCAAACGTAACGTATTGATTTTTCACTGTCCCAGCACATTGACATTGACATGGCCATGGATTTGTTGCGTGATCGTGCTAGACGATTTTCAATATCGTTTGCCCTTCCTGGACGACTCATACTGAACATCGAGTTTTCACGCGCTATTGTCATAGAGTACGATTCGCTCCAGCGAGTGGGTAACACGTACACGATCCCCGATTACATGATGGAGTGGGTACTCGGAGTGTGGCCGAGTGTCGGAGGGAAGCCTTGGGAGGAATGTACACATCTATACATACCAGTGATCGCGAACCTGCACTGTTTTGCTGTAGAGATCATATTCGCGGACTCCACTATCTATGTGTATGACTCCGATCATTCGTGTCTGACACAAGGCCAGCTCGAACAGGTATTGGAGCCTCTAGCTGTGATTGTTCCTATGATGGCTAGACGAGCGGATGTGATTGTGGGAGATAGACTAGCCATCGTGCGGAACATGACGACGACGAGACAATCTGTATCGTAAGTGTTTATAATTCTGTTATTACCTATAATATTATTTGTTTGTAACTGCACGATTACCAACCTTCTCCCGATCTCCGCAGCCTTGAATAATTTATCCTCTTGAGCCGGGGCTAGCATACTCGTGCAATTATGTGATTCCGCACGTCGGTCGTGAAACCACTGCTGCAGCTTGGTACGGATGTTTTCAATCATTGCAATGATTGGCAACTCTCGATCCTTCTTGAACAATGAATTCAGAGACTCCACGTTGTTCGACGTCATCAAGTTGTACCGACGTCCTGGAAAATGTGATCGCGCCCAATGTTCCATCCCCATGTTGGTAAGATACTCCCATGCTGGGTACGACTTATTTCCTATCTCGACCATAAACATATTACAGTCCTCGACACTGTAAGCTTCCGCTGCACTCCTAAACAATCCAACTATGCCTTTGCCCCTATACTTAGTCTTTAGATTACCCTGTATATGGTACATGCAGTATCCGTGATGTGCTTCGGGGAAAACTTCAGCAATAGCATTTATCAGAGATTGACCTCGATCAGTTATAAAGGCAAGATCCTCGACATCCCCGATCACTTCCCTAAGCTTCGTAAAAAACCAACACATTGCCATATCATTCTCACTGTCGACTACGCCGAATGCAAGTGGGTAAATCTGGATGTTGGGATCTTGACATGTAGCAATAATCAGCTTCCCCCCGTACTTCGATTTCAGAGCTGTACCGTCGACTAAAATTACGGGTCGCATCGCATTTTTAAATCCTCTGATGCATTGACCAAGAGCTATGAATAAATACTTAAAACAATTCTCACCCTCCGTCGCAATGAAATAAGGGGAACCGTGATTAGTTGTCCCCAAATTATGGCAGTACCTAGCCAATTTCGCATAACTTTCCTCGGCCGAGCCCATTAATTGCTCCAACGCGCATTCTTTGGACTTCCAGGCCTTCTTGTAACTTAGTTTCACTCCGTAGTTTCGTCGGACGTCGTTCACGATGTCTAAAGGTCTATAGATCGTCCGTGGGTCCTCATACTTGTCCATTATTTGTCGACCAATAAACCATGACCGAGCTTGTCTGTGATCGTTTACACGAGTTCCCAATCCGCAAGTATGTTCTCGGGTATACTTGCGAACTACAAAAGACTCATTCGTTTCCATCTTAGTCGCTCGCAACCGCCAATGGCAATTATCGTTGACGCAAACAAGTGTCAACAAAGACTTGTTTGATTTTTTTACCTTGAACTCAAAGTTGAATTTCAATGCCAGCTCGTGCACAGCTACCTGTAGATCTGTCTTCGTGACAAACTGCTGCTCGACGTGCAGATCATCATCATCGGGAGCCACACGTGAATAATTAGATGACGGTCCACTTGTTCCAGCCTCTGTGTTCCCACTCCACTCACATCTACGCCGGGATAAAGCAGTCAAATCCTCATTCGTAAATTCGTTTGCATTCATGTTCTCGCTATCTTGAACTACCGACTGAACTCTGTGCGGCACATCGATATCACGATCAGGTAAAACTGTCTCGGGAATATTAACATCATCCTCGCAAGCTATCTGCACTGTATCCCAAAAACCTGTTGCACCATCTGAGCCGACATTTATGCCTTCCGTGTCATCCTTCCTCACTAATGTCACGCAAATAGGGGTCATTTGCGTTTTGTTCAACTCAAACAAATAATTCACATGAACATCAGAATTAATCTTTGTAGGTAGAATAGAAAAAGGCAAATGCTCTCTGAATTGAAATCTTAATACCATATCGTATCGAGATGAATCGACGTTTAGACTTTTCTGAATATCATCAAACAATTCCTCGTACGATGTACTCTCTGTTATATGTGTTGGAACACTATTTTGTATATCATTCGACCATTTCCATACCCATCGATTACTTTCATCCAATTCGAAATCACCAAAGTAACAAATTGAGAGTACAATCCTCATATCTGCATGGCAAAATTTATTTATTCAAAAATTGGGCTCACAGTGTCAATTAAAACAAGCAATAAATTTAAGCCGGCTGTTTACAGTCAAAACAACCGAAAAATCGACTGTAAACAGCCGAAAAATCGACTGTAAACAGTCGACTATTCGGCTGTTACAGTCGATTATTCGGCTGTACACAGCCGAATGTTCGGCTGTACACAGCCGATTATTCGGTTGTTTACAGCCGAATAATCGGCTGTTCGGCTGTAAACAGCCGATTATTCGGCTGTAAACGACGTTCGGCTATTTTGGTCGTGTGGTTTGACAATCGAAAAATTTAACTGAAGATAAAAAATTTTCTTCTATTCGTGCTAAAAAAATTATATACAGATGCTACAAAATTTATCTGCTACAATCCATACATTTTATTGTTTTCATTTTTAATATACATTTAGCGAAAACAAAATTAAACATATGTAAATATACTTACCGGTTTGAAGTTATTGGCAGAAAACAATTTTTTCCTTCAGCTATCGATATTTTTGAGATTTTTAGATTGAAGAAGATGAGAGAGTTTTTATCTGTGTAGGATCTAATTCTAAAATTTTCAGCAAGGATTGTTTGGTTTTTATTTGTTAAGTAAAATGGTAGTATTGTATTTTACAAAAAATCATATTTGTAATTGTTTTATATACTTAAGGGTATTTTTGTCTTTTGATATTTTTTAGGCCAATGTGGGAATATGGTAGAATAAAAGGTCAATTTGAAAATTTGGGCCTTTGACCAGGCCAAATTTGGAAGAACCCCGCGTTTAGTTGAAAGTTGGTAAAGCTGCAGTGCTACGAATTCGATCCAGGTAAATATCATCATGGTCACTAAACTACCAGTGAAATTTTAATTGGTTCAGCAAACTTCAATTTAGTTTTAATTTTTACCACATTGCATCACATGTCGTCCCTCAAACTTAAACGTGTATTCAATTGAGATTTTTAGAGACTTTTGGAGACTTTTTAAAATAGATGATATTTGGAGACTTTGTGAACTTTCAAGTGATTTAGATGGATTTGGTAAGATTTTAGTAAAAATTTTCCATGTACTTTTGAAAACTTTCACTAGAGATATTTAAGCTTTTTGGAGACTTTATTTTTGTAAAAAAATATTAAATATATATAATGTAATATTTTAAACAACTTTTATATGTCCAAATCATTTACAACTCAATTAGTGAGTTTGACACTCTAAATTCTTTATCTTCTGCAGATTGAGAATATTTCTCTTTATTGATTAAGACCGAAGAAAGGGTTTGGATGACAAAATATACATCATAATTAATAAAGTAATGGTATCTTTATCAGCATGTATGTGGTATCTATTAACACATTATCTTGTGCATACTGGTTGGATATGGCAGATTGATGAGAATTTGGAAGTCTCATCAGCTCATGCCGCATTCCATTATAAATACCAGAAGTGCTTGTGACATTCGACCCCTTCCCAGTTATTACTGATTTCTCCACATTTCCCACTTGTGTACGAGCATTGCCCGTCCATCTTCTTCGTTTATCAAGCTCCACCTGGGTAATACCATAGCAATTAGAAAATAATTTTTAATCTTCAAAAATCTGTTTCTGAAAAGAAAATAATTTTAAATCAAAAAAAAAGGGGGAAAGAAGAGGAAAACTAGATCGGACGGGATGAACATCATTGCCGCTGCAACAACGACGGTCATCAGAAGAGGGAACTAGATTTTCCTAGGATTTATGAATCGGGTGATTTCCACCGTCAGAAGAGGTCGGCTTGTCAATTGTTCCCATTGGTGAAATGTTGAGAGCAACTTGTCAATAGAAGAGCCCGGCTTGAGAAATTTCTCGGTAGATGAGAGATTTGTTTTGAGATTTCTCATGTATATTTTCTACTAAAAAGTCTCTAAAAGTCTAACAAGTTCTAAATTCCCTAAAAGTTATTCTCAATTGAATACCCGTAACTTATAGAGACATCTAAAAAGTTTCAATTGAATACCCCGTGACTTTTAGAGACTTTTTAAAAGTCTCTAAAAGTCTTAATTGAATACACCTGAACTTTTTAAATCTCCAAAAGTTTTTAAAAGTCTCAATTGAATACACCCCCTTTTACGGTTTATGAGACGGAACCAAGGGTAGTGTGGCCGTAAATGGGGCAGGTTGCGGGATGACAATAGAATAGAACAAATTAGGAGTCCTTCGACGATTTCTGGATTCGGAGCAATGCTGGGTTTGAATTATCCACATTTTACCAATCTAATTGCTTATTTATCTTTTTAATTTTAATTTTAATTTTTTTAAATGTGGTTTAAATTTGCTAACATAAATAAAATATGAAATTCGAAACGTACTTGGGGACCATTCCGTTTCTCCGACAAAGTCGAGGCAGAACCTGGTCATTTTGCCATCCCCATAGAATATATGGGTAAGAGGAAGCTGGATTGGGGTTAAGGGTGGAGTAAGAGAGAGCTAGATCGGCATGGCACGTCTTAATGTATGCATTGAAAAAATCTTCAATCTTCACTCATTTTCATACTCATATTCTCAACTTTTCTTTTTATTCTTATCGTTACCTTCACATAATTATCACATTTCATCCCCTAATTAGTATAAGAATGTGCCAAAATTGAAGATTCATGATAATAATACACCGGAAAAAAGTTACACAAGTGCAAAGACGAGCTGAGATTGAGAACTTTCATTGCACTTAAAATGTAGTATAATCAGCACAAACTGACATTTATAGTTGCAGATGGTAAAAACATTTACTGAATCCCGAGCACAAGCCAAGACAAACGTGATGCATCACCAACAAAGTCGGACAAAAACAAAGAGCAATTCAACAAACAAATCAGTAATTTTATACAATCATTGCTATCAGGCGCAGCACAAGATCCAAACGTACAGACCTGGCTGCATCCAGTTACAGGGTCGAATACAACCATGAACGAACGAACACGGAACACCAACATGCACCTCGCGCACATACAATAAATTGAAGCAAGGAGATATGGTAAAACAACATGACTCATTTTTGTCAGTGGCAAAGAAACTAGGTGAAGGATTGGCATTTTACAACATTGCCAATCATATAAATTAACAAGTGAAGCATTTGCTCCAGAGTACTACAAAACTAAGGAAAAATAAATAAATAAATAAAAATCCAAATAAAGGCAGAAAAGATGACTGAATTTCCTCTTCAAATGTGCAAAAAGTACTGATCATGTCGACTGGAAGGGTGTTTTTTACCGCTCGACTTGCAGCACAGATGAAATCCATTCTGAAGCAGCTATTTTAGTCTCAGTCTCTACTTGCATCGATAAAGAGATTGGGGTAACTGCAACCTGTTCCAAAGAGCCAGTACACTCATCTAAATCCAAAACAAGAATACACACAAATATAAAACAGCATCATTTCATTCCATGCACATACACATACCCGTACATATTTGTGCACTACAAGGAAGCGCCGTCAAAGACTCAAAATAAAAGAGCGACAGAATAAGAACAAAACTTACAAAGTCACTTTCAAGGGCTTTAAAATCAAGATCTTCGTCGTCTTCTTCCTGCTCTTTGTCAAGCATCTGCAATCATTAGATACTAACCAAATCATTCCTTGAAACAAAACACTGAATCATTTCACCACCAAGAAAAGAATAAAAATTAAGAAGGAATTAGTCAATATCCAGGAGATAGGAAGCAGTATTGGCCACAATCACAAGAAAGGGATCAAAGATATTTATGATGCATAATTTCCCTAGTGTATGTCTCACATGATCATCCGTGGAACAGCAAAAAAGTGTCAACATACAAGGAACGAATCCATATTCAAATCAAAGATATGATAATTCTTTCTTGAACATTGAATTTTTAATTGAAAAAAGATAGAAGTTAAAAATTTCTCTCATGTTCTGATCATTCTTGGCCTCCCCAAAAATAATCAACACCAGAAACCACAGCGCAAAAGCACCCTATAAAAATGAAAATAAAAACAAAACTAACTAGAAAATCAAGAAGCTTCACATTGCTCCCAACCAAAACTTAATGAATGTTTACCTCCAGTCGGAAATACTTCACGGTTTGTTTGAAATCTGACTTCCCTGCAGCACCAACTGATTCAACTATCTCAATATTCTTTTTTTGTGTGGTCAAACGGCGAGCAGCACCCTGAAATTTTTTCAATGATAAAGGAATGCTACAAGATATTGCACACAGCAACCCCTTTAATGTGAAATGATTAATAAATGAAATGTCAAAAAAAAAAAAAAAAACTTTACAGCAGCAGAGGCATCACGTCCAAGCTGGGCAAGCTGCATAGCATTGTTTTGCTGACTGGCAAACCGTGAAGCAGCCTGATTCCTGGTGGCTGAAATGGCTTGCCAGGTAAGAGTGGACCTCCAAAGACTTTGCCTGGTAACCTTGAATCCCTATGAAACAAAAAAAATGTACATAGAAAATACGGCATCAGCATCTGAAACAAACGTCAAACATACCTGTAATAGATCCAAAACTGAAAACACACATTCAGTATCAACGGACAAAGGATAAAAGAAAATGTCATTGGACCCATGCTAAAATACAAGTTGAATAAATGGAAAAATGAAACAACACTCATGCAGATGATTCAGCATTACACCACAGCAAAAAATTAAGTGAAGCATTCCATATAGTGTAGATACTAAGAATTTCGTTCCTCAAACCCAAGATGCAATCTTGTTTTAACACCTTCACTTGTCTGAAAGCAGAGCCAGGTAAATCTTATTTTCCTCGACACAAACAAAAGGATGAAAAAAATGTGTATCAGTTGCAAAGTCTGCACATGGAGCTTCAAGAATCAAATTTCGTAGTTCTGAACACAAGTACCCAAACTTCATAATATATGCAGCATGAAAATACATTTATAATTTTATCATTTAACTCTTTACACACCTCTAATGGCTAGTCCAGTCAATATTGATATTGGTAATGGAACTGTGGACTGACCTCTTTGGAGTTTTAAGTTAGCGATCGTTACTGGGAAATAGTTGTTTTTAAAAGGTTGTCTAAAGGCTATGCCTTGAGGCCTGCCTCATGTGAGGCTACTCAATTTTTTTACAATGGGTTTTGTATTTCGTATACGCTTTGGGTGCCATTTGTCAAGACTTGCGCCTCAATGTAATAAGGTTTACATCTTGACTTACTAAGTCTTATGCCACAAGGCTTGTCCTCATGGCAGCTGAGATGTGCTTTCATTTGTCCTGCCTTTCTAGATTTCATAAAAGTTACCTCAAAATTTTAGGCCCTTATTTTACATCTTAGAAAATATTACAAGTTCATTGCTTTCATTTCTGCCTTTACTCCTATGTTTCATGGAAACGGACACACAACACGAACATGACATGATAGTGACATCCGATACATGATTTTGAATCAAATGGACTCGTTAATTTTAATTCTTTATAATTTTAGATTTATATATTAAACTTTATTTTTACTTTTCATTTCTTAATAAATTAAACACTTAGATTTTATTTTCATTTACTAAATTTTTTAATTGGATGAGAAGCTATTTATTGTGTTAAGAACCTTTTGAGTTAAACAATAGATTACTAATTCCAAGGAAGGAAAAATGCATATAAAACATGTATATTATGGATACTCAAGGTGGTTTATTATGAGAATTTTTTTGTACTTTTATATTCTTTTAAATTAGTTCATTGGTTTATATAAAGGCTTAAGCTCTCAGTACCTGATTGATCATTTGCAAACATTAGCATTGTATCAGACTGAATGATAACGAAAACATTTGGTAATTCATAGTAATATGTCATCCTCGCAGGCAAGGTAAAATGTAAATTAATTAAAAGAAGTATATTTGCTTTTGCACCATGCATCACCAGGGTAAAACTAATACGTGGACTATGACCAGGACCAGGTAAATGTAGTCACAAGTGGGATAAAGTAGGTGCAATCCTGTTGATTTATATTTATAGTAAAAATATTATTGACACATGTAGCAAAGTGAGATGTTTGGCTTTGCAAGTAGAATGCATTCTCGAATTCCTCTTCCAGAAGATTATTTGAAATTTTTAAGCGCACAGGTTTCTCCATACACAGCAGTATCCCAATTTTCAAATTTCCATGGGCAAATTAACTTAAATAATATAATGCGATCCATTTTCAATTTGCAAAAATAATTCTCTAAACTGTCACCCGTTCCTATGAAGGGATTTTTACTTCAATTATAGTCCCTGTGGTTTTACTTTGATTGTCCAATAATCCATTAAAAATTGTTGTGTGCCCAACAGCTACCACGCCTCTATCCAAATTGCACCTACCAAAATGTTCTCTCCATTATAGACACCTAACCTAAGACCTCAAATCACAGAAGGATGTTGCTGCAACCACCAAAATAATCGCAAGCTAGCCTCCTCAAACATGCTATTTGAGCCTGTAATAGACTTCTCATTCTAGTAATTATTATCTTTGCGGCTGGCCTATTAACAATGACGCAAATTTACATCGTTCTAAATGATAATTATGTATGTAAAGGTGTTCTCTCATACACACACACCCAAATGGTTAATTCTAAGATGCCTAGTATAGATTCGTAGTCATGCTGACTGTAACATACTAGGCACATACAAATGCTAATTAATACATTATAATGCTAAAAGTTAAATAGATTTGGCCATTGGAGCAGTACTCAACCCAACATAACCCTCAAATAGGCAGCAAAAATGAATGAAACCGATATAGCAATCATAACTAACTTTTGAGGGATAAATTTGCAATACATTGTTGGTGGAGCCTAATAATGCTTAGTTGAGAAGCAAATCACACTAGATCCACAAATAATATATAATTTGAAATACGCTTTTCAATATCTCTTACAATGAAGACTTGAAGAGTGAAGAGACTTAGCATATGTTTGGCTAATGTAAATAAACTGTTTATAAATGGTCAGACCACTTTTTATCTACGCATTTCATGGGTCTCAAAAGGGCTACAGCTAATTCACCTCTCATTTTTACCTATTAAATTTATACTGTTTATAGACATTTTCCAAATAAGCTTTTACTTTCATCATTTGTGACCTTATAATAGCCCTTGCATGAGCAAGGAGGTATGAAAATTGTTTTCAATGAATAGTTAATAATATTATTATAGAAATATGTGGGAGCATAATGTCGATAAGACTTCAACCATGGGATGGCCAGTACTTAAAAATAATGTTTTTGCAAGTTGCAGAAAGGAGCTATATTACGTACAACTAATGACACTAATGTCATGGATATTAATATCTATCCTCAACTTTCAAACTACCATCCAATTGTTGTCATACCTTACAAGTTGAAATAATGGTTAGGTTCTCCTTTTACATAATTGACTTGCAGTTTTCTTCTGTGATCCTTATAGTTATAAGGATTTCAATTTGATATTGCATTTCCTTAGGTTTAATCCCCATGTGGTTCACCCAAGACAGCCATAGGTCAGCAAATCATTTTCTTGAATGTCTCATCCCTAACTTGAATGAGCAAAATGGTTATCAATTTATCATAACAACATACAGAACGAGAGTGGTGGGATATAGTGATGGAATCACCAGCCAAATGTATTTTTAGATATAAGTGTATAGACTTAGATGAAAACGAATTTTCAATGGGTAGAGTACAGCATGCAAAATCACTCAAAGAAGCAAAAAATTTTTACTTCAACCATAGCCAGGAATCTAATGAGTGTGAGAACAAATTCTACAGATAAATCAAATGCGAACTAGGAAATAATGCCTGTTTGGTGGAGATTAAAATCAAACTTTTTAGCAGATTTTGATAAAAGGTGATGAAATGTGTGGTTGTCCCATGAATATGTGGTTGCCTTTGACTTTGATTAAAAAATTAGATTTTAATTTCTATCAAACAGGGGCAAAATTAGTAAAATGGGCAAACTAAATTCAGCAAGCTCTCTACTAGTCTCTTAATGTTTTATCTAGGTGTGTCTATGGGTCCATTCTCATAACAATCAAAACATGCAACACAAATATGATAATGAAGATAATGATTCTCTACCAGTCATTAACTAGTTGGATCAGCAGCATTATAACTACCTATCGACTTGGCAAAAAATATAACTTACAGATAGAATGCCGGCATAAATCAATTCCAACCTAGAAAATTATGCAGCATTATCAAATAGTAAATGATCAAAACTCAACCATTCCATGCATTACTAATTCCAGATGTTGCTCTTTAATTTTTCTAAACAAGGAACTTAAAACTTCATCAACATATGAGATGATATCATTCAAAAGAGCCCAAGTAAGATATTAGAAACAAACCTTGTTTGTCAAGGGAGAGGTTGGAATTTCTACATTTAGTGAACAACTTTTGGGGAAAACACCCTTCTCCAAGTCTACTATCAACGCTTGTATCAACGGTAAGCAAACAGTCACAGCATCCTTGAAGTCACTTTCCTTACTTCCATCTTTCTTCCTATCATAGAGTATTTAGACATCCTATTAAATACAGCCAAAATTACATTATAAAGATGCAAGGTACTCTTCTAAAGGATCACAAACATACCAGTTTAATGATATTGATATAGATGGCACACCATTAACCAATGCTTCCCTGGCCCCAGCAACAACGCCCGAATAAAACCTGATAGTGTCAGGTCATCAATATTAGTGCAGTTGACATAACTTACGAAGTAGAGTAAATAGAAATGGCAACAACTTACATGTGGTGTCCACAGCTTAAACCCTTGTTGATACCACTTATAACCTAAAGATCAGCCAAAAACAAAGAAGTGGAGATAGGTGTTTGAGTAGCTAAGCACCGTTTAAAGAAGGAGAAAACTCTATTTGATGTAAGAACAAAAACATACCAACAGGGGCTTAGACCATGTAAACAGTGAACCACATAAAGCTAATGATACACAATCCACAGGAGTTCCTGAAAGTTGCATAAAGCAAAATATTGATTCAAAGTTCATCCAGGAACTCCAACACCAACTCAAATAATTAACGTTCATCATATTAGGAACATTAACTCAACCTACAAGAATTGCAAAAATGAAGAAGAAAACAACAGTACCAGAAACTTCGTAAGCAGTGGCACCGTTAAGACCAACAGAAACCACCTCAATCGTCTCCTTTAGTGATAAAGAATGGCCGGATGTCGATTTATCCCTGTTCACACATCCCACTAAACCGTTAATCGCCCAGTGGAAGTCAAAAAAGTGAAAAACAAAGGTCTCAAATTCCGGATTTACAAAATTGAATTCATCAAAGGCCCGAATAGTATATCCTTAATCCTCTAGATTCAGAATCCCAAACTCAAAGTCAGAAATGACAAAACCGAATTGCTAAATTGAACAGGATTAAAAATAATATCACGAAAACAAATATCCATGTATACTATTGCACAAGAGACTATATAAAAATTAAAATATAAAAGGGCTTGAAGACCAACGATTGAGGGGCGCAAACGTGGACATTGTAGAGCCCTTCGCGAACGAGAGCCTCGACCAAATACGAGAGGCCCGGGGACTCAATACCATCACTATTCGTGACCAAAATTATGGGTTTCGACCCATCATCACCACTGGGCTCGGACGAATCCCCGCTATTACTGGACGAAACGGGCTTGGTCGAATCGTCCTCTTTTTCATTGGGATTAGACGATTCACCATCTCCTCCGCCATCGGTTTTTCGGCTTAACAGAACTTGTTCAAGATTGGACACCAGCCCGGGTGGCAATAAGTTGTTCTTTACAACTGGTGTCGTCATTTCTTGAGAGGGAGAAACGAATTAAAGTGAAAAAAAGGGAAAAGTGAGTATCAGATTGAAATGATGATGACGAAAGTGAGGAGGATATAGGCTAGTAGGTTTGCGATTCAAGGATGAAATGAAATTCAAACTTGTAGAGAGAGAAAGTGTTAAAAAAAAAATTGGATAGATAGAGCGGTTCCAACGGCGTTGTATGACTTTTCTAGAGAGAGAAAAAAGGGCAAGGGAGGCAACACCTTTGACACAGCGGCGTCTAATACGCTCGATATTAGCGCGTAATTAAACTGTAAGGCTGTGTTTGATACATGTAATTTGCCATGGAAACTAGAAAAATATTTTCCTAGTTCCTACTTTTTGCTGTTTGATTAGCCAAATTTGTCCTGGAAAATGTTTGCCACCAATTTTTAATGTACAATCCCCTGAAGCACAAAAGCAGGAAAAATATTTTCTTATGATTTTGGTGGGAAATTATTTTCCACCTTGTTGGGTGTTTTTTTTTTTTTTTTTTTTTTTTTTTTTTTTTTTTTTTTTTGGCAATGGAAATATATTCTAAATTCAATGGTAAAAAACTTTATCCATTTAATTGACAATTTGCATGAAAAACATAGCCAAACAAACATAAAAATTTTTTTTTTACTTTTTGACAATCCAAACAAATTTTAATACAGATTGTAAAAAAATTATCCCAAAAAATAATCATTTGCATGAAAAACAAAGCCAAACGGATTAGGTGGAAAATTATATCAATCAAACACCATTAATACAATTCCCTCTAAAACAAATTCTAGGCAAATCACTTCCCTGCCAAATATTTTATTTGTCATTCATTTTCCATCTTTCTATCAAACACACCCTAACTGAGTAAGGTGTACCGGTTAAATTGTAGTGGATACAAGTGAAAGCATAAAATTAAGGGAGAATTACAACTACGGTCTCAAACTATTCATTTGTTGTAGACTTTATCTTAAACTTTTATTTGTGTCATTTACAATTTCGAATTTCTCATTTCATTGCAACAGAGGACAGAATGATGAATTTCATCTATTTGACCATTAGTTAAGTAGAAAACTTATTTTGACCAAATAATAAGGACAAAATAGTAACTTTACAAATTTAACATAAAATAATTTTAAATTTTAAATTTAAAAAGAAATAAAGGGAATTATTACTGTTCATTTCCTTTCCACTAGTTTTGGATCTATTGTTATTGCTCTATTACTTTCAGGGTTCAATTTTTTTTTTTTTTTTTTTTTTTTTTTTTTCGAATTTTCTTGGTTATATGTATTGTCAATTGAGCTTTGGAAACCAGTTTTGATTGATTATTATAGAGATTGTTGTATAAATTCGATTTTTCTTTGTTTACATATAGTCATTTGAGCATTGGCCTAATTTTTGGTTGATTATTTTAGGGATTTTTTTTATTGTTGGATAATTTGTGGGAGGTTTTTGAATAGGTTCGAAGTCGGGGCTGTTTTCACCATTAACTTATTGTTTGTTATAGACCTATGGAACGGTGATGAGGACAAACTTGACCCCCATTCTGGTCACTCTTTCATTGTCGTTGCCGCCACCAAGACACATGGCCTCGCCTTATTCTCTTCGACAGCATCCCCAACATTCATACTATTCTTGATGGACCAGGCGATGCACCCATACTTGTTTGTATAATATGGTGGTGTATTATTGATTTGGATCTATTTCAAATTGTCACTTTCAAAGCCTCACTCTCATTACTGTTGTCATTTTCCTTAAACTTGGTGGTGTAGGCATGCTGGGGATGGTAGTGGTAGGAGGAGGAGGTGGGTGGTGGTGGTTGTGGCAAGCGGTGGTAGGGTGTGATGGGATGAACAATAATTCCCTTTTATTCCTTTTTCGTTTTTTAATTTTTAAATGACATTATGTTAAAATTATAAAATTACTATTTTGTCCTTATTGTATTGGTCAAAATCAATTTTTCTGATCAACTAACAGTCAAATGGATGAAATACATCCATCCGTCTTTCTGTTGCAAGGAAATGAAACGTTTGAAATTGTGGGTGTCACAAATAAAAATTTTGGCGAAGTATGTGACAAAATGAAATGTTTGAAATGACAATTCTCTATAAAAATAATAAGAATAATAATTTTGAAAAAAGGGATAATTGCAACAAAAGCCTCAAACATTTAACACACTAGCAGACTTTTCACAAACCTTTGATTTGTTGTAGTTGTCACCCTTGACCTTTACAAACGTTGCATATGAGGCCTTTTTTGACATTTTACACCCAAACGCCCATCAGTTGACTACCCAAAAAAATGTGGACCACTTTTTACCAAAATAGGGAAAGGTAAATTCGTCCATACACTTAAAACACTAACCTCCAAATAAGTTACTATTTATTTCCCTTCAAATGTAGAAGTACAGCTCTAATAAATTATCAGTTTCTCACTCTATATCAACATCCTGAATTGAAGGTAGAAGGACAAATGGAGATGCCAGTTTGCAGTTGCTGAACCCCTGCTCAGATGAAGACATCGTTGACTAATTTGAACCCAGGCAGACAATTTTTTACCTTTCCACTCGGAATGGATCGGCAAGGCTTTACATTCTTTCTTTGGTGAGATCTCCCAATGTATCAGAGATCAATGGAGTTGATACCTGGTCTTTTACGGTCGAGGCCAGCGATGGAAGCTGAAATTAGGTAACTTCGTTCGATTGAACGTGGTGTATAGAAGATTTGATTTTGTGGGTTTGTCTGTGGAATGATTTAAAGTAGATCTGCAGTTAAATCTGCATTGGATTTTTAGGGTTTTTTTGATGGATCTATAATCTTCATTTCTTAATAGTGTAACTTACATTAATGGGTGAAAATGCAGTTGTAATTGCTGTAGTGCTTTGTACATGTCCAATATTCCTAATTTTTATAACTAATTTTCGTAGAAATATGCACGTGATTGACACCCCCAATGTTAAGTAAATGGTACAGTGAAAAACCCAAACTTTTTGTCCATGTTGAGTCAAAGGCCCCCAAAAAATTTTCAAAATTGTGGAAAAAGCCCCTACCTGTTAAACTGCTTACAGAAAACACCCAATCATTTTAACAACAATTTTCATTACAGATGCACCATAAAACGTGTATGTATGTATTGCAGGCACACATTAAATTATGAAATCAAATATATAACATCATAAATAAATGGTAGACTCAAAATGAAGAGTATTTTAACACTTATATATAGTGATACTACAATTCCCAAAACATGAAATGCCAGAATTACAAAGTTAAAAACATCAATTACATTCCAAGTTCATATTTCCTATTTTATATGCACAAGTTTAGTTTCTAACGATATCAAGACTAGACTGCTTTGGACTTCTTCTTTTTGGGGTTGTTTTTCTTTGAGGTGGCTGCACCTCCCTTTCTCTTTTTCTTCTGTGTCTGTGATACTTTAGGAGGTTGCATCTGTGTAGAGCATGTTTTTTTATTGTGTCCAGCTTCTCCACACCTCTTACACGTCATTTTCATGCCTGTTCTTGTCATTTTACTCCAATGGGTGGTTCAGATTGGGATCTTTTCCTTAGCTTTTTAGGTCTACTTGCCTGTTTTTTCTTCACTGGTGGCTTCAAATGGATTTTTTCCCAATTCAGGGCAAAGTGCGGGCTCTGACATTGGATGAATCACGAGATTGTATGCTTTCAGATATGTCTCCTCTTGTAATATTCATCTATGTCTATTTTTCTTGATAGCATACCAGAAATGGCATATGCACAGGAAATTTCACTATGTTTTGCCATTTCCTACGTGCACATTCTTTCTTCGCCAAATCCAGACTCCACCTTAAACCATCAATGTTGCGAACTTCAAATTTTTAATTACCTGCATAATCTGCCCTCATGAACCTAGTATCTGATTTAACCTTCTCAATTATCCCTACAATTTTTGGACCATATACGTGATCCAACCTTTGAACTGTCTCCCTCATTGCATTCATCCGTGTCATTTGTTAATGCCTAATCTTATCCAACATTGTGATTGTAGGTTTCTCTCTAACTACTACAATGGAGGCATTGAAGGTTTCGCATATTGATGCGAACCCCGTAGCAACGATCATTACGCAATCCCACAAAAGATTAAGATCCCAAGAAAGTCCAAAAAATAACCCAGTTTAAAGTTTAAACTAAGAACGACGAACCAAACAAAAACGAAGTTTGAATGACCTCTTAATTACACAACCCATGATCCACACCCAATGTTGAACGCTACAAGAATATCTTCATAAGTTCGCGATATTCATTGAAGAACGAAGAATAAAACACAATTGCCTTTCAAATTAATTATTAAATTGTCAAAAAGTTCTTACAATAATGAATAAGTAAAGTATTTATACTAATACTAGAAAACCTAGGAAAATCGGAAATAATGTCCCAAATATGGTAAAATATCATCCAATATAGAATTATAAAGAAATAAGGAATCTCGCGCAAAAAAGAAAATCTAGGCCTCTATTGGTCGCATGGTACATCTTCATGCGGTCACAATGATGGAAATATTGGTGCCCCTTCACTTACGGCTTGTTGTTGTACAACCGCATGACACTTAGTGTTGTGCTATTGCATGGTTATGCGTTTTGATTTCGTCTTCGGTCTCTTGTATCGTGTTGATCCAAGTTGATTCCGACTTCGACCCCAACATGAAACTTGCTTCTTTTCTTGTGTAGATCACGGTGTCATCCACCGTTCTTGCACAAGTAGTCTCATTGCTTGATTTACCCATTTTACCCTCGATTGCGTCTTGTGTAGATCACGGTGTCATCTTCGTTGGGCTCGACTCCTGGATCATATCATCTCCTCCCTCTTCAAAAGGATTCGACCTCAAATATGTACCTGCATCAAAGAGAGAAAGATCATAAACATTAAAAGTTGCTAAAACATTATTCTCACCTGGAAGATCTAATTTGTATGCGTTGTCATTGATCTTCTCCACAACTTGAAATTGATCATTCCCTTGTGATTGCAACTTTGATTTTCTCTGTTCTGAAAAGTGCTCCTTTCTGAAACGTACCCAGACCCAATCTCCTGGTTCAAATGTCACGCTTCTCCGACCCTTGTCTGCTTGTGATATGAAGTGTTTGTTTTTGTTCTCAATTTTCATCCTTACCTTTTCTTGAAGTGATTTTACCAACTTGACATTTCTTTTGCCATTTAAACTACCTTATTCATTCACAAGTAAATATATTAAATCCAAAGATGTTAGTGGATTAAAACTATAAACAATTTCAACTGGTGAAAAAGAAGTAGTAGAATGTGTGTCCCTATTATATACAAAATCTATGAAAGGTAGGCACTCTTTCCAACTTTTCAAATCCTTATTAACTACAGTCGCAATAGTTGTATCATGGTCCTATTCACTATCTTAGTCTTACCATCGGTCTGTGGATGACAAGTTGTTGAAAACAAAAGTTTAGCGTCTAACTTACCCTACAAAACCCGCCAAAAATGACTCAAAAATTTAACATTCCAATCAGAAACTATTCTTTTAGGTACCCCATGTAAACGCACTATTTCCTTAAAGAATAACTTCGCAATGTTAGTCGCATCATCGATCTTATGACATGCTATGCAATGTGCTATCTTGCTAAACCTATCTACCACCACAAATATTGAATCTCATCCCTTGTTAGCCTAGGTAAACCCAAAACAAAATCCATAGAAATATCAACCCATAGTTTACTAGGTATAGGTAACGGTATATACAAACCTTGAGGTAAAACTTTGGACTTAGCCCTTTTACAAGTTAAACATTTACTACATATTCTCTCGACACCACTTTTCATCCTAGGTCAATAAAAATGTTTCCCCATCATATTTAAAGTCTTTTTAACCCCAAAATGTCTCATCAATCCACCACTGTGTGCTTTCCTCTCTAACAACTCTAGCAATGAACAATTAGGAACACACAACCTATTTTCCTTAAACAAATATTTGTCCTGCTTAAAGAATTTATCTATAGTTCATTTGTTACATGATGAATAAATATCAAAAAAATCTAGATCACTAGCATACATGTCCTTAATATATTTAAAATCAAGCAATTTAGAACTAAGAGAAGTCAATAGTGCATACCTTCGAGACAACGTATCCGCCACCACATTTTCCATACCTTTCTTGTACCGATGACATATGGGAATGTCTTTACGAACTCCATCCATCTTGCATGTCTTTTGTTCAACTTACTTTGACATCGCAAATGCTTCAATGATTCATGATCCGTGTAAATGACAAACTCCTTGAGCCACAGGTAATGTTGCCAAGTCTCCAAGGCTCGAACAAGCTAATACAGATCTTTGTCATAGGTAGGATAATTGAGCACTGCTCCACTTAGCTTTTCATTGAAATAGGCTATCGATCTTTTGTCCTGTATTAATACTGCTCCAATCTCTATTCCTGATGCAACACACTCAATTTCAAAAGTTTTATCAAAGTTAGGAAGTGCTAAAATCGGTGTCTTACACAACCTATCCTTAATTGTATTGAATGCATGCTATTGTTCATCACCACAATGAAATCCCACACTCTTCTTAATAATCTATGTGAGTGGTGTAGTGACTATGCTAAAAATTTTTCACAAAACGCTTAATAAAAACTAGCCAGACCTTGAAAACTCCTAACTTCAGTTATACTTTTAGGTGTTGGTCATTCCTTAATAACTTTTATCTTCTCTTCATCTACTTCTACCCAATTACACCCACTACAAATCCTAGGAAAACAACATTCTCCATGCAAAATGTATATTTCTTAAAATTAGCATACAGCTGTTCCTTTCTCAATACCGTAAGTACACACCTAAGATGTTCTACATGCTCATTAAGGTCATTGCTATAAACTAAAATGTCATCAAAATAAAACACAACAAATTTACCTATAAAAGCACGCAAAACATGATTCATCAATCACATAAAAGTGCTCGGTGCATTAGTGAGACCAAACGACATTACTAACCATTCATACAAGCTATATTTAGTTTTCAAAGCAGTTTTCCACTGATCACCTTCCCTCATTTGAATTTAGTGGTATCCACTTTTAAGATCAATTTTACTAAAATGCAAGTACCATACAATTCATTCAATATATCATCTAACCTAGGAATATGATGATGATACTTTACCGTTATATTGTTGATGGCTCTACAATCTACATACATCCTTCAAGTCCCATGTTCTTTTGGCACAAGTAGCATTAGAACGAGACATGGACTCATGCTCTCCCTCACATATCTCTTGCTCATCAATTCCTCCACTTGCCTGTGAAGTTCATTTATCTCATCGGGGTAACTTTGATAAGCTGGTCGGTTTGGAATGAAAGCTTCAGGAATGAAGTCAATCAGGTGTTCAACGCCTCAAATGGATGGCAACCCACTAGGCACGTCCTCCTGAAAAATATCATCAAATTTATGCAATAAAGAGATAGCCAAATTAGGGAGGGATGGGTTAGGTTCCTCAAGATTGAGGAAGGACTCTTTATAGATTAACAATATCACTTGTTGCCTCTCAACTATCGCTCTTTTCAACTCACTCCCATTTGCAAAGAAATTTACTTTCAACTTTTCTCTCCTCTCGAACGACCCTTTTTCTTTTCGCTCATGTGGCTCCACTCTCTTTTGCTCTTTACTAGCCACCTCAAAATTTTCTCTCATACTCCCCATCTCGTTGTTTTCTCTCATTTTCTCTAACTCTTTCACTCTCATTTCTTCCTCATTTTTCAATTTGATTTGGTATTCATACACCTGTGCCGGTATTAATGACACAAGGGTAATGGACATCCCATCCTTAACAAAACTATATCGATTCTTGTACCCATCATAAACAACCTTCCTATCATATTGTCATGGTCTACCCAATAAAATATGTCTCACATGCATAAGTACCACATCACACATGATCTCATCTCGATAACTACCAATAGAAAAATTGATCAATACCCTCATATTCACCTTTAACTTCACCACTTACATTTAGCCATTGCAACATATACGGTCTAGGGTGTCTTAATATAGTTAATCCCAAATTTTCTACAAGATTTGTGCTAGCCACATTAGTACAGCTCCCACCGTCAATGATCACCCTACATACCTGATTGTTAATGTGGCAGTGAGTATGAAATATGTTTTCTCTTTGCTGTTCCAAGTCATCTGTCTTGATTTGAGTATTGAGAGCTCGCCTCGTGACAAGTAACTCCCTAACAACAAACTCCAATTTGTCCCCATCACTAACCTTTTCTAACGCTGGCATGTCTTTATAATCTTTTTCGCTGTTAGTCACCACATCTTCATTGCGCAAGATTAATGTCCTTTTGTTTAGACATTTAGAAGCGATGTGTCCTGATCCCAAGCACCTGAAGCACTTGATATCCCAATTTTTGGCTGGCTGTAGCTCTGCTTCAAGTGTTGTTTTGCTAGCACTTTCTTCCTTCCTCTTTGGCATTTCAGTCATTCCTTTCGAAACAGACTCATCTCCTTTGTTATCCCACCTCGGTTTTCAAGTGGAATTAGATACCGAAGTACCCAATGGTTGCCTAATTATCATCTTCCTCTTCAATTGTTTCTTCAACTTCATGGCCATATGCAACATATCTTCAATCTCCACATAATGCCGCAACTCCATAACATTAGCAATATCTTTGTTCAACCCATTTAAGAAATGAGTCATGGTGGCTTTCCGATCCTCTTCTACATTCTCACTGCTCATCAAAATTTTCATTTCTTTATGTTAGTTTTTCACACTCTTCGACCCCTGATATAAACCTTGCAATTTCTGATGCAGCTCCTTGTAATAGTGACTAGGCACAAACCGCTTTCGCATGATAGTTCTCAACTCACCCCAAGTACTAACCGCTCGCTCTCGATTCCTCCTCCTTGATGTAACCACCTGATCCCACCAAGTTTTGGCGTAGTCAACAAACTCAAGAACTGTTATTTTCACATTATTTCCTCCGAATAGTTATGACACTCAAATATCAACTCTACCTCCTTCTCCCACTCTAGATAAGCCTCCGTATCACTCGTTCCCTTAAACGGTGGAATTGACATTTTAATATTGCCTATATTCTCATCTACTTCATCTCTGCCCCTTCTTTCAAACCTACCTCCTCTATTTTCCATCCTATCTATTTTACCCGCCACGATGCATCCTTATCCAAGTCACTACCGTACTCATAGTCATCATGCATTTCCATCCTAGGCTCTCTCTTACCCGATCTCCTTGCATTCCGTTGTCCCCTATGAAGATTTGTCATCGATGTATCTAACCTATCAAGCATTTCAGTCACATCCCCAAACACCCTCTCAAACCGCCTCATTATATCATCTTCCATGTCATTTTTATTCGGCTGTCTGATTGAATTGGAACCTTCTCTGTCTGACATCCTAAATCTATAGAATTTCTACCTCTCAAAATGACATCTCGTGTATCACTCAGTTAATGACTTTTTTCCTCTATTAATCTCACCACTCTGCCTTTTTCCACTTAGTGCTCTCGTCCAAGTATTCCAAAGAACAAAGTGAACTCAACCAATTATGTATCCCCGTGGATCCAAACCGAATGTGTGTAAAGAATTGTGAATTTGAAATAAAAGAAGAAAATGACTCAAAAAGACAAGAATTGAAGAACTATATGAAGTAAAAATAATGAATTCTCGCTAAACAAAATAAATGAGATTGAATTGAACTTTTTTTACTCAAAAACTGAAAATAGAAAACTGCTGAAATTTCCCGGAATATATAATAATTTTTTTTATTTTTTTTAAATTCGAATTTTTTTTATTTGAAAATTCGACTATAAGTTTAGCGAAACAACCAAGAATTAATTTGAACTTTTAAAGACTCCAAAACATAATTTTGACTCTTTTTTGTATTTTTTTTGGATCAAAACTCAAAAACTATTATTGACTCGAAGAACAATAGAAAAAAAGAAATAAGACTCAAAAGTCAAAACAAATAAAAGATATAACTTTGATTATTTTGGAGCCGTGCTCTAATACCAACTGATGAAAATCACATAGCAACGATCACTACGCAACTCCGCAAAAGATTGAGATCCCAAGAAAGTCCAAAAAATAACCTGGTTTAGAGTTTGAACCAAGAACGATAAACCAAGCAACCAAATAAAAACAAAATTTGAATGACCTCTTGATTATACAACCCATGATCCACACCCAATGTTGGACGCCACAAGAATATCTTGATAAGTTCATGATGTTCAATGAAGAACGAAGAATAAAGCACAATTTGCCTCTCAAATTAATTATCAAATTGTCAAAAAGTTTGAATAAGTAAAGTATTTATACTAATACTAGAAAACCTTGGAAAATCGGAAATAATGTCCCAAATATGGTAAAATATCATCCAATATAAAATTATAAGGAAATAAGAAATCTCGCGCAAAAAAGGAAAATCTTGGCCTCCGTTTGTACCATGTGACCGCATGGTACATCTTTGTGCAGTCGTAATAAAGGAAAGATTGGTGCCCCTTCACTCACAGCTTGTTGCTGTGCGACTGTATGACACTTAGTGCTGTGCGATTGCATAATCTAACTCCGTCTTCGGCCATTTGTATCGTGTTGATCCAAGTTGATTCTGACTTCGACCCGAACATGAAACTTACTTCTTTTCTTGTGTAGATCATGGTGTCATCCACTGTTGCTTGCACAAGTGGTCTCGTTGCTTGATTTACCCGTTTTTCCCTCGATCGCGTCATCAGTCCTCCTTCGATAATCAACGGGGCTCATTTTCGTCGAGCTCGACTCTTGGAACATATCGCATATGTTATTCAACAAGATATTGCACTTAACATGTTCCTGAAAATGGGATCTTGTCCATTGAGCTGCTGACTTCTCATTAAACCAATTGAAGGCTTGTTCATTCGTCATCTTCATCTCATTCATAACTTCATTCCATTTGGGTACAGTAATAGACTTGGTTGCAGCCCAGAACAAACTCTTTAAAGTTAGGTCTTTATGTTTGAGAGTGATATAGATGTACAAATGTCTAGCACAACACCAATGCTCTATACTTTCACGGCACTGATTCAGGGCTTCAACCAATCTTTTCTATTTGTTAGATATGAAAGTCCAAGCCCTACTATTACACCTTCCTATGTCAAATACCAAAAGTTCTACGAACCAAGTGCAATTGACTCTGTTTTTCGCATCCACAACTGTCCAAGCAACTGGGAACATACAATTGTCCCCATCGATCCCCACTGCTGTCAATAATTGACCTCGATGTGTACTCTTCAAAAAACACCCATCCAGTCTTATCATAGGCCTCCAACCAGCCTTTAAACCCTTTTTACAAGCCCATAAGCATACATACATTCTTTTAAACACACCTCATGTTCCCTCAACTTGCACTGTAGTTTCAGGGTTAGTTCTCTTCAACTCCTCACCATAATCTCATAGAATCTTGTATTGTTCCTCAATAAGTTCATTCACAACTACTACACATTTTGCCCTTATTTTATAAAACTAATATTTGGATATTTCATACATACAGTCTTTCTTTCACAGTTTCCATGAAACTGCTCATAGACAAATTTAGATCTAACCTAAACTTACGTAGGTACTTCTTGGCCAGGAATCTTGCATGGACCTTACTGTTTTGCCAGACCAATGTGCAGCTATGTTGGTTCCTAAAAGTGTTGATTCTTAAGCTGTTGTCCGGTTGTATGTAGACATACAATTGCCATGGACAATTTTCATGACATCTTACTCTTATCCTATGTGGTTCGTTCTTCACATATCTAAGTTCTCTTGCATTCTTCACAAAGTATTGTATAATAGCTGATCTCAAAGTTTTTGTATTCTCAAACTTCATACCTGTAAAGCACATGAGAACCTTTTAAACATATTATTATAAAATACATAACAGGCCCTAAACTTATTACAAATAAGCATAAGAGTCCCCAAACCTATTACAAAACTTTGTTAGTAAGCACCTAACACGTCAAACAGTCTGCAGTTCACTTACCAATCTTAAATGTAGGGTCATCCATGTCAATTGCAAGGTTGAACCAAACTTCATTTCTATTGTTAGTTTTGGCACCCACTTCATCACCAATTGACGTGCTTCTTAGGTCATCTGAGTCCTCGTAGTCTGTACCACTGTTTTCTGCATTTACATTCTGCTCATTAGGTTGGTCATTGCCTGTATTCCCCACCCATAAATCATATCTCTCACTCAATCTGAAAAACGTGTCTTCATCTTGGTTGTCCATATCCTTCCGTTCGTGTTCATAATCTGAGAAATGTTCTAGAACAATCTTATTATCATCTTCCACTTCTGACTCACCTCCAGAAGACCCAGTGACAGTATTTCAAACATTAATGGCATCTACAACAAAATGTTCAACAGGTGCAAATGAAGGTTTCTGTGTGACCTCCATATCTTCATTGTTGATACCAACACTTTCCAAAATCTCACCAATTTGCATATCAGTCACTACAACTCCAGTTGGTACATTCTCCACCCACGGTAATTCTAATACTCCGGTTGGTTTCCGCAAACAATACATAGTTGCAACTCTTGTGGGACCAAGCCATTTCGCAACATTCATGAAGTCTACATCAGTAACCAACCAAAACGACCCTTCACTTAATATTTTCTTTTCAAGTCTATAGATCTCATCGGCTCATTGTAACCCCAACATCTTCATCGCATTGTCTAACATATATTGATTAAAGAAATTTGGATCCACGTAATTGAGATAGCTGATCTTATCGTGTTTATAAAAGTAATTTTGCATCTTACCAAAAAAAATCCCACCACAATTTTGCCGAATCGTGAAATAAGTGGAGTTCTCTACTGAAAAGGGGAAAAAAGTACACAAGTCCAATCAGAACAAATATGGCTATCACAATAGAAGTCCCTACGTACTCACTACAACATTTTGTTCATATAGTAAATTTCATGCAATTTTTGAAAACCTTACCTATTGCATTCACCACAAACAATGAAATTACAAAATCGATTAAACGCAATGGGTTATAGTACTTCTTCATAACGATTCCAACATTCAAGTATATGAGTTTCTCACAAAGACTATGTTTTGAACAATTTACTTTTAAACTATAACTGCCAACGACGACACTTGCAAAATCGTACCATAGATGGGTTCGGGTAGTGATCCCCTTGAGGCATGCACATCTAACATCTCCATCGTCAAGTTCTTCGGCTTCTTTCTATGGGGCTTTTGCTTGAATTTTTCAAAAAGAAAAGGAAGATGTAAATGTTTTTTAAGTGTATGGACGAATTTACCCTCCCCTGCTTTGGTAAAAAGTTGTCAACAATTTTTTTGGTGATCAACTGATGAGTGTTTGGATAAAAATTGTTCAAAAGGGCCTCATATGCAATATTTGTAAAGGTTAGGGGTCACGATTGCAATAAATTAAAAGTTTGAAAAAACTCTGCTAATATTTTAAAGATTTAGGACTTTTGTTGCAATTATCCCAAAAAAGGGGCGCGTGACAATGAGACACAGCAAGATATGAACTTTTCAAACTCCCAAGTCCCGATTGACCAATCTCAAAAGGCCCTAGACCATGGACCCGTGGGTTCCGCCCTACTCACAATTCAATTAATTATGGCGAGGACACTTGTCAATAATTCAACGTGCATGGTACGTTGTAAAATGGAGCGTGAGCATAAGATAATAATAATGCAAATCTCAGTATAAATTTGCAACCATCCTAATTTATTCATTTACTTGCGATATATTTTTCAATATTCATTTTTTTTTTTTGGATTACGCTCAATTACTTGCGCTCTCATCTGTCCTGTCCTGAGCCTTGGTGAAAGAGGTAAATAGCAGGTTATGACTCCAAAGGTGCATGGTGGAAGACTGCTTGTACACTTGCACTTACCAAAGAGTTCAATCTATATTTCAGAATTCAAACTCTTGACACGGTAGCCTCAAGTAAAATTGAATTTCTCCACCTTCCCCTTTTACCACTTGAAAATGTGCCCTGAGACTTCAATATTCATTTTTCTTATCATTTTTGACGCATATTGCTTCTCAGTCCAGCAGACTAAACTATCAAAGTTTGTATTGATAGTCTAAAATACTTATTTTTATAAAAATAAAAGTTTTTCATCTACAGATTAGATAATAATCTATTCATTATTTAAAATTAATATTACTACAACGTGAAGCAAGAGTCCCCAGAATAATTTTAGATCTAACCTGAGCCATTCATTCTTCTAACTAATCCAGAATGGACAATCTTTAAAACCGGTCAGAGAAAAATGTTGAATTCTAACATGTTTATGGGCTCCACGTTTGTCTGTCCGCTTTTCTGGTGAATTATTTTCATCACCTAACTTTATCGAAATAATTAAGGAGTAGGAACAATTTGGAATATGTCTAGTGTATTTATTTTTATGTTTATATATATTAAAAATATATAATTAATATAATTAAAAATATAAATTTTATTTATATTTTTCAATACACTCTTATATTAAATAAAGATTTAAATACGAATAATTCATATTTATTATAACAAAAGATATTAAATAAAAGCATATTAAAAGATTAAAAAAGATCATTTATGCTTTCAGCTAGAGAAGTGAGAAGTGACATAATTTGAGACGAACATAATTGAAAAACAAGTATGTCTTTATGAAATGGGCCTTGCTTCTTTGCCATGGGGTTCCACGATAGAAACTCCACAATATGGGGTGGTCAACCCCCATGACAAAAAAAAAATTTCCTTACGAAATTAAAGGGATGTGACATATTAGGTCCTTGTTGAGAGCTATTTTCTTCCAAATTTAAACATTTTGGAATAGTGCAAGCGGGTCCCATTTAGTAGTGATTGTTGACTGCTTTCTTATCCAATAACTAAAGTGGATTGAAAATGACCTATGTACCTCTTTATTTTTGGATTCAATCCTCTTCCGCAGGACATTTCTAGTTTTTTAAATTAAAAACAAGACTTTTTTTTTTTTTTTTTTTGGGTTAATATCAATCATTGTTGCTGGTATTTGCACTGTATAGTGTTCCATAATTTGCTAAAAATCTAAAGAAAATAGCTCCTAGACACGGCTAAATATGTTAAACATGCATTCCTGATTCTACCACATTACCATGTCATATTAGCTTCACCTTCCACTTCGTTCCAAGCCGAGCTCATCTCATTAGCACATTTAAGGAGTTCGAATTTTGTGAAGAATAAAAATCCATTTCCGTTTAATTGTTCATCCACTAAACTTCTGACACCTCAACACATCAATTTTTGTTATTCAAATGAGAAGACGCTAACACAATACATGTAACTAAAATAGAAAGCATATCTCAACTTGTGTGACACCTAGAGTGAAACTATCGAGGTCCTTGACTCCATCAGACATAATCTCCCCTTTTTTTTGAAACTATAGCAACCCTAATCGCCATCTTTATATTTAGTTTACTAGTCAATTTTATTGAGTACGCCCTGTGGACAGCTGTCCCACACTAAATTTTGGAAAATTTCTTCTCAATGTATAGAAGTATTGATCCAAGGACTAAACAGAAGCATGCAAAATCTGCTACTATTGTTTACTCTCTGAACCTCTTTTACAAAATCAGAATATCATGGTTTACTTTTGTATCACTCGAAAGCATTAAAAGTGATAAGTTATTATAATGAAATCAATCACTCAATAATATTGATGCAGTTCTTGTATCATAAATGTCATGATTCAAGTTGTAAATACATACAGATGAATCAAGCGCCGAGGGACAATACTGACTTTTTCTGACAAAAATTAAAAACAATGTTCACAATATGGAAGATATATTGATAAATCATAAACCTGTGACAAATAAGTTAAAAAGAGTTCAATTCTATCAAGATCACAAGTAGAAACCACCAGTTAGTGGCCATGCTAACACAACTACGAAAAGTCTTGCAAATGAACAAAAGCAACATCTATTCAACAAACAATATATTCTAATTTTTTAGCGAAAATCAATCGTCTATGCTATTAGGCTAGCTCATACCATATTCGTGCCTGTTTAATTGGCACATGCAAGGTTGCAAATGTCTCACTTCCTATAGGGATGGAACCTACCACTTGGACCGCCACCATTCCCATATCCTTTACTGCCCCCATATCCACCAGTACCACCACCAGTGCTTTTCCCATTGCCATATCCTCCACTACTGCCGGCATTTCCAAAGCCTCTACCTCCATCATACCCGCCAACATTGTATCCCTTACCTACACCATAACCAGCAGCTCCACCATAACCAACTGGTGCCCCATACCCACTGCCCCCATAAGTGCCACCGCCCCCATAAGCGCCACCGCCATACATTGGTCCACCCATTCCGTAACCATAGCCATATCCACCATAGCCTGAATAAAAACCTGTAGCAGCTCCGCCATAATTTCCAGCAAAGTTTCCATAGCCGCCATATCCAGCATAACCACCGCCATATCCTCTACCCATCTTCCCAGAGTAACCACCTCTAAAACCTTCTGAACTATTATCATAGTTACCCACAGATTTTGAACTATTACCCCTACCACGAAATCGACCTTCAGTTGAATGATCAAAACCAAATCTTTTTGGCTCAGCTCTTTTTATCTCAACCTGCAACATTTTACATCAAAGGCTTAGGACACAATTATTCCAAACAGCAAGAATGTGTAGGAAATTTGTTAACTCACTTCTTTGCCTCCAAGTTCATGCATTCGACCATCAGAAAAGATCTTTTCAACAGAATCTTCATTCTCAAAGGTTACAAAGCCAAAACCTCGGGACCGACCAGTATTGTGATCCATCATAATTTGGTGCTCCACAATGTTACCATAAGAAGAAAAATACTCCTTTAACTCATCTGCAATGTAATATTGAAAATCATTTCTTCGAGAAAGATTTTAATTTTCTATGAAAAGTTATTAAATTAAAAGGTCACCAGCAAGAATTACCTTCATGTAATGTCAGTGGAAGACCACCGACAAATATTTTCTTTGTTTTCGAGACTCCTTTAACTTGCATGTCATCTCTAGGGACTGTTCTCTTCACTTCTACCTGAAGTACAAGTTCAAATAAAATTCACCAATTCAAATTTTCTTCCATAATGGAGAAAAAGGAACCGTGAATAAAGGAGATAAAGAGAAACTCCTACTGCTCTGCCATCAATGACATGCTCTTCCTGCAGAACCCTATCAGTAACTTCCGGATCAGCAAAAGTTACGAATCCAAAGCCACGTGGTCTTCCAGAGATTCTATCCATCATTATCACCGAATCTGTAATTTCTCCATACTTACTGAAGTAACTGCTGAATGATTCTGAAAGGAGAAGCCAAAATGCATCACACAGAGATTACTTTTAAAAATAAAAATCCATAAACTTGAAACATGTGGTAAAGTCTAAGCTCAATGTGATAAGTGCAATGTGAAGAACATCCAGAGATATCTCAACAATCAAAGAAACCTTCAATCAACCATCAAAAAAGGATTTATTTATACATAAAGAGAATGTAGGGGAACACACATGTTGTACAAGTAATTGCGGTACAACTCATCAAGCAATCCATTCTTTTCCTTTCTACTTATGCAAATACAGAAATCGGAAATTGCCCATTTCCTTCTAAACAGATAAGGCTTAAATCAATCCAGAAAAAGGATTTTGCTGATGGATTCAATTGATGATTACTAACCACAGTATTCAGAAAGATCAATTTTACTGATATTTTGGTGTAAACAGGTACAAATACTAGTCTCACTTTAAGTGGCAGGTATAATTCAGATACCATATATCCATATAATTCCCTGATCTAAGCCACATAAATACAGTGGCTGTATAACCATTGTTATATCCTACATGAAAAACATGGTTCCAACTAAAGAAAACTTGAATACTATTCCTTCTTATAACAACTGAAGGCATCTCACGGTTGTTCGAACTAAAGGCATCTTATAAATCATTGGAAGCATCAGACACAGGATTCAACTTAAGTCTCCCAAGAAGCAGATGTCTTGGATTCGAATTCTGGGGGACGCAATAAAAAACCGTGAGGGTATAAGTGGACACAGGCCAACTCAAAATGGACAGTACATAAGGTAGCGGCTTGGGAACAGACCCAGATCATTACAAATACCAATCGTAGATGTATTTCTTTTAATTTATTTAGCATGTGTACTTAATTCCTAGTAATACATTAGATCCATCTCCTTATTCAAGGTTTGTTGGAAGATAATTAATTTGAAGTCCCAATTTTCAATGAACTCTAGTCAAGATTTATCTCACTCTCGTATCAATCATCCCAGTTGAGAAAGACTAGCCAGCAAATAACATGTTGTTGTCTTCGCCAAAGTGAAGAAAAAGGTCCAAAATATTGAAAGTGTTTGAGACACTACAAGCGGAGATAGATCAAATTTGTAAGCATTTTTCCCCTGATGAAACTATGACAATGAACCCAAACTTAACCACACTGTTTAATAAATAATCTATCATGATGTAATGCTCAAAAAGAGACTCTCTTCTCCTTTCATTGGAAAAGAGCTGACCTATAGCTCTTTTGGATATTTTTTAGAAAATGTCAACAAATTGCTCTTGAAGCACCTTATGCTCTTTTGAGCTCGTCTGTAGCCTGATTTGTATAAAAAAATTCTTCAGGTGTAAATAAATGTAATGTTGAATATGTTATTGATGGATAGCCTTGAGGAATCTCTGAGTACTAGGTCAAAATCTTGTATGAGATGTTGGACATGTCTCATTAATTGAGTCAATTCTTCAATCTCCCAATTTGAAATTCACTTTCACAAGTATTCATCAGAATTTTGAACACGACGACAACTACAACCAGCGACAATTACCAAAGATCACATACCAAGTGTATATCAGGTTCGAAACAAAAACGAAGGTAAAGATTAAATAGCTTGACACCCAAGTAGAAATACACAAGGAAGGAATACACTGTTAAGAAACTCATCACTCAATGGAATCCACAAAAGAGATACATAGCTTTCCAAGAGAATGACAAGACCTTTCAAATAAAGATAGACTTAACATTCACAAATTTGATAGTTGTCTTCCAAAATACAATTTAAGACCTGTATAGATACTCGTAGTCGGAGCACGATATTTAATGTGTATAAATATATTCTATTAATAATTAGTAACATTAGTATGTATGCGAACATGGATCTTTTCAATATATTACATCCATCTTGTTATTCAAAGTTAAAGAGAAGATAATAACAGTTAGTATCAATGTCAACGAACTCTTTACTAGATTAAAGGCACATTAATGTGCATGTTTCTTGTAGGACGAGTAGCTGAGATGAATGTATTACCCCTAGAGGAATCAAATTATGGATAGGGGTGATGGGCAGTGTTCCTACTTGCTTGGCAGGGCATCATATCTATTACATTGGTAACTCGGTACATCTACTCAGCCCCTACACAAAAATATTTACGTAAGAGTATTGACCTCGGGGAAAAAATTAATTAGAATGTCCAATGCACCTATACTAAAAAAAACCACACACTGGCAGATTCTAAACTGATTTTTGTGACCGCTAATTCACGTTTCTCTTTAACCATCCTCTAAAATCATCATCTTATGTGAAATTCTTTACAATACGGTTAATATTTTGTATTGTAGTACATTCCGATTAATTACTATTTCATCTTAAACCTTAATAAGTAAATGATCTTTTTTTTTTTCAAGTTAAAATATTCAGTAGCTTTCATCTTTCCACAACCAAGATAGAATATTTTCTCAGGACATATAGCTGAATCAAGTGCACAATTAAAAACTTTATGTTTTAAAGTTTCTCCCAGGCAACTTGTAAAGTAAGACAGCTGATTCCGAATAATGGTACTAAACAACATCAGATAATTGTTACTAGGGTTTCTGTGCATTTGGTTAATATTCTATGTTGTAATACATTCTGATTAACTATTTTTCCATCTTAAACCCTTCATTAACGACATTAACTGCATAAGAAATATCTGATTGTGTGATGGTAGTAAGATAATTCAATTTTCCAACCAGACGACAATATTTTCCTGGTTCTCCAAATGATTCCCTTTCACCCTTCAAATGCTTCACTTTAGGATCCATAGGAGCATCAACTCGATGACTTCCAAGAAAGCCCGTCTCATCTAACAGGTGAAGTACATATTTTCTCTGAAATAAGTTAATACCTGCCCAAGACCTAGCGACTTCAATACCCAAGAAATATTGAAGCTTGCCTAAATCTTTGTTCTAAAAATGTTTTTGTAGAAACTGTTTCAATCGGACACTCACATTTGCATTATCACCGATGATTACAATATCTACATAAACTATAAGGATAACATGTCTTGCTCCAATTTGTTGATGAAATATTGAATGATCAGTCTGAAGTGTCAGAAGACCAAATTCCAAAACCTCATAAAACTTTCCAAATCATGCCCTTGGTGATTGTTTTAACCTATATAAAAAATTTTTTTTAACTTACATAGTTTTGGTACTCCCCGAGCAACAAACTTAGGTGGTTGCTTCATATAAACATCTTCATGTAGGTCACTATGAAGGAAGGCATTTTTAATGTCCAATTGAAATAACGGCCAACCAAGATTAGTAGCGATAGAAATCAAAATGTGAATAGAAGATATTTTAGCAATGTGAGAAAATGTCTCATCATAATCAATAACATGGTCTGTGTAGCCTTTAGCAATCAATCGGACATTCAATCGATCAATAGTCCCATCAAGGTTGAACTTCGGAACATAGACTCATCTACTGCTAACAAGATCCCACGTGGTGATGGAACAAGTTCCCAAGTCTTATTCTTGCGCAAGGCTGCAATTTCCAATTTCATAGTCTTTCGCCACTCAGGATCAGATAAAGCTTCGTTCACTATTTTAAGTTAAAAAATACTAAAAAGTTGTGATGTGAAACATGAAAACGAAGGCGATAACGAATTAAAAGTGACATAGTGACTTATTGGCTGTTTAGTTACACAAGTACGTTTACCTTTACGGAGAGTAATTGTCTATGACTCAAGATCAGAGGAAATGACGAACACATGATCTGTAGACGACAAGGTAGCGGATGGGGACACAAATGTTGGTTGCTTAGATTGTTGAGTATAAACTTGTAAATGAGGAGATGGTTCTTCATGAGAGGAGGACGACTCTGATACAGTAGATGGAGACGAGTTTGGTTATAGAGAAATACCAACAGGTAGATATGGAACATGTAAGGTAACGAAATCTCGAGTGGATTCTAGTGACGTACCATTATCAAAAAAGTAGGGTGTGGACTCATTGAAAGTGACATCTACACTTACAAAGCAGCGTTGTAGAGAAGGATTGTAGTAACGATATCCCTTCTATGTTTGAGAGTAACCAAGGAAAACATATTTTATAGAGCGAGAGTCAAGTCTTTTATAACCAGATCCAAAGTGATGAACATAACACACTCCCCAAAAACCTTGAGAGGTAACGAGTATTTTGGAGATGAGGAAAACACAATAGAGAAAGGGAATGTACCGTCCAAAACTGAAGATGACATGCAATTAATGAGATAGCAAGCAGTGATGAAGGCATCACTCTAAAAATGTTTAGGGACACGCATATGACAAAGGAGAGCACAAGAAACCACTAACAAATGACGATTTTTGCATTCTGTAGCTCCATTTTGTTGTGGAGTATATGCACAAGATGTTTGATGAACAATGCCTTTGGAAGAGGGATAGGATGTAAAAGAGGCAGTCATATATTCTTTGGCATTATCAGACATTAAAATACGAATTTTCTAGTTAAATTGAGTTTTGATCAAAGTACGAAAGACTTAAAATATAGTAACTTAGAACGATTTTTCATCAAAAATAACCGAGTCATACGAGAATAATCATCCACAAAAGTGACAAAATATTGAAATTTGTTAAGAGGAAATATTGTTTTGTACCCATATGTCAAAATGAACAATCTTTAATAAACTAGAAACACGACTAATAGTTCTTAAAGGAAAAGATACACGATGATGTTTGCTAAACTGACAAGTTTCACAATCAATGGAGGACACATTGCAAAGACTTACAACTTGAAGTTTTAAAGTGGAAGGGAAGGGTGACCAAGACGAAAATGCTACTGCATGAATGAAGCAGTAGATTGGAGAGCTCAAGGAGGAGAAACTGATAAAAACATTCATGTAATACGGGCACCAACTTCATACCCCATACCGATCATCCTCTGTCTTGAGATCCTAAAAAATGCACAAGATAGATTACTGAAAACATTGAAGAGATGTGGTAATTTTATTAATTGACATTAAACTAAAGGGAAAGTCAGCAACATGAAAACCAGTCGACAAATCAATATTAGGACAAAGGACATTGTCTGAACCTGCAACACTAGTTTGGGAACTATTAGTAAGAGTGACATATTTAGAAGAAGTAACTGGATATAATCAAGAAAAAAGTAGACAAACTAGTCATGTGTTTAGTTGCTCCGGAATCGATAATTCACGGATTATAAGAGGACAATAGAAAGTGAGAAGATAGAGTATGTACTGAGCAAAAGTGGCCATAGAAGTGGAAATGGCCTGTTTATGAGCTAAGAACTCAGCATCCTCATCCTGTGATACACATAAGAAGTCGGGCTCTTGTGTTGAACTAGAGTGAGTCATTGGTCCAGAACTGGGTGATGGTCCTTATTAGACAAGACATGATGGGCAGAACTAGATGATTTGCCATGTAAGTCCCAACAATAACCAACGGTGTGACCTATACGACCACAATAAGTAGGCGTGGACGTAGGTTGGGTCCAAACCCAACCCAACATGGTCGGTTTGTTTAAAAATCAACCCGAACCGATCTTGATCGGTTTGGATTTCGATCCAATTAAAGTTGGATTCGATTTATTTGTTAAATTTGGATAATTTGTTAGGGTTTGAAATTACTTGAAAATCTCCGCTTTTTAAACACACATATAAGAAATTCTTTCTAAAAATAATGTATAAATAAGTTTAAAATTTATGAAGCTTTTTTTTTTTTACAATTTTTTGGAATTCATTCATTTGATTATCTTGTCTTTAATTTTTATTTTATTATCAAATAACATTGCATTTGTAAATAGTGTTCATGTGAATCGGTCTATGTGAAGAAAATTGACGTTTATATATTATAAATCATTCTCTTATCTTTACTATTATATCTATTTAATTTTTTTCATCTTAGATATTAATTTTTTAATTCATCGAGTTGGGTTGGATTTTAATTCATAACCCGCGACCCCACCCAATCCAACCTCAAATTCAATTTTTCAATCCAACCCAATTGAACGTAAAAATCCAACCCAAACCTATCAATTTGGTTTGGGTTGGTCGGATTGAGCGGGTTGGATTGAATTTTACCCAACTCTAACAATAAGTACATTTTCGAGGTTCACGATTTATCAAGCGACCATTGCCTATAGTGTCTCGTCCACCCCAAAAGTTAAAACCATGTCCATTATTACCGTTACGCCCACCTCGAAATGACATGATATTATCCACACAAACTAGTACATGGGCCGTAGATAATAAGAGTAATGTCAAACAATAACACGTAATAATAGAGCCACAAATAGGCCTACAAATCCAGTGAGCAGCCCAACAATAAAATTAATAGTAATGAAAGGAGCCCAAAAATTATATCAACCGGCTCAAAGATACTTCTTTACTGGATTAACCAAAGCCCAAATGAAATGAAAAACCAATGAAATCTTGAACTGCAGACTTGAGCCCAAACCACACTCACGATAGATCTCAGACAGGGCCGAACGAAACACTGTGAATCACAACGACAGACACAGAATCCAACCCAGACGATGCCGCAACACAGCAGCATCCAAAAAAATCGCAACTGATTCAAGAGAAAAAGAACGGCACCAACAGGAAGGCAAAACAAGACTACAACTAATCAAAGAGAAAAGGAACAACACCGATAGAAAGGCGTATACTCGACCACGAAGACCCCGACTCCAACTTCGAGGAACAGAAAGTCGGCCACTATGAACCGGTCACCAACCACACACACAACAATAGGTCAACTACGAGAAACCTGTAATTGATTGCGCCGAAAACACACAAAACAAACACAAGTTCAATTTTTTTCTTTTAAGGCTTTGATACCATGTTGAGAAACAATTGAAAGAAGTTTAATTCACTTCCTCTCCTTCACTTTCAATATACAGAGAAAATCAACAATACACGTATGGAAATAGAGTACAAATATGGTAACTATAAACCCAATTGTATCTTGCCTAATCTACGTTATTCTACTTTATTTATTTCCTTAACAGAATGGATTCATCATTTCATGACAAAAAAGCTATCCTCCTAACACTGGAACATGTAATTTTAATACGGATAGGGGTAAACCTCGGAGTTTTTAAAGGACTAGCAACAAAATACCACAGCATGACTACCAAAATAAATATAACTATAATCATGTGTAACCTCTTAAAGTTAATTCAGTATTATTGTTTACACAACTTGAAAAAGCAATTTGCAGGTCAATTTCCCAACGTATTGCTCTAATGCTCTTTATTAGTTTTAGATCAAGAAAATGAAAATAAAAGAAAATTTGATAAACCAAAATAGAAGAAAATCAATTACATTGAAGTTGGAAAGTTGTAGGCATAAACACTAGGATGCCAACATTTTCATCTCAATTTCAATCGGTTCAACTTAAGATAAACTATCGCCATCTAAATTATTCATACCATATTTAGCAGCAGTTCCATAAAGTAACATATTATGTGTGTAATCATAGAACAATCTAGAAATTTTTCTCTTAATAAAACATCTAAAATTCAAAGAAACATGCCAGAACAAGGCTTACTAAGAGCAAGAACCTCAAAATCAATTACTCTGCAAGAATATAGAATGTTGTACACTAAAATCAATATGTGGAATAAAAGAAAGATAGAATCCCATATACTCCGTCAACAATAACAATATTCCTACAAAATCAAAAGAAGGAAGGATGCATATTGTACCTTCCGAAGTCTCCCACGCAATGCCTCCAACAAAAAGTTTTCTATCACAAGAAGAGAAAAAAAAAATCAACAGTTACTGCCATTTTCACAGCACTCGTATTTCTTGGGGATCAAACCCAACCCTCTCACTCCTCATAATACAAACTAAACTAAGCAAAACATTGCAATCTAATATATAAGCCCTTATGGACCTACGACACAAACTACACAACTAACCCTGCTGATAACGAAGAATCATGCTTTAAGTCATGACGAGTTGCACTATCAACTACGTTATCATTTGACCCATAGTTTCTCTCGTAAGGTGGTTCCTCTTGTTCGTATTGGTCCTCATACTGTTGGTGCCCTTGGAGGTCGCCATAAACGGCAACATTTTGTTCAGCTACAACATCATAATCCATTTGTTCTATTCTACCTATCAAACCTGCAAATAAATAAATATCATATTTCTACTCGCCTCATTTGTTTTACAATTTCGGAGGCTGACAATTTTTTTGAAGCCTAAAAATAAGTAAACCCTAACAATCACCTGAACCTGATAATTAATTATAACGGACCTGTAGCTAGCTATGAATTTCTACAAGTACAAGAGCCGAGTTATCTTGAACGAGTTACAGAGGAGGATTGCTGAAGAAACCCTAGCTTTTTCTCTGAATAGAAAATAATCTCAATTTTTTTTTTGGTATGATTCTCAAATGGCTTGGAGTGATATTTTAACTGGGAAATTTTCATAAATAAGATTTAGGCTCATTTCAATAATAAGAAAATTAATTTTTAAAAATTAGATTTTTATTAATTTTTATTTATAATTTAATTAATTAAATATATTAAGATCACAGATCTACATAATTTGATTACAGATTCATAATTTAATTAGTCACATATTATTTTCGATCACAAATTAAAAAATTTAAATGTCAAAAATTATTTTACGTCACAATTCAAAAATTTTATAGGTCACAATTTGTTCATCCAGTCATAGATTCACAATTTAATTAGTCACATATTATTTTTCGGTTACAAATTAAAATTTTTAAATGTCACAAATTTTTTTACGGTCACAATTCAAAAATTTTAAAGGTCACAATTTTTTTCAAGGTCACAAATCAAAGATTCTATACGTCACATATTATTTTCAAGGTCACAAATTATTTTATAGGTTACGATTCAAAACTTTCATAGGTCACAATTTGTTCATCGATCATAAATCACAATTATTGTAAGTCGCAACTTATTATACAGTCACAAATTATTAGATTATTGGTCACAAATTAATAATTTCTCAAGTCACATATTATTCATTAGTCACAAATTATCAAAATTATTGGTCACATATTTTTTATAGGTCACAGATTAACCAAGTGACCATCACCAACCATCTAACTACTACCTCCAATAACACCACCACCACCATCGTTGTCAAAACCACCACGATCACCAGCACCTCCCCACAGTCGGTCACAAACCCCCTCCCAAACAGTCTGTCACAAACACTTTCATACCATACCGCAACCCCCATCACCGCCAACACTACCACCACCATCGCCACCGCTACCGCAGTCGCCGCACCACTACCACCTCCATTTTCAAACCACCAAAAAAACCCCAAAACCTCCGCCCATGTACAGTCGCTGCACCACTACCACCTCCATTTCCAAATCACCAAAAAAAAACCCAAAATCGCCGCCCATGTGTCCTCTCTTCTACTGGCTAGATCAACTCACTGCAACACTGTCGGCCACCATATTTTCACCATCACCTCTACAAATTTGCACCACACACACATGTGCCAACCCACCACAAACCAAACACGCAGCCAAGACCAAGCTGCCACCATCAACACCTCAGATTTCGCAGCAACCGCGGCACTGAAGCCTGTCATTTCGAGGCGAATCGAGCGACGCTCAGAGGCGTTGGAGAGCCGGCGCAATTTCTATAGAGAGAGTCGTCGGCGCAGCTCCTTCATTTTCTGTGGAAAGAGAGTCGTCAGTGCAATTTCTGTGGAGAGAGTCGTCGGCGCTATCAATTTCTATAAAGAGAGAGTCGTCAGTGCAATTTCTGTGGAGAGAGTCGTCGGCGCTATCAATTTCTATGGAGAGAGTGAGTTGAGCGAGAGGTTGAGAGAGATAGGGTTTGGGTGGATTATGAATTAATTATATATATTAATTAATTAATAAAATATCTGATTTTTTAATAGTTAAACTTTTGGTAGGATTTTAGAATACTCCATTTTTAAAGTAGGATTTAGTGTAATTTCCACTATTTTAAAGGTATTTGAATATTAAGACGGAAGTTGGGCCTGTGCCTGACAGACGGGTATTTTTAATTTTTAGTGACAATGAAGACATAACTAACATAATATCCAATTTGTTACCCTTCGATTACTTGAATAAAGTCCAAAATGACATAAAAAAATTGTGCCTTAATGCCCTATAAGCAGGCGTTTGGGTTCACTACGTCAAATTTCCAGTTTTACAGATTTTATAGAAAGACAATCATGTAACGGGTCGCCCTTCTCTAGTCCTTGAGTGTATTTTTATGAACGGAAAAATTCGTATTTATATCATGGGTTTTGCACATAGATGTACACATAAGAGTGTCTATAATGTGAGTGATGTGAAGCCCATGTTATAGTATTGTAAGCCCCACCCCATATAGCAAAACCCATCCATAAAATACTGTGAAGTTTGATAAATAATTTAAGAAATACTATATACCAACCTAAAATCCCAAACTATGTTTTGTAACTGACAATCTTTAAATTACCCTAAAATTTAAGCTCTTCACTTGTTTGGACTCCATTATTTCCAATTATAATGGAAGGCAGGGGAGATCCACCTTTGGACCTGGTGGGTCTTGGGACCAACTAATTATTATTTTTTTTAAAAAAAAGTTTTTATTTATTTATTTTTCATTTAAAATGGGTATAATTTTGGGTATACTTATCAACATATACAAACAGAAGCAATAAGAAGCGTAGAACGAAGACAATCCAGCATAGGATAGGTAGCAACCTACAAACAGTGTACCCAAGACTAGATCACAGGACCATTCTAGACACAGCGTATTCTCAATGTTGTGTTCATTTTGGCCATGAACACTTCGCCTGGTTCTGCAAGTGTTTGTTCAAGGATGTAGCCTTTTCAATCCTTACGAAGCCCCGAATCCGAATACATGATTTAGTTGTCCCTTTGAACCTAGATCCTGGGATCTCCATTCAGCTAGGTTGGGTTTCCACCATGATACCTTTCAAAGTTATAGGCTGCAAGCCCATTCCCCTCGATGCTTTTTCAACTAGCTCTCGAGTTAGCCCTTTGGTTAGCGGATCCGCAATATTATCCTTTGACTTTACGTAGTCCAGAGTGATAATACCTTGTGAGAGTAGTTGTCGAATGGTATTATGTCGTCTTCGAATATGTCGAGACTTACCATTATACATATTGCTCTGTTGCCCTGTCAATTGCCGATTGATTGTCGCAATAAACACAAATTGCAGGCACGGGCTTTGACCATCTTGGATTGGTTTCAAGTCCGGAGAATATACAATTTAAGTGAAATGATAAAACAAAAGTTTCTATTGAATAAAGATGACATAAAAAATTGAAATGGGTATTCAATACCACCATCAAAATTAATTATAAGCAGGCGTTTCTGTTGATGCTCGTGTGAATTACGCTTCAAGTTGAACATGAATTCAATGCATACAAATGTTCACTACGTCAAATTTCCAGAATTATTATCTACGAATCATTGGCAATATAAAAATAATATAGAAAGACAATCATGTAATTACCACAAAGTGCTAGGAGCATACTGGGCATTCGTGTGGTTTGCCCTTCTCTAGTCAGAACCAAACATCATGTTCATCCTCTGTCAAATATCGGAACAGAGAAATAAGAAATGAGCATCTACCCAATCATTACTGGCGTTGTTTGTTCAATTGTTCTGTTGGTTTGGATATCTTGTCGTCTTACCGGCGTTACTTGTTGGTTTGAATATCGAATAGTTAAATTTTTTGTCAGTTTTTTGACATATTTGAGTGTGATCCACTAATATAAAATTTCAGCGTCCGTCACCGTGGAAGGAATAATAATTTTTTTAATAATGTGTGGTTAAAAAAGAAGGAAATGTTTATAAATTTATGTGTAATATTATTTTACTGGAGAATATGTGATTGATAAGAAGGTAAAAAAAAAAAATTTAATTTAATGGAGGCCAAACATGACTAAGCTCTCTCCCAAATCAATACAAAAAGGCTAAAAGCAGAAATGAGCAAAACATACCCAATTTCACCTCTAGAGAAGGTCATACCATATTTGCTTTTTTCTATATTTATCCATTAAGAATCACAGGCTCTTGCTGAAACATATAATCTTGATTTTCCAGATTATACGTTAATGTTGCGGAATTTATTATGTGCTACAATTAGATATAACTCAATTCGAATTTTACGTAGTTCATACTCATATTTCTCATCTGAAAATATTGTAAAACGATTGAGACCATTCACTCCATTTTGGTCTTGTTTTGATTGCAAATATACAGTAACATATATGCATCTTCCATTTAGATGAAATATTCGTATTGCGAGTTTGTAATGTCAAATATAAGAAAAAATATTCGAATTATTTAATTGATTATAACTAATCAGACATTCTTCCGCTTTCATTCATAAAGGAGAAAAAAAGACAATAAATATTAGAGCCTATATCTTTCCACTCTGCATCGTTGGGTATGAATTGTGTTACCTAAATTCAAAAAAACTGGAACATAGATTTTGTAATGTTTATGTGTTTCTGACGTATGGTAATTTCAAATTTGATGTAGACGTATTTGTAGTAAATGGGTAGATACGTTTGGACTTCTTGTTCTCTTTGTATGCGAGTATGTTGATCTTATTAACATGATAATGAGTGAACAGAAGCTTAATAAGAGAATTTCGTGTTTGAAAATTGAGTACACTGTTGATGTAAAGATGTTCCCAATTCGATTATCAAATGACAGTTCATTGAAATTCTTTTTGGAGCTTAAGCATAGGGATCGTCGTATCACCTCCTACACATTGGTGTCAGTGCGTTTCCATGTTACATTCTATTGAATACAATTCAATTTGGAAACAAGGATTCAATAACTAGCCCATGATCTATATTCACCCATGAGGCAATCAACAAAAATGTTATATAAAGCTATAGATGAGTACCTAATGCCAGTAATAATTGCAGTCTTCTTACCGAAAAAAAAAGGTCTTATCATCCTTAACTTTTAGCTCATGGTGCTTCCATTGACCATGAAGATTGTCATATTTAAATATATATGTATGCAACAATTGCACAAAATATGACATCACTACAAACTCATTCCATAACTACTAGACACATAATTAACAGGGGTAGATCATGTAAGTATTACCTTCATAGTTGTTTTTGATTAAGTGATCTTTTATTATTTATTACCGAAAAAAAAAAAAAAGGTCTCGTATCAATTTGTGTACCTCCTTAATGGTAATTTCTTTTAGTAAATTGGTAGATACGTTTGGACTTCTTGTTCTCTTTGTATGCGAGTATGTTGATCTTATTAACATGATAATGAGTGAACAGAAGCATTTAATAAGAGAATTTCGTGTTTGAAAATTGAGTACACATTGATGTAAAGATGTTCCCAATTCGATTATCAAATGACAGTTCATTGAAATTCTTTTTGGAGCTTAAGCATGAATAGGGATCGTCGTATCACCTCCTACACATTGGGTGTCAGTGCGTTTTCCATGTTACATTCTATTGAATACAATTCAATTTTGGACAAACAAGGATTCAATAACTAGCCCATGATCTATATTCAACCCATGAGGCAATCAACAAAAATGTTATATAAAGCTATAGATGAGTACCTAATGCAGTGCAGCTTACCTCCATCTTACCCTAAGTCCAATTAACTTTGGGCATTAGTACTTTTGATATATATTTAATACATTTATTATGGTAAGATCTATTATGATATTAAATAATAGAGTCCGTAGATTCAAATCTCGGTAATTCGTTAATCACAAGGAATTGTGATGGGGAGATACAAATTACATATGATTGAATCTTAAATCATCCATGGTCATAAGTAATAACGAGATACGGATATCGTTGTTACGGATAGACCATCACGTGTGTCATTCCTTACTTGTGAAGTAAGTAGCTGATCTTACAAGCTAAAGTGTGGGTGACACTTAAATGAACACGTGGATGTTTTGCTACAGAATAAAACATTGGAGACCCTGCTGGGAGATTCCACATGGATAACTATCTGAGTATCAGTGGTTAATCTCTAACGTTCGATAGTGGAATTGGTCATTCGACTTGAGATCATCATAGTACCTTATGTGGGGATAGTCATACTTTGGTGATACTGGAAGTTGCTCTGTCAAGGGGCCGCAAATACGGCATCGTTCGGGTATGTCAAGAATCATATGAAGGTTGTGAGTGATCAATAGAGGATTCGTCACTCTTAAATAGTAAGAGTTTATGATCTGCATTTCATCCAGTTAAGTTGATAATGAAATCATTGGCCAAGGTGTACGCATAAGTCGAAAAGGAGTTTTCGACTTACATTGACTTAATAAGTGGAATGAAAGATATGATCGATAATCGAGATTGACACAATCCATATCTCGTAATTGATCGGATCATATTGACGAAAGGATTATAGTTTCACGATAAACGACATGTATTGCCCTGACACATTGTTAGATATCAATTTGGGACGACGGATGTGAATTAGTGATAAATCAAAAGGGTGTTTTGATTTATCGATTTTGATTAGATCAAAATAATAATTCATGTCGTTAGGCATCGTGACTGGGAACCTAATGGGTCACACACAAAAGGAGAATTAGAAGATTGAGATCTACCAATTAATTAATTGACAAACGTTGGATAATTAATTAATTGAATTGCTTATTAATGGGCCCGAATTAATTAATCAAATTAATTAATTCATGAACCGAATTTAATTAATTGAATTAATTAGATATTGGGTCAGGCTAAGTTGTAGGACGGGCCAAGCCCTTTTGGGCTTATATAAATAAGCTGTCAGGGTTTGAAATTAGTTGATGAATTTTATTATTCTTGCTAGCACAAGAAAAGTAAACTCTAATTCTCTTTCTAAATCTTGTTCCCTGTGTGGATTTCATTAGAGGCTAAACAATTGGACAGCTGTGGGAGGTAGATCCTTAGTGGGAATTGAAATTTATTTAATTTTTCGCTGTGCATGATAAGTAAATTCTCAACAGATCCAACTCAAATAAACTCTCAATGAGATCACATGAAGCTCGATCAAGCATATAAGAATTATATCTAAATCATGTAGGGAAAGTGACAACTAATTACAATTAGAGTAATCATTAAAATAATTTAAGAGTAATAGTTGGGTTTCACATCGAATGAAAGCAATAATATGATGAATTGTCAAGCAAATTGCTCACACAACAGATCCAGGGCAGGAGATCCCAAACTAAAACCAAGTAAACGTAAGACTGAAAAAAATATATCATATAATAAACTGTAATCGGATCGTTGACTTCAACAAGCTCAACATCATCTCTCTACAAAGCTACTCTAGCCACCAATCGGCCAATTCTTCCAAAATCTTTAAATAATCAAACATATTTACCAATATCCATGAAATAAACAAATATGCGAATGAATATTAATAGATGCAATTTTGGGGATTTTGACATGATTCATGCATGCAATGGGCGTGTTTAGTGCAACGAAACTAGCTTACAATTAGTTATCATATAGGAGTTAAGTGATTTTCACTTTTTCTTTTTTACTACAATTTTGCAGTAATTCTAGAATAGAATATATTACAGAGTAATTATTGAAATTTATTAAAAAGTATGTAAGGGATGTAATTTCCACTTTTCCGCAGCACATACTGTCTTATTTTTCATTAAGTCCTTGTTTAAACCCCATTTTATTTAAAAAAATTATTTTTAAACACATACTCTTCAATAAAATAATATTATACGTAAATTCAAAACTTTTCTTTAAATTTTACCACACATTATGCCCCTATTTGTTTGCTATTTTATTTTTCATTTGTAGAAAAATTACAGCCGTTACATGGGAAAAAGGTACGCAAATGGCTGGAAAGAGACATGAGCATTTAATGTTCATTTGAAGTCAAATGACCTTTCTACCCTTTTCACATTTGTTTCATAGTTAAAGAGAGGACATTTCAGAAAATTTCAATATTGGTGAGTCAAATATAACGGCTGCCTATGACCCACTGATAAGTACCAATGGGCCAAAAATCACTTAAAATGGGGTGAAAATGGGTACCAAACATGGGCTAAATATCAATTTACTATTCTAAAATACATTCTTTCTTCAAAATAGGAGCTCAAACATGACTTAAAAATCAAGGCTCTGTTTGAGCCCCATTAATTTGAAGAAATGTATTATGGAATAGTGATTAATGGAGAATGTGTGATTAAAAAGGAAGAATTTTTTTTTATTTGCGTGTAATATTATTTTTAATAAAAAATGTGTGGTTAAAAATGAGTACTATAGAAAAAATAATAGGAAAGAATGTAAAGTAAAAGATGACAAATAGCACTAACATTTCACATAGGTGACATATTATGTTACATTTCGTAAAAATAAAAAATTTAAATGGGTCCCATATTGTATTATTTTCTATTGGTTAGTTTTTGACTTGAACTGAATTTTGATAGCATTGAGTTATAGGGACCTTAGGCATAATTTTTGAAGGAATCTCTTCAATTAATGATACAAAAATTATATGGAGCAAAAGCTCACCAAAAAAATTTCACCAATGGTTGTCGTCATTATCCGTCCACGATTCAAACAAAATAACTGATGTACCACCTTCAGGAGTTACTAACAATAATGATGTCGATAATATAGAACCAACTACAATACTATCTGTTAGCGTCGATGCACCAACTTTTCAATTAGCGTCGATGAACCAACTTCAACAATTACTGACGATAATGTTGTCGATGACGTTGTTGACAAATACCGTAATGATTTGGTCACTAGTGCCAACGAATAAGTTCTTGGTGTCATCACGAAAACTTATTTTTTCTTTATTTTCTAATAAATTAATGAAATAATAATTTGTTAACGTCAATTTTTTTTTTTTTTTTTATTATTATTTTTTTTTTTGGCATAACGAATTGCAAATTTTTTTTTTTTTCAAAGATCTATGTTACAAATTACATCAAAAGCAAAGTACTACGTTTGGTTCAAACTTCAGAACATTAAGCTTTGTTCAACTCAGGATTAACTGTCATAATCAAGGGAAAAACCAAATTCACAAATCTGACATACCGTAGAACATCTTTATTATGTGGAAGATTGGTGCATTAATTTCACTTTCAGGCACAAGAAGCTATCAAATCTCTATTCAACTAACCAAGATGTAGAGCTACATCCCCTTCTTCAAGCATATATTTATTATCATAGATTTTAATGCAATATATATATCCGAGCTGTTAAATTAGATTAATTGAAATAAATTTTGATGACTTATGACGTAGTTAGATATTAATTTTATTTGTTAGGTAAAACTCGAGGCAAATTGATAGAATGAAAAGAAAGAAACGAAAAAATGGAGGAAAATGAAAGAAATTCAAAGTTCGGGATCATATTGCAAATATTCAATTATTGATTTAGACCACAAAACGATAACTAAATTCGTTAAGAGTCAATTGGATGCAATTAGAAGTAAAAAATAAATGAAATATAATCAAAGGATTTTCATTAATCAATTTCCAATAGCACAAAATATGTTTCTGATTTTTAGTTGAATATTAAGATCAATTTTTCAGATAGCAAACATTCGCATTGAATACATTCTATTTATAAAATAATTGTAGTCATTCGAGTTAGTTTTTCAACTCACTTTGAATTACCTTTGTTGGATAATAGAAGAGAAAGTTATTACCAAAATATTGATTACTGCACAGATACATAATCATGTGCGTGCGAATGCACCTTTTCTTATTTGATTGAAACTCTTTTGGAATCCAACTTGAACGTATATTTTGACCTAATTTCACCCTGTATAATACAAGACATGTTTACCCATTAAGCGATATTTCTCTTACCTTTCAACTCACTTTCATATCATAAAATCATTCAAGAATGATGGATAAATTTATCATAAGTTTGAGAGTTTAACAAATCTAGCACTTGTATTGAATCAAGAAACATCAAGAGCTCGGGGTAGATAATCAAGAACAATAATTAGAATGTGACATCTCTGTTGACCCCAAAAATTACACCTATGAGCTGTCAACAGATCCCAGGGCCTCTCACGTCCGGTTCAGCCTTTGTTCCTACACACTAGGACAAACCGTCGGTTGCACGTGGCCTTCTCCAAAGAAGGGGGGAGCCGGCCGTGCGCACTCCGACGATCAAGTTAGTTGGAGTGGAAATATATGAGTGTGGATAGGCTAAAACGTGTGCCTCCAAAGTATATAAGGGGGTCGGCCTTGGGGAGATAAATGGAACAGTAAAATATAGAGAGAATTGCTAAGAAGTATTGAGAATCCAATTTAGCATTACCTTCAAATGACACAATGTGTGAGCTTATATAGTGAGAGAGGGCAAATAAGAACCGTTGGATGAATGGGCACGTGGCCTTATCCCAGTAGCTGAACTTCTTGTCGCAGACTTCAATGCATTTAATGCTCTGATCTCCTATGTTTGAACTCTGACATGCGGCATTGGTGCAGCCGTAATTGCAGTGTGTTGTCACATCACCCATCTGTCAGAAGATCTTTTCCTCGAGATCTTCTATAGGAGAGCCATACTGTCCACTGTTCATGTAACAAGAGTTCGGTACCACCCATGAGTTCGACCGCAAGGGGTTCATCAATGGCGGTTCGACAACGTGGGTTCGTCGTTACCGATTCGATACCTCTGCTTCGGATATAAGGCAGTGTATGGGTTTGGCTACGTGGTGCATACTGGGTCTTTTGGGATTTTCCGTAACAACTAGTCCCCGAAGTCCATGTATGATTATTTATATAGTGCGTGGACTTGAAGTAAAAAAAGAAAAGAAAAGGTTGCAGTAACATCTAGTCCCCGAAATCCATGTATGATTATTTATATAGTGCGTGGACTTGAAGGCCTGACCGTGATGTACTTAGAAGCGGTGTCTGTTGCTGGAGAGGCGAGGTCATGAAGGCGAGCCTGTTATAGAAGAGACGAAGCTATGAAGGCGAGCCTGTTATAGACGAGGCGAAGCCATGAAGGCGAGCCTGTTGTAGACGAGGCGAAGCCATGAAGGCGAGCCTGTATGATTTTGACGTTGACGCTGGTTCCCAAGGTGCTAAAGTAATTACGGCGAGGGCAGTTTACTTTTTCATATTACGCAAACATTTAATGCATGATAATGATTATTGGGGATACCTGGCATATTGACTCAAGTCCATTGTGCCTGCGCCGCACACGTTGATCATGGCCTTTGATTCGAAAATGGTGATAGGTGCCTTTTCGTTTCAACGTCTCTGATGCAGGGACAGCTATAAGGCTTGGATTAAAGCCATGGCTAATCCAAGGGCTGGGATAAGATTCTGTTTCATATAAAAGGGGGTTTCTTCCTCACTCTCTAGTTTCCTCTTTGCAAGAATGTTTTCTTAAGTGTTCCAACTTCTTCCTTTCTGCCTTCGTGATCCTCCATCCAGTTGTTGTTCTTCTTTGCAAGCACCGGCTCTTCTCTTGGCTTCTTCAATCGTAAGTGTTAAGTGTAGTTAACTGCTTAGATTTCTTCTCTCTTTCGACATAGAGAGAAACAATGGCATCCTCTTCGAAAAATAGGGACGTTGGGGGTTCTTTGGGGAATGAGGAGACTGCCTCTTTATATGCTGAGGTTGACATGTCCCCATCCATTCCTACCGCCAAGATAATGGACGAGATGGGGGGACCCCATAGTGTTGCGATGATGCCGGAGGGGCCTATAAATTATAGGATGAGGTGGGAGGCATCTGAATGGGCTTCGAATGTAGAGGTGAGTGAGCTTGAAACATATAGGGAGAGGTATAGGATCCCTGAAACCATAGAGATGTTTGTACCGACCCCTGATGAGCGGGCCTGTTACCTTAGAGAGGGGTGTGTGGCGGTGAGCGAAGCCATCTTGGCGGGGGGGATGAGGTTACCTTTACACCCGTTTTTTAGGTACCTGCTTAGGCAGTATAACCTGGCTCCGACCCAACTCGTGCCGAATGCATGGAGCCAAATGGCAGGGGCCTTCCTTTTGTGGAGGAAGGTCACTCTTGGCGAGGATATGCCTCCCCACATTTTTCAAATTCTTTTTCAGCCCCGAGCCTCAAGTGGGGGTGATTCGTGCAGGGGGTGGTATTGCATTAACCCCTGGGGTTCGCACTCCCCCTTCATCTGGGGCACTCCTTCTTCTATAAAGAACTGGAAGTCCTCTTGGTTCTGGATAAGGGGTCGCTGGCAGACAGTGGAGGGAGATGCAGTCCCAGAGATAACCGTGCCGACCCATTACCATGAGTATAGTGAGTGTAGTCCCTGGTTATTGATTTGTTTTGTTGCTTTCCATTTTTGTGGTGTTTCTGATTTTAGAATTTTTTAGTTCCTGCAGATCGGTTCGAACTTGAACCTTGCGAGTGGGTCGTTGTGAGGGCCATATACGAACTGCCTTCGAAGAAGAGGGACTTCAAGAACGTCATAGCCAAACGAGCCCCATTCGTGACACACTTGCTGATGTCGACCCGTGGTAAGTTCCGACCCTATTCTTGCTTCCGAGGCTTATTATGTGCTATTTTTGCTAACTTGCTTTGGTTCGGTTGCAGAACAACACTTGAACAAGGAGTATGTGAAATCGGACATGTTTCACATGCGACGCTTGGCCGAGGCGAAGAATAAGAAGCCTCTGAGTTCCAGTTCGTCCACTTACAAGAATCAGAGGGCGAGCTGAGCCGTCTGTCAAAGGCTCACCCACTTCCTCTCCCAGAAAAGAAGGTGGAGGGTAAAGGGAAAAATAAAGCTGAACCTTCTGACGGGGGGTGCCTAAGAAGAGGCGGCTGGTTCTGACCAAAAACAAGGGTCCTCCTCCTCTGTCACGTCAAACTTCAATAGAGGAGTCCTTGCGGGAGCCATCAACGTGAAGCCGTTGAACTCTTTGCCGGTAATTAATATTGATGAAGGCAATGAAGATGATACTGGGTTGGTTAGGAGGAAGCGGGGGCGTCAGACCAGGATGGAGGGTCCTACTGAGTTTAAAGCTCGAGATTTCCTCGATGGCCGAACTGATGAGATTGCCTCCGAGGCGTTGGAGATGCTGCCGGCAGAAGCCCAAGCAGCAGCTAGGATGAATTACAAGTACTGGACTGATAAATATGCATCCTACGCTGAGACTTGCGAATTTACTGATATGCTGGAGGCTAGACTGGCAATGCAGGCTCGGTCCCAAGGCTTCATATTTAATGCTCAAATGGATATGAAGAGGCTGCAGGACCGGAACCGTCAGCTCGAGGAGAGGACTGCCACTGCTGAGTTGGAAGCTGCAAAATTGAAGGCAGAGGCCTCGACAGCAGATGAGGTCATTGAAGCTTTCAGGGCCAAGCAGGAGGAGTTGGAGGCCAAGGTTGGGCAGGTCTCCTCTGAAAATGCTGAATTGAAAGAGGAGGTTCACTTGTGCAAGTCTGAAGTGAATGCATTAACGAAGCGAGTGAAAAACTCGGATAACTTGCAAAAGATTGCTTCGACTGCACTGGAGGTGGGCAACGAAGATAGGACGGCTCTGAGGGCCCAAGTGACCGACCTAACTGCTGAGGTTGCCAGTTTGAAACAGCAATTGGTTGAGGCGGGAGATGCTGCAGTGGACAATTATGTTGCCCACTTTCATGAAAGTGCATAGTATGACGGCCTCGATTTGTACTGGAGGAATGTTGCCTATGGTGAAGTTCTTGCAAGGGTTGCAGAACTTCACCCAGAGGTGGACCTTACTGTTGTGAGGGAGGAGTTCATTCCAGCCGAACCCTCCACTCCTGCTGAGGAAGTGGCTGAAGAGGTGGTGGAGGAGGTGGTGGAAGTTGTAGATGGTGGCAAGTAGTGTTGTTTTTTTTTTTTTTTTGGAGTAAAGTAGTTGTACTTAATCGGATTTTGCCTTTTCTATTAGAGCCATTCTTTGTTTCTTCCTTCTTTTTTGTTGGACTTATTTGACTTTTGCCTTGTATGGTCTCGTTGAGTAGCGTCCGAACTGATGATAGATAACAACTTAGGTAAGTTATTAAAAATTCGCATGGGTTCGCTATGGTAATATCTCAGATAACTTGAGTTGTATTATTAATGATCCGTGCCGAACCCTTTTTACTTGAAATTTGTAGGGTGCCAGACTTCGTAAAATAGAAGATGCTACAAAGTGAAATGGTTCATCTAAAAACTCATCCAGTAAATTGTTTATTAACCAATTTAAATAAGGCTTGATGAATACCGTGTGTGATTCGCCACACTCAAGCCGTGCCGAACCGTTTTTACTTGGGATTTGTAGGGTGCCAGACTTCGTAAAATAGAAGATGCTATAAAATGAAACGATTCGTCTAAAAGCTCATCCAGTAAATTGTTTATTAACCAATTTAAATAAGGTTTGATGAATACCGTGTGCGATTCTCCACACTCAAGCCGTGCCGAACCGTTTTTACTTGTGATTTGTAGGGTGCCAGACTTCGTAAAATAGAAGATGCTACAAAATGAAACGGTTCGTCTAAAAGCTCATCTAGTAAATTATTTATTAACCAATTTAAATAAGGTTTGATGAATACCGTGTGCGATTCGCCACACTCAAGCCGTGCCGAACCCTTTTTACTTGGGATTTGTAGGGTGCCAGACTTCGTAAAATAAAAGATGCTACAAAATGAAACGGTTCGTCTGAAAGAGTTGGTAGCAGTTGAAACAATCATAACGGCAAAGCTCCATTCCATATATGAGAAAGTAAACACAAAATAGAGGAGGCTACGAACATATGCCCCGATAACTGGACAGTGAAGAAAAGAAAATTACTGATAGTAGACCCTCAGGTGCTTAAAATTTCAGGGGTAGGGCTGCAACTTCCCATCTAGAGTTTCGATCCTGAAAGTCCCTGCCCTGATCTCCTCGGTTATGCGGTAGGGGCCTTCCCAATTTGGGCCTAGGGTTCCGACGTCGGGTTCTTTAGAGTTCAGGAAAACTCTTCTCAACACGAGGTCGCCTCTTCTGAAAGATCGCTTTTTCACCTTCTTGTTATAATACTTCGTCATTTTCCTTTGATAAGTGGCGAGCTTAACCTGTGAGGCATCCCTTTTCTCCCCCAGAAAGTCTAGCTCGCATCGTTTGATGATTTCCTCATTGGAGATCTCGTTGAACTGTAAGCGACGAGGCGACGGCAACCCTACCTCAACGGGGTCATCGCTCCTGCACCATATGCCATGGAGAAGGGGGTTTCACCCGTCGCAGTCTTGCTGGTGGTGCGTATCGCCCATAACACATGGGGCAGTTCATCCACCCATGCCCCCTTCGATGCGTCAAGCTTCTTTTTCAGAATCTGCTTGATTGTTTTGTTTACAGCCTCTACTTGGCCATTTGCTTGGGGATGGTGTGGAGAAGAAAAATGTTTCCTGATTCCGAGCTCCTCGCACATCTCCTTGACCTTCTTGTTGTCGAACAGCCTTCCATTGTCCGACACAAGTGAATGGGAAATCCCGAACCGACATATGATGTTCTTCCATACAAACTTCGAAGTGTTTGCTTTGGTGATCTTTGTCAAGTGTTCGGCCTCCACCCATTTGGTGAAATAGTCTATAGCCACAATTGCATGCGAAGCACCTCCCTTTCCTTTAGGAAGTGGACCTATCAGGTCGATGCCCCATTTGGCGAAGGGCCACGGGCTAGATACAACAGTCAACTCTTGAGATGGTTGACGTTGAATGGAGGAGAAACGCTGACACTTGTCACATGTGCGGACAAACTGGATGACATCCTTTTTCATCGTTGGCCAGTAGTATCCTTGTCTGAGTATCTTATAGGCTAGGGCCGGACCGGCGGTATGGTTTCCGCAGATCCCTTCATGGACTTCCCTCAGAACGTAGTTGGCCTCGTCGCCCCCAGTGCATCTCAAAAGAGGCATTGAAAATCCCTTTTTATACAACACTTCGTCCTGGAGCACGTAATATGCGGCTCGTCGCCTTAGTTTCTGGGCTTCCTCTTTGTCCTCAGGGAGGGTTTGATCCTTTAGGAAGGCGACGATTGGCTGCATCCAAAGAGGGGTACCTTCTATCCACATGATTTCTCTTCGCCCTTGGCTATGGATGGTTGAGTGAGGTGTTCAATTGGCACCATTTTAAAAATTTCAGAATCCTTACTGCTAGCCAGCTTCGATAGGGCATCCGCATGTGTGTTTTCGGACCTTGGAATTTACACAAGTCAAATTTTTCAAAGTGGGAAATGAGCTCTTTAACCTTCTTCAGGTAAGAAGCCATATTTTTGTCATTTGCCGCATAATCCCCTCTTACTTAGCTAACCACTAGCTGCGAGTCACTACTGGCGGTTAGCCTCTTTATCTACATCTCCCTTGATAATTTTAAGCCCGCCAGGAGGGCTTCATATTCTGCAGCGTTGTTCGAAGCCTTGAATCCGGACCTAACAGCACAGCAAAGCCTGTGTCCCTTCGGACTCAACAGAATAATCCCTGCACCCGAACCGCTCTCACCGGACGAGCCGTCAACGAAAAGGCTCCAAGTTGGGATTCTGCTTCCTCAATTTCTGTATCGACTTGCAGTCCAGAGAATTTGACTATAAAATCTGCCAGTGCCTGTCCTTTCACCGAGGCCCTTGGTTTGTATGAGATGTTGAACTCACTCAACTCGATGGACCATGTCATTAGCCTCCCAGAGGCGTCCGACTTTTGCAAGATTTGCTTGAGGGGGAGAGTTTTCAACACACGGATGCTGTGGGCCTGAAAGTAAGGCCTCAACTTTCTGCAAGCGGTCATCAGCGAAAAGGCGAGCTTTTCCATGTCTGAATATCGAGATTCCGCGGAGGTGAAAGCCTTGCTTACATAGTAGACAGGTAATTGGGTACCATCTTCTTCCCTCACGAGGACCGAACTCACAGTATCAGCTGATACGGCTAAGTATAATGATAGGGCTTCTCCATCTTTGGGCTTGGAGAGGAGGGAGGGTTGCCCGAGGTGCTTCTTCAGCCCTTGGAAAGCCGCTTCGCACTCCTCGTTCTAATGGAACTTTTTCCCTCCTTTTAGGACTTTGAAAAAGGGAATGCACTTATCTGTTGCTTTCGAGATGAACCGGTTCAGAGCAGCGAGCCGACCTGTTAAGCTTTGCACTTCCTTTGGTTTGCGGGGGGACCTCATGTCTAGCTAGGCCTTAATCTTATCAGGATTAGCCTCAATCCCTCTTTGATTGACCATGTAGCCCAAGAACTTTCCGGAGGCTACACCAAAAGCGCACTTCAAGGGGTTCAGTTTCATCTGAAATTTTCTCAAAACTCTGAAAGCTTCGGTAAGATGCTCAATATGATCTTCAGTTTCGAGGCTTTTCACCAACATGTCGTCCACATAAACTTCCATTGTTTTGCCTAGAAGATTCGCAAACATGCGGTTCACTAACCTTTGGTATGTGGCCCCTGCGTTTTTAAAGCCAAACGGCATCACCCGGTAGCAATAAAGTCCCCGATCCGTAATGAATGAGGTGTTTTCTTCGTCTGGTGGGTACATGAGAATCTGGTTGTATCCAGAATAGGCGTTCATGAAGCTCAGTAGTTTGTGTCCTGCGGTGGCATCCACAAGTTGGTCAATCCTTGGAAGTGGGAAACTGTCTTTTGGGCAAGCCTGATTCAGGTTGAAGAAGTCTATGCAGACCCTCCACTTACCATTGTGCTTCTTCACCAATACCGAGTTTGATACCCACTTCGAGTAGGTCGCTTCACGGATGAACCCATTGCCTACCAGCTTATGAACCTCTTCCTTTAGGGCTTCATACCTTTCTGGGTTCAACGTCCTCATCTTTTGTCAGTGTGAAGCGAACTTTGGGTCGATGTTGAGGTGGTGGCAGCTGACCTTTGGATCGATACCCACCATATCTCCATGTTTCCATGCAAAAACGTCCAAGTTTGCGAGGAGGAAGTTCTTCAATAGCTGCTTCCGTTCACTCCCCAACTCGCCTTCATGGCTTCGCCTCTTTTACAACAGGCTCGCCTTCATGGCTTTTTCTAGCCTACAGCAGGCTCGCCTTCATGGCTTTGCCTCGTTTACAACAGGCTCGCCTTCATGGCTTTGCCTCGTTTACAGCAGGCTCGCCTTCATGGCTTCGCCTCGTTCGCCTCGTCTACAACAGGCTCGCCTTCATGGCTTCGCCTCTTCTACAACAGGCTCGCCTCGTCTACAACAGGCTCGCCTTCATGACTTCGCCTCGTCTACAACAGGCTCGCCTTTTCTACAACAGGCTCGCCTTCATGGCTTCGCCTCTTCTACAACAGGCTCGCCTTCATGGCTTCGCCTCGTCTACAACAGGCTCGCCTTCATGGCCTCGCCTCTCCAGCAACAGACACCGCTTCTAAGTACATCACGGTCAGGCCTTCAAGTCCACGCACTATATAAATAATCATACATGGACTTCGGGGACTAGTTGTTACTGCCACCTTTTCTTTTCTTTCTTTACTTCAAGTCCACACACTATATAAATAATCATACATGGACTTCGGGGACTAGTTGTTACGGGCAATCCCAAAAGACTCAGCATGCACCACGTGGCCGAACCCATACACTGCCTTATATCCGAAGCAGAGGTATCGAACCGGTAACGACGAACCCACGTTGTCGAACCGCCATTGATGAACCCCTTGCGGTCGAACTCATGTGCGGTACCGAACTCTTGTTACATGAACAGTGGACAGTATGGCTCTCCTATAGAAGATCTCGTGGAAAAGATCTTCTGACAGATGGGTGATGTGACAGCACACTGCAATTACGGCTGCACCAATCTCGCATGTCAGAGTTCAAACATAGGAGATCAGAGCATTAAATGCATTGAAGTCTGCGACAAGAAGTTCAGCCGCTGGGATAAGGCCACGTGCCCATTCATCCAACGGTTCTTACTTGCCCTCTTTCACTATATAAGCTCACACATTGTGTCATTTGAAGGTAATGTTAAATTGGATTCTCAATACTTCTTAGTAATTCTCTATATTTTACTGTTCCATTTATCTCCCCAAGGTCGACCCCCTTATATACTTTGGAGGCTCACGTTTTAGCCTCCCCACACTCATATATTTCCACTCCAACTGACTTGATCGTCGGAGTGCGCGCGGCCGGCTCCTCCCTTCTTTGGAGAAGGTCACGTGCAACTGACGGTTTGTCATAGTGTGCAGGAACAAAGGCTGAACCGAACGTGAGAGGCCTTGAGATCTGTTGACAGCTCATAGGTGTAATTTTTGGGGTCAACAATCTCTTTCATGTATTTATAAATTTCAGGTGATCATTTTCCATTTTTCTTATTGTTTCATCATAAGAAATATGTTTAGCTAGATTCGTTGTACTGGATGAAGATGAATTCTATTATTTATTTATTTTATTTCAAACTAGTAATTATTGTTTTCCTAATTAATTTGGTATTTTCATTGCATTATTTAATTGATTGGCCATAAATTAGATAATTAGTTGTTTGTTGTAGTATTGTGAGACTCACAAGAAGTTTAGAACGAGGTAAAATTAACATATGTGCAATAGATTCGGGGTCGTGATTAGAATATATTTAATTTATCTTGGAAGAGAAAGTTAAATTCATTAGTTTCATCGATTGTCAAGTACGCATGAATATGATTAAATTAGATAATTGAGAATTGAAATAGATAGCAATAGACGGACTATAAATCCAGTGCAATCATCCATTCATTCATATAAATCCACTTTTTACATATTTCTTTAGGTGTGTTTGATAGGGTGAAAAAGTGGGTGGAAATGAAAAATTTGTGCAATTCCGCCAAATTTGTGGTGTTTGAATGTCAATCAATTCCATGGAATTTATTTCCACCCAAATTCTAGGTACAACCTAGTGAAGCACCATTTTTCACCTTTATTTTCCCATGGTTTTGGTGGGAATGTGATTTTTCATATTTTTTTTTTTAAAAACTTTTTGGCAACGAAAACATATTCTAAATCTAATGTAAAAAAAAATTATCCATTCAATTAACGATTTGCATGAAAAATAAAGTCAAACGAAGACAAAAAATTTCAATTTTTTTTGTGGCAATCCAAACAAATTTTAATACAAATTGTAAAAAAATTTATCCCAAAAAGTAATAATTTGCATGAAAAATAAAGTCAAACGGATTAAGTGAAAAATTATACCAATCAAACACAGTTAATTACAATTCCCGGTAAAACACATTCTCGACAATTCAATTTCCTGTAATTCATTTTCTTTCCACCTTTACAATCAAACGAGCCCTTAGTATAATTTAGAATAACCATACAATCATCTTTTTTGTTTGCATAATTTGAATTCCATAGAAAACTTGTACACTAGGATTGAAAATTATTATCCCTGGTACATACTCTCAACTCACTAAATATATTACTTATTAACGATCTTGTACGCTTGTGAAATTTTATCGAATAAATTTTTGGCGTCATTGTCAAGGAAAAGTATTTAATACGAGTTTATTAGTTTATATAGGATTCAAATTTTCTTATTTAATAATATATTTTTGTTAATTTTGGCTACACACTCTGATCTCTCTTATGCAAAAATACATAATCATGCACTTGTAAATACATCTTTCCTTATTTGATTGAAACTTTTTTGGAACCCAACTTAGACTTCTTTTAACCTCATTTCACCTTGTATAATATAAGACATGGGCAGCCATTGAGGGATCTCCCTCTCACCTCTCAAATCACTTCCATATTATAAATAATTTAAGAACAAGGGTCAAATTCATCATAACTTGGTGAGGAGAACAAATCTAGCACGTGGATTGAATCAAGAAATATCAAGAACTTGAAGAATCAAAGCCCGAGATAGATAATGAAGAGCAAAAATTAGACCGTGACATCTCTTTGTTGTATTTATAACTTTAGAGTGATGCTTTTCAATTCTTATTGTTTTATCATTAAAAACATATTTAGCAAGATTCTTTGTATTGAACGAAGATGAACCCTATTAGTTTAGTAATTATTGTTTTCTTGATTAATTTTTCATTTCTATTACATTATTTAATTGTTTGGTCACTAATTAGATAATCAATTGTTTGTTCTCGTGTCAAGAGATTCACAATAAGTTTAGAATGCGATAAAATCAAAATATATAAAATAGGTGTTATGAATAATATTTGTCACATGTACTAAAAATATACTTGAGTCGTGATTAGAATATAGTTGATTTATCTTGAAACAGAAAGTTAAATATATTAATTTTATCGATTATTAATTATGCATGAATATAATTAAATTACATAATTGAGAATTGAAATATATAGTAATAAACAAACTCTAAATCCAATACAATCATCCATTCGTTCATACAAATCTAGTACACTTGAATTGAAAATTATTCCATGTGGAACAATATTCCCAACTCATTAAATCTATTACTTGTCAACGATATTGTATACTTGCGAAATTTTATCTAACTTATTGATTTTATTATTTAGCAAAAAGCTCAAGGGGTAGGTACTAAAATCAATCATTCTAAACCGCGACTTCCATTTACCAAGAAACTCTTTTCATTCCACTGTCTCCAATCTCCCTCAAGCTATAATGTTAAGAACGCCACTCATTAAATAATGTTGCTCAACATCGATTCCTTCTTTGTGTTCCCTACGAAGTGTTGCATCAATTTATTTAAACATATTCGTATAGTAGTCTAATGCTTCAAGGAATTGAGAAAAGAATGCCATAGTATTTAAATTGATTCTTGTTCAACTAAAGTCACCACTTTGGAGTTCATTCTTTTGACCAACCTTGATAGCATGTCACAATAATTTTAGGTTCATTAGACATGTAGAGTAACATGAATGAAGAATCACAACCAATGTCACAATAATTTTAGGTTCATTAGACTTGTAGAATTCCAAGATTTTCAAATTGAACCTCGCATCTAAAAATAACTTCAGATTGGAATACGAAATATAGATTGAAAGTCTCATCGAGCTTAGGTAGCTTACATCCTACAATGTTCAATGATCTTTCACGTACATACACTAACGTAGAATCATCAATTAATGTAACCCGAATATGAGATGACCTTCCAGATAGTGACAGAGCCATTACCCGACGAGGTGGCACGATCGCTCGTACTGGCTCCACTGGAATTTACAGATTTGAAGCAGTCGCCACTCACCATTGTTGTAGTCGCATGGAAGAGTGAAGATGAATTTTGTGCTTTGTTGTTGTTGTTGTTGTTTTTTTTTTTTTTTTTTTTTTAATCCTCCCCATATTGTTTGCCTTTTGTTTTGGGCTTTTCGTCTTCTTTTTTATTTATTTTTAAAAAAATTAAGCTCATATCCATATGCCTGCTTTGTTCTGTGAATGATTGAGCGCACACACAGTCCACAGACAATTGAGAAACCAATCCGGCAATCTCTATGGCTATCTCCCGTTGTACGACATTCTTCACTCTTCAGCCTTGTGGGTTGTGACCTGCTGGCTGCTTTCATCTAGTCGTCAATGCTGAGTCTTCGCCCTCTATCACTGTTTGCCGTTGTGTAAACCTTTCTTTTTCTTTTTGTTTTTTAGTTCATTTTTGGATGTCATTTTCATTGGGGAATGATAGATTTACAGATTGGTGATTTGTGATTTACATATATTGATTGGTTATTTAAAGATTTAGTATTGTGATTTGGGGTTTGTGATTTGTGATATTTGTGATGAAGGAGTAAATTGTGATTTATGATAATTTGTCAACCTCTATTTATTTAAATTGTGATAATGCTTTGTGATTTGGGGTTTGTTGAATTTTTTGAAGTTGAGTCCTTGCTTGGCATAGTGTTTGGGATAATTTTCATGAATTTGAGACATCTGCAAAGTAGAAAAAGGAGAGTTTGCTTAGTAAACGGAGAAGTTGAAATGATACGGTTAATAAAGGATTCTCGAACCTAGAAAGTAGCAATTATTTTGTTCAGTAAGGAAAAATCCCTTTCTGATGGGATTTTTTTTAGAATTATTGGAAGAAAAGTTGTAAATTTTGTAAAGTCGGTAGAAATAGAATAGGCAGTAGCCTTTTCCATTCATGATAAATTGTGCAATTAGCAAATGAGTTTCCATGAGTATGATGGTTAACTGTAAAATTTGACATGAAGTCTATGTAGAAATTTTAAATTATTTGTAATCAAAATCTCCATGATATTGCTTTCTTTGAATTTGTTAAGCTTTGCTGGAAAGGAGATCAAAAGAAAGAGCAGAGAATCTGAGAAATTGACTTTATGGGAGCCCTCGGGTTCAAGTGAATGTGTCCCCTATTGTGGTTAACTTTTTGAGTTAAGAAAATGATTATGGCTTGATGGTGAAGTAGACTATACAAAGGTTTATGGCTTTTTGGTAAAATCGATTACACAACACTTAAATAACTCTTCAATGGCTAACTTGTTAGAGAAAAATGGATACCTTCTTAGCTTGTATTCTTCCTTTTGTAGTCCTCTCTCTCTGATCTAGGAGAGTCCGAGTCAGATGTCGAGTTGTCAGATAGCACGTTAATGATGTTAAAATATCATGAATTAATGGATTAGTGCAAATATGGCAAGTAATTGGTATTTTGACCATAACTTTGGCTACAGTTGTTAGAATCGAGCCCGTATTCCCAATTCGAAAAACTTGTTTTGGGGCCAACGTCGTGAACACCGAGCAGTACATCTTTTTCGACCTCAAATTCAACTATTTTTCTTTCCAAATCTCTATTCTAAGATATTTTTTTTTTACTATTTTTGGTAATATTGCATTCGTAAGTTAGGAAATAATTTTTAACCCGATTTGTGTCAAATTTTTCGCAAGTTTCTTATTTTATTCCATGTTTTATTTTGGCGTGATTTTTGAGATTTTGCTATTTTTGGCAAAATTCGATTTTTAGCTATAAAGTTCGGCTTGTGGACAAGGCTTTCAATGCTTAATTAATAATAATATTCAGTTGAATTCCAGAGACGTTTTCTCTGTATTTTGGTGTTATTCTAGCATTCTTCTTGTGAATCATTTGTTAGACTAGCTTGCAAGATAATCACTATCTTGCTCGGCGTCACTCTCTCTATCTCGTATTTGGTAAACGATTTCACTATTGTAGCCGTTGACGATTGATGGTCAATGGTTAATGGCCGCCTTAGCTGATTAAAATTCTTGGATTCGCCACTGTCTCTATCAACGATCGCCTTAGTTGACTAAGATTTTTGGATTCGCCATTGCCTCTAGACTAGATTGATTCTTCGACTAATCTAGAAATTGAAAGCTTCTATTGCTTATACAACTACACCATTTATAAACATGTATCCAAACTTAAAAGTGCATGCAGACCTCAAAGAAATGTGTACATAAGATGGTAGTTCAAAACTCACATGTTCTTTGCTTTTCATATCTTTGCTTTTCATATATTCATGAAAGAACTTCCCGAATAAGCCAAGCTAAAAACAAACTCTTCCAACATGTAAGCTCACACATGTTGTATCGGTTCATCAAAAACTGACACTAGTTGATGCAAGTTAGATATTAGTCATAGCTTCACCAATAAATCATTATTCTACATTACTTTCCCACGAGCAATGAGTGCATTCTTCAAATGTCATCTTAGTATGGCCCTAGATATTTGTGTTCAGCTGTCTACGTATGGTGATGCTACTATTTGTTAAGTATCTTTTATTTTTAACATCAATGAATAAGTTATTTTTTAGTTGACTGAAATGTCCATCATTAGCATATAATTTTCATTATTTTATTCGTAGAGAAGATTTCTATGGATAAATTAAATTTAATAAAAGATTTGCTTTCTAATATTACAAATTGAAACATATGAATTACGGAACATTGATGATTGTAGATATTATTGTTGATTCAAGCGAAGTAAACTACAACAATAAAATCGATTAGCACCAATGCACTGCCGACATCAATTATTAGCGACAATATTTCAATTGCTAATCGACAACGATTCGTATAATAGACAAATAGGTCATTTTTTTCTTTATATTTTAATATATGTTTACCGAAGTAATAATTCATAGGTAACCCATTTGTTTATGAATAATGTTGGGCGTACAGATTGTCAGTATCATAGAAGTCTTATAGGAAAATAAAATTAGGTGACGTGTCAGGCAGGAAAATAAGGAGTGGGAGGGAAAAACGAAATAGGAGGGAAATTTTGATTTACCAATGTCGTGCCTGTTTCCCCATATAGAAGAGACGACTCCCGTTTTCTTTTCCACAAAGAGAAGCCCTAAATAGATATATATTACAACTTCGATTGTAGCTCATTTCCCACGCGACGAGCTCCAGTTGTAGAGAAAAATCGAGGAAACAGCTCCGGCTGTAGCTGATTTACCACGCGACAAGCACCATTCTCCCACCGAACGCCCACATTGTGATCCATATACGGTGAACCACACCCTTTGTAGATATGTGTATTATTGTGCATTCTTAATTTGTAATGTTTGAAGTTTTGTGTATCTCGCATTTGCTTGAGGATGGAGGGCTGTAAAAAGTGTATTTTGGACGTTAACCCACTGCATTGAGATTTATGTTGCATATGAACTCGTAACAACTCTGTTTTTTGTACCTAGTAATGAGACATGAGTAACTGAGAGCATTGATGACTCGTTATGTAGTTTTGGACTTTGGGAAATAGAGACCAACTCACCATGTAGGAAATGATTTAGACTTGATACGAATTGTTGGTGGAATGGCTGTCAATTTCCTATTTGTTAACTGGAATGAGTTAGACTTGATATGTTAAATGAAATTGTGAAATTAATGATGCTTGCTTCTGGGCAATATATAAGTCGAATTTATGAAATTAATGTCGCCAAAGAAATGTATGTTTTGTAAAAATTTTGAAATATACATTTTCCGTATATAGTTATTGTGCTGTCTTCGATTTTTTGTGTGGCTCAACATTATTAGTTCTTTGGTCACAGCGTGCAGAAATTATGGGTGACATGAATGAAGGTCCTTCCGTGCAGTTCGATAATGAGACAGTTGTGGTGGACACTAGCAACTATGTGGACAACGAGCCGTTAGGAGAAGATGGAGAGCTAGTGACTGAGGTAAGCATGTTACTCACGACTGAAAAAGAGTTGTTTGATTTCTATAAGAGATATGCTTATAGCTTTGGCTTTCACCTGAGGAGAAGAAATTTGAAAAATGACAATGATGGAGTGGTTAGATATATGAAGTTCACATGTAGCCGTGAAGGCCGAAGAAGCAATACTACGACCAGTCATCTCTACATTCTCATAAGTCTACATTTTTTGCAACAGAAAATAAATTGATACAAAAACTACAAATCTCAGGCCTTCCATACATGTCAATCGTGGCCTTCTCCTTTGCTTCGCTGTCCCTTACGAAATGTCACGTTCAATGAAATTTCAATGTCCCGTTTTTCGGCTATTCGAGCTAGACGGTCGAACATGCTTGGCAAATCTTCCACTTCTTCGACGGGCACATGATCAACTGCATCATTAATAGTACTCGATTCATCGCTTGATTTTTCATTAATAACCCACTCAAAATATCCACAATTACTACTGCAGGTTCTGAATAACCGTCCTCTGTTAGTAGTCTCCCTTTCAACCTCAAATAATTTATGCAGGCTATGTGCACCACATGAACATCGTCGTTTTATCGGGCAATCCCTAAAGAAATGTGTCGTGCTTCTACAACCGTGGCAAACACCAGCATTCCGTCCTCTCATCCTGGACGAAAAATGAACAAATAGCAGGGGATGTCATTACTGCAAGAATTAAGAAATGGAAGAAAAATATAACAAGTTAATGCCTCAGTTTCAAAAGTACACATCTCCTCAAGTCCAACAATCTTCCAAGACAAAATTCCATCATCTCACTAATGCCATTAGAAATGTGGTCGAAACAGGGGACTACGTATATTCTAGGAACACACCAATACAAGTACCTTTTCACCACATTTCAGAAAGAGTAGAGAATGTACAAAGTGATTGAAATTAGAAAAAAAAACTTACTTATACAGTTTCCACAAATTTATAGAAAATTGTGTTCTCCGATTGCTTGTCGTCGTCCGGAGGTTGACGTGAGTACGTTCGTTGTCGACTGGGGTGAAGGTCGGAGCTACGACGTCTGTAGACGGAAAAGATGGCTGGATGTGGAATGCGACGGTTGTCAACCTAAGCAACGGCTTCGTGCAGCGATGGTCTCTTTCAGTTGAAATCAGGGAAGAGGGGGATGCAAGCTAGGGATTCAATTTGGGGTTGTATATTGCTTCGGCCTCGTGGACGGAATCGTCGGCTGGAGTTCAACTAAGATTCTCTACCAGACGATTTTGATTTTCTAGGGTTCAAAAAGGAGAAATGAATGGGAGTAGAGAAGAAAGAAAAAAGATGGAATGTACGAAAACCCTTCTTTCCTTTTCCCCCATTTATTTTCAATTAGTCTATGCGTACAGGAATTTTTCACAGACAGCTTACAGGATTGTTATATGTACACAATCCCCTACATAATGTCCTACACCCCCCTCACATTTTTGAAGGGGGGCCCACACATAATAAAATATTTGTGGGCCCCCCTCCATATGAGGGGAGTGTAGGACATTATGTAAGGTATTGTGTGTACATGTAGTATAGTCCTTTTGAAAAATCTGATTTGACATTTCTTTTTCTCTTTTTTATTTCACAAATTTATTTGACCCCAAAAATCGGTCCAATACGAACCGGTGTGACCCATTCACTAATCTATTAACCCATTTCATCCCCCAATTTCATTTTCCCCCGATTTCGACCATTCCCCCCAATTTCCCCATTTCCCCCAAATCCCACCTTCTCCTTCCTCCTTCCGAACTGCCATTCCGGTCGAAACCACAAGTACTCGCTGGCCTGAAGCCAACATTCTTGAAGACCGTAGAGGAAGGCCCCTACGAAATCGACGAAAAAAATCTAGGTTAAAGACCCAGGTCGAAATCGACGAAAAAAAAAATGGACAAAGGTATTTTACATCTTGGTTTTAAATAGAATAAGTTGTAGATTGATGGACCACGGTATTTTACGTATGGGTTGTAAATGGATTAGGTCATACATTGTAGATGGCAGTCGAAAATGGATTAGCCATTAATCTTCATGTTAAGTTGATTTTGTCTCAATGTTTTGTGAAATCATCGTTCGACTATTCTTACTATAAAGCTTTTGGAAGCATTTCAGCATTGGCAAATAATATTTTAAAGACATTAATCTTCATGTTTTTTTTTTTTTTTTTTTCCTTCCATTCAATAATTTGCATCACTAAAAAGCGATAATGGAAATGATGGCATTTAGCAAATGGTCCGAGCAGGAAGCCTCAATGGCAGTTGGTGATGGGTTGTAAGAAAAGGCGTGGGTTGCATTCTAGTATTGAATGCTAATCTAGACTTAGCCCAACACTTTGCTGCTACTATGTTTCCTGCATTGATCAAACCTTCTTGCTGATCCTTCTATCTTGATTTTATTGAACTTAAGAGCAAGAAGGTTCTAGTAATTTAATCATATACTAATTTTCATCATGTATTTCAGGTCATGTCTTGCCATACTACTATCAACATTTCCTCGATCAAGGTGGCAGAAGCTTGTGAAATGCACTGAAAATGTATGTTTGCACGCATTTATCGACATCATTTTGTATCCTGTTGTTATTTATTACATTGTTTTGGAGCCACGTCATTGTAGTCGCTTAATTGATGGTGTTTTTCATGTGAAATAGTTTTTAAGTAATTGATTCATGAGTTTTCATCTCAGTCGAGCTCAAATCATGTGGATGTGTTGGCTTGAGAAGATAATACAGCTGGTGTATATTTAAGAATTTCTATTTTTTGGTGCTAGTTTTATATCCCAGGTGCTTGCTTTAATGCTCACTGTCTTGCATGTTAATTTACATTTTTCAATTGTAGTTGTATGGACTATATTATTGATTTTTCACTAGCCACCACCATTCTGTTAGAAATGAATAATCACATTTGGAAATTAATGTTGGCAGAAACTGTTGGTGGAATGATCCAATTACTTTTGGGAGATAATGTTAGCAAAGAGAAAAAGGGCTCAACAGGAAGGCTACTAATTTGGAAGCACTCAACATTGGCAAAAGTGGTGCTCATCTTCAGTTGGAGTCAATTGCAGGCCACTATTTAAAGTGCTACCATGTCAACAAATTGAATTATTCTACCGTGTCAACAAATTGAATTAAATCCCCTGGACACGAGGAATGATTTTTTGTTTACCAAGTAGTGTTTTCTTAGATTGTTTATATTCATCTTTAATATTCTTATTGTCTACTGTTGAATATTACGGTATTAATTGCCAGACTCCGACTGCTTTGAATATTTTATTTAATCAATGGTGACGAGTATATATATGTCTTTATTGTGTGTCTTTACAACCCACTCGATTTGTGCCCAATCCCACGACATCCTGGCCAGAATTCAAAAGATGAGATTCATGGGAAAGTTCGTGAATATCATTATATGTTATAGGTTGGAGTTGTCCATTTCATTGGTTGAAAGTTGAAATGAAAAGAAGAAAAATATACCCGAACACAAGGCACCACATATATCCAAATCATTAATATATTACAACGATTCGCCAGATATTAAACTTACATACGGTTCTTGAACCATGCTAACGAAATTAAGTAAAGCCTAATATGACCAAGACGTTTGCACGGTGCAAACAAAGCATATAACCAAACAGTCATTACTACACGTGAAGAACAAACTCCCTTTGTTTCCAGAATCTCATTCGACCTCAAAACATTTTCGAAATCCACGTTTGCAAGAAGGGCATCCATGCTTCATTTGGCATTGTCCAAAGTAGTGAGTGGTACTTCTACAGCCGTGACAAACTCTGAAATTCCTTCTCCTCATTCTAGTCAACAACTGTTGAAAACACAAATAAACATACATGAATGCAACTGAATTACGAAATGCCACACTGGAACTTATATTCAGATACAACGAAAAATTGGTTATGAGATATATTCTCCACTTGCAGTACTCAAATTGATTTAGACAACGACCAAATCATATGGGTTATATTCCAGTCGTGCAGTATTACAACTACTCAATATTAACACTTCAATTCGAACCTCGAAAACATTCAGGAACAACCTGAATTTCTCCATCGCACAAATAGGGAGGAAGAGAGCCCACTACAAATTATTTTATCCCAATCAGAATTCAAATAACCCGGCCAACATGCACATGAGAAATCTTCATTCCTAAACAGAACGACTGCCACATCAAAAGTAATTGAACTACTCGCAAATCCCAGTAGTTCGACCAACATCGGACATAGTAAGAATCATTATTCCTATACTCAGGGAATCAAACATCAAACTCAAATGGTCGCAAATATTTGAACACATCAGAAATTAGAGTACAAACCTTGTGAACAACTGTTGGGCTGTGAAGGGCATACCCGAAGCAGCGTGTTCGTTGCCTGGGCTGTGAAGGGAGGACTCGAACTCGCTTCTCAACACAATAGGACTGGAATTCTTTAACCTAGATTTTGTCGTCGATTTCGACTTGGGGCTTTCCTCTACGGTCTTCAAGAATGTTGGCTTCCAGTCAGAGAGTACTTGTGGTTTCGACCGGAATGGCAGTTTGGAAGGAGAAGGTGAGATTTGGGGGAAATGGGGAAATTGAGGGGAATGGTCGAAATCGGGGAAAATGAAATTGGGGGGGAATGAAATGGGTAATAGATTAGTGAATGAGTCAGACCTGTTCGAACTGGACCGATTTTTGGGGTCAAAAAAATTTGTGAAATAAAAAAGAGAAAAAGAAATGCCAAATCAAAATTTTCAAAATCCTGTAAGTTGTCTGTGAAAAAATCCTGTACGCATAGACTAATTGATTTATTTTCCCTTTTTTTTCCCCTTGCCACACATCATTCTGTGAAATGTCTGTGAGATTACTTCTGTAGGTGAAGCGCTACCATTTGTTTATAATATGGATGGATAAGTTAGTTTTCAAATTCTTGTTTATCCCCGCCTAATTTTCCATAGTTAGTATATGAATTTAATTTCTTTATTTATATATGAAATTTTTATTTGTAAATTAAGTTTAAAATTATTTTAAAATTATATATAAATCGAAACATACATTGGTATGTTAAAATATTATTATATTACTATATAATTACTTATAAATTGTTACTTTTAAATTTAACATTATTTAATTTATTTCTTAAGTGTAATTGATCCATAAATTATATTTATTAACATGTTTTATTTATCACCAACGAAAAATGGTTCTTGTAATTTTAAAGCAAATTGACACCATTAAAAACTATCGTGAAATTGGGAAAAAGTTGAAATGAGAAAGAGACCTTCGCAAATTTTAAACTATATAAAAATCGAAAAATACATTGGTACTGTTAAAATATTATTATATAATTACTTTTAAATTGTTACTTTTAAATTTAACATCATTTAATTTATTTCTTAAGTATAATTGATCCATAAATTATATTTATTAACATTTTTTATTTATCACCAACGAAAAATCACTACTAAGCTTTAGGCACAGATTTTTCGTTCCTGAAACCACGATATCCGTTGCTATTACTCTTTATCAACGGAAATATTAGTAACCCCAAATCCGTTGTTATTTTGAGGGTTCCTGAAAGTTATCAACGAATCTCGCCGTAGGTAAAGAGTAAACCTTTTACCAACGATTTTTTCGTTGGTAAAATGTGAATCTTTTACCAACGAAATTTTCGTTAGTAGTAATCTTAACCATTATCAACCGATTTTTCGTTGGTAAATGTCTACCTTTACAATTGATAAAAATCAGTGTTGTAAATAGTCGGATATGTGTGAGGCGTTGTAAACAAAAATTATCTATTTATTTATTATTATTATTGTTATTATTATTTATTTAATAATTATAATTTTTTAACTTTTAGCCAACTGAATTGAAAGGCCCAAAAAATTGTGTAATCACTTACTAGACCATAAATTTATTGATGACAACTTCAAAAACTTTGTATTGAACTTTCGATGTGGGATAAGAACTCTTTTGAAATTGATTAATATTAGCAATGACAATTTCGTTGGTAATATGAAATAATTAAACAATAACATTAGACACGGAATATCCATTGGAAAAGAGTTACCGCTTTTACTAACGGAATTGCATCCGTTGGTAATTTTCGGTACATCACCTATGGATATTCCGTTGGTAAAGAGATATCGTCGTTATAAATGGACATTTCGTTGCTAATTATCGTAATTAAAATGAATTACTTTTACCGACAGATAATCGGTTTCTAATTATCAACGGATGTAATCCGTTGGTAATATTTAGTACGTCATCTATGGAATATCCGTAGATGAAAAATCTAAATATTAAACGGTTGCATGAGGTACAGAATATCCGTTCGCAAATTTTAAACTATATATAAATCGAAACATACATTGGTACTGTTATAATATTATAATATTATTATATAATTACTTTTAAATTGTTATTTTTAAATTTAACATCATTTAATTTATTTCTTAAGTATAATTGATCCACAAATTATATTTATTAACGTTTTTTATTTATAACCAACGAAAAATGGTTCTTGTAATTTTAAAGACAACCGACACCATTAAAAACTATCGTGAAATTGGGAAAAAGTCGAAATGCAAAACAGACCTTCGCAAATTTTAAACTATATATAAATCGAAACATACATTGGTACTGTTAAAATATTATTATATAATTACTTATAAATTGTTACTTTTATATTTTAAAATCATTTAATTTATTTCTTAAGTATAATTGATCCGTAAATTATATTTATTAACATTTTTTATTTATCACCAACGAAAAATGGTTCTTGTAATTTTAAAGACAACCGACACCTTTAAAAACTATCGTAAAATTGGGAAAAAGTCGAAATGAGAAACAGACCTTCGCAAATTGTAAACTATATATAAATTGAAACATACATTGGTACTGTTAAAATATTATTATATAATTACTTATAAATTGTTACTTTTAAATTTTAACATCATTTAATTTATTTCTTAAGTATAATTGATCCGTAAATTATAGTTATTAACATTTTTTATTTATCACCAACGAAAAATCACTACTAAGCTTTAGGCACAGATTTTTTGTTCTTGAAACCACGATATCCGTTGCTATTACTCTTTATCAACGGAATATTAGCAACCCCAAATCCGTTGTTATTTTGAGGGTTCCTGAAAGTTACCAACGAATCTCGCCGTAGGTAAAGAGTAAACCTTTTACCAACGATTTTTTCGTTGGTAAAATGTGAATCTTTTACCAACGAAATTTTCGCACCAATCGATTTTTCGTTGGTAAATGTCTACCTTTACAATTGATAAAAATCAGTGTTGTAAATAGTCGGATATGTGTGAGGCGTTATAAACAAAAATTATTTATTTATTTTTTATTATTATTATTGTTATTATTATTTATTTAATAATTATAATTTTTTAACTTTTAGCCAACTGAATTGAAAGGCCCAAAAAATTGTTTAATCACTTATTAGACCATAAATTTATTGAGGACAACTTCAAAAACTTTGTATTGAACTTCCGATGTGGGATAAGAACTCTTTTGAAATTGATTAATATTAGCAATGACAATTCCGTTGGTAATATGAAATAATTAAAAAATAACATTAGGTACGGAATATCCATTAGAAAAGAGTTACCAATTTTACTAACGGAATTGCATCCGTTGGTAATTTTCGTTACGTCACCTACGGATATTCCGTTGGTAAAGAGATATCGTTGTTATAAACGAACATTTTGTTACTAATTATCGTAGTTGAAATGAATTACTTTTACCAACGGATAAGCGGTTTCTAATTACCAACGGATGCAATCCGTTGGTAATATTTAGTATGTCACCTATGAAATATCCGTAGATGAAAGATCCAAATGTTAAACGATTGCATGAAGTATAGAATATTCGTTCGCAAATTTTAAACTATATATAAATCGAAACATACATTGGTACTGTTAAAATATTATTAAATTATTATATAATTACTTATAAATTGTTACTTTTAAATTTAACATCATTTAATTTATTTCTTAAGTATAATTGATCCAAAAATTATATTTATTAACATTTTTTATTTATCACCAACGAAAAATGGTTCTTGTAATTTTAAAGACAACCGACACCATTAAAAACTATCATGAAATTGGGAAAAAGTCAAAATGAGAAATAGACCTTCGCAAATTTTAAACTATATATAAATCGAAACATATATTAGTACTGTTAAAATATTATTATATAGTTACTTATAAATTGTTACTTTTAAATTTAACATCATTTAATTTATTTCTTAAGTATAATTGATCCGTAAATTATATTTATTAATATTTTTTATTTATCACCAACGAAAAATGATTCTTGTAATTTTAAAGATAACTGACACCATTAAAAGCTATCGTGAAATTGGGAAAAAGTTGAAATGAGAAATAGACCTTCGCATTAAATAACGACAAAGAATTGCAAATTTGTGTGATTCAGATAATTCTCGAAATTCAAAAGATAAACCTGACCACAACATACTTTATGTGCTCTTTCTGTAATAATTTTTTTTCCAAGCTTTGAAGGAGGGTCGAGTAATTCGATACAAACGGACACATTTCGCTGGTGTATTTGTATTGTAAATTCTTTAACAAACTAATTGAATATTTCTCGTCTATTTTGACTACGATTGCACAATGTTTGACATCTTGAATAGCTACTTTGAGACTTTTGTTAGACTAAACCCCATATGAATTTCACAAATTAGATGGGATATGTCTGTGAAGTACGTGGTCATTTTCAAACCCATTCAATTTAACCCCGTTTGATGGTATAAAAATAACGTTTTAAATTATAATTTTTGAAAAATGTGTCGTTAAAAAGTGAGGAAAAAAAATTTGAATTTACTTGTAAAATATTTTATTATATGAATATATGATTGAAAATAAGAATGATAAATAAATTATTTTATATTAAAGGGAATCAAACAAGGGCTAATTATCTTTTATAAAGACCTCGCAGAAAAGAAGAAAAACTTGAAAACCCTTTATTTTTTTTATTTTTTATTTTTCACACTTATTATTAGGGTTGGACAAAACTTCCGAACCGAACTGGATCGAAACGGACCCGAACTGATCCGAACCGAGTGTTACTTTTTAAGATTCGGTTATTGGTTCTAGATTAAGAAACGAATAACCGAATAAAAATCTAATTTTTCTAATTTTTTTATTTTAAATAAGACAAATAATGATATGATCTGGCACATGCCATAATTAGAAGAAACTTTCCTTTTTTTCATAAAGTATTTTATTTTGGTTAGAATTCTTATTTTTGGCAAGTTTTTTATTTTTAAAACTCTTTGATATGATATTTTCCATATTTATTAGGGTTTATTGTTTTAGTATAAATAGGATTTATATACTTCATTGTAAAGAGGAAGCTTTTGATATGAATTAAAATAAAGTTTTTGCTTTTTCTCCTTTATTCTTTCATGGATAATCCTTATCAAACTTATCAAAGATGAGTAATCTTTGTGGCGTTTAAAATATCGGGTCGTGGGTTCTTCAATTTGTGAGCAAGGGGTTCATTGTATCGTCGTTATCTTTGTGTTACTTGTTTCATCTTGTTGGGTTCAAAATCCAAAATTATCCGGGTGAGATTTTGAGACTCTGTGATCAAGAGGTCGTTGGTTTAATATACCTTCGGTTGTTTGGTTCAATGTTTAGAGGTTAAATCCTAAACCTTGGTCGTATTTGGGCGTTCTTGGGATCCGGTTCATTCTCCTGTGGGTTCGGTAGCGTTTGTACTAATCGGGTTCGCGTCAAAATTTTTTATTTTTTTTATAAATAAATTTGCTAACACAAAAATATGATTTTTCTATTTCCAATTTTCAGTCCAAACCCAAGTTAATCAAATTGACCTAAATTTTATCCAAATATGTTATTCTACTGTTGTGCCATTTCTTATGGAGAAATCGAATTGAAACTCGACAGTGCATCTCTTAATTATTGTAAGCTCACTATCGTCCTCTTCATGTGATTTTCACAATCAAATCTATGAAGAACCCAGTAAAGAGAGACGTCAAAAACATATAAAATTGGACTACGTTATTTTGTAAGAGATAAGATTGTACATGTCATTAGTTGAATTAATGTAGTATTGTAAATATTAACAATATTAATTATAGTACAGTACTTGAAAATCGAATGGAATTGAACCGAACCGAAATGAACCAAATCGAATGGAACCAAACTCAAGCGGTTCTACAATTAAATTTGGACCCGACGATTTCACTTACTAAATACCCGAAAATTTCATGCCCTATTTGGTTTTCGTTAGAACTGAGTCGAACTGGACCGTGTCCGTGCCCAACCCTACTTATGATGGACCGATATATTTTGCTCTTCCAAGTCAAACACGGTGCATAGCCTTCAAATGGTAAGAGAAGTTTCGTTTTAGAATGAGTTGGGAATGTATACCATTCTATTTTATTAATCATAGTCATTGTAGACAGTTAATATACTTTGAAATTCTTACATCTTTTATTTTTCGGTCGAATAACCAATCAATTTGAGCGAATAATTGTGCTCGCTAGCTGGCAATGACAATTCTATCTCAAAAGATGTTTCGTGTGCATTTCGTTTTCGTGCTTCTTGGTTTTTTGTTTGACTTATTCATGCAATGAAATGAAATAGATTGAGCTTGTGCAAATTCATATATTGCAAGTTCTTATGGTGTTTTGTAGGTCCACTGATTTCTCAATCAATTAGGGATAGAATGGACCCTCTGCTTCTGGTCTTTGGCTCCTCGTGAACTTCCACTAGATTTATCCCCACCTTGACCCTCGTGGTTTTGAATTGCATAATTGTAAGGATCATAGTGAACAAGAGAGAGATTGTGGGACCATGCCTGTGCGTCTACGCGTAAACGTACGGGTGTGTTACATATTTGCCTTTACGTATTTCGCGGGGTTCGTAATCTTATTATCACCAGCTATTTGTTTGTTTTTTTTTGCCTTCTAGGTAGGGACTAGGGATCTGTGGATATGCCATTAACACCCATATATTAACTAGAAGATATGCCATTGTGATATTGTCTTCATGAGAAATATGAAAAATTGACATGTACATCGTTTGTTCCCCTTCCAACACTTTTTCGGTCGAGTCTGTCGCACTTGGCTTGTCTAGTGCGGTTAACCTGGCTGACGTGGTTTGCAGGCTATTGCGTCAACTTGAGAGTTTGCGGGTTCCCCAACAAAAAAAAAAAAAATGTAGAAAAAATTGAAATTTAGTAAATCGGCTCGACCTAACCTCCGGCCAAATGTGCAAAAAATAAAAATTTCCATACAATGAGTACAATGTAAAATTAATGAACTTTGCTTCATTTTTGTGCATCTTTCTAACAATAAGGATCGGAGACATGACTTAGCAGGTTCAAGAAAACCCTGCTTATGGCCCAACTATAGAAGCATGTTTCTAGCTAAATGAGCTGGATTTGAAAACTTATGAGTTTAAAAGACTAGTAAAAATTATAATAATTTCATATTTGAGTCGAACTTAAATAAAACTCGAAAGACTAGAATATTTTGACACGAGCTACAAATATATCAACGATCTTTCAATTGGAGACATAAAATTATAATCCTCAATCGATGGAGGAATTTGGCGGTTTTGCAAATAATAATTATTTACTTAGAGAAAGAAGCTTTTAGCTCAGAAATCGCTTTTGCATTGTTGAATTTTCACGCTCTTAGATAGAAAACTGATAATTTGAAAAACTTAGCATGAAATTTCTAGGTACAAAAAGCAATCATAAGCTTCTTTTCCAATTTTTGTGTTCACCTTGGTGACATTTCATCATCATGTTTTCCCTTCCTAATGCTCCTCTATGGGGCCCCAATTCCGATCTTGATTGCTAAATAGTAAATCCAATTATTTACCCTTATAAAAAGTTGCTTAATTTCCTTTTCTATGGACTTGAGGTATTCTTTGAAAGTTCAATTCAATATTTCTATTAAGTTAAGGGCTTTGCGAAAAAATTTCGATCTCAAATAGATAGGTACAAGTTCAACACGATATTTGCTAGTAGTAGATGTCAAATGTGTTGTAATCAATTGACTGAAAAGAGGAGTTAGATGTCTCTCTTTCTTTCTATATTATTAGCGCTTTCTGGGTCCAAGAGAGTGCCCATTGAGGGTCCAGTGGGTGCAATTGCATCCACCGTGCCCTTAATTTATTGATATTTACAAAGTAGTCTTCATAATTTTTAGTTTTTAACACATGCTTTTACATAATTCCGTCTTGTCCTCACTAAATCATGTTCCCGAGTCTGTCCCTATCGGATCGAGCTAAAATTTTGCTATTAATATACTATATTGAAGAGCTAACAAATATTATAGACCATTGATTTGTCTTTGTTTTTCCTCGATTTTCAACTTTACAAAAAAAAAAAAATGTAATTACGAAATGACATGACAAATATAATTAAATTATGAGACACATAATTCTAGACGTAAGATTCACCTACATTGTATATCTAATGTTCATGTGAATAATAATTACAATATTGGCGTACTTATCTCATAAGTCATAATTAAGTAAAAGTATAGTTTGTTAAGATAAAAACTTATAAGTAAATTTTTATTTTTTAAACATATTTTGACAGAGTATTTCTATTAAAGTACTTTTAGCATATATATATATATATATATATATATATATATATATATATACACGCATGTTGGGACATAATAATTTTTCTTATTTCCAACTTTGATAAACAAAAAAAAAAAATATATATATTTTAAAATTTACTCATTCAATATAACTAAATTACTAGTACAACTCTGATTGACAATATTGGTTGACAATAACTCACATAGGAGGGGGGCCCACGATGATTAAAAAAATCTTGGACCCCCCTTCATGTGAGAAGATTGTCAACCAATATTGTCAATCGAAGTTATACAAGTAGCAAAATTTACATATTTATAAGTAAAATTTTAAAGCTTATCCAACATACAATTATTCAACACTTTTTAAGATTTTAAAGCAAATCTCTTTTTTAAAAGATTTGTAGTAATATTTAATTGGGACAGATGAGCTGTAACAGCATGTTGAGACATGGGGGGCTTGAGCAAGATCCCATTTTCAATTTTCAAAAACTAAATCATTGAAGAATAAACAGGAAAATGACAAACAAAATTTATTTTTTATTTTTATTTAATATATCCTTAATATCTCAAGGCATAACTCTGTAGAAAAATTTATGTGAAAATGACATAAAGGCCTACTTTTAAAGGTTGTATTTCAAAAATCAAATGATATATAATTTTTAATATAAAATAATAATATTATAAAATTTAATTAATCATATAACCACACCCACACCGACACCCACACCCAAACCCTAATATGAATTTCCTTCCTCATTTTCAACCCATTTTCTCTCGACTCTACCTTTCTCTACCTCACCGTCGTCGCCACCAGACGCCGGAGCAACGTTGCGCGAGGCCGATCATCATCGTTGGCAGTGATCTGCGAGCTATTGCCCGCGCCGTAAAATGAGCGGTGCATCGTCGCTACAACGACTTCTTCCCTACAGATGTTTGTTGTTCGCAATTGCTACAATGAATCGTATGTTGGTGTGGTGTAATGGTGTTGGTGACAGAGACTGAATCTGTGGTGTGGTAGAGATGGGGGACTGTTGGTGGTGTGGTGGTGGAGATGGTAGTAGCAGGGGGTAAATCGATGATTTTTTGTTCAGGTGGTGGCGGATGTGATGGAGATAGTGGTGGAGATGATAGTGGTTGTGGTTATGGATTGGAGGTAGTGGTCGTGGTGGTCCTGGTGGTGGCGGCCATGGCATTGATAGTAGGTTTGAGAATTTTTTGATTGGTCGTGGTGATGTAGTGTGGTAGAGATGGGGATCTGTTGGTGGTATGGAGGTGGAGGTGGAGGTGGAGGAGGTGGAGGTGGAGGTGGAGGTGGTAAATCAACGATTTTTGGTTCAGGTGATGGTGGTGATGACGGATGTGATGGGTCCCAATCTGTGGTTGTGGGTGATTGTAATAAAAAAAAAATGTGGTGGTGGATCTAGCGCGATGATGTGATGGTGTTTTTTGTGATAGGCTGATTTGTTCGAGGTGGTGGTGGTGGTGGCGATGATGAAGGTGGTAGTGTTGCAGGAGTCAGTGGTGAGATGATGGTTTTTGTTGACTGTAATCATTAAATTGGTTAATTTGTGATCAATAAATAATATGTGACCAATGAAAAAGATAAAGTGTGACAAAGAAATAATGTGTGACCTATAAAAGTGTTAATTTGTGATCGATAATTTGATAATTTATGACTGTATAATAAGTTGTGACTTATAATATTAGTGATTTGTGACCAATAAATAAATTGTGACTTATAAATTTTTGATTTGTTATCGATGAACAAATTGTGACCTATAAATTTTTTGAATTGTACCGTAAAATAATTTGTGACATATAAAAATTTTGATTTGTGATTGAAAAATAATATGTGACTAACTAAATCGTTAATTTGTGACTAAATTGTATAGATTTGTGATGTTAATATATTTAATTAATTAAATATATAAGTAATTAATTAAATCATAAATAAATTTTAATAAATATCTGATTTTTTTAAATTTTAAAACATTTATTTTTAATTTTGAAATGAGTGATATACTGATACTTAACCTCTTAGCTATGAATTACTCTGCAGATTCATAGGCAGTCCAAATAATTAATTCCTGCACATACAGACAACACGAAGAATATTAAAATATTGAAATTTTCTCCTTTCCCCTTTTTAAAGTTCGCCATGTTTGGTCTTATACCTCGTTCTAAATACTACTACGATTTATTGTAGTACCCACTACGGTCTAGTAGTGTTCAGATATATATAAAACACTTGTTTACTTTAAAGCTCATCTCGATTGAGTCGTATAGTTCATGGAAGTACGGAACTATCGTTTTAATTTGGTGATATGTTCATTTACTCTTGCTTAATATAAATATTTGCCTAGTATTCAAAGTCCCAATATGTAATACCCACTTAATTATCTTAGAATTTTGTCCTCGGCGATTGGTAAAATGTTATTGTTTTCATGTGTTAAATGTATTAAATTACGTATATTTTGCCTATTATTTTTGTCTTTTTTATATTTTGCTTCAAACTCAAATCTAAGGAGCGCAAGAAGAGGCCGTGTTTGATTCTCATTTTGAGGGGAAAATGTATTTTTGAATAGTTGATTGATGGAGAATGTGTGGTTATTTTTTGAATCTATATTCCTAATAATTTTGAAAAATATGGGCATATATTTTTCCTCTATAATAAGTATGGTATATAATGTTTGATATGGTGAAAACTGTCCATAACAAGTGAATCTGTGGAAATTTTAGAATTTTGTTGTTTCGATAACATAACAACATTAAAAATCAAATTATTGGATTAAAGAGTTAACTTTAACAAGTTGATAGGACACGACAACCTTGACATAAATAGTGTTCTTTCATAATATATATTTTTATCAGTATCATAAGCTCGATCATCTCTCTATCCCTCTTCTTTTCTAATCATTATAGAGAAGAAATAAGAAATTTCTTGGTAATCTCTCAATTTACGATTCCATTATTTAATCTTTAATAACAATGAAAATTACAATAACATGACAAGTAAGTCATGTTTCTCAATTATCAACTTGAAACAAGTGAAAAGACATGGAATTGATTTTGTCTGTAAAATTGAGTTTTACAGAAAATGAAATGATAAAGGAAGCAAAAAATTATAAGTGATTTTTTAATTATAAGTTTGCATTAATCAATACTCAATGATATAGACTGGAAAATTTAGAAAGTTGAAAGAGGGGTCTAGTAGTTTAGATGGAAATAATTCAAATCAGTGTCACTTTCTGTATATTCAATTCCTATTCCCTTTTATAAATGGTTGCTTTCTTGAATTACTTTATTAGATGGTTTGCAGTGGAGGAAAACTGTTTAACAAAAAATAGTTAAAACTTTTGATAAAGTTAAATATTACAATAAAGAAATATCAGACTTTTCTGGGGTTGTGAGAAGAAAACAGAAGTAAAGACAGAAAGTGCACGTCAGAATTTGCAGTAGTTAGTCTGTGGTGTTTTTGGGGTATGGATTTTTTTTGGTTAAGGGTGGAGGATTATACAGGTCTTTCTTCTCATCCACATCTATCTCTCTCACACACACTGTACACACTCTGAAGAAGATGGCTTTTATGTATTTGCTGTTATAAGCATGTTTATAAGTGTTGATTTTTCTAAGCTTTTTGGCAAGAAAAAGTGAAAAACCATTGAATCATGAAGTAAAAATAGTGGGTTTTGTTTTTGGAAGAAACAAGAGTTGTCTCCTGGGGTGATGCCAAAGAGGGAAGAAGAAGAAGAAGCCATAATCTAGAAGCAAATTATAAGTGCTTATTCACCTGATTTTCTAACTCACTTTGTCCAGTTTTAACCAACTTTAACCTTTTTCTAGGTGTGCAGTTTTGTCTTTAAACTCAAATATCCTGTCTTTACATTCAAGAAAAAGTTAAGATCTGAGGCCTCATCCACTTAGATTTTTACCATTTTGCTGATGTTTGCTTGCAGTTTATTAAAAAAATAAAAAATGATGAAAGGTTTAGCAACCCAACAATCACATCCCCTTGTTGAAGAAAACATGTCGAATTTGACTTCTGCCTCCGGTGAAGCCAGCGTTTCTTCTTCGACTAACAAAAATGAAAATGGAGTAATGTACCCACCTCAGTATTTTCCTCCCGCAAATGATCAGTCTCAGCCTCAAATTGTGAAGAAAAAAAGAAATCAACCAGGCAATCCAGGTAATTAGCTAATTGATTATTTTGTCAATAAGTAAATTTTTTGGGGGGAAAATTGAAAATCTTTATGGTTTTGGACCAGATCCTGGTGCAGAAGTGATAGCTTTATCACCAAGAACTCTCTTGGCAACCAACAGATTTGTGTGTGACATTTGCAAAAAAGGGTTTCAAAGAGATCAGAATCTTCAACTTCACAGAAGAGGGCACAATTTGCCATGGAAGCTTAAGCAGAGAACAAGCAAAGAAGTGAGGAAGAAAGTATATGTTTGCCCAGAAACTACTTGTGTACACCATGATCCATCAAGGGCACTTGGGGACCTAACAGGGATCAAGAAGCACTTCTGTAGAAAACATGGGGAGAAGAAATGGAAATGTGAGAAATGTTCAAAGAAATATGCAGTTCAATCTGATTGGAAAGCCCACTCCAAAACCTGTGGCACTAGGGAGTACAGATGTGACTGTGGAACCCTTTTCTCAAGGTAAAACATAAATCACTTCATTCTAGCTAGAAGTGGGTGGGGGTGGGAGGTGAAGGTGTATACAATATATAAATAGAAATGATCAAAAGGGACATTCTTGAAATTGTCTTTTTGGTGACTAATTGTATGGTAAAAGAATCAAATTTCAAAACAAGTGAAAGAGTCCAGATTTCTTCATTTTTTAATTATATGTGTGCTGACTCAGTAGAGATGCTTGTTAAAGAAATTCTGAATGGAAATAGCCAGGAAGAATCTATATGTGTGCTGATTAAGTCTTGTACTCGATATGTCTACTAGGATGCATTTTATAAGATTTGACGAAGTTTTATGTTGCTGTGTACAATTTTGGCTTCTCGATTTCTTCACTGTGTATGCTATTTTTTGTTCTTGCTTTTTCAGGAGGGACAGTTTTATAACTCACAGGGCCTTTTGTGATGCTCTAGCAGAAGAGAGAGGAAAAACAACTACTAGAAATCCAATTCTCACATCTCAAGCAAGTTTTTCAACATCCCATATAAACCTTCAAGTTTCACCCCAATTCAATGCTCATAATTTCCCATTCCCAATAAAAAAAGCAACAAAATTTCAGTTCTAGACCTGAGATTCCACCATGGCTAGCTTCTTGTCCACCACCAGCACTGGGACCTGGACCCACTCCTGGCTCTAGCCCACCACTCATTGACCTCATCCCATCAATCTTCAACCCTAGATTAGATCAAGAATTTTCTCAGGATGATCAACCATTTTCTCAGAATCAAAACCCTAACCCTAGTAGTGGCCATGGACCCTCAAGGGCCTCAACCCTACCACCCTATAACCCAGCAGCATCTCCTCATATTTCAGCCACTGCATTGCTACAGAAAGCTACACAAATGGGTGCAAAATCTAGCACATGTCCATCACTGGCGGCCATGCTTATTAGACCCCACCAAGATCACATGTCTGCAGCAGATTCTGCTCACAGTACAACAGCTGGTTTTGGTCTAAATTTGTCCTCATGTGAGAAAATGGCCAGTGGGTTCATCGATGGCTTGGCTTTATATGGGAATAAAGCTGCAATGAAAGGCAGTACAGACACAGGTGCACCAGCACAAGCAGCAGGTGATAGTAGTGCAAGTGGACCTTCTTTGCTTCATGACATGATGATGAACAATCCTGGATTTGAAGGATCAACTTTTGAAGATGCATTTGGTGGGATCTTCAATTCTTTAAAGAAAGATGGGATTTTTCATGCAGCCTATAATCAGTTTAGCACAAGTGAAGGTGGTGGAATTGATGGAACTACAAGGGATTTCTTAGGATTAAGGCCTATTTCTCATAGTGACATTTTGAGCATAACTGGCCTTGATCATAACTGCATCAAGACTTCTTATGAGGATCGAAACGAAATAGAAAACCAGAAATCTTGGCAAGGTTAGGACAGTTTAAAAATCTTGAAACCCTAATATACCTAAAAAATGCTTTATGGTGTAGTTCTTTTTTACTTAATGGCTGTATTTCTTGATTAATTTTTACTAATAAAAGAAACTAAAGGGGGACTCCTACTCATTTTGGATAAAAATTACTTATTGCTTATCGTTACATTCATTAATGCTTGGACCACATCTATATATGTGCGTCTTTCTTTGCACTCTTTTCTATATTGATTGCATAAAATTGGAAAGTATACATAGTGCGATGTATAGAGAGAGTCGATCCATTTCAAGAGGTAAAATTTTGCATATAAAGTCGTATATGTAAAGGCTGATAAAGAGTTCCTTTGAAAAATGTCTTCAGCAAATTTTATTCATAGCAGGGAATGTTTTTATTTATGACTCTTACTTCAATTTATTGCATGGAAATTAATGTTTTCTTTATAATTTTAAATTACGCATACTCTTTGACATACAAATCCTATTTATTGTCTTGTGAGATTATTGACTTTGTCTTATGTCGGCATCTATGATTTACATATACGATGTATTTGTTGGGTGGAAATCGTGGAATTGTTTGATGTAGAAATGGATATATGGGTTCACATAGAGAATCACAATATTGAATGTGACTTGTCCTCGTTGAAACTAAGCTTTGATGAGAAAATTAGGATCTTGCTATAGGTACACTTTGGGTTATCTTTTGATTTACACGGTCTCATCCCCTCACTCATATGGGTTCGGGTCCCACGCATTTATTGGAGGTGGGACCCGACCTCCATATGAGGGAGGAGATGGGGTCAGGTAACCCAATGAGTAAGCAAAAGGTACAAATAGTTTAATCCAAAAAAATATACTATTAGTTCCCAACATGTTTCTTTACTCCAAACTTTAGAAGGAACGAGTTCGTCCCTAAGCTCTCATTGTAATAATTAATCTCAAATAACTTAAATCATTTAAGTCTTCACTAAAATTTAATATAATTTTTGTTGAAATATGTATCATGTTATATCTATAAATTACGTGGTATGCACGAGACGCAGGAGTCGGCTGACTTGGCAATTGATTATGTCAGTTGAATTGGCCGATTAATATCAAGCAACCTCTTCTTGGACTTGAGCTTGGACTCGATCCGCTAACTTATCTTGGCCCATTTTCCTTTCTCTATATATGTGTGAACTCACTTTACTCAAGGTATGCATTCTAAATCCTAGTCAAATCCTTTTTGTCGTCTCTTACACTCATTAATTCTCTCTTGTACAATCACTGACTTGACATCGGAGTGCAAATGATGGTAGAATATTTTTGTTGGTCGATGACCAATACATCTTAATGGTATGTTGCAGCATTGCAATATTTTTGTTGACCATTTTTTCATTGAATTTTGAGGTTAATGGATCATTTCAAATTTTTAGACGTGAATCCAAATTGTGAAGCAAAACCTAACTCTAATAGGCGTAAATACATTGACACATATAAGCAGTGAAAAATGAAAGTTAATAGTTTGACCCTAAAATTACCTAGAGGGGGGAGAATAGTTGAATAATGCGGAATTAAAATTACCAATTAAAAGCAACAAATAACATTTTAATTGTTCTAGATATTTAGTCAATTTTATTCTATGTTGAATTGTCACAATAGCAAATAAAGCAGTAAATAACAAGAGATTTGTTGATGGAGAAAATCATTCATAGGATTAAAAATTTCGAGACCAATCCAATGACTTCCACTATAGACAATAAGAACTTACAGTATGATCCAACCTAGAAAACTCATTAGATTTCTTGATCTAATTCCTGTAATCTTCAATATCCTCTGAACGTGCTTCACTCTCACATACTCCCGATCCTCTAGAATTATCTCTTATGTATCACCAAGAACACATTATTCTTGTACTCTTCCATTGCTTTTAGTCCAACTTCCCTCAATCTTTAGCAAACTCTGAAATCTATTGAGAAAGTGTCTTCCTGATTATATGTAGGAAGTTGGTGTTTTGAGTTATGTGATTTTGTATTTTTTCCAACTTGTGGTTGATTGATCTCAGAAAATGGAATTGTTGGTTCATCTTCAAAGGATGTTATGAAGGTAGAAAATAATGATAAACCTATGTTTTCACGAAGTGGGGCTAGTGTATTTATAGTAAAGAGGTATTAGAGTAGTATAGGATAGATAGAACTCTTGAAAATCGTTAGAACTCTTGAAAATCGTGAATTAGGATTTTTTGAAATATCGTTGCTCAAGTGCCAGGTTAACGTTAGGTGTGTCGCTTGGGCGAAAGTCGGACAAAAGGTGGGCGACAATGAATCTGTTTTTGACGCTCGAGTATCAACTTGGCAACATGCTAGCATAATTCCTCACAACTCTTTCTTCATATTCCATACTCGAACCCAAAGACTCATAGTTCATCTATACACATCCCAAAAGTCCCCTTGATTTTTACAATTCTTTTATAATAATTATTGTCAAAGAATAGTCAATAAAAAAAATAAAACCTAATAAATAAAGATACAGGTAAAAAGGCATAGGATTCTTGAATGGACAAAATCCTGAAAATGGGGTGCAAATGTGGACATTAGCATGGTATATGATATTTGCTGTTTATTTGCAATACAAAAAGAGAAAGATGCTGGTTGACACCTGATGTGGGTGCAATATAGGTAAAAAGCATAGGATTCTTGAATGAACACAAAATCCTGAAAATCCACATTAGCATGGTATATGATATTTGCTGTTTATTTGCAATACAAAGAGGGAAAGATGCTGGTTGACACCTGATGTGGGTGCAAGTGGGAATCAATCCCGAGGATGAATCAAGCCTGTCTTTTGCATAATTCATGTACAAATCAATCAATCCTTCCTTGCTATTATTTATTTAAACAAGTACAAATCGTGTAACAAGGGTAAAAATGGTCTGGGCAGTCCAACCCTTTAAGTGAAATGATACATCTCGAATTATTTTAACGGACTCAAAACGTGATGTGCATTGATAATGTCAACTAAGCTTCAAACCTATTATTAAGACTAACTCTGACGTGCCTTTTACTATGAATTATTCTACTTGGCTCTCATGGTTGATCTCATGGATTACCTCGGCCCCACCACTCCCCTCACATGGGGGTCGGATCCCACCTCATTAAATTTAATATTTTTGCCTCTCATGTGAGGGGAGTGGTGGGGTCGAGGTCATCCATGAGGTCAACCATAATGATAAGGTAGCATGATTGTTTTACTATAGGGAATTTAAGATAATTTTGACAAGATTTCCCTGTAAAATAGATTTGATCCAACTTGAAAAGCAACAAAAAATTTCTTAAACACAATTCTAAAAATAATTTTAGTACTACTTTGCCACCAAATATTCAATTATTGTACAAAATAGAGCAAAGTTAAACAATCTCTGCGTTTGAGGCATATTAAACTAAAAAAAAAATAAAAAAAAAATACAAAAATAGGCCAAATGCCATGAGCTCTGAATTAAGGCCACTGCAAGAAAACATGAAATTTTAATATTATTAAAAAAAATAAAATTAAAGATTAAGATAAAAGATCGTGGACCTAACATGGACAGCCTAAAAGTGTAGATGCCCATACTATGGAGAGAATTCTGTATGAAAAGCTCTAATTAACCAATTTATTTTGAATCCACGTGCGGAATTATACAATTAAAAACAAGAAGTCACTTTTTATTTGTTTCTAGATGGTTAATCAGAGTTTTTCAAGTGGTATCGGAGCCCAAATTCGATTTCTAGCCCTAGTTTTTCTATATGGATAGTTCATTATCTATCCCACCATATTTTGATGACAACTATGCTTAAAAGTTATAATGAGAGCCTTCCTAGAATTGATGGATGAACGTATTTGGTTAAGCGTAGTGAATAGTTGGACAACCCCTTCTAGCATCGTTAATGGTGTCATCACCCCTACTTCTATTACTAATTGATCGAAATCTAATTTAGATGAGTGCAATTGGAATAGTAAAGCCCTACATGCTTTATTTATGGCAATGTCCCCTAAAGAATTTAGGCAGGTATCTATGTGTGAGGTTGTTAAAGAGGTCTGAGATATTTTAAAGACCACACATAAGGGAACTCATGTAGTTAAGAACACCAAATTATAGATGTTGACCATTAGATTTGAAGAGATTATGATGAAAGAGGATGAGACATTTGATGACTTCTATGCGAACTTGAATGACATAGTAATTCTAGCTTCAACCTAGGTGAAAAAAATTCTGAGCCTAAGATTGTCAGAAGAATCCCGAGTTAGAAAAAGAAAAACTAATTGGTGACCTTCAAGATTCTACCTTATCCCTGAGTAAGTTAAACTCTATGTATGAATCCTTAGATACTCATGTTAAGAATTTTTCGAGTGATCTTGAGAAGTCCTCTAGGATACTTAGTAAGTTGAGCGTTGTGAATGAGTCTTTAGAAAATAAGGTTATGACCCTTTTGAGTGATTTTGAGAATTTCAACACCTAATTCCTTGCATTCTCTAGTGGTTCATGAAACTTGATAGCATCTTAAGAATGAACAAACTTGCTGGTAATAAGAGAGGTCTAGGATATCAAGAGAATGATCACAATGCTGCTAGAACTTCTAAGATCATTTTTGTTCCTACCACTAACCAATCTAAGTAAGGCCCTAACTCTAATCCCAAGAATAAGGAAATCGTAGGACAGAGGCTTACTAGACAGCATAAGACCTACCAACCTAGGAAAAATATCAACGATCACATAAACTTGATCCTAGGTTTATCCCTACTTAATTCAATTATGGTGAGTTAGGACATATATGGCCTATGTGTCATAAATTTCCAAATAGAAATAGATATTAGAACTTCAATAGAAATAAAAATCAGGATTTTGATAGTCGGATTGACTTCCTTACTAATCAGGTGAGTCAATTGATTGAATTAATGACACAGTTGATTAAGATTAATCTTCCACTAGGTAAGTTTGGGTGAAGAAGAATGATCTGAAAAATCTTGAAATAGATCATGGTGCTCTTAAATGTAAGAATGTTTGTATACCTAACTGATTAGGTATTCTAGGTGAATGCTTGTGCTTATTCATTTTAATTCATTCATTATTACATGCATCTCATTTTTGAATTTGCTTTATAGGTAGTAGGTTCATGTATATACATCTTCATCATGTTTGCATTGACACATACATATTTTTTTGTGTTAAATATTTTTAATTTTGTGTGATTGGAGCATTCATTTAAAAAAATGAAAAGTTTTTTAAATTAGAGCATGATATATGATATATTTGAACTTGTGTGTTGTGACCAAATATGAGTTTAATTGATGTGTTGTAGCATATTTTTCATTATTTAGGTTTTTATGGAGTACCTAGCATAGGTTTTTTCATGTACCATCTGCACTGCATACACTATGATATTGTGAGTGAGACTTGATCGCGTGTATGAGATTTGAGATGTCAGTCACATGTTGATAGTGTTCCTTTGAACATAAATTGACCTTATTTTAGTAGACATAAACTCAAGTATGTTCATTTGAAAGAAAAAAGCTCAGTATCTTATGCTTTTTTTTAGCCTATTTAATTTGAACAATTAAGCTTGGGGATTTTCTCATAACCTGGTGCCTATGATCAACTGACTTCTGTCTCGTTATATGAGTCATTTTAGTCACTTAATGGAGAAGAAGTTGTACATAAGATGTAAAAAAAAAAAAAATTTGAATAGAAAAAATGATGAGTTTGAAAATATAGACATTGTGTAAAAATATATATGCTCAAAACCAGGGGAAGAAGTGAATAATATACATGCAAAATTAGCTTCTGTTATAGGTCATATATGTTCTTAGTGGTTTGACTTTCATAAGTAGAGGGATAAACTTATTGACAGTGATGTTTAACATGTACATTCTCACAAATTTAATGTTTAAAGTCCTGCCTACAAAAGATTAGTGACACATTACACACATGTGTCACTTATACAATTTACTAAATTTTAACTTAAATTGAGTATGTGGAAAAGTTTACTGATCATTAATTATGCTTGTGTATATATACTATCAATTGCATCTTTGAATTATTATATATTGATGTTCATTTGTATTTGATATTGTTCTCTTAGTCATTTTTTATTAAAAAAAAAAAAAAAAGATGAGAGAGATTTTATTGTAATTTTGAGTTGAGAGTCAAATGCATTTTAGAGAGAGTTTTGCAATAAGGGGAATAATATCTTTTATTCATGATATTCCATATCATAATACATAAATTCCTTGAGTTTTGATATTTGATGATATTAATATTTCAGTTGGTATTTTGATTAATATTAATATTATTTCTCAATCTAGCTAGCACATTTAAGATAGATTATTTAAATTGTTATATTTCCATGTCACGTGCTTTTACCCTTAGTATTTGGGTTATTGATTTCATGAAATTAGTTGAATAAGGAATGCAAGAGACTGTCAGTCAGTTTGAGTTTGGGTAGATTAGTTTTTGTTTTTACTTTTTTGACTTGTATTGTATAATTTTGTTACAGAATGACAAATTGGGAGTTTGTTAGGATTTAATTGTATTGACAATTATTTAAACAAAAATAACAAATATAGAAATTGTAAAAGTCAAGAAGTCAATTGAAATGTTGTATAGATGAACTATGTATCTTAGGGTTCGAGTTTGGAACAAGGAGGAAAGAGTTGCCAGATTTATGCTAGCCTATCTCCATCTGATGCTCTAGCGAAAAAACAGAAACATTTTCGCTCGCTTGTTACCAAGCTCGAGCGACACACCAGTCGCTAGCCTGACACTTGAGCGACGATATTATGCATAAAACCCTATTTTGCATTTCTAAGAGTTTTATTTAACTTATGCTACATAAATGCCTTCTACTATATATACCTAAGCCCTAACACATTTTGTGTGTGGTTGTTCATTATATATTTTTTTTTATAACATCATTCCAAGATCCAAGAATACATTCAAGCATTGAGATTAATCATTTTATTCTTGAGATCATTCAATCACAACTTTGAGAAAACATCAAATTCACGTAATCCAAAACAAACACTTCATATACACATACAATATACACATACAATAAGGTACTTGCTTAATAGCTTTTAGAAGTTGCTGAAAATTGAGGGAGATTGGACCAGAAGCACAGAAAGAGTACAAGAACACGGTGTTCTTAGTTATCCACATGAGGTAGACAATTTTAGAAGATCACGAACAGGTGTGAGTGAAACACGTTCTAGCGGGTCTTGGAGATTGCGGAAATTAGATCAGCGAATCTAGTGGATTTTCTAGACTGGATCAAACTGTAAGTTCATATTGTTTATAGTGGAGGTTACTGGTTTGGTCTCGAAATTTTTACCCAGTCGAATTTTTTCTGTCAATATATTTTGGGTTATTTATTATTTTCAAATTATTGATTGTGGCATTCAAACCATATGATAATTTGACCTGATTGATTAACCATCTAAAAATAATTAAAAAGTAACTCGTTACTTTTAATTGTATAATTTCGCATGTTGGGTCAAAATAAATTGGCTAATCAGATCTTTTCACTGTACAATGGTTGATCCAACCCAATTTTCTAAGACTTGTGTGAAACTTATGAAGCTTCTCGTGTGTGTGTGTGTGTGTGTGTGGTGGCAATTGAATAAATAAAGCCACTTAGTCAGACTAAAAAATAGGGAATGAAAAGACAGATTGAGGTGTCAGAAAATGATTTTGTGTGTGTTTTTTTTTTAAAAACTATACAATCATGCTTTAACACGTGTCTCGCCTGAATTTGAACCTAAATATATAGCATGATTGCAATTGAATAGGTGTGTAGGGATTTGAGATGGTGGCTTTGGAGTTCATACTCGGAAGAAATTTTAATAATTAACGGGTATATATTTATCATTTTTTCTTTATGGATTAGGCAAACTCTCCTGTTATTCTAAATTTAACTTTTTAAATCAAACTGAATTTAACAAATTATTTTATTTGATCTTATGTTTGGTCATTCTGTTAGGCTCTGATTCAAGCATTTAATCCTTTAACATTGTACCTTTTTGAGTTAATTCTAGGATTAGATTTAAAATATTTGTTCATGTTGCTTTTGGTGCTAGTAATGACTCTGTTTCGCTATCCTTTCCTAAAATTCATTTTTCTTTAAATTTCTTTTTAAACACTCGTTTCATGTGAAAACTACACATTTTATCAAATTTTCAGTCACACATTTCATAAACTTTTATCAAATATACAAAAAATCTAATTTTCATCCAAACCAAATATGGACTATGTTAGTTCTTCTACTACAAATCAATAACAGTATAAAGAGATCTCCATTAGTATATAAACTTAGTTGTAGGAAAGAAAAAAAAAAGGTCATAGTAGTTTTAGGGATTTTTTTTTTCTCAAATTCACTGTAAACTCATGTTTATGTTTTCTTTTTATATGTGACAACGTTTTTTCTCTTTTACTGGACTTTCTATCTAAGTTAAACAAGTGAGTAGAGCAGTTCCAAATCGTAGAAAATCTCTCCTATACAACTAGGATTTCTCTTATTATAGTAATCAAACTTCGATTTGACGCATGTCGACTCTACCTAAAGTAAATTACTTTTCTAGCTCCACCCTTAAATGTAGCTTTATAAACTAAGAAATGCTAGGGGCCTTCGACCGATAACAATATGGCAAACAACATGATCTTTTAAAGTGTTGCTTTATAAATGAAGTACTAAGGATATGGGTTTAGTACTTACGAAAGAAAGAAAGTAACAAAATGAAGAAGCGATTAAAAAAAAAAAAAACCCTATCCATAATTAATTATCAAGTTAGGAGCAATAAATAATTCGTTACGTGAAAGGTTTTTTGTTGATAATAGGAAAAGAACTTCTATAGTTGAGAATAATGAGGATAATAATATGATGCAAGATTAATTACATGTACATATGAAAAATATAAATTAGTGACAAGTAATTTAAAACTTTAATTTTGTCTTAAAATGAAATTTTACATTTTAGAAAAAAATGTGTATCGTCTTCCAAGCAGTGTCAGGGTAACACAAAATTCTGTTCGATCAATGTCTATATCAAAGTCAATCATGCTACTCAAACAGTGAATTTTAACAAAAAATATTGACAGATAACACTTGGCTTGCATTTATTGGAAGATGGAAAATTTAAAAAACATAAAAAAAGAAGATAAATCATAATTCGCCACGTCATGTCATGTCATGTCTATAAACTTTTCCAGTCAAAACTCCATTTTTGAGTAGATTAAACCCTTATTTGACATTCTTTAAAATTTTAATACATTTTTCTTTCTCATTTTCAACCTCACATTTTTCAATAAAATAATATTATACGTAAATAAAAAAAAAATTTCCTTCTTTTTTATCCATATTTTCTCACGAAAAAAATATTATTCCATAATATATTTTATCAAAATTTCCTTTTATAATGGGCTCAAATAAGGGCTAAATTATATCAAAGTTCACACTACTGGTACTTTTTATACTTTTAAAACATCATTTGATTTTTCAAACAATAATTCGATAATTTAGTATTTATCCATCCATGAGAATACTCTCAGTCAGCCATGCGCATATTCTTTTGACGAAATGATGGGAAAAAGTAGTAAACAAAGGAATCTTGCCCTTCTTCATCTTAAGTCACCGTCTGTCAGACCAGATATACATGTGTACCTGTATTAAAATAATGTTAGGTAAGGGATACAGGGGCGGACCCACCCTAGGACCTGGTGGATCCTATGACCCACCAAAAAAAAAAAAAAAAAAAATTTCATTTTTTTTATTTAAAATACTGTACAATTTTGGGATATAACATGTTAGATATAAGTACAGATTTTAGGATATAACATCTATAAAGTATACTGTAATTTTTCATTATAACATGTTAGATATAAATACAGATTTAGAATGAAAATCAGAAATCTGGCTTTGAAAATGAATTTTAGTTAATTAAGATTTGAATTTAGAGAGTTGTTGAATGTTGTGATTTATTTTGATATTAAGGTGTTGTTCTTTTGTCCGTTTTACTGGTTTAGTTGTATGTTTGGTTCTTTCTAAGGTTGTTAATTGTCAGTAGCAACGAAGTGCTTTTACCTAGTGTAGTAGATCCGTCTAATTGTTGAAGAAACTGTTTGGTAGCATGGGTTGAGACCTCGAAATTGGATAGAAATTCTTGTCTACATATTTGAATTTGATTTTGAACAGTCTAACACAATTAAAAAGTAGTTCTGATTTCAGTTTGTCAGCTTACTGCTGTAATTGGTCGGATGAGCGTTTCCGAGTTAATAATTTTTTCATTTTTACAGCAATTTAAGAATGGAAAATAATATATATTTCAAACTTCTATCATTTTAATTGTACATCATTATGAATGTTTGTGCTACCCGCCTCAAAAAAAAAATTTTCGTGGGCGCTGCCCCCGAACCCCCGTGCTCCCTCCTCCTTCATCTCAATATTTTTTATTTTAGGACCCACTAATTCTAAAATCCTGAGTCCGCCACTGAAGGGATATGTATTACCATTAATTATTTTTTTTTCATGTCATCAAATTATAACTGGGCAATTTATTTGGGAAATATATATATATATATATATATATATATATATATTTTTAGAACAACTCACAAATATATTAAATATTTACTAATTCCATACTTTCAAATATTTAAATTCTCAAAGTACTATATTTTATTATTTTAATTTTTATATAATAAATAAGGTAACAAAGTAGGTTACATTTTGTAAAAAAATTATTTTACACGAAATTTATCATTCTGTTTCCATTGTTGTCGTGCAATCATCACTTGTAATATAGTGTGTTACCCACATTTTACCACCTATTCTATCATCACCGCAACCACTGCCACCACTTATAATATACAATGTTACACTACCATCATCACCAGTCTCACAACATATAATATTAATGGTTGAACTACATGTACATAATAATTTACAAAATGGTTTGTTATCCCATCGTCACTGAATTCTTTCAATTTTAGCCAATCATTCTATATTGATAGTCTTTAACGGAATGTGGTTCAGAATTCTCATTTTACAAAATATTAAGTCATGTAAAATGCCAAATATTATTTCGTTCCCATAATTTATGAGATAAAATATAATTTATTCAAAAATCATTATTTCGAACACTTATGGTTCTTTAAGAATCATATTTTCAATATTTAATTGATCAATATTTTTTAATGTTACTTTCTCTAAAGTTTTTGGTTGATTTTTTTTTTTTTTTTTTTGAGGTACGGAGTCTTTTGAACCAATTACTTAACCACACTTCTAGTGTATTTGAGATTTATTTAATACAACAAATTATTCTACTGGAATATATGACTTTGTCACTTTTCTTATTATAATAAATACATCAGATAATTAATTTACAACTCTTTACAAATGAATGTCTTTTAACATCTTGCTCATATTGATTGCTGCGGCAATCACAGTGAGATAAAATTGTTTCGTTCCAATAAATGTTATCTTATTTTCCAGGTTGTAGATTTATTCCTCACAAAGTTGGGAAAGTCATTTTATCAAAATAACAATCTGTAAACCATGAAGTAGATAGATCATCTATTAAATGTTCAATATACCTAATAATAGATAGTGAATAAAAAATCAACATAAATTCCAAGTTTTTGTTGGAAACCCGTATTAGTATGTTATGGGGATGAAATAGAGATTTGGACAGCACAATCGAAAACCTGTAAGAGAAATATTAGGTTCATGACCAAATGCAAATTGTAAAGGTGAATATTAATAATAAGCAGTTGAATTTATATGATATAATGATTCAACATGTAATATGACATAACCTTAAACAGAAGTTGAGAGTTTTGTTTTCATAAATAATGATTTAGCAATAAATTATAGAAGTTTGATAAATGACTCTGTTAAACCATTTTGTGTACGGATATGTGCAAAGGAATGCTCAATAACAATCTCAATTGATATGCAATAATCATGTAATGCTTGTGCTCAAAATTCACTAGCATTATCTAGAAGAATTGTCTTAATTGAGTAATTTGAAAATTGAGCTTGTAATTTTATAATGTGAGCAAGTGACCTAGCAAAACTAACATTCAGAGTGAAAAGTAAGCAGACATGAGACCATCTAATAGAAAAATCGATTAACACCATAAAGTAACAAATGGTCCATATTGTGGGTGTATTAACCCACATACATCTCCATGAATTCTTTTCAAGAAAATTGGATATTCAATATTGACCTTTTTAATTGAAAGTCTAATGACTAAGTTGCTTTTGTATATCCAAGTCGATCATGCCAAAATATAAAAATTTGGTGTCAAGAAACTTCTAGTTCATGATAATATTTGATTCAACCATTTTTATAAATGTTTAATACATGTCAGATGGAAGTGCATGGAATTTTTCTTTTATTTGCTTTTGACCAGATACAAAAAAAAAAAAAAAAAAAGTTATACAAAGATATTCAATATTAATTTTTTATCGTCTCAATGTGATATCCACTACAGTAGATATCTTTAAAATTAAGCAATTTTCTTCTACATTTATTAGAATAAAGTGTATAGTCAATATATAATTTCGTATTATTTGGTAAAATAATATAAGATTTTCTGAAGCCTTCAACGATATTCGATGCACCTCTAGACAGTTGTACTCCACATTATCAATAAACATCCTCACTACTAATGCATCATAAACCCACTATGGCAAATCGACGTTCATCACAAAGGTTAGGGATCAATTTGAATTGACTCACACACTACAAGGTTACTCCAATAACCAATGATCAAAATATCTACAAAGAAAAGAGTGAATGTGACACTCATAAAGAGAATAAAAGAAGAATGTTGGTTACTTCACTACACTCACAAAAAAGGCTCACAAAGAAGAAGAAGATAACCCTACATGTCTGCCTCACACAATCTCACAAACCACACAGGCTCACAAAGATAAAAGGAAAAAACAGCTGCCCCATCTTTCTTCTCACTGCCATACTCTTTCACACCCACTCACAGAGTAAACAGAGTACGCCACAAATCTTAACTCACTATGCATGGAAACAAATTACAAAAAGTAATAAGATTACTCAAAATTCATGCCAATGCATATATCAAACACATTGAAATGCAACATAAAATCATGCAACGGAATTGAGCAATCACACATATGCAAAAGATGGGTTACACACAGATGCACATGTAGTAACTAGGGCATCACTCGACCCAAAGACAACATTCGCCTCCCCACTCTCCTCATCTTTCCTTTTATTATCATTCTTATGATAGTCTATTTCACCATGTTCAAAATTCACCAAATTTAAAACAAGTCTTATTTTTCGTACTTGCCTTAGTAGACCAACATATGCCATCAATGCCAAATAATAACCACAAGCAAAGTACACACATAATTCTCACAGAATAGTCTAACAAACTTTTCTAAGGTCACATGTAATTTTAATGTAGAAAAATTGGCAAAAAATTCATAAAGAATTGAAGGCAAATAATTAACAAGTAACTTCTAGATCTAGCAACAAGCAATGGTTACCCCTTCATGGTAACCTCAAACCTAACGCCACCCCACACAATGACTTCTAATGCGAAAAATAAATTACACCGCACAATAATTTTAACTGCAATAATAAAAAGCAAATAACGCAATATCGAGCGGACCACGTTTGAAGGTCCGTAAATATCGAGGGATGCGAATTCACCATTTTAGGACCGTCACCATTCATCCTAAAGTTTTTAGCAACTAAGGCAATACGAATTGACATCTGGACGTCAAAGGGCAAAATTGTCTAACTTTCACCGTATTGCTTGAAACTAAAATTCGACAACACTACAGGGTCCGCCTCACCACCAGCGACATTCTGTTTGTTGAAGTCTCCACCGAAAACTGTCGGACGCGCCCTCATGCACGTCGCCAGTGTTGGCCACCACGCGCCACCCTATTAGAACCACCTCAGCCTACACAGTCCATCAGTGATGTCTGTTCCTCCAACCTACTACTGGTTTGGCCGAAAAATGCAAAAACAGGTCCGTATTTTTAATAATTTTTTTGATCAAGAATTCTGCCTATTTTCTACTTCGTTTCTGGTCTTTTTCAGCCTTTTTTTTTCCCCTAAAAAATCATATATTTCTCAACAACACAAGCCCTGATACCATTTGTCGCGAAAATTTTCGAGAGATATTGATTCGGGCTTAGAAAAACTAACCAAACTAACTTAACCAAACTTAGGCCCTCCAATGTGTATTAATTGTTTTCGAATCGATAACTTTTGGTGTCAATAAAATATCCGGCATCGTTTTTACCTCATCGTCCGAATTTATTGGGTATCAAAACCCAACAATAGGAAAAGAAATTCTGTAATTGAGAATAATGAGGATAATAATACGATGCAAGATTGATTACATGTACATATGAAAAATAATTAGTGACAAGTAATTTAAAACCTTAATTTTGTCTTAATATAGTGTGTTACCGACATTTGGCCACATATTCTATCATCACCGCAACCAATGTCACTACTTATAATATACAATATTACACTACCATCATCACCAGTCTCACAACATATAATATTAATGGTTGAACTACATATACGTAATAATTTACAAAATGGTTTGTTATCCTGTCAACACTGAATTCTTTCCATTTTAGCCGGTCATTCTATATTGATAATCTTTAACGGATTGTGGTTCAGAATTCTAATTTTACAAAATATTAAGAGTCGTGTAAAATGCGAAATATTATCTATAACAACATTATTTCATTCCCATAATTTATGAGATAAAATATAATTTATTGAAAATTCATTATTTTCAAACACTTATGGTTATTTTGGAATCATATTTTCAATATTTAATTGATCAATATTTTCTAATGTTATTTTCTCCAAAATTTTTGGTTGATTTTTCTCATTTTTTTTTCGAGGTATGGTGTCTTTTGAACCAATTGGTTAACCACACTTCTAGTGTATTTGAGATTTATTTAATACAACAGATTATTCTGTTGGAATTTGACTTTGTCATTTTTCTTATTTTAATAAATATATCAGGTAATTGATTTGCAACTCTTTACCAATGAATGTCTTTTAACATCTTGTTGCGGGAATCATAGTGAGATAAAATTGTTTCATTCCAATAAATTTTATCTTATTTTTCAGGTTGTAGATTTATTCTTCCCAAAGTTAGGAAAATCATTTTATTAAAATAACAATCTGCAAACCATGAAGTAGATAGAACATTTTTTAAATGTTCATTATACCTAATAATATATAGTGAATAAAAAATCAACATAAATTTCAAGTTATTGTTGGAAACTCATATTAGTACGTTATGGGGAAGAAATAGGGACTTGGATAGCACAATCAAAAACATGTAAGAGAAATATTAAGTTCATGACCAAATGCAATAAACAGTTGAATTTATACGATATAATGATGCAAATATGATATAACCTTAAACATAAGCTGAGAGTTTTATTTTCATAAATAATTATTTAGCAATAAGTTGTAGAAGTTTGATAAACGACTTTGTTAAACCATTTTGTGTACGGATATGTGCAAATGAATGCTCAATAACAATTTCAATTGATATACAATAATAATCTAATGCTTGTGCTCAAAATTCACTAGCATCATCTAGAAAAATTATCTTAATTGAGTAATTCGAAAATTGAGCTTGTAATTTTATAATTTCAACAAGTAGTTTAGCAAAAGTTACATTTATAGTGAAAAGTAGGCAGACATGAGACCATCTAATAGAAAAATCGATTAACAACATAAAGTAACAAATGATCCATATGGCGGGTGTGTGTTAACCCACATATATCTCCATTAATTCTTTTCAAGAAAGTTGGAGATTCAATATTGACCTTTGTAGTTGAAAGTCTAATGACTAAGTTGATTTTGGATATCCAAGTCGATCATGCCAAAGTATAAAAATTGTATCAACGAACTTCTGGTTCATGATAATATTTGATTCAACCATTTTATAAATGTATAATACATGTCAGATAGGAGTGCATGAAGTTTTTCTTTTATTTGCTTTTGACCAGATACAAAAAAAAAAAAAAAAATTATACAAAGATATTCAATATTATTAATTTTTTTTTTATCTCAATGTGATATCCACTATAGTACATATCTTTAAAATTAAGCAATTTTTTTTCTAAATTTGTTAGAATAAAGTGTATCGTCAATATATAATTTTGTACTATTTGGTAAAATAATATGAGCTTTTCTGAAGCTTTTAACGATATTCGATGCACCTAATATTGTAAGAAAATTATTTACTACTAATGTTAATTCCAAAAAATATTTTTATTTTGAAAAATTGTATGCGTAGTTGCACTATCAATCAACCATGTATATTGACAATTCATCATGAATATATAAATATAAGAAAATAGATATTATTTTAAATAAAACTTGAATTTCTATTGAAAAGAAGTAAAGATAATTCAATATTATGAAATTAATGATGCATAACAAAGTTTCAAATTTTGTGAAAAATAAAAACATATTTCTAACTTAATTTCTAAAACAAAAGGAAATACTAAAAACATAGAAAGTAAACTAATTTATATCTTGCATCACGTCACTCCCAATCAAATGGTCAATATTATCATTTAGATCAAAAAAAAAAAAATAGATATATCTAAATGAGTCACATCAATTTGACCATTATAATCAGCAAAAATTGTCCGCACTTAACCATTCCCCAAGATTATTTTTGGTAGAAATTCAAAAGATATTTTGTCGTACGACATGTTCGTTCCCAATGTCATTTCATTCTACATCTAAAGCATGTTTCTTCATACTCCTTTTTGGATATGTTACTTTCGTTTGCTTTGTACATTTTTTAAATTGTTGACTTGCTATTCATAACTTTGTTGATAATTTCGTCCACGGTTTTTTTTCCACGTTCGCTTCCACTTTCAAATTTGTGTTCACGTCCACATCCTTATCTTGATATTACATTTGCTTCAGGCGGTGGTACAAAACCAGTTGGATGTAACCCATATTTTTCATCAACGATTCATTATTTTGTTAAACTACAAGTAGCAAGATATGTGTTCTAAGTACTTTTTGAAACCATACTTAAGATGTTGCTGCTGCTGGAGCACATTCGAGTGAAAGGTAGAAAAAAGTTTTCTCCAACATATCTTCATCAGTAATTTTTTTCTTCACGCAATGTCAATTTTGAACATATTTTGAACAGTTCAGTAATTGTACTCACTAATAGTTTAGTCTTGCAAGCGAATGAGCATTCGCTTATAGCGGGCATTGGGGAGAACTATAATCTTCTAATGATCAAAACTTTCGGTTAATTTTTTCAAAGAACACGTGAATCTTTCATAATGAGGTATTCCATTTTCAATCCGGTATAAAGATAATAATGAAAGAAGATAAGTGCTATTGCACAATTCTGTAGGGATTCTTTGTTTCCTTATTTTACTGTCTTTCCCACAACTTTTGAGACAAGATGAATATCAGCATCGAGGACCCATGACATATAATTTTTGCCAGATATGTCAAATGCAACAAACTCAAATTTTGTGATGTTTGTCATTTGATTAATTACTCAATAAAGTAAAGAAAAATACATTTAATTTCAAAGAATATGATTAAAAAAACATATAATCACATTATAATTAATTAAGTAGTCAATGTCAACATGACATGGGTCATATATTTTCTTTTAGGGATAAACACTAATTCAAAATAATATATTTTTCAAAATATATGCTACTTCGAAAGTACGTTATATTTTACTATTACTTATTCAAGAGTAAGATGCCAAATTGTTAATATTCTTTTGAAATATTGAAAATTATAATTTATACTTTTCAAGAGCAAGTAATATTTTTCAGGAATAATAATTATAATATTATCCTAATTCAAGAGCAACAATAAAGTATTATTTAGAAACTTTGGCTCTTTAGGAGCCATATATTATTTATGGAGTTGTGCTTTTTTTTGGAAGTAACAATGAGATACATTATCAATTATATATATATATATATATATATATATATATATATATATATATATATATATAATGTTTAACAAGATTAAGATTGTTAATTACTACACAGACAAAATATATATTTATATATAAAAATTACTTATCAAACATGTCTTAAGAAAAAAAAATCATCATAATCAATTATGCTTGATTTCTTAGGTGCCGTGTGTTGACTTCTTGGGTGCAGAAGTAAAATAAAAAAAAATTAAAAAAAAATCTATTGCATCGTGAATTGATTTCTTGGGTGCCGTGAATTGACTTCATAATCCTTGATGTAATGATTACAAGCAAAACATAATTGATACAAATTATCTTATAAAAAATGACAAGTGAACACAAACTGATTGTGACAAACAAATAAAAAATCACAGGTGAACACAAACTGATTGTATATGTATATGTATATATAAAAAAGAGACTTGCTATTTGTACATCAAAAGTTGTACATAAGAGTATTCACCCTTTCACATGGGGGGACCCACTCGATGTGAGAGGGTAGATACCCTTATGTACAACTTTTGATGTACAAGTAGCATTTTTCTATAAAAAAATTCACATGTTACCAAATTAAATTTGGTAAATGTGATAGATGATTATCTTTCTTTTTCTAAAATTACTACCTTCACCAAATTTTTAAAAATTAAATTTTTGTGTTGATAACGTGTTATGAAAAGAGAGAATATGAGTCAATAAATTTGCGTGTGTATTATGGAGAACCAAAATCCTATATTTATAGGGAATGATTATAGATACAATGATAATAATTTATAGGGTTACAGTAGTACACTTGTCATTCACTAATAAACTTACCACTTACAACACAAAAATATATTATCTTCAAAAACTCATTATAATGGATCTCAAACGGGGGCTTAATCTAGTGAGAAGTGAGCTACATGGAACATCAACCCCATTGGTGGATAAGTTTATATTGAATATTAATATTTGAATTAAATTTTTTACCCAATGAATGAATAGATGTGCAATATCACTGGTGTTTAATATAAGCTAAACATCGATGTTAAGTAGATCACATTTTTGACTGATGACATGGTCAGTTGATCTCAATTCCACTTGTGTCCATGCGCAAGGCTATTGCACACCAGGAAAAATTGTTAGAAACATGTGACCTTCTTCGATAGTGAGGAAGATGGCCACGAACACTCTAACGATTAAATTAGTCAACTTGCATATTTAGTTAACTTCGACGATCAAATGATGCAAATAGTTTGGTATGACAATCCCAAAATGCTACATAAACAAGTTTGTTTTTATTTTTTATTTTTAAAGAAAATGATTCTTTGAATTATTATTACATTTCCCTTTAGAATCTCTTGACATGCAAATAGTGTAGGGATGGTAATAAGGCGGGTATGAGACATGTCGATCATTTCCAACCCTCTCGTCTGGTATTTTTGCTACTTTACCCCGTACTCGTACCCAATTAAATTGGGACGAGAAAGGTTCGGGGCGTAATTGGGGTAGGTCCCCTATCCCATTAATCCTCCCATTTATTTATTTTTTACCCTTATTTTTTATGTCCTTAGTTAGTAAACATTATTAACTATTTTTTTTTTCAGTTAGTTAAGAACAACTCATATTCTCTTTCAAAATGATGATAAATTTTTTATTTTTGTTTGATTAAAGACTTAAATTTGCATTAAATCTAATTGGAGCTGGTAGCGGGACAATGATTATGTTTCTTGTACCATTTCGGGTCAATGTCCCCCACCCATTTACTCGGATAATCTACTCCTCATTTAGAGCGAGATCCCACAAATATCGAGTTGAACGAGGGGTTTTTTTTATGCCTCAAATAGTGGGAACAAATACACTATAATAAGCAGAGTGTTACTCATTGCTTTGCCATAATTGCTTATAGATTCATTTTTTCTTTTTCAATGCTGTTACTGTATGCAGCCACTAAAAGTGAAGAAACTATGTTGGTTTTAAGCCACTTTTTTTTATTTTCAAACATGTTTTGATAATATTATATTTTCTTATGAGTGAAAATAAGTAATTTATTTTTAACCTGACCAACAAAACTGTCGGGGATTGAACCAATAATACAAACACACAATGGAAATAATTTCTAACCCCCTCAATTGTGCATAATTAAAATGGCGGTAATAATATCCGACTCCAATAACTCACACACACTTGCAGAAAATTAAATAATTGAACACAATGATTTGTTGACAGAGAAACTTATAAAAGGAAAAATCCCGGGACCAAGTCCAGTAAACGCTTCCACTATCAAAATAATGGGATACACAATACAACTTCTTCAGAATACAATCTAGAGGCTACCAATACATCAAGAACACATGTAATTCTTGGATATCATCAACAACAACATCAAAAATAGATACACACAATACAAAGGAAAAAATCTCACAAACGGAGTGTGTGTAGCCTAGACAAATGGAGAGGATTTTGGACGATCAACTCTAGTCAAAATGTAGCCCTCTTCGTCAGCGTCAACATACTGAAATTTCAGCAAAATCGGACCACAAATGGATCTCCAATCTTTGGCTTGAAGGGCTGAAGAACCGTAAGTTTCTCTCTCTCATTTGCTCTCTGTTTTTGGAAGGAATAAGGCTGCCCACGTTTTTGTCTCTCTGTTTTGTATCTATATCTTTGTTTGGACTCTAGTTGGTTGAAAAATAGAAGTGGGGCCTAAGTGTTAGGTGAGGCCCACTTACCACAAAACAAACTTTCCTTCACGTAGAGGGAAAACCCAACAAATCTCCCCCTCCCGACTACGTGAGGAACTCTACTAAGCCCGCTTTCTTTCTACACAGTTGTAGTTTCTCCATAGGCAATGACTTTGTCATCATATCTAAACCATTCTCATCAGTATAGATTTTATCAAGTTGTAACTTCTTCATCTCTAGAGCATCTCGAATCCAATGATACCTCACTTCAATATATTTGGATCTTGAGTGGAATGTTGGATTCTTACTGAAATGGATAGCACTTTGATTGTCGCAATAGAGTATATACTTCTCTTGCTCTAAGTCTAATTCTTGTAAAAACTTCTTCATCCATAGCAAGGAGACTCCTTGCTAGCTTCAGTGATGGCTTTGTACTCAACCTCTGTGGTGGATAGAGCAACACATTTCTATACCTAGAAGTAGACTTTCTAGAGTCAACATCACCAGCCATATCTGCATTTGTGAACCCAATAAGCTCGGGTTTGTTGATACCAAAAGATATACATATCTTAGAAGTTCCTCTGATATACCTGAGAATCAACTTCATTGCTGCCTAGCGTTCTTTTCCAGGATTAGAAAGAAATCTACTAACAACTCCAACATAATAAATAATATCTGGCCTTGTGTATACCATAGCATAAATCAAACTACCCACAGCTGATGCATAAGGCACATTCCTCATTTCTTCATTTTCTTTCTCACTTGAAGGATTTTACTTTGAACTTAGTTTCAAATGACTTACAAGTGGAGAGCTTACTGGTGTTGCCTTGTCCATATTGAACCTATGTAATATCTTCTCAATATAACCATTCTGTGATAGCTATAATTTTCCATTCTTTCTGTTACGAGAGATCTTCATACCGACAATTTGATTTGCAGGTCCCAAATCCTTCATTTCAAAGGACTTGCTCAACTCTCTTTTCAGCTTCTTAATTTTTTCAGTGTTACGACTAACAATCAACATGTCGTCCACATATAGCAAGAAGATAATAAACTCTCCATCAAAGAATTTCTTTATGAACACACAATAATCAGAAGTTGTTCTGATGTACACATGCTCAACCATGAAGAAATCAAATTTCTTGTACCATTGTCTCGGTGCCTATTTAAGACCATACAAGCTTTTCTTCAACCGACATACAATTTTTTTTTTACCTTTTGCTGCAAATCCTTCTGGTTGCTCCATGTATATTTCTTCTTCAAGATCATCATAAAGGAAAGCGGTATTTACATCAAACTATTCAATCTCCAAATTCATACTGGCTGCCAAGTCTAACACAACTCGAATTGAAGACATTTTAACCATGGGTGAGAAGATTTCTTCAAAATCAATACCTTTCTTCTGACCAAACCCCTCCACAACCAACTTTGCTTTGTACCTTGGTTACAAGCTATATGGTTCAACTTTTAGTCTAAGCACCCATTTGTTCTTCAGTGCTCTCTTACCCTTAGGCAACTCTACTAGGTTGTAGGTGTTGATCTTATGCAAAAATTTCATCTCTTCTTGCATAGCTTTTAACCACTCATTTTTCTGATCATGTAGCAGAACCTCCTGATAACTTTCTGGCTCTCCCCCATCAGAAAGTAACACATACTTATTACTAGAATACCTCTTAGAAGGCTGACGTTCTCTAGTAGATCTTCTCAACTCTTTTTCAGCTGACACCTCAAGAGGAACATTCTCTTGATTTTGATCTAATTCTGCATCACCCTATGTAGATGTTTCATCATGTCTGTCCCCTATAGTGTCATGTTCGTCTTGCACATTTTCTCTGTGATCATCAAGTACCACAGGATCTGGTACATGTGGAACTGAACTGATTTGTTCTTCATTGACTGTATTTGGCTTCTTAGTCTGATCAAAATCTTCAATGGTTTCTTCTTCAAAGAAGACAACATCTCTGCTTCTGATGATCTTCTTATCCATTGGATCCCACAATCTGTACCCAAATTCTGCATATGCATAACCCAAGAAGATACACTATTTTGCTTTGCTATCAAGCTTGGACCATTCATCTTTAGGAATATGAACAGATACTCGACAACCAAAAAATCTCAAATGATCAAGAGATATATATTTCTCTGTCCAAAAACTCTCTGGAACATGACCCTTCAGAGGAACTGATGGAGAAAGATTAATCAAGTCAACTGTTATCCTCATTGCCTCAACCCAAAAGTGCTTAGGCAGTTTTGCATGAGAAAGCATACATCTGATTTTCTCACAAACAGTCATGTTCATTCTCTCTGCCACCCCATTCTGTTGTGGGGTCTTCGGAACTGTTTTCTCAAGCCTGATGCCATATCTTCTGCAGTACTCTTCAAATGGCCCTCCGTATTCACCACCATTATCTACTCTGACACATTTTAATTGTCTTCCAGTTTCTCTTTCAACTTTCAAATGAAAGTCCTTGAATACTTCCAGCACCTGATCTTTAGATTCAAAGGATATGCAAATACCTTTCTAGAGTGATCATCAATAAATATAACATAATTTAATGCACCACCTAGAGATTTCCTTAGCATTATGCAAACATCAGTGTGAACTAGATCAAGAATATGTGTCTTTCTAGATGCAGGGAATTTATTAAATGCAACTCTACTTTGTTTTTCAACTCAACAATGAGTAAAAGGGATAAGAGATATACCTTTCACATTATGTAGGAGCTTTTCTCTTGAAAGAATTTGAAGTCCCTTTTCACTCATATGACCAAGCCGCTTATGCCATAGCTCAGTAGAGGTTTCATTGTCAGCAATATTTACCTCGCCATGAATTGTTTTGCTTTTGTTCTGTAGAGACGATTAGTCTTCTTCCCTCTGGCTAAAATAAGAGAACCCTTTGTCAGTTTCCAACTACCATCTCCAAGATGATTATGATAGCCTTCTTCATCAAGCTTTCCAATAGAAATCAAACTACATCGCATATCAGGAACATGTTTGACACCTCTGAGAAGTAACTTGCAACCATTGCTAGTTTCCAATTGTGCATCCCCCATGCCAACAGTTTTAGCTTTAGCTTCATTTGCCATCTTGATCCAACCAAAGTCACCACTGGTATAGGATGAAAAGAAATCTCTACGTGGAGTAATATGAACAGACGCTGCTGTATCAACTATCCATGTAGTATCCTAGCATGAAAGACTAGCAAATGCTTCATCATAAGCAATAAATACCTCCGCATCAGATGTAATTGTCACAGTCTCCTTTTGTTCACCTTTGAAGTTTGACTGTTCCCTTTTCCATTTTTTGCACGCTCTTTTAAGGTACCCTAGATTGCCACAATGATAACATTTTATCCCTTTTCTTGATTTCGATATTCCCCTAGACTTGTCACGACTATCATGACGATAAGCTTTTCTACTTTGGTTTCTCCCCCTTCTTTCTGTAACAAGTGCTTTAGAATTAGAAGAAGCACCATGTTATGTTTCTTCTAGATTCTTCATTGAACATACTGTCTTTTACCATGTTGACAGTGATCACACCATTTGGAGCCAAATTACTCAGAGAGAACTAAAGTTTCCCAACTGTCTGGTAAGGAACTCAATAGAAGTAAAGTCTTCACTTCATCATCTAGTGTAAGCTTCATAGTAGACAACTCATTCAATAACTCTTGAAAGCTACTCAAGTGCTCTGCAACACTATTACCATCCCTATACTTTAAATTTACAAACCTTCTGATGACAAAGGCCTTGTTCTGTGCAGTCTTTCTTTCATAGAGACCTTCTAATTTCTGCCAAAAATTATATGCATCTACTTCTTTGGCTATATGATAAAAGACACTCTAATCAACCCACTGCATAATCTGTCCAACAGTCTTTCTATTCAACTTCTTCCAATCCTCATCAGTATTAGAATCGGGTTTCTTGCCATTTCAATCCATGAGATCAAATAAATCTTTGCAATATAAGATATCCTCTATCCTAGTCTTCCAAACAGAATAATTGGAAGATGTGAGTTTAACCATGCCACTAGCCGAATTCTCTATTTTAATTCTCACAAACAATACAGAGACTCAACCAACGCTCTGATAGAACTTTGTCGGGGATTGAACCAATAATACAAACACACAGCGAAAATAATTTATAACCCCCTCAATTGTGCAGAATTAAAATGACAGTAATAATATCCGACTCCAATAACTCACACACACTTGCAAGAAATTAAATAATTGAACACAATGATTTTTTTACGGAGAAACCTATAAAAGGAAAAATTCCGGAACCAAGTCCAGTAAACCTTTCCACTATCAAAATAACGGGATACACAGTACAAATTCTCCAGAACACAATCTAGAGGCTACCAATACATCAATAACACATGTAGTTCTTGGATATCATCAACAACAATATCAAAAATAGATACACACAATATAAAGGAGAAAATCTCACAACCGGAGTGTGTGTAGCCCAGACAAATGGAGAGGAATCCGGACAATCAACTCTAGTCAAAATGTAGCCCTCTTCTCCAGCGTCAACATACTGAAATTTCAGCAAAATCGGACTACAATGGATCTCCAATTTTTTTGCCTTGAAGGGCTGAAGAACCGTAGTTTGCTCTCTGTTTTGGAAGGAATAAGGCTGCCCACATTTTTGTCCCTCTATTTTGTATCTATATCTTTGTTTGGACTCTAGGTGGTTGAAAAATAGAAGTGGGCCTAAGTGGTAAGTGAGGCCCACTTACCACAAAACAAACTTTCCCTCACGTAGAGAGAAAGCCCAACAAAAATAAAATATTTATTGTTAAATTAACTTATTTACACCCTGACTACTTAAACCATTAGTTATCTGTGCGCATTTATACATCTTCAACTCTTGATTCCATTCTTATATCAACTATTATTTTGCAAATCACTAGCTAATTCTTCAATTATTTTCCTATAATTGAAAATTCTTGATGAGATATCTATGTTTCTTCCATTGTCTTGTTGGAAAATAAAATAGACCGAGATAATATATATATAACACGATATAAAGTATATGATCGCAAACAAACAGCAAGATAAAAGACGAAGAATTAATTGGTGGTGTAACGAAATATTTTATTCAATCGACTAATATAGAGAAAAACAAATACAATAATTGTGCCTACACAATTATTCTATATTTCAGTAATAATTTAGCTTGTGAAGAAGAGCCAACTATATCTAGGGGATATATCAAAACCATAACAATATTTTTAAAAATGGAAATAGTATCAACTAAGGTTAATTGATACATTTTTATTAGCTTGTTCAACTTCTATATTGTAAGTGTTATGCCCTAAGTCCAATCGATTTAGATTGTAAACACCTTTTAATATGTTTAATGCATTTTTTTTTACAAGATTTATTATTTATTTTAATTAATATTCTGATGAATGATATTAAATAATAGAGTCCGTAAATTTAAGTATCAGTAATTTGTTAATCACAAGGAGTTGTGATTGTGAGATACAAATTACGTATGATTGAATTTTAAATAATCTATGGTCTCAAGTAAGAACGAGATATGGATATCGTTATTACAGATAGACCATCATTTCTTACTTATGAAATAAGTAACTGATCTCACAAGTTAAAGTGTGGTGACACTTGAATGAACACGTAAATGTTTTGTTATAGAACAAAACATTGGAGACCCGTTGGGAGAGATTCCACATGGATAGCTATCTGAGTGTCAGTGGTTAATCTCTAACGTTCGGTAATGAAATTGGTCATTTGACTTGAGGCCATCATAGTGCCTTATATGAGGAGAGTCATACTTTGGTGGTGTTGAATGTTGCTCTGTCAAGGGCCGCTAATACAACATCATTCGGGTATGTCAAGAATCATATGAAGGTTGTGAATGATCAATAGGGGATTCGTTACTCTTAGATAGTAAGAGATTATGATCTACATTTCATCCAATTAAGTTGATAATAAAATCATTGGCCAAGGTGTACACATAAGTCGAAAATGAGTTTTCGACTTACATTGACTTAATAGTGGAATGAAAAATATGATCAATAATCGAGATTGACACATATTCATATCTCGTAATTGATCGGATTATAATGACGATGGGATTATAGTTTCACAATAAACGAACGAATTTGATTTTGTCATACCACGTGACATTTTCCGTCACATGTATTGCCCTTACACATTACTAGATGTCCATCTGGGTGACGGATGTGAATTAGTAATAAATCAAAAGGGTGTTTCAATTTATCGATTTTGATTAGATCAAAATAATAATTCACGTCGTTAGACATCGTGACTGGGAACCTAATGGGTCACACACAAAAGGAGAACTAGAAGATTGAGATCTGTCAATTAATTAATTAACAAGCATTTAAGTAGTTAATTAATTGGACTGCTTATTAATATGTCCAAATTAATTAATTAATTAATTCATGGACCGGATTTAATTAATTGGATTAATTAAATATTTGATCGGGTTAAGTTGTAGGACGGGCTAGGCCCGTTTGGGTTTATATAAATAAGTTACTAGTGTTTTAAAACTGTAGGATTTTTCATTATTATTCTTGTTAGCACAAGAAAAGAAACCATGGTTCTCTCTCAATCTTGTTTTACGTGTGAATATCATTGGAGGATGGACAATTGGACAGCTTGTGGGAGGCAGATCAGGATTGCTGGAGCAAAAGGAATAACAAAAGAGTTCGCATATTTCACAAAAGGTATAATTTTTATCATAGTTTCTGTCTAATCACAAAGCATATCCTTGGTGGGAATTAAAAATTGTTATTTTTTCACTGTGCATGTTTAAGTAAATTCCCAACATATTTGTCTTATAAGATGTTCCAAGATATTATCGACTTGTTTTGGAGTGAAATTGAGACCTCGCAACCTAAAATATCATACTGCTATGTTAGATTACTGGGTTACTGGGTATCGATTCAACTAATTTTGTATCCGTTTCACTTTATTTTCACTCGTATATACAAGAAAAATGAACGATTGCAAGTTTTCATTATATTTGGACCCCACTTTCAATACAAAGTTCACGTAATAATGACCAAAACACTGTTGTTCCATGAGTAAATTACACTACACTTAACTATGAATGAATGTTAATTATCCAAATTTCATTATATTCCAACTATGAGATAAGATACTCAATAAATTAGTTCGTTTATACTAGTTTTTTTTTTTTTTTTTGATAAATTCTGATAGGTATTTCAGTCAAATTTTTTGATAAAAATGACAGCAACACTATTTGTTTAGACCAAAATAGTATCTACTAGTCTTAAACGTACGGGTGACGTTTTTACTCATTTCATGTTCGTTTCGATGCGTTCAAGCCCATAACTACTTGAAATTTAAGGATAAACGTTTTAACTACATTTCGACGTTACAGTCAACACATTTGTCCAAACTATAGAGTGTCACTCGATAATTCGATTGAAAACTACACTACACTACACTTCACTTGACAATAATAATAAAAAAAACGTAAGTGGCAAGTGTGGTATGCAAAATATAGTACGTGTTATTCAATGTGTACAAGACACGTATAGTGTTTCAAACACTCTTTTTACTAGTTTCGGAATGAAATCGTTACCCTGTGACTGAAAATGGCATCTGATTGTTTTAAATGTATGGCTGACATTTCTACTCATTTCGTGTTCGTTTCCATGCGTTCAAGCCTATAACTACTTGAACGTTTAAGGATGAAAGTTTTAACTACATTTTGATATTACGGTCTACACGTTTATCTAAACTATAGCGAGTCACTCTATAATTCGGTTGAAAACTATACTACACTTCACTTGACAATAAAGAAAAATACAAGTGGCAAGTCTGATATGCAAAATATAGCACGTGTAGTTGTTCAATGTGTACAAGACATGTATGATATTTCAAATATTGTTTTACTAGTTTGGAGTGAAAATCGATATCTCGTAACTAAAAAGGCATTTGGTCATTTTAAACGTATGGTTGTCGTTTAGGGTTATGGTATAAGGTATATGGTTTAAGGTTTAAATGTATGGTTGCCGTTTAATTTTCAACATGTATAGTCTTACACAATGTTCCAAACATTATTTTACTAGTTTTGGAGTGAAATTGAGACTTCTTGTCCCAAAATAACGTATTGTCGTTTTACTCGTAGGGGTGCCATTTAGGGTATAGGGTATACACAAATATCGAACATGTAATCATTCAATATGTACAAGTAAAATTGAGACCCTGCTACCCAGAATGACGTGTTATCATTTTACAAGTATGATTGTCATTTAGGGTATAAAAAACATAGTATGTTTCGTACTAAAATTGACCCGTCACTTAAAATGACACGTTAACATTTTAGGCGTATGGCTACCATTTTTTCTAATTCAGTGTTCAGATCACATCATTTTTGCTCATTCAACCGAGACAAGTTATCTATAATGTTCCAATATTTATTTTGCAGTGAAGTCTATACCTCGTGATCCAAGCGGCACATTGTCGTTTTAAACGTATAACTGCTATTTCTTAACCCCATTATCAATGAGAATTCGTATAATGAAAATCATGTTGGCTTACCACTAATTGGAAACTAGATCTCATTTTGTTTTTTGGTTACAATAATTTTTATTACAAGTTGGTGGACTAGTTGGGCTAAAGAAAACATACGCTTCATTTGATGTAGTTGTCCGAAACAAGATTTCATAAGCATTTCTTGATGAACATCGTCTAACATAGCCAAATTTTTGAAAGGAACATTTGTGAAAGCTTGCATTTAATTCTAACTTCAATGGAATCACATACTCAAATGAGCGTTCCATTTCTGTATTGAAAAACGTAAAATGATCATGTTAAGTCAACGAACAAATATGAAGATTTTACAATCATGCTAAGTAATACTTGGTACAATCCATTTTAAAAAAGATAAATGGCAAGGTGACATTTTCAGAATTATATAAACAGCAGTGTCATTTTTAGAACTAGATGAACTTTAAAGTGTCATACAGGTTAATTCAGCAACTAACATATCAAATATCACAAGCTCAACCAAATAAATGCATTTACATCATGCAAAAACATGCAAAATACTACCATATCTTCGTTACAGTAAAAAATCACGATCATTTACTACTCTACCATGTTCCATTTGATGCAATACTCTTGAATCCAGCACATCACAATAGAGAAAGCCACATTATAGGAGGAAAAATATGTCATCCATGTCTCAATGACAAGCAAATACCACAATTCAATATAAGTGTTCATCAAAGAATAGTTAAGAAGAAATATTTCATGAAACTTTAAGAAAAAGAATGAGCTCAAAATCTCACATCTTATCTCTCTGCATAATCAGCAAAGTCGAAAACCTTCAAGAAGACACTTGGTTAAATAACACAAAATAATGTCAATTTATTAAGACTTCAAGGATATTACGAAATACCCATTTCAACTAACATGACATTTAAATAATTTCAGCAAGCAGAATACTTAAAGATCTAATTTTCGTTAGCAATTTTTATTAAATTGTCATCTTTGCTTTCAACTGTTAGCTCCACAAGAATTAGAATCCAAAAGAATCATAGTTTGCTAGAAAAATATTTTTTTAGTCAAAAGCAAAAACCCCTCAAACAATAAGTGGAATATAACCAGAAGACAATTGTGGTATTTCATTATCTGGGATAAAAACAATAACTTGTTTTTTGCAATTTGCCACAATTTCATCACGTAATTTCTTTATAGGAGCAAGTCTAAGTTTCGTGCAAAAGTATAATCGTGTGCAGCCTCAAACAGGAGTAAGTCATATTCAAACAACAAAAGCAGAATTGTACAAGTCATCTATGGTATTCTAAACTATTTTCAAAGTGAAATCGAAACCCCGTGACCCAAAATGACACATGGTCGTTTTAAACGTAGGATTGTCATTTCTACTAATTTCGTTACACCAATCCATTTTTTCAAGCTTGTACAAGCTGTCATAAAAATTGCACAATGCCATTTCAACTAAACTACTTCAGCATCTAAAGAAAGCATCCATACAAAAATAATAAACACTAGTCAGCATCCATACACTTTTCCCCAATCAAAATCTTAACCACCACTGCCAACTATAAAAAATCAGACCCCGGTTGGTGAATCGTCTGGAACTCATGGAATTGATTTGAAAATGCCGGAAAAGCCCAAATTCAGGTTGTAGACGATAGGATCTCGACCTGAAAATTATTGAACCAAACAATCAAACAAAAAGGGAGTTTGAAATACCTCTTGATTACAAAATCAACGAACCTCGATTTGCGAACGCCACAAAGGGTGTCTAATCCTTTGATAAGTTTTAGGTTTGAACACCACAAATATTGAAGAATATTTGATAAGTTCTATAAAGTTCATTAAGAACCATGGAGAGAAAAGTCACAAATTTTTTTCATAATCAAAAGCTTGTTGTTCCCATGAAATATAAATCCTATTTATACTAAACCCTAGGAATATAATAAAAAGGAAATTTAAGAGTCCTAAAATATAAAAAAAGTCTCCAAAAACAAGAATTCTAGTAAAAATAAAATACTTTATGAAAAAAAAAAGTTTCTTCTGATTATGGCCTATGTCAGATCATATCATCCCCTCACCCTTCGAAAATATTCGAATCTCGAATCTATACCTTGAATGCTCAAATTATAGCCCTTGTTTCCAATCATGTCAAGAAAGTGAGATTGACCATCTCCTCTAGGATGTAGTTTGAACCTCTTTTGAATTCGCATCCGCCTCTTTTGTATGAACACCAAATAACCATCATATAGATCAAAGTGTGCTTGTCCCAACAACTTCCTTCTGCAAGTTTGAGATGCTCCAATAACTGAGTAATCGTGCTTCCTCCATGTCTTACCCTGCCTAAGTGATTGTAGAATTGACATTGCAAATGGACTCATGTCTCCCATCATTTCACCTTGGTATTTCAATCCACTACATATAAAGTCCTTCCATGACATCTTTTTTTAGTATTAAAGAATTTTTTTTCAAACTGAGGTAGGGCTGATTAGTTTCATCCACAAGTTGTTGTTCAATAGGCTTATTTTCATGGACCAAGTCTTCAGAATCTTGCAATACATAAATAGCCAAACTAGGGAAGGGATTGGTAGTTCTCATTAATGCCCTCGCAACTTCACTCTCATTTTAATGCAAACTCACTTTTTACTTTTCCTCTATCTGAAGACTCAATTTTTTTTTTCTCATCCTTGCTCCTTTTATTTGCCACCTCTCCACTCTCATTTTTCCTTTTCACTCTTTTGCGGCTCTATTTTTTTTGTCACACTTAGCCACCTCACTATTTTCTCTCTTTTTCCTCCCTTACTCTTTGGTATGATCATTTTGAGAATTAATCATGTCGCGAAGCTTTGAAAATTCTAGTTTATAATCCAAACTAGTTAGCTTATTTGACATATTACTAACATGCTTCACAATATATATTTTACCCCCCATTAACTTCTCAACTTCACCACACCTTCTAGGATCCTCTCGAAACCCTCTTCCACGCCTATCACTTCTATACCTAAAATAATGATTAGGTGCATATCGTTTTCTAATAACATCCCTTAACTCACCCCAAGTTTCAATAGGTCTCTCATAATTTCTTTGCCTCGATATTATCAACTAATCCCACCAAATCATAGCATAATCTACAAATTGAGTTACAACTAACTTTACCTTTCTCTCCTCAGGGTAATCATGAGAATCAAATATAAGCTTCACTTTTTCTTCCCATACCAAGTATGCCACACTCATTCCCTTAAACGGTGGAATTGATATCTTAATATTGTCCATATTCCCATCTACATCATCTCCAAAATTATTCCTACCCCTTCGTTCAAACCTACCACATCTATTCCTCATCCTACCCATTTCACATACCATTGATGCATCCTCATCCAAGTCACTACCACACTCATAATCATCATGCAACTCCCTCATAGGCTCTCTCCTACCTCGTCTCCTTGCATTTGAGTGTCCCCTATGACTATTTGACTCCGATACCTCTAACCTACAAAGTCTTTCAGTCACATCCCCAAGAATCCTCGCAAACTGTCTTACTACATCTTCTCTCATGTTGATTTGATTAAACTGTCTGGTTGAATTTGAAACCTTCTCTGTCTGACATCCTAATTTTATATAATTTCAACCTCACAAATATTCACTCATGTATCACTTAATTATTGGTTTTTTCCTTCTAATAATCTCACCCTCTGCCTTTTACCACTCAATGTTTTCACCCAAGTATCTTCAAAGAACAAGGTGAACTCACAAAATATAATTATGTGGATCCAATTGAGTTTGATCATGAATTTGATAGAAGAAAAAAAAAAGATGAAGAAGAATCAAGACGAGAATAAGTATGTGAATTGAAGAAACAAGAAAAAATGTAGGAATTGAATTGGAGAATTTTTTTTACTCAAAAACTGAAAATTGAAAACTGTTGAAAATTTCCAAAATTTATAATAAATTTTTTTTTTTCAAATTTTTTTAAATTTTGATTTTTTTTAACTTGAAAATTCGACTAAGAAATCAGCAAAAAAAATGAAAATGGATTTAGACTTTTAAATAGTCCGAAAAACAATTTTGAATTTTTTTTTTTTTTTTTTTTTTTTTTTGGAATTTTTGGGATTAAAGACTCAAAACTGTTACTGGACACAAGAACGCGAAGAACAATTAACAAAAAACTCAAAATAAAATAAAAAGGTAGAACCTAAATCTGGAGCCCGGGCTTTGATACCACTTGATGAGATCCCGGTTGGTAGAATCGCATGGAACTCACGGAATTGATTTGAAAACTCCAGGAAAGCTCACATTCAGGTTGCAGACGATAGGATCTCGACCTGAAGACTATTGAACCAAGGAACCAAATAAAAATGGAGTTTGAAAGACCTCTTGATTAGAAAATCAACGAACCTCGATTTGCGAGTGTCACAAAGGGTGCCTAATACTTTGATAAGTTCTATAAAGTTCATCAAGAATCATGGAGAGAAAAATCTTAATTTTTATTCATAATAAAAAAAACTTGTTGTTCCAATGAAATATAAATCCTATTTATACTAAACCCTAGGAATATAATAAAAACGGAATTTAAGAGTTCTAAAATATAAAATATTTCCAAAAACAAGAATTCTAGTTAAAATAAAATACTTCATGAAAAATGAAAGTTTCTTCCGATTATGGCCTATGTCAAATCATATCACAACATCATCATATATTGGTGGAATTTCGAAGATATGATCAATATCATCATGGATAAGTTTTGGAATTGGCTAATAAGCATACTTATATTGATATACACATGCTAATTGCTTGGAACACATTTTAGTATAAAAATGAAGTAATTAACTAGTAATACAAAGTATATCAAGCATCATATTATGATCAAACATTTTGGCAAAGCATAGGGCAAGAGGATAGAGAGTACATGTCCCAACATCATATTATCAACTCTCTGATTCTAGGATATGCGGCTAAAGAAAAATATTCAAATTATTTAACCATTGTCTTCGTGCATGCTACGTTGTAACATGAACCATTAAATATTGACATTGGTCTTTATCTGAAATGAATATAGAACAAATAAAGCAATTTTTTCATTTGATATCTGAATTAAGATCAATGTATAATACTAGTTTGCCCCATATCCTTGAGGTAAGGGTCAAGCACATCTCATTTTTAGAGAAGTAAATAAAATCAAGTTGAGTTAATATGATTGTATCATTGCTGAGGTGAATAGGATCTACCAAGTGGAACATTTTTGGTACCTCATCAATGCTTTGATAAGATCAATTTGATCCATAGAACAAAGTGTTGCTATTGAATATTCTAAAATTGACTTTTAATAGCAACGATAAGTTCTTTTACATTCAACTTAAAAGCAATGATAAGTTCTTTTACATTCAATTTAAATTTGGTTAGTGGATAGTCAAGACCCAATACTTAAAATGAATACAGCTTTGGATACCAAAAAATAAAAAATCTACATGGTTGGTTATGCACGAAAATACACATATTACTAATATTTAAGAGAGTTATAGTTCTCCCATTTGCTATAGGTGAGATACAAGGAGGATGTTGAACACATCCTCCAAAATGTCCAAATTTGAACTCTTCTTTCTTGAATGATTTTGTATTGTGATTGCTGGACTCTAACATTCAAGTATATGCATAGGCATGCAACTGACAAATGAAAGAAGAATGTTAAGATTGTGCACCCAATACATATTTGTACAAGTATATCAATTACTCAGGGATATTAAACCGGATGTCTAAGAAATTAGGATATAAACCAACAACAGGAACATGGAACTAGACATAAAGATGCCTATTTCTATACTAACAAAGCAGGAACCCCACAAAACGCAGATTAGGTCCAAAGCATTACTTAATTAAAAAAGAAATCCTTTATAGAATGACATAATACTGCTGATTTGATCAAGAAATTGAAAGCTTTAGAAAAACTTGTAAATAGCAATATACCAAAATTTTGTCCAAGCACATATGAACTTCTAAAAATTAGTATAGAAAGGTTTTTCCATTGGTCAGCCAGTAACTCTAAATATTGCTAAAAAATTCATACCTGAGAATAGCCCACTTGGATATTGGTTCCTGGAAGTGAAATGGGGGAATAACTCTTCAATGATTCACGACAATGGAGGTAACGATTCACGAGGTGGCAGTAGCTATAGCTGTAGCGACTGTGTAAGAAATTTACGGTGGATAAAGGAAGAAGACCGATAATGTTGATTATATTGATTTGGCACAGTGTCGTTCGAGAAGAAGTTCTCGAAAGAAATTGTCGTCTTCTTCAAGAGATGAGAAAAATTTAGGGTTTTAAATGTTTCGAGTAAAAAGTTTGATTAATCACCGAACTTAGCACAATGTCACATTGTGGTCACTGAACTTCATTTTGCTGCTCAAAGGTCACTGAACTTATAAACATACCCCGCCATCCATCACCCACCATTTCAGCCGTTTGAAACGGTCTAATGTGGTTTGACGGCAGCCGACTTGGCAGTCCACGGCGTGAAAGTCAGCCATGTTGGACTCCATTTTATTCTTAAAAATACGACAATTTCACAATGAATTCGAATCCCTAACACCATTTATCCCAAAATCCATTTCTCCCCAATTCGAACAAGAAGCCCTCCATCGATCTCCTTCAAAACCCTCCCCCAAATCGATTCCTCCACACTTGGCGATTGGCAGATTTTCGTCGCCTTCACATCAATACCAGTCGAAGGCGTGAACCTTACTCCCCAAAATCATAACTCCAACATCGTCTCCACGCCCTACCCGAATCGATTCCTCCACAAAAAATCATGCTGGGAAGAATTTGTACCCATGGATGAAGCACCAATGGATGAAGTGGAAAATGGTGAAGCTCGCTCTTTATGTAATTTATATGATTTCAAAAATCATCCGTACATAATTGCTTTTAACTTACAATTGATTACCTGCATTTGCTGCTCATGCATCTCATGTGCTTTTGCCACTTTTAACTTACAGTTGATTACCTGCATTTGCTGCTCATGCATCTCATGTGCTATTGATACTATCTTCTGTATGTGTGTTTGTGGGGTGTGAAATATATCACAAGTTGTTGACTTTTAACTTTATTAAGAATAAGCTTTTCTTGTAGAATAAAATACTATTATATTGTCTAATCTCACTCAATTTTATGTGTCAAACACTGCACATTTCATTAACAATAAGCTGTTGATTCCCTTTTGTAAACCAGACATTTTTTCAATTTGTTGACAGAGTATGAAGAAGACCTTGATTTCCTTCAGTCTGATGTTGACATGGCTTCAGAGGAAGATGATAGGTTGTATGATCACAATGTGTCAGATGACATTGAAATTGGATCGAACATGAATGAAGCAGGACATGAGAGAGAAGTAATGCTTGGACGAGAGCGGAAAATGATAATGCAGTTGATGACTTAGAGTATCCATCGGCTGAGGAGTTATTATTGGATTGCTCATCGGACGAAGAGGTTGGTTATCGCTTTCCGAAATTTTCAGCTGAGACGGATATGGAGAATCCACAGTTTGAGGTCGGACAACTCTTTCGGTCAATGCAAGAGTTTCGAAATGCAGTGAGAACATACGGAGCTTTGAATGGGTATAATGTAAGATTCAAATGTAATGATAGAACTCGAGCTCAAGGAGTTTGCAAATTGGGGTGTAGTTGGAGGATATGGGCTTCGAAGTTGAATGAGACGTGTACAGTACAAGTGAAGTCTTATATGCCTGATCACACATGCACACGGGACCAACACAATAGACATTGTAACTATATATTCTTGACCCAGAGATATATTGAGTTGTTTAAGGCGGATCCTAGCTGGAAAACAAAGTCCATTTTGGCGATCGTGAAAGAAGACCTGAAGACAGAGATAAGTAGAAATGTTGCATGCAAGATGAGGGAATATGCAAATGAATTGTTGTTTGGAAATATTGCGGAACAATTTCGGCTTCTGAGGAGATATGCTACTGAGGTACTCCGAACAAATTCGGGATCAACTGTGATAATAGCCCTCAACGAGCAAGTTTTTAATGGTATCTATATATGTTTCAATGCCTGCAAGTTGGGGTTTATGAGTGGTTGCCGGAAAGTGGTTGGTGTTGACGGGTGCCATTTGCGTGGGTGTTTTGGGGGAATTATGTTAACCGTTGTAGGCCACGATAATAACGATTGTATCTATCCTGTGGCATATGCCGTTGTACAGAAGGAGAACACACAATCTTGGAGGTGGTTCATGAAGTATTTGGCAGAGGACATTGAAATGGGCAATGGTAATGGATGGACATTGATGACAGACAGGCAAAAAGGACTTCAAAATGTGTGTGAAGAGTTGTTCCCAGAGGCAGAACATCGCTTTTGTGTACGACATATGTATACAAACTTCTTCAACGCAGGATTTAAGGACAAAATTCTTAAGGATTTTATTTGGCATGCCGCAAAGTCAACCTATGTCGCTGAATACAAAATGTGGATGCAAAAAATTCATGAAGTGAGCGAAGAGGCACATAAGTGGCTGACAAAAAAACACCCTCAAGAGTGGAGTCAATCACACTTTTCAGTGCGTACAAAGTGTGACACTGTGTTAAACAATGGATGTGAAGTTTTTAACAAAACATTGCTAGATAACAGAGAGAAGTCGATTCTAAATATGCTTATGTCTGTGCAGATGGGTGTCATGACACGGATACAGAAAAGGCGAGAGAAGATGAGGAGATGCGAAGGTCGTTTGTGTTCAAAAATTAGACAGAAATTGCACAAGATCGCAGAGAGATCAAGGGAATGTACATTGCACTTCTCCGGGGGTCCCTAGTGGCAAGTTGACTGTAGTTCTGGGACGTTTGTTGTTGATCTCGAAGAACGTACATGTGCATGCAGAAAATGGGAGCTTACAGGTATACCGTGTATGCATGCCGTAGCTGTGATACGTGACTGTAGGAATGCACCTGAGGATTATGTTGATAATTGTTATACTGTCGAAACTTACATGAGATGCTATGATAATATCATGAATCCAATGAACGGGACAATGTTGTGGCCAGAGGTGGATGCACCAGCAATTATCCAGCCTCATTGGACTGTGCCCCAGAAGGGAAAGAAGCAAAAAAGAAAAAGAAAACAAGCGGAAGAATTGGTCGTGCACACACAAGGAAAGTCGTACGTGAAGAAGAAGGGGGATGTGACAATGACGTGCTCGACGTGTGGGTTGAAGGGACACAATAAACGATATCATTCTAGAGATGACGTCTCAGTACATGTAAGTACTTCTCTCTCTCTCTCTCTCTCTCTCTCTCTCTCTCTCTCTCTCTCTCTCTCTATATATATATATATATATATAGTGTTTTAAAATAATGATGTTGAAAATTAATTGTTCTTTCATTTCCCAATAGGATTGGTTGGAAGTAGAATTAGAACCTGTTGAATCAAACTGCAACATAGAGGTTAACGAAAGGGTATGTAATAGTGAGATTTTACATTTTCAGTACAATTTCTGTGGTTTTAGATCTAATGGTTTGATATGATTGTGTTACATTGAAGGGTAAAATGGTCACGTCCAGAAGGAATGAATCTGCTGCCATCGACAGCCCAATTGATGAACATGAAATACGGTTTATGCCGACACCAATGGTTGTGGGATACACGTGCACAAGAAATGGATCAAGCCCAGCATCAAACAAATAATTAGTTCTGGAAAGGATCGCTTTTGTAACTGCCATCAGTTAACTTTTTTTTTTTTTTTTTGTCCATGTAATAGATGTTGTCAAATATGGTAGACAGTATCTTTTATGCTTTTGTGATGGTCGTTGGGTTTGGAAAAATTATTTTGATTCACTACATGTGTCCATGTCCAATTGTAATCTGACCATTGTTTTCAGTTCTGAAAAATTGCTTATTAAAGGCAGCTTACGAAGTTCGCTTATTGTATGCAATGACACGAAAGTAGGTTAAATATGTGATGATAATCTTGGCTACACATTTCTAAGACAGTATCCCAAAACAAAATAATTCATTTCAAAAAAATCAGCATCAATACCATATTCATTTTTTACATTGTATCCTGCACATCCGACGGAACTCAACCGCCATCAACAACACATACAGCTGCCTTGACAGAACAACAAAAAATCTGCATCAATAGCATGTTCATGCTCCCCTCAGTACCAACAGCTAATGCTAACACAAAAACTATTTTTTAATTACACTTCTCCTAATTTCAATACCAACATCTACGAGCACATATTCACATCAACTACTACACATAAACCAGCTACTGCCTTGAACTTCCATATGTTCCAGCATGCCCGTAGAACTTTCTCTTCTTGATCCACCTCTTGAAGGCGACTCATTCGCATAGGCATGTGTAGAGTCACTAGCAAGTTCTTGAAGCTTGATTAGCTCAGTACAGACTTGTGTGTTTACAAATAAAATCTGGCAACCGAAACCAAGCCTCATCGTCGGATGAAATACCAGACAACAATTCTTCAGATGATGAATATTCCAAATCATGGACCTCCTGGTATTCGTCATGTGCTACTACCGCATCATCCCCTTCATCAGTTTCAACACAATTGTTTTAACTTTCAAAATACAAAATTTGTGAATAAAAATGAAACAACTTTCCATTAAACTACAAAGCAATAAACCAGAAACAACAATTTTACCTCCTTGTGGTCCCTCCATGTGGGCTTCTTCCAAACCCCCTTCATTTTCCGCTTCATCCATTGGTGCTTCATCCATGGGTACAAATTCTTCCTAGCTTGATTTTTTGTGGAGGAATCGATTCGGGTAGGGCGTGGAGACGATGTTGGAGTTATGATATTGGGGAGTAGGGTTCACGCCTTCGACTGGTATTGATGTGAAGGCGACAAAAATCTTTCAATCGCCAAGTTTGGAGGAATCGATTTGGGGGAGGGTTTTGAAGGAGATCGATGAAGGGCTTCTTGTTCGAATTGGCGAGAAATGGATTTTGGGATAAATGGTGTTAGGGATTCGAATTCATTGTGAAATTGTCGTGTTTTTCAGAATAAAATCGCGTCCAACATGGCCGACTTTCACGCCGTGGACTGCCAAGTCGGCTGCCGTCAAGCCACATCAGACCGTTTCAAACGACTGAAATGGTGGGTGATGGATGACGGGGTATATCTGTAAGTTCAGTGACCTTTGAGCAGCAAAATGAAGTTTAGTGACCAGAACGTGACATTGTGCTAAGTTCGATGATTAATCAAACTTTTTACTCAAATGTTTCATTCAATTTGGGTCACGCCCGTACGGAAGAAGGGAGATTGGAAACTTACTTTGAATAAGGGTAAGTAAGGTAATTTATTAATTTTGATTTAAAATATTTATTTTAAAACCTTAATTCTAATCAAAGGCTATATTTGCAAAGTGTATTATAAAAGTGGCTATTTGACCCAATTTCCACTACTTTCTTTATTGTAGTTCATAAGAAAATCTTCTCAATCCCAGAAAATATGAAAAGATATGCATCTCTTCACATTTGTTGTATCTAGATTTAGCAATAGAATTTTTTTACCCTTTGGTCTAGAAGAAAACATTTTCATAGTTGCTGTCTGCTGAGGCTTACTTGACATATATCAACTCCAGTAGTATATCTTATTGAGAAATCTCTTGTCAAAGATAAACGAAATTAGCTTTGCATCATATCTATGGTATTTCTCAGTGTAAACAAGAAGCAATGTAACTCGAACAAAAAATCACCCTTCATTGGTATCAAAAGTCGATAGGATACATAATTCAGGGTAAGTCTCTAGCACAGGCAAAATTATACTAGGTAGCTAGATAAACTATTTGACCACCAATTCCTACTCTGCTACATATTTCTTAAATTAAAATGTCACACATATTATTGCTCGAAACATACAATCAAGTACGTTCAAAATTTCCCCAAGATTAAAGGGAACGATTTGTAACTACATCTACAGAAAGTCATTTTGAAGAGTGCATAGAAGAATCGTTTGGCTCCTGTTTAGATCCCGACACGGCTGCAGTTGCCGCAGCTGTCACAGCAGCTGCTGCGGCACCTAACTTTATTCCACCAGCAGCTTTCATTGCTCCTCCAATTTTGGCAAATGCAGCTATTCCACCTACGAGTATAGCTCTTAATGCGACTGTTGGTTTTATTGACATATTCAACAAATCTGCAATATGAGGCAAACACCAAGTTTAGATTCTGCCAGTAGGTGGTTGAAGATCAAGACATCAACATAATTTGAAGCCAAGTCCGGGAATGGAATATAAATTAGAGAAGAAAGTACAATTTCAGACAAGTTAAATTTACATTGTGACAACAGCTTAAAGGAAATGCACGACCATGCCCGCAGCAAGACTTCTGAGTCCTACTGGTATTAACTTGATTATTTAAAAATCAAATCAGAACTTAGGTAGATCTATTCTCATCCTGCCTTAATTTCTCAAATGCTGCAACTATTTGTTAAACATAGACTCAACAAATTCACCAGAGCTCAGCCACCAAAAGAAATTACAAATTTGAAACATACTGCTAAAATGTGATTAAATTTTAAAATGCGCAAATATGTGATCATGTCAAAAATGCAATATAACAACTACAAACCCCATAGACATGCAATGTCAACAAGAACAATAATTAAGGTATCTCTTTACATAGAAGATGTTGAGTTCTTTTGCATAAGCAGGACTAACAAGAAAGACCATAGAAGGTGACGGTCAAATCCAACACTCTCTATACCATAAGAATATATCATGTGATCACAGTTACTTTAAACAGGGGAAGCTTTGACCTCCTGCTTTTTTCTCTTTGTAATTAGAAAATGTTGCAAAGCCCATAAGATTGGGCTTAAGGCATAATATAGAAGAGACAGAGAACACAAAGATTTATATGGTGTGGAACTTGGCCTACATTCACAGCACAAGAAGTTCCATTATAATATCGCAAGCGAAAAATACAAAAGAGTGCCACGTACTCAAACTCCAAATCCCAAATGCTCCAAAATTTATAATGCGCAAGACTAAGGAAATCCTAAAATCTATCCCGAGAGGTAACTCTCTCTAACAATCCCTCAAATTGAGATCAGAACACTAGAAAGAGGAGAGTCCATTAAATATAAGCACAAAAAGGGAGGCTTTTAGTTTCTTTTTGATGTGGGATTAAAAATAATCACATTACAAGTGGGATAGGCAAATCATATTCTTTGTGGAAAAACGAAAGCCTAATCATATGTAATGTAGGATTCATCAAAGCAACAAAACAGAAGAAAACAAAATATTTGAGGAGAGCTCTCAATAACCAAATCCTACTCTATTAATTTGAGCACATAGTTGATTCGTGTTGCCATTTTTAATTCACATGCTAGCATTAAATCAAAATTTACTTCCCTTCAAGATTAAAAAAGGGTGGCATTTCTTTGGTGTCAGGATGAGAATTCAGTGATGTTGGCACTCTCTCTCTCTCTCTCTGTTTGTTTATTTATTTATTTTTTTTTTTTTTTGGGGGGGGGGGGGGGGTACAGAAATATCATGTAAAACTCCTAAAATTGTTTTAAAAATTTCCACTGTTCATTTATATAAAAATTAAGCTAGAAAAAAATTCCCTTCTATCCAACATGACTGCATGCAAACTGAAAGTCTGTAATTGCATTCCAGTCCCTATAAGCAGCTAAAATCTCGTTGATCTCTATCCATATGAACCCTATTTATACTTGTCAATTATTCAAGGCTGGATTGAACACTTAACTATGTACATCCTACACTCCAGCTATCACCTTTACCTCGATCATTCCCCACTCTAGAGCATACAACAGTCAAATTAACTGCTGAGATACATAGAAGAAATATTTTAGCTTGTGCAGTGCTGAAGTAAAATATACAAGACATGCAAGAAACCCAAATGAAAAAAGAAATTAAAAAATCCTAATATTGAGATTGATCTCAAGCTAGGGTATGTAGTTTTTTTCACCAGTTCATAGCAAATTTCAACCTTGCAGGTGTGGATAACCGGTCTCTCCATCACAATAAAATATTCCATTCGTTAACTAAGGTGATAATTTTGCCCATCCAATGAAATTGACCCAAACATCAAAACAAGAATTGCAAACTAATACCAAGTGGTAACGTACTTCTCAAACAATAAGGCTATAATATACATAAAAGAAACAAATGCAACAGTTCTTCCTCCAAAATATACATCATTCATTAGCGCATAAGCTTTTATAGAAAACCCAGAACTTGCAACGTATTTGGTGCATTGGATTGAGCAGAACTACTAATATGTCATATCCCAATGTCTCTTTTTCTTAATGGTATCGAGTCCTATCCAATCCAATGTACCGAACATGCCCGTGAAGTAGTGTAAAAAATTACCTAAAAGATTCCAAAACAGATCCCCATATCTTTTTCCATCTCCGATGGACCGAACACAAATATCATTCTTCAGATTTTCCAATTTGACGCTTTTTTCTTCCTTTCTTTTTAACACATTCAATATCTGTTTTATCAAACATGCTTGAATCGGCATAAGATGCATTCAATAGCAGCAATTGAGTTGCATCCTATTCCCACATAACTAGGTAAAAATGTAGCTGAATAAAAAAAAATAGAAAAATAATCAAATAACCTTTAAAAATTGCTACTATAATTCAGTTGATAAACAAGTCATGTGAATTAATCAATAAATATAGAAAATAAATGAAATTGACCCTCTAAATCCTTACTGGCTCGGTTTTGTGATGGTTATGTATCTCCGTATACGGTATATCTGTAGAGAGAGAGAGAGAGATCACCGCTCCGTCTTCCTAGAGTCGAGGTATAGACTGAAACCAATGGAAAAGGAATATGCCGTGTTTGATGCATTGGGATACTATATTAAGGACGTTTTTGGTGAGGTAAAAATATTTAATAATTAATCGAGATTTATTTTTAATTTCTTACTGAATATTGTTGTATACTTGTATTCTACAATTTGAATTTTTTAATCGAAAGGATTAGTTCATTATTGGAGGTAGGGGTGAGCACTTTAATCTAAATGAAAAAAAAAAAAAATACTATTTATACATCTTATGGTGTATAAAATGCATTATACCTCCCTCACATTGAGGGGGGTTCACGAATATTTTATTGTGTGTGGGCCCCATGTGAGAGGGGTGTAATGTATTTGATGATACATTATGTACTCTAAAATTAATGATTTCATTTACAAAATACTCAAAGTCTAATTAATGGTTCTTGTTCATAAAACTCAAAACGAAACCCAATTATGAATTGGATTTTCATATTTATATTTATATATATATACAGGGGCGGACCCACCCTAGGACCTGATGGGTCCTATGACCCACCAAAAAAAAAAAAAAAAAATTTCATTTTTTATTTATTTAAAATACTGTACAATTTTGGGATATAACATGTTAGATGTTAGATATAAGTACAGATTTTGGGATATAACATCTATAAAGTATACTGTAATTTTTCATTATAACATGTTAGATATAAATACAGATTTAGATGGAAAATCAGAAATCTGGCTTTAAAAATGAATTTTAGTTAATTAAGATTTGAATTTAGAAAGTTGTTGAATGTTGTGATTTATTTTGATATTAAGGTGTTGTTCTTTTGTCCGTTTTGCTGGTTTAGTTGTATGTTTGGTTCTTTCTAAGGTTGTTAATTGTCAGTAGCAACGAAGTGCTTTTACCTCTTGTAGTAGATCCGTCTAATTGTTGAAGAAACTGTTTGGTAGCATGGGTTGAGACCTCGAAATTGGATAGAAATTCTTGTCTACATATTTGAATTTGAATTTGATTTCGAACAGTCTAACACAATTAAAAAGTAGTTCTGATTTCAGTTTGTCAGCTTACTGCTGTAATTGGTCGGATGAGCGTTTCCGAGTTAATAATTTTTTCATTTTTACAGCAATTTAAGAATGGAAAATAATATGTATTTCAAACTTCTATCATTTTAATTGTACATCATTATGAATATTTGTGCTACCCGCCTCCAAAAAAAATTTTTCGGGGGAGAACCCCCGTGCTTTCCCCTCATTCATCTCAATATCTTTCATTTTAGGACCCACCAGTTCTAAAATCCTGGGTCCGCCACTGTATATATATATATATTCACACATAGGAGATCTAGAAAAGTTGGAACTGAAACTTTTGGAAATTAATGGGGGAGTGACGGGAGTCCATACATAATTCCTCTCTCTGAACCTTTTTGATTTAAAAATATAACCACCCGAATGAACTAATGTAAACAATAGCTTATTATTTTTTGGCTGCTTATGTTTTTATTAAAAGAAAACTTGTTATGATAGAGTCAACCCGAATCGGCAGTTCTATTTCAATTCCAAATATTACATGAAATCAAATGGTTTATTTTACAAAATATCCAAATTTTAATAAATAGTTCCAATTCTTGAAATATCTGGATCAATCCATCAATTCCCACCAGGGGCGGAGCCAAAGATTTGGTCCAGTACGGGCACAATTTTAAACATCGACTACAATATTTTTTTTCGCCAAAATTGGTCTATGAACGAAAAAACTTCACATGATCAACATAGAGTTTTGGAGAGAAATAGTTCATGTTTCCCCTACTCCATATCTATTTCAAGGGAACGACTTTCATCTCGTTTACCCGATTAGACAAATAATTCTCATCTCATCTAGGATGGGACTCCGCATGTATCAAATTTAACGACTCTTTTTGTCTTCTTACCCTCAAATCTCTCTCTTGCCACAATACAATAAAACAATACAAAGCCTACAATACAAACCAATTTAAATAAATGGCCCAAAATAAAAGCCCATACCCTGAACTTGAAGTCAGCAAACAATAGTATCTGCATCTCCAAAGAACCAGCAGCGGCCTGTGCGACTATGCCTCCATCTTCAAGGTTCCATCTCTACGCCTCTTCAAGTTTCTATCTCTGCGCCTGTGCGACTGTGCTTCCATCTCTGCGCCCGTGTGACTGTGCTTCAAGCTTCTTTCCTGCGAGTCCCAGGTGAGGCCTCTTCAAAATCCAATGCGGCCTCTTCAAAATCCAATGCGGCCTCCTCAACTGCTGCAAGAAATCTCAACCTCTCAGGTGAGGCCAGTGCCTACTCTGGCCTCCATGTAGCTCCTCCCCTGATTCCCACCCCTGATTGGAGGATTATTTGAGCTCCGCAATGAGTGACAACTAAATACAAGAGTTGGTCTATGTTTTAGATAAAGATGCTAATATTAATCTATGGAGAAATTCACTATAGGTGCATTTGATTACAAGGATGAAATTTAGGTGGAAAGGAAACGAATTATAGGTAATTGAATTGTCTAGAATTTGTTTTAGAGGAAATTGTAATTAATGGTGTTTGATTGGTATAATTTTTCACCTAATCCGTTTGGCTTTGTTTTTCATACAAATTGTTATTTTTTGGGATAATTTCTTTTACAATTTGTATTAAAATTTGTTTAGATTACCAAAAAAAAAAATATTTGGTGTTCGTTTTGCTTCATTTTTCATGCAAATTGTCAATTAAATGGAAAAAAAAAATTTCACCATTAGATTTAGAATATGTTTCCATTGTCAAAAAAAAAAAAAATTTAAAAAAGGAAAAAATAAAACCCTAGCAAGATGAAAACAAATTTCCACTAAAATCATAAGAAAATAAATTCCTACTTTTGTGCTACAAGAGGTTGTACCTAGAAATTGGTGACAAATATTTTCCATGACAAAAAGTGTCAATCAAACACAACAAAAAGGTGAAAATGGAAAACATTTTTTATTTCCATCCAACTTTCCACCCTATCAAACAGGGCTTATGTGAAAGTTCTTAGAATCTCCTGTCATCAAGACGATTTCTTTATGCCCATCAAAGGACCTTGAGATGCTAATCCATGAAAAATGATAGCTCGGTACATTTTATGGAGAACCAACCATATATGAATATGAACGATATTTTACCCCAACCATAACTTATATGTTAATCTTACGTGTCTCCTCCATATCAATTTGACTAAGATAGCCGATTGGGTTCATTCAACCAAGAGAAGCATGGAAATCTTTGAGATCTTGTTACCATATAAGACATACTCTTAAATAATTTATTCTTCGACATACATCATCCTTGGCGAAGAACTTTGGTGTATAGAAAAGTCCTCATTTTTTAATGTTTAAGAAGTAACCATATAAACAATGAAACTCACTCTTTCTTTATTATAACTAATTTCAAGATTTATTATTTTGAAAAGATTATATTTGTAAGTTCACTTATAATAACAATAAATAATCTTTTAGAAAATCTTCGTATAAATTATACCACAAAAATGTAAAGTAAACCGTCATTTATTTTGTCGATGGATAATGCTAGTCCACCAGGGTTTGGTTCACAGGTGATTTACAGGTAATAAAATATTTATTACCACGTGAACGGTGCAAAATGGAGGGAAAACCACCACTTGGGCTTTCCCCAAAATAGAATAGCTTGCCAAAGAGAGGAGTGTGCATTTCCGACTGAGACAAACACATACATCCCGCCACTTTCTTGCTTGGAGTTTTCCCCAAAATAGAATAGCTTGCCTGCCATTTCCGTCTCCAACCTACACTGAAGTCCGGTTTCTCACTTGGAGTTTTCCCCAAAATAGAATAGCTTGCCCGTGACCCTGCCATTTTCGTCTTCAATACCTCCGGTTTCTGAAAAAAAAAGGGAGGGGGTACTTCTGTTTTCTGCTCTTTCATATATGTTTTAACAACAAGCTTAACCCTGCCATTTCCGTCTTCAACGATTTGCGTCTCCTTTCCATCTCTGTCATCTTCCCCGGCGAAGAGGTGTATTAAACAACCGAAGCCTGTGATCTTCTCCAGCGATATGGTGGATTAAATCAGTCAGAATCCAGTTACTTCGAGGACGGCATTATATACGTGAGTCAATGTTTATTTACAAATGTTACATTGCAAAGTAATTGTAAATGGTGTAATGAAATCCATTTATGTTCTGAGTACACTAAAGGGCTCACTGTAAAACAAATTTCCATCGACATCATTCTACCATAAGAACCCACAACGGCGTTGTCATCGCCATAGGACAGAAGCCTTCTTCATTCTTCACTGCTAGTCGAAATTGTTGAGTAATTGCAAATGTTAGTCACAAAACCAGTAACTCTATTCTTCAATGCTGGTCGAAATTGTTGAGTAATTGCAAATGATAGTCACAAAACCAGTAACTCTAACATCGGTAAAGAATAAAAAAAAAGAAAAGATGGTGTGTCCCCCCAATCTGTTGTCCATAATGTTGACCTATATTTCTGATTATTTATTGGATTTCTTTGAGTGCAAATTTATGGTTTCCATTTCTGATTATGATATGCTAATTATTACATTTTGATGTGTCGTTGCAGAGTAAAGTATGGATAACGTAATTGATGAATGTTTGGTGGAATCTGGGAATGAGAATGTGACGGAGAATATGAACACGGTGGACGATCAGATTTTAGGAGAAGATAATCCGATTGCGCCCGAGGTTGGTATGGTTTTCAACAGTGAGACGGATATGTGGGAGTTGTACAAAAGATATGCATATAGTGTAGGTTTTCCAGTTCGAAAAAGGAATTCGAAAAGTGGTGAAGACGGTGCATTGAGATTTGAGACGTTCACTTGTTCCCATGAAGGAAAAAGTAGAAGTAGTCAAAGTTGTTTTTTAAAATTGCAACCGACAATTCAGAAAAATTGTAAGGCGAAGATCTCGACATCGTCAGATAAAAATGGATCTTGGAGAATTAACAGAGTCATACTTGAATACAATCATAAAACAAGTCCAACAAAGTCGAGGTTATATCGATGCAATCGAGAGCTTAGTGCATCTGTAAAACGGAAGCTTGAAGTGAACGATGTGGCTGGAATTCCATTGCGTAAAAGCTACAATTTCGCAGTTGTTGAAGCAGGTGGTTATGAAAACATGACTTGCATTGAGAAGGATTGTCGAAATTATATCGAACAAGTACGTCGATTAAGGTTTAGAGAAAGAGATGCTACCGCCATACAATCTTACTTCTCCAATATGCAAGCAAATTGCTAGGGATATTTCTTTAGTATGGATTTGGACGATGAATCGCGATTGAAAAACATATTCTGGGCAGACAATAGGTGCAGACAAGCTTATAAAGAGTTCGGCGATGTGGTCACATTTGACACCACATACCTCACTAACAAGTACGACATGTCGTTCGCACCATTCATCGGCGTTAACCATCATGGGCAATCAATACTGTTTGGTTGTGGTTTGGTGTCCAAAGAAGATACAAATACTTTCGTGTGGTTGTTCAGCACTTGGTTGAAATGCATGCATGGTAAAGCTCTAATTGGAATAATAACTGATCAAGATAGAGCTATGCACAATGCAATTCGAATAGTATTTCCAAATACGCGACATAGATGGTGTCGCTGGCACATTTTGAAGAAGTTGCCAGAGAAGTTTGGTTATCATGTTAATAAGGGTGGGATTTTTGGTGCCTTACACGATCTGGTGTATGAGTCACAGTATGTTGAAGACTTTGAAGTAGGGTGGGGTGTGATGGTTGATCGGTATGAATTACATGACAATGAATGGTTATCAGGACTGTACGAGAATCGAATTCATTGGGTTCCTTGTTTTTTAAATACTAGTATGTGGGCAGGGATGTCAACTACTCAAAGGAGTGAGAGCATGAATGCTTTTTTAACGGATATGTACATTCTAAAACATCTCTAAAACAGTTCGTAGAACAATATGAACGAGCATTGATGAGTAAGGTTGAGAAAGAGTTCCAAGCAGACTTCAAATCAATTTCTCAAATGTTACCATGCACAACGACATTTGAATTAGAGAAGCAATTCCAATCGGTTTACACCATCGCAAAATTTCGAGAGGTCCAAGCCGAATTCGCGGGAAAGCTGTATTGTGATGTAATATCTGCCACCGAGACGGTTTTCGGAACGACATAGGAGGTACAACAGATTATTGTACCCGGTGAAGGAAGGAAGAAAAAATTATTTTCAATTTCATTACAGAAAGAGAGTTGTGAATTTTCATGTAGCTGCCACTTGTTCGAATTTCGGGGAATTATTTGTAGGCATGCTATTGCAGTCCTCATCCGATATGAGATCACGCACATTCCAGAGCGATATATATTGCGACGCTGGAGGAGAGATGTTGTTAGAGCACATACCAGAGTTGCAGTGAACTACGCCGGGTTGGTGAGTACTCCTGAACAGGTTAGATACGATCACATGTGTCAGTCCTTTACTGAGGTGGCACACCTTGGTGCCGAGACAGAATAAAATTGTCATGTAATATGGATTGGATCGAAGCACAACGTAGTGATATGACGTTGACACGATCGAATGGTGGAAGTAATGTCAGGGTACTACAGCGTTTAAATGAATTGACATCACAAAACTCTGCGAGCGGGGGCATACGCGATCCAGTTTCCTCCAAAAGGAAAGGTGCCCCTAAAAAACTTAGAAGAAAAAGCCCACTTGAGTCGCAAAAACGCAAGTCGAAGGTAATGTTCCATTAGTTAACCCTCATGTACGATTAACTAATGGTAATACAGAAGTTCATTTTTTAAATTTTTGTCATGCGGGCTGGATCGACCTCAAGCAAAGGAAAGAAGCCGAAAGCACATCAACCTAATTTGCCACGCGATCCAACCCGCATGCAGGACGCAATCATTGATGGGGATTTTTCAATGCCGCCAAGACTTTCCTATTCTGAACTCTTTTTGGTAAGTAGTTTAAATTTGATTATGGTTTTCGTTTCACGTGTTACTAATTAAGACTTCGAAATAGGGTGGTAGGGAAAGTTAAGAATTGAAACAACCAATACCGGCTTCAAATTTTACTCTATCGTCGACGCCTTTGGAATTCAATTCGCAAGGTATGTGTAATTTCTACAGATATAGTTCTCGTTCATTTTATTTCTCACTTTCACATATTAATATTCTTGTTGGATAACAGATCATGCAGCAGGGTACTATTACCCACAGTTCCAGGATGAATTAGATAGCTAAATATGACCTTTTGAAGCCACTGCCAAATTTGTGGCTGTCATGAAGTAGCGGAATGACTTCACATGTTTTTGAAGACTTTGAAGTAGGATTCGATTTGATTTAATTGGTTGTTCACAGTTACGGAAAATACATATAATTCCATTTTGTTGATGTACAACTTATTGCCGAAATTAGATGTTTCCACAGTGTTTGTTCAATGTATATCTTCCGTGTCTGTCCAGCAACAATGACCAAATTTTAGTTTGATATGTTCAATCAGTTTTTGTATATGTTCAAATCAGTTTTTTCAATTTATTTTTTTTTTTGGTTGATTTTTTTGAATGTGATGCATCACAGTATATTGTTCTGCTATAAAATGTATATCAGAAACAATAGAGTAGGGTTAGCCAACACCAATAACTCAATCCCCATTAACTCTTCATCCATGCAGAAATTTGCAATTACACAAACACAGATGTACATTGCCAGAAGAGAACTCACGTTCATCTCAACTTTATCCATACAGACATTGCAATATCTCTAAAACATATGTACATTGCCAGAACACCTACTACATTCGACCGTCTACATAAAATGTCTACTACAATGGATCAACTACTCAATTCAGCTTCTAAATCAACTGTCAACTACTACAACCAACTACTCCATCCGACCCTTCCCCTTGGCATTCCCTTCCTCCATTAATTTTTTCTTCGTGATTGTCATGTTCAATGAAATTCGGACCTCTTCGTCGTCCTTCAACTGAATCACGGACTGAAACAATTTTGACATTTCAGCCACTACATTCACTACAACAGGTTCTGCCTCACCGGTGCCAGAGGACTCCCCTTCTTCAACCCACTGCCAGAAGCCGCATCTCTTGCTGCAGCACCTGAATAGTTTCCCTTTGTTTGCAGACTCCTTCTCAACCAGGAAAAACTTCTGGAATCCAGTCTTACAATCCGGGCGTGGCGTTTCCTCTGACATTGCTCAAAGTAATGTCCCTTCCCTCTACAACTATGACAAATACCAGAATTTTTTTCAGCCATTCTACGATGGGCTCCACAATAAACATTCAAACCAAAAAAAATACCATTAGCATTCGTTCAACCAACTCAGAAGGTGAAGCAATTCCAAAACGGGTCAGATTCCATTTACACTACCTGGTGTTTATAACAAATCAGAGAGAACGAAGATTCAGTTTCCAGATGAGCACTCCAGTGCTCGATTGTGACAAAGGAGATGACGATGACTACATGACTGTGCGAGATAGGAGATGGCGGCGAGCCACGAAGTCCGACAGAGGAGATGACGACGAGCAACTTGGTCACTTACAGAAGCCGGGTCGACCGATTTTGGGTGGATTTCTTCTGCTCATTGGTCACCGAAGGTCGGAGAGTTGGAGGTGACAAGCGCCGGTGATGGAGAAATATTTAGGGCTTCTTTTTGGAGAGAATTTGGGAATTGGATGATACCATCTCGTTTGTGGACCGTTTATCCTTTTCAATCCCTTTTACGTATGTGGACCTTCTTATCCCGCCACTTTGATGACACGTGGAATAATATTTTATTACCTGTACGCAGCCTGTGATCCAAACCCTGGTGCTGTAGCGCGATTGTTTATCGATAATTTATAATTTTCTACTTTTACTGTAAGAATTTAACATATGTAATATTTAATAGTAGTAAACAAATAAAAAAACTTGGTCCGTTTGATTGCAAATGTAGAATTTGGGTGGAAAGAAAATGAATTGCAAGGAATTGAATTGCTTAAAATTTGTTTTACTGAAAATTGTAATTAATTGTGTTTGATTAGTATAATTTTCTATATGAAAAATGTTGAAAGTTTGAAATCCGTTTGGCTTTATTTTTTATGAAAATTGTTCATTTAAGTGATAATTTTTTTCATCATTGGATCTAGTATTTGTTCCAATTGCCAAAAAAAAAATTAATTTTTTTTAAAAAATATTACCATACCGAATATCATTTGTTTGGCTTTATTTTGTATGGAAATACTAAATAAAAGTAATAATTTTTTTTACTATTGGGTCTAAAAAATATTTTCAATTGCCTTAAAAAAAAATCTGAAATCAGTTTTCCCACCAAAGTGATGGGAAAATCAATTCCCTTAAATTGAGGAAAAGGAGCGTGTGGGGGGTGGACCAAGAAAAGGTTTTCCATGGAAAAAAAATGGTTTCAAACCCCTACAATTTGAAAAGATGAAAAAAAAAAATTCCATTTTCCATGAAAAAAAGAACCAGTCAAACAGACCTTATGTATTTTGCATTATACTTTATTTTAGTATTCATACATTAATTTTACTAAACTATTAAACAATTTTTATGTTGATAAAGTTTTTTGATGATAATTTTATCATTGTATATCATTACTCATAGCATAAAATTAATATAATAAAAATATTTTACTTTTTCAATATTTTGGAAACATAAAGATATTAAAAATTATGTTTAATTAAAAGTAACCAGGTGACATACCAAGCAAGTCCTCACATGACAAACCCTTCGATGTCGTCTCAATCAGATGAAATAATTTAAAACAAAAGGGCGAAATTTGACCTATTTTCCTCGGAAGCCATTGTTTTCATCCATCATCTTCATATTTCTATCCACTTTTAAAAATTTTCCTACATTATATTTTAATCTTTTGTACACTTTCTTAAATAGACAATAGTAAAATCAAATAAAATCTATTACTCTAAATTTTCCCACTAATATTTATCCTTCTTAAATACTTTTGAAACTTTTATATTTTTTAAAACTTTATGTTTAATTAAAACTTCAATATATTTGTATGGGTACTTTATCCTCTGTAGCTATGCTTGCATCATCCTCTGCAAAAGAATAGTGTAAAAATCAATAAAATAGCTAGGCTAACGCAGTTCGAGTGGAAAATAATATTTTGAAAACACGGAGAGATCATGAAGGAGATTTATGGTAATAGATTAACAATTATTTTCTAGGAGTCGTGACTTAGACGAGAGAGAAATGTGATAAAATAAAAGAAATTTATAGAAGTAGGGCATACCAACTGTGTCAAGTGCTTGAAGAACCAAGTAGAAAATGAATTATTCTTTTTGTACATAATCTTTTGTATATAGGAGTGTTCACGCCCTCACATGTGTGTAGACTCCACTTGAATAAAATATTTTTTAATGAAGTGGGGTACCCATGTGAGGATGTGGACACCTCTGTATACAAAAGATTATGTACATGTAGCACACCCCGTAGAAAATGCATACCTGCCAAATTTGAGAAAATATCATATAAAGACCAATCCTTGCATGGAGAACACATATTAAGCTGATACTACTCAAATCTGAACAATCAGTCCGCAAAATTATAATTTTATTAGCGAACTCATGGAAGGTTTGCTGATTCTCATCAAATTACAACCTAGTCAATAATGAAATCATCATCAATGCAAGAATACAACATAACACCCATTATTTAAGCATTCGATTTGACGTCTGCAAGTAATGTTGAGAGGTAAAAGGCATGACTAGTATTTTTTAGAAATTTAAAATTGTAATAGGGATAGATATATAAAAGTGGTGTGGATATATAGAGGGTGTTTAGTGGAGATTAAAATCAGATTTTTAGTAGATTGTGATAGAAGTTTTTGAAATGTGTGATTAAAAAGTTGTGGAACCAAGAAAGATGTGGTTGATATTGATTGTTTGACTTTGATTTAGATTAAAATCAGATTTTAATCTGAAACAAACAACACAGTGTTTGAATAGATGAATTTAATAAACATAATGTTTGAATCTCTGTTGCACGGACACTTCAACTAGGGTAGCATGCTCGTGTTCAACACATGTAGAATACCTACACTTCTCGTACACTCTACCATGATCATTTTTTATTAGAAATATTATATATTATAATTCATAATTATTAGAAAGTAACAAATATGTATTCATATTTAAAAGATTTCAACTAGTAAAATTAATAATAAGAATAAAATTAAATTTTTAATGAAAAATGTTAAAGAATTTAATCAAAGTGTCGACAACGTATCATGTCAGTATTTTTTTAAAAATCGCGTGTTGACGTATTACACGTGTTCGTGTTCGTGTCGATGTATCATAAGTTTGAATGTAACATGAATGAATATAATATTTTTTTAAAATTTTTTGAAATTTTAATAAAGATAGATTTAGCCCCTAATTGTCTCCCTTTAAAACAAAAATCTTTTACTTCATACTCATTTTCAACCTCACATTTACATAATAAAATATTTTGCACGTAAATTTAAAAAAAATCATAGTTTTTAACAACACATTTTTCAAAAAATCACTATTCAAAATATGAGTGGACATGACTCCATTTGGTTCTACTTCCAAGAAAATCGAATCAAATCATAAACCAATGATTTTTTTTTTTTTAATAATGGAACCAAGTAGTTTTTTTAAGATATGTAACCAAATTGGAATCGAACCATTTGGTTCTAGTTATATTAGTGATTGAGAAAAAAAAATGAAAAAGGGAAAGAACATTTGTGGAATAAGAACTGAAGTTTGAGCCTTGAGGCTTCAATTTCAGAAATCAATGGGCGATTGTGACTGAGCATGACGATAGACAACAAGCGACATACACGTGAGAATTGGTGTATATATTTAAAAGGAGAGGAAATGAGAAATAAATTACGATCTGAATTTTCAAAATGAATTAGGGTCTCTAGTCTCCACAATGAGAAATAAGAAACTGAAAGTAAGATGACCTTTTCGTTTGATTTTCAATTGAATTTTGAATTTTTTTTTTTATGTGAATTGTGATTCATTAATTTGTAATATATATATATATATGGTTCTTAGTTCTAAGAGCTAGAATCACTATTTTTTTTTTGTAAAATCAAATCGAACTGCTTGATTTGGTTTGGTTTTGGTTTGGTCTGATTTAATTTGGTTATTTTGTCAATCCCTAATTCAAAACATTATTTTGCAAAATAATGGCAATGGACTTATAGGTAACATATATGTAAAAATAGTAAACAAAAATAGAGGCTTTCTTTTGTTCTTTTGGCATATTGGATAAAAATAGATTGTTAGTTTATTACTTGCACAGAATTAGTAATATGTGTGTAAATGTGAGTTGATACTGCTATCCCACTAACGGGTTGAGCAGCAAATTTTTCGTGCAAGTCGTTCGTTGTTTTGTACAAGTGGGCTCGCGAACCGACCTTGCTCGTTCACGAGCTCCACATGAACCGACTCATCATAATTAGTGAAATATGTAATTTTAGAAACAAAAAATAAGTTAAGCCGAGCTCAAGGAGAGGCGAGTTGAACGACTCGCTCTATTTAACACTCCTATGACGTTTATGACGAGAAGAATAGTGATGCAAAGAATATAACTAAATACACGACTCTCAACGACTAATTGTGCGAGATATTATGAGTGCAAATGTGCAATTGACGTGTATAGAATACTCAAGCCACTACAAAAGGAACGAAGGCAGTAATGACGATGACAAACCTTACAAGCAGAGCAGTCGACTATCTAGTGATAGGGTACAACATTGCAAAGGGACTCACCGAACTCTTGAGACCCATTTCTCTTAAAAATAGAATGTTAAAACACGATATAAATGTATTCTTTTATCGAGTTTTATTGCAGCATGCATCAAATTAAGGCACAATAGACTCTTCGAAAAGGAGATATGAAGTTGATGCAATTACAGACATAAGTAGAATATATATATATATATATATATATATATATATATATATATATATATATATATCAAGCTAGTCCGAATGACGTTTATTGTGATGGTCACTTTTGGAGCCTCCCCTTTCACTCTTCTTTGCCTTCCTTCCACGCTTGAGGTGATGTGTAGTGTGATCCATGTCCTCCGATATGTCCAAGTGAACACCCGGATCATTCGTATCATAACTACCACCGAGCATTATCGAGTTGTTAATAGCTTGAAAATTACTATTCACACATGTAGTCAACTCTTCAGTGCCTCCCAATCCGATACCTATTAGAATAAATTTCAATCATAAATAAATATCACATCTTCTTTCACAAGGTGTATAATTCATTAATAATACCTTGTGGGCCTGCAGGTTTCTCATCCATGTCGCCCCGCATGGTGGCTCCAAGGTTGGTTCCGGCCAACGTGATGATGCTCACTCCATCGTCGTCTTGCGTATTATGTTGGGTTGAATCCTCTCCATTTTTCGGAATACGTGATACGCGAGTTGTGAGAGAAGAGATGAGTTCTTTGATTTCTTTGTCGAAACTTTTTTGCTTCTCGGCATCGGCGAAAGCCATGGATGAACCCAAAAGAGAGAATTGTGTGGGATTTATATGGTATATAGAATTAAGACATGCATTTATAGTTGATTGGAATTTATAAGGGAGGGACGGACGCTTCATGGAATCGGTTAAAGCTAAAGGGGAAGAAGGTTCCTTTCTTGCTTGGAAATAAAAGGATTTATTTCAGAATAAGGAAATGAAGCAAAGCATTGCTTGTCAAATGGTTCATCCCCTCCATCTTTACAATCGTAATTGGGGCAATTATAGTTGGATTCTTGAAACTCAATAAAATCGAGCACCCATGTTTCTGTCAATTATTTTCGATTTCAATAAAAGTAAGTTCTCACGTGATAGATATACTGTTATTTTTCTATCGATGGACGTACACACTGTACATACTATTTTGGATCGGGAATGGGATTGTACATGGAATGTGACTTTGAAAGAAAATTTATTGGTTTCATCTAGTGGGAAGTTATTTCAAGTGAAACTAATCTAGAAGTTCGGGAATTCTTGAGTCTTAAAAAATGAATGAGGATTCTATTGTAAAAGGAAAATTTATTAGGGTTTGTAGTGAATGACAATTATACCCCTGTAGCCCTAGAAATTATTACCATTGTATCCCTAATTCTTACCTATAAATATAGAATTGATCATTAATAAAATACACACAAGGTATTGACTTTAACGCTCTTCTACTTTTTCTCTCTTTTATAGCACGTTATCAGCATGAAACTCTAACCAATTTTTCATAGTTTAGTGAAGGTAATAAATTTTTTTTTTTAAGCATAATCATCTACCACGTGTATCAAAATTAATTTGATAATATGTGAATTTTTTTTTTGCATATATATATGCATCAAAATTAGGCGGCTCTTATTCTTCTCCTTTTTCATTTGTATCATACGAAATAATTCTGCCACAATTCGTGTATTAATTAGTTTTCTGCAATGATGATTTTCCGTCTAAGAAAAGAATTAGGGTGCGTTCTCTTTGTCGTTTTGGGGCCGTTTTCTGTTTTCTGTTTTTCAAAACGACGAAAACGCGTTCTCTTTGCCGTTTTCGAAAACGAATTTTGCAAAACACAAAAAAAAATTTCACACAAAACACAAAACGGGTTTTTCCGTTTTGGGCGTTTTCAGTTAAAAACACGAAAATTTTCCAAAACGCCAAAACAAATACTGTAGCTTCAAATTTTTCACTCCTCCCATTTTTTTCAATCGCGACTTTTCTCCTTCCCTCTTCCACTCTTTCTTCTCTCCATCCCTCTTAGTCCCTGAACTTTGACTTTCTTCATTTCGATAGTTTTAGAAAATAGGAAGGGTTCAAATAAGAGCAAAAATTCAAAAATGAGTTATGTCTAGAAATATAAATGAATATATTAACACCCCATTATTCATCTAGAATAAAATCATCTTAATAAAAATTTTCACAAATTTATATGTTATTTTAATATATGAAAATATATTTCATGATTCAAAGATATTTCAAAATTCAAAGAAATTTCAGGTTTATAATATATTTAATAATATATTAACATTAAACAATTAAAATTAATTGAATAATCAGATTTTTTGAATAAAATATTATGAAATAATATTATAAAAAAGTGCAAAGAGAACGCGTTTTCTGTTTTCTGTTTTGAGAAATTGTTTTTCAAAATGACAAAGAGAACGCATTTTCAGTAATTTCAAAACAGACACCCAAAACACAAAACACAAAACGAATTTCAAAACTCAAAACACAAAACAGAAACACGAAGAGAACGCACCCTTAGTTTTCTGTAATCATTCATTCATTGCACTTATTTTTATGCACCCACATAAAATTTCTCTCTCTGTGTGAAAAGTGACATGTGATTAATGATTGACCAACTTCAATTTTGAGCTGAATTGGGGTCTAATCTGCTGCTTATATATGGTTTATACTATGGCAACACATATTCATCATTCCACCGTCCACGTGCTTGAAAATTTTCCTTTCTCTGGATATAATTTATAGTTTCTTACTATCAATGGGATGCTAATTTTGTTTTTCCCCTTTTCTATTTTGCCATTAACTCATTATTCTTTTTTTCTATTCATAAAATGTTTGTATGTAATTAATATTTTTAGCTTAATTAAATAATTTTAGATGTTCTATTATAAATTATAAATTGATAATTTATCATGTTGTTGCTCCGAAAGTAGCACAACATTATAATTAATATTTCAGAAGAATATTAATGATAAATCTATTATAAATAATTTATTGTTACCCCTGAAGTAGCACAATATTATAATTAATATTCTTGGAGAATATTACTTGCTCCTGAAGAGTAAAAACTATAATTTTTAATATTCTAGAAGAATATTGATATATCTTTCTTGAAAAAACAATAGTAAAATACAATGTGCTCCCGAAGTAGTACATATTTCGAAGAACAAATTATTTTATATTAATGTTTATTTTTGAAGGAAAACACGTAACCTATCTAGTATAGATTTGTTTTCAACAACCAGAGGTAGCAGCTTAAATCAATGGAAAGTCAATATCATAAATATTGTCATGTTATGTTGTACCGAGCATACACTAATCGGCAGTCACCATGGCTATGCACCGATAATCATTGATAAATTGATGGGAAGAAATCAAAGCCATCGTCTGTGATAAATCAACGCATCATCCGTTTCACGTGTCACACCACATACCAGGTTTAATTTTTTTTTCTCCATATTTATGTGGTTAGTAGACTTTATATTATTTTTATATTATTATATTTTTCAAATAAAGCACACTATTATTAAGGTTCTAGTTAAATTTTACTTGCTCTAAAAAATTATAATTAAATAAAATCTAACATAAATTATGTCTTTACTCTTGAAGAGTAAATTCTTATACAATTTATTTCAAACAATAATACGTTATTACTCCTGAAGAGGAAACACTCTGATTTCAATAGTCCAGAAGAATGTTTTTTGTAATTCCGTCTTTACAAATATTTTGTTGCTCATGAAATAGCACAACATTATATTGATATTTTAAAATAATATTATTTGCTCCAGAAGAGTATGATATTACAACTTTAATATTCGAGAAGAATAATAAATTATTAACTGATTTTTATGTAAAATCACAAATTAAATTACTCAATTTCTTTACGTGTCCATTCTTCTTCATATGTATTTACATATTGATGTTAAAATTTATTTGCTCCAAAATAGTATGATAAATACGATCTAATATAAGTTATATTTTTACTCATCAATAATAAATTCTTACCTAATTTATTATTCTAAATAATAATATATTATTTGTTTCCGAAGAGCGTAATATTATAATTTTCAATATTTCAGAAGAATATTGATTTATTGCTCTTTGAAGAAGCAATAATAATATGCTCTCGAAAATAGCACACATTTCGAATAATATATACTTCGTTGTGTTCTCAAAGAAACGCAAATTAAATAACTCAATAGTAGGTTGTAATTTTTAAAAGAATCTAATTTTTTATATTATTAATATTCAATAATAATATTAATTTATCCCTACTGAAGTGCATAAATTATAATTTTCAATATTTCAGAAGAATATTGACATATTGCTCTTGAAAAAGCAATAATTAAATATAATGTTCTCTCAACGTAGCACTTGTTCGAAAAATATTTATGAATTCATGTTTATCCTTGAAGGAAAACATATAACTTATGTCATACTGATATTGATTAGTTTGTCTTCTTAATTGAGTATTATACGAGTATATAATGTTTATTCATATTCTTCGAAATTAAATAATTGGAATATATTTTATATTGAACCAGAAGTTCAATTTGATTGGCATGATCAGTTGGACCATCACTGAATCAATAATGATGCGAAATTTAAAATTCAAATGGATATTTAATGAAGAATCAGAAGATTTTTCAATCCAATGAATTCATATATATCATTTGTTCCCTTTATCGACAATTGATCATTAAACGTCACTAGCTAAAATAAGATTCAATTAACTACATTTCTAAAAATTAATTAGGGTAATAAATGGGGCCCCATCATCCTCCATGTTGACCATCTAAATATTATTTGCATCTAATAATTTGATACATATACTAGATGATTGCGTGATGTTCGCAACTTGATGTTTGCGAAATTACCGCTCGAATTGTAAATTGTGAGTATAATTTTCAAATTGTATAATCAAGACAGTGTCTTATTAATGTTAGTAGACATAAATCTCAACGTTTTAATAAGTGTTAGTTGAGATGTCGATAAATGATTTAACACTATTGTTTGTTAAATACCTTCAATTAATTTAATTGAGAACAAAGTATTTTTTATTTTTGTTTAGGAAATTCTATTACGCATCATTGTCAACATCATAGTTCTCCCTATTACAATTTACTTATGGTTAGAACCTAATTTTTTCATCTAATTATTTTGATAGTGCAATATATATATAATTGATACACCAAAATACACTGAGATGGAATATAAAGAATGCTGAGAATAAATGTGTTGCTTGAACTCTTATCTCAAATATGTGATATTTTAGAACTCTAGAAAAATTATTGTCAAATTGATTAGGCAATTCTCTTAGCATTAGGGGGAAGAATTAAGAAGTTGAAAAAAAATATATAAATGCATCGATATCTAAATCCTCGCAAAAGATAATTCGAACCAGAAGTTCGAAAGATAATTCATTTAGATGCATGTATTGACCAAAGAGATTAACAATCTCACACATCAGCTTTAAATGCTCAAACTCGAATTAAATCTTGGAATGACAATTCATTAATATTATTATGGCACACATGAAGCGTGATGATATTAGATTCTATTACAAAATCCTCCAAACGAAAATGGAGCAATTGGTAAAGATGATTTTATTAAGGAGATATATACTCTTAATGAATATTTAGACATAATAAATTATAAAATCCATGAAGAGGTTCAGGTACCTGATATATTGAATTTGAGATATCTCAATAAGTTATGTTGTTATGGAGTAAGAAATATAATCGAAAAAAAAAAGTTGTAGACAACAATTTTGTACATGGTGTGCTACATCATATATGAATCGCAAGGAATCAAAATAAATGCGTCAAAATATATCGATCAAAGTAATGTTTGGCCAAATAAAATGGAAGCAATCCTAAATTGATTTTACTAGAGAAACATGATGTTATTGGACCTGTAGTCCAATAATCTAAAGATATATACTTATGTGAAAAGAAAATGAGAAAAATGAAGTCGTAATGTGGAATGTACGACTCTCAACATAGTGAATTTCGTAAAGATCGTCGTTGATTAAGTTGACAATATATGAAATTTGAAATGCGTGATAGTCAACTCATCTGGCATGACTATTAATGTTATCTCTGAAATATTTAATATGTCTGAAACATAATTCAGATGATGCATGTCCGAGAACCATGTTTCAAATTAAATTGCAAAGGTCATTATATGGATTGAAACAATCTTGATGCATGTAGTATAATCGTCTTGGCGAATATTTGTTAATGAGGATTATAAAAATGACGATATCTGCCCATGTGTTTTCATAAAGAAAACAAATATTGAATTTGCAATTGTCGCAGTTTATGTTGATGATCTAAACTTCATTGGAACTCTGGAAGAGCTCAACAAAACTAATAATTATTTGAAAAATGAATTTGAGATGAAGGATTTAGGAAAAATCAAATTTTGTCTCGGGTTGCAAATTAAACACTTCCCAGAAGGATTATTTGTTCATCAATCTACATATACAGAAAAAGTTTTAAAACGGTTTTATATGGATAATGCACATCCATTGACATCACCTATGATTGTTCGATCACTTGATGTGAAAAATGACTCATTTCGTCCACTTGAAGATGGAGAAAATGTTCTTGGTCCTGAAGTACCATATCTTAGTGCAATTGGAGTATTAACATATCTTACAAATTGCACTCGACCCGAAACAACTTTTTCTGTAAATCTCCTCGCAAGATATAGCTCTACACCAAGTCAAAGACATTGGAATGGTGTTAAACACATTTTTCGTTACCTAAAGGGTACGATTGATTTGGGATTATTTTACTCCCAAAAGTCGGGATCTACTTTAGTGGGATATGCAGATGCAGGTTATCTATCTGACCCACATAAAACTACATCACAAACAGGATATGTGTTTACACGTGGAGGAACAGCTATATCATGGAGATTTGTGAAATAATCTTTGACATCAACATCCTCAAATCATTCTAAAATTATTGCAATCTATGAAGTAGAGCGAGAATGTGTATGGTTGAGGAACATGACCCATCATATCCAAGCATCATGCGAGTTAATTTCAACGAAAGATAGTTCAACAATTTTGTATGAAGACAATGTAACTTGTATTGCACAACTTAAAGGATGTTATATGAAAGGCGACAGGACGAAACATATTTCTCCAAAATTCTTTCATACACATAAGTTTCAGAAGAATGGCGATATCGATGTTCAACAAATTCGCTCAAATGACAATTTGGCCGATTTATTCACAAAAGTACTGCCAACATCTACATTCAAGAAGTTAGTCCATGGGATTGGAATGCGTCGACTCGAAGATTTTTAGTGATCCATATCAGGGGGAGTAACTGTACTTTTTTTCCTTCGCATAGGTTTTATCCCACTGGATTTTCCTAGCAATGTTTTAATGAGGCAGCATTTATTTTTAATACTCCAAAATAACTGTACTCTTTTTCCTTCGTTTGATTTTTTTGTCCTATTAAGTTTTTATCAAATAAGGTTTTAACGAAACAGATATTTTGTAATGTGTCATTCAAGGGGGAGTGTTGTAAAACGAAAGTTTATTAGGGTTTGTAGTGAATGACAATTATACCCCTGTAACCCTAAAAATTATTACCATTGTATTCATGATTCTTACCTATAAATATATGGTTTTGGTCATTAATAAAATACACACAAAGTATTGACTTTAACTCTCTCTTCTACTTTCTCTTTTTTATAACAGATTCAAGTATTTTCCAACCATAATTTTTAGTCCTCCACGCCCCCCCCCCCCCCCCCTACCCTTCTCTAAAACTAGTATTTTAAAGGTCAAGATGGATGGATTGACAAATGTACATACAAAAAAAGTCAATGTAGAAATTTGAAAATAATAATAAAAAAAAAAAAATTGAATAGAGATCCAAGTGTTGTATTTATAAAAAATTGATAAACCGAAGTTTAGTATTTTTATTTTGAAAGTACTTACCACAAAATAATTTTTTTTTTTTGTAATTATAAGTAAGAAAAAGTTTATGTGGTCAAATATGATTGGCACATGTTTTCCCTAAATATATGCGTTAATCAATTTAAAAAAAAAAAAAAAGAACTTTCAATTAATTACACGAGTATAACTTAGCTCCAGTTTGCATAACTAAAAAGATGATAAAATTTAAGTCAAAGTGAAAAGTTAATTTTAATCTTACATTTTATATGATCTTTTTACGAAATTTTCAACCATACATTTCATTAATTTCTATCAAAATTTAATTTTTAACGAAATCGAATAGAGCTTATTAGTTCGATTCAGAGCACCTAGAATAAACATATGATACTATCAAACGGCAATATATGAAATCATAATAGAAAAAACAAATATATGTGGAATTAAAATTCGAGTGCTTGAAAACCTGAATTTCCCAATTCAATTAAATCAATTTCAATGAATTAAATATTCTATGCATAAATCGTTCATTTGAATAATTCATAAATTTACATATAACTTTAGACCTAAGAGATGTTGCATAATGTGAAAATTAAAGAAATTTCTCGTCAATTTTGAAAAAGTGGATCTTCATTATCTCGCAACCAAGCTTGGTCTTGCGGTTCGAATGGAGTACAATGGTCCTCAATCAACTTTTTCTTATATACAGTTCCCAAAAGTTTCATTTTCGATACCCATTTGTCCTCACTGAAAGGAATCGAAGCCAATTACCAGAAATAAATAAATAAATATATATATCTATATATATATATATATATATATAAAAGGAGAATCGACAACATTTCATTAAAAAGTCAATTGTTTCTAACACAAAAAATCAGAAAAATATAAAACATTGTAAAAGTAAATGAAAACCATACTTACAAAAGCTTATAAATACGAAAATAAAGCAAACGTATAAAAAATTATTCCCGATAAGTAAGTGAAGTAAAAACATGAAAATGTTTGAGTTTACTAAAAGAAATTGAAAAATTCACCCTGTGATCGGAGACGTCTAGGATTGAGCAAAAATCTCGAATCGAATTGAATTGAATTGGACTCGAACCGAATCGAGCGGTTCCTTGTAAATGAAATACCCAAACGAGTATCTGAATCTATAACCAACGGGCTCAGTTTGATTCTCGATTCTAGAACCAAAACCGAATAATAACCGAATTTTTTTAATTTTTATATATGGGATAAATCAAATTATTTTAATTTTTTTAAAATAAATTAGCAAATATAGAATTTGCATTGAAGAGATTGAGTTATATGAGGGCATTGAGACATGTAATAAAATATATATTATATTTTTTCTTATTAAATTTTATTAATTAAACAATTTTTAGTTTATTTATGTTTGTTAATTGTGATTTTTCAATTTTTCTTATAGAGTTTCTTAGTATCTAGTATGGCAAGTCAAACAATTGATGATTAAATCAAATAATTGGTAAGTACTACTGTATTAGCAATAATTTAAAGTATTTTATCTCTATTAGTCTATGATTTCTAATTTATATGGATCAACGATATTTTAGTATTATTAATTTCCTATCTATTTTTTGTTATTTGTATACATTGGTAAATTGATTTTATTGGACAACTTGTTATTTACATGTTATTAAATTGGAATAGGTTAAAATGAAAAAGTTAATATTGAACATGTCAGACTGTAGTGTTGTTATAAATGTTAAAAATTTTAATTATAGTATAGAACCGAACCGAACGGAACGGAATCCGAATAGTTCCAAAATTATATTTGGACCCGACGGTTCCGTTTACTAACTACCTGAAAATTTTCGTTTCGATTCTGAAGAGAACCGAATTGAATCAGACTGTACCCAAGCCTACGTCTTCTTTGAACATTTTGCACAACTTTCTTCTTAAACAGCCGTGAATTTAACCAAATTTTAAGGAGATTGTATGTAGAAAAATAAAAAGGATTTCTCTTTTAGATTTTGAATTTGGAAATGGAGGAAATGTTTAGATTTAAAAGATGAAATTAAGTGTTAATCATATTTTGCCAACTTTTATCCTTCAAAAATTAGCATGTGCATCTCACAGAAAATTAATATAATTATTTTAAAATGATGAAACGTGCAAAAGGGATGAAATGCTGAGATTGAGAAGTCCAATTTCAAAGGTTGGGGACAAATTTGTTGAACTCTAACACGCCACCAGTCTCTTTCAGCAACAACAAAATTAGTGATTTCAAACACTTGTACTTCAAACAACAAAGACAGTAGCAATGACATTACCGTAAATAAAGATGGGGAAAATTCAGAATTACCTCCATTTATTTTCTCCATTTCAACAGTTTCAAGAATCATCCTTGTTCGGCCCTCGATTTCGGTTCAATTTTGATTTGGGCTTAGGGTTTGCACAATTTGGGAACTTCAAATTTGAAAGATCGATCTCGTTCTTCTGCATACATATTTCATTCCATCTCACGCTTTCATTATAAGAGGCGTGTTTGGGGGTTTGGAGATTAATGAGATGTCAGATTCAATGTTGAATTGGAATAATTTAACTGTCAAATGTCAAAGCCATCCTTCACGTAGGCAAACGGTGTGAAAGTAATTAAGTCGGTGAGTAATGGAGTGCAATTTTTCAAAAATCAGTGAGTAATGGGGTGCAACTTAAAGTTCAGTGAGTGAAACGTGACACATTGCAAAGTTTAGTGAGTGTTGAAACAATTAACTCAGAAATATTGTGTAAGACCCACCCCAAACTGATATGGTAGATTTTTTTTAATTTAATCATTCAAAGTTTTAAACTTTAATATTTAACTTAAATAAATAAACATGATTACAACATCAAAAAATCGAAATTGAATTCTCATCCTCTCTTTCGAAGGAAAATGAAGAAGAACCATGGCCCTCAAAATATACTCTCGTCATCTTCGTTGTTACTCTATGATGTATTATTGTTTCTCTTTTTTCTTTTTAATTGAAATGTTGTGTTTCTATTGAAAATGAGATTATCTTGCGACTTTTTTATATTTAAGTGATTTGGGCAGAGCCAAAATGGGTAATTGAAGTCAAAAGGAACAACAGTAAAACTTGGGATAGATCAGCCTGTTCGCATTACAACTAACACAAATTGATTAGCTTATTTGTCTCATAATACAAAAAATAAAGCATAAAATTTTCATACAAGCTTTACAAATATTCCGTCCTTATTTGACTATCGTTTATACATTATTTATAATCAATAAAATAACTTTTTTATTCAAATAATTCGATGGACTCATAGAACCAGAGACCAATTTGTGGACACTCATTATAATCGATAAAAATCTATAAGAAATCATTATAATCAGTGTCAAATGTATTTGAAGGTTGGTCATTGGAGGTAGAACACATTCAGAGATGATATTAATTGGTCGCTACATCAACCAAAATTATCCACGAAACACATCCACCAAGTGTTCCAACGACCATATGAAAGCTGGTCGCTGAAGATTTTCACTGACAGCAAATCACAATCAATGACCACATTAATTTGGTCGCTAAAACAGCCAAATTAATGTGTGAGACACATCATGCCAAGTTTTTTAGCGCCCATATGAAGGTTGGTCGCTGTAGAATTTCACCAACGATCGTTGGACGGTTGCTGAAGGGAGATCACAATCAGCGACCACATTAATTGATCACTAAAACAACCAAAATAATGTGTGAGATACATCCCGCCAAGTTTTCCAACGACCCTATGAAGGTTGGTCGCTGAATAGAATAACAAAATTTAACATACCAAAACATCTACCAACCAATGTTTGGTCGGTGTTCATATCTTATAGCAACCACTTTTGATTGGTCACTAATTTTTTGGTCGATGGAGCCCTTTTTCTTTTCTTTTTTTTAGCTATGGCCACCTACCCTTTGAAAAATTATCATGTGTATCTCACCTGAGGAAATTGACACTGATGTTAACGAAATTATGCAACAATATTGAGAAATGCAAAATGAACAAAGAATTGAGGAATAAAGAGTCTAGTTTTAAAGATTGAGGGCGAATTTTCTAGAAGTGCTAAATGTTAAGAACTAATTACATAAATTTCTCCAAGGAAGAGAAAAAAAGGTTTCATACCAAAAATGTTGTTAGTATTAAGTGGAAACTTTAATTTTTAAAATCGTACTTATTTTAATTTTTTTATAAAATCTAGAATTCAGGACGTCCCCTTCCATCTGCCAGTGCCAATAGCAAATTGAAATTGCAATGGATTCTGATGCTAGAATATGGACAAATCTTATTAAAACCTTCATTCTTTATTCGTCTTGTTGTCATCCTCCAAGTTGGCGACCAAATGTGAGGTGGTTGGGTTGGAGTGGGAGTTGTAGGTGCTATGGGGTAGGATTTCTCTCTCTCTCTCTCTCTCTCTCTCTCTCCCCCCCCCCCCCCCCCCCCCCCTCCCCCCCCCCCCCCCCCCCCCCCCCCCCCCCCCCCCCCCCCCCCCCCCCCCCCCCTTCTCTTTTCCATTTTTCATAAAATTTCTTTGAGGCCTGAGAGCCACAAAAATTAGTCGAGGTTGAGGACCGTCAACCATGTGATATACATTATGAGTACAAAGGATTCAAATTTTCGGTAGTTCAACTATTTATATTTCTAATTTCTATTTCAATGCATTACTTAAATATATTTCTTCATTGACATGCGACAATTGTTCGATTTTTTCTTATTTGAAATTCAATTAATTGACTTTTTTTTTATTTATTGAGAGTTGACAATAGAATTATATAATTATAAAAGTTATAAAAAATTAAATTAAATTAAGCATTTGCAAATAATATTCCATTGCTATGTTTTTAAAGTAATACCACAGTGCAAAATGTGGACAGAAATACATGGATGCTGCTAGTGCGTTTTCTGCCGTGTTTGTGCTGTTAACTACAATCGTCCGACACCTAGCATTACTCATTTTTATTTATGGATATTGACAGGCACCAGTGCTACAAGTTCAATCAGTGATGTGTGGTGTATTAAGTAGCATCATCGTTACTCAGAACTAGTTTTAAGAGAAAATTGATTCTATCGTTCTGCTATATGAACAAATTCAATGATAAGAAATTATATACAGAGACACTTGGCATTTTCTCATTTGCAGTTACAAAAAAAATTAAAGAAAAACTGTCAATCAAAATCTGTCACTTCATTCCTCGGAAAAAGCCATTGTCTTTGATCCTGTTTGTTCACCTTTATCTTGATTCTACTAATCTATTGTTCGATGAATTAGTAGGATCCATTACTATCTAGTATCTAGACCAGTCTAATTGTCTTATTCAGTAACTTGCAAAATAATATAGGGTTTGATAAGTTTGAAAAAGAAACGAATGAACCAATCGAGCTATTTATAAATCTTACACTTTCTCCATCCTACAAAGATAGAGTTACATTTATTCCACATATATTAAGTCACATTAAATAGTAAAATATTTGAAAATTAAAAAATTAACTATACTCTCAATAAAGAATGAAATTAATTTTTTTTTATGTAAAGAAATTGAAATTAAATGGGCATGTAGACTGAGCATGCTTAATTTCATAAACGTAATTTTGTCTAATCACTTAAAATAGAATATATGAAATGGGTAAATTGTACGAGGGATCCAAAACATCTCAAAAAAGTGTTGTAGGTCTCCACTGAATGGTTTCGCAAAAAAAGAGGTTAATTGACTCGTAAGTCACTCGCTAACCAATATTTGATCAATTTAAAGAATAGGAAAAGGGGCTTTGCATAATTATCTCATTTGAAAAATCAAAATGTTTTTTTTTTAAGAGAGAATTAAAAAATAAGAAAAAAAATAAATTTCTCAATTTTTTTTTTCTCAAAGAGCACGCTTTTGCACAATTTTCTCTTTTCCCAAACTCTTGGAGAGCTATAGAAGTAAGACTGTGATTAGATTGGACGCTTTACCAATTCTCACCCCGGTAGAGGTTTGTAAAAGAACCGAAACCATTACAACCGAATCAGACCGGTTGATTCCAATTGTAGACTTAAAATCAAGAATCGGTTCTAATGTCTCCTCTTAAAGTATTTCTTTTTTCTTTTTAATTCCTCCAAACCCAATCAAGTAATTAACTCTCTTTCTCTCTCTCTTTTTTCCACTAAATTTAACTCATTTTGATTCTCACGTCTTACAATGAGAAAAAAATCAATCATATTGTTGGCAGTCACGACACTTAGTTGAACCTTTTCGAACCCCTAGTACGATTTACCCATTTTAAGTATTCCATTTTAAACTATTGAACGAAATTGTCCTTGAAAATTAAGCATATGTAGTTCACGCACTCATTCAATGGTCATTTTGGACGACTATGGATAGAAATGAAACGTTGATATACAGATCATTTTGTCAAAATTCAAACAATACGTTCTGAATCTATAAGAACATAAATATCTTTCTTCATCGACATGCAAAAATTGCTCGATATTTTTCCGTATCCCACTTTTTATTATTTGAAATTCAATTATTGGATTTTTTTTTTATTGAGAGTGGGCAAAGGAATTATATAATTATTAAAAAAATAACCATTTGCAAAATTACTATTCCATTGCTATTTTTTTTTTAAAGTATACCACAGCAAAATGTAGACGTACATTCACACGTGTTGTTAGTGCATTTCTTGCCGTGTTTGTGCTGTTAACTGCAATCGTCCGACACATAGCATTTTTCATTTTTGTTTAGAACCATGCTATCTTATCACTTTGATTGACCACTTGAATGACTTCGATCCCACCACTACCTTCACATGGGGGCAAAAATATTAAATTTAATGAAGTGATACCTGATTCCCATGTAAAGAGAGTGGTGGAGTCGGGTCATCCAAGTAGTCAATCAAAGTGGCTAAGTAGAATAATACTTTTCTTTATGGATATTGACATGCATTAGGGCTACAAGTTCAATCAGTGATGTGTGGTGTCATATGCATCATCATCAATACTTAGTACATGATTAAGCGACAGCTGATTTTACTAATTTAGCCCTTATTTAACATTCATTATAATGAGAAATTTTGGTAAAATATATTATGGAATAGTATTTTTTTTAATTTTTTTGAAGAATATGTAATTAAAAAGAAAGAATTTTTTTTATTTACATATAATATTATTTTATTGAAAAATATGTTGTTTAAAAGAAGAGAAGGAAACACGTATTAAAATTTTAATAGGAGTCAAACAGGGGCTTATTGTTCAATATAGACTTGTTTTATTCTTACATAGATTAAGATAATATAATTAAAAATATAATTTTTTTCTTATATTTTTTTAATATATTCCTACATTAAATAATTATTTAAATAGGAATATGTCATATTTGTTAATAACAAGAGCCGTTAAATAGTGATATATTAGAAAATTAAAATATTAAATATTATTTAAATAAGGAAAATGATCTAAAGGAAAGTAAACTCCCTTTATAGGACAAAAATAATATGATTTTCTAAGAGAATATCATGAAGCCACCACACAAATAATGATTGCATTAGGAGTTTCAACCTGTTAGTTAGTTACAAACATTGTTAGATGATTCTATAAAATAGTTTTGCTACAAGAACAGGGTTTGATAATCGATATCACGTAGCGTTCCCTATTAAAGAGGCATCAGTCTCTAATAGGGGGCACCACGTGACGTCGGTCACTAAACCCTATTCGTTTAGCTTTATTATTCTATCAATAACGTTAAAATTAAACTGGGTCCACCAGCGCACCCGGGAAAAATGAAAATCAATCCAATTTTAAATAAAGAAATTGAAGATCGGAAATTGTTAAAACAAGCAAAAAAGCAGCCGGTTCACCTCAATTTTTTTTGTTTATTATCAGATCAATTTTAATTCGACCTTTTATCCGACATCTTTTATACATTTGGTCCCTATAGTATTCATTTCCTATGAGTTCAGGATCAATCTTTTGAATTTTGACGAAGTGTCTATATACTTACATTTTCATTTGCAGAAAATGTTCATTTCCGTCCACAACTATAAAAAATAGTCGTTAAATGGGCGTGTGGACTGAACATGCTTAATTTCTGAAGAAACTTTTTGTCTAATTACTTAAAATAAATATACAATGGGTAAATTGCACAAGGGATCCAAAACATTTCAAAACAGTGTTGTGGGTCTCATACTTTTATATTTTTGTGTTCGAAGTCCCAAACATTTAAAATAATATGCACCGCAAGATCCACTGAATGGTTTCAAAAAGGTTAATTAACTCATGAGTCACCCACTTACCAATATTTGACCAATTTAAAGAATAGCAAAAGGGGCTTTGCATAATTATCTCATTTTAAAAATTAAAAATTTTCAACAAAGGGAAATTAAAAATAAAATATCATAAAATAAAATTCAATTCAATTTTAAAAAGGGGGGGGGGGGGGGTTGGTTTCTTCCCCACCAATTCGCACCCCCGTAGTAGGGGTAAAAGAACTAAAACCACTGGAACCAAATCAAATCGATTGATTCTAGTCGTAGACCCAAAATCAAGAATGGATTCTATTTAATTTTTCTTTCTCTTTTTTGTTTTAGTTCCTCCTAAACCAATAAAGTAATTTACTCTTTTTCGGTTTTTTTTTTCACTAAATTTAACTCATTTTGATTTTCACGTCTTACGGTAAGAAAAAAAATCAACCTAATTGTCAGGACTCAACACTTTTTCGAAAATTTTCAGACCCCTGGTGCAATTTACCCATTTTAAGTATTCTATTTTAAGTTATTAAGCAGACGTAGTACACATGCCCATTTAATGTCCATTTTAAACAACTGTGGATAGAGAGGATCATTTCTATTAATGAATGGCCATTTTAAACTACTGCGGATAGAGAGGATCATTTCTATAAATGAAACGTTGATGTACGGATGCTTTTGTCAAAATTCGAACGATAAGTTCTGAATCTATGAAGTAAACTCGATTGGAATTATTATTAATTTTTTTTTTTTTAAAGAAGCCTTATATCTTTTTGAGATAGCTGCTTTTAAAACATTAAACACCCGTTTGGCCCCCATTAAATTTCATCAAATTAAATCACAATTTTCTCTCTCCTATTTTTAACTCTACAATCTTTCATAAAATAATATTACACGTAAATCAAAAAAAATTCCTTCTTTTTCAACCATTCATTTTTCAAAAAAATATTATTCCTCACATTATAATTCCAAATAATGGAGCTCAAACGGGGGCTAAATTTATAAACGAATAATGTTATTTGCAGTCGCTTACTATCATAGTCGTCTTACGTGACATACATATAACAGATGGTTATTTGATATATGAATTAATAAAAAACTATCACATTAATGTATCAAATAATCACATAACACGTACGACGACTGCCGTAGCGAGCTAGTAAAATTTGACTCATTTTCTCATTGAACGAAGGGTACGAAATCAATCTGATTGATTTTTCGATCAAAAGTACTATGGGAAATCTTCGATTTTTTCCTCTTCATCTATCCCTATCTCATAGGTAAAATGTTTGAATCAATAGAGAACATTTTCTTCTGTATGAATCGATCTTATTCCATTCCAATTCCTTCCCGATACCTCCCAAGAAAAATATCGAATAGATCCCAAATTGACGGGTTAGTGTGAGCTTATGATATTACTTTTTATACACTCCATGCCACACACAAATGACATTATTTTATTTCATCATAAATGCATTGTTTACACTTTTGACTTAATTAATTAGTGCAAAAAATAAGTAAAATCCTAGTTAACATGGGATATTTTACAATAATTATTCTAGATGTACATTCTAGTTTATATTATGGATGACATTCTTCATATGTGTTCAAATTTGGCTAGTGATGTAAAAGGATGTTGAAAAAATCAAAGTTAGTGTAAGAGTGAATGTACATGCAACAAGCTTGATTTTACAATCTACGAATCAGTGTAAATTAATTGTGTATCAATTTTGAAATCATTAATTCTTCATACAAATGAATCGGAGTTTTTTTAATTTATGTATTGTCTAGAAAATGTCACGACTGTTAAAAATATATCAAAATATTTTACAATTTATTCACATCACAATTTTTTTACTTTTTACCTAGGTAAAAAAATATCCTATGCAAAATTTGTGATGGCTAAATTTCGTAGTAAAAATGATTTTCGAGTTCAATACCCCTACATCATGATACGCCTCTATTAGTGGGATAAATCCAATAATACAAGACACTAATTGCAATTATCCAACTGTAACCCTCTAAACATGTCAACGTGCCGTATTTATTATATTAATTAAGCGACTAGAGGACTAATCTTTCATAAGTCTTCAAACTATAATCAATCATGCACATGCAAACCGGACACCAAGGCAAAATCCAATATCAATAATTATTACAAGAATAAACTACAATTTACAGATTGTCAAGTTCGAAGAAAAAAAATATATAAAATTCATTCTCCCATTTTTAAAAATAAACATAATATTAAATCTTAATATTCAACCTCAAAATGTCAACTTTAGTCATAATTTACTGAAACTTTCAATCGTCCTGACCTTATCAATATGAGGAAGCACCCATTTTCTCGAAGTTACGGACCATTTGTCGAATTTCTTAGAAATAGTTGCCTCGAACTTATTATTTTTATCGAGATTTTAACTTTAACATGTATTATAAAGAATATAAAAGTTTTAGATTACTGATCTTGAAATTCACTACTACGTTCGTTTCAATTTATTTAATTCCCTCTTAAGAAATGAATTGAAGAAAAAGATATAGAAAATATTGACCAATCAAAGTCGTTCATACTTCTTTTTGTGATCAAGTTTATATCACAAAAACAAATGATGACTGCTCCTAAAAATATCGCATTATGAAAAGTATGCATACAGGTTCAAATTTCTACTACAAAATCATGTACCCACAAAATTTTTCCAAAAACAAAAAGTAAATAAAAAAAAATGATCGTCCTTCTCTAAGAAAAAATTCTTTTAAACAGTCCATTTGATGATCTTGAATCTTGGATCAACCTTGCACTTCACATCCATAGTATTTGCGGTCGTTGGAGATTTTCCGGCGGGTAATGAAATTTTAATCCCATCGCAATCAACCCTGATTCTGAGCTTCTTTGTTTTCAATTTTCCGATTTTGACCTTCACTTTGGTATCGAACCTGATTTTGAGTGGCAAATTCTTGTTCTTCAATCTCGATTTCAATGGAGAAATGTCGGTGCCATCGGGAAATGGAGAAGAACTTGAAAGTACAGTTTTAACGGCGGTAATATTCTTGGTAGCTTGAATAAAGCCCGGTAAAGAATAGGAAAAGGGGCTTTGCATAATTATCTCATTTGAAAAATCAAAATGATTTTTTTTTTTTTTAAAGAGAGAATTAAAAAATAAAAAATAAAAAAATTTTCTCATTTTTTTCTCAGAGAGCACGCTTTTTGCACCCTTTTCTCTTTTTTCAAACTCTTGGAGAGCTATAGAAGACTGTGTTTAGATTGGACGCTCTACCAATTCCCACCCTGGTAGAGGTTTGTAAAAGAGCTGAAACCATTACAATCGAATCAAACCGGTTGATTCCAATTGTAGACTTAAAATCAAGAATCGGTTCTAATGTCTCTTCTCTTAAAGTATTTCTTTTTTCTTTTTAATTCCTTCTAACCCAATCAAGTAATTAACTCTTTCTCTCTCTCTTTTTTTTTCCACTAAATTTAACTCATTTTGATTCTCACGGCTTACAGTGAGAAAAAAATCAATCATATTGTTGGCACTCACAACACTTAGTTGAACCTTTTCGAGCCCCTAGTACGATTTACCCATTTTAAGTATTCTATTTTAAACTATTGAACGAAATTGTCCTTGAAAATTAAGCATATGTAGTTCACGCACCCATTCAATGGTCATTTTGGACGACTATGGATAGAAAGGATCATTTCTATAAATGAAACGTTGACATACAGATTCTTTTGTCAAAATTCAAACAATACGTTCTGAATCTATAAGAACATAAATATCTTTCTTCATCGAAATGCAAAAATTGCTCGATATTTTTCCATATCCCACTTTTTATTATTTGAAATTCAATTATTGGATTTTTTTTTTTTTTTTTTTTTTGAGAGTGGGCAAAGGAATTATATAATTATTAAAAAAATAACCATTTGCAAAATTACTATTCCATTGCTTTTTTTTTTTTTTTAAAGTATACCACAAAGCAAAATGTAGACATACATTCACACGTGTTGTTAGTGCATTTCTTGCCGTGTTTGTGCTGTTAACTGCAATCGTCCGACACTTAGCATTCCTCATTTTTGTTTATGGATATTGACATGCATTAGGGCTACAAGTTCAATCAGTGATGTGTGGTGTCATAGGCATCATCATCAATACTTAGTACAGATTAAGCGACAGTTGATTTTACTAATTTAGCCCTTATTTAACATCCATTATAATGAGATTTTTTGGTCAAATGTATTATGGAAAAGTTTTTTTTATTTTTTATTTTTTTGAAGAATGTGCAATTAAAAAGAAAGAATTTTTTTTATTTACATGTAATATTATTTTATTGAAAATTTTATTTTTTAAAAGAAAAGAAAGAAAAACGTATTAAAATTTTAATAGGAGTCAAACAGGGGCTTATTGTTCAATATAGACTTTCTTTATTCTTACATAGATTAAGATAATATAATTAAAAATATAATTTTTTCTTATATTTTTTTAATATATTCCTACATTAAATAATTATTTAAATAGAAATATGTCATATTTGTTAATAACAAGAAACGTTAAATAGTGATATATTAGAAAATTAAAATATTAAATATTATTTAAATAAGGAAAATGATCTAAAGGAAAGTAAACTCCCTTTATGGGACAAAAATAATATGATTTTCTAAGAGAATATCATGAAGCCACCACACAAATAATGATTGCATTAGGAGCTTCAACCAACACCTAGTTAGTTACAAACATTGTTAGATGATTCTATAAAACAGATTTGCTACAAGAACAGGGTTTGAGATAGGATTTGGTGATCGACGACACGTGGAGTCTCTATTGAAGGAGTGTCGATCACCAAACCCTGTTCGTTTAACTTTATTGTTCTATCAATAACGTCAAAATTAAATGGATCAGCGCACCCGAGAAAAAAGAAAATCGATCCAATTTTAAATAAAGAAATTGAAGATCGGAAATTGTCAAAACAAGCAAAAAAGCAGCCGGTTCACCTCAATTTTGTTTGTTTATTATCAGATCAATTTTAATTGGACCTTTTATCCGACGTCTTTTATACATTTGGTCCCTATAGTATTCATTTCCTATGAGTTCAGGATCTGTCTTTTGAATTTTGACGAAGTGTCTATATACTTACACTTTCATTTGCAGAAAATGTTCATTTCCGTCCACAACCATAAAAAATAGTCTTTAAATGGGCGTGTGGACTGAACATGCTTAATTTCTGAAGAAACTTTTTGTCTAATTACTTAAAATAAATATACAATGGGTAAATTGCACAAGGGATCCAAAACATTTCAAAACAGTGTTGTGGGTCTCATACTTTTATATTTTTGTGTTCGAAGTCCCAAACATTTAAAATAATATGCACCGCAAGATCCACTGAATGGTTTCAAAAAGGTTAATTAACTCATGAGTCACCCACTTACCAATATTTGACCAATTTAAAGAATAGCAAAAGGGGCTTTGCATAATTATCTCATTTTAAAAATTAAAAATTTTCAACAAAGGGAAATTAAAAATAAAATATCATAAAATAAAATTCAATTCAATTTTAAAAAGGGGGGGGGGGGGGGGGGGGGGTGGTTTTTCTTCCCCACCAATTCGCACCCCCGTAGTAGGGGTAAAAGAACTAAAACCACTGGAACCAAATCAAATCGATTGATTCTAGTCGTAGACCCAAAATCAAGAATGGATTCTATTTAATTTTTCTTTCTCTTTTTTGTTTTAGTTCCTCCTAAACCAATAAAGTAATTTACTCTTTTTCGGTTTTTTTTTTTTTTTTTTACTAAATTTAACTCATTTTGATTTTCACGTCTTACGGTAAGAAAAAAAAAATCCAACCTAATTGTCAGGACTCAACACTTTTTCAAAAATTTTCAGACCCCTGGTGCAATTTACCCATTTTAAGTATTCTATTTTAAGTTATTAAGCAGACGTAGTACACATGCCCATTTAATGTCCATTTTAAACAACTGTGGATAGAGAGGATCATTTCTATTAATGAATGGCCATTTTAAACTACTGCGGATAGAGAGGATCATTTCTATAAATGAAACGTTAATGTACGGATGCTTTTGTCAAAATTCGAACGATAAGTTCTGAATCTATGAAGTAAACTCGGTTGGAATTTTAGAAGCCTTATATCTTTTTGAGATAGCTGCTTTTAAAACATTGAATTTATACACTAATAATGTTATTTGCAATTGCTTACTATCGTAGTCGTCTTACGTGACATACATATGATAGATGATTATTTGGTGTATGAGTCAATAAAAAAACTATCACATTAATGTATCAAATAATCACATATCATATGTATGTCACGTAGAACGACTGTCGTAGCGAACCAGTAGAATTTGACCCATTTTCTCATTGAACAAAGGGTACGAAATTAATCTGATTGATTTTTTGATCAAAAGTACTATGGGAAATCTTCGATTTTTTTTCTCTTCCTCTATCCCTATCCCATAGGTATAGTGTTTGAATCAATAGAGAACCTTTTCTTCTGTATGAATCGGTCTTATTCCATTCCAATTCCTTCCCGATACCTCCCAAAGAAAATATCGAATGGATCCCAAATTGACGGGTTAGTGTGAGCTTATCATATTACTTTTTACACACTCCATGCCACACACTTGACATTATTTTATTTCATCTTAAATGCATTGTTTACACTTTTGACTTAATTAATTAGTGCAAAAAATAAGTAAAATCCTAGTTAACATGGGATATTTTACAATAATTATTCTAGATGTACATTCTAGTTTATATTATGGATGACATTCTTCATATGTGTTCAAATTTGGCTAGTGATGTAAAAGGATGTTGAAAAAATCAAAAGCTATGATGGGTGTCACGTGGAAGGATGTCAAAGTTAGTGTAAGAGTGAATATACATGCAACAAGCTTGATTTTACAATCTACGAATCAGTGTAAATTAATTGTGTATCAATCTTGAAATCATTAATTCTTCATACAAATGAATCGGAGTTGTTTAATTTATGTATTGTCTAGAAAATGTCACGACTGTTAAAAATATATCGAAATATTTTACAATTTATTCACATCACAATTTTTTTACTTTTTACCTAGGTAAAAAAATATCCTATGCAAAATTTGTGATGGCTAAATTTCGTAGTAAAAATGATTTTCGAGTTCAATACCCCTACATCATGATACGCCTCTATTAGTGGGATAAATCCAATAATACAAGACACTAATTGCAATTATCCAACTGTAACCCTCTAAACATGTCAACGTGCCGTATTTATTATATTAATTAAGCGACTAGAGGACTAATCTTTCATAAGTCTTCAAACTATAATCAATCATGCACATGCAAACCGGACACCAAGGCAAAATCCAATATCAATAATTATTACAAGAATAAACTACAATTTACAGATTGTCAAGTTCGAAGAAAAAAATATATATATAAAATTCATTCTCCCATTTTTAAAAATAAACATAATATTAAATCTTAAAATTCAACCTCAAAATGTCAACTTTAGTCATAATTTACTGAAACTTTCAATCGTCCTGACCTTATCAATATGAGGAAGCACCCATTTTCTCGAAGTTACGAACCATTTGTCGAATTTCTTAGAAATAGTTGCCTCGAACTTATTATTTTTATCAAGATTTTAACTTTAACATGTATTATAAAGAATATAAAAGTTTTAGATTACTGATCTTGAAATTCACTACTAAGTTCGTTTCAATTTTTATTTAATTCCATCTTAAGAAATGAATTGAAGAAAAAGATATAGAAAAAATATTGACCAATCAAAGTCGTTCATACTTCTTTTTGTGATCAAGTTTCCATCACAAAAACAAATGATGACAGCTCCTAAAAATAACATATTATGAAAAGTATGTATACAGGTTCAAATTTCTACTACAAAATCATGTACCCACAAAATTTTTCCAAAAACAAAAAGTAAATAAAAAAAAAATGATCATCCTTCTCTAAGAAAAAATTCTTTTAAACGGTCCATTTGATGATCTTGAATCTTGGATCAACCTTGCACTTCACATCCATAGTATTTGCGGTCGTTGGAGATTTTCCGGCGGGCAATGAAATTTTAATCCCATCGCAATCAACCCTGATTCTGAGCTTCTTCGTTTTCAATTTTCCGATTTTGACCTTCACTTTGGTATCGAACCTGATTTTGAGTGGCAAATTCTTGTTCTTCAATCTCGATTTCAATGGAGAAATGTCGGTGCCATCGGGAAATGGAGAAGAACTTGAAAGTACAGTTTTGACGGCGGTAATATTCTTGGTAGCTTGAGTAAAGCCCGGTAAAGATCCATCGCTGATTTGATGTCACCGGAAAATATTTTCACGTAGATGGAGTCGTAGAGGAAGACGATTTTCTTGTTAGGGTTACGTGCAGTGAGAGTAAGGTTGAAGGTGGAGGTGACGGCAGTGTCGGTGATGTTGAATTTCGAGAGGTGGAGGGTGGAGACTGAGAAGGAGGGGCGGTGTGGGCGGTAGAGGATCCAAAAAATGGCGCCGGCGATGGCGGCGAGGAGAAGGAGGACGAGAATTACGAGGGTGGTGCAAAGACAGATGGAGCAGCAGCAGCTACGGCGGTGGCGACGCCGTGGAGGTGGTTGAGGGCGGTACATGGGACGGTTGGTGTTGTATAATTGAGCTTTGTTTGGGTTCGAGCCACCGTTTGCGGCGGGAGCGGGGGCGGCGACACCGCCGTTGGCAGTCGGCTTGGCTGATGAGTACACTCTATCTGTCATATTGCGTGATTATGTGAACTCTCCTCTCCTCTCTCTCTCTCTCTCTCTCTCTCTCTCTCTGAGTGTGATTAGGGTTTGGGTTATATTAATATAAATAGTGGAGTTGGTGATCAGGAGAAACTAGAAAGAATGAGAAGGTGGATGATTAAATTTGCAGCGACAACAATTGCCTAACAAATGTCTAAATACTGTCGGTTTTTAATTTTGGGATAGTTTCATATTTGTTCCCCAATCTTTTAAACATGACGGATACCTCAAACCTTTTAAAGTAACACCAGACATCCCAATATTTAAGGATATAGGCATAGTTCATCCCTATTGACAGAATTCGTCCACCCGTTGCAGTCATGTAAAATGACAAAATTATCCTCCCTTCTAAAACAAAAAGAAGAGAGAATCAATAAAAGGCAAAAATGAGGGAAAATGGCAGCTCGTGAGGCTGAGTTTGGTGGTGATCTTGAAGTTTTACTGATGCCTTCATCTTCTCTTTCTTGAAGCCACGGATTTTTAGGAAGGAAATGTAACTTAATTGATATTGACATTTGCCTACACAAGTCTATTTAATTATATTCATTTCCCCCATTTGAAGAGTGTCTTAAACCCACATAGTTACAACAAGTTGCTTTTCGCTGTGAGTATTATTCTGAGATTGATACCATTAGTCATATTTTCACAGGTAACACCATCTCTGACCTGGTATGACAACATTTTGGGGACATCTTTCAGATATCTATGTGATTAGTGAGGGATTCAGATAGAGGTTCCAGAGATGGCAATACTCTGGACAGTATGTACGCTATGAACACATTTGCACTATCATTCTTTTATTGATATTCTGATTTCTATGGATTGAGAGGAAATAATGCGAAGTACAAGGAGATCTGCATTGTGCCTAGACAGATCATTTGTAGAGTTTACCGCATAATCTCTTTTCTTCATACATTGGAACTTTTTTGATCAATACATTGCGCGAGGGGATTTGGCTCTTGCACCCTTCTTCAATATTTCTTTGACTTTCTCTCATCCTATCACCACTTATTTATGTGGCGTACTCTACCAGTAGAATCTCACAAAATCAACACTGATGAATGTGTCAACGATGGAGTTGCTAGTGGTGGGGGCATCATTCGAGATCACTTTGGATTCTGCATCAGAGCATTCTCTTCATCTTATAGGACTTGTCTGGTTTTGGAGGGGAGAGATTCGAGCTATTCTAGACGGGATTCTTTTCACCATAGGACTTGGTATCACAGACATAGGGATTGATGTAGACTCCAGTGCGACTATTCATTGCATTACCAGGGTGGAGAACCATGGGCGATTCAGTGAATTTTTCGACAGATCAGACACTTTATTGACTGTAACACTATCTCCCACATCTACAGAAAGGGAATCCACATTGCAAATTCATTGGCTTCTGAGGGTTGAGACCAGCGCCATTACCAGGATATGGGCCACTCGACCTTCCTCGACAAACTGGGGTACTTTTGCAGATTGACAAATATAGATTTTCCAGCTTCAGAGGTTTATAGATTAGTTTTCATTTACTTATTCTTTCATTGTATGGAATGTAGCAATTCCTCATTTATTGATTTCCTTTAACTTTCAGACATTTGTCGCTATATTGCTTTTAGGAGGTTAGGTTTATGCTACCTTTCTTTCTTTTATATATATATATTCTAACCCGCATCCACCTTCTTTGGTGGAGCATAAAAACTCATTAGAGAAGTGTGGATGTCTCTAATAAAAAAAAATAGTTACAACAAGTTCTTAATAGAGCAATATAAATCAATTAAACTATTTGTATATGTACTTTGACACCATTGTTTACAAATGGGTGAAGTGGCAAGATTGTGATGATTAGATTAAATGTATGAGATATGAAAGATGGTGTAAGATTATGACAAGTATAAATTTGATAAGTCAGAGTGTAAATCACAATATACATGAAGCAAAATTGAAAATTTATCATTTCTCCCTTACACTATCATCCAGAGCATAAGCCTTGTAGGCTGGACATGTTCTTGATTGACAACCATTTTCAAAAACAGGTGATGTGAAAGTCATGCTCGCATACTTTAAGTCACTTAACATCATTTGTGTTGTTGTATTCTTAACACATGTTCCTTGTTTTGAATCGGCCTTGGGGTGCTTGTTTAGCTAAGCTCAAAGAGTTAGAGGGTTGTTTTGTGAATACGACGATGATGATATATGGTGGCTACAATTTTGGGATGTTTGAAGGCGATGTCAATGAATAAGAGTGATTGTGATGGTTGGATTTGTGCTTGCTCCACCAAGGCTATGGTGCATGGGGCTTAGAAGATGGTGGTGGGGGGAGTTGGGATTGGTTGGGGAAGAGTTTTACCCTTTTTTCCCCCTTTTTTTAATAAATTATTTTCTTTTTTTTATAAGTGGAGTCTATTTATACTTTTTGAAAAGGTTTGGGAGTTTTTCGCAAAATTTTCTTTATTTTTGCACTTTGTTGATTTCTCTTCTTTCTATTTTTATTTAAAGGGGGTGACAATTTTGTAATTTTACGCAACCACAGTCAAATTGGACGAATTTTGTCAATGGGGACAAATCATGCCTATTTTCTCAAACATTGGGTGTGTCTGAGGCTATATTTAAAGATCATGAGTATATCTAGTCATTTTTTAAAATTTGGGGGGCAATATGTGGTCCCATTAATTTTACTCGCAAAAAGCTTCAAATTATTAAGTAATGATAAATTCAAGTTAGGTGAGTCAAGTATTTATAGATTAAATTTGAATCAAGATTATTAAACAATTTAATGAAATTTCACTAAACCGACTAATTGAGATTTTTCACTCTTTTTTTTTTTTTCCTTTGCCTTTGTTTCACGATTTTGGTCTTGCTTATGAAGTGGACTTGTAATGATTTAGATGTTTCCACTGTCCAAGAAAAAGGTGATTTGTGTATGAATTTTAGAAGAGGCCCGCTTCATGTATAAGGGTCTGTTTGTAGGTTCCTGTCAGAGTTTTCACATTGTGGGGGTCTGTTGCAATTTTTATTTTTATACATGGGGGCTCGCGCTACAGTGAGTAACCTGTAGCACTCCTATAAGGCCCCCCTGTACACTTAGATTAATTCATTTTATAATTATAGCAATAAATTAATAATTGTTATAAATCAGAGTGAGAAATAAAGAACAAAAGAGAAATCAATAAATTTATCTGTTTTATTAAAAATCAAAATCTCTATATCTATAGAGAATAATTAAGGCTACAAGAGATACAACAGTCATAATACTAAGGTTGTAGGAGTATAAAAGTCATTTATAAAATACTACTATATTTACAATACTCCCCCTTGAATGACTATTAACATAATAACTATCTCATTAAAATTTTATTTGGCAAAAATTTGATGGGACAAAATTCAACAAATTAAAAAAGAGAAAATAAATAGAAATAATAAAGTGTTTCCTCATTAAAACCTCGTTAAAAAAATTTAGTAAGACAGAACTTGATCGAAAGAAGAATGATACAGCTACTCTCTCTGATTTCAATTTTAGTATAAAGTGATCTACATCTTGTATCTCAATATGTTCAAGAAAATTGAGTAGGACAAAATTTGATGACTATAGTAGAATGATGATTCGAAAAACAGCTCATGTTGATCTTTTTGGGAGTTCCGTACATATAAGAGTTATTATTTTGATAGTAAATATTTTATAGATTATGGACATTCATTACACAAAAAATATGTGTTGTTAAAACCTTATTAGGAAAAATCTTGTGGGAAAAATTCTAATGAAGGAAAATGAGTATATTATTCTTTTGAATACGCTACAAAAGTTGATTTATTAAAAATCTAATCAGAAAAATCCAATGAGACAAAATATTAATCAAGTAAAAAAAAAGAGTAAAACGCGTATTTACCCCCTCATTATAATACCATTTGAATTATGCTTCACGCATATTAAATCCTTCAGGGATAACATTAGTAGTCATGTCAAATGAGTTGACTATCACGTATTTCAAAAAAAAATTATGACGAAAAAACCCGCAGCCACTACCTTTCGGGTGCGCACTAAGTAAACCCTCGAGCTGACGCAATAGTTTAAATCACACCAACCACGCCAACCACCAACCAGGTTAACCACACTAGACAAGTCCAGTGTGTACATAGTCAAGATAACATAATATGGATTCATGATTTCATCTACCACGATCTTTGCAAAATTCACTATATTGAGAGTCGTGCAATACATATTACGACTTCATTTTTCTTATTTCTTTTTCGCATTAATATATACCTTTAGATTTTTGGATTACACGTCCAAAAACTTTAGGTTTCTCAAACAAATTTAGTTTAGAATTGCGTTCCTTTTATTTGGTCAATCATGACTTCGACCTATATATTTCAACGCATATAAGTTGATTCCTCGCTATTCATAATATGATGCAGTATATCGTGTGCAAAAGTGTTGTTGATAACTTTTTCTTTTCAATTCTATTTCTTTTCTCATAACAACATAATTTATTAAAACATCTCAATTTTTAACATATCAATTACCTGAACATCTAATCGGGTTTTATAATTTGTTGTATCTAAATAATCATCAAGAGTACATAACTCCTTATTGGGACCATCTTTGCTAATTGCTTAATTTTCATTTGGAGATTTTTAAATTAGAATAGAATACATCATACTTCAGGCGTGTCATAAATTTATCATATTAGTTAATTGTTTTTTAGGACGTTAATTCGAGTTGGAGTATTTAAAACTGACGTGTAAGATATTATCGATGTCTTTGGTCAATAAATATATCTAAATAAATTATCTTTCAAACTTCTTGTTCGAATTATCTTTTGCAAGAATTTATATAATGACACATTTGTAAATTATTTTCAATTTCTTAATTCCTCCCTCTAATACTAAGATAATTGTCTAATCAGATTGACAATTATTTTTCCAACATTATAATATATCACCCATTTGGAATAAAGGGTTCATGTCTAGTCCTCCTCTTAAGGTTGATAGCGCTTCCTTATCAGAAACTTGCACACAATATATCATTTCACTAGTAAAACGGGCCAAGAAGCTTTTAAGCATCTCCCCCCATTGCCGTCTCATGTTCTAGAGGCACTGTATAAGGCCTCCACCTTCTTTGCTTGGTTGCAAAACGCTTTAAGAAAGCTTTTTTTTTTTAAGTCTGACCAACTTCTAATACTCCCTTTTGCTATACCAAACCTTTGTCGCCCCATTTATGGTCAAATGAAAGGCTCTACATTTTACAGCAGGGAAGGAGCCTCTCAGGCTCATATGATTTTTATAACTATTGAGGTGTTTGGCTGGGTCACCTCTCCCATCATACTTGAGAATCTTAGGTGGAACGAAATGACTTAGGACTGGAGCATTCCTCAATCCTTGTGAGAAGGGGAGGTTATCATCATCGTCATTAAGGTCACAGGACCTTTGTGGTTAATCTGAGTCCTCCTCTTTGGCCTATGTCTAGAAGGTGGCTGGGACGGACCTACTTGATTTCTCGTTTGTTTCTCACTCCTCTAACACCTATTTCTAGGTGGAAGATTCTGCGGAGCATAACCTTACATGTTGTCATGCTGCATCGCAAAGGAAAATGAAGGTTAAGGCCTATTTCTAGGCGCTTGAGGCAGTCTCCATGAGCTGAGCTTATCAAAAACACTTGAAGACCTCTGAGGCCTATGCTCTAGTTCATATGTAGGAGAGAAGTTATCTTCCTCGTTGAATGAGGCCTTAGAAGGTCGGCCAGAGGCGAAGTTTGAGGATGTATCCATTTCTACTTCTCTTTCGAGATGGGCCTTGTCCTTTACATACTGAGGGGTTACAATTCTTTGGCTTTAGACCTCATCTTCTTAGGGGAAATAGCCTCCTTGCGACGCATAAGGGGGAGAATGGCAGACCCCCTTAGTTTTGAACATGCTTAAGGAGCTTTTGCATGACAATGCTTTGCTGAGTTATGTTCCTCATGTTAGCAGCCATAGTTGCCATTTCCCTAGTAAGTTGAGCAGCTACTCTCGTCCTTCCTCATCTATGTTGGTGGTGAGGTTGACGATAACTTTCTGGAGGAGCCTGGGATGGCCCCCCTTCTTTAGGGTTTTGCCTTAACCTTCTAGGTGGCACATCTTCATTCTCAAAACTCATTTTTGGGATGCCTTTTTTTGAAAACGAAAATCTTTGCAAAACGTATTCTTCCATTCAAAACACTTATTTTTCTAAAAAGACAACATTGAAATTTTGGAATTTTTTCCCTAAGATGTCCGCTTGTTATTTTTCAAGAACAAATCATTTTTTTCAAAGGGGATATCCAAAAGGTTTTTTTCGATAAGCTTTTCCCGGGGGATGTTCATGGATAAAATGTGTGATATTCCACATATAACGCCAATTTGTTGACCCCTAAAAACGAACCAACATAAACTTGGGCCCCACTCGTGTCCACGAGTAGTCACATGTAAAGAAATTCAGTCCTTAATGTTCGAGCATCAGGGTTAATCAACAAGATGTAGTGCTTGACTGGAGCAAATTTTAGGTGGAAAAAATTTGGTTTTTATACCGTTACACACCAATTTCAGTGTTCTTTTTTTACCACATCCCTCACATGTGGCACCCAGCTAAGGCAACAACGGTCAAAAAATCAGTTTTTTGGAGGAATAAAATCAGCTCCAGACAAGGCCATAATATTTGGGGGACAATCTTCGATCATGTAGAAATGAGCAATCAACATTATATAAAGACTACAGAGAAAAGAGTTATATATTGCTCTTGGTATTTAAAATTGCATTAGCCTTTTAATAATATAAGAGGGTATTTATAGTGTTACTGTTGAAGTTATAACCATTGGATAAAATACAAGTGGCTCCATCCGATCCACCTGGATGTCCAATCACCCACTTGGTCCGTATTGCACTTGATTCTCCTTGGAAAAAAAAGGAGTCGCCCTATAGTCAATAATTAAACTTCTGGCTAATAAGCTAACATGATTGGGTGTGTCTAAGCTGTAGGTTGTCACATCAATCCATTTCACAAGATCCTTACATAAAGGATCTTCTTGAGAAGCATTCCTTGTATAGAAGCTCTTTGGGCTCGGACAATTTGCGCTTTGGTGAAATGCGCTTCGTACATAGGGCCTCAACCATTTGGGCTTCCTCTCCTTGATCAACTTTGAGTTATTGTATAGTGCTTCAATTGTTGCGTTATTTCTCCATAGGCTTCGATTATCTTTTGTCTTGATGGCCTGTATTGTTCCTAACAAGGTTCCACATGGGATGCCATGTGAACAATAACTTGAACTTCGATGGCGAGGCATAACACCAGTCATTTAAATTAAGTAAGGATTAGTATCATTTAGATAAATTAGATATTAGACATATGGAAAAAGTCCTTCATAATAATGTTGTAGGCTTTGTTACGTATATTATGGTGTGTGCTAGGTTTAATGTGGCTCATGCTATAAGTAATTTAAGTACGTTTATGGCCGTGAACATTGGAATACTTTAAAGTGGTTGCTTAGATTATTTGTAATAAGTTTACTCAGGAGTCTGTAAAATTAATTTCAGTCCAATTATCTAGGTTTAGTCTAGTCATGAAAATAAATCGAGCTATCTCGATTCGACTTGTGGGATTAGTGAGCGGCTTGCTGTCCCAAAATAAGGCTTGGGCTAGGTCCAAACGCTTGGCTCGTACTGGGCAGAGCTGAGCTCCCATAAGCTTGCTGAGCGGCTAGTTTAGAGTCCAATTCTTATGACATTTATTTGGAATTGAACCAACGTGATAAAGAGAAATTGGAATGGAATTATTGGACTAACCTAGTAAAAAGTCAAACAAATAATAAAACTTAAAATGTTATGATTGTCCCACCTCATATTATTTAAAAATTAAGCTACTTTGTCATCACGGTTGACATCCTCGATGACATCGCCCTCACACGAGATGCGTGGGTCCATGCAAATAAAATAATCCTGACCCCATGTGTGTGTAGTGTCATCCCCGTGATCATCCATACGGGTCGTGTAGCGCGATCGTTTATTTAATATGTATTTTCAAAATCAACATGAGTTTATCATAATTTACAAAATTTTACCTTAAGGGTGTGTTTGATAGCGAAAACTTTCCCGGGAACTAGGAATCGTTTTCCAACTTCCTGCTTTTGCGCTGTTTGATAGCCTTTATTTTCCATGGAATCGGTTTCCAGCCTTTTCCAAGGTACAACCACTTGAAGCGTGATTCCGTGGAAATCAATTTCTTGCTATTTGGTGGGAATTGGTTTCCAACTTTTTTTTTTCTTTTTGTTTTTTTTTTTAGCAATAGAAACAAATTCTAAGATAAAGTGTAAAAAAAATTATCCATTTAATTGACAAATTCCATGCAAAATAGAGCCAAACGTAAAAACAAAAAATAATTTTTTTATTTTTTTTTATTTTTTTTTGGCAATCTAAACATATTTTGTCCCTAATGGTAAAAAAATTTATCCATTTAATTGACAATTTGCATGAAAAACAAAGCCAAACGTATTATGATAGAAAGGTGAAAAATTATACCAATCAAACACCTTTAATTCAATTCCCGGTAAAACAATTCCAGGCAATTCAATTCCCTGGAATCCAATTCATTTTCCACCCATTTTCCACCCTGCAATCAAACGGACCCTAAAAGTTGAAAACACCTATATAAATGAAAGCACCAAATTTTCACGGTACAGCCTACCACACATTTATATTTCTGTCCTTTTTAGCCAAGCCACATTTACTACCACAGTGTAATACTTGTGAAACCATTGAAAACAGGTTAAAAACTTGTTTAGTTACGGAACTTATAGATTGGTAATACTTCAGTAATTTTTTTTTTTTTTTTTGTTATTTAACTTTGTATTGAGATTTTTGTAAGTCACTTCATCCATACTAACGGATCCATTGAGCTTTGTTTTCCCCCCCCCCCCCCCCCTTTTTTTCAAATTTAGTATTTAAAATAGTGTTTTTTTTTAGAATGTGTGGTTGAAAAATAAAGAAAAGAGTTCAATTTACGTGTAGTATTATTTTATAGAAGATTATGTGATTGAAAGTAGGAGAGAAAAAAAAAAATATGATAGAAATATGGGGTCAAAGGATGAATTGGGAAGCCGAATATTGATGTAACATAATGATTGATGTTGAAGTTCCACTATGTGGTTCAACTAGAAACAAAATATAAAGTTAGGTGAAATTTTTAATTGCAAATTGGAATGATCTATCTTCTTCTCCCATCCCCCCATGTTGAAAAATAAATATTGCAACTTGATATGTACTTCTTTACAATCGGAAAAGGGTATTCGATCAATTTACTAAGAAGTAAATAAAGTAAAATTTCCAGTTGAATTTATATGGTCATGGTACAACATTGGTTTATGTTATGTAACCCATGACTAGTTAACGAAAGATAAGTGGGTCACAAGTGTCACGAGTATGTTTGATACGACAATATTTCATATGATTGGACGATACTATAATGAATAAGAAAAGAATTGAAAAAACTATACCAACCCTCAGTATGAGTGCGGACAAAATAGGGAGAACAGGGTAGGCAATAAGGGGAAACCTACTGGCGAGGAACGAAGTATGAAACTAGCCAGAGGCTGCGACGGGGAAGAATGGTCAGGCGGCTAGGTGGGAAGAGGGCGAATGGGGTTGCTAACTTTTTCGTTTCATTTTTATTTACATTTTTTATCGAAGTTATTTGTGTTTATTGAACCTATCTATTAAACAATTATGAAAAAAGCTTCTCTGCCAGAAAAAGCTAGACGAAAATGTTGACAGACACTCACAATGTATGTGGGGCTTGCGTGCAAAAAAAAAAAAAAAAAAGTGGGCCACAATTTGTGAGTATTCTGTCAGATAGCATGTCAACCTTCTTCTGGTATTGTAACATGGCTGAACAATTATTCATGTGATGCACGACTTTTAACGATCAAATCGAAACCCAAATGTTATAAAATTGAAATACTGAACTGTGAAAAACTAAAAAATAAAGATTGAACTTTGAAGAGTAAAGTTATAAACATAAAGAACGAATTATGTTAAAATCAGTTTACATGACATTGGAATCCATTGTCTACCATTAGTATCATATGTAGATAGTGGACCTCATAGTCATGACGGGCGCTAGATAGAATTACTCAAAAAAAAAAAAATCTAATGTCGAGAAATGCAAATTAACCTAAAAAAATCAGTCCATTCAATAGTAGATTTCACTATGTAGAGCCTAAACGACACATACATCAATTGTTGCATTACAAACGAAACAAAAGTCTAGGATGAGATTATACATTAAATACCACCCAGGTTCCTACTCCTTAAATGCCAAACCCTGCCTAATCTCTCTGCATTTAATAAATAAGAATCACAAAAATTACACTTCCAATAAACAAACACAATAAATTGTACATTTCCTGCTTCTCTACTTGGCGTTAGTCTTTATACTCCTGCTGCTTTCCCTAATCTCTCTCTCAATATCTTCACTCCCACGTACCTGTATATATAACTCAAGGTGTAAGTTGATATATAATTTTTAACTTTTGTCAATAAATTTTCTCAAATAAACAAGAATACGATGATCTTACCGGCCCATCATCATCACTGTAGCTTGAGGATTGGTGCCAGGGGAGCTAGTGAAAGTCGAGCCATCAATAACACGAAGGTTTTGAACCCCGAGTACCTTATAATCTGGGCTCACCACCTTGCCCACATGGCACCCTCCATGGTAGTGCCAAATTGTGATAACAGTGTCTTTACAAAACTGCTCTAGTGATTTTGTGTCATTTGTATGCTTAGGAATGAGATTAACATTGGCATGAACACTCATGTTTAGTATCTTTTCGACTGTCTCCTTGTCACATTGTGTGTAGTTTATGAAGTGTTTAGACTTCAAAATCTTCTCAGTTAGGCGAATACCGTCCACACATCGTGCTAAATCGTACGGGTGGTTGAAGTAGTTGAAGGTGACCGATGGGTTATCGTCTACATTTGTGTTGAGCAAGCTGAGTTGGCCTGTTGACAGGGGCCATGCAATCTTTTCTAGGATGAAACCTCCCATAAATGCCTCATGTGGGATGTTTCTCTTTCTTTTTATGTATTCTTGAATTGCTTCTTGTGATCTTTGCTTTGGAGGAATGGTAGATAGCTGCCCTATCTGTTAACATAACAAAATACTATTGTTTGGTAGAGTCGACTGTATAGCACTAGACAGTATGAATGAAGAAAAAGAAACTAAAATATTGTCTATTTTAGTGTCTAATCGTGTTCAATACTGCATTACAAACATTGTATATACACTTGAGAATTCTAATGAATTACACGAAGAAACATGGTACTCACCTCAGCAGAAACAATTCCATTGTTCCAATGAATGCTATCCATGGACTGTCCAAATCCACTGCTAGCTTCAATGTACACTCCCAACTCAGTAATTCCTACAACTTGTATTAAAGACTGCTTGATATGCCTATTTGTTGGGATATAGATTGTGTTGAGAGGGTTATCAGCCATGCCCTTGCCAACAAATTCATTGTCAAGAACCACAGATATGTTCAATCTTTCGAGATCTGCCTTTGGGCCGATCCCACTAAGCAGCAGCAGTTGAGGGCTCCCAATTGCTCCCGATGACACGATAATTTCACTCCTCGGCCTCTTTGATAGAAATGCTCTGTGTTGCTTCCCGTTTTCGTCTTTGAAAATTACTCCAACTGCCCGAGGTATTTTACCTGTAATGGCATTGCATGTTACCAAGATACTGATAATAAATTAAACGACGAAATCTTGTTTTTTTTACTGTCTAGACCCGTTAATTAATGCTTACTTGTTTTGTCAAACACGATCTTTTGGACTGTTGCGTGTACTAAAACATGGAGATTATCGGGATTTGCCGAGGCGAGGAGCTCAGCAGCGGTGTGACGCTGACCGAACCTGTCGAAAATAGTTCCACCAATTTTGGTTCCATATAGATGATCATAGGTGAATCCATTAAAAGGTGAGATTCCAACTTCTACAAGGCTGTCCCTAAATGCTCTCTGCCACGGCACAAGCTCTGGCCTATGCACAACTTGCTTTTCAACCCATGGATATGACTCATTCACCAGTTTTGCATCCCACCCTACTCTCTTAATGTAACTGAAAGTCACAAAATTCAAGTGTTAACAAGTTGGTACATATCAACCATCTTTCTAAAAATCTTGCTTGAAAATCAAAGAAAGAAGGTCCAATATTTTCACGCATAGTTCGCATAACGAGAGAATAGAAATGACCCAAGCAAAAGAGTCGATAGCCTAAAATGGGAACGAATATGAGGCATACTTCTAGCAGTCGCCCTAACTTAACCTGGGATTTGAACTCTCTAGTTAAGTTGTACAACGCCAACGAGTCGTTCAAATATGATGTTAGCAAGGCCTAATGCTATTAGATATTCGAATGCTATGAAAACAAGTGTACACCATGATTATGCATATAGTAAGTAATTTAAAAGAAAAGAATTGAATTGAATGCCATGTATGAGAAGTTATGATGCATAGGTAGGGTACAACTTCTTTTGTTGTTTGGATGTACGACTATCGTGAATGTCTTGTACTTAAATCAAGAGAACCACACCAAGTATTTATTACCAAAGCAAGAACATAACAACCAACAAAAACTAAAAGGGAACTCATTGATAGCATACAATGGCAATTTACAAGAAAACGGAACATAAAATCATGTTCATAATATTGTTTAGTCTATCTAGTACTGTATACTAAACATGTTGTAGCAGTCCAAAAACAGAGCCATTGTGATTATCTCTTAGTTTAAACCTTAATTCGGTCTAATTAGCAAACATTTGCTCAATGCCCCCATTCTTAATTTCAAATAGCATTCAAGATCCTTCATTTTTATCTCAATATCTAATAAATCACTCAACGAAAGTAAATTATCTTTCCATTCGTTTAAAACTAGCATAAACACCCAATTACTACGCAAATTCACACCCAAAACATGTACACTTATATAACTCAAACTAGGAAAGAAGCAAAAATGTGGTCAGTAGGCATTTTGTAGATGTACCTTGCGCTTGCTCTGGTGTAAAATCCTGCATTGATGCAGGTACCTCCACCCAAGATTCTAGCCCTGGAATTAAAAACTCCATCGGTGGAAATAAATACTTGTGATGCAGAGGTTTGCGAAGTATCGGCTAAGGAAATGTGAAAATTCTGCAAAAATGATACATTTCCATTGGCAAAAGGGGTTCCGCCTCTTTCGAGTAACAGTACGTTGAAGTTTTGCGATAGGGTGGCCGCGAGTGGGCAGCCGGCCGTGCCACCGCCAATGATTATGTAGTCATAGGTCTTGCTTGCGCCTCTGGACTCGGCTGCGGATGGCGGTTGGGTGAATGAACTTGCTGGTCCTATGAAAGGGTATCGATACTGTGCTGGATGTTCATAAGCTGCATGGAAATTATTTTCAAGTTGTTAACAAATCTTTTGTATATAACATGCATGCAATCTAATTGTGAAAAAAAAAATATATATATATATATATATATCAGAGACATGACCGGCCTCGAGAGTTTGGAGTCTTGCCAACTTTGTATGAGGCCTTAGTCAAATTTGACCCTCATCTATGCGGGGCCCAAGCCTGCTACAGGGACAGGCTTGTTTTGTCCCGGGTTAAAACCCTGTTTGAGCAGGGTTTTTGATGCGGGGCCATAGGAAGCCACCTACGCCACCTATAGTCAGGGACGAAGAGAGGTGGATACGGCCCATGTTTTTTTATTTTCAAAGGCTCCCTATGTAAAATTGGCTCAAGGCCCTCAAAATCTCAACACCAGCCCTGACGGCCGCCAATAGTTGGGGGCAACAGAGAGGAAGACAGACAAAGCAACGGATTGAGAGAGAGAGAGTCTGAGAGACAGAGTATTGAAGAAAGAAGCACCTTGAGAGAGAGCAAAAGTGTTGATCCATAGAATTAAAGAGAGCAAGATTTTGAGTTTCATAAGAATTTCTGCTGCACCACCAACCAAAGCCATTGAGAGATAGACAGAAAATTCAGAAAATGGCACACTCACAATGCCCCTATAAACTTCTGCAGATTTTCTTGATATGGCTCCCTCTGATTGGCCTTTTTTCTTTGTGTATTCTTCACAATTATATAATACTATATAATGTACATGAGAGAAATTAATAAGAAAACTTCCAGAATATAACCATATAATTTGGAATGATAATTGGTAAGTCTTACTTGAAGGCAGTAATGAATGCCACATAAATTATCAACTGAGAATGCCATTAAATATAGAAATGAATGTCACAGTTGAAGAGAGAATGAATGCAGACGCCTCTGTTTAATGAATTTTTACTATTTTTATTGCATCCAACAACTACGTGGACAGCTAGCTGCCTCACTTTTCCATCCTCTGCATTCTGTGCATTTTCAGCTTCTCCTCCTCTTAAGGGTCTCTTCACAGTTTCAGCCACCATTAATAGAAACCCACTCAGGTTTGTACCAACTAGATAACTACATATAACTATTATTATATCTCTTTATCAACCATCAACAACCCCACAAAATTGTGAATTGTGTAAGCCCGGTTGAGCTGGACGGCATCACTAGGGGTGGCAATGGGCTCGTAGTCGTGGGAGGTCAATCCATGGACAACTCGGCCTGCATTAAACCGAGCTTAGGACCGAGAGGGCTTAGCACATATATTTATTTATTTTTGAAAAAAATTATCCCCTGTTTATAGCACACGTTTTGCAAAGCTTAAATATTACTTTAAGATTGTCAAACATACTTTATATGCACATATTTCGCAGAACACACAATTTATCATCTACACGTTTCATGGGATTCACAGCTCCCATTGTACAAAACATGCTCTTATTCTCAAATACAACGATCTATATATTAACGGTGGAAGATACGATGTAACACGTGTTGTATGTTGAAGATGAAGACAATTCAAAATTAATTACTATGAGCTAGTTAATGTTATAAGTATCAACATAAACTTTTAGTAATCATGCTAGAGATTTAATTAATTTCTTTTATTCTAGAAAAAAACAATTCCTATAAATAATGGAAGGTCAAGGTCATGCTTCTATGTTGTGTTCCAAGTTGAAGTTCCACATGAAAATTATTAGAGATTTATATTAAAAATATGCTAGCAGATTTAAAAAAACATCCCTGGCTTTGATTTGGATCTACATTGAATACATTGGGACCTGCCCACATTCACTTCCATAGAGACAAATGCACAAGAAAAGTTGCTGGAATTTACTTTACAGTGCTTCCAACATAAAAATAAATGCTCGTATCATATCATAAGCACACAGTTGTCACTATTATGGATGTGTCAAGGATACTGGATTGGACTCCACGATATAAAAGATTTTAAACAATTTGTGAGGGGGCTGTCACCCTTGTTGTGTACAAACATGATTCTAACTATTATTATATCTCTTTATCAACCATCAACAACCCCACAAAATTATGAATTGTGTGAGCCCGGTCGAGCTGGACGACAACACTAGGGGTGGCAATGGGCTAGTGGGAGCTCAATCCATGGGCAACTCGTCCTGCATTAAACCGAGCTTAGGACCGAGAGGGCTTAGCACATATATTTATTTATTTTAGAAAAATTTATCCCGTGTTTATAGCATACATTTTACAAAGCTTAAATATTACTTTAAGATTGTCAAACATACTTTATATGCACATATTTTACAGGATACACAATTTATCATCTACACGTTTCATGGGATTCACAGCTCCCATTGTACAAAACATGCTCTTATTCTCAAATACGACGATCTATATATTAAGGGTTGAAGATACGATGTAACACTTGTTGCATGTTGAAGATGAAGACAATTCAAAATTAATTACTATGAGCTAGTTAATGTTATATGTTTCGACATAAACTTTTAGTAATCGTGCTAGAGATTTAATTAATTTCTTTTATTCTAGAAAAAACAATTCCTATAAATAATGGAAGGTCAAGGCCATGCTTCTATGTTGTGTTCCAAGTTGTAGTTCCATATGAAAATTATTAGAGATTTATATTAAAAATATGCTAGCAGATTTAAAAAACATCCTTGGCTTTGATTTGGATCTACATTGAATACATTGGGACCTGCCCACATTCACTTACATAGAGACAAATGCACATGAAAAGTTGCTCTTGTTTGATTATCATAAGCACGTGTCAAGGATACTGGATTGGACTCAAACAATTTACAAATTTTTATTCCTTAATTTTGTTTATTATGTTTAATTTAAGGTACAAAATATTTCAGAGTACATCTTTATGATTGGTAGATTTTCGTACTAATCTTGTCAATCAAAATCACAAAGTGGGTCATTGACAAAATGAAAAAACTTTGCATTGGGACATTAATTTATGTTTCCAAATTAATGTTAGCATGGGGACATCATGCAAGTTTTGTAATATAAAAATTTAAAGACAATTAAATTGTACTTCCCTTGAACACGACGTCTTTTTTTTCAAGTCTGATGTGTGCAGAAAATTTTTGCCAGAATACACTTGGCTGATTTTTGTTGGACAATGATAGGGGAAAAAAATGGGCAGACCAACCAGATGCTACTGTGAAATTCTGGCAAAATTGCTTCTGTACAAGCAGATAAATTCCTTTTTTTTTTCCGTTAGTTTAATTATTGTAATTCGTTCATTCAAATCCTTTTCTAGCTACTTGATATGTTTACATCTTATGAAGCGATCTACATGAACCTATTTAATTAAAAAAAATACAAAGATATCTAGCTTTTAGCCGTTGATGAGGGTTTTATCCTGAAAAAAATAAATAATAAATAATTCGTGACTTGTGTAATGAAGCATGGCCGTGGAGGCTATTTGAAATTATTTTTGAATAGATTGTCGGTAAACCCTATTAAGTTTGGCATGGAGTGATAAAATATGAGTCGTGGCCAACTACAACCTACTTTACACGTCTATAGACATGGCCTTTGTGGTTGTTGATCAGTCGATAACACTGATGAAGTAAAATCAACTTTGAGGGTTAAGGACCACACAGCCATTTCTTTTCAATTCCCCACCAACTTTTCTATGTCCTCTAACATCTAAATCCTTACCTACCAATCTGACTAGAAAAAAACAAAAAATAAGTAGCATAATTAATTCAACCTGTATAGCACTGGACCTACCAAAAATCAGGGGTAAAAAATATGAATAAAAATATTATAAAACAAAACAATCTCAGAGCACAAACACTTTAATTGGTATGTTTAACACGTCTACTTTCATGCTTCAACTTACATCTAAAAGATTATTGTTTTGGCACAAATGCTTAACAAAATCTCATAAAAATCAAGTAATTAGATAAGAGTGCTTGTACATTTTAAGTGTGTATATATATATATATATATCAATTTCTTTCTCAATCTAAGCCTCCTAGGTACGGAAATAAAACCATTGAGTTCTGTTTTTTGTTTTGCATTTCAGAGGAAAATCTCACATGGTGCACCTAACACATTGTCATGTTCCATGAGAAATAGAGTGGACATTTTCTGGCAACTATTACTCATTCTGGTAATTCAATCGGAATAAATGTGTCAAACGGGCCAAGCGGCTCGTCGGCTCGATCGCTCGATTTGTAAAAAAGAGCTCGTGGACAGCTCGAACTCGTAAAATTAAGAGACCGATTTACGAGCCCAAGTGGCTCGTGGCTCATTAACTTAAAAAATTGACCATTTTGGTCATTTTTTTAAAAAAAGTGGAACGGCCACCGAATTTTTTTTTAATTTTTTTTCAATTTTTTTTCCTTCTCCTTTATTTCTTCCTCTATAAATACATGATTTCCATTTCCATTTTCTTCACCACACCAATACGTTAACAATTCTAAATCTCTCAACTCTCTTCCACAATTATAACATTATACACAATCTACATTCATTTTTACAATTTAATCATCTTCAATTTCAATTATTCAATTTCAATTATCACATATTTTTTTGAAGTGCTTTCTTTAATTTCTTTACAATTCACAAATGGATCCACTATCATTTGTTGAGAGTTTGTTCGGTATTGGAGGAGAATCATCTTTGACGCCACAAAGTCAATTTTCGAATCAATTTTTTGGTCTAAATGAAGTACATATTCCTGAAAATATTTCAGACGTGACTGCATATGAAAGCAACATCCAAATTATCTAATTGATTTGGATGACGTTGATATTTTCGAAGCAGAACAAGAGGAAAAGCCAAAATTAGACATTCTCGATGCTAGAGAGAAGCGAAATGCAAAAAAAAAATGCATGATGTTGGGAACTCCTTAAATTGATTCAACAGGTCATGTGGTCAATAGAACCCCAGAATCGAAAACAGTATGTAAATACTGTCAACAACGATTGGTATGGCAAAAGGACATTGGTACTACCCACCTTAACCGTCACTGCAAAGCGTGTGCGGGCAAATATGGACTTTTTCCAGCCAATGAAACACAACTTCAATTTGGTAGTTCAGGCGTTGGTTCTACGACTTCGCCCATTACCACGTGGATGTATTCGGAGGAGAATGCTCAAACGAAAATTGTGAAACTTGTTGCCGGTGCTGAATTGCCTCTAGCAATAGCAGACAACCAACATTTCGTCACCTACGTAAAAAATATCTTCAACCGAGGTACATTGGGGTAAGTCGTAACACTCTTTGTTCAGATACAATAGAATATTTTCTTCAAACAAAACAACAATTAATTATGAATTTGCAAAAATATGGGGTGTTATATATTTAACTTCGGATATATGGGAGGAATTAGTAAAAGAGTTTATATAGCTGTAACTGCACACTACATAGACTCATTTTGGTGTATGCATAAAAAAATTATTGCTTTTAAAATTATTGAATTTTCTCACAACACTAACAATATATATAATGCTATAATTACTATTGTTAGAGAATATCGTTGCAAAAGTAAAATTCGTTCTTTTATGTTCAACAACGCTAGTGTTAATAAAATAGTTATTAATAAATTGTATAGGATATTACAACCTGATTTTGGTGATTATTTGTTTCATATTCGTTGTGTGTGACATATTTCAAATTTAATTGTGTAAGATGGTTTGAAACATATTAAAGATGAAATACAAAGAATTAGGAATGCACTAATAAATATCACGAACTCCCCTAGTAGAAAACAAGTATTTGAGGAATTTTGTGCCGAATTTGAGGTGACCACTGCTAAAACATTTGTTAATGGCGTGGGGCATAGATGAAATTTCATTTACTTGTTATTAAAGTCATGCGAAGATTTTGAACATTTAATAACTAAGTTTTATAATAATATGCATATTAGAAACGGTGACGACACTATTTTGAATGAATTTGATTGACTTTTAGCTTTAAAAGTTAAAAATTTGACAAGTTTTTATGACTCTACAAATATTTTATCTAGGGTTTACTTCTCACTAGTTGTATGGTGTTTGAACGTCTTTATATAATTGCAAGTACATTTCATAAATACAAAAATGACCCTAACTTTAATGCAATTATATTTTCTGTGGAATTAAAGTTTAAAAAATATTGGGAAGACATGCCTATGCTATTTCCCTTGCACCTACTCCTTCCACCGGTATTGAAAAAGATGATGCTAAAATAATAACTGTATTCGAAGGCATTAACACGTATAGATATGATGCAAATGCAATAAGTTCATCTAATAATACTTTATCTTCTGCATATAATCAACCATCGTACTCAAGTTCAAGTTCAAAATTATTGCCACTGAATTAATTGATTACTTTAATCATAATATGCTTACCAACAAAACAATTTTACAAAGTTCAGAAGAAATTATTGAATTTTGACGAAGGTACGAACGACGATGATCAGATACTTCTGCAATTGTAAAAGACCTACCGACACCTCCGATTAGCACTGTAGCTTCGAAATCTGCTTCTAGTGCAGGTAAAAGAGTTTTGTTCGAGGTCAAGAGTTGAGTAAAAAAAGATATTTTGGAAGCATGAATCTGGGTGAAGGATTGACAGGACGCTCATTTTTGACTACAAGATAAATATGTCGAAATTGCATATCGTCAGATAAGTGATATTTAATTTAGATTAATTAAAATTTGTTATTTTATAATATCGTTTTTCATTATTTTTAAAAAATTATACACATTACAAGTTGTTCGTGTACAATTTTTAACTTCGCTTACTTGAAATTTAAGTAGTCGGTCTCAAATTCGGATAAAGGATGAGAGTTTATATTTAAAAAAAAAAAGAGCTCGCAAGCTGGAGCTCGGCTCGGCCCACGAGCCACAAGCTCGTGTGTCTAAGCTCAACTCGACCCATTGTCATCTCTACCTTCTAGTAGTCAATAAAATCGGATATGCAATAGAATTCATAGTTGTAGAATTCACCTTACCAAACAAGATATTGGTGTACTGAGAAATGCAAAAATGGTTGACCTCATGATGATATTACTTCAGTAATTTTGATTGTAATCTTCTTGACTTGAACTTCACCGAAGTCAAGCCCGTTGATCGAATTTACTCTTCATCAAACTAAATAATTTCTTGCTAGTTTGATGGTAAATAATTTAGATGGTATAACATAAGAAAAAAGTAGTAACGCGATACTACATTAAACTAGATTCTCCTCAACGAATAAGTGCTTTAACATAAATCACATCATTATATAATTATATGCCTGATGAAACTAATTTATCTTTTGAATATAGTTGATCATTACTAGTTATTTAATTTATTCAACTCAAAATTCATGGTTTGACCGCAAGAACTTAATTTTGGTTCCCATAATGAGGTAACAAACGAGACAATTATGAAGAGGATTGCATAACGCTGATGGGTGGAGGAAAATTATATACTTTTAAAGAAGAGATAAAGATTAAGGAGACATGGAACCAAAAATACAAAGGTGAATATGGACCTACATTATCTAATTTAAGGACCCACAAATATTTGACATAATGAGATGGGTTGACAATTAATTAAGATCATAGTCCAAAGAGCCATCTTACAAGTGGTGTAGTTGTCCAAATCTAGTTGGGAACTAACCATTTAATAAGATTGTATGTCACGTTGTACTTCAATGGCATGTTTAGTTAAGTCAATAAAAGCAATTTGCCCCCTTTTGGTAAATGAGTGATTGGACAAGAAGGAAAAACTTTCAATTTACGTGTAATATTATTTTATGAAAGATTGTGTGGTTGAAAAATATGATAAAGATAAATGAAATTTAATTTAATGGGAGCAAAAACGGGAGCTATGTACTCGAAAAAAGGTCAAATGAAAATTTACTTTTACGAAGAGTAATTTTTTGAACAAAAAGTTACTTTCAGTTTGTATTGACAAACATGCTTGGATAAGCATAAAAATTACTTTTAAACAATATGACTTTCTGAAAAAATCACTGCGAGATGCAACGTCCCATGCGAGGAAAGAGCCCGTGGCAAAGGCTGCAGAAATTGTAAGAACCAGAGGCATAGCTCTGGGCAACAAAAGAAATTAAACAGAGAAGCTCAAAAATGACGGAAGGAAGAGAGAAGAATTTCCCCAAAAATGTGCACTGTTCATTGAAGCCAAATGTTAAATATATACAACAAAAATAGAACTACCTAACAACTTGCTCTAATAGTCTTGTGACATGTGTAAATGCAAATGTAAATGAAATTCAATTGAAATGTAATTAAAATACAATATGGAATCAAATCACGTGTTCTCTGAGCTGTATATATGGCTAGTGTCTTCTAACACCCCCCCCCCCCCCCTCCCCAAGTTGGAGAGTAGAGATTAACTACTCCCATCTTGGATAGATGAGAATTCAGCAACTGAGAGGGCAATGCTTTTGTGAAGATATCAGCCAGCTGATTATTAGAAGACACATGAGAAGTAGAAATAATTACAGCTTGAATTTGATCTCGAATAAGATGACAATCAAGCTCTATATGCTTGGTTCGTTCATGAAATACCGGGTTGGCAGCAATGTGAAGTGCAGCCTGGTTATCACAGTGTAGAAGAGCGGCCTGAGGGTGAGAAATACCAAGATCTTGGAGCAAATACCGTAGCCAGAGTAACTCAAAATATGTAGTAGCCATAGACCTGTATTCGGATTCAGCGGAAGATCTGGAAACTACAGTTTGTTTCTTAGACTTCCAAGAGACCAATGAATCACCAAGAAATATGCAATAACCTGTTTGACTTACGAGAATCCGGGCAAGAGGCCCAATCTGAATCACAATATGTACGGAGCTGAAAAGATGATGATGAGAGCAAAATGCCTTGTGCAGGAGCTTTTTTGATATATCTTAGAACCTTGTGAGCAGCTGCCAAATGAGTGGAAGATGGTTTTCCATGAACTGACTCAATAATTGCACAGCAAAAGAGAGGTCTGGTCGAGAGATTGTTAAGTACAAGAGTCGGCCAATCAACCTTCTATAGGTGCAGGGTTCTGCGAGGGGAACACCTTCAATTTTACTAAGCTTAAAATTCTGATGAAGGAGAAGTTTAAGAGGGATACAGCCAAGCATTCCAGAATCAACCAAAATGTCTAATTCATACTTTCTTTGAGAAATATGAATACCTTTGGAAGACCTAGCAATCTCCAAACCAAGAAAGTATCTAAGACAGCCAAGATCCTTAATTTTAAAATTTTGATGAAGGAAAGAGCCAATGGAATCAATGGAAGTTTGAGAATCACTTGCAAGTAATATGTCATCCACATAAACTAATAATGCAATGAAAGAAGAGCCATTTTGCTTTGTGAATAAGCTATAATCAGCTTTGGATTGGATGAAACCATACTCAAGAAAAGATGAGGTAAGTTTGAAGTTCCATTGTCTTGAGGCTTGTTTAAGGCCATAAATACTCTTAATCAATTTGCAAGCTTGATGGGGCTGCCCCTTAGTGTACCCGGGTGGTTTCTTCATGTATATGTCCTCTTGTAAATCACCATTAAGGAATGCATTGTTGACATCAAAATGATGCAAATGCCATCCTTTGATGGCAGAAATAGCAAGCAAACCTCTCACAGTAACTAATTTTGTCACAGGAGAGAATGTCTCATAAAAGTCTATGCCCTCTATTTGTGTGTATCCCTTGGCTACTAGTCTAGCCTTAAGTCTCTCAACAGATCCATCAGACTGAAATTTAATCTTGTAAACATACTTACAATCAATAGCCACTTTTCCAGCAGGTAAGTCAGTGAGTGTCCAGGTTTGATTATTTTCCAGTGCTTCAATCTCAGCTTCCAAAGCCTTGCACCAATCAGGATTCTTCAAGGCTTGCTTGTAAGAATGGGGCTCGGTATGAATAGAAATGGAAGTAGTAAAGGCTAAAAAATTTGGATTAAACTTATGATAAGATAAACAATTTTGTAAGGGAAAAGACTTACCACTTTTAGCAGGTGCATTCCAGGAAATTGATTGTGTAGGATGGTCAAACATGATTTGTGAACAGTGATAATTCTTAAGATATTGTGGTGTTGTCCGAACCCTTGTAGACCGTCTAAGGTCAGGCGGGGAATAATTTATAGGAGGAGGTGACAATGAAGAATAAGTAGGAGGTGATGGGGATGGTATGGGAGTATGGGATGATGTAGAAGATACATGTGGTGGAGGAGAAGGAGATGGAGTAGTGACTGTGAGAGGAGTATCAGAATTGGATGAATAAAAATGAGGATGAAAAATAGGTAAGGGCAAATGTGAAGAAAATGGAGTGGAGAAGGAAGGTGTTTGGTGGAAAGGGAAAATGGACTCATGAAAAATTACATCTCTTGAAATGAAGGTGATGTGTGTGTATAGGTCCAATAACTTGTATCCTTTGGTGCCAAAAGGGTAGCCTAAAAAGACACACCTACGGCCTCTAGGATCAAATTTTTGTCTAGCATGAGAAATAGTGGCTGCAAAACATAAAGAGTCAAAAACCTTCATGTGAGCATATTGTGGTTTCTTTTGAAAAAGAATTTCAAAAGGAGTTTTATTCTGTAAAAGTGGGGTGGGAAGACGATTTATGATGTAAGTGGCAGTTAAAATGCAATCACTCCAGTATGTGAGGGGCAAATTTGATTAACAACGTAATGCTCTAGCCACATTAAGCAAGTGTTGGTGTTTTCTTTCAACAATGTCATTTTGTTGAGGGGTTTGCACACAACTCGTATGATGAATGATGCCTTTGTTATTGAAAAAATTGGTCATATGAAATTCAGCACCATTGTCACTTCTTAAGATTTTAATTTTGAGTCCAAATTGTGTTTCCACCAAATTGTAGAAAGAAGTAATGCAATTTCTAGTGTCTGCTTTAGATTTGAGCAAGTAAACCCAAGTGGATTGGGAGAAATCATCCACTATGGTTAAGAAATAGCGTGAGCCATCATATGCAATGGTATGGTGAGGTCCCCATAAGTCACAGTGGATTAATTCAAAATTGCTAGATGAAGTATGAGTACTATGTAGAAAAGGGAGTCTATGAAACTTGGCAAGAGGACAAACAACACAATAATTTTCATTAATAGCGGTAAAATGCTTGCTTACAATAGGATCAGAAATCATTCATAACCTAGAGAATGGTAAATGGCCTAGGCGAAAATGTCATATGTCAGATTCGAAGTGTGTGCAGTAAATGGTGTGTGAGCTGGAAGAGATTGAACAAGTGCTGAATGAGAGACTTCAGAACAAAGGAAATGGTATAAACCATGCTTGAGCTCACCCTTCCCAATCGTTTTCCAAGAAGGCAGGTCCTATATGAAGCAATAGTCAGAGAAAAACAACAAGCAACATGTTAGGCTATGAGTCAATTTTGTTGCAAAAATTAAATTGAAAGAGAATGATGGGACGTAGAGAACATCCCTTAAAATGATGATAGAGGTTAATTGAACAGTACCACCATGTGTAACAGGGGCTAAACTCCCATTTGGAAGCTTAATAGAGTATGTGACAGTGGAAGAAATTGTTGTAAAAAATGAGGGGCTGCAGACCATGTGGTCTATGGCACCCGTATCTAAAATCCAATTTGATGAGCAATGAGAAGAAGTGGTGTGTGTAGAAAAGCAAGAACATATACCAGACATTTTTCGAAGTAGGAACAGAAGAGTAAGGAGGAGAAGTTGGTGATGCGGAGTGGGAAGCAGGGGCTGTGATTGAAGAATCCTTGGGTTGAAGCAAGGATATTAGCTGCTGGTATTGATGCTTGGTCAATCCAACCTTGTCATCAGCAGAGTTAACCATAGCAGGAAATGTAGGATGTGAAGCCTGATTGGCAAGTATTATAGAATGGGGCTGTTGCTTAGTATGTAACTTGTGGTTGGGTGGATAACCAATTAATTTGTAACATTTGTCAACAGAATGACCAGTGAGGTTACAGTGGGAACAAATTGGGGCAACAGCATTACCAAGTTTTAAACAGGCATCAACTGAATGGCCAAAAATTTTGCAATGACTGTAATATGGTCGATCCTTCTTGGGGTTATAGTTCTGTTTTGGTGGGTATTTGGTTGGGGGAAAGGGTTTCCTAACAGCAAGAGCCATGGTCTCAGTGGAGGGTATAGTAGAATGCATCTGAGAATGGCGTTCTTGTTGCTGAATGAGGGGAAAAAAACCTTGGTCATGTGTGGGAGAGGATCCATTAACATAATTTGGTCTCTGATGGAAGAATATGATTCATTAAAGCCCATCAAAAACTGAAGAACACAATCTCGTTGATAACGATCCATAAGAAGTTTCAAAGTGCCACAAGTGCACACGGGAAAAGGATCGTAAATGGAGAGTTCATCTCAAAGTGATTTCAAATTACCGTACTAAATACTAACAGAATCACGGTCTTGAAGCAAGCTGACTAAATCCTTTTTGAGTTGAAAAATTTGTGGGCCATTTTGTTGGGAAAAACGGTCATATAGGTTCTGCCAAATATTCTTGGCATCATCAACAAAAGCCACAGATGATTTTAGAGAAGGGCTGATGGAATTCTGAATCCAGGAAACAACTATATCGTTGCATCTTTCCCATAAATCAAGTAAAGGATCTGTAGGAGAAGTGGGCTTCAAAAGTGTACCCGAAACGAAACCAATTTTGTTCTTGGCTCGAAGGGCACGACGCATGGCCCGTAACCATGTGGTGTAGTTGTCGGTGGTCAAAAGCTCAGGAACGATGGTAATGGCCGAACTATCACCATGGTCAAGGCGAAAAGGGTTTATGGGATCGATGAGATTGAGGTATGAGGTATTTGTATTGGAGTTCAGATTAGGGCTAGGAGAAGTGGATATGACAGGATTGAGGCGTGGGGAGTTAGGTGGGGTTACGGGCGTTTCAGAGGTGGCTGCGTTTTTCATCGGTGTGGCTTCTCAAAGCTTCTGATACCATGTAAGAACCAGAGGCATAGCTCTGGGCAGCAAAAGAAATTAAACAGAGAAGCTCAAAAATGACGAAAGGAAGAGAGAAGAATTTTCCCAAAAATATGCACTATTCATTGAAACCAAATGTTAAATATATACAACAAAAATATAAGTACCTAACAACTTGCTCTAATAGTCTTGCGACATGTGTAAATGCAAATGTAAATGAAATACAATTGAAATGTAATTAAAATATAATATGGAATCAAATCACGTGTTCTCCAAACTGTATATATGGCTAGTGTCTTCTAATAGAAATAGTGAGAAGCAGAGGCAAAAGTAAACGAAGTATATATTTTGTAAATTACTAGTGAGTCGAAATATGTAAATAAAAGTTATAAATCCTACCAAATTAATGGATAAAAACGATATTTAATCAACTTATAAACTTTAATAAGCTTCACCAAACATACTCGAATAAACTGGGACGGTGAAAACAAACAAGGTGAAGAAACACGAGATAAAGTAGCCAGTTTTTTACTTTATACGGTAGAAAAGAGTTGATAATCTGGTACATAAAATTTGTAGTCCTTCAGATACAGTGGTATTTCGCTGCTCATGATACAAAATTGAAGGGAAGGCACTGAAATAATCACAAACAGGGGCGACTCGGGGGGGTTGAGTTACACCACAGACGTAATACAATCAACGCCTAACGGTGGGGATTATAATCTAAAATCATATATATATATATATAGGTGGGGTATTTTTCGTCACAAACCATGGCTCCAGTATATCAAATCTACAAAAATATGAATGCCTTCAAGATTTGTTCCTTGGAGTTGATGCTTTATTAACTGAGTGCTTACTATTGCAATTTGTGAGGTGCTGAAGGACTCGAGTATTCAGTTCCATTTTCGGAAGAGGTCACCTCAGAGGAAGCACTAGAGGATACGACATTCTGCAAACTCTTTGCGGCTTGTGGAGCGTTCTGCTGAGAGTCGGTGTTTGCATGTTTTTGACCTTCCTCGGCTAGTTTCCTAAGAAGGTTCATGACAGTGGGAAGAAATTTGGTCGACAATGAGAGGATTCCAGGAAGCTGCAGTGGAAACAGCGCGATTAAACCAAAAATTCCAAATTAAAAAAAGTTCCATCATATGTGTATGCCTTGTTGACTTCTATTTACAACCAAAAATTGGATGTAGTCGCAAGAAAAATATAACAAGGGGTTAGCAACAAGATGAAAGACACTTACAGCTCCATTGCGGAATTCACCGGAGATGTCTAGTTGCACCCATAGGGCTTTAACGAGCAGAAAAGCAATGAAAATAATGCCCAAGTACAAGGGATTTCTGCAAAAATAAAAATGCATTGCAATCCAAATTACGCGGATGAGAGAAGTCTCAATCTAGAAAGTCACCAGATAAGAGAGTACCCGGATAGGGAAATAAAAACAAAACAAAACAAAAGGCAGCCCAAAAATTTAAATAAATGGACACATTCACACACAGTTCACAAGTATGCAGCAGAGTACCTCAAAAGTGTCATGAATTCATTGAAACCCAAGACAACCAAAGCCAGTATTGCCCATGGAGGTGGTAACCAGTTGTTACTTCGCCTACTAGCCTCCTAGAATTGAGAAAAAAGAAGAATCAGTAATCGTTCATTAGCAAATTCTTTATCCATCATACTCAACTCAACAAAACAAAGTCTTATCCCAAATTTATATGAGTTTGTCAAAAATCAAAATTCTTTGTGATTGACTCTAGATATAAAGATGTTCACAGTGATGCTAATTCTTTGTGATCGACTCTAGATATAAAGATGTTCACAGTGATACTACAGATTTTCAGAAGTATTTTGTGTGAGGGATCATGCCTGAGCAGCAATGCCTTGAGTAACAGTGTATTCAGTCTCTGCCTTAAACTGCCTCCACAAGGATTTGCACTGGACTGGCGTAATCAAAGTTTTTGATGCAGGAACCTGGATAGGAATATCCAACCACAGAAAAAGTATTAATGCACTGTGGAATAAACTGTGCATAGAAATGTGCACTTGATGCCAGAATCTTGGATTTGTGTTTACATAATTAAAATATGGATCATGCGAACTTTATATATAGTTGCATGGATGAACCATAACTAAGTTGTTCAAAAGCATCCAAGCACTGAAACTAAGTTAGCTCATGTCAAAATAGAAACAAGACATTTGAAACACCCATGAGAAGCAGTTTACTAGTTTTCACTTGAAATATTTGTATTTTTTAGGATGGGAATTTAACAAAGATCAGCATTTAGTGCAATTTAGTGTGATTCCACCAACTTCAAAAAATAATTCAAGAAATGAACCATTAAAATGACTACCTCATCCCAAGTGCTTGATGCAAGAGGGTCCATTGAACTGTTTTTATTGGTAGAAGAACCAGCCTTGGAATCCAAAAGAGCAAGGTTCAATTTATTCTCAACAGTGTCAGCTTCATCATCCAAACGGATTGCAGCCATAACAGATAGTATCTTCAAAGACTAAGAAAAGAAAAGATATTGCTAGAAGCATAATTCAATCGAGAAATAAATAATCCCACCAAAGATCTAGGTGGAAAATATCATACAGCAGATCGAGCAGTTTTGGTGATGGCTCGAATATCTTCCTTCCCGGTCCAAATCCGTGGCATTGAATCAGAATCATGGCTAAATATTGTAGTGAACCTATAAATAATTGACCGGTCAGTTCCCAGTTCCGACAAGTAGAATCCATAAACAAAAAACATCAGTGTTCATTATAACTAGGTCTTAAATTGAAAACACATAGCAAGTACCTGTCCTTCATGCGAATCAAAACCCTTCCAGCCTCTTCTTTTGCCTTTGCTTCAACCAATCCTCTTGCATGCTCCTTCAACCTTAGAAGCATTTTATCTTGGGTTTCTTCATCCATTTCAAAACCAGAGAGAGCAGAAGAAAACGCAGCAACAGCATTTTCAGTCTCACGTTGGAGAAGTTTCCTTATTGCAGGCCATGTATCATCACTGGCTCCATCTAATAAAGCCTCAACAGGGCCAGACAATGCTTCGTTCAATTTTGTCTGCATAAGAAATCATATCAATCAAGCAGGACTGCATGGCTATAAAATGAAGTCAAACATTTTATTGCACCACAGTTATAACTCAAATTAAGGTCAAGCAAAGATAACCAGCTCTGTTCTGCTAACGGGTCTGTTGCTAGCTATAACTGCCTAAAATTTGATAAAATCAAGGTAATCCATCATAGGGATACATCCTTGCACTTGCGAATTTCATACATCAATAATAATGCAATACATCCATGGATTTCAGACTTGTATACAGGACATTCAAAGCTGTTGAATCTTTAATTACTAGAGTCAACAGTTGCATCATCACAAGATTGCATACCTCGTACATAGTTGTAAGTTCAGATAGCTTGGCTATGCGAACTGCCACAACATGTGCATCCATATCTCGATGAAGTTTTTCTCTTACTCTGGACGAGTCCCAATTTGCCTGGTCAATGTATACTTCTGGAAAATAACAAGTTAATCAGTACTAATGAGAAGAGTTAATTTTCATGGAGTACCACGCTCTGCAATTATAAGCTATTGAACCGTCAATCTAGCCCTCTATCATACTTAAAAACGTCCACTAAGATCATCTAGAAGAAGAAGCTACAGGCTAAAATTATTTTTATAATGAAAAATGTACCATTCAGCTAAATAAAGAATGTACTATGTTAATGGTTGAAGCAATTCAAATTTAAATCTGCAGCTCATTCACCTTTTCAGAGCTCTTCTTTGGAATTCCATTCTAAGTATCGATGAAATACATGTGATAACATGCTCAACCCCTCTCACCATGTTAATATAGATAGCATGATAAATGTCAGATATTGTACCTGCAGAACCATCATCAAACTCTGACATGAAATGTTTGGAGCAATCACGAGCAGCCATAGCAAATCCCTTCCCTCCATTCAAGGCATTATCAAATGCATCTTTAAATCTATCCAGAGTGCCAGATCGAATGTGTCCCAGCATGGATTGATAAGCCGGTTGGACAAGCTAATATGCCAAAACCCAAAATGAACTTGACGCAAAAAAATAATTGAAAATCTTAAGTACTGGTTATTCGGCAACGAGTGCTCAGTCCTGAAGTTTGATCCTACGTTAACTCTTATTAGGTTGATAAACAACCCATGAAAGACCAAAAAAAATCCACCTTAATGATGCATGGCATGTGTGTTAATTCTTATGTGACTAGCAACTGGGGCTTAACAAAACTTCCAAACTGAACCGGACCCAAACCGAGCAGTTTGGTTTGGTTCTTCTTAGGTTCGAATGGTTATTAGAATTAAAAACCAAGGGGTTCAGTTCGGTTCTCGATTTTTAACCAAAAATCGAAGAACCGAATCTCTCTAATTTTTTTAATTTTTTATATTGAATAAGCCAAAATATTTTAATTTTTTCTAGGTAAATTTGCCAATTAACTGATTAAGTGACTAACTATAAGTGCCCAAGGCTCCAACTCCCAAGGACCAAGCCCAACTTGAGCCCAAAATATTTTTTCCTGCAATTTCAATTCAAGCTCAAATTCACTTCACAATTCACCTAACATTCACTCATTCTGTCATTTATGTTTAGCTATTCTATTGCTCACATTTTCAGCTGCTCCCCTCTCACAAGTCACAACTTCATCTTTGTTCCTCAAGATCACTGATGTTTTAGCGTTATTTACTTTTTGGTAATTTATATACATTGGTAAATGTATCTTACTAGACGACTTTTTATTTGTATATTTTCAATTGGACTAGCAATTTTGTGAGAATTAAGATTGAACATATCAGTGGTTGGGTTAATGTAATGTTGTTGTAAATGTTAAAAAATTAATTATGGTACGAAATCGAACCAAACTGAACCGTTTCAATTTCACAATTAAATTTGGTCCAGATGGTTCCACTTACTAAATACCCAGAAATCCTGGTTCAATTCGGTTCTCTTTAGAACCGGACCATGTTTAAGCCTACCAGCAACCAAATCAAAAAGTTCATTTCTCAATATCAGTGCATAGAACTTATTTGATGCTTCACCTTTGAGTCCTAAAAGCTGAAAAAAGTGTCACTTCTCTCACAGATGAGGGAGGTGGATATATATAGAGAAGATAAGTGTGGTAGGTTTATGCTATCAAAAACAAAGGCAAAACTTTGAAAAGAACAAAAATGCCGTCAGGCACATCTGACAGCAAAATGCACTTATCAGATTCACCATTCCATCAAGAAGTTTGCTCATTCTAGATATTTAACAATGGTTAAAACAAGCACTCATCATTTATTCATGTGGTTTCTGTCTGGTCTACATACAGAATCTGAGGACTGAATTATAATATCGTGTCAAGAATGAAAGCCAAATGAAGATTGAATATTAAAAATAAATGAATCTAGAGAGAACTGATAAATTTTTAGTTCAGGCTGTATTTCTCATTACTCTATCTACATTTTTATATAAAATAAAATAGAGATACGCATCTTTTTCTATACATGTAGAACTTCAAGGATGTATTAAAGAAGCATTACTTGCAGCAATTTCTCTTCCAACTGTTTCTGCTTTGAAGATCGAACACTTTCATCAAAATAGGTAGCCTCTGCATCATATCTAGTTTAGAAAGATGAAACATCTGTATGAGAACATCTCAAAAAAGTAGAAGCAACTACCCTTGAAAGAGTGCGTACACTTAAAGCTATACTACATTATTAAGATGCAGCAAAAGGAATATCCTGCTATAAAATCAGTTTGCCAAAATCTTCAATGTCCGCGAAAATTTTGATCGATAAACAGACCCATGCTTACTTACAAAGACGGCATCATAGTAATATAGACAGTATGCGAAAAATATACAAACTTCCACCTACTATAAAGAATTTCGCTTGTCATTTCATGTACCCTAATTTAAAACAAACCAAAATTCACTTAAATTTTAGTTGAGATGTCTATATGCTTCAGCCCTCCTCCAGCCTAGTTTTCTAGTGCTTTGCCAAACTGACCAGCTCAGACACATTGTCCTTCAAATCCACTCACACCATTAATTATCAAACATAAAGTCCAGGTGAATCTACCACAGTGAATGATCAGAAGTAGTCTGTAACTGGAGATACTGACTTCCCAAGTAGCAGCACGGCAGCACGCTGATCAAAGGAAATTTTTTGGCAATGTTTTGAAGATCTAGTCTCCACTTAAATGAAGCTGAGTCTAACAATTTCATGCTCGCAAAGGTTTGGAAGATTCGAAGTAATAATAAGCTCTTCGGCAAATTGTGATGCTCAAGGTCCCAAAACATATATTGGGCAATACTACGTTATAAACATAATTGTCACAGAGCTTCAACAAGAACATAAGTGCAGACAATTATTGACTTACTCTGTTAGACAGACATCAAGAATTGAGCTGAGCTTCCTCCCAAAGCTTGGCACTAGTTGAGATTGTACAGTATCTTCCAGTTGACACCATTCCTAGATAATGTAATCAAATTAAATTTGATGTTTTATGATGTTTGGATTGCGTGTGAAGATATAATAACGTACAATATTACGAATCAAACAAAACTTTAAAACTTATTTTTATAAGGAAGGTACCTCATTTGCAATAAAAGAAGAAAACTTCTCATTCGCGATCTCTTCACAACGTACAGTGGCAACCATGACCTGCAATAGATAAGCAAATGCATCGGTGATGAACTGCCTGAACAGTTTATTATGACATCAGGGTAGATGTTCAGATGATGACTTTGTGAGCAGGCAGGTCAAGGTCCTTGTTCTCCTTGATGATCTTCCAAATTTCTTGCGCACTATATGAAAAGCCAGAAGCAGGAACTACAGCTCGCCTATCCCCAGCAAGCCCACCAGGTGCAATAGAATGAAAAAATCTCTGTCTTAGGCTCGCCACCTTGATTAAAACAAACCAGTGACAAAATCTTAGATCCCTAACAATCGCAAGAGCAACCTTCTAAAAAACAACCCCAAAAGGTACAAATGGCAAACTAACGAAGCCAGGGCATTCACATGAACAAACATAAAAATCACTTAAAAGGATTCAAACATGTAATTAACCTGCTCTTTAAATTGTTCTTCCCTCTCTTCATAACTAGAAAGAGCTGTAACTTCAACCTGCAATTCATCCATTAGAAAAATATCAGATAGAACAGAACACAAACATAGAGAATGTTTAGCTAAGCTTAGAAGGCGCATAAAGCACCTTTTTTGAAAATAGCTAGAGCTCAAAAAGCACCTTTTAAACATAACCAAACATATCTTAACGGGGCTAAATCAACAAGTTATCGGCATCTTACATTAAAGAATTCGCTTAATGGAGTTTCCTTGTGCGCACTTGGCTTAGGAACTGCATCCCATATCTTCAAAAGTGGGGGTAGAGGAGGGGGTAGAGGAAGGGGAGAGAGAGAGAGAGGCTCAGAAGCCAACTACAGTTGGACTCGTTCATAATACAGTAAAATATCACATATGATGTACCTTCTGAATGTCTTCTCTTAAAACAGGTTCCAGGTTTTCCAAAGGCGTCTATACCATGTCAAGAAAAAACAAAATGCTCCAGCATAACATATTCTTAATTCATGGAACCGTATAACCTAAGAATTTTAAAGTTTCTGAAGTACATTTAAAGGAAACATCAAATGAGAAAGGAATAGGTTGAGCATACCCTTGTTTTATCACGTATAACAAACATCAAAGTTGTTTTACGTGGACTAAATAATCTCATCATGACCTGTTCATCATAATTATAAATAAGTAAAGCATTTGCATCCAAATTATATACTAGAAGAGAACGGGTGCAAAAGTTACCTGGAATACAGTTTTTAAAAGAGGCTTATTTGCAGCCTGCTCACGGCCAATGTCATGACACCACCTGAAATATTTTCCAAGGAATATAAATAGCTTAACAATCTCAAATAAACAATAATCTCATGGATCACAGCCAATCATATAGTATGCATTTCCATCCAACCAACACTAATATGATGAGTCACATTCTCTTCAAATCCTTACAATTATAACACCTAAATACCTATAATAATCACTCTTTCAAACGTACAATCGTGTGATGTGGTTCCACCTTATATCTACTATAACAATTCCAAATTACTCAATTTAATTGTTAAATGATATCCAAACCATTTTTAAAGCAATGCAACAATCTTACATGTTTATTAGCACTATATCTGAAACAGCTAGGGCAAACAAGGCACTCTGCTTTTCAAATGCAGTATCATCCTGAAAAGGAGCAAAAAGATTAGAAAAGAACAAGAAGGTTCTACTAACAGCATATTTGTCTACTTCTTCAGATCCCTTGACGTAAAATAACAAAATTGAATTAACAAAAGAATATTTTAAAAACTAATATGCATTCTTATACAGGCTGGAATTTCTAAGGAAATTAAGACATGCAATAAGAAAGCCCAGGCAATATATGCAGAGGAAACTCCATTTGATCCTGGAAGCATAATCTTGTTATACTTGCTCCATAAAAGATCATGGCAAGAGAATAAGCATACAGTACAAAATCATGTTATCAATGGTCATAACAAGAGAGGACAATATAGTACAAATTCATATCATTCAATAAGATCCCAAATGTTGGTGTGGCGGTATCGACAGCGCGAAAAATGACGTCCATAATCGGTAAGTCTATGTGGCAAGAAAGACAGCAAATGTACATTTCCAAAATCTCTTAGCTATTTGGAATGAAAACTGTGCAGAAACGAAACAAAACATAACACAGATGGCTGGAGAAAAATAAGCACCATAAGTATACTAGCAGTTTTAGAATAACAAGTCTTTAAACATATATTATATTGATAATAACCATAACAAGCAAATCATAATAAAAAATGAAGTGTCAAGTAAAAGTTTCTTCGTTGGTACCTCTCCTCGTTCTCTTCCATCAGTGCCCTCTAAATCCATTACAAGAGTGCAAGGTTCAATGCCGACACATTGCGCCAACCAAATACCTTTAGTGGTTTGAGACCTGAGGGAATTCAGATACTGTTTTAGTTTTATCGAAAAACAAACAAGAGAAGTAACAAAAGGGATTTTAATTAATGTACCTCCCTTTAAAAGCATCCATCTCCCTAAAATTAGTACCAAACAGGTGATTTAACAATGTACTCTTCCCTGTCAATGTCATGTAACGCATTTATATTGGTTTAAAGTGGAGAAAACAGAAAAAAAACAAGATTATTATGACAGCCTGTAAGAGGACAGGAATCTTTGAACTGTACTAGAAGTAAAAAAGGAGCATTGAAATTAACAAACAAAAAAAAAGGATCTTAGCCGTGTAAAGAAGTATGTTGTTCCGTAACATAAGTCCTAAATTCCTAATAAAGCCTCCCAAAATTGACATATTCTGAACTGATGAAGAAAAGAGATAGTGAAATATCTTTACAGCTAAAAGTTCATACCACTACTCTGAGGACCCATGATGGAAACTACGGCATAAGAAAGCCCGCATTCTGCAAGTTTAACTTCCTTCATGAACTTATCCAGTCCAGCAACATTGAAATTTCCGTCCCCGTCTATAAGGTGAGTTGAGCAACAACCGTCGGTTTTATCTGGATAAATGTACAGCAATTGTATTAGCAAGAACTGAAGTGTTATTAGAACAGAACTCTTAACTTCAGAAACCAATCAAATGCGTTGTGGGCATCCGACTTCGCTATAGTAAACTAGAGTATGCTCGACACCCAATCAGAACAAGAATAAAGGAAACGTCTCACGGTAGGAGAATCAAAAAATTGCTTCTGAGTACCTTGTAGAATAAGAATTTTTTATCTTGACACCCAGTAATGGTGGAGAAAATTTGAAAATAGAATGGCATTTGCTCGACTGGGCTTCTGTAAATATTTTATCCAGTTAAGGCTAGCCTCTTAAGTTATTTTTCAAACAGTAATGAATAAACTGTTTCAACCCACCAATGGAAAAGGAAAGAAAATAACTCTTCGAGCTCCTCAAATCCATTATATAATTGAAAAATAAGGAAAGTTTCAATGGTTCTCAGTAGAAGTGTTTTGAAACTATCAAAACACATGGAGAATAGTGAATAAATTGGGTTGAAATGATTTATTCATTTTAAATTTAAAAATAAATTAAGGAACTAGCCCTAACTGAATAAAGTAAAGAAACTCTTCTCCACCATTTTGTGGGGTTCCAATATAATTAAAAACAAGTTCATTTAAAAGACTCTTAGCAACCAAGTATTGAAGTCTCTTAGCAAACAACATGCATGAGCTCCAATCCAGTCAAAACCAGAACACCAGAGCCAAGAAAACAGTAATTACGCCATCATATCAAATTCAAAACCCAATCACACTGGTATCAAAATCCAACGCAATAAAACCCAAATCCCATAATCAATCCTAAAGTACCCAAATTCAAAGCGCAAACCACTACTTAAACATAAATAGTTACCAATAAAGCAAAGCACTTAAGAACCAAAATACAGGAAAAGTACATAGTAGCCCGTATGATAATAAAAATACAAGCAAATACGCTACATAAAAAAATAAATTTGCTCAGCCCTAGTCAATCATTTGTCATAAATAACAAAGAAATCATTAAATTAGATGTTTTTCCGATAAAAATGAATTAATAGAAGTATTAAGAATGGATCGCAGGCATACCCATATGTATCAGAAGATTTAGAACTGAAACAGTTCAATGAAAGATGGTGATTTTTGGAGGACCAGAGATTGGGAGATTACTGAATTTTGGAAGTCGGAGCACAAGATTTTGAGTAGGTGAGGTAATGTCGTGTACTGTCTCTTGTTTTCGGTGTCTTTAAGGTGGGATTTACTGTCCGACGATGATCAACAAAAAAATAGTCAAAAAGGAGAGAGAGGGAGGGAAAGAGAGATAGAAGGGTTTATTGAAATTTTAATTTTTTACTAAAAAATTCATAATTCTATATTTTGCAATATTCGTCTTCAACTCGCGAGCAAAGCAACGGATCCATCCTAAATTTGTCCAAGTTTTATCACTAACCTCTATAAGAAATTAGAATAGTTACTACTTAGTAACTACCCACGAATGTAGGTTATTAGCACAAAATGTCTCCATCTTTTAATATTATTATGAAAATCGTCACAATCTTTCACTTTTTGATATTTTGACAATTTATTGTTGAAAATATCATTTTCTCAATAAAAAAAAAATATAAAATAACAAATATATCCTCATATTTAAATAAATAAAAAATTTAAAAAAAATTACAATAATACTCCCAAACTTTTTAAAAAATATCAATGAGTCCAAATAAATTATTAAAATACTAATTAGCATAAAAGGTCCTACATTTCCATATTATTGTGCAAAATTGTCATATCTTTCATGTTTTGACATTTTTACCCTTTTTCAGTTTATATTGCAAAAATCATCATTTTCACCCATTTTCTCAAGGATCAGTCTACAAGTACAAAATCAATTACAAAAAATTTTACAAATTTGTCAAATGGTCGCCTATTATTGGAGGACAGCAAAAAATTTTACAAACTTATTAAGTGATCGCCCATTATTGGAGGACAGTTGGCCCCACAGCCGTCCCTCCAATAGGGGGCGACCATTTGGCAAGTTTGTAAAATTTTCTACAAGTAGAATAATCATTTTCTCAATTAAAAGTTATAAAATGAAAAATATACACTCATATTTTTAAATAAAAAATAAACAAATTACAACTATACTCCCAATTTTTTGAAAAATATATATAATTAAATTACAAACAAATAATTAGAAAAAAAAAGTGATTTTTGTTTCTTTTTTTAATTATTTATTTTAAATTTATTTGTATTTTTTTTTTTTTTTTAGAAAATGTAGGGAGTATAATTGCAATTTGTTTTTTGTTTTTCTCTTTCTTTGTTTTTTTATTTAAATAGGAGAGTATATTCATCATTTTACATCTTTTAATTAAGAAAATTGATGAAAATGATGATTTTCGCAATGAAATATAAAAATAAGGGTGATAATGTCAACCTGAGTTGTAAGTATCTGAATGTGAATTGTTGTGTTGACGTTGTCCCCATTGTGCGAAATCCACTTGGTCGGGTTAGAATAAAGATGTTTGATGCTAGAATAATTGATGCAGTGAGACACTATCCAAATTTTAAAAAAAAAAAAAAAATCTTATATCATTAAGTACTCTTGATTCAAAAGGTTACAAATACATTGTTGAAGGTAGCGTTCTGAAGGTTAGTAAAGGAGCCCAAGTTTCGTTGAAGGGATATAGAAAATTCCAGTTATATCTCTTGCAGTGTTACACAAAATCTTTTATCAATCAGCATATTTTAAGAACTTAAGTGAATTTGGAGTTGGATTATGTATCGTTGGAGTCTGGTTTGGAGTCTTCGTTGAAGTTTACATCTTAGTTAAGTTTAGAAGTTATGGGTAATTAACGCTTTGACACTATTATCGGTGGTACCATTGTATTCGGTTGCTAGTAATAGACCCATTGATGAGATCTCGAGTAAGGGAATCGCAAGAAACTCGCGGAATAATCGAAAACGTCAAGAAAGCCCAAATTCAGGTTATAGACGGTAGAATCTCGGCCCGCAAATTATTTAATCAAGTAACCAAGACAGTTACAAGAATATCTTGACCTCGTGATTACAAAATCAACGAACCTCGATTTGTGAACGCCACAAGAGTGTCTAATCATTTGATAAGTTATAAGGTTTGAACGCCACAAATATATAAAATATTTGAAAAGTTCGAAAGTTCATTCAAGAACCCATGAGAGAAAATCTCTTAATTCAATTCATTATAAAAGTCTTCTCAATATAATGAAGAATAAATCCTATTTATACTAACCCTAAGAAAATAATTAAAAACGGAATTTAAGAGTCCTAGAATATAAAAATTATCAAAAATAACAAGAGTTTTACTAAAATAAAGTTTCTCTTGAAGATAGAAAAACTGCTTTCCAATTAGTCTATGGGGCCATATGGGAGCTTTCTACGAGGTCGCATAGAAGGTTCACTTCGCCCCTGCTTTGTTTCGATTGCTGTCTTCGCGACTGCAAGCATAACATTACTATGCGGTCGCATAGCAATAAGTTTCAACCCGATTTTCAGCCACTTGAACCAAGATATTCCAAATCATTTTGGCCTTCAATTAATCACGAATATTGTCCTCAACTTGGTAATTTCTGGCATACCCCGGATCATATCACCCATTGTTAATCATAAGCCTCCACATAAGTACAAGGCTGCTGATTTAGTTGATTATGGTTTAAATGTGGTTAAAGGTGTTGATTTTAGCCAAAATCATTCTTTTGATACATTCAGCTGTGTTGATCCTGTTTTAAGGCTCTTTTTGCCCTCTTTGGTGATGTCTAAGCTCAGTGCTTAAAATTTTATTAATACTTAATTATTGAGTTTTGCCCTAGTTGTGTGGCAAAGTTTTGGAGAATATTTTCAGTTGAATTTGATGGAGAATTTCAACTATGTTTTTGTTGAATAGTTGAAGTATATCCCTTGTAGTGAAATTTTTCTCTAGGTAAAGAATCTTTGAAGTTTTGTTCACTGTAGTGGAATTCGTGTCAGAATGGAGTTTGTTAGAATTAGGGTGTTACCCGAATTCTACTTAGAATGTTATTTGGAATCTTATTCAAAGTCTATTTGACAAATTCTAGTTAAAATTCTATTTGAAAGCTCAATTGAGAGTTTGAAATTTGTGTTGGACTTAAAAAAGTCAAGATATGGATCAGGGAGAAGCTCAAGCGATGCTGTCGAAATACTATGTAGAGAGTTGGTGCCATCCCGATGCTTAGGTGATGCCGCCTACACCACTTGCTTGGCGCTCGCTTGGCACTCGAGCAGTGACTTGTCTGGTCCAAACTCTTTTTCACGTTTTGACGCATTTTGAGCATTTTTTCATCTATAAAGGTTTGAAACATTCAATATATATATATAAACATAAAATCTTTGCATTCTTTTTTCATATTTTAGTGAAATCTTCATTACTCTACAAATTATTTTGTTCTTGTAATCAATTACTTCATATTGTGCCTATAATCTCGTATTTTTTGTTTCAAAAAATTAGTATAAGAGCAATCCGTTATCATCTTCGTTTTTCAACATTTTCCTATTTGTTAACCACATATTCTCCTAAAATTACTATTCAAAATATTATTTTTTTCAACTAATGGTTGTCAAATAAAGGCTAAGTTTATCGGCTAAATGTTGGCATTTTAAAGTTCGTGAACCATTCGTGAACATGGTTTATGAATTCATTTTATCTTATTAATCAAAATGTGTACAGACGGAATGAAATGAATATCATGTTTGCAAATGGAGTGTACTTTTGACGACACAATGCAATTAGCATTCCTTTGAGTAGGGGCATTAATCTAAAAGGTTTTGCTTGATGTACATTGTTTTTGACATTGTATTCACATATAAGAGGTGAGGTCTTCGATTAAAATAATGACAGACCATACACATTGTGAGTACAATGTCTAAATCTCCAGTAATGTACTTGCGTCATTTTTCTTCTCCAATACAGACATCGCTATTTTTCTTAGGCCTATCCATATTTTATCCTCTCGTTAGTGGTTACTCCTTATCCGAAGGTTCCCTTTTCCATTCATATGGAAAGGAATTGATTTTATTCTATTTTTCTTTCGACACATTAAGGAATCAATTTAAAGAACTAAAAAGCTAAATATTATTAAGTTAATGAGGTGGTATTAAATCATATATTCATTTAAATGAACCTATCAAGTGTGATCGTGGATTGATACTTTAACACCACTGATTTTAAATAGCATTATTCTATTTTTATAGTCAATTATTCTTACTTTTTCTCTCTCATTAATGGTTACTCTCAATTTGAAGCACTCATTTACCATTCATATAGAATGAGTTTATTTATTTTATTTTTCTTTTGACAAGAACGAATCAATTTTTTTAAGAACTAAAACGATGAACTCGAATTTGAACTTCGTTTCTTAAGAACGAGTTTTGTAAAAATAATTTTTGTAAAAATGTGTGGTTAAAAGATATGAATGATTTTGAACTTACGTGCATAATTATTTTATGGAGATATGGGCACTGAAAAATGAGTTTTTTTTTTTTTAAAATAAATTATATAATTGAGTTCCAACAAAGACTAAGCATGTTTGACAATCATTTCAATAAAACTCTTTTTTTTTTCAAATTTATTTTTAACTACATATTCCTGGTAATAAAATATTTTGCACGTCAATTTTTTTTTCTACTTTTTAACCACACATTTTTAAAAAATTGCTATTCCAAAACAAATTAATTTCTCAAAAAAAAAAAAAAAAAAAAAAAAAAAACCTCATTTTACTGCTTGTCAATTAGGGGCTAAATACTATTATGCCCATGTTTGGTTTTACGTAAAAGGTGAATTAATATTTAAGTTAAAGTTAATAATTAATTACAATCCGCATTTCATTATTTTTTATAAAAAAATATTTAAAATCTAACTTTTATCTACCCTGTTTGAGACTCATTTTACGCGTTTTGAAATATTAAAATTTTGAAATATTCGTCGTTAAAAAATAGAAAAAATCTTGAATTTACGTGTAAAATTATTTTATATGAGAATGTGTGATTGAAATAATTTTTGAAAAAATAAGTTTTGAATGAGTTTTGAAAAAAGGATAATGCTATACATATAGGGGCTCCTTCATAGGGCTTTTTTCTTTTTTTTTTTGTTTGAAATTGGTGACGTGGCCACCATTTAACTTTGGGAGAAAAAAAAAACGTGGGAAAACGAGGAAAACACATAAACAGTAGCCTCACCCATTTTCCTCCAAAATGAACCTTACAACTCTTAAGGAAATTGTCACCTCTGACTCGACTAAGAAAATCGTCGGCTCTAACGTGTGCATCCAAAAAGCGTGATTGTACGGCCATCTTCCCCACCTCTGTTCGTTTCCCACACGAGCTGCATTGTGGGTTTTTGCCTGCGAAAATCCTGACCACCTCTTGCGAGTCACGACTGGCCATTTTCCTCACATACTATTTTTGTCCACATAAGCCACAGTCTTTCTAGTTTTCTTTAGTGTTGCTCATTTGTAATTTGTAATATTTGAAATTGCATCATTATAGATAGCTTTGTGAAGCTTTACTAGCCATTTTCTTTCCCTTCCTTCTTACTAACTGTTTGACTTATCCATAGTAGGAGTCTGATGCTGCTCTTGGAAATGGGGGTTTGGGGCGATTAGCTTCCTGTTTTCTTGACTCTTTACCAACCTTAAATTATCCAGCATCGGGTTATAGACTTAGGTACAAGTATGGCTTATTTAAACAGCAAATTACACAAGATGGACAAGAGGGGGTTGCTGAATGTTGGCTTGAAGTATGCTTTCTTTCTTTCATTTTTTGTTTAGTTCTCGCACATGCACAGAACCGTGTGGTATGCATTGGCCCCAGAAACATGTGTTAAAGCCTGCAAATCTGACTTGCATCATTGTGCAGGCAACTGCTAGGGAAGAGAAAGACATGAATTTGTTGTTCGTTTGCTGCAACCGAAACAGTGGACACCGCTGGAGAGATTGAAATTGTAAACGGTTTTCACTTATTGTTCACTACTTAGGCAACATCAACTCGTAAAGGATATGTAGGTGGTTAATGGGAAATGTTAAACATTTTGGAAATCAACGTCAATGTAACTGAATATTTTTTATGACACGATCCGTTCCGAATCACCCTAATGGACTCGACACGTGTCGTGCGCCGATGGTAGATACCAGCTAAGTGCCGGACCCACCACCAAAGCAACCTTGACCTGTTTTGACTATGACATATTTTTAAGCCCTTGTTTGGTAGTCATTTTTTTCAAAATGTATTTTTCTCAAACACATTCATATAATTTAAAATAAGGCACGCTAGTCTCTCTATATACAAATTATTCAAAATAAAATATTGGCAAATCAATATTTACTATATTTTATAAACAAAAGTCCCCAAAAGAAAATATGAACTAAATAAATTAACGAAATGAGTCATACAACTAATGCAATGTATGTGTCTCAACTAGGTGGATCGACAAGCTCCAAGACTGCTCAATTCTGCTACTATCTGCTCAAAAAAAAAATGATCAAATATGAGTTTGTAACTCAATGAGTGGATAGTTTGCAAATAAGTATACTTTTCTCGTTTATGCATATTTTCTGAAAACTCTTGCTCTATTAAAACTTTGAAAATTTTTGAAATCTGGTAATGTTTTTAAAACTAAACATGATTGCATCATAAAATTCTTTACTCTTTATTCTAAATAAACAACTGTAAGGTATAACAAATATAAATGATTTGATATCAGTAAATATAAGTGAAAATATCATTTCATAGTACTATAAGCCGAAATCATTACTCTACAAACTAAATAAACTGAATTCTGAAGTCTAAAAGCTGATAAGCTGCAAAATACTGAAAAATCACACCAAAAAATGTACCCTAGAATAACCTTACCCATGTATCGATTAATGTCGATATACATGGCAAAGATATTCAATTCTGAAATTCTGTCATTGCGCGCAGAGTTATAATCTGTCATGTACTATGAAAACACATTCACAATAGTGTAAAACGGAAAAATCACAATAACTGTTATATACTGTGGAAACACATTCACACCAGTGTAGAGTGGGTAAAACCACCTAGGTACTTTCTGGTGGTTTTAAAAATAACTTTAAACGTACTGGACTATTAAAACTGATATAATGAACGAATAAAATAATTCAACTGAACTAAATTTAACTTTCAGAAGAATTGCTTATTTAAAAAATAATAATAAATAACTTTATTATGAAAATCACGCTTTCTAAATCAATCATCTGAAATAAATAATTTTTGCAACTTATATGATTTAATATAAGATATCTAATAAATAATTATTTTATATAAACTTGAGAATTAATATAATTTAAATAAATGTTTATTTTTGAAGAGTAGATATCTACTCACTGGTATATGGACAAAAATCTGATTAAATTGACAAGCATTTTCGAGTTTTCACGTCATTACCTGAAATATAATATCAGATAATCAATTTAACAATCACGATACCAAGTAGCTCTAAATATTCATAATCGAGTACTAAAACTAAATTTCTCGAGACTTGAATAATTTTTTCCCAAATTTCCTTTACTCACTTGGAGCTAATTCCATTTTCTCGTCATTTCATTAAAATTTAATTCATCAAAATAATCTTCATTCCAAACATAAAAATAATTCTCCATTTACAATCTAGCGACAACTAGTAACCATAGTTTAACCAATTAAATTTTTATCTTATTCCATAAATTCATGCTTTCAAATCTGTATTTCATCTCCACAATTATTCTCACTAACTATACTCATCCAAAAATCCAAAATAAAAATTCTACGATTTTGCCCAAAATTGTATTTCTTACAATAGTGTAATTAGCCTTCCCAAATAAAAAATATTAGCTTGGAAGCATATTCCTTCCTTCAATCTGAAAATTAAACCAATAAATCAAAATCCAAAAAATTTAGCATAAAATATACCATCACTCTTGATTTTTTTTTTTTAGACAAATTGAAGATAAAATTGGAATAGCCAACCCTACTCCTTTTCCTTCCTTTTTCTCCTCCTTTTCTTCTTTCTTTTCTTCTTTCTTCCTTTCTTTCCTCATTTTCTTTCTCTTTTTCCACCGATATTTTTTTATCTTTTCTGTTCTCGTCCTCAGGTGTTTGGGTGTATATATACAATGAAAAATGAAAAAATGAATCTACAATTGACACTTGTTTTCCACTAACCCCACTTTTACAAGTCAAGTCCTTCAACCTTCATATAAAACCACATTAAATCTATATCTTTCACTACTTGAAAAGTAAGTCCCCAAAATTTAAATGATATTCATTTTAAACCCTCAAGTATCTTAAATATAAAATAAGCCATAATAAAATATTTTATTTTATTTTAATCCTCATTTGACTTTGACCTTGACAATTCCACTTTTGACTTTTGACTAAAAAATTGGATTGTAACATTTTACGCCTCTTTCTTTCAGTTCAATGTTCGCATAGAAAATGTTGATATTTTGTTTGTGAACATCTCAGCCATGGTGGTGTTTGTGCTGAAGTTTTTCCAATTGTAATGACCCAAAAAGGAAGCTTGCTGGTGGTAGGATACAATTTGACTAATTATCACATACATATATAACTACTAACTTTCATTTCTTTAAACTTGTCCACTATTATTCAATCTTTCAACCATTCACCATCAACATAAAATGCAAACCAAAGGTCGGAGGTGGAGATGAGTGCAACTGTGTTGTCTTGCCATTGTCGACGAAGGCGATGGCTTCGGAGACGGGGGTTTCAATTCAATTTTCGTTGTGGGCAAAGGCGAGGGCTTTGAAGATGGGGTGATTTCAATTTGGGGTAGTCTCTTTTGTTTTTTCTTTAAAAGTTAAATGGTGGCCATGTCGCCAATTTCAAACCAAAACAAAAAGCCTTGTAAGAAGTTTGTGAAGCAATCCTACGATAACATTATCCTGGAAAAAATAGGATCAAATAGAGCCTAAATTGATGTTATTATGGTGTGTTTGATTAACATTTTTTTTGAAAATGTATTTTGGAATAGTAAATTGATGGAGAATGTGTGGTTAAAAAAATATTTTTTTTTATTTGCATATAATATTATTTTCATAAAGAACGTGTGGTTGAAAATGAGAGAGAAAAATGAATTTTGAAAAAAAAAACGAAAATCAAACAAAGGCATACTACACGTACACTCTCACTTACACTTTCCTTTACACTATTTCATGTGACAATATCTACACTTTTGATTTTAAACTCATCAATTACACCACTACACAAATTTCCTCCACGTAAGGGAGAATATCATGCAATTGATAAAAAAAGATGTACATATAGCATTACTCTAAATTTATTGACCGAATATTGACATTTTAGAGTTCATTAACCATTTAAAAATAGAGTCATATTACAATGACACAATAATTGACATAATGTCACAATGTAAAATATAGTTACATTTTTTTATTCAATCACAAAACGTCACACCATATTCTATCAAATAATGTTCCCAAATTCCTCGGTTAACGTGACATTTTCCCTAAAACATGCCTAAAAATTTTCGCTTTGCATAATCAAAATGTGTTATGGAACGAGATGAATGGTGAGTGCTATTGACTGACGCTTGACAATTGTCATTCCTCCCCTCCTTGATCCCAACGAAACCCTCTCAGAGGCACCGATTAGTCCATAAAATATTCTGTATATCTTACCGACATTGAGAGAATGAGGGACAGAGCAGGAGGAAGAGGATCAGCGCCAACGGAGGCTTCAGTGGAGGAGCGTTACACACAGTGGAAATCACTGGTCCCTGTGCTCTATGACTGGCTCGCCAATCACAACCTCGTTTGGCCCTCTCTTTCTTGTCGGTAGTTTTTTCGCTCTCTTTCTCTCTAGGGTTTTGTGAGATTCTTATATGAAACTATATGTATGTATATGTTCATGCTTTTTTTTTTTTTTTTTTATGGATTATGCTTTTTTTTTTTCGTTTTTAATTGTTAGATGTAATTTGAGTGGAATGTGTGGAATTTCTAGTTTTGCTACTGAACAATTCTTTTTGGGTTTTTGGTTTGATTTTTCTGATTTATGATTTAAATTTTGTTTTTATCTAGTTACAGAGAAAAATGTTAGGGTTGGGAGGGGAAAGCAAGAATTTTCACTTTGCATGCTGCATCGTGTTTTCTTTATAATCTCAGACACCTTCTCCTGGAGAAAAAAGATACCTTTATTAGCTTTAAACTCGACTATTTAATAACCAAGAACTTTGGGGTGAAAGAGGGAAGCAAGGTCTTACCTTGTATTTCTTGAGAGTTTGATGGTTCTGAATCTGATTCCTCATCTAATTGCTAAGGAAATGTGCATAAATTGAAAATATTCACTCCCTACATTGTATCTTTGTTTTCCTTTGCTCCTTACTTTGATTACAATATATTTTGTTTGGTATGAAAATTAGCGTGTTGCTGAAAGTGTACATTGTTGTTACTAAGGAAATGTGCGTGAAGTGTTCATTGTTGTTACTTTCTTTATCTTATTTTACTCTCTTTATATAAATGCCTACCTTTCTCTATCTCAGATGGGGTCCACAACTAGAACAGGCTACTTACAAGAACCGACAGCGGCTTTACCTTTCTGAGCAGGCAAGTCAGTCTTCTTCAATTACCTAAACTATTCCATATAAGCTAGGATTTCTTTGGGTTAGTGAGTTAAACAACACCTCTTTCTGGAAGAAAACAGTTATAATAGTCCACACTTAAACAAAATAGAATCATGTATACTTGGACTTGGATCTTGTTTTGTAAAAAGTCTTTCGTTGTTGTGTTTTACGTAGAAAATAAAAGCAGAAAGTCAAATTGCTGAACTGCATCTCTACTTATCACTAATTTTTTGTAATTGCTCAAGTTTTATCTCCACAAGCAAATTACATAATCTCATTATTTTCTTTTAATGTTTGGTCAGTTTGAAAATACAATCTCACATAAATTTGAGAAAGATGGACGATGGGACTAGTTAAACATGTGATAAATGTGATGAGACTTGGATGATGGAATGTATGTTAGGTTCCACTTCCACACAAGTGTGATGGGATTATCTTTATAGGAATGTTCCAAAAGCTTTTTCTTAATATATTTAGGAAATCGAGTCAAAGAGGCGTTAGAAAGCATAATAATTACCATGAAAGTCTCCGAGCTTATATTGCGCATCAAAAGTAAGCTAAAAAATTTCATGATTGAAAATAATTTGTCTTTGCATGAAATTTAGGAACATTGGCTACAAAGGTAGGAGCTAACACAGCATGCTGATAATTAGTAGGTAACGTCTGAATATTGATAAGAAGAGTATGTAAGCGGAACATTGCCTTTGAAATTTTTTTGGCAACTTGAGGAGTATCAATTATTTGAAGTAATGTCACAACAAAGTTAATTTTAAAAGCACTCACAGGAGTAGACAAATCGTTAAGCCAAGATGGCAATAATATAAGTAACTCGTCAATTATATCATGGTCAAATATGTCCAAGATCGGTGTGAGAGGGGATATGAGACAAGGTACAGGGATGTGCAATTATAACTTCACTTTTTTGAGGTCCGCAATTGGACCTAGTTACTCTTTTAGACATGAAAGGAGCACTGGGCTAGTGCTTTCATAGGCAAATTGTGAACTCGTTCAGACCCATAGTTTCACTTGTGTGAATTCCACACCATCCTCCATTGCTTTGATCCGTTGAGTGAGAGCCCTTCCACACTTGCTGCTTGCCCCTATGAGGCCCCTTCAAACCCATCCATAGGAGGGGTCACCACAATGTTTGATTACTTTCCAAAAAAATCCAGCCAAGCTACGGTTAGAGATTCTGTTTCTATTACATCTTTATTTAATTCTATGGTCTAGGACTGTTCGGGATTCCAAATAGTGATAATATCCCGTCATATCCAGTACACAATCAATATGTGTTTTCCTCATTGATAGTACTCCAGGGGTGGTCAAATTTGATATCATCTATCACTCCTTAATCCTTCAAGTCCAGTGGATGTTTAGAAATCTCCAAATATGTGTCGTGCAACCTTGTTGAGTTCATGCCAGCTTAGTCCAAAAATGATATGAAACCTTTAACCCATGCCCATAATTTTCTTTGAGTTCTTACATCCATATCTGACTAGAAATATGGGATATTAAATTCGTCTACCAAGTTTAAACACTAATCTTGAACTTTCAATCATCAAATAAACTTGAGTGGTTAGAGCTAGAGCTTCTACAGGGTTCAATCAATAATTGGTGGTAAAAGTAGTAAAGGTTGCTTACAAAGTTCTATTGAGCAACTTGAGAGGAAACTTAGTATGGTATATGTTCTCTTGTTATTTTCTGTTTATTTCAACTGCAGTTTTGTGTATGTTTGGTAAGAAGGAAATATCCTGGGATTATAATAAAAATGCTAAAATGTCCCAAAGGAAATAAAAACATTTAATAGCATGCTAGATGGTATGTGCGTAAATCTGTATAGTGTTGAACAACTTATTCAAAGCGTGTGTTTTCTGTTTGGAAGAGTGGCGTATTCTACCTCTGAATGTGCTGCTACCCTTTTGTCGTTGCCCATATGTCCAGCTCACTTTTATGTGGGTGCTTGGGGCATATGAGAGTATTTTACTTCTTTAAATTTGTCATCTCTCAAGTCGATAGGCTTGCCTGCATCTTGCTAATGCTTTAAGCGCACCCTTTTTATCATTAATTTCATTTGTTATGCGAGTCATTTATCATTTCCCTCGTGTAGACTGATGGTAGCGTTCCGAATACACTTGTCATTGCAAATTGCGAAGTTGTAAAACCTAGGGTTGCAGCAGCAGAGCACATAGCACAGGTAATATATTTACACGAAGATGAAGTAGTTCTTTGTTTTCTATAAAACCATTCCTTGTTTACTTTTATATTCATAGGTTATTCTGAGAGAACCTCACTTTTACTAATTTTCCAATTGGAGTTTCAATAATTATCATGCAGTTCAACGAAGAAGCTCGCTCGCCATTTGTTAAGAAGTGGAAAACCATTATACACCCTGGAGAGGTATCTACAATTATAATTTTTATTTGATTACAGAAAATAATTAGAAATAAACACTTACATTCTCTGTTTGATTTTTTAAACTTTAATCAAGGGTTTGACCTATGATTTTTAATTCTTGGATCCTTATTTTTGCTCAAATTGTATATGACTTATAGCATAAATGTGTTTAAAATTTTAATGTTTCTTCCAGAACTTGATTGTGTAGAATATCAGCTCCGTACCTTGTTTACAATTAAATCTTTAAGTTAATAATTGTATAAAAGAAAAAATTAGACTGTGGTATGAGACAATTCTTATGAGGAGTATCCTTGTGACCTGCACTATTCTCTTTGCTTCCTCATGTACAAAAATGAAGCAGATTCAAACCCGGAACTAGACGGATGGATTAGATAATTTTCTTGTTATGTTAGTTAAATGTGGAAAAACCCCTCCCCAAGCCTTGCTTACTCTATGTGGTGAATATAGAAGTTCATTGTCATTCAGATTCAACACAAAAGATAACAAAATAATTAGAAGTGATCTCAGGCAAAGGACTGGTTCCCTCTTGTGCTTTCCTTTCTAAATTCCTAATATCCTTTTGACATTCACAAGACTTTTATGCTGCAAATGAAAATCGCTGTATGTACCATCCAGTATGGATTCATTGAAACTTGATTGTACTGTGAACATAATTGTGAATACCCCTAATGTCCCAAAAAAGACCAAAAAAGACATTGAACTCAACACATCTACAAACGAGGAACAAATGGAATGAAAAATGTGGAACCATGGGACTGGACTTTTTACAGCTTTGGGGTATCTATTAGCATGTGATAATTTATTTATTTTTTTAATTGCAGGTGAATCGAATCAGAGAACTACCACAGAATAGCAAGATTGTGGCCACTCACACTGACAGTCCGGATGTAACCATTTACTTCTGCACATCATAGCTTATATTGTCATCAATCCTTTTGTGTTTTGGTATATTCCAGTTTATCGGACATTTTTTATACCTCTAGATGTCTTTGAATTGGGTTAGGTTCTCATTTGGGATGTTGAAAGTCAGCCTAATCGTCACCCTGTTTTAGGTGCCGCAGCATCTCGTCCAGATCTGGTACGTTCGTTTTCCAAGGAAATGTAGACTTCAGTTTATTATAATGATTATTTTGAGTACCGGTATAATTAAATGAACCTTGAAGTTATCCTGCTTAATTATATTTAGTACGGTGCTTGATAATTTCTTACCCAATTCCTTGCAGGTACTGACTGGCCACCAAGATAATGCTGAATTTGCACTTGCCATGTGCCCAACAGAACCTTTTGTGCTATCTGGAGGTTAGATAACCTGTACCTATTAACACTTGCAGATTTCATGATATATGTTCTACTATAACTTAATGATAGTTCCAAAAGAGAATTGATTAAATCTTTAATATGTTATAAAGATAACTTTTTTTTAAGAGGATTTAGAAATCTTCCGTTGTCACCTTGTTGGCATGTGTGGTTGGGAAGAGAAAATGCACTCCATCCCTTTTTTTTTTTTTTTTTCCTTTTAAATAAAAATTCAACACTGCATGTTTCATTTTGATTGAGATTTGGCAGCTACTTACATTTGTATTTTCCTAAAGATGTTTCTTATTTTTTCACCACATTAAATACATCTCGAAAATTTAATTCATCTGAATTTGAATCTCGATTTCTTTCCTCGATATAGATGTAAATTATGTGGTGGTTTTATATTAACAATTAGAATATATATTGTGCGCATTACTGAGCAACTAGAATTCAATGAAGATTGTTTTCTTTATCTTTATTTTTCATTTTCCTAATTTTTCCTGTGGAATTGTGATTTCAACTTTCAAAAATAGTCCAATCAAATTATCTACTTGAGCATGTTATCCTGGATGTGCCTGCAAACCATTAGTAATTTACATTCTAGAAAGAACTTTCTATTATGCCCTTGTTTGAGCCCCATTCTTTGGAAAAAAAAAATGCATTCTTAAATAGTGATTTGACATCATTTCAACTACATGTTCTTCAGTAAAATAATATTACACGCAAATCCAAAACTTTTTCTTATTTTTTAACCACATATTTCCTATAAATACACTATTCAAAAATGCATTTTTATGACAAAAATGGGGCTCAAACAAGGGCTATATACATGATTTAGTGCCGTTTGGGTAATGTTTGGACCTTCGTGAAATAGTCTAAGTTGCTTTTGGAAAATTAATTGTTTCCCTTTTGAACTGTACAAGCTATCAGTTATTTGTTGATGTTATCCGGTTTGTAACTATCTGAGTGACCTCAAATTATTAGCTTCACCTTTTTCTGCTACAGTTAGTTCGACTATCTTGTTCTTCTCTATCATATGCCTCTTGCTTTTCTTATCTGTTACAATGTGTGATATTTTGAGAATTTCGTTGCAGGGAAGGACCAGTCAGTAGTTTTATGGAGCATCCATGATCACATCTCTTCTCTGGCAGCAGATCAGGGAGCTGCGAAGTCTCCAGGATCTAAGGGTGGTGCAGTCAATGGAAAACCTTCAGAGAGTCCCACCATTCAAGCTCGAGGTATTTTCCAAGGGCACACGGACACCGTGGAAGATGTTCAGTTTTGCCCTTCAAGGTAGCTGGCACAGTCATGCATGGATATGGGCCATATGGCTATGAATTTTTATCTGCTGATGAGTCATATGTTAGAAGCTTCTTATGGAAATGTCAATGAATAAATTTTGAAAGAGCTCGCTTTTGTTGTTAAAGTCCTCCCCTTTGTAGTATGAAATGTGATTTTTTCTTCCATATTTAGTCATACTTGTTTCAACTTGTCATACAGTACGCAGGAGTTCTGTAGCGTTGGTGATGATTCTTGCCTTGTCCTATGGGACGCTAGAACTGGCTCTGCTCCTGTTGTTAAGGTTATCTTGCCTCATTTTACATGGTGGAGAGCTTATGATCATGGTGTCATAAGATGTTAGCTGATGTGTAGATTATTCTGTTTCTCCATCTTTAATTCTGTTATGCTTGTATTATTGTTTACAGTTTAATGTTTATGCACATACCAGTGCTGTTGCATTTCATTGATTTTACATGCTGTTCCCTATATTATTATTTAAATGTCATCTGATTGGCCTTTGTGGTTTTTGTTATTTCCTCACAGGTTGAAAAAGCTCACAGTGCTGATCTTCACTGTGTTGATTGGAATCCAAATGATGTGAATCTGATTTTGACCGGGTACTTTTTGACCTCTAATCGAATTAACAATCATAATGGAGGGGGGGCAACTGTAGTGTATATGCTATAGTACTCGGTGACTTTTTATATATATCACTGTTTTAAATCCTTTTTATTTATTGATATATTTGAAGTCTTATTACGAGATTGAACAAATTCTGCATCCTTCAGATCTGCCGATAATACTGTACGCATGTTTGACCGACGAAATCTTACTAATGGTGGAGTTGGATGCCCAGTCCACATATTCGAAGGCCACAGCGCTGCAGTCCTGTGTGTCCAGGTGCAAGACGTGATATTCACCCGAGTGTTTAAGACGGAGAGTATTGTTATGTGTTTACTAGCAATTTAACAGTGATATTTCTGGTTCAGTGGTCTCCGGACAGGTCATCTGTATTTGGGAGTGCTGCAGATGATGGTATTCTGAATATCTGGGACTACGGAAAGGTGTGGAGTCACAGGCTATTCCTAATCACTTTAAACTTTCTTACCTCTGTATAAAAATTATGATGTAACATGGAGTTCTGAAGCTTTTGACTAAATCACAAAATTGGCCGCTCGATAAAAAAGAACTGCTTGAGGAGTTTTTCATTGTTTAGTAAATGATCTCTTTTAATCGTGCTTGAAATCTTTATTCATGACCTAGATTGGCAAGCTGGAGGGTGCGGGAACAGGTAGTTCGGATTCTCCTCCGGGTCTATTCTTCCGACATGCTGGGCACAGGTCCTAAGTTTATCCTTATTTTTCTTGTTTTTTATTTTCATACATGACAAAAATATTTTGGACTTGTCTGTTTTAGAGTTTTCTTTTATATCTCTGCTCCCCGCTTTACAAAATCTCCCCTTATGAGTGTGTTCTCCTGGTTGATGATTGACCACATTTACCCCAAGTTAAGGGCAACCTAGAAGTTTACAGTCCAAATACCCTCATCTTTTCTTTCTCAACTCGGTTTACGATTTTTCTAAGTACTCACAGGGATAAGGTTGTTGACTTCCACTGGAATTCATCAGACCCGTGGACAATTGTCAGTGTGTCTGAAGATGGTGAAAAAACTGGTGGGGGAGGTACACTGCAGGTAACAATAAATTTTCTTGTGCTAGAGTTTAATTAGCCTTTACCTACTAGGCCATTCATTATGGTCCCTATTTGGTACTGCTAAAAAATCCGATTAAAATTTAAGTCAAATAAATAATATGTGACCTAAAAAAATTTGTGATTTGCGACTAAGTTTATAATTGTGAATGTGTCTTTGTGATTGTGACCATAAATTGTTGGTTATTGTGACATTGACATGTTTAATTAATTAATCAGTCACAAAATTATTGTAAGGTGGTCACCAATTGAACGATCACCTGTTTTTGAAAGAATTTGGCTTGGTTTTCTTTATTTGAAAGTGTATCTTGAAACTATGGAAATTGTGTTTTTTTTTTTTACCCATAAATTAATGCAAATAGGCTTAAAGCAATTCAAGAAATCAAAATCTTTAACTTAAGTTCGTACTAAATTAATGCAAATAGGCCATAAGCAATTCTAGAAATCAAAATCTTAAAGATCGTACATGCGTCACGATCTACGTGCCTAAGAAATTAATTTAGCATAAAAATCTAGGGTGTTGGAGATACAGAGGATATATGTCCCCTTGGCATATAATTGCTATTTCATTTGCTATTATAACTGGGACAGTAATACCATGCTAATCAATCACAATAATCAAACGACTAATACTATTATCAAAATCACTGCTGGATTATTTTCGTGCAGATATGGCGAATGATGGACTTGCTTTACCGTCCAGAAGAGGAGGTTCTTGCTGAGCTTGATAAGTTCAAATCTCACCTACTAACGTGTGCCTCTTGATTTCATTCCTGAGAATGGGGAAACTTATGGCCTTCTTACAATTTGATTGATGATATCAAATGTACGGATCGTGACAAATAATAAAGTTGATGTTTAAATTTGAACAATGTTCCATGGAGACTAATTACTGACAATCAAATTTTTTTTTTTTTTTCCTAGTCTGAATTAATGTGTTGACCTATTAACAAATCAAGATCTTACTCTATAATGAAATTATATGAAGTTACTCAAATTTGTGGAGATTTTTTTTTTTTTTAGAGGAAATTGTAATTAATGGTGTTTCATTGGTATAATTTTTTACCTAATCTGTTTGGCTTTGTTTTTCATGCAAATTGTTACTTTTGGGAATAAATTTTTTTACAATCTGTATTAAAATTTGTTTGGATTGCAAAAAAGTAAAAAAAAAAATTTGAAATTTTTTTGTGCTCGTTTGACTTTATTTTTCATGCAAATTGTCAATTAAATAAATAATTTATTTTATCATTGGATTTAGAATATGTTTTCATTGTCAAAAAGTAAAAAAAAAAAAAAAAAAAAAAAAAGGAAAACACTTTCCTACCAAACTCATGGGAAAATAAAAGGTGAAAAATGTGTTTTAAATGGTTGTACCTAGAAAATTGGTGAAAAAGAATTTTATAGAAAAATTATGCAATCAAACACCAAAATTAAGGATGGAAAATGAAGATATTTTTCTTTTCCACCATTTTCCATGGTTATCAAACACTACTTTAGATTATCTAATATTCATTCAATTTAACATCATTCACTCCCTACCCCGCCCCGCCCCGCCCCCTCTCTCTCTCTCTCTCTCTCTCTCTCTCTCTCTCTCTCTCTCTCATATGTGTATTAAAAAAATGAATTAATCAATTTTAATTAGTAAGCTCTTTCTCGAACAAAATTCACTCTATCCACATGTTTGAATTTACTATATTTCTATGTAAACTTGTATACTTGAAATTTCATCTCTTAATTTCTTATCAAAACCTATATCAATTAATTAGACAAATAAATATTCTCTGGAACATAATATTTTCCTTAAATTAAGTAGTAGGTGATCAATTAAACATGCAATAAGTAATTAACACACAACCAAATTTGCATGAAATCAGTTAAATTAAATAAACGATAAATTTAAACTATCTCTTCATCATATCGATCAATTATTTATTCACTCATAAGTGTGGAATTAAAAATAAAATCATTAAAAAATATCGTCGAGTTCAATACGATGAATAAAGAAAACAATCCTAACAATTGTTATTTTTTTTTTTTTTGGCTCTCAATCAACAATAGATAATCACCCTCTCTTGAAAGCATGTATATCTCACTAGCAATTGTGTTCCTCACCCTTCAAGTTCCAAATTGAAATATAAGTATTGAGGATTTAATGTAATTGAATGTGTGATTTTGTGTCAACATTATATCTCTAGCTACTCTTTTAATTAAATGAAAGATGCACATCTTCAAGTGGTAAAAGAGGAAGGTGGAGAAATCTAACTTTGCTTGAGGCTGCCACGTCAAGAGTTCGAATTCTATAATATGGATTTAGTTTTTGGGTAAGTGCAAGTGTACAAGCAGCCTTCCATTATGTACCCTTGGAGGCATAACCTGCGATTTACCTCATTCACCATGACTTAGGGTAGGATAGGGCAGGGCAGGATAGGTAGGGGCGCTAGTAATGGGCTTAATCCAAAAACAAAAATCCTATTTATAGGCCTTAATTTAAGACTAAAATAGAGTCCCAAGTTTTTAGGGAATCGCAATTTTAGTCAAATTAGGATATTCCAAATTGCTGAAAATTGTACTTGCGCGATTTGGTTCATATTTTATCCTATTATTCAGATTGAGTCTTTAGAATATTGCAAATTAGGTCCTTCAATTTTCAAACACAACTCCTTGATCTCCAACTTCCAGAATATGTTCAACTTTAATCCTTTTTTATCAATTATTTTTTCTTTTCATCCATTTCTTGTCCAACATAAGGTTTTCTCCTAAAATAATCGATAAACAAACATAATTAAGTATCGAACTCATAATAATCGTTTCAAAATGTTGCTTTGATGGTCAAGATAAATGTAATATTTACGCTTATTATGGACATGTCCTGGAATCGTTTTGTAAATTGTTTTGTGTTTTAGCTAAATAGACCAACTATTTTCTCTCATACTTGCTTGAGTACATTTTGTTTTGCAAGTTTGTTATCTTAACATTAACAAGTTGGGGGAAAATGAAACTTGTCTAGGTAATCTTCGTAATAATAAGGAAAATTTGCTATCCAATTTGATGTAAATTGTCTTGGGGTTTCTATGCTTTGCCAATTATTTGCAAGGAGTTCGAATTAGTTTGGGATAAATTTACATGTGTATTGCACTCAGTCTTGCAAGGCTCAATTCATTCAAGTTGCTGTTGGATTTGCATGTGAGGTGCATGCATTATTTGACAAAATAAGTAAAAGGTTTTATCTACTTGTACAACATCAAATGCTGTAAAAATGTGAGGGGGTCCACAAATATTTTAATCACCGTGGGGCTCCTCAATGTGAGGGGGTTGTGTATCTTACTGTGTACAATGCTGCACACCAAGCAAACTCTGATGGCATTATTAAACAAATTATGTTTAATATATTTTAAGATGGTTAATGATGCAAATAGAGACTCAAGTTCTTACTAATTACATTAAGGCCTTGTTTGATTGGGCTGATTTTTCATGGAAAACATTTTCCATTTGTCATGTTTTGGGTTGTTTGATTGCCATCTATTTCCATGGAATTAGTTTTCTCTAAAGGCTCCACAATTGCACCTTTTCCTGCTCCAACTTTTTTTTCGCATATTTTTTTGGCAGTTGAAATAAAATTCAAACCCAATTGTAAAAATATATATATTCTTTTAATTGACAGTTTTCATGAAAAACAAAGCCAAACGAGTACCAATAGATAGAAAATTTCAACATTTTTCAAGTGAAAAATTATACCAATCAAACATAATTAATTGACAATTTCCAATAAAATAAGTTCTAAACAATTCAATTCCCTGTAATTCGTTTTCTTTTCACCCAAATTTTATCTTTGAATCAAACAGACTCTAATAATCATTGAGTAATTACTTCAATTGTTTTGAAAATTAATATTTTACAATAATGGACATTCAAGTTTTTAATTGTTATATACCAATGGTCAGTAGTACAAAAAAAAAAATCAACATTAGGAAGATGCTATAATGACAATCTCCCTAACTGACACTCACAATCGAGGGTTAGCCCCTCTTTTTTTTTTTTTTTTTCATGTGGGTTACACGCATGTGAGAGACTGTCATTCCTCCTGTCATCCATTTTTTGTTACTTTAACTTAATTCTTAACATTAAATTCTACTTAACACCATTACGTTCCAACTTGTCATTGAATGCATTATCTGTTACACAAAGTCAGCAATTCCATCTTTTCAAAATCACATGCACAAATTCTCATGGCAATTTTCCCTTCTTTTTTTTTCAAAAAAAAAAAAAAAAAATGTAAATCAATGGTAAAAATGGCATCACAAATACGAGGAAAGTGAACGTTGGGGAATTCCAGAGTCGCAGTCAGGGATGAGCCAATTGTAAGTATATTTTGTTGAGAATTTGACTTTTAGAACTTGATAATTAATTGAACTAGTCTTCACGGCCTCTCACAGTGTGGGCCTCGTTGCTGATTTTTTTTTTTTTTTTTTTTAAATTCATTGGGGGGAGGGGGGGTACAAATTTATTTCTAATTAATTTGAGAATTTTACTGCTTTGCCAGACCTGTACGCAGCTTCACTCACATGAGGTGGGTCCTGACCTCATTAAAAAATTTCCCTCCAAATGTTAAACACCCACCTCTCCCATGATTCAATAGTTGTGCCAAGTCTTTTACATACCTGACACAACAGCACGGTTCTTATTAATTAATAAGCTGCCGTTCAAATTCTCCCACGAGCCTATCTCTTTGTCAAACATTGATGCCAATGATTTTTAAGGATGCCTTAAACTTGATTTTTCGTCTGTAAAAGCATCTCTAAGAGACTCTCTATTTTTAAAAGGGTATATTCTATTATTTGAAGAGCATCTATAAATTTAGAGAGTTAAAATTTTGAAGTGCTCCAACAAACATTTTATATTTAACACTTAATTTACTACTCCCAAAAAATATTTATTATTTTTCTTTATTTTTTATTTTAACTAGTTTTTTCTTAAATTATTTTATTATTTTTCTACATTGAAAATTGAAACACTTTGAATGTATTTAATTATATAGAGTGGCTTTGATTCTCCAAATTTGGAGAGTCAAACCCACTCTTTAAATTAAAATGTTAATTTAAAGAGTCTTTTGGAGGTTGATTTTAAATGTTAACTCTTTAAAATAAAGAATATCTCATATTTAAAGAATCTCTTAAAAATGTTCTAACACGACATCTAAAAGGTTCATATATCTTGAAACTAGATTTTTTTATTTCCTATTTGAAAAGTGACATGTGCAGGGAACAACCTTTGACTATCAGGGTTGTCCTTACATCTCTTGCTACTTGAACCTTACTTTCCATCCCTACTCGTGCTCCTGGATCCCCAATCATAGCTGGGTTGATTGGTGAAATGAGATGGCGTTGGTCGGGTTTGAACACAAATAAGTGTAACTTGAATGATAAAATTAATAGTTTTTTGTTCAAGTTTTTAAATGCATTAAAGATGTTCAACCTTTGTTCATTATCTCACTTATGTTTCAATTTTTTGGTCACATTTTTATTAATTGATCTTTGATTGATAAGCCCATTTTGTCCTTAATGACGATCTCCGTCCAAAAGAATCATTAAGAGCGAGTAAAAAAATTTATTTGTCATCCCTTCATTTTTTTAAAAAAGCAAAAAATTAATAAAAACAAAAATAAAATATGTGCAGCTCATTTGCAAGCACACTAAAATAACATTTGGACATAAAGTATCATCATAAACTAAATGTACTAAATAATGGGAAATAGTAGATAATAACACAACAAATTTTTTTTAGGATATATTACAAAATGTAGTGCAAGCATGTTTGACAAAAGTTGCTCAATACTTTTTATTCACGTATTTTATATGACCCATAATTTACTACCATATGTTATCCACATGTTGACCTCAAAAATAGAAATTATTTTCTAAAGCGAACGAATTTCCTACCGAAATTTTGGTACGATTCCCCTGCCATAATTTCACTTCAATAGAACAATGATAAGATTTTCAAGAGTGCAAATCCTTAATTTGACTTTTTTTTTTTAGAGGACTTTTGATTATTTTTGTGAGTTGGTATTCTCTCATCATTATATTGGAAGTTATGATTAAGTCAAATTTTCAAGATTCTGTTGAGATTTTTGCTTTTGCGACATTTGTTATACAATTCGCGATATGCTTGCACGATTTTATTCATTGACGTCTATATTGATTATGTCAGAGATGACTTGTAAATTCAAGGCCGAGCTACGGTTTTTAATCATGTTGTTTGGACGAGACTTCTGATTGTTGTTTAGCCAAGTGATTGGGGGTCTACGTTTCCTCAACGAGGAGAGCCTCGATGGTCAGGGTACATTTTTTATTCAACACACTTTTCAGAGATCGATGTGCAAATATTCAATTTATTGATAAGTGAGCGTGCAATGGGTCCCTTTTTGGCTGACGTTGAGACTATATGAACAATAATTATTTCTGCACATAATATTATATATATTACGTAAAACTCACAACTAATAATTAGTTACAAGCATTACCAAAGAAGCATGAGAGCTAATTTACGCTTTGTCTAGCAAAATTTATAGAATTTCATTTTCATCACACATTCTGATGAACTGATAAATACTATTCACATATTTTCGCTGATTCCAATGTATTTATGAACTACACTATTTATCAATTCTTCCCAAACGGGAGCCTAGCAATCATAATCATAATTATAATCTAAAATTGAGGAAAGAAAATTTACCATGATTAGTCATCAAATAAAAATGAACTTTCAAATGCAGGACAAAACGTGACGACACCTGATATCGAGCCCCAAGTTAGCAAGTCTGTCTCTATGTACTTGAAGAACACTCTCGGCCAATTCTTTCTCTCGTTCTTTCTGGGTGTGGAATTCGAATCGAGAAATGGGTCTTTGGATATTCGGTCGGGTTACGGCCATATACTTCTGCCTCCTTCTGGTCTCGACGACAGTCCACTCTTTCTATCTTCCCGGCGTAGCTCCTCGCGATTTTCAAAGAGTATTGTTTCTGTCTCTTCTGCACACATACATCCTTTCGTAAACTTGAAGTTATGCTTTTTGATTTAAATATAACCTGAATATTACGGGATCTTTAGATCTAGTAATATGACAGTTGATTTCTTGGGGTTAATTGTTTATCTTCCTAGTCTTAACAAGTTCATTTCTGTTGTTTGCTTGTGTTGTTCGTAAAATTTGTTTTGACTGATGTAGATCTAGGGTTTAGATGTTGGGTGATTTGGTGAATTGGATTTGGATCTAGGGTTTTGGTTGTTGTGATGTAGTTTTTTAATTTGTTTTTGGATCTTTCATTAATACCTTTGATGGTATGTTTATGTGCGGTCTTGTTATGAACTCTTTATTAGGAGGACAATATAATTCAACTTTCCTGCATTTGACTTTTGACGATAATGATACGAGGATTTGACTTTTCGGTTACACAATTCCATGTGTTTTTTTGCCATTGCGGATATGTATTCAATGATAATATGTTGATGATGAAAAATATCTGTGGGGATAATCTTAATAGATGCAATGACCACAAATAAAAATAAAAAAAAAATAGAAAAAAAAGGAGAGTTTCAGTTAGCCGGTCTGGTAACATTGATGTTGTTGTGTTGCTTAAGACGGCGAGACTTGTGAAGAGGATGTTTCTGGTTGATGCTAACTTGGAAAGTCGATTCGCCTCCTGCAATGCAAGTTTGGCATTATACCAAATGCCTGCTACTGCTCCCTAATCGAAAATGTTTTTGGTATTCATGGACATCTGTATGTAATGCATTCATTTACTTTGATTTTATGGTTATTATTTTGTAGCCAACGATTCTGAGTAGATAATGATCCATTAAATTCTTTATAAAATTGATATAAAAAGTCAGTTCCTATTATGTATATTTTGTTTTGCTTGTGTTCAGTAATTTCTTCTTTCTTAACCAAGTAAGGTGAAGAGCTTCTTGAATTATACACCTCCGTATATTCCTTACATATGTAATGCCTGTTTTTTACTTTTATAACAGGGGGATGAGCTTCAAGTCAAAGTGAACAAGCTATCATCTACTAAGACACAACTGCCATATGATTTCTATTACTTGAAATATTGCAAACCGAACAAAATCATGAATGTTGCTGAGAACTTGGGGGAGGTCCTTCGAGGTGACCGGATAGAAAACTCAATTTACACTGTGAGTATCCATGATTAATTTGTAAGTTTCCCTTGTCTATATTGTTCTATGAAGCACAAACACGAATATGGGCACGGATGACACTAAACTATTCAAACAAAAGTATGATGCTGAATTTGTTCTGAGAATCTTTAGATTTTTGTATTATTATCTGCATTGTTTTATACCTCAGGGAAGCTCCCCCTAGATGAGAAGTAAATCTACCCTTTCTTATTTGTTTATTTATTCATAAAAGGAACCTAGCCTTATGGCTTGGACCCAATCTCTTTGGTTTACTTTTTCATTAAAATAAAATACTTAAGGTTTTCTATTTTTAATTTTGTGATTGAAATCTTTTGAATTAGAGAAGTGATTATTTGTTGTATTAAGATATCTTTTTGTTGTATTTACTAGTGCAACAGAAAGAAAAAAGCATGTAGTATATATAAAGCAAATTCAACCTAAAGTTCCTAGAGTTTTGCTCATATTATTTAATTTTCTTATGCAAATGTTCAATAGATATTATTTCCCTAATTTTATATTCCTAAAATTTTCAAAATGATCTAGTAGTGCTGAGGACATTTCTTGCGAGACTGAAATGAAAAAAACTATAGCACAATGCAACATGGTGTTTAATGAAGTGTCCTCACTTGTTAGGAAGTTTAAAACATATATATAATAAATAGGACACTCCATGTGCATGAACATGTCAGACACTGTGCTTCAACAAATATTGACTTTTGTTTCTAATTTAGACTAACTTGTTTGTTTAATGCTAGTTTAACATGAGGGAGGAACAGCCCTGTAAAGTGGCTTGTAAAGTTAAGCTTGATGCTGATGCTGCACAGAACTTTAAGGAAAAAATTGATGATGAATACAGAGTCAATATGTAAGTGCACATGTGCATATTCATCTTCTTTTCTCTTCCTTATTTTATGATCATTATTAATCATCATATGAGAATGATAGCTCTGAAATTGTTCTTTCACTAATATATGAAATATGAATGCAGGATTTTAGATAACCTTCCAGTAGCTGTTCGTAGACAGAGGCGAGGTGGAAGTCCATCAACAACTTATGAACATGGTTTCTATGTTGGGTTCAAGGGGAATTACGCTGGGGTTCGTTGCAGTTAGTAATTATCTTTCTGGAAGATAAAGTAAATTTCTTTAATTAGTTTAACATATTTACTTGATTCTGCAGAGCAAAGAGGAGAAGTATTTTATTAATAATCACTTAAGCTTCAGAGTCATGTACCACAGAGATCTTGAAACTGATTCTGCTCGAATTGTTGGGTTTGAGGTTACTTCAAACAGGTTCTCTGCTCTCGATTTATGACTTCTGCAGTGATTTCATTATGCATGTGCATCTCAGTTTAAGGGTTTGGCAATTGGAATTTCTTTGCACCTATCATTATTAGACAATTTGAGTCAGTTGTAAATTTTTTGGATCATAAATTTGAAAGCCACGTGGAAGTTTTTCTTTTATAGAGTTGGGCTTCTCATTAAATCCGTATGTACAGTATTAAACATGAGTACAAGGAGTGGGATGAGAAGAATCCTCAGCTCTCAACATGCAATCAGGACACTAAAAATATAATTCCGGGGAGCACTGTTCCACAAGAAGTTGATACAGACAAGGAGGTTGTGTTCACTTATGATGTTTCTTTCAAGGTACACTTTTTGTAACTCTTGTGTTCGCTTCTGATGTTTCTTTCAAGGTACTCTTTTTGTAACTCTTGTGTTCGCTTCTGATTTGAGGCTTCTTCTTTTTTTTTTTTTTTTTATTATTATTATTTTTTATATATATTTCAATGTCACATTGGAATTAAATATTATATGTTCCTTTTGTAGGAAAGTGATATAAAGTGGGCATCACGCTGGGATACCTACCTTCTCATGAATGATGATCAGATCCACTGGTTTTCTATCATCAATTCTCTGATGATTGTCCTCTTCCTTTCTGGTATGGTTGCCATGATCATGATGAGAACTCTGTACAGAGATATTGCAAACTATAATCAGTTGGAAACCCAAGATGAAGCTCAGGAAGAAACGGGATGGAAACTTGTTCATGGTGATGTTTTTAGAGCACCTGCAAATTCTGGATTGCTGTGTGTTTACGTGGGGACGGGGGTTCAAATCCTCGGAATGACGCTTGTGACAATGATGTTTGCACTGTTGGGTTTCCTTTCACCTTCCAACCGTGGTGGGCTTATGACTGCCATGGTTCTCTTATGGGTTTTCATGGGCTTGTTTGCTGGTTACTCATCAGCTCGTCTATACAAAATGTTCAAGGGCACCGAGTGGAAGAGGAATACCTTAAAAACTGCTTTCATGTTTCCTGGTATTCTGTTTGCTGTTTTCTTTGTTCTGAATGCTCTTATCTGGGGAGAAAAATCATCTGGAGCTGTACCCTTTGGAACTATGTTTGCTCTTGTGTGCTTATGGTTTGGAATATCAGTTCCGTTGGTTTTTGTCGGTAGTTATTTGGGTTTCAAAAAACCAGCCGTTGAAGATCCAGTGAAGACAAACAAAATCCCAAGGCAGATACCCGAACAGGCATGGTACATGAAACCTATGTTCTCTATTCTTATTGGAGGCATCCTTCCGTTTGGGGCTGTTTTCATTGAATTATTCTTCATATTGACTTCCATCTGGCTGAACCAGTTCTATTACATCTTCGGCTTCCTCTTCATAGTCTTTGTGATTTTAATAATCACGTGTGCAGAGATAACAATTGTTCTCTGCTACTTCCAGTTGTGCAGTGAAGATTATCATTGGTGGTGGAGGGCTTACCTGACTGCTGGTTCCTCGGCTTTATACCTTTTCCTGTACTCTATTTTTTACTTCTTCACTAAGTTGGAAATTACCAAGCTTGTTTCTGGCATTTTGTACTTCGGGCATATGCTAATTGCTTCATATGCCTTCTTTGTGTTGACGGGAACCATTGGCTTCTGTGCTTGCCTCTGGTTTGTTCGGAAGATATATTCCTCTGTGAAGATCGACTGATGTAAAGAAGGGAAAGAAAGTGGGAATATGTCGTAGTATGGAAGGAATGACTTCGGGATGGTGATTGAAGAGTAATTAGACCGACTCCTTATAGGAAGGATAAGAGCTTGAAACTACGTAAATTTTCCCAGCCTGCCTTTCATTTTCTGGTGGCTTGTATTTATTCTTGTTCGATTTTGTTCAAATCAAAATCATTTTCATGGACTGTAAGATGTAGAAGAATTCCACTTGAAGAGACCTTGGTTGTATTGGAACTTTTCTGATTATTTATCAGCACCAATGCAACTGTGGCTTGATAAATTTTGTTAATCCCTCTCTTGATGAATGTTTCCATTTTCTTTAGTTTAGGGTTTTTTTTTTTTTTTTTTTTTTTAATTATTGGTAAATGTAAATTATATAGATCAAATTATGTACAATATACAAATACTACGGGTATACCCGAGCAATCAAAGATCAATAACATAAGAGAATTACAACGGGCATATCCGTGCAATCAAAAGAAAAGTGAAAAGTACAATTATTCTGGGCATTCCCGAGCAAAACAAAAGAAATGAAGTAAAAACATCAATTAACAACAAGCTAAAGACTCAAAATGAATTAAAACATACGGATAAAAAATAAAAATGACTTTGTATATGTGTGTTTTAATCCGATTAACCACATTATCAACATGTTGAACGATGTGCTAAAAAACAAATCTATTTCTAGCCATCCAAATATAGTAGACGGAAGTGGCAAGTGCAATTTTCATCAATCTATTCTTCTAAGTCGTGCCTCTAGCTTCCTTTGTTAACCACTTCAATGCACTAGGCAAGGTAGTCACAGCTCGGGTGAAACCAAGCCATTTTCTGATTTTCTCCCATACGTCACAAGTAAATGGATAGGAGAAGAAAAGATGTTGTGCAGTCTCCTCTACTCGTTCACAAAAAACACATCTACGGTCAATATCAATGTATTGAATTCTGTCCTTTGTTTGTAATTTTTCCTGGGCACACAGCCAAAGTATGAAAGCATGTTTTGGTGTTATAGTCGAATTCCAAACAGCAGCCGCCCAGATTTGTTTCATACCTTTCGGCTTGAAGTACTCGTAGGCAGCAAGTGTGCTGAATCTGCCTTCCGATGCCCAGGCAGTAAGTCTGCCAACAGCAGCCTCTGCCATCCCTTGAGCCCCCATTACAAGGTCCCTGATTTCCAGCACTTTTTTGAGAAGTAGGGAGTCGTCCTTTACTGCCTTTCGCTCCCCAAATATCCACCCTACGGAGAAAATTGAGGTTCACCCATTTAATCTAAAGTGAATCCTTTTTGTTTTGAATGTTCCATAGAGTTTTGGTTAGTAGGGCCAAATTCCAGCTTTTAATGTCTCTCAATCCAAGCCCCCCTTCAAGTTTGGGTAGGCAAATGTTACTCCAAGCCACCAACGATTTCTTAGATCCCCATAGGAAATTCCGGTATAAGGAAATAAGTTTAGAAGTGACGGCGGCCGGAATGGAAAAGATAGATAACCAAAAACATTCACAACTCCTTGAAGAACGGCTCTAATAAGTTCCACTCTCCCCGCATAAGAAAAAGTAACACATGACCATGCACCAATACATGCTGAAAATTTATTAATGAGGGAGTCATATGAGCTAACTTTCAATTTCGCCGCCGCAAGAGGAATTCCCAAGTAACAGAATGGCATGGTACCAATGGGGATGTTGATGAGGGCAAAGATATTTTCCAATTCATACCCATGAACACCCGCAGTATAAATACAAGTTTTATCAACATTCATCTTAAGTCCCGATATATCACCGAAGCATGATAAACAATTCAATAGAGTATCGACTGAAATAACATCCCCTCTTGCAAAAAGCATAAGGTCATCCGCAAAAGCCAAGTGAGTAATTTTAAGTGAAGCACATTTAGGATGAAAATTAAACTCACTATTAGAAGTGGCATCCTTAACCATTCTAGAGAAGTACTCAAGACATAGCACAAACAAAAATGGAGAAAGAGGATTACCTTGCCGGAGGCCTTTCCTACCTTTGATGAAACCATGAAGACTTCCATTAAGAGAGATAGAGTATGTAGGAGAGGTCACACATTCCATCACCCAACCAATGAAAATCGAGGGAAACCGCAACCCCACAAGTATATTCTTGAGAAAGTCCTAATTCACCGAATCATATGCTTTCTTCAAGTCAATTTTTAGAAAACATTTCGGAGCAACCCTCTCACGATTATATTGTCTAAGGAGCTCTTGTGCCAAATGAATATTTTCCACCATACTCCTCCCCTCAACAAAAGCACCTTGAGCTTGATCAACAATTGATCCAAGAATAGGCCCCAATCGAGAAGATAAGATTTTAGTGATCACTTTGTAAAATACATTGCAACAAGCAATAGGTCTATACTCATCCACGGAAGTAGAATGATTAGTCTTTGGGACTAAAGCAATTACCGCATGATTAGTTTGTTTGAGAAGAGACCTCGAAACAAAGAATTCCTCAATAGCCTCCATGAATTCTTCTCCAACAATATGCCAAGATTTTTTGAAAAAACATGAAGTGTATCCATCCGGGCCCGGAGACTTGTCTTCCCCAATACTAAAAAGAGCATCTTTGATTTCATCTCTCGTGACAGGTCGACCAAGTAAATCAGCATGTTCATTTGACAAAACAGGCCCATTTTCTATAAAATCAGCAATAAAATTCTGTCCACGGCAACTTTTTCCCAGCAAATAAGTGTAGAAACCAACAAAATCAGCCTACCTCTTTTTGGGAGGTAGTATAGGTGCCATCTACCTTCAAAACAGCTGGGATGTAATTTCTCTTGGTGTTTCTATTGGCCATAGAGTGAAAAAACTTAGTGCATTTATCAGAATCTTTCAAGTAAACACACTTAGCTTTTTGGTAGTAGAAACTCCTCTCCGCTTCAAGAAGATTGTTAACATCTTTCCTCAACCGTGCCACATTACTTTGCAATTCAAGATTTGTCGGGTCATTTTGCAAGTCAACTTGCAAAGATTCCAAGTTTGTAGAAGCAACCTTTGCCCTAGAAGAGATATGTGAAAAATGTTTAACATTTAGCTTCCTAAGCACCCCCTTAAGATTTTGCAATTTCTTACAAAGTGAGAATTGTTTAGTACCTCTCACCACATAGTGCCAACCATTTTCCACCTCGTCAATAAAGTCATCATGATTAGCCCACATGTTGAAAAATCGAAAGGGAGTTTTTTTCCTGTCAACTTCTCCAAGAAGAGAAAGAATGCACGGCGAATGATCGGAGTGGCCACTCGAAGGCAAGAAATTTGCAAAACTATCAAAGTCCCCTTGTAACCAAGCTTCATTTACCATGGCTCTATCAAGTTTACTCCATACTGAGTCATTGGTCCAAGTGAGGAAGCAACCAATATATCTCAAGTCGGAAATACCAAGATGAAGACAACAATTTTCGAAATCCCTAACTTCATAGGGAGTCACATCTACCCCATTACTTTTTTCATCAAAATTTAGCACATTGTTGAAATCACCCAAAAGCAACCAAGGTAAAGTGCAATTCGAACCAAACTCCATAAAGTGATTCCAAAGGGGCCTACGGCTAACAATAGTGTGGTAACCGTAAACAAAACTAACAAGGAAGGTAAGTGAGGTTACCTTGCATGTAGCGGAGAAATGAATAACTTGAGGAGAGATATCAAGAACTTCAATATCAACTTTCAAAGCATTCCACAAAACCAAAATCCGACCCGCTTGATGTGTATGGAAGTTGTTAAATTGTGAAAATCCACTAAATTTATTTCGCATAATTCTCTTCAACTTAGGTTCATCCAACTTTGTTTCCAAGATGCCCATAATATCAATATCATGTAAATTCATGAAACTCCGAACCCCATTTTGTTTTCGGGGTAGATTCAATCCCCGAATATTCCAAGCATAGTTGTCAAAACTGGACCAGACCGGCTGGTTCGAACCGAAAACCGTCGAACCGGACCATGGTCCGGTCCGAGCTACCCTAAAATTGACCAAAGCAACTAGCCCGTTAAAAGCCAAAGGAAACCGCCGGGTATTCAAAAACTCGCCGGCCCATTTAGTATAAAACTCGCCCGGTCCAATAAAACCCACATCTCCTTCACAAAGCACAGACAGAATTGAAGCCCTACCGTAGCAGAGCAGCCGGTCAGCAGTTTGCAATTTCACTCCCTAGAATCCAAAGCCTCGAATTTCAAGTTGTATTAGATGGAAGAGGAAAATGTAAGTTTAAATTTTATGATTTTATCTGTAAATTTCATTTTTTTCCTACCCAACTTTTTTGCTGTAAAAATTTTAATACTGAGAATCGTTTGGCTTGTTTGAGATTACTGCAAAATTCCGTGTTTGGTTATAGTTTGCAATTGTGTACAAATATAGATTAGATTTACTCGTTAAAGTTTGGAATTTTATAATTTGGTTTGTGAATATGTTTGGTTGGATTTTCTTTTTGTAGATTCTGTTAATTCATAATTGTATGTTCATCAATTCATATAATCAGGCCCGTTTGTTGAAACGAAGTTAGTTGGTATGTATGCTAAATGCGGGTCACTTGAAAATGCATTTGACGTGTTTGATGCAATGGGTGACAGGAATTTGTATGTGTGGTCTGCGATAATTGGGGCATGCTCGAGGGAGAAGAAGTGGGGTGAAGTGGTGGAGCTTTTTTATTCAATGATGGAGAGTGATAATATTGTTTCGGATTTTTTGTTTCCCAAGATTTTACAGGCTTGTGGGAACTGTGGTGATTTGGAGATGGGGAGATTGGTTCATGGAATAGTTACTAAATGTAGGATGAATAGCCAAGTTCGCGTGAATAATTCAATTCTCGCTGTTTACTCAAAATGTGGGTGCTTGAACTCTGCAAAGAGATTTTTTGAAGGAATGGAGGTGAAGGATACAGTTTCTTGGAATGCAATAATCACTGGTTATTGTTAGGAAGGCGAGATAAAGGAGGCACGCAGATTGTTTGATTTGATGCGTGAAGAAGGCGTTGAGCCAGGTGTTGTCACTTGGAATATATTGATTTTGAATTATATACTATCTTTGATATGATTAATTGTTGTTTTTATTGTTTGAAATTCATATTTCACTATATATGATCTAGAATTTGTGAAATTGGGATACAAATTGAGATACAAATTGATATTTAGTTAACAAAACCATATGAAGTTAATTTAGTTATTAGTAAAAAATAGAAAAAAAATTCATTCAATGAAAATAGTTAATAATATTTTTGACAGGAATTGACCCGTCGGTTGAATCATCGAGTCGTCGGTTGAACCACTGACCCGATGACCCACTACATCATCCAGGTTGACATCTGGGTCGGGTTTGACAACTATGATTCCAAGTACTTATCTTCATGATGTAGGAGCGGGGTTACTCCTCTTACCATCTTTATAAGTAGTAGTGCCCTTCCGATCATCAACTTTCCCCATCAGTTTATCATTGCAAGCATTCCCAGAAATCTGCCTATCTGTTGGTCGAACACTGCCTTTAGCCGTTATTTTCTGCTGCCCAGTTATGTTTCTGCCCTCACTGGCTATCATGGCCTATTGACTTTCTTTCCCACTAGCAGTAGGCGGTTTGACTGAGGTGCTTACTTTCTGTCCGTTGGTGGAACTTTCGCCAGCTGAATTCCCACTTCGGCCATAAGCATTGGCTGAAACTGGGGTGAGAGCAATTCGGCCTATCTTATTCAAAACCTTCTGCCCCCTGTTTCTGCTGCCAACAACGGTGAAAGGAGCTTCAACAATCGGTGACACAGCTGCATCTACAGTACCAGCTGAATCAGCTGTGCCTACAGTACTAGTCGCAATCTGTCCACTCGAATCAAGCTGTGTCTGAGACTGCGTCCCAGCCGAAACTGACTTACCCGGTTCCTTTTCAACTGCTTTACCCTGATTGGTAGCCTGTGTTTGAGTCTTTTTATGACCCCCGGCTGTTTAGTAACCGTAGCAATTGAAGAGCAGGTAGCTGTAGAGTGCCCAAAGAATTTACATTTTCCACAGAATTTAGGCTCATATTAAAAAATAACATTTTGAAGTCTCAATTTACCCGTGGGCATATTCATCTCAACAGTTTGAACCAACTCCTTAGATGCATCAATTTCCACAAAAACCCGGGCATACGATAATCTCGCCTTGTTAGAGGTGAGCTTATCCGTGCAAATAGGGTACCAATCTTTGAAGCAATTCTAGATAAGATTTTCGAATTCCAACAATCAAGTGGTAGTCCCAGGAGTTTTATCCATGCCGGCATGATACTAATATCATCATCCCTAAAATCAAAGCAACGGGGCATAATTTTTAGCATCAAAGGTCGACCAAACACTAGGGGCCCCCATGCAAGACAAAATTCCAAGACTCTTCATCCACAAATTTAAAAACAAGCCATCCACTATCATGAACATGATAATGGTAACGAACTTGCCAAGTATCATACAATTGCATTAATGCCTTTCTACTGGGGAATCTACCGGCAAAATAATTGACAAGACAAAAGCCCCAAGATTTTTCAACAACATCCATTTCCTCTTCAACCACGTCAATAGCATGGGGCTGTCCATCTATCAATTCCAGTTTAATCCCTTCATCTATGTTTCTATTATCTTTAAACAAATTAATCCATGAGGCCTTTTTTTCATCAAGAGGCGCCTTTCCCACTGGATTAATTTTGTCCACAGCAACATGTTTATCCACCAAGGCTTCCACATCCGTATCATCATCATCACACAAGGGTACGAGAGACCGTTGGTGATAAGGGAGTTTTCTCCTCAATTTCAAAAATCCCATCTTCTGATGCATCACGTTGAAGATCACCATCACCCAAATTCGGGGCTGCCAGATTAATTTGATGTTCTGCCCATTTAATATCATGGGCATTAGTATCAATTTTCATAGTGGGACGCCCACTTTGCTGGGCCGATTTCTTTTTCCTGCCCATGAGAAGTAGGCAAAGAAAAATAAACAGGCCCACCTGCAGAATAAAAAAGTGGAAATTACACATTACCCTACTTTTCAAAATCCTATTTCCTAAATCAGAATTTAAGTTTATAATTCCTAAATCAGAATTTAAGTTTATAATTTCAAAAACCAGAAATTTTATTTAATATTTTATAAACCCTAATGTAAATTGAAAATTCATTTCTCGTCTCCCTCTCCCTCTCCCTCTCACTCTCACTCTCTCTCTCTCTATCTCTCTATTCACGCCCTCACTGCTGGAAGCAACCGCCTGTGTGAATCGCCGGCCAGAAGCAGATGCAGCCACCGAAGACTACAGCCCGCTCGACGTCTCAGGTGGAAGGAATATATATAGTTTGGATCGACGATTTCAATAGGTCGGCGATTTCAATTGGCTCAAGCCCTATCCTCTATTTCTCTATCCTATCCTCTCTTCTCCTCCCCTCTCCTCCGTCGACTCTCTCTGATTCTACGAGATTGTGGCGTATTGATTTTGGATTTGATTTTTTGGATTTGATTTTTGGTTGTGTTTCGGTGGTGGTCGTCGCGATTTTGGTTGCAGTGTAAAGGTAGCGGCGACGTTGGGGCGTGGTGATGGTGGAGGCTGGTTTCACGAACATGAACGTCGCGGTGTGGTGGTCGCAATGGTGGTTTGTGGGGGTGGATATGGAATTGCGGCTGCTGTGACTCAAGTTTTGGTTGGTGTGGTGGTGGCAATAGATTTTGGGTTGGCAAGAGATCTGGAATCTGGAGGCGGTGAAGGTGGCAGAGGCGATTGGTGTGGAGGCGGTTTGTTGTGGTGGCTGTGGTGGTGGAGACGATGGAGGTGGAGGCGATGAAAGTGGCAGAGGCGATGGGTGTGGAGGCGATGAATGTATGGGGAGGTGGTGGTGGCATCGCCTCTGGGTGGTGTGGTTGCGATGTGGGCTGGGTGATCTTGGTAGTGTTGGTGATGTGGCGGTGATGCAGGTGGTTGTGGTTGATGCAGTGGGGTGATGGTGGTGGTGGTTTTGGCGGATGTGACGGTGGCGGTGGTGGTGGTCACAGATCATTTCGTTGACTGTTATTACTAAATTGGTGAATTTGTGACCGGCGAACAAACTATGACCTACGAAATTTTTGAATCGTAATCTGTGATTTATTAAAATTCTGATTTGTGACCTCGAAAATAAATTGTGACATATTAAAATTTCGATCTGTGACCTCGAAAATAATGTGACTAATGATTTGTGACCGGTGAACAAATTGTGACCTAAATTGTTGAATCGTAATCTGTGACTTATTAAAATTCTGATTTGTGACCTCGAAAATAAATTGTGCCTTATGAAAATTTCGATTTGTGACCTCGAAAATAATCTGTGATATTTAAAATTTTTGATTTGTGACCGAAAAATAATATGTGACTAATTAAATTGTGAATCTGTGACCGATAAATAAATTGTAACCTATGAATTTTTTGAATTGTGATCGTAAAATAATTTTCGACATTTAAAATTTTTTATTTGTGATCGAAAATAATATGTGACTAATTAAATTGTGAATCTGTGATCAAATTATATAAATCTGTGACCTCAATATATTTAATTAATAATTTAATAAAAATTCGATTTTTGAAATTTGAAACTTATTTTCTTATTATTGAAATGGGTCAAAATTATACTCTTACTTATGAAAATTACCCAATAATAAAATACCCCACTAGCACAATGAAGTACAGACCCAAATGCAAGTATAATGAGAGGCCCACATGCACATCCAAACCGGGTCAAGAATAATAATAAAATATTGCCCAGAAATCCAATCACTCAAAATAGAAACCACGTGATATACAGAGAGTAAGCCAGAGAAATATTACCCACAATGTGTAAGGCTTCGACCACAATCCCACAGCAGACAATCCGGATTTGCAGAGAACGTGACAATACTGTTATACAGAAAGGCGGATTTTGATGGAAGCAGCAAACTTCATAGACAGGAGCTAGCGTTAACTGTCAACCGCTATGTGCTTTCCTTCTTGTTATGTTTATTTGTGTAATTTTTTGCGCCTTGTATGGTCAATTGTTTTATTTAGCAATTTTGATATGGTATTTTCTTAGCTGGTGAAAATTGATTTTCGGTGCTTGGTATATTCCTTATTTTTTTCTGTTGCCTCGATAAATTCTTGACACTTCACTACAATTTTTTTGTTTCAATTGCCTGAATGCTATTTTCAGATACGCAGCTGCATAAGGTTATGAATAGAAGAAAATAAATCAGATTTGAGGGAGGAAAAGAAAAACAGAAATCTGATTTCGATCAAGAAAATATTGTTAGCACGGTAAGAATATATGACACAACTCGATGTACATCATGACATATGCCCTCTGCAGGTTTGATTACACCAAATAACCTGTGAAGAAACGAAAAGGTTAATGGCACATTTTAGGAAGTTTTTACATACGATTTTTATTTATTTACAAATTGTTGGATTTTGATACCCAATAATCCTGGATTATGATGTAAACGTGGGATTGTAATTTCATAGGCTTTGACCGATGAATGAAATAGTACCAACAACCAAGTCCAAGAGCTCTTCCGGCTCAATTGTAATTACCTTTGGATGGCTTGAATCTTGGCCCGTTTAGCCTCCTTTATTGGTCCAACTTAAAGTCTAAACCTAGCCCACTTATAAGGTAAAACCCTAGACATTTAGGTCATTGATTTGTGTGAGAAAACAGAGAGAACTTGGCTGCCTTCTTTGTGAAATTCGGCTGCCCATTTTGGATAAGAAAAATCGGTGACTTTTCTTTGTGATTTTGGTCTACTCTTTGTATCTTCTTCCATTGTTTCTCTTGTGCCTTTGTGGCTACAAATCAATACATTTATCTCTTCCTTTGTGGGTGAGATTGTGAAACAACCAAGGTGAATATATTGGTTGCGGATCGGAGTCGGAGTCGGATTGGATTGGTTGTTGGTAGAGAAATGTACGTTGAACTGAGCTCGAAAAATACTATTTTGACGACCCTTGAAGCAAGCTTCCACTACAATTGGTATTAGAGCTTCATGGTGGTGGATTTGGGATGAAAAACTGACCAAAAACCGATCAGAAAACCTGCAGAAACGAGGCAGAAAACAGATTTGAAAGCTGTCCAGAAAACTGCCTAAAATCAACCCCTATTTTCGCGTTTTCTGGCCAATCCAGAAGGAGTTTGGTGAAACGGAGACCACTGGTGTGACGTGCAGGTGGAGACGGTTCCGGCGGTCAAACGCGTCTGAGCTCCGACGCCCGCGATCGGCGGCGCGTGGGGATTCCGGCACAGCGCGTGAGGGCACGTGCGGCGATTTCAAGCGACGGGGTCTGAAGATAGATTGTTGCTAACGTTATTTCTGACATTTCTGTGTTTTTAGTTTTCTGTTTCAGGTACTGTAGAAAAAGTTGGACAATTTTGCCCTTGGTGGAGCGTCAGTCGGAACTTCTGAATATTTACTAAATTACTTTAGGCCAAGATTGTGGCCTTAAAGCAGTAAATTCGCATCTCTCGTAATTTACGGACTCAGATAGGTCTGCTCTAATAAATTGGCTTATCCCGTTAAAATTCAGTATTAGCGCGTCATCTTGTGGGGTGACAATAAGATTGTGGTTACCGTGAAGGGGTAACATTGTTTGTGCTAGAAATTTAGGAATTATTTACTCTATTTGAAGTGTTGAATTTAATTGCAAGTTAATTATTAATTTTGTGTTCTAATTGTCATTTAGTCACTGTGTGAGACTACATTGCGTGAAAATTTGAATATGTGTTATCATACATTCGTGTTGCATTGATTATCCTGTTAGAACACCTGGACTTGACCCGTTCGAACATTCCCTTGATCTGAGATCGTGAATCTTACGAAACCCTGGGAATTTAGAACGGTGTATACTGTGACCTTAAGATTGTTTTGTGTGACCTAATTGTATACTTTGGTTGTTCTATTTTCTAAAAATGACTTCACATTTTGAAGTTGGAATTTTTAATGGGAAATGAGATTTTTCGATTTGGCAACAAAAGATGAAGGGAATTTTAGTTCAACAAAAGGTTTCAAAAGTCATAGACGGCAAATTTCCTACAAATTTGACAGAAGCACAAAAAGAAGAATATGATGAACTTGCTTACACTTCAATTACTTTACACTTATCTGACGCTGTTTTGAGGAAAGTTGAAAAACTCGACTCTACAAAAGAACTTTGGGAAAAGTTGAAAAGTTTATATATACTTAAGTCTACTCCAAATAAGTTGTACTTGCTTGAAAAGTTTTTTAGTTTTAAAATGGATCCTTCAAAGGATCTTGATGACAATTTGGATGTCTTTAACAAATTTGTGCAAGATATTGTTAATAGTGATGAAAAGGTGTCTGAAACCTATAAAACTATAATCCTACTTAATTCTATGCCTGAATCATATAGAGAGGTTAAGAATGCTATTAAGTATAGTAGGGACACCTTAACAACCGAGATTGTCATAAACTCACTTAGGAGTAAGGAGATGGAGATCAAAGCTGAAAAAGAAGATAATAGGAATGGTGAGTTCCATGTGATGAGGAGTAGAATGAAATTTAAGCAAATGAATTTGGGTAGAGCTCAAGACAATAATGATTCGATTAGTGACTCGAGTGATGATGGTGGTAAGAAGAAGGTCAAGAGATGTGACAAGTCTAGTGGTAGAAGGTGTTATAGTTGTGGTAGAACTGGACACTTTATTAGGGACTGTCCTAAGAATAAGGATAAGCAGATGGGTAGGATGAGAGATGAGGCGAATGTAGCAATGGGGTCGAGTGATGACCCTAGTGAGGTTTATTGAGTGTAAACCTAGTTACTGTATTGCATCTATGTGTAATCATTTTTGCATGTGTGTGAGTGTTTGATTCTGTTGCATGTTGTATGTTACGATTTCAATGTGTTTGATGTGTATAATTGCATGAATCAATGTGACTCGTATACTTGGTGTATGTGTTTGCATACATAGTAGGGTTAAGATGCATTAGCAGTGTGTGCGTGTGTGTTGGATGTCTATTGGTGAGGTGGAGTATAGATGCCTATGGGTACATTGTAGTTTGTATCGGGGGATGTGTAGTGTGACATTTGGATCACGAGTGGAGATGTGATCAAATGTCTGGAATCTTTTATCAGAAATAGACCCTGATCAGGTGGAGTGTAAGAGAGGACACTTCTATCACTTCTATTAGGTGGAGCCCCATTATCCACGTAGTTTGGGAGAAGTGATGAGGTGATAAAGGATTATCCCAAGAACTTAGGATCTATTGTGACTTACCAGTTAGACGTGAGTTGAGTGATTAGTCTAGTGAGCATGGTGAAGCGATGAGTGAAGATATGTGTTCTCGAGGTGGGAGTAACACGGAATGGGATAGGATAAGTGTGGAGAGATCTTTTCGTGTGGTCATTTATGCATTTGTTGCACATGTGTTGACCCTGTGTTGATTAACTGGGTGTTAATCTGTTGTTCTGTGTGAACGTATTTTGAAAAAGATCTATGTATTATCCTATAGTATATCGACATCGTATGTTTATTTGCTCTTGACTGTCACTGTAATTATTTGCTGCTACTTGGGTGTTCTTGACCTTAGCCCTGGTGAGTATACGGAGCAGGTATGGTATGTGTTCCAGGACGAAAACACGAGGTAAGATCTATGATACCAATTTTATTGGTTACCTTGATTGTGCAAGTATAAAATGCGTGTTTTATTTGCTTATAGGTTTATTGGGAATCAATGTGGAGATTATTGGGTTTTGATACCCAATAATCTCAGGCTATGATGTAAACGTGAGATTGTAATTTCATAGGCTTTGGCCGATGAATGAAATAGTACCAACAACCAAGTCCAAGAGCTCTTCCGGCCCAATTGTAATTACCTTTGGATGGCTTGAATCTTGGCCCGTTTAGCCTCTATTGGCCCAACTTAAAGTCTAAACCTAGCCTACTTATAAGGTAAAACTCTAGTCATTTAGGTCATTGATTTGTGTGAGAAAACAGAGAGAACTCGGCTGCCTTCTTTGTGAAATTCGGCTGCCCATTTTGGAGAAGAAAAATCGGTGACTTTTCTTTGTGATTTTGGTCTACTCTTTGTATCTTCTTCCATTGTTTCTCTTGTGCCTTTGTGGCTACAAATCAATACATTTATCTTTTCTTTTGTGGGTGAGATTGTGAAGCAACCAAGGTGAATATATTGGTTGCGGATCGGAGCCGGATTAGATTGGTTGTTGGTAGAGAAATGTACGTTGAACTGAGCCCGGAAAACACCATTTTGACGACACTTGAAGCAAGCGTCCGCTACATAAATAAATACATTTGAGTGGTTCATCAGTGAGTAGTATTTGTTGGTCTGGATAAGAAATGATTTGAATGATTATAAACATGAGCTAAACATAGGAAATCGACTCAAGGACTCACGAGCAGCTCTAAAATTTCTGCTGCAGTGTGCAGTCTGTCTTTGGGCACACGGATGTATCAGGGATCAGGGATCAGGGATGGCGTATTCCTCTCAGCCCAAGAAACAAGTCGAGTTAGTATAGATGTAATTTTAAGCACAAAGAAAGAGGGAAAAAATCGCTTTTCTGTAGGTTCGTATTCTAATCATCCAACCATATATATGCAAAGAGTATATCTAAGATTTAAATGCTTCGCATAATTGATTCAAATTATGACAAACTATACAAGTAGCAAATTCACAGGTTGCTAAAGGGTTCACTTCTGCTAATGTATACAACTGTGAACACTGAATTATATTCACTAGTCACCACGAGGGTTCAATCTGGGAATATTACTAGAAACAAGTCTGAAACTGGTTTGATTATAGCTTATATACCGTATCTTACAAAAATTGGGATGAAACCTGGTCAACCCGTCAGTTGAATCACTTTAGAAAAATTATAAATCCTAATGAATTTTGATGGATTTAAAAGATTATAAATCCTAATGAATTTCGTGAATTCAAATAGATTTTCCCAAATTTCATAAGAATTTCATCAAATATGGTAAATTTCAAAAGATTTGGTTATATGTATTTTTAAGCTTGAAATCCATCCAAATCTTTTAAAATCCTTCTATTAATGAAATCTTTAAATTCACTAATTATTTACGATACCTAGATTTTAAAGAATTTTTTTGAATTTCATTAAAATCTCAATTGGGGACGCTTAAATTTTAATAGATTTCATTAAAATTTATTGAAATCTTAATAGAGTACACCTAATTTTTTTTTTTTTTTTTTTAAATTTTAAATCCATGATAATCTCAGTTGAAGACACCCTACCTAAACTTGTAACTTTTATGGTGTTATACACACGTACAATTATTTTTTACCCCAATTGAACCCATTGACTCGACTTTTGCCTTTCCAACAGAACCGGGTTTATGTATAAATGATTTGCTTTATGATTAAAATATCATTTTAGCCAGAGTTTGATAAATTAACTCATTTTCAATTGTATAGATTGTGATTTTATTTTCTAATTTTTTTTTGATATAATAAATATTAATATTTTTAATTTTAAAATAACTATATTGAATCCATTGTCTAAGAAAAAATATTTGGTAATAACAGATTGGTATGCAAAAATCGTCAAACAGAAAAATTCAATTGAAATTGTCTTTAAAAAATCGTTGATTTTGGTGCCATGTGAATCCATCAACAAAAAAGTTTCAAACTAAAACAGTTTGATTTAAGTTTTGGAATTCGAACTGCGAATTGAAACCAAACAAGACCGTCTAAAAATTAAAAATTATTATTAATTATTTAGACTAATAAATAACAATATTAACCTCCAAAAAAATATAAAAAATAGGTTAATTAGCACAAAACGTTTCCAACTTTCAATATTTGTATGCAAAACGTCCCTAACTTCATATATTTTTTTTTTTGGCAATTTCACCCCTTTTTTATCTTTTATTGCGAAAAAGGTCTTTTCATTTACCCACTATCAAATGCTCCGTTAATTCAACAAAAAGACTAATTTACATCTACAATATATTAGAAGTGTGGATTAAGGAAAAACTTTTGATTATCAATTTTACCCTTATATATTTAGTTATATGTCAATTCTACCCTTATATATTCCATATAGTACCATCCTATATAATTTAACTTTATTTAATAACTATTTAGATGTACATTAACTACAATATAAAATAATATTTGTTATAGTTTAAATATAATTATTTTTGTAGACGGCCTTCGATTTTAAGTGACTAAATTTAATTAATATGAAATTATGAGTACTCTAATATAAAAAATGAACTCTACACTTAAAAGGAAACTACATGAAGTTAAATTGTAATTTATCTATCATTAATACCACCTTTAATATATGAGATAATATCATACGTACATGTATATATATTATATTATTTATTATTTATATATACTTGAGCTTCACTTAAAATCAACGTTCATCTACTTATATAATTACAATATATATAAAAATAAAATGTGGAGATAGATGAGAAACGCTTAATTTACCATTTTGTCGTTATATAACAATGTCAACGTTTTTATTCAAAGATTATAGAAATTGCACGTTTAATTAATATAATAGATAATATAAGTATTTAAATGCAAATGACAGTAAGTTAAAAAGAAAAAAATTGTTTGTATATGATCAATCAACATTTTGGAGGAAACAAAAAAATCAAAGATGGAATAGATTATGAACCACTCTTAAATATCTTATCAATTGTTCCTAATATATAATTATGAGTTATTTAGCCTTCCCAAATTTGTATCCACTTCCATTAAATATAAGCATCTCAATTGCACATTTTTTATTAAAACCAATTTTTTCAGTATTAATTAAAATTAAAATTATGTGTTCCAAACATAATTAATATAGGATTGAAAATTTTACTAATTACTATTATTGCATGTTCATTTTTGTATAAGCAAAAAAATTGATGGTAATCAAATTACTTATTAGATATAAATATATAAAGAAAAGATTTTTTTTTTTTTTTTTAATCCTGATGCATTTAAAGGGAAATTTTTTATTCCTCAATTTGTATTAATCATATTCAAAAGAAAAAAAAAGAACGCTTTTGTTTTGAGAATTTTCCCTTCTATATTTGTTTTGAATGTAACTTTGATTTTTAATTTAAAATTAATGTTATAGGTTAATATGACGAGCATGATTCATACGTAATTTTTGTTTCTAAATGTGTTTAGATAAAATACCTTTTTTTTTTTTTTTTTTTTAAGGTAAAAAAATTTATGTTACAGACAAAATAAGTAATTATTTATGTATCTTTAGTTTACTTATAAGTAAATATTTTAAACTTAGTCAAATATACATCTTTTGATTCTTCTTCTTCTTCTTCTTGTCTGTTTGTAGCACAAAGCTGGTTGATAAGTAAATAAAACATTACGTTTTAATTATTCAACATTTTCACATTATGTACGTAATTTCATAAACTTTTATTCATATATATTCTTTAACAATTTTAAATTTTTCTTTAGTGTTATCAATTTCTTTACATTAAAAATATTACGTATATCATTTATTCCGTAAATAAGACGTACAACGCACGTACTTATTACTAGTTAGTACAAAACGTCTCAATCTTTTAATATTTTTGTACAAAACGTCCATTCCTTTCGTTTTACAAAGGTATAGATGTTTTCCATGACTTAATTTTAAAGATATGGATGTTTTCGTAAGGTATATTGTTACACTTAAAGCGTATTAATAGGTAAGAATGGTTATCACAAGGTCAATTTCATGCTAAAAAGAAAAGAATAGGTCCAATTCATCTTCTCCATTGATATGTGATGAACCATTCACCATTGAAATCCAATCGGTTATTTACAACATTACATTTGTCATTGTTCTTCTTATTTTACCCTTATTCACACCCTTAATAAGCACAAATTAGGATGAACATCTTCAATTTATCGACCACATATTCAATTTCTTCATCTATCGTTCCAAATTTTATGAGTAATTCAGTATTATAATAGCCATTGTTCTTCTCAAGGTGAAATACAATATTTTTTTTACGTCATTTCTTATTTATTTAATGGAATAATTATATAAATTATTTTCATATTACTTTTAATTTTGAACAGTTAACTTTAAAGGCAGGAAGAAGGCCGGTGGAAAAATTGGGTAAGATTTCAATCAATTTGTCCATTTTCAAATACCAATACCTAACTAATTATCATAATTTTATAATCCTATTATCATTCAATCCATCAAAATCAAACCCCTTGCACGAAAGTTGATGAGTCGAGACTCGCTGTCCATTTATACTATTCAATTTGTTGTCCATCTAATTACAAATTGATATATTATGAAAAATTAAAGCTGTCATAAATTTTAATTTTTCAACGTTAACATTAATTTTAATTTTTCAAGATGTGTCAATTTGTAAGTAGGTGGATAGAAAAATTAGACAACAAAAATAGATATCAGATTTCAACTCAAAGTTGAAACCCTCCATCTTCAATCTTCAAACCACAAATATTGAGAACCAAAAGCTCCTCAATATCGACGACTTGACTTTATAGTTTGACGTACATTGTTTTTTTTTTGCCAATAAAAGTATGAAAATATTTTTAAATAGTTTTTTTTTCATAAAATATTTTATTATCAATGAACCGGTGATGATAAAGTTACCAGAAAAGAAAATATATAGTCAAATTACAATATAAACTTGGATCAAATCATTAGGTTTAAGTTTGAAAAAACTTCAAGGTTTGGATATGAGTTTTTCTCAAACAGTTTTAAAGAATTTGATTTGAAAATTTGTATGAGAAAAAGAGAGAGAGAGAGAGAGAAAGAAAATAAGAAGAAGAAAAAGAAGCCAAATTGGACCGTAAATAATAGTAGGGGATGTCAATCGGGCTCAAGTGGCCCGCGGCTTGACTTGGGAAAGTGTTGGCCCCAGCTTGGCCAATGTCTTGGAAGCCTTTAAAAAGGCAACTGTACAGTTGCCTTTTAAAAAAGAATTAACTTGAGTGTACAAAGGGAGGCCTTACAGGGGGGTTATAGGGCACTCACTGTAGCGCGGACCCTCCTTGTATAAAAAAAAAAAAAAAAAAACTACGACAAGGTCCACAATTTGAATGCCCTGACAAGCATGTCTCTGTACATGAAGCGGAGCTCTTTAAAAAAAGAATTAGAATTTCAAGAAAAAAAAAGGAGCCAACTCAACTCGGTTCGAAAAGGCTCGAGCCAAAAGCTCAAGTCGAGCCCCATTTTTTCGACCAAGCTTCGGCTCGACTCGACTTGGGTCAAAATGCTCGATCCGATTTTATTTGAGCCGCACCTGAGTCACAAACTTCGGCTCGTAAGCCAGCTCGATTCGTTTACATCCCAAGATAATATTAATATGTTATAAATGAAAAAAAAAAAATTAATTTTACATTGATAATTATAATACAAAAAGGACATAATTATAATCCATATTAATAATTGTATATGATCACAAAACTTGTTTATTTTTGTTTACCAAATACTAAAATGCTAATTTTAAAACATACAACGATTATGAAACAAAAGTTTAACAAACGTTAATTAATTTTTTTCGACAACTGATTTTTTCTTCGATACAACAAAAGTTAATTTTCTTAAAAGCACAGTAATATAAAATCAAACCTTAGATAATGATTAAAATCACTCTTAGATATATGCATGTTCTTATTTTGACTTGTATCTCGTCATTTCACATGGATATAAAACAAATCTTACTCATAATACGTCTAATGTCGATTCTACAAATTTTACTTGTCCATTTCTAAAACAAATCTTAAAATTGATCAATCATGCTATAAGTACATTGAAATTTTGATAGAAATTTTTGTTGGAAAACTTCAATCGAAGGAGGAGATAAACAATTTTGAATCAACAATAAATCTTGTAAAAACAAACTTGAAGAAAGGTCCAAACACGTAATCGTTGTTCTCAAACAATATTTGCCCATTCTCCTATAAATTGGGATGCTTAAAGGTTTTCCGACAAATAGTTTGAAGAATTAATCAAGCATTGTTGTAGAAATACCAAAGCACAAGTATTTCCACCCAAAACCAAGAACACAATAAGAAAACCAAGAGAATGTGAGTAGATGTATAGATATGATCTTGATTGTAGAGAGTATAATAAAAGCATATGTTAATCAATTGTTTTTAATTGAATTCACTAAGAACATGACTCTTCTATATACAGGTCTCAATTTTGTACACGAATTGGTACCAAAAATATGTTGAAAGGATACCAAATTCAAGTGACAAACGGCAGGAAATCGTTCTCCAACGGTCACAAGGTTTGTACTATGCGACCGCATAGTACAAAACTATGCGGTCGCATAGTTATACTCTGACAGGAAGTTCAGCTTCTGTCCATTTCTATGCGACCGCATAGGATTTGTTCTATGCGGTCGCATAGAACAAAATTCGACCTTTTAGTTCCATTTCTTTCTTCTTTCTATTTTGTTGGTTTTGAACAATCAATTTCTCAACAATCCCCCACTTGGTCAAAATTAACAAGTCTCACATTCAATCGTAAACGATACTCATGCCTAACGATTAGATATCTTTTGATTTGAATCTAACCATATTGTAATTCTAACAAGGTAAAGTCGGAATCAAAGGTAGCGTGAAGTTTTGAACCAGTTATTCCATGTGACAAAATCGGTAAGAACACACACACAAGTACCACATGTTCTCAAGTTCCTCAAACTCGCTTAGCGCTTTTATGGCTTTGCGCTCATTCTTTTCGACAAACTTTTAAGAGAGTAACTCTAGCTCTCTATTGAGGCGGCACCACCTTGAAATTCGTCTAGGTGAAATTCTTCCAGCATCTTTGTTACTTTTAGAGATGCTTGTGCTCTTAGCACTGAACTTCATTAAGAGCTTGAAACTCAACCCTCACTTCAGTAACAACCAGCATTATTTAACTAGGATAGGGTTATCGCGAATTTGAATAATGCTGAAACTATCCACATATCAAATGACTTGTTGTTACCCTTTGAACCTGTAGATTACCTTTTGAGTAATGACAGGTAGGGTTGTTATCATTGGTGAATCTTTCTATTTTAAGAGTTTCAACCCCATCCTACTCGATGTAGATGTTATTAAATCTCGATTTAGAGGTTTAGTTAGAGGATCCCCTATATTCTTGATAGACTTAACATAATTTAGGAAAATTATTCCATCTTTGATTAATTTCCTTATGTAGTCATGTCTAAGACTCATTTGTCTAGACTTTTCGTTGTATATCTCGTTGTTTGTTTTTGCTAATGTGGCTTGACTATCACACATGATAGATATTGAAGATGTATTCTTCGGTCCCAAAGGTATCTCATAAAAGAAATCCTTAAGCCACTCAACTTCTTTCTTGGTATCCGATAATGCTACGAATTCGGATTCCATGGTCGAGTGCATTATACATGTCTGTTTCTTTGATTTCCAAGAAGCAGCTCCTCCTCCAAGAGTGAACACCCAATCGGAAGTGGATTTATTCTCACCTGTGCTAGATATCCAACTAGTATCGGTAAATCCTTTCAAGACAGCCGGAAATTTAATATATTGTAGGCTTAAGCCTTTGGTCTTCTTTAAATACCCAAGATCCCTTCCAATAGTCATTGCCTGGATTACTAGTAAACCTACTTAGTTTACTAATTGCGAATGTTACGTCTGGTCTTGTGCATTGAGCTGCATACATAAGACTTTTAATAACACTTGCGTATTCCAATTGAGCAATTGCCCTTCCATCATTCTTTACAAGTTTTGAACTTGGATCAATTGGGGTACTTGCTTCCTTTATGTTCAAATGTTTGAACTTGTTTATCATATTCTCAATATAATGTGATTGACTTAGATGGTAACCCCCACTAGTTTTCGTGACTTTGATACCCAAAATGGTATTCACTTGTCCAAGATTCTTCATCTTGAATGTGGAAGATAAAAACTTCTTTGTTTCTTTTATTCCATCCTTGTGATTACTCATAATCAACATGTCATCAACATATAGGCATATAAATATCACATAATCATCACATATTTTTGAATATAAACATTTATCTACGCTATTATGTTTAAAACCAAACGAAATTATAGCTAAGTCAAATTTCTCATGCCACTTTTTAGGTGCTTATTTTAAACCGTATAACGATTTTACTAACTTGCACACTTTATGTTTATTTTTGGGTAGAGCAAAACCTTCAGGTTGCTCCATATAAACCTCCTCATCGAGATCCCCATTCAAGAATGCCGTCTTGACATCCATTTGGTGAACATGCAAGTCATGTATCGAAGTTAGTGCAAATAATATCCTTATCGATGTTATTCTAGTTACCGGTGCATATGTATCCAAATAATCTATTCCTTCTCTTTGTCGATATCTTTTAGCTACTAATCTAGCTTTAAAGGTGTTTAGAAAACTATCAACATTGTATTTTCTCCTGAATACCCATTTACATCCAATAGGTTTGGATCCGAGTAGTAAATCGACAAGTTCCCAAGTATTATTTGACATTATTTGATTACATCTTTTCAAAACATGCTATCACGAGAAGTCATAGCTTCTCTATAAGTTTTAGGATCGGTTTCAACATGTAGAACAAATAAAATTGTTCTTACTACATTCAATTCATTTCCTTCTACTAAGTAAAAAGAAATGAGTTGAGAATCAATTTCATCCGATCCCAAAGACTTCTCAATTCGAGTTCTTTTGCTTCTTCGTGGCTCACTTGACTCATCAACACCTTTAGTAGATTTTTCATCGTGTGTTCCACTTGAGTTAGGGATATCTAAAAGATTTTCCCTCAATTCATTATCCGAAGATAGCGAATCCTCAAAGAACTCTACATCACTTGATTCAATAATCACATTGCTCTTCAAATTTAATAATCTGTATGATTTGCTATTGTTAGCATATCCAACAAATGCACATTTAATTCCTCTTGGACCCAATTTGGTCTTATTAGGGTTTGTGTTCTTACAATAAGAAAGACACCCCCACACTTTGAAGTATCCAATGTTAGGTTTTCTTCATTTCCAAGATTCATAAGGAAAAACCTTAGTTTGTTTAGAATGAATTCTATTTAATATCCTACATGCATTTAACAAAGCCTCACCCCACAAATTAAATGACAACTTAGCATAGGTAAGCATGACATTTATCATTTCAACTAAAGTTCTATTTTTTCTTTCAGTCAAACCATTTTGTTCCCGCGTTCTAGGTGTCGAACATTGGTGAATTATGCCATGTTGTTCACAAAAAATGTTGAAATCACTAAAAAAGTATTCACCACCTCTATCACTTCTTAAAGTTTTTATTTTCTTGTTTAGGTGATTTTCAACCTCATTCTTATATACTTTAAACATATCAAAAACTTCACTTTTATGTTTCATTAAGTAAACATATGTGTATCTAGTACAATCATCAATAAAGGTAATAAAATACATATTTCCACCTCTAGTTAACATGCAATTTAATTCACAAATATCCGTATGAATTAACTCTAAGATACTAGATGTCCTTTTTACACTTTGATAAGGCTTTTTAATCATTTTTGCTTTTACATAAGTTTTTCATTTAAAAACATCATTTTCATCATATAAAATTAAATCACATTTCATCATACGTTTCATAGTACTTTTTTCAATATATTCTAATCTAGCATGCCATAATGAAAATAAATCAACAATATAAGCAAAGTTATTTTTATTCTCATTCAAATTGTCAACGGTACATAATTTGACAATTTCTTCACTACAATAGTCTTTTCCAACAAATTTCTCATTTAGGGATAATAAAAGTTTTTCGGATTCATACACACTTTTGATACCCGATTTTTCTAAGAGATTTTCACTAACCAAATTTCTAGTCATGTCGGGAACATGTAGTACATTGGTTAAGGTAATGGTCTTGCCGGAAGTGAAGATGATATCCACACTTCCCTTTCCAATCACTTTAGATCGAACCTCATTACCCATTTGAATCTCTTGGTCTCCATCAACTTCATGATATGTCTTGAAGGAAGATTTATCATATGATACATATATTGTAGCACAAATATCATACCACCATCCGAGAACATTTCCCTTGATTGCATTGATTTCACAAATGGTGGCCACAATTTTATCTTCTTTGATGGAGTTCACTTTGCCCTCGAAGTTTTGTTTTCGGTGTCTACAATATTTAGCATAGTGACCAGATTTTTCACACACAAAACAACCTCCTTTTGTCTTCTTTTTGAACTTGTTGAAATTCATTGAAGGCTTTCTTTTGTTGGATTTTGTTGGCGGTTCAGTTTTCTCTATTGCATTTGCTTTGGAAGTACCTTCATAAGAGTTTTCACTCTTATCATGCACTCTTAACTCTTCTTTAATGCGCAAATATTTTTGCAATTGTTCCAAGGAGTGGTCCTCGGAACTATGCATGATTTTCTTCCGGTATCCTTTCCAAGTACCGGGGAGTTTTGCAATAATTGCCCCCACTTGAAAGGTCTCCGAGATTTCAATCTTCACCGCCTTCAACTTGTTGACTAGTACTTGCAATTCATGAATTTGGGGAAGTAAGGGGATATTTTCAAGAAACTTAAAATCAAAGTACTTAGAAATTAAGAATTTCTTGGTACCTTCTTCCTCCACTTTGTACTTACTTTCTAATACATCCCATATTTCTTTTGGCGACATCGTGTTGGTGTATAGATCATACAATCGATCCGACAATGAGTTGAGAATATGATCGCGGCATATCAATTCATCCTCTTCACGCTTCTTTCTATTCACCTTTGATTCATCGGTGTCTTTGTCGGATGGTTCGGGTAGATTTTTCAATTTCGGATCAAGCACATAGAAAATCTTCAATGCCGTAAGGAGGCATTTCAACTTATCTTGCCATCTTGTGAAGTTTGTGCCATCAAAGCGATCCAAACGAACCAAGTCTTGACTCATCAACTTTATGGTAGCCATTGTTGTTTCACTCTCCATCGCAGGAATATTGTTTGAGATTGTTGGAAAACTTCAATTGAAGGAGGAGATAAACAACTTTGAATCAACAACAAATCTTGTAAAAACAAATTTGAAGAAAGGCCCAAACACGTAATCGTTGTCCTCAAACAATATTTACCCCTTCTCCTATAAATTGAGATGCTAAAAGGTTTTCCGGCAAATGGTTTGAAGGATTAATCAAACCTTATTGTAGAAATACCAAAGCACAAGTATTTCCACCCAAAACTCAAGAACACAATAAGAAAACCAAGAGAATGTGAGTAGATGTATAGATATGATCTTGATTGTAGAGAGTATAATAAAAGTATATGTTAATCAATTGTTTTCAATTGAATTCACTAAGAACATGGCTCTTCTATATATAGGCCTCAGTATTGTATACGAATTTGTGCCAAAAATATGTTGAAAGGGCACCAAATTCAAGTGACAAACGGTAGGAAACCGTTCTCCAACGGTCACAAGGTTTGTACTATGCGACCGCATAGTACAAAACTATGCGGTCACATATTTATACTCGGACAGGACGATGAAGCTTCTGTCCATTTCTATGCGGCCGCATAAGATTTGTTCTATGCGGCCGTATAGAATAAAATCCGGCCTTTTAGTTCCATTTCTTTCTTCTTTCTATTTTATTGGTTTTGAACAACCAATTTCTCAACAATTTTTTGACAAACAATACATGACGTGGAATCATTGGAAGATGGAGAGAGAGAGAGAGAGAGAGAGAAAAAAGGTCAATCATGTGTCGTCACGTCAGCGCCGATATAAATTTTGTTAATATTTTCCTGTACTCTCCAAAATTGATTTTACAAATTTTATTTTTTATGTAACAAGATTCAAATAAAATTTTAAATATAATGTAGTCCTATTTTATTTCAACTTATTACCAACCATAAAGAAACATGGACGAAATTCTCATAAATACAACCTAGAAATAAATTTCATATTGCGACTTCATTTCGACTTTACACTTGGGGTATTTGCAAGATTTTCTAAAATTTTGGACTAGTTTGCAAAAATTAATCAAAATATATTGCATTTTATGGGGCTTATACAAACTTTGTAGGATGAATATCATTTTAATTCATGGAAGAATTGTGATATTGTTATTTCTGCTGAAACATAAACGAACATATTGTGACTTGAATTGAATGCTTGAATTTAACTAAATCAACAAAACTTGAGATTATATTAGAATAAATTTAGTTCAAGTAAAAGTTCAGGTAAAAAAAAACACCTTAAAATTCTTGTGAGGCTCAATGATTTAAGTCTGTCGAAAACGCTTCTTTTAATTTTGTCAATTTAGTCTTATGAAAGAGTTGAAATCTTGTTCAAGTACATTATCTATCTATGGTCAATTCAGTCAAAATTAGTTTGATCGAGTACGAAGCGTGCAAGTCCGTCTACTATTATTAAAATTTAAAATATAAAAAGTGAAATAAAACATGTTTCTACCAATAGAGAACATTTGGCCACTTATAAATAGTACAATTGCACAAGGAAAAAGCAAAAGAAATATAGCTTTCTTGCACATGAAAAATACATATGTTGCTGCAAGCCAAAAGCTTGCACGTTTCTGATTAGAGAAATTTGCACATGGACTAATTTGTATATAGTCTCAATGTTCATTCTAATCCCTCCTTTGACTCCCGAACTTTGATATTATTACAATTGCAGCCAAAAATAGCACAATAACTATTTTTATATACATTATCTCCTCTGCAATCATCTTGAAAATTTATATGGCCTTTGGACCAGATGGTGTGTTGCATGTATGTACAACTTCACCCCCAGGAAAGCCAAAGAAATGGTTGAGATGAATTCGGAAATCTACTGGCTACCTCAAGAAGAGAAAACAGCTGACAACTCGAGTCAAGCGGAAACAGAAATGAGGTTGAACCATGGATTAACTGCAAATGGCCTCTACGGAAACTTTCTTCATAATGTTCGGACATGGATCTCCTCCAAAGATCTCGGGTGTTACAGGTACGGTACAAGATTGTTGGCCAACACAATACTGCAACATTAAAACAAGCAGCAGTGTAAAAGTCCAAGTTTTAATATGTGGTTTCAAGATATAACCAGATTGATTTTCATGTTAGTTTCTGGTTGAACCAAGCCAGGCTTTTTCTTACGACACTGTTTTAATGCAGGAATGAGTAACTTCATGTAAGATCAGTACATACCCGCTCGAAAACATCATAGGAATGAAATGCATGACAGCTTCCCTCTTGGAAGTTTCCACAGACCCCCTTGGGTGTTCCAAAGCTAGCAAATTTGACAGACGAGACCTTCTGACCGGGATCGCACAAGAGGTGAACTTTCGGCCTCAATGGTTTGTTGACTTTCCCCGATGCTTGCATCTGCCAATTCACTAACATTGGCTGCCATTCAAATATATCTGCACATACGCTTGCTAATTCTCTTTTTACCAAAGAGATCCCATAAGGATTTCCTCCCCATTCTTCAAACACGACCAACAAATTTCCTTTTGGATAGAGCCAGGAACGAGGAACGTGATACCTAGAAAAAATAATTCCTTGTTTAGTCGAATGCATTTTATCTAAGAGACAATGGGGTGGAAGGATGCAGATTTTCTTACCATCTCTGAGAAGCCTCCCCGCAATTGCTTAGGCATTTTTTTTCATTGAACCAACCGGAATAATTACAGGCATCACAGTTGCCAGATGCTTTGTACTGATTCCAATAACGTCCAATGCTTTGACCATTTACCCACACCTGGCCTTTACTCATGGTATTCATGTCTAAAGCCAAAGGCTCATCCCCATCTGGAGCATTGAAAGTCGACTGGAAAAAAGAAAAAGAAGAACAAATCAGAAGAGAATTGGCTAGTTAGCTTCAGTAAAATGTGAGCAATCGAAAACTTCATTGCGTTAAAAAAGAAATGAATATTCATGATTCAGTCGCTGCAAAAGACTGCATCCTCTAATTGAGCATAACTCACTCACCTTGTACCATGTTAAGGGCTGCTTTTCAGCAACATAGGAACCTTCAACCCATTCAACAGAAGAGCTTCCACTGAACGAATGAAGACTCAGAGCTTCTCCTTTTAGACCAACCTGTCCAGAAAATAGTGGTAATTTTAGAGATGAAGAATATTGCCAATGAGAATGTTATTTGAATTCCTGAAACTTACCTTGTAAGACCATTTTTGCCACGTTAAGTCACGTTTCCCCTCATTAAGCCCACTGAGTGAAACAGGGCCAAGAACACCAGCATTCCAAGTTTCAAAGTGAGGACCAACATTCTGAGCTCATGCGAACGAAGAAGCATTTATAAGTGTATTATCATCCACTCAATGTCTAATAGTATCAAACTGGGATTTCCTTGAACTAATCCGTATTCTAGAAAAAAGATCATGTGCATGCATGGATACCCACGTGTGTCCCACGCATGCACGTGTTTTTGTGTGTGTGTGTGTGTGTGTGCGCGCGAGAGAGAGAGAGAGAGCAAACCGGGAGACCAACAGCAATACTCAGCAGCGAAATTTTGTTGACTCCGGCTCTCAGATTTACACCTTGACTAAAAGTTAATTTGGGATTTTCTAGACTTCCATAAGCATTTCCTGCAAGAAAAAGGGGGTGGGGGTTGAATACAATAACGAAATGTTTAGCAGCAACCAAACAACTAATCATTAATGTCTATAGTACAACAAGCTCCTAAATTAGATTTTATTTTGTCAGGAAGATATTTACATTATTTCACATTGTTACTACTATAACTCTGATCCTATTATCCTCGGCAAATAAAACATGAATAAATCCACAAAACTGATCCTCCAAGAGAAGAGAAAAATATACTTCCGTGGTGATTTGAGAAGCAATTACACTAACTTCTTCAGGCAGATGTTTTGAAAGACTACGGAGATCAGAACTTAATAACATTGATCAAATAAAATACATCGACTTAGTAACCAGTAATTGCACCAAATGAGAACTTAAATTGTTGGGGATGTGAATAAACACTAACCTGATAATTGACCATCAACGAAAATATGCAGAGCATGGCCTGCGGATAAAACTGTAAGAACAGGCAACTCCCCACCTCTTAAGAATTCTTCACTATCATCGATCTTCACACTAAAGAAATAAACAAAGAAGGAAAAAAGATGATGAAAAATGGAAGCAGGTTTTAATTTTATTTCAAGGAAAGATTTATTTTTTCATGCATGCAAGGTCACTTGAAGTTACACGAGCACTTACTCTGTTGTATACCACAAATAATCCGTCCGATCTCTGGTAGTATTAATCTGCTCTAATAGTCCAACCGTAGTAAATGAATTGTCTACATATGATGGTTCTGTGTCCTCATTGTACGACTGCCAAGAAAATTCCGAACCAATGGGGGTCATCTTCATTTGTGCACTTTGTGTTCCAACCTTCATAAGAAAACTCATATTGGTTCAATTTTTGTTCATCACATAATAATTAAAATTATTTGAGCCTTTGGAAGCCTTTGGAAGGCACTCGAGACACTTTTTCGGTATAAAAAACTAACATAGGTGATTCAATGAAAGAGTCTTTTCTCACCCTTGCTGTATTATAAACAGTGTTTTTGCAATCAGGAAGTACGCTGATGGACCATGGAGGTAAATTATAATGCTTATTCCCAAAAGACACCTTCGCAAATGAATGCTGATTGTAATTTGAAAGAAAAGCAGCACAACTGGACTTTGATTTGAAAACATGAGCCTAAGCAACAAAACAGAGGTATAGTTTAAAACATTTTCATCTTCGACAAGGGTGATATTTTTGAGATAACAATAACTGTATCCAACCTCTTGATAGTTTCCAAGTGGTGTAACAACGGGATGAGCAGATATTAAAGCCAGCTCACACAGCTTTATTGCTCTATGAAGATCTTTCAGATGACCCCATTTGGGTTGCCTTAACAATCCTGGACATCAGAATGAAAATTATATTATTTAGGCTGATGAACACGCAATTCTTTAGAAATTTTTTTAACCAGACAAAACCTGTGCATCACTGAAGCAGTAGGAAACGATCAGTGTCATTGGGCTTTTAAGGACATTCAAATTATAGCATGAGATTAGTTGTCTTATGAAAACAAGGATCAGCTTCTGGTACGTAGTTTAGCTACATGAGGTGATTTTATCCATATTTACCACCCTTTGCCTTAAATTTTTCGACAAGTCTTCCGCCTGAGTTGTCACATAGCTATCGAATGCGAGGTCAATTCTCTACATGTGTGACCATCACAATCCACAAATCCAGTAATATTAGGGGGATGACAGTGACTTAGTAAAATACAAATTTCTGGTGTCCGATCTGAAAATCCACGTTGAGCCACTTGTGGATCCTCCTTGAATTAGTCAAAGAGGACTTTTTATCCAAACCAAAACAAAACAGTACTGGAAGACGGCCCAGGGCCCACCCATGCAAGTTGGACCATGGGACACGTAATCTGGAAATACCATGACACGACTCTAAAAGTGTTTCCCTGGACAGCAGCATCGTCCCCAATCCCATCAGCCAATTAAAAGAAAGTTGTGATAGCCTAAGGTGCAAGCCTATAGCCTAATCGTCATGATGACCCCGTCGTCACTGAACTCTCCAACCAATCAAATCTCTCCAAATAGGACATGGCACACATGTCTCAGTCAGACACTGTAGCATGACATGAGAAAGGTGGCAAGCTCCAGTCTGGTAGCTTATATAAGAGGGTAAAAGCTGAACTAAATAGGCAGAATTGTTCAAGAAATCTCTCAATATTACTTACACGAAAAGCCTAGCAAATTTCATTTTCATTGTATCAAATTCCATCAAACATTATATAATTATTCTGTTAAAATTTCTCTAAGTTGATCTATAGGTGCTATGTCATTTTTAGTCATCAACATTAACCATAAAAAGTTGCCTTCTTTTGTCAAACAACAGAAACAGCCTGGAAAGATATTGCAAACTACGATTGGAGCAGGACTGACAAAATTTGTACTGTGATTCACAATACATGGGAGGCATCATGCATGTTATGTTGAACATATCATTTTAATGCAAAACAACCTCAGAAGCCTTATTCCGTATGCATACCATACTCATCAAGAGGTGCATTGTAGTCATAACTAGTTGCAATAAATGGACCACCAGCAGTCCTGCCAAAGTTTGTTCCTCCATGAAACTGATCAAAAGGAAAGAAGAAAGACATTCAGCAAATCTACTACCAATTCATTTCAGTAATAAATTCATTGAACAGTTAGTTTACCATATAATAGTTAATGAAAGAACCCCCGTTCTGTATGAATTTTGCAACAGAAAATGCCATATCTTCAGCTGGACGGTAGGAAACTGGACTTCCAAATTCAGTAAACCTACAACCAATGTTGTATAAGGATAATAGCTAATATTAATAGAAAAGAACTTTCCTAGGAATATTCTAATCCTAATAAGAAAGTAAAGATGCAAAAAGTCAATCAAATTGCCAGTCGTAAGACCAGTTTAAAAGTTACCAGCCAGTCCAGGCTTCAGTCCACATCTTTGGTTTATAAGCCTTATTGGGAGAGAAGTAGTCACAATAGAAACCATTACAGGTATTGATCTGGACAATGAGAACACACGTTAAAGTGGGATATTAAGCCCCTGTTTGGTATCCTTTAATTTCCTTTAATTTATTTCTCATTCTCATTTTCAACCACACATTCATATAATAAAATATTGTACACATCAACTCAAAACTTTTCCCTACTTTTTAACCACACATTTTCCAAAAAATCCCGTTCAAAACATAGTCTTTTAAGTTTAAAGGCCGCCAAACAGGGGATAAGATTTATCATTCCAAGTAGAAGCTCGCAGAACTCATATTTTAGAGGAATATCCTCAATTGAGATTGTGATAGATTTTAAAAATTCTTCTAAATTTAGATATCCTCAATTGAGATTTTAATAAAATCTATTAAAATTTAGGTATCCCCAATTGAGATTTTAATGAAATACTTTAAAATTTAGGTATCTTCAATAACTAGTGAATTTATAAAAATTTCATTGGATTTTAAAAGATTTGAATGGATTTCAAGCTTAAAAATACATGTAAACAAGTTTTTTGAAATTTTACCACATTTGACGAGATTTTTATGGAATTTGTGAAAGTCTATTCAAATCCACGAAATTTATTAAAATTTATAATCTTTTAAAATCCATCAAAATTTTAGATTTCAGCTTCATGTAGTTACATTATTTTTATCACTTTTACTTCCTTTGACAGGATCTAGTTGAAAAATGTTAGTTAAAGAACACGATAAATGGAAATCGAAAGTTGCAAGACATGGAGACATGGCCATTATTCAGTCATAGGATTCAAAGGCCTCTGATTATTTAATAATAGACAAAATAATATAGATTGTCGCGTGAAAGTGAAGAAGCAAAGCCATGTGCAGAGGTAACTAGAATTCAAATATTATTAATGAGCACATAAGAGGACAAGAAACTGTTACAGAGGAAGCCCACTAAGAATGAGGGAATAAAACACCATAACCATTAAGAAGGAGAACAAAAAGAAAGAGACAAATTGCAAAAAATGATGTTGATAAAAGTGATGGTACTCACAATGGGATCCGGGGCATCATCTTGCTTGCACATGACCCATGGGACACCAGTGCCAAGATCGACAGCCATTTTGGCCGCCCATTCTGTGTAAGCTCTACTGGGTGAACCTAGTTCGTATTCCATAGGTCCATACTCGTTCTCAATCTGTCACATAGACAAATTTGCATTCTATTTGATTTACATGCATCGAATATTTTGTAAATATTATAGGGGCATGGGCTTAAAATTGGAATTTGGAACGTGGGAACAGAAAATGAAATGGGACACAAGGATTACCTGAGACAGAATAATTGGACCACCCTGAGATTCATACAACTTTTCTGCTTTCATCATATTCACAATTTTGGTTGTGAATTTTTGCATTGCAGCCTTTGTGGAAAAAAAATTCAGACACCAGAATTTCGAAGCACATAATTAGAAATCAATGGAATAAATTCGACTAAAATGGAAACACAAATGTCAATATATTACTCAACTAACCTTAAAAGGTCCATTATCTGTTCTGAAACTAATCCCACGAACATACTTCAACCAAATTGGAAAACCCCTGAAATTGAAACAGGAAAAATCCTCATGAAAAAAAGCTGAAAAATATTATTTTTTTCTTCTATAAATCGAAAGTTCCATTTGCATTTTCTAAAATTACCCAAAGTTCCATTCAGCACAAGCATAGGGGCCAATTCTGAGATGAACATAGAGCCCTGCTTGCTGTACCAGCTTAATAAACTTCACTAAATCATACCTCTCTTCAAAATAATACTACAAAAAAATACAAAAGTTTCAGGTAAAAAATTTCTCAAAAATTGAAAATATTCTGTAAAAATGCTAAATAAACATTTTACTTTTCCAGGTTCAGGTTCATGCCCATTCCAGAAAACATAAGTCTGGATCACATTCAACCCTCCTTCTTTTGCTTTCTGAATAAGATCTGGCCACATCTGCAATACCCCAAAACAAAAAAACAAAATTCAAAGAAAACATTCAAGAAAAATTCTGTGAAGTACATTTTGCATGACTATACCTCAGGAGTGCTTCTTGGGTAGTGAATGGATCCGGATATAAGAATCCTCCTTTGCCCATTTACAAGAATGGCCTTATTGTCATATGAAACAGAGGCTTCTCCAAAAGAAACCCATGAACTCAATAACACCATAACTACAAGCAAAATTGAACTGCACATTTTAATTCTGAAACCCATAATGCCAAAAGCCGTCCTGTTTTCAATATTGTAACTTTACAAAGCAAAACTCTTTACTCTTTGACTCTGCTTCTTCTTTCCCCCATCCAGTTTATACCATATTTGTTTAATTAAGACAGAAAGAGTAGAAGAAACAAAAGAGATGAACATAAAAATGTACTCACAATCATATAGAGTCGAGAGTTATAAGGCAGACTGCTGTTCTGCTTTTTTTTTCAAGATTTTATCTTTTCATTTTGTGTAATAATCAGTAACAGAGATACGCAATTGGGACTTGCAGATTTGGGTGCTTTGCAGCTGCATTCAAACAACAAATCATGGGGGTCGTTTTACGCGTAAAAGTGGGGCCCTTTTGAAAGACTGCCCCCACAAAAATGGGTCCCACTTTGCCTTTACTGCTCCATTTTATACCAACATCCAACAAAGAATTGATACAGGTGTGTTTGGCTGTTGTAAAAAAATGCGTGTTAAAATGGCTCGTGCGCAGAGATTCGCTGGTCCATTGCTCAAATCCCAATACGGATAGTCGGTTCCTAAGGTTATGTTTGTCTTTTGGATTTTCAATTCCCAAACGTGGCCTTAGCGCCTCAATGTCACGAACAGAGCTACTCGTCTCGTTGTATCACCCCTTAGTAGGGAGCTATTGATAATTATGTGTTAATTAATAATTGAAAATAGATATATTCTCCTTGAATCCCTACAAATGTTAGAGCTTATTCATTTTTTCATATTGAAGTATTTTACTACATGAAATAAATTCTAAATAAAAATACTATTCTCGACTTAGATACTAGAAGTATAATATACTAGTTCTCCTTATCCCTAAATCTAAGTTCTACAATCGAGGTTTACGTTAAAAGACAATATATTCCTCCTCATAAAAGAAAAGAAAAGAAATAATAACATTTTTTATAGGCGCTAGCTAGTAGCTAGTATATTTGGTTAATATTTAAAGTAAGTTTGTTCGTAAGTAAATTTTCTTTTAAATATGTTAGTCATGTTATTTTTTTTCCTTATTTTTAAGTTAGAATTACTTATTTTGATAGTAAAGTATTTGTTACTTGAGAAATGACGTAATACATTAATTAATTAATGAATAATTTCATAATATGTTTCAAAAATTTAAATGATTAGAAAAAAACTTTCTTTTTCGAGTTTGGGATAATGACGTCCCCTATTGGAGGGGGGGCTATCACAAAACCTGTCCCAAACACGGGACAGGTAGCACGGCTGAAATGATTAACTATTACTTGATGTGTCATTTCATTATTGTTCAACATAGTAGATCATTTCTCCGTGTTGCTTGTATCCTAATAGCTCCTATTTAATTATTTTGAATTGACCACTTACTAACCTTGACTAATCTCCACTAATTCCACCACTTTTTGACCATAGCTAGCTTACGTGTTTGATTAAATCTTTGAGTAAGATTATGTATGGCTAGTCTAAATTAGTGGGTTGGTAAGTTCACTATCACTTAAAAATTTAAAATAGTACTAAATAAGTAAATATCAATAGTGCTACATAACATTATTCAAATTCGATAGATTTTAAATATTTGTTAGTCTTAGCTGATGTGCCAAGGGAAAATAGACATTCTTAAGGAGTCTATCTAGAGGTAGAGGCTCGGTCAGGTTGGTATTTTAACTCATTTGATCATTTAGAGTATTTCTAAGCATGAGTATTGGTCGTGGACTCCTTTGAAATGAGTCATACCGAGATGCTTATTGTTATCTTTGTACTAAAATGACAACGGCGTTGTAATGATAATTTCTATCTTTTTTTGCACTTCTAGGCTCCGTTTGATTCTCATTATTTGTAGAATGAGAATGAAAAATATAATCGTTATGTGCTTCATACAAGAGAGGAAAAGTCAAAAATGGTGACTGAATGTGATTGATAACGGTCATATTTTTTATTTTTTGGATGATTAATGGAAAATAAACGAGGCCTTAACATTTCAAAATAATATTTTTATGTGAGATACGTTGATTCGTGAAAGGGGATGTATATAAGCTAAGTGATTTTAGCTTAGTAAAGCAAACAGGAAAAATGATCGAATGAATCAAGACCATTTGCTTGTCCTGCACCATTCGAAGAGCTTGAATTGACTTTTTAAAACTCAATAGTCATTTTACAATTTTTTTATTTTTATTTATTATTATTTTTTTTATAGGTATGTGTATTAGTCATGCACGCCATTGAAAGCTCTTTGAGCCACGACAACATTCTTATAGTTATCTTTCTAATGAAACAACATGGAAGTTATTATGATAGTTCTCTCCCGTTTCACACGTTTAACATTTTGAAACAAAATTATTTTGCGTAAAGAATATTTTTAAGCAAGATATGTTGATTTGGCACAATAGATGTATTGAATCTAAGTGGTTATAGCGTCCTAAAACAAGTAGAACACTATGATCGAAAGAATCAAGATCATTTACATGTCCTTCACCGTTCAAAGAGCGTGAACCAAAGACGGATACAAGAGGGACTGGGATGGGCTGGGAGTTTATTTTAAGGCACAATTTTTATTTATTTTTTATTTTTCCGCGTATTAGCCCCGCTTGAAATTTTGTAGCCCGGTCTTGGATCCAATCCTGGATCCATCCCACTCTCTGGCGTGAACTGAATTTTTTTAACTCACGTAGTCATTTTACAGCATTTCTAGGCGTGGGTATCGTGGACGCCTTTGAAAACGTTTTGATTCATAACGACATGTTTATCGTTATCTTTGTACTGAAATGACAAATGATTCGTTATGATAATTTCTCTCTTATTTTGCACTTTTAACATTTTGAAATAACGTTGTTAGATGTAATAATATTTTTAAGCGAATATGTTGACATTTCCTAATCTAAGTGGTTTTAACATAGTCCTTCATAATTCGAAAGTGAACCACTACTGAACTCGTATAGTCATTTTACAATACTTCTAGTCATGTGTGTTAGTCATGGATGCCTTTGGAAGCGTTTTGAGTTCTAACAACATATTATCGTTATCTTTGTAATGAAACGGCAAGGTAGTCGCTAGGAAAAATTTCCCTTTTGTTTTGGACTTTTGATGTTTTGAACCAATACTATTTGGTGTTTATAATATTTTTAAGCCCTTGTTTGTCTCCTTTTTTTTTTTTTTTTTCTCAAACTCATTTCAATTACATATTCATACAATAAAATATTTTGCATGTAAATTTAAAATTATTTCATATTTTTTAATCACATATTCTTCAAAAAAATCACTATTCAAAAATTTATTCCCCCCACCCCCAAAAAAAAAAAAAAAAAAACTTTTTAGAAAGGGTTACAAATAGAGACTAAGTGAGATATGTTGATTCAACATGGTGTATATGTTGACATTATATAATCTATGTGGTTTTAGCGTAATAAAGCAAGCAAGTAGAAACAACTATGATTATATGAATGAAGATTGTTTGCTTGTCCGAACGTGAACCTACATTTTAAAGTCATTAGTCACTTTAAAGTATTTATAGGCATGTGTATTGATCGTGGACGCCTTTGGAAGCATTTTTGTGTGTGTCATAAACGGCACCCTTAGTGTTTTCTTTTTACTGAAATGACAAGGTAATAGTTATGATGTCTGAAAAAGTTACAAACAAACCTCTGTGTTCTTCTGATAGCATAGGGTGGTTCTGCTACTTTGATAATCAAAAGTCACCTGCAAAATGAGGACATGGCTCTTCTCCCCGTTGTACATCCTGCGCAAGAATTAGAACCAGATGGAGAAATATAAATTTTTTGGTATTGACTGCGTAAGGAGAGCTTAGATAGTAAAATGTTCACTAGTCTATACCTGACCCGTCTTGGGGGTATTTATAGGCGGTTGGAGTCACATAATTGCGGGCGGTTGCAATGTTACGTGTCCCACATTGTGCTCCCACGTTCTGAGAAGGTGGCCACTATCCGTCCAGTGGTTGGTTGTCTTTGTGTTAACCGCTAGATGACCTCTATCTAATTTGATGATCTCCCGTGACTAAGTGTTGTAAAGCACTTCGTAGTGGACATGCGACCTAGCATGAATGTAGAGCGCCCGCGTGGGATCGATGGCTTCGTGTTGTAGGTATGGGGGTCGACGTCTTCATTTGGTAGGCATGAGGGTCGACCACCTCATGTGGTAGGCGTGGGATCGACGCCTAGGGGTCAACGGCTTTATGGTGGTCGTCCTATGTGAACATAGTGAATCTCATACTGGTAAACGCGAGGTGCATTCCAAATAGCTCTCACCTTAGTCGTCTTGCCGATAATTGTTAAGGGCGTATTATATCGGTAGGCAGCCTAACATGAATGTAGAGGGCCTCATAGTGGTAGACAACCTAGCATGAACGTAGAGGGCCTCATAGTGATAAGCGGTCTCATAGTGGTAGACAACCTAGCATGAATGTATAGCTCCCGCGTGGGGTCGATGTCCTCATATGGTAGGCATGAGGGTCGACGTAGTGCCACGCTTCATAGTATAGGGGTGTCCCATAGCTTTTCTTCACGTGGTGGTGTCGCGGGTGAGTTTGGTGGTGTCGTGGGTGAGTTTGGTTCCATCCAACATCATTAGCTCATCAACCTCTTGTCAATTTTCATTGACGAGGGGTAGCATTCATGTCCTTTTTTTTCTCAATCGACGTTCGACTTAACCGAGATGAATCGAATGGTCTAAGTGGCGTAGAGAGGTGGACATCTCGCATATATGGCATCCCATGAGTGGGTGTGGTTTTGGGGAAATATTTCTCCAAAAAATTTCGAATTTCTTGTCTATTTAAAGGAGAGAGCATCCTTTACTTCTTCCCTTCATTTTCATAATCTTTTTACTCTCTCAACACTAAGGTAACTCTCTCCTCTCTTCTATCTCATTTGTAGTCTTTTTGAAGTTTTCTTTTCTTGCCTAATGTACAAAACTATCTTAACATTTTCGTCGGACGAAAGTGGAGACGAGGCGAGGGGGGAACACCAATCCTCGGTCGACGAAATTCGCCGATCGGCAACATTAACCGGCATTAATGCTTATCGATTGTCGACCAGTGTTAATGTTGGTCGACGGTCGACCAGTATTGCTGGTCGACCGTCAACTAGCCCATTGGCTGGCCGTCGCTCCTCCCCTCGCGAGTGTGGTACGTCCCCGCGTGATTCCGATGACCCTATCAATTCAACCGAGTCTCCATCATTCCTCCCGAGCTTACCCAAAAGGCATATAGGCTCGAAAAAGTCCTTAGACAAAAATTTAGAAGTTGGGCTAGACCCAACGGGCGATGTTGTTGTCCTAGAAATTCAAAATTGCCATAGCCTTTACAATACTCCTCTAATGTTAGAAAAATCCCTAAGTAGGTTCGTTCGAGTTGATAACTACGTTTATAGAGCCCCTAGGCCTAAAGAGGAACTCCCTGGGTCCGACCCCTGCGAGGTGGCTATATATAAAGACACGATGGATGGTGGTTTTCGATTTCCCATCCACCCCTTCTTTTTTGATCTATCTTTGCATGGGGCATTGTTTGCCAATTTGTTTTTTACAACCGAGTTGTTGGTTTTGTCGTCCCTCGCCTAGCCCCTTGGCCTGCGTAGAGCGCGGGTCTAGTGATTTAGGACCTTAGCCAATTTTTGGCTTGGAGGCTCTCCACTAGACCGCAGGGCGTCGCGAGTTTTTTCAACCAGATTATTGGTTTTGTCTACCTTCGCTTAGCCCTTTGGACTTCGTCGAGTGTAGAGCCGCGTCTGGTGGTTTAGGGCCTTGGCCAATTTTGGCTTTGGAGGCTCTCAACTAAACCGCGGGGCGTCTTGAGTTTTCACAACCAAATTATTGGTTTTGTTGATCTCCGCCTAGCCTCTTGGGCTTTATCGAGAATGGAGCTGTGTCTGGTGGTTTAGGGCCTTAGCCAATTTTTGGCTTTGGAGGCTCTCCACTAGACCGCAGGGCGTTGTGAGTTTTCACAACCACATTATTGGTTTTGTTGATCTCCGCCTAGCCCATTGGGCTTCATCGAGCATGGAACCGCGTTTGGTGGTTTATGGCCTTAGCCAATTTTTGGCTTTGGAGGCTCTCCACTAGATCGCAGGGTGTTGCGAGTTTACCACAACCAAATTATTGGTTTTGTCGATCTTTACCTAGTCCCTTGGGCTTCGTCGAGCGTAGAGCCGTGTCTAGTGATTTAGGGCCTTAGCCAATTTTTGGCTTTGGAAGCTCTCCACTAGACTGCAGGGTACCATGAGTTTTTATAACCAAATTATTGGTTTTGTCGCTTGCCCGCTATTTGTCAAGCAATCTTCGGTTATCGAATGGAGGGTCCGGTGATTTTAAGCCTTAACCATTTTTTGTTTTGAAAACTCACCACCAGCCCTTAGGGCGAGTTCAAGTTAGCTAATTCTTTGACTTTATTGCTCACCATCATAGGTCGAGCATGTTGGGCTGTCGAAAGCAGGGTATGTTGATTTTGAGCTTTAACCATTTTTGATTTTTGGAACTCGCCAGCAGCCCTTGGGGCGATTTTGAGCCAGCCAATTTTTTGACTTTGTTGCTCACCGCCGGGGTGTTGAGCTACGTTGGGCTGTCGAAAGCAGGGTCTGGTGATTTTGAGCTTTAATCATTTTTTATTTTTAGAACTCACCACTAGCCCTTGGGGCGATTTTGAGCCAGCCAATTTTTTGACTTTGTTGCTTACTGCTGAACGTCGAGCAATTCTGGATGATTTCAATCAATCATAAACAATAACCTCATAGTAGAATTATTGTCAAGATTTGGGGACTTAGTAGGCGCATTAGGACGTCCTAGTTAGGCTGACCCTTCCTTAATGCCCTCATCATCTACTGCCATACAGAGTTTTCATTAAATAATTTTCAATCAAGTGTGCATGCAAGCATCATCATGCTACTCGAAATCTTTGCTTGTTGGTCTAATGATAATACTTCTTGAGGTGCTATGTGTTCCACAACTTGCCTGGTGGTTTCCCTTTAAAGTCCTTTGGGCTATAAACTCCCCTTCCAAGATTTGGATCAATCATTCGTATATCGCTTGGGCACCACGCAAAAATATCCAAATTGCTAGACAGACACTTCGCCAATTCTTCTTTTTCCTTTGGCTCTAAGTCTGTCTTAGGTTGGGAAACTTGCAGAACAGTTGACCCTGAAGCCCCCGGTCTCCCGTTGTTGGCTTAGTGACGAGTGGGACTTCTGTTTACGCTATCAGTGGTGGCTGCTCTTGCGCGGGTGCTCGGGTATTTCGTGTCTGACTCTGCAAAAAGGTCATCATGATCGCCAATTGTGTTTCCAAGGCATTAAATTGGCCTTATGTTACACACTGCGGTAGTGGCGAGTCATGTCCCCTTGCGACTGATTCCGACTCTGTCTCCACCGTGTTCCCAACCAAGGGCGTATCACTCATTGTTCGTCTTCTTGACATAACTTTTCTGTTCAGTGGATTTCCCACAGACGGCACCTATGAAAATGTTACAAACAAACCTCCGTGCTCTCCTGGTGGCGAGAGTGGTTCTGCTACTTCGATGATCAAAAGTCACCTAAAAATGAGGGCGGGGCTTTTTTCCTTATTGTACCTCCGGCGCAAGAATTAGAACCAGATGGAGAAATATAGATTTTTTGGTATTGACTGTGTAAAGAGAGCTTAGATAGTAAAATGTTCACTAGTCTATACCCGACCCGCCTTGGGGGTATTTATAGGCGGTTGGAGCCACATAACTGCGAGCGATTGCAATCCCACGTGTCTCATGTTGTGCTCCCATTTTCCCCACGTTCTGAGAAGGTGGCCACTACCCGTCCAGTGGTTGGTTGTCTTTGTGATAACCGCTAGACGACCTCTATCTAACTTGGTGATCTCCCGTGACTAAATGTTGTAGAGCGCCTCATAGTGGACATGCGGCCTAGCATGAATGTAGAGCGCCGGCGTAGGATCGATGGCTTCGTGTGGTAGGTATGAGGTCGACGTCTTCATGTGGTAGGCATGGGGGTCGACCACTTCATGTGGTAGGCGTGAGGTCAATTCCTAGGGGTCAATAGCTTCATGGTGGTCATCCTATGCGAACATAGTGAATCTCATACCGGTAGATGCGAGGTGTATTCCAAATAGCTCTTACCTTAGTCGTCATTACCGATAATTGTTAAGGGCGTATTATATCGGTAGGCAGCCTAACATGAATGTAGAGGGTCTCATAGTGGTAGGCGACCTCATAGTGGTAGATAGCCTAGCATGAACGTAGAGGGCCTCATAGTGATAGACGGTCTCATAGTGGTAGACAGCCTAGCATGAATGTAGAGCTCTCGCGTGAAATCGACGTCCTCATATGGTAGGCATGGGGGTCGACGTAGCTCCGTGCTGTGGTAGAGTTGCGCATCGCTTCATAGTATAGGGGTGTCTCATAGCTTTTCTTCACGTGGTGGTGTCGCGGGTGAGTTTGGTCCCATCCAACATCAATGTCTTCTAATTTTTTTTACACTTTTAACATTTTGAAACAATATTATAATTAGTATATAAAATATTTTAAGCTAGATAAGTTTATCCGGCTTGATGGATGTAGTGACATTATATAATCAACGTTGTTTTAGCATACTAAAGCAAGTAGGAACAACTATTATAAAATGAATCGAGATCATTTGTCTATACTTCACCATTCGAAGAGTGTGAACCGACATTTAAAAAAAATAAAATCATTTAGTAATTTTACAATATTAGGCATGATTACTGGTCGTAGACACCTTTGGAAATGTTTTGAGCCATAACGACATGCTGATCATTATCTTTGTACTAAAACAATAAGGGAGTCGTTATGACATCTTCTCTCTTTTTTGCACCTTTAACATTTCAAAATAATATTATTTTGTAAATAACATTTTTAAGTGAGATACGTTGATTCAACACATCGAATATTTTGACTTCATGTAATCAAAGTGATTTTAACGTGTACTAAAGCAGTAGGAACAACTATTATCGTATGAGACAATTGGTCTAACCAATATTCTATTGCAGAAATATGAATTTCATGTCAAAAAAAGTTCACACTACAAGTTAACGATATTTGATATGTTCTACGTATATGGTTCGACATATACGCTTTTAGTAATGTAACATAAAACAACAAGATTGATATCGGGGTTGTGCTTGTGGTACATAATTTTTTTTTGTACATAATGGTGTCCACACACTCATATGGGGTGTCGGTCCACTTGCAGTGTCCACCCAATGTGAGTGTGTGGACACCATTATGTATAAAAAATTATGTACAAATAGATTTATCCTCGACATTGTTATGACACTATTATCATTATGTTCATTTAGTTTGGCCTTTCAACCTTCAATTTGTCAAAATGACACTTTGACCTGTTTGAAATGGTATTTTGCTCCATTTTGAGTCGTCTAACATGTTAGAGGTGTGTGGATGGGTGTGGGTGGTCATAGTAAAGATTTTTGCCATCGATAGAGGTGCTGTTAAGGTCATTTCAATTTCGGGGAATTTACAAAAATGTCATTGTTTTTTAAAATGCACTAAAAAAAAACATTGGCACTTGATTTGTGCAAAAATGTCACTTTTTTGTCGTGAAATGTCCAAATTAACCTTAGTTTCAACTTTTTAGGAGCATTTAATGCTTATTAGTACAACTTTACAACCCCATTAATGCTTTGATTTGATAATTTATTTTTGACATAATAAAAATTAGATATATGTATATTATATTGCTTAATATGATATTTGATAATACAAAAAAAAAAAAAAAAAAAAAAAAAAAAGTAAAAGAAGAATAAATGGTAACTCTAATAAAATTTTCCAACCCCATTAGCAAACCTTAACTTCTTCCTACATCTTCTTCATTCCCTGATGAACCGATTGGACTCTCCATTCATTTTAAGATATTATTCTTACAATTTGTTTACATTTTTATTTAAATAGGTTACTATTTATTAAATATTAAATACAACATGATCACATTTATTTAAAAAAATTAAACTACTATTGATGATGATGTGTTTGATTTTTGAAATACTTTTTAAAGGGAAAATATTACAATATCATTTAGGCAAATGTGAAGAATTTCATAATTAATGAAGCACATTGAGTTATTAATTTTTGGCAAGATGTTGTAGTTAAGAATTGATTATGACCATTAATGTTTCCAACAAATTCTTTCAAAGTACCGGACAATGTACCATGTTTTTAGGCTTTCCGGCGACCGGACAATGTGTCCTATTTTCAGACTTTCTAGCGAGTTCTGACAATTGAAATGTCGAACAAGACCTTTCGAAACCGTCGAGAATGACATTTGAACTGTCGAACCCGACATTTTGAAACCGTCGGGATAGACAATTTAACTGTCGAATTCAACAGTTGAACACTATTGACACATGAAATTTTTTCGCATTCTACTACTGCACTGATCTTAATATTCAAAAGTGTCACTTCCATGTCATTACATATCAACATATTGATTGTGTAGAATTCTTATCGTTGCAATCTCAAAATTTCAAGTATAAACAATCATTTGAGATCCATCGTGTCGCATGGGAAAAAATTTGTTCATGTGAATGACGATTGGAAGTGAAAATAGGACAAAATCACTTCCATTTTAGTGCCGAGAAGTATTATTCTAGTCGTACTTGTGTTACAGTTGAATGACAAACTTGGTGTTGTCAATCCCTACACTACAATTGAATTAAAGTTCAAAGTTTCGAACATGAATACACCACCAGCTGAAATACGCGAAGATGACCTACATTGGTACATATCAACTTAAAAGACCAAAATCAGAATTCAATCATGAAATTATAAAATTGTCTTTTCTTAATCGAACAATCCAACGAATATCAGCTACGAGAAACTTATAAAATGCGTTAATACAATTACTAGTGAGACGCATGTACGTATAATAAGGCACGTGTCATATTGTAATTTTCGGGATAAAATAACATAAATAACAATAAATTAAAAGATACGAATAAATTAGTCACAACAAACTTCAAATTTGTATTCAACCACGCTCCTAGTGAACACAAAAGCTTCACCATATTTATGTACAATAAATTATCATATAACAAATTGAAGTGCCCATGTCGAATAACTGTGATTTACAAAATCCATGCATCAACCATGGACATATTCATGGCTTCTGAATATTCAAACTAAATATCTCTAGCCAACGAAAGTAAAAAAAATGGATAACATTGCCAACAGACTACCACTCGAATGGCACAAAAATTTCACCAACGAAAATATTATATATTAACCAAAAATTCGTTGTTCCGTGCGATGCACGAAACAATATCTACACTTGTGATTCATTTTTCATGCTGAACCTTTATAAAAGGTTATATTTCTTCCTCTGGATTGCTTCCACCTACCAGGCTTTTTATAAATGTAAGCAGCAACACACCTCATAGTTAGAAGCTCATTTTTCTCAATCTGCTGAAAAATGACATGAATTAGCTCCAAAATAAAGGAAGTACAAAGCAAAGTGAAGAAATGGAATAGAGTTCACATTCTGTGCAAGGCCAATGCGATCAAAGTTAAAATGAAACTGAATTGAATCACACAATGTCATAATCCTCCTTGTCCACAATTTGCAGACATTCAGAACTTCATTCGGCAGAAAATGAATATAGCTCTACATTAACAACTATGACAATGATACATTTGAATTGCATGTGATCCGAAACTTATGGAGAATGATTCATGAAAGTCGTGGCAGCCTTACAAAAAAAAATGAATATAGCTCTGCATTAGTATACGCAAAAATAGGATTCACCCATCTGTCGAGAATTACTGAGATGAACTATCGGGAACGACATTTCATCTGTCGGGATTCACCCATCTGTCGAGAATTACTGCACCGAACTGTCATTCCCGATAGTTCACCGCGATATTGTTTCTCCAGGGGAAGGGAAGGCACACATGCATGCTATCCAATGAAAAGGGAAAAAAAACTCGAATGGGTATGTTGAAGACTTCAACATACCCTCCTACCACTCCCACTTACTAAAATTTGGAAAAAGAAATCTCATAATCTGAACAAAAGTTCTTTAAATTATACTATTTTATGATTTTACTTCAAATAAGATGCGGCCTCCACCTCAATTTTACTTCCTAACCTCCATAGAATTTCTCATATTATTAGGTGCCAAATATATTCTCTATCCTTATTTCATAGATGGACTTGCAGATTTTTTTATGATTGTTTTTCCAACTTATTATGTTCTTTATATCCTTGTTAATTTTGATGGATTATGAAATAATTCTTAGTATGTAGTTCTCTGAGTTTCTTCCATGATTTCAAAAAACTATTTGAGCCTTACTCCTTGAATCCCGCTATCATAAAATGCCTGAAAGCCCGCACCTTACATTTCATATGTACGACTTAGGCCTCGAGCTTAAGCCTCAAGCCAACCTAGGTGTCCACCCATGTCCATTGCACTTTTCAAACATTTTGTAATGTGCCTTGATATTAAGTGTTATTTATTCATAACCTAGAATGTTTTACATGTTCTTTCATTTTCATTTTTCTACCTACACAGAAGGAGAAAGATAATATACAACTGCAATCAAAGAAAGATAACAAAGAGTGAAATGACTTTTATCAAGAGAATGATGATAACCACCAAAAATGCCTGTTAGATTAAGTAGAGAAGAAATATCTACAAAGATTCTCATGTCATTCCATTCTAGTGGCTCAACCAGTAAGCAATGGAGAAAAAAAAATCCAAAGTTTCCCGATAGACCCTATTTCGCCCAAGTTGTTTGGAACCAAAAATAACGAGCGATTTTCTGCAAAACTTGCTCATAATGCAAGTCCCACTTGTATTTTGGATTTGGCCGAAGATATTTATTATTCCGTAAAAATCATATTAGTGAACATATAAGAGATCTAGATTTGTACTTCTATTATTGTTGCATGAATATTAATTTGAGAATTTATTATTACCAACTTCGTTTTGTTATGGAATTTTTTTAAATGGTATGTGGTATATTACGAGCATATTTTTCTATTTTTATGTTCTCTTCAATTCTTTAATCTTTCTATGTTGAGGCTTACACCTCAATGTAATCACAAAGGGAATGCACTATCAGCCGTTTGGAAAATAACAATGCCTGATTGAATCTTCAAAAAGAAAAAATTATAAGTTGGCGTACCTCTAAAGTCCGAAGAAGCTGCCCTAACATCCTTTTACTCTGACTAACCAAACTAGGGTCTTCATTTTTAGGCAACACCCTAGGAACGTGCTCAACTAAAGGAACTCCAAAGTCCTGGTAGCATAAAAAATACACCAAACATTAAAAAAAAAAGGAACAATATTAAGTTCACTTTTCCTATACTTATCCAACATATTATTCATTTCAGTTGAAATTGAAGCCAAGCATAACATACCAAGAGATCCCAAGAAAAACATTAAAGGACATACATAATATTTACCGTTTTGGATGGTCTCTGGCTACCAACTCCTTGTGACCAATTGAACAACAAAAACATACCAAAAGATCCCAAGAAAAAACATTAAAGGATATAAATAATATTTACCATTTTGGATGGTCTCTGGCTACCAACACCATGAGACCAATCTGACGACTTTTTCTCACCCAGACTTGAACTAGCATTCTCTCCACTACCACTTCCTTCAACAACTAAATCTTTCTTTCTCATGTCTTTCATGGCTTCAGAACCCTCCCTAGTTATCTCCCCATCCTTAACCTTCAACCCTCAAAAAATAAAAATTCAACTGTCACAAAAAAAGAACCTCAATTAACTTAAGGGCATCAACGATAAAGGTTTTCCCACACACCTTCACAACAACTGAAGACAATTTCCTTTTTGCCGGTGGATGGTCATCTGAATCATTTCTTTCCGTCTATATATCCAATTAAAAAAACTAATAAACAAAAAAAAGAACTCCAAACATTTAAATTATTGTGTTTGATAGGAAACACTCACAGGTAGAATAAAACCACGCTAGTGACCATCGTTGGCGGAAAAATTCCTCGGTCCGGTGCCTAATAAACCATCTCGACGAAGTTCCCTGGGAACACAAAGTCGCTCTGTAATCTGTGCATATAGAAATTTAAAAAGAAATTACACCAAAAATGGAGAAAAAGAACTAAAAAATATAAGTTGTAATACACGCATTTAAATGCATAAATGAAAGCAATACCTCACGCCTTTGACGGTGGACTTCATTGATCTCTTTGCGAAGCTCTTCATCTGTCTTCTCTGCTACTTCTGTGTTGTCCATTGTGCAGATGTGTGTGTGAACTTGTAAGAAAGATTGTCGGTGTGTTTGTTCCTTGATGGTGTTTGAAGGGGGAGTGAGTTTGTATTTTGTGTGGTCTTCGTCAGCTATGGACATTTTACCGGTGGTTATCGACGGCTGGGCGGGGAATGAGAGAGGCAGAGGGAAGTGATTAGTGATTTTAGATTTTACTGGAGTGGGTAAATGAATAGGCTACTTTCCATTTTTTTCCTTTTAATTTCAAAATTGACAAAAAGTCTTCCTGACATTTTTGGACTATTATTGTACAATACTTCATTCAGTCAAATCACAATTATTAAAGGATAGATAAGGTATTTAAATGATCTAATAGGGGCAAAAATGTGCAAAAATGTACAAAAATGACAATTTTGCAAAAACTTAAAAAAATGACATTTTTGTAAATGCAAACCCAAAAAATGACATCTAGTGTAATTTCCTCTTTCTTCTTCCAATAATTATTTGTACTTTTTTTTTCCTTTCATTTTTCTACTGATTTTTTGTGAACATTTCATGTTTGGTACCTTCCTTTTATAGTTGTAGGTGCGTGCATGGGATGAGAGTTGTAATAATGTTTTGAACCATATGACTTTTGGAGAAAAATAATTGAGATGTAAAATGTAATATATATCTACATTCACCAACTTGTAAAAATCTGGAACATTGAACATTTCTGTAAAAATTTCAGAATGCAACTGGAATTCAAGATTTAACGACGTATATAATAAACGTGTGGATCATCTGAACTACACTTCGGGTTGTTCCAGACACGTGAGGAATTGTTGAATTGGTATCATCGGGAAGAAACCTTTTTGGCACAAAAGGCCAAAGTTCGATGGCTTAGGGAGGGTGACTCAAACTCTTTTTTTACCCATAGTTCTTTGGTTAATCGTAGAAGGAAAGCGTGGATCTCTAACATGAAACTGGAGGATGGTACTTTTCTCAGATGTGCATGATGGGGCTGTTTCTTTTTTTAAGAATCTGTTGTCCATTGAAGAGGGAGAGGTGGTGGAAGATTCAAGCTTTATCCACCAGTATATTCAGCCACAAGTCACTAGAGAACAAAATGATTTTCTTTGCTCTCCTCCGTCTCTAGAGGAGCTGAAAGATGCCATGATGAGCATTCCTCAAGATAGCAGCCCGGGCCCAGATGGTTTTTCCTCTAGTTTCTTTATTTCTTGCTTGGCCATTGTTAAGCAGGATCTTTTAGAAGCTGCTTGCGAATTTTTTGGAATCAAGGAGGTACCGAATTTTTATGCATCGACTTTTCTGGTGTTAATCCCAAAGGTGAGCGAACCGGATAGTTTCATGAAATTTCGTCCCATAAGCCTTTGCTCCGTTGTCTACAAGTGCCTTGCCAAGGTGATTGTGAAGAGATTGAGGACTGTGCTGCCAGATTTAATTTCTTTGGAACATGGAGCATTTGTAAAGGGTAGAAGCATATATGAGAACGTTGGGTTGGCTCAAGAGATGTTGAATCGTTTTAATTCTAAAACTAGGAGTTCCAACATTATGTTAAAGCTAGATATGACAAAGGCTTACGATCGGCTTGATTGGAAATTTCTTAAAGAAATCCTTCATTCTTTCGGCTTTGGTGAGAATTTCATTCAGCTTATTGCATGTTGTGTGACTACTCCAAAGTTTTCTGTTATGATGAATGAGACATATAAGGGTTTCTTCAATTCTTCTCGTGGTGTTAGGCAAGGAGACCCTTTATCCCCATATCTTTTTATTTTAGCAGAGGAGTTGCTGTCCAGAATGTTGACAAATGCTTTTGAGGATGGAAAAATTGGATACATGTCTCAACGACTCAACCTGCGGGGGAAACAAAAGTAAGCCTCTTAGCTTATGCAGATGATATAATTATTTTTTCTAAAAGGAACTCCAGATCGGTGAAGAACTTGTTGAAGATTCTAGATCAATACCAAACTCTTTCTGGACAAAAAATCAACAAACAAAAATCTGGCATTTTTTTTCTCTTCCCAGATGTCGTATGGAAGGAAACAAAATTTGCTACGACTAACGGGTTTTACCATGAGCTCCTTCCGATGTTTGTATTTGGGTGTACCTATTTCACCTGGCCGAGTAAACTATCGTGACTTTAAGCCTCTGATTACGAAGATTCGAAAAAAGCTGGATGGCTGTAAAGGAGCACTATTATCTGCGGGGGAAAAACTCATCCTTGTTAGACATGTGTTGTCTGGCATGCCCATCCATCTCATGTCGGTGCTAGCAGTCCCAAAAAAGGTAATTCATCATCTGAACATGTTGTTGTCTTATTTCTTATGGGGTCAGACAGAGTTTGGCTCAAAGAAACATTGGGTTGCTTGGAGAAAAATGGCGAAGCCTACTGGAGAAGGGGGAATTGGTGTGAGAGATTTTTCAGAAATACAACATGCTCTTCATGTTAAGTTGGCTTGGAATTATTGTTATGGGACTTCTCTGTGGGCTAAATTTATAAGAAATAAATATGCCACTCAAACTATTTGGGAGACATCCAGAAAAACCAGCTCAAAACAATGGAGTATTATTTCCAAATGCTTACGGGTCATCAAAGAGAACTCATGTTGGAGGGTTAAGAAGGGCGACATGAGATTTTGGTTCGATAAATGGTCGAAATCAGGTCCATTATCTGATCTTCATTCTGATTTCAGTAATTCTGAATTGCGAGTACATGATGTATTAACAGAGATTGGTTGGAAGGAAGAGAAGCTTGTTAACTTGGTGGGTGACCAACAAGCAATGGAGCTCATGTCTGAAATTCCAAAACTCAAACCTGGGGCTGATTTAATTATATGGTGCCTAGACCCAAAAGGCAGTTTCTCATCCAAAAGCGCATGGGATGTAGTGCGTGAAAAAGGAGAGATGCAAATTTTTTTTTGACTGGGTATGGCATCCACTTATCCCAAAGAAAATGTCCTTCATGATATGGAAAGGGTTGCACAAGGCTTTGAGTGTGGATTTGCGTATTAAAGAGACTGGTATTAATTTAGCATCAAAGTGCAACTGCTGTGAATCACCTTCTCAAGAATCGGAAGAACACATCCTGAGTACGGGTGATTTTTCTGATAGCTTATGGAGAAAATTTGATTCGTGTATGGGGTTACAATATCAGGTGGGTTTACCATGGAGAATCAGATTGGAAAATTGGTGTAGGCGAGCTAAAAAGACAGCCCAAGCTGGTACCTTAATGGGAATTCTTCCTCTTGTCTTGGTATGGCTCCTGTGGAAGAGGCGATGTCGTGCAAGATTTGAAGGCATCTTGGATTCGCAAACCGCATGTTGGAGGGAACTGCTGAAATGGGCACATGTGTTTGCTAGTCGTATGGCCAAAGTCAAAAATCTGAAAATTGGAGATCAACAAATCATGGGCAATTTATCCATCCCCTTCCAATGCCCTGTTCAGGAAACAACTCCAAAATTGGTGGTGTGAAAAAAACCATTGAAAGGATGGGTGAAACTTAACGTGGACGGGGCTTCAAAAGGAAATCCCGAACCAGTTGGGGGAGGAGGTACTATCAGAGACGAACTTGGTATATTGCAAATGGGTTTCTCAAATAATTATGGTGAAGGAACCAACATGTTTGCAGAGTTGCGTGCTCTCCTTGATGGGATGCAATTTTGCATGGAGCTCGGATATACGCAAGTGCAATTGGAATCCGATTCTCAGGTACTAGTGCAATGGATTAATCAGGGGCATTGTTCTCTTTGGTATCTTTGGAATTATTGGGATGATCTTAAGCCTTTACAAATAATTTCTTTCTCTATTAAACACATCTATCGGGAAGCAAATTCGGTAGCAGATCATTTGGCAAAATTAGGAACTAGTGGTGTGGAGCTGAGGATTATGGAAGCGAAAGATTTACCTCGGGAAGCTCGAGGTGCATATCGCCTTGACTTAAATTCTTTTCATTCCATACGTTTGTAATGCTTTTATTGTGAGTACGAAAGGTTTGTTTGTTACCACGATTTTCCTCCGCCACAAGTGAGGCTTAATAAAACTTGCAGATTTCAAAAAAAATAAAAATAAAAAAAAACTACACTTCGGGTACTAATCTTGCTCGTAATTATTCTTGGCTACGGCAAAGTTCATTTTAGTCCCTATACTTGATTCAGATACAAAAGCTGAATAAAATTTAAGTTAAAATTATGTGCCTCACAACTTTTCAACCACAAATTTCATCAAAATCTATTAAAAATCTGATTTTTATCTATACCAAATAGAGGCTTCATATGCTACACAACACAAAACAATAATTAATAACGGAATGAAAAATAAACTATAACAATACATAAATAAACTATAACTGGACATCAATCAACTATAACAATAGCAATTACGACAAATATTTTAAAATTCGGCCCAGGCATTGATTCGGAAAAAAGGGGTCAAAAGTCAAAAAATTCAACCGAGGTCGAACCAGGGTCAAACTAGAGGTAATAAATAAATATGTATAAACATTTAAATTTTATTTTCACAATAATATATAATTAAATGTTTACACCATCAATTCAAAATAAATACAAATATGTCAAATGTATGTTTTTAATATAAATTCTAATAATTTTTAATTTGTTGAGATCACTTAAAAAACTCATTTCAATTTTACTAAATAATTTGTAAGATTAAAAAAATTGTTTAGCAATCTATAGAAATTGAGTAATTTAATTTCGTAGTCATACACCATGCGGCCATAAATAATATTGAAAAGACTGATGAATCTTGAATCTAAATAAATTTTTTTTTAAGAGATTAAAGGAGATGAAGTTATGATCAAGTTTTGAATCCACATTTGTAGAATCCCATATTGAAGCAAAGGTGGAGATTGTGGAGTTTGATTGCTGGAATTTGGAGGCCAAAGTGTTTGGTCTTGAAACTAAAGTTTTATTCCCATTACCTGGCCCAATTCAAGTGATCCAACTTGAAGGTTCTAGAATTAGATAAAGCGTGTTCTTTGATACATTTGCCCACTTTATCTGAATGAATGACAAGTGGTTCACCATTAGATTGAGGTTTTGATTGTATCTCATATGTAGTTAGTTTGTTTGTGACATTAGGGTTCATTGTAACCCTTGCCATTTTCTCTTCTCTTTGTGAGTGCCTCTCTGGTTTTGGTCATCCTCTGGATGATTAATTTGTGATTTCTTAGTGAAATTATTGAATTTTGAGAGAGAGTAAAAAGTAGTACATCTATTGTGAGTGATTGCTATATTTAAAGAGAGATTCAGAGAAAGTAGAGTTGATAACTTTGGTGTTCCTTTTGTAATCAAACTTTTACCTATTTTTTTGGAGCTTTTATAAGTGGATTTGAGCTTAATCCTAACGGATGCTCAATGGGGTACTAAGAGTTAGAAGCGGTAGCTGAACCTTTGGAACTTAAGGTTGAAAAATCTGTTGTGTTCTTCCCGTTTCTTTAAATTTTTGTTGAATTTTATAAGTCACAAAGGTTGAGTCACAAAATTGGGATCAACACACATTCGTTACCCACTTTTGGCTGGCAAAATAATCATGGTCACCATCTTTATATTTCAATTTTACATGCAAAAGGTGTAAAGGAGTGGAAATAAGGAAACGGTGAAAAATCATGGGCAAAATTAAAATATGCATGTATTGTATCTATATTTATGTGCCATAAATTCCTAGAAGTAGGACATATATGTCAGCATCAATAGCCCCACACGTGTGCACTGATGTCTTCTTCTTGGGTTGCGTGCTTTGTTTTTCTCCATATCTAGTTAAGGGTCTCTTCTTCTTTTGACCCAAATCGGCATTCTTCTCTTCATTCGTACAGTAGGGAAATTGATGATGGAATCATCCTCAGCCACCCATCTACACACAAATAAAAATGAGTTAGAAAAATTTTAATTTCTTTTGCAGCAAATTTTCACCAAAAATATTGTCACATAACTATAAAAGGCATAAATTGAAATGAAAAAAGTTATCTAAGTTGATTCGTATCTTTGGTCACAAATTACTCTTCAATTTCATTATGTTATAGTGATTTTGTTAAGAGAATTTACTGACCATAAAGAAATCAAGTTTACATATAGCAATTGTCACATTTAATTCAAGTAAATTAAGTGGAGATAAGCAAATGATATCATGAAAACTCGAAGCTTTTACACACAATAGCATCTAGTGGGATCATAATGCAGACCTATCTAGAATTTAATGTGGATGGGATGCCCACTACACACATTACTAATATAGTGAATAGCATTCGATGGCATATCATTAGATGGATAAAAATAAATTCATTCTTGATAAAGCATTTCGTCTGATCATACTAAACATAATGGAGATGAAAGAAATAAACTAGGGGGGATATGCAGGGCGAGAATACTTGTAGAATTCAAATATTAAGTGTTCGGTTCTTTTTCTAGCTTAAATTTCCTAAGATCATACAACGAGTATGTAATGATAAGTTTGACCCCAATTTACGACTATAATCAATAGTGTTTTTCTAATAATGAATTTGAGCTCGACTGTATAATACAAATTTGATCTAGAATGGAGGAGGGCCACGACGAAATCCCTATCTTTGTACATGTGGGTGGTTACATCATACTAATGATTTCATCGTTTTGCAAACTGATTTAATTTTTCAAGAAATGCATATACAGTATATTTTGCAACTAATCAATATACTTTCAAGCTTTTTCTCCTTTAATTATATTATAGTCAGTATCGTTGAATCCAATATACTAAACACTTGAGGGAAATTTGTCATTACCTGAATTGAGTAACAAAATGATGGAGAAAGATGGAAGTTTCCAGCCTGGCCAGGTCTAGTCCAGGGCACAGCCTTTGTCCACCTCCAAATGGGGTGAAATTGCAAATGTTCATTTCCTTGTCCTTCGATCATCATGTCCCAACGATACAGAATTAATTAAACCAATTTAATATAATTAATTATCCGAAAATGGAATGTGAAAAATATATGCCTAAAGAAAGAATCTATCTTACCTGCCATCTCCATGGATTAAACTGATAAGGGAAATCATAGTGATCATCATCCAAATGCACTGATCTGAAATATGTTAAAACACACCATCCTTTTGGAATGAAATACCCTTTTATTTTTACATCTTTTGTAGCTTTTCTCATTACCCCAATAATAACATTTCCCATCCTTAAAGTTTCTGTAATAACCTGTCATACAAAACAAATTCATTTACTCGTCAATATCGAAATATCGTCTGATACGGGCGCTTGGCAAACACGTGCTTGTACAAGTATAGTGCACGTAGTTCACGCGTAAAAGTGTATTGTATGTATTTGAAGTGATGAACTTACAGTTTGTGTAAAAGGAAGTGATAGGTAATCGTTCCAAGACAATGTTTGTCCTAGTTTATCTTTTAGTCCCTTCAATTTCAGGTTCTCCTCCTGTGTCACAATGTGATTAAGGCCTTATGAGACAGCTAAAATGCTCGACCAATGTCGATCATTCAAGTATAGAGTAATTTGGATAAAATACTGATTCAAATTGCGTTATGCTAGACAGACACGGTCGTGTCCAAAAAGAATAATCCATTCAAATTTGAGAATGAGTGTGAAAGTACCGTTAATTGTTGGAGTGCAGCAGGACAATGAGACAGGTATCTAATAGCAAGAGTCATTAGGACAGGTACTGAATCTTCACCAGGAATCATCAAATCAATCATATTTTCAGCAATTAGGTCATCTGTCAGTTGTTCACTTGGGTCACTCATCAAAACATCTGCTACATCTGTTGGAACCACTGGATAGCTCCTCCTTTTTTCTTGGATGATCCTATGAATCATCTCAACCATTTTCTTCTTTGCCTATAACCAAAATTGAATACATGTTCGTAATCATTAACATGTAAAGCACGTACACAATTTTTATTGGATTAACAAAGAAGTGTAAAAAAGATTTAACGCCTCTCTTGTCATGAACTAGGCTTATTTGAACGTGTCAAATACATGAGAGTCGTCACTTGCCTGTAACGATCGATAGAGTTGACTACCAGGCAAATTTATTGGTAAAGACATGAGACCCCCAATAAATTCTTGAAATTGTTTCTTTAGAAGATCCAGTTGGTAACCCGTATCCAAACCAATCAATGCTTTCACCAGCACTTGAAAAGCAATCTGAAAAATGAAAAAATAAAATTAAAACAATGGAAAATAACTGAAGTGGAATTTACAGTAAAGAATTTTCGAAACATAATCATTAACTATTAGGGTTCTAATCTTTCCAAACAACATAAATCATCAAAAGTTTCAACGAACCGAGAGAGAGAGAGAGACTCACAATTTTTGTTTCGTCTTGAATGTAAACAGGATATTCTTCTCTCCATTTTTCTGTTGATTCCAGCAAATATTTCTGCATGTCACGGGTGATTTGAGCCTTTAAATTTGGAGACTTGAAGAAAGAACCGATTAATCCGTGGATTCTCCTCTGTAAACTTCCACTGATAAGCAATATAGAAGATTTCCCCATCAACTCTGTGAGAGATTTCGGATAAGATGGCACAAACGTTTTTGCATCACTTTGCAGAATAATTCTACTCACTTCTGCATCTGTTGAAATTATAGTCGCGCTTCCAAATATATGCGACTTGAAAACTTTCCCATAGCTACAAATAAAAAAAAAAACCCTCAAGATCTTATATCAACGTAACTATTAATGAAATACAGAAGAAGTGATGTACTTACATGCGACGTCGTTTGTCCATGAAGCTCTCAGGGCGGTGAGAAAGAGCACAAGAAATAAACTCAATGGTTTCTCCAATAAAAGGCCATCCAAGCGTTCCTAAAGGAATTGCGCTGCTGTAATAAGTTGAAATAATCGCACTTTTGATTTTCCTATACAGAATTATAGCAGACAATAACGTTGTAGTCATTAGCACACTCCAAATAATGATGTACATATTTCCAACCTCCATCTTCCCCCACTTTATCTTAACTAAATATGACTAAGCTTGATGATAGTATACTGCTTCCGAGAGGAATTTATGTATATATTTGCATGTGCACGCACACGTGTGTTGTGTGTGTGTGTGAAGAGAGAGAGAGAGAGAGAGGACAGAATATAAATTGAAATGAGTTTGAGTCATCACATATTGCCTCGAGAGTATGTCTCAATATGTGTCGAGAAGGAAAGTCAATAATATATTGCAAAATATTGTATTAATTATTCAGTTTCCTTTTATACTTAGACAACCTAGAATAGATTGAAACTCTCTTGTATAAAGCTATTTCTATTGATTTAATAAATCATTCATTCAAGGCGAATATTATTTTTCCTACTTTACATGGTATCAGAGCAGGGAACGTTGCCCTAGCTCCCTGCCCTCTTCTTCTCGCCTTTCTTTCGCTGTTATCATGACAAAACAACAGCATGTGAATGGAGGCAAGCTTGATGCTGCCAATTCATATTTCCTCCACCATTCCGATCACCCAGGAATGGTACTCGTTTCCAAGCCCCTCAATGGGGATAATTATTCTACATGGTGTAGAGCCATGAAGATTTCTTTAAACGCCAAATCCAAGTTGGGTTTCATAGATGGAACCACCACAATGCCGTCTGCCACAGCCGAACCAAATGAATATGCTTCATGGAAGAAGTGCAACGATATGATCCTCTCTTGGATCCTCAACTCACTTACACCGGACCTTGCAGAAAGTGTTATTTTTTCAACCACCGCCCATGAGGTATGGAAAGACCTTTAGGACCGTTTTTCTCAAAGCAATGCCCCTCAAATTTTCCAGATTGAGAGGGACATAGCTTGTCTTGCTCAAGATTAGATGACTGTTGCAGCTTATTACACACGGCTGAAGAGATTATGGGATGAACTTGGGTCCTATAATGACACCGTTTGCTCTTGTGGGGCGAACCATAAAGACGCAGGCTGATGCAATTTCTCATGGGACTGAATGAGTCCTACAGTGTAATCAGAGGTCAGATTTTGTTGATAAATCTGCTACCTGATGTTGCCAATGCCTACTCCTCCATTATGCAAGAGGAGAAACAACGAAGCTTGGGGGCTACACTTGAGATGACAGAAAACTCAGCCATGGTTGTTCGAAGGGATGATCAGTGGCTCTGTCTGTTCGGCATGGACAAGGTTCCTCTTCTCGTTCCAACCCACCTAATTGGAAATCGCTACACTGCTCTTATTGTGACCGTGACCATCATGAACGAGATACATGCTGGAAGTTGAATGGGTATCCACCAGACCACCCCAAACATACTTCAAACAGGTCTTCTCGAGGAAATACCCATTTTAAGCGCAACAGCAACCATCAGTCCTCAGTTAACAATGTCAAAGAGAGTTCAAAAATGCAGGAAGTGTTGTCGGTAACAAATGGGCTTTCTAATTTGCAAATCCAGCAAATCTTGTCTATAATGCAGGAAAAAGGGTCCACACAGTCCACCAATCCTAAAGCTAACGCCACTTCCTCAGGTTTGTTACAAACATTGCTACGCCTCCATCAGTTAATTATCGACAGTGATGCAACAGTGATGCAACTGACCACAGCAAAACAAACACCTCTTTACCTCCAGTCACTATGCTAAGTGGAGAACAAGCTCCCATTACATCCATTGGAAATTTGTCTTTAAATTCTGCTACTACTTTAAAAAAATGTGCTCGATGTGCCATCTTTTAAAGTAGATTTAATGTCTATTAGTCGAGTCACTAGAGACCTCAATTGTTCAATAACATTTTTTCCTCTTTGGTGTATTTTGCAGGACTTGACGACGAGGACGACGATTGGTTTGGGTAAACAACTAGACGAACTTTATTACTTGGTTGCATTGGCATCAGAGAAGCCAAAACCTCCACTTCCATCTGCTGCGGCCACTTCTTGCCATTCACCAAGTTCCCAGGTCAATTCCTCCACCGCTTTGTGGCATCGCCGTTTGGGGCATTTATCTTCCTCTAGATTAGATTTCATGGCAAAACATTTGTTAAATTTTCCTTTCCAGTCTAATAATGTTTGTGATGTTTGTGCACTTGCAAAACAAAGTCATCTTCCATTTTCTATTAGTTCTATTTCGTCTGTTAAACCTTTTGAATTAATTCATTGTGACATTTGTGGCCCCTATAAAGTTGCTTCTCTTTCGGGTGCGAAATATTTTTTTAACTATTGTGGATTATTTTTCTAGATTCACGTGGGTATTCTTTATGCATCACAAAAGTGAAACACAACATTTACTTGTCAATTTCTTTTCATTTGTCCAAACACAATTCCATGTTTCTATCGCCAACATTTGAGTAGATAATGGTGGAGAATTTTTCTCTATGTGGGAATTTTTTAAACAAAAAGGGACCACTTACCAACACTCTTGTGTCTATACCCCTCAACAAAATGGGGTTGTAGAGCACAAGCACCGCCACATTCTTGAGTCCGCCAGAGCTTTTCGTTTCCATGCCCACCTTCCTTTACATTTTTGGGCAGATTGTGTTTCTACTGCTGTCCATATCATTAATCGTTTATCCACACCACTCCTTTCTCGCCAAACCCCTTTTGAACGACTCTATGGTAAGCTTCCTTCTTATTCACATAGCCGTGTTTTTGGGTGTTTTGTTTATGCTACTGATGTGCACGTCCCCCATAAGTTCACTCCTCGGGCCAAACAATGTGTTTTCCTTGGCTATCCGCTTGGTCAGAAAGCTTACAAGCTCTATGTCCTTACCACCCACCAAGTGTTCACTAGCCGCGATGTTGTTTTTCATGAAACCCTTTTTCCTTATGAGTCCATTCCATCCACTTCCTCAAATTCAGACCATGTGCTTCCTCTTTCTGTATCCGATCATTCCTCGCCAATCCAACAGTCCTCACCACCGAACTCAACCTCTCTTGCCCAACAACCCACATCACTGTCTCTAGTTTCTACTCAGCCATCACCTGCTGATCCTCCTCTCGATCCTATTTTCCGCCGTTCTCAAAGGCCTCATCACCCTCCCACGACTTTGCGTGATTATGTCTGCAACCAAGCAACGTCTCCCAACCATTTGTCGCCTTTGTCATCAGGTCCACAAAAAGGTACACGATATCCCCTTTGCAATTTTGTCTCTTATCATCGTTACTTGCCAAAACATCGCACCTTTATTGCTACTGTCAATCAAGATATTGAGCCTACATCTTATACTGAAGCAGCTTCTCATTTTCATTGGCAAGAAGCAATGCAATCTGAATTAGCCGTTTTAGAAGCCAACCACACTTGGTCCCTCGCTTCTCTTCCTCTTGGTAAGCTGCCTATTGGTTTTCGTTGGGTTTATAAAATCAAACGACACTCGGATGGTTCTATTGAGCGCTTCAAAGCTCGTTTGGTTGCAAAAGGTTATACACAGCCGGAAGGTATAGATTACCATGACACTTTTTCTCCCACTGCTAAAATGATTACTGTTCGTTGTTTCTTGGCTTTAGCTGCAACCCAAAATTGGTCTATTCACCAACTTGATGTCAACAATGCTTTTCTTCATGGCAACCTCCATCAAGAAATTTATATGTCCCCACCTCCTGGTCTTCAGCTACATGGGAAAAATCTGGTGTGTCGCCTCCACAAGTCGTTATATGGTTTAAAGCAAGCTTCCCGACAATGGTTTGCCAAGTTCTCTACAGCTATCCAAGCTGCTGGCTTTATTCAATCCAAAGCCGATTACTCATTATTCACATGTCGAAAGGGCAAATCTTTTACAGCTTTGTTGATATATGTCGATGACATTCTTATTTCGGGTAACGATGTCAATGTTATATTAGCTCTCAAACAATTTCTACATAGTCATTTTCGAATCAAAGATTTGGGTGATTTGAAATATTTTTTGGGCATCGAAGTTTCTAGGTCGAAGAAGGGTGTCTCCATCTCACAACGAAAATACACTTTGGAAATTTTGAAAGATGGTGGAATTTTAGGCGCTAAACCTGTGACCTTTCCCATAGAACAAAATATAAAACTCTCAGATTCAAGTGAATTACTTAAGGATCCATCTCAGTATAGGCGGTTTGTTGGAGGCCTAATTTATTTGACCATTACTCGGCCGGACATTACCTATTCGGTCCATATGCTAAGCAGATTCATGCATGCACCACGCAGACCACACATGGAAGCCGCCTTGTGTGTATTGCGCTATTTAAAAAACAGTCCAGGACAATGTTTATTTTTCCCTTCTCAGAATGATTTATCTTTGCGAGCTTTTTCTGATTCGGATTGGGCTGGTTGTCCAATATCTCGCAGATCCACTACGGGTTACTGTGTTTTTCTAGGATCTTCTCTTATTTCTTGGCGAACGAAGAGGCAGAAGCCCGTATCTCTCTCCTCAGCAGAAGCCGAATATAGAGCTATGACAGAAACATGTTGTGAATTATCCTGGCTACGCTCATTACTGAAAGACTTGAGAATATTACATCCGAAGCCAGCATTGTTATATTGTGATAACACAGCTGCCTTACATATAGCTGCCAATCCCCTTTTTCACGAAAGGACCAGACATATAAAGATGGATTGCCATTTTATTCGTGACAAGATACAAGATGGTTCAGTAGTAACCGAACATATTGCCTCAACAAATTAACTTGCGGAAGTGTTTACCAAGCCATTGGGAAAGGAAGTTTTTTCAACTATGATACGCAAGTTGGGAGTTCTTGACATCCACTCTCCAACTTGAGGGGGAGTGTCAAGAAGGAAAGCCAATAATATATTGCAAAATATTGTATTAATTATTCAGTTTCCTTTTATACTTAGACAACCTAGAATAGATTGGAACTCTCTTATATAAAGCTATTTCTACTGATTTAATGAATCATTCATTCAAGGCAAATATTATTTTTCCTACTTTACAATATGTCGGCTTCCCAGAATTTGAAGGTAGGTTGCAAATTGTTTTTGGAGAAATAGCAGTGGAAGTGTAAAATAGTGTTTTCTAAACCTAAAAACCCGTTTCTGTAAGTGGAAAAATGTTTTTTTAACTGGCTATCCACTTGACACACATCCATTGGCTTATTTACTAAAACCCGGATCTGTGCTTCTTAAGTTTAATATGGACCATTGAACATGATCCAACGTCTAAGGCTTAAATGAAATTTGTTTGACCCTTGGGTTGGCCTGTAGACGGCGGGAAAGGGATTCATTTCATTCACTTGGTTTTGGCTTTGAGTCTCTGGCAATTTTCTTCTCGCTAATCATCTCACCTATGTAAATTAGATCTGTGGTTCCTTCTTTGTTGTAAATCAATTCTTGGCCATGATTTATGGCCTTTGGTCTGTTGTGATCTCAAGCCTGTGTTGTAGCTTGTGTATAGTGTTCATTATAGGAAGTTTTTGGGGCCTTTTGGGTCTGTTTAAAGCTCTAAAGAACTATTATACACTTGTGTCGATTAGATATAGATATTGTAAGATCTTATAGATCGATGATCAAATATAGGGTCTGATTGTTGTACTCTAAACTTTTACTCTCTCTTGGGAGGTTCTTGCACGTAGTGACATACTCTTACCTCCGAGCCCCCAAGAGTAGGCCTTGTTGAACTAGATGACCATTTTCGTGTGTTGTTTATTACTGTTTTCGTGGCTTGTATTTTCGGTTTCTCTAAATATTGCTTTGGTTGGGTGTCAAAATCCCAACAAAGCTGGTATCAAAGCCTATATTGGGGTTCTTGAGTATTTTTCATTTTCTGAAATTTTTTAAATAAAACATCCTTGGTAAAATCTTATTTTTTTATTTTCGAAATCTGTATTTTTCTTCGAAACCAGTCGGACGTTTTTCTTGGGTCATATTCTGAGGTTTTTTGAACCAACTTTTAGGTAAAATACACTGACTGGAAAATTAGGGGATTCTACAAACCTCTAAAGTGTATGCAGTGTTAATGAATTAGTTAAACGCCTGCTGATATGGTTTGATCAAGTGATTCAGGTTGTATTATTGTATTGGTTCTACTAAATTGGAGGTAGACCTGCTGGAGTTTTAGCTTCTTGATAAGAAACTGGATTTAGAAGTATTAAACTGTTATTCATCGATTTTGGTGAGATCGTTTAAATTTTTTGAATTCAATTTGAAGTCTCATGTTGGTTTCTTATTGTTTAATGCAAATTGGAATCTGTTGTTGCATGCTATATTGATATATGTTGTAATCTGGACTACATAACTGTTAATTGACGAATTACATGTTATTGCTGAGTATTACACATACCTGAATTGCATAACTTTTAATTGACGAATTACTAATTATTGTTGATTATCATACAAACATGCAGTATACACAATTCACATAAATCTGTCATTCATTATTGTTTAATTCTGAAATTGTTTCTTGATTGATTTGAAGAAAAAAATCTAATTGTTTTTCAAAATCTCTTTCTACTTATTTTTGGGGAATTTGCAAATAAGATTACCAAATAGCATTGAGTTCACGCCACCCTTTCACCGAATCCATTATGGGTTCAGGAGTAAAATTGTCACAATTTGATGGAAATGGGAATTACTCGATATGGAAACAGAAAATGAGGGTTATTTTAGTCCAATAAAAGGTTGCTAAAGCCGTTGATGATCCTGAAACATTTTCTGTTGAATTAAAAGCTAAACCTACTAAAATTGAGGAAATGAATGAGATTGCATACAGTTCTATAATTTTGCATTTGTCTAATCATATTATTAGATAAGTTGATGAAGTTAAGAACACTAGGGATTTATTGACTATACTTAATGCTTTATTCCTAACTAAGATATTGCCAAATAAGATTTACCTTTTGGAGAAATTGTTTAGCTTTAGGGTAGGTCCGGGAAAAGAGAAGTGAATCTAAGTGATTTTAGTATAATTGTGAAGAGTCTTGCACATAATGATAAGAAAATTGATGATGAGGATTTTGTTGTCATCTTATTGAATTTTTTGCCTGACTCTTACAATGATGTTAGAAATGTAATAAAATACTCGAGGGATAAATTATTACAAGAAATTATAATAGATGCCTTGAGATCAAGGGAGTTAGAGGTTAAGAATGAAAATAGAGCATCTATGGAATAGACAATGTTTGTAAGAAAGAGAAGTGAAAAAAGAGAGAATAACTTTCAGGTAAGGAAAGTAAAAAAGAAAATCAAAGGGGAGGCCTAAATCCAAAGATAAAAGTAACAAGAAATGTTATGGCCATAGGAAGCTAGGACACTTTAAGAGGGATTACTTCGAGTGGAAAAAAAAAAAGAAAAATGATCAAAACAATATGGAATTGAACAATGTTGTTGTTGGTCATAAATTGGACAGCTTGCATGTCATGACTTTGTCTTGTGAAGACATTAATCAAGAGTGGATTTTAGATTTAGGCTGTATATTTCACATTGTTCCATTAGGTAATGGTTTTATAATAATTATAGGGAAGTTGAACCTAGTAAGGTTTATATGGGTGATAATAATTCTCAGACTATTAGTGGTGTTGGGGATATAGTCATCAAGATGTATAATGGTATGGTCAGACAATTAAGAAATATTAGGTACGTCCCTAATCTTAAAAGGAATCTTATATCTTTGGGAATCCTTGAATATGAAGGACATGCCTTCAAATTTGAAAATAATACACTAAAAGTCATGAGAGGTTCCCTAGTTGTAATAAAATAACCTAAGAAAAATAGGTTATACTACTTGAAGGGTGATTCTATTACTTCACAAGAAGCTAATTTCCTTACTGTTACTGATGATAAATCTGAACTGTGGCACAAAAGAATGGGATATATAGGAAATAAATGTTTGAAATACTTGAGTGACCAAAAGTTACTTGGTAAAGGTCTTATTGAACTTTTAAACTTTTGTGGGACTTGTTTGTTGTGAAAGTCTCATAGGGTGATTTTTGAGACGGGCTCACGTACAACGAAGAGACTTTTGGATTATATCCATGTAGATTTGTGGGGACCTGAAGAGCAGCCCACCTTTGGTGGAAATACATACTTTATGTCCTTAGTAGATGATTACTCTAGAAAAGTATGTGTTTACCCCTTAAAGGCTAGATTTGAGACTTTTCTTAAATTTCGGACTTCGCTTAAAATTATTGAAAATTAATTGGATAAGAAGTTAAAAACCTTTGAGAACCGATGATGTTCTAAAATTTTGTAACGCGAAATTTGATAGCTTTTGTAAGCAAAAGGGAATCATGAGACAAATGATAGTTAGGTACACACTTCAATAAAATGGGGTTGTAGAAAGAATGAATAGGGCTTTGATGAATAAGGTCACGTGCATGCTTGTCAGTTCAGGTCTTGCTAAGAGGTTTTGGGCTAAGGCACTATGCACAACAACATATTTGATGAATAGGTCTCAGTCTAGTTCTGTCGAGTTTAAGACTCTTCAAGAACTATGGACTGGAAAGCCTCCGATTTAGTGCATATTAGAGTGTTTGGGTGTGTAGAGTATGCACACTAAATTGAGGGCAAGTTGGAGCATAGGGCCACTAAATGTGTTATGTTAGGCTATTCTAATGGGGTTAAAGGTTATAGGTTGTGGGTTTTAGGAAAACATGGTATTAAGATAATTAAAAGTACTGACGTTGAGTTTAATGAATCTGAAATGTATTGTCTAAAATCTAAACATGATGATTTTAAGGAAATTGAATCTAATAAGAAATTTCAAAATGAGGTGAAGTTGGCAAAACATGACTTCACTCAGTCTGATGGGAATGAACCTGCGATTGATGAGGTTGATATACCTCATGGTGAAATTGAAATAGAAACTAACACCCCGATAATTGAAGAGAATCCTTTCCAAGATTACCACTTTGTTAGGGATAGAGAAAGAAGGCAAATTAAACCAAATCCAAAATACGAGTCTAACAACGTGGCTGATTTTACCTTAGTTTTAGGTAAAGGCATTGAACATTCAGAATTTTCTTCTTTTTGAGAAGCTATGAATGGACCTAAATTTGTTAACTGGAAAAGGGCAATTAATGAAGAAATGCAATTTTTAATTGAAACTAAGACTTGGAGTTTGGTTAATTTGACTATATTGCGATATTTTTCCCTTATAATTCAATATAAAACAATAATTACATTGATTTTAGCATTAGTTGTTCAATTCATTTGGGAACTTGAACCAATAGATGTTAAAACTGCTTTTCTACATTGGGAATTAGAAGAAAATACTCATATGTGAGTCAACCCTTAGACGTTGAGGTGAAGAAGCACTTTGTTTGTAAATTGAAGAGGCTTGATAGGTTGATTCTTAAAGGATATGTGGATGTTGACTTTGTGGGTGACAAAGATCACAGGAAATCCATCATCACCTATTTTTTTACATTGAAAAATAACTATATAAATTTGAAAACTGTGAAATAATGCATTTGGTTGAAAAGCATTTTTTTTATTTGAATTTTCTGTATGATACTCTAATTACTCTCATTGTTAGTCAAATTGCATTGTTGCTTGTCATAAATCTTGTCCATCATGAGAGGTAAACATATGTCAAGGTGAAGTATCATTCTCTAAAAGATAAGATAGCTTCAGGTGAAGTTAATCTTGAGAAAAATCATCCTGATAAATCTTCATTTGATATGGGAACTAAAATGCTTTAAATTAGTAAGTTTAATGTTTGTTTATCAATTCTACATATTGATAATGGGTAATTCTTTTGCAAGTACTCGGGCGATGACGTAGGGTAAAATATCGTCACCTACAATGTAGCAACTAGAGAGAGTGAGGGGTTTCAGAAAACAAGGGTAAGATTGTAAAATTGTGTTTTCTAAACCCAAAACCAGTTTCTGTAAGTGGAAAAACATTTTTTTAACTGGCTGTCAACTTGACACACATCCATTAGCTTATTTACTAAACTTGGATCTGTGCTTCTTGAGTTTAATCTAGACCATTGAACCCGATCCAATAGCTGAGGCTTAAATGAAATTTGTTTAACCCTTGGGTTGGCCCATAGACTGTGGGAAAGGGATTCATTTCATACACCTAGTTTTGGCTTTGAGTCTCTAGCAATTTTCTTCTCTCTAATTATCTCACCTATGTAAATTAGATTGGTGGTTCGTTCTTTGTTGTAAATCAGATCTTAGCCTTGATTTATGTAGAGTAAAAATCGACCACCACCTAGGTATAACCGGGCTCAGTTTGCTCCAACTGATTGACACCACCAAGAATCACCAACCGACCCTTTCCACCAACACTTCTCCACCTACGGTTGCTACTAATGGTACCCACAATGACACCCATACAGAGACACTCACAAAGAGAAGAAGTTAATATGGGTTGCACAAAACAGAAGCTAAAGTAGCAAGAAGGCACGAAGAGAAAGCCACAGAGAATAAGAGAAACTTACGGCGTCGGGGTGTAGAGAAAGAGAGAGACCGAATGATCATATAGCCTAAGTTCAAGTTGTTCGCTGAAAAGTGTACCGCAAGCGCACGGATCGTGAACAAGTAATATAGTGGACTTTTTGAGTCCGAATATCAATCCCACGAGGAATGTTACTTTGAAGTTACGTACTCTAATCGATTTTAATTCTAACAACGAAAAGAAACACAAATACACAATAAAAACATACGGTTCAAGAAAATAACTACAAAATCTATAAACTAATAAAACATAAACACTTGGTAATTTTAGAGGAAACGCGTGGTTGGGATTCGTGGTTTCGTTTAACCGTCACCTAACTAATTTCGCTACAAGCCAATGAACCAATTACTCATTCACTATGTTAGACCCGATCTTCCAATTTTAGTTAATTACCTCTCTCGAGTGAAACTAACCCTAATTGATTGGTTAAACCTACTATATCTCTATGTCGATTTGAAACCAAACAACCGCATTCAATAATTGTGAAAATAGCTCATTGGGTCACCTAGGGCTTGGGGTATATCTCTATCCCTTCCACAAGCATAGGGTCACTACACAAACCTAGGGTTTCTACCATTTGGTCTAAATTATACAATCCTCTCTCGAGCGATATACAATTCACGAGACATAATCATCTATTGGCCACATAAATGAAAATGCAATAAATTCAATAATAGAAACACATGAAATAAGCAAATTAATGTTAAAGAGCAAATATGAAAATTAATTAAAAGCTAGGTTAAACTTAAACCAAAAATCCCAACAAAATCACTTAGCCCATATTATATAAATGTAAACAAAGGAGAATATTTATACAATCCATTACAAAGATGACAAAATAATTAGGAAAAATCGAAGTTTAAAGATAAAACCCTATTTATGAGGCTCGGTCGATTTTCTCCAAATCTTTGCCAAATTCTTGGTATCTCCTTGTTGCTCTTGATTTGTATCTCCAAGATGAACCAAAAATCAAAGAAAAACAACTAACTAAAAGAAAGAAAAAGAAAAGAAGCAAGAAAAGGGAAGAAAAACTAGAGAGAAAACCTAAACTAAACTAACTATTATCTAACTCCTAATACCTTGCAAATGAGAGAGATATGGGATATATCAATCCTATGTGAGACACACCAAAATATCTCCATTAAACAAGTCCCAAAATATTGCCAAAGTTGACCAAAAACGCGTGGAAAGAAAAATAGACCGCCTTAGAATTTTATCTCTATGCGGCCGCATGGTGTAATTCCATGCGGTCGCATGGAAGAAACAAAATATGCATTTCACGTCCATGCGGTCGCATGGTTATAATCCATGCGGTCGCATGGACTTTTCCATATTTGCAGCTGAGGTCCTTGAACGTTCCGTCCTTGCGCGTTTTCATCCCCCATCTTTGATTTAGTACAATTTGGTCCTCATACTTTGAACTTTCTTTCATTTAAGCCCCTACCAAATTGCAGTCAAAGCCCTCCATCTTTTGGTCAAGTGCAAGTTAGTCCCCAACTTCACATTTTTGTGCAATTGAAGTCCTTTTTCACTCGTTTTGCCTCCGTTTCATTCCAATTCAGGGTTTTAGCCTATAAATACAAAAAGTACACAATTATCGGTAGAAATATACTCAATTTTATCACAGTTAAATCCCAAAAAGTGTCTAATAAGTGTGCAAAAGCGCACTTATCACAAGTAAATAAGGTAAGATAGGTTAGGTCAAGTAATTGGGTCAATGGCCCAAATAGTACCAAAGAGTGGGCTCCAAGATAAATGGGCCTCCAATTAGTGAGCCGTCCAAGTAGGTAGGGAACGGGTCATGAGCAGCTCTAATTAATTAGGCTACCCAAATAAATTCTAGGGTCGGGACATTTCAACAGTGGTGTCAATCTAACGTTCAATCATATGGTCGATGCCGACTGAATAAATTAATCGAGTTTACATCATCGCCCAGGAGTTTATTGGGTATCAAAAGCCAACAATTTATGGCCATTGGTCTGTTGTGATCTCAAGCCTGTGTTGTGGCTCGTGTATAGTTTTCATTACAGGAAGTTTTTGGAGCCTTTTTGAGTCGGTTTAAAGTTGTGAAGAACTATTCTACACTTGTGTCGATTTGGTGTAGATATTTTGAGATTTTATAGATCAATGATAGAACATAGGGTCTGATTGTTGTACTCTAAACTTTTACTCTCTATTGAGAGGTTTTTGCACATAGTAACGGGCTCTTACCTCTGAGTCCTCCCAGAGTAGGCCTTGCTAAACTAGGTGACCATTCTCATATGTTGTTTATTAATGTTTTCGTGGCTTGTATTTTCGGTTTCTCTAAATATTTCTCTAAATATTGCTTCGACTCATTTTATCGTGTTACTTTTGCATGCATAAACTCTTAATTTGGAGCATTTAGTATCCAATTTTTCACTTTTATTGTATTCGTTGTCCTATAGCCACAATGGTACTTGACCAACTTGTATAGAAACAAAAAATTGAGGACCAACATTGCAATTTTTCTTCTTTTTTTCTCCGAGTCCTTCCTATTACATTCTTAAACAAGAATTTTAAGAAATTCTGCTGTAAAAATTACATGAAATATAATAACTTTTTAAAGTTATTATAGATAACATGTTTATTAAGATCTGGTTCCATCTAAAAATATCAACTTTATTAAGAGGAGTAAACTAAGAAGCTCTTTATATATATTGGTCTATATTTTGGTATTGAACCAATGATTTAGACTAATCCTCTTAATAAGGTTGACATTTTTAAGATGGAATCCCAATTTTTAACAATGTTTGCACTTTTTAGTCTTTCGTGCACTCTTCCTATTTTAAACATTTGAATTGGTCTCAAGAAAATTATTGACTCCAAATGTTATGCAATAAATTTTACATACGATTTTTCCCTACTTTTTATCTTATTTACTTGAATAGAAAAATCTAAATTTGAGCAAACTTTTATATTCCTAGTTCATCTCATCTTTTTCAGTTTGAGCAATTTGCTATATGAGAGGGCCTTCATTTTTCAAGGATTTTCCAATCTTCGTAATTGAATCAGGGTGTCACAATATTGTAATAAGGGTTTTGCTATGTGTACATGGAATTGACATACCGGTGTACAATCCCCCTCACAAGAGGGGGCCCACTTTTTTTATTTGGTGTGAGCCCCCCTCTTGTGAGGGACATCCCGATGTACAAGTAACATTTTCCTTATAATAAACCATACATCTATGCCCAAGAATGAGAACTTATACAAAGTATTAGTTGTATTTTATCTCATTTTCGCCTTTAGTCAAGACCTGATTTGGGTTGGAGATCACCCAACTTTCATTGATGTAATGGTGTTTGCTGAAGTTATTGAATAAAATAATTGGAAATTATATCACTTGCGTCTTCCTGTCTTTTTGGTGATCCGCCTAACTATTCTTTTAATATATTGGAAATCCAATCACAAATTCATTGTAATAAACCCCATACGTATTGGCAGTTTGTGGGTCAAAATTACAGTCTGCGTGTTCAAAATATTCTATAGATAAAAACATAGATATATTCTTGATTGGAACGATTGTTAGAAAAAATAAAAATAAAAATTGTCCCTACATCTATAATTCTATCGTGGAAGCTGTGGCCTCGTGCAGTCATGTGAAACTGTGATAATAAATCCAATACTCTCTCTCTCTCTCATATATTTGAGATTTTACGATTGACATGTCATTAAAAATGGTAAAAGTCACCGGATTGAGAGTATCAATGTTGAAATTTGATGGCTTGTTTGAAATTTAGCCAATGTTTGATAGGAATCAAAATCAAAATTTTAATATAAGTCAAAACTAACAATTAATTATAACCACATATGTTATAGGATCAACATCTTTTCAACCGCACATTTCATCAACTTTTATCAAAATTCGCTAAAAATTTGATTTTATCTCCACTAAATAGGGACTTAAATAAGACGGATATCAAATAACTTATTTGAACTTCTTTAGCTATTAAGTCCCGATCAATATTTTTAGAAAAATTGCCTAAATCCTTATATCATGGGATATTAGAGGGATACACATATTTCTGTGTGTATATACACACAATTTGGCCAACCTCTCATCTCATGCTTGTTACTTTGATTTCTGTTTTCTCTACCTGTTATTAATATTATATGGATTTGCCTCGTCATTTGAGTGGCTAACGTTCTTTACAACAAATACTATATTGTAACTAATAGGATTAATGGAATATGAATCTTCCCCAACTATATGATTGACAAAAACCAAAAAAAAAAATTAAATAAATAAATAAATCACCACCACTACCTCCACCCATTACGACAATTGCCATTACCATAGGGGTTTCTCCCTCCAAACCCAGATGTTTGGAGATGAAATTTTGGTCAACTGACATTCATTGGACGAAAACCATCCAAAGGTACTTCAGATGCTCATTTATTGAAAGATATGGAATATGTGTTATAAAAGGTTTGAGTTCTAGCAACACATTTTTGAAATGAATGAAACCTCTACTGCAAAATCCCTATTTTTTTATGGAGATTTTTTTGGTAACATAGTACAACATCAAATACATCTTCCTGTTTGCTTTTTCCTTTTAAAAGGGCAATGGACTAGACCAAGCATAAGAATTGAAATAATCACTTCCCTAAGTCACATGTGCTTAAAGCCATAGGATTAGGAGGCTAACAAGTTTTAAATGAATCCCATATTTTTCCATTAAAGAGTGATAATTTCACACAAAGGCACACACATTTTGAGAGCATCTCTTTGACGGTATCCCTAGTTACCAATATTCAATCTTAAGATGGTCCATTACTCATTTGCTTTTGAATTTTTTATATTAATCTCCATACCACCATCATTCCCTTTTCCTTTTGTCCAAACTATATAATGACTAGTCTTAACACTTAGTTTAAATATATGCACATTAGATTACCGTAATGTCATCATTGAATGCGCCTCGGCATTTGCAATTTGGCCAAAATCTTAGTTTAAGAATCTTGAGAATATTTTGTGGATATAATTCTATGTTATTCATATATTTGAATTTTCAAGGAAAGGGGATTGGTATGGACGTTTGCATGTTATGGGAAGTTTAAGTGAGATTGGTGGTGTCCACATCTCGATTGGAAATTGTGCATTCTTGTGTGAATAGATCATTAATCAAATTTGTTGAATAAATGGGTGGGGACTATTTCTATGAAACTTAAACTTTATGAAACTTTATAAATTGTCAAAATCTTCATGTCAAATCATCAAAAAAAATAATTTAATTAATGCGGAATATATGGTGACCACTTTTCAAAACTATTAAATGTTACATGAACCAAGAATTGCAGGAGTGACGACTATGAGGATGATGCCTCGACCGTCAAGATGAGGTCACACATTTATCATCCAACGGTAATCACTTTACCCATTTTATTATTGAGGTTCACATTTAGTGTCATTCATGAATAATGTAATTTTACACTTTCTACTTAGTAATCTTGCTTGTTTTTCCTTTCTACAAACTGATGCCCACACACGTACTTATGGCTCACATCTTTCGTTCATCCTACACCTAAGTACAAGTTAATTGACTAGATCATCTAAGTGCTTGCTGTAACGACCCGACCTCTATGTCGAAACCGTTAATTTAAGTACTGTCCGCTCTGGAAGAGTCTAAGCCCATCTTACTCTTCAAAAATTTCTATCGCGTCCATAAGATTCGAGCTCATGACCTTTACCAATTGGACAAGTTACCCAATTGGTACTAAGATTCAACTTAAATTTCTCTTAAAAGAAAGGTCATGGGTTCAAATTTTGGAAATGCGACAAAATTTCTTGAGGGATAAGATGGTTCAAGATCTCCTAAAGCGGATAGTACGTAGGTTAACGGTTTCAACACAGAGGTCGGGTCGTTACAAAAAAGATGCTCATTTTTTTGTAATGACCCAAGCCTCTTATTCGATCGTTCTCTTATGTACTATCATTTTGATAGGGCATCTGCCCTCTTTTTCTTCTCTTTTTTTTTTGCGTTCCTCAAGATTCAAACACATGATCGCTCCTTAAAAGAGATTTAAGTTGAATCCTGATACCAATTTTTTTAAGGGAAAAGACATGAGTTCAAATCTTGGGGACACGATAGAAATTCGTGAGGGGTAAGATGGGCTCAATCTCTCCAAAGTAGTTAGTACATAAGAGAATGGCCGGGCATAAGGACTAGGTCGTTACATCTCATTCCTCGCCTATTTCTAGGTTGGGGTTGATCATGTGGTCTATTCATATGTTTTTGTTCAGGAAACTTATGTATGGGCACCTCATCTTGCTACTTATTTCTAGGTACTTCGATTCCCAACCTATTAAAGATTCTGGCAAACCTATTAGGCCTCTAGTTTCATTCATAGATGGGAGAAAAGTTGTCCTCTCCTCTGAACAGGTCATTTGCAGGTTGGCCTACTAGGCGACTTTGAGAGATGTTGACCCCCTCATTCGTTTATTATGGCTAACATTGCTTCTATGCCTCTTAAATTGATCTCATCACTTTGTATATCTTTTTTGCACTTTTGAAGCCTTGGAAGAAACCTGGTTGAGGCTCCTATACTCACGTCCACGTGTTAGACTCTTGCACAATTAAATAAATCGTTAAAAGAATGTGGCACTCTCCAGTGGTGGGGGAGCTATCTGCATTTTTTTTGTAACGACCAAGGTCTCATGCCCATTCTCTTACATACTGTCCTTTTTGGAAGGACATGTGCCTCTTACCTCTTACCTCTCATGACTTTCTGTAGTGTTTCCCAAGATTCAAACACATGATATTTCCTTAAGTTAAATCATGTACCAATTGGGCCAAAAAGCCATTAGAGGTAAGAAAGCAGATGCCCTTCCAAAGTGGTTATACGTAAGGGAGTAGTCGGACACGAGGCCCGGGTCGTTACAAGAGAAATGTCAAAGCAATGGCAAGGAAGCAATCTGCAAGTTTCCAATCCCATCAACAATCACCTTAATATCAAACAAATGAGGACAAAGAGGATGGATCAATCATATCTTTTGAACTTGATAATGGTGATGACATCCCACATTCCTAAAGAATTAGGGATGCCTATGTTTTTGCCATCTTAGCATTTCTTACGATGATGAAATACAAAGGTAGAGATGACCCAGAATAGCACCTCAACTACTATAAAATCCCAAAAAGTTTGAGAGGGGTCTTCTAACATTAAAAAGAAGAGCTTTACACTTAACTCTGTCTAGAGGAGCTAATAAGTAGCACTTCAAGCTCTACTATAGAAATATTAATAGTTGATCGGACTTGAAAAAATAGTTCATAAACTTTTTGTGTTAAAAAAGCATGTGAAGCTCTAATTTAGTGCCTCTATGATATGAGGCAATTAGGATGCGAGTCACTGAAAAGTTATTTAACTCACTTTACTGAGGAGTTGATTTATTGCGAAAACATCTCCAATGCAAAAGTTCTCTTCGTAAAAAAAAATAAAGGCTCAACTTGAACACCCTCTTCTGGAGGAATGTTGGCAACAAGAAATCCACAACCCATAACTAGTTGGTAGAAATGATGAGGGATAGATTGTCAAGGAATAGATGATTGACTACGGGAATCATGGTGGAGGAGGATCTATGTCACTGCTATCCCAAACGTTATACTTCTCCTAACCTATGATAAGGTAGGTCTTAACAGCTATGGGCACTAAACGATATCTCCCCAACAGCCTAGCTACTACAAAGCCAAAGATAACAAACCTCAACAATCCCCAAAGAATTCAAAGCCCTATTACAAATGATTGTCGAGACATGTCAAATGCCACAGAACAGAATAATCCACATACACCTAAAATGAGATTTCATCCCCAAAAAGGGAATCCATCCCCACCAAGGTAAAATGCACAGCCTAGACAAGAAGAGACAAGAAAACTTTCTAGAGAAAACCCTATGGACATAGGAGAGAGAAGGAAAAAAAACTAGGCTCAAAAATGAAAAAATGAAAAGGCAAAGAGACCCCAATAGACAGCTACAACACTCTTATCGAGAAATAGATACAATCTTTGGAATGACATATATGGGTGGAGAATCCAAGAATAACCAAAAACATTATTCCAGAGAGGCGATAGAATCTCCAATGATCGGTGGAGCTCATCACCTTCATTTCAGAATATACCGCACTATCTTCATTGTGATTATTCGTTCCTTCTTGTTTAGGGTGTAAAATAGAGTAACATCTTTTGTTATCTTCTTTAAAATCCACACTGTAGAATTTCTCCAATTTCTCTCCTGTAGAATTCGAGCAGTTTGAATGGGTGCCAAAGTTGGTATTGCCAGAATCACATCATTTGTACCATTTGTTGTTTGACTCATATTAGTCTCAATGGTATCCGTTTCTATCGCAAAAACAGAAGTTCAACACAAATAGAACAAAAATTGAACAACAACTTTTATGCTCATTCCAAGTGATGAAAAAAATTGAATTGAAACCTACAAATACATCTTAAACTTGTTGGGAATTTGAGTGTATCGTTTTGCAAGTTGTATAGAAACTCTTCCACAAGAAAAATATAAGGTATGAACCTTATTAAACAAGGAATAGAGATGAAGGAACTCCAAGAACAAAGATGGAAATGAAACTTCGAGACAAGTGTTTAACATTCTATCTTTAAGGCAAATTTCCCCACAACGGTGCTAACGGTGGATTGGCAATCGTCTTTCAAGATACAACGAATTCTCCTTGCAGTAGAAGCACTTCGAAATTCAAGGCAACATCGAACTCAAAACAATATTTTCTCTCTACTCAAACAATGATTTTGACGCAAGAAACAAATGATTTTGCAAGAGTTTTGATGCAAAGTAATCAAGGGTAATGTTATGGGATGATTTTATTATATCAAGGGCGTCCAATTTATAAAAGGTGAGGGACTATGGCCAGAGAGACACGCCCCAAAACTCAACATATTTCATGAAGGGATGCAGCCTTCCTGGTGCTCCCTCGCCGCCAGCTTTGCCACTTGAGCGCTTAAAATAGGGACCTAGCGCTCATTTGGCACCAGGCTGCCACTCAAGCAGCAGCTTCATATAGCCAAAAATTCAATTTTATTATTTTTGTTTTTTATTTTATTTTTTTGCTTCTACTATTAGACAACAATTTCTTATTCATCCGGAATTGATTTTGAGATTTCAATTATACTACGGTCATCTACTTAACGAGTAGGACAAGTTAGGCTATTCACTTTCGTGATTTGACTATTGAAACTTATTCGAATACTTGGTCGAAATTGATGCAAAATCAATTTTACTTAGGTTTTACTTAACCAATTTATCTCAATTTTAACCTAATTCCAACATTATCTATTTGTAGATGTATTTGCTGATATTTCTTGCCGATTGCTATCCAGATCAGTGTTTTGTAGACATGAAAGTTCTGTGGTAAAGAACCTTAAATGTCCCCACAGGGTGTTTTTTTTTATGGGCTATAAGCATCAGATTTCTTCAGGCAATTACTTGTCAATCTCTGCTTTCATCTCATTACATATTATGAGCAGAATAATCCCTCCTATAGCAAGGAAATCCTTGAGCTTTTTTGCATATTGCTTCGAGTTAAGAACATGAAATATCGCAGTGGAGAATTTAGTAATTTTGGCTAGTTTTAGCATGATAATACTTCCATGGTTGTCATAAATGGCTCAGATTTATCCGTTGAAGTGAAATTTCAAATTGGATAGACTGTAAGAAGTATTCGGTTGAGGTTAACCTTTCACCTGTAGCCTTTAGCACTAGTACCACCATCTTCCGTTTCTTTGGATATTTATCGTACTCTGGGGGCAAGCTTTCTTAGCTCAATTCTAGAGTCCAAGCGGACCTTGGTATCGTGTTCATACCATTGAACTGATTCAACTGAATGATCTCATTGAGTTGCTTTTCCTTCATATAATGTATACAGCTCCGTCGTTGGTTGGGCTAGTTTGATGGTATTTTATCCTTAACAGAAAAGAATCTGTATAAGAAATTGGAAGAATGGGTTAAGTGCAGATCATAATCAGTGTACCCTTTTTTTCTCTGATAGAGGAAGAAAAGTACTAGTTGCATTCTTGGCTTTACAGTGAAATAACAGAGAGGAAAAAAAAAAGGTCATTAGAAATCACTATATACATAGCACAGTTTTCGAAAGAAAAAATTAGCTGCCGTTTTTAGTCTTCCATGTATACAGAAGACAGCAAAGTAAATACTGTGAGGTTGAACTCTAGGACAGATGTTTTTTTCCTATGCAGTGAATATGGATGCTAAAACTTTTGATCTTTTCCCCTTTATTGGTGTTTTTGTGTCTGGGAAATAGCCATCACCCCCTACTAAATCCTCAACAGAGCCCTTTTCTGTTACACTCACAGGATAAGTGACTAAATGAACACCATTCATATCCACTATTTCATCTTCACTATAAACTGTCCACATCTGATCTCCAATTGAACGGATCATTTGCACGCATTCTACGCTCTGAGGGTCTCGGAATATGTTGTCTGCTCGTCCAGTATGTTCATACCACAGTGACATACGAAATGCACGAATATCTCCATTATCTATGCAGTTTTCTCCATTTCTTGACTGGTAACATCCTATCGCAATTTCGGTGTCCCTTTGTCCATCCATTGATCTCTGGTTTACATTAGCTGAGCCTATTAGCAGATAGGTGTCATCCACTAGAAAATCATGCAAGAAAATAAGTTCTGGTTAGTACATAGAACTCATTAGAGCTACAATACATGCAGGAATACGAAGAATGAAACTTCTCATTAGGCAAAACTAACTTTATCTGTAGACTTCAGTGAACTGATTTTACTGTTTCTCTGATAGATTAAGCTAGAATTTGTTTGGTTCAGTAGGCTCTAAAGTATTAAACAGTATTAAGAAAGAAAACAAACTAAAATCTTGTTCATTTTACACTTCTGACTAGTACACTGCACCAAACCTGCTTGAAAGGCACTAATGAAAATGCATATAGAACAACAATTGTCACTGAAATTTGGAGGATGATTTCATACCTATCATAAGCTTGGAATGGACATACACCATAAACCTCCTATGTTTTTGAGCATTCCAATATTGTGTTTCAGGATGAGGAGAGTATGGAGGAACAAACTCTCCTTTAACCTCTTGTTCTCTATTAGCAAGGCAGAAGAAATTCAAGTAATCCCTTGGGTGCCCTGTTTCTCCACTTTCTTGTATTGCTTCTCCTATCAATCTATACATCATCGTCATTGTTTCTCGACTCCAATGTAATATGTCCTGCACGGATTCACTCTCAGGTGGACCTTCTGGCCACATTGGTATTATCACATACACTGTGAATTGCTCCTTGGCCCTGATTTTACTTGCTACCTTCAGCGCAATCTCAATAGGAATTAAGTTCTGGCATCCACAATGCTTATTTTCCTCCCAAAGATGGCATCCTCCGATGAAATACTGATTCTCTACGTATATAAATCTCTCAGCACGCCTGATTGCATCCACGTAAGCTTCATGAATGCTTCTCTCAATTTTGAGGTTTTTAGGTAAAGGGCTAGCAGAAACATGATCGATTGAGCGAAAAATTTGGACATTCCAGTCCCTCCCGGGAGAAATGGTTGTAGGATTAGGCTGCTTGGAGAAATCCGGAATGGATCTTATTGGAACAAGAAAAGTAGGATCAGATTGCTTTGTCCATCGTTGCTCGAAATTTGCAAGTACATCCCAAGCAGCTTGGCCTGTGACACAGGCATGTGTATCGTGCCACGGCTCTCTTGGCCCTCCTTTATGAAGGCTAGCTCCCGGAAGGCTAGTTTGATAAAAATCGTAACAATGGGATTCCATGTTAAGTGTTTGAAACAACGAATGTTGTTCTGTATCATACCGTCCATCACAGAGATCTAAACCACCAAGAAAGCTCGTGATTTCTCTATTAGACAACTCTCCACGTGTGTCCACAGTTACCGTTTTCTGATGATGCGCGAACACTGTGGGGAATTTTTTGTGTAGCCTAGGAAACAGTTTGCATACTACTTTAGTGTGCTTGAAATAGGCTAAGGCATCTTCATCATTAGTTCTCATTACTCCTTTATTTTTTATGAAAGGTAAGGATGTTTCGTCATCCCAAAGCATAATTCTAACTGCCACACCTTCCTCAGCTTTCTGCTTCAACAATTCACCAAGCTTTACACCTCGTGCACGGGGAATATCTGTTTGTGGATCACGTACCTAAAAAAACCCGTGTTAGGCTTAGGATCGAGGGAAAATTATGGTGACAGTTTTTGTTTCACACTTACCAGAGCCATTTTAGGATTAAATGACCCATCCTGCAATATAAATCAAATGCTTTGCATCCTCAATGGCTTTATATATATCTTCCCACAAATTTCTAGGCGCCTCATGAAGATCAAATGGAGGTTGGAATGTAGGTCGATGATGAGCATCTTGATATAATGTGACACTGCAGTTTGATCTTTTAGGAAATGCTGCATTTTTCAGCCCCTCATATCCACCATTTTCCAAGACTTCTCCCCAACTTGCTTCATAATCAGCTGGTTTAAACCATAAGATGAATTGCAACTTGAGCTTCTTGTTTGGCTTTCCATTTTCCTTGCAGAGTGGGTAGAATCCATTGATTAGACTTGCCTCATTTAGAATCTTTTCTGCCTGAATATTGATTTTTCCTAAGATGGATCGTTTTGTTTTTAAGGTAATTGTAATGGTTGAATCAGATGGATGAGCACAGAGGATTTGAAAAGTTTGGTTCCAAACTCTGTCCCTTTCACGGCTAGTTTTTGCCACCTTTTTGTTATCTATCTTGATAGTCACATAGGCAGACTTTCCTATAGAAGGTATGCACTGTAATAACAGAATGAAAAATGATAATTAGAAGAAATTTCCTAGATTAAATTTGTGCTGTTTAAACTAAAACTAATTTGCCTTTGTAAAACATTATAGCTTCATCCACACTAAGACTTCATCCGTCCCCTCCAAAGGGCGATGAGGCAATATATATGGTTCTATATATCTGCAAGACGAAAAGAAAAGAAAAATCTGAATGGCACGTACCCTTAAGGCAACTGAGGGATGGTACATTGTAGCGTGGAAGATGGAGGCTTCGAGTGTTCCATGGAAGAACTTGTGCTTTTTCCCCTCCATTGAAGTTTGATAGATTGATCTTGAAATGCCCTTTGGTCTTCTTTAGATGAAAAAGAGAGAGATTATTGTATTGACAATCAAACTATAACATATATAAAGGCTTTTAAGACTGATATTGTACTTCAAGAAATGTGTGGAAACTTAGAATACAATTGAGTTTGAAGAAACTTATGAAGCTATGAAATTTTAATCTTGGAGGGAAACCAATAATTTACTTTACTTTTTTTTTTCTTTAAGCTGAAATTTTCTTTTGTATTATTAATTGGTTTATCATTTCTTTATCCTTACAACTTAATGAATCTATCAGCATTGTTATTATACCAGGTCAAACTCAGGAACACAAACATTGGTCAGAAATTACCGAAACCCTAAATTTTTACGTCAATCAAGTTTGCTCGGTCTTCCACAAGAAAGGGGTTCTCGATTTGTTTTTTTATTTAAATATGGTGGTCGAAAGAATATTTAGAGTTTTTTTTGTAAATTTAGAAAGAAAAAAAAAACAGAAATATATCAATTTTGAGCAATGTAATAACATATTTAGAAATAAATTTAGAGAAACTTGCATGTATGTGAAAGTTGTGGCTGCCATTATCATTTATTTTCTAATAAATAACAATTTAATTGTCAACAAATTGTACAAGACATGTTCATGTTATTCCACCACTATAGTTTTTATATATAAACTGAATCTGACTAAGAAAAAGGGTATCTAAGTCCAGAACTTCCCTTCTTTTTGGCAATTGTTAGGTATGTAATAAGATGTGAAATGCAAGTTAAGAACCAATTACATTTCCTTGAACTCCAAAATTTGTTAGAGTTGGAAGCACGATTTTAAAAGGTGACATGTTGATTTAAGTAAATGAAGTATAAATTCTCGAGTTTTGCTAATCTTCTCTAGTTCCGCAGAACTTTGACAAAAAAATTGATTGGTGGAAATTGATATAAGTTAAGGAACCTTATTAGGTTTCATGGTGTTGCAAAATTCTGCAAAGATTTGATCAGATTTGCACACTTTGTTATTTTGGTGAAGACCAAATGTGCTTACCATGATGAAATATAAAAAATTAAAATTAAAATAAAATAAAAAACTATATGATCATAGGTGTAGTAGAGGATAATTTGTCATTATTTTGTAATAAAAAATTATGAATAAATTTAACACATTTCCATAATAGTTCTCAATTTTTCGGTTTTAAGACTACGAAGTATCCAGCTTAATGAGTTATGAATGAATTCGAAGACCGAGAATTTAATGAGTTAATGACAGAAAAATAAAGAAATTACTTGATGTTGAAATTTGGAGATGTAACGATTTCTCACTCAACATACAAATTAAAAAAGGTCACAATCCGCTTCGAGGGAGGAAAAAAAAAAGTTCATACTCGTACTATCTGGTAGGAAAGAATAATTCAGTGTGTACAGAATTAGGCAACACAGAAGCCTTATAGGTAATCACATGGGGTGGGCCCCATGTGAAATTTTATTGCAAAAATAACCACCCACCCCGGCACCCCCTGCTGTATTTTATCTGTATAACTTCTATTTCTGTAATCATAGCACAGCTCGATAGGAAACAACATGGCCTAGTGTGAAGCCTCATTTAAGTATTTATGTTAGGATTGACGAAAATTTTAATTAAAATTTAAGTAATTATAAACTGTGTTGATTATAAAATACAATCATGCTACTTGTACATTGTATTTGACATCAAATTTGACATTGTACCACGTGTCGACATATGATTGGTAAGTTTTTTAATTCAACACACTTTCCCGCCACACAACATTTTGAATTTACAAAGGATGTCAAACTTCATGTCATCCATAGAATGTACAATGAGCATTATTCTATAACAAGTGAGTAATAAGTTTTAAATCCTACGAAGTGTATGAATAAAATGTATATTAGACCAACTTAATTTTGTTAGACCTGCACTATATATATTTAATTATTGACCATACTCTTTTCCGTTGTTTCTAGAGTTATATACTTCATCATAAAAAAAATTATATCTTGAATTTTGCTACTTGTACAAGGTGAATCACTCTGTACAAGTGGTAAATGCAATGTTAGCAGCACTGTATTGACTACCAACACTCCTTTTTTTGGACAGTGCCCAACGACAGAATGTATCATCTTGTCTAGCTGTACGTATAAATTCTCTGTACATATAACAAAGTCCTTACATCTTATACGATTATTAACAAAGATTTCAAGATAATTTTCTTTCACTATTCTCAAGCAAAATATTAACTAATCACGGTTTAAGACTTCATGTTCAAATATATGACTCTCCCGGAAAAAATAAAAATAAAAAAATAAAAGGTGATTGAACATATACATAATTGATTGTTGTAGAAAATTTTGGACTTTAATTTTTGGTTTTGACTCTTTGTGAATGTCAATACTTCTTTGGATTAATGCTTTACATCAACATATACATTATTGGTGCACAACACCACACCGCACCACCACTGTTCAAAAAAGAAAAGATAGACTATACTGAAAAAAAATTACCCCACCACAAGTTTATCATTATATTATATAAATTCATTGGTGAATTTTAAATTTAATTTACATGGTGAAGTCCCACCACAAATTTATCCATCAATGATTTTATATAACAAGTCACTGATCATGAACACAAAATGAGTATCAGTGCTCATCAAGATCATTGCTAAAAATTCCCCACTGCACCTCCTGTAAGAGTCTGAACTGTATCTCAATCCCTATGTAGCTGATCATCCTCTTGAACTAACTACTAATTATTGTCTTGGTAAGTTATTACCTCACCAACTAGCTAATCAGACGCAAGTTAGTCACAACTTATTTATCAATCACGAAAACACAAATTGTAAGTCACAATTATAAATTTAATCACAAATCATATATTTTTTAGGTCGCATATTAGTTATTGGTCACAATTACTCAATAATTTGTTATAATTGCCACTCATCCAACCCATTCCGCCCCTACTGCCACATGCACCACCAAAAAATGCCGATATCACCTCACCACCAACATAGCTCCACCACCCATATCACCACCATAGAACCACCGCCGCCTCCGACTCATCACCACCACCTCCAAATGCACCACACCGCACAAACCATCTCACAAATCCACACACGCCACACATAGTTCCGCTCATACACTGCAATCATATATTAAGTCACAAATTATTTTTTAGCTACAAATCACCCAATTGACTGATCACAATCACCATGCATAATGATGTATAACTAATTTTTTGAAAAATAAAAATTATAAGCAGCTCATTTATGAAATTGAAATTTTCCCGAAAACTACACTTCAAGTTTGTACTGGACCGCACTTCCAAGTTTGATAAATGAACCCCATCCACCTGGGTTATGTCTTAGGCAATTTTAAGGCCTTCAATCACAGTTTGCGGTTGCACAGAAATTGTTTCACACAATTTTACTCTTACCGCAACTGATACTACTACAATTACCTATATCGGTTTTGCTACATGTACATTCAGGATGACATTTCGGATGACATTTTTCCTCACAATAGGGAGGTCCATGATTATTTTATTGGAGCATGGGCCCCCCTTCTTGTGAGGGGGATGTCATTCCGGATGTACAAATAGCAAAATTCTTACCTATATTGATAAGACTATTGAAAGACTTATTGTTAAATCCCAAAGAATTGACTGGAACGCCACCGTTTAGCAACGGAGGATTCCGACGTGAAACAACTGAATTGTACAGATAAGTCACTTGATTGTTCAACAACAAAGCCATCGTTGTCTCACACTCAGTGCGTGTCTACTGCGTGTGCATGAAACGATTCAGAAAGTGATAGTGTGTGCGCTATTTCTATTGTTTTTTACTACTGTGAGAACTTTTTGTTGGAGTTATACAGTGAGAATTGGATATTGAGTTGGTTTGTACCAATTATTGCGAATTGGCTATTCAATTGGATAGTGGAGAACTGGGAGTGGACAAGGAGACGGGTGCGGAAGAAATGTAAAGGATTTTGGTTGAAAATTAGTAATGGGGGCTGGTGGGGATGGTGTGGCATGATATGGGGTGGGATGTTGTGCAATAATGTATAACTGATTTTTGAAGAAAAGAAAAATAGTAAAGACCTGATTTACGAAATTAAAACTTGAAAAGGTAGGATTTGAGATAATTTTCCCTTATTAGCACTTAGCGTTGTTTAAGTAGAGTAAGTAATTTGACAATATAAAGTAGTGTTCAGTGAAAAATGTTAAGAGTCGAGACCAAAATCTAGTTCAAGTGGTAAGAACAAAGTCTTATTGAATCATCGACCTGATTTTCAATCATATTAAAGGAAAAACTGTGAAATTGAAAAAGGAGAATATGAAAGTTCAAAAGTCAGCCAAAATAAGTTTTGTATGAATGGGTTTTAACTTTTAATAGGTTGACGAGGTAAATTTCATGTCAAAAGAAAATGAAGTAAATACACAACATATACTAGTTTGGGTCACTTATTTAATCAAGTCGATATTTTTTAGATATAACTTCAAATATTAATATAGTATCAAAGTTCATCAAATTCAAATGAGCTCCACATCAAATGAAGCTTAAATAAATATTATACAAGGGGCTACTACTCTTAAAAATATTGATGTTTTACAATGAATTTCAGATTTTTCAAGTCTTAATATAATTATTTAGGTAAATTAGTTAAAAGTAAAATACATAAGCATAATCTATATTCTTTGCCATATTCTTAACTTGATAACTTATTGCATCTACATTGAATTTTTTTTATATTTTATTAGTCATTAATTGTGTGAATCACATATAGGGAGGCAAAAAAAAAACTCGTCATATCTGATACCCACAGAGCCCCGCCCGCTTAATCGGATAATCGGGTTGGGGACGGACGGGTACAAGCAACAGGGGGCCCACCTCATCCCATTTAACTTTTTTTTTAAAATACAATACTTTAAATGAAAAACTCCACGAAATTTCATTAATTCTAATGATAAATAACAAAGACATTAGTCTACCAAATATATTCGAATAATTTAACTTTTAAAAATAAAAAATTTAATAACTATGTTATTGTTTCACTTTAATGAATAAGAGCAATAAAACGGATTATCAAAAACTTTATAAAATAAAAAATAAAAATTAACGGGTAAGTAAACAGGGCAAATGTCTCGCGCCCATCCCGCCCAGCCGCGCTCCCTGACTCGCCCCCCTTAAACGGGTAACGGGACGAGTACGAGGCTTGAAAATGCTCGGAGGGACGGTTCCTCCGAATTCGCTCCATTGTCATCCATATTCTCATATTACATAGAGTAATATTATTACAGTCATAGTAATTAGCATCCATCTATATGAATTAATGTCACTTATTTGTTATTTAGATTGATGATGAGAATCAATAATTTTAGAAAAAAAAAATTGCAACAATGGTCCCTAACTTTTATTTTTTAGCAAACTTTACTTTAATATTCAATTTGTACCAGCGGATATCCCAAACCTTTGATAAATTAGTAGCTAAGGTCCAACCATCCATTTGATCATTAGTTGACCAAGAAAGATGAATTTTGACCAATTTTGACCAAATTGAAAGTGATGAATTGAGTGGTATTATTTGTATTATTGATTCAGGGGTTGCAGTTGCAATGGTTTAGGAGTTTTTTTCAGTTGATTCAAGGGCTTTAATTGCAATGATTCCAGTAGTGGTGGCCGTGGGCAGTACAACGACATGTTGGTGGACGATGGTGGTCGGCAATGAGTGATTTTTTTTTTTTTTTTTTATTTGTAGGTTGGGTAGGGGTGGGATGAAGAACTGACTTAGTTGAGGAAGGGGGAAGAATAGTAGTCTTTTATTTTATTTATTATTATTATTTTGATTTTTTTTATTTAATGTGGTAATTTTAAAGTTACCATTTTTTAATTTAGTCAAAATTGGTCTTAATTCACTTTTTTGGTCAAGAAACGGTCAAATTCAATTCATTTGGACCACAACTACTAAATTTTCAAATGTTTGGGATTTTCGCTAACACAAACTGAACGTTAGAATATAATGTACTAAAAATTTAAAGATTAGAGAACACTGCTGCAATTCTTCCATAATTCTATAAAGTAGCATCTATTCCTAGACCCGAATACTTAGAAAAGTGTTTCCAAATATTTGAATTCTATTCAATTTCGATGGAATCAAACTATAGTAGGACAGATGAGCTTTTCGATAAATAAATAAAAAATTAGAATTGATTTTTGAGTTCTAGATTACTTGTAATTCTTGGATTACAATTGAAAGTTAATAATTTTTACATATTTCATTATATCCATAATGGTATATATTCTCCTCACATGAAAGAGAACCCACTTTAAATAAAATATAATTTATTCTTAGTGGATCCTCCTTCCATATTATCACATTACGTGCAAGTAGAATATTCTTAATTTTTAATATTTGTTTAAAAGTAAAAAAATTTAAATCTGGCTCAAAGCTTGAAGGGTTAATCCCCCCAGACTATCAGGCCCCCCTCCAATCAGGGGGCTCCCGAATTTGACCCGAGAGCAAATCCCCTGTCCCCCAGCATCCCCCAAGCTTGAATGTTGGCAGTAGCGATTGGCTTTGAATTTAGACAACGTTCAAGCCACGTAGCAAGAAGATTTTTGTGGAAGACTAAATAATTGGTTGAATCTCGCTGTAGCATTGCTGTCGTCTTTACACAATGCCGGCCCCACGGCGCTGCGTTGGCGTTTTATCCATCAAATCCCCCAGGCGGGTTAGTTGAAAATGTTGTAACTTTACAAGACCACCCCGTTGCACTGTATTCCATCCACATTTTCTTCTTGTAAATGGGAACTAGAGAAAAACTAAGCATAAATTAGGACAAGGTTCTCAAACTTTTCAATGTGTAGTGGTTATGGATCATAACTTTCAAAAAGTGGGATTTTGAATTTTCAATCTATTTAAATTCATGAATTCGGATCGTTAAGTGAATGAAAAATGCCGATTTGAACATTGAAATTACATGGGACTTTCAATTGAATTGGAAAAAAATCCTACATTGTTTGACCATTTTGCTTATCATTTTTCAAGTAACATTTCTGGTGATTTTATCGTCCATATTGATAGTATGTCTATGTCACTTAACATATTTTTGCCCCTATATGCAAATCCTGGCTCCACCACTAGTTAAAATGGAAGGTGGATTTTACAATGAGATCGAGATTAATATAATTAACATGACTTTCACTGTTTCACGGTCAATTTTTATATTTCACATTGAAGGTTTTCATCTCCGAGAACCTACTATACTTACTTTTGACAATTGGAAAGCCAAAACCACATCAATTGAAAGATTAGGGAGCTTAGCTCTAATTTTCTCTGACATTTAAAACAAGAAAATATGTTTAGCAAGATTAACCAAAATCATTGGAGGTTAAATTGAAACTATTAAAACTTTATGTCCTTATTTTCTCATAAAAGAAAAAGCAGGCCAAGCTAAGAGCTACTAAACAAAAAATGTCCATTTCAAATTCAAACCCCAATCTCTACTCCCTTACTAGTAATTTACAAATTATTCCCTATATCAGATTCAAGCAACCGTAATTTATTCTCTGTACTCCTCCCCTTTCTCCAATCTCCACCGCCGACGCTGGCGAAAGAAAATGACTAGCTACGGAACTATCCCCACCTCCTCCTCGCCTTCCGGCAACCAGGTGAACCTCGAATACATCTCACGCGCCAAGGAACGCATCAAGGATGGCCTCGCCACGCGCCGTCCCTGGCGTGAGATGTTCAATTTACACTGCTTCAACCTCCCGTCCGCCTCCGGCGCCTTCTCTCGAATCAAAACCAATTTAGCATTCTTCCGAATGAACTACGCAATGATAGTTCTGTTGATTCTGTTTCTGAGTCTCCTCTGGCACCCGATTTCGCTTATTGTTTTCATTGTAATGATGGCGATTTGGCTCTTCCTCTACTTCCTCCGTGACGATCCGCTTGTGATCTTCGGCCGGTTGATTAACGATCGTGTGGTGCTTATTGTTTTGTCGGTGGTCACGATTGTTGTTTTGCTGTTGACTCGCGCCACTATCAATATTCTGGTGGCGCTGTTGGTTGGAGTGGTGCTGGTTCTGATTCACGCCGCTGTGAGGAAGACGGATGATTTGTATGTTGATGAGGAGGCTGCCGGCGGTTTGTTGAGGTCTACTGCCGGTGGTCCTCCGTCGTAAAATTGATTTTTCTTTTTTCAACCCTTTGTACTTTCAGTATTTGGTCTAAAGCGATTGATTGTCGTTGATTTTGGGTATTTCTGTAATTTGATGTACGTTTGAATTGTGCTTTTAACAATCTTTCATCCCACATTTTGGTAACCTATGTCTCAGAAAGACCGAAGCTGGAATAGTTTTTTTTTTTTTTTTTTTTTTTTTTTTAAGAATGCGTGTTAAAAAAGAAAAAAAGAAAAAAAAAAGTTTTAGAATTATGTGAATATTACAGAATATGTGATTGATAAGAAGAAAGAAAAAAATAAATTATGTTCTTGTTTGATAGTCATTTTTTTTAAAATAAATTTTTCTCTCTTCTTTCCAACCACATGTTCTTCAATAAAATAATATTACACGCAAATTCAAAATTTTTCCTTAATTTTTAATCACACATTCTTCATCAATCAACTATTCAAAATATATTTTCTCCCCAAAAATGACTACCAAATAGGGATTATAATTTTAACGAGGGCTAAACAGAGACATATATCTAGCCCATGTTTGAAATACATTTTTGGGAAAAAATGAATTTTTTTGATGTAATGGATGGTGAATATATGGTCGAAAAATAATGAAAAATTATTGATGTGATAAGAAATATTATTTTATTGAAAAATGTGTAGTTGAAAATTAATAGAAGAATGAGAATGAAAAAAAAAATGTGTACCAAACAGAACCTAATATTCAATATATCATTTCATTTGTCAATAATTTATTGTTGGATTATACTACTTTGCAAGAATTTTTTTTTATCAAAATAGTTAACATCCTCTCACATGGTTCTGCGTAAATAAAAAATCCAAAAAAAAAAAAGTGGGCCCCTCCCATTGTGAGCGTCAATAACCCCTTCTATCAAAAAAATTTAGGTAGCAAAGCAGGGTCCTTTATTGTTATATTACGTCAAGACGGTGTACATTTGCTAAAAAGTGATGATATGCTAAGACATTAAAAAGTGTACTTGAGGAACAACAAATCTCAACTTAACAAGATAATTGAAATTTTATAATCATGCTCAAATGAGGCTATTACTATTATTAATACTATTTGACAGAACGATATTTAAATTTATACTTAGTCGAAAGTTGGGTTCGACTTGACCATGCCCTCCACAATTGCTTCCGTGATGGGGCATAGTTAAATAAGTCTTATGGCTTGACGAGCTTAACTGAGTTGTTAAATGTGACCAACAAATAGAGAAGTAGAGGGGGAGGAGAGGGATCGAGCTTGACCACTCATCGGGATCCACGGGTCTTGGCGAGAACCTGGCAGGCCAGTGAAGGAAGGGTGCTCGATCAGTGCTTGCAGGGTACTGGTGGGCAGCCAAATTCTTCATTGAAGTGACCAAGCATGGTGTAAACGCCTATGTTATTACCCTTAATTTGAATGTGCAGGTACGTAAGTTGGTTAATAATTAAAGTTGGCTAAAAACCACCCATCATTCACAATATTTCACACGCAGTATAGTGCCTACCAAAATCCAGGAAAGTTTTACCCTCAGCAAGATTCATTTGGCATGTACTGTACACCATCATGAAACAGTATTTAAGGAAATTCCTTTTCGATCAGATTTCGGACTTCTTCAGAACAATATCTAAGAGGAAATTCCTCGAAATTTTACTCAGAATAGTTTTGGGGATTCAAGCTGCACCTGTGTTTACAAGAACTGAGTATCTGAACCACAGAGATAGAAATTAAACCTCACAAAAATATTCACATCATTGCTAAGATTGCTTCTATCCATCCAACCAATAACATGTAGACTAGTTCTAAACTGGTGATTGGCCATCAAACCAATTTCTGGTCGAATTTCAGAATTTGACGATGCGAATACTATACAAAATACAAAATCTTAATGGCACTGGACAAAAATGACCAGTAGACATACTATTGACGGAAAATTGAGCACAAAGTACATGTTGAAAACCATTTACAGATCGTCATTATACGAAGTCCTGGCTTTGTCTCTTCCCGAGAAGTTAGGCCTTGTGCTGAGTGATAATTTCGAATTAAATCCTTCCAATGCCTCGTTTAGCAATGGACCACTATGTCGTTCGTGCTGCAACTGGTAATCTGACCAGATCCTGCCACTCCGACTGCCCACGTCATACCCAGGTGTTGACATTCGACTTGAATCCATAATAACATCACCCTCAAGTATCCGAAGCACCTAGTAAGTGAAAGCAAAAACAAAGTTTTAATTTCAGAATATAGAAACAAACACAGTGCAACCTAAAATACCATTTTCACTCTTTTCGAACATGCATTCCCCCAAGATCAGGACAGGTTGTCATTATTAATTCTTAAACATAATTGGAATGACTATCTCGATTACTTTCCAAGCATTGGATTTGATGATTTTATAGTACTCAATATTATGTTAAGTTATCGTGCACTTTTTCTCGATTTTTAGTGGTTTTGAGTGGATGAGTGAACTAAATATTTCTTACCCGAGACATGCGAGGCCTCGCCTGAGGATCCCGGCGTATGCACAAAGATGCGGCATGTAACATGCAGTAAACCTCGTGTTCTGAGTACTTGTTCCCGAGCTGTGGATCAACCAGTTCACGGATGCCATAAACATCCAATAAAGGACGTGCCTGTAACATGTCAAAAACCCACAAATCAGACAGATTAGGCACCTGGGCTTGACCAACTGTCAAGACTCTTCTGGCACTCAGTGGATAGAAATATACCCATTCAGTCAGACACTGCTGGCCTTTAGGCCTGTTAAGATCAACTGCTTTACGTCCAGTAACAAGTTCGACCAGTACCACACCAAATGAGTAAACGTCTGCCTTTTCTGTGATCTGTCCACTTTGAGCATATTCAGGAGCCAAGTACCTAATTGAAGCAAAATAGTTTAATGAAACTTGACTATTTTATTGTAGAGATCATAGTCGGGAACTGAGAAAAGTAAGTACTGGTAGAATTACCCAAATGTTCCAATTACTCTCGTTTCAACTCCTGTCTCTCCATCAGGTTGCCATCTTGCCAAACCGAAGTCTCCCACCTTGCGGAAAAATAATAAAGTAAAAATCAGCAAATTTAAGTAGAATCTGGAAAAGCATGTGAGAACATCAACAAACAAGATCTTTATTTGGGCACAAAAGAAACTGCATATAATAGTAAATAAAGATTTAAATCATTTTTCTACCAAGTGAAGAAGCTTTAAAGCAGGAACAACCCAGCTAAGAATGATGATCGAGTCACTGTTGAGAAAGTAAAAAAATTTAACTCAAATTACCAAATGATTGAATTCTGCGTCGAGTAGATACACACACGTGAGAAAAAGAATTTCTTTTATAATTGTATGGCCTCTTCATTGCAAGAGAAGAAACACAATTTCTTCCGAAATAATATTCTCAGAAAATAAATTAGACTTGTAATATCAAATGTGCACATTATATACAAGCTGACGCACATGAACAACCAGGGAGCAGTTGAAATATATCAGAAATATCTAAATCATCTTATTTTCCACTTGAACAGCTTGACTATTTCATGGTAACAAACTTCTGAAGGATAAAATGAGAACCAAGAAAGCCCGCTTCAACTAAAAATGGCAGGTTAAGAGATTTGTTGTACCAGGGGTTCAAAGTCATGGGTAATGAGGATGTTATTCGGCCGCATGTCTCGATGGACAATGCAACCTACTCTGCATTCCTCATGAAGATATCGTAGCCCTCGTGCAGCTCCAACTGCAATTTTTTGACGTGCAGACCATGCTAATGGATCTCGATGACGTCCTGGAATATCAGAAACTTAAGTAAATAATGAAAAAGATATGAATGAAACCATTCAACCTAATTGGTAAGAGATATCATCAGACAAAAATAAGTACCGCTATAAACAAATAAGGTATGAAGGATAGATTCAGGTTATGCTTGTCCTTAATAGGTATAGGTTTCAAAGCTGTTTACAAAGTAAAAAACATACCATAAAGATGAGAATCCAGAGATCCATTACAAATGTATTCATAGACCAGTAATCTTCTGCCATCTTCAATGCAGAAACCAATCAACATAACAACATTTCGGTGCTGAGCACAGCTGAGAACTTCAACCTCCGAGCAAAATTCTTGATCCCCTTGAGAACTGGCCAATTTGTGTTGCTTTACAGCAATTGCCTGACCGTCAGGAAGGACTCCTCTATGGACGGATCCAAACCCGCCTTCAGCTAAAAAGTTAGCTTGTGAAAATCCTCCAGTGGCAAGCTCCAGCTCAGAATATGTGAACCACCTTGGAGGCTTTCCAAATACCGGGGCCTTATGTTGACATATCGAACACAGGGGAGGCGGTCCAGGGGGTGCTGTTCTAGAGAGTAAAATTGCTTCTCTCAAATTGCCACTGAAATCCATATTAGATCTATAGCTTGGAGATGCAAACCCAGCTTCACCCTCAAGTTTAGAAAGCTTTTCTACCAAGGCCTTTGTTACAGAACTTTGAGCTCGATTGTTGCATCGTTCAGAACTTTCTCCGAGCAAGGATTGCATCTGACTGGCAAATTCTGCTTTCCATGGTTGAAACCTTAAACTCGAAGTGGAGGATAAATTTTCATTCTCAGTGTCTGAACTGGACTCATCAAGTTCTTGCTCTTGTTTCGAAGCTGATAATTCCTCTTTCTTTAGGCCATCCTTCATTATGGTAACAAAGAAAGGCGATGTTCCAGGATCAGAGCTTGAAACTGATGAAATTCCGCCTTCAGTCGCAGTGAATGTCTCAGGACTACTTGATGGAGTAACTAGTGGACCTCGAGTGGAATTCAGAGAATCATTACTGTTTTCTTGAATTTTGGATGATTGATCTTTATCAGAATCCATCGCTTCATTTCCCTTTCTAGGTGATCCAACTAAATTTAGACGAAGAACCTTGGGTTGGGAACGCTTCATGACAACAATGTTGCATTGAAGTTCTTCCATGCAACGTTTTTCCTCGTGCTTGAGCTGTCTGCAAAATATTCAGGCAAAAAGCTTCATTAGCATAGAGAAATTTTGAACATATTCTATTTTTACTTTACAATGGCCTCAATGAAACTGTAGTTATTACTTGTCCAAAACAACCCAATTGGCTTGAATTCTCATTGCCTCTGCAGCGACTGCTCCACATGGGGACCCCGAAACAATTTTTATCTTCACATTGATCTGAAAATTGTATAAACACAGATCAGCTCCATGATACCATGCACAACCCAACCCAACACAACAGTACAAAACAACTTATGCTTACTTTATTAGGATCATAAACATCGTGGAGTTGAAGGATCATCTGAGAGCAAGTATCAGTTATATCATATTTCTGTTCTGCATTAGTCCCAGAGTGTGACTTCTTGTGGCCACTAGCACAGTCTCCTGCAAATCTTGGGAAGCCCCATAATTTTCTACCTGAATTAATCAGGTTCAACTGTTAGAATATGTATTGTAAAGTTGCATTGCCGCTAATACTGAACTCGAGCTAAAACAAAAAAATAGAAAAGAAATTCAAAAGGACACCAAAAAATTTTCAACAAAAGGTTCGTCAAGCACTTTTTGCACGTAGAAATGCCATAACTACGACACATGTATACAATAATACTGGGAGATGTTAGAGGAGATCAATAGTCAATTAAGTTCAGAAACAATATTATATCTCAATTAAGGAGCTGCAGGATATAATTGCTCGACCAGCTAGTTGTACAACCAATACAGATAAGTGGTAATTCACTGTAGCTGATTAGTAAAACTTTGTGAAAACGAAAAAGGACATAATGTGTAGGCTTAGGAACAAAGGATCCAACTACAACCTTGAAGGTTTGCGATCAAATGTCCGGTCCAAGTCCGACACCCCATGGGACGAAAGCTTTTTATTTCTCAACTAAGGAATAAATTAATGAAGTATCAAGAGGTAATTAGAAAATGCAGCTACAACAATGTGGATTCCAATGGAAATCCTGGAAATCTCAAATAATTGCCATTCACAATCCAAGACCATAAAACATTATAATGAACTGAGATTTTAATTCCACTTCAGAAAAGAGGAAAAAAAAAATAATACTGCTGTGATTATTTCCACCAAAAAAAGTTACATACACAAGACTGTTTCTGTACTCATGCAACCTGGCACAAAATAGCCCAAGATTCCATCTCAAGTAAAAGCAGGAAAACTCCAGCTAAGGAATCATCCTAAAAGACCATGAAGCTTCCTAATAATAGGGTTATTGTTAAGTAATGATGACTATAGAAGCCCTGCCTCATTTTGCTGGCCCCCATCGACGGTCTGGGAATCATTTTTCAAGTTCGAAAAGCAATTGTTTGGTACCGTTCGAAGGAATGAAAAACACCCACCCCACGCAAGGCCATATTTCAGTTCTTGTTCTGATTTCATTGTCTCACAGAAAAAACCCAACAAAATAAGAGGGGAATTTAAGGCCATAGAAAGCGAAAGGGAAAAGCACGGGTCAGAATTCATTGCTCAAAAACATGAAATTGAAGAGAGGAAATACAAGATTACCAGAGTTATGTGACGAAACAACCACTAGAAGATTAATGCAGTCCCCCGGTTGAACAACATGAGTCAAAGCCCAAACCAGAGCAGTCTTGGGAATCTCCTTTGATGCCTTAACAGCCACCACAACTTTCTCAGCCGCATTAGAACCCTTCTCCTGCTTTTCCCCTTTCTTCAAATCTCTATTCATGATACCAAAAGCAAATTTTCCTTTCGAAATCTTCAAAAGAAAAACATTCTTTCTTTTAAAAACACCCCAACTCAGAAACAAATAGGGTGCATATGATTGTTTACATGAACCAACAGCAAGAAAACATTAAATGCATTATTGTGCCCTCTCTGTCCCATCCACATGAGTTGTACTCTTGTGCAAATACAGCCGGCATGCTCACTGTTCAACCAAAGGAGAAGCACAGGAACATAATATTCTCCGAATGATGAGACCCTTTTAACTGAGAATCAATTTTTTTCCGAGAGAACGAGATTTTCGTTTCTCTTGACCACCAAGTCAAAATACTGAAATCAACAAGAACTGGGATTAAAACAGAGATAGCTGTGCATGCAGATACCAGAAATGGTACACAATGAAGGCCCCTTAATATGGATCTGCAGAGAGACTTCTTTTTACTCACAATGATGCACTGTTGAGCATATGATCTCTGTACAACACAAACGACAGCAATTTTCTTCCCTTTGAATGGATCTGCTTTAACAAATGGGTAATTTTTTGTTAAAATGCCTGAAGTGACAAGAGCAGCAATCAAGATCCAAAGTTGAACCCGAACCCACTTCTCTTTTCTCGAACATCTAAAAATGGAATGCTATGAAATTAACGAGGACCCAGATTCCTCAAATAAAATACTAGTACTTTTGCTTTTGGCTTGTCGAAACCCACAATAACAAAACTCGTTAAAATGATTGAAATGACACAAGAGTTGATTTTCTGTGCTATCAGATATGACTTTTAAAATTAGCACCACAGATTAATCCTGCAAAAACCCACAAAACCAATCAATACATCAAACATTCAAGAGTTACATATCAATTATTATGCACCCTCACAGTGTGTGTGAGAGAAAATATGCAGAGAAGATTTGATAGGGGAAAATGGTAATCCTGTGTCTTTACATCTTTGTCATTTTATCTTTTTCATTGCTCTTCTTTCGCATCAAAACAGCTAACACCAACAAGCCAACAAAAACCCACCCAGGAAAATGAAAAAGATAACACCACAGAAGATTCACTTATGGGTGTATGTATTCAGTGTGTGTGAAAATGCGTGAGAGAGAAAGCGAAAGTTACATCACATGTTATAGTGACATTCATACACAATGAGCTTTCAAGTTGAACAACCCCAACGACTCAATCCAAACTGATGTAATTCAACCCAACCCGAATCAATGTTAAATTACTGCGTGTAATGATGCACTTACATTTGTAATAGTGACATGTAAATGTTTATATGAATATGTTGTATACAAATTTCACTAACAAATCTGTGCAGCAGTAAATGCCTCTGAATTTTCTTGCAGCTGAATTTACTGTATTCAGACAGTTCTGGAGGTCGCCGTCTAGCTCGTTTTCCTTCTCGATAATGCCCTTGCTTCTCAATATAACTACAGTTCTACCCTGGTGCACTTATTTCGAATTATGCTTATGTCCTTTTTTTGCCTTCTCTTTTATCATAAACAATTCGATACATATCCATCAAATTTCATCGAAATCTACTAAAAATAATTTTTCTCCAAAATGGGAATCGAACATGAACATGACCGTAATTTTGAATAAGGAATTTGTCCCTTTAGTAGTAAGTGTCCCCACCAAGACGACCTTTGCATTAATCTATTTTGTTTTAAAGAATTTTGTTACGTGGAAAGCACGGTTCTTGTGAATGTAGCATGGCTCCTTCCGGTGAATGCAATCATGACTTTCTGTTTAAATATTCTTAAAAGTTTTGTGAAATTTAAGTGAAACAAGACAATCATTTTGAAATAAAGACAATTCCACTTCTAAAGCAATAACAGCAGATTACTTCATTTTTCTAATTTTTTTTCAAATTTGGGAGGGAGTCTGAAGCAAAATGTTCACTAACATCACATGTCAACTTTTAGGTAATCGCTTTTATTTGAATTAGTCTAAAAGATTTTTCTGTATCCAACTTATTAAGTAGATAGTTTATGTTCGAAGATCTAACTTCCCTTTCAATGTTTTGTAAGTCATGACAAAAATAAGTCGATATGGAAGAACTGTTCAAAGCATATCTGTTGATAACGTTGCCTTCTCGAATCACTTCACTGTGATTATTTACACGAAACGACATTTTTTTATTGCAATTTAACAATAATTTTGATTAGATCATTTTCACCATCAACATTAGTTTGGTTGTCACTGTTCTACGACCTTGTCTCTTTCAATAGTTTCCATATAAAATGGTAGGTACAATGTTTTGTCTCTTCTAATACTAGAAAATGTGATTCACTGCAAAGTCAAAATCGGGGAAATAAATTGAACCTGAATATATATGGGTCCCGCACATAACTGAGAAATTAATGAACATAACATGCATACCGTCCGACTCCAAAGCCAAATAATACAGCTTATCTTTGTTTTTAGTCAGTACCTAAAGTTAGGGTAGAGTTCGTGAAAATTAATTCAAGTTTTTAATGAGATATATAATAAATTCGTTATCCTTGAACAAAAATAAATAATGTAGCTTAAGAGGATCCAATAGTTAATACATACTTAAATGAGAATGTTGATTTCGACACCCATCCCCTTCACGTATATTTTACTTGCATATTTGAACACAACGTTAGACTACTCGCGATCGAAGTTTTGACGAGTGCGACGGTCACAGACACTTTGACTTTCATTTTATGATATCCATAACTTTTATCATTGTTGTAATATGGACTAGATTTGAAAACACTTTATTGAAAGCGGAATAGTTTCGATACCAATTTGCTATGAAAAAATAAGAGATTAAGACATTTATTTAAAGTAAAGATCACAAAAATACAAGAATAAAATAATTTGCAGAAAATGCATGGAAAAAAGGAACAAAAATTATGTGTTTGCAGGGATGATTTCAATAGGGATTTTTGAAACTTTTGATGGACTTTTTTTAAAGTTATGATTTCTGTGGATTTTTTATAAATTTGTATGGAATTAGTGGAAGTATTTCATAGATTTCTATGGATTTTCATTTTAGAACTTTTATAGATGTTTGTAGAATTCAAAAGATTTTTGAAGACATCATTTTGAAATAGAATTCACAATGATCTAATACAATAGTGTGAAATTCTCACATACGAGATTTTTGTTCCCGCATTTCCCCTTCCCATACCCCTTCCACATAATAAAAAAAATAAATAATTTAAGACATTAATTAAATAAATAAATAATAAATTTAATATTCAGTATTATTAATATAATATACTTTTAAAGAATAAATAAAAATCAATATATTTAAATTTAATCATAAATTAGTCTATATAAAATTTTATAATTTAATTAAAAATAGATATTTTTCACAAAAATGAATGACAAAAGATTTTTAAAAAAAACTATAAGAATCTAATTTATTTTTTTCACAAAAAAATAGAGATAAACAATAAGAGAGAAAATAGAAAAATAGAAACAAATATAATCAATAGAAAAATAATAAATTTTAATCATAACTCTAATATTCGTAGAAGGAAAAAGAAAAGAAAAATATTGGAAAAAAATAAATTATTATTATTTTGTGAAAATCTCCCAAAATATTGTGATTAATGAGAGAAAAACATTGAGATTTTATTTTAGTACTTTCTGCTTAAAAGTTAGTACATTGGAGACTTTAATAAAAGTTATTAAAATTTGAATATTCCAAAATTCATAGAGACTTCTAAAAAAATTTAATTAAATATACCATAACTTTTGGAGACTTTTTAAAAGTCTCAATTAAATACATCAATACTTTTATAAAGTCTCAAAAAATTTACATTGAATACCCCTAAATTTTTTAAATTTCAAAAAGTTATTAAAAGTCTAACTTATTCTAAAATACAATGTGCAGAAGATGGATATTTTATTATAATATGGAAAAAGAGAAAATATGTTTTTTGTTTACAATATTTCTAACTTGTTCTAAAATACAATGAGAAGTCAACTATATATAGGAAACAATTCAAACGCCAAAAGCAAAGTTGTAGATGAAATAAAATGGCCAAATGTTTCATTATCTTGATTTATTTAAGTCCAACACAAATTCCAACTTCCAATAGGATTTTCAAAAAGAATTTCAACTAGAACTTGTCTAGTAGATCTCGAATAAGATTCCAAAAGTATTCCAAATAGATATCCTCTTAATGTGCACTTTAATTAGAAATTTAGAACTCTTAATTATCTTAAACAAAGAATTCGGATTACATCCAAATTCTAACAATTTCAACATTTACACAAATTCCGTTACAATGAACAAAACTTGAAAAAATTATCCACATGAAGACAAATTTCACTGCAAGAAATAAACTTAAACTCTTCGATGAAAAATACAAATGAATTTCTTCATCAACAATTTCACCTGAAAATATTCTCCTCGGGCAAAAGTGATCTAATGACCACCAAATAAGGCTGAAACAAGCTCTGTAACATAATCACAACTGAATGTATCAAAAGAAAGATATTGGCTAGAATCAACACCTTTGACCACATTCAAACAATCAACAAAATAAGTAGAATTGTACCGATGTGGAATCTTATGGCCAAAATTGGTTCTATTTTAGAAATTGAATACGATGACACCGTCGACAATGATGGCAAGACATATTTACCCAAAACTTCAAGTTTCAACTGAGAAGTATTCTTAAAAGAAGACCTCAAATTAGACTTCAATGGTAAAGAAGCCAACTCTAAATCCATCTGAGTTCTTAAAATATGTTGATTACTCGAAAAATTATGTATTACCCTACAATATATATAAATGAAATTTTTTATGTCCTATTAGCACAACACGGGCTTATTTGATAACTTTCAGGACTCCGATTTAAACAGTGTACCTATACACTTTTGAATCAAAAGTGTAACGCCCCGACTCCTAGTGGACCAGAACGCTACTTACTTTACTTCACTAACCGGTAGTTCAGTAACAAGTATACACGTTTTCTTAGCGTAAGTTTAAATCGTACAATAATAATTTAAAACAATACTTCAAATGCTTTAAACAAAATACTCAATAGATTTTCCAAAACTTCAACATGGAATTTATTTGAAAAAGATATAACGTGTTCTCGCATTTAGCGTTATTCAAATGTTTTAAAGACATAACTTAACAAACGTTTCATAAAAATAAACCTAAATAACTTGTTCACCGATTTCCATGGGCTCGTTGCATCACTCTCCATCTTCTCGTTCATCCATGCCCAAGGTAGCAAACTTTCAATCTGTAGATAAGGGATTAAACCCGTGAGTTAAAAACTCAATAAATGTCATTGGTGCATTCGTGATTAAGTTATACATTTCAAAAACTTGTAACTTTAAAACCCTTTCATAGTAGGATTTTCGATAGAATCCTAATCACGTAGAGTCATGACTTGACACGACGCCTCGACCGGATATTCATGCCGTTCCCGAAGGCACCATTTGACATGGAAGGGTATGTTGTACCGAAGGTACCATTTGACATACAAACATTAACATTGATCATGTCATACCCGAAATCACCATTTGACATGGAAACATCATTTGTAAGGAATATACCACTTAACACAAATTAACAACTTTGCACATCCACTACTTTGATTGAATACTTTAAAATTTGTTGAAAAACGCACTCCTTTGATGTTTGAAAACCCTTGAGGATTGATGCTTGAAAACACTTCTCAAAACTTATAGGAAAAACTAGCTTTTCTTCTTCTCATTTCTCTCTTCTTTGAAAACTCTCTTTTGCTTACAAATCTTTTGACTTGGGTGTGAGAAAAATGAGTGTGAGATGGGTTCTATTTATAGGTAAACTTGGGGAGGGTGGAATAAATTATTGATATAAATTGGGGCCTTTAATTTCATGAATTAGTGGCTTTAAATTTCAAAAATCGTGGGTTCATGCAGGGTCTTTCGGTCGACCGAACTTCTTCTTCGATCGATCGAAACTCTGGAGGAGATGAACAATCAAGTTGCAAGAATTTTCGGCTGAAGGAGGGTCGACCGAACTGACCGACCGGTTGACCGAACCTTTATTAAGTGCCAAAAATGGTATTTGTCAAATAAATGCAAATTTGAACCCTCATGCCTTGTAAACATATTGAACCATTTATTGGGCTTCATTTCCTTATGTGGGTTGTGTCTAAACTCTTCATAAAACAAATATAATAAGCATACTATAATTAAATTTTCGGGTTTCTACAAAAAGTACCCAAGGAAATAAGATTTTTCTTCATATCTGGAACATGTCTCACTGTAAGTGTTATAACCGTCTCATCAAATATCTTTTTTCTGATCCCGACCAACACCAGCTATCTGACAATGTGTGTTATCATCGATTATCACAACACCTTTTGAAAACTTATTCATACGTTGAAAACAAATTCCGATTAGGAGTCATGTGAAAAGTGGAAACTGTATCCAAAATCCAAGCATTGTCAGGTTTGGAGTAAATAGTCAACATAAGTGAAAACTCTACATCACTACTAGGATTTTCGACGATACTTGCTTCCCTTGAAGTTTCTTATTGTTTATTTGCAATTGACTAAATTTTATTCTTCAACTTATAACAATCGTTTACTAAGTACCCATTTTTCTTGCAATAATTAAAAATTTTGAAGTTAGATTTTGACCTCCCCCTTGAACGACCACTATGAACAATGAGACCATCTCCGTAATCTCTAGATGCTACAAGATGTTTTATCTTCTCTTTTAAATATAGAGCATCATAGACTTCATCAATGGTGAGAATATTACGACTATATAGTATCGTGTCTCTAAAAGACATGTATAAAGCAGACAATGAACATAACAAAATCAATCCAAAGTCTTCTTCATCATATTTGACCTCCAAGGTCTCCAAATCAGCGACGATTTCTTCAAAAATAGTTAGGTGATCCTCAAGAGATGTATCTTCTGTCATACAATAAGAATATAGATGTTGCTTCAAACAGGCCCGACCCTGTCCCAAGGCAAACTAGACCATTGCCTTGGGTCTCAAAATATAAAGGGCCTCAAAAAATTTTAAATCCCAGAAGTCTAACAAAAATTGCCTTTTAGTTTTTTTTAGTTGTATTTTGTTATCCTTTAAAAAGCAACAACAAAACAATAAAGTGGGACTAAATAAGAGGCCCAAATTCTTGGGCACTTAACTTACATGATTGGTTTAATTAATAAAATGGACCTGCAATTAAACTATTACCTAGTTCTATCTTTTGATTTAAAAAAAAAAAAAAATTCCATACCTACCAAAATCTAGAAAAAAAAAAAAATCAATCCAAAAAAAAAAAAAAAAATTAGGAAAATCTTCCATATAATTTTTTGCTAAGCTTATAGAGTTTCCTTAAATTTTATAAATTAATTTTTATGAAAGTTAAAAATAAATTAATTATTTTAAAAGTGTTTATTTAATCTATATTTAAATTCATCTGAGTGAATACTACTCGCATCTTTACTTGCCATAAAGAGAATCTTGTATTACGATCTAATAACAGAATATCATACTTCATCATTGTTATCATGAAAAAAAATATCGATCTTCCCAAGAATTAAGTCTAAGCTCTAATACCATTTGTTGTAATACGGATCAGATTTGAAACCACTTTATTGAAAGCGGAATAGTTCCAATACCAATTTGTTACGAAAAGATGAGAAATTAAAATAATTATATGAAGCCCTTGTTTGAGCCCCATTTTCGTCAAAAATACATTTTTTAACAGTGATTTGACTCACTTCAACCACGCATTTTTCAATAAAATAATATTACACGCAAATTCAAAACTTTTTTTTACTTTTTAACCACACATTTTTATCAATACACTATTCAAAAAATTATTTTTTTGACAAGGATGAGGCTCAAACAAGGACGAAGTAAAGATCACAAGAACACAAAAATAAAATAGTTTGTAGAAGATTGAGATTTTATTATAATATGAAGAAAGAGAACAAAAATTATATGTTTACAATGTTTCTAAATTATTCTAAAATACAATTAAGAGTCAACTATATATAGGAAGTAATCCAAACCTTAAACGTAGAGTTGTACATGAAATAGAATGCTCATATGTTTATTTATCTTAATTTATTTAAGTCCAACACAAATTCTAACTCTCAATAGGGCTTCCAGCCAGAATTTCAACTAGAATTTGTCCAATACACTTCGAATAGGATTCCAAAAGCATTTCAAAAAGAATTTCTCTTAATGTATATCTTAGAACTCTTAATTATTTTCAACAAAAAATTGAGATCACACTCAAATTCTAATAATAATCTTTTTAATCACATATTTTATTAATTTCTATAAAAATCTATTGAAATTCTAACTTTTAGCTAACCAAAATAAGGGTTAATTGTGAGCTTTTATACCAAGAGTAAAGGGGTGACATACATTTGCTGGACATGTGATCTTATCGAAATGGTGCATTAATCAAGTTCAAATATGTCAATATCAACCATCATAGCTATGTGTCCATCTGATCAAAGGCTGAAAAGCATCCACCCTTGGTTATAGCTTGCAAATCGAAAAGTTGACTGAAAAATTAATTGAGCGTATAGTTCGAAGCTATTGAGCCCCATCATTTTTTCCAAAATTTATTTTTTTCTTTTTTTTTTAATCACATATTATTCAATAAAATAATATTATACGTAAATTCAATTTTTTTTAATTTTTAACCACACATTCTTCATTAATCAACTATTCAAAATATATTTTTTCCCTTAAAATGGGAATCAAACGGCCTCTGAATTTGTCATGTGTATAGAATAATTTTGACGTGCGTAGTATCTTAGGTCGATGTAACCCTCGTAAAAGATGTCATTCACTCAATATGAATCACCTCAAAAATATACAGTAGTGGAAGGTGATGCCTCACATCTGGAGACTTTGCTTAGTTGCCCAATCATCTTAGAGCGCTTGTATAAAGAGGTGAGGTAAAGTGGACTCTGAACCATGCGTGACATCTTGCTTTGTTTTTGCTTAGCTAGTTGTCACATAATTTGCTTCACAGTATTGCCTAATTTACAATTAAGTAACTTGTAAAACCCTACATGTTTCCGATTCAACGAAAGTGTTTCCGAAAATAATTGCGATAAATAAAAATTTTAAAAATTTGATTATTGAAAAAGTAGATGATATTTCCATGATTGGCAGAATCAAATTATAATTGTAGCAAATTATAAGAGAATCAATTTTCAATTATTCGAAATCTTAAAGAATAATTGTGATTATTAATTAATAAAATAGTTGTTCCATAATTAGCAATGACTTTTAGGCTTAATTATTAGTTAATTGCGATTAAGAAACCAAATTTGGATAAGGTCCTATTTTCGTAAATAAACCTTAAAGGAAACCCTTTTCCAATCCCCACTGATTCAATTCGGCGAAGGTGTGGACACCACCACATGCTCAGGTTAGCATTCAATTCAAATCAAATAACCATGGTGTAATTCCCCAATTACCAAACACAAGTCCCACAAAGTATGTATGTCCTGTCAACAATTTATTCAACCTTTTGAAATAAAACCTATTTCAAATTTTCAACTTTTTGAAATAAAAAAAAAACCTAATTAAATTTTAAAAGATAAAATACAAATAAAATACAAATGTTACCATCATAATTATGTACGAGTAGCATTCTCTATTTTAGCCCCCGTTTGATTCCTATTTTTATCAAAATTTACCTCTTTTACTAACATGTTTTATGAAATCAAAATTTAACTCGTATTGTAAAATTATTACACAAAAAATTAATATACTTTAAAATGTTTAAAAAGGAGGTGTGCTGCAATTTTTTTTTTTAATAAATAAATAAAATCTTCTTCACTTAGAAAATTAAAACACACCTTAAGTCATTAAAATTTCAAAAATACTACTATTATAATAGTCTCTTCATCACCTATTCAAAGAGGAATGATGATTAACTGATTAGAAAATTTTAAAGAGCAATGCTATTCGCACTCGTTTACTACTGCAATCGTCTTATGTGACATACATGTGACGGTTAGTAATTTGATGCACGAGACAAAAAATTAACACATTAATGTATTAAATCAAAAATCGACATATAGAATGTCACGTAAGACGATTATCCTAGTGAGCGATTATGAATAACAATACTCACTTTGAAATAGTCCAACGAAGTATTTGTCGATTTGACTTGAACATTGGTCCATTGTCACTCAACATGAGATGTTTATCAATAAAATGAATTTCAACGATAATCCTTATGAGGAAATTGCAAGAAATGTCTATTTTTACATGTTCATTTGCAAAAATGTCCACCATTGCAAAAATATCCATTTTGAAATAATTTAGACCAAAATACACTTGTTAACAATTTATAATTCCACACTAATCCAAAAAATGGACATTTTTGGGAATATTATTGATGGATAAAATGGACACGGGAATGTCGAGAACGACATTTCAAATATAGAGAATTGTCATGTTCGAAATGAAATGTCATTCTAGACAAAAGAAGTGTCAAGAACGACATATAAAATGTCGAGAATATTATTTTAATGTAATTTATCATGAAAGTTATTAATGACATAATAGACAATTTGTTACTAAATTCAAAAGTGTGAACATTTTTCAATTAACACCCATAAAATTAGATATTTTTGAAAATATCCCTTATCTTATTTACTGTTGATCACTATGGTGATAAATGGGATTATTTAAATAGTACCCGAACATTTTAAACAAAATATTCAAGAGTACAACTGTTTTCACAAGAAAATATCTTCATTTTAAAATTCAAATGGTTATGAGTCAGTGACCTATGGCGAGCTAAATGTTGTTTTTTAAATTTTATATTAAATTAATATTTTTTTCGTCCCACAAAGATAAAATTTATTTTTTGTTTTTGTCCCAAATTATAGATTATTTTCGTTGTTAAGAGTATAATTATTTTCTTATTTTTTAATATATTATTATTTGTGACTTGTTATTAAATTATTCCTATTTAAAACATTATTTATTGTAGGATATATTAGAAAAATATAAAGAAAAATTATATTTTCTTAATTTATAAAAATATAAAAATAAATCTATTTTTGTGAAACGGACGTAGTAACTAGATATAAAATAGTTTCATAAGTTTGTATTAATTCATTTCAAAATATTTTTTTTTGGATATATTCCATGAATTCGGGGTTGATAACTATCTCACAGAAAGGAGGGTTCACAATTTTTTATTCATTGTGGTCCCCCTCTCATGTGAGTGGTTGTCAATTTCGATTGTACAAGTAACATGATTCATACTTCCATTCACACCCCTATATCACATTTCCCAATGCAAACAAGGTTTTCCCGTCTGTAAACTAACGTTACGCCCCTGTCTGACTTAATTGTCACGTTATCGTAAATAGCAGTTTGACGGCGACTTAACGGCGCTTGCATTTGATGGCTGACGTCGTCACTGATGGCACCACTGTACACGGATCCTGTCTAGCTTCCTGTTTTCGAAGCTCCCAATTATTATTTTTTATTAATTTCAAGGACCAATGCTACCAATAATTATTTATTTGCCTTTAAAAATATAAATTTCCACATTTTTTAAGTTATTAACGTTGTCGCTTTATAAGTTTGTGCGACAAAATTTGGTTTTATCGAATAAGACGAAATTAGGCTTTGAAACAAACGTAGTGGTTAGTAGACAAATCTCCTTGATTAAAATAAATTTAACTCTTAATGTCGGTTATTAAATATTTATCAAGTAGGATCCGATGCCTAGTACTAGTCCATGATTTTATTGTTTGGATGATGACTTATTAAAAAAAGGAAAACACTCCTCTACTCTGCAAATGCTTAAATCAATAAGGAGTATAGAACGATAAAAATTTGCTAGCCGATTAAGTTAAGTTGTTCACCCTGACAATATATATTTAATCGAGATTTTTGTTAATGTGCATTGCTTGTCCCTTTAAGTATCTAAAATTACATTACTTTTACAGAAAAAGAAATGCTTACGAAGAGTAGCTCCGTGTTAGGAAATTTATGTCATTTTACTCTTCATATTAGTATAGAATAATTTTTTCTTTCCTCTATGTCTATTTTTTGTTATATAACAAATATTAATTCTTATTTCAATTGTATTATTATTAAATTTTAATCATGTAATCAACAATAATTAAGTAATGAATTAAAAGTAGGTGAACTCAATATTTGTTATACTAGAATTATTAAATTTATTAATGAATTCAATATTTTTGTTAACTAAATGTAATTATTTATTTAGAGGGTGTTTGGAGGGAATTTAAATCAGATTTTTAGTAGATTGTGATAGAAGTTTTTGAAATGTGTGATTAAAAAGTTGTGGGACCCAAGAAAGATGTGGTTGATATTAATTGTTTGACTTTGATTTAAATTAAAATTAGATTTTAATCTGAAACAAACAGACTGTAAATAATTATATACTAATTTTTAAGATAAATAAATTATTATCAACCAAAAAATAAAGAAAATAATGAAACGTTGTGCATTTGGTGCAATTTTGATATTTTGAGTTGAAGATGACTTTCAACAAAATGGTGCAAGATTTGCACCAAAATTGTACAAAATTGATCCCAAATTTTGGTGCAACCATTGGCGATAATCTTAGAATTACATTACTTTTAAAAAACAGAAATGCTTACTAAGAGTAGTTCCATGTTAGTGTACAATGTTCATTATCATGGACCAAATATTGTCTAATAAATTTTTGGTACCATATAATAATTGTCAAGTGGTAACAAAAATCTAGCTCACACATTATTAGCACAAATGATACTTGTTTGTATTGTCGTGCAACAAGGTCCTACTTACATGAAATTTGGCATTATGCAGTTGCCTTCATTTTTTCTAATCAGATATCTACTTTATTTGATTTGAAATTAGAAAGATGGTAAAATTCTTTTTGGTTTGCCTCTGTCTACTTAAAATTGCTCTGAGTAATTGAATTATGAGAAATTTTTATAAGTAAGATGATAAGTATGACATATTTTAATAATAAGAGAACAAGTTTCAACTTTCAAAAATCAGATTTTTATTAAAATTTAATTAATTAATTATATATATATATATTTAATTAATTAATTAAATATATAAAGGTCACAGATATATACAATTTGATTACAAATTCATTTATTGGTCACATATTATCAAATTAATTAATCACAAATTATTTCGAGTTCGCAAATCAAAGATTTTATAAGTCACAATTTATTTTCGAGGTTACAAATTAGAATTTTAATATGTCACAAATTATTTTACGGTCACGATTTAAAATTGTCATAGGTCACAATTTGTTCCTTGATCACAAATCACAATTATTATAAGTCACAATTTATTATACAATCACAAATTATCATATTATTGGTCACATATTAACAATTTTTTAGATCACATATTATTTTTTTAGTCACAAATTATCCAAATTATTAGTCACATATTTTTTATTGGTTACAAATTAATCAATTTAGTGGTTACAATCAACTAAATAATCTGTTACCACCACCTAACAACCGTCTCCACAGTACCACACCATTACCGCCACCAATCCACAACTGTCGCCGCCGCCGCCGCCACCACCACCACCACCACCACCACCACCTTACAATCTGAAAATCGCCCTGCCAACACCGCTACTATTAACAACCAAAACCACATTAACAATAGCACCGCAACCCACCGCCGAACCGCATTGCCAAATTCACCACCAACGACAGGACCGCAAACCACCACCGCACCACAACCCACCACAACACCTCACCATAATATCCACCATCATCACCACAACTGCCAAATCCGCCAACCCCTCGGCCACCAATAAATCAAATACAAAACAGTTAACACCCCACAACCACCATCACCTCTCTGCCGTCATCTCCACCTCTACCATCGTCGCTATTAGCACCACCACCACAACCACAACCACAAACACCATTTCTAATAAAAACTCCACCATCACCCAACCAACTATCGCCAGATCCGCCACCATCACCCGACTGTCGCTCATCTTCCTTGTCGCTACGCGAACCGGTGATGTCGCATTGGATCTCGTCATTGCACCTGAGAGAAATCAGATTTGGAATTGTTATTGGTGGTGTTGGTGAGGTGTGGTGATTTTGCTGTTGGTGGAGGTGGCGGTGACAGTCGTGACGGTCGTGGTGGTGCGCGATAGTAGCGCGATCGTATCGGCGACGAGATAGAGAAGAGCGACGAGAGAGACGTTTGGGGAAAATGACAGGGGAGGGAGGTAGGGTTGTTTTATAAATTAAATTAAATTAATAATAATTTAATAATAAAATATCCGATTTTTGAAATGTTAAACTTTACATATGATTTATGAAATGAAATCTTTAAAGATAGGATTATATGGAATTTCTACTTGAATTATTGAAGTATAACAAAGCATGCGCACCGAAAAATTTGTGGATCGTTAGACACCCATCTGCACTATTCAACCATCCCCACCCCACAACATAAGAAAATTAAAAGAGGAAAACAAATCTTGGAACCCACCCACGAGCAAGAATTTCCAGAACAATAATTGAAGATTTTTTTGATTAAAATTTTAATCATTGGAATTTGGGACCCCAACAAAAATCCCTAATTTCAATGATATTGGGCCATGTGAGGTTTTGTCAATTTAATGCAGCTAGGCCTTGTTTGTCCCCAAAACCATGGGCCGTATAGTACGGTGGTCCACAAATTATCCATATCTTCGTATTCAAATTATTATTATTATTAGAACCAATGCCTTGGTATTGAAGGAATTTAATGGCTCGACTCGATCTTGTTCTGTGTATAGAGACATTGATTTTAATGCTTTTCTACTATGAAATTAATGTTACCCTGAAAGCATCTCCAATAAATTCTAAGCATTTTATACATAATAAAGAGAATCCTTAAATTTAAAGAGTAATATTTTATGCACTTCAACAATACTCTCTATTTTGATTCTTTATTTTATTTTTTTCAATGAACATTTATTAATTTCTCTTCATATCTTATTTAACATAATTTTTTATTTATTAATTATCGATAAATTAAATTGTAATTTGAATATCAAACCTACTCTTTATTTTAAAAATTTAATATGGAAAGTATTTAAATTTATTTTTAAATATTCACTCTCTAAAATAGAGATTATTTTGTGTAGGGCTGGACAAAAATCTCGAATCGAACCGATCCGAACTGAATCGAGCGGTTCTTCTGAAATTAAATACCCGAACGGGTACTAGAATCTAGAACCGAAAATTTTGGTTCGGTTCTCGATTCTAGACCAAGAACCGAACAAGAACCGAATCTTTTTAATTTTTTTGTTTTTTTATATTATATAAATCAAATTATTTAACTTTTTCTAAATAAATTAGCAAATTATTTTCAATTAACAAATTAATAAATAGTTGGTAAGTATTAACAATACTTTAAAGTATTGTTATCTCTATGATTTCTAATTTATATTTCTTTATTTTATGTAGATTTAAATGTTTGAAGCACATGAATTATTAATATGGAATGGATCACCGATATTTTAGTATTAGTATATATTTTTTGATATTTGTATACATTTGTAAATTAATCTTATTGTACAACTTGTTATTTATATATTTTTAAATTGAAATACGTCAATTTGTAAAATTAAGATTAAATGTATAATTAGTTATTTTTATTATAAATGTTAAAAAAATTTAATAATGGTACGGAACTTAATGGAACCGAACTGAACCCGAACGGATCCATAATTACATCTAGACCCGACGGTTCCATTTACTAAATACCCGAAATTTTTTGATTCGGTTCGATTCTCTTCAGAGCCGAATCGAATTGGACCATGTCCAGCCCTAATTTTGTGCTCTTGGAGATGCTATAATTAGCCTAGTTAATCAATTAAAAGAGTATAAAATTTACTTTAGAAATTAAAGGTTTTTTAATGTACCAATTATTTCTTGAAGCAGGCCCAATAGGGATATTTGTATATGGGCCATCTCATAAATGGACTCTGGACCATGAGAAAGTCTGATACCTAACCACCACCTAATGAGCTCAGTAAAAACCCAGGCCCAAAATTATAGAGTACAGGTACTATCTTCAAAAAAATAATAAGGGGTACTTAAAAAAATACCCTTAAATTTATGAGTGTTTTGAAATATCATATGAAAAGTTTTTTTGGAAGTAAAAAATACTGTATAAAATTAAAAAGTGACACAATGTCATTTTTTTTTATAAAAAAATGTCACTTTTTTTTTAATCAAAATTGTCACTTTTTTTGACACAATGTCACCTTAAAAGTTTGGGAAATGTTATATGTACACAATCCCCTACATAATGCCCTACACCCACCTCACGTGGAGGGGGGCCCACACATAATAAAATAATTGTGGGCCCCCCTCCATGTGAGGAGGGTGTAGGGCATTATGTAGGATATTATGTGTACATGTAGTATAGTCCTGAAAGTTTAGTGTCACTTTTTTATTAAACAATGACTTACAATCTCACTTTTATTAAAAATGATGTTTGTCACTAAAAAGTGATAAAAATTTCAAAAAATATGACCAAAAAAAGTGACAAATCCTTTACATATATAAAAGAGGAAAGTTGTTTCCTATTCATTTTGCATCATGATGTCGTCACTAGGATTTTTTTTTTTTTTTTTTTTTTCCCTCAATTCTTCCTCTGTATATCTCTCCACACATTCCCTCTCATTTTCACCCTAAACAATTTCACAGGAATCTCTCTCTTTTAAAACACTAAACAATTTCACAGGAAATCAGGAATTTTTCTTCCTTTTCCTCGGTTTTTTCCTCACTTCTTCTTCTTCTTCTTCCTGTCTCTATCTCTCTACTACCCATCTCTCTGTCATTTGAAACCCTAAACAATTTCACAGATATCTTCCATTCAAGTAAAAAAGTAAGTTGTACATCCTTGACGTAGAGTCCTTCTTTTTCCATTCAAGTAAAAAAGTAAGTTGTATATGAGTCCTTCCTATTGTGTCTAGTCCTTCATTTTTCTCCTATACCATTGATTTTTGTTCGTCCATCGATTTTCTTTTTCAGAAACTCAAATGCAAAGTAATCTATGAGGATTATCTGTGTATTTTTGGGTTAATGTTTCAATTTATTTTTTAGTTTTTGTTGTCGTAGATATTGGATATTTTATTGTGATAATCCTGTGGTCTATTTGATTATATTTTAGGAGTAATTTGTTGTCATGGGAATTGGTTATTGTTTGTCGAAACAATCTTTTATGAAGTGGGTGAATTTGGTTTATGAAGTGAGTGAATTTGGTGAAATATTTGACTTTTTCATGGTCGTTTTGAATATAATTTTGAAAATATTTAAAAGGTGGAAGAGTTGGATTGAATTTTCAGGTTGAATTATTTGTCGTCGTTTTTGGTTTATGAAGTGAGTGAATTTGGTGAAATATTTGACTTTTCCATCTTCGTTTTGAATATAGTTTTGAAAATATTTATAAGGTGGAAGAGTTGGATTGAATTTTCAAGTTGAATTATTTGTTGTACTTGTATAATTTTAATTGAAGTGTTCGGTAAATTATCCAACTATTATTTCGGTTTCGGTAAATAGCGGTGTTTAAACAGTGGTGTTTGATATTCAATTTTTCAGTTGTTCCTACTTCGTTTTTCTTGTGAGGTGTACTCTGTGTTCCTCTTTGAAAAATGTAGTTTTCGTGCTTTAATGTATGTGCATTGCACATCTTTTTATTTGCTGAGTATACATTTTCTCACTGTTGTATGGTATACATTTTTATATTTGTTGATTTTTTAACAGTGACAAAGCTTTATGTGAATGCTAAACTTGTGGCTGACCTTCGATTTCAAATGTTATCTTTCTGTAAATTTTATATCAGGATTAACACGTTGAAAGTTGAATTTTAAAGTATTGAGTTTGTGAAATTGCTCCTATATTAATTTTCATCCCGATGTTGCTTTTATGGCGCTGAAATTTTATTTTCAACACATTTAACAACCTTCGTATGTTTTTTTTTTTTTTTTTTGTATAGAATAGTTGCAGCGAGACTATGGAAGAAAATATTCATTTGCAAAAATTTGGGGAATTCGTAGGATCATCTAGACGAAGTAAATTCTTTTTTTTTTCAATCAGGAAATTGGTGACAATCCAACTGTTTCCGCTGGTTAGTAGCTATATCTATATTTTATTTATCATTAAATGAACACTAAATGAGCAAAACAACAATATTTGAAAAACTATGGTGCAACCATAATAGTATAAAAACATGAATATAGAAATAAAATGAATTTTGGAAGAAAATATGCAGCATAAAGAACATGGCGTGTCTCCATTAAGAATGGAGATACGACTGTGTCTCCATGATTAATGGAGACAGGCTGTGTTTTCATTCTTAATGGAGACACGACTTGTCTCCATGTTAAGCATGGAGACACGATGCTTCTCACCGCAACAGAAAACAACGAAAACATATTTTAAAACATAATTGGTATCACAAATATCCAAAATATGAAATCAAAAAATGCTTGCAAAAAAATTATGAAGTCTGTGAGTTCCTGCCTTGATCAACTTCCATACCAATTGCCTTGATCTTATGATAGCAGCCATAATCTTATCAATATGCTTCTAATTCTCTTGATTCATTTCTAATTTTGTTATTTAAATTTTATGTTACATGTTGATTTGTAAGAATTATAAGTTATATTCTTGTGAGTTTTTATTTTGATTCGAACAAGTGAAGATTCAGAGGCTTCGGCGGTGGCTGAAGTTTGTAGCAAGCGACCACGAAAGATTCCTACTTTAATGGAAAATACATGTGATGAACAACGGAAAGAAAAAAGAATCAAAACTAGAAAACAATCTGGTGAGAATCTTGCTATAATGTTTAGTTTTATTATTCTTTGTTTTGTTTTATTTGTGATGATAAAATTGTTCGAAGAAAATGTAATATTCATATATATTTGACTATTAAATATTTAAGATTCTTTTTTTCCTTATTAGGGTGTTCAAATGAGCGGCACTACGATGACAATATTTCCTCGGAAAGTTATGTACTGCCTAAAACAACTATTTGTGATTATTGTGGAGTTGTGAAATTTTTTAGAGAAAGTAAATGATTTTGTTGTTTAAATGGACAAATTTTTTTGAAAACAAACGGCGTGCCTATAGATTTATATATGTTGTTTACTTCAAATTCTGAAGAATCTTTAAACTTCCGAAAAATGGTGCGAAGCTATAATTAATTTCTCTATGATGTCGTTTGCTGTGAATTATGATAAAAAATTATGCAGAAATTATAACGGTATTTATACATTTAGAATTCAGGGCCAGATATACCATTTTATAAATGAAATTATTCCAAGAGACAATCGTTCTTCTCATTTGCAACTTTACTTTTTGGATACCGATAATGAAGTGTAAAATAGATTAAATCTTAGTGAGTTGTTAGTTGAACCTCTTATTGTTAAATTGATGAAAATTTTAGAGGATAATCCTTGCACAACATTTTTCCGAAGTTTGGGAACTGTTCCCGATCTAGAAAATCATTCTATTCGACTCCGATGTAATCCAAGTACTGATCAGACAAGATTTAATTCACAAGTTGCTGCTATTTGGGTTGATCATAATGATTATGATGATATTGATATGCGGGATATTGTAGTTCACTGTAAAGATGAAAATCACAATAGAATACAATATTATTATGGATGTTATGACCCACTTTATTATCCACTTTTATTTCCTTATGGTGAAACAGGTTGGCACCAAGGCATTCAGCAGATTAATACAAAGAAAAAACCATTCGTTTCTGTTTGCAGAAATGAAGACATTGTTGATGCAATGAACTTTTCGTCACCTGAAGAATTAATTGAGAAAGAAACATCAGGTTAGTTCATGATGCCTAACTTTTGTACTTCGAATGATTTATTTGTAAATATTATATGTGATTTTTTGTTTTCTTATTATTATATGAATTATTAACTTTGTGCTTCTTTAAAATTTAGTGATGGAAAATAAGAAAAAGAAGATGCAAGTGTCATGTAGAGAGTACTATTGTTATAGACTACAAATAAGATTATCAACACCTTCAATATTATTACATTCTGGAAGATTATTACAAAATATGTTGTTGACATGTATTTAAAAATTGAAACATCTAGATTAGATTATTTTAGACATAATCAGAGTGTATTTCGAGCTGAATTATATCAAGGAATAGTAGATAGTCTTCAAGTTGGTGAAAAAAGAAGTAATAAAATTGGTCGTTTATTTGTTTTGCCTCGATCTTTTATTGGTGGTCCTAGAGATTTAAGAAAACATTACATGGATGCTATGTCTTTAGTTCAAAGATTTGGTAAGCCTCATATATTTTTAACAATGACTTGTAATCCAAATTGACCAGAAATTAAGGAACAATTGAAGTATAATGATGAAAGTCAAAATAAATATGATTTAATAGCTCGAATTTTTAGAGCAAAATTTGAAGAATTAAAGGAAGATATTTTGAAAAAAAAAATATTTGGACAGGTTGCCGCACATTTATATGTTATAGAATTTCAAAAAAGAGGGCTTCCACATGTGGATTTTTTGCTAATTCTAAAAAATGATGGTAAAATTACATCTCCTGAATTGGTTGATAAATTTGTTAGTGCTAAGATTCCTGATGGGGTTCAATATTGTTGTCTACATTTCCTTGTTGTTAAACATATGATACATGGTCCATGTGGTGTTTTAAATCCAAAAAATGTTTGCATGAACAATAAAAATAAATGTAGATTTGATTATCCAAAAAATTTCAGTGACAACACAATTATTGATGAAAAATGTTACCTTAAATATAAACGACTTGCTAATGGGAGAAAAGTGAAGATTAGAAATCATTTTTTTGGATAATAGGTGGGTTGTTCTGCATAACACATACTTATTAACGAAGTATAATTCTCATATTAATGTTGAGATATGTTCATCTATTCAAGCTGTTAAGTATTTATATAAATATGTTTATAAAGGTTACGATAAAATTGATTTTGTTGTCAATGAAAATGATCCCAATTTTGTTTATGATGAAATTAAAATGTATCAATCAGCTAGATGGGTATCTCCAGCTAAAGCTGTATGGAGAATTTTTGGATTTATTTTATATGATATGAGTCCATCTGTTATTGCTTTGCAATTACACTTAGAAAACTATCAATCTATTATATATATAAAGAATTTGATAATTTAGAAGAAATTGTGAAAAAAGATTATTACAAAAAATCAATGTTGACCGAGTACTTTCGAATGAATATTAGTAATTATAAAGCGAAAACTTTGTTATACAGAGAATTTCCAGAATATTTGTGTGGAATCCACAGTGTAAAACCTGGTCCGAAAGAAAGGACGTTGTTGATGCAACAATGCTATTGTGACTCTTGTTACTGATGGAATTGATTATGACTAAATTATAGTCATTAAAGAGTAGACAAGCGAAGAGCAAACCTTTGCTAAAGGAGCCAGGTTAAGATTAATGTTGATATTCAGAGGTATTCATAACATCCAGTTTTCTTTAACTTTTGTACATTGTGTGTTGTTGACCTACATGACAAATTTGGTATCATTTTAATTTGAAGTTTTTGAAAATTTGAAAGAAATTAGTAGTCTAAGTAATTTTGTTACACTTATGTAGGAAAGCTGATGTTTTGACTAATATTGATGTCGAGGTTAAATGTTTTTGTCATGGTAGTTTGTTTATGACCAAATTACAGTCATTAAATATTAGACAAGTAAAGAGGAGAACCTATATAGTAGGAGTCAGGTTAAGGTTAATATTGATATTTAGTGGTTTCATAACATCCAGTTCTCTTCAACATTTCTACATTGTGTATTGTTGACTTACGGTAAGTGCTTAAAAATCGATATTTCCATATACGGTAAGTTCTATTTTACTTCCCTTTTATAGCTCCCCTTCTTCTTCTTATACAAGTAGTTATACTTAATATTAAAGCCCATTTATTAAAAATCAATATTCAAAATTGGTTTTAATTGAATGAAAAGGCAAAGAATTGTATTTGTATTGCTGTGATGAAGATTACCAAATCATTTTACTGGGACAAAATCACTATTTTAAACTTTAAAGCATTCATCTTCTCTAGAAGAGCTGACTAATTTTCTTAGGATAAATAGATAAAAAAAGCTATTATTAATAAGCATATATGTTAATGCTTTTTGAAGGAATATTAATTAAGAGAATAAGACAAGCTACAAAATAAGACAAGTTACAATTTAACATTTTTAGGAGTAAACAAAGGATGATTTATACATTTCAAAAGCATCACAGACTCTATTATAGTCAAGATAGTCAGCTTGTTGTTTTTTTGATTCTTGTATATACACATCTGTTTTAATTAGACTTATGGTGAAAAAAGCTATTCTTAGAGTTTATTTGTATAAATGTCGTGTCAAAAAGAAAGAAAAAAGCTCCGCAATATCGTGGGGAAAATTTTTTTCTGTAAACTTTTGGCAAAGGTCGGTGACTATTTAAGGACGTTTTGAAGTTCAGTGACCTTCCTGGTACTTTTGGCAAAGTGTACACTGAGTGCGAAAAAAAAAATTTCATGCACACGGAGCTTTTGTTCCATACTGAGCAAATAAAAAAAACAAATTAAAGCTCCACAAGGAGATTTTGCTCCATGTGCACGGAGCTCTTGTTCGGTGCACACAACACGGTGGCACTCACTTGACAATACATAGGAAACATCAATCTACACACACGACATCACAACACTTTCATCTTCGTCTTCTTCAAAGGTAAGTCTTTGATGTTTCAACGTCCTCTATGGTGTTGTTGCTCAATTAAATTGTGGAGAGTTGGGTATAGGTAGTTGTGGATTACTTGAATGTGATTGCGTCTCATTTGGCTATATTGATATTATGTTAGGTCCAATCTCAATCCCCAATAGTATACTATATGTGCAAGGTGTTTGAGAAATTGCCTTAGTCAATAAGCTTTCATTTGTTTCATATTCCTTGGTAAAAATATAAAAGATGTGAATTTTTATGTCGAAAGAAAAAATCACTAATGAAATACCATGGTTCAAAAGATATTGCTGTAATATGATGTTGAAGAGAGCTATGATCAGACATGATTTTGGTAATTTCTAAGTTATTACTTACATATAAGCCAAATGATTTGCTTTGATGTAGATACACATTATTTTGTTAATTTATCGACTTACCTCTTACTGTCTAACAATAATTTTTTTCTAACGTCTTTTTTTTTTACTCTGATTGTATATTGTAAACGTAAATATATAAATCATCACAATGTACTTTAATTTAGTGTTAAGACTTCTGGCAGTATGGTGTGTGCAGTCTGTGCAGTTAGCTGTCATTCTGAATTATAATTGAGGTTTTACAAACGTATAACAATACATTGGTCCACATAAACATAGAGAACAACATATTTCCTTTGAAGCATATTTCCTTTCAAGCATAGGATTAAGATTTTATATGAGAAAAAAGATAAAGAATTAATTTCATATCAATTGTAATAAATAAATTTAAAAATATATACGTTTAGAAACTTAAAAAAGAGTTATGCAGATACACTAGATGGGTTTTTGGATATCTTTTTCACCATGGTCTTGCCAAAAAGTTCCCCAATCCTATATGAGGATCGAACCTGGAAAAGCCAAAATCCAAAAGAATTTACTGTAGAGCCGGAGGGAGATGAATGTATAATCCACTAATTATGACAAAAATGAAGAGCACTTTTTTCTATTTTTAAACGAGTGTATTAATTGTTGCTTGATGGTAGGTTGGAGATCTTGTGAATTTTATTATAGTTTAAGCATATAATATACGAAGTATTCTTGAAAAGCTTGTCAAAATCCACTAATATTAGCATTTTATTTAATCAAAAGAAATGATAGGCATTATGTCATCAAATTATTTATGCCAATCACAGGATTTAAATTTAATTCGATTGTTATTTGTAGATGTCTTTGCAGTATATATTATCATCAGATGAATGGTTTTCTGCCACAATCACTCAGTTTCCAAATTATTAATTCCTTAAAGATTTTGTAGAACTCATTGATGCAGAAAACCAACATCATTGCTGTGTAGTAATTTTCATGGATTTATATATGGAATCATCTATAGAGCAGAGGAAAAACAATAATTCAGTAGTATTAGTTCATGAATTCATTCTTAGAGTTGTACATTGTGGTAAAAACAATGAAATTTGGGTGAAATTGAATAACAAGTTGGCACGCTTCGATTTGCAAGAGTTTTGTCTTATCACATGCTTACCTTGTTAGGAGATATCACTTCATCTCAACTGCAACAATAATAGGCTTCGAAATCAATATTTTAATGGTACAAAGAAAATTACCATGGCAATGCTTTTTCAAGCATTTCATCTATTTGATAATCGAGATGACAAATTTAAGCTCGGATTGGTTATGTTTGTAGAATGCGTGTTGAAACGTACAGGAAGAACTATTGATCATAGAACTCTAAGCATGGTTGAGGATGTTAATAGCTTCATACAGTATCCTTGGGGTCGTACAACATACTTTGTTTTACTACACTCATTGCAACAATCCCAAGTTGAAAGACTACACAGACTGCAACAAAATCACGAAGATAAATGTAAATATGCATTGTATGGATATCCACTTGCCTTCCAGATATTTTCTTCTATTCACTTACACTTACACTGGTGTTTCTGTAAATTTATATATAATATCTAATCTTTATATTCTTTTAGTACTGGATATATGAAGCCTTTCCACTAATTGGAGAAAAATTTGGCCACCGTAGATATAAAACAACACAGGTTCCAAGAATGCATAGATGGAAGCCGAATAAATTTTTAACATAAAAAATAGTTAAAATTTTTTAGTTACCAAAAAGGTAATTTTTTTATTTTATTATAGTTATTTATATTTAGATTATGCATTTATTTTTACATTTTTTAAAATAAATCCACAGATTCAGGTGATTCCAATCTTAGAGGCTAATGAAGAAGAGTTGCACCAACCGTGGAATACATCTCTTGTATTACCACACGACAATGAGCAGATCATATTGGATAGCAATGTAAGGGGAGAAATCAGCAATCATCTACGACAACAAAATATCAGTGACACTCATCGTATTACATATACTTCGATTGGAGTTGGCTCAAGTTATTCTTCCAATTATGCAACAAAAAAAGAAATTGAAGAGATGTTGAACATACATAGACAACATGCTAGAGAAGACATGGAGGAAATGCTTAACATGCATCAACAACATGCTAGAGAAGACACGGAGAAAATGCTCAACATATACAAGCAACATGTGGCATCAGATATATCAAATTTGTTCAATAGCTTTAAAACTGAAGCAAGAAATAACTACCAAGCAATTCTTCAAAACCAAAAGGAATTGTTTCAACAGCAGCACAACAATAATACTTTCAACAACAGCAACAATCGCAACAACGGCACTACGAAGACATAAAATCAACCATGAAAAATCACTTCAACAACAGTTTGACTTCTCTAACATCATATATCAGTGAAGAAAATAGTAGTATGGTCAATAAGTTATCAGAGTCGCAATCAAACATGCAAGCTGCTATAGCTTCTTTTCAGAAATATGTTTATCTCCATAAAACTTCAACATCTCAACAATATGCTGAAAGTGTTGCAAAGTTAAAAAAAGATAAGAAAGCTACAACAACAAAAATACAATTTTCAAAGAGTTTTCCTTTAGAAGTCTATTCTATGCTGAGATATGAAGAAATTAGAGATTGGATATCGAAAAATCCACCCAGGTAAAAAAATTTAAATAACTTCGTTATTTTAATTTTACTTCTATAATGTGAAACTAATTTTAATTATGTTATGCAGTGCATATTGGAATGATGGAGATGGAAATTTCTACAAAAGAGATACGCTAGATAGTATAATGGATACAACAAAAGATATCAGTATTAAAGTTAGTAAAATTAATTCAGTCTACTTCGTATATTTAATTTACATTTATTTACATAATTCCTATATTTAATTTACATATATTTATTATCAGCATCTTAAAGTGGAATTAATACTGTTGAGAAAGTGCAATATTGTTTGAAAAGAGTATGCAATTCTTGATTTCCGCTTCGAAAAATAATGCACTCACCATTTCACAACAAAGAAATTCATAAAAGAAGAAGTTCAAAGGAAAGACCAACGTTTTCTTGATGTCAGTATTTTTGACGAATACGTACTTGACAAAGTACCAATGGCTGGTCGTCCATGGCTAACATGCAATTCTCTACTGATTCCATCTTCACATGAAGGCAATGACTGATATCTCTTTCACGTAAATTTTTGTGAGTGGAAATTTAGGATATATGATTGTAGCCACACTACTCATTTGCCACAAGAAATCATAAAACGCACAAATGCAGCAATAGACGTCATTGAATATTTGTTACTATTTTCACAATTTTTCGTTGGCACCGATATAAGGAAAAATAGAAATAAGAAGACGGAAGTAGAAATCATGCAGTCTCTGCAATGTACAAATACTGGATAAATAATAAATCAATTATTTAGTACAATATTTCATTTGCTGCTTACATTCCAACTTACAACATTTTTTTCATAGGCCAAATTCTGCAATTTTTTTGCTGAAATATAGAATGCTTGGTTCTTGGATATCTAATAGAATCAATTTCTTCAGACAGAATGACAATAAATAGACGAAAAATTGCAGTAGATATCTGCTGTAACAAATACTTTGTATCTTGATGCTTTTGCATATAGTATGATGTGGAGAAGTTTTGAGGCATGATTATAAAAGGAAGGGATGATGTAATTCTAAATTTCATATATGCACTCTCAAGATTATGAGTGATTGTAATATTTTTTGTTTTACTACATCTAATTATGACTTTAGTTTTTGTCGTTGCTTCGAAGTTTAAAAATGGTTATAATTTTTTCGTCTATTATATATGTCTTTCTTCGAGTTAAAGACATGATATTCATGCGTATATAGACTTTTATTTTTACAATTATTGATTTGGAATTTTTTAAGGCAAAGATATTAGAAATTTTAATGCGCCATTTTCGAGTTTATGTACACTTGGACGTTGCCAATTATATCACTCCTACCTTGCAATTCTGATAGGGGATAAAATGGCAGGCAAAACAAACAACTGAAAAAATCACACGCACAGTAAAGTGCTTTAATTTCTTTATAGCAGATATTGTCATCTAATCTTCTATTGAATAATAGCTTGAATGTTTCCAATACTAATGGAATTGTTACCACTACTAATTCAACTAACATTGCGATGACTTTCTTCATCTCCATCTTCAACTTCTGTCTATTCTTTTCTTTATTTCCTATTGTTTATTTATATGTTGAAGACGGTTTTGGAGCCTTATCCGGCTACGACTTCATTCTTTTCGTGATTGCAGACTTAGCAAACCAGAATAGCAAACTCTATGACTAAATATACCTTCCAATTTTGAATTAAAAACAAGTTACAAAAGAATTATATTAAATTTTAACTTTGTTGCAAAAAATTATAACGGTTATCGTGCAACGCATGATTCACACTAGTACTAAAAAAAGTGACAAATTAAAAAAAAAAGTGATACAATGTCACTTTTTTCAACACAATTAAAAAAAAGTGACACAAACACTCCAAAAGTGACACAATGTCACTTTTTTTTTATATAAAAAAATGTCACTTTTTAAATAAAATTTGTCACTTTTTAAAAATAAAAATGGTCACTTTTTGGACAATGAATCTGGTTCTCAGGGTTGTAGATGTCCATTTACAGTGAACGGTGAATCTAACTTGAAATATTTGGTTCCATATCGACAAAGTTGCGAATCATATGGATCTTTGATTACATATGACTATACGTTGTGTATAGAATTTACCCAACAAATGAAACGGTTGTACAAACAAGTCTACAAAGATGTTAAAATTTGTGCAACGCAGACAAAAATTGAAAAAAAAGAGACACAAGAGGTTGTAGTATATTGATTTTACAATATCTATCGGAACAAATACAAGAATTGAGACCCCCATCACCACCAATAAATCAAAAAATACAACATTCCAAAAGTGGCATATACTAGAATAACAGAAGTTTGAGAACATTTAACAATAGTGTTTACTTAGCTCAGTGCTATCCTACTAAGAAGGATGCGTCAATTGAAAAGACTTTTACCATGTAGCTTCTGCACAAACATGCCTTAACTTTTAGGTGAGTCATAATCATATCCCCAGGCAAAGTTATAGCATTTCTATATCTTGTATCAATAATCCATTTGATTCCACAATTACTAAATAAATGTCATAGCTATTATCCATGTTCTAACAACACATTTATGTCCTAACACTACAAAAAATAAGGGAAAATTTTATCATAAACAAAATTGATTAATTAAACACCCATTGAGCTCCATAAACGATGACATTAAGTTCTCTGACTTCTGCAAATAGTGTAACAAAACTCTGCATCAAGCATACACAATCTACAAAATCATAACTACAAGCAAAGTATACGTAGGACTCTTTCTCCTGCACATGCTTCACATATTCATTCAAATTCAAAAGATGCACCATTTTAATGGAAAACCACAACACAAAGCAAGAACCTTATAAACAATGTCTGAACCACATAAACAAGTTTTTAGGCTAAGATAACAATGAACTATCAATTCACTTAGACAAATCAACAAATACGTAACATGTACTAACGTCCAATCTTTAAATGCGCACAAACGAACCCATTAATTGCATCATTTCATGTTTAAACACAATGCTATGATATACTCTTCAAACACAATAGGTATATCATGCATCCAAGCAGAATAACCTTAGGACAAAGACATTGCACATGATGTTTATGCATCTGCTTTCCTGTTTTTATGTGCGTATACAAATACACTTGAATGGATAAATGATGCGAAAACGAAGAATTCCACAACAAAGACTTTCCATATTACAGCAATAACAATGTCACTTTTATTAAAAAATGATGTTTGTCACTAAAAAAGTGACAGAAATTTCAAGAAAGTGACAGAAAAAGTGATAAATACTAAAAAAAAAAGAGTGACTGAAATTCCTAAAAGTAATAAACACTCCAAAAAGTGACCAAAATTCAAAAAAGTAACAAAAATCAATTAAAATTTGGAATCAATTCAATAAAGTGACAAAAAAAGTAACACAACCATTGTCTTCCTTCTATTTTTTCGTTCACCACCAAGCATTTTTAAATCAGTTCATCAACAAAACATCAATCAAAATGCCAAACATTTTTAAGTCAATTCACCACCACCGGCATCAACTAACTCAGCTAACCCATTAATCATATAAAAAGTTTTTTAGAAGTGATGTTTATCACTCAAAAAAATGATAAATTTTTCAAAAAAGTGACAAAAATTCAAAAAAGTGATGAACACAAAGCATAATTCACTATGGTAACTAAATCAACTCTATATTCAGATGTCCAATCTAATAAGTATTCTCCTAAACCCTAGGTACTGGCCTTTAATCCTAGAATCTTGGAGAGAAAAATAGTCTTAATTGGAAGTTTTTGCTTACTGCATATGTTTTGATAATTCTCAATTATTGATATATGTGTCACAAATATGCATATTGCAATTCATCTTTAAACTTCTTTGTCTTGCATTTCTCCAATCAAACAAGAGGTACCTATCATCTTTTTGTACTAGCATTGAGAATTGGACTAAACATGTCCAACATCTTGAGCAAAACTTTAACCTGTCATAGTATGGTAACCATGAAAATGCATAGCCTTGTGAGCTCAAGTCAGGAATCCATAGCAACAAGAGGAACTTGGATCTTCATTATTGAAACATAACTCCTGGAACTCCAACACTAACTCGAGCATTCTCAGCTTAGCTAACGAGTTCATGGAAACAAAAAGCTAGATCATCAATTTTAGTACACAAGCCATGCCATCATAAGATAAAATTACCAAGAAGATATGTCCAGAATTAAGAAAACACGGGAAGAAAAATTCAACTATCAACAACAACTACTACAATAGACAGTAACACATACTAAATCACCATGTGAATTGAATTTCTAACTCTGGTAGGTGGTTTCATAAAGTATTGTTGTCAAGGTAGAAAGTGTCATTGGTCCTTACAATGATAATAAGAATACAGAGTTCCCATATTATAAGTTTCATGAAAACATCCATTGTCAGCAATGCCAGATGTGCCTCGCGGGATATACTTGTTACCAGGTAGTGGATTTGCAAGACACCAGAGAATTCACTAAAAACCACATTCGATGGTGTGCTGCTGGAACCAATTGCACCACCGGCGCTCACTTGCAGAGTAAATGAAAGCTCTATAGAGTTGATTGATTTTTTAAAACTTTTTTCACGATCATAAGCCTTAAAACAGGCCATTATCATCTGCAATAAAAGATACAATGCCAAACACAGACATCCAAGTATTTACAAGAACATTTTATACAGTAGGTAGATGGAGTAAAAAAGTAGTCCTTAAGAACTGACAAACCTAAATGGAGAAAGCAGTAATTAGTAGACCAGCCACACAACTACCCAAAACCATTTCATCACATCCAGACAATAGTATACTTAATCCACCAAACATATTTTTTAATAGTTGTATGCCACCAAAGTCACACTCATATTATGGTGTGTGTACAAGTTGAAAGAGCATCTGCATAAACTGAAGGAATTCCGTGTGAAAATAGCAAAAATCTTGAATATGGTTTTTTCACAATTTGTCTAAATTTGCTTCTCTTGCTGCCATGGTAGCCACTAATATTCTGTCCCTTTACCACCTCTTTTCCACCAACTAGTCCATGCCATTGGCTCCTCTGCCAATTCTTTACCACCGTATACACTAGCTGTCAACCATACGTGCCACCATCCACCATCTGAACAGTCGCCAACCCTCCACCCACCTATCAAGAACGACGAAATTGTGATGTTGGGACAATTTGGTGATTTCTCATTGTAATCTATTGGTTTGGTGCTTTTGGAGTTTTGGAACGATTTTGGGGGCGTATTATTTACGGTTATTAGAGGCTTTAACTTTTGCTGTAAAATAATGAGATAATTATTGTTGATTATTTAGTATTATCATGATACATAGATGAATCTTCTCTAATCTAGAAGATTTATTTCATTTCAATTGTAACTCTTATTTTAGACCTTATAAATATAAGACATTGATTCTTAATAATATACACAAGTCTATCGACTTATTTATTTATCTATCTAGTTTATGACACATTATTAACACGATTCTCTAAAATTATAGCAAATTAGTTTAAAGGTAGTTTATAGCCTATCTCAAACCATAAACGTTATTTTTTTTCATTGTAGCTTACACGTATAATTAATTTTCATTATCGCATAGTAAATTGATTTCTGCCAAGTTTTCTTTGTGTCCAAAATTTTGAAATCCAATCACCAAATTGTGCATGTCCAATCATCATGTAGTAGAATAAGCGATCATAATTATACATATCCAATCACCACAATCAATTTCTTCTTCTTCTTCTTCTTCTTCTTCTAGTTTATCATTCAATTAATTACCTCGTTATTGTTCTTTTTAATACGAGTATACTTTATGAATTTAGTACTTGTATATCTATCTATTATAAAATATTGTTGCTCCTTAAGTAGCACACTACTATTAATATTCTAGTTAGATTTTATTTGCTTCAGAAGAGCATAATTAAATAAAATATAACATAAATTATGTTTTTACTTCTGAAGAGTAAATTCTCATACAATTTATTATTTCAAATAATAATACGTTATTACTCCTGAATAACATAGCACTATGATTCTAATATTCTAGAAGAATGTTACTTGTAGATTGGTCTATTACAAATATTTTGTTACTCCTGAAGTAGCACAACATTATAATTAATATTCTAAAAGAATACTAATCGCTCTAGAAGAGTATGAAATAACAATTTCAATATTGCAGAAGAATATTGATCAATTTCTATATAAAATCACGAATTAAATCACATGTCCATTCTTCTATATACATATTTATATATTAACGCTTTAGTTAAATTTTACTTGCTCCAGAAGAGTATAAATACGATTTAACAAAAATTATGTTTTTACTCTTGAAGAGCAAATTCTTGCATACTTTAATATTCTAAATAATAATATGTTATTACTCATGAAGAGCGTAATATTATAGCTTTCAATATTCTTGAAGAATATTGAATTATTGTTCTTGAAGAAGTAATAATAAAATATAATGTGCTTTCGAAATAGCACACATCTCAAATAATATAATATCTTATTGTGTTATGAAGAAACACAAATACAACAACTCAATACTGTGTTGAAATTTTTAAAGGAAACTAAATTTAATATTATTAATATTCAAGATGAATATTAATTTATCGCTCTTTAAAAGCATGAATTATAATTTTAAATATTCTAGAAGAATATTAACATATTGCTCTTGAAGAAGTAATAATTAAAGATAATGTTTTCTCAAAGTAGCACATTTTCGAAAAATATATCATTTTGAATTCATGTTTATCCCTGAAAGAAAACATATATTTATTGTCATGAGAGCAATGACTAATTTGACTATTTGAATTATATATGATTATATAATACTTAATCATATTTTTTGAAATTAAATTATTGAATTATATCTTATACTGAACAAGAAGATCAATTTGACTTTATTGTTTTGCATGATCAATAGAATCATCACTGGATCAATGATGATGGGAAATTAAAAATTTCAATTGATATTCAATGAAGAACCAGGAAATTCTTCAATTTAATGAAATCTTATATGATGTTTGTTCTCTTTCATAATTTTTTTTTCATTAACCATCACTAGCAAAAATAGGGAATGAATTCCCTATATTTTTGAAAATTAATCAGTGTGATAAATGGGGTCCATCATCTTCCACGTTAATCTTCTAAATATTATTTGTATCTAATAGATTTGATACAAATACTAGATGATTGCATGTGGTTCGTAACTTGAAGTTTTGCGAAACTGTGCTCAAATTATGAGCACAATTTTCAGATTATACAATTAAGATAGTGTATCTTCTTAATGATAATGATCCTAAATATTAACTTTTAATAAGTGTATAATTAAGATTTCGATAAATGGTTTAACTTGACCTGATACATGCACATGTCATAGGTTATGGGTCTTGGATTTTGATTCTGAGCTTGGACTTAAAGTAGGCCCAAGTTGATATATACTTTTTTGGTAAAAAATTATTTTAATTATATTATTTTATCATTAAATAAATAATCCATTAAATTATACTTTTCAAAATTTTCTACACACGACACACGACACTTGTCTCTCCTAGAAATTGACAATTTTTCTATTAAACATGTCTATGTGAACAGTTGTGATGTGAACCCGACCAAGAACAAGTTTGGGAACCCACGAACAAGAAGAACAAACCCAAGAAAGCTAGAAATCACGCCGAGCAAAGCTTCAACCCGACCCTTCGTTCGACCCGTACCAAGAACCAAGATTCCACGTGAGGAATCTGACCCGTTGATTATCGGAACTAGAACCGTGCAGTGGGAACGCCACAAAAGGACTGCAATCTCCTTTTGATAAGTTCAAAATTAAGTCTTTAAACCACCAAGAAATTGGAGGAGAAAAACTCACAAATTATATTAAATCTCAAAATGTCAAAAGGTCCTTAACAATGAAAAAGAACTCCAATTTATACTAAACATGATAAAACCCTAAAATCCACGAATTTAGGGTCCAAAGTATGCAAAATATAGAAATAAAAATAGAGTTTTAACCAACTAAGGAAACTTGCGAAAAATAACGATTTTGCCTCGAAAAAGTACTATGCGGTCGCATAGTGCATTTTCATGCGGCCGCATAGTTCATTTGGTTGAACTCCAGCCGCTCTCTGACCATTGCATGCGACCGCATGCGTTCCCAACTATGCGGCCGCATAGTTGGCTGTTTGGCTCTGTTTTCCCTCCTTGCTCGTTTGGCTCGTTTTCAATGTCTTCCGTCGCTTTGTGGCTTCCACCCCCAACATGAAAACTGGTCTTTGATGTGTCGACTCCAACATGTCGTGCTCCGCTTCTCGAACAAGTGTTTGTATGCCTCTTATTGATTATTAGAAGACTCGATCCCAGCTTAGGTCTCTTTCCAATGTTCGCCCAGTTCTCGTGAATTCGTTGCGCATCCCGGATCACATCATCCCCTCTCCCTTTGAAAGGATTCGACCTCGAATCTAAATCTGCACCAAACGAAGCAACATTAGCAACTTCGAAACTATCAACGATCTCAAACTTACCCCCAATAACCAAGCTGTATCCGTTGACTCTGCATATGACAATGATATGAAAGTGTCCATCTTCCGGAGGACGTAGCCTGAACCGCCATCGAATTCGTGTCCATTTCACACGCATGATCACCTGTGTCTTACCAAATCCACTACTAACACCAACAGATGAAAAGATTAAAATGAACAAGATCAGTGAATTAGAAGGACCAAAGTGCGGGCTGGGGTTATGAGACATTAAACTTATTCCTGACACACTCCATAAGTCCAGTCCAAAATACGTCGTAACATTGTGACTAGAAAAATAACAAACATGCATCATGTTACCCATAATGCACTCTAGTTGCTTGTTACATGCAATTAACTCTATATGACAAGCCTGAATCTCACAACGTAACAAATGTATATCATAGACAAGTAAAAAGGACTCCATATGCATATGTGAAACTGGACGGACTCTACGCATAAAGTTATCAACTATATCACCCCTTGCAAGACCGCATAACTTATGTAAGATGCTAAGTCCATGAGCTATTCCAAATGCTAGCCTAGGTGTAAGGGTCTGAGACGTTACCTTAGCGGGTTTGCACCCCATTGTACTGTTACTCACCAATTTCTCCATGTCTCCTGCATCCAGTGGATAGTCGAGGTATGGCGTCTTGCAAATTAAACCGCCATGGATTAAGTTCTTGAAGTCCTGTAAAGAAGAAATATCCAAACCGGGGGAGGGAATGTTAGATCTCACTAAAGCCCTCTCACACTCGACTTTTCTCACATATAAACTCACTTTGGAATTTTCTCTCCTCTCTGAATTTTCTCTCAAGCTCTCTTTTTTTCGCTCTTTATTTTTGCTCTCTCGCTCACTTTTCATTTTCAATTGATCCTCATGGACCTGCTGTGGTGTCAAAGGGACAAGTGTAATATGCTTTCCACCCTGTACAAAGTGGTATCTATTTGTAAACCCCTCATGCTCCACCTTTCTATCATACTGCCATGGCCTACCTAACAAGAGATGCCCCGCATGCATGAGAACCACATCACATAACACCTCATCACTATACCGCCCAATGCTAAAGTTCACCAATGCCCTTCTAGTAACCCGGATCTCTCCACAATTATTTAGCCACTCTAATTTATAGGGTTGTGGATGTCTCATAAGAGGTAAACCCAACTCCCCTACAAGGGTCGAGCTGACCACATTTGTACAACTCCCGCCATCTACTATCAAACTGCACACCTTATCCTTAACATGACACCTAGTGTGAAACAAGTTTTCCCGTTGTTGCTCATCTTCATCCACCTTCACTCGTGTAGTAAGAGTACACATTACCACTAGTGATTCCGCCACTGGGTACTCCACACAAGTCTCACCATTAACATCTTCCAACCCAAGCATACTATCACCCTCACTCCCATCATCCGACTCCCACTCTCCATTCTCCCTAATGATCATCACTCGTCGGTTTGGACATTGTGAAGCAATATGCCCCGCACCCAAACATTTAAAACACTTAATATCCCTCGATCTACCAGTTTGAGACTCACTATTTGGTTTATGTTTATTCACCTCCTCCTTAACCTGAGGCACTTCAACCTTCTCCCTAGTCACAGCCCGATCATGCCTATCACCACCACTCCATTTGGGTTCCGTAGGAAACCTCGCTACCCCCCTGCGCCCAAGCTGTCTCTCTACTTTCATTGCTACATGCACTAAGTCCTCCAAAATTTTTTTTTTTTTGTCTCCTTTTTTTTTTTTTTGGAAATCAATAAACAACTAGATAATAAATCTAGAGGCAATCAAACGATACAAGTATAAGAAAAATATAATGACGCTAAAATAAGGACAATAAATAAAAATAATATATATATATATATATATATATTTTTTTTTAAAAAAAAAAAAAAAAAAACTGGACGTGAACAGTACGGATGAACAATAACCTTTTTTTTTTTTTTTTTTTTTAATGGACTCAAATCAACTACGGTACCAACAAAACAAACGAAAGTTGATTTGGATGCTAGATTAGCCCAAAAAACAACTTTGACACTTTTTTTTGGAGAATTTTTGGATTGAACTCAATAAATAACTACTGGACACATGAACACGAAGAACACCAAATAAAAACAAGGACTCAAAGAAGTTAAAAGATAGATGACCTGAATTCTAGAACTGTGCTCTGATACCAACTGATGTGAACCCGACCAAGAACAGGCTTGGGAACCCACGAACAAGAAGAACAAATCCAAGAAAGCTAGAAATCACGCCGAGCAAAGCTTCAACCCGACCCTTCGTTCGACCCGTACCAAGAACCAAGATTCCACGTGAGGAATCTGACCCGTTGATTACCGGAACTAGAACCGTGCAGTGTGAACGCCACAAAAGGACTGCAATCTCCTTTTGATAAGTTCAAAATTAAGTCTTTAAACCACCAAGAAATTGGAGGAGAAAAACTCACAAATTTTATTAAATCTCAAAATGTCAAAAGGTCCTTAACAATGAAAAAGAACTCCTATTTATACTAAACATGATAAAACCCTAAAAGTCACGAATTTAGGGTCCAAAATATGCAAAATATGGAAATAAAAATAGAGTTTTAACCAACTAAGGAAACTTGCGAAAAATAACGATTTTGCCTCGGAAAAGTACTATGCGGTCGCATAGTGCATTTTCATGCGTCCACATAGTTCATTTGGTTGAACTCTAGCCGCTCTCTGACCATTGCATGCGACCGCATGCGTTCCCAACTATACGGCCGCATAGTTGGCTGTTTGGCTCTGTTTTCACTCCTTGCTCGTTTGGCTCGTTTTCAATGTCTTCCGTCGCTTTGTGGCTTCCACCCCCAACATGAAAACTGGTCTTTGATGTGTCGACTCCAACATGTCGTGCTCCGCTTCTCGAATAAGTGTTTGTATGCCTCTTATTGATTATTAGAAGACTCGATCCCAGCATAGGTCTCTTTCCAATGTTCGCCCAGTTCTCGTGAATTCGTTGCGCATCCCGGATCACATCAAGTTGTTATCTAGATAAGTTGTGTCTCTTCAATACACAACTTTTCAGTTAAAGGAAAGAACTTTTCAACTTCTATATGTAAATCCCTATATGCAGGATTTTATTCATTCTAAAATCACTTCAGATTTTCTCTTGCAAAATAATATTCCTTTTCTTCTTGCACTATTTCGAATTTTGCATTTCACTTTTGAATATTATTTTCTTGCATATTTTAGTCATTTTCTGATTTTTAAGAAAGATAAAAACATCAATAGGTTTGCCAAATCTTGTAATTTAGAGTGCTACTAGTATCTTGGAGGACGAGTGTCGAGAAATTGTCAGCAGCACTACGGAACATTATCGTTTTAAAGAGAAAGAGTAGAACTCTTGCTTCGGTCATATTATCTTTGCTTTGTTCATTTCATTCAGTAAATTGAAACTCTATCCAATTTTTTATTTACTAAAAGGTTATATTTGAATATAAAATTTTGCACGATAAATACGTTATATTGCATCCTTTTCCCAACGGATAGTACAATGGAACTATCAAGAGCATATGATGTTGGTGAGTTGAATTTATGTTAATAAGAGCACACAATGTTTTATTGCTTCTTTTAAGTACTCCTTTTTTTGTTCTTCAAAGTCACAATATTAAAGTAAAAAACATTTTTAAGCTCAATAATAAATGTTTTTGTATTTCATGTAAAACTTGTGTCAACGCTCCCATATATTGAATGTGGGAAATTATACAATGATGGATCAAGAAACCAAGACCCAATACATTTGCATATTTGTGATTGTACCATATTACACAAAAAATAGACTAAAAATGTTTTTCTGTGGATAGACACACAACAGCATCAACTACTGGTTAATTGGGAGGGTAGAAATCAATGGCTCGTGAACTGCCATAGAAATATTCTCAAACTTGCAATCAATGGTTAACAACTTGATCGAGTCTTGAATCGTAATTGTCTTGATAAGATTTAGCAGTACACGTTCGAACTCATCCCCATCAGTCCATTCATGAATTTCAGCTGTTATAAGTGTGGGGTTTTTTGATATCAGTTCCCAAACAGGGAAATCCTTCCTCGGCATTGCATAATCTACTTCTTTAAGTTTCGACATCGGACAAAAGTCGCCACTTCCATCGCCAAGATAGATTATTCTTTTCTGCTCTTCCTTAGCTATAGAGGCTTGAATCCTTTCCATAATCTTACCCTGCTTAAAAGAAATCCAAAAAATAATAAAAACATTATTAACGTGACATCACTTCTAAAAGATATTTGCTTACCAAGATTGTCTTTTTCAGCTAATATTAATTATTAACATGATTAGGTCATAATCAGAATCTAAAATCAATAAATCATATCCCATTCCAGAATATTCTAGACAAATAATAGGAATAAAAATAATTGCTCATGGAACTGTTGTTGAACTTGGATTTTAGTAATGAAGTTTCCCGTCTCTTATCTAAACTTGGACGCGTAGTGAGAGATCCATTATTTCTTTTCTTTTGCATTCGATTACATTCCCATAAAATAGAATAAGAAAAACCTGGGATGAAATTAGCGTACCTTGCACATATTTGGAGGACAGAGATTGCAGCCATGAGAAGATGAATGAAAATCGTGAAACGGGAAAATTCTTAGCCTCCCTTCTTCATCTACATTGCTTGGATTCGTGTTGATTTCAGTAAAACAGTCCCTTATTCCAAGATGATTCAAAATTGTCTCAATAAACAAGGTATTTGCATCACTAACTACCCTCAAATCACACCTAAAAGAGAAAAATTCCATTGAATTCTATCAATAAAACATGTAGAAAACAGGCAGAATTTTTGTCAGCAAATTCAACAGAATCAAGGCAAATTTACCCTAAAGAATGAGCTGTTTTGATGGCTGGGATTACTCTGGGATGAATCGGAACCCTCTTTAACACCTCTTCAATGTCTTGAATGGTTTTCCCTTGTGCATGAAGCTGTTTCATCATCCTGTCCTGTAATACGATCAAATTTAAAAACCAATAAATCAAAAACATGGTTGTATAATTTCACAATAAACCCGTAACAACTCTAACTGCATTCCACATTGATAAGTTAAAAGTTTATTTTAAGAGAAGTACAAAAAGTGTCAATAAAAAAAGGTTGAAAACTTACCATCAAAGAATTCCAAGGCATGGTTGGAAGAAGTTGGTTGAACAAATCAGTGGCACCCAGTTCATCAACTACCCAGTTATCGCTATCTGTGTCGATTATCGTCTTGTCGAAGTCGAAAATCACCACCATTCCTGCCATTGTATATTATCAAGAACAAGAGCCCAATTCAAATCTCTTTTATTTTTATTTTTTTTTCCTCTGAAATCTTGGTTTCAAGTCTTACGTTGTGTGCCAGTTCTAATGCTGATCGTAAAGGATTTGTGCATTCAAATTAGATGCCAAGGGCATATATAAAAGCCGCTGGAGTTGGTGAGGTTAAGGTTTCCGTAAGATACGATGATCACGGGACTGTTTTAATTTATTTCGTTTGAGTTAAACACGGGAATAAAGAGAATATTCTTTGGGAATTGAATTCCCAATTCCCCTCATCCATTTGGGGTGACCATTGTATCTAAGTAGAATTCTAATAGTATTACGGAAACAATAAAATCATAAAATCAAACCTAAACTGCTTCTTAAAATATTTTGGGTAAATATATTAATAATTTTTTTATTTTTATTTTTACACTTATGTTCTCAATTAAAAATAAAATAAAATTATCATCAAACTTTTATTAATTTTCGCATCAACCTATAGAGATGATTTTAATTCAAAATATTTTGTATGAGAGTCAAAAGACATATTTCTCTCTCGCTTTTTAAATAATCGAAATAAATAACTAATATAAAAGTTAAACAAAATATTTGTCCATGTCACGTTAGTAGAATATTTGAATGCAAATCGTGATTAAAGATAAAATATGTTAATTAATTGAAGGTTAAGAATGACAATTCGATGCAAAAAAAGTTGATGACATAAAAATAAAAGTGAGCAAATATTGAAAACCTTCATTGTAAATAAAATGTGGTGCTGTTATAAAAAAAAAAAAAAAAAAAAAAAAAAAATGTTGTGGGGATATAATTACCCAAGCTTTTTTGTTTGGATTTACCTGAATCTGTCAATGTTTTAGTTTTGAATAAAATCAAACCCTTTCAAAGTGATTTGGTTTAATTTTCAATTTTTACAAACTATTCACAAAAAATTAATATGAAATTAAATTCATTTAAAAATTATTCAACCCAACTAAAATTATACACAATTCAATTAAAAATAAAACACATCTATATTAGACCCAAAGTAAATTAATCTTGACCAAACCCAATTTAACTCATAACCAATTAGGCAATTAGTCATTCCAATTAATTAATTAATTAATTATGTCCAATTATCCATCAGTTTTCATAATTAGGAATGCAAATATCTCCAATTGATTGAAGTGATCAACAACTGCTACTAAACTAATATTCATCGACCACCCATTATAATTAAGTAGATAATTAAATCTAAATTTTATTTCAAACTCACACAATTTATTTTCATTATACTAATAATTTTCTCGAATTACGGCTCGATATTAAGTCAGTTTGCCCTTTTTTTAATTGTTTGATATATTTTATTGGTAGTCGTGTAATTTTGTTTAGATTCGTGTTGTGCTCCCTTAAATTTTTAGCTGAATAGTTTTCTCAAGTCATATCATTTATTCTTTATTCTTTAACTTAATTGCTAGATTTTATGGTTAATTGTTGAGATTTTATCAAATTCTTTCTGCAATTGTGTTTATGCAAGTTCTGAGGTCTATGTTTAGTGAGATTTTATATTACTATTTATGATTTAACTTGTTTGATATATGTAATTTTTTTTTTTTTTACTAAATTGTGATTTCAAACAAATCAAATTGAAAGAAGTGATTTGATTTAGACAATGAAGTGGTTTGGTTTGATTTGAAAAAAATTCAAATCGTTTGCCATGAATCGTCCAAATCGAACCGTAACACGTAGAGGATAACATTTTCAGATAAGTGACTATTAGTATAACCGTTAGAAATTTAGCCCTTGTTTTGCCCTCATTATAATGAGAATTTGGGAAATATAAATTTTGTAATAGTAATTCTTTAAAGATTGTATAGTTAAAAAAGAAGAAATAATTTTGAAATTACGTGTAATATTATTTTATTGAAAAATGTGTAGTTGATAAAAAAATAGGTAAATAAATTATAATTTTAATGGCGAAACATGGGCATAAGTGACACTTGGTCCTGGCATTGAGCCGGGCCAAGTAGCAAGGCTCTTGAAATATTGATTCCTTTCTATTGGAGTGGGCCATGTGGTAATTTTGCAGTCCTATAGGAGCCTAATATAGGTCATTTACGAAATCAAAAAAATTAAAATTTGTTACAATGCAACAGGTTACCCTGTATTTATAATATCACGTGATGCATGTATTTTATTTAATAACTATTAATTTCATAATATTTAATAAATAGAGCCTTAAATAAAAGAGAAACAGAATGTAGTTGGAATTAGGGTGAACATGATTCAATTTGGACAATTTTTGAACTATTTTCAAATAAAATCATTTAAAATAATTTGGAAAAATTTCTAAACAATCCAAATCATTTTTTTTTTCAAAAAAAAAAAAAAAAAAAAAAAAACCATTTTTTGCTATTCAATTTGATTTCAAACAAGCAAAATCGGTGGTTTTTTGGTCAAGACCAGTTACAACTAAAGTTTCATTAAATAGCGTTTCCATGTGTATTTAAATAGAAAAAAAAAATCTTATTTGGGGTTAAAATGAATCACAATTAAGAAAGAAAAAAAATAGGATTTTGGGATAAGACCCACGAAGAATGTTTTCTAAGACAGTTTGATCCCTGATTTTGAAGTATCCTACTTTCACGAACCACATCTTAATAACATAAAATAATAAATTTCAACTCTTATGAACTACTTAATGCCATCCATAAGTATTTTTATGTGAAGTAGAAAATATTAACTCTTTAAGTCCTTGGAAAATCACTGATAAAAATACAATAAACAGAATTTTTTAAAAAATATTATGTGTATTTTATTAATGACCAAAACTCTATATTTATAGGTAAGAATCAGAGATATAATGGTAATAATTTTTAGGGCTACAGGGGTATAATTGTCATTCCCTACAAACCCTAATAAACTTTCATTTTACAACACTCCTCCCTGGATGACAAATTACAAAATATGTGCCTCGTTAAAACCTTGTTTGATAAAAACCTAATAGGACAAAAAAATCAAACGAAGGAAAAAGAGTATAGTTATTTTAGAGTATTAAAAATAAATGCTGCCTCATTAAAATTTTGCTAGGAAAATCCAGTGGGATAAAACTTATGCTATGCAAAGGAAAAAGAGTACAACTACTCCCCCTGATATTGATCACTAAAAATCTTTGAGTCAACGCATTCTAATTCCATGGACTAACTTCTTGAATGTAGATGTTGGCAGTACTTTTGTGAATAAATCGGCCAATTGTCACTTGAGCGAATTTGCTGAACATCGATGTCGTCATTCTTCTAAAGCTCATGCGTATGAAAGAATTTTGGAGAAATATACTTCATCCTATCACCATTGATATAGCCTCCTTTAAGTTTTGCAATACAAGCTGCATTGTCTTCATACAAATTTGTTGGACTCTATTTTGTTGAAGTTAACCCGCATGATGCTTGGATATGATGGGTCATGTTCCTCAACCATACACATTCTCGTCTTGTTTCATGGAATGCAATAATTTCATAGTGATTTGAGGATGTTACTGTCAAGGATTGCTTCACAGATTTACATGATATAGTTGTTCCTCCACGTGTAAACACATATCAAGTTTGTGATTTTACTTTATATGGGTTAGAGAGATAACCTACATCTGCATATCCCACGAAAGCAGATCCCGACTTTTGAGAGTAAAATAATCTCAAATCAATCGTACCCTTTAGGTAATGAAAAATATGTTTAACACCACTCCAGTGTCTTTGAGTTGGTGTAAAGCTATATCTTATAAGGAGATTTACAGAAAAAACTATTTCGGATCGAGTGCAATTTGCAAGATAAGTTAATGCTCTAATTGCACTAAGATATGGTATTTCAGGACCAATAATTTTTTCTATATCTTCAAGTGGATGAAATATATCATTTTTCACGTCAAGTGATCGAACAACCATAGATGTGTCAATGGATATGCATTATCCATATAAAACTGTTTTAAAAACTTTTTCTGTATATGTAGATTGATGAACAAATAATCCTTCTGGGAAGTGTTCAATCTGCAACCCAAGACAAAATTTGGTTTTTTTTTTCCAAATCATTCATCTCAAATTCATTTTTAAATAATTAGCAGTTTCGTTGAACTCTTCAGGAGTTCCAATTAAATTTAAATCATCCACATAAACTGCCTCAATTGTAAATTCAACATTTGTTTTCTTTATGAAAACACATAGATAGACATCGTTATTCTTATAGCCCTCATTCGACAAATATTCGTTAAGGCGATTATACTACATGCGTCCAGATTTTTTCAATCTATATAATGATCTTTGCAATTTAATTTGAAACATGGTTTTCGGACATACATCATTTGAGTTATACTTCAGGCATATTAAATATTTCAGAGATAACATTAATAGTCATGTCAGATGAGTTGACCATCACGTATTTCAAATTTCATATATTATCAAGATAACATGATATATGATATAGATTCGTGATTTCATCAACGTCGATCTTTGCGAAATTCACTATGTTGAGAGTCGTACATTACACATTATGACTTCATTTTTCTCAATTTCTTTTCGCATAAGTATATATCTTTAGATTATTGGACTACAGGTTCAAAAACATCATGTTTCTCTAGTAAAATAAATTTATGGTTGAGTCCATTTTATTTGGCCAAACATTACTTCAATCGATATATTTTGATGCATTTATTTTGATTTCTCGCGATTCATATATAATGCAGCACATCATGTACAAAATTGTTGTCGACAACTTTTTGTTTTTCGATTCTATTTCTTATTCCATAACGACATAATTTATTGAGATATCTCAAATTCAATATATCAGGTACCTGATCTTTTTCAGGGGTTTTATAATTTGTTATGTCTAAATACTCATTAAAAGTGTATGCCTCCTTAATGAGACAATCTTTGCTAATTGATCTATTTTCGTTTGAAGATTTTGTTTGTATTAGAATCGAACACATCACGCTTCAGGCGTGCCATAGATATATCAAATATAATGCTATCAAATTGTCCTCTTATGACATCAATTCGTATTGGAGCACTTAAAATTGGTGCGTTATATATTGTTGATCTTTTTGATTTCAAGTGATCTTTTGCGAGGATTTAGATAACGATGCATTTGTACATTATTTTCAATTTCTTATTTTCTCCCCCTAATGCTGAGAGAATTGTCTAGTCAATTAGACAATTATTTTTTTTAGTTTTGTAAAATATCACATATTTGAGATAAGGGTTCAAATTATGCATTTATTCTCAGCATTCTTTATTTTTCATCTCAGTGCATTGTGGTGGATAGATTTTACATATACTGCACTATCAAAAGAATTAGATGAAAAATTAGGCTCTAATCATAAGCCAATTATAATATGGAGAACTATGATGTTGACATGATGCGTAATAGAATTCCCTAAACAAAAATGGGAAAGTACATTGTTCTCAATTATATTAATTTGAGGCATTTAACAAATAGTGGCGTTAAATCATTTATCGGCATCTCAACTAACACTTATTCAAATATTGAGATTTATACCCACTAACATTAACAAGACATAGTCTTGATTATATAATTTGAAAATTATGCTCATAATTTGAGCAATAATTTCGCAAAATTCAGGTTACGAACACCATGTAATCATCTATATTTGTATCAAATCTATTAGATACAAATAATATTTAGATCGTCAACGTGGTAGGTGACGAGGCCCTATATATCACCCTAATTAATTTTCAAAAATATAGAGAATTCAATCCCTATTTTAGCTAGTGATGTTTAATGATCAATTGTTGATAAAGAGAACAAATGATATATAGAAATTTATTGGATTGAAAAATCTCTTGGTTCTTCATTGAATATCCATTTAAAATTTTTAATTTCGCATCATTATTTATCCAGTGATGGTCTAACTTATTATGCCAAATAGTAAAACCAAAATTGAACTTCTGGTTCAATATAAGATATAATTCACTTATTTAATTTTGACGAATATGATTAAACATTATACAGTCATATATCATTCAAATATTTAAACTAATCAATATTCTAATGACATTATTTAGTTATATGTTTTCCTTCAAGAATAAACACGAATTCAAAATGATATATTTTTCGAGACATGTGCTATTTTGAGAGCACATTATAATTTATTATTATTTTTCAAGAGCAATAGATACATATTCTTCCGAAATGTTGGAATCGAAGGGTTATGCTCTTCAGGAGCAATAACATATTATTGTTTGAAATAATAAATTGTATAAAAATTTACTCTTCAGGAGTAAAAACTTAATTTATGTTAGATTTTAATAATTATGCTCTTCAAGAGCAAGTAAAATCTAACTAAAATATTTGTCGATAATAGTGTGTTACTTCATAAATAATATTCTTTAAAATATTAACAATGTTGTACTACTTTAAAATATTAGCTCTTCAGGAGTCGTGTATTATTTGTAGAGATGAGCATCTTTAGGAGCAACAACACTATATTCATTTATGATATCGATCTAGAAAATTTCTCAAATCATGAAATAAGCTAGATCTCACAGAATTCGCTATTCTAGAACAAGTAATATTCTGCTAGAATATTGAAATCATATGAAGTTTAATATACATAAATTTTGGATTCTTCAAGAATGGTAAAATATTCTTCATGGACATTAATAAGTATGGATGTGCACTTTATTTGGATAACATAATATTATGAATAGAATGTAAAGTCTACTAGTTACATAGATATGGAGAAAGAAAAGAAATTAAACCTGGTATGTGGTATAACACATGAAACGGACGATGACGTTAATTTAACACAGACGATGACTTTGATTTCTTCCCATTAATTTATCAATGATTATCAGTGCATAGCCATGGTGACTACCGTTGGTGTATGCAAATGTATTTTTGATTTTTGACTTTGTAGCATGTGATTGAAAAACTCAAGGTACAACATAACAATATTTATGATATTGACCTTCCATTGATTTAAGCTGCTGCTTCTGGTTGTTGAAGACAAATCTATACTAAAGAACCTTTTTTTTAATCAATATTGATGTGATCCAAGTAATGAGTCCAAGGAAGCCGAGCCCCGACTGAGACCTGTTGCTTATCGAAGGAGGCCCGATGACGCGATCAAAGGCAAAAAGGGTAAATTAAGCATTGGGACTACTCGTGAAAGTAACAATGGACGACGCCATGATCTACACGCAAAAAGAGACAAGTTTCATGTTGGGGTCGAGGTCGAAAATAAATTGGATCAACAAGATACAAGCGACCGAAGAAGGGTCCCACCAGAATGCCTAAGCGATCGCTTGGAGTAAAAACAAAGCGGCCGCTCAACCACCAACCGAAACGCACAGGGTGTCAAAGAAGCTTTCCAAGCGACTGCTTGGTTATAAAATTCAGCAAGTTTTCTATTTTTGGCGAGAATCCTAGTTTCCTTAAAATTCTATTTTTTATTGATGTTTTACCATGTTTGGGGATTATGCACGATTTTCATAGGGTTTTTAGCTTTAGTATAAATAGTTTATTTATCATTATTGTAAGGACCTTTGACAATTTATCAATCAAGTGAGATTATTGCTTTCAATCTTGTTCTTCTTAGAACACCGCGAACTTATCAAGATCTTCTTGTGACGTTCAACATCGAGTGCAGATCACGGGTTTTGTAATCAAGAGGTCTATCAAGCATAGTTCTTGTTGGGTTGCTTGATTCAACATTTTTGGTTGAATCTCTAAACCAAAATTATCTTTGGGCTTTCTTGGAATTTCAATCTAGTTGTGGGGTTGCGTAGTGATCGTTGCTACGTGGTTCTCATCAGTTGGTATCAGAGCAAGGCTCCAAAATAATTAAGGTTATATCTTTTGTTGCTTTGAGTCTTGTGTTTCTTTTTTTCTTTGTTCTTCGTGTTCTTGTGTCCAGTAAAAGTTTTTGAGTCTTTAATCCAAAAAAAAATCCAAAAAAAATTCAAAAGTTGTTTCTGGACTATTTATAGGTTCGAATGAAGTTTCGTTTGTTTTGCTGATTTTCTATTCAAATTTCCAAGAGTTAAAAAAAAATCCGAAAATTACTAATAATATATATATATATATATATATATATATATATATATATATATTATTGTTACGGGAATTTTCAGTATCCTTAATTTTTATTTTTTTGAGTAAAAAAAAATATATAAACAAACTTCACTTCGAATCCTACGCTTGTTACTTCTTGAGTTTTAGTTCCAAATTCATATAATTGGTCTTTGTTGAGTCTTCCTTCATCTTTTTTCTTTTCTTCTATCAAATTCGCGATCACACTCGGTTGGATACACGGGATTATATCTGTGAGTTCATCTTGTTCTTTGAAGATACTTGAGCGAAAGCATTGAGTGGTAAAAGGCAAGAGTGGTGAGATTAATAGAAGGTACAGGCTAAAAATTGAGTGATACACGAGTGACTTTTGTGAGGCTACAATTCTTAAGGATTAGGATGTCAGATAGAGAAGGTTCAAATTCCATCAAGCAGCCGAATCAGAACTACATGGGAGATGATGCAATAAGGAGGTTTGAGAGGGTACTTGGGGATGTGACTGAAAGGCTTGGTAGGTTAGAAGCGTCGAGATCGAATAATCATAGGGGATGCTCAAATGCAAGGAGACCGGGTAGGAGAGAGTCTAGGAGGGAGTGACATGATGACTATGAATATGGTAGTGATTGGGATGAGGATGCATCTTTAGTAGGTGAAATGGGTAGAGTGAGAAACAAAGGTGGTAGGTTTGAACGAAGGGATATGAACAACTTCGGAGATGATGTCGATGGGAACATGAGTAGCATTAGGATGTCAATTCCACTGTTTAAGGGAATGAGTGATCCGGAGGCTTATTTAGAGTGGGAGAAAAAGGTAGAATTGATATTTGAGTGCCACAATTATTCGGAGGAAAAGAAGGTGAAAATGGCAATTCTTAAGTTTGTTGACTATGCCATAACATGGTGGGACCAAGTGGTTACATCTAGGCGGAGGAATCGGGATGAGTTGAAACTTATTATGCGGAAGAGATTCGTGCCTAGCCACTATTATAGGGAGTTGCATCAACGATTGCAAGGATTGTATCAGGGGTCGAAAAGTGTTGAGGATTATCATAAGGAGATGGAAATTTTGATGATCAGGGCGAATGTGGAGGATGATCGGAAAGCCACCACGGCTGATTTCTTGAATGGAATGAATAGGAAAATTGCTAACCTGTGGAATTGCAGCATTATGTGGAGATTGAGGATATGTTGCATGTAGCCATGAAGGTGGAAAAACAGTTGAAAAGGAAAGGGACAACTAGGCAACCGTTGGGCACTTCGGGTTTTAATCCAAATTAGAAACCGATGTGGGATAACAGAGGAGATGGTGCTGTTTCAAGGGGGAAAGATGAGAGTGCTAGTAGGCCCGTACCAAAATCAGATTCACAACCAGCCAGAAACCGGGACATTCAGTGCTTCAAGTGCTTGGGAAAATGTCACATCTCTTCTCAGTGCCCAGACAAACGGATGATGATATTGCACAATGGAGAGGTGGAGACTGAAGGCGATGATGAATTTGAAGACTTGCCTGAATTGGAGGACGTTAGTGATCATGGAGACAAGGTGGAGTATGGAGTTGGAGCAGAATTACTGATTACAAGACGAGCTCTCAACACTCAAATCAAAACAGATGACTTGGAACAACAACGAGAAAATATATTCCATACACAGTGCCACGTCAACAATAAGGTATGTAGTGTAATAATTGATGGGGGGTAGTTGTACGAACCTAGCTAGCAACATTTGTGGAAAAATTGGGATTAACACTATTGAGACACCCTAGACCCTATAGGTTACAATGGTTAAATGATTGTGGAGATATTAAGGTGAATAAGAAGGTGTTGATTAATTTTTCAATTGGTAGCTATCGGGATGAAATTATGTGTGATGCGGTACCTATGCATGCGGGGTATATTTTATTGGGTAGGCCATGACAATATGATAGGAAAGTTAGTCATGATGGGTACAAGAATCGATATAGTTTTAGCAAGGACGGGAGGTCCATTACCCTTGCGCCATTAACACCGGCCCAAGTGTATGAAGACCAAATTAAATTGAAAAATGCGGAAGACGAGAGAGTGAAAAGGCTGGAAAAGGTGAGAGAAGATAGTGAGGTGGCTAGTAGTGGGAAAAAATGAGTGGAGTCATTTGAGAGAAAAGAAAGAGAGGTGTCTGAGAGGAGAGAAAAGCCGAAAGCTAATTTCTTAGTTAGGGGAGTGAGTTGAGAAGAGCGGTAGATGACAAAAGGCAAGTAATTTTGATAGTCTATAAGGAGTCATTCCTCAATCTTGAGGAGTCTAATCTACCCCTCCCCAGTTTAGCTACATCTTTATTGCAGGAATTTAACGATATCTTCCCGGAGGACATGCCCAGTGGGTTACCACCCATTCGAGGCATTGAGCACCAGATTGACTTTGTTCCTGGAGCTGTGATTCCAAATCGACCAGCTTATCGAAGTAATTTCGAGGAGACAAAGGAGCTGCAAAAGCATGTGGAGGAGTTGATGAGTAAAGGGTATGTGCGGGTGGGTTTACCTAGGACTAAAAAGGGTCGGGATTCCATTTTTGTGGTGGTAGATAGGTTTAGTAAGATGTTACACTTTATTGCATGTCATATAACCGATGATGCCACTAACATAGCAGATTTATTCTTTAAGGAAATTGTGCGTTTACATGGGGTACCTAAGACTATAGTGTCAAATCGGAATGTTAAGTTCCTTAGTCATTTTTGGCGGGTTTTATGGGGTAAGTTAGGCACCAAGCTTATGTATTCCACAACTTGTCACCTACAAATCGATGGCCAAACTGAGGTAGTGAATAGGACCATGACTTAACTTTTGCGCACTGTGGTTCATAAGAATTTGAAGAGTTGGGAGGAGTGTTTATCTTTCATAGAATTTGCATATAATAGGGTCACACATTCTACTACTTAATTTTCACCCTTTGAAGTTGTTTATGGTTTTAATCCACTAACACCTTTGGATTTAATACGTTTACTTGTGAATGAACGAGGTAGCTTAGATGGTACAAGAAAGGCCGAGTTGGTAAAGTCCCTTCATGAAAAGGTAAGATTGCAAATTGAGAAGAAAAATAAACACTATGCTTCTCAGGCAAACAAGGGTCGGAGAAGCGTGATATTTGAACCTGTTGATTAGGTCTAGGTACATTTCAGAAAGGAACGCTTCCCGGAGCAGAAGAAATCAAAGTTGCAGCCACGAGGGGATGGTCCATTTCAGGTCTTGGAGAGAGTCAACGACAACGCCTATAAATTGGATCTTCCAGGTGAGTATAATGTTTCGACAACTTTTAATGTGTCTGATCTCTCTCTTTTACGATGTAGGTGTAGATTCGATGTCGGATCCTTTTGAAAAAGGAGGGGATGATATGATCCAAGCAATGAGTCCAAGGAAGCCGAACCCCGACCGTGACCCGTTGCTTATCGAAGGAGGCCCGATGACGTGATCAAGGGAAAAAAGGGTAAATCAAGCATTGGGACTACTCCAAGTAACAATGGATGACGCCATGATCTACACGTAAAAAGAGACAAGTTTCATGTTGGGGTCGAGGTCGGAAACCAATTGGATCAACAAGATACAAGCGACCGAAGAAGGAGTCCCACCGGAATGCCTAAGCGACCGCTTGGAGTAAAAACCAAGCGGCCGCTCAACCACCAACCGAAACGCACAGGGCGTCAAAGAAGCCTTCCAAGCGACCGCTTGGAATATAACCAAGCGACCGCTTGGTTATAAAATTCAGCGAGTTTTCTATTTTTGGCGAGAATCCTAGTTTCCTTAAAATTCTATTTTTTATTGATGTTTTACCGTGTTTGGGGATTATGCACAAATTTCATAGGGTTTTTAGCTTTAGTATAAATAATTTATTTATCATTATTGTAAGGACCTTTGACAATTTATCAATCAAGTGAGTTTTCAATCTTGTTCTTCTTAGAACACCGCGAACTTATCAAGATCTTCTTGTGACGTTCAACATCGAGTACAGATCACGAGTTTTGTAATCAAGAGGTCTATCAAGCGTCGTTCTTATTGGGTTGCTTGATTTAACATTCTTCGTTGAATCTCTAAACCGGAATTATCTTTGAGCTTTCTTGGGGTTTCAATCTAGTTGCGGGGTTGCGTAGTGATCGTTGCTATGTGGTTCTCATCAAATATCAACACAAGTTACGTGTTTTCCTTCAAGGATAAACACTAATTTAAAATAATATGTTCTTCGAAACATGTGTTACTTCGAGAGCACGTTGTATTTTATTATTACTTCTTCACGAGCAATATATCAATATTATTCTGAAATATTAAAAATTACACTTTATGCTCTTCAGGAGTTATATTCTTTATGAATATTAATTAAAATGTTGTGCTATTTCAGAAGCAACAACAAACTATTTATGGTAGACAGATCTATGAATAATATTCTTTTAAAATATAAAATAAATTTTTGTGCTACTTCAAGAGCAACAAAATATTTGTAATAGATAAATCTACGAAATAATATTTTTCTGGAATATTAATTATAATGTTGTGCTATTTCAGGTGTAACAACATGATAAATTATTAATTTAAAGTTTATAAAAGAATATCTAAAATATTTAATCGTGTTAAAGAATATTAATTATCATACAAACATGAATATAAATTACCAGAAATGCACTAGAAAAAAAAATCTTCATATATAGAAGTTAACAAAATTGACTAAATCTTTTACCAACATGTATTAGTAAAAATAGAAAGATGCCAAAGGTGCACGTGAATCAATCACCAAACATAGGATTTTTTTTATTAAATCACTATAGTCTTCTTTTTTATGTAAACGTAAATCAATTACCAAACATACACTTAATACCATAATGATGGCAGAATTAAAGGTATAATTTAACATTAATTTCATAAGGAAGGAAGAATTGACTTCAGACAAACATTTATGGACGCAATTATCCTTAACTTGTAGGCGAGTTAATAGATTTATAGGTACAAAAGCAAATTGGTTTTTGTAATCATTGTGGCGGCAAAATTCATGACACTAGCAATATGAATGTTAACTAAGTTGGAACTAAATTCTTTACATAAATTCTTTACATGACAGGTTTAATGCATGTGCAGGAAAGTTGTAGAATTGATACAAGTTCAATGAAATTTGCTACTTTACCAGAAAAAATCTTACCACTTGGATGACATTCACTCACATGTGGTGGGGCCCTCGAGAATAAAAAATGCAAAAAAAAAAAAGGTAGGACCCTGTGGGACCCCACTATTGTGAGGGTCGATAAAGGAAGGTGTCAAAACCCTTCCTGTAAGTGTAGCAAGACTGCAAGTTCAATAGACCAAGTTTATGTTCAGCGGCGGCGGATTGAAAAGAAAGAATTTATGTTTACAAAAAAAATTCACATTGATAGATGAGCAAGAATTGATAAACACAAATTGATAAACGTGTTTTCTGCATATGTATATATATAAAATATTCACATGTTACCAATTAATTTTGGTACACGTGATAAATAATTATGCCTAAAAAAAATTACTACATTCATTAAATTTGAAAATTAAGCTTCTGTGTTGATAACGTGTTATAAAATAGAGAAAAAGTAGAAGAGAGAGTTAAAGTCAATACCTTATGTGTATTTTATTAATGACCAAAGTCCTATATTTATAGGTAAGAATCAGAGATACAATTGTAATAATTTTTAGGGCTACAAATGTATAATTGTCATTCACTACAAACCCTAATAAACTTTCATTTACAACACTTAATACCATCCATAAGTATTTTTATGTGAAGTGGAAAATATTAACTCTTTAAGTCCTTGGAAAATCACTGATAAAAATACAATAAATAGAAATTTTTTAAAAATATCATGTTATGGAACAAATGAGAAACCGGAATTGCTCTGATACTAGTTTGTTGTAATTTTGATCGAAGTTGTATGAAAAAATATGAAGTATTTGATTGCAAAAAGACAAGAAAATATGACAAAGAAATTATGAGATTTTATTGAATCAATAATAATGGAGAAATATACAAATTGCGTTTCTCACAATGAATCTAAAGTTCTAGTTATCTCTGTTAAACTACCCTTATACTAAATTGTAAAGAAGAGCCAAGTATATATAGGGAACAAATCAGGTCCTAGAAATAGAGTTGTAGATGAAATAAAATGTCCAAAAGTTCCTTACGTTGATCTCTTCAAATCCAACACAAACTCCAACTCCCTATAAAGCTTCCAAATAGAAGTTCAACTAGAATTTATCAAATAAACTTCGAATATAATTTCAAAAGTATTCCAAAATTGAATTCATCTTGACCTGTACTTCAATTAGAACTTTTCAATTACTTTAACAATGAATTCGAGTTACACCCAAATTCTAACATATCACATAGGTTATTTGACTAAGTTTTTGGTCAAAATATCACATTAAATTAGGATGAAAAGTGATTAAATTAAAAAGACCATCAAATTCACGACATTATGAAATCAAATTTTATTTATTGCGTGAAATGAAATATTAGATTTTTTTTTTTATTGGAGGGAGGGCGGTACCTCTAAAATTTTATTAATATGTCCTCACATGTGGTGGAGGAATACCGTGGTTACAACTGGAGTGAAATAATGTTAAAAATGGGGAAGTACTACTTCCCTTATATCAGAAAAAGCAAAGCAGTAAAAAAGGAAGTACTACTTTCATTACAATAGACCTCATTGCTACTGCGGAAATGAAATATTAGATTATTGTTGTATTGGTCACGAAACATAATCGGTGAAAATTTACCTTTAAATAATAATAAAAAATTGAAGTGGGCTAAGAATCATATGATTACTTGCTTGCAGCCTATTGCACAAATAATATACAAATTGTATTAGAAGACTTCAATAATACATGAATATATAAGATGCAAAGACAAAAATGTGATGTGTTTGAATCCACAATTGTAATGGACAAGTGGAACTCCACTTACTTATTATTAAATTCATGTGAATGTTTTGAATATTTAATAACTGAATTTTATAATAATAGTCATATTAGAGACGAACACGATACTATTTTGAACGAGTCTGATTGGAGTTTAGTTTTTAAAATTAAATTTTTTGACAAGTTTTATGATTCTACAAATATTTTGTCTGGTGTTTATTATCCAACTAGTTGTATGGTCCTTGAACGTCTTTATATAATTGCTAGGAGTTTTCATAGATTTAAAAATGACCCCGATTTTAGTTCAATTATATATTCCATGGAATTAAAGTTTAGAAAATATTGGAAAGACTTACCTATGTTATTTCCGTTAGCATGCGTCATGGACCCCGATATAATTTATGGGGTACTAAATTTGTAATTGATCAAATTTCAAAAGCTTTAACTTTTAATGGACCTATCACTTATAGAAATTTGAAAGTAACTTCATGTAAAATGTATGAATTATATGCTTCATGAATGGGTACACCTATTAATCGGGTACCCTCCGGCTCTACAACTACTCCTCTCATTGATATAGTAGATGACGACGTTGAAGTTTTAAATTCATTCCAAGGCAAGAACTCATATAGATATGATTCAACTGCATCTACATGTGGTTCCTTTAGTATTAGTAGTAGTTTGTCTTCCACTGCATGTACTCAAACATCGAGTAGTAGTCAAAATGCGTTGCTTACTGAATTAATTGATTACTTTAATCATAATATGCATACTAACAAAACAATTAGGAAAAGTTCAAAGGAAGTAATTGAATTTTGTCGAATGTATGAACGTCGATGGCCAATGGTTTCTGCAATGGCAAAAGATCTACTAACACCTCCGGTTAACATTGTAGATTCGGAGTCTACTTTTAGTGCAAGTAAGAGGGTTCTCTCCGAGGTCATGAACCGACTAAAAGAAGATATTTTGGAAGCATTAATGTGCTTGAAGGATTGTGAAGACGCTCATTTTCGAATTCAAGATAAATATGTCGAAATTGCATGTCGTCAAATAAGTAATATTTAATTTAATCATATTCATCACAAAATTTTATTTTAATACCTTTATAATTTTTTTAGAAAAATTGTACACGTGACAAGTTGTTTGTATACAATTTTTAACCTGCCTACTCGAAATTGAAGTAGCCGGTTCCAAACCAGGATAAAGGAGTATGGTTTATCTTTTTTTCAATTATTTAAAAAAAAAGAAAAATATTTTAGAAAATGCATATATAAAAAAATCTTTCGAAAATGTGGATATATAAACGAGCCACGAGCTAAAGCTAGGCTCGGCCCACGAGCCCGAGCCTGGCTTGCCCACGAGAAACAAGTCGAGTTCGTGTGCATACGGGCCGGGCCGGGCCGAGCCACCGCTACCTTAAGGAGTACAACAGTTTTTGAAGAGGAGATGACATACATACTAGTAGGTTGGGTCACAAGTCACGCGAGCTCGCCTTACTACATTCAGTTCCATTGATCGTCATGGGTCATGCGCTTGGAGTTGGAATAGGCTAAAGTTGATACATATTATTTATTATAAAATTCAGGACACAACTTTAAAGCAGATGTGTCTTTTGAAAATAACCTTTCAATATCTATATATTGACCCCCTATGTGCATGATTTATTCATTCCAAAATCACTTCATATTCTCTCTTAAAAAATAATATTTTTTTCCTTTCTGCACAATTTTGAATTTTGCATTTTAGTTCAGAATATTATTTTCTTACTTATTTTAGTTCCTTTTCCGATTTTTTAGAAATATCAAAATATTAGTAGATATCGTTGTATTTTGGAAGACGAGTGTCGAAAAATTTTCAACACCAGTGCGAGACATTATCGTATTAAGGAGAAAGTCGAACTCTTGTCTTGGTCATATATGTTTCTGCTTTATTGATTTCATTCAGCAAGTCGAAATTATGTCTAATTTTTCACTTACTAAAAAGGTTATTTTTGAATATATAATTTTACATGGTAAATTTGTTAAAAGTTAGTGGAAACTAGAGGTGATTTAAAGGGTAGGGCCTACATAGTCCGTTACACTAATTTTCATTCATGTGTCGGATTATTGGATAAATTGGTTTTTATAAGTTGGTTTGACCAACTTTTGACCAATTATTTAAGTGGTTCTCAACAATCGAACGAAAGATTTTTTTGGCCAAGTTTGTTCTACTTCGCGAGTAAATCAACGTAGTATATTTATGATTCTACAAAATAATATTCTTTTTCTTGCGCTATTTCGAATTTTGCATTTCACTTTTGAATAATATTTTCTTGCATATTTTAGTCATTTTATTTTTATTTTTAAGAGAGATCAAAACTTCTGTAGGTTTGTCAAATATTGTAATTTAGAGTGCTACTAGTATCTTGGAGGATGAGTGTCAAAAGATTGTCAGCAGCAGTACGGAACATTATCGTTTTAAAGAGAAACAGTAGAACTCTTGCTTCGGTCATATTATCTTTGCTTTGTTCATTTCATTCAGTAAATTGAAACTCTATCCAATTTTTTATTTACTAAAAGGTTATATTTGAATATAAAATTTTGCACGATAAATACGTTATATTGCATCCTTTTCCCAACGGATAGTACAATGGAACTATCAAGAGCATATGATGTTGGTGAGTTGAATTTATGTTAATAAGAGCACACAATGTTTTATTGCTTCTTTTAAGTACTCCTTTTTTTGTTCTTCAAAGTCACAATATTAAAGTAAAAAACATTTTAAGCTCAATAATAAATGTTTTTGTATTTCATGTAAAACTTGTGTCAACGCTCCCATATATTGAATGTGGGAAATTATACAATGATGGATCAAGAAACCAAGACCCAATACATTTGCATATTTGTGATTGTACCATATTACACAAAAAATAGACTAAAAATGTTTTTCTGTGGATAGACACACAACAGCATCAACTACTGGTTAATTGGGAGGGTAGAAATCAATGGCTCGTGAACTGCCATAGAAATATTCTCAAACTTGCAATCAATGGTTAACAACTTGATCGAGTCTTGAATCGTAATTGTCTTGATAAGATTTAGCAGTACACGTTCGAACTCATCCCCATCAGTCCATTCATGAATTTCAGCTGTTATAAGTGTGGGGTTTTTTTGATATCAGTTCCCAAACAGGGAAATCCTTCCTCGGCATTGCATAATCTACTTCTTTAAGTTTCGACATCGGACAAAAGTCGCCACTTCCATCGCCAAGATAGATTATTCTTTTCTGCTCTTCCTTAGCTATAGAGGCTTGAATCCTTTCCATAATCTTACCCTGCTTAAAAGAAATCCAAAAAATAATAAAAACATTATTAACGTGACATCACTTCTAAAAGATATTTGCTTACCAAGCTAATATTAATTATTAACATGATTAGGTCATAATCAGAATCTAAAATCAATAAATCATATCCCATTCCAGAATATTCTAGACAAATAATAGGAATAAAAATAATTCTCAAGCTCATGGAACTGTTGTTGAACTTGGATTTTAGTAATGAAGTTTCCCGTCTCTTATCTAAACTTGGACGCGTAGTGAGAGATCCATTATTTCTTTTTCTTTTGCATTCGACTACATTCCCACAAAATAGAAAAAGAAAAACACGGGATGAAATTAGCGTACCTTGCACATATTTGGAGGACAGAGATTGCAGCCATGAGAAGATGAATAAAAATCGTGAAACGGGAAAATTCTTAGACTCCCTTCTTCGTCTACATTGCTTGGATTCGTGTTGATTTCAGTAAAACAGTCCCTTATTCCAAGATGATTCAAGATTGTCTCAATAAACAAGGTATTTGCATCACTAACTACCCTCAAATCACACCTAAAAGAGAAAAATTCCATTGAATTCTATCAATAAAACATGTCGAAAACAGTAAAATTTTTGTCAGCAAGTTCAACAGAATCAAGGCAAATTTACCCTAAAGAATGAGCTGTTTTGATGGCTGGGATTACTCTGGGATGAATCGGAACCCTCTTTAACACCTCTTCAATGTCTTGAATGGTTTTCCCTTGTGCATGAAGCTGTTTCATCATCCTGTCCTGTAATACGATCAAATTTAAAAACCAATAAATCAAAAACATGGTTGTATAATTTCACAATAAACCCGTAACAACTCTAACTGCATTCCACATTGATAAGTTAAAAGTTTATTTTAAGAGAAGTACAAAAAGTGTCAATAAAAAAAGGTTAAAAACTTACCATCAAAGAATTCCAAGGCATGGTTGGAAGAAGTTGGTTGAACAAATCAGTGGCACCCAGTTCATCAACTACCCAGTTATCGCTATCTGTGTCGATTATCGTCTTGTCGAAGTCGAAAATCACCACCATTCCTGCCATTGTATATTATCAAGAACAAGAGCCCAATTCAAATCTCTTTTATTTTTATTTTTTTTTCCTCTGAAATCTTGGTTTCAAGTCTTACGTTGTGTGCCAGTTCTAATGCTGATCGTAAAGGATTTGTGCATTCAAATTAGATGCCAAGGGCATATATAAAAGCCGCTGGAGTTGGTGAGGTTAAGGTTTCCGTAAGATACGATGATCACGGGACTGTTTTAATTTATTTCGTTTGAGTTAAACACGGGAATAAAGAGAATATTCTTTGGGAATTGAATTCCCAATTCCCCTCATCCATTTGGGGTGACCATTGTATCTAAGTAGAATTCTAATAGTATTACGGAAACAATAAAATCATAAAATCAAACCTAAACTGCTTCTTAAAATATTTTGGGTAAATATATTAATAATTTTTTATTTTTATTTTTACACTTATGTTCTCAATTAAAAATAAAATAAAATTATCATCAAACTTTTATTAATTTTCGCATCAACCTATAGAGATGATTTTAATTAAAAATATTTTGTATGAGAGTCAAAAGACATATTTCTCTCTCGCTTTTTAAATAATCGAAATAAATAACTAATATAAAAGTTAAACAAAATATTTGCCCATGTCACGTTAGTAGAATATTTGAATGCAAATCGTGATTAAAGATAAAATATGTTAATTAATTGAAGGTTAAGAATGACAATTCGATGCAAAAAAAGTTGATGACATAAAAATAAAAGTGAGCAAATATTGAAAACCTTCATTGTAAATAAAATGTGGTGCTGTTATAAAAAAAAAAAAAAAAAAAAATGTTTGTGGGGATATAATTACCCAAGTTTTTTTGTTTGGATTTACCTGAATCTGTCAATGTTTTAGTTTTGAATAAAATCAAACCCTTTCAAAGTGATTTGGTTTAATTTTCAATTTTTACAAACTATTCACAAAAAATTAATATGAAATTAAATTCATTTAAAAATTATTCAACCCAACTAAAATTATACACAATTCAATTAAAAATAAAACACATCTATATTAGACCCAAAGTAAATTAATCTTGACCAAACCCAATTTAACTCATAACCAATTAGGCAATTAGTCATTCCAATTAATTAATTAATTAATTATGTCCAATTATCCATCAGTTTTCATAATTAGGAATGCAAATATCTCAAATTGACTGAAGTGATGAACAACTGCTACTAAACTAATATTCATCGACCACCCATTATAATTAAGTAGATAATTAAATCTAAATTTTATTTCAAACTCACACAATTTATTTTCATTATACTAATAATTTTCTCGAATTACGGCTCGATATTAAGTCAGTTTGCCCTTTTTTTAATTGTTTGATATATTTTATTGGTAGTCGTGTAATTTTGTTTAGATTCGTGTTGTGCTCCCTTAAATTTTTAGCTGAATATTTTTCTCAAGTCATATCATTTATTCTTTATTCTTTAACTTAATTGCTAGATTTTATGGTTAATTGTTGAGATTTTATCAAATTCTTTCTGCAATTGTGTTTATGCAAGTTCTGAGGTCTATGTTTAGTGAGATTTTATATTACTATTTATGATTTAACTTGTTTGATATATGTAATTTTTTTTTGTTTACTAAATTGTGATTTCAAACAAATCAAATTGAAAGAAGTGATTTGATTTAGACAATGAAGTGGTTTGGTTTGATTTGAAAAAAATTCAAATCGTTTGCCATGAATCGTCCAAATCGAACCGTAACACGTAGAGGATAACATTTTCAGATAAGTGACTATTAGTATAATCGTTAGAAATTTAGTCCTTGTTTTGCCCTCATTATAATGAGAATTTGGGAAATATAAATTTTGTAATAGTAATTCTTTAAAGATTGTATAGTTAAAAAAGAAGAAATAATTTTGAAATTACGTGCAATATTATTTTATTGAAAAATGTGTAGTTGATAAAAAGATAGGTAAATAAATTATAATTTTAATGGCGAAACATGGGCATAAGTGACACTTGGTCCTGGCATTGAGCCGGGCCAAGTAGCAAGGCTCTTGAAATATTGATTCCTTTCTATTGGAGTGGGCCATGTGGTAATTTTGCAGTCCTATAGGAGCCTAATATAGGTCATTTACGAAATCAAAAAAATTAAAATTTGTTACAATGCAACAGGTTACCCTGTATTTATAATATCACGTGATGCGTGTATTTTATTTAATAACTATTAATTTCATAATATTTAATAAATAGAGCCTTAAATAAAAGAGAAACAGAATGTAGTTGGAATTAGGGTGAACATGATTCAATTTGGACAATTTTTGAACTATTTTCAAATAAAATCATTTAAAATAATTTGGAAAAATTTCTAAACAATCCAAATCATTTTTTTTTTCTCAAAAAAAAAAAAAACCATTTTTTGCTATTCAATTTGATTTCAAACAAGCAAAATCGGTGGTTTTTTGGTCACGATCAGTTACAACTAAAGTTTCATTAAATAGCGTTTCCATGTGTATTTAAATAGAAAAAAAAAAAAAAAAAAATCTTATTTGGGGTTAAAATGAATCACAATTAAGAAAGAAAAAAAAAATAGGATTTTGGGATAAGATCCACGAAGAACGTTTTCTAAGACAGTTTGATCCCTGATTTTGAAGTATCCTACTTTCACGAACCACATCTTAATAACATAAAATAATAAATTTCAACTCTTATGAACTACTTAATGCCATCCATAAGTATTTTTATGTGAAGTAGAAAATATTAACTCTTTAAGTCCTTGGAAAATCACTGATAAAAATATAATAAACAGAATTTTTTTAAAAATATTATGTGTATTTTATTAATGACCAAAATCCTATATTTATAGGTAAGAATCAGGGATATAATGGTAATAATTTCTAGGGCTATAGGGGTATAATTGTCATTCACTACAAACCCTAATAAACTTTCATTTTACAACACTCCCCCCTGGATGACAAATTACAAAATATCTGCCTCGTTAAAACCTTATTTGATAAAAACCTAATAGGAAAAAAAAATCAAACGAAGAAAAAAGAGTACAGTTATTTTGGAGTATTAAAAATAAATGCTGCCTCATTAAAATTTTGCTAGGAAAACCCAGTGGGATAAAACTTATGCTATGCAAAGGAAAAAGAGTACATCTACTCCCCCTGATGTTGATCATTAGAAATCTTTGAGTCAACGCATTCCAATCCCATAGACTAACTTCTTGAATGTAGATGTTGGCAGTACTTTTGTGAATAAATCGGCCAATTGTCACTTGAGCGAATTTGCTGAACATCGATGTCGTCATTCTTCTAAAGCTCATGCGTATGAAAGAATTTTGGAGAAATATACTTCATCCTATCACAATTGATATAGCCTCCTTTAAGTTTTGCAATACAAGCTGCATTGTCTTCATACAAATTTGTTGGACTCTCTTTTGTTGAAGTTAACCCGCATGATGCTTGGATATGATGGGTCATGTTCCTCAACCATACACATTCTCGTCTTGTTTCATGGATTGCAATAATTTCATAGTGATTTGAGGATGTTACTGTCAAGGATTGCTTCACAGATCTATATGATATAGTTGTTCCTCCACGTGTAAATACATATCCAATTTGTGATTTTACTTTATGTGGGTCAGAGAGATAACCTACATTTGCATATCCCACTAAAGCAGATCCCGACTTTTGAGAGTAAAATAATCTCAAATCAATCGTACCTTTTAGGTAATGAAAAATATGTTTAACACCACTCCAGTGTCTTTGAGTTGGTGTAAAGGTATATCTTAAAAGGAGATTTACAAAAAAAACTATTTCGGGTTGAGTGCAATTTGCAAGATAAGTTAATAATTCAATTGCACTAAGATATGGTATTTCAGGACCAAGAATTTTTTCTATATCTTCAAGTGGAAGAAATATATCATTTTTCATGTCAAGTGATCGAACAACCATAGATGATGTCAATGGATATGCATTATCCATATAAAACTGTTTTAAAACTTTTTCTGTATATGTAGATTGATGAACAAATAATCCTTCTGAAAAGTGTTCAATCTGCAACCCGAGACAAAATTTGATTTTTTTTTCCAAATCATTCATCTCAAATTCATTTTTAAATAATTAGCAGTTTTGTTGAACTCTTCAGGAGTTCCAATCAAATTTAAGTCATCCACATAAACTGCCTCAATTATAAATCCAACATTTGTTTTCTTTATGAAAACACATAGATAGACATCATCATTCTTATAGCCCTCATTCGACAAATATTCGTTAAGGCGATTATACTACATGCGTCCAGATTGTTTCAATCCATATAATAATCTTTGCAATTTAATTTGAAACATGGTTCTCGGACATACATCATTTGAGTTTTGCTTCAGGCATATTAAATATTTCAGAGATAACATTAATAGTCATGTCAGATGAGTTGACCATCACGTATTTCAAATTTCATATATTATCAAGATAACATGATATATGATATAGATTCGTGATTTCATCAACGACGATCTTTGCGAAATTCACTATGTTGAGAGTCGTACATTACACATTATGACTTCATTTTTCTCAATTTCTTTTCGCATAAGTATATATCTTTAGATTATTGGACTACATGTCCAAAAACATCATGTTTCTCTAGTAAAATCAATTTATGATTGCGTCCATTTTATTTGGTCAAACATTACTTCAATCGATATATTTTGACGCATTTATTTTGATTTCTCGCGATTCATATATAATGCAGCACATCATGTACAAAATTGTTGTCGACAACTTTTCGTTTTTCGATTCTATTTCTTATTCCATAACGACATAATTTATTGAGATATCTCAAATTCAATATATCAGGTACCTGAACTTTTTCAGGGGTTTTATAATTTCTTATGTCTAAATACTCATTAAAAGTGTATTCCTCCTTAATGAGATCATCTTTGCTAATTGCTCCATTTTCGTTTGAAGATTTTGTTTGTATTAGAATCGAACACATCACGTTTTAGACGTGCTATAGATATATCAAATATAATGCTATCAAATTGTCCTCTTATGACATCAATTCGTATTGGAGCACTTAAAATTGGTGCATTATATATTGTTGATCTTTTTGATCAGTAGATGCATCTAAATAAATTATCTTTCGAACTTTTGGTTCGAGTGATATTTTGCGAGGATTTAGGTAATGATGCATTTGTACATTATTTTCAACTTTTTAATTTCTCTCAGCCTAATGCTGAGAGAATTGTCCAGTCAATTTGACAAATTTTTTTTTTTAGCGTTATAAAATATCACATATTTGAGATAAGGGTTCAAATTATGCATTTATTCTCAGCATTCTTTAATTTTCATCTTAATGCATTGTGGTGGATTGATTTTACATATACTGCACTATCAAAAGAATTAGATGAAAAATTAGGCTCTAATCATAAGCCAATTCTAATATGGAGAACTATGATGTTGGCATGACGCGTAATAGAATTTCCTAAACAAAAATGGGAAAATACATTGTTCTCAATTATATTAATTGGAGGCATTTTACAAACAGTAGCGTTAAATCATTTATCGGCATCTCAACTAACACTTATTCAAATATTGAGATTTATACCCACTAGCATTAACAAGACACAGTCTTGATTATATAATTTGAAAATTATTCTCATAACTTGAGCAATAATTTTGCAAAATTCAGGTTACGAACACCATGTAATCATCTATATTTGTATCAAATCTATTAGATACAAATAATATTTAGATTGTCAACGTGGTAGGTGACGAGGCCACATATATCACCCTAATTAATTTTCAAAAATATAGAGAATTCAATCCCTATTTTAGCTAGTGATGTTTAATGATCAATTGTTGATAAAGAGAACAAATGATATATAGAAATTTATTGGATTGAAGAATCTCTTGGTTCTTCATTGAATATCCATTTAAATTTTTTAATTTCGCATCATTATTTATCCAGTGATGGTCTAACTTATTATGCCAAATAGTAAAACCAAAATTGAACCTCTGATTCAATACAAGATATAATTCACTTATTTAATTTTGAAGAATATGATTAAACATTATACAGTCATATATCATTCAAATATTTAAACTAATCAATATTCTAATGACATTATTTAGTTATATGTTTTCCTTCAAGAATAAATACGAATTAAAAATGATATATTTTTCGAGACATGTGCTACTTCGAGAGCGTATTATAATTTATTATTATTTTTCAAGAGCAATAGATACATATTCTTCCGAAATGTTGGAATCGAAGGGTTATGCTCTTCAGGAGCAATAACATATTATTGTTTGAAATAATAAATTGTATAAAAATTTACTCTTCAGGAGTAAAAACTTAATTTATGTTAGATTTTAATAATTATGCTCTTCGAGAGCAAGTAAAATCTAACTAAAATATTTGTCGATAATAGTGTGTTACTTCATAAATAATATTCTTTAAAATATTAATAATGTTGTGCTACTTCAAAAGCACTAATAAAGAAATATTAGCTCTTCAGGAGTCGTGTATTATTTGTAGAGATGAGCATCTTCAGGAGCAACAACATTATATTCATTTATGATATCGATTTAGAAAATTTCTCAAATCATGAAATAAGCTAGATCTCACAGAATTCGCTATTCTAGAGCAAGTAATATTCTGCTAGAATATTGAAATCATATGAAGTTTAATATACATAAATTTTGGATTCTTCAAGAATGGTATAATATTCTTCCCGGACATTAATAAGTATTGATGTGCACTTTATTTGGATAACATAATATTATGAATAGAATGTAAAGTCTACTAGCTACATAGATATGTAGAAAGAAAAGAAATTAAACCTGGTATGTGGTATAACACGTGAAACGGACGATGGCGTTGATTTATCACAGACGATGACTTTGATTTCTTCCCATCAATTTATCAATGATTATCAGTGCATAGCCATGGTGACTACCGATTGGTGTATGCAAATGTATTTTTGATTTTTGACTTTGTAGCATGTGATTGAAAAGGTCAAGGTACAACATGACAATATTTATGATATTGACCTTCCATTGATTTAAGCTGCTGCTTCTGGTTGTTGAAGACAAATCTATACTAAATATCCTTTTTTTTTATCAATATCAACACAAGTTACGTGTTTTCCTTCAAGGATAAACACTAATTTAAAATAATATGTTCTTCGAAACATGTGTTACTTCGAGAGCACGTTGTATTTTATTTTTACTTCTTCACGAGCATTATATCAATATTATTCTGGAATATTGAAAATTACAATTTATGCTCTTCAGGAGTTATATTCTTCATGAATATTAATTAAAATGTTGTGCTATTTTAGAAGCAACAACAAACTATTTATAGTAGACAGATCTATGAATAATATTCTTTTAAAATATAAAATATATTTTTGTGCTATTTCAAGAGTAACAAAATATTTGTAATAGACAAATCTACGAAATAATATTTTTCTGGAATATTAATTATAATGTTGTGCTACTTCAGGAGTAACAACATGATAAATTATTAATTTAAAGTTTATAGAAGAATATCTAAAAATATTTAATCGAGTTAAAGAATATTAATTACCATACAAACATGAATATAAATTACCAAAAATGTACTAGAAAAAAAAATCTTCATATATAGAAGTTAACAAAATTGACTAAATCTTTTACCAACATGTATTAGTAAAAATAGAAAGATGCCAAATGTGCACGTGAATCAATCACCAAACATAGGATTTTTTTATGAAATCACTATAGTCTTCTTCTTTTTTATGTAAACGTAAATCAATTACCAAACATACACTTAATACCATAATGATGGCAGAATTAAAGGTAGAATTTAACATTAATTTCATAAGGAAGGCAGAATTGACTTCAGACATACATTTATGGACGTAATTATCCTTAACTTGTAGGCGAGTTAATAGATTTATAGGTACAAAAGCAAATTGGTTTTTGTAATCATTGTGGCGGCAAAATTCATGACAGTGGCAATATGAATGTTAACTATGTTGGAACTAAATTCTTTACATGACAGGTTTAATGCATGTGCAGGAAAGTTGCAAAATTGATACAAGTTCAATGAATTTTGCTACTTTACCAGAACAAATCTTACCACTTGGATGACATTCACTCACATGTGGTGGGGCCCTCGAGAATAAAAAATGCAAAAAAAGAGGCAGGACCCTATGGGACCCCCACTATTGTGAGCGTCGGTAAAGGAAGGTGTCAAAATCCTTCCTGTAAGTGTAGCAAGACTGCAAGTTCAATAGACCAAGTTTATGTTCGGCGGCGGCGGCGGATTGAAAAGAAAGAATTTATGTTTACAAAAAAAATTCACATTGATAGATGAGCAAGAATTGATAAACACAAATTGATAAACGTGTTTTCTGCATATGTATATATAAAAAATATTCACATGTTACAAAATTAATTTTGGTACACGTGATAAATAATGATGCCTAAAAAAAATTACTACATTCATTAAATTTGAAAATTAAGCTTTCGTGTTGATAACGTATTATAAAATAGAGAAAAAGTAGAAGAGAGAGTTAAAGTCAATACCTTATGTGTATTTTATTAATGATCAAAGCCCTATATTTATAGGTAAGAATCAGAGATACAATGATAATAATTTTTAGGGCTACAAGGATATAATTGTCATTCACTACAAACCCTAATAAACTTTCATTTACAACACTTAATACCATCCATAAGTATTTTTATGTGAAGTGGAAAATATTAACTCTTTAAGTCCTTGGAAAATCACTGATAAAAATACAATAAATAGAAATTTTTTAAAAATATCATGTTATGGAGCAAATGAGAAACCAGAATTGCTCTGATACTAGTTTGTTGTAATTTTGATTGAAGTTTTATGGAAAAATATGAAGTATTTGATTGCAAAAAGACAAGAAAATATGACAAAGAAATTATGAGATTTTATTGAATCAATAATAATGGAGAAATATACAAATTGCGTTTCTCACAATGAATCTAAAGTTCTAGTTATCTTTGTTAAACTACCCTTATACTAAATTGTAAAGAAGAGCCAATTATATATAGGGAACAAATCAGGTCCTAGAAATAGAGTTGTAGATGAAATAAAATGTCCAAAAGTTCCTTATGTTGATCTCTTCAAATCTAACACAAACTCCAACTCCCTATAAAGCTTCCAAATAGAAGTTCAACTAGAATTTATCAAATAAACTTCGAATAGAATTTCAAAAGCATTCCAAAATTGAATTCATCTTGACATGTACTTCAATTAGAACTCTTCAATTACTTTAACAAAGAAGTCGAGTCATACCCAAATTCTAACATATCACATAGGTTATTTGACTAAGTTTTTGGTCAAAATATCACATTAAATTAGGATGAAAAGTGATTAAATTAAAAAGACCATCAAATTCACGACATTATGAAATCAAATTTTATTTATTGCGTGAAATGAAATATTAGATTATTGTTGTATTGGTCACGAAACATAATCGGTGAAAATTTACCTTTAAATAATAATAAAAAATTGAAGTGGGCTAAGAATCATATGATTACTTGCTTGCAGCCTATTGCACAAATAATATACAAATTGTATTAGAAGACTTCAATAATACATATTCATAAGATGCAAAGACAAAAATGTGATGTGTTTGAATCCACTATTGTAATGGACAAGTGGAACTCCACTTACTTATTATTAAATTCATGTGAATGTTTTGAATATTTAATAACTGAATTTTATAATAATAGTCATATTAGAGACGAAGACAATACTATTTTGAATGAGTCTGATTGGAGTTTAGTTTTTAAAATTAAATTTTTTTGACAAGTTTTATGATTCTACAAATATTTTATCCGATGTTTATTATCCCACTAGTTGTATGGTCCTTGAACGTCTTTATATAATTGCTAGGAGTTTTCATAGATTTAAAAATGACCCCGATTTTAGGTCAATTATATATTCCATGGAATTAAAGTTTAGAAAATATTGGAAAGACTTGCCTATGTTATTTCTGTTAGCATGCGTCATGGACTCCCGATATAATTTATGGGGTACTAAATTTGTAATTGATCAAATTTCAAAAGCTTTAACTTTTAATGGACTTATCACTTATAGAAATTTGGAAGTAACTTCATGTGAAATGTATGAATTATATGTTTCACGAATGGGTACACGTATTAATCGGGTACCCTCCGGCTCTGCAACTACTCCTCTCATTGATATAGTAGATGACGACGTTGAAGTTTTAAATTCATTCGAAGGCAAGAACTCATATAGATATGATTCAACTGCATCTACATGTGGTTCCTTTAGTATTAGTAGTAGTTTGTCTTCCACTGCATGTACTCAAACATCGAGTAGTAGTCAAAATGCGTTGCTTACTGAATTAATTGATTACTTTAATCATAATATGCATACTAACAAAACAATTAGGAAAAGTTCAGAGGAAGTAATTGAATTTTGTCGAATGTATGAACGTCGATGGCCAATGATTTCTGTAATGACAAAAGATCTACTAACACCTCCGGTTAACATTGTAGATTCGGAGTCTACTTTTAGTGCAAGTAAGAGGGTTCTCTCCGAGGTCATGAACCGACTAAAAGAAGATATTTTGGAAGCATTAATGTGCGTGAAGGACTGTGAAGACGCTCATTTTCGAATTTAAGATAAATATGTCAAAATTGCATGTCGTCAAATAAGTAATATTTAATTTAACCATATTCATCACAAAATTTTATTTTAATACCTTTATAATTTTTTTTAGAAAAATTGTACACGTGACAAGTTGTTTGTATACAATTTTTAACCCGCCTACTCGAAATTGAAGTAGCCGGTTCCAAGCCCGAATAAATGAGTATGGTTTATCTTTTTTTCAATTATTTAAAAAAAAAGAAAAATATTTTAGAAAATGCATATTTAAAAAAATCTTTCGAAAATGTGGATATATAAACGAGCCACGAGCTAAAGCTAGGCTCACCCACGAGCCCGAGCCTGGCTTGCCCACGAGAAACAAGCCGAGTTCGTGTGCATACGGGTCGAGCCGAGCCGAGCCACCGCTACCTTAAGGAGTACAATAGTTTTTGAAGAGGAGATGACATACATACTAGTAGGTTGGGTCACAAGTCACGCGAGCTCGCCTTACCACATTCAGTTCAATCGATCGTCATGGGTCATGGGCTTGGAGTTGGAATAGGCTAAAGTTGATACATATTATTTATTATAAAATTCAGGACACAACTTTAAAGCAGATGTGTCTTTTGAAAATAACCTTTCAATATCTATATATTGACCCCCTATGTGCATGATTTATTCATTCCAAAATCACTTCATATTCTCTCTTAAAAAATAATAATCCTTTCCTTTCTGCACAATTTTGAATTTTGCATTTTAGTTCAGAATATTATTTTCTTACTTATTTTAGTTCCTTTTCCGATTTTTTAGAAATATCAAAATATTAGTAGATATCGTTGTATTTTGGAAGACGAGTGTCGAAAAATTTTCAACACCAGTGCGAGACATTATCGTATTAAGGAGAAAGTCGAACTCTTGTCTTGGTCATATATGTTTCTGCTTTATTGATTTCATTCAGCAAGTCGAAATTATGTCTAATTTTTCACTTACTAAAAAGGTTATTTTTGAATATATAATTTTACATGGTAAATTTGTTAAAAGTTAGTGGAAACTAGAGGTGATTTAAAGGGTAGGGCCTACATAGTCCGTTACATTAATTTTCATTCATGTGTCGGATTATTGGATAAATTGGTTTTTATAAGTTTGTTTGACCAACTTTTGACCAATTATTTAAGTGGTTCTCAACAATCGAACGAAAGATTTCTTTGGCCAAGTTTGTTCTACTTCGCGAGTAAATCAACGTAGTATATTTATGATACAACATAATAATCTGTAGGTTTGTCAAATATTGTAATTTAGAGTGCTACTAGTATCTTGGAGGATGAGTGTCAAAAGATTGTCAGTAGCAGTACGGAACATTATCGTTTTAAAGAGAAAGAGTAGAACTCTTGCTTCGGTCATATTATCTTTGCTTTGTTCATTTCATTCAGTAAATTGAAACTCTATCCAATTTTTTACTTACTAAAAGGTTATATTTGAATATAAAATTTTGCACGATAAATACGTTATATTGCATCCTTTTCCCAACGGATAGTACAATGGAACTATCAAGAGCATATGATGTTGGTGAGTTGAATTTATGTTAATAAGAGCACACAATGTTTTATTGCTTCTTTTAAGTACTCCTTTTTTTGTTCTTCAAAGTCACAATATTAAAGTAAAAAACATTTTAAGCTCAATAATAAATGTTTTTTTATTTCATGTAAAACTTGTGTCAACGCTCCCATATATTGAATGTGGGAAATTATACAATGATGGATCAAGAAACCAAGACCCAATACATTTGCATATTTGTGATTGTACCATATTACACAAAAAATAGACTAAAAATGTTTTTCTGTGGATAGACACACAACAACATCAAACTACTGGTTAATTGGGAGGGTTGAAATCAATGGCTCATGAACTGCCATAGAAATATTCTCAAACTTGCAATCAGTGGTTAACAACTTGATCGAGTCTTGAATCGTAATTGTCTTGATAAGATTTAGCAGTACACGTTCGAACTCATCCCCATCAGTCCATTCATGAATTTCAGCTGTTATAAGTGTGGGGTTTTTTGATATAAGTTCCCAAACAGGGAAATCCTTCCTCGGCATTGCATAATCTACTTCTTTAAGTTTCGACATCGGACAAAAGTCGCCACTTCCATCGCCAAGATAGATTATTCTTTTCTGCTCTTCCTTAGCTATAGAGGCTTGAATCCTTTCCATAATCTTACCCTGCTTAAAAGAAATCCAAAAAATAATAAAAACATTATTAACGTGACATCACTTCTAAAAGATATTTGCTTACCAAGATTGTCTTTTTGAGCTAATATTAATTATTAACATGATTAGGTCATAATCAGAATCTAAAATCAATAAATCATATCCCATTCCAGAATATTCTAGACAAATAATAGGAATAAAAATAATTCTCAAGCTCATGGAACTGTTGTTGAACTTGGATTTTAGTAATGAAGTTTCCCGTCTCTTATCTAAACTTGGACGCGTAGTGAGAGATCCATTATTTCTTTTCTCTTGCATTCGATTACATTCCCATAAAATAGAATAAGAAAAACCTGGGATGAAATTAGCGTACCTTGCACATATTTGGAGGACAGAGATTGCAGCCATGAGAAGATGAATGAAAATCGTGAAACGGGAAAATTCTTAGCCTCCCTTCTTCATCTACATTGCTTGGATTCGTGTTGATTTCAGTAAAACAGTCCCTTATTCCAAGATGATTCAAAATTGTCTCAATAAACAAGGTATTTGCATCACTAACTACCCTCAAATCACACCTAAAAGAGAAAAATTCCATTGAATTCTATCAATAAATCATGTCGAAAACAGTAAAATTTTTGTCACCAAATTCAACAGAATCAAGGCAAATTTACCCTAACGAATGAGCTGTTTTGATGGCTGGGATTACTCTGGGATGAATCGGAACCCTCTTTAACACCTCTTCAATGTCTTGAATGGTTTTCCCTTGTGCATGAAGCTGTTTCATCATCCTGTCCTGTAATACGACCAAATTTAAAAACATGGTTGTATAATTTCTACAATAAACCCGTAACAACTCTTACTGCATTCCACATTGATAAGTTAAAAGTTTATTTTAAGAGAAGTACAAAAAGTGTCAATAAAAAAAGGTTAAAAACTTACCATCAAAGAATTCCAAGGCATGGTTGGAAGAAGTTGGTTGAACAAATCAGTGGCACCCAGTTCATCAACTACCCAGTTATCGCTATCTGTGTCGATTATCGTCTTGTCGAAGTCGAAAATCACCACCATTCCTGCCATTGTATATTATCAAGAACAAGAGCCCAATTCAAATCTCTTTTATTTTTATTTTTTTTCCTCTGAAATCTTGGTTTCAAGTCTTACGTTGTGTGCCAGTTCTAATGCTGATCGTAAAGGATTTGTGCATTCAAATTAGATGCCAAGGGCATATATAAAAGCCGCTGGAGTTGGTGAGGTTAAGGTTTCCGTAAGATACGATGATCACGGGACTGTTTTAATTTATTTCGTTTGAGTTAAACACGGGAATAAAGAGAATATTCTTTGGGAATTGAATTCCCAATTCCCCTCATCCATTTGGGGTGACCATTGTATCTAAGTAGAATTCTAATAGTATTACGGAAACAATAAAATCATAAAATCAAACCTAAACTGCTTCTTAAAATATTTTGGGTAAATATATTAATAATTTTTTTATTTTTATTTTTACACTTATGTTCTCAATTAAAAATAAAATAAAATTATCATCAAACTTTTATTAATTTTCGCATCAACCTATAGAGATGATTTTAATTCAAAATATTTTGTATGAGAGTCAAAAGACATATTTCTCTCTCGCTTTTTAAATAATCGAAATAAATAACTAATATAAAAGTTTAACAAAATATTTGTCCATGTCACATTAGTAGAATATTTGAATGCAAATCGTGATTAAAGATAAAATATGTTAATTAATTGAAGGTTAAGAATGACAATTCGATGCGAAAAAAGTTGATGACATAAAAATAAAAGTGAGCAAATATTGAAAACCTTCATTGTAAATAAAATGTGGTGCTGTTATAAAAAAAAAAAAAAAAAATGCTGTGGGGATATAATTACCCAAGTTTTTTTGTTTGGATTTACGTGAATCTGTCAATGTTTTAGTTTTGAATCAAATCAAACCCTTTCAAAGTGATTTGGTTTAATTTTCAATTTTTACAAACTATTCACAAAAAATTAATATGAAATTAAATTCATATAAAAATTATTCAACCCAACTAAAATTATACACAATTCAATTAAAAATAAAACACATCTATATTAGACCCAAAGTAAATTAATCTTGACCAAACCCAATTTAACTCATAACCAATTAGGCAATTAGTCATTCCAATTAATTAATTAATTAATTATGTCCAATTATCCATCAGTTTTCATAATTAGGAATGCAAATATCTCAAATTGACTGAAGTGATGAACAACTGCTACTAAACTAATATTCATCGACCACCCATTATAATTAAGTAGATAATTAAATCTAAATTTTATTTCAAACTCACACAATTTATTTTCATTATACTAATAATTTTCTCGAATTACGGCTCGATATTAAGTCAGTTTGCCCTTTTTTTAATTGTTTGCTATATTTTATTGGTAGTCGTGTAATTTTGTTTAGATTTGTGTTGTGCTCCCTTAAATTTTTAGCTGAATAGTTTTCTCAAGTCATATCATTTATTCTTTATTCTTTAACTTAATTGCTAGATTTTATGGTTAATTGTTGAGATTTTATCAAATTCTTTCTGCAATTGTGCTTATGCAAGTTTTGAGGTCTATGTTTAGTGAGATTTTATATTACTATTTATGATTTAACTTGTTTGATATATGTAATTTTTTTTTTGTTTACTAAATTGTGATTTCAAACAAATCAAATTGAAAGAAGTGATTTGATTTAGACAATGAAGTGGTTTGGTTTGATTTGAAAAAAATTCAAATCGTTTGTCATGAATCGTCCAAATCGAACCGTAACACGTAGAGGATAACATTTTCAGATAAGTGACTACTAGTATAACCGTTAGAAATTTATCCCTTGTTTTGCCCTCATTATAATGAGAATTTGGGAAGTACAAATTTTGTAATAGTAATTCTTTAAAGATTGTATAGTTAAAAAAGAAGAAATAATTTTGAAATTACGTATAATATTATTTTATTGAAAAATGTGTGGTTGATAAAAAGATAGATAAATAAATTATAATTTTAATGGCGAAACATGGGCATAAGTGACACTTGGTCCTGGCATTGAGCCGGGCCAAGTAGCAAGGCTCTTGAAATATTGATTCCTTTCTATTGGAGTGGGCCACGTGGTAATTTTGCAGTCCTATAGGAGCCTAATATAGGTCATTTACATCAAAAAAATTAAAATTTGTTACAATGCAACAGGTTACCTGTATTTATAATATCACGTGATGCATGTATTTTATATAATAACTATTAATTTCATAATATTTAATAAATAGAGCCTTAAATAAAAGAGAAACAGAATGTAGTTGGAATTAGGGTGAACATGATTCAATTTGGACAATTTTTGAACTATTTTCAAATAAAATCATTTAAAATAATTTGGAAAAATTTCTAAACAATCCAAATCATTTTTTTTGAAAAAAAAAAAAAAAAAAAAAAACCATTTTTTGCTATTCAATTTGATTTCAAACAAGCAAAATCGGTGGTTTTTTGGTTACGACCAGTTACAACTAAAGTTTCATTAAATAGCGTTTCCATGTGTATTTAAATAGAAAAAAAAAAAAAAAAAATCTTATTTGGGGTTAAAATGAATCACAATTAAGAAAGAAAAAAATAGGATTTTGGGATAAGACCCACGAAGAACGTTTTCTAAGACAGTTTGATCCCTGATTTTGAAGTATCCTACTTTCACGAACCACATCTTAATAACATAAAATAATAAATTTCAACTCTTATGAACTACTTAATGCCATCCATAAGTATTTTTATGTGAAGTAGAAAATATTAACTCTTTAAGTCCTTGGAAAATCACTGATAAAAATATTATAAACAGAATTTTTTTAAAAATATTATGTGTATTTTATTAATGACCAAAATCCTATATTTATAGGTAAGAATCAGGGATATAATGGTAATAATTTCTAGGGCTATAGGGGTATAATTGTCATTCACTACAAACCCTAATAAACTTTCATTTTACAACTCCCCCCTGGATGACAAATTACAAAATATGTGCCTCGTTAAAACCTTGTTTGATAAAAACCTAATAGGACAAAAAAAATCAAACGAAGGAAAAAGAGTACAGTTATTTTGGAGTATTAAAAATAAATGCTGCCTCATTAAAATTTTGCTAGGAAAACCCAGTGAGATAAAACTTATGCTATGCAAAGGAAAAAGAGTACAACTACTCCCCCGGATGTTGATCACCAAAAATCTTTGAGTCAACGCATTCCAATCCCATGGACTAACTTCTTGAATGTAGATGTTGGCAGTACTTTTGTAAATAAATAGGCCAATTGTCACTTGAGCGAATTTGTTGAACATCGATGTCGTCATTCTTCTAAAACTCATGCGTATGAAAGAATTTTGGAGAAATATACTTCATCCTATCACCATTGATATAGCTTCCTTTAAGTTTTGCAATACAAGCTGCATTGTCTTCATACAAATTTGTTGGACTCTCTTTTGTTGAAGTTAACCCGCATGATGCTTGGATATGATGGGTCATGTTCCTCAACCATACACATTCTCGTCTTGTTTCATGGATTGTAATAATTTCATAGTGATTCGAGGATGTTACTGTCAAGGATTGCTTCACAGATCTACATGATATAGTTGTTCCTCCACGTGTAAACACATATCCAGTTTGTGATTTTACTTTATGTGGGTTAGAGAGATAACCTACATCTGCATATCCCACTAAAGCAGATCCTGACTTTTGAGAGTAAAATAATCTCAAATCAATCGTACCCTTTAGGTAATGAAAAATATGTTTAACACCACTCCAGTGTCTTTGAGTTGGTGTAAAGCTATATCTTACAAGGAGATTTACAGAAAAAACTATTTCGGGTCGAGTGCAATTTGCAAGATAAGTTAATGCTCCAATTGCACTAAGATATGGTATTTCAGGACCAAGAATTTTTTCTATATCTTCAAGTGGACGAAATATATTATTTTTCACGTCAAGTGATCGAACAACCATAGATGATGTCAATGGATATGCATTATCCATATAAAACTGTTTTAAAACTTTTTCTGTATATGTAGATTGATGAACAAATAATCCTTCTGGGAAGTGTTCAATTTGCAACCCGAGACAAAATTTGGTTTTTTTTTTCCAAATCATTCATCTCAAATTCATTTTTAAATAATTAGCAGTTTCGTTGAACTCTTCAGGAGTTTCAATTAAATTTAAATCATCCACATAAACTGCCTCAATTGTAAATCCAACATTTATTTTCTTTATGAAAACACATAGATAGATATCGTCATTCTTATAGCCCTCATTCGACAAATATTCGTTAAGGCGATTATACTACATGCGTCTAGATTGTTTCAATCTATATAATGATCTTTGCAATTTAATTTGAAACATGATTCTCGGACATACATCATTTGAGTTATGCTTCAGGCATATTAAATATTTCAGAGATAACATTAATAGTCATGTCAGATGAGTTGACCATCACGTATTTCAAATTTCATATATTATCAAGATAACATGATATATGATATAGATTCGTGATTTCATCAACGACGATCTTTGCGAAATTCACTATGTTGAGAGTCGTACATTACACATTATGACTTTATTTTTCTCAATTTCTTTTCGCATAAGTATATATCTTTAGATTATTGGACTACAGGTCCAAAAACATCATGTTTCTCTAGTAAAATCAATTTATGATTGCGTCCATTTTATTTGGCCAAACATTACTTCAATCGATATATTTTGACGCATTTATTTTGATTTCTCGCGATTCATATATAATGCAGCATATCATGTACAAAATTGTTGTCGACAACTTTTCGTTTTTCGATTCTATTTCTTATTCCATAACGACATAATTTATTGAGATATCTCAAATTCAATATATCAGGTACCTGAACTTTTTCAGGTGTTTTATAATTTGTTATGTCTAAATACTCATTAAAAGTGTATGCCTCCTTAATGAGACAATCTTTGCTAATTGATCTATTTTCGTTTGAAAATTTTGTTTGTATTAGAATCGAACACATCACGCTTCAGGCGTGCCATAGATATATCAAATATAATGCTATCAAATTGTCCTCTTTGACATCAATTCGTATTGGAGCACTTAAAATTGGTGCGTTATATATTGTTGATCTTTTTGATCAGTAGATGCATCTAAATAAATTATCTTTCGAACTTCTGGTTCAAGTGATCTTTTGCGAGGATTTAGATAATGATGTATTTGTACATTATTTTCAACTTCTTAGTTTCTCCCCCCCTAATGCTGAGAGAATTGTCTAGTCAATTTGACAATTATTTTTTTTAGCGTTATAAAATATCACATATTTGAGATAAGGGTTCAAATTATGCATTTATTCTCAACATTCTTTATTTTTCATCTCAGTGCATTGTGGTGGATAGATTTTACATATACTGCACTATCAAAAGAATTAGATGAAAAATTAGGCTCTAATCATAAGCCAATTATAATATGGAGAACTATGATGTTGGCATGATGCGTAATAGAATTCCCTAAACAAAAATGAGAAAGTACATTGTTCTCAATTATATTAATTGGAGGCATTTAACAAATAGTGGCGTTAAATCATTTATCGACATCTCAACTAACACTTATTCAAATATTGAGATTTATACCCACTAGCATTAACAAGACACAGCCTTGATTATATAATTTGAAAATTATGCTCATAACTTGAGCAATAATTTCGCAAAATTCAGGTTACGAACACCATGTAATCATCTATATTTGTATCAAATCTATTAGATACAAATAATATTTAGATCGTCAACTTGGTAGGTGACGAGGCCCCATATATCACCCTAATTAATTTTCAAAAATATAGAGAATTCAATCCCTATTTTTAGCTAGTGATGTTTAATGATCAATTGTTGATAAAGAGAACAAATGATATATAGAAATTTATTGGATTGAAGAATCTCTTGGTTCTTCATTGAATATCCATTTAAAATTTCTAATTTCGCATCATTATTTATCCAGTGATGGTCTAACTTATTATGCCAAATAGTAAAACCAAAATTGAACTTCTGGTTCAATATAAGATATAATTCACTTATTTAATTTTGAAGAATATGATTAAACATTATACAGTCATATATCATTCAAATATTTAAACTAATCAATATTCTAATGACATTATTTAGTTATATGTTTTCCTTCAAGAATAAACACGAATTCAAAATGATATATTTTTCGAGACATGTGCTACTTCGAGAGCACATTATAATTTATTATTATTTTTCAAGAGCAATAGATACATATTCTTCCGAAATGTTGGAATCGAAGGGTTATGCTCTTCAGGAGCAATAACATATTATTGTTTGAAATAATAAATTGTATAAAAATTTACTCTTCAGGAGTAAAAACTTAATTTATGTTAGATTTTAATAATTATGCTCTTTGAGAGCAAGTAAAATATAACTAAAATATTTGTCGATAATAGTGTGTTACTTCATAAATAATATTCTTTAAAATATTAACAATGTTGTGCTACTTCAAAAGCACCAATAAAGAAATATTAACTTTTCAGGAGTCGTGTATTATTTTGGATTCTTCATATGAAGTTTAATATACATAAATTTTGGATTCTTCAAGAATGGTAAAATATTCTTCACGGACATTAATAAGTATGGATGTGCACTTTATTTGGATAACATAATATTATGAAAAGAATGTAAAGTCTACTAGTTACATAGATATGGAGAAAGAAAAGAAATTAAACCTGGTATGTGGTATAACACGTGAAATGGACGATGGCGTTGATTTAACACAGACAATGACTTTGATTTCTTCCCATCAATTTATCAATGATTATCAGTGCATAGCCATGGTGACTACCGATTGGTGTATGCAAATGTATTTTTGGTTTTTGATTTTGTAGCATGTGATTGAAAAGGTCAAGGTACAACATGACAATATTTATGATATTGACCTTCCATTGATTTAAGCTGCTGCTTCTAGTTGTTGAAGACAAATCTATACTAAAGAACCTTTTTTTAATCAATATTGATGTGATCCAAGCAACGAGTCCAAGGAAGCCGAGCCCCGACCGAGACCCGTTGCTTATCGAAGGAGGCCGGATGACGCGATCAAGGGGAAAAAGGGTAAATCAAGCATTGGGACTACTCGTGAAAGTAACAATGGACGACGCCATGATCTACACGTAAAAAGAGACAAGTTTCATGTTGGGGTTGGGGTCGAGGTCGGAAACAAATTGGATCAACAAGATACAAGCGACCGAAGAAGGAGTCCCACCGGAATGCCTAAGCGATCGCTTGGAGTAAAAACCAAGCGGCCGCTCAACCACCAACCGAAATGCACAGGGCGTCAAAGAAGCTTTCCAAGCGACCGCTTGGTTATAAAATTCAGCGAGTTTTCTATTTTTGGCGAGAATCCTAGTTTCCTTAAAATTCTATTTTTTATTGATATTTTACCATGTTTGGGGATTATGCACGATTTTCATACGGTTTTAGCTTTAGTATAAATAGTTTATTTATCATTATTGTAAGGACCTTTGACAATTTATCAATCAAGTGAGATTATTGCTTTCAATCTTGTTCTTCTTAGAACACCGCGAAGTTATCAAGATCTTCTTGTGACGTTCAACATCGAGTGCAGATCACGAGTTTTGTAATCAAGAGGTCTATCAAGCATAGTTCTTGTTGAGTTGCTTGATTCAACATTCTTGGTTGAATCTCTAAACCAGAATTATCTTTGGGCTTTCTTGGGGTTTCAATCTAGTTGCGAGGTTGCGTATTGATCGTTGCTACGTGGTTCTCATCAGTTGGTATCAGAGCAAGGCTCCAAAATAATTAAGGTTATATCTTTTGTTGCTTTGAGTCTTGTGTTTCTTTTTTTCTTTGTTCTTCATGTTCTTATGTCCAGTAAAAGTTTTTGAGTCTTTAATCTAAAAAAAAATCCAAAAAAAAATCCAAAAGTTGTTTCAGGACTATTTACAGGTCCGAATTAAGTTTCGTTTGTTTTGCTAGTTTTCTACTCAAATTCCCAAGAGTTAAAAAAAAAACCCAAAAATTACAAATATATATTATTGTTACGGGAATTTTCAGGATCCTTAATTTTTATTTTTTTGAGTAAAAAAAAAATATAAACAAACTTCACTTCGAATCCTACGCTTGTTACTTCTTGAGTTTTAGTTCCAAATTCATATCATTGGTCTTTGTTGAGTATTTCTTCATCTTTTTTCCTTTCTTCTATCAAATTCGCGATCATATTCGGTTGAATACACGGGATTACATCTGTGAGTTCACCTTGTTCTTTGAAGATACTTGAGCGAAAGCATTGAGTTGTAAAAGGTAAGAGTGGTGAGATTAATAGAAGGTACAGGCTAAAAATTGAGTGATACACGAGTGACTTTTGTGAGGCTACAATTCTTAAGAATTAGGATGTCAGATAGAGAAGGTTTAAATTCCATCAAGCAGCCGAATCAGAACTACATGGGAGATGATGCAATAAGGAGGTTTGAGAGGGTGCTTGGGGATGTGACTGAAAGGCTTGGTAGGTTAGAAGCGTCGGGATCGAATAATCATAGGGGACGCTCAAATGCAAGGAGACCGGGTAGGAGAGAGTCTAGGAGGGAGTGGCATGATGACTATGAATATGGTAGTGATTGGGATGAGGATGCATCTTTAGTAGGTGAAATGGGTAGAGTGAGAAACAAAGGTGGTAGGTTTGAACGAAGGGATATGAACAACTTTGGAGATGATGTCGATGGGAACATGAGTAGCATTAGGATGTCAATTCCACTGTTTAAGGAAATGAGTGATTCGGAGGCTTATTTAGAGTGGGAGAAAAAGGTAAAATTGATATTTGAGTGCCACAATTATTCGGAGGAAAAGAAGGTGAAAATGACAATTCTTGAGTTTGTTGACTATGCCATAACATGGTGGGACCAAGTGGTTACATCTAGGCGGAGGAATCGGGAGCAAACGGTTAGCACTTGGGATGAGTTGAAACTTATTATGCGGAAGAGATTCGTGCCTAGCCACTATTATAGGGAGTTGCATCAACGATTGCAAGAATTGTATCAGGGGTCGAAAAGTGCTGAGGATTATCATAAGGAGATGGAAATTTCTTGAATGGAATGAATAGGAAAATTGCTAACCTGTGGAATTGCAGCATTATGTGGAGATTGAGGATATATTGCATGTAGCCATGAAGGTGTAAAAACAGTTGAAAAGGAAAGGGACAACTAGGCAACCGTTGGGCACTTCGGGTTTTAATCCAAATTGGAAATCGATGTGGGATAACAGAGGAGATGGTACTGTTTCAAGGGGGAAAGATGAGAGTGCTAGTAGGCCTGTACCAAAATCAGATTCACAGCCAGCTAGAAACCGGGACATTCAGTGCTTCAAGTGCTTGGGAAAATGTCACCTCTCTTCTCAGTGCCCAAATAAACGGACGATGATATTGCGCAATGGAGAGGTGGAGACTGAAGGCGATGATGAATTTGAAGACATGCCTGAATTGGAGGACGTTAGTGATCACGGAGACAAGGTGGAGTATGGAGTTGGAGGAGAATTACTGATTACAAGACGAGCTCTCAACACTCAAATCAAAACAGATGACTTGAAACAACAACGAGAAAATATATTCCATACACAATGTCACGTCAACAATAAGGTATGTGGTGTAATAATTGATGGGGGGTAGTTGTACGAACGTAGCTAGCACAACACTTGTGGAAAAATTGGGATTAACACTATTGAGACACCCTAGACCCTATAGGTTACAATGATTAAATGATTGTGGAGATATTAAGGTGAATAAGAGGGTGTTGATTAATTTTTCAATTGGTAGCTATCGGGATGAAATTATGTGTGATGTGGTACCTATGCAAGTGGGGCATATTTTATTGGGTAGGCCATGACAATATGATAGGAAAGTTAGTCATGATGGGTACAAGAATCGGTATAGTTTCAGCAAGGACGGGAGGTCCATTACCCTTGCGCCATTAACACCGGCCCAAGTGTATGAAGACCAAATTAAATTGAAAAATGCGGAAGACGAGAGAGTGAAAAGGCTGGAAAAGGTGAGAGAAGATAGTGAGGTGGCTAGTAGTGGGAAAAAAGGAGTAGAGTCATTTGAGAGAAAAGAAAGAGAGGTGTCTGAGAGAAGAGAAAAGCCGAAAGCTAATTTCTTTGCAAAGGGGAGTGAGTTGAGAAGAGCGGTAGAGGACAAAAGGCAAGTAATTTTGATAGCCTATAAGGAGTCCTTCCTCAATCTTGAGGAGTCTAATCCACCCCTCCCCAGTTTAGCTACATCTTTATTGCAGGAATTTAACGATGTCTTCCCGGAGAACATGCCAGTGGGTTACCACCTATTCGAGGCATTGAGCACCAGATTGACTTTGTTCCTGGAGCTGTGATTCCAAATCGACCAGCTTATCGAACTAATTCCGAGGAGACAAAGGAGCTGCAAAAACAAGTAGAGGAGTTGATGAGTGAAGGGTATGTGTGGGAGAGTATGAGCCCATGTGCTGTCCTAGTGCTACTTGTGCCGAAGAAGGATGGAACATGGAGAATGTGTGTGGATTGCAGAGCCATCAACAACATAACGGTAAAGTATCGTCATCCTATTCCTAGGTTAGATGAATTATATGGTGCTTGCATGGTAGGGGAACATTTTTATTGGCCTAGGATGAAAAGTGATGTTGAAAGGATATGTAGTCGTTGCATAACTTGTAAGCAGGCTAAATCTAAGGTTTTACCTCAAGGTTTATACACGCCATTACCTACACCTGGTGAACCTTGGGTTGATATTTCAATGGATTTTGTGTTGGGTTTACCTAGGACTAAGAAGCGTCGGGATTCCATTTTTGTGGTGGTAGATAGGTTTAGTAAGATGGCACACTTTATTGCATGTCATAAAACCGATGATGCCAGTAACATAGCGGATTTATTCTTTAAGGAAATTGTACGTTTACATGGGGTACCTAGGACTATAGTGTCAGATCGGGATGTTAAGTTCCTCAGTCATTTTTGGCGGGTTTTATGGGGTAAGTTAGGCACCAAGCTTATGTATTTCACAACTTGTCACCTACAAACTGATGGCCAAACTGAGGTAGTGAATAGGACTATGACTCAACTTTTGCGCATTGTGGTTCATAAGAATTTGAAGAGTTGGGAGGAGTGTTTACCTTTCATAGAATTTGCATATAATAGGGTCACACATTCTACTACTTAATTTTCACCCTTTGAAGTTGTTTATGGTTTTAATCCACTAACACCTTTGAATTTAATACATTTACTTGTGAATGAACGAGGTAGCTTAGATGGTACAAAAAAGGCCGAGTTGGTAAAGTCCCTTCATGAAAAGGTAAGATTGCAAATTGAGAAGAAAAACAAACACTATGCTTCTCAGGCAAACAAGGGTCGGAGAAGCGTGATATTTGAACCTGTTGATTGGGTCTGGGTACATTTCAGAAAGGAACGCTTCCCGGAGCAGAGGAAATCAAAGTTGCAGCTACGAGGGGATGGTCCATTTCAGGTCTTGGAGAGAGTCAACGACAACGCCTATAAATTGGATATTCCAGGTGAGTATAATGTTTCGACAACTTTTAATGTGTCTGATCTCTCTCTTTACGATGTAGGTGCAGATTCGATGTCGAATCCTTTTGAAGAGGGAGGGGATGATGTGATCCAAGCAACGAGTCCAAGGAAGCTGAGCCCCGACCGTGACCCGTTGCTTATCGAAGGAGGCCCGATGACGTGATCAAGGGAAAAAAGGGTAAATCAAGCATTGGGACTACTCGTGCAAGTAACAATGGACGACGCCATGAACTACACGCAAAAAGATAGAAGTTTCATGTTAGGGTTGAGGTCGAAAATCAATTGGATCAACAAGATACAAGCGACCGAAGAAGGAGTCCCACCGGAATGCCTAAGCGACCGCTTGGAGTAAAAATCAAGCGGCCGCTCAACCACCAACCGAAACGCACAGGGCGTCAAAGAAGCCTTCCAAGCGATCGCTTGGAATATAACCAAGCGACCGCTTGGTTATAAAATTCAGCGAGCTTTCTATTTTTGGCGAGAATCCTAGTTTTCTTAAAATTCTATTTTTTATTGATGTTTTACCGTGTTTGGGGATTATGCACAAATTTCATAGGGTTTTTTAGCTTTAGTATAAATAGTTTATTTATCATTATTGTAAGGACCTTTGACAATTTATCAATCAAGTGAGATTATTGCTTTCAATCTTGTTTTTCTTAGAACACCGCGAACTTATCAAGGTCTTCTTGTGACGTTCAACATCGAGTGCAGATCACGAGTTTTGTAATCAAGAGGTCTATCAAGCGTCGTTCTTATTGGGTTGCTTGATTCAACATTTTTCGTTGAATCTCTAAACCGGAATTATCTTTGGGCTTTCTAGTTGTGGGGTTGCGTAGTGATCGTTGCTATGTGGTTCTCATCAAATATCAACACAAGTTACGTGTTTTCCTTCAAGGATAAACACTAATTTAAAATAATATGTTCTTCGAAACATATGTTACTTCGAGAGCACGTTGTATTTTATTATTACTTCTTCACGAGCAATATATCAATATTATTCTGGAATATTGAAAATTACAATTTATGCTCTTCAGGAGTTATATTCTTCATGAATATTAATTAAAATGTTGTGCTATTTCAGAAGCAACAACAAACTATTTATAGTAGACAGATCTATGAATAATATTCTTTTAAAATATAAAATATATTTTAGTGTTACTTTAAGAGCAACAAAATATTTGTAATAAATAAATCTACGAAATAATATTTTTCTGAAATATTAATTATAATTTAAAGTTTATAGAAGAATATCTAAAAATATTTAATCGAGTTAAAGAATATTAATTACCATACAAACATGAATATAAATTACCAAAAATGCACTAGAAAAAAAAATCTTCATATATAGAAGTTAACAAAATTGACTAAATCTTTTACCAACATGTATTAGTAAAAATAGAAAGATGCCAAAGGTGCACGTGAATCAATCACCAAACATAGGATTTTTTTATGAAATCACTATAGTCTTCTTCTTTTTTATGTAAACGTAAATCAATTACCAAACATACACTTAATACTATAATGATGGCAGAATTAAAGGTAGAATTTAACATTAATTTCATAAGGAAGGCAGAAGTGACTTCAGACAAACATTTATGGACGCAATTATCCTTAACTTGTAGGCGAGTTAATAGATTTATAGGTACAAAAGCAAATTGGTTTTTGTAATCATTGTGGCGGCAAAATTCATGACAGTGGCAATATGAATGTTAACTAAGTTGGAACTAAATTCTTTACATGACAGGTTTAATGCATGTGCAGGAAAGTTGCAGAATTGATACAAGTTCAATGAATTTTGCTACTTTACCAGAAAAAATCTTACCACTTGGATGACATTCACTCACATGTGGTGGGGCCCTTGAGAATAAAAAATGCAAAAAAAGAGGTAGGACCCTGTGGGACCCCCACTATTGTGAGGGTCGGTAAAGGAAGGTGTCAAAACCCTTCCTGTAAATGTAGCAAGACTGCAAGTTCAATAGACCAAGTTTATGTTCGGCGGAGGCGGATTGAAAAGAAAGAATTTATGTTTACAAAAAAAATTAAACATTGATAGATGAGCAAGAATTGATAAATAAAAATTGATAAACGTGTTTTCTGCATATGTATATATATAAAATATTCACATGTTACCAAATTAATTTTGGTACACGTGATAAATAATTATGCCTAAAAAAAATTACTACATTAATTAAATTTGAAAATTAAGCTTTCGTGTTGATAACGTGTTATAAAATAGAGAAAAAGTAGAAGAGAGAGTTAAAGTCAATACCTTATGTGTATTTTATTAATGACCAAAGTCCTATATTTATAGGTAAGAATCAGAGATACAATGGTAATAATTTTTAATTGTCATTCACTACAAACCCTAATAAACTTTCCTTTACAACACTTAATACCATCCATAAGTATTTTTATGTGAAGTGGAAAATATTAACTCTTTAAGTCCTTGGAAAATCACTGATAAAAATACAATAAATAGAAATTTTTTAAAAATATCATGTTATGGAACAAATGAGAAACCGGAATTGCTCTGATACTAGTTTGTTGTAATTTTGATCGAAGTTGTATGGAAAAATATGAAGTATTTGATTGCAAAAAGACAAGAAAATATGACAAAGAAATTATGAGATTTTATTGAATCAATAATAATGGAGAAATATACAAATTTGCGTTTCTCACAATGAATCTAAAGTTCTAGTTATCTCTGTTAAACTACCCTTATACTAAATTGTAAAGAAGAGCCAAGTATATATAGGGAACAAATCAGGTCCTAGAAATAGAGTTGTAGATGAAATCCAACACAAACTCCAACTCCCTATAAAGCTTCCAAATAGAAGTTCAACTAGAATTTATCAAATAAACTTCGAATAGAATTTCAAAAGTATTCCAAAATTGAATTCATCTTGACCTGTACTTCAATTAGAACTCTTCAATTACTTTAACAATGAATTCGAGTCATACCCAAATTCTAACATATCACATAGGTTATTTGACTAAGTTTTTGGTCAAAATATCACATTAAATTAGGATGAAAAGTGATTAAATTAAAAAGACCATCAAATTCACGACATTATGAAATCAAATTTTATTTATTGCATGAAATGAAATATTAGAATTTTTTTTTTATGGAGGGAGGGGCGGTACCTCTAAAATTTTATTAATATGTCCTCACATGTGACGGAGGAATACCGTGGTTACAACTAGAGAGAAATAATGTTAAAAATGGGGAAGTACTACTTCCCTTATATCAGAAAAAGCAAAGAAGTAAAAAAGGAAGTACTTCCCTTACAATAGACCTCATTGCTACTGCGGAAATGAAATATTAGATTATTGTTGTATTGGTCACGAAACATAATCGGTGAAAATTTACCTTTAAATAATAATAAAAAATTGAAGTGGGCTAAGAATCATATGATTACTTGCTTGCAGCCTATTGCACAAATAATATACAAATTGTATTAGAAGACTTCAATAATACATGAATATATAAGATGCAAAGACAAAAATGTGATGTGTTTTTGAATCCACTATTGTAATGGACAAGTGGAACTCCACTTACTTATTATTAAATTCATGTGAATGTTTTGAATATTTAATAACTGAATTTTATAATAATAGTCATATTAGAGACGAAGACGATACTATTTTGAACGAGTCTGATTGGAGTTTAGTTTTTAAAAATTAAATTTTTTTGACAAGTTTTATGATTCTACAAATATATTTGTCTGGTGTTTATTATCCCACTAGTTGTATGGTCTTTGAACGTGTTTATATAATTGCTAGGAGTTTTCATAGATTTAAAAATGACCCCGATTTTAGTTCAATTATATATTTCATGGAATTAAAGTTTAGAAAATATTGGAAAGACTTACCTATGTTATTTTCGTTAGCATGCGTCATGGACCCCGATATAATTTATCGGGTACTAAATTTGTAATTGATCAAATTTCAAATGTTTTAACTTTTAATGGACCTATCACTTATAGAAATTTGGAAGTAATTTCATGTGAAATGTATGAATTATATGCTTCATGAATGGGTACACATATTAATCGGGTATCCTCCGGCTCTACAACTACTCATCTCATTGATATAGTAGATGACGATGTTGAAGTTTTAAATTCATTCCAAGGCAAGAACTCATATAGATATGATTCAACTGCATCTACATGTGGTTCCTTTAGTATTAGTAGTAGTTTGTCTTCCACTGCATGTACTCAAACATCGAGTAGTAGTCAAAATGCGTTGCTTACTGAATTAATTGATTACTTTAATCATAATATGCATACTAACAAAACAATTAGGAAAAGTTCAGAGGAAGTAATTGAATTTTGTCGAATGTATGAACGTCGATGGCCAATGGTTTCTGCAATGGCAAAAGATCTACTAACACCTCCGGTTAACATTTTAGATTCAGAGTCTACTTTTAGTTCAAGTAAGAGGGTTCTCTCCGAGGTCATGAAATGACTAAAAGAAGATATTTTGGAAGTATTAATGTGCGTGAAGGACTGTGAAGACGTTCACTTTCGAATTCAAGATAAATATGTCGAAATTACATGTCGTCAAATAAGTAATATTTAATTTAACTATATTCATCACAAAATTTTATTTTAATACATTTATAATTTTTTTTAGAAAAATTGTACACGTGACAAGTTGTTTGTATACAATTTTTAACCCGCCTACTCGAAATTGAAGTAACCGGTTTCAAGCCCGGATAAAGGAGTATGATTTATCTTTTTTTTTCAATTATTTAAAAAAAAGAAAAATATTTTAGAAAATGCATATTTAAAAAAATCTTTCGAAAATGTGGATATATAAACGAGCCACGAGCTAAAGCTAGGCTCGGCCCACGAGCCCGAGCCTGGCTTGCCCACGAGAAACAAGCCGAGTTCGTGTGCATACGGGCCGGGCCGGGCCGGGCCGAGCCACCGCTACAATAGTTTTTGAAGAGGAGATGACATACATACTAGTAGGTTTGGTCACAAGTCACGCGAGCTCGCCTTACTACATTCAGTTCGATTGATCGTCACGGATCATGGGCTTGGAGTTGGAATAGGCTAAAGTTGATACATATTATTTATTATAAAATTCAGGACACAACTTTAAAGCAGATGTGTCTTTTGAAAATAACCTTTCAATATCTATATATTGACCCCCTATGTGCATGATTTATTCATTCCAAAATCACTTCATATTCTCTCTTAAAAAAAATAATATTCCTTTCCTTTCTGCACAATTTTGAATTTTGCATTTTAGTTCAGAATATTATTTTCTTACTTATTTTAGTTCCTTTTCCGATTTTTTAGAAATATCAAAATATTAGTAGATATCGTTGTATTTTGGAAGACGAGTGTCGAAAAATCTTCAACACCAGTGCGAGACATTATCGTATTAAGGAGAAAGTCGAACTCTTGTCTTGGTCATATATATTTCTGCTTTATTCATTTCATTCAGCAAGTCGAAATTATGTCTAATTTTTCACTTACTAAAAAGGTTATTTTTGAATATATAATTTTACATGGTAAATTTGTTAAAAGTTAGTGGAAACTAGAGGTGATTTAAAGGGTCGGGCCTACATAGTCCGTTACATTAATTTTCATTCATGTGTCGGATTATTGGATAAATTGGTATTTATAAGTTGGTTTGACCAACTTTTGACCAATTTTCTAAGTGGTTCTCAACAATCGAACGAAAGATTTTTTTGGCCAAGTTTGTTCTACTTCGTGAGTAAATCAACGTAGTATATTTATGATTCTACAAAATAATATTCTTTTTCTTGCACTATTTCGAATTTTGCATTTCACTTTTGAATAATATTTTCTTGCATATTTTAGTCATTTTATTTTTATTTTTAAGAGAGATCAAAACTTCTGTAGGTTTGTCAAATATTGTAATTTAGAGTGCTACTAGTATCTTGGAGGATGAGTGTCAAAAGATTGTCAGTAGCAGTACGGAACATTATCGTTTTAAAGAGAAAGAGTAGAACTCTTGCTTCGGTCATATTATCTTTGCTTTGTTCATTTCATTCAGTAAATTGAAACTCTATCCAATTTTTTACTTACTAAAAGGTTATATTTGAATATAAAATTTTGCACGATAAATACGTTATATTGCATCCTTTTCCAACGGATAGTACAATGGAACTATCAAGAGCATATGATGTTGGTGAGTTGAATTTATGTTAATAAGAGCACACAATGTTTTATTGCTTCTTTTAAGTACTCCTTTTTTTGTTCTTCAAAGTCACAATATTAAAGTAAAAAACATTTTAAGCTCAATAATAAATGTTTTTTTATTTCATGTAAAACTTGTGTCAACGCTCCCATATATTGAATGTGGGAAATTATACAATGATGGATCAAGAAACCAAGACCCAATACATTTGCATATTTGTGATTGTACCATATTACACAAAAAATAGACTAAAAATGTTTTTCTGTGGATAGACACACAACAACATCAAACTACTGGTTAATTGGGAGGGTTGAAATCAATGGCTCATGAACTGCCATAGAAATATTCTCAAACTTGCAATCAGTGGTTAACAACTTGATCGAGTCTTGAATCGTAATTGTCTTGATAAGATTTAGCAGTACACGTTCGAACTCATCCCCATCAGTCCATTCATGAATTTCAGCTGTTATAAGTGTGGGGTTTTTTTGATATAAGTTCCCAAACAGGGAAATCCTTCCTCGGCATTGCATAATCTACTTCTTTAAGTTTCGACATCGGACAAAAGTCGCCACTTCCATCGCCAAGATAGATTATTCTTTTCTGCTCTTCCTTAGCTATAGAGGCTTGAATCCTTTCCATAATCTTACCCTGCTTAAAAGAAATCCAAAAAATAATAAAAACATTATTAACGTGACATCACTTCTAAAAGATATTTGCTTACCAAGATTGTCTTTTTTCAGCTAATATTAATTATTAACATGATTAGGTCATAATCAGAATCTAAAATCAATAAATCATATCCCATTCCAGAATATTCTAGACAAATAATAGGAATAAAAATAATAATAATTCTCAAGCTCATGGAACTGTTGTTGAACTTGGATTTTAGTAATGAAGTTTCCCGTCTCTTATCTAAACTTGGACGCGTAGTGAGAGATCCATTATTTCTTTTCTCTTGCATTCGATTACATTCCCATAAAATAGAATAAGAAAAACCTGGGATGAAATTAGCGTACCTTGCACATATTTGGAGGACAGAGATTGCAGCCATGAGAAGATGAATGAAAATCGTGAAACGGGAAAATTCTTAGCCTCCCTTCTTCATCTACATTGCTTGGATTCGTGTTGATTTCAGTAAAACAGTCCCTTATTCCAAGATGATTCAAAATTGTCTCAATAAACAAGGTATTTGCATCACTAACTACCCTCAAATCACACCTAAAAGAGAAAAATTCCATTGAATTCTATCAATAAAACATGTAGAAAACAGGCAGAATTTTTATCACCAAATTCAACAGAATCAAGGCAAATTTACCCTAAAGAATGAGCTGTTTTGATGGCTGGGATTACTCTGGGATGAATCGGAACCCTCTTTAACACCTCTTCAATGTCTTGAATGGTTTTCCCTTGTGCATGAAGCTGTTTCATCATCCTGTCCTGTAATACGATCAAATTTAAAAACCAATAAATCAAAAACATGGTTGTATAATTTCTACAATAAACCCGTAACAACTCTAACTGCATCCCAGATTGATAAGTTAAAAGTTTATTTTAAGAGAAGTACAAAAATTGTCAATAAAAAAAGGTTAAAAACTTACCATCAAAGAATTCCAAGGCATGGTTGGAAGAAGTTGGTTGAACAAATCAGTGGCACCCAGTTCATCAACTACCCAGTTATCGCTATCTGTGTCGATTATCGTCTTGTCGAAGTCCAAAATCACCACAATTCCTGCCATTTTATATTTATCAAGAACCCAATTCAAAGCTCTTTTTTTTTTTTCCTTCTGAAATCTTTGTTTCAAGTCTTACGGTTGTAGTGATATATATAGAGGTGTGTACGTTGGGAGCCAGTTCTAATGCTGATCGTAACGGATTTGTGCATTCAAACTAGATGCCAAAGGCATATTACGCCCATGAATAATAAAAGCCGCTGGATTTGGTGGGGTTTAGGTTTCCGGAAGATACGATGATCACGGGACTGTTTTAATTTATTTCATTTGGGTTAAACACGGGGAATAAAGAGAATATTCTTTGGGAGTAGAATTCTAATAGTATTACTATTACGGAGGGTTAAACAATAAAATCATAAAATCAAACCTAAACTGATTTTTAAATTTTTTTGGTAAATATATTAACACACCACAATTTTTGTTAACTACACTGCATTTTTATTACAATGCACATCCCTGTATTTTTCTTATTTTTACACTTATATTCTCAATTTCAAAAAAAAAAAAAAAAAAATTATCATCAACCTTTTATTAATTTTCGCATCTTGTCTATGGAGATAATTTTAATTCAAAATATTTTGTATGAGAGTCAAAAGACATATTTCTCTCACTTTTTAAATAATCAAAATAAATAACTAATATAAAAATTAAACAAAATATTTATCCATCTTGCGTTAGTAAAATATTTGGCTGAAAATCGTGATTAAAAACAAAATATGTTAATTAGTTAAAGGTTAAGAATGACAATTCGATGCGAAAAAGATTGAGGACATAAAAATAAAATTGAGCAAATATTGAAAACCTTTACTGTAAATAAAATGTGGTGCAGTTATAAAAAAAAAATGTTGTGGGGATATAATTATCCAAAAAAAATTGTTTGGATCTACGTGAATCTGTCAATGTTTTAGTTTTGAATCAAATCAAATCCTTTCAAAGTGATTTGTTTTATTTTTTATTTTTTACAAACTATTCACAAAAAATTAATATGAAATTAAATTAATTTAACAATTATTCATCCAAACTAAAATTATACACAATTCAATTAAAAAAACACATCTATATTAGACCCAATTAAATTAATCTCAACACCAAACCCAATTCTACTCATAACCACAAAGAAAAATAGGATTTTTGGATAAGAACCACGACGAACGTTTTCTAAAACTCTTTGACCCCTGATTTTGGAGTATCCTACTTTCACGAACCACATTTTAATAACATAGAATAATAAATTTCAACTCTTATAAACTACTTAATACCATCCATAAGTATTTTTATGTGAAGTGGAAAATATTAACCCTTTAAGTCCTTGGAAAATCACTGATAAAAATACAATAAATAGAAATTTTAAAAAAATATTATGTTATGGGACAAACGAGATATCGGAATCGCTTTGATACTAGTTTGTTGTAATTCTGATTGAAGTTGCATGGCAAAATATGAAGTATTTGATCGCAAAAGGACAAGTAAATATGATAGATGAATTGAGAGATTTTATTGAATCAATAATAATGGAGAAATATACAAATTGTGTTTTTCACTATGAATTTAAAGTTCTAGTAATATCTGAGGTTAAATTATTCTCATACTAAATTCTAGAGAAGAGCCAAAGTATATATATAGAGAACAATTCAAGTCTTATAAATAGAGTTGTAGATGAAATAAAATGTCTAAAATTTTCCTTATCTTGATATCTTCAAATCCAATACAAATTCCAACTTCCAATAAGGCTTAATTTCATATAGAATTTCAATTAGAATTTGTCATATAAACTTCTGATAGGATTTCAAAAGCATTCCAAAATTAAATTCCTCTTGACGTGTACTTCAATTAGAACTCTTCAATTACTTTAACAATGAATTTGAGTCATACCCAAATTCTAACATATCACATAGGTTAATTGACTAAGTTTTTGGCCAAAATATCACATTAAACTGGGATGAAAAATGATTAAATCAAAAAAGACCATCAAATTCACGACATTATGAAATCAAATTTTATTTATTGCGTGAAATGAAATATTAGATTATTGTTGTATTGGTCACGAAACATAATCGATGAAAATTTAGCTTTAAATAATAAAAAAGTTCGAAGTGGGCTAAGAATCATGTGATTACTTGCTTGCTGCATATTGCACAAATAATATACAAATTGTATTAGAAGACTTCAATAATACATGAATATATAAGATGCAAAGACAAAAAATGTGATGAGTTTGAATCCACTATTGTAATGGACAAGTGGAACAATGGAGAATTTTATTTTTCAATAATTGCACGTCCAAAAGGACAATTGAACGAGACAGTATGTAGTATAATATTATAATGAATAATATTAGACAGATGATATTATGGTGAATTAAGGTGAATAACGTTTTTTAATTTTTCGTTGAAAAGATATTCAATTGCACTATCAAAGAAAAATATAGCAAATGACATTCTTTTGCCACCTTAATGAGCATGTTTACAAGAAACTGTTGATCTCATTTTCGGTTAGGGCCACGTGGACAACAGATGTCAGACTCACTCGTGTCCACGCGAGCTAAGTCCAACACGCTAAGACAAAGAACCAGTCAAAAGCACTCTGAAATGGGGGTGGGAGAAGCTCTTTAAGACACAAGACGGTGACGTTCAGATCACGACAATAAAAGGATGACGATCATAAAATAATAATCGATCGTACATAAATGATCGAGAACAAAGTGTATCAAATTCGTAGTAAATGTACGTTTGGAGAAATAAATATATTCTTGCTCCAAGTATTCCTTTTAGTATCTATAGTGGCATTTTTCCCCTTCAATGATACATGGAGGAGGGTATTTATAGTATTACAAGTGAGATTGAGGTCATTGGATGAAAATGCACGTGGCTTCATCTCCTTAGCCGAGGCATCTAATCATAGGCATCAATTTAGAATTCCTAACCTGTGGAGCATTTAATGCTCTTACAAAGAGTAGTCATCCTATTGACAAGACAATAGATTTACACTTATTATAATTGTCACATCAATCGTTCCAATAAAATCTTTATGTAAGAGATCTATTGGGAGATGTTAATATGGAAGATGCTCATTTATGGTTAAGAGGCTTCTGCTTTGGTAATGAGGGCTTCAACACCTTTCATAATGCTTCGGCATCAGGGCCTCGGCAACATTCACAATACCTCACTTTAGGGTCTCGGTTAGGCTTCTTAATAGCCTCGATTTGTACCTTTGTAAGGGCCTCGGTTAGACCTCTTGGGAGTTTCGATTTGTACCTTTGTAGGTACCTCGACTAGACCTCTTGAGAGCCTCGATTTGTACATTTGTAGGCACCTCGGCTAGACCTCTTGGGAGTTCAAAGTATAATGTAAACTTTCTTTTGGTCATAGATTTGAAAAACATTAGTACATACATAACAAAATCGTTGCTTTCTTATAAGTTCCGATTCCACAAATTATGTGTATCAAAATCTATAAACCTAACTTATAGAGTTTTAGTCCACACAAATTTTGAGATTCCAACTTATAAGAAATCAAATTGTTTTGCTAAACATGCTCAATACCTTACAACTAATAACATGCCATAGTTTTTATATAGTCTAATTTCTTGCGCCAAAGCCAAACTTACTGTGTGGGATGGACTTAGATTCTGAACTATATATCATTTTAAAACTTAGTTTAAACAGATTCCTTGTTTAAACAGGTTCCTTTGAAGTGTTCGCAGATAATATATAAAATTCTTTAAACTTCTTTTTCCTTGAAAGCAAATTCACTACACATTTGTTTATGTGCAAAGAAGCATCTTTTGCGTAATTAGTTGGTTGTGTGTGTGATGCTGATACATCGTACCTAAAATGGACACTAAATCGAACTCACGTTATTTTCAATCTTGTCCTTGTCGTGCATACAAATGTCATGGGTAGCAGCCTATTGTTTGGAATATATTTCCTTTAGCATATTCTCTTTATTTATGTTGCGTTTGTTTACGGTTTTCTGTGGTTTGGGGCCCCGCGGGGGGGGGGGGGGGGGGGGGGGGGGAACAAAGGTGAGAATAAAGGATAAAAATTTTATATGCATGTGAGTATGATTTTCAAGTCAGATAATAGAGTTATATCATTTATCAAGAAAACCCTTTTCTTATTCTTGAAGTATAAGTACTTGTTGGCAGGCCTGGGCCAAAAAATCGAAAAATCGATCAAACCTAACCGATTCGAGTTGGTTTCGGTCGGTTTGACATAAATAATTGGTTTGATTTGGTTTTCTTTTAAACAAAATCATGGTGGGTTGGTTCGGTTATGATTTGAAACCTCAAACCGTTGGTTAACCGAACCAACTCAACTCATTTACATGTTTACCTTTTTTTTCTTAAAGAAAAATAAAAATAAAAAAATAAGTCATAATTTCATAACTATATCTCGATTCCCTCCAATCTATAATGTTGTCGGTAAGTAATAGCGTTGAAAATTTTCTTTCACAAGCTCATTATGTTATATTAAACTTTTTTTCCCTACTCAGACAGTCAAACTAAATAATGCATAAAAAAATAAATTCTTAATATTTTTATTGATTTGTCTTTATTAATCTGATTTTATTTGTTAATCAATAATTCTTGTAATATAAAATTATTTAGTTATTTTAGTTCTTAAAATTTAAGTGGATCCAAAACTTAGACAATTTTTTTAAAAAAAAAAAATTAATTTGAACTAAAAGTCCAAAAACTAACCATACCAAACCGAACCGATTTGGTTTGGTTTAGGAGTTAAAGTGTGTTGGTTTGGGTTGAAATTTATCAAAATCGACTAATTTGGTTTTGGTTTTGGTTTTGGTTTTGGTTTGGAGTCGAATCCAACCCAAATCATACCGCGCCCAAGCCTACTTGTTGGGAACCTTATCCTAAACAATATAAAAGAGCTACTTCTTCATTGGACATGTGTTAATAAATTGAATCGTCAACCAAAACGACGTCGTTTGCCCCTTGTGTGTTTCTTCATTTCTTTTCTCACTCGTTTTAACGAAAAAGCCATGTGTTTTACTCTCTGATTTCTACGGTTCTCTTGAACCCTAATAGAGATTGGGCATCCCTCTCATCCACCCCACCTCCATTGCCTGTCTGTCATAGTCATTTGCCTTAACCCTAATTTCATTCATTATTCTCTCTCTGTTGTTTAGTAGAAAAGAGCCCTAACACCCTCTTCGTTACACTGTACTGCCATTTTCATTAACTGTAGTAGCATGATCTCTATTAGGTAAGATTTTATTTTGCTTTGGTGTTGAAATCCCGTTAGTTGCTTCTTTTTTTGAAGCGAAATAAGGATCTTGGGTAAGCCTTTTAATTTCATTTGCACAAGTTGTTGATGATGTTTAAAAAATGGGTATTTTTTTAGGTTCAATAGTACGCTGATTGGGGGTTGTGACACGGGACAATCTACTCTGTTCCTCGGTTGGAAGAAAAGGTTTCACTTGGAGGTCTTTATGGGAAGGTTTGTTAAAGCTAAAATCTTAAAAGGTCTAGAAAAAAATATTTATTATTTGAATGATTCAGTGGGTGGTCTAGAAAAAAATATTTATAATTTGTTCTTTGTATGGATTGTGAATATGTTTTTATGGGTTTTACCGCGTATGCATTTGCTAATTATATTTGTCTGGCTTGAGTTTGGTTCTTGTGCAGTGTTGAATTTGGTTATGTGTAATTGATCAAGACATTAATGATCATAGTGTCGTGTAATTTTTTGAATTTTGTGTACTTGTATAGATTGTTTTTGTCATACTGGCATTTTGCTTTAAAAACAGAGCTTATTTCTACTTACATGTCATCAAAGCTATCAAAAAATTGATATTCAACTGTTTATGATTTTAGTTTTTTAAGGCAAAGATAAATGGCAATTTGAATGAGTTTGTTTAAATTAAATTGAACTAAAATAAGTAAACTCTATTGAAATGTGACTAATTTGCCTGTCTGTAGGTGGTGTCATGTTTAAAAAGAAAGGAAAATCACTAACCATTTTTGAAGTATTAGCTAATCTATTTGAGATTTCCTTTTACTTAAGATTGAAGTATTAGCTAACCCGAGAAAATTTATGAATTTCACTTCAGAAATCTGAGAAAAAAAGTGAACCTTAGATTTCCTTTCAACGAATGTCTTAAAAGTTTGTTATTATTGGCTCAAAATTTTAAATTTCTACATTTATTTAAATAAGCTTGCTCATTTTTATCACTAGCGAAGCTAAGATTTCAGATTTGGGGGTGGTGTGGGGGTGAGCAACATAGGAAAGCAGCAATGCACAAAGGTCACTCAAATTAAGAATACTGGGTTCTTGTTTTGATTAGAGGTCATAGGAAATGCAACTTTGTTTGAGTCAATTTCATATGTTTGATTTCAAATGTTCAAGGGATTTTCACACTGAAAATATGTAGTTGCTGAACAAATAACTGGCATAGAAAACTTGATACAAGAATACTGGTTCCTATTTTGATTAGAGGTCATAGGAAGTGCAACTTTGTTTGAGTCAATTTCATATGTTTGACTTCAAATGTTCAAGGGATTTTCATACTGAAAATATGTAGTTGCTGAACGAATAACTGGCATAGAAAACTTGATACAAACTGGGTTCCTATTTTTATTAGAGGTCATAGGAAGTGCAACTTTGTTTGAGTCAATTTCATATGTTTGACTTTAAATGTTCAAGGGATTTTCACACTGTAAATATGTAGTTTAATGTCACTTTGGGGATATGCTTGCCACTTAGTAGAATGGTTTCAAAGCTGTAAATTATACTTTTTGGAGTCACGCGTCCTATCAAACATTGGAGACAAATTACCAAAAATTAAACTTAAATAGTTGCATATATATAGTATCATTTTATATTTGTACTAAGTAGTTTAATCACCTCAGTCACAGGTACTCCCATAAGTCTTAAGAAGTTTTTTATTGTCATCATCATCTTGCTTTTGTCATCTGTGTAACCAGAAAGCATGTTGATGTAACCAAGGAGAGAAAGTCAAAGCAAATAAATGTGTCACATGCATAGGACATATTACATAATATACTCTAGCATTACAACACAAATTAGAAGGGTCGTTTTTTGAAATTTCTGTGAATCATGCAGAGATCTTAAAAGTAAAACTCATTAACTTGAACTTGGTCCTGATTATAGATGTCACATGCTTCATCAAAATTTCAAATACCTTTAGTTTTTGCTCCAATATAAGATAAAGAGATTTAGAAAGCTTACCTTAGAACTACATGGGTCAATACAAGGCCTTTTCATGAGAAACTCATATTTTATCTTTTCTTTACAAGTAAAATAGTTTCCAGATCCTTATATAGAATTATATCTTCATTTTTTGCAGGAGACTTCACTAATTTGAATCAAAGAAGTACGGACTACCGACGGAGCTTGTTACTTGGAGTTGAAAATAATTTCAAGATCAGTTCGAGAAGGATTATGGAAATTCTTGGAAAAATATGGATTTCGATATGGAAGTAGCTATTATCGAGTGTTGCTTCTTTCTGAGGTTAAGTTGTGTATATCTTTTATTTGAATTTTAAGTTTTCTATAATTGTGTATTTGTATGTGTTTTTTTTTTTTTTTTTTTTTTTTTAATTACAAGTAGTTAAATCATAGATTGAGAATTTTGATTTTACTTTTAGTGTCATTGTGTTGATTGGGTTGGACGTCATAGTATTCTCCATATTATGAGACCGCTTAGTTTTGTTTATGGTTATTTTTCAACTAATGGCTTTTGTGAAGCCTACCCACCCTCAGCCCCAACTTTTATAAGATTAAAAGATTGAAGTGGTTAATAAAGCAAATGTACTATTTAAACGTGTCACAGAAAAATTGAAAATGAAACGATGTGGAGTGCAAAGGTGCAACCATTGCACAAGGTTTGCACGAGGCACATGAAGAAACATTTATGTTCATTTGTATTTGTATGATGTTGATAGATTTTTTTTATAAAAGACAACATAAATGGAATCACGGGGTTGGCAAGTGGCGCTTGAATGTACAATTAAAGTTAATCTAGGAATGGAAAATTGCATTTCTTGCCTTGACTCCTATTTATTACTTTTTTTTTTATCTTTGTACATGTTCAAAATATATATAGACATTAATATATGTTAATATGCTCCGAAAGTGTGATCATTTTACCTTTGGTCTTGCATGTTTAGATAATTCTCCTATCTTTGAACATTTTTCCCAAAAGAAATTGTATATTGTTCGTAGAGATTTCAATTTCTGGATTCGTTTGGATTCTCAATTTTCTTATATGCATGTCAGTAATGAAGAAAATCAGGGAGCAAGTGGTACATGCTTCGGATCCTTAATCAGATCCTATGTTGAAGGTACTAGATGATATGTATAGTGCCAAGATCAACTCATAAAGTGAGCAATGAAATTTATCTTACCTCTTTCAGATGTAATACCTTCTAAAATTAAGACGAGAATATGACAGGTGGTCTTTATTAACAATTTTCCATTTGAATGTGCAAGTAGATGCGCAATCATGTTAATGTCAAAAACGTTTTCATTGCGACGAAGGCACGTCGTGTCTTCATCTGGCAAGGAGGCATGGACCGTGTCTCCATCGGCACGGAGACACAGCGTACCTCCGTGTGCGATGGAGACACGATCTGTGTCTCCGTGCGCAATGGAGACACAACGTGCCTCCATGTGTGACGGAGACACAATCTGTGTCTCCATGCGCGATGGAGGCAGGGTGTGTCTCCATTGCGCATGGAGACACCGTGTCTCCGTTGCACAAGGAGCCACAGTCTGTGTCTCCATCTCGCATGGAGACACGGCGACATGGAGAGTTTTTTTTTTTCGAGGACGTTGCCCCTAACCCCCCACGAGGGGCGCTGCCCCTGTGACCTAACCGGTCAGGCCAATCCCCGTCAGGGGCGTTGCCCCCGAACCCCCACGAGTCGACCCCGCAATCTCTACCTTTTCTTTTTATGATTGTTTTTTAAACGTACATAGGAGTCATTGGTCGGCATTGAGACAGATTTGGTCCAAATTTGTGTAAAACAACTAAAAATCACTCCACACTATTAGGTAGTCAACTAAACTATGACACGTGCATTCCACTAGTGTTTGTCAAAATCGTAAGTATACTGAATTCTGTCAAGTTACATGTAATGAGTGAATTAGTATCGTTTTTACAAAAAACTATGCTATTAAGTACCAAAACTAGTAATCATAACTTTAGTTGAACAATCAATTTTAAAAGGTGGTTTTTATTAAACTATCACCTAGAATTCTATGAAAGCAATGAACATTGTTGACAACTATAGTTTGAGAAAAATACGATGAAATAAGGTGCTAGGAATCATGATATCACCATATATAGTTCGTCCTATTCAACCTCATTTACCACATTAAGATAATATTTAATTTGTTGCTAATCGGACTTCTCAATTTTAATTAATATTTTTTCTCGGATAGATAAAATCACATCTTCCTATATGAATTCAAGATATCTCTATAGGAACACGACATGAAGGGACACATTAAATTCTAAAAAAATCCATACATGATTATACAATTTGAAGAAGTATATCTATTTATGTTACGCCTCGCCCAACTAGCCAAGCCACATGGTAACCAGCTAGAAAATAGTGCAAAGTCCCTCAAGGCCCGTACTCCATTTCACTTCATCTACCTACCTATCCGAGGCGATCAAGGTAAGAGACCGAAGTGAATTAAGCACCATAGTCAAAGCGACTTGATTAGAGGACCTCCATGTCCAGGACGAGGTGCCATGAGTTGCTGCAGTTTATTTCATAAAGGTATCTTCCATGATATCGGTTCGGCCAACGAATCTTCCATACTAGAATCTTTCGTATGTCTGAGTAGACACCCTTTGGTCAACTTTTCAATCTATTTTTCATATGGCAGGCCTAGAGCATAAAGTGGTCACTTTTCAATTCATTCAACGTTGCTTCTGACCTAGGATAGCTAAGTGTGATGCCTATGAGGTGTGACTTATTAGCACACAGTCCAAATGATGCTTCATACTCACCACATCAATCATTTCTCAACATCTTAATTTTTTTATTTCTCAACTTCATTCTTATAGAAAATAAATTTCTCTATAATTTCATCCTTACTTTTAAACAAATACACATAACAGTATTTTTTACTATCATCAACAAAAGTAATGATGTACTTGTTGTCACCTTATTATTTGTACAATTTTTAAGTCACATATTCAGTGTGAATTAAATTAAGTGGTTTTGTATTTCGTTCAATTGATTTAAAGGATAACATTGTCAATTTTACCTCAACACAAATTTCACACTTATATTTAGAATCAATATGAAATTCAGGAATGCAAATCAAGTTAACCAATCTACATAAATTGTCATAGTTAACATATCATAGTCTACTATGCTACAAATTGATATGCTCAAGCAAGTAAGTAGAAGAGTTAATTTTATTCATCTTTGGCTTAACAAACAATACATTCAATTTAAACATACCATCGAAAATATAACATTTCTCGACAAGCATTTTAATTTTAGACAAAATAATTTTGTCTGACTCAAATACAATGAGAAAATCATGCTTATTCAGAAGCAACCCAGACACTAGGTTTTTGCGAATTTTCAGCACATACAACACATTTTTAAAAGTCAACTCTTTCCCCGAAATCATCTTCAAAACCACTTTTCTTAACCCCTGATTTCAGAAGTTACTAATTTTTAATAAACAACTTCTCCTCATTCTCAATTTTTTTCGAACGCAGCAAACCAGTCTTTATCATAACATACATACCCCATAGCATTAGTGTCAATCCACCACTCTTTTGGATTTGAACTTACCATATTCACTTCAGAAATGATAGCCGTGAGATTCATCTTTGACATATCGTGTGCAATGTACTCACCGCCTTTGCTTCTTTCTTCTTCTTTGATAATCCACACTCCGAATACTTATAACCCATTTTGTCACAATTGAAGCATTTTCATTGAAATTTGTTTTTAGAAATTTCACATTTCGATCTTTGCTTGGCCCATTTGCCACTAAATGACCCAAATTTGTTCTTGTAGGTTTTAGAACTTTGACCATGTTCAATAATATTAGCTTTATCCACAATAAGATTGTACCACTACTTTTCTGAAATTCGGTTGTCTCCTTTGATTCGGTGTCTAACAATCAATTTTTTTAATGTTCATTTCTTTCACTCGTGATTTAGGTGATTTTTGAAATATTTCCACACCCGAGACAACTTTTCAGTAATTGCACCCACTTAGAAAGTTTTTTCTCAAATTCATCACTTTCCAACATGAATCTCATGAAGAATAATTTATAATTCTTGCACTTAACTGATTACAGTTTTTGAGGCCACGATTTTATAATTTAAGAATCAACCAACAATAAAAAAATTTAGTCCCAGCATCCTTAGTGTTTTATTTTTGTTCTAGACTCACAATTTTTTCAACTATTTTCATAGTACTATACATATTGTATAGTGAATCGGTAAAACTATTCAGAATGTAAATCAGGCACAGGAAATCGGAATGTTTCCACACATCAAGTGCACTAACAGCTTGGACATTTCCTTCACTCTCATTGAGTTTTGCAGATGTCTCAGTCGAGAACCTAGTAAGATTCAAAGTGGTTAAATAAAATAATCAGTTGCCACCTTTTGAAATTCAAACTATTGAATTTCTCCGATTTTTCCTCCATTGTTAATCGGAACAGTCATTGTATGACCAGTTGTTTAAGCCATGTCATGACTTAACAATTTAGCCACAATCTGCGTCCCGGTAGAAGTTGGCCCTTGAGCCATAACTTGGTCTTCAGTAGCCACAATATGGGTCACCTCCATGTTAGTTGATTCAGTAGCCATTTCTGAAAAAAATCAAACGAATATTAGCTTCTGAAATAAAAAATATATGAACCAACCTGTTCTTTTTTTTTTCAACTTGCTTTAAGTTTGTAATATATTTCAGAATACAATAATGTTTTATTATTTTAGAAAGAATACAAATGGTAAATAAAATTCCAGGAACAAATAAACGATAAAAGATGATAGATTTGAAATTAACAATAACAAAGTCAAATATGAAGTGATTTAAGAAAAAATAAATTAGTAAAATCAAGGTCTGTATAAACACAGTGTCCTATGAGTGTCTGTCTCATAGGATACAACGAAGGAACCTGCAAAAATTGAGCACCAAATCTTTGCACCCATGAACCACTAGAACCGTACCACAAGAACTTTGACAAAAAACAAAAAAACATGGTAGAATATTTTCGAACAAAACGAAATTCGTGTGTGTATGTGAGAGGAAAACGACTTGATAAATGAGTTGTAATAGAAGGCATAATAGTTGGGGGTTTAGAAGTTGAAAAGCCATATAGAAGAAAAAGTAATGGAAAGTAAAGGAAAAACGTGGACCCTCCTAAAGGACTAATTTTTGGTTCGTTCGGTCCGATAATCGTGTGCGCAGGTCGTATATACATACAAGTTCAAGATCTGATGTGCAATTATGTCTGAGATTTGTACCCTCACCTGAGCGCACACTTGAAAAGAACCTCTATTCTACATATGATTACATCATTCCAAAGTGTAATCATATATAAAGTGATCATTGCCTTTATCATTTCCTATGTGGGACAACTTACACATAGTTTTCCTTTCAACACAAAGCCATCTTCCAATGGATCAACTTTGAGCCTCAATTTCTAATTCGTTGAGGTATCAATTTTGGCAAGTAAATACATCACTTCGATGTTCTCATGGAAGAGAACACAAATTAAATTTGATCTTCCAAAATGAACGAACGGATCCCATTCAAAATTATGCCAAAATAACATATTAAGCCATTTTCCAACATCAATAAGTGATAGACAGTTCATCAACCACCCAGTTATCGCTATCTATATCGATTATCGTCTTCTCAAAATCGAAAATTCTCACAATTCCTACCATTTTTTATTATCAAGAACCCAATTGAAAGCTTTATTTTCCTCTGAAATATTGGTTTCAATCTTATATACACAAGTTGGGGTAGAGGTATAGATAAGGAGGGATATCTTAGGCACCAGTCCTAATTCTGTTGATAAAGGATTTGTGCATTCAAATTAGATGCCAAAGCAATATTACATTCAAGTATAGTGTAAGTTAAAGTAGGGCCATTAATATTCTCCTTTTTTGCTCTAGAAACCTCATTAGTGACATCGACTGTTGGATTTGGTGAGGTTTAGGTATCGAGAAAATCTGATCGTCACGAGGATGGTCAATTTTTTAGGCCATTTGGGAGTAAAAATGCAAGAATAAAGAGAATATGCTTTTAAGAAATAACTGAATTCGGTCCTACTAGGAAACACACTTACTAAAATAAATTGAAGTACTCTGGTTCACAGACCAAGCGACTCAGAAAAGTATCATATATTTAGCCATGTTTGGCCCCATTTTAAAAACTTTTTTTGTAAGGGAAGTAGTATTTCATCTTTTACTACTCTACATTTGCTCTTTAGCACTTACCTTTATTGTAAGGGAAGTAGTCTTTCTTATTTACTACTTTCATTATTTTCACTTGTAACCACGGTATTCTTTCGCCATAAATGATGGTAGATTAATAAAATTTCAGAGGTACCGCCCTCCTTCAACTGAAAAAAAAAAAAGAAAAAAAAAATCACGCATGTAACACAATTTTTATGAATTCGTCAATTTTTATCAAAATCTACTAAAAAAAATTGATTTTTTTAACTAAATCAAACAAATGCTATGATATTAGGATATGTTTATTATAAAGTAATAATTCAATTGAAATACTGATTTATTTATTTTTTTTATTAGAGGAACTATTTATTTTAAGAGTAGTGTTATTGAACACAATTGGTGTTTAATATTAGTTTGGGTGACAATTTTAATCATATTAAATTACACGTTCAATTAAATAGAAGGAATTATGACCCATTTAATAGGGCGTGTGATATGCTGACACCTAAACTGGTGTTCAATATTACTGGTACTAGATATCATTATTCTAATTTTACTTGTTGGTCTAAAAATTTCATAGACCTTGCAGTAAAAAAAATCTCTCTTACCGTGTCTTGTCAGCCTGTATGTTTACACACTCGAACACCATTATGTACGTATAGCACTTCCGAATATTAAATATCAATAGTGCTAAATAACATTAATCAATTTTTACTATGATATTTATTTTGTCACCCTTAATCAATTCCTCTTCTCACTCTTCTTCCCCGCTATTACATCTCGAACTCTACAAATAAAAACAGCTATTATTGACGTGAGACCATATAGAATGTCCCCCACATTGTCAAATCCAATCACTACGAAATTTCAAATCGAAAATGGAGATCATGAAACCTGTGATGGTTTCGATTTGTGTAGGACAATGGTGATGACCGAACTTATAGTGGTGGTGGGTTCTGTATGTATCCTAACGAGTGGTGGTGTTAGATATGTGAAATCACATTGTAAAACAATTTGAGTAACAAAGTGTAATGAAAAAAAATGTAACATAATACGTAATTCGTATATTTAATTAAAGTAACATGCAACACGTGTAAATTGTTGAATTTTAATGAAAAGACACACCACGTGTTACCCTTTATTTTATGATAAACTTTAATGAAAGTAACACAATATTTTTCAAAAAAAAAAAAAAACCTTGGCACAATGGCATTTTCATTTATTTAAAATTAGAGTATCTGTCAAAATCTCCCCAATGTATAACTAACCGGGCAAGGCCTTGTATTACTTCCTTTTGTATAAAGATCCAGTGGACTATCACTGTCCCAAGAGTTCTAAACCAAACAATTTTGATTTGGGGTGTTCAGCATAAGAGCCCACTCACGTAATGGATAGTTTGTGGAAAAAATTCATAAGAGTATGAGTATGACCCATTTCAATAATAAAAAAATAAATTTCAAATTTCAAAAATCAGATTTTTATTAATTTTTATTTATGATTTAATTAATTAAATATATTAAAGTCGTAGATATATATATAATTTGGTCATAGATTCATAATTTAATTAATCACATATTATTTTTTGATCACAAATCAAAATTTTTAAATGTCACAAATTATTTTACGATCACAATTTAAAGGTCACAATTCGTTCATTGGTCACAGATTCACAATTTAGTTAGTCACATATTATTTTTTAATCACAAATCAGAGTTTTTAAATGTCACAAATTGTTTCACGGTCACAATTCAAATAATTTATAGGTCACTGTTTCTTCATTGGTCACAGATAAAAAAATTATGTCACAATTTCTTTATCGATCACGGATCACAAATTAATTAGTCACAAATTATTTCGAAATTACAAATCAAAAATTTTATAGGTCACAAATCAGAATTTTAATATGTCACAAATTATTTTACGGTCACGATTCAAAAATTTCATAAATCACAATTTGTTCATCGATCACAAATCACAATTATTATAAGTCACAAATTATCATATGTCACAAATTATTAGATTATTGGTCACATATTAACAATTTCTTAGATCACATATTATTTATTACTCACAAATTATCCAAATCATTGGTCACATGGTCACAGATTAACTAATTTAGTGATATAGTCAACCAAATAATCTGTGACCAACACCAACACTTGTGACAACCGCTGCCTTAAACTACACCACCACTGCTACCATTGTCGCCAAAACACTCCCACCACCCGAGAGCACCAATGTCTTAAACAAATTATCACATACACTCGACAGACCCATCGCCACCAACATCTCATCATCACCGCCACACCCACTGTCACGACCACCACTGTCGACTGCCACCGCCAAAATATGGAAGTTACCACCACCACCACCACATCAAACACTACCACATCTGCAAACACCGCACCACTACAACACCCAACCATCGCACCCACATCACACACCTACAACCAATAATACTGCGACCACAACCAATAGCAAACACCGCAAAAAAGCCGCTGCCAACGCAACCACACCATCACCGCATACACCACATATAAAATCGCAACCTACCGCATACACCACACATAAAATCGTCGACCTAAATGGTGAGGTTCTGCAGAGAGATGTGAGATTTGAGGTTCTGTAGAGAGATGTGAGATTAGAGAGAGAGGAAAGTGAGAATCGCCGGTGATCTCCCACGGTGATATCTCACTGTGAAATCGCTACTCAAATCGAAGAGTGATGGAGACAACGAAGTCGCCGCTGCAAGCGACGTTAGAAGATGTGGCAGTGAGCTGTGGTCTTAGGAAATGACGACCTGCTTCTTCTCACCGGCGATTCACTCCGATGGGTCGCTCCCGGCAGAGAGAGAGAGAGAGAGAGAGAAGCAAGGTTCGGCAGAGAGAGAGGGAAGTGAGGGAGAAATAATTTAGGGTTTGATTGTGCAGGATTAATTAATTAATTTTTAAATATATTAATTAATAAAAAATATTTGATTTTTGTATAATCAAATATTCCATCTTATTTTTGAAATTGAATCTTGAAAAGTAAAGTTCCACTAATTTGCGCTTGTAGGGCAATTTGCAGGCCCTCTAGCACTTCCTTTTTGCACAAGGTTTCCAATAGACTATTTCTCACCCAATGGGCCAGGACAACTTGGGTTCAGCACTACATGAGTCCACTTGGTTTTGGGTCGTTTATCTGGAAATCATGCCTCCTGTGACAATTTTTTTTTAATGAGTTTTTAAATAGTAAATTTTGGAAGAATGTACTCTTAAAAAATAGGAATTTTTTTTGAGTTTACGTAAATAATATTTTATTGTGAAAACGCGTGGTTGAAAATGACTGATAAAAAAATGAAAAAGAATAATTATCAAACAACGACACATCGACAACAATAATGTATGGGTAAAAATATTTTTTTCCTCGATTTGCTTAAAGTATTTAAATAAATATTCTCGTTCTCGATTAGAGTAGTCACTCTAGACTTCTCAATAGCAAGTTTGGAGGTTAAAAATTTACTTATTGAAGCAGTGTAAATTTATTCAGTATACATTGGCTTGGTTCGTTTGATTTTAGGGCCTCTTTGATGTGAAATAAATGGATTTGGAAATCGGATGGAACTGCATTTGCAATTTTTACATTTTTTTTTTTACAGCTTTTATTTTTGTTTATTAAAAAGAATGACGAATTCGTCATTTAACGATCAAAATGGAGGGAATGACGAGTTTTGCTACATAACTAAAAATGTAGGGAAAGATTATGCTAACAAAGGTTGAAAGTATATTTGTAATATTTTGCAAAGGTTAATGATGAATAATACAATTTTTTTCAATTATATAAGTTTTGTTTTCCAAATCACAATGTAGTTTAAGAATATTAAAATTCAATGACTGTGTATTTTTATATATTTTTAATTAAATTAGTATTTATTTCTCTTCTCTCTAAATTTTTCCTTAAGTTTTTTTTAGGCCATCTCTCTTTTTCTTCTTTTTATATGAGCTTCAACCTACTTCATCTTATTTACGTGACATAAAGAATTTGATTAACAAGTTCTAGCTACCAGGCTACCACACATGCTTTGATTAAGAATAGTGGAGATAATTTCTTGATTATTTTTTGAGTTAGTGAATTATTTTCTCAATTAACTTTATATATATATAATAGAGAGATAATCTACTAAGCACGATGACATGATATATCAATTCAATTCATTGATAAATAAAGGGTTGGGCATGGATAAAGGGTTTAGTAATCACGATCTTGACTATTTTGAACGTATATGCTAGAGACCGATCCTCGCACCACCGGGAAGGAAAGCAGCCAAAAAAATAAACAAATAATCCTATTAATTAAACAAAAAAATTGTTTGTTAAAGAATAAATCACACGTCAAATAATTATCAAAACATGAACTAATATATAAGATATTTGATTACTCTTCTTAACAATGTTAACTTTTTAAAATGAAAATCAAAGCTTTAATATGTTATCATAACACCGTTAAATTCAAACGAGTCATTCGATTCGATTATCATCTTCCAAAGTCATATCAAGAGATAAATCTCACATCAAATAATTGCTAAAATATAGACCAGTATATGTAAGATCTTTGACTACTATACTTATTTTAAAAATGTTGACATTTTAAAATGAAATCTTAAATTTTATACTCTGTTTGAGCCCCATTATTTTCTCATTAATAGAAATATTTGGACTTTTTTTTTTCAAACTTGGTGGGCCCCACAAGACACAAAACGGTCAAAAATGGCAGGCTGGTCACTATTTCAACGGCTCTATTTTTTCTATTAATGTACAACATACAGGATTTTGATAATGTTTTTGTTATCTTTTTAACGCATAAAAATTGTTGGCAGTAGTCAAACAATGCTAAAGCATGTTTCATATTCCCAAGCAAATAATCATCTTTCACCCCGCAAAACCGGCATGAAAAGTTCTGAAATCAGCTTCACATAACTCACGTTTCAGTTACATTCAATCCTCAAGCCCCACAAAACAACAAATTGACCAAGGCCAATTTCGTCATTTTAACTACCTTCTACCCTTACCTCCTGTCACTCTTTCCATGCGACGGTCTACTAAAAATTCAGGACGTGTTTGGCGGAGATGAAAATGAGTGAAAAAATAAAGGGAGGAAATTATTTTTAAGAAAAATGAATTCTTATAAACAAAACATGAAATATTTGTTTCAAATGCTAATTTAATAGACTTTTGGAGATCTTTTTGTCATTTCGCAACCTTAATCTATAAGAATATGTTATATATCAATAATTGTGATTGAACATTATAATATTAAACATTAATTTCAGTTCTTTTCAATTTTTGTACACTATTCTTGACTAACATTTTAAAAATCGTTTCAAGCATTGACTAAAAAAGAGAAATGTTCAAATGTCAAAATGTTGGATCGATGTAGAATTGAATGTAAGAAAGTTAATCAAGAATCTGTTTGAGTCTCATTTTATTATAAGAATGCATTTTAGAATAATAGATTAATAGAGAATGTGTGATTAATGTTGTTTGTAATATTATCTTATCAAAAAATGTATGATTGAAATTAAGAGAGAGAAAAATATATTTTTGAAAATAATGAAAATCATACAAAGGCTAAAAACAAAAAGTAAGGAGTGATTATTTTAACAGCTTCTAAATTTTTGTATTTTATTTTATAGTTCCAGTCACCAATTTTCTAGAGGTGACAAGTTGAGACGCTTCACGAGCCATCATTTAATAAATTAATAAATAAAATAAGACTTAAAAATCTGCCTTAGAGCATTTTCAAGAAATTTTCTATTTTTAGAGCACATATTTTGTAATTTATTAGTAATGCAACAAACTCTTTATCTTTATCACTTAATTTTACTAGTTCCAGAAAGTATTTATTGTTATTTTTTTTCTATCTTTTAAATTCACAAGCTTCCATCCAAAGTATTATATTATTTTCATCCATTGAAAATTGAAATAATTTGAATGTATTTAATTATAGTACATTTCAAAATGTTAATTTGAAGAGTCTTTTGAAGTATAATTTTAAGGATTAACTCATTAAAATAGAGAGTATATCATATTTAAAGAGTTTATTAAAGATACTCGTAAGACATAAAACAAAATTTCCAAATATTCACCATAAAAAAAAAAAAAATGCCACCTAAAAGTTTGCGATTTAACTTATCGAATTGAAAATCAAACTCAGTTCAATCCTGAGTTTGTTTAAAGATTGGGTCGAGCTCTCATGAGCTGATGAATGATCCGATCTATTATCAACATTACATATTTTTTTTGGTGGAATCGACTGACTGAATCCAATTTTGATGATATTGTTCTTGACAAACATGTATTTATTTTGTACACGTTCTATAATTGTTATTTTTACCCAATTTTATCTTTTCGGCACGAAAACGTCCTCTCTTCTTGCTAGGTGAGCATGCAAATTGCTTGAAAATAACTTGAGCACTTCAAGGTTAGAATATCGCTATTGATGACCATCATCGATATATGTAGCAACATTTATTAAGCGCTTATTTAATCTTTTGATAAGTAATTTTGTAAAAGGTGATTTTTTTTTTAAAGAATGTGTGATTAAAAATAGAAAAATTTTATGCATTTATGTGGAAATTTATTTTATTGGAAGAATGTATTATTGAAAATAATTTTTTTTAAAAAAATATGTCTTCTAATTCTACAAACAAAATGGATATTTCTTTCATTTTTCTTTGCCAAACACTCCTATACAAACACACAATTTAGGCAAAAGTATGTTTTCGTAGAATGCAAAACAGGTGAGGTGAGAGTGGGTCCCGAGGAAAAGAGAGAAAAAATGGGGGCGCTTGTGTTGTGGCAGCCCCCTATTGGGTTGGTCAATGGTTTCCCCAGAAAAAAATTGTGTTCGCTAACAGCAGTATTATTGATTAAGTTTTCAGACACACAGCAAGAAAGAAAACAGTGCTGTAGTGAAATTTCCACTTTTTCTGCAATTATATATAGAGATGTATATATAGAGAGATAGTGTGGATCCTCTTTTGTTCTAATCGATGTTGTATGTGTACAAATACAGAAATGGTCGAATCTGACTCCAACATTTTTCATGAAGCTGTTGTTCCGATCTTCTTCTCCGACAGATTCTCAAATTTCTAGACCTAATACTGACCAGATCGTTTTTTCTTAAATCATTTTTCTGTCTGGTAATTAATTGAAATGAAAATAGACGGCATTTAGTTTTTTTTTTTTTAATTGTATTTTATTGGTTTATTGTTGAATTTTGGGAGAAAGAGAGGGGGAAAAATGAACGGTGCTGATGGGGGAGAAGTAGCGGCAGCTCCGATTGGTCCACCGCAGCCACTCGAGTGGAAATTCTCTCAGGTGTTTGGTGAGCGGACGGCCGGCGAAGAAGTACAAGAAGGTGAGAAATGGCTGTGTAAATAAATACACGAATGGATAAAATTGTTTGCGTTTTGGATCTTGGAATTGAGGTTTAGGTTTTATTATTTTGATATGCTTTTGAATTGTTAAGTGGTAGAAACAATCTCGGTTCTTGTGGAGTTTTAATGAAAATTAATTGGATTTAGTATGGCGATTTAAGCGAGTGATTTGCATGTCAATTTTAATTAATTATTTGAGGGTAGTGTAGGAGCGGACTCAAGTTAAATACAGTTTGGTTCTGGTTTTTCTCACTACGTGCATTTATTTTGTTGTTGAATTTTTATCCTATATTATAGTTTTGGATGTCAGTAATTGCCGTGTTAGGTATTTGAACTACTTTTTTCTCTATCATGACCTGAAAAAATCTAAGCTCCCATAAATTGAATTGTTTGTTTTTCGTGCAAAGTGATAGCTGGCTTTCTACACTCTGCGTGTGAGAATAGGTAGGGATGAATGTCTTATATGAGAATGCACTCCTCAGGGTTTATTTGTACTGCCAGTAGTTGTCTTGGGCATGGGCTAGAGGCTATTTGATTGTTGAATTTCAGTTATGGTAATGATGGTCATGCAATAGATATCTGAAAAGCCCTCTTGTTATTTTTGGTTGAAGCTCTATGACAATTCCTTTTGTGATTTTGGGTTAAAGCTATACTGCAATGTAGGACATGTTGTAAAATCATTTGCTGCTTCCAAAATATTACAATGTTGTCTAGGTTGAAACCACCTAGGAGTTTCCAAATGTAGTCAGAATTGTGCAAAGTCTGAACTGTGCGAAGATTCCAAACGATGTTTGTCCCTTCGGTGTGCCCTGGCAGTTTTTGAATTGTGTTTTATGTCGTTTTTATATTATTTGTGAAAAAGACAAAAAAGTGACGATTAAGCTTATATCTGCTTCCAAGTTAAAGTGAAGGTTAGCTCCTTTTTCGAATTACTGTATTTTTTACTGGTGGTTTAGTAATGTACTGTACATCGACCATGTCACCCAATTAGGTTTCATCTATAGATGTATTTGTGCAATGTACTCATAATTATCTTACCAACTAAGGAGAGTGGGCGAACGTATGGATTATTGCAATCATGATGCATTGAGTACTGGCTGGTCTAAAACCACGGATCCAGATAAATTGTAATATGTAAGTTTTTGAGCTTGTTTGAATGGTATTTCACATGAGAGTTGGATTTTCAACATGTCAATTGTGTAAATTCAATTATCTCTCTCATCTCATGCAAAAATTGGCTTGTGCGATGGGCATTAAGAAGGGTATCTATGGTGAGAGCAGAGAAGACATAAATTTGGAAGTCGTTTGTGAAGTGTATTAGGTTAACATATATAGACAGACTTCATTATTTTGATGATTCAAATTTGATTTGGATTGTCAAAGGATGAGTTTCTGAGCTTTGAAATTATAAATTCCTCACTCCAATGTGTATCTATCTCTTTGTGATTTACTTCTGCTTGTGCAACTGTACCTTGCCATATACTGGCAACATGGCTGTAAGTAATAATCCACTGATTCCACAAGTCCAAAATATTTTACCTTTACAAAACTACAATTTTTCCCCAGTTGTTTGTCAACATGCTTTACTTCTTCCCTGTTCTTCTTTGTGAATTACCTGTATATGAAAAATAAAGAAGTCTATATTAGCTGAACAGCAGACTGTTAGACACTAAACTAGATTCTTGTGATTGCCTATGAATGGCATTGATAGATACTACTTTTAGGAACATTTAGTAAGTTTGATGAAGCCACTAACCCTTGTTGCCACAAAAATCATATGCATGCATTTGATGTGTTGTTGGCTCTGTTATCAGTTTAGTATTTGTTAAGAGCATGTTATTGTTCTCGATTTCTGGGAGGCTGATTTGACATGGTAAGTTACTATTGTTGCACGAATAGTTTTTCATTCAGTGAAAAGTGTGGACTTAAATCAGAATTTATCCATATTCTGTAATTTGTCTTCTTATTTTAAGTCCTGGAGAATATTGATATACAGCGCCTTCTCTTTGCTCTTGTTGCATATCTATGGATTGATTTGTTTCTCTGTTATTTTAGTACTGGTTCTCTTAGATAGATGAGTTCCTGAATTGTATGTGGTTGAATTTTAGAACATGGACCTAAGATATTCTAATATGCTTTTTTTTGTTTTATCTTTCAGTTGATATAATCTCTGCAATTGAGTTTGATAAAAGTGGTGACCACCTTGCTACCGGTGACCGTGGTGGAAGGGTGGTATTATTTGAAAGAACTGATGCGAAAGAGGTGATGTTCAAAATATTCAAGTGCTAATTTATTTAAAATATAGTCAAATATATTCTTACATTTTCCTTTTGCAACTTATTTTGCAGCGTGGTGGAAATAGAAAAGATTTGGAGAGGATGGACTATCCAGATACTCGACATCCAGAGTTTCATTACAAAACTGAATTTCAGAGCCATGAACCTGAGGTATTTATTTCCACTTTTGTTCATTGCCTCTCTGTATGTGCCCATGGGATTCGATGATTGGTCTTTGTAAATAAGCTGCCCTAGATATTACTGTGAAGTTGTGAATGGTCAGCTTGATGTCTCTACTCTTTTACTTCCCCCCTAGCCCACTCCCTTCAAAATGGAAAAATGAAAAATAACAAAATGAATAATTAAACAAACAAACAAATTAAAAATTAAAAATAAAAATTTTCAGAGTTGTTAACATATGCATTCACATATTCCTTTCAGTTTGATTATCTCAAGAGTCTGGAAATTGAGGAGAAAATCAATAAGATCCGTTGGTGCCAGACAGCTAATGGTGCTGTTTTTCTTTTGTCCACTAATGACAAAACCATTAAGTTTTGGAAGGTGAGGTAAACAATTTCATTTTTATTTAATCATTGTTCGTGGCAGTAAAGAGAAAGATGTATAACTTTAGTGTTCTAAGTTCACTGTTAGAGCTGTAAAATGGAACTTCCAGCCTCATGTTCATGGTATCTGGGTCTTGTACTTATTATGCAGTGGATTTGACGCCTTGATTCCTCAATGCACAGGATCTTGCTCTCTGGATTTTTCTTTCTTCTTTTCTTCCCACATCTTAATATGCACTAGTTCATGAGCTTTGTTGTTCTCTTTTCTTCTGCGAGTTCAGCAACCCGATCTTGTGTTTATAGTTTATAGTTTACATTTCTCTTTGTAAGGAAAATTGGTCTTATGCAAGGAAGTTGTAGATCTGCTTGGTGTGAGGCTTTTGTGTTCATTGTAATCTAAATCAGGAAAAAACTTGATTGGAGGTGTTTGTTAGTTCAAATATGTGTGAGCTGCTGTTACTTATCTGGTGATTTTCTCAAATATGATTTTATACTACTTGATTTCTTCCTAGGATCCAGTTCTTGAGTGGAGAATTGGTTTTTATGCCTTTGTTCGTTCCATGGTTTTAATGCTTCGTATTTAATTAAACAGGTCCAAGAGAAGAAAGTAAAAAAAATTAGTGAAGCTAATGTGGATCCTTTGAAAGGTGCTATAAATGGAAGCATTGCCAGTTCAAGCATTTCTTCAAGCCCTAATCAACATATTGCTAATGGGGGCTATGTAGACCAATCTCATAACTGTTTGAAAAATGATACATCCTTTCCACCTGCAGGCATTACCTTACTACGATTACCAGTGGTAGTGGTACTTAAACTAAGCTATATTTACACTTGCACTATCAAGGTTTCTGTAGGATCCATCAATTTTTGGGTGTGTTCTACATCAATGGAATTAATGTGCACTCTCTCTCTCTCTCTCTCTCTCTCTCTCTCTCTCTCTCTCTCTCTCTCAGTTTGATGTATTCTGTGAAAGGAATTGATCATTGCTGAATATTTAAATTATGTAGAACATGAAAATAATTTTTACTTTGTGTCAACTGGTACTCATTCTCAAGTGCACTGAAACATTCGCTATGAATTTTCTCTACAAGTATATTTCTGTGAGTTACATGTATATTTGAAATTGTTTATTTGTTATGACTCTCTCTCTCTCTCTCTCTCTCTCTCTCTCTCTCTCTCTCTCTCTCAGTTTGATGTATTCTGTGAAAGGAATTGATCATTGCTGAATATTTAAATTATGTAGAATGTGAAAATAATTTTTACTTTGTGTCAATTGGTACTCATTCTCAATTGCACTGAAACATTCGCTATGAATTTTCTCTACAGGTATATTTCTGTGAGTTACATGTATATTTGAAATTGTTTATTTGTTATGACTCTCTCTCTCAGTTTGATGTATTCTGTGAAAGGAATTGATCATTGCTGAATATTTAAATTATGTAGAACGTGAAAATAATTTTTACTTTGTGTCAACTGGTACTCATTCTCAAGCGCACTGAAACATTCGCTATGAATTTTCTCTACAATTATATTTCTGTGAGTTACATTTATATTTGAAATTGTTTATTTGTTATGACTTTCTCTCAAGGGTTTAGAGCCTTGGAGCCCTGTTGATTACAAACCTTAGTCTGAATTGTGCATTCATAAGCCTGCAAGTTCACATGGATAATCACTAGGCAGTCCTATAACAGACAAGTTTTAGTTGTCGTTGTTTAATGAATGCTCTGTTTTATTATTTACTCAATTTTCTTTCTAACACTTTGGTTATACTATCTGTAGGTTACAAGCAATGAGATCAAACTTGTTGCAAGATGTAGAAGAACATATGCCCATGCGCACGACTACCATATCAATTCTATTTCAAATAACAGGCATGGATATCCATATTTTTTGTCAATAGTTAATGACTACCATTTTTTTTTATGTATTTTGAGTTTTTATTTGAAACATTTCTCTAATTGTGAGTTTTGATTGCCTCATTATCCCCTGATGTTAACACTGTTGATTCATTCCATTCCTTCTAACTTTTAGGCCTCAAGCTAGAGGAGGGAAAGCAAGGATATTTTTTCAATTTCGTGAAAATTTATACGAACTTAAAGCTTATTTATCAGATCAATGATGGATGGATTGGTGAAGAAAACAAAAGTTCATTTCTCAAGTATTTTTCACGACTTAATGAGAGGGCAATTGATACAGCTTAAATGCATTGATTCATGGTCATGCACATGATGCCTTTCTTTCATCCTCTGTTCGTATACCCTCCTTCGCCAGTTTCTTCCCTGTTTTTTCCTTTCTTCTAGGACCCAAATTTATAGCTGAGCATTTTTTGAGAAAGTCGAAGTTGATATTGCTGAGGAATATGAATCACTGGCTTAAGCTGTTTCTTGGTGCATCTTTACGAAAAATATATAAGTAAACTATTTTTTTTTTTATGGTTTTCACGCAGTTGATTTATCTTTGCAAACATTCGTAATAGAATTCCAGTGTTATCCATCTAACTAAAAATGAGTGATTATAGGCCTTTGTTAGCCCATTTATTCCACTCGACGAAGCCTTAACCTCTGAAGGTGCATAAATTAGTATCCTTGAATATGTTGAATCCCTTACATATACAAGATTTGATTATGCTGTTGACACGTTACCAATAACATTTTTATAAACTCTTCCTGGGAACTGCAATTCGTTCTTTCTTTTGGTAATGTGATTTGTTGAATCTCACCAATTAATATTCATCTTTAATGCTTTCCAGTGATAGAGAAACATTTATATCTGCTGATGATCTGCGAATAAATCTTTGGAACTTAGAAGTAAGCAATCAAAGTTTCAACATCATTGATGTGAAGCCAGCAAATATGGAGGATCTGACTGGTAAGTTCCTTTTTTTGTTCAACTTCCATATATATTGTATTCAATTCAAAATAGGAATTTAAATTCCTTTTTTAATGCTTGACTATAACGGTTCTTTATGAGTGACGAGCACACTAGGAAATGGTGTCATGATTAAGTCCACTTCTGACTATCATAGCTGTTGCTGTTCACGTGATCGTTCATCACTGGTGAAATGAAAAAGCATTGCAAACAGTTTGTCTGACTGTCATGTTGCGGAACCCTGACATTGACTTTCTTTTGATGACATCTTATTTCTTATCGCAGAGGTGATAACATCAGCTGAGTTTCATCCTATTCACTGTAACATGTTAGCATATAGTAGTTCAAAAGGATCAGTTCGTCTCATTGATTTGCGCCAATCAGCTTTGTGTGATTCACATTCGAAACTGTAAGTGCTTTTTACTATTTTTATTTTATTTTCTGGATGAAATCACTTCTGTCGAGCTTGTTTTGTCTGCTTCAAATTTAAACACTCAAATAACTGTCCTAAGTAGAAGGTTGGCAGGTTTTGAATGTTCCATGTTGTTTCTCTGTTTTAGTTCAACTGCTTTTTTATTTTTATAAACGAAACGCAGATATTCTTTTTATATGCAGCTTTGAGGGACAGGAGGCACCTGGTTCAAGGTCATTTTTCACTGAAATAATAGCTTCAGTTTCTGATATTAAGTTTGCAAGGGATGGAAGATATATACTGAGTCGTGATTACATGACCCTCAAGGTTCTATCTTCTGTTGTTAGTTCCCCCCTTCGAGCTTTATATTCTTTTGATGTAATGCTGCAATTTGTAACAATTTATATACTTTGTTTTTTGAATACATTTTGCTCAGTGGCAGCAGCATTGAGATGTTGAAAATAAGTGTATGATTCTGGACAACTAATACAAAAATCAGAAAATTTGTCGAAAAAATGATACTGAGTGATGGAAACTAGTTGCTTCCTGTTGGCGAAGCATTAAGTTCCATTTAGAAGTTGCAAACATAGGAAGAGCTTGAAGTTTGGCATTTGAGATGGAAAAGAACCTAGCGCATCACCTATTTAAAGTTCTTTACTACTTGGCCTCAGCATGCCTTCTATTTTCAAAACCGTGGCTAAAGATGAATACTTAGTGCACAATCCTGTGGAGCTCGTATATATTATAATTTGGATTTCAATTTTATATATGGTGTCGATTCTGGTCTGTTACTGATCCATCTTATTTGGTGTCAGTTGTGGGATATCAATATGGATTCTGGTCCTGTGTCGACCTTCCAGGTTCACGAGTATTTAAGACCAAAGGTGAATTACCTTATTCAGGGAAAGTTCTGACAGCTTTTTCTGCTAATGTTTTTTGGAGCTGATTAGATTGTAATTTGATAAAATCCAGCTGTGTGATTTGTATGAAAGTGACTCCATTTTTGATAAATTTGAATGTTGCCTGAGTGGTGATGGTCTTCGAGTAGCGACTGGTTCTTACAGGTATCTTAAGGTTTCCTGAGTTTTATCACCATTACTGATGTTTCTCTGTTTTTTCGAACTAAATAAAGACGAAAACGATTTCAGCAATCTCTTCCGCGTATTTGGATGTGCAGCGAGCAGTACTGAAGCAACTACTCTGGAAGCTAGCAAAAACCCAATGAGGTACTGCAACCCAATTAGTTTTGACATGTTGGTCTAAATGTTGATTTATTGCATTATTGGTTGTTATGGGTAAAAAGGGAACACTTCGATTGTCCTTTCAGAAGACAAGTTCAGACCCCGTCAAGAACAACTTCCAGATCCCTGAGCAGTGGTATTTCTCGTGTTGTCAAGCGAGGTATTATTTTTGTCCCCTTCCATCTTTTTCCTTTTTGTTACACATTCTGGCGCAATTCCTATCGTGCATATTTGGTAGAGAGGATTGGATAGGACTGCATAGTTTGAAGAACTTAAAATCTTTTTTCATAATACTGTTTAGTCCCGTCCAGTCCAATACTGTATATCAAATATGCACTTTCAGGTTTTTAGTTTTTCTCATTTCTAAGAGTGTTGGGATATCTCTTGCAGGTTCTGAAAGCCCAGGAGTTGATGCCAATGGGAACTCCTTTGATTTCACTACCAAGCTACTCCATCTGGCATGGCACCCAACTGAAAACTCAATTGCCTGTGCTGCTGCAAATAGTTTGTACATGTATTATGCATAAGCGATTGTTGGAGCTAGATAAAAAATGTTGGGTTGCTACTCAAGAATGCCTCTATCCGTAGCAAACCGAGTCTCTACTATCTTACATCCAAGTGCCTCAATAGAAATGGCGCTCATGGTATTCGCAACAGAGCTACTTGTCCTTTTAGCCTATAGATGGCTCGCTTCCTTCTTTCCTTCCCTTTCTCCCTTGCTATTTCTGCCCACCCTATATTTTTTATTTTTTACAACTCCCCTCAGGAGGAAAGATGTGGTTCTGTTCTTAACTAATTTGGTTGAAGTTGGGAAAGAATGTGAATGTAGTTCTCTTACAAAACAAAAACTATAGGATGTCCTATATTATCCTAGTTTTAAGGTAAAAAAATGTAGTTTTACTTGAAATCTTCCCGTAAAGGAGCTACTGCTAAACTTGCAGGGCATTAAGTTTTATTCAGTTTTTCTTTGGTAGGGTAAAACTTCTCATTATAAATGCCTGCTTTTATTTGTATTTATTTAATATATAAATTTGTAATTTTGAATCACATATCTTAGCACAGCCTATTTTGGTTTTCCTCTATTGCTTCAATTTTGTGCGTATAGACTATTCTTGTTACTATATTCAAGGGGAAAGAACTCACAAAATCTATAAAAATGTAGGACAAATTATGCAGAAAAATGAAGGCTACTTTGTTTCATCAATTTTACAGTCTTCAAGCCTTACTCTGTTAACCACGCTACACGTCACCACTACAAATAACATAATAAACCTTCAAATTCAAGAAATCATTTAACATATTCATGAATGATGATAAAAAATCTAAAATACATAATAAAATTATAAATCAAAACATATAAAGATTTGAGCTACAAAAAAGAAGGATTCTTACTTTGATGTGACAAAATTCTTATATGATATGTTTGAATATAAATATGTCAAATTAAATTTAGAAAGTAAAGTATGTACAGATGTGAATATTAGAACGCAAAAAATGAGAGGGTACACAGAATTAATACAAAAAGGATATTCAAGAAGTTCATGGACATTAGTGGTTGAATTAATCACAATTCCATCGAAGAAGAATCGTGGTTCACCAATTAGAATGTGGGTTTCATGATTGTGAAAATTAAAATTTAAGATTATTGAATTAATGCTATTAATCCAATTAATATATATATATATATATATATATATATATATATATATATATATATATATATATATATATATATATATATATATATCTTTTGAGCTGCTTAAACAATATCTATTTTTTAATTTCATGTCGAATAAATTGAATTAATACTGTTATAAAAATTAATGTAAACAACGCCCATTTTCCAATTTTATGTTGAATAGATTGAATGAATTTTTATTTTTATCTTATTTCAAAAGTGGAATTTAGGACCGTTCTTTGAGTTCCTTAAACCACACCTATTTTACAATTTCATATTGAATAAGTTGAATTAATATTGTTAATAAAAATTAATGTAATGTTAAAAAGATTAATTAGGGAATTATTGACAAATGGAAAAGAAAAGAGATTTTTTAATTTCATATTGAATTAATGTTATTAATCAATTATTAACAAAATAAAAATTAAATGAGTGTATATTGGGTATATAGCTAAATATATAAATTGAATTAATGCCATTAATAAAAATTAATGTAATATTAAAAAGATTAATTTAGGGAATTATTAACAAATGAAAAAAAAAGGATTTTTAAATTTTATGTTGAATAAATTGAATTAATGTTATTATTAATTATTAACAAAAGAAAAATTAAATAAGTGTAAATTTGGCATATAACTAAATATGTAAGATAAAATTGGTATTCAATAGTTTCAATTAATTTTCAACAAAAATAAAATTAAATAAGGGTATGTTGGACATAAAATTAAATATATAAGGGTAAAATTAGTATTCAAAAGTTTCTTCACAATCCTTCTTTTAATATATTGTAGATTGTAGATAATTTATGGAATGCAGTTTGTGCTAAAATATTATAGGGTAAAAAGCATAAATAGTACATGAACTTTCAATTGTATTTCTTATAGGTACTCAAACTTTCAATTTTTCTTAGTTCATACCCGAACTTCTAATATATTTCTAGCTTATATATAATTTAATCAGCCATTAACAGTTCTAACGGTCTGATCCGACATGGCAATTGACGGTGTTAATTCTTTAGCAACAAAATAAATTGCATAATTCCAAGCTTTACAAGTCATGCTCCTATTCAAATTCTTGTAAACCCATAAAACGTTGTTGTCAATCATTTTCCTCCCAAGTAATTCTTCTTCTCGAAATCGGTGATCACAAATCGCTCTAAAATTTGCAGTTTTATGGTGCTCCATGTATTCTCACTCCACTTTCAAACCCCTTTCAACAAGGGAGGTGAAATATCACTATTTAGCCCCTGTTTGGTAGCTATTTTGGGAAGAAAATACATTTTTGAATAGTTAATTGATGGAGAATGTGTGGTTAAAAATTAAGGAAAAATTTTGAGTTTGCGTGTAATATTATTTTATTGAAAAATATATGATTGAAAAGAATAGAGAGAAAAATGTATTTTTAGAAAAATAGTTACCAAACAGGATTTTAATAAACCAGAGAGATGAAATCAAATTCTTATAAATAATTAATTGGCTTGTCATACATTAAGGATGTGCATTTGCGAACAAGGGGCATGGTTTGTAAAGTTAGGGTCAATGTGATTTATTTTGTTGTTAAAGGGTTAACATAATCAAGTGACACAAAGGTACGAAACGTTTCGATTGTTAACGGCCAGTTAAATTAGATATGTACTAGAGAACATAAATGGAAGTCCATGTATGAATTATGGAACGCTGAAAACGTTTGTGTACTTTTAAGAAATGCCTAGTATGGATGGGTAACATATTTTGAACTTCGGGTATTGAATAGGAAAAATTAAAAGTTTAGGTACCTATAAGAAATACGGTAGATTTTTCAGGTACCCCTCATTCAGTTTACCCAATACTTTATTACATCATATGAATACAATATAGTATTTGGTATGAAGCGGTGGCGGTGGCAGTAGCAGCAGAAGAACTTTATCATAACTTGATCAAGATAATTGCATAAGTTATGAGCATTCATTGGGTCAATCATTAGGAGCCTCGTGGGGACAACAGGACGTGACAGCTCCATTGTTAGTCATGTGCTACTGATAGCGGTGACGGATCCAGAAAAAAATTCAGGACGAACTAATATTCCAAAAAAAAAAAAAAAAACAACAAAAAACAAAATCATGCACATAAAAAAAAATAAAATTTGCAAATGAACATTTGGGCTGGAACGGACTGTAACACGGGCCGACGTGTCCCTAGATCTGCCTCTAGTTGATAATCCTCACATGCCACATGCCCCACTCATTTCTATTTTCTCATCACTAGGATTGGAAAAAAAAAATATAATCCAAACCATTCAAGTCACTCCACCCAACATAATTCGATCAGTTTGGATTGGTTTTTGTAAAAAATTGAGTTGGGTTCGAATTTGATGGTCAAGTTTTAGGTCTAGTTGGATTGTGGGTTATTGATTATTGGGGAAATAATGTATTTTAAATAGTGATATGATGAGAAATGTGTGGTTGAAAAAGAAAGAAAAGTTATTGATGTGATGAAAAATATTATTTTATTGAAAAATGTGTGGTTGAAAATGAGTAGAAGAATGAGAATGAAAAATGAGGATGTGGCCCAAATGGGATCTAAATGTTCAAATGTTTTGGCATATGCATTTTGGAAGTGATGCATGGCTTAACTAGATTCAAAGAGTTCATATTTGTAACAATTGTTCTAGTTAATCCTTCATTGTGCTAAAAAAGTGCCGGCAGGTTTTTATAATCATGCTATAAGTAGAGGAAACTTTGACGGACAACAATTGATTGGAATATGGAAAGAGTAAAAAACAATCTAATCACACACTGCCACATCAACATCGGTGAGAATTTCGTCAAAAATTCCCTATACTCGTGGCTTTTTATAGCCACACGAAAGAATAAATTGGTCCATTGTGGCATGTTCTTGAGGTACTTAAAATTATGAATAAAGTTCATTGTACAGAAGAGGTTGATAGAAGAGGTTAACATTCACTCCCATTTGCATGAGTCCCGTATGAATAAAAAAAGTCCAAAAATGAAAGTGGAACTCCTCGTTGTGAGTATTCTGTAAACCTCTTCTGTACGAGTAGCAGGGTTGTAAAATTATCTTGGTTGGTCTACACGGCTTGTGACGAGTCTACAGGCCTAAAGCTCATTGGTCCATGCTTAAAGCATGACGGTGACTGACTTGCTTCAATCAATCGGGGTATGATTTTCAGAATTAAGGGCCTCCCAAAAACAAAATAAGGACCCCCCATCAAGCATACTTAATCTGTTGTTACGTGGGGAAACTGTTAGGCAAAGAGAAGGAACAGAACAACAAAGAGGAAGAAGAAGAACAAACCAGTGGAAGAAGAAAAAGGACTAACGACATTAACTGACATTTAAATTTAAACCGACGTCGTGTGGCTTTCATTGAAACGGTGTCATTTTACTTCTTTTACTTCAATTAAGTGTACTAGTTAGAAAACGTTTGTTACAGCTTCTTTTCTAAGACACACGACTTCAACCATGATTGTATATATATGCAGCCTGTGCGAAGGATGAATCAATCGGTGAAAATCTGCAATTTCTGTTATGCAATTGATTGATTAATTTCAGCTTTCATTATTTTTTATCTTAAATTTACGGGAGTGTATTCAATTGAGATTTTTGAAGATTTTGATGGACTTTTTTTTTTTAAGTGATGACTTTCGTGAATTTTTTATAAATTTGCATAGAATTAGTGGAAGTCTTTCTTAGACTTCTGGAGACCTTCATTTTAATTTTTTTGTAGATTTTTGTAGAATTCAAAAAACTTTTAAAGACTTTCATTTGAAATAGAATTCACGTGGATCCAATGCAATAATATGAAATTATCATATATGAGATTATAGCTTCCACAATTTTCATTCTATTTTCCCTCCTCTTATAATTAAAAAATATTTTAAAAAGAATAAAAATTTAAGATCTTTTAATTAAATAAATAATAATCAAAAGTATACATATATATGATAAAAAAAAATAAATTTAATATTTAATATTCAATATTATTAATATAATATACTTTTAAAAATAAATAAAAATCAATATATTTATATTTAATTATAAATTTGTCATATAAAATTTTATAATTTAATAAAAAAATAGATATTTTTCACAAAAAAAAAAAAAATGAATGAAAAAAGTTACAAGAATCCAATTTAATTTTTTTCCATAGAAAATAGAGATAACGATAAGAGAGAGAGAGAGAGAGAGAGAGAGAGAGAATCAATAGAAAAAATAAATTTTAATCATACATCTAATGTTTGTAGAAGGAAAAAAAGGAAAAAAAAAATATTGATTTTTTTTTTTTTTTTTTTTTTTTTTTTTTAAAAAGTCTCCAAAAGTCTCATGATTACTGAGAGACAAATTTTGAGATATTATGAGTACTTTCTACTTAAAAGTTAGTACTCCAGAGACTTTTATAAAAGTCTCCAAAAGTCATTAAAATTTGAATACCCCAAAACTTATAGAGACTACTAAAAAGTTTTAATTGAATATACCGTAACTTTTAGAGACTTTTTAAAAAGTCTATAAAAGTCTCAATTGAATACACCATAATTTTTAGAGTCTCTAAAAGTCTACATTGAATACACCAAAACTTTTTAAATCCCAAAAAGTCTTTAAAAGTTTTAATTGAATACATTCCCCTTAGTTACAATTTCAGCTGATTTCAACTAGAACATTCTATTGTCAGAGCTACGGTTGCAGTGAGGATCAAAGTCAAGTTCCATCCACGACAAATTGGTATCAGAGCAGACATATTAGACTGGGCATTCACAAGCCATGGATACACAAGTCAAAGTTGTAGATGATAGCCCAAATGGATGGAAAATGAAACTGGCCCCTCTATTCTTTTGTTCTTCAGTTTCATAGCCCAAATGTCTTTAGATCTTAAAATGAAACTGAAGAACAAAAGAATAGAGGGGCCTATTGTTAATTTGAGATCTGGGAATGTGATAACTACACAAGGGGCTAGTAGTAATGAGAACAGTATTCATACTCGAGGAAAATTCAAGGGAAATAGTAGACTCCCTAATATTGATTTCCTATAATTTGGGGGAGAAGGAACCAGGGAATGACTGAGGAAATCTATGAAATATTTTCAACTCCATCAAATTCTTGATGAACTTAGATTGGGAGTTATAAAGATGTATTTGAAAGGAGAAGTTGATATATGGTTTTATGGATTCACTGCAAGCCTTCTTGGGCAGATTAGAGTTTATTCTTAGAGGAACTTTGTAGGAGGTTTTTAGAAACTACTGGGAGAAAGTGATTGATTCCTTCAGCAAAATTAAACAGCTAGGATCAATATCTGAATGCCAGGAGTCTGAATTAGGAGGAAAAGAAATCATGGAAATATCAAGTAATGCTCTAGCTGGAGGGCGGAAGCACAAAACCATTAGGGTGCCAGGGATGATTAAAGAGAGGAAAGTGTTCATACTGATTGACAGTGGAAATACTCACAGTTTTATAGATGAGAAGCTAGTTAGAGAACTTAACTATACTATTGATGAAACCAAGACCATGACAGTTAGAGTGACCAGTGGTGATAAACTGGACAGTAAATCTATATGTCAACCACTGATATGGAAGGTGCGTGATTGGGAATTCCAATACAAATTAAAGACTCTTAAACTTGGAGGTAGTGACATGGTCGTGTTAGGAGTGAATTGGTTGAGTCAATTTGCAGGTCAAATACTATTTGATTTTTACAAGGGTATGTCAAGTTCAAATACAACCAGAAGGAGATAAAATTTAGGAGTGAGACACCAAAACTTCGAGTCCGGATGATGGAGATGGAGAAGTTGTTTAAAAGACACATTTATTGTGTTGTTGGACAGCTATACACCCTCATTGAAGGGGAAAATGAGAAAATTCCCAACCAGATCACATAAGTTATTGATCAAATCCCAGAAGTATTTGAAGAACAAAAAGGGCTACCTCCACCTAGGTCACATAACCAACACATTCCACTAAAAGAAGGAACTCAATCATTTAGAATCAAACCCTATATATGCCCTTTTTATTCAGAAATCAGAAACTGAGAAGTTGATTAAAGATGGTAGAAATATGGATCGAAAGCTTTACAAGGAAAGCTCTAAAATATTCGTGATATTCATAGTCGAGGAGGAGGTGATGACCAAATTTTACATAGCAAAAAAAGAGAGCATAAATTCTGGTTTTCGAGTCGAAAACTAGAGGAGAAAAGAAAGCTTTAGAGACTACATTTTGATATATGTTTTTCTTGTTATATGAAGATACTGTTAAGGGATATAATCCCACATCGAATAAAGATGTAAACATAGACCAATTTATAAAGGCCTTGGGCTACTCCTCTTAATAAGGTTGACCTTTTAAGATGGACCCCCAAATCTTAACATGGTATCAGAGCCCATTAAGCTCTAACGAGCGATTCGATCCTTGTAAGACTTAAAAATATGAGCATATGGATTTCAAGATTGGTCTGCTCAAACGAGCCACCATCTTGTGGGGGCATGTTAAGGGATATAATCCCACATCGAATAAAGATGTAAACATAGACCAATTTATAAAGGCCTTGGGCTACTCCTCTTAATAAGGTTGACCTTTTAAGATGGACCTCAAGTCTTTACAGATACATGGCTAATGTATATATAGCCAAATTACAAAAATAGAAAGTACATTTTAATCATGTTACCTACTACTAGACAATACTTAACAAAAAGCTTAACTTGTAATAGGTTAAAAAGCTAGTCTAATTTTCATCATCTCATAGTTAGCCTTCAACCAAATATGTAACTAAATCAAAACCGAAAATTACAATAATTTTGTGACACAAAAATGTCACAATTTCAACAAAAGAAATGCTTGTTGAGAGTGGTGCAAATAATGTGAACCAAGCATATGCCACCTCACACTACCTGCTCAATCCAAGGGTGGTGAATAGAATGAGGCAGCTACTAACTTCATACAAAGAAGACATTCAGACCTTGAACTTTAATGATGAGGTTAATTTAAGCGGAAGAGATGTCATGGCTCCCACCTATGCTCATCAACTCACTTGCGAACCCTCTTGGGTGAAGCTTCCTGTGCGAAACTCCCATCGTGTGAACCTTGTGTGAAGCAACTCTGATGCTATATCAGGCAGGGAATGAAGGAAGTCAGATCAGATAGGAAAAATAAATGAGAAGATGCTAAATGGATTGAAATGTCAGTTTTCTATTTGTCAATCTTGGGGACAAGATCAAGGTGAGAGGGAGGCTTATTACACGGGAAAACGGTTGGAGAAAGAGAAGGAATAGAACAAGAAAGAGGAAGAAGAAGAGCAGACCAGTGGAAGAAGAAGGAGGACCAACGTCATTAACTAACATTTAAATTCAAAACAGCATCGTGTGGCTTTAGTTGAAATGGTGTTGTTTTACTTGTTTACGTCTCTTAAGTGCATTTGTTAGATAATATTTTTTTACAGCTTCTTCTCTGAGAAACACCACTTCAACCATGATTATATATATGCAGCATGTGTGAAGGATGAATCAATCGGTGAAAATCTGCAATTTCTGTTATGCAATGGATTGATTAATTTCAGTTTCAATCTTCATCTCTTCTCAATTTTATCATTTATCCTTCCCCAATTTTTTTTTTTTTAATCTTAAATTTGTTACCATTTCAGCTGATTTCAGCTGGAACATTCCATTGTCTGAGTTACGGTTGCAGTGAAGATCAAAGCCGAGTTCCAGCCTTGACATCTGTCAACCTCATCATCGAATTTAAAGATCAACCAACTACTATTATGAACAAAATGATGGCACTTCACTTTCCAAGAATCGTACATTCGAAGAAGTGCAGTTTTACCTGGAAACCTTCCAGCAAATTATCCTACTAAGAATACCCCATGCTATTTCAACATCGTCAACATCTTGTTTCCCCAAAATTACTTCGTCAGGAAGATCATCAAAAGTTTGGAGCTTAATACCTTTATCATGCTTTTTATCTTTGAAAAGATTAGCACAAGGAGCTTTAGGAAGATCCATCTGTTTTCTTCGAGTAGAAGTGTTATTATGAGGTTTCATAGCCGACTCTTCAAATTCTGTGTCTTCCCCTCCAAGCATTTGATAAACACTTGGCGATTTCTTACTTTCATGAATAAACTCCAAAAAGTTTTTATAGAATTTTGAGCAGCAGCTTTTGAAGAAATAACTCCATTTTCCTTACCTTGTATTTGAACACCTTCATTGAGGTTTTAACTGCCTTTGCTGGAACTTCAATATGCTTCTTAATCGGGAGAACAATATGTTGTTGGGAGGATTTCTTCTTACACTTTTACCCATTTGCAGCTAGTAAATGTGTAAGAAACAAGCTAGAACAACTGAAATTCAGCCAGAAATGCTGCATAACTTCTAGAACACCCCAGGCAAGCAGGTAGAATTTGAAAAACTTAGTTGAAAATTCAAAGAACTTAGAAACTGAGCTGAACAAATTCAAAATCTGTATATAGTGAGTAGGCAGAATTTGAAAAAAATTGTGTAGGATGGAAACAGTTTTTTTGAATTTTGGCCTGCAAAGTGCAAAAAAATTTGAATTTTTTCCCAAAAGAGGTAGGAATCTGTTGCAGAAATCAGTCAACTCCGCAAGAACAATGCAAAACCAACTGGCTGAATTCAAATTTACCAAGTGAGGGAAGGTAAAATTTAAATTTTGAAACTAGAATAATTCAAATGCAAGGGATGACAAAGTGATGTTTCTCTCACTAGGTTGAGAGCATCTCTCTCTGGCTCCTTGACTAATTGATAGCTCTTTCTTTATGTCTTCTTTTTTAAGCTTGATGTTCGCTGATCAACAATACTTCACTTCTGCCTCAAACACCCTTGTGCACGAGCCTGCCAACATATGTAAAAAAAGGAAAAATTGCAATCGTGATCCTAAAACCTTCGCATTTTTTTTGGACTTTACCTTAACTTTCAGTTTGTGTCACTACAGGTTTCAAACCTTCAAGAAATTTGCAGATGCAGTCCAAAATGACGAAAAACGTTAGTTCCACCATTAGTTGACCTCAAAAATGGGAAAGGATAAATTTTGACCAATTTAAACAGGGGCATTTTCGTCTAATTCTATTTCTCCCTTATTCACTGTTCATTTCCCTCCTTTTTCAGGTTTTATATATTCTTCTCATTCTTCCATTTATCTTAGATAATTTTTTAGCATGAATATGGAAAGCAATATCTTTAGATGCCGTGACCTTGTACAGATGAAGACCTCATGGACGAACTTGAACTTAGGAAGAAGATTACTTACTTGCCCACGGCATTAGGATGTCGGTGAATTAATTTCTCTGACTAGTACGACCTCCCAATGTGCAACAGATCGAGGGAGATAATCCCTATATTTCTACGTGTTAGAGAGAGATAGAAGCTGAACTAAACACCCTACGTGCAAGAAGCCGTAGTTCAAGTAAGACTTGGATATTAGAATTTGTATGAGACTTGGATATTAGAATTTGTATGTTGAGTTTTTGTTAAATGGGTATGTGCATAGATCTATGTTAGGTTTGAGCTCAGATGATGTGTCTATGTTTTGAAAGGGTTTATGAGTTAGAAATTGAGTTGTCTATGATCTTGTAACTTATTTCCATTAAATAAGACATATTATCATTCAACAGTATTGCTTTAATTTTCATTTCTCACAGTTTTTCTCCTTCCATTGTGAGCAAATACTTCAAAATGAAGGGAAAATATGTTCAAAAACTTCTTGTAGATGGTGCATTACAGGCCTCCAACATTTTCAATTAGACGTAGATAACGATCCAAACATTTTACTATGTCGCAGCATAGGTCCCAAACCTTTGTATTTGAATGCATCAAAAGTCCCAAACTTTTAAATGAAATGCGTAGTAGGTCCCAAACCTTTTAAGAAGTTGAAGCTTATGTTTCAATCATTTTACTTGAGTTAGAATATCTGTTTGATTGCTTAGGTGCCAATTCCAAATATGCTTCACATCGAGAGAACCCCTAACACAATGATCCAACAATAGTCACTAATTAAAGACACCAAGAACAATTTTCTCATTGGAATATTCGCATTTTACATCATAATTCGTTTATTCATCATATAAAACAATTCCAATTTTGTTCTACCAAAGGTAAACCACACACAAAACTTCATCATACTAAAAGTTTGTTCAAAAGGATCATCATACAAAAACCTATGTTCTTTTTTGTCCATTTTTCTTCTTCTTTGCCTGTGGCTTGGTGGGAGTAAAAGTCTTCCTCTTGCCCTTGCCTTGTGATGAAGTCGACGCTATATCCTACTGTGTAGATGCCTTTCTCTTTCTCTTACCATGTGATTGAGTTGGCTGTATATCTACTTCAGAACATATTATCTTGTTATGGCTTGTCCCACCATATTTTTTATATGTCATTTTCATTCCAGTTCTTGCTATTTTGGTGTTTGCAGGTGGCTTTACTTACGACATTTTTCTTGACTTCTTTGGTTTGTTTGCATGTTTCTCTTTATAGGTGGCTTCAAAGGATGTTTCCCCAGCTCTGGCTACAACTCAGGACCTAACATTGGTTGGATGACTGGGCTATAAGACCTCAGATAAGCTTCTTTTTTGTAGCATACATCTATATACTCATACATGCCAATGTTTCTCAATAGTATATCAACAAGGTATTCCTGTAAGTTGCTATTTTCCATATGCATTTACGCTTTATCAATTCCACACTCCATCTCATTCCATCCCTGTTGCTCACCTCAAAATTTTCACTTCCATCATAGTCAGCCTTCAAGAATCTTGCATTTGTCTTTGCTTTCTCAACAATACTCATAACTCTAGGACCAAAAGCATGATCTCATCTTTTTGCAGCTTCCTTTTTGTTTGTTAGAAATGAAGGTCCAAAACCTGACATTACACATCCCAATATCAAATGTGATGTGAACCCGACCAATGACAGGCTTAGGACCCCACGAACAAGAAGAACAAACCCAAGAAAGCTAGAAATGACGCCGCGCAAAGCTTCAATCCGACCCTTCGTTCGACCCGTACCAAGAACCAAGATCTACGCGAGGAATCTGACTCGTTGATTACCCGGAGCTAGAACCGTGCAGTGGGAACGCCACAAAAGGACTCCGATCTTCTTTTGATAAATTCAAGATTAAGTCTTTAAACCACCAAGAAATTGGAGGAGAAAAACTCACAAAGTTTATATAAACCTCAATAATGTCAAGAGGTCCTTAACAATGAAAAAGAACTCCTATTTATACTAAACATGATAAAACCCTAAAAGCCACGAATTTGGGTCCAAAATATGAAAAAATATGGAAATAAAATAGAGTTTTAACCAAATAAGGAAACTTGCGAAAATTAATGATTCTGTCTCGAAAAAGTACTATGCGGCCGCATAGTATATTTTCATGCGGCCGCATAGTTCATTTGGGTGAACTCCAGCCACTCTCTGACTAATCGCATGTGTCCCCAACTATGCGGCCACATAGTTGGATTGTTTGGCCCCCTTTTTTCCCTTGCTCGTTTGACTTGTTTTTCAACGCCTTCCGTCGCTTTGTGACTTCCACCCCCAACATGAAAGCTGGTCTTTGACGTGTTGACTCCAACATGTCGTGCTCCGCTTCTTGAACAAGTGATTGTATGCATTTTATTGATTATTAGAAGACTCGATCCCGGCTTAGGTCCCTTTTCAATGTTCGCCCATTTCTTGTTGATTCGTTGCGCATCCCGGATCACATCATCTCCTCTCCCTTCGAAAGGATTCGACCTCGAATCCAAACCTGCACCAAACGAAGCAACATTAGCAACTTCGAAATTATCAACAATCTCAAACTTACCCCCAATAACTAAGTCGTATCCATTGACTATGCACATGGCAATGATATGAAGTGTCCATCTCCCCGAGGATGTAGCCTGGACCGCCATCGAATTCGTGTCCACTTCCCACGCATGATCACCTGTGTCTTACCAAATCCAATACTAACACCAACAGATGAAAAGATTAAAATGAATAATATCAGTGAATTAGAAGTACTAAAGTGCGGGCTAGGGTTATGAGACATTAAACTTAATCCTGACACATTCCATAAGTCCAGTCTAACACATGTAATAATACTGTGATTAGAAGAATAACAAACATGCATCATGTCACCTATAATGCACTCGAGTTGCTTGTTATACGCAATTAACTTCATATGACATGCTTGAATCTCACAACGTAGCAAATATATATAATAGACAAGTAAGAAACTTTCCATAGGAATATGAAACACCGGACCGACTCTACTCATAAATTTATCAAAAACATCACCAGTGGCAAGACCACTTAACTTATGTAAGATACCTATTCCATGAGGTGCTCCAAATTCTAGCTTAGGTGTAAGATTTTGAGAAGTTACCTGAGCGTGACTACATCCAATTGTACTATTACACACCAAATTTTCCATGTGTCCTGCATCAAGTGGATAGTCAAAGTATGGCGCCTTGCGACTTATACCACTGTGAATCAAATTCTTGAAGTCCTGTAAAGAAGAAATATCCAAATCGGGGGAGGGAATGTTAGCTCTCACTAAAACCCTCTCACACTTGACTTTTCTCACATATAAGCTCACCTTGAAATTTTCTCTCCTCTTTGAATTTTCTCTCAAGCTCTCCTTTTTTTGCCCTTTATTTTTGTTCTCTCACTCACTTTTCATTTTCAATTGATCCTCATAGACTTGATGTGGTGTCAAAGGGAAAAGTGTAATATGTTTTCCACCCTGTCAAAGTTGTATCTATTTGAAACCCCTCATGCTCCATCTTTCTATCATACTGTCATGACCTACCTAACAAGAGATGTCCCGCATGCATTGGAACCACATCACATAACACATCATCACTATACCGCCCAATGCTAAAGATCACCAATGCCCTTCTAGTAACCTGGACCTCTCCACAATTATTTAACCACTCTAATTTATAGGATTGTGGATGCCTCATAAGAGGTAAAGCCAACTCTCCTACAAGGGTCGAGCTGACCATATTTGTACAACTCCCGTCATCTACTATCAAACTGCACACCTTATCCTTAACATGACACCTAGTGTGAAACAAGTTTTCTCGTGGTTGCTCTTCATCATCCACCTTCACTTGTGTAGTAAGAGCACGCATTACCACTAATGATTTCGCCACCGGGTACTCCACATAAGTCTCACCATTAACATCCTCCAACCCAGGCATACTATCACTCTCACTCCCATCATCCGACTCCAACTCTCCCGTCTCCCTAAGGATCATCACTCGTCGGTTTGGAGTCTTTGGACATTGTGAAGCAATATGTCGCGCACCCAAACACTTAAAACACTTAATATCTCTCGATCTACCAGTTTGAGACTCCCTATTTGGTTTATGTTTATTCACCTCCTCCTTAACCTGAGACACTTCAACCTTCTCCCTAGTCACAGCCCGATCATGCCTATCACCACCACTCCATTTGGGTTCCGTAGGAAATCTCGCTACCCCCTTACGCCCAAGCTGTCTCTGCACTTTCATTGCTACATGCACTAAGTCCTCAAATTCCACATAGTGCTACAACTCTACTATGCTGGCAATACCCCTATTTAGCCCATTTAAAAATCTAGCCATGGTAGCTTCCCGATCCTCCTCTATGTTTACTCTAATCATTGATATCTCCATCTCTTTAAAATAATCCTCCACACTCCTAGACCCCTGAGAAAGAGTTTGTAATTTTTGATGGAGATCCCGGTAATAATGTCCCGGTACAAACCGCTTTCTCATACAAACTTTCAACTCTCCACACATCTCAATTGGCCTATCTAAATTCCTCCTACGATTAGTCGTCATCTGATCCCACCAAATGATGACGTAATCAGTGAACTCCACTACCGCTAATTTCAACTTCTTCTCCTCCGAGTAATTTTGACAATCAAACACCAATTCCACCTTCTTCTCCCATTCTAAGTAAACCCCAAGATCACTCCTACCCTGAAAAGCTGGAATATTCAGTTTGATGCTTCCCAAATTTCTATCAACTACTCGATCAAGCCTATCTCCTCTATTCCTCATTCTCACCATATCACCTTCCAAATAATAATCATCACTCCTTACGCTCATCGCCTCGTATTCTTCATTCAATTCAGCCATAAGATTCATTCCTCTCCTATCTCCACTACCCCTATGAGGAACCCGTCGGGGCGTCCCTCGCTGTCGACTGTCAATCAAAGTTTTATGCCTAACTATATCACCACTAATACGCTCAACCGCCACATTCAATTGATCAAACCTATGTTTTATACTAATCATTAGGCCTGGGCACGGTTCGGGTCTTCAGAACCGAACCGAAAATTTTCGGGTAGTGAGTAAAAGGAACCGTCGGGTCCAAATATAATTTTGGAACCGTTCGGGTTCGGTTCCGTTCGGTTCAGTTCAGTTTGGTTCGGGTATGTTCGGTTCCATACTATAATAAATTTTTTTAACAGTCTGACATGTTTAATCTTAATTTTTACAAATTAACGTATTCCAATTTAATAACATATAAATAATAAGTTGTCCAATAAAATTAATTTACCAATGTATACAAATAACAAAAAGTAGATAGTAAATTAATAATACTAAAATATCGATGATCCATATAAATTAGAAGTCATAGATCGCAGAGATAAAATATTTTAAAATATTGCTAATACAGTAGTACTTACCAACTATTTGATTTAACCATCAATTGTTTGACTTGTCCTACTAGATACTAAGAAACTCTAAAAGAAAAATTGAAAAATCACAATTAACTAACATAAGTAAACTAAAAATTGTTCAACTAATAAGATTTAATAAGAAAAAATATAATATATATTTTATTACCTGTCTCAATGCCCTCATAGAACTCAGTGTCTTCAATGCAAACTCTATCTTTACTAATTTATTTTTAAAAAGTTAAAATAATTTAATCTTTCTCATATATAAAAATTTAAAAATTTAAAAAAATTCAGTTCTTATTCTGTTCTTCGGTTCTGGGTCTAGAACCTAGAACAAAAATGAACCCGTCGATTCTCGATTTAGATACCCGTTCGGGTATTTCAGTTACGAAGAACCGCTCGGTTCTGTTCGGATCCGGTTCGATTCAGTTTGGTTCGGGAGATATGCCCAACCCTACTTTTCATAAGCTCCATATAAAACCCCTTAGGCACCGTCTCTTCCTCACATTTATTCATTTTTTTCATCCATGTATATAAAGCAATTTGCAACTACTTAAATAACAGAAATTGAGTAAAATGGAAGAACAAGAAAGCAAGTAAATTACCTCGCGTGTTTGCACTCGTGTATCACTCGAATTTGCTTTTACTCGATATGAAGCTCACCGCTCTTACCTTTTACAGCTCGTCCTCCTTTCTTAATGGCTCGAAAAATAACCGACCTCAATCAATTGGAGTGCAATCTCCGTAGCAATTACAACCACAAGCACAAGTCTCGTATAATCAACACAATTTTGTACGGGTTAAGGTAGGGGTGGCAAAATGGCTCAGTGGCTCGGGCCGCCCGGGCTCGGCCCGTGAAAAGCCTGGGCCAGGCTCGGCTCGCGGCCCGGGATACCGGGCCAAGGCTCGGGCCGAGTCTCATTTTTGGGGCTCGGCCCGAGCCGGGTCGGCCCGGCGAGTTACGCGGGCCGGCTCGCGATCAAAAAAATATAAGAAAAAATAGAATAATACTGAATTTTTTTAAAAAAAAATTAAAAAAAATAGAAAAATACGGGCCGGCTCGGCTCGGGAAAAGCCCGAGCCGAAGCCCGGGCCGAGCCCCAAAATTTCCACCGAGCTTGGGCTCGGCTCGGCTCGGGCCCGGAAAAAGCCCGGGTCCTCCGAGCCCGGGCCTAGCATTTTGGCCCGCGAGCCGGGCCGGCCCGGCTCGTTGCCATCCCTAGGTTAAGGTAATGACTCAAATGCAAGAAAAGACAACAAAAGACTCAAATTTCAATATTTGAATTGCCTCTAAACGTTCACGAGAAACAGAGACAAAAAAAAATTTTGGCCTTTCTTTTTTTTTTTTTTTTTTTTTAATGAAACTAGATAATAGTTAACTAACAAATCTAGAAACAATCAAACAATACGATTATAAGAAAGATATAATGACGCTAAAACAAGAACAATAAATAAAAAAATAATTTTTTTTTAAAATCTGTACGTGAACAGTAACAGATGAACAGTAACAATATATATATATATATATATATATTTTGGCTAAAAAACGAAAATTAAATAACAAAAATTAAAGATAGATGACCTGAATTCTAGATCTGTGCTCTGATACCACCTGATGTGAACTCGGCCAAGAACAGGATTGGAAACCCACGAACAAGAAGAACAAACCCAAGAAAGTTAGAAATCACGCCGTGCAATGTTTCAACCCGACCCTTCGTTCGACCCGTACCAAGATCCAAGATTCTACGTGAGGAATCTGACCCGTTGATTATCCAGAACTAGAACCGTGTAGTGAGAACGCCACAAAAGAACTACGATCTCCTTTTGATAAGTTCAATATTAAGTCTTTAAACCACCAAGAAATTGGAGGAGAAAAACTCACAAAGTTTATATAAATTTCAATAATGTCAAAAGATCTTTAACAATGAAAAAGAACTCCTATTTATACTAAACATGATAAAATCCTAAAAGCCACGAATTTGGGTCCAAAATATGCAAAAATATGGAAATAAAATAGAATTTTAACCAAATAAGGAAACTTGCGAAAATTAATTATTTTGTCTCGGAAAAGTACATTTTCATGTGGCCGCATAGTACATTTTCATGCCGCCGCATAGTTCATTTGGCTGAACTCCAGCCGCTCTCTGACCATTCGCATGCGGCCGCATGCGTCCCTAACTATACGGCCGCATAGTTGGGCTGTTTGGCCCCCTTTTTTCCCTTGCTCGTTTGGTTCGTTTTTCAACGCCTTCTGTCGCTTTGTGGCTTCCACCCCAACATGAAAGATGGTCTTTGATGTGTTGACTCCAACATGTCGTACTTCGCTTCTCGAACAAGTGCTTGTATGCATTTTATTGATTATTAGAAGACTCGATCCCGGCTTAGGTCCCTTTTCAATGTTCGTCCATTTCTTGTTGATTTGTTGCGCATCCCGGATCACATCAAAATGTCAAAAGTTCTAAGATCCATTCCCAATTTGTTTTGTTCTTCGCATCTACCACAACCTAAGTTACAGAAAACATCCAGTTATCTGCATCAATACCAACTTCAACTAATAACTGCCCACTTTGTGTACTCTTCATGAAACATCCATCCAAACCAATTACATTCCTACACCCAGCTCTAAAACCTTCTTTGCAAGCATACAAACATATGCATAATCTTTTGAATGTTTGACTTGGTCCTTCAATTTTCACTATGCTAACAGTATTAGTTTTTTTCAACTCCTCATCATAGTCCCACAAGATCTTGTACTATTCAGCCATAATTTCATTAAGAACTTCTTCACATTTAGCTATTGTCTTATAAAATTGATGCTTAAAAATCTCATACATGTAATCCTCCTTCACTATTTCTATAAAATTATTTATAGACATTTTTAAATCAGATTTGAACTTCTTTATATACTTTTTTGCCAATTAACCAGCATGCACTCTTATATTTTGCCAAACTATTGTGCATGTATGTTCATCTCCAAATGTGTTAATCCTGAAACTCTTGTTTGGTTGTTGGTAGGCATACAACTCCTATAGACAGTTATCTTGACATTTGACCTTTAGTTTTGTTCCTTCATTCTTTACATATTGACCTGCCTTGCCTTTTTAATTGAATATTTTACAACTGCATCCTTGAATGTCTTTATGTTGCCAAATTTCATGCCTGCAAGATTAAACCAAAGTATAGTCCTATTTGGATTCAAACAATTTAATTTTATATTATATGAACATACAACAAACAAAAAATATCTTCATCGTACCTATTTAGAATTTTGGGTCTTGCATGTCTCTTACAGGATTAAATCAATGCTCAATCCTGGCTTTTGAAGAGCCACCAATTTCTTCAGTATCACTTAGAATGCTTCTAAGATCATTTGACTCATCATAGTCTGTTCCATCACTGTCTACATGCCCTGATGCACTCTCATGTTCTGTACTTAGATTTCCATAACCATTATCAATACCCTCAGACAACCTGAAGAATGTATCTTCATCACGATAATCTACAAGCACATCTTTCTCCTGCTCATAATCTGAATCACTGAACTCCTCTATTGGGCCTTCCTCGAATTCAATTTCCATATTTCTTTCTCTAGTGTCAATGTGATTCGAATTTTCATTAACAAGAGGTGCATCATCAGGTGGTGTATTTGCAAGGGATGCTGGAAAAGAGAGTACATCTGCAGGTGGTATCTCTACATGGGATGAAGCAGTAGGAGCTTTATCAACAGATGATGCATCGGTATGTATATAATTTTGATCTGTAGCAGGTGCCTCATGTTGTACTGCAACAAATTACTCATTTTGCTATGAAGCAAGAGACTCATTGTGATCTGTAGCAGGTGTTTCTTCATCCTGATCTGCAGTAAGTGTAACACTCCAAAATTTTTAAAGAATAAAATGATTTAATCCATCTACTATATTTTATATTTTGAAAGTCGACAGACTAGAGTGATATACGTGTTAATTTAATTTAATTTGAGCCAAATACTTAAATATTGATAAAGTAATGATAAATACATCAATATTGGACTCGTTGGATAACTCGTAATTTATCGTGCATATTAGATTTAAGAAAAAGTTAATTCAGATAAACAAGGGCCAAGTTATCGAGATTGAAAGATGTCATCTTAAATTGTTATTTAATTAAATTAATGAGTTAGGAGAGGGATGGCATGTGTAGGGTAGGTTTTTGATAAATTATTAATTGATTCTTTTATCAAATAAGGATTTTGTATTAAAAATAAAATAAATAAAATAAAAATAAAAATATGAGTAGAAACGTGTGCTGAGGTGATGGAAAGGGTGTCAATTGCTTTTATCTTGCCTTGAAATTGGGAAATGATAAGGATATGATTGTTGAATAGAAAAGGAAGCAATTTTGATGCTTTCATTTTGGGATTTGATAGGATAGCTTGCCATGTGTCTTTTGGATATGAGATGTAGTAATTTTGATTGTTTGAAATTAAAATGAGCTGCAGACGTGTGTATAATTAAAGGACACCAATTAAGCCATTTCACATGGAAAAACGTGTTTTATAATTTAATTAGCACCGTTAGATGCCAACAGATTTAGGGACGGGTCTTATTTTTTAATTAACACCAATTATACCTAATTTGGTGTCATTAGGAGTGTGTTTGATATGCATTATTTGAAAAAAATGAATTTTGAAATAGTGATATGATGAGAAATGTGTGGTTGAAAAAGAAGGAAAAGTTATTGATGTGATAGAAAATATTATTTTATTGAAGAATGTGTGGTTGAAAATGAGTAGAAGAATGAGAATGAGAATTAAAATGGGAATGAAACAGGGCCTAGATTTAAGAATTTTGCCTAGAAATATACAACTATTTCATTCTGGGTTTGGGCACCACGTTGAAGCAGCCATTGAGCCAACCCTAAATCCATAAGGTATCCAAAATCTTGACATGTGTTTGGCAATCATTAGTTAACTCATGTTTTATTATATAATTTAATATCAACAATTTTCTTGGCATATAGACACAACAACAGCGAAAAGGTTTTGGGAACGTGAATTTCTTACTTTCTCTCAACAATTCTATTATCAAACGAGGTAGAATATTATGTGCAAGTTGATATGTTTTTGCAATATTATAATTTTTCTTGCATAATTTATTTCATGAAATGATAATTGACCTGCGGAATAAAATGTGAGATTTCCTTCGGGTTTTCTCAAATATTGTACAGAAATGTGTTAGAGCATTCGATTGATCTCCGATTGTTCTTGATGAAATGATGGTATGGAATGTTATAGATTCATGTTTAAAGAATTACCATATTTTTTTGGACGCACGTATCCTACTGAGTTTAAATTACTCCTTCAAAATTTTAATATTTTCAGAATAGATCGGTCAACGTGGATGGTGGCTGAGCGGTGTGCGAATCACCAAGCAAAAATTTTCTAGAAAAATACTCAACAATAAACTTGGTTAAGATTCTTAAATTTTTTTTCTTGACACAATGATTATTTATTTCGTGATTTGTTATTTAATTTAATAATTGAATGTTCAATGGATTAAGTGTTTAATTTCTCAATTAAATATTTTCGCTGCAAGTGCGATTATGAAATGATATCGATAGCACCCCAAAATTTAAGTCGATAAAATTTGGGGCGTTACAGTAGGTGCCTCTTCATTATGGTCTGCATCATGTGCCTTATTATAGCCATGCAGGTCCACCATTGGTTCTTCACCTATAAGTTGACCAACCATTTGATTCTCATTTGCGTCTGCTTCTACAAGAACTTCCCATATTATCATCATCTGCAGGAACATCAACAGAACTCCCTGGCATCCACTTCTATTTCATCAATTGCACCATTACTCTCAGCCTCATCCACAATATAAAGTCATCACCCTCTAGAAAATCATCATAAACTTCAACTACATAGCATACATTATGCTCAAACTAATTGTCAACATCTACTTTTCCTTTTTCTTCCACCTTCTCCAACACTTCACCAGTGTCAACATCAACCACTGAAATATCATGCCCTACTTTGTAGTCCAATGACAATTCCAACACTTCAACTATGAGCACACACCACATTTTAGCAAGCCTATTCTCATCAAGCAACCTAACTACATTCACGAAGTCTGCATTTTTCACCAATCAGAATGATACCTCACTCAATCCCTTCTTTTCAAACTTATGCACATACCTCATTTTCTCAAAATAGCCAAGCATATTCATAGCACTGTCTAGGAGAAATCTATTAAAGTAATTAGGGTGCACGTAGTCTAGAAAGACTATCTTTCTATGTTTGTACACAAAATTATTTTTTGTGAGTAGTACACCGATGTAATGTAGCTTTATGGTGAAATAACTTGAATTTTCCTATGAACAAAAAAAATCATAACAAACCATCATCAACACTAGACCCTAGTTCAATGAAAGGAATGCAAAAGCAACACAAATGAATATTGCAAAGACTCTAGTTCAATGAAAGGAACGCAAAAGTAGCGCAAATGAATATTGCAAATTTTATGCCATGCTAATCCAATAACATACTTAAAATGATGGAAATATACATTATATGATCGCACTTTGCAACCCACTGTAAGGAAAAAATGCATACAACCAGAAATTTTGAAAAAATTTAAAAACTTACCGTATACAAGTTCGAGATGACGACCTTGTATGTGACATGCAATATCTTCTACAATTTCATCAAATTATTGATTATTTTCAGTTGACATTGTAGACGATGAATGATCGAATTCGTATCATGACAGAGAATGGAGAGGAAGTGATATTATAACAGACCAAATGATTTTTAAAAGGGGGAAATAGAATTGAACGATAAGGCCCCTATTTAAATTGGTCAAAATTTGTCTTTTTTTTCTTCATTTTTTTAGGTCAACTGACAGTGGAACTAACATTTTTCATCATTTTAGATTGCATCTGCGAATTTCTCAAAGGTTTGGGACCTGTGGTGGAGGAAACTAGAGGTCGAGGTAAAGTGTGCAAAAATGAAAAGGTTTGGGATTGCGGCTACAATTTTCTCTATAAAAAATCTCATCCTTTTTATTCTCGTTAAAACCATATACACATATTTGGTGAAAATAAAACTTGAACCAAATTATTGAAGTTCAGATACTTTGAACAAATACAAATTCAAGGTTCAATTTGAAATTGATAAATGAACCATTAAAATATTAAAATATCAAAATGTTAGAACTTATTGATCTTTAGTGTTCACAAATTTGTTGCACGTATAAACCTTTCTATTGTGATCAACGCAAAATCATATATTGAAGCTCATCTAGAATACAACCCCAACTCACACTAGGCTCATTTAAAGTTGAGAATTGCGATTTTTTTCTTTGTAGAATTCTTGACTCAATGCAAGTTGAGACAACTATAGTGGGGGTTGAAATGGACAAAATTTGTTAAAATTGGGAAACCCCTTCTTGTTAGTAGCTTCTCTACCATCGATGGAAGAGGTGTTAATGTTCACATTGCAAATGGTGGTTGCCTAGTTCTTCGAAGGGCAAATGACATTTTCTTTGCATGTTTCTCATGTTTTTGAGATCAAATCATGCATTGTTAATTATGACATGTTCGTTATGCAAAAGTTGATACCAAATTTTCTACTCTTGACGTTAATATTATATCAAATTAATCTAGAACAACGTAACAAACATAGACTTCTATATTGATGTTCTATGTTATTGGCGTCAATGGACAATAAAGCTATGATCAAATTAGTCACTTGCACCTTTCTTTAATATTGTTCAATATCATCACCCTTTTTTCTACAAAAAATGCACATGTTTGTTAAACCCTCAATCTCTTAAATCCCACAAGAAAATGCAAATTTTATGACAACTTTTTGGTAAAAACTTGACGGGATACAAATTTGATCATCATTGGCCTTCGAATCCATGACTGCAAAACTCAGGGGCCTGGGCAGCTGATGGGGCCTAATCGGAAAATCCTGGAGCTTGGCTACGGTGATGCAATCAAAATGGTAACCTCGTCGAAGATATGGATAGACCATAACACACTCTACAATTGCGAGAATGGACTAATTGATGTCACAAAGGGTTCTACAGACATTACAATATCAAACAATTAGTTTAGGTATCAAAAAATAAGGTTATGCTCTTAGGATGATGGTTACTTGAGGGACAAAGATATGAAGGTTACTGTTGCATTCAACCATTTTGGCCCGAATTGCCATTAGAGAATGCCAACGTACATTTTTGGATAGAAGTTATATATATATGCTGATAAATATATGTTTTATTGTTAAATCTTGAATCTAGATCTTAAATATTTGTCGGTTTTTCCCTGAGATTTGGATACGCGCATGTAGTTAACAATCTTTATCAAGGATGGAAGTTATACGCAATTGGAGGAAGCATTAACCCTAGCATAAACAGCAAGGCAAACCTCTTCATTGCACCAAAAAAAGAGAAGAAAGAGGTACTTGTTCCGTATATGACCCTTATTTAGTAATTCTAGATTCACTTGAGCATCCTCATTTTCATTAAAAAGAAAAGAGAAATAGCAAGAACCATACATTGAAAAGTCTAAAACTCGAAGAATTCATCCTTTACGTGAAAAAGTTTTACGTACATAAATCTACAAATACACCAAGCTTTACTCATTGGAATATCTTTGAAGCACAACCCAAGACTCACAAAACAAATTAGATAAATAGAATTCTTTCATTTTCTTCGTCTCCTCTTTTAAAACATTTTCTCCAGTGTTTTGTTCAAGTTTGCTATAGCCGGACACTCGTTGTATAGGACAATAAAAGTGGTTGGCTAACTTTTCCTATTCAACGTGACACAAAATAAACAAACCCACAATTAAAATTGATTTTATATTAAGAAATAGGATATCCTTAGATGCATAATGTGCATTTATGTTCAATTCTTGATTAACTAGCTTTAATTTTCTAATAATATTAATGTTTGATTAACAGATTACATGGAAGAAAGGAAATGAGGGCATGTCATTTCATTTTAATTAGTTGAAGATGTATTTGAAAATGGAGCCTCTTTCAGTCAATCTGGTGTTGGAATTGCAGTGAAGCCAAAGTATTCATCTGATCAAGTATTTCAAGTAGCAAATGCAGCATCAGTCAGGTCTTTAACCAAATCTGCTGTTGCTCTGAAATGTTCGAAACAATCCATATGCTAGCTAATTACCCAAGCTCGCTCGGTTATAAATCACGTCCGTGAACTTTAAAATGGTCACATAAACATACCGTCAGTCAAATCATAAAATTTATTAATGCTTCAAATATTGGAATAATGGTTATTATTTATAGTGTGAATTGGAATAAGTCTCCAATTGGTGCGATAACTAGTCGCGACTCTTCATTTCCAAATGGTGTGAATCAAAGAGACATGTTGTTTCCTAATATGTGTGGCTATTCAAAAAGTTATATGATGAAAAGACATAACATTTTGATAAGATGCTATCTACACTATTTAATATGGAAAGATGTGATCCATCTTAAAAGATACAACTATTTGATAAGTCATTTGAAAAACCATAAATAGAGACATTTAGTTCTATTTTTTCCTACACCAAATCAATTTAAATTATTATTGATATCTAAATCTCTCCTCTCTTAAAAAATCTATGCCTTTTATTTCGTTGGAATAAAATTTTGTTTGAGTTTTAATCTGTGTCTATTTCATTCAAGAAGAATATTGCCTACATTTTGGTTAGATCGACAAGGTTGGTATGGTGCAATACCTACTCTAGAAGAAGCGTTGTGTCTTGGGAGATAGGTGTCCAATTATCCTGTTGGTACTAGTACAGGGGAGAAATTTGTCCTAAGGAGATTTGCTACGACATACCTCTAGCTTCATCGTCCGGGTATGTCAAGAATCGTGTGGAGCTTGTGAGTGATCAATAGATGATTTGTCACTCCTAGATAGTTAGATATTATGATATGCATTTCATTCAGTTAAGATGATAATGAAATCCTTGGCCAAGGTGTACTCATAAATCGAAAATGAGTTTTTCTAGTTACATTAACTTAATAGTGGAATGAAAGATATGATCGATGATTGAGATTGACGCTTATCCATATCTCATAATTAATTGGATCATATTGATGAAGAGATTATAGTTTCACGATAAACGAACGAATTTGATTTTGTCATACTACGTGACATTTCCCGTCACATGTATTGTTATGACGCATTGCTAGATGTCAATTTGGGACGACGGATGTGAATTAGTGATAAATCAAAATGGTGTTTTGATTTATCGATTTTGATTATATCAAAATAATAATTCACGTCATTAGGCATCTTGATTGAAACCTAATGGGTCACACACAAAAAGAGAATTAGAAGAATTAGATTTATCATTTAATTAATTTAGAAGTGTTGAATAATTAATTAATTGAGCTACTTATTAATAGACTCGAATTAATTAATTAGATTAATTAATTCATGGACCAGATTTTATTAAATGGATTAATTAAATATTGGATTGGGTTATGTTTAAGAGATGGGTCCAACTCGTTTGGGTTTATATAAATAAGCTGCTAGGGTTTTAATTATTCTTGCTAGCACAAGAAAAGTAAACTCTGATTCTCTCTCAATCTTGTTCCCTGTGTGGATTTCATTGGAGGCTGAATAATTGGACAGCTGTGGCAGACAAATCAGGATTGCTAGAATTATAGAAATAGCAAATGAGTTTGCAGATCTAAAGAAATGTACAATTTCTATCTAAACACAAAGTAAATCTTTGGTGTGAATTGAAATTTATGTTATTTTTCGCTGTGCATGTTTAAGTAAATTCTCAATAGTGGTATCAAAACATACTTTGTATTTGTTAGAAATTTGTTCTACATGTTGATGTAGTCAAAAGTTGTATTTTTATGTTCTTGAATCTAGCAATTAGATTTTTTTTTTATCTTCAAAATTTGTTTTGAAAAGACAATATATATATGGATCGGAATTGTGGCGGAAGGAGCCGTCGTCGAGCGCTTGCAACCTCTGCATACAACAAGCGCTCTTTCTGCGCCTGTGCAGCAGCAGCGTGATGCCGCACTGCTGGATACCCAATGTCGTTAAGAAGAAAAAAAAAATTAGGGTTTCAAACGGGTGAAGGAGGTGGAGGCGAGGGCCTTTGATGCAATTTGCGAAATTCTAGGCCCCGTCATGTAATTAAATTTTAGGGTTATTTTGCAATTTTAAAATAAAGGACTTGCCATGAAATTTACGAAATTGAGGGGACCTCCTTATAATTTTAAACTAGAGTCATGTGGCAAATTTAAAAAATGGTTTAAATTTGAATTCTTAAAAGGTTTTAAAATTTGACTTTAAATAGGTTTAACCTATATTTTAATTTTGACCCAATTTATTAAAAATTGACGACTTTTATATTTTTGTTAAAATTAGATTTTAACTTAAATATTAAAATTGGACCCTAAGTTGAATTGTATTTTATTTAGGAGTTTTATCCTAATTTAAAATATTAATTCAATTATAATTAGAGTTGGACTCTAATTTAGTATTTAATTAAATTATGATTGTAATTAAATTATTCACCCTAATATGTTCTTGAAATTAGATTTGGATTCTAATTTGATATTTGATTAAAATTTGATTTTAATTAAATTGTCCCGCCCTAAATTTCCTCTTGAAATTATAGTTAGACTCTACTTTGATATTTAATTAAAATTTAATTTTAATTAAATAAGTTCGTCCTAAATCATGGAATTAAAGTTGGACTCTAATTTTGCTATTTAATTAAAATTTGATTTTATTTAAATATTTTCGCCCTATAATTATGGAGTTGGAGTTAGAGTTGGACTCTATTTTGGTATTTAATTAAAATTTAATTTTAATTAAATAAACCCACAAATTAAATTAATTGATTAATATGATTAATTAATTAATTATTTCACGATCCATTTGTCTAAATAGTTTAGATGACCTTAATTGCTGGATTCTTGAAATGTCTGCATGTAATATTAGATATTATATTGGGAAGCATTTATATGATGAATGTTTATTAGTGGATGTTTATGGACTCGACCATGTGGATGTGTTGAATGAATGGTTCAATTCCTGTTATTTTATGGGCCTGCGAGCTCTTAATTGTTTTGGGTATGCGAGTCCGTTACTATTGTTATTATTATGGGGCATGCGAGTTCTTAATTGTTTTGGACCTGAGAGTCTATTATTGTTATTATTATTATGGGCGTGCGAGTCAAATTTCATTTAGGTCTACGTGCCAACTAGTATAAGATATATGTTGTAGTTGGACTAATTGAAGATACCAGAAGAGGATGAAACCATAGAGATGACACATTGATATTGATGCAATGCAATACTCCTTAGGAATTGATCAACTAGTCTTCATTTTGGTTCAGAAAGATTAGATAAAATTTGTCAATAATCATCCATACTATTATATATTTGTTTATTTGCATGTTTGATGCATGATTATAAATGTATATATAATTATTATATTGATGAGACATTTTTATGATAAATCTCTCACTAAATATTAAGTCGGTATTATTATTTGCCTTCCATCATTATAGTGAAAAACGAGAGTCCTAAATCGTCTTAGTATGTTGAGTACATTCAAGGCTTGTATATTAGGGATATGTTTGACACTATGAAATATTAGATTTTTTGAATGATGGGTTTGATTTAAATAAAATTTATCTTTTGTTGAGTACACTCAATGAGATAAAATTTAGAGGCATGTTAAGCAAACACATGAGATGTGTGAAGAAAAGGAGTGGCCAACTTAATGATCTTGGAGTTGTATGGAGATACAATTGATAATAATATCTACCTAAATGTTTTATTAACACTTGTTGAGTACACTCGATATCTTAATATAACAAATGAGATTTCCAGCCCACTGGGAGTCAAGTATGGATTTCATAAATTTATGCGAGGGGGTCATAAATTTGAATTAAATAGTGAGAGCACAATTAATTTGATAAATGACCATGTTGAATCAATTGATGCATTTTATATATTATTCTTTTACTTTTCGTCATTTATATTTATTGAATCATGAATAACCATATGTATTTGAGTGGCATACTAGATGCCAACAACCAAACCAAATTTTCTTGATTGACACTGCAATTTGAGAATTGTTCTCAAGCATGAGAAAATTGGTTGTGTCCTTAAGTAGCCCTTTCCAGAGACACATGTTGATGACTCAACTAAGGAAGATGTGGTTGTTATAATAAACACAGAAATGTCGATAGCACTGCAACATGTATGATGCTTGCAACTATATCACCTAAATTACAAAGCAGCATAAGTGTATAGATGCTAACACATGATTTTTCATTTCAAAGAATTGTATGATAATAATCATATGTGGAAGGATATGAGACTTCCAAGCAACTATACCAATGCAAATGACAGATGAATCTTCAGTCAATACTCATGTACTAAGATGATTAACATTGAGAAGTTGTCTCAATTAAGTTTAATCGTGAACCTTGAACTAAGTATTGACTTAATTCTGTAATCTCTGCCATATAGTTATTCATAGCTAATTGTGAATTTTGATATGAATAAACTCGAGTGCACACTCATTGAGTTGCTGAACATGCTAAGACTGTTAAGCCCAATATCAAAGTTAGTAGTGAGCAAGCCATTGATTCATCTAAAGATATTAAGAGGAAGTTTATAAGGACTTTGTGAAAGCATCTAAGATGACTAAAACAGTCAAAGTAAATAAGGACATTATCAAATCTACTTAAGTAAGGCTTATATCTACTTCTCTAATTTCTTGGGTATTAGATACCAGATATAGATGTAACATTTGTATAAATATGCAGAAACTAAATAGAAGTGGACCACTACAGAAGGAGTAAGTTGGTCTGCACATTGAAAATGAGCAAACGTTGCTGCATTGTCCGTAGGAGCATACTTCTTGCCATTGCCTTTAAACTTAGGATTGGAATTAGAGAAATATTAATTTGAATACACCAATACCAGAACATTATTTGAATTTCATGTTTGGACATGAATTATTTTAATGTTAAGGAAAATTGTTGTTTCTTTTTATCTTGATAAGATCTTAATGGTTATGGTGAATTACAAAATAATATTTATATTCTAAATACTGGGTATTCTATAATACATATAGAAATTTAGAGGCATAAAAGTGATAATCTGAATAACACTTAAATCTAGCATTGCAGATTCGGTCAAATAAATGAAAATGCAATTTCAAAATTACATATATATATATATATATTTGGGGTCAATTATTTTTGAATAATTTGACAAATGTGAATTGTGCCTGTTAGGCCCAATGACCAAATCTCCTTCTGTTTAAAAGGTGAAAAGTCTGCACAAATACTGGATTTGATACATAGTGATGTATGTGGATCCATATCAATTAATGCTACATGTGTTTCTCCTTTTCATCACATTTATTAATAATTATTTCAGAAATGGTCATGTATATTTGATGAAACTCAAGCGTGAATCTCTTGAAAGGTTCAAAGGATTCAAGTTAGAAGTATAGAAAAAATTAAGTAAAGATATTCTCACACTACAATCCGATAGAGGTGGAGATATCTTAAATATGAAGTTTTAGATTATTTAAAAGAGAATGAGATTCTCTTGCAGTAGACTCCTCACATACAACACAACATAATGTTGTATTTGAAAGGAGGAATCATGAACTATTAGATATAATGCGATTAATAATAAGATATGCAAACCTCCCAAAAACATTTGGGGTCGTGCATTTATTGTAATGTTCTACACACTAAATCGTGTCTCATCTATGTCGGTCGGCAAAAACTTCATACGAGTTATGGAAAGACAAAATGTCCAACTTGTCTCATATTAAAGTTTTAGACTGTGACGCTTATAAAGTGCATTGAATCGAATAAGTTTGAGACTAAATCCGATTAATATATATTTGTAGGATATCCAAAACAGGTAATTGGATATCAATTCTACAATCACATTGAGAAAAAGGTGTTCGTCTCAAGACATGTCAAATTCTTAGAAAAAAAGTTTATTCTAGAAAAGGACAATGGAAGTAAAATGGATATTGAAGGAGTTCGACCAAGTAGATAAATCTGAGTTTGATCCCACACCTGCTGAGGAACATGCTCTTGATCAGGAAGTAGAGACTTCTGAGGACACATCATCTCTATGTAAATCTTGTAGGATCATTCAACCTCCTAGAAGATATGAATATATGATTACTAATCAAGCATTATTAATCGATGATGATAAACCTATTGGTTACACAAAATAAAGTCAAGTGTTGACTCAAGGAGATGACAGAAGACCATGAAATTCGAGATGAACTCGATATATGAGAACAATGTTTAGACTTTGATCGATCGCCTGATGGAATAGAACACATAGGTTTTAAATGAGTTTACATAAAAGGGGTTAACATGGATGGAAACATCCATACATACAAAGCGATGCTAATAGGAAAATGTTACAACAAAGACAATGAGTTGACTTTGATGAATCTATCTTGCCTATAGACATGCAAAGGTTCATTTGGATTTTGCTTGTAAAAGCTACATACCATGACTATGAGTTATAGAAAAATGATGTCAAAATTGTATTCCTTAACATGAAGTTACAAGAGAAAGTGTACATATCACGACTCCAAAGTTTTAAATCCAAATATGCTGACAAAGTATGTAAGCTTGATCAATTTCTATATGGATTGAAGCAAGCCTCTTGGAGTTGAAATCTTTGATTTGATAGAAAAATGAAAAAAAAAAAAAAAATTCGATCAAGATATTATAAACTTGTTTTGATTAATTGATATTAATCATTCAAAAGTAAAGAATATTTATTTAATTATCATGATTCAAAATTTTAGATTATATAATTTAATTATAATAAAAAGATTGGATGACCAGATTTATAAATTATATAAAACAATTGTTAGGTAAAATTTTAAATTGACAATTGTATAATATAATTGTTAGATTAGAAACATGTTATAAAATTGTAAATACATAATATTTTAAAAACTAACCATTCATCAAAATTCAATTTTTTTTTTTTTTTTTACGGGATAGGTTCGGGGCGGGGCATCCCTATTCCTCCCCCACCTTGCTCGAGATGGGGTGACGCCTCGCCTCGTCCCGCTAACCAGTCGGGATGATTTTTTTTCCTCATTCGTGGCGGAGTGAATTAAATTGTCATCCCTATATTAATCTCAACATTTCCAAGTTCATACACGTAAATGAATCGTGCGACCAACAAGTTAATTAAGAGCACACAATATTATACACCTATTAGGGATATATCGCAGCTCTAGAAAAGAAAATATATTTCTAGCTACACCCCAGACATTTTTTCTAACACCAGTTTGAGTATTTTTGACCCCTCAATTAATCAAAGAACATACGCAACTTTCTCATCTTTAATATTCACAATTGTATCGCAAACTCAAAATGTTAACACAATTGTCTGGCCGGTGAATATAAGTTGAGTTGTTAGATAAAATAGTCTTTCTTTTCTACTTGAATCCCTTAATTTCAAGTCAGTTACTTTTCTAGACATATCCCATCAACCCGAATCAACCATAATTATTGGCAACATGCTAAAATAGCAATCACCAAAAATGGTCAAAAGTCATAAGGGTATTTAAGTAAGACCATATGTGCCTCGGAGACACGCAATGAAGAAGCGGTGATCGATTCTTTCATTTTTCATTGGTCGTTAAAGCACACGTGGTATGAAACACGTGTTACGATGATTTCTCCCTTTCTTAGGGGATATGTCTAATCTTACAAATTAAATACACTGTACAGATCATAGTTAAGATATTCCTCGATATCTAGCATGAGTTCTCTTTATATTTATTCCTCTAGGCAATCCCAATCGAGAACTCGATCTGACTATAGAACAGGTCTAATGGATTGTAAAAATCCATACTTATTACTTGTTGTGATCTCCACTTGATATCTCATCAAGGTGATTTGATCATGTACACAATTTGATTACAGCAAAATATTTATATTTACTTGTTGTGCATACTAAATAGAAATCTAAAAATCGCAGCAAAATATTACTTTTAACATATGAACTCAAAACACTGTTCATTAGTGGACTTATATGGAAAAGGTTTACATAGTACATAATTCAAATTTCACGCAATCCTAAAGATTTAACATGAGTCATAAAAACATCCCTATGGATAGGTTTTGTAAATGGATCAACTACCATTTGGTGCGTAGAAAATACTCCAAACTTATTTCCTTCTTTCCTATGATATCTCTTAAAAAATTATATTTTATATCAATGTGTTTGATTATGCTATAATACCTGGGATCCTTTATATAAGAAATAGTTGTTTGACTATCACAGTAAATCAATATAGGTCCCACATAACCACTAAGGACTCTTAAATGCAATAAGAATCTCCTTGATCAAATAACTTCATGTACCGCTGAAGCACATGCTACGAATTCTACTTCCATTGTGGACAAAGAAATGCATGTTTGTTTCTTGCCACTCCAAGAGATGATGCCACTATTAAGTAAGAATGCATATCTCGAACTTGATTTGCACTCATCTAGGTCTCTACTCCAATCAGTATCTATGTATCCTTTTTAAGCACAAATCATTCATTTGATATCACAGGAAATAATTAGCAGTTCGAGTATCTCAAATATCCTCTTAACAAATTTTCAATACTCTCTTCCGAGATTAGATTGATACATGCTGATTAGACCAATGACATAACAAATGTCGAGATTAATACACATCATAGCATACATCAAGCTCCTAAATGCACTAGAGTATGGTACTTTGGACATTTCTTCTTTTTCCTCAAGAGTCTTGGGACACATGCAAAGATTTAAAGTTTTGCCTAAATACAGAAGTGTCAATTAGATTGCAATTCTCAATTTTAAAACGTTCAAGAATTTTCTTTATATGGCTCTTGTAACAGAGCAAGAAGCATCTTCGAACGATCTCCATAAATTTTAACACCTAATATATAATATGTTTTACCCATATCCTTCATTTCTAAATTTGAGGACAACAGTTTCTTAATGGTTTTAATATATTCCTTATCATTCCCATCCAAAAAGATATCATCTACGTAGAGAGTTAAAATTTCAAATTTTTCATTGGACCTTTTCAAATAAATACAGTAATCTTTGTCCATCACGACAAAATTGTAAGAGATAAACGCTTTGTCAAATCTCAAGTATCATTTTCTAGAAGACTGCTTTAAGCCATAGATTGATCTATTCAATTTACAAACTTTATTCTCTTGGCCTATTTTAATGAAACCTACTGGTTGTTGCATGCAGATTTCTTCATATAATTCTCCATTGAAAAAGACAGGTTTACGTCCGTTTGATGTAATTCTAAATCTAAATGTGCTACTATGACTAAGAGGAGACGAATTGAAGTAAAACTCACTCTTGGTGAAAATGTTTTTTCATAATCTATACCCTCATGTTGGGTATAACCATTTACTACCAAGTGAGCTTTATACCTCTCTACAGTCTCATTAGCTCTCTTCTTTATCTTAAGAACCCATTTGTTCTTAATAACTCTTCTACCAGTCGAAAGATCAACCAAGTCCCAGACTTGATTTGATTTCATAGATTCCATCTCTTTTTTTCCATTACATTCTTCCAATCTTCTTTTGTAGGGCATGATAGAGCTTATTGTACTGATTTTGGTTTTTCTTCATTTTCTGGAGATACTAGAAAAACTTACCTTTCATTCTCAAAATGATGTTTAGGCATACTTTTCCAGTACTCTTACGAATTGAAACCTCCATTGTGACCCCGTCACTTGGAGCTAAATTGCTCCCACTTGGATCAACTGGTGGACATGCTTCAATTGTTCCATCAAGTACAACTCTATCATCTAATTCAAACAAATATTCACCATTTTTTATTTCTTCTCTGCTAGGAAAACCACTTTCAAGAAATGTCACATTTAGGGATGTCAATTTAGTTCACCGGCTTGGACCACTCGTGTTTCGACTCGAAAAAAGCTTGAGCCAAGCCCTATTTTGGGGACGTGGGCTCGAGCCCGAGCCAGCCCATGTGTCTAGCCAGCTCAGGCTCACGGGCCTTAAAAAAATGAGGAAAATATTGAAGGCACTGCCTTTTAAGGCAACAATTATGTAAAAAAAAATCGGAAAGGCTCGAGCCAAAAGCTGGTATTGAGCCTAAAAAGACCTCGTACCATTTTACTCGAGCCGAGCCCGAGTCTCGAATTTCGGCTCAGCTTGTTGACATCATTAGCCACATCACATGACTCTATTCAATTATAGTCTCATCCTAATTTTCACCTTTGAATACATACCCTTTAAACTAGTCAGGGTATCTTATAAATATATACTTCTTGCCTTGTGGACCCAATTTTTCGAACTTACTTGAGAAATCATAGATATAGGTAAGTGATCCTCGTGATCTAAGGAAACTCAAATCAAGGAATCTACCTATCTAAAACTGATACTGCATAGTAGGTATTGATTTAGAGGAAACTTTATTTAGAATATAGGTCACGGTTAACAAAGCATTTCCCCAGTAGAAAATGGGTAAGTTAGCCTGTACCATCATGGACCTTACCATTTCTAGAGATGTTTTATTCCTCCTCTCAGCAACACCATTTTACTGAGGTATATTGGGAATAGTTAAATGCCTAATGATTTACATATCGTTACATAGTTCTTTTAACTCTTCAGATAGATATTCACGTCCTTGGTCAATTCTTAAGGTTTTCACCTTTCTATCTATTTGATTTTCTACCACATTTAATTATCGTCTAAAGTATTTTAATGCCTCTGACTTATGAGAAATCAAATAGACATAACTGTACCACATGATATCGTATATAAACCTAACGAACTAAGAGACTCCATGTTTTGCCCTCACATTCATAGGTCCACATATATCTGAATGGACTAACTACAATGGAAATTCGGCTCTCAAAGATTTACTGAATGGTTTTCTTATTTTTTTTCCAATTAGGCAATGTTCAGATATTGATAACGAAACCTTAAGAGATTGAAACTAGCAAACCTTATTTAGCTAACTTATTCATTCTCTCTTGCCCAATATATCCTAATCTAGTATACCATACACATGTATCAACATTAATCTATAGAAAAAAAAAGAAGAAGAAGACACGTTTATAGAAAAACAACTATCGATATAATAGTTATAAGTGTTTAGATCATAATCCAACATTACAAAGCCACAAGATACATGTCCAAATTCATAAAATACATGTCATTTACAAATATGAACAGTAGTACCACAAAAGTTCAAACTGAAACCTAATTCTAAAAGAACAACAACAGAAATTAAGTTTTCTTCGTATCCCTGGTGCAAATAGGACATCATGCAGGAAAATAATATGGTTACCACGCAAATGCAACTTGCATGTACTGATTCCTTTCACCTCCAACTTATCATTGTTGCCGACATATATCCAATTTGTACCAACTGGAAATAGACGGAACTCCACCAACACTTCTCGATCCCTAGTTACATGGTATGTCGCTCCTAAGTCTACAATCCATATATGATAAGATACAGTTAACATAATAGTGCTTGAAACATAAATAACACTAAGAGAAATATTTACAAGAGCTACCTTCTTTGGCTCAGGGCATTCCGAGGAAAGTGACCCAGCACCGAATAGTTGAAACATTTAAGCTTACTCTTATCTTTCTTCTTTCCAAACCATTTACCTTTCTTGTTGTGATTGGGTTTGTTCTTTTTAGGACCATATCCAGTTTCGTTTCCCGTATCTTTGTCGCGTTTGAACCACTTCTTCTTACACTTAAAGCCTAAAGCTTTTCCAAAACTAAATTCTGCCACAATAGCATGTCTTGGAGATTTATCCATACTAAAGCACTCATCTTCTACTTCCACATGATAGGCAGCATCAACAAATATTTTGATGTTATCATTGTGAGTCATATTATCTTTTCGGATGTTCTCAATTATCAAGAAGGGAGCAGATAAAAGCCTGAACTTTCTACTCATCAAAGAGTATATGACTATCCAACTTTAGCACCCTAATCATAATAGACATAATCTCCACATGTTGTGTGATGTTGTAATTAGGAAGTTTCTTATAAGTGTCAAACTTAATAATCAGCTATCTGAGTCTATTCACACTAGTACCACCATATTTCTCCCTCAAATATGTCCAAGTATAATGAGAAGTCGGGAACTACTCACACTCATGAATGAGATCGTCCACAACAAAACTTACCAAAATCACACTAACAGTGAAATCTTCCTTTTTCCATGCCTGGTAAATTTTCTAATCCCTTCTCTATTGAGCAATTTGTCCTAACCCTGAAACTTCCATAACGTGCCTTAAGGCAATCCTGTTCCTCTAGCACATACCAAATTTTATGACGCTAAGTGTGATAGTTATGCTCATTCAATTTGTCATATTTATTAAGGTCAGCTACGATATTCTTAGATGCCATGGTACGTCAAAATTTTAGAGACAATAATATAAAAGTCCATTTACGAACACATATCATTCTGTGCTCATGTAAATTAGTTTTATGATAATTTACACTAGACATAGAGTCGAAAGTTCACAATTATCGTCCATTATCATATCGTTAAATTATCACAAAATTAATTTCAGAATGCAAAATTATAAGTTCTAGATCAGAATTACTCAAACGCTTTCAACCTTAGAACTCTCACTAAATTAAACTATTAAGCATGTAGTAAGCAAGATATTTTGACTATATGTAATAAACATAAAACATATATTAAAAAACCTAAAAAAGTCAAATATGTACATGGATCAAAATAAAATTATATATTCGACTATTACATATGAAAAAAAAAAAATATTGCATTGATGTTGTTCAACAATATGAACTAACAATACATATCTAAATTGATTATAAAATTTTCATTCTCTTAATTCCATTTCCTAATAAAAATCTAGATCAGAATTATTCAGAATTTCAATATCTCTATCATGCCAATGTTTAGAAAGAGTTCTGATTAGATGATATATGTCGTTGATCCATTTCATAGTTTATCTATGTACGTAATTTTTCACCACGTTCCACACCCTTGCTTTATTAGAATCTTCTCTAAGGATGCTGAAAGTGCGCATAGATCCAACCAAATCTGATCAAACACAAAAATTGAAACTAGTTACAATGAATCAAATAAAATAATTAAGACCCACACAACTCATAAATGTATATAAAACATAGTATTTTAAATACTTTCGGAGTATTTTTCATTTAAAAAAAAATTAGAGTACTTTAAAAAATAACTCCAACTAGGCAAAAAAAATATTCTTAATTTTTATAAAAATAATTTCTTAATCAAGTTAAAAAAATATATTTTTAATGCTTTTTACAAATTTATTTAAAGCATCAAAAAAAAAAAAAAAAAATTAACTATTTGAAAATTAATTTTAATTGCTTTTATAAAAGCAAAAAATATTTCAAAGACCTAGCTGTAATTTTTCAAAAAAAAAATTTGATTAGTAACGAAATTACAGATATCGATTCCAAAATGTTTTTCATTTGATCCGTTTGATCAACTTTGATGTTCTAAGTTCATCCGTGTGGTCAAATTTTTCAATATCAATTTGTAAGGGTACGTTCGGGATACAACAAGATTTGACAAAAGGTGAAAATGGCCAAAAAAAAATAAAATTTGTTCATCGTCCTCTTACTGTATGCAATTTTTTTTAGATTTAATCAAAAATTCATGAGGCTATAACTTCTTCAATTCAAAGCCAAACTTTATGTTCTTTATACATTTAAAAAGGTCTCGAGAAGATCTATCCAACCATATGAAATGGTCAGTGTGAAACTTAACGTGCAAAAAGTTATCATGCGATGAAGTTTCGATTTCATCAACTAGGGTTCGATTTTTTTCCCAAAATACAAATCCAAACCTAGTGAAATTTTCTAGATATGTTCTACATAATATCATGAATATATGGTATAAATTTCATAAATTTATATGTCCTATATCAATAGTTGCCATTGATGGTCTTCAAGCTCTGAAAGAAAAATAGTTTACATGCATTTATCATATTAAAACACTTTCAGCATGTAAAGGGTGTGTTTGATCCACATTTTTTTTGAAGAATGTATTTTGAAATAATAGATTAATGGAGAATGTATGGTTAAAAAAGAAAGAATTTTTTTTTATTAGAGTGTAATATTATTTTAATAAAAAATACGTGGTTAAAAAGAAGGGAGAAAAAAAGAATTTTGAAAAAAATGATAATCAAACAGGGCTTAAGCAAGAAAATAACCTACTAAAACTCTATACCAATGTAAAACGTAATAAAATGCTTTCTACCGAGTCTGTAGTGGTAAAACTTACTTGAAATCCTAGAAACGATATTGAATCACTTGCCACTTGCCTTTTGATTGCTTGTTTTCCACGCTACTCTACATCCACTCATTGGTTAGAAACTCAATCACAAATAAAGGAGTTTGATCTTCACAATTTAGGTTTATTAATTTGTCATGTAAACCTATATATGTAATTAATTGTATATAAGATCATTTTAAAGTTAAGCCCAAAATTAAAGTGATCTAATAAGGAATTAAATTATTGAGCTTAGGATATCCAAATAAAGTGTAAGCTGAATTATATGTGCAGAGACCTGATCCATTAGGGTTGTGTTTCCTTGATGGACGGAAATATTTTTGAAAATATAAATAAGGTCATGGTCCCCAATTCATATGTAACTTCTCATTCTTTGTGCCTCCCATCAATACAAAAATAATTAAGAGAAAGTATATTGAAAAGGAAGATTCAATACCCACGATCAAGATTTAGAACCTATAATCAACAATGAATCAAGAAGAAGGAATTCAAAAATCAAGACTTTGAATCAAGAAGCAAAACCAAGAATAAGAATTAAAGAATCAGAAGAGGAAAAATTCAAGATTAAAAGTGAAGAAACCAAGCATGAAAAGATTGCAGTTCAAGGTTAGAGACTCAAGATCCAGAATCAAGATCTAGTAATAAATCATTATTCTTAATGAATTAAGGTATGTTTCACATTAAATAATTCTCTTGGTGATTTGACCGAAAGATCTTGGCAATAAAGTAATTAGGTTTTCAAGCTCTCAAGTTTCTAGTTTTAAAATTTCATAGAATTTCAACAATTGGTATCAGAGTCAACTTCGTGTTAAACCATTGAAAATAAAAAAAAAATAAAAATTATATGGTTGAAATTCGTAAGTTGAATTTTAGAATTCTTTAATTTGGAATGTGAATTTTAGCCATAAATTTCGAAACTAAGAATTTTGAGTTGAATTTCATACTTTGGATTCCTCAATTTTAGGATATGAATTTTAATATAAAATTCAAATTTTTCAAAATTTTGGATTTTTTGGAAATATTTCGAAAATGTTTGGTTCAAAACGACAGTTGCGAATATTTTTCTTAAAAATAAAATAAAAGTGGACAATTAAATTTCAAATCTTTGTACTAAAGTTTATTTTAGATTACTAATTTTGTAAAATAAATTAATTGAAGCAACATGTTACCAAATTCGCCTCTCTTGCATAGATTAATTTATTTAGAATATTAGGACGATTATGTGTATGTAATTCATGAAGATATTCTTCAGCCCAAAGGAAGGTGAATTTGTTGGCTGAATTGCATGCACACCTATGGTAATAAGGATAAATCTATTTGTACAAAATAGGCCTCGCTTGTCAATTCAGTCAAAAATTAGGTAATCCATTAGGTACTCGTAGCATAACCTATGGTAATAAATGTGTGACAAATGTAAAGTTTTTCATTGTGTGAACACTAAGTTGGTCCAAATATAGACTTGATGTTTGTTTGAATTTATTGTCAACATTTGATTAAATACCAAGAGTACCACTTACAAGTTGATGTTTCTATCCAAAAACAAAATATCAATATTATGTTCGGTCTCTTGTGAAGGGGCCCACCATTATTTGAAATTATTGATTGTCTAATACCAATTTTCATATGAACATGTTATTTAGGTTTATGTTCTCTATTCAGTTAATCCATCCATTTTTACAATATTTGCCAACTAATCAATTCAATTCCTATGTTTATGGAACCAAATTTTAAGGACTAAATAGAGAACATTCATATCGTTCTTCACTACATGGATCTAAATCTTGCATTAAGAATTGAACAACACATTGTCCTTACAGATAAGAGTTTTGTTGATAAAAAATGGAACTCGAATAAGTGGGATCATTTAAAACGTATGAGTTTTATGATCATGAAGTTTGAAATTTTAGTAATATTCAGGGGTGCTAAGGTAACAATTACCAATGACTTTCTTGAGGAAATTAATAAAGCTGAAACTAGCACGCTTTTAGTGAACTTAGTTTCACTAAAATATAAGGGTACAGAAAACATAAGGGGTACATCATGGAGATGCCTCATATTGTTGCAAAACTAAAGACGTTAAAGTTTGAGCTATCTTATTACTTGCTCATGCATTTGGTTTTGACTTCTCTTCCTATACAATTCAATCAATCTAAGGTCATTTACAATATCAAAAGGAGAAGTAGACTCTTGATTAACTCATTTCATATTGTCTGCAAGATGAAAAAAGGCAAAAGAAAGATAAAACGGATATTACTCACTTGGCAAGTACATCTAAGGACAAGTTAAAGAATAAAAAAGTTGCGTCCAATTCGATTCAAAAGAAAAGGCAAAAGCCTGAAAATGATAAATCAACTAGCTGTTACTTTTGTGAAAATTTGGGACACGTGAAGAGATATTGTACTAAATATCACGCTTGGCATGTAAAGTAAAGTACACTTCTCACTTTTGTATGTTCTGAGGTTAATTTAGTTTCAATACATAGACACACTTAGTAGATAAATTTTGGTGTCACTATTCAAATAAGCATCACTAAGCGAAGTTGCCTATACAGCCTAAAGTCAATTGATGCTGAAAGATTCATCTATGTGGGGCAATGTCAAATCAGTAAAAGTTGAGGCTATATGGACTTTTAGGTTATTATTAAAAAAAAGTTATTTTTTGAATATGAAATAGATATTTGCAGTACCGTCTTTTAGACATAATTTGATTTTTATTTTTACATTGGATAAATTTGATTACTCTTGTTCAATTGGAAATAGTTAGTTTGATTTTTTTTCTTAATTCAAATATTGTGGATACCAGTTCTTTATCCGGTTATGATAACCTATATTTTTATAATACAATTGCCTCTTATAAAGAAACATTGCATGTGAATTCACTTGGTATTTAACACAAATTAACCGATGAGAATTAAGCTTCATTATGGCACAAACAATCAGATCACATCTCTCAAAAGAGAAAGGAATAGCTTGTGTCAGAAAGAATTCTTAATCCTCCTGATTTTGTGGACTTTAATATTTGTGTTAATTATATTTAGGAGAAACATACAAACATAAAGAGAATATGTGCCAATAGGACTCCGGACGTCTTAGAACTAATTCATACGGATATCTATAGACTATTTTCTTTGACTTCTTGGAATGGTCAACAATTACATATTATGTTTATAGACGATTATTCTTGTTATGGCTACCTATATCTCATTCATAAGAAATCTCAATACTAGACATGTTCTAAGGTTGATGTTGAAAGTTAACTTGATAAAAGAATAAAACAAGTCAGATCTGATCTTGGTGGTGAATACTGTAGAAGATATGACGAATCAGAAGAACAATGTCCAGAATCTTTTGCTAAATTCCTAGATGAATGTAGAATCATCCGACAATACATCTAAATCTCTATAGGAAGAAGCATTAAAGACTGTAGCTTAAATTCTCAATAAAGTTTCAAGTAAAGAAAATGTCAAAACCCTTATGATGTGAACCCGCAGAGCAATAATCGCGAAAATCCACAAAAAATTGATTTAGAATCCAAGAAAGCCAAAGTAATCAAGTTTTGGATTTGATTCGAAAATAATTAATCAAAATAACCAACAATCACTAACGAAGTGTTGGCCCTTTTAATTGAATATTTGAGAATCTCAACCGATTGATTTGAACGCCACTAGAATGAATCTTGATAAGTTCGTGTTTTGTCCATCGAAGCACAAAAGTTGAAAGAAAAATTTGCCTCTCGAATTAATCTCAATAATGACAAAAGTTCTTACAATAATGAAGGAAATTTATATTTATACTATCCCTAGAAATCTAGTAAAATGTGCATAAGAATCCTAAAGGATTACAAGCTATGGTAAAAATATAATTCTAGTCAAACAAGAAAAATCGCGAAAAATAAAATTTCTACCTTGAGAAATAACCATACGGTCGCTTGATTATTTTCCATGTGGTCGCATGGAACATTTTAAAAGTCTTGGCTTCGGTAATAGGCTGTACAACCGCAAAGCTTGCCTATGCAGTCGCATGGCTCTGAGATTAAGCTCCAAATTCTCCTACATGAATCACGTTGCTCCACTTGGTTTTGACCTCTAAGCTCTTCATGAAAGTTGTTTCTTGGCTCGTTAACTTTGACATTTCATCCATCATTGCTTGAGCTAGCAATCTCACCGCTTCTTTCATGCATTTTGCTCTCGATCGTGTCATCAAACTGCTTTTGACATCAACGAATATTTCTAGGGCTCGATTTCGACATGCTCGACTCCGTGCTCACATCATCATCTCCTTTTTCAAAAGGATTCTTCCTCAAATATGTACCTACATCAAAGAGAGAAAGATTAGACACATTAAAGGTAGCCAAAACATTATACTCAGCTGGGAGATCTAGTTTGTAAGCATTGTCATAAATCTTATCAAGAATTTGAAATGATCCATCTCATCTTGGTTGCAACTCAGATTTCATTTGTTCAGGAAATCGTTCTTTTCTCAAATGTACCAAACCTAATCACCTGATTCGAATGTAACACTCTTTCGGCCATTGTTTACTTGCGAAGCATAGTGCTTATTCTTCTTTTCAATCTGCAACCTTACCTTCTCATGGAGTGTCTTTACTAGCTAGGACTTCTGTTTCCCATTTAAACTACCTCGTTCATTCACAGGTAAATGAATTAAATTCATTGTTGTTAGTGGATTAAAATCATAAACAATCTCAAATGGTGAACATGAAGTAGTAGAGTGTACATCCCTATTATATACAAACTTTAAGAAAGGTCAACATTCTTCCCAACTTTTCAAATTTTTGTTAAGCACAGTGTACAACAATTGAATCATAGTTCGATTAACCACTTCGGTTTGTCCATCGGTCTGTAGATGACAAGTAGTAGAAAACAAAAACTTTGTACCTAACTTACCCACATGCCAAAAGTGACTAAGAAATTTGACATCTCTATCTGACACTATACTCTTAGAGACCCCGTGTAAACGTACTATTTCCTTAAAAAACAATTCAGCAATGTTAGTGACATCATCGATTTTATGATATTGAATGAAATGCGTCATTTTGAAAACCTATCGACCACCACAAATATTGAGTCACTACCTTTTTTAGTCCTAGGAAAACCTAACACAAAATCCATGGAAATATCAACACAATGTTCACTGGGAACGGGTAAAAATGTATGCAATCCGTAGAGTAGTACCTTAGACTAAGCATGTTTACAAGTATGAGTTTACAAGTCCATTCTATGTCACTTCTCATTTTAAGGTAATAAAAAATGTTCCCCTAACTAATTTTCAAGGTTATTACAACCCCAAAGTGATCCATTAAACCTCCACTATGTGCTTCTTGAACCAACAATTCATACATAGAATAGTTAGGAACATATAATCTACTTTTCCAAAATGAATACCCCACATGTTTAAAGAATTTATCTATCGTCCCGTTATTACATGATTCATATATGTTGGAAAAATCCAGATCATTCACATACATGTCCTTAATGTATCCAAACCAAGTAACTTCGCACTTAAAGTAGTAAGAAGCACATACCTTCGAGACAACGCATTGACCACTATATTTTCCTTACATTGTTTGTACCGGATGACATAGAAAAATGTCTCTATAAACTCCATCCACTTTGCATGTCTTTTGTTCAACTTATCTTGACCCCGCAAATGTTTCAATAATTCATGATCAATGTGAATCACAAACTCATTCGGCCACAGGTAATGCTGTCATGTCTCCAAAACTCGAACAAGTTAATAGAGCTCTTTGTCATATATAGGATAGTTTAGCAATGCCCCACTTAGTTTTCGCTAAAGTACACGATCGGTCTTTTATCCTGCATCAAAACTGCTCCAATGCCTATACCTGATGCATCAAAGTTAGGTAGTGCTAAAATTGGCAATTCACACAACATATCCTTAATAGTATTGAATGCATGCTCTTATTCGTTTTCCCATTTAAAACCTACACTCATCTTAATAATTTCAATGGGTGGTGTGGTAATTATGCTAAAATCCTTTACAAATCGCCTATAAAAACTAGTCAATCCATGGAAACTCCCAACCTCGGTTATAGTTATAGGTGTTGGCCATTCTTTAATAGCTCTTGTCTTTTCTCATCTATTTCAACTCCCTTAGCACTAACCATAAAACCTAGAAATACGGCCATGTCCATGCAAAATGTGCACTTTTTAAAGTTAGCATACAGTTGTTCCTGTCTCAGAGCTACAAACACACTCCTCAAACATTCAACATGTTCATTAGGGTCCTTGCTATAGATCAGAATATTATCAAAATACACCACCAAAAATTTACCAATAAATGCATATAAAACATGATTCATTAAATGCATAAACATGCTCGGTGCGTTAGTGAGTCCAAACGGCATGACCCACCATTCATACAAGTCATATTTAGTCTTAAATGTAATTTTCAAATCATTTCCCTCTCTCATGCAAATTCAATTTTGTTGAATATGCATGCACCAAATAGTTCATCCAACATATCATCTAACCTAGAAATTGGGTGACGATATTTTATCGTTATATTGTTGATGGCCCTACAATCCACGCACATCCTCCAAAATCCATCTTTCTTTGACACAAGTAGGACTGGTACGACATATGGACTCATGCTCTTCCTGACATGTGAACCCGTGCAGCAATAACCAGGAAACCCTATAAAGAATTGATTTAGAACCCAAAAAAGCCAAAGTAATCAAGTTTTGGATTTGATTCGAAAATAACAAATCAAAATTACCAATAATCACTAACGAAGTGCTGACAATTTTGATTGAATATTTGAGAATTTCACCCAGTTGATTTGAACGCCACTGGAATGAATCTTGATAAGTTCATGTTTTTTCCAACGAAGAACAAAAGTTGAAAGCAAAATTTGCCTCTCGAATTAATCTCAATAATGACAAAAGTTCTTACAATAATGAAAGAAATTTATATTTATATTTATATTTATATTTATACTATCCTTAGAAATCTAGTAAAAACGTTCATAAAAATTCTAAAAGATTACAAGTTATGGTAAAAATATAATTCTAGCCAAACAAGGAAAATCAAGTAAAAATGAAATTTCTGCCTCGAGAAATAACCATACGGTCGCATGGAACATGTTAAAACCCATGTCTTGTCCTCGGTAATAGGTTGTGCGACCGCAAGCCTTGCAAAGCTATGCAGTCGCATGGCTTTATGATTAAGCTCCAAGTTTCCTGCTTGAATCACGTTGCTTCACTTGGTTTTGACCTCCAAGCTCTTCATGAAAGTTGTTCTTTGGCTCGTTAACTTTGACATTTCATCCACCGTTGCTTGAGCTAGCAATCCCATCGCTTCTTTCACGTATTTTGCTCTAGACCGTGTCATCGGACTGCCTTCGACAATCAACAGATCTTTCCCGGGGCTCGATTTCGGCGCACTCGACTCCGTGCTCACATCACCTTATGAGATTTGGATAGGCAAGAAGCCTAATTTGAAGAATTTCTGCATTTGGGGTAGTCCAGTTAAGGCAAGGCCTTATAGAACATTGAAAAAATAAATTGGACTCCAGAATTATCAGTTGCTAATTTATTTGATACTTTGAAAGGTCAAGAGGTTGCAAATTTTAAGATCTCACTATAAAATCAATTTTGGAAACGAAAAATGTCCAATTCTTTGATAATGTAGAGTTGTAGGAGAGATAAGGCTATAAGGTTAATGATTTTGTCTTGAAGGAAAAAAAATGTATATATTTCTTCTGTTGCAATTGACAATGATCAGGATAGGGGACAAATTCTTGCTCCAGATCTTGCTCAAGAAGTAATTTTGGATTAAGTCAATATTACAAAACATCCCATAAACAATCAAGAGTTTTTCCAGAATAATAAACTCAACAACCTCAAGAACAAATGCCATTAAGGAAATTTACTAAATAAACAGAAAGGTAATTCGGATGACTTTATAGTCTTTCTCCAAAAAAATAATAATGAGGATGGCATTGGATTGGTGGAAGAGGATTTTATCAATCAACTTTCATCAAGCAATGCGAAAGAATAATTTTCAATAGTGGATTGATGTCATGAATAAAGAGATAAAGTTCATAATTAACAAAGACATTTGGAAACTCATCACATTGCCTAAAGGTACAAAGCCCATTGGTTGTAAATGGATATTTAAAATCAAAATGAGGTGATGTGGAGAAATATAATGCTCGTCTTGTTATAAATGGCTTTACTCAAAATGAAAGCATTGGCTATAAAGAGACTTTTTCTTCGACTTCTATGAAAGACTCTTTTAGGATTATTATGGCATTTGTGATACATTTTGATCTTGAGTTATATCAGATGGTTTACAAACTAAAAAAAAATCATCTATGGGCTTAAGTAAGCTTCCCGTCAATGGTATCACAAATTTCATCAAATAATTATCTCGTTTAGTTTTGAGGTAAATACAGATGATGATTGTATATACCACAAGTTCAGTGGAGTATGTATATTTTCTTGGTATTATATGTTGATGACATACTACTTCCCTACAATGATATAGACATATTACACGAAATTAAGAAATTTCTACCATGGAATTTTTAAATGAAAGATGGTAATGACGTTTCTTTTGTATTAAGGATACAAATACAATAGGATCATTCTCGAAGTATTTTTGGATTATAATAAAATAGCTATATGGAAAAGGTTTTTAAGAGATTCGGGATGTAGGATTGTAAACTAGGTGATACCCCTATTGCTAAGGGAGACAAGTCTCAATCAATGCACTAAGGATAAATTTAAGGAAAAAGAAATACAGAAAATTCTATGTGCTTCAACAATTGGGAGTTTAATATTTGCTAGGGTTTGCATAAGTCTGGCTATGACATTCATTGTTTGAATGCTAGACTGATATTTAAATAACACTGAGATGAATATTTGGAAAGCAGCCAATTGGGTCATTCGATATTTATAGAGAATTAAGGATTACACGATCACGTTCAAGAAAATCAGATCAATTGGAGAGCATAGGATATTCTGATTTTGATCGTGGAATATGATTGTGAATTTTTGTCAATGGGCTGCGTATTTTGGATGGAACTGAAAGACCACTTCAGTTATTCTATAACAATAACAATCTTTCTTGTATTTCAACAGGAGTTCGACAATGTCAAAGTTTATAGACATTAAGTTCATAGTTGTTAAGGAAGGAATTATAGTGGTCAGATTTCTATAAAGTATTTTGGGACAAACTCTATGATTATGGATTAGTTTACTAAAGGGCTACCACCCAAAGTCTTTCATGAAAACATTGCTCACGTATTGTTGCATCCTTTGATTATATGCTAGTTTAGTGGTAGTTTGTATTTGGAACAAATTTTTTTATCCACAGATATTCAGGTTATCTCAGAAATAAAATAGTGTTCAGTTTCACATTGATTAAAGCTTTTAGCCCCATTTGAGCTCCATTATTTGAAATTATAATGTGGAAAATAGTATTCTTTTTATAAAAAAAATGAATGGTTGGAAAAGAAGGAAAAGTTTTCGATTTACATGTAATATTATTTTATGGAAGATTGTGTTGTTAAAAGTAAGAGAAAGAAAAAATTAATTTAGTTTGATGAAATTTAATGGGGTCAAACGGGGGCTTAGTTTGATCTCATTACAGAATAAGTAGTATGATCGATTGGAAATAGGCATGTTTAGATCACATTGCATATAATTTTCATGCTACACATCCACACTTGATCTATGTCATCTGTTTGTGTTGATATCAATGACCATTAATAGGTTTAGTTATGATACTTATAATGAAGACCGCTTTGATCCTATATTTATATAATCAACAGACAAGATTGTTCGAAGATGCTTTTGGTTATGATAACAAAAATTTCGATGTCACAAGATTATACATATTTATAAGGTAATATATATGGCCCAAGTTGGAGATTGTCGTGCTATTAATTTATCATGTATGCCTACATATGTAATTAATTGTGTATAAGACTATCTTAAAGTTTAACGCAAAATTAAAGTAGTCTAATAAAGAATTAAATTATTGAACTTAGGGCACCTAAATAAAGTGTAGAGACTGAATTCATTAGGGTTGTATTTCCTTGATGGATGGAAATACATATGACAATATAAATATGGTTATGGTCATCAATTCATATGTAACTTCTCAATCTTTGTATCTCCCATCAGCACAAGAATAATTAAGAGAAAGCATATTGAAGTGGAAGATCTAATACCCATAATCAAGATCTTGAACTCATAATCAACATCAAGAATCAAGAAGAAGGAATTCAATAATCAATACTATGGATCAATAAGCAAAATCAAGAAAAGAATTAAAGGAGACAAAATTTAAGATTAAAAGTGAAGAAGTCAAACATGAAAAGATGCACTTCAAGTTTCAAGATTCAAGATCTAGTAATAAAAAATTATTTCCAATAAATTAAGGTATGTTCCGCATTTAATAATTTACTTGGTAATTTGACTGGAGAATCTTGACGATAAAGTAATTAGGTAAATCTAGTCTCAAAGTTGCATAGAGTTTCAACAACCCAAATACCATTTTCGGAGATATAAAATTTCCAAATCAAGTCACCAACCTCGTATGTTTATATCTCTATATTGCCATACGAATTTTGTATGTATTTTTTTTGTTTTTTTTTTTTTTTTTTTTGGCGGAGTGGGTGCATATGGAAGTTATTGATTGAAGGAGGTTAAGTTTCAAATTTGATTTTCAACTCCTCCCAAAATCCATTTTCATGCAAATCGGGTTGGATCAACCCATGTGACGCTACCAGTTTTCTTCCAACACAAGGGACTACATCTTCTAGCTTTCTATGTTATGGAAGAGAAATACAAAAGAAAGGAAAGATGTAAATGAATCTAATATTTTAAAAAAATAAAAATTAGAATATGCAATATTTATTTTATAAATAAAATATGCCCCCATTTGGTCCCATTATTTGAGATTTTAATTTTTAGAGTAGTGTCTTTTTTTTTTTTTTTAGAAAAAAATGAATGGCTGAAAAAAAAAATCAATTTATGTGAAATAATATTAAACAATATCTGATTGAAAATAAAGGGAAAAAAATGTATTATTAGAAAAAACTAAATCGCATTATTACTTAAAAATGGAAAATTAAAGGGGCGATTAAAAAACCGGTAAAAGCCCAAATCACAATATTCTTCATCGGCTCTCCCACGAGTCCTTTGTCAATTGTAAACTCTTCTTTGGGTTACTTCTACGATTCAAATCGAAAATATTTATCCGCACCAATAAAACCCGGACCGAAGAATAATGTACGGTGGCGCCGGAAAGTTGGGCCGTGGAGGCGGAGGAGGTGGCGGGGGCGGGAAGCGGAACACCAACTCCACCTTTCACGCGCCGCCTATAAGTCGCCCCTCCGCTACCCCCGGCGGCCGTCTTTCTTTGGGAGGAGGTGTCCGAGGCCGTGGCGCCGCCACTTCCACGGGCTCGGGTCCGACCCCCTTGTCTTTGCAGGCGGAGGAAACCCACAGCCTTGTCACGGGGAACCCTCTGAATTTTGCGATGATAATAAGATTAGTGCCGGACCTGGTGGAGGAGATCAAGCGCGCGGAGGCAGAAGGGGCCAACGTGCGGATCAAATTCGATGCCAATGCCAATAATAGCAACGGGAATGTGAGTCTTTGTATCTAAAGCTTAGTCCTTTTATGTTGAAATTTATGTTTTACCAATTGTTTTCTAATAATTAGGGCTCAAGGTTGAACTGAAATTCGTTATCTTTTTTGGTGAGTGAGCTTTAGACTCGGGTTTATGAGATTGCTTCTTGAAGTGAAAGCTTAATTCTGCATTTTAGGTTCAATTGAACTAGTTTTTTTTACTCAGGTCCGTTTGATAGCACATTATTTTCCCAAGAAGTTGATATTCGAATTTCAACTTCCACTTTTGGCTTGTTTGATTTTCCATGAAAAACATTTTTCAACTTTTGAAATTTTCAAGGAATTCCTTTTCTACTTTTTTTTTTTTTTTTATAGCAATGGAAATTAATTCTAAGATGAAAGTTTAAAAAATTTATCCCTGACAAATTTCTTGTAAAACAAAACCAAATGAACACCTATTTTTTTTTTTTTTTTTTTTGGCAATCTAAACAAATTTTGACCCCGCTAAGAAAATTTATTCATTTAATTGACATTTTATTAGAAAAATAAAGTCAAACAGACACCAAAAGTATTATATTTTTCAGTAAAAAATTATATTAATTAAACATTTTTAATTACAATTCCCAGTAAAACAAATTTTAGGCAATTCAATTCCCTGTAATTCATTTCCTTTCCACCCAAATTCTATCTTTCTATCAAACGGACCCTAAATGATACTAACAGTAATCAATATCTTTAAAACAAATTAGACCATATTTGGTTTGTCATTTGAATTCTGTTTTTGCATTCTGCTGCAGCATGCGAAGCTTTCTGTCTGATTTTTGTAGGCTGTTGAAATCTATTTTATATTCCTGCTGTGTTCTGAATTGGGAGAATTACATTTATGAAAAGTACTGTTCCATAGGACTAATATCAAACATTTCTTTGAAACAATTTCACTTGAAATAAAATGGAACTGACTATTAAAGATGGTGCTGTAGCTCAAGTCTACTTGAAATTCTGGCTTTAAAAATGGAGAATTGCCATTCACGTAGTCTATAACGCTCAGAATAAATTTAATGGGATTTTTGAAGATTGATGATAGAGAACGCTTAGACAGAGATGTCAGAACCATGTGCTTCTGGTCATTTGATAGAATAGGAAAGACAAGAAGCGTTTTCTCACACTTAGAATTCTGGTAATTTGATCCCATCATCCTACACTTAATTTCAACCAGGCATTGACCAGCTTTTGCGATACGGTGTTACATATTGAAGAATGGAGGCTGTGTTATTTGTTGGCTTGGATCTTTTCAGTGCATTGCTCTAGTAGGCTACAGGCAAAGAGATCAAGATTGCTTGTTAATAGTTGATCAAATGGATTGATCCACCCTTTGAAACAAGAAGTTCATTTGTCCTGTAATGTAACATGTGTATCCAGGGAGTAGTTGATTCAAAGTGAATGATCAATCTGGAGATCATTTGGATTCCATCAGTAGTGAGGATTTGGAATATCACACATTTACAGACTTGTCTCTCCTCTCCTGTCTTCTTCTTTTATCTTGCTCTCCCAGCTTGATACTTGTTAAATATTCTTCTCTGATGCTTTTTCTGAAAAAAAATTTGTTTGTACCTTTTGACTAATAGATACTTGAATTTAGTTTTATTATCTCTCAAGACATCTTTATCTGCAACAAGATTCTTTCGTACAGTTATCTTGGTATCCAATATAGTGTAAGCAGAGTTGTTTTTACTTTTTATTTTCTTCACCAGGCCATTAATGTGGGTGATAAGAACTTCAAATTCACATGGTCACGGGAAATGGGAGACCTTTGTGATATATACGAAGAACGTCAAAGTGGTGAAGATGGAAACGGCTTGCTTGTAGAATCAGGGGGCGCTTGGCGCAAACTGAATGTACAGCGTGTATTGGATGAATCAACTAAAAATCATGTTAAAATGCGGTCACAAGAAGCTGAACAAAAGCTCAAATCGCGCAAGTATGCTGTCTTTCCCTGAGTTTTTATAATTCATACATATATAATCGTTGCATATCTCTACCTCTTCTGTCCACCTTGTGAACTTGTTAATAGGCCAAGGGAATGGTTTTCTATTATTTTTGCTCGATATTAGAACAATATAATTACCTAAAAACATGAGTTGGTATATTTTTCATTTACTTCAGATGAATGATACTGCAATTTTACTGAATAAGAAGTTGAAATTTTTCTGTTCTATTATTTTTCACTTCTAATCATTTTTCTTTTGTTTTTTTTTTCAATTTACATGCATGAAATCATTGTGGGAAGGCTGAAATAGAATAGTTTTGTGGGATCTTAAACATATCTTGACCTCTTTTTCTTTTCTTTTCTTTTTTCATATTTTGATTAAGGCTTTTCCATTGTACGACAGGGCCATTGTTTTAGACAATCAAAACCCAACTATGAAGAATCAAATTAAGGCATTGGCTGCTGCTGAGTGTAAGTTTTTTGTTCCTACTGATGTGGATAATTTTGTTTTCGGTCAAATGCTAGAATTGAATGTTCTGTTCCATAGCATCAAAATTGCGGTATTGTGCCTTTCGAACTTTACCTGGCTGCGAGCATCTTGATGTCTCTGTTCTAATGGTGGAGCGTGAAATTTACCTGGATTCAGGATGTGAAAAAAATATGTTTCAAATAATTCCTAGTTTAATTAGTTCTGCACCCAGATTTGTTAGGATACCTTGCTGTTTAAAACAAACTTATAGTTTTTCTTACCTTGATCTTCTACACTTCTATGTGCGTGTGAGAAGTGATTTTCAGTACGCATCATAACCTTAAACATCACTAAAGGAACCTCTTTCAAGTTTGGAAACTTCAATTTGTTACTATTGATGACGCGAGTGAGCGAGAGAGAGAGAGAGGTTATAATTAAGAAATAGGAGGAGTTATCTCTTTAACATATTTTTTTAGGTCTATGTGAAAGAAGTTTGCCATCAACAATGAAGAAATGCACACTTGGTATTTGTTGGCATTACCTGTGTGCTTTATTTGATATTAAGAAAATATTGCCTACAAGTCAAGTGTAATTTGAGAACGTGCAGAGATGGAGCCAGAAAGATTCGTTAGGATGGGCTAAAGTTTAAATTTTTTTCAATGAACTCATACCATAAAAGATTCTCTATGCCCACGGTATTTAGTTTAAAAGGTTAAACTCGTGATGCCATTGACAAAGTGGGTCAGAATATATTTTCGGACATTCATGACAAAGTTCTAACAAATATATTTTTTACTAATAAAATTAAATATAGAAGATATTACTTATTTTGATAATAACATCTATTTCATGATTGAAATAAATAAATTTTTAACCCTGAGGGGTAGCTCAGTTGGGTAGGTTTTGGGTTTGCTCTCCAATGATCACCAGTTCGAGTCCTCTGAGGGTTACTGAGGTGAGTATTCGACTGTAAATTTCAGGGTCCTATGGAATTAGTCAAGGTGTGCGTAAACTGATCCGGACATCCATGGTCGTAAAAAAAAAATAATAATAATAATTCACAAGTATAAATGAGTAATATTTGAAAAAATACATTAGAAAAAATTTAATTACTTTTAAGTTTAGTCAAAGATGTGATATCTCGTACTATTAAAATATGTCATTCATCTACTTTAGTCAATAAAAAATATTTGTTATATAAAAAAATTAATTTGATTATTGGTGAACAATTTAAACTTAGTAATATATTATTTATATATATATATATATATATATATATATATATATGAAATAAAATACCTAATTTGATAACGAGTTATTTGTGTCTCATGAATATGAATAAAATAAATATGTAATTGTTGTAGAATCTTAAACTAAATTTGAATAGTTGAACGTTGGTATTGAGTTGAAAATGAAGTTAGTTGGGCTAAAATTAATTTTTGATCTGGGCTAAATATTTATTCCTTTTGATTTCACTATGAATTTGGACTAAAATTTCCATTTATTCCATACCAATTTGCTTATGGGCTGGAGCATGGAGCCCAGCCCTCCTCTCCATCCGCCCCTGAGAACGTGGTTTGAGATATTGTCTGTCTTTAATAGTTTTTCTGATGATCAGAATAATTATGAGGTCGTGGATATGTTAGAAAGATTTGTTTGCACAGAAATTGCAAATTCTCAATATATACTAACACTATGCGGATTGGGGAAGTATATTCCTCAAATGGGATTGTTTTAACCTGAGCTGCTAACAAAATAAGTCTTCATTGTATTATTTACAAATCCAAATCTCTCAATGCTTATAATGCCAATGAGACTATCAACATATTTGCTACATCATTATGTGGGACATTGCTAATAAAAAGCATTTGATTTCTTGAAAAATACCATGATCTCTTTCTCAACTTTTGCATTCCTTTGAGAATTGAGATTGAGAAATCATACGATTACCCTGACTTTTCAATTCCTAAATGGTCTCCTGTGGATAAGTTCCTTCTAACAAGGACAGATGTGTAGCTCTTCTAACTATACTTCATTCAGCTACCAGGGTAAAGTTTTTCAATTTTCTGAGGAGATCTTGGGAGATTTATTTGTTTTATTCAGGATTTTAGTGGGGATTGTTTTGTTTTCCCATTTGGAAGTTGAAAGTTGAGTAAAGTCAAGCATACAAGGTAGTATGAGGTTCTTAAGAAAAAGAATCAGATGGATCTGAAACATATTGAATCTGAATAGGCTATGAATTTTGGCAGCATTGTATTGTCTCAACAAACTTAACATTCTTTTTTTAAGATCAGATGGATCTGAAATCCTCTCAAAATCTTGGATGACCCATCATTTGCATCTTGAAAGTGTGTCTAAGCAGTCTGGACCTGAATGGGGCTTGAATGCTTCAATCTCTTATATCTGTCACACTTGGCTCCAAACCATTGGCCATTTTCCATGGCGATGCATGAGAATGCGAGTGTGGAGAGAAAATCCCTGGATGCCTGAACTTCCACAAGTCAACTGATTAATTGATTGATTATTTTATTTTGTTCGACTGAAATCATCTTCATTTTTTTCCTTTCGAAATTTTGGTCCATTTGATTGCCAGAAGTTGGAGAGCTTTCAAAACTTGCTAAAAGGGTACAAATCTGGAGAATCCTCTTTTCAATTGCATTAATCAACTTTCCAAACTCTGATGGTCACAACCCCCTCTTGTGTGTGTACAAATGCCTTTGTTTTGGGGGGGTGTGTGTTGGGGGGGGGGGTGCATATCTGTTTCTGAAGTAGAAGTACCAACATGTTATCCTGTTTATTTATCTTAATATAATTTTAAATATTCCTATACCATGCCATTTTGTCGCAATTTGGTGCATGTTTGCAAAGCTTATGAATTAAAACATACCTTTTATCCACAAATTTCTAGGACTCATAATTTATTACCTATTTACTATCCAAACATTTTGTAAGATCCACGGCTTATAATCACTTAAAAAGCACTACCAAGCAAGCTATTATTTTATTGATGGAGAAATTTTGTAATTGTATAGTGTTCTGCTTCTCTTGGGATTGCAAATAAAACTTTTACATCTTTTTCCATTAGGGCATGTCCAAGGCGCTAGATGATCAACTTCTATTTCCTTAAATCTTTGGTTCTGAAAGAAAACAAAAACCGTTTTATGACTTTGATCCCTGAAGGGTTTCTGGGTTCTTATGATTTATAGAAACCAGCAAGAGAAGACACTCGTGGAGTGCACTAAAACTAGCCATTTGAGATGTTAGACTGGTGAAGTTTAATTGCACAGATGATTGACTAAAGTTCAGACCATGAGGTTTCATATTAAAAAGTCCGTACTACGAGCTTGACATTCTTTATTAGCCTTAAAGATATATGAGAAGCCTCAAAAGATGATACGCTATTGACTAGTATAATATGGAAGAGCAATCATCTTGTCATTGTTGCTCGGGTGCACAGATTTGTTCTTATGTAGAACTGTAGTGTGAATGTTTTTAACCAGCATTTGAAGTTAACTTCGATAAAAAATTCATGTTTTCAGCTACGCCGTGGAAAACTTTCAAGCAAAAGAAAGAGCCTCCTTTCAAAAAGCGAAAAGCTGGACCTCCTTCAGGTAAATAAGGGAAAATATCTTGATAATTCCTTTGCCATCTTTATATTGTGGACATTTAGCTTATCATGAAACTGCAAACAAGTTTGGTAAATTTTTTAGGATTCTGTTTTTTTTTCATTTTATTATTATTTTATTTTCCATCATTGCTCATTCATCAATACATTAGGTGGACCTGCTAAATCTGTTTATAAATCTGCTGTGGCTACAACAACTCCTTTGAAGGGAAGGACCATGGATTCACCTCTATCTTCTCCATGGGAGCAATCTGGTGCTCCAGCATCACCATTTGGAAGTGGCAATCTAGTGAAGGGACATGCAGGTATACAAGACAGTATACCAACTCAAGGTACCAATAGGACTGCCAACTCAGAGAAAGAAATGCCTGGCAGCGTGATGAGTAATACAGTCCGAGATAAACCAAAGCACATGGGGAACATGGTGCCCAAAGCTGCTGATTTGAAAAGTTTGGTAATATCTCTTCTCATGGAGAATCATTCCAAGGGAATGAGTCTCAAGGTAAACATGTGTTCTTTCTTTTTCTACATATTTGAATTAAAGATGTCTATATATCTCACTTCATGAATATCTTCACTGTCTTTAATTTAATGTCAACCTCAGATCTTGCCAACTTTTCTTTTTAGGGCTTGGAGAAGGCTATTGGAGATGCAATGCCCAACTCGGTCCGGGATATTGAGCCCATTTTAAAACAGGTAAGCAGTGGAGATCTTGTTAGATTTTTTTGCTAGTGATAAATTGCTTTTGTATCTTATTTAATTATCTCTGTCAGGTTGCAACTTTTCAAGCTCCTGGAAGATACTTTTTGAAACCAGGAGTAGAGATGGAAAGCTTCAAGAAACCTTCATCTGAAAGTGGAAGGTATCTCTACCACATCTGGCTTTTCTGAACCATCTATGCTTGTTTCTCCAAAGGCCTGGCCTTTCTTCTTCCTTTTGCTGTGTAAAACAAGATGGCACTTTTGTGAGCTTATGTATGCATTTCACCTTCTCTATTAAAATGAAATAAGAACAGGTAAAATGGTCTACTATTTTTTCTATCTCTATCTGGGCCATAAAGTACTTTATCATTGTGGAATTGTATACTAAAGGGCAAGGAACTTTGTTTAGGATTCGGTATTCCAAATTTTCCCACACATTTTGGGATGGTGAAAATGATAACTATTCAGTAGATGTTCATGTTAACCAGGAATGCTCACCTACACACACACACGCACAGGAAAAAAAAAAGGAATTAAATCCAAATATAAAAATGTTAAAACTGTCGGAATGTGGTAGGAATGGAAGGTCAGTTTGGTAAACAGAAATTGTTGGTCTCTGTTATGGGCTCATAACTTCGTCTTTGGCATTAGTAATAGCTGTCATGAATCAGCCTTTGTCCTTGTGACCTCATGCCCGCTCGCATCCACTCTCACCCCAAGATTAAAAATCAATTTAATGAATAAATGGGTGGAAGAAAGAAAAAAAACAAAAAAAAACAGAGGTACTGGTCTTTACCATAATGGGAACTGGGAAGATATATTTTCTAGGGGATGGTATGTTTCAATATTTTGACCCGTTTTATACATTTGAGTTCGTTGGATGTAAACCTTACTGCCTTTCAGTTTCAAATTTAACCAATCATCTTCTTTGGCATCCATAAATGCATTTATGAATAGGATATTGAGATCATTATAGATCAGTTTTGTTTTGCTATGATGATTCCACATTTCCCTAGGCAAGCTCTGTTTTGTTAGAATTCACATCCAACTTGGGTCCATGGTTTTGAATTGCATCAATCAGTTTTCTGTTTATTCCTCCATATATATTGCCGCGCCTATGCTCACTACCGTATGTCCAATGTGTGATTACTTTGCAGTTCTCCTGATCTGAACCGTCCATCTTTGGTCAATGAGAAGAGTGCCCAACTGCCTGCTCCAGAACCCAGCGTTTCATTGAGAACTGACGCAGATGAACTGGAAGAAAATGCTCGATTGAATTCTATGCCTGGACATGAATTAGACACCATAGAGGAAATTGATATCCTACATAGTTCACCTACTGCTTTAAGCGATAAAAAGGTTTCTGATAATAGCGATGGGCCTGCTGCTAGTTCTAGTGACAGTGAAAGTGATAATAGTGACAGTGGTAGTGGTAGTGATAGTGGAAGCCATAGCAGAAGTAAAAGTAGAAGCCCAGTGGCAAGTCGAAGTGGGAGTAGCAGTGACAGTGAAAGTGATGCATCTTCCAACAGCAAGCAGGCATCTGACGAGGATGTCGATATTATGACGAGCGATGACGACGAAAACATCTTAAAGTCCAAGCATGGATCCCAAGATATTGAGCCTGTCTCATCTAAATCTCCAATTCCAGAGAGACCTCCTTATAGTGAATCTGCTGACATTGTAGATGATCATGTTTCTGATGTGGTTGAGATTGAGAAAGACTTGCCTGAAGATGACCATGAAGCTGAAATGGCTGCAGCTACTAATTCAGTTTCTAGCAAAGATAGTGAAAAACCTGTGGAAGGGACAAAACCTTCTTCACCCAATCATTACGGGGCTAATGAAAGCCAAGTAGACGGACAAAGATTCTATGGTGAAACAGAAAATGTGGCATGGGATGGCTTCAAGCCACAGCAGTCTGATAGCACTGAAAGGATGCCAAAAAGCAAATATAAAAGGCATTCTGATGAGAGGCCTTACAACTGTAAAAGATCAAAAGGCAGAAACTCGAGTCAGACTGTGTCTGGGACTATGAACGCTCTCTTTGGTGAGAGTCCTTGCTATACATCCCCTGGTAGGCCTCTCCAAGGCCCTAATAAGGACCCTAATATTCAAATGGCTAATAGAACCGCTTGGGATGGTGCTGATGATTCTAGCGTACAGAAAGGTTTCGAGCAAACAATTCCAAGTAGATCTATTTCTGAATCTCAGCAACCAGATCGAAAATCTTTCGATGCTAGCAGACAGGCTAAGGTCCCTTCTGGAGAAGATTGGTCAGGTAAACATGCTGAGAACTTGGGTCGTAGCATCAAGTACTCTGAAAGAAACCTTCAAACCAGAAAGGGTCTTAAGCTTCAAAAAGATATGCGTAAAAGAGAAGCACAAGGGGAAGATGGTTTCGTTGGTGAGAAAAGGCCTTCCCTGGGTATTGGAGATGAACAGTCTCTGCCGACTGAATCTCGTCACCGCAAAAATGAAATTGTGGGAAAGATAAAGGAGCCTGGGTTCATGGGGCATTCTCCCAAGGATGGCAACTCTAATTTTACTGACAGATCTCCATTGATGAATGATCGACGCAGAACACTACTAAGAGAGCATTCAGAATTGGAGTTGGGTGAATTTCGTGAACCCATTCCTAATGAAACTCCTGGGTCAAAGAAGCAATTCGAGAGGGAAAATTCTTTTAAAAACTCAGAAAACAAACCTGCAAGTTCAGAGTACTGGAACTCAGATTCAAGTAAAGGAAAACCTTCTAATAAGATTACTTCAGACTCAAGGAAACAGTCTTCACCCAATCCAAACATTGTGCCTTCTGGCTTTCCTGATGGATCATTGAAGAACAAAACACCAGAACGTTATGTTGATGGCCTTACAAGATCTCATCAAAGAACTGTGCAATCTCAACCGCAGCAGCACCAATCTAGACATATTGAAGGTGGAACAAACCTGGGGACTAGTTTGGAAGCTCATCAGACCATGTACAGCAGAGTGCCTGTAAATGCACCAGCAGAGCAACAATATTTGAAACCAGTTCCCCCATCTATGAAAGAAGGCAAGAAGCAAAAATCCAATGCCGTTGCAAATTTAAATGATAAAAGCAAAGATGCTTCTTTGACAGGGAACAATGATGGTGGTCAGAAAAGGAGAGAATCTTCGTCAGATGAAAACAGTTTTTTGTATTCCAAGTATGAGAAGGATAAGCCTGAGCTGAAGGGTCCGATAAAGGATTCCTCACAGTAAGTATTAACATGATGCTTATAGTTAATGACTGTTATTTATACCTTCAACTGTGCATATTGTTGAAAACCTCAATTTTTGTTGCTTTTACCTAGAGGGTGTTTTGGGAGTGATTTTTGGGGAAAGAATTGATTTTTGAATAGTGATATGATGGGAAATGTGTGGTTGAAAAAGAAGAAGAAGTTATTGATGTGATAAAAAATATTATTTTATTTAAGAATGTGTGGTTGAAAATGAGAATTGATTTTGAGAATCTGTACCGAACAAGCCCCTAATATATATGCAATTCTATCTTCAGGTATAAAGAATATGTGCAGGAGTTTCAAGAGAAGTATGAGAGCTATTGCTCCTTGAACAAAATCTTAGAGTCATACAGGTATTTGGCAAGTTCTAAGGTCCCATTCTTTGAATTATGGATTGATCTTTGTCAAAATAGACTGTTTATCTATGCTGAATTGGCATTCTTGCTCAGTTGTCTTATGTGTGTGTTTATGCATGTTCTCAGGGATGAGTTCAATAACCTTGGGAAGGACCTTGAGGTGTACAGAGGAAGGGACACAAAGAGATATCAAGACACTTTAGGAGAGATGAGAGCATCCTTTCGTCGGTGTGGGAAGGTATATTTAGGCGACGTTTGAGCCCATTTTTTCAAAAATGATTTTGTAACGGTGATTTTTTGGAGAAAGTGGTTAAAAATTAGAAATTTTTGGGTTTACGTGCAAAATTATATTATTGAAAAAATGTGTGGTTGAAAATGAGTTTGGAAATAGGGGCTTAATTTTTGTTTCATAGATTATTACGAGTTTTGTTGTGTATATATAATAAGTCCATGGACAAGAAATTGTTATGGACTGTATCTATTAGTGCAATCAGAGGGATCTTCGGTTGAGCAGTACATTCACTTGCAACCACTCTGTATTTGTATGAAAATCGCTGTGGAAGAAAGATACTCAAAACAATCTGTGAATTGGTTAGTTTAAATTTATTTATTTTTGCCAAAAATCTCCACAGGGTTTAGATAACATTACTAAATCATGATCAGCTTGACGTAGAATCTGAGAGAAGATAAAATAGGAAAACTAGAGTTGTTAAATGGCATTTATTTTTTTATGAAATGATTTCTAAGGGTGTTTTTAATTGGGTCTTGAGCCTGGTCACTTGTTTGATGTTACAAATATATAACATGACACGCTTTGGAAACATCTGCTATATTCTCTTACAGGGAAGCTGTCTTTTCAAATCCTATATACCAGTTGCACCTCTATCACAGAGCAATGGCTAATTTATTGATGTCTCGTCTGCTTAATGAGTTGCTAAGATGTGATCCTTACTGCTTTAAGCATTTAACTTTGTGCAGAGACATAAACGACTGAAGAAGATTTTTGTTGTGCTTCATGAAGAGTTGAAGGTTAGCATCTAGTTGGTCATTGTAAACTCCAATTCTTGTTTTCATCTCTCATTTTATTATTTTTGTTTGCACTATCCCCTTTTAAAATAACAAAATTGGTGCATATGTTTGTATCCAGCATGTTAATAAAATTGGTGCATATGTTTGTATCCAGCAACTGAAGCAGATGATTAAAGATTATGCTGCTAAAGACTGATGTCTATTCCTATGTTGGCCGATAATTTCTTATTGAGTTGATGGTGTATTACATCCATACGCCTACATTGCATGATGGGGATCATACTGTACAATGTTTGTCAAGGTTTCACTGTGAAGACCCACCGTATGATGTCTGCAAAGCTTCATTGATATCCTCGTGTAGTCAAAAGGTTGAAAGTGGTTGCTCGTGGTGTTGGCAAAACTGCTTGTCGGGTTTTATTTCTTTTAAATTGATCTCCCCCTCTGATGTTTTGAGGGTTGAAACTTCATGCTGAATGAGATGTATTCATTGTAATCAATTTTGACATTGGTTGGGTATATATTTTGTTTCTTTTTTGTATTATTATAATTTTATGAAGCTATAGGTGCTGACTCCGCTAGAAGAAACTTTTCTGAAAGATCGAACAAGAGTTCATGAGCAAGTTCTTCACTCTATGATTCCTAATGTACATGCGTTTTACATCTAGTCGTTTTGAAGATGACTAGGCCTATCATTTATGGTTTAACATAGAGAAGTGGTGATTATTTTCTTGCATAAGAAAATATTAACTTATTCACATGGAGACGACTAAAAGCTTCCTAAATAAATCTCTTATTTAACATGTTAGCTCAAGTATTCTCTTAAAAATTTGCTATAACAAATTAGAAGGTTGAATCGTGCTACATGTACAATTTTAATTGAAAATACTGATTGGCAATTCACACTTGTCAATATTACATTCTTCTATTTTAAAATTGTTTTTCAAATCAATGATTTGAATTTTAACATCACCAAAATTGTCAACCATAATTGTTAACAAGGATTGTACAAATATGTTAATTCTAAAATGTTGAATTTATGTTATTTATCTTCTAAACTTAATTTCTGGTTTCCAAATTATGTTCAACTTGAAATAAAAAAGTTCAAGAAAAGGGAACGTTTTACTAAAACCTCGAATTGGAAAGTAATTCCAAATCGAATATTTAGAACGCTCAGGCCTGATGCGGGTAAGCCCAAACACCCAAAGCCAGGTGATAGGCCCAAATAAAACCCAGATAATAAGAGCCTAATGGGCTTCCTTTCTTTCCCTGTACTGAAAACCAGTGAGGGGTTTCCGCTTAATGAAATATTAGCTAATGACCAGTTGACTCAGCCCAATTTTCAAAATGACCTTCGATCAGTTTTAAATAAATAAATTAAAAAAAAAAAAGATTGTTTTTAGTGGAAATTACACTATACCTTACTTTAAAAATTCAACATTCTAAAATTAAATGAGTAGTTTCACAATTCAAAAATTAGATTTTTTTTTTCATATTAATAATTATATTACAAATTAAATATACATAATCCTTCTAAACCCTAAAACTCTCCTCTCTCTCTCACTCTCCTCTCCTCACCTTCTCTACTCTCTCCACTCTCACGGCGTTCCCACCTACCCATCCATCACCAACTCCAAAACCACCTCATTCGATGGAGATAGACGACGACAGCAGCGAGGGGGACATCACTGTTGCAGTGAGGCGCCTAACAGCGGCACCCGTCGCTGAGCACGACGCTCACAGTGTGGTCGTCGCGACGATCCACCACCACCGTAGCGACGAGTCCATGTGCCAACGATGATGATATCAGCAACGATCAATTGTTGTGTTGGTGTATTTGGTGGTGGTTTCTAGATCTGACGCTTTTGGGTGTATTTGGTAGTGATTTTTGTTGTTGATATTGTGGTGGCAGTGGTGGTGGTGGCGGTGGTGGCGGTGGTGGTGGTGGTGATTGCGGATGTGGGTGCAGTTGTGGCTATTCGAGGTGCCGTGGTAATGTAGTGGTTGCGACAACGGAAGAAGATAGCGATGGTGGGGGTAGAGTGGGCGATAGTGGTGTGTTATTGGAGGTGGTGACATCTGGTGGTGGTGGAGTGGGTGATAGTGGTGTGTTGTTGGAGGTGTGGCATCTGGTGGGGGTGGATTGGGCGATAGTGGTGTGTTGTTGGAGGTGGCGGCATATGGTGGTGGTGGAGGTGGCGGTAGTGGTGTGTTGCTGGATATTGTTGGTGTGTTATTGATATTGTGGTGATAGTGGTGGTGTTGGTGGTGGTGATTGTGAGTGCAGTTGTGGCTGTAGCGAGGTGTCGTGGTAGTGTGGTTGTGGCGACTGTTGGGTATACGACCAAAGTCCCACATCGGATAAAAATGGGGAGGATCATGGGTTTATAAGTGTGGAAATATATCTCCATTGGTATGAGGCCTTTTGGGTAAGTCCAAAAGCAAATCCATGAGGGTCTAGGCCCAAAGTGGACAATATCATACCAGTGTGGAGATATGTGTGGGTCCATACTTATAACAAGTTGGGATGTGTGGTGTTACATATTCCTAACAGCGACGACGACCGGGATGGTGGGGGTGGAGTGGGACAGTTTCAGGCCCAGTAGAACACTTTTTCTTCTTCACTTGTGTTGACAGTTTAGGCGACAACGGTGGCTATGGTGGTGGTTTAGGTGGCGACGGTGATTGTGGTGGTGATTCAGACGGCGATGAAGTAGTGATCACAGGCGTATTTAGTGGTCACAAATTTTTGAGTGATCGTAACCATTAAATTGATTAATCCGTGACCAATAAATAATGTGACCAATGAAAAAAGATGAAGTATGACCAAGAAATAATTGGTGACCTAAAAAATTATTAATCTGTGATCGATAAAAAAAATTATGACATAAATTTTTTACCTATGATCGATGAAGATATTGTGACCTATAAATTATTTGAATTGTTGTGACCATAAATATTTTGTGACATTTAAAAATTTTGATTTGTGATGGAAAAATAATATTTGATTAATTAAATTGTAAATCTGTGACCGATGAATAAATTGTGACCTATAAATTTTTTAAATTATGATCGTAAAATAATTTGTGACAATTAAAAATTTTGATTTGTGATCCAGAAATAATATGTGACTAACTAAATCGTGAATATGTGACCAAATTATATATATCTGTGACTTTAATATATTTAATTAATTAAATTATAAATAAAAATTAATAAAAATCTGATTTTTGAAATTTGAAACTTGTTTTCTTATTATCAAAATGGGTCATACTTATACTCTTACTTATAAAATTTTCTCTTGTTTTTATGGCTGAGCTCGCCGAATTCAAATCTGGACGTCCAGATTTGAACCCAGCTATCTGGTCTGACCCGGAACAAATTTTTTTTTTTTTTTTTTACAATTTTCATTTTTTTTTCAATTTAATTCTTTTTTCTTTTTATTAATTTTCCCTTTTCTAAACTTTAAATATTATATTTTTTTCATTTTCATTTTTATTTATTTTCCTTAATTTAATTTATTTTCAACAATTATTTTTTCATTTTCATTTTTTTCGTTTTTATTTGCAATTTCTTTATTTTTCTTTGCATAATTTAATATATTTTAAATCAATAACTTTCATTTTCATTTTTCGCTTTTTTTTCAATTTTTTTCCTGTTTGTATTTAAATTTTTTATTTTCTTTTTTAAAAAATTCAATCTTATAATTTTTTTTAATTTCCTTTTTATTTTTTCTCCTTAATTTAATATCTTTTACATCAATTATTTTTCATTTTCATTTTTTTGCTTTTTTAGTTTTATTATTATTATTATTATTATTACTATTATTATTATTGTTATTATTATTATTATTATTATTAATTTTGGTTTTTCTATTGAAATTTTGAATTTCCTTTTTTTTTTTTTTAATTTTCAATCTTATAATTTTTTTTCTCCTTAATTTAATATCTTTTTCATTTTCATTTTTTTCATTTTTAAATTTATTTTTTTTCCTTTTATTTTTTAATATTTTTCATTTTCATTTTTTGCTTTTCTCAATTTTTTTTCTTTTTGTATTAAAATTTTGTATTTCCTTTTTTAATTTTTAAATTTCAATCTTATAATTTTTTTTCTCCTTAATTTAATATATTTTTCATCAATTATTTTTCATTTTCATTTTCATTTTTTGCTTTTTTAAATTTACTTTTTCCTTTTTTATTTAATTTTTGTATGTCCTTTTATTTTTTAGTATCCTTGTTATTTTTTCTCCTTAATTTAATATCTATTTCATCAATTATTTTTCATTTTCATTTTTTGCCCTTTTAATTTTTTTTTTTTTTTTTTGCTTTTTTTTTTTTTTAATTCAATCTTATAATTTTTTAAATTTCCTTTTTATTTTTTTCTTAATTTAATATCTTTTCCTTCAATTATTTTTCTTTTTCAATTTTTTCCTTTTCTTCAATTTATTTATTTATTATTTATTTATTTTTTGTATTTCCTTTTTTAAAAATTTCAATCTTATAATTTTTTTAATTTCTTTTCCATCAATTATTTTTCTTTTTCATTTTTTCCTTTTACTTTACTTGAAATTATTTTTTTTTCGATTTCAATTTTCTTTATACTTTAATTTCAATTTTTTTCTTTTTAATGTGTGATTAAATGAATTTATTTCTTGCATACAGTAGCATATAATCCGGTTGGTTAAATTTTAAAATATTATGTTTTATTTTCATAATCTCTTGTATATTATTTTTAACTTTTATTATTTCTATAGGATAGACTACTACCTAGATATCAGTATGAGAGTTCATTTGGGAAAAGTTACATCGTATTGTAACTTTTCCAGCTATGCAACAGTACCAGAGGGGTTTGATAAGGAGCACGTAGCCATACTCCATCGATCATTCCTATGGTCCTTCTATTCATTGAAGGACATGCGGTTTTTTGTCAAATCATTGATTCGATATTGCTTCGGCTGCTTAGGCCAACCGATAGCGATGAGCTGTATTTTGCGCTTGGGGATGGAAAGGTGTCAAGATTCTCGATCATTAAGTTTTCCCTCATTACAGGCTTAAAGTGTAATGGTGAATAAGCAACAAAGGCTCATATTACGATAAATAAAAGGTTGCTGGATTTATATTTTGGAGGTAAAGGGCCTATTACACCCCCACAGTTAGAGGATGCATTCAAGAAATGCGATCACATGTTGGACAAGTTGAAGTTGGGATTGATGTTCATACTGGATAGTGTATTGAGGTGTCGATACCATAAGACGTCGATTAACCCTTTTCGTTGGATGTTGTTGAAGATATTGATGCCTTTAACGGCTTTTCATGGGATCAGAGATGTTATACCGAGCGCGAGTATGATGTATATGACTTTCCATTGGCTTTATAGGTAAATTTTTAACCTAATGAATGTTAAAATATTTTTAAATGTGTATAAATAATAATTATAATTGTTATAGTTATGGGCGTATGAGGCTATCCCCGCTTTAGGGAGTAAGTGGACGATCAGAAAGGAGAAATTTGTCCGTGAATGCTTCACTGGCGAGCACATGAAAAGCTATTGGCCAGAGAATCAACATCTATCATCAACGATCCTTAGGTGAGTACTATATATTTGCGACTTAGATTGTCTGTATATCTATCGACCCGATAGATGATCATTAACTCGTTGAAATATCGATATGTCAGCTCAAAGTCCATGCTAAGTTGAGTGCTTCGATGGATGATGATGATCAGATGTACATGAGTAGATTATCTATTTCGCTTACTGAGGATGATTCATTGTCTAAATCCATTCCGGATGGAGATAGGGTGTGTTTAGTTAATATCTTAGTTGATCTGACTTATAATATACGTGTGTGGATTGGTAATCTTCTTATTTGTATAAGAGCACCATCTAGTGAAATGACAATCCCCTCCACTCTGAATTTCTCCTTCACCTCTACCAATTAGATCACATTCCCGAGTAGATCTCATTCTCCCACATCTCGCCATCTCCCACGTAGATCGCCTACACCCGGTCAAAGCTATTATTTCGATGATTTCTTTGCACGTCTAACCAGTCTTATTAGAGAAGAGATGGGAACGAAGTGAGGGGAGTTGAGATATGATTTCATAGTGGAGTTAGGAGTGCTACAAGAGAAGATGTGAACAATACGACAGGAGATATGATTTCATGACGGAGTTAGGAGTGCTATGAGAGGAGCCAGGAGTACTGCGCTACGAGAAAATGTAACAAGCTCTTGAGGTTATGATCGTGCGTATGACGAAAGAAGTTTCGAAAATTCTGGTAGTGATATTGACAGAGGGACGGGTGGTCCTCGAGATGGAGGATATAACCCTCGCGCCATTATAGAGGGTATGACGATCTGTCGTGGACATCAGATGTTACCTTTGATGCATCTTTTAGATATGTGTCGTCAATGATAGAGGAATGGGAGATCCTAGTGACAAAAGTGGCAGAGGTCCCCATGATGATGGGGTGGAGGGTCCCAGTACGAAACAGGTGGGCTCGATGGTGATAGATGAGATGGGAGGGTATGCCCACGATGGTGACAGATGAGATGGAGGTCCCAATGTTGAATGGAGTGACGGAGAGGACTCCCAACTTGATAGATGATGTCACAGATGAGGATGACATGACAATTGTGCGGAGTGGGTAATGGAGGTGACGAAAGGTAAGAAACGTGTTATTGACGTGTCAGAGCAGATGGTTGACAAGTAGACGAGATTGCCGTCACAATACATTGTTTCTCCATACATGGTTGAGGCAAAGAGGAGGACGTTTATGGACGGTACGTCACCCAACCTCTTTTGTGACATCGACCCAACAAAGAAGAAAACATTCGATGACTGGTTCAGCAAGATTGGACCCGGGTAAGTATTTTATTAAATTTTGCTAAAGTAAACTTACTCATCTGTGCATTTTCTAATATTTTTCCTTTTTTCTTTCAAATTGACCTACACGATAGGGGACACTCCAATATCGAACACAAACAAATGGTTCGATGATGCACAGAAGAGTAGAGAGTGGCTCACCGACGACGTAAGTGCATATCTGTTGTTATTTATGTTGTTCACATAATTATTATTCATATCTTTCTTTGTTTTTCCTATTATAGTATGTCCATATAGCTATGGAACTATTGTACAATCGGACTCGGAGACACATTTGATGTTCCTAATCGAGTTATCATGAGCTACGACTTTTTTAGTGCCATCTAAATTGAGCATAACATGATCTTTGATAGATCGGGACTGGTACGCATTGTTAAATTACATGAGAGAGTACGTGAGAGGGCTCGGTCTGAGATAGAAAAAGACGTGAACGAGTTGTACACATCTATACATCCTAGTGATCGCGAACTTGCATTGCTCTACAGTTGAGATCGTATTCGCTAAGTCGACGATGTACGTATATGACTTTGATCATAGTTTTATCATAGAGGGCCAGCTCAAGCGTATACTGGAGCCAATGACGACCATTGTTCCCATGATGGCTAGAGCAGTAGACATTGCAGTACATGATAGATTAGTCATCGTGAGGAAGATGATGACTGTAAGACACACAGAATCGTAAGTTTTATTGTTAAATGTATTTAATAATTGAATTGGCATATTATTATTTACGTACAGGGGTAATTGTGGAATTTTCGCAATCAAGTACATTAAATGTTTGAACATTGGACGTGGTGTAGAGTTGATAAACCAAACACGCATTGATAATTGGATGATGAAGCTAGCATCCAACTTGTATGCAGATAATATTGATCCATAGTATATTGTATTAATTTTTTATTTTTTATTTTTGAAAATGCAAGTATTGTTTATATAATTGTAAATATATTTAGTTGTAATCACTGGTTGGAAAATGACTTTAAAATATTTAATTGTGACTATTTGTTAATGTAAATGTATATTTAATTGACTTAAAAAAAAATGAACATCAAAGTAGCGGGACCTAATTGTAACTTTTTTAATTGTTGATGAAAAAGATAAAAAAAACGATGATTGGAGAAAATATAGATTCAATTGTATGCATTTGGAACATGAATGATCCGAGACGACATCATGTCGAAAGATGGTGAAAATAAAGTACGGTAACTTAATTGCAACTTTTTAAAAAAAATTCCTTAGATTAAAAAAGTTGTAATTAGGCCCCCATACTATAAATTTCAAAATTTAGAAACAATAAAGTACTATATTTATTGTATAAGTAATTGTAATATATTTAATTACATATGTAATGACGAGAATGTTAACGAAATATGTAACGTACTATAATTTTCAAAATTTACGAACAATAAAGTGCTATAAATAAATTTTACACATTATTTAAATAGAAATTACACATCCATCATGTTATTATGTAGTGGGATCTGACTTGTATAAAATTGATGAATATGTCATGTTGCGCCACATATTCTCCATTTACGCGATTGAAAAAAATTCTTTGGTAAATAGTATTCTAGACGTACGTCTACGTTTAGGAGTACGCGGTCGAACTTCGGGTGGCAACAAATTATTAAGAAGGAGAATGTGGTTAGGAACTTTTCGCTTGGCTTCATTTGGTAGAGGAAATATAGTTTCGGCATATGTTTTTCTCCAATAATCAGTCATGAATAAATGAGTGCATAAGGTGAGTGGTGAAAATCCTCTATACATAAGCCACTGCGACTGTATGCACACATGAAAAACTCTCCAACTGAAATCGTCTATATTACGTCCGCATCTCATGGAGAAGGAAAATTGATTCAATGATTCCACGCTTAACTTTCTCTTCATCTCTAGAGTTTTGAAGAATTTATCTTCTTGAGGCAGGGTTAGCACACTTGTGTAATTTTGTGATTCCTCAAACCAATCATAAAATCACTACAGTAGCTTGTTACGAATGTGTTCAATCACTGTGAAAATTGGTAAATTTCAATCATTTTTGAATAGTGAATTGAAGGACACCACATTGTTCGACATCATCACGTTACATCAACATCCTGAAAAATGTGACCATGCCCAATGTTCGATCCCCATCTCTATTAAATAATTACACGCATCGTGTGATTTATTTTCCATATTGATCATGAACTTATCAAACTCTTCAAAACTGTAAGCCTCTGCAACTCTCTTAAACAATGCAACGATGTCACTGCTTTGATACTTAGTTTTCAAGTTCCCTTGTATATGATACATTTAATAGCCATAATGTGCCTCGAGAAAAATTTCAACGATACCATTTATTATTGATTGGTCCCGATCAGTTACAAATATGGGGTTCTCGACGTCCCCAATTACTTCTCTTAGCTTCGTGAAGAACAAACACATTGTTTGATCATTCTTGCCATCAACTATGCAAAATGTAAGCGGTTAAATTGGATGTTGACATCTTAACATGTAGCAATAATCAACTTCTCTTCTTACCTAGCTTTCAGGATTGTACCATCGACTAAAATTATGAGTTGCATCGCTTTTGGAAATCCTTGAATTCATTGTCCAAGATCCATAAATAAATACTTAAAGCGATTCTCGTCATTTGTCTCAATAAAAAATGTTGAGATGGGATTAGTTCTCCCCATGTTATGGCAATACATAGTTAATTTAGCATAACTCTTTTCGACCGAACCCATTAAATCCTCCAATGCACATTCTTTAACCTTCCAAACCTTCTGGTAGCTCATGACCACCCCATATTCCCTACTGATGTCGTTATGATATATGTGGTGATGTGAACTCACGCAGCAATAGTAACTCTGAAACCCATAAAAGATGAAATCACAATTCAAGAAAGCTAAAATCTTGGTTTTAAAATTTACTCAATAATTTATTAAATTAAGGAACTTATGGAAAAACTCGACCCCATAATTACAAAAACTATGAACCTTGCTATGAAATTGTTGAACGCTACAAAGATGAAATCTTTGATAAGTTAGAAATTAAGTTCAATGAAGAACAAGAAGAAAGCAATTTTCCCTTTATTAATTTTCTCAATATGTTGTTTTTACAATGAAAATAATGAATCATATTTATAGTGAACACAGGAAAACCTAATTAAAACGGAATTATACCAAAAAGATATCATAACAAGAGTTTTACCAAAAATAGACTATTGAAAAAAAAATATATGAAAAAGGTGTTCCGAAAATGAACTATGTCACGCAGCATAGAACAACCAAAATTTCACTTCTTTGTTTAGGGAATAGTGTAATGATATCGCATCCTATTTTATACTATGCTACAACATAGTTATCCGATTGGCTTCTAATTTTATTTTCTTGATTCCAATTATCCAACTTGTTTTTCTCTCATGCCCAACATGAAACTTGGTGTTTGGCTTGTTAATTTCAAACTCTAGGCCTCCGTAGCTTAAACAAGTAATTACATGGCTTCATTGATCCAGTTTGCTTGCGATCTCGTCATTGGTTCATCTTCAAGTCGAGACGGATCTTTGCAACTATGTTGTCCTCCATAGATCCTATCATTCCTTCCTCTTCAAGAAGATTCATCCTCGAATCTTTACCTATATTAAAGAGAGAAGATCAATAACATTGAAAGTAGTAAATATCGTATACTCACCTCGAAAATCCATCTTGTAGGCATTATCATTAATTATTTCGATCACATAGAATGGTCCATCCCCCTTATGATGATATAATTTTGACCACCTTTGAATTCAAATCCGTTTCTTTTGTATGTGTACCCAAATCCAATCATCTGGATCAAATAGTACACACACCTTAGCTTATTTCTTTCATTTGCTTAAGATGCATAGTGATCAATCATCTTCCTTTCCCCTAAATTATGACTTTCAACATGTAAATAAATTAAATCCAATAAATTTAGTGTATTAAAAGAATACATAATGTCAAAGCGTGAATACGAAGTGGAAGAGATTGGTTTGTTCCTAACTTAGCCCATAAATTCACCCCAAAATAGTTAAGGAACTCAAGATTGACAAAATATTCTCCATGCCTTAAGACATCCACAACACATTTCAAAAGCATATCATATCCATCTAGACTCTTGCAATATACTAGAGTATCATCTAACCTAGATATGGGATGATAATACGTTACTGTTAGTGAACTCATGTTTACACACATGTTTCCTTTGCTCTTCAAACTTCCCAATTGATTTTGAAACTCATTTGCTTCCTTAGGAAACAATCAATCAACCTCTTGCAATAAAGAAATATCCAAACTAGGATGGAGTTGGTTAGTCACCTCCATTTGCTGTTTAGTGCCATGAATACTCGATAACCCAATAGGCATCCTCATGAACCAAGTCTTCGAAACCCTGTGATAAGTGTGCTTTTACACACTTATTTAATACTTAAAATAAATTTATTATTGATGAAATGATTGGATAGAAACTCACAATTGTGTAATTTATGATTTTATAGGCAAAAATCACACAAAGGAAAGAGAGTGAGGCAAAAGGCAGACAAATGGACTAAAAGTGTACAAATTTGTGAAGTTGGGACCAAAGTACACAGTGCAGAAAGTGGAAGACTTGGGGCTTCAATTTGTGGAGGGCAAACTTGATATAAAGTTGAGGGACCTAACGTGCAATTATTTAAGGGCTAAGCTGCAAATGACACAAAATCCAATTTTTTGTGGGTTGCTGGACAAAGCTTGGGCGCCTAGGCTCTACTGTTTCGACGCCTAGGCGCCACCCTGCAATAAAAAAATAGTCAAATAAGGGAGGGGTTTGTTAGTCCTCACTAAAGCCCTTTTAGTTTTATTTTCTTTTTCATAGAAACTCACTTTTGACTTTTTTTTTTCTCTTTAAAGACCCTCTTTCTTTTTTCTCTTGTGGTTCCACTTTTTTCTTTATCTTCAGCTGCCTCTCTATTTCTTTTTCCTCTTGTGACTCTACTCTTTTTCATGATTTTCAGTTACCTCTCTATTTTCTTTCTTACTCTCCATTTTTTTTTTTGCTCTTGTTTCTTCATATGATTAATTGTTTGAGAATTAATTATATTGTGAAATTTGAAACTTTTCAAGAAATCATCAAATTCACTAAGTTTCGTAACAAATACTTCATCTACCAATGGATATTTTAGCCCATCAAAGTCTCTTGGATTTTTTCTATGTCCCTTTTATGCTTGCATTTTCTATTCATCATCCTATCAACTTCAACTGTCAACATTTAGTCAATTTCAGCACCAGGTAAATACCTATCTTGCCTCCTAACATCATGAACTCTCATAGGTTGCCCTTTTGTAAGTTGAAATCAATGTATCATGTCTATCCATTTTGTCTTTAATTCTCCACATACCACATTCATCCGCTCGAATAGTTGTTGCATGGCCCTCGTCATGAAAGCTTGATTGTCTCCCACTCTTGATATTGATTTTTCTTTATCAGTCATATTAATAACTTAAATTTTGTACACCTCAAGTGTTTACACTCGTGTTTCACTCAAAAATTAGTTTTTTTTCCCTATAATAGTATCATCATTCTTGTTTTTTTTCCTCTCAATGCTTTCTATCAAGTTCTTTAAGGAACTAATTGATCTCAATCAAAAATTTCCACCCATATGAGGGTCAAACCCAAAGTACAAGGAATTTAAGAAAGATATTGATTCGAGGAAATGACTCAAGAAAGAAAAAAAATTGAAGAATTGAATAAAAACACAACCAAGATTTTCAAGAAAGTGTTTTTTGAAATCGATTTATATATTTTCCACAACAAAATTGATACCAATGGATGATTTAGGTATAGAATTAATTTCTTGAAAGAAATTGCTACAAAAAATTTCAAGAAATGTTTCTTGAAATGAAATAAGCCTATTTTTGACTTGAAATTTTCTTTTTCTTTTTGCTAGAATTTTTTTTTTTTTTTTTGCACTAAATACTCGAAATCAATAAAGACAATAAAGATCGAAACAAAATTGTAATGGTATACTAAATTTAATGCACAAAATAATTCTTGAATGTAGGTAATTGTGTTGATGTAAAAGACTCAAGAAGTTAATGAAGAGAAAAGAAAATGATGGAGACTTGATAAAGAAGATGAAAAAAATGCGAAAATTTTTAGAGTCGAAACTCTGATTCCAACTGATGTGAACTTACGTAGCAATAGTACATTTGAAACCCACGAAAAAATTGAATCACAACCCAAGAAAGCTAAAATCTCAGTTATAAAGTTGACCCAATAATTTATTAAATCAAAAGAACCAAAGTTATGGAAAAACTTGACTCCTTAATTACAAAAACAATGAACTTTGCTAAGAATTTGTTGAATGCCACAAAGATGAAATCTATGATAAATTTTAAATTAAGTTCAATGAAAAACAAAAAGAAAGTAAATTTGGTTTTATTAATTATCTCAATGATGTGTTGTTTTACAATGAAATGGATTAATCATATTTATAATAAATCCATGAAAATTTAATTAAAAACGGAATTATAACAAAAATATATCATAACAAGAGTTCTACCAAAAGTAGACTTCTAGGAAAAAAAATTTAAAAAAAAGTGTTCCGAAAATGAACTATGCTACGACATAGTTATAACTCCCGTAATTGCATAAAACAACCAAAATTTCACTTTTTTGTTTCGAAAATAGTACATGCTATAACATCCTGTTTTATACTATGCTACAATATAGTTATCCGACTGGATTCCAATTTTATTTTCTTGATTCCAATGCATCCAACTTGTTTCTGTCTTCATGTCCAACATGAAACTTGGTGTTTGGCTTGTTAACTTCAAACTCTAGGCCTCTGTAACTTGAACAAGTAAATGTATGGCTTCATTGATCTTATTTGTTTCTCGATCTCGTCATTGGTTCCTCTTCAAGTTGAGCCAAATCTTTGTAAGTTTGTTGCCCTCCATGGATCTTATCAACAGGTCTGTAGATCGTACGTAAATCCTGAAACTTGCGCATTATCTATACACCAATAAACCATGATCGAGCATACCTGTGATCATTTGATGAATGCTCATTTCACAAGTACGTTCCCATGCATACTTGTGAATTACAGAGAACTCATTCGTGTCAATCTTCATCACTCGCAAATGTTAACTGTAATTTTTGTCCACACAAATAATTGTATATGTAGACTTGTTTTATTTTTTTTACTTTAAACCCAAAATTATATTTCAATATAATCCGGTGCACAAGTTCCAGCAAATTTCTCTTCGTGTCAAACAGTTGATCGACACACATATCTTCATCATCGAGAACCACACGCTAACAATTAGAAGACTATGTACTCGGCCAAGCCTGTGAATTTCCACCTCACTCAAGTCTCTGATTAGATAAAGCAATAAAATCCTTAGTTGTAAATCACCTTTCATCCTCATTGTCTTGAACTATCTCATGAATTCTTTATGTAACAGTGAGATCATAGTGAGTAGCAACGATTTCAGGAATAACCACATCATTCTCATGAGTTATCTCCATTGTATCCTAAAAATCATTTATATTACGATCTCATCCATCGAAATTTTAATGTTCACTCTCAGGAACATTCTTCATCAATAAAGTTATACAAACAAGAGTCTATTTGCGACCTTAGTTCAATTCAATTCAATTAGAAACTTCATTTGCACTTTAAAAGTAACTTTTACAGGTGGATTTGGAACGGTTGAATGCTCGTTAAATAAAAATCACAATCCCCTATCATGTAAGAGAGATCACGTTGAGCAGGTTTTGTATATCATTGTACATTTCCGCAACCGATGTATTCGATGTTATTACAATTCCAATAACCGCATCTCCTTCATCCATCCATTTCCATTCTCAACAATTTTCATTCCTTTAAAATTTACCAAAGTAACAAATTCGATAGACATACTCATAGTCTGATACCACATCTATATTATGAATCAAAATACAGGAAAACAAATTAGATTAATATAAGGAATTAATCAATAAGGGTAGGAAGATGAGAAAAAAAAGGTGATAACTGGGCCGTATGTTGTAGTGTTACCGGTCCCAATATTATTATTTTTTCCATTTTTATAAAGTTATCTACGTTTGCTACAGCATTTGTTGAAATAAAATTTAACGATTTAAAAAATATACTAATTTAATGAAAACAAAATTAGAAATATGTAAATATACTTACCGATTTGAAGGGTTAGATATAAACGGTTTTTTTTATTATTATTATTTTTTTTGCGTTTGATAAGTTTATGAGAGTTTAAGGTTGAATCAGATGAAAAATGAAAGAGTTTTTATCTGCGTTGGAGTAAACAGATAAAGAAAGTAACTTGGTTTTAAAATTTGAAGTGAGAAGTGTTTGGTTTTATTGTCTTTTAAGCAAACTTATGTGTTTTGTGATTGTATAAAATAGGTAAGGGTATTTTTGTTTTTTAATCAACAAAAGGGAATGGTATCGAATGACAAATATTTTTTGGGCAATGCTGGTGTACATAATTTTATCTACATAAAGTATCCATGAATTTTGCTATTTGTACATCCGGGATGACATCCCGGATGACATTCTCCCTCATAAGAAGGGAGGACCCACGCTTCAATAAAATAATCATGACCCCCCTATTGTAAGAGGGAATGTCATCCCGGATGTACATGTAGCAAGATCGAAGTATTTATACATTCATATAGGATCGGGCCCACTCGTAACGAGCCCCACTTCAATGCAAGAGAATCTTATGTACATAAAATTATATAGACCAAAATTTATCCTTATTTTTTGGCTAGGAAAAGTGGCTGTTTGACGTGGCTTATTAAGAGTGGCCCGTGCTTCCTACAGGGCCTGGTTCACAGGTGTGTACAGGCCCATGTGTCTGGCCTGTACAGGAAGATTAATCCATTAAAATTCAGTAGAGCTATGGTGCCAGGGGCTGACCGAACCCTCCAAATAGGGGCGTGGGGATCCAGCCCCTCTGTCAAGGGTCTGGCCATTTAGCTTAATTCATTAAAATTACCCTTCGAGCAGAAGCATAAACGAAGAAAAAGGGTTTGCCGAAATGGGGAGAAGAATCTTGAACGACGCCTTGAGAACCATCGTCAACGCCGAAAAGAGAGGATTCGCTTCGGCGGAGCTTAAGCCCATCTCTAATGTCATGGCTTCTTTCCTTCAAATCATGAAATACCGAGGTACACGTGTACATGTGCATCTATATATGTATGTATCTGTTTGTGTATATGTTCACTGAGTTGTGATGTTTTCAATCAATGCCCATGTTGTAAAATTGTTTATAAGCAAATGGGTGGGAATTAATTTTTTTTTTACAATTTCTTGCAGTTTTTTTCTTTTTTAATTATATAGAGCTTGTTTGTATATAAAGTGTGCATATATGTACGGTGGATATATACGCGCTTCTTCGTGTTGTGTCTTTTTAATTGATCTCAAAGATGAATTATAGTGAAATGGGTTGGAAATTTTTGTTTAATGTTTTTGCCATTAAGTTTGATTTTTACTTGTTCCTAAAAGATGGGCAAACGAAGAAGTGTGCACTGATGGATAAATAGCAGGGTATATTAAGGATTTCCAAGTGCATGATCCACATAGAGTGGGGAGGATAACTGTGGAGCTGCTGGGGAGGATTAATGATTGTCGGGCTATCACTTATAGACAGGATATCAATGCTCATAACATCAAGAATTACAAAACAGACACGCTTCCTACTCATCAGGTTCTCTATTCATTGTTCTTGTATTTGGTTTTATTGTGCTGATTGTAGTTCGGGCTGATCTGGGAGGGGGAATGATAAGTGATGAACTGTAGTTGAGTTTTGAATTTTGAGGATTTTGGTTGTATTTCTTGTGTTGAATCATCAGTCTAACATGAACAAGTTCAATTTAATTTCCTGCAAAACTCTAGATATGCCCAAATACGGCATGTTTGAAAATTCCAAATGTTAGTTTGTCGATGCACTAAAATTTTGTTGACGGTAAGTTGTGGTTTGTAAATGCAAACTAATCTATTCTAAATAATGTTTGCAAATGTGCAGTGTCATGGTTTCTCTCCATCTAGTGCCATCTTTTGGTTGTAATAAATTAGGTTAGGTGTATTATCCTTTAAAGGTTTGTGTGATTGAATTGTCAAATAGATTGTTTGGCTTCTTATTGGCAAGTTTATGCATCAAATTACAAAGATAGCTATTAAATCGTTAGCACCACATAAATACATTCCTCTTAGTGTAGCTGTTAATACGAATAAGAGAGACTCTGTTATAGCCATTTCTATACATTCAATATACTCTACGGATAGAGGAATGCATAGAGTTGAACATAGTAAAATAAGATGTAACGATCAAGATAATGCTATAAATGTGCCAAAAATTGTCTATCCTCCTGCAGTTTAGAATTCACATGCATTGATGGATTGAGGTTGTGAGTTATGAGACACTGATCCACCTGACTGGTTACTTATAGTGTCAGCAAATAGTGCAAGTACTCCCTATAACACGATCTTCAGAAGTTTAAGGCTAGCTTATTTAAATTTATTAAACAAAGGCACTAGTAGTTGGAACTTCATGGAGATGTACAGACAACATTTTATTTGACACCTCAGCGCTTCATATGTGATTGCTGTGTTAAACAACTCTTGCCATAAATATCTATGCATATCATGTTATGTTACCTTGAGTTTAAACTTTATGGCGACTAACATGAATTAGTAAATATAGAATATAAAATAATTGGTTTGGATGCATACAAATTTCTTGTTAGTCAAGAAGAAAATTGTCCTAAAAGTACATGAATGATGAATATCTAAGTTGCTAGGACATGTCGACATACATTGTTTAAAATTTTAATTTATTCTTATTATTTTTGTACTTTAGGACACAGCACATGCCATGTTAAACACTTGCCTACTGCCTAGGAATGTCCCTAGAGTATCCCTCGAGTGATAGAAATTTTGAAAATATGAAGAAAAGAAACATGACACAACTTGTGGCTTGTTGGACCAATGTCATGGAGTGCTGATGTCCAACATGATACAATTCTTGTTGAACACAGTCATACTACCCTAGTAGTAGGAGTGCCTGTGCATCGTATATGAACATGTAGATAAACTCAAATTGGCACAATACAAATCTAAATGAAAGATCAGCATAGAAATCGCTAAATTTATTCGTCATCTACTATTTTTCTCATAAGCAGTGAAGAGAACCTAATGTGAAGACTGCGAGAAAGGTAAATGTATGTAGATCAATTTATACAGGTAACACAATTTAAATTGATATCATAATTGATGGTAAAAATATGTAGATAAACTGATATGGGTACAAGCGGAATGTAAATGGACGTCCAGAACTGACGGTAAATAAATATAGATCAACTCATATGCATAAAGTATGAATGCAAATAGAACTCCAGATCAACTCATAGGGAACATAAATTTATTTGTCCTCTCCTTATAAGTAAAATAAGCAAGCACCCAAACATGTTCAGGATCAAAGGCATTGCTCTATAGTTTTCTTTCATCACCTTTATTAAATAAATTTGTTACATTTATAAATAGTTGTCATGTACTTGCAACAGGTTACAGAGCGAATCAGTGAGATAACAAACTTTTTAATTTTCAGTTATACTTATTATTATTGCATAGTTCATATCAACCACAAATTATAATAATGTTAATTCAATACTTAAATTTTGTGATAACTTAAGATTCCAAAATGAGATAAATTTGAGATTCTTCGTCACATTATTCATCAAGTATAATTCCCTCTTTTTAATTATTGAAACTACAATTACCATAATCTGGGCTCAAAAGCTAGAGAGTCATGCTTTGTGTACTCTCCCTTAAGACCTTGGAACTATTTTTTTAGTCTTAAAATTAGTATTTGGAGTGCTTTACCACTCTGTTGTGAGTAAGACATGGAGTCCATGAAGCTAATTTTAGACTGTCATTCTATTGTGTCCATTTTTCTTTTCACTTGAGCTGTTGTGGCTGTCTCTTGATAATGATTCATTGAGTAATTCCTTACGCCCTCTAGTTCATTGAATACCCATTTACTTTGTCTCTGTTCTTCTCTTTGTGCAGTGGGGCTATGTTGTAATTACAACACCAAATGGAGTTTTGGATCATGAAGAGGCAATTCGACAAAATGTAGGTGGTCAAGTTCTGGGGTACTTTTATTAAATTTATGGCCATGTAAGCAAATAAGGACTTCCAAATTCCCTTTGGTTCTGTTCATTTGTTTGCTTTTGCTATGAGATCATGGAAGTCAAAGCTTTCCTTGAAATATCCTCAGGGACAGACACTGGTAATTATCATTTGTATGTCTTGGGTGTAACTTTATGAAATAACATTTCATTTGGAAACTCAAACAAGACTGTTGCTACTTTTTTGGTTTTCCACCTGTTAGAATAGAAGTAGAAGATAACTTTTAAAATTCGTCTATTAATGTTCGTCTGGTTCTTATCCAATTAAACAGTTGAAAGATGAGCTTGTAGTTCGTTGGAGCTTTCTGCCATTTTGTTACAGTTTGCTGCCTTTGCATTGATGCCTGCTTAATGAAACTACTATTGCTTTTAGGTCTGATTAACATGATTTTGACTTGTTTTCTTTTGAATTTTTATTTTATTTTATTTTTTTGGAATATCAAGTGGGTACTTCAAATCCATTTTCATCTTTCTAGTGTTTTTATAGAACAGTCTTTTATGATTTGAAGGGAAAAAAAGGTATATTTAATAGAAGAAAAGTGAGCGAGTGAAAGTCCCCTTACTAAATTCTTTCGACAAATATTTTATCCTTGCTTGCGAAGATGCTATATTCAGCCAATATGGTCGTTTGTGGCAAATATTGCACGAGAATATTGCTTCTTCACTACTACCATTGAGTAGAACACATGAAAACCGTTCAAAGTAGGATATTAACAATTTAGCACTGCAACATTGCACTAGTATATTACAAAATATGTCGACTGCTTCACATTTTAGCAGTACACTGCACTAGTTAAAAATAGAGGGTTATTGAGAAGAGAAACTGTGATCGCCAGTTCAATTAAACCCGGGAGAAACAGAAAAAGTTAAACTAGATGGACATTATTGGACTGGGGTAAAAAGACTAGTTCCTGTAAGAACTCTTCGCAATTTTTCATTAGTTTTCGGCACAATGACAGAATGCACCGTTCGTAGCACCTGTATGATATGTAGGGAATTATTCTAGTGCGAAATGTCGGTTTCCTATTCTCATATATGACAGGAAAAGCATTTGCATTTAGACGGAAGAGAATTCTTCATGCCATTGCCATAGGATCTATGACGACAAGGAGTGCACAAATTCATGAACTGCTACTTGTCATAGAAAAAAGAACAACCGAGTATAACAAGACAGTCACATTACCAAACAATACTGCAAACGACATATATTGGGTACATCGCTAAAACCACAATTCTTCATACCCAGAACTTTAAAGGAGAAAGAGTTGCCAAATTAAACACGAGCTACTTGAATTTCTACTGTTTAAAAGCATCATTATAAACAGCATAATAAAAGGAGCATGTAGACGGGCTTAGCGCTAAAAAGATGAGAAGTCGGAGATATGAAAAGAGAAAAAAAAAAAAAAAAACCAAATTTCTGATATCCAGATTTGCCCTTAGGGGAATTGTTTGACTAGTTGACAGACTAGGAGTCGTTCGTGCACAGTTTCCTTACTGCAGAATAGACAATTATATCTTAGTAATTAACAAGTGCTGCAAGGTAAAGATTTTATACAAGAGAAACTCTGAAACTTATAGAAGACTTCAATCTGTAAGAAAGTTTAACTTTTTCACAGAAGATTTTGCAATCTCCTAAATTCAAAGAAAAGGAAGGATTGAATGACTAACAGATAATAATTTAAATTTTCGGCACCAAATTATAGTCTTTCCATCCAAATATCATATATCAAACTTATGAAGGAACCAGTGATCAAAAGCATCACTTCTAAAGGCAAACTATAACAAGCACTTCAAAAATAGATAGCCTATACAAAAGTGCATTCATCAAATGTCAATAAACTGTTAGCACGTAGGGCATGCATTTAGTTCTTTGATTAACCACTAACGTTCAAGATGTGAATGAAGACCGTAAGAACCAGATTATCTATTGGCTATTAACACATAAGATCATGGGTCCATCTTTCACAACAGTTCATCCCTTCCATTCTTTATGTTTCGTCAACTCTCACTTGCCACGCAGAACATTAGAAGTGTCTTCTTAACTTGTTCTGTTGAACAGAAAATTTTGATTTGGTAACTGCAATTAGATTTCCAGATCTAACCCTGATAGCATTACATTAAATTAAAGCTGGAGAAAAAGGTCCTCAGCTTATTGGGGGTGAAGGTGGGGTGATCTAGAAATAAATTTCAGAGTACTTAGGCTACATCAGTTAAGGATTGAGATGCAGACTAAGCCCCCGTTTGGCCCCCAATGAAAATGAGGAGAATAGTGTTTTTTTTTTAAAAAATGAGTGGTTGAAAGAGAAGTAAATTTTTTTTATTTACGTGTAATATTATTTTCTTGAAGATTGCGTGGTTAAAAATAGGAGAGAAAAAATGAAATGTAATGTAATGAAAATCAAACTAGGGCTAAGAGAAACAAAAGAAGAAAGGATATATAGACTATGGTTGTGATGCAGTGGATTTAGTTGACATTGCCTCCATGATATGAAGTCAAATTTGATCAGGTCAGGACAGACTAAGTTCATCATGACCTTAACAATAGGCTGTGGCAGGGAACAGAATTGAATTATTGTTCTGCTCATTGTTTTTCTAAAATCAACATTAAGATCTTGTTTATCCAAATTGGATGGCAGAGATATTTAGGCCCCCAGAAACTGAGCAGATTGCTAACTTAAAATCTTCATATTGTAACTAAGATATAACGGCCTTCAGCACTACAAGCAAAGTCTTCTTGAAAACACACATGCACCCGGGCGCACACACAGAGAAGCACAAACAAACAAATGAAGGAGCAAAACTCGTATGCAAAATCAACTCAAGCCGACAAATATGTCCAATTATTATTATTTTGTTCTTGTTTGAGAATGCCAAAGCCAAAATAACTCGCACAATTTGAAAATCTCGTAATTTCTATCTACGTACATGTTAATAGGCATTTCCGCAGGCACAAATTATCAGGTGTGCCATATGCTATGGTCAACAAAAGCATTCGAGTTAATCAGAATTGACCCAATATATCAAAATGGAGCAGTGTTCTACTGTCGATCAAAGAAAAACATTTCCTTACACAAGATACAAAAGCAGGAATACTCCATAACATTTAAGCATAAAGTCACATATCCGCAATCATGATATAGTCAAATTTACACAATAAAACCTTGCCCAATGCAAGAGATGATAAAATTTAGGCATTAAATATAGTATTATCACATATTATCAGTAATCAGGAGTCCAGAGCTCCAAATTCTCCCCAATTTCAGAAAAATATCCAAACTTTACCCGCGGGCCTTGAGCTCTGCAAGGCGCCTCGAAAGATCATCCTCGTCCACCTTTTCATCGCTTTTGGTCGCAATTGCATGAGCAGCAGGCTGGGGCAAACCCACGGACACCTCGAGGCCGTAATCATCCGCCACTTGCTGCATAAGACTATTAACGTCACCTTCTGGAGTCGAAAGCGAAGTACTTCCAGCCATCGAGCTTTCCATGAACTCGGCCTGCACCTCCATGTTCACGAACTGCTGTTCAAATCGGTCCATAGTTTCAGACATCTTCTGCAAATTGCCAGTAGCGAGGGAGGACTCGAGTGATTTAACGATATTACCCATGGACTTGCTGATCGTAGTCATCTTGGCTTGGGTGTCGAGCCGCGCCACCACGGCGTCGAGCCGTGAGGCAAGCCGGAGGTAGTTCATCTGCTCGTTGCGTTTCCTAATGGAGTTTTCGGCGTAGATTCTCGCACCGTCCATGTTTCCCTTTTCGATTGCCTTTTTGACCTTCAATTTCTCAGTTTTTTCGTCCTTTTCGCACTTGCGAGCCTGCCGCTGGAGGCTCTTCGAGGTGAATTTCAGATCCATGATCTGATTCATCAATTTCTCAGTGTTACCCATATTCGATTTGCAGAGAAATTTTTACAGAGAAAATAGAGAGTTAGAATTGTTTGCGATCAATTTGGGGTTGGCAAGCAATAAGGTTCCTTTTTTATTAATTTCAATTTTGGTTACCAAACTTTCATAGAAATTTCAATTGAACTATTTATTTTAATTATTCACATTCGAGTCACTAAAGTTCAATAGTGTTAAAATATTAGCCACCGCGTTAACTCAAGCTAAGATAGCGCAGGGGACGGCGTGGCCAGGATTGGGATGGGGCTTCCGATTCCCGCCTTATTTAGTATTTACTTGTTTATTTTAATAAAATATATAGTATAAATTTAAACACGTAAAAAATTACCAAATAGGAAATGGGATAATTTCAAAAACGGTCACTGAAGTTACGTAAAAAACACAAAATAGTCACTGAAGTTTCAAGTGTTTTCACAAATAATCACTGGAGGACCAAACTCATTTTCAACCCAACCAACCACTTTTAGACCACCATAACTTCAATTTCGGGTCACGTTAGTTATCAACCAACATACTTTCTTGAAGCTCTCAATGCCCTCTTCGCAACTTACCCAACCACTGGCCGTAAATCCGTCAGAATTGGCTGAAAAATCGAGCCAAATGGGTTGCTTGGGCTGAAAATCACGAAAAAATCAGTCCAAGCAGCTACTTTTGGACCACCATAACTCCAACATCCGGCCACCTTGGGCACCACCCAAGGTACCATCTTGAAGCCTTCAATGCCCTCTTCGTAACCCATCCAACTAATGGCCGTAACCCCGTCAAAATTTGCCCAAAAATCGAGCCAAAGTGGGCTGCTTGGACTGCAAATCCCGGAAAATCAGTCCAAGCAGCCACTTTTGGACCACCATAACTCCAACATCCGGCTACCTTGGCCACCGTCCAACATACCATCTTGAAGCCCTCAATTCCCTTTTCGTAACCCACCCAACCACTGGCCGTAAACCCGACGAAATTGGCCGAAACATCGCTCCAAAATTGGCCAAAAATAGCTCCAAAATCACTGTGCGCGTGTAGCCAAATTTGGAGCGATTTTCCGGCCAATTTAGACTTGTTTATGCAGTTATTGGATCACGTTGAAGTTTGTTGGACCAGATTACTATCTTAAATTATGGGGAATGGAAAGACATGCAGCTGTTTACTTTGGCTTGGTTTCTTATTAATTACAGTTTATGCATAAACTTCCAGGCTAATGCCTGATTTGGCACTTGCTGCACCAAAGGAAAAAAAGCTTACTGGCAGACAGTGGTTTGAAAGCGGAAGAGCTGCATCAGTACTGTTCTCTTCCTTGTTATTCGTTTATCATGAAATTGTTAAATTACATATAAAGTATTTATCATGATCTGATTACTGGGTGGGACAAACTGATTTGCATTCCCTTGTAGCGATAACAAAGCTCCTCATCCCAAGTTTATATTACATTCTGTTGTGTCAAGTGGTCGAGAGTTGGGTTTCTTGGTGTTTTACTTCTATAAACCCAAACAGAAGTTTTGAATGCTTGTTCTTACTGACTTCAATCTCGTCAAAATAATGCATTAGTGAGAAAAATTTATCTGTTAAATTATGAAGCCTGAAATTTCTTCGAGAGAAAAGAAGAATTGACTTTGAGTGAACCTCATTAGAACACTGTCACATTCTTCTATGTCATAGATCACGGCACCAATCAAGTGAGGGATAACAAGTTGAAATGTTTCCACTATTTTTAAGGTGGAAGAGTGTTTCTGTAAAGATTATGGCAAAGAATATATGAGGAAAAACTGTTATAGAGTCTTGAGCCTTTTGTTCTCGTTTTTGACCTCTTTTTATGGACCCTTTAGCCATGCCAAGATACGCACGCTGATGCTTCTGGTTCCCAAAGGAACCTGCTTTTGATGATAATTGATGTACATAATCTAAGATTAGATAAGTGTATTTGACTAAGACTCCGCCTGAATTTAAATGATGATGGACTATTGTGAAAATTAATTGACTGAATTACCCATCTCTTTTTCGAACAGAAAGGTGCAGCACCAGTTGCTGAAGGTTCTGATGAAGATGAGGAAGACATTGAGTTCGATGACGATGGCTTTGAAGGTGATTTTAATTCTTGTTACGTTTCTTTCTTTCCTTTTATATAAGTCAACAATTCGAAGATGGTATCTGTAAAATTTTCATCTTGGTTTGCAGATGATGAAGACGACATGCTTGAGCACTATCTAGCTGAAAAGTCTGACTTGTCTGCTCATTCTTCAAGGAGAGGAAACTAATTATAGGCAATCAGCACTCCTGCTTCCATCTAGTTTGATAATTGGGACCTTAACGAGATATACTGGTGTGGACGTATATCTCAAATTAGGCCTAAATCAGGTGGCATTACGCGACCAAAAATTTTCAACTAAGAGATGAGCTTCATTTTTTATTATTAATAGTTTAATATTATACACACAATTGTATTCTCTGATTTCTGGAAATTACATTACAGACCGATGACGATTCATTCCCTATAAATTTTCTGAATCTCGTTGAACTTTTCATGTGAATTTATTGTTTTAGCTCGCGATATGAAAGCTAATGGCATGTGCGTTGCTCTAGTTCCTCCCACTGAAGCCCACAATTTGACCGCCTTCAATGGGAGATGAAAATAGTATTCCTTCTACTATGAAGCCCTAAAATGTTTTAGTTGCTGTCCAATGTGAGTGATCTGATTTCAGGGCTGCCAGCATGAACCACTGGAGGGTAGTGGCAGCTTGTTTTTTCACAAACTCCAGGAACTGCAGCTTGACGTAGGATCCATGAAGAACAAATCTATGTATAATTTTTCAAAAATGCTTATTTGCACGACTTTTTCAGTCCATATTTCTCGGAAAACATAATTATTGGAAAGTGCTGATCATTCTGATTTGGTAAAAATGTGACAGTTGACCACAAAATTATAATTAACAAATTCCTCACTTAATCAGTATTTTCTCCTGCTAAATTTAAAATGCTTGATGCTTAGCAAAGAACAAGAGAGCAAATGACTACTTATATAGAATAATGCCAAACAAACCTAAAGGATGACCAAAAGATTAACATCCCTCTCACATGGGGTGAGAGGTTCACCGGAATAAAATAACATTTTCTCCCTCATGTATGAGGGGGATGTCATCCCTTAGGTCAAGTTTAGGTTACTATAGCACAACCCACTTATATATTATCCTTGAAGGTCTTGAGGTAATTGGGTCTTTTTAGTAAATGAAACGTGGCGGCGGTCATTTAGTGGTAGGTTTTAAACTAATTTTGTAATATATTCACATTTTATTCATTAGCAGACATGTCATACATTTATTGATTTTGTAGTCATGCTTTAAATACTAAATATGTGTGATTTAATAACGGTTTTTGTCAACGTGGAATATTATGAAAATAGTTCATCTTTCTTTGTTGTGAGCTTTTTATACCTAAAACTTATATTAGCCTCACATGCATTCTGGCTTCGCATGAAAGGGTTATGAGCTCGTATTTTCATTCCTTTATATTTTCTTGTTTAACAAATAGTGCTTCCAAATTTGAGGGTAATTATTTATGTTTGGATTGCGAATTTGCAGTCTTTTTAATTTTTCCAATTTGTTTTTGGGTGCTTAATGACAATTTATGCATGGGTTGTGATTAGATGAAACTTTTTTTTTAATCTTAATGGTAATTAATGTATTGGAGAGAAAGGCAGAGTTGAAGAATGAAAGAGTAATCCTTCTCGATTAGAAAATGAAGTGTTTACACAATATAAATATCAAACCAAAGAATGAAAAGCGGGAAATACAAAGATAGTTGTAACTAAAACAAACTAAATTTGGTGCCCAAGTGCTATGCTGAATGCTAACAGAAACAGCTGGCTAGAACATGTGGAACACATATTGTAACACGCCCCCCCTCAAGATGAACTATGTAAATTGATAATAGCCATCTTGTATAATAGAGGAAAGAATAGAGATGCAGGCAAAGCTTTAAGTAAACATATCTGCCAATTGGCGTTGAGACTTAACAAACAATAATTTGATGAATCCATCCACAAGTTTATCACGAGAAAATGGCAATCGATCTCAATATGTTTGTCCATTCATGAAAGATAGGGTTGCTAGTAATGTGGATTGCAGCTTGATTGTCACAAAAAATAAAGGCTGGAATTGATGGAGTGACCGGTAGATCAACAAGTAACTAATTTATCCATACCAACTCACTAGCAGTGGTTGCCAATGCTCTATACTCGGCCTCTGCAGAGGACCGTGAGACTGTTTGTTGCTTTTTAGCCTTCCAAGAGATGAGGGATTCACCAAGAAACACACAAAAACCTGTAACTAATTTTCTTGAATCAAGACAGGAACCCCAGTCAGCATAAGCAAAAGCACGAATCTGCAATGAAGCTGAGGCTGAAAATAATAACCCTTGACCTGGTGCTGTTTTCAGATATTGTAAGAGATGATGAACAACATCAAGATGTGGTTGATGAGGTTGAGATACAAATTGGCTCAATTTGTGAACTGTAAAAGTGATGTCTGGATGGGAAATAGTCAAATAAAGCAAACGGCCAATCAATCTCCTATATGATGAAGCATCAACATCAGTTAATAGAACACCATCAAATGAGCTCAAATGAACTTTAGGATCCATAGGCAGATTTGCTGGTTTACAGGCTAGGAAACTAGTGTTTTCCAACAATTGTAAAGCATAGTTTCTTTGTGATAGGCATATCCCTTTATTTGATCGCGCTATTTCCAAGCCAAGGGAATATCTCAACTTTCCAAGATCTTTAAGTTTGAATTGACTTTGTAAAAATGATTTTGTCTTGGCAATGACATTAAGACTTGAACCTGCGATGATAATATCATCAACGTATACCAGCAGGACAACAAATGAATTACCCAATCCCATGGTGAACAAGGAATAATCTGACTTGGACTGATGAAAACCATAAGTTATAAGGGCTTGAGAGAACTTAGAGAACCACTGCCTGGAAGCTTGTCTTAGCCCATAATTGATTTATGCAGCCTACAAATTGGTTTGCCTTCTTTAAAGCCATCAGTAGATAGATTAGAATACCCCAGAGGCAAATCCATATAGATTTCTTGAAACAAATCCCCATTCAAAAAGGCATTATTGACATCTAACTGAACAAGATGCCACTTATTGACAGTTGCAATGGCAAGAAATGTCTTGACTGTAACTAGTTTAGCCACTGGTGAAAATGTGTCGATGAAATCCAATTGGCAGATATGTTTACTAAAGCTTTGCCTACATCCGTATTCTTTCCTCTATTGTCCAAGATGGCTATTATCAATTTACATAGTCCATCTTGAGGGGGGGCATGTTAGAATATGTGTTCTATGTGTTCCACGTGTTCCAAACAACAGGGAAAAGGGAGTCATGTTCTTTAAAATGGGAGCTGGAGTTCTGTTAATTAGAAAGGTGGTTGTAAGTATACAATCACCCTAAAACTGAATAGGCATTTTTGATTGGAAATATAATGCTCTGATACCATATTGGAGAGAAAGGGAAAGTTGAAGAATGAAAGAGTAATCCTTCTCGATTAGAAAATGAAGTGTCTACACAATATAAATATCAAACCAAAGAATGAAAAAAAAATGGGAAATACTAAGACAGCTATAACTAAAACAAACTAAATTTGGCGCCCAAGTGCTGTGCTGAATGCTAATAGAAACAACTGGCGGGAACACATATTCTAACATACTTGCTTAGATGAAATGTTCCTTGGACCTGTGCTCTTTAATAAGCATGACATACATACTTGCTTTGGACCGCTTGTTTGTACGCCTATTCTTATTCAACAATTGTGATTACTTTACTTTTCAATGGATGATATTGAGTCTGTAGGGATTCAATCCTTTAGACGTATTTTTGAAATCTATATATACATAATGCTTCTAGTTGTTATTTTCTTCTTTACTATCAAAAATGTGCTCTGATCTTTTCTCAATTACTACACCTTTAGAGAGACCAGTTCATTCTACACTATTTTCGAGAACATTCGAAGCATTGTTAATGACCTCCATCATCTTTGCTGATTCTACTGCATTTTCTTGATGTGTTCTCCTTAGCTTTTTAGTTATAACTTACATGATAGAACGAAATTTGGACAACAATTTATTTTCCCTTCTGCCATGCTATTACCAAATAACTATAATTTTGAGGCTGATATATATGATGCAAAAGCTCGCAAAGAATGATTCAAGAGCTGGCAAATTTGTTATATTTTTGCATTTTCCACATATGTACATCTGGGAGGGATCGTGGTGGAAAGGTGTTGGACTTGACTGGCTACTACACCATGAGCTATGAGATAGTCACATTCCATTTCACCAAATTTCATTATACTAAAATGCTTTCAGTCTACCTTTTATGTTTTGGTACAAGCGACCTCAGATTTTAGGAATGATGGATGTATTAGTTAGATTAGTTCGCAAGATGTATCACCCACTTAGATTAGTTCGCATACAAATATAATCCAATCTTGTCACCTTTCTTTATATGAATAAAAAATTGATTTTGTGTTCGTTATTTTTTTATTTGACTAAGAACTTTGTAATAAACTTTTGTTTAACAATCATCAAGTCTAACTTGATCAAATATGCTTTTTATTGATAATACTTTCTTAAATACATGCAGTTCCAATGGTGCTTAAGAGGTTTGCCATTTTCATCCGCAAGCATATATGTTCCCCACCCAATTACTTTGATTATTGTATATGGTCCTTCACATTTTCGGACTAGCGAATTGGAGCTTATTTCTTTATGTGAGACAAAAACCTTCTTTAATATCAAGTTTCTTACTTGAAATTTTTTCTACGTACTTTAGAATTAAAATATCTTTCCATTTTATCCTAATATACGACGAGCTTAATCCGGGACTCCTCTCACTTTTTCTCTACAAGGTCTAAGTTCGCATTTATAGCCTTTTCATTTTGTTCTTCTTCGTATTCTATTCTCCTTGTTGAACTTAAATCGTTTTCGATTGGATTCATAACTTCCATCCCATAAGCTAAGGAGTAACGAGTTTCTTATGTGGCTATTTTAATGGTGGTACGATACAACCATATAATTTGTGGCAGTTCATCAGCACATAATCCTTTCATAGTTTCTAACTTCCTTTTTAGGATGCTTTTCAATGTTTTGTTTACGGTATTTACTTGCCCATTAGCTTGATGGTAGTATGGAGTAGAAAATGTATACATATTTCTAATTTGTCATACATGGTTCTCACCTTTTTCTCTTGAAACTGCATGCCATTATCGAATACTGTAGAGTTTGGTACTCCGAATCAATAGATAATGTTTTCCATACGAACTTTCAAGTTTTGGCTTCAGTGATGTTTGAGACGGGTTTTGCTTATACCCATTTAGTAAAATAGTCTGTTGACGATCATGAATCTCATATTTGATCTTCATCTAGGCAATGGTCCAACAAAGTCAATACCCCATTTCACGAAGGGTTAAGGGTTGATGTAGGTTATCAACTCTTGTACAGGTTGTTGTGGTATTAAAGCAATATTTTTTTTACATTTTCTAGCAAAACTCATAGCATCTTTTCTCATATTGGACCAATAATACAATTACTTCAAGGCTTTCTATGCTAGGAAATGTTCATTGACGTGATTTCCACATATGCCATCATGTATTTCCTTCATTACGCATATCGCTTATGTTAGTTGTATTGGTTTGTTTATATTATTTTGCTTGATTAGGGTAGTTTAGTCTTTTTACTTCTTTACTATTTAATCCCTTGTATTATCACTTTACCTTAATCGACTATTGCTCATTTCCATTTTGGGAACCCTAGCTTCCATTGTTGTTTTCTCCTTGATCTTGCTATCACAAATTAACATGGTATCAAAGCTGTGGTTGGGGGAGACAGAGTGCATTTGAGGTTATGTATTCAGGTTGGACAGTTTTTGGGTTGAACTTGGGTGTGCCTTCATTCGGCCATTTTGTTTGAAGTTCCTGAGTTTCGGTTGGAAGCCGGGTTTCGGGTTCACTTTAGCTTGGTGTTGGGTTTGCAGGTTTCGACTAGTAACTTTCTGCATTATTTGTTCGATTGGCCAGCATCTGGATTGAGTCTTCCAGTTCAGTTTTTGGCCAGTTCTCTCGCAATTTTGTTTGCTATTTTTTTTGTTTCAAGTTGATCCTCCATTCAACTCGTGCGAAGCATTATTACTATTCGGTTTTGGGTACTATTCGGTTTTGATGGAGCTACTGTTGGGACGTTGTTGTCTTCTTCTTTTTTCGATCAGATTTGTTTCTGATTTGGGGGCTTAGTCCAGCTCAGTCCAGCTCAGTTTTGGCCAGTAGCTTGTGAGCTTTTGCAAATTGTTCGTGGGTATATTCGGTCTAGAGTTTGCAGTCCAGATTCGGGTGGTTGTCACTTCGACCATTTCGATTCTGTGTTCTTACGCCCCGGAACTCAGTTACGAACCAGTTGTGTGACTGTGAAGTTTATATTTTCCAGTAGCTAAACTCAGTGCAACGAACGAGTAGCTTCAGATTACTTGGTGGTTGTTGTTTGGGGCTAATATTGGGAAAGATTGACTATCAATGGGCACAAAGGCAGGTAGTTTGGTTGAAATGTTGTTTTGTTTTGAGACTTGATATCCTTTTTTTTTCAGTTTTTGTATTTGGTTTAGATATTACTCTGTTGTTAGTTGGTTGACTTATGTGTGATGGCGGGAGTAAGAGATGATTCTCTTCAGTCGATTACCGTGAGACTTGATGGAAAAAATTATTCATATTGGAGTGTTGTGATGAATTTTTTTTGAAAGGAAAATAATTATGGGATTATATAACTGGAATTGAGACCAAACCTAAGCTTGATGAAAATGAAAGTGATAAGTTCATAGAAATGCTTCGTAGTTGGGACATAAACAATGCTGAAATTACGACTTGGATATTTAATTCTGTTGAACACTCTATTGATATTCAATTAGAAAAATATGAGACAACTAAGAAAATTTGGGATCATTTAGCAAGGTTGTTCACACAGTCTAATTTTGCAATGGAATACCAATTGGAAGTAGATATTTGAGCTGCAGAGCAGAAAAATATGAGTGTTCAAGAATTTTATTCTGTAATGACCAGCATTTGGGATCAGTTGACTCTTACCAAGGACGATGAACTTCGAGCTTATAAACCATATATTAAGCGTAGAGAGCAACGACGTTTGGTTCAGTTTTTATGGTTCTTCGTGATGATTTTGAAGGACTCCGGGGGTCAATTTTGCATCGTAATCCACTTCCTTCCGTTGATTCTTCTGTTGTTAGTGAACTCTTGGTAGAGGAAACACATTTGAAGTCTCATGCAACAAAAATATCTCTATCTACATCCACTACTTCGGTTTTGGTAGTTCCTTTTCGACCACCAAATTAGACGAGGTCTTACTTGAGAGTTGCTAGTGATGAGTGCAACTTTTGCAAGCAGAAGGGACATTAGAAAGCTCGGTGTCCTAAGTTATTGAAGAAAAAAAACCTTCATAGGGTTAACAACAGTATCAATCTTCTGGAAATTTGCGAGGTCAATCACCACATCTATCTTATAGGCCCAGTTCAAATACAACAGCAGTTGTACCTCATTTTGAATCATCTGGTACTAGTACTTCGCCATCTTCTAGCCCTACTTTATCTGATCTCACTGAGCAGTTTCAAAAGTTCCTTAACACACAGCCACATGCATTGTCTACATCTTCACGTGTAGGTCTGTTGTCCCAAAATCCTTTAGGTATTTTCTCCTCTATATGGGTTTTAGACTCGGGTGCGTCTAATCATATGTCACCTGACTCGATATCTTTTGTCTCTTTGTGTCCTTTTAAGTCACCTGTATGACTGTATCTGTTATGACTGCTGATGGCAGTCCAATGCCCTTGGCAAGTGTCAGTTCTGTTAGCACACAAACTTTATCACTTTCAAATGTTTATTGCATTCCTGCCCTTTTTATGAATATTGTCTCCGTTGGTCAATTATGTGATGTTGGATACTTAGTTCAATTTTCTTCTACTGCTTGTCATGTATAGGATCCTCGCTCTCAAAAGTTGATTGGGATAGGCCGTAGACATGGGAGATTATATATTTTGGACAGTCAGAGAGGACCAGATGTTGCCGTCGTTGGTGTTGATTTATCAACTTTTTGTTTAAGTTCTTCTTCTTCTAGTTTTTATTTATGGCATTCGCATCTTGGTCATGTTTCTAGTAGTCGTTTGAGCTATTTAGTTTCCAAAGGGACTTTAGGAAACATACAAACTCGTGAAATTTCTGATTGTAGTGGTTGTAAACTTGCCAAATTTTCTGCTTTGCCCTTCAATCGAAGTACTTCTTCTTCTATTGCACCATTTGATCTTATACATTCTGATGTGTGGGGACCTTCTCTTATTGCTACAAGGGGGGTCAAGATGTTATGTTTCTTTTATTGATGATTATAGTCGTGATTGTTGGATTTATTTTACGAAACGTCATTCTGATTTTTTGACCATTTATAAATCTTTTAGATCTCTTGTCAAAACTTAACATTCGGCTGTAATTAAGTGTTTCAGACGTGACTTAGATGGAGAGAATACTTCTATTAAATTTTCTGAATTACTTGCCTCTGAGGGAACTCTGCGTCAAACCTCTTGTACTGATACTCCACAACAAAATGGTGTTGCTGAAAGGAAACATAGGCATATAGTTGAAACTGCTCGTTCTCTCCTATTATCTGCCAAAGTTTCAAGTGAATTCTGGGGTGAAGCCATCCTTACTGCTGTTTATTTAATCAATAAAATTCTATCGTCTCACACTTCTGGTTTGTCACCCTTTGAAACATTGTATGGACATCCTCCTGATTATTCTTTTTTGAAAGTTTTTGGTTGTACCTGTTTTGTTCTTCGCCCTAAAGTAGAGTGTACCAAGTTAACTTCACGCTCTGCTATTTGTGTGTTTTTAGGGTATAGCGAAGGACAAAAAGGTTATCGTTGTTTTGATCCTATTAGTCAAAAATTGTATGCCTCTCGTCATGTTGTGTTCCTTGAGCATATTCCATTATTTTCTATTCCTGATCATTCTCATAACATGACTAAGTCTGGGCTCATTTGCATTGATCCATTCTCTGAAGGCACTGATAGTTCGCTCTAGGGGTGTAAGAGGTCCGATTTTACCAATTTTTGACAGATTTTCAAACCAAACCGTTTACACCGGTTTGAAAAAAACTCAAACCTAAACCAAACCGTTTTGAAAAAAACTCAAACCTAAACCTAATGGTTTGGTCCGATTTTAAACCGCCGATTTTCGTCTTATATTTTTTGCCTGTCTACTTTTATACTATTATTTTATTGAATTCAATATATATTTATATCTTACTAGCAATAAATCTAAAACGAACTACAAATATCTACTATAAATTTAAATACCAACTAAATCAAAATGAAATCACAATAAATTAAAAATAGCTTTTTGTTCGTCTTTTTTAAGTTAATGACGTTACGATAATATTATGATAACATTACAATACAACTCTATTAAACTAAATATAAGGCCCAAAAAATATAATGATATCCAACGAGACATTGTGATCATCATATCTGAAAAAAGTTACTTATTAGACAAAGAGAATAACTAACCGCTATAATAAAATAATTGTTTATAATATCTAAATATGACAGTTACACAAACTTACCGTTGTATGTTGTTAAAAACTTAGTTTCTCACATTGAAACATCAATTGCTGTCACACATGATTCATCATCTGCATAGTCAAATAAATTCATTCATTACGTCATCATAGTATTAGATACTAGATAGATAAGAGAATCTTCAAAAATATGATAATAGAAAATATAAATCACCTGCCACAACTTTTATTGAATCATCCAATGCCTCCACTTCATCTAAATATTGACGAAACACTATAGGTTCCTTATTAGTTTGCAACTAATTCTTTCCGCATATACAAGCCTCAACCATCTTTGCACTTAATGAACTCCTAAAACAATCAAGTATCCGACCTCCAGTTGAGAATGCAGATTCAGAAGCAACTGTAGAAATTTGAATCGCTAATACATCTTTTGCTATTTGGGAGACAATCTTATACTTATGAGCATTTATTTTTCGCCACAGTAAAATGTCGAATGACTCCTTCGTCAAATCTTTACAACGGTCGGACAAGTAATCTACCAAATCATTCTTCTCCAACCTAGCATCCCAATTAAGTCTCGCTTTAAACATTGAAAGGATGGGTTTAGAAATACCCAAAGCAGGTTGTGCTTGACTTTGACTACCAGTTTGAGACGTCTCATTTGATGGTGGAGGCATCATTTCCTTGTAGCAGTTATATAACCTATGAATTGAATTTTCTACTTTCGCTAACATCTTCTTAGCAATTTCTTCATTATATATGATTTCAAAGCCAACTTTAAGCAATTCCAACTTGCATCTCAGGTCAAGAACTGTTGCTATAAATAACAAATCATTAAAATTTTCATGATTTCCCCAATACTTATCATATTTTCTCCACATGCTAATAGCCATTTTTCCCATCAAACTGTTGTGATCTTTAGCTAATTCATTCAACTCCCCGTGAATATCACAAATCTCCTGAAAAAAGTGTTAGATGTCACATATAAAGAGCCACTAACTTTCAATGGCATATCATAGAATGATTTAAGAAACTTCATAAAAAATTGTCCTTGATCCCAATCAAATGGAGTTGGTGGACCACATCTTTCATCGCCTCTTTTCTCTTCATCAAAGTATTTTGTATAATTTGCATCACTTTCTAAAGCACCAAATGCTTTTCTGAATTTCATTGCAGCATCTAACATCAAATATGTAGAATTTCGTCTAGTAGTCACATCCAAACACAACAAAGCTCGAGACTCGATTTTAACCTCCTTGCAACTCTCCCTGAACCTTTTCAGTCGTGCTAGGGAAGACCTAGTCCACCTCACAGCATTGCGAATTGATGAAATAGAACTACTGATTTCTTTTAAACCATCACAAACAATGAGATTAAGAATATGGGCACAATACCTCATATGAAGCATTTCTCCATCAAGAATTAGACCATGTTTATTCTCTTGAAAACTCTCTTTCAATTTCAATATTGCAACATCATTAGATGAGGCATTATCGACAGTTACACAAAAAATCTCTTTTTAATTCCCCAATCTTGAAGACAAGAAATCAACTCCTTAGCCACCATATTACCCTTATGACTGGGGACTTGAATGAAACTTATAATACGTTTTTGAAGGATCCAATCATCGTTAACCCAATGAGCAGTCAAACACATGTAACTAATATTTTGTATCGAGGTCCAACAATCAATAGTAAACAAACCCTATGTGTACTCAACTCTTTCTTCAGTTTCTTCTTTTCACCAAGGAACAGTTGATAAATATATTTTGCCATTGTAACTCTTGAAGGAAATTCAAATGTTGGAAAAAAATACTTTGTATATAATTGAAAACCTTCATCTTGCACATGTCTAAATGGTAACTCGGCCAATAAGAAGTACTTAGCAATCATTTCTCTAGTCCCTTTTTGAGTGAACTTAACAACTTGTCCAGAACTACTAATGCCTTCTAAAACATCATCATCTTTAGATTTAGTGTAATAACTCATAGTCTTTTGCTTTTTCTCTGGAACCCTATATGAATATTTCTTACGTAAGCACTCAATATAGTTTCACAAAGTACTAGTCCCCACATTTTTGTTGCCATACTTATAACATTGTCCACAGTAATTACACTCTGCCTTTTCATCATGTAGTTTAAAACGATCCCAAACATTAGATCTTTTACCTCCTTTTTTCCCCCTTAGTAGAATCTGCATGTTGATCAACTTCTACACTATCAACAACTACATTTGGCTCAAGAAAATTTTCTTCTTGAGAAAGGTCAATATGATCCATATTTGTGATTCTGTACAACATAACAAGTGATTAAATGAAAATAAATTGAATGCTTGAATCTAAGATAGATTTTTAAGATAATTAAATGCTTGGTCAAAAGTATGTATGACATTCACCAGAATTTCCAAAAACATTCATCATAATTATCAATAAAAACATGTGCAGCTACTAACTACATTTTAAAAAAAAAATCCACTAGAATTCTGTCATAAATAAAAAAACAGGTTTCAAACGTTTTATATTTTTGATAACAAACTGGGCACAACATTTACATCCAATAAAGTAGGAAATTGATAACAAACTAACAGACTAACTAACAAACAAACTTATTCAGCTTGAGAAGGAACAGAAAAGTTTTGTGAACTTTTGGGAAAATAACACAAATCAAGCTAACCAAAATAAAGAGAACAAACTAAGGAGCTAAAGCTTTGTTAAAATCGAACTAAATGCCGTTTTGTGAGACAAAAAAATATAACGAATCCTAGGGAAGATATGGTTTATTTTGTGTTATTTAATTTCTTAACTTGTTGCTAATGATAGCTCAACAAGACTCAGTCTCTCTGAAGTCTGAAGTAACGAAGTAATTAAGATTGAATCTTTAATCCACATGCTAAGAACAACCGGATATATGATATTTATGCAGATAGTTCGTAATTTAGAAATATCGGTGTTTCTAACTATAGAAATTGTGACTTTTACGAAGAGATGATAGAGCACTCCGAATGTACTCATAATCTTTTTAGATCGGTCGTCCTTGGGTCAGTTATTTGATAAAAATATGGTCAATTACCATAAAATAATAAAGGAACCACAAAGTAAGGAGTTTCAATACTTCATCACCTACCTGTTGAAGATTGGCTGATCGGCGTAAGAGGAGAAAAGACGATGTTGGGCGGGGAAGGCAGAGCAGTGGCGGCGACAGGAACTCGGGAAGCCAGGAAGGGAAATGGGGAATTAATTAGGTTAGGTCTTCAATTGAAAAATGGGAAAGGAAATAAGGAATAGGCAGATTTGGGCTTCATAGTTTAGGGCCTTAGGCAGTTAGGCTTCTGCATATGGGTTGGACCCTGCAGGGGGAAAGAAATTTGGATGAATTAGTATTAGTAATTTAGTATTATTGAGTAATAATATTATTTTTTGGAATTTAATAATGTTAATAATAATTTGGAAATTTGGATAAATTTTCAAAAAAAATCCCTTTTTTTTTTTCGCCGGTCCGGTTTGGTTTTAAACCGCGCCATTAAAATTCTCAAACCTAAACCACGTGGCACCAAACCGACGGTTTCTAAAATGCGGTTTCGATTCGATTTTTCGGTTTGACGATTTTTGTTTACAGCCTTAGTCCGCTCTCTTATACCCCATGCATTATAGATACTCAATGCACTACATGTACTAATGCTAAGAATCAGAATGTCCTTGAGGTCCCCACTTCGTCTATGGCCTCCCAAACACCTTTTGTGAGTGTAGATCCTTCTCTACCCCCTCGATATCCTCAGCGTTCTCGTAAGTCTACCCAGTTACTAGATTTTAGTTATTCTTGCTATTCTGATTCCTTTAATTGTTTTTTAACCTCTATTCACAAACTATCTGAGCCATTTTCCTATAAAGAGGCTATTCTTGATCCTCTTTGGCAGGAGGCTATGGCTGAGGAACTTTCTACACTACATAAGACCGACAATTGGGATTTGGTTTCCATTACCACTTGGTAAATGTGATGTTGGTTCTCGTTGGGTCTATAAAATCAAAACAAAAGCTGATGGCTCGGTTGAACGATATAAAGCCAGATTAGTTGCTAAGGGATTCAATCAAGAGTATGGTATGGATTATGAGGAGACCTTTGCTCCTGTTGCAAAGATGACTATTGTTCGTACATTGATTGTTGTTGCATTTGTTCGTCGATGGAGTATCTTTCAGATGGATGTTAAAAATGTCTTCTTGAATAGAAATCGTCAAGAGGACGTTTATATGGTTTCTCCTCCTGATGTTTCTCACAACCCTGGAGATGTTTGTAAACTTAATTGACTTTTGCTCATTTATATTTTGGGGAACCCTAGCTTCCATTGTTGTTTTCTCCTTGATCTTGCTATCACAAATTAACAGCTTCATCCTCACTTACGCATATAAGCAAAGGAATTGCATATCCTTGTATGAATAAGATATCACTTTCTAATGTGTATCTATCACTCTTCTTTTCAGTTTTTGTGTTTCCTTTTTATCATCAAGGAGCGTTCTATCTTTTAGATAGTATATAATTTCTTACATCCATGAGACCATTCCCTTTTCGGTTAATTGATGGTTTAGGTAACAATTCTATTGTTATGATTTTGAATAAATATGCATCCTTAGTGCTCGTTAAATTTGATAGCATATCCGTATACCCATTTTCCTATCCAGGGATTTGTGGAAGTTCAAATTTGTTGAAATATGGTGACAAGCTCATGACCTCCGTTAGATAAGCGGCCATCATTTTATCTTTGGATGTGGACATTTCGTTTACCTGATTTATTATAACTGCGAATCACTTTTTACTTCATACTTCAAGCTTGCATTTCCTATACTAGTCGTTAGTCAGCTAATAAAGCTTTACATTTAGCTACATTATTGGTTGCTGTAAATGCAAACCTTAATGTGCAATTTAGACTGTGCCTCTCCGGGCTTGTCAAAATTATTCCTACTCCGGCACCAGTGTCTCCTGATGATCCGTCTACAAATAACTTTCATGTTTCATGTTCAGGCTCTACCTTAGCAGTGAGAACATTTGACGTTTCTACAATAAAATATGCTAACGCTTGTGTTTTGATTGTGAATCGCCCCTTATAACTTTTTTGATCTGTTCGAATTTTAAAGCAACGAACCTACCTGTTAAGCTTTATATCTCTTTCGATTTTGTTGGGGACGACATTTTAATTTGAGCTTTAATTTTCTTGAGGTTCGCCTGGTTTATCATGAACCCTAGGAATTTTTCGAATTTGACTCCAAAAGAACATTTTAACGGATTAAGTTTCATTCTATAATTACGTAATATGTTAAAGGCTTCTTCCAAGTGCTTTAACTTTCAGCTCGGAGGCTTTTGACAAGCATAACGATGTATACTTTTATTTTTTTGCTTAACTGATCCACAAATATTTTGTGTGGCCCCAATATTATTTTATCCAAATGACATTACCTTATAACAATATAACTCTCGATCTATTGTAAGAGCATTACGTTCCTCATCTGATCCATACATTGAGATCTGATTATATCTTGAATATGTATCGATGAAGCTTAATAGCTCATGTCCTGCAGTTACTATTGAGGGATAAATCCCACATTGAATAAAGATTAAAATATAGATCAACATATAAGGGTTTATGTTACTCCTCTTAATAATGTTGACATTTTAATATGAATTCCAAACTCTTAAAAGTTATGTCCACCAGTTGATCAATCTTGGAAAGTGAAGAACTCTCTTTGGGACATGCCTTATTTAAATCTGTAAAATCTTGACAGGTTTGCCATTTTATGTTATTTTTTGGCACCAGTACTGTATTACTATACCTAAACTATCATGTACTTTTGGAGTGGAAAACATTTTGGCTACAGTAGTAGAGACTCTAAATTTCTCTATCTAGTGTTTTTTTAGTTATAAAGTGAAAAGATATGGGTAATGAAAGTAAGATTACGGAGAATAATAAGAAGAAAATTGGTTTTTTTTTGGTTCTATATTCATGCATGCAGATAGTTACTATGCCATTATGACGAGTTTAGGGTTGTTGGGAGACATTGCTGATGCAATTTTGATGCAAGTTGTGTTTTTAGTCACTATCAAACTCATGAACACTTTTGGCAATGCAACTAATTCAATCACTCAAAATTTCATTCAACGGGTTAATGAGGTATGACCCCACCCTTCTGTGTGTGTATTTTTTTAGCTTCATGTTTTGAGTTTGATTCATGGTTACTCAGTTCATTTTGGATTGAGTGTCAAGTAAAATCTCACATCCTTTTGAAAAAAGTAATAAAGATAGAGGTTTATGCTACTTTTTCTTAACGAGCTTGATATTTTATGATGGAGCTTCAAGATTTTGGGCAGATATATTTTAAATTGGTGTTCTCAAATGAACCACGTCATTATCTTAAATATTAGTAGTGCTGGATTTGGCTTTCATTTTGAAGAATGCAGTGCTTTTGTGTTACATGGCTTGTGGACAATGGGTTCCTTGTTTTCTTTGGTAGGTATCATTAGTGTAATGGAATTGCAAATTTTAATTTCCTGTCCATTTTAGCCTTGAAATATCCTTGGGACATCTTAATTGAAGTGAAGTGATTTTTTTTTCTTCAAACAATTAAGTTAGATGGATATTGCTGGCAATAACAGCAGAAAGGCAAGCTTCAACATCAAGAACAAGTTATTTAAAAACAGTAATGAGATAAGATATGGGCTACTTTGATTTGTATGTTACTAGCACAGCAGAGGTTGTTACAAGTTTCAACTCAAGTTTTCCCACTTAATAATTCCTGAAAATTATTATTTACACCGATAATATTTTCTCCACTAAGGATATAATTTTGGCTGAATATTTTGCTTCAACGTCTATGTTTAAAATATAATATGTTATTTTTCTACACTTGTAAAAAAAATTATGTTTAAAAGCCTCCTAAAAATTTATTGTCGAGGGTCTCAAAATTCTTAGGGTCGATTTTGTGAGTTATTTTTTCTTTTGTCAGTCCTATGAGTTCTTCTTTCTTTTATCACTTAGGGTGTGTTTGATAGAAAGATGGAAAATGAATGGCAAATAAAATATTTGGCAGGGAAGTGATTTGCCTAGAATTTGTTTTAGAGGGAATTGTATTAATGGTGTTTGATTGGTATAATTTTCCACCTAATCCCCCCCCCCCCCCCCCCCCCCCCCCCCCCGCCCCCCCCCCCCCCCCCCCCCCCCCCCCCCCCCCCCCCCCCCCCCCCCACCCCGCCCCCCCCCCCCCCCCCCCCCCCCCCCCACCCCCCCCCCCACCAAACCCCCCCCCACCCCCACCCCCACCCCCCCCCCCCCCTCGTTTGACTTTGTTTTTCATGCAAATGATTATTTTTTGGGATAATTTTTTTTACAATCTGTATTAAAATTTGTTTTGGATTGTCAAAAAGTAAAAAAAAAAAAAAATTAAAAAAAATATTTTCATAAAATTTTTATGTTTGTTTGGCTATGTTTTTCATGCAAATTGTCAATTAAATGGATAAATTTTTTTACCATTGAATTTAGAATATGTTTCCATTGCCAAAAAGTAAAAAAAAAAAAAAAAAAAAAAACACCCAACAAGGTGGAAAATAATTTCTCACCAAAATCATAAGAAAATATTTTCCTGCTTTTGTGCTTCAAGGGATTGTACATTAGAAATTGGTGGCAAACATTTTCCAGGGCAAATTTGGCTAATCAAACAGCCAAAAGTAGGTACTAGGAAAATATTTTCCTAGTTCCATGGCAAATTCCTTGAATCAAACACAGCCTTAGAAGAAAATTTGAAATTTCTTAATCTCTAATTCTATTTTATTTGAATTCTGAATGTATGAAAGAACAATTTTTTTTTTTTTTTTTTTTTATCCAAATTGTTGTTCCAATATCTTCTTGTCACCCTCCATTTTTTTCAAAAAAGGGGGGAATAAAAAGGAGGAACTGTGAATTGAAATAAATAATTATTCCGATGGAACTTCTCTTCTACCGTAGATTGACCGTAAATGGGCAAACAAATCATTACTTTTTTATTCATTATTATTTTGATTACCAAATCAAATGAATGCACCATATACAAATAGTTAAAAAGATGAATATGCTCTTAGGAATCATTAAATCATAAAAATAATTATTCTAATGTATCATGAAAATTCTTTGAAAGATAAGAATCAAATAAATTTCTTCAAATATGTTCATTGCTCCAGCCCAGAATACGAGATGAGGTACATGAGTATCTAGTAGTTTATCAAATAAATTAATAAGTCGAGCATTCACGGCCCACTAAGCAAAAATCGTGGGGTTTCGGCTCATTGGATTAGGGATAAGCAAAATATAATTTTTCTTCGTTCGTGGATCACTTAAATAAATGTAGTAATTCGCGAAAATGGATTCCTTGTGAAAATTGTCCTAAATGCCAATTTCCTAATGAAAATAGAATTCAGTCAAGTCAATCGATGAATTTTGTAATGAGATATGTCCCGCAATAAACAAAGAAAACTAGACGATTCGGTCAAAATGAATTCTTGTTTTGACTAAACAAATTTGGATGACTTGACAATTTCTATACGAATCGTCCCATTCAGTATATTTTCCATGTTTATAGGAGTGCATTTATATTTTTCTTTTACGAATATGATTTTTTTTTTTTTTGGCATTTCTAAAAAGCATTTGCCATGCCATTTATTAGAATTGTAAAAATATATTTATTTGGGCGAAATGCCATGTCTATTTAGGCATTTTTCATTTCCTGAAAGAAAGACTTAGAAGGTCACTAGCCTAACTTTTAAACCACGGAGAGGAAGCAGTGAGGGATATATAATATGACTAAATTCATCCCCCTCAATACGATCGTAATCGAAATGCATACATTTGTCTCTTATATTATGGGGATAATGAGAAGAGATATATTTTAAATTCTAGAGGGGCTATAAAAAAAATGTAATTTTCAGATTAAAGAAATTTAATTGTTTATCTTTTGCAAATAAAATATATATATATATATATTTTGTGCGCGCGCGCGCGCGCGTGTGTTAAAATTGATGCTTTTATTTTAGAAATAAAAAAAAAAAAAAAAAAATCGATCTAAATTTTTTACTTCTAAATCAGATTATCAACTGTAAAATGGATATGACAATTCTAAATAATAATGTATCCAATATCACTAAAATTCTATGTTGTCTCATAATCTCGTATAGGAAAGAAATTTAACTTTAAACTTTATATGTTTTTTCGATTGATTTTATTAAATTATTCTAATGTTTACATTTGTATAGATTATTAATTACTTTTAATCAAACAAGTTATATTTGTAGAAATATATAATTATTAAATAATTAAAATTTATTTTCTTAAAGTAGTGTAATATAATGTTTTAATAATGCTGCATTGATCATTGAAAATTTTTAACACGGACAAAAGAATCTTTGTGGACAAAATAAAATGCAAAAAATATTTGTGGAAATTACACAAAACCCTACTTTAAATATTGAGAGTTCTAAAATCAGATGGGATGTTTCATTGTTCAAAAATCAGATCTTTTATTTTAATTTAATATTTTTATAAAATAAACACAAACCCTATTCTTCTCCCCCCCCCCCCAAACCCTAAGCGTCGCCTCTCTCCCTCCTCCCCCCCCCTCCAAGCGTCGCCTCTCTCTCTCTCTCCCCGAAGCGTCGCCTCTCTCTCTCTCTCTCTCCCCCGAAGCGTCGCCTTTCTCTCTTACCTTTCCTTTCTCCACAGACGGCGGAGCACAGGCACAACAAGATGACGGAGCCTGCGAGCAACGAAGCACAGCGCCGTCTCGCTGCGGACGGAGTAGCGAGGTGAGGCAGCGTTACTGTGGTGGTCTGCCGTCTCCTCATTTCGATGGTGGTGGTGGGATGTTAGTTGAAAATTTGTAGTTTTGGTGGTGGTGGGGAGTGGTGATGGTGGAAGTGGTGACGACGGCAGTGAGGTGTTTGTATCTGAATTTTTGGTAGATCTGGCGGTTGCGCTTACGCCGTTCTGCTCACGGTGGTTTGTGTGTGGGAATGGATGGAGTGTCGCGATCAAGCCCCATCCTCTCTCTCTCTCCACTCCTCTCCTCCCCTCCCCTCTGCTTCGTCGAGCTCTGCAGGCAATAGCAGTGGTGGTGTTGGCGGTGAATTGTGTGGTGTCGATTTTGTGGTGGATCTGTAATTTTGGACTTGGTTGCGGTGGTGGTGTTGCTGTGGTGTGTGGCGATGACGCGGTGTTGCGGTGGTGTGGTGTTGTTGCGGTGTTGCTGTGGTGGGGGTGGTGTTGCTGTGGTGTTGCTGTCGTGGTGTGGTGTTGTTGTGGTGGTGTGGTGTTGCTCTGGTGTTGCTGTAGTGGTGGTGCGGCGGTGTGATGGTGGTGGTGGTGGTGCGTTGGTGGTGGTGGTGTGGTGGTGTGGTGTTGCGTTGGTGGTGTTGCTGTGGTGGTGGTGGTGGTGGTGCGTTGGTGGTGGTGCTGTGGTGGTGTGGTGTTGCATTGGTGGTGGTGCTGTGGTGGTGTGGTGTTGTTGTGGTGTGTGACAAAATTTTGACTGATCGTGACCATTAAATTGGATAATCTATGACCAATAAACAATATGTGACCAATGAAAAAAATGAACTGTGACTAAAAAATAATGTGACCTAATATTTGTTATTTGTGACTTAAAATTTGTTAATTTGTGATCAATTATAAGTTGTGATCAATTATAATGTTCGTGATCTGTGACCGATGAAGAAATTGTGACTCATAAAATTTTCATCTGTGACCAACGAAAAAATTGTGACCTTTAAAATTTTTGAATTGTGACCGTAAAAAAATTTGTGACATTTAAAAATTTTGATTTGTGACCGAAAAATAATATGTGACTAATTAAATTGTGAATCTGTGACCGATGAATAAATTGTGACCTATAAATTTTTTGAATTGTGACGTAAAATAATTTTTGATATTTAAAAATTCTGATTTGTGACTGAAAATAATATGTGACTAGTTAAATTGTGAATCTGTGATCAAATTATATAGATTTGTGACCTTAATATATTTAATTAATTAAATATATATTTAATTAATTAAATTATAAATAAAAATTAATAAAAATCTTATTTTTGAAAGTTGAAACTTAATTTCTTATTATTGAAATGGACCAAAGTTATACTCTTATTTATGAAAATTTCTCAAAATATTTTTAATTTAATCAAATGGGTCCAACTCCCATCAACAAGGCCCAGCCCATAATTGAAACTAAAAAAGTAAAGCCTAAGAACCCTAACCAAAAGCCTTAATACTCTATTTTTCATCCCACATCGTCTACACAGATAACTCTTCACTAGTTTATATAGCTATTGCTGGAACTAGTACATCGTCCCTTCGGGGACATCCGATAAAATTGGAACGATACAGAGAAGATTAGCATGGCCCCTGCGCAAGGATGACACGCACAAATCGAGAAATGGTCCAAATTTTTTTGTGACTTGAATTCAGGGAGATTAGGGTTTTTGTGGAGAAATTATCCAATTCAAAATTATTATTATTATTTTTTTATCCTAATTCAGTTTTACCCAAACTATGGAGGTTATTTTCGGTGAGTGGCATTCTGGAGACTGGATTTTCAATTTGTAGAGGTTTTTGTCAGTAATTCATCTAAATTGTTAGGTTTGTGTCGAGGAATGATCCGAATTTTTGTTTTGATTTGAAAGTTTCGTGAAATTGTTGATATTTCGGTGAGTGGCTCGAGCGAACCTTCTGCATGTCGAAATTCAGGTGCTATTTCTTTTGTATTTAGCTGTTATTGGATGGATTTAATTTCCTGCTGGCCAAACGGGCTCCTAATTCAAGATACTTATAATGTTTTGAAAACATTCAAGTAATATGCAAGTGCATGCAAATACACATATATGCAGTTGCAGTATGTATAAACAAGATTTCCGTTGTTTAGGCTGGATAATGGTGTACAATTTTTAGGGCGTTAGAGGTTCCTAATTCTAGAGTTTCATGTCAACCGTACTTTGGTGCTGAAAAATATTTTGTTTTGAATAATCGAAAAAAAAATTGTATAATTGCAAAACCAATATGTATATAATAGTTTTGTTTTGTTTTCCACTTTTCCTTTCCCTTTAATTTCCCCGGAACAGGGGTTTTGTTCTAGATTCATTTTGCATGAAATCAAACCCAATCTTGAGTAATAAACTTTAAAAGTAAAGTATATGCAGTGATTGGCATGCACAATAATGTTAGGAAAAAAAAGTTTAGAGCCTTCCAGCATACCGTGGTCTAACTTCTGAATTCTTGTTTGACTAGTTTTTGCTACTTACGAGGAACTCGAAAGTTGAGAGCTGATGATTACTTATAGAAACTTTGCTAGATTGTTTAGTTATAAAGATCAATATACACAAGACTAAATCTCTTTCTGGCATAATCCAGGATTTAACTTTTTAAAAAAGACTATATTATAAGTTTATCGTTAACTCATAGAGTATGAGATAAACAAAGTTGAAACAAAGAAAATGTCCTACCTTAGATTATCTTGTTATGATTGGCAAAAAACCATCGGTGGGAGAGTAAAAAATTGTACATGGAAGGGTGTTATAAAGGCAACCCGGGAATAGGGTTGGTTGGGGCCTCTTCATGACTCAAATGGAGAGGTTATTTGAGCATTCTGAGCCATACCCTCATTGAACTAATGTTGAGGTGGAGCTAAGAGCATCCTTAAGTGGGAAAAAATGTGCATGCCTTCGGAGTTCTAAAATAATGGATTGAAAAAGACCAATTAATTGATTACAAAAAAGAAAATAATTTTGAAGTCTATTCATTATTGAATCAGAAAGATAAACTTGATTCTGTTGTGGCTATCCAATTGGGTGAAATCCAAACTTTGTTGAGATCTATGGAGAATATAATCATCCATTTTACTTGGTTCTGTTGTGGCTTTCCAATTGGGCGAAATTCCTGGCTTGTTGTTTGGCTCGTATGTTTAGACCGTCTCCAAATTCCTACGTTGGATTTAAACTTCCATAAAGTTTCTATTAGTTACGTTAACTATAATGGAAGTAATACTTCTATGTTTGAATTTTGCTTTAAATGTTCTTTTCGTCGTCTTGATGTGTATCCTGAGGTAAGGCTTTATGCCCCCCTTCATGTACTCCTTTTTATTATTTACCCACATGTTATTGCCAAAACCTCTGTTTGGAAAGGAACCCAAAAGCTCCAGACTGAATGAGCTGACTTTTACAATAAGTAAATTAATATAAAGTTCAACTATTTATCTCTTTTATTCACAATTTCTACATGTAAATCAGATTACTACCTGTGTGTGTTAACGTAGTTGCTTATCTTTTTGACTTCTACTGTTATATACTTGTTCTGTACATGTTGATATAGGAGGCCATCTTGAGAGAGAGACTTAATTTGGGATTTTGAAAGACATAATTGAGTTGGATTACAGAGGTGGCAAAGAGGTTGTATTGATTGAATGAATTTGGGTGTTGAACAAGAAATTAGAGCAGGACGATAAGCCCTTTGCCTTCGCATCTGAAATGGAGCTACAGCTACAGGGATGATCCTAGTGATAAAGTTTGGCATGTTTTGATAAAACATTCTGCAGAGATAAATTTTGATGATGGAAAGACTTGTTAGCTTATATATATATGATGCAGAACAGTATGTCAAACCAAGAATATAAAGTTGATAAGAAGATGAAGAAGAGGAAGAGAATTTGAGAGGAGACTAAAGAAGAATTAGAGGTGGTAATTCCAGTATGTTGTATTCAATATTCAATAATGCATTTTACAGTGAAATGCCTCTCATAAAGTTGAAATCAAACAAGGAAACTAAGCTAAAAAACTGAAAATTTAGGAAATGGATTAAGTGGAATTAAATCAAATCTAATTTAATAAATATTTATCTTTTCCTCCTCAAATGAGCGTTGAACTTTTATAGCTTTTTCCATTTGCCTTCAATATTATACACCTATGTCCTTCAGGGCCACTGAGGTGAGTATCTGGTTGTAAATTTCAGAGTCCCGTGAGATTAGTCGAGATGCGCTTAAGCTGATCCGGATATCCATGGCCACCAAAAAAAAAAATATTATACACCTATAAAAATTGAAAATAAAGACATTAATAAGAGTATACTGCCATAATTTACCTTGCTTATTTTTGTTAAATAAAAATGTTAGAGCAGGTCAAGGTAGTTTCTTCTTGTGCTCAATATTTTCTCTGATCATCCGTCAAAAGGTTAAATAAAAGTGTCCCATTATGTGTATGGTATTGTAGGAGAAGTTCGAGGCTTACCTGGATTTGAAGCTTGGACTTTGAAGTCTTTAGGTAAAAAATGGAGAAGATGGAAGCACATAATGAAGGTTTGCTTCAATCCGTAATTATACATGGAACAAAATTTACTTTGTAGGACGACAGGAGTGTTTTTTCTTTCTAATTAATGGAAAAACCTTGTGATCTTTTGGAGCACCAACCTAGGACAAGTATAAATCAGTTATTTGATGCTTCAATAAAAACATTTGATATGTCCATAAATCTCTTTGATGTGCTCATGTTGCAACTCATACACACATAAATAAAGCATTCATAAGTCAAATAGTACACAAAATAAAGAGTAAAATCTGATTTGCACCACTTGGAAGAGAAGTTTCATAGCTGATATTGAACAGGAAAAAGGTAATCTTTTCGTATTTTGGTCAATGTTAATATAACTTCTTATATAGCATACTTATAAAAATTATTTTCATTGAAGAATGTTATACTCAGAGTGGGAATACATCCAATCCTACCATGGCAGTTATGTTGTAAGAGAGTTTCATCAATTTTTTGAGAAATATTATTATTTTTTTAAAAAAAACTTAGCTTTAATATATCATTTCCAATGTTTGAAGTTAGGGGCACTTGTATTTGAATTGAATTAGGTTGCCATGGGTAAAAATGATGAGGAAACTTTCTCGTTGGACTGAAAGTCGAGGATTTTTGGTGTATCTAACTATGTCTTGACTTCCGTAATCTTGTTTGGTTTTCTGTTTGAAGCATGTTTTGTCAGATCTCTGAAGCATGTCAGAAGATTATTTTTGGATGAGAAATTCTCTTTTTGTTACCCTGGAACTTGTATATGCAGTGGATGCTATGGTTTCGAAGTTCAGTGAATTGAATGAGGTTGCCATGGGTAAAAATGATGACGAAATTTTCTTCTTGGACTGAAAGTTGAGGATTCTTTTGTGTATAGAACTATGTCTTGACTTCTGTAATCTTGTTTAGTTTTTGGTTTGAAGCATGTTTCGTCGGATCTCTGAAGCATGTCAGAAGATTATATTTGGATGAGAAATTCTCTTTTTGTTACCCTTGAACTTGTATATGTAGTGGATGCTATGGTTCGGAAGTTCAGTGAAACTATTCTTGTTCGCAAGTTAGATTTTTAGTCTTGATATTGAGTGAGTGCTGCTGAGTGGGATATTTCAATCTTATTCGACAAGTATTTATAGCTTCCAAATGGTATTTGTCATTTGATTGAGAATGAGATTGAGTGGGTTATTTTAATCTTATTCGACATGTATTTTTAGCTTCCAAATGATATAGGGATTATGTTAACTTCATAAAAAGGTTTAGTTATGGGTTTTGGCCAGTTATAGCGACACTAGAAGGTTTCATGAATACAGAACTATTAAGATGCCTAGAAATGACTATATCCTCTATATAGAGATGCTAGCCTGTTAGAGCAGTGAAACTCTGCTTATGTGTCATGGTCATGAAAAATCAAGTGATCTTTTCTTGTGGCCGTTACAGCCTGTGATGCTCTTTATTGCTGATGTTTATGCATGGATGAAAATAAATACACAGATTTGCCAACTTCTACTCTGGCTGGACTGAGGTCATGTGGTCGTGTCGGGATATTGGAATTACTAGCACTGTCTTGTGGTTTATAACCATACTTGTTTATTTCGATAGACTTACACATTACAATAAATGTTTATTGCCTTAATGTATGCCTTTCGCTGGATAAAATTTGTTTTTAGAGAAACCATTGACATATGATTTGGGTGCTAAAATTTGTTTCTTTCTATAGAGAACACAATTGTCTCCTCTGCTCATGACTTGAGCATACAAACTGCATGTGGATATTTATCTTATTCCAATTATATTGTCTTCCTGAATAAAAATAACCACTATTCATTATAGATCTATTAGTATCACAGGCTTGATATTATACAACTGACCTTTGGTTCCGGAAGTGGCTGCATCCCTGAATTGGATCATCTTTATTCTTTCTTCAACATGCATGAAGAGAAATTTCTTTAAAATGCAATTTTGCATCGATTAGGTGCCCGTTTTAATTTAGTTAGTTTGTGCTCTGACACATTCTAATGAACTTGAACATTGATACTTATTTTAGTTTAACTTGGAGTTTGTACACTAAGTTTATCTTAGTTAGAATTGATCTCCTGCCCACAGTGAGTGGGTAAGAGTCATATTGCCCACCGTCGATGTTGCAACAGGATAGCTGGTGGACAACATAACTCCTGTTCACTGTGGGTAGAAGATCAGCTCTGTTATCTTAGTACCCAGTGGTGGAGCCAGCTCCTAGGAGTTGGGGGGTCCTATAGTTGAAGATGTAGAAGTGAAGGGGTGGGGCGGGGGCGGTGATTGGGGTTCGGGGTCACCAGCAGGTTATATTTGGCTCCCGGATGCACCAGCAAGTTATAAACCTATGAGTTTTGCAGTTATAGTTGAGCTTGATGAGCCTGATCTTGAAGAAGTAAGATGCGTTCGCAAGTTGTGAAGCTGGTGATGTGATATTTGACCAAAGCTCTTTCTTATCGAATGACGAATTTCAAATTTGGAATACAAGACCGTGCAAAAGGGGAATGTTCTGTAAAGGTGTTCCTGTTAGGACATTCTTTTGCAGTAGAAACCAGAGTTCTAAAGATGAATTGAACATTGAGACATTCTTCTGCAGTAGAAATTAGAGTTCTAAAGATGAATTGAACATTGCATGTTTGAAGAATTTTGACTTGTCCCTTCATGCAATGCCAAATCTTGATCAAGTCCATGCACTCATTAAGCACTATGGACCTGTTGTTGTTGTTTTTTTTTTTTTTTTTTTTCCATCCGGATGAAGTTTACTCCTCGTCTGTTTCATGGTTATTTGAAAATGGAGCACTTCTGTACAAAGAGGGAAGAAAAAAAGGTTTAGACATCAACTCTAACGGCTCAAATTCTGAAAAAAAATACCCAAACTTTTTTTTTTTTTTTTTTTTAAATTGTCAGAAAATTGGGGGGTCCAGGTCCCCCCCGGGGATCCCCAGCTCTGCCCTTGTTAGTACCTCTGAAACCATGTTGAGGTGGAAAATGATGGGAAACCAACTTTTGCAAGAGGAAGATTGACAACTTCCATTCTGTGCTTAGAAATGGGATAACAATCGTGTTTGTCAATCTTTTATGGGGCTTCCTTACCTCTGAATGCAGGTTTGCAGCCCTGCCCCCGGACCATGAGCTCACATGTGGGCTCGCAAAGTTCAACCGAGCAGTGTTATTACATATGAATTATTTAGTCTGCTTAATACACTACACTTAGAAGAGGGGGTCAATATCATTGCCGTTGGGAATTATGGGATTAGTACTGGACTGGATGTGAACTGCTACTTCTAGAAAATGCAACGATAGTGACTAGGCATCCTGGCAGGGACAGGACAAGTCCTCACAATCTGTTTTTGGACGGTTTAGGGGTCCTTTTTCTGTAGCCCATTCTGTTTGACAAATTCACTGTGCATGCACTTGTACATAAATTTTGCCGTGATCTGCCTCATTCAAGGATCTTTATTGCTTTCTTGTCCAATGTTGCTTTAAATTCTTCTCTGGTGGCAGTCCCTAGTCTCCCATTCTGAGGGAGATTAAAGACTTGTCATGGACCTTTTAGGACCAGAGCGACAATTGAAGTCAAATATGTATTGGGATGACGTATCTAATCTTGAATTATAATCTTGGACTCAATTGCACTTAATCAAGTCTGGTTACTTGCTAGGTGGAGTACACATACATGTCTGAATAGGACAACACCCAATACGTCCACGATTATTGTAGCGTGTCTAGTACTCATGTAGTCATTGTGGAACTTGTTCGACATTGTTCCAGACATACTAAAGAAGAGCTAATGTTCTTGAAATGTTTAACCTTCTTTATTGTAAAATTTATCTTTATGGAACTCCATATAAGTACGAAAAATGAATTACGGGGGAGTGTCTAGCAAATTTTTGTTTAGATTATGCAATGTATAGATTGAAAACTTTTATATTTTCTCTATGTTTGAGGGTAAGTTGGAAGAATAACAGTTAAAAAGGGATTTGATCTCTTAAAATAAAAATTCAAATAATTGAAAAATGTCAACTGAATTAATCAAGATAGACGGTCCCAATTCTTAATTTGGTGTGTGGGTATCACCGTATCGGATTGAATGATTGGCCAATAATACAAGGCCGCGTGTGAATAAAAGCGTTGAGTTCACGTGTAAGCCATCTAGATCTAATAATTGGAGGAGCCGAGCCGACTGGAGAATGATGACAGTGAAGCCGACAATCCACGTCCCATTAGCAGGAATGGCGCGGGGTGATGAACAGAGGCATTTATTATTGGATTTTGACATTCATATGTGAATGGACCACTGTCTTCAGTGGGCCTGTGGGCCGACTACTAGTGTAGCCCAATTAAATTCAAGCTTCAAATTTTACTATTTTATAATTACTATTCAAATTTACAATATTGTTTGGGAAATTACTCAAAGGAAAAAAAAAACTAGGTTGCGTTTCTATGAATTTACCTCTAAGAAACTCAACAAAATAGTCTTGAAGAATTGATGTTTTGTCGCAAAGGGGATCGTAGTTTGTTAACCCAGTAAAACTCGATACAAAATGTGGAATTTGACACGAATTAGAAAGTCTTTGAAAATGAATTTTCCGTATCAATTTTTTATTTTTTTATTTTTAAATAAAAATTACTTGAATCCAATCTGATCTAATAGACCACAAAACAATATGATTAGTTGGTTTAATTGAACTTTTTAAAACATGATTATTAATTCTAAAATCGTATAATATCGGTTCAAAAAGAATTTACATTAGGCGAACAATTTAATAAGAAAACTCACTCAGTTGCCTAGGGAAAAGAATAGGAGGATTTTACTACTTCATGCATGCTTCAATTGACATGAGTAAAAGAAAAAGTTCTCGTGTAATTGCATAATTTTATATGTATATTTAATTTAATTTTTGAAAATAAACTTGAAGCTGCATTGGGGATTATTTATATATATATAGACCACCGAACTTACCTATTTTTCAGAAATAAAAAACTAGTAATCATACTACATGTCCCACTGTCAAATCTTCATTGTGCTAAAATAAAAAGACGCACGCATCAATAAGGGGACATTCTCTTTACTGTTTTCGGATCGTTTTCTATTTTCGATTTTCCAAAACATTGAAAACGCGTTCTCTTTTCCATTTTCGAAAATGAGTTTTTGAAAACGGTTGAAAATTTTGTGAAGAAAACAGAAAACAACTTTTTTACATTTTGGCTGTTTTCTTCACAAATCTGCCAAAACTAAAAAAACACGGGTTGAGAAATATTTTTTTCAAAATAACAAAAAGAACAAGTTTTCAACAATCTCAAAATGGACACCTAAAATACAAAACACAAAACGAATTCAAAACTCAAAACAAAAAAACTGAAACACGAAGAGAACGCCCCTAACCCTTTATTTATGCAATTTTTCATTTTAAATTTGTAATACGTGCAGACAGGCAGATCATATTCTTGCTACTTTCATTAGTTTCTCTATCTTTTTTATTTTTTATTGTGGCCTACATATATTACCATATATATCCATTCAATATTCTATAAGTATCAAAATAGTTACATCTTAACAAAATGTGAAGAGATTTTAGTTAAAAAAATATTAATCTGTAATAAAAGAAACTTATTTTGATAGCTGTTATGGGTCCAAAAAGACCCGCCACGTGTCAAACAGAAAAAGTCTCACGCATAGGCGAACTGATTCGATGTGGAGGACCGAACTGAAGTGTCTTGGCAGTCAGAACCGAACTCATCCGCACCTCTCAGCGAATGCAAAGGCCCGTACTCCGCAACGACGCCTCTCCGAGCTGTCCACCTCCCTCTAGTCGAAGCCCTCTTGTGCAAGTCTCCATTAAATGTTTGATTGACTGATGGGACGTGTGGCAGGGTTCAAACGGTCAAATCAGCCGCAAGCCGCATAAATCAGAGTAATAAAGATCCGCCAACCTATTAATGGACAGATTGACGTCTAGGATGAAACAGGATGGAAGGATCCGAGGCTACGTGTCCCCTCATCTGACGATTCTCCTCCTCCCACCCTTAGTATAAATATCATCCCCTTGTCCCAGAAGAAGGATGGGGTTTTCCACCACTCTAAAGGACATAAGTTATTCTCTGTTTTCATACACTTGGCTTATCCCATAATTTCTCTTCACGTCTCCGATGATCACGTACCCACCGGTGACCTAAACGTTTAAACTGAAAACTGACTTGACCGTCGGAGTGCTCGCGGCCGCTACCATCCCCCCTGGGAAAAAGGGGCCACGAGTGACTAACGACTTGCTATTGAGCGCAGGAAGAAGTGACTTGAAGACTTATTTGTTGGTGGCTCGAAGGTCTATTTTTCGAGATCAACAATAGCATTTCTTATCTTGTTTACATTTGTTTTGAACAAGTAACTTATTTACTATTTTGATTGATAGTAAGTAAACATTTTAAGCTCAGATTGGCAAAGCCTTTGATCCCATTCACTGAGCTGTAGTGATGGGATGCATGTGAAGAAACCTCAGAAACCAGATGCTCTACTCTGTCTCTGTGTGTGTGAGAGAGAGAGAGAGAGAGAGAGAGAGAGAGAGAGAGAGAGTAATCTGAAAAAAAGACTGGAGAAATAATGGATTGAGATGTGAAAGACAAAATCCTAGGAGCAAGTTCCAAGTGCTTAATTTTCACTTCCGACTCTTTTTTCTTGTCTGCCAACATCCTTTTTAATTCCAAAATCCCCCTCTATTTCTATATACACTTTATACACACACACACACACACATATATATATATATTATGTTTACATCTGCAGATCTTGAGAGATATTCTGTTTTATTTACTCCATGCATGTTACACACACTTAAAAACAATCGAGCTTTTCAATCTTTAATCTCTACCAATAATTGCCATAGATACATGTACATCTACACGTATGTGTCAAACTCGACTCTATTAAATATCTTGCACGTTTGAACTCCATATGTATCAAAAAGATTGGAGAATTCGCAGTCTATGGACATAAAATATCAATTTTTTTACCGCGCAGAAAGAAAGAAAGCCATCCAATGCATTTATTTAATTTGTGTGTTTTTTTACCATCAAAAGTAGACTACAAAGTGAAAAGTGAAAAGATCAAGAACTTGAGCACAAAAATGATTATGATTATGATTAAAAGTTAAAACTATGATTAAAAGAAATCTTTTAGTAAAGTAGCCGATCAAAAATGCTTAATTTGCAGTTTTCTGAAACTTTACAGAGCGCATGAAATGGGCTGAGTAGCCAAAAGGAGGTCAGACCTTTGTATTTTATTATTACTATTTTTTTTTAATTGATTATATTTAATTGATTCTTTGAAAAACAACTTATAATAAATTAATCTTCAAAATGGCTTCTCTGAAATCTCATGCCCTTTAGATGCAGAAAAGCAAACACTTCTTACAGCCCCACCAAACTGACCATAAACCTTATCTTTTCAAAACCATTTGCTTCTCCTGTCAACTGTCAAAACATAAAAACAGAATATTGTATTACCTTATTCATTAATTTTCACTTATCTAATATAAGTACTTCTCAGTATTAATTGCTGTATGCATTGAAGTATATATATTTATAAACCCTCTTCTCATTTTCTTCATATAAACCAGGTCTTCCAACCACCAAAGTTCACAAAGAATTTCAAGAACTTTATCCCTCCATAGCAACTCATGGTATTTCCAAAGCTCTTGTCATCGGTAACTATCTACTATAGTCAATGTTTCTGTATTAATTCATTTAATATTACATGGTTTTTGGACTTTTATCTTACATTTTCTTTTTTTTTAGTTACGTGGAATTTCGCTTTTGGACAAAGTTTAGTAGCTAAACTGACGTCTGCAAATGGCTGTTTTCTTGAAGGTTGCTGTTTCTCATTAATTAGTGGTTATAGCTGTTACTGGATTGTATTTGAAGGTTACAAACTCAGCAGCTTTTTTCTCAACTTATCAATATTCTCATGTTCAAAGCCTACAGCATCTTGATTCCAATTTCCGATCGGTATGCCTTTGAGTTATTTAATTTTTTTTCCTTCATCTTCATACATTAGACTGGTTATAAAGATAGAATTCTGCATTTCGCGTAGTTCAAATTCAAATAGATTGTTGTTTTTCAGGTTTGAACTTGATTGCCTTAATTTCTGGTGCACAAGAATCAAATGGATAATTTTGAATGGAGTGATTTCACAAATACTTCATCTTCATGGAGAAATCAGCAACAGGAAATTCAAGAGCGCTTGATCATTTCCGAATCAAATGGCTGTTCCTATGGGAATGATGAGAAGATGAACTTTTCAGATTATGTTTTGAGTCCAATTGATCAACAGCTCCAGAAAACTGAGATGATTCAGCAGTTGGGTCCTTCGAACTGGAATATGTCGACAATGGCTCCAAACTCGACAAGTTGTGGAGTCACCATTAATGGACAAATGAATGAGTTCTTCTCAAGTTAATAGGCCTAATTCTGCAGTGATTAATCCAGAAAATTGCCTGAATGCAGAATTCAGCCTGGAAAATGGACAAGTTTTTGGTGGTCTTCAAGAAATCGAGACTGGAATTTCGAATCCGGGCTCTCTCGAATCAATTGATTGCTTGTTATCAGCAACCAATAGCCAGACAGACACATCAGTTGAAGATGATGGGATTTCCATGTTTTTCTCTGATTGCAAAGCATTATGGAATCCAAATTCAAGCACCATCATGATCAAATCAAACGGCACATCTGCATCCACTGTAAAACATTGCACAACTACTACAGTATCACAAGCTTCGACCGATGAATATGTCACTCAATCAAGGTCTTCAGGTGCTAATTCCAACAAGAGAAGCAGATCAGAAAGTCAACTGATCATACCAAATGGACTACAGTACCAAAATCTTGATTTTCATCAGTCAAATTATTTGACTAATCCCCCGAGATCCAAGAAGCCCAGATCAGATAACCATTCAAGATCATCAAACATAAACTTCCAGCAGCCTACCTCATCTGCATGCTCCATGGATGAACCTGATTCAGAAGCTATCGCGCAAATGAAAGAGATGATTTATCGGGCTGCAGCCTTCAGACCGGTGAATTTTGGCACTGAGGTGACCGAGAAGCCCAAAAGAAAGAATGTAAAAATATCTAACGATCCACAAACTGTTTCTGCAAGACAAAGAAGGGAAAGGATAAGTGAAAGAATTAGGGTTTTGCAAAGACTGGTCCCAGGAGGTAGCAAAATGGACACTGCATCAATGCTTGATGAAGCTGCAAATTATCTCAAGTTCCTCAGATCACAAATTAAAGCACTTGAAGCATTTGGCCAGAAGATTGACACTACTGCCTATTTCCCTACAGTTACGAATACTGCTTTCTACCCGTTCAATCCTCCATTCGCCATGCAAAATCAGTTCTCTCTGCAAAACCCTAATCCAATCCACCAGTCAAAATGTTGAGATTTTTTAATTTTCTTTTCATGATCTAGAAATCATGTTCTCATGTTAACCATATATTTTGTCCCAAAAATCTAATCTTTGTAATGATAGTAATCATCATGATGTAACTTTGAAAATCGTTAATCTGTATTGCCTCAAACTTCAAGATTCATATCATGATGAGGCCATGATTATTGCTTATTCTGTGATCAGTTTTTCACTTATTTGTATCACCTTTTATTTATTTTTGTCATCATTTACACCCACAATGCAAGAACACAAAAGTGGCACACAATTATTCCTCCACCAGCTTGTTTAGTTTAATTGCTTAGTTAGCCTTTTCTGCCATGTTTTCATTGATCAAAGGGACATATTAAGAATAAGTACCTCTAACAAGATGTCAATTTCAAGAAAAGACTATTACTAGGTGTGCCTTTGTATTTTTTTTGCCTGGCAATAGACCAGTTTCGTCGTCCACCTTCGTCACGTCACATAAAACAAGAAATACATATTTATACAAATATTATACATAGACGAGAAAATTATGAATAATATATATGAAACCAAATATCGGAAGCAAGGTCACAATTATGTCTTCTTATCGATGCAAAATTTCAGTATAACGAGGAAAAGAAAGATTATAATCCAATTTGAATTAAGACGGGCTAATACAAACTAGATTCGAGTGTGTATGTTGTACTTGGAATAAAATCGTTAGATAAATTATTTTCAGCTTTAGTATACCATAGGGCTGAAAGTGATGAACACTTTAGACTGTTCAACTTGGGTAATTTATTTTTTAAGCTACTAATGAAGTTTTCTTGGAGACCTTAAGAGATAAATTAATTATAATTAATTAAGTTAGTTGAGTAACCAATGCAAGAAACATTCTCTTAATAGTAGTGCACATTAGTCAGTGGTCCTGTCTCCTTGATTCAATCCGGGCGTGGTCCTTGAAATTCACCCATAAACCTTATTGCTAAGCACATGTTTATTCTTCTTTTTTGGCAGTCACCCTTTTTTTAAGTTTTTTAAACCCAAGGCCACTTGTACGTGCGTGCGTTTATCCTTTTATATACAAGGAGAGAAGGGATGACAAAATATTCCATCTTGCATCGTCTAATCCGAAATGGATATAACAAAATTTAGGTCGAGTATCAATAATTTGAAAGATTCAAAGTAAATTTTCGGGGAATACGGAGAGACAAGAATAACTTGTTCTAACAAAATGAGCAATTATGTCGTCGTCTTCTTGAAACCTGAAGTAGGTGATGTCTTGTGTAACATGTTTGACAAGAGTGGGTTATGACTCCATTTCATAACTTGATTGAATTCTGCTAAAAGTATATGGTTTTTTTCACAAATTTTATATAGGGAGACAACTGTCTCCATGTGATTGGTTGTTGTCAAAAACAGTTTTTGGCAATAGCAAATCGCAGGAAGACAACTATTTTTCTGTATAAAATTTGTGAAAAAAAAATCTTGTACTTATAAATTATTGAACTTGATTAGCTTTAATAAGCCAGAACAATTACACGTTCTATATTTCTATACTTTGAATTCCTCGCCAATTATTTGTATTTTTTCGACAACAAAACAATTTATTTACATCTTCAATTTAGTCTTTTCTTCAAAGAAACAAAATTGCAACCAAATAGAATTGCGACTTCACACGAATAAGATTTTTGACTTCAAAGATAAACGGTTGCGATAGTGTGATGTATTATTGATAGTTGTCAAGTGGTGACTAGCTACTTGCTTGCTTGTATTCCCATTGTTTTTTGTTCAATGTATATATAGTTAGTTACACGAAGTCGTCAGTCTGCAACTTGCTCATTCTATTTTGGGAATAAAAGAAATTGAATGTTCTCTCTAATTTTTTATATCTTAGAATGAAAGTTATGATATTAGTATCATGTAATTACAATTTAAATATAGAGTTGTGATATGTGTACAAAAGAGTTGCGGTATGTGTACAAAATTGGATGACAAAATGCCAAGTAGCTGGCCCCCTATTGGAGGGGTAGTTGGCCCCACAACCATGCCTCCAATGGGGGGCCTCCACTTGACATTTTGTCACCCAATTTTGTACACAGATTATTCTATTATCCTATTGGAGGGACGACCTATCAATTCTTTTAACACTGATAAAAACACCGTTATGGGGAATTCGATATTTGTTTTACAGGGAAAAAAAAAAGAAGACAAAAAGGAAATTGGCAACAAAGACTATGTTAGAGCAAAATTTTTGTGGAAGAACCAAAATCAGAATGAGAAGCAGCGGTTTAAATGAAAATGAAAATAAAAATCAAATTATTAAACTAATAATTGATTGTAGACTTCGAATTTTTTCTAATCATGTTTGGTTTGGATTAAAATATGATTTTAATCTAAGTCAAAGTCAAACAATCAATATTAATCACATCTTTCATGTGTTTCACAACTTTTCAACCACATTTCAAAAACTTCTATTACAGTTTACTAAAAAAATCTAATTTTAATCCCTACCAAACACCCTCGTCTTTGTATAACGGTCATATTTTCATCAATCTATAATCTACCGTTAGATTAAGAAAAACTAAACGGTTCGGATTTTAGGAACTTGCCCGTTGTAAATTAAAAGCCCATTGCCAAATTTTACTGTTGGATTGAGTTTTATTGTTTCGAAAATAAAAATTAAGTTGATTTCTTTCTTTATTTTGTGCCACTCAAAAATATTAATTTGTGGAAAAAGTATCATTATTATTGGAATTCGGCAGCCTGTTTTGTTCAATTTCAATTATTTATTAATAAAATTCACTAAAAGTTGACAATGAAAATGAAGTATAAATACATTTTCAAATTAATAAATTTATTTTTTATAGCACTATTTTTGTTTCTATGGGATAATAGAATATTTGCAATTTTTTAAGCTGAAAATTACATCCACCACTTTTCTTTCTTTCAGAAGTTCCAAACTTACCTATTATATTATTTTATTGTCTAAATACAGATTTTGATTCCGCACACACACATTCAAACTGATCACCACCAAACTGCCTATTGTTTTAGGTTAATTTTATCCATCAGGGTATTCTTAGTGGCAACTTTGGATTTTTAGTGGCAAGTAGCCTATGAAGTCTCAAATTGAGTACTAAAGTCAAACTACTCGTCCTCCTCCAATTGAGTTGGGTGGATTGTTATGGAGATGGCAATCTTTGATTGGTCTGAGGAGGTGGTAGTTGTGTTGGCTACTAGTTTGACTAGTAGTGGTTCTTCGGTTTGGGAAAGTGATCGTTAGCGGTGATGGTGGTGGAAATGAAGATGATACATTACAAGTGTTTGTGGCAATGACAGTGACGGTAGTGGAGAAACGTAACAAGAAAAGTTACAAGTAGTTGTAGCACGATGGTTGTGACAACGTAACAATATATGTTATATGCGGTGTTTATAGCGGTGGCAACGATGGTAGCATGACAACCTATGTTACAAGTGACGATGATGGCATCAACGACGAAAATATTAAGTGTAATTGCGAACCCCTAACGATATATACCCAAAATAGAATTGAAAATATGAAAGTCGTGCAAAAGGTGTCAATTATCATATCCAGCTCCTACTAAACATGCCACAATAGAGCATATTAATTTGTGTTAATCACTAACGTATAACATTTTTACTTTATATTACCATTTTTAGTTTATATTTAATTTAATTCACTAATCCACCTAATAAATATAGGATATATGTGCTATATCTTAGAGCTTCATATATATATATATATATATATATATATATATATATATATATCATTTGAACCAGCCTGCATGCAGTAGTAATGTTCTTGCCATGGTCAACCAGCTTACTCTTCAGCAGAAAGGTAGCTGCCTAGTATTGTTAGGGATATAAACGGTTCGACTTTATCGATTTTTGACAGATTTTCAAACCAAACCGTTTTCACCGGTTTGAGAAAAACTCAAACGTAAACCAAACCATTTTGAACGGTTTGAAAAAAAACTCAAACCTAAACTTAACAGTTTAGTCCGATTTTAAACCGTCGGTTTCGTCGTATTTTTTTTTTTGCTCGTTATCCGATATTAAACCGTCAATTTCGCCGTATTTTTTTTTGTTGTCTACTTTTATGCCATTAATTTAGGAGTGGACATTTTTTTAAAAAATCGATGGAACCGGACCGGAACCATTTAGAACCGGTCGATTCAGTTTTGGATCTTCTAAAAAATAATTTGATTTTGGAACAAATTATTAAGAACCAATCGGTTCCGGTCCAGTTCTCGGTTCTAGTATGAGATCTGGACAGTTCTCATAGGATTTTATTTTTTTTGTAAAATATATGATTCAATCTCCAATCACTTTTATAAAAAATAATTGGGTTCTTTTTTCATTTTAGACCCCAACACTTTCCTTCTTCTCTCTGATTATTTTCTTCTCTCTTCTTATAATTCTTTGATTAACTGATTCTCAAGTCAAATTAGAATATTGAGTAAATCTATACCTTAATAAATTTATTTACAATATACAATTTCATTTCAAAGACCTGAAATTTTTATTTTGTTTTCACTTTGATTACATAATTGTTAATCCGATAAAAACTTTTAATCTAGATTTCTACAAATTATAATCGACAAACCAAAAGTTAAAATAATTTTTTAAATGATGTCCAATTCAATGTAGGATTTTGATTTTGATTGAAATTTATTTAATCATTGAAGTACTATACAGTTTATATAAGTTGATTATTATTTGATGATAGTAATTTATATGAAATACAACGTGAGATTGTTTGATGAATCGTTTCAGACTTTCAGTTTAAGAGCTTATGAAATATATAAGTCTCATTTAAAAATAAATAAAAAAACCCAACACAAAAGTCTTACAAGTTATAATTTAGAAATTTTCATTTTTTTAAATTTTTTAAATTTTTATATATTTTTTTCTCCAGTCCGATTTAGTAATAAACCACAATAAAATTTCTCAAACCTAAACAAAACCGACCAATTTGGTTTGATTCAAAACCATTTTGTTGACCAGTTCACGTGGTACCAAACCGACGGTTTCTAAAATACGATTTCAGTTTGATTTTTCGAATTGATAATTTTTGCTAACAGCCCTAAGTATTGCAGCTCACATAATCAAGTATGTGATTAATAGTTTTCTTATTTTCTACTTATTACTCATTTTGAAAGTAATTTCTACCTTACTATCAATATATAGCTATAGATAAAAATTTTAAGCACAACAAAATGCATTTAACATCTGTTTGACAACCATTAAATGAAAAAAAAAAATGTTTTAGTCAGTATTTTTTTGAGAATTTGTGATTAAAAGTAGGAAAAAACTTTGAATTTACGTGTATAATATTTTATTATGTGAACGTGTAGTTGAAAATGAATGTAAAAAAAAAAAAAAGCTTGAAAATAAAGGTTGTTAGTACGGGAAAACCCAAGTACCCAACTGAGGAATCCAAAAATACCATTAGTTTTCCAACTCTTAACTAGCAACTAATTCTAGGTTTTCATGGAATATAACTCGGAACACCCTCTAAACCACAACCTATGACGATGAAGTAGAGCTTTCCATCATTCATTGCAGTCTAGGAGTACAACAATCTGGATATCAACCACCCTAGAACTAGTTGAGAAAGTATCATTCAAAAATTATGTAAAAATTGAATATTCATAATGATCTAGATAGATGTAAATTTGGCCTTAAGATAAGGTAAACCATCTTCTCTTTGAGCCTAAGATGTCATCCAATAAGCACCAACCCTATCGCGAGGAATCAAGCGCAATTCCGAGCCATGTTTGAGAAATACATTACCTGAAAGATCCATCCGTTTATATTGGTTAAGGAGTTAGAAATTTTACAATCAAATTGCAAAATGAAGTCCCAACTACACATTTTTTAATTATGTTTCTAATATTTTCAATAATATAGAATTTAGAATTATGTATAGATATGGTCCAGCATTAGAACTCTGTAAAAATTAAAATTCAGAAAACCATGTCAAGAAATAGCAGAATCATGTTTATACCATGAAGGAAACAGAAAACAATCAGAGATGATCTAGTATAGAAGTTGAAAGAAATGGTAAGATCAAAATAACTGTAGTGTTCATCAGTTCATGCATGAGGACGAATTTATAATGTTATGGCATACTTACTCTCTTATCACCATCTCAGGAACAAATGCAATTAGACTTCAATATCACCCTTCGACATTTATTCAATTGAATTTAATGCACAAAAAGTAAATCAAAGTTTCTTCACAGTAGAAGTAACAAAAATAGAGTTTAACATCCAAAGCTGATATATGTACAAGGATGAACCACGGTAATCACATTTATCACCTACGTTTTGTGCATGACTTTTGAGAAGGCACTTACAGATTTACTTCACTACTTAATTAAAAAAAAAAAACCAAAGAATTACTCCATTTTCTTTTACTCTTATCGAGAGTACTTCTGGAAGGAAGGAGATGTGTAACAACACTGTTAAAATCAAACATAACGCTATTACTATGATTCATATTTATAGCGTGATTCATATTTATAGTGCCGGAACATGCCAGAATTGCAATAATAGTCCCCCAAGTCCTAAATCATCATGGATTACTCAAATCCAAATTATAGAATCAATGCACTTTCTTGTAACTTTGAACAGGTTTATTGACTTGAGAATAATGATAATAGAATTATGTTAATGCATAGTGTAATACTTAAATGTGAATTCACAATGCTATTATGTAATGGTACTTACCTCTAACAAATTAAATACAAATAATTATAACCAATACCAAACTAAACCGTATTCACAACAAATTTGGCATCAGCTACGTAAATCATTTTCCTTTGCCCCCTTTTAACCGGTCCATCCTCACATCTATTAGAAAATCAAATAGAATCATATTATTTGGGAAATGTAGCACCCTATGTGAATATTGTTCTATTTCTCCCTCTTCTAACCCATTCTACTAAGATCACATCACTTTCATAGCCCAACCTAAAGTTTGGCCCAAAAATATGTTTGCTCATTTACTTCATAAAGATTGATCATAAAAAGTTTTAGCCCACTCCAAAAGCTCATGTCCATCCAAACTTTAAATGTTAGCCCACCCTAAAACATAGTTATAGTTCTGACCCTGCTTTTATAAACAGGAGTCTTAAATCACTACCCTGCCAAATCAGAAGATGTAATGAAGTTAGATTGTGCATTAGAGAAAATTTTCTTGCTTTTTTATACTTCAAAATAATAATATCAACAAGGATTGAAGAGTTGATTGCTAGAGGCCAATGGCACCAGAATCATTGGTTGTGAAAACAAATAACAGTTAGTCTATATGCCGCTTCTGCCTGTTTAGTAGGGTTTTGAAAATTCAAAAGTTACTTATAAGACTAAGAAGCCGATTTTGGACCTATTTGGATATTTTTTGGAAGTGCTTTGATTGAATAGAAGAACTTTTAGAGGAAACTGGTTAATGTAACTTTTCCCAGAAGCTCTTTTACAAAATGCAGGAAACCATTTGGCCCCTTCATATAGTTTCCATGAATAGAAAATGAAACAGCGGACAAGGGAGAATATGGCCACTGTGGAGAGTTGCCCCATTGTAGTGTTATGGTGTTAAGCGGCAAAGTACTTGATAGAATTTTAGGGGGAAATACAATAAAAAAAGAAAGCTCAGCCTTGAGGCCTAAAATTTAGAGTTGGGGATGCCACCTTTATAGTTTATAGAATGTATAGGATTGGAACACGTGAGTTGCTGGTAACTGATTTGGAAGTGTGAAGCTGGTGCAGCATATATATTCTACAGATCTGCTGCATGTGCATTCTAACACATACATTACAAACGTAGTTGCCTAACACCGTAAATTAAATGTGGATTTTTCAAAAACTCGAATAGCGTGACAAAGGAATAATTGTTAAGTCTTCTTTTTTTGGGGGTTTGGGGGGGGGGGGGGGGTCCCTATTAACTAAAAAAATTTATAGAAGATAAAAGGAGCCAACTTTCCATCAGGGAGAAAGGGGATACAAGAGGGGAAAGAAAATCCAATGGTGCCGGAAAATATGGAGCAAAATTTGATCCATGCTAAACAGGTAAGAAACCTTCCAAAAATTATTTCTTATCCCATCCCTATTTCAACCTCCCATTACTCAAAAACAAAACATATTGCATTTTGACCTTTCATGAAAAAAAAAAAAAAAAAAAAAAGTAACGTTTATAAGAAACTGCAATTAAATTCTAAAGCAATAAAGTTAAACATCACCACACTCTGTACAAGCAAATTGGCCACAGCTAAGTCAAAAACAAATATATGGCATTTTGGTAAGATTGATTAATAACAACAAAGCTGAATTTAATAAATAAACGCAGTTTCTGAGATACCTGCACTTTGTTGAGGATTAATCCCCACACCATCTGCAAATAAAATTTAAAAAAAAAAAAAAAGTCTGAACAATCATTAAACTGCCGAAAACAGAAATCTTCACGAAATTAATATACACTGGATCATTGTAAGTCTCCAGCATCCCCACCCCACCCCCATAACAAAATAGAAAATGCTGATCCCCAAAAGAAATTCAGTTTAGAATTCCAAAATAGAAAATTCCAGGAAAAAAAATTCAGTTCTAGAAGGTCAATCAATTTATTATAAATTTTTAAAAAAAAAAAAAAAAAAAACGACATGAGGAAAAAATACCGTTTGTGATGATAGCACTAGTTTGAGGAGGAACTTTGAATTCCTCGGCGGCAAATTTCAGAACTGCAGTAAATGGTGCTGCCTCCGGAACGCTAAACCTGTTTATGAATTCAATTCCCAAAAAAAAAAAACATTTTTCTTTAAGAAACGCAAATTAATTTGACATAAAAAAATGTAAAAAAAAAAGAAGAAGGGGGTAATTTAGGAGAAACTAACACTTTAAACGGAAGTTTGGGATCGGAAGTGAGAGTGACCTTGAAAGAGACCTTTCCGCCGACGGCGCCACCGCTCGCCATTTTCTCTTCGGTTTTTTAAAAATTTTCTTTACGAATTTTCGTTTCTTTATAGAATAAAATAATTGGCGTTTTTCAGTCCTGAGGAGCAGGAATCAAGGTACGGAAGAAATGAAATGATTTAAAAGAAAATTGCAACAATGGTCCTCTAACTCATTTCTCTATTAGCAAATGGATCTCAAATCTTTGAATTACATCAAGTTAATCTTTTTAATATTTTAGTGTAGTCCGTCCATAATGATGGAAATTGTCCAAATCTGAATTAATTTTTCATATAATCCTCTTATGTATATCTAATTCTATGAAACTAAGCCCCCGTTTGAGCTCCTATCATATAATATCATATCTTTTTTTTCTCTCTCTCCTACTTTTAACCACACAATATTCCATAAAATAATACTACACATATACCGAAAATTTTATCTTCTTTTTCAACCACACATTCTCCAAAAAACACTATTCCAAAAATTCTTTTTTGAAAAAAGAGGGGCTCAAACAAGGGTTAAATGTTTTATGTCAAAATTGTTCTTTTAAATTTAAGAAGTGATTCTACATTTTCCAATAAAAATGAGTTGTGTTTATTACTTCTTAAAATCGAACATAATTAAATTCTAAAAACCACTACTGGATCTCTTTTGACGAGTGTTAAAATTATAATTCAAGTTTAAATTAGTTATAAGTTAAACTTTGATCCCCGATGGTACCCAAAAAAAAAGTCCTCAACTCTATATAATAATTGGTGACATACTTTCAAAACTCTTCATTTCCGATCCTTATCATTAGTTAGCTCGAACTTCGTGGCAAAACTTCAGTACTTCAACGGGATTATAATTATTAGCTTTGGGCATCTAATATGATATGTGCCTAAATATGTGTGGAGATAATATTCATTTGGGTTGTATTTCATAATGTGTCGAAATACGTATGCAAATATATATATATATATATATATATATATATATATATATATATATATATATATATATATATATATATATATATATAAGAGTCATGGTCCTCAAATCATAAGTGACTTCTCATTCTTTGTGCAATCCCATCAACACAATAACAATATGAGAAAACGTATTGAAGAGGAAGATAAAAAACTCACAATCAAGAACAAGCAATTAAGATCAAGAAGCCGTAAGCAAGAATACGCAATTCAAAATCCAGAATCAAGATCCGGTAATCAAACTCATTCTCAATGAATCAAGGTATGTTCCACACTTATAATTCTCTTGATAATTTGACTAAATGATCTTGGTAATATAGAAAAGAGTTTTCAAGTTCTTGAGGTTTAAAGCTTTTTAAAATCTAACACATGCATCATTCATCACCTACCTAACACTACTCGGAACGAGGTAAGAATCTGTGGTGTTGAAAGGGTTTATAAAAATTGAGCTTGCTCACCATTTTATTTTTTTTACATTTATTGAAGTTATTGGCAAGTACATACATCACAATGATAATGTTAAAATATCACATTTTACAATTTTTATTTATACATCGTAATATATTTTTTTCGTTAATAAAATGAGACAACCTAAAATAGTTAAACACGAAATACAAAAACATAAATACGACAAGGTAATATTAATGAATAATTTAATAAACAATATGACAATGATGACAGTGTCAAATAAATTGGTGCTATGTTCCAGGTTGAATATCATTACTCAAATATTAATTCAAGTTGAAGTCGTTGGAATACGGAAGTAGATTTATCCGGAAGTTAATATATATATTTTTAATTGAAGAAATAAGATTGTCAAAATGTTCATGTGTATGTTATATTAAGAATAAAAAATTCACATTTTTTTTTATCTAAATTCGATGATTAATTATTGAATTAATTTTAAATCACGAACTTTCAGCTTTTTAATTTCAATAACTTGATGCTTCAAATTTTCAAGTCTTCTATTGTGTTTTCTAAAGTCAATACCACAACGATTGGTGGACACATTCTTTTAATTAAATCAAGAAAACTAATTTTTGAATTGAACAATTGATAAAGTAAGAAAAATATTTTTTTCCCAAATTTGAACACTATGAAATTATTGTATTATATTTTGTCGTGTTCAATATGATGTCTAGGTTTCATCTAATTTCTATGTATAAAGATAAAATAATTCAAATCCATATAAAATAAAATTTCCACATTCAAATAGGAGTTGTTTTAATTAAAATTAAAATTCAATTAGTTTACATTTAATTGTATATGTAGTCTTAGAACTTTAATCACAATTACAATTAAGTTTACAATTTGCATAGTAGTTACGATTGAGTCCAAAACATTATTATAATTACAATTAAGCCCAAATTTTTTATAATAATTAACAATTAAGTTCCAATATTTAATAAAACTATCACAGGGATCCGATCCGACATATATTATCCAAACTCCAATAATTAAATCATGTCTAATCGATCCTAGATAACCCAATCTAATTATTAGACTTTTTTTTTTTTTTTTCACTAAAAACAAAAGATTGTACTCTTGGAACATATAAGATCACATAAATTAATAAATCTATAATAGTTTTCTCCGACCTATCGTATATGTATATTATACCCATTTAAGATTCAATAATTAGCAATATTCTGAAAATTAAATCAAACCGATCAATAATTAACAATGAATCTTAAAATACTATATACTAAAAGATCCTCAAATCTCACTCGTAAAACCATTAATGACTATATTAAATTTAATAAATAAAGCACTAATGGGAAGGCTTAATTTATAGGGATACAAAGGGTGACGATTTTAGTTTCGATCAACGAGAGATTTTAAACAATCCCATTATAAGAAGAACATTAAAAATTAAATTTTATTGAAAATAGACAAATAAAACTCTATGCTAATTGAATAATACCAAGTCAAAATCCTAAAAGTTTCCACCTTAAATTTGAATTGTATAAAAAATCCAAATAAGATTTCTTCCATTTCTCCACTGTTAGAATTGGAGTGTGACTTGAATTCTAATGAATATTTTGATTGAAAAATAATGTTGGAGGAATACTGAGAATTGGTAGTAGATTTGAAGAAGTCTTGAAGGAGTTCAAAAAAGATAAGGAGAAGGATTCCCCTTTTTGGCACTTTTTTACTCCCATTTCATCCCAAAAATTCTATTATTTGTTTTGGCCATTGTATTGGAACTTTACTTTATATTAAACTCTTCATGTACTAATTCTTCTAGTATGTTAGGGACTCTTACATTATAAATATGTGAGACATTACACATATTTATTTGATCAATTTTAAGAGTTATTGAGAAAGGCTGAGCTATCAATACGATCATTGTTGTATACATTACCAATTTGAGATGATTGTTTAGATGTAGATTGAGAGTATCAATCTTATAAAACAATTTTAAATTCTTGGTATACTAAAATTCTCATCTTCTTCTACATAAATATTGTGTTCTTGTGCGATCTATTATTTTTTTTTTTCCATATTGCTCTTATTTTCTCGTCTTTATTATTTGGTCAGGTTCTCAACAAATTGGTATCATTGTATCATAGCGATTCTAATATCTTGTTTGTTTCTTACAATTGATATCAGAGTCAATATTTTTTGGCGGTTCTTGGGAGTTCCAAATTGGTTATTAAAGCGAAGTTTTGAGCAAGGTCGATTGTTTCAAGAATGACAATTATGAAATTTGAGATTTCACTTTTTGGATTGCAACAATAGATTTTCTTTGTGATAGATTAAGATGCACGTAGTTTTTGCCCAATTGAATTTGTATGATACTCTGTTGGGGTTGGATAAGATACCCTCAACTTGGACGCTAGAAGAGAGGCAACGTAATGATCGAGTTGTGTTGAAGGGACGGAGAACGTCCCTATTATATGTTTTGAAAGGTTTGATGATCACTATGGATGCAACTGTGGCTTATGATTCGATAAGCAGTAACTCGGTTTGAGTTGGTTGTGATCGTGTTGCTTGTGGTGATTCGAGCAATGGTATTGTAAAACTTGATGCTAGCTAGTGTAGAGCTAGTTTTGATCTTGATGATCGTGTGACTCGTGGTGATTCGAGCATGTTTGACAACTCAAGTAGAGTTGGAAGTGAATGGATGGTTCAAGCAGGTTTGGGGCCCAAGGTTGTTTTGTTGATAGCAGATTTTGAATTTTGTTCACGGTTATTGAGTATGCCCCGAGAGGCTTGGTGGAAGAGGCAGAGTAATTTGTTTGGAGTGTTCTACTTGAAAAATTATTTTTGGAGTTGGTTGAAGAATTAAATTTTATTCCTTGTGGTGGAATTTGCGCCAAGGTGAAGTTTGTTAGGATTTGATTGTAACTCAAATTCTAATAAGTATTTTAATTGGAAATACTGTTGGAAGATTATTGAGAGTTGATACTAAACTTGAATAAGTTTTGAAAGAGTTCAAGAAGGATAAGGAAAATAATTCCCATTTTTGGTAGTATTTTGAATCCTATTCCATCTCAAATATTCCATTATTAGTTTTACTCATTGTATTTGGACTTTACCTTATGTTAAACTTTTCACGTATTAATTCTAGTATCTTAGAGACTTGTATTATAAATATGTGAGTCATTACAAATATTTATTTGATCGACTTTGAAAGTCATCCAAAAAGGCTCAACTAACAATAAGATCATTGTTGCATACATTATAAACTTGAGAGGATTGTTTAGATTTAGATTGAGAATATCAAATCTTATAAAATAATTTTAGTTTCTTTGTATATTGAAGTTCTCATCTTCTTCCACATAAATCTCATATTCTTGTGTGATTTATTATTTTTTTCATATTGCTCTTATATTCTCATCTTTATAGTTTCAACATCCACCATGGAGCTTCTTCAACCCTCCTGATCATGCCACTTGACAATTCTTAGCAACCACAATTCTTAAGAAATAATATCTTGCTCCACCATGATTAGTATAGACATTTAAATTTGACGTGATATAAGAATTTTCAATCAACTCTTGTCAAATGAACTTGTTGACCCCATGTTTGACTTTCTCGATAATTCATCGGCTATCGATATAAATCTCACCATCCACTTGCATCAACACCAACATATTCTACCTTTACAAAAAAAAAAAAAAAAAAATCTTTGAGTGTTAGCATTGTCCAAATCAGCCAAAAACATGAATTGCCATTTTTTTTAAAATTCTAGTGAAATCTACACTGATTTAAAATAGAAGTGACATGCATTTGCCACAAGTCAAAATTGATTTTTTTTGTTAAACTTATTCACGTCATCACATATATTTTGTGCTACAAAACTTTAAACTACCGAATGCTTTGATTCCAATGTAGAAAATTGAGAATAAGTCCACAAGATTCATGGTAGCAAATATATATAGTTAGACAAAAGTATAAAATATGTGGTGAAAAAAACACAAATATTTATGTGGAAAACTCCAAAATTGACAAATAAAATAAAATTACGAACGTTTGTAAAAAATAGAGATAGTTCACTACATAAAAAAAAAAAAAAAATGTTATCGTCATGTAGAATCTCTCAAACGCAAATCCCCAAACACACCCCAAAATATAATATTAGGGTAGACTACAAGGGATCCTCAAACTTCAATCCGAAAACAATCCTTGACTATTTTAAACTTGAGACTAATAAAATAGAAAAGTGGGCACCTGTATTTATAAGGATACCAAAATTCTATGCAGTGCGGAACTCCAAACAATCTCATTATAAATAGAATACTAACAGTGCATTTGGTTTGTCGTTTTGAGGTCATTTTTAGTTTTCAGTTTTCTAAAATACTCAAATATGTTTAGTATGTTATTTTTTAAAATACATTTCCAAAAATAAAGAAATTTTTATAGCGTAAAACTCAAAATAACTTTTTAATATTTTGAGTGTTTTCAAAAAATTCAAAACAAAGAAAATGAACTTAAAAATTTCTTGAGTTAAAATAATTAATAAAATCACACAAAACTAGTGGTGGTAAAAAAGTTCGCGGGCTCGACTCGTGGCGTTCGGGTCGAGCTCCTTTTAGGACAACTAGCCGAGCCAAGCTCGCGAGCTCGAAAATATATAAAAAAAAATTTAGTAGGAAGAGAGGAAACTGGCAGACCCGGCTCGGCTCGGACCGAGCCTCTTTTTCCTGGACGAGCAAAAGCTAAGTTCGATTCGACTCATTGACACCCCTATACAAATTCTGGCCAACGAGCCGAGCCGAGCCTCAAATTCCAACTCGCGAACCAACTCGATTCAACTTGTTGACACCCCTACCCAAAACCTACACAAATATAATTTCCCATCTCTCTCTCTCTCGCTCTCGTTCTCGTCACAACTCACAAGCTCCTTCAAGAACTTTTAGTGGAGAATCCATGTCTCTGGTGGTATTTCTCAAACTTCAAGCCAGGAGAGTGATAGGAATTTCCAGTTTCTCAAGTAGTTATTATCCAATTGATTTTATTTTATTTGCTAACCCCCACAATCAAAATAGTATCTCCCCCAATTTTTCTGCACTTCATTACGTGTGGGGTTGATAGACGATGAGAGGCTATTTGGGGAGGAGGATTTTCCAAGCAGTGTTGATTTGATGTCAAATAAGCCAGTAACTATGCAAGACCTGGATAGGAAAAGTCGAGTCATATTTATGTAGCTGTAGGTTTTACATTATATTCAACTAATGAATTAAAACTCAATGAAAGATTTATTGCTTGATAACTGATCATAAATGGTGATAATACAGAATTGAAAAGGGTGAGATGGGGTGGAATTGAATATGATGAATGATTGGTGAGGGGTGGCCATAGAGATACTATATGAGAGTGAAGGGGTCATTAATAATGAATTCTTCTTAGATTTTTGATATGTATATTTATAGTATATTATTAACAAATTTTACTGCGAAGAGGATGTGGGGATGGGAGAAGATGAAAATAGGGAGACACGGTAAGGATGAATGAGAGTGAGTGTATTTTGGAACTTTCTTTCTTCCTATTCTCTGGTTCCACTTTACAGCAATATTTTTGTTTTCAATTTTTCTGTCTATATTCTCAAACAAGAAGAAGCTCATTTTAACCCAAAAAAATGTAGAATATTTGGAATTGAACTATTTCGTAAGTATGTTATTAATGTTATCGAGCTATATTGCATATTGATCACTTATAGGTAGATAGAGGGTCACTTGCCCCTCTCAATGTCTCAAATAATATGTCTGTTGTCGAATATGGATCAGTCTGTGCTCATCTTGAAGCCTCCTTGATCCTGGTTGTCCTTCTGTACTAGCGCCCTAGCTTCAAATTTCTTGTTCCCTTTCTTCTTCTTTCGCTGTCTTTTATTTATTTTTTAATAAGTGTGGTGTGGTATTTTTGGTTATGTTCATATGCTATAATTCTAATGAAAAGAACATTCCTTCAGAAATATGGAATCCGAGGTTATTTTTTGTTAAGTGGTTAATATTTATTTATTATCTTCTTTACAGAATGGGTGTGGTCATAGAGGTAAGAATATGAAAACAATGTCATGGTCCGATCAGAATGAACACATTTTATCGTAATACTTAATGATAATGTGAAAGTAAGAAAGTTGCAATATTCTACATTCACAAAAGAAAAGACGATTGGGGCAAGATCGACCAAGAGATGATTGTAACCACAAAATCCGATTACAATATGTATTGTAAAAGAAAATTTTTAGCATTACATATTTATGATATCATTTTTGTATTACATTTCGCTATACAGTTTATTAATATGGTTTTTTTTTTAATTGTAGATAAACAAGAACAACTACAAGAAGTTTAGGAAAGAAGGATGTAAACATTATGAATTGCTTGATGATATTTTTAGTGGGACTACATCTACTGGAGGTCTAGGCAATTGCTTCTACTCAACTTCCTCCTATGTCAGAGGAAGACAGACAAATAGAAGATGAGTTTTTGAGAAGGGAAGTGCATGTGCGAATGGAAAGATGATGATGAAGTTTCAAATATTCGTTGACATGATGATACTACTGTAAGTATTATGCCCTAGGTCCAATCAACTTTGGGTATAAGTACTTTTGATATATGTTTAATGCATTTATTATGGCAAGATCTATTATATTAAATAATAGAGTCCGTAGATTCAAGTCTCGATAATTTGTTAATCACAAGGAGTTGTGATTGTGAGATACAAATTACATATGATTGAATCTTAAATCATCCGTGGTCGTAAGTAATAACGAGATACGGATATCGTTATTACGGATAGACCACCACGTGTGGCATTCCTTACTTGTGAAGTAAGTAGCTGATCTCACAAGTTAAAGTGTGGTGACACTTAAATGAACACGTGAATGTTTTGTTATAGAACAAAACATTGGAGACCCGTTCAGAGATTTCACATGGATAACTATCTGAGTGTCAGTGGTTAATCTCTAACGTTCGGTAGTGGAATTGATCCTTCGACTTGAAATCATCATAGTACCTTATGTGGGGACAGTCATGCTTTGGTGATGCTGAAAGTTGCTCTGTCAAGGACCGCTAATACGGCATCGTTCGGGTATGTCAAGAATCGTATGAAGGTTGTGAATGATCAATAGAGGATTCGTCGCTCTTAGATAGTAAGAGTTTATGATCTACATTTCATCCAGTCAAGTCGATAACGAAATCCTTGGCCAAGGTGTACCTATAAGTCGAAAAGGAGTTTTCGACTTACAATGACTTAATAAGTGGAATGAAAGATATGATCAATAATCGAGATTGACACAATCCATATCTCGTAATTGATTGGATCATATTGACGAAGGGATTATAGTTTCACGATAAACGAACGAATTTGGTTTTGTCATACCACGTGACATTTCCTGTCACATGTATTGCCCTGACACATTGTTAGATGTCAATCTGGGACGACGGATGTGAATTAGAGATAAATTAAAAGGGTGTTTTGATTTATCAATTTTGATTAGATCAAAATAATAATTCACGTCGTTAGGCATCGTGATTGGGAACCTAATGGGTCACACATAAAAGGAGAACTAGAAGATTGAGATCCGCCAATTAATTAATTGACAAGTGTTGTATAATTAATTAATTGGATTGCTCATTAATAGGCTCGAATTAATTAATTGAATTAATTAATTCATGGACCGAATTTAATTAATTGGATTAATTAAATATTGGACCAGGTTAAGTTGTAAGACGGGCCAAACCATTTTGGGCTTATATAAATAAGCTGCTAGGGTTTGTAAACAGAATATGGATTTTCATTATTCTTGCTAGCACAAGAAAAGAAAAACCCTAATTCTCTCAATCTTGTTCTCTGTGTGGATACCGTTGGAGGCTGGACAATTGGACAGCTGTGAGAGGCAGATTGGATTGCTGGAACTACAAGAACAGCAAAGGAGTTTGCAGATCTAGCAAAAGGTATGATTTCTATCACAGTTTCTATCTAAACACAAAGCAGATCCTTGGTGGGAATTGAAATCTATTTAATTTTCCGCTGTGCATGATAAGTAAATTCCCAACAGTGGTATCAGAGCCTACTTTGTGCTTGTTAGAAACTGTTTTTCACGTTGAATCAATCAAAAGTTGATTGTGATTACTTTTCTTGAATCTAGCAATTAGAGATTAATTTTATTTTCAAAAATCGAATTCTGAAAAATCTGTTTTTTGAAAAAAATAAAAAAATAAAAAAATAAGGGATGTGTCAAAAATCGGGTTGGACTGCGTGTTGGCCGCCACCGCCGGAGAAGGAACTCGCGTGGCAGCGAGCACATCAGCAGCGGCGTCCATGGCCGCTGTGGGCATCGCCGGAGGCTGCTGTGTAGCAGCAGCGCCGGCTGCTGTGGGCGGCTCACAGCTAGGCCTGGGCACGGGTCGGTTCGGTTCGGTTCTGAAGAGAACCGAACCGAACCGAAAATTTTCGGGTAGTTAGTAAACGGAACCGTCGGGTCCAAATATAATTTTGGAACCGTTCGGGTTCGGTTCCATTCGATTTTGTTCGGTTCGGTTCGGTTCTATTCGGTTCTATAGTATAATTAATTTTTTTTAACATTTATAACAATACTACAATCTGACATGTTCAATCTTAACTTTTACAAATTAACGTATTCCAATTTAATAAGATATAAATAACAAGTTGTCCAATAAGATTAATTTACCAATATATACAAATAACAAAAAATAGATAGTAAATTAGTAATACTAAAATATCGGTGATCCATATAAATTAAAAGTCATAGACTCGTAGAGATAAAATATTTTAAAGTATTGCTAATATAGTAGTACTTACTTAACAACTATTTGATTTAACCATCAATTACTTGACTTGTCATACTAGATACTAAAAAAACTCTACAAGAAAAATTGAAAAATCACAATTAACAAACATAAATAAACAAAAAATTGTTCAATTAATAAAATTTAATAAGAAAAAATATAATATATTTTTTATTACATGTCTCAATGCCATCATAGAACTCAATCTTTTCATTGCAAACTCTATATTTGTTAATTTATTTTTAAAAAATTAAAGAATTTGATTTATCCCATATATAAAAATTAAAAAATTATAAAAAAATTCGGATCTTATTCGGTTCTTCGGTTCTGGGTCTAGAACCGAGAACCGACCCGTACCCGTCGGTTCTTGATTCTGATACCCGTTCGGGTATTTCGTTTACAAAGAACCGTTCGGTTCGGTTCGGTTCGGTTCGGGTCCGGTTCGGTTCGGGATATATGCCCAGCCCTACTCACAGCAGAGTTTTCTCGCTGCTGCCGGCGACTCCTGCCTTGCTGCAGAAGCAGCCGTGCGACGCTGCCCACCGCCGCATCTTGACGGTATCTGTGGAATCAAGGTCTTCATGTAGGAGACGGTGATGGGCCGGCGACGCAAGGGCGAATTTTCAGTTTGGGCAGAATGGAGGTTGGAGGTGGGGGTCTCTAACGCAATTTCAGAAATTGCTGGCCCCTGCTTGCAATATGATTTTAGGGTTGTTGTGCAATTGTTTAAAATAAGGGCGGTTGTGCAAATTTTGAATTTCGAGGGCCCTATTGATAATTTTGAACTTGGGTCAATTTGTAATCTTCAAAAGGTCTGGTTTATTAATTTTAAAACAAGGGCCAAATTGCAAATTTCAAATCCTTTTGATTTTAAATTTGATTTTCAATTAGATCAAACGCATTTTCTACGATCTTAAAATAATCACTCAAAACAGAAAACAAAAAATGAATTCACAATTGAAAACTGAGAAAACTGAAACGCAAACTAAATACACCCTAAGCCTTTTTTTGGTTTAGATTAAAATCATATTAAAATTTGAAGTCAAAATTAATAGTTAAATCTAAAAAATCTTTAAAAATTTGATTCTAATCTACATCGAATAGGGACTAAAAGTTATATTCTATTTGAATTAAATACAATCTACGTAAATTGTATAATACTAAGTCAAAATCCTAAAACTACACCCGAGAAAAACTGGTTGACTAGATTAAAAAAATTGACTATCAACATGGAAAGTGAGAACCAATATGATTACATGGTGAAATTTGAAAACTTAACAACCAGTACAACACCCAAAAATGACTAATTGTCCTAGAAACTAGATGAACCAAGCAATATTGATTCCTCCAATGAGGGTGTAAAATAGAAATTTAGATCTCTAAAGTGGCTGAAAACATCTCCAATAAAGAGATGCAAAGGAGATGAAAATTAAAACCATATTTGCATCGTCATTTATATTCCGGTAAATCTAAATTCAAATTATGATCCAATGAAAACATCCAAATTCACTTTTTACCTTTTGTGGATGTAAAATAATATGTAAAATTATATCTTAATTTACATTTTTCGGAAAAAAAAATGTAAATTAAGATATTATTTTACATATTATTTTACATCCACAAAAGGTAAAAAGTGAATTTGGATGTTTTCATTGGATCATAATTTGAATTTAGATTTACCGGAATATAAATGACGATGCAAATATGGTTTTGTAGATATCACTTTGCAATCAATTTTACATCACCATTGAAATGCCTAGATGAAATTTACAAAAGAATAACAAAATTTATTTCAACAGTTTAAAAAATTTTAAAAATCTATATAATATCTATTTATCATTTTTATCGGAAATTAATAAATTTCATTAAAATTTAGGTTTCTAAATTTCAATTTTGTAATGTGTGTTCTCAATTGAAATTTTAATTAATTTTAAAAGTCTTTCTAAATTTATGTGTTCCTAATTGTGATTTTAATAAAATCAATTAAAATCTAGATATTCTCAACTGAAATTTTAATGAATTTTAATGAAATCTATTACCTCAATAACTCGTGAACTTATAAGGATTTCATTAATAAATGAATTTCAAAAGATTTGGATGGATTTCAAATTAAAAATTCATATAAGAAACTCTTTTGAATTTTTACCATTTTAAATGAAATTCTTATGAATTCTACATAAATCTATTCAAATTCATTAGAATTTATAATCTTTTAAAATTTCAACCGAGGACACCACTTTGAATAAACTCCATTACAATCTAGTTGTCTCAAATAAGTTTTTATTATTTGGTTTTATATATATATTAGTAGATTTTGAGTCCATAAATATAAATATCAAACTCTTTAGGATTTTTTTGCCTGAAACTTCATATTTCAATGGATTTCAAATCACGAATATAAAGTCAAAATTTTTATATCTTTAATAAAAACAATTTTTTTTAAAAAAATGATAATAAAATATCTTGTTTCCATATGGTTTGGTTCCGAAAAGAATCGGACCGAAAACCAATGGCTCTCTTATAATGGAATCGTAGGTTCCGTATGTAACTATGGAACAAAAATAAGAACAGGAATCGAACCGAACCGATCCGATCCGAACCGAATGGTTCCCGTTTGATTTGGTTCAATTCCATAACTAAATTATTAATATATAATACAATACTTCTATGATAAAAAAATTAATACTCACATCCAAAATCAAAACAAGCAGCTCATTCAATGTAATGATGAAAAGTTCCATTGTCATACAAATATTGTCTAATAAAAATCGTATACCAAATAAAAAATAAACATAATTAATTAAAAAATAAATGGGTAAGAAATGGTTCTCAATTTTTGGTTTTAGGTACTAGAACTAAAATTAGAATTGAACTGAATCGAACGAAGAACTAATCGATTCTTAATTCTAGGAAGTAGAACCATTTAAAATTTAATTAAAATCAAACTGAATTGAACAAGTTCGTTTTGGTTTAGTTTGATTGATTTCGATTCTTTAGTCAATCCTATAGTCAATTGGAAAAACAAATAAATTAATTAGTTCCTGGCAATATTCATTTTTATATAATTCCATATTATATGGAATTTAATTGATCGTAAACACGTTGATTTCACGTATATATATTATCAAGGGCCTTAGTGTTGGAATTGGGTTTTGGAAACCAGAAAATTGGTTAAGTTTGGAAACCAAAGTTGAAAAAGTAACTTCGTGTCAATTTCGGTCAAATATTTGGACTTGATCTGATGGTCAAATTACAAAAGTAAATATACCAACTTGTTCTACTCGTCGAGTAGATCGTCGTGGTATATTTGGAATCTCGAAACCAATTCCGAATGAATGAGAAATTGAGGTCCAAAGATGAAAGGAAAAATTGAACATAATGTCGCAAACTGCGCTCAAGTGACGTGGACTTCGCTCGATGTTGCTCGAGCAAACGTCGAGCGGGAAGCCACCGAAATGTGTTTTGTTCGAAATTTGACCTTCTCGCTCGAGCGAGAGGTTGGCAAAGATCTAGTGAAATGAAATATTGCTTCTGTTCGTAAGGTTGCAAGGTTTGGCCTGCATCACTTCATCCATACCCCTTCACCTTCTATATATAGGACCCCTTGGACGTCTATTATATTCCATATCATACTTTACATGTTATGGTGCATAAAACATTCCATAAAAATGATTTTTTTTGCATAAAAAATCATTGTTATGGTAGAGAGGAAATTCCGTTCGAGTTCGTTGGTCTAAGTCATTTGGAGTGCTCCTATAACTTGACGTGGTCGTTGTATCTTGGGAGATGACTGTAGAAAACCGTTAGCACCGATGCAGGGAAAATTCATCTTAAGGAGAAAGTGTTCAATACTTTCCTCGACCAATTTCATCACTTGCATTTCTTTATTCGATTTTCTGATTTCTTTCAATTGTGTTATGACTTCAGAAATGATTAACTTAATTTATATATTTATTTTGCAAGGTCTAATTTAAGTTATGACACACTTTCGTTCAAGGATGGAACTTGATGAATCCATATTGATGTATTCGGATTCAGTAAAGTATCGTTTTATCTTCTCAAATCCATTTCGATAAGTCGAAATTACGTTTCGATTTCACGGTACGTTTTGTGAATATAATGTATGCACAATATCGATGTAATATCACTAATAATCTTAAGATGAATTTTGTTGTTCATTGTGCATTTAATATTCTAATCAGAATCTGAAATTCTTCTTGTGTATGTTCTAAAATAAGATACTAGTTATATATTCGGGTTCAATCTGTGACGATTTAAATGGCTGTCTTGTTGAATGACAGTATATTTGATTTACATTCTGAATTCTGTATCATGAAAGTCATCAAGTTTTGCATTCTGATTGTCATATGTGCATTTAGAACGTTCTAATTTAAATGTTGGCAGTTTATTTTCTGACACATTTTCAATATGATGCGTCTATTCAAAATTAAACTATGTTTGGGCCAAAGACATGTATGATAATATAGATACACTTACATTCCGATATGTCAATAACTGCTCTATATGAAAAGGGAATCAAGTGTCCATAATTCTGTAATACAAGTAATTATGAGTTCTTTGGTTGATGATTATGAATTTGCATATTAACAAGTCCTGTGGTTAATTTAATTGATCAAGATTGGGATCAATGATGATATCTCTAAAAAGGAAGTGTATGGATTTCCTCAAGAAATTGATATTCCTAGACACGACATGTGTTGACTAAGATGGAATAAACTTATATAATGAATATAAGTTGCTTCACTTTGATAGCGGAGAATTGGATATTATTGACAACGAATGGATAGAATTGAGAAAAGTTACTCCTAACCATTATACAAGTATAGATGTTGGAAGATTACCAACTATTTGTTGTTGGTTAAAATTTTCATATCTTGTTGAAAATTATAATAACATTGATTAATGATGATTGCCTCAATTAAATCGATGAAATTAAGTGAGATGATTTGTGCAAAATTATATTTGCACAAGATTTTGTAATGAGAATTAAGCCGCTTAATTACTTGGAATTAGTGGAAAATTGTGTGGAATATTATGAAATATTCTATGATCAATTTAGATGAAAATGTGTGTCTTTTCATATGAAAAATCATGACTTTTGGTATGATTATTTTTCAATGGGCGTGTCTCTTCATAGAGATTAATTCCAAGAGGTGTGTCCTTTTGTAGGGTTGTGTCGTTTGAGAACACAACTTTTCAACCAATGATTGATTCATTCATTCATTCAAGTTGGAATATAGAGAATAAGGTGAATATGTACCTTATTAGTTGACATGATATGATACTATCTTGTGAAATGTCACAAATGCGATAAGTTTGGAAAAGTTACAATTCTTGTGAATTAAGATGTTGAATTTGACTTCAATCGTAAGACCAATTGAATTGGTACATGCTTTGAAAGCATTGTTGGTCTATGTGATGGCTTTAATTTTAATTTGGATGACCAAATTAAAGGTAGTTGGATTGAAGTATATCGTATGCAATTTCAATTGAAATAAATTGTGAATTGACAACCACTATTTTGTAAGTATTTAGACTTTCATGAGGTATTCGATATGGACATTATCTAAGAGATAAATGGATTGAACTATGAAAGAGTTGAGAACTCTAAGTTCAAGTACAACTCAAAAATGTGGGGGTTGTCATAAATGCTTATGAACTTATATGAAAAGATCAAAACGTAACACTACTAGTTGTACATTAATTCCTAATTGAGGAATTGAGAGGGTAACTTAGTTTAAAAGTTACATTTTTCTATACCTTATAATCATAGAAAGAGTTCTATGAAGTAAAAGGGAGAAAAATTGATGTGGTCCGAGATAGGCAATCACTTGGGCGACCTTTGGAGTCCAAAAGGTCGAAATCAACAAGCCAAAGACCAAGTTTGGTAAGGGGTCGAGGGTCAAAAGCAATTGGATCAATGTGTTAGAAATAGTCGAAGGAGGAAGCCAAACGGACTTCTAAGCGACCGCTTAGAATAAACAGGTAAGCGGTCGTCCAATCCCTTATCGAGAATTCAAGGCAGCAAAACTGGAAACCAAGCGACCGCTTGAAAAATAATTAAGCGACTGCTTAGAACAAAACTGAAGCCGAATTTTCAGATTTTTTGCGAGATTGTTTATTTTGACTATAATTCTTATTTTTGGTAATTTCTATATTCTACGACTCTTAAAATTCGTTATTTCTATATTCCTAAGTTTAGTATAAATAGGAATTTTATTCTCATTGTATTCAGAACTTTTTGATATGAATTAAATTAAAACTTTGCTTTTCTCATTGTTTTTCGATGGACAATCCTTATCGGACTTATCAAAAATGAGTAATCTTTGTGGCGTTCAAAATATCGGGTCGTGGGTTCTTCAATTTGTAAGCAAGGGGTTCATTGCATCATCGTTTTCTTTGAGTTTCTTGTTTCATCTTGTTGGGTTCAAAATTCAAAACTATCAGGGTGAGATTTCGAGGCTTTGTGATCAAGAGGTCACTGCTTTAATATACATTCGGTTGTTTGGTTCAACGTTTAGAGGTTAAATCCTAAACTTTGATCGCATTTGGGCGTTCTTGGGATCCGGTTCATTCTCTTGTGGGTTCGATAGTGTTCGTGCTAACCGGGTTCGCATAAAAAACCCTTATACTATTTTAGAAGTTTAATGATGGTTCACAACATGATGTACACTAAGTCGAAAGTGGATGGGATGACAACCGATTATGGTGTTTGTTTGGACATGCAAGAACAATTGGAATATTTAAGGAATACTCATAAAATTGAAATGCATTGTAATATTTTAATAATGATATTGAATACCCATGATTCGAAATCCACTAATAAAAGTGACTAGTGTAATGATTTATAGAAATCCTCCAACCATGTTTGGAAATTGATAAATCTTTAAATAAAGCTAGTGAGAAGCATGGATGAAGGTTAAGCTATAATATGAAAGTGCTTTCTGCAGAGTGGATGAAGGTTAAGATAATATTTTAATGATTCCTATAGCTTGATTAAGTCAAGTGGAATAGGGCAAAATACTCTTTATAGGAGGTCACCTATGTAAGTGTGAAGTGGGGGCCGCTTCAATGAGAATTGTTTGAGACTTAAATTCTCTAAACCCTTGCAGAACCAAGAGGTGCTCAAGCCCAAAATGAACCAAGTCATGAAATCATGAATGATTTGGAGAAAACATCTGTGTGAGTACTATTGTTTTGGCTTACACCAAAGGCTGAATGGTTCAAGACATCACGTTCACTAATTAGCCGAGTAAGTCCGATAGTATTTCACTAAGGGAGGTTCAAGGTCAGAAGCTACCATCCCTGATGCAGTATTTCTCCTCTCTCTCTCTCTCTCTCTCTCTCTCTCTCTCTCTCTCTACTAGTGTCTGCATTATCATTTGCATATGTAAAATTTTTATTCATGTGGGGGATTGTTGGAATTGGGTTTTGGGAACAAGAAAATTGGTTAAGATTGGAAACCAAAGTTGGAATAGTGACTTCGTGTCAATTTTAGCCAAATATTCGGATTTGATCCGATGGTCAAATTACAAAAGTAAATAGTCCAACTTGTTCTAATTGTCGAGTAGATCGTCGTGGTATATTTGGAATCTCGAAACCAATTTCGAATGAATGAGAAATTGAGGTCCAAAGATAAAAAGGAAAAATTGAACATAATTTCACGAAACTGCGCTCAAGCGAAGTAGGATGTTGCTCGAGCGGGAAGCCAGCGAAATTTGTTTTGTTCGAAATTTGACCCTCTCGCTCGGGCGAGAGGTTGGCGAAGATCTAGCGAAATGAAATATTGCTTCTGTTCGTAAGGTTGCAAGGTTTGGCCTGTATCATTTCGTCCATACCCCTTCACCTTCTATATATAGGACCCCTTGGACGTGTATTATATTCCATATCATACTTTACATGTTATGTTGCATAAAACATTCCATAAAAGTGATTTTCTCTGCATAAAAAATCATTGTTATGGTGAGAGGAAATTCTGTTCAAGTTCGTTAGTCCAAGTCATTTGAAGTGCTCCTATAACTTGACTTGGTAGTTGTATTTTGGGAGATGACTGCAGAAAATCGTTAGCATCGATGCATGGCAAATTCATCTTAAGGAGAAAGTATCAAACACTTGTCTCAGCCAATTTTATCACTTGCATTTCTTTATTCGATTTTCTGATTTCTTTCAATTGTGTTATGATTTCAGAAAATGATTAACTTAATTTTTATGTTTATTTTGTAAGGTCAAATATAAGTTATGGCATGTTTTCGTTCAAGGATGGAACTTGATGAATCTATATTGATGTATTCAGATTCGGTAAAGTATCGCTTTATCTTCTCAAATCCATTTCGATAAGTCGAAATTACATTTCGATTTCTCGGTATGTTTTGTGAATATAATGTATGCACAATATCAATGTAATATCCCCAATAATTAGTCCCATAATAACCGAAGCATGCATTTCACTCCACCTATTATTTAGCGTTAGAGAAGAAAAGAGGCCCCAATCGTGTCTACTACCACACATGATAGACCACTTTGTAGGTTGAATTAAAGAACAAAAACAAAAAGATTGGAATTGATAACTTATCCCCAAAATCCGAAATTTTAAATGTACAACCATTCTCTTTCCTATTCACTTATAAATAAATAAAAAAATTCTTATAATTTACTTATAAGTAAGATTTAAGAATGACATGGCCACATAATTTCTACAAGAAATTAAATGGTGCGGGACCAAATAAATAGTACTCAATAATAAAAAATAGATTTTGGGAGTCGTTCAGGGTCACATGGGACCTGAATGAACAATGGCCGCATGTGGTGCCCCTATTGGCTGGACCCCGCAGGAGGACTGGGCTAGCAAAATCCAATAGAAATAGACAAATAGTGGTTGGGCACTGTAGTTAGATATATTGACATAAATCAAAATTAAGGGTGGAATAGGGTAGGGGTGTAAGCGATCCAGTTTTATCGATTTTTGACAGATTTTTAAACCAAACCGTTTACACCGGTTTGAGAAAAACTCAAACCTAAACCAAACCATTTTGAACGGTTTGAAAAAAACTCAAACCTAAACCTAACGGTTTGGTCCGATTTTAAACCGCCGGTTTCGCCGTATATTTTTTTTTGCCTGTCGTCTCATTTTAAACCACCAATTTCGCCGTATATTTTTTTGTCTGTCTACTTTTATGCCATTAATTTAGGAGTGGACAATTTTTCAAAAACCGGTGGAACCGGACCAGAACCATTTAGAAAAATAATTTAATTTTGGGACAAATTATTAAGAACCAACCAGCTTCGGTCCAGTTCTCGATTCTAGTATGGGAACTGCTGGGAACCGGATGATTCTCATAGGTTTTTTTTTTTTTGTAAAATATATGATTCAATCTCCAATCACTTTTATAAAAAATAATAAGATTCTTTCTTCATTTAAGACCTCAACACTTTCCTTCTTCTCTTTGATTCTTTTCTTCTCCCTTCTTATAATTATTTGATTAATTGATTCTCAAGTCAAATTAGAATATTGGGTAAATCTATACCTAAATAAATTTATTTACAATATATAATTTCATTTCTAAGATCCGAAATTTTTATTTTGTTTTCACTTTGATTACATAGTTATTGATCCGATCAAAATTTTTCATTTAGATTTCTACAAATTATAATCGATAGAACCAGAAGTTGCAATAATTTTTAAAAGGATATCCAATTCAATGTAGGATTTTGATTTTAATTTTGATTTTGATTTTGATTGAAGTTTATTTAATCATTGGAATACTATGCAGTTTATATAAATTGATGATTGTTTATGATAGTAATTTATATGGAATATAACGTGGGATTGCTTGATTAATCGTTTCAGACTTTTAGTTTAAAAGCTTATGGAATATATGAACATCATTTAAAAATAAATAAAAAGTCCAACACAAAAGTCTTACAAGTTACAATTTAGAAAATTTCATTTTTTTTATTTTTTAATTATTATATATTTTTTCACCGGTCCGATTTGATTTTAAACCGCAATAAAATTTCTCAAACCTAAACCAAACCGTTTTTGACCGGTTTGGTTTGGTTCAAAACCATTTCGTTGACGGGTCCACGTGGCACCAAACCGACGATTTTCAAAATGCGGTTTCGGTTTGGTTTTCCGGTTTGACGGTTTTTGCTTACAGCCCTAGAATAGGGTATGTTTGGGATGGAAGAAGGATTCATGAAATGTATGAATAATAAGTGAGTAATTTAAAATTTGAATTTCATTGAAAATTGTAAAATCATATTTTTCAAGAAAAGTGACCAGTTTAGTTAAAAAGTTAAAGGGAAAGAATTAAGCATTTAAGCCCCCGATTTATCCTCATTTTTCAAAAAATTATTTTTGTTCAAGTTCATTTCTAGTCACTCATTCTTTCAATAATTATATTTTACACGTATATCTAATTTTTTTTTAAATTTTTTTAACCACATATTTATTTTTTAAAAATACTATTGTAAAATCTATTTTCTAAACAAGCTCTAAGGGTCTGTTTGATTGCAAGAGTGGAAAACGGGTGGAAAGAAAATGAATGGCAGGGAATTGAATTGCCTAGAAAACGTTTTACAGAGAATTGTAATTAATGGTGTTTGATTGGTATAATTTTTCACCTGACAAATTTTTCATTTGATTTTTTTTTTTTACACATATTGTCAATTAAATGGATAAATTTTTATACCATTGACTTTGGAATGTGTTCCAATTGCTAAAAAAAAATTAAAAAAAAAAAAAAATTTGTCAAAAAGTTGGAAAACGTTTTCCCACCACTATGGTGAAAAAACGTTTTCTAGCTTTTGTGCATCAACCGCTTGTACCTTGGAAAACGTTGGAAAACGTTTTCCCTGGAAAATTAGTGCAATCAAACAGGTGAATAGTAAAAAGTAGGAAAACGTTTTCCACCTTCCACGAAAAACTTGGCCAATCAAACAGGGCCTAAGATTCAAATTGATGTTAAACTTTTAAGCACATTTTTAGCATAAAGTTGAAGTTTCGACTAGTGTGAGAGTTCGATTTCTATCTCTTATAAAGGTATAAAATTAAACTTTTTGCGGGCACCAATATGACAACTCTTGTACCCTGACCTGTTAAGACACATCTCGCGATTTACTTCCTCCACAATGTTTTAGGGGCGGGATGATGAGGAATCCTCAAGGTTGGAGTTTAACCTTTTTTTTAACAAAGACGTGGCGCTTCCGAAATCGTCGGTCAGAACACGTAATATCTTACTATTTGTCTGTGCATTGCAGCATAAAGCCAACGGTCTCTGTGTGCGTACCATTTTAGCCTTCCAAACAAATATTTTTGCCATTTTTTACAGGAAAATTAATTTGTGTGATTTTTGTAATATTCTTAAAAATTCATATAATTCTTGGTGACAATTTTGTAAAATTTTAAATTTTCTTGGTTGATTTTATAAAAAAAAAATTCAAAGAACTTAAGAGGGTCGATTGTGCCAAAGGGTCGTGCTAAGCTTGGAGCAGACCAAACAGAGATTGGAGTGTTCGACCCAAAGTTACACTTTTTGTTTACGTATTTATTTTCTTTAATTTGGTTTTATTTAATATTCTCAATTTTTAGTAACAAGCACGACAAACTTAAGACATGGCGTGACTTTTTTTTAAATTTATTTATAGACTTGTAATCTAATTTAAATGTTTTCAAAAATGACCTGTTCAGAAAAAAAGATCAATTAAAAACTTTATTTACGTAAAATTTACAATTCATAGCCAACTCTTTCTTGAGCACGACAAAGTTGATTCTCTTAAAAATAAGATTATATTAAATCAAGCCTCACTGCAATTTTAAGTGTTTAGATTGGATTGGACCGACTATAATTCTTTTCTTATGTTTGGATTTGGATTTGGATTTGGATTTGGATTTGAGAGAAGTATGCTTGCTTCAATTGTTAAAGCAAAAATATAGAAATACTAATCATTACAAATTAACTATCACCTACCCCTCCCACCAACTACATTTTCAAGATATTAAAAAAAATAATAATAATAAAAAATAAAAAATGGACTCACCGGCATGGACGAAATATTCAACAAAAGATATATTATTTAAAAGAGAAAACATGTAGATTGATGCGAGCTAGTTTAACGTTGTCAATTTCTCAATGTGCGGAATTTATGAAAAATCTTGATTGTGAGAGGGCTACCACTAGTCTTTTTACATATCTATTAGGTAAGATCGACTTGTCTCCCATCCTAACTAAAGCTGCCAAAATGGTTCTAAACTATGATTGTTTTTTAACTTGCCCCCACCTAGAGATGACCGACTGAAAATGAACCCAATTATACCGTGATACTTGAATACCAGTAAAAAATCAAGGAATGATTCGGTTGTTCTAGAAACTTATTAAATCAGCAAAATTTATTTATTTAATTTTTATTAGTTAATTTGATTGTTTGACCACTGACGTTATATATATAGACACACACACACAAAGAGACATACATACACACACTCGGATCAATTTTTTATAAAATTTCTTACTATGTGGAATTTAATTGATCATAAATGATGTCGATTTCGAAATATGTTGATATTCATGTACATTTGTATTCAAAATCACGGTTGAAATGTCAAGATCCTCAATCCAATACTATCAAGAACATACATTTCACAAAACCTATTTTCTAGTGTTAGAGAAGAACAACTACCCCAATCGCGTCTACTGCCACTCATTGTAGGACACCTGTTAAGAGGCATGGAATGAATGTGGACACATTTCTTAAAGTTGCTTTGTCAAGTCCTTTTTTGATGGAGATTAAAATCAAATTTTTAATAGATTTTGATAGAAATTAATAAAATGTACCGTTGAAAAGTTGTCGAACCTATAAATATATGTGGTTGAAATGACTTTTAACTTTAACTTTGATTAATCGGTACCAAAGTCTTATTGAAATGTAAGATCCCAATTTATATATATATATATATATATATATATATATATATATATATATATTTTTTTTTTTTGGGTGGTATAAGAGAAAGGCATGATGTATTTCGTTCATAAATGATTTATCCATACTTTTATCCCATGAAGAATAATTAATTCTATTTAACCCCACTGAAATTACAACTATAATTTAAATGGCATTAATGTGACATTAAATTAAAGGTAGAATTAAATAAGTCATTTAATTCAATCATTTATTTAGCCTATCATTTAGCATCACCTAAATTGAAATTGCAACCCTAGTGGAGCTACATAACATTACTTATGAAGAACAAAATAAATGCATGAGATTCTTTTATTTACTATCTCATTTTGAGCACCATTCTTCACTCATTTTCAACGACACGTTCTTTCAATAAAATTATTTTACATAAATTCAACAAAAAATTCTAATTTTTAGTTACTCATTCTCAAGAAAAATCCGTATTACAAAATCTATGTTCCCAAAAAAATGGGGTAAAACAAACCCATATTCAGGGTTTTTCACAATTTCAAAGACACCTACCATTTTAAGAAATTACACAAATTTCTCTTATTTCAAATTTTAAATACCTCATATCTCCCTTCAGCACTTTTCTTTTATACTCCCTCCGTCCTAAATATATAGGCTTGTTTGGTTTTTCACACGGATTAAGAAAATATAATTAATGTTATTGAAAAAGTAATTTTTGTCAAGAACTTTCCTAATTTACCCCTATTTAATTTTTAGCAACTAATAGTAAATTATTATTGAAAGTAGTAAAAAAATTGAATGATTTAATTTTCAATTCTCACATTCATAAATTATTTTGATGAGATTCATTGGAACAATAAATTAAGTGGAGAATATTGATTTTAACTATGTAAAGTAAATAAGGGCATATTAGTAAAGTAACAAATCAAAATATTCTAAATTTAGAAACCAGCCTATATATTTGGGACGGAGAGAGTATTTTATAGATGAATAATGCTACTCCACCAGGCTTTGGCTCACAGGGTTTGTATAGGTAATAAAAAATTAATCCACGTGTTAGAAAATGAAAACGTCCAAATAAATAGAGGGAAATCTGCTTCATCACTTGACTTTTTCCCCAAATTAGAACAGCCAAGACCCTGCCTTCTCCTTCCCATTCCCAATCAGAAGACGAGCAAAAGAAATCGGCGACGCCGAAGCCTAAAGCCTGAATAGTACCAAGGCTTAATTGTACAGATGATTGTGGATTCGAATACAAATGATTCGTAGCTGAAGAAGAAGAAGAAGAAGGTGAAGCAGCAGTAGGAATCGTATTCTCTCCCCCACAAACTCCATCAAATTCATGCCCTTTTCTTTAACACCGTTGCTACCAGAAACCATGCCTATGTTTGAATTCTGCTTGCAGGGTGCAGTGCCAAGATTGAGGCGTTGATGGTGTAAGTTAGCACAATCAATCAAATCGGAGGACATAAGAGATGGATCGCAGAGATGGACTAAATTTAAACTTTCTTGAACGTTTTCTACGCATCCAGGTCGAGTTTGAGCTGTAACTCTCAGCTTATCTCTTCTGCTTTGCTGCGGGACATAATATGGTTGAAATCGCTCGGCCATGAATAGTATACTATACTGAGAAGCTTCGTGTATATATACAAGATTAGAGAGAGAGAAAAGCAGTATATGTAAGAGAGAGAGAGAGAGAGAGAGAGAAATGATATATTTAAAGGCCCAAAAAAATTAGTAACAGTGAAAGAGATGGGATGCTGATGAAGCAGATTTCCTCCCTTTATTTGGACGTTTTCATTTTCTATTCATTTGTTGACACGTGCATTAATTTTTTATTACCTGTACAAATCCTATGAGCCAAAACCTAGTAGAGCCGCACTATTGTAGTTTATAGTGATAGACAAATGTTTTGATGCCATAAATACCCTTAAGAACTTTGTTCAATCCTGTGCCTACTTTAACAATAATTATATACTTAATATATCCTTTTAACACTCTTAACTAAATAAACCGCAGTTGATTTATCTGAATATTTTTATCAAGGAACACAAGATGAAGAGATTCTAGTTGTGATTTCATCCTCAACAAGTGAGTACTTATAAATTTGATAGGAGTGTGTTTTCTCGAACGTGATAAATAACATGATTACATTTTATTTATTTATTTTTTTTACGGGAGAACCCGCAGTTGCTACCCTTCGAGCGTGTACTGGGTAAACCCTCGGACTGACGCAATAACTTGCAAACCACGCCAGCCAAATTAACCACACTAGGCAAATTCGGTGTAACAAGCTCGACCGAGAAAGTGTCGGTAGGGAGAATCGAAACATGACCAAAGATCTCCACGCTCACCTATTCCATCAATTCGGTCACCTCATGAGGGGCACATGATTACATTTTTTTGAACATTAATATGTTTGCAAATTTATATCTAATCTTCATCTTTTATTTTAACAGAGAGTTGACAATTAAATGAAGTTAATGAATGATTGATCAATTATAAAAAGTAGTAGACAAATGAAAGGGTAATTAGCACAAATCATCCCTATCGTTTGCAGTCATTGTGCAAATCATCCCTATTGTTTTAAATTTGGCATTTACAACTCTATTTCTACATTTTTTTGAGGTGTTAGTCCTTTCTCCCTATTCCGTTTCTCCCTGCCGTTAAATATGCACGTGTGTTGCTTTTAGCAGAATATTAGAAGGGTAATTTTGTCAAACCATACTTTTCTTATTTAAAAAAAAAACAATAAAGTGGCAAACAAAGTCCAAGTCAAAGAAAAATGCATCTTTCTTCTTCTCTGCTACGAAGAAGACTCAAAAAAGGGGATCACTTTTTCCCTGTAGCTGTGAAGAAGAACCCTTGCATTACTTGTTTGCACTTCATTCCAGTTAAGTATTAAATATGTAATACTCGTGATTTTACATATTTTCTATGGAGTTTTCCAAGATTTATGCTTGAATTCATATGGAATGATGGGTATTTTAGCCAAGTTTATTCCATTTTACGAGAATACTTGTGGCTTTGAAGTTCTTTGCTCAAGTTGATTAGTTTGTGTTGTTTCAAGATTACCACTTAATACAAGAGTTTATTTAATATTATGGTGACCATGTAATCTGTTCAACATAAAAAATAAATAAAAAAACCAATCATGCTTTTATTTTTTTTGTTTTTGCATTTTTTTGTATATTCAAAAGTTTCTGTACTTCTTTATTGAGCTTTCTTTAATCCATATAGAAATGCAATATCCAAGATTCAGACTTCATCAAGAGAAGGCACCTGAATATGGTTAGTGTTTTCCCCTTTTGATAGGGGGCTTGTAATCTGCATGCACGTAATTTTATTGCGGTAAATACATTTGTAATTGAATGTCATTACCATGTCATGCAGGTCCTAATACAGATTATTTCACAATGGAGGTCCACTATGGTGGGAGTTTCTTTGATAAGCCAAACAATATCACATATGAGCATGGTTCGGTGCTGTATATGGATTACGTTCATCCAACGTTTTTGACAAGTGAAATGCTGAACAAATTTATAAAAGCCTGGGGATCTAATAAGCAAATGGAAGTATTCTATAGGAAGCCAGAAGTATCATTGGGAAAAGGCTTATATAGAATTAACAACGAGCAAGATGTAAAAAATATGTTGAAGGACAGAAATGAAGCAAGGGTTGTGGAGATATATTTTGTACCTCCAAAACAAAAACAAGCACTTCCATGGGACGATTCAAATCCACTTTTAACTGAGCATGTTGGGAGGTCTGATCCAAGTAAAGAAGGATGCTATGTTCCTGTTCTTGAATGGAGAGATGATGGGATGATATGTTTTTCTATGGAAATCAAGATGCAATTTGGTCACAAGTTGAGGACACCATGGCATACCATTCCGGAACACATGATGAACAAAATATACCTACTTGTGATGCAAATAATACAAGTGAATCACATGAAGAGCGGCAAAGTATAGAAGATGAGGGTGTACTTCTAGATAGTGACTATGAAATGGATAAAGACTTTCTTGATAATGCTGGAACTCATCCTCCAAGAAATATGGATTTTGGATTTTGTGTTTTAAATGAGCCATTGGTAAAGGATTCAGACACAGATTATGGTGACTAAGATGAATTAAAGAGTTTGGACGATAATGAAGAAGAAGAAGAAAGCACTTCAAGGAAAAGAAGAAGAAGGCAAGCATTCAATCCTAGGACAGATATGGGGGATCCAATATTCATAGTTGGTAAGTAATGACAACAAAATTAATAGCTTTAGTCTTGTAACTGGTTTTTGAGACTATTTTTTTCTTTGGCAGGGCAAACATTTGAGTCAAAGAATGTGTTTAAAGATGCTATTACTGAGCATTTAGTGAGGCATAATAGGGAGATCAAATATTTGAAGGATGATGCTAAGAGGTTGAGAGCTACCTGTAAACAAAAATGCTTATGGGTTTTGTATACAACAAAGCAAGAGGATAAGTGGAGCTTCGAAATCAAGACTTTCAGAGGTGTTCATAGTTGTAGCCTAGTGTACAGAAATAGAAGAGTGAGTTCAACATACTTGGCAGCTAAATATGCTTCTGATTTTAGGGCTGAACTTAATATGACCTGCAGTGGATTTATGGATAGAGTTAAGAAGGACAATCTGGGAGACATATCTGTATGGCAATTTTATAGGACAAGGGAAAAAGCAATGAAGAAGATAAGAGGTAGTGTTGTAGAACATTATAAAGTTTTGGCTGATTATTGTCACCAGTTAAGGTTGACAAATATTGGTAGCATAGTTCAATTGCAGGGGCGTGCAGGTGAATTCAAGAGACTGTACATATGTTTAGGAGGATTGAAGGAAGGTTTCCTCAATGGGTGTAGGAAAGTGATTGGGGTTGATGGTTGTTTTCTCAAAACAGAATATGGTGGGCAGTTATTAACTGCAGTTGGAATTGATGGCAACAATGGAATGTATCCAGTTGCATATGCAGTGGTGGAGACTGAGAATGGAGAGAATTGGAGATGGTTCTTAGCCTTGTTGCTAGACGACTTGGGAATTCATAACTCATATGGATGGACATTTATGTCAGATAAGCAGAAAGGACAGGTGAATGCAATTGGATCACTCTTCGAACATGCAGAACATAGAACATGCGTTCGTCACTTGTACAATAATTTTAGTGCTACTCATAAGGGTCTAGCTTTGAAAAATTGCCTATGGGATACTGCAAGAGCAACAACAATTCCAAAGTGGCAAGAACACATGCAAAAGATGTTGGATTTGGATCCTGTAGCATATGGATGGCTTAAGCTAAAACCAGCTTCTCAATGGTCCAAATCACACTTTCTGGAAAGGACTAAATGTGATATGTTGTTGAACAACCTGTGTGAATCTTTCAACAGTACATTACTCCATGCAAGAGAGCAGCCAATATTGACAATGCTAGAAGAAATTAGAGTATATTTGATGAAAAGGATTGTCATCCGAAGGGAATCTTGTGAAAAATGGAATGGAGAAGTTGGGCCTAGAATTCACAAGATATTGAACAAGAATAGTAGACTTGCAAGGAGTGAGCATGCAGATTATTCAAGAAATGGAAAGTTTCAAGTTAGGCACAATATTGAAACCCTAAATGTAGTGGATGTTAGAGCAAAAACTTGTTCTTGTCGAGCTTGGCAATTGACTGGGATCCCTTGTTGCCATGTTATTGCATCCCTAACTTCAAGGGGAATGAGTATTATTGACTACATAGATGACATCTACAAGAAAGAGACATATATTAGAACATATACACCATCTATCTCACCCATGACAAGCTCAAATTTATGGCCTAACCCAGGTCTTGACCCCTTTCAACCACCTTTCTACTCCAAAAAGGCGGGGAGGCCAAAGAAGGCTAGACGAAAGGAAGTTAATGAACATGAAGGCAGGGGTTCATCAACAGGGAATGCAAGCCGAGTAGGGTTGAAGATGAAGTGCAAGAAGTGTGGACAAGCAGGGCACAACAAGAGAACCTGCAGTGGCTTGCCACCACCTAGTGCTACTTGAAGATGTTCGAGTTTATTGAGGTTTTTTGACTTTAGAAAACTGAAACTGCTGTTATCTATTTTGTGGAGACTTATCCCTTTTTTGTGTAGAAGCTCAATGCAATGTACATCAACATCAGTTTTTTTTTTTTTTTTTTTTTTTTTTTTGCAATTGATAATTTGTATTTACTGGAAAAAATGGATGTTGGTACTAATATTTTATTAACAAATCTGATTTTTGAGGCTATGTAGATGATTTAGTTAAATCCTTGCGTCGTTTTACGAAATTATTGATTGATTTATTGATTAAATCTTAGCAGAGAAGAAGAAAGATGCATTTTTCTTTGACTTGGACTTTGTTTGCCACTTTAATTTTTTTTTAAATAAGAAAAGTATGGCTTGACAAAATTACCCTTCTAATATTGTGCTAAAAGCAACACACATACATATTTAACGGCAGGGAGAAACGGAATAGGGAGAAAGGACTAACACCGCAAAAAAAGGTAGAAATAGGGTTGTAAATGCCAAATTTAAAACGATAGGGGTGATTTGCACAATGACTGCAAATGATAGGGATAATTTGTGCTAATTACCCCAAATGAAATGTACAATTATTTTTGTTTTTGTAATAGAATTTTGGAAACTGCTCTTTTTCAATGAATTCTTTGCACACATTTTCATTGATGATTGGTACATGTTATATAAAATGTTCACAATTCTATTTGAAGTAAATACACCAGTTTTATGGCTACAATTTACAATCTTGCTTTAGTTACATAATTGACAGGTATGAATATTTTTTTCAGTTACATAATTTGCAGCCATGGTTTTGATAATCCAAGAATAGCTAATCAAGAGAAGGGGGAGGGGGGGGGGGGGTGAATTGGTTTATACAAACTTTTTCGAAGGTTAATCTAATTTCAAACAATATGATAATGTACAAGTCAATCAAGCAATTACGCACAATCTCAAAAACAATAATTAAAAGGGAAGAGAGTGTGTAAACAATATAATTGTGGAGGTTCAATCCCAATCAATAATTTTCATCCTCCGTTACCGAGCTTTTCGTCACGAGCAAGACTTCACTATATTGATTGACTTATGGTGCAATCCAACTCTTTATAAAGTTTCCGGTGACTTACAAATAAGGAGCACCAATCCTTATACAATGTTGAGTTTTACAGGACCTCAACACAACACACTACTGAGCTTTACGAGACCTCAATATGACCCACAAGTTTGAGTTTACAATTTGAAACTTTTCTCTCAATAAATGATATTTTCAAAGTTGAGTACAATGAGAGAAAATAGGCTAACATTTTAATGAATGACAATTAATGAAACTCAAGTGTTATGTGAGAAAAACTTTGATAAAATGATTTTCAAAGGTTGAATCAATTAATAGTTTTTCAAGAACAAATAGATTGATAATGATGAGTAAAGAGTATAAAACAAATATTTAAATTCAAGAGTACCTCACTTTAATACCCTTAGAAGTGTTGAATTGGGTGCAAAGCAAAAACTCTGCCCCCTTCTCATCCCTGAAAATTCTTGACGAGGTGGTGATGGTAATGACCGTTTGACCCATCCCGTTTCCTGTTCCTAGTTCATAAAAGGGTGTTATAAACCTTACCAATATTGTTATACTAAAATGTGATCAAATGAAATGTGCAATATTCAAAATTTGAAGTAAAACAAGTTTATGTCTTTTGAAGATAGTCGGGGTACCTCTGAAATTTTCGGGAACCTTAGGGGATGTCTCTATAATTTACCTTGTATCGTTTTCATTGCTTAATCAATAAACAATCATGCTCGTTTCCCATTCACTTAATAGGCCGTTAAATTTGTTTAAATTAATAGTTATGATTATTTTTCATAATAGGAATGATCTCCATTATAATTTACTTAGTCCCAACTAGCAAATTTTTTAGTGATTTATAAAAAATAATATTAAGAAAAGAATAGTATTGAATCTCGTAGAATTGTGAAAATTATGAGTATTGGATATATATATTGAATTTTTTAAGAATGTGTGGTTAAAAAGTAAGAAGAAAAATTTGAATTTACTTGTAAAATATTTAATTGTCAAAATGTGTTTAAAAAAAAAAATTATGGTCAAACATAGGCTATACACACTCGTAAATTTCGTTCCATACGGCGGCTTACAAGTAGGGGTGGACGTGAGTTGGGTTTGATCGATTTTTTTCCAACCCAAATCCAACCCAACTTGGTCGATTTGATAAAAAATCAACCCAACCCAACCCAATTATTGATTTAAACCCAACCCAACCCAAACCGATTTTGATCGGTTTGGGTTGGGTTGGGTTGGTCGGTTTGGGTTTCGACCCAATCAAAATTAGATTCGATTTATTTGTTAAATTTGGATAATTTTTTAGAATTTAAAATTACTTGAAAATTTATGCTTTTTAAACACACATATAAGGAATTCTTTCTAAAAATAATGCATAAATAAGTTTAAAATTTAAGAAACATTTTTTTTTTTACAATTTTTTGAAATTCAATCACTTCATTATCATGTCTTTAATTTTTATTTTAACGTCAAATGACATTGCATTTTAAATAGTGTTCATGTGAATCGGTCTATGTGAAGAAAATTGACATTTATATATTATAAGTCATTATCTTATCTTTATTATTATGTCTATTTAATTTATTTTTTTCATTTTAGATATTAATTTTTTTAATTCATCGGGTTGGATTTTAATTCATAATTCAAGACCCAACCCAACCTTAAATTCAATTTTTCAATCCAATTCAACCCAATTGAACTTAAAAAATCAATCCAAATCGATCGATTTGAATTGAGTTGATCGAATTGATCGAATTTGTCGAATTTTTGCCCACCCCTACTTACAAGTGAGTGAGTTTGAAGAATCCCGCGGCCACGAAATTTCTAACCGAAACAAATTAAAAGGAAAAAAAAGAAAAAGTGAGCTAATTGCCTAATACGATCCAAAACAAACAGCTAAACAGTCAAAACATTGACTGTAAGTGGGACCCATTTAAAAGTCCGTAATTGAAAAGGGATATGAAATCCACCGCGAAACTGAGTCTGATGGGTCCCACCAAAGGGTAATATCTCATCAGAAATAGACAGCAAATCCGTAACTCAACAATACCATTCTGGTGTTTACAGCTATTCTTTCTTGTCTCTCTAAAATCAATAAAAATATATTAGTGTCCAAAAAGAGTGTTATAATTTCAGGGAAGGACTTCTTCTCTCCGAAATCTCAGGGAAGGACTCGCCGGCAGTTATAAATACTGCCATTTTGTAAACCCAATATGTCACCACCGATTTATATTTTTCGCTCTGGAAAAGTTAAATTTTCGCTCTTTATTTATATTAAAGGGATTAACGATGACTATCATCATTGATCAGCCTCAAGTTGGTAAAAATTTTCCCGAATTTTTTTGAGTTTTTTTTAAGTTCTATCACTAATTTTTTATTATTATTTTGAATTATTATATTTTCTCGAATGCATATTATTCTCTAATCACTTCAGTCTTCAGATAATCAGATCTGTATTTTTTTTTTCAATATTTTTGAAATAGAATCTATATATTACTGGATTTGTTAACACTTACTGTTTTTTTCAATTCAGATCTTGAATGATTTTATTATTTACTATTTACTATAAGTTTACTGCTATTTTATTTAATTTCGGTGATCTTGTTTAATTATTACAGCAGATATTTGTTTATAATAACCAAATTTTTGTAATAATATAATTTGTCGTGATTTTTGAAAAAAGCAGGAATTGAAGTGGAAGAAAAAAGGGTTCTTAATAATGAAAAGGAGTTGGAGTCTAATGGAGGATTTAGAATGCCCACTGCCAATACATTTGGACACAATTTTAGGTCATTCTTCTGTTTTTAATCATCATTTGTAATGAATTTTGTAGTTAATCTAAATCTGATCGAGTTAACATTAACAAGATTATTCCATTTAACTACAGTATTGATTAATTAAGAGCAGTATCTTGTGAATTCAAATTTGGACACCAGATTGATAACAGACACAAATATTTGAGAACAAAGGAAAATTAATTAAGAACCTGGCGATAAGTTAATTTTACTGTGACTGGGTAAATGATTGTCAACTGTACATGTTAATCCCAAAATAAGCTGACTTAAATTTTTTTGAATTATGTTTGTTTTTGCGTAAGAGAACTGTTAATGATTTAATTTTTTTTTTTTTTTATAACCAAAATGGTAATTTTGTGTAAAACAGAGATTATGAAGTTGAAAGTGAAAGGCAAGAACGTGTGGAAAATTTCTACAAGACAAATCACATCAACCAGACATGTGACTTCGTAAGTAACTTTTAAGTTTTAAGAAGCCTTTATTTTTATTTTTCTTTATTTTTTCGCTTTGTCGTGTTAACAACATAATAGTTGTTAAGAATTTAATTACTGATGAACTGAATACTGTTGCCGAAAAAGATTCATGTGGTTGATCTTGAAAATTTATGTTGATATCGTTGTTGTAGGTGAAGAAGATGAGAGAAGAGTACAGAAAAATGGACCGGGTTGAAATGAGCATATGGGAATGTTGTGAACTTCTTAACGACGTTGTTGATGAGAGCGATCCCGATTTGGACGAGCCTCAAATTGAGCACTTGTTACAGACTGCAGAAGCCATAAGGAAGGACTTTCCTAATGAAGATTGGCTGCACTTGACTGCCCTCATCCATGGTATCCTTTGTCCTTTTCGATAAAAAACATTATCGAATTTCACGATATTTTGAAGAATAAATGCTAATTTTATGTCGGCTTGTGTTGTTTTAGATCTCGGAAAGGTTCTTCTTCTTCCTATCTTTGGTGAGCTCCCTCAGTGGGCTGTTGTTGGTAAGCACTACAATTGCAATAATCAAATTTAATCAGTGGCGGAGCCAAAATCTTCAGATGGGGAGAGGAATAAATGTTGAAGTGGCAAAAAGTTAATGTATTTTGTATATATCGATAAAAATTTCTAAATTTCTACACATTTAAAGAAAATTTACTGACCCCCCTGGCTACGCAATTGAATGCAACTTGTACCTGACACATTGTTCCTTGTACGCTTCAGTTGCTGAGGATTAATATGTGATTTTGTGTTGCAGGTGACACTTACCCTGTTGGATGTGCTTTTGATGAATCAATCGTTCACCGCGAGGTCTTTCTCCTTAAAATTTTACGAAATTATAATAATTCTTGAATTATGTTACACTACTATGATTCCCTAAAATTTTTATCGTACTTGTTCAGAATTCTGAAAGTTACTTTCTGATTATTACTGCAGTACTTCAAGGAAAATCCCGATTTCCAGAATCCTGCTTACAATACTAAATATGGAGTTTATAGGGAACGTTGTGGACTTGACGATGTGATGATGTCTTGGGGTCACGATGACTATATGTATTTGGTACATTTTGAATGATTTTCATGAATCTTGCTAAAACCAGAGTGTGAAAATCGAAATTGAGGTTCTTAATAATATCATTACTGTTTTCCAGGTGGCAAAGGAAAATAAATCAACCTTACCTTCGGCCGGTCATTTTATAATCAGATACCATTCATTTTATGGTAAGTATAGTACATGGCTCGACAAGTTTGTGTTCATGATGTATAATGCATGTCAAATTCAAATCCTGTGATTCAGCACAATCAGACTACAAGTTTGTGTTGATGGAATTACTAAATTTTTGCAGCTTTGCATCGGTCGGGAGCTTACAAACACTTGATGAGCGAGGAAGACGAGGAGAATCTGAAGTGGGTACAGATTTTCAAGTAAGATCATTCTTGTCAATACAGAGCCATTATTTAGCATTCAAAAACCCGGAAATCTTTAGTGGCTACAATAAATATTCGAGGGCCTTATTATTATTATTATTTTATTCTCTTAATCACTTTGTGCAGCAAGTATGATTTATACAGCAAGAGCAAGGTTAGAGTTGATGTTGAAAAGGTCAAGCCATATTATCTCTCTCTCATTGAAAAGGTGAGGGTGAAATTTTTAAATCTACTTGTCGCACGTTGAATGTCAATAAAGTCCGATTTCATGCCCGGCGAATGGATTGATTGTGCGTGTATTTGATCAATGATGATATGTTTTTTGCAGTATTTCCCTGCAAAGCTAAGATGGTGAGGAGTATATACGAGTGTTTGTGAAGAGCTCGAGAGCCCCATGGAGTCTTGAGACGTAGTTTCTTAGCCATATGACAATAGCCTTGTAGCGTATGTTCACTAGTGTATCGAATAATGTTCCTTCCCATGTTTTATAGATTATGCCTGTATGTTTGTTAGATAAAAAATAATAATTAAAATAAATAATGTGTCTTTATTCGTGTCTGATTCAAACTTACATGTTCAACCAAATATTGGGTCGAATTTAATGCTTAGTAAAATGTCCCACAGATAAATATTGATGTGTACATTTGATTTTTATTTTTTGAAATTTGATTAGTTTCATTAATTTTAGTCAGCAAAAACAAAAGGCCAAAGGAAATGAAAATCAACAATCCATCTAACCACAACAAAATAAAAGTAAAAAAAGTCGCTATGTTACGAGCTACTTGATTCTTGATTAGAGCAAGAAGAGCCATAATTAACATCGGCATCTTGAATCACTACCCAGATGCAATAAAACCAGCATTCGTTCTTATTGCGACATTTGTTTAAGATTTTTAACCACGCTTATGAAGATTCACCTAAGAATTTTAACATCCAAACGACCACAATTTGTACCAATGCATTTAAACATCATGTATCTATTATGATTAGGGCTTAGTTTTGCCAACGTACTATACACCAACACACACATCAACACATTGGGCCAATGATCTTAAATCCAATACTAAGAGGACCGGTTCTTGAAACCACGAAGATAGGGGATTCGTTCACCAAGAACGAGTAGAATCACGAAGAAATCAAGGCAAAGACGTAGGCAGTAAGCAACAAGTAGAGAAGTCAGAAGACTTCTTTAGAGAGAGTTAGAATGAGAGAATTGGTTAATGATTTAGGGTTTCATCATGTATATATCTTAATCATCCGAACTTATCACAATCCAAGGGCCTAGTACTTATTCCAATTCTCATAGTAACACTTCATAAAAGTATTAAAGCCTCAAATGACAGTTCCATTACCCAAGCTGGGTCAATGATTATCTTAGATAACGAAGATTCACCGTAGAAAATATCACCTTCAACTACCATATGAATAGTCGTATAATGTACATGTTGGTTCTTTATCACATTCAACGACCAAAATCAATCAACCATTCGTTGGTCGACAAAGAGGTATTGACGATTGTATTCAATGACTAAAAATACATTTGATCGTTAAATATATTATATTAACAATTGAATTACTGGTCGTAAAAAAATTTGTATTGACGACGACCGATTCTTTTTTCAACAATCACTTGTTTGGTTGTTACATCAACTATTCTTGTCATTAAAATACAATGAAAGTAACCAAAGTTTAGTTTCCTTTTATTTTAACAACGAAAGAAATAGTCATTAAAAATTAATATTAACAACCAATTAATTTTGTTGCAACAACTATTTAATGTGTTTGTTTTATTAATTATTTTTATTAATAAAAGATCATTGAAGGAACTAAAATTTAGTTGCCTTTCTTTTCAACAATAAAAAAAATTGTTGTAAAAAAATTATATTAACAATCAAAATATTAAAATGATGAAAAATGCGATTATCAACAACAATACTCATGGCTCCAGAACTTCCTCACATTCACATCATATTACAAGCAAGTCTTACCTACAATCATAACCAATTTGAAGAGTAAAAGAAAACAATTATAAAAAACATTAACAAGAACTAAAAATTTCTTGGACCTTCAATCAATTAAAATATCCCAACATCAATTACAACAATATGTTAATATCAAATATCAAAATTTAATTAAAAGATAACACCCAGTTCAGCCACCAGCGTTCTCAACATAAAAACAAGCAAATGTAGAGATACCTTCAAGGCCTTGAAATATACTGCTTTAAGTTCTATAGCTCTATCTTGATAGAATTGTTTTTCCAGGTGATCATTGAAGTTAGAATCAAATCAAATATTTTGCAATAATTAATTTGTTTTCTTGAAAAACTGCAATGGAGCAAGTACAAGTTAAAAAAAACTCACTTCAGTGGTCATAGATTTCCATTTCTAACCAACGTACTTGGCAACCTAATATTCCAGAAACCAAACATGTCATAATAGAAACTTAGATTCAATGTTTTAAAAATCGACCCGGACATCAACCCAAAAAAGAGTAAGGGTCAAACCGAAGTTGAACCAGTATCCACCCGATTTTTTTTTTATTAATAATTTTACAAAAAAAAAAAAAAAAAAAAATCATCAAATGAAAACAAGTTTTTGAAAGCACAAAAACTATAACAAGCAGTCATACACACAATTAATAAAAATAATTAATACAATCAACAAAACAACGTCCTGCTCAATCCAATTACATAATGTAAGATAAGTTCATAATTTTAAGTAATTAACAATGTCAACTCGAAAACTAAAATAGTTAAAACTTAAAAAGTGCACTAAACATCGAAAGATTGAATAGTTAAATTTCATCTTCATCGTTCTCATCAATAAGACTGAATCCTTGATGACTTCAATGATCACTTGAACCACGAAAACGATGAATAACATCCAATGTATCTGAATCACCCATCCCTTGACTATCAAGCTTGTCATTATTTTCATTTTCATCTAAAGCACAAACATAAGAAAACAATATATTAGCTGAAAGTGGAGACTATATCTAAGCTTGGATATAATTGATTAATTACATAATATATTAATGTAGGAAGTACCCGAAGTAGTTCTAACATAATAAATATAACAACAATTGAGTTTAAATAGTTAAACTTAATCATACGTATCCTTTTCATGATCATTAACGTTGAGAATTGTATCATGATCATCTTCTTCATAAATAGCATTATCTAACTCTTCATACTCGAAATCTTGAGGTGGTATCTTTTCCTCTATCCAAAAGTTTGTCTTGTCAATGCACTCATAATCAATTGGATCATACGATCTCGTCTTATAATAAATTTTGTAAGGTTGTACATGAAAATTAGTTATATTAAGAAAACATTATCGATAAACAAGGCATTAAAAATAAATTTGTGACTTAGTGAAGAGTTTTAGATTATAGACCTATTCTTCAACCGCAAATTATAAGTAACATAGACAAAATCATGAGTCTTTGATACTCCAATCTTTTTTTTTTTTTTGTTTGTTTGTGTGTGTGTGAATGCATTCGAAGACATTCAAATTCATTTCACATCCTGAAGAAGCCATTTGATCGAGAATTTGAACAACTATATTTTGCAAAGTTTGAGCACTATATCCACACAATTTCCACCATTCATCTACATGTTATCTAAAAGTTAGTTTTAAGCATTATATTAACTAAACATATACAAAAATAATTAAATTAAAACTCACCAAGTTGTAACAACTTTCTAGTATTACATGCATATTGTCTTCCAAAACTTCCTTCACGATCTTGATACATCCTTATCTCCCATTACTTATCTTATTATCACAAATGGTTTTGATCTCAAGTAAATTCAAGAGGCCTTGCATGACTTCTACTTTTTGACAAAATCCTTCTTTATAAATAAGCTGTTGCATGTATATTAAGGCAAAGATGTTTATCCCATCGTTCATTGATGATATTAGTGTAAGGCTTGTACAATCTTTTCTTATTTAAAAATACATTTTTTAATCCTTTTCGTGTCCTATGCATCCAATCATTTACATAATCCAATGAAGATTTTTCATCTGAATCTACTATTCACAACAACCTTAAAATAGGAGCCACAATTTCACAACCATCAAACAATCGTCCCAAAATTTGTTGTCCAAGTTAATAGAATTTACAAGTCTCCCAGTTGTACTTTTTGAAAGCCTATGGCTTAAGAAATGCCGACTTGTTGCCAAACTTTGCAATACTTGTTTGTGATCATAAATACTTAATGTAATAAAAGTGGTAGCAAAACGAGTCATGACTGGATATACAATTTCCTTCCATTTAGGTATTTTTCTCAACCGAGACAAAAAAAAATTGTGTGATTATACACAAATATTTAATCTTTGAAGCACGTAATGCAAGGGAATGCACGGGAGGCACACTACTACTAATATCTTTCAAAATAAGATACAAGCAATGTGCAGCACAAGTAGACCAAAATATGTGGTCATACTTTTCATGCTATAGTTTTTTGGCCAGCTGGACGTACAATTTCCTTCCATTTAGGCATTTTTCTCAATCAAGACAAAAAAAGTGTGATTATGCACAAATGTTTAATCTTTGAAGCACGTAATGCAAGGGAATGCACCGGAGGCAGACTACTACTAATATCTTTCAAAATAAGATACAAGCAATGTGCAGCACAAGAAGATCAAAATATGTGGTCATAGTTTTCATGCAATAGTTTTGTGTCTGCCACATAGTTAGCTACATTATCAGTTACCATATTGTCATAAAATAAAGTTTCTGCATAATATTTTTCAATGTATTCTTCTCTAAAAATAGAGGCAATATAAAGATACAATTACATCCTAAAATTAGGTCCTAAAAATAAGAAAACGAATCGTTTCTATATTTATATACAGGATTGATGAACTAACCAGATTTCCAGGATTAATTATAGAATCAATCTAATATTGTGTACAGCTCATGCACACACTCCCCCTCAAGTTGGTGCATAGATATCTATCATGTCCAACTTGTCAATTATACCATGAAACACCTTTCCTGACACTGCCTTTGTGAGCATATCAGCCAGCTGACTCTCAAATTGAATAAATGGGAATTGTATAATCTTTTCATCAAGATTCTCCTTGATGAAATGACAATCAACCTCAACATGTTTAGTGCGATCATGTTGAACAGGATTTTGTGCAATTTCGATGGCTGCTTTATTATCACAGTGAAGATTCATAGGTTTAGCATGTTCAATCCCTAAGTCCCTCAGTATATTCCTTATCCATAACAATTCGCATACACCATGAGCCATACCTCGAAATTCAGCTTCAGCACTTGATCTTGCTACTAACTTCTACTTCTTGCTTTTCTAAGTGACAAGATTACCTTCCACAAAAGTGAAGTAACCAGATATGGACCTTTTGGTTGTCTGATCACTTGCCCAATCAGAATCTGTGTATCCTTCAATGTTAGAATATGCTATATCTGGCCTTGTGTGTGATAAGTAGATTAATCTTCCAACTAGTCGCTGATAACTACCCTTGTCTGTTGGGGTTTGATCTGGGAGAATTCCAAGCTTATGATTCATTTCTATGGGCGTCTCTACTGGTTTACAATCAAGCATTCCAGTTTCGGTTAGAAGATCCAACACATATTTTCGTTGTGAAAGAAAGACTCCCTGTTTTGATCTTGCTACCTCAATTCCCAAAAAAAATTCAAGTTGCCCGAGATCCTTCATTTCAAACTTAGTGGCTAAATACTCCTGTAAAGCTTTCATTTCACATGGGTCATCTCCTGTCAAGACCATATCATCAACATACACAATTAAAGCGGTTACTTTTCCTTCTTTGTGTTTTATAAACAAAGTATGTTCTGAGTTACTTTGCCTATAACCGAACTCTTTTATTGTAGCTGAGAATCTCCCAAACCATGCTCTAGGTTACTATTTCTGCCCATACAATGACTTCTTCAATTTATAGACTTTACCTTTACACAAAGAACTACTATTAACTCTAGGTGGTAGCTCCATTTAGACCTCTTTTTCCAAGTCTCCATTGAGAAAAGCATTTTTAACATCAAATTGTTGTAGAGGTCAGTTTCGATTTGTTGCTATAGATACAAGAATGTGAATTGTATTGAATTTGGCTTGGTGTAAAAGTATCCTGATAGTCTACTCCATACCTTTGCGTATATCCTTTCGCAACTAGTCGGGCTTTATATTTATCAATACTTCCATCCAGTTTGAGTTTCACTGTGAACACCCTTCTACATCCAATTGTCTTCATTCCTTTAGGTTGTGGAACAAGTTCCCAAGTAGCGTTCTTTTGTAAAGCCTCCATCTCTTTGTTTATTGCCTTTCTCCACTTTGGATCGACTAATGTATCCTGCACATTACTAGGAATAGAAACTATAGATAGTTGATTAACACTGAATGCATACGATTCAGTCAACCTATGAGAGGACACATAGTTGTTAATTGAGTATTTGGTCTTGGCTTTAGAATCAGGCTCATATTTTTTTTTTGGAACTCCTCTATTCAATCTTTGTGGATATCTAGGAGCTATGTTTTCTGTAGGAATGTATGTTTCATTAGACTCACCAAACACATGATTCGTATTTACCTGAGGGGGAACATTCTAGGTTGATTCTTCAGTTGATGGTGTAGGAGAGGGCAACTCTGAGGGTGGCAGTGGTGTTTCAGTTATGTCCGGAAAATACAAAGTTTCTTCAGGAGAAATTAATGATTCACCCTCAATTTCATGGCAATCTTGTTGCACATCATTACGACGTTGTTGCTTAAAATGTTCATTTATCTCTTCTAACTCGACAAAACCATCACCTCCACCATTCTCTTGTTGAGCATTCTCTTCACTTGAGCTCCCCCCTGAAGAGAATTTCTAGAGATTCCCCTTGAGTAATAAGGTTTTAATTCATGGAAAGAGGCATCTAGATTCACATGGAGCTTTCAGGTTTGTGGATCATAGCACCTATATCCTTTTTGAAATTCAGAATAGCCAACAAAGACACATCGTTTTGCACATGGATCAAGTTTATTTCGCAGGACTTTTGGGATGTGAACGTAAACAGTATATCCAAAAACTCGGGGTTCAAGGTTTGGAAGATGGGGAACTGAAAGTAAGGATTGTAGTTTTTGTTGAGGAGTTTGAAATTCTATTACGCGAGAAGGTGTT